>JAMXBC010000007.1:79157206-84157206 GCA_024138005.1 Lumnitzera racemosa | reverse complement strand
CATCAGAGGGTGCAAAGGTAAGGTTAAAGAATGGTAGTAGGGGTTTGACATGTTAGAAATGTTTACATTGTAGGTATCTTATACACAATATTTTAATAAATGTATGATGATAATAGTAGATGGAGAACCTATAGTTATTGATGATGATGAAACAAAAGAACTAGATAATAATGTCCAAGAACATATCTCAATAGATAAGGTTGTTGCTGATATGGTTCCTATAGTTAGTGAGGTAGGGAGCATAAAAAAAAAATCATTGAATGGAAGGAACTAGAGAGTGTAACAAAGGATGAAGCAGAGGTCATAATAGAAGGTTTTGTTATAGATGATGAATTAGTATGATCGGAAAGTGTTATTGGTGGTGGTGAAGTTGACTTGCCTCTATGATATCAGAAGTAGCCTCATCAAATCTAATGGGGATTCTAATAAAAAAGAAGAGTTTAAGGCTTTGAAAATCATTAGAAAATGTTATGTATGTAGGTTATAGCAAACTTGGGACAAGAACTAATGTATTTCACTCTTAAGGGTTAGTGAAGAGCAAACATTATTCTTTCATCGTTGGTGGTGAACGTTGTGCTCATTTAGTTTTTTTTTTCTTTTGTTCACGTTATTGATTGAGGGTTGAGGTACTTCTAAGGCCTTATAATGTGTCTTGGCTTAGAAAAAATGGTGTTATATGAGCGAGGAAGCGAGTTCAAATGCCAATTATTATAGGTAATTATGTGGATAAGATCAAATGTGATGTGATTCCCATGGATACAACCGATGAATTATTAAGAAGACTTTGGCAGTTTGATAGACAATTGAAATTTGATGTATTTTAGAAATCCATATACCTTTATGAAGGATAGATAAGAAATTACGTTGCTACCCAAGAGCTTATTGCAATCAAGCGAGCAAAAGACATAAGAGGATTCTTAGAAACTGATAAAAAAAGTTAAGGCACTAAGAAGGGTGGAAGACCTATTAAAGGAGTTAGGAATTGAGGAAACCATCATCCAGGAGCAAAGGCATGAAGAATTAAAGAGAAGAGAGGTGCACACCTAAGTACACGTTTGTACACTCAACTGTGCACTTTGTGCATGTACAAAAGAAGCAACTTCATGCTCGTGCATTGGAGAGAAATTGTATTAGAGGGTTGTAGGCAAAGTGTATGTCATGCACTTAAATTGTACATGCAATATTAAGATTTAAAAACATATATATATTTTTTATGTCTATTGTATTTTTATTTCTTTACCATACCTTTAGGTCTATGGTTTTCCTTAGAGACTAGACTTATTTCCATGTTTTGTAGGAAGCTTAGACACTTTTGATATTTTTCTTATTAAAGGTTGTTAACCTTTGCTCTCTTTGAGAGGTCTTTGATCCTTGTAAATACATGTTCAGTGTTTTTTTTTTATTATTAATCAGATTGAATTCGTAAGTTACATCAGTTCATCTAATTACATCTCTATTGATTTTGTTATCACGAGGATCGAAACAGGGTTCCATAAATGCAGTTTGATTATCATTAGTAATTGTTCATATCCTTCTTTTACTTTCTACACAATTATTATAAAAAACTAAAAAAATTCAAACTTTTTGTTGCTATGTGATGCTAATTGGTGTGTAGATTCGACCCTTAGTCTAGCACATATTATGACTAGTTTCATATCTTGATGCATTTAAGTAGTTCTTGAAATGACGATTATGATAATGAAAAGTTCACTGAGGAATGACTTATAATCAATAGAAGCTTGCTTTATAAATAATTAAGGACATACAATAGTTGATGTAATTGTATCTAAATATATATATATATATATATAATAATGACTTATATCTATGAATATAATAATGAAGATAGACATTGCAAACCTCGTCAAATTTTTAGTAATACTTAGAGTCGAACTTGAATAGTCTTGATATTCCTTAGAGTAGACAAGCTGAATAATTAAAATTCGCTCGATAAAATTGAACGCATAATTGTAGAAAAGAGTAACAAACGGAGTCCTAAAATCTACATAAAGCCTATCAAATATAAAACTCCAAATCCTTGATATTTTAGCACTCAAAATTTGAGGGATGATTAAAATAAAATACTAACTATATAGGTGAATAATTTTCATTTCCATGAGCCCTTAATTTGAACTTTAAATTTCAATCAATCAACCCACTTGGTTAATAGCCTTAATGTAGAAAACAAGAAGAATGAATGAATAAACAAATGAGCAAATGAACAACTAAATAAATAAATAAATGAAGAAGGAAAATCTGGTTTGTCACCTTTAGAAAATGGTGCCACCTTCACTCCAATTTTCCAAGGTAAACACATGTGATAACGACTTAGTAAAATGAACCTATAGAAGCCTTTTTAATTTACCTTTTTGAAGAGATGTTAGCTGCATGAAAAGACCATTTAAGCCACATCAAATTGTTAAATAAGGCTAGAAACTTACTAATCAAGAAACCCTTGAAGTGTAGAATAGAAGGATTTCCATTTATAGTAAAGGCTAATGTATAGGAAATGAAACGTGATATTATAGAGCCCTAACCTAAACCTTCCATGGTAGCTCAAACATCCATTCAAATATTAACATTTCAAACCTCTCTTGGCAGAAAATTAAAGTTACTTTAACCCTCAACAAGCCTTCAAACACCCACTTGTAAGTTTAAAGGAAAAAGCAACCCATCTTCCACTTGTTTCCACCTTACCAACAACACTAAGCTTCCATCTTCACCACCCTCTTGCCATCACTTTTGGGAGCTCAAAAAGCCACCAAACCGCAGCTACCTCATGCCACCATATCATCCATAAATTGCCACCCAACACAACTTCCCAAACCGCTACATTCAAGCCCAACTAACACATTATGCTACCCCTTTTCATAAGCTTCTAACACCACCATCTGGACCACTTCAAGGAGTAACCAAGAGGGGCTTTACGAGCAAGCTAAGGGACATCTTGGGAGTGCTAAGTGAGGATCAAAACCAAGGGCAAGTAGGAGTTGAAGGGGCTTCATCACCACCTTGTAGCAAGTTCCCTTCCTTGGTTGGTAACATGAATTTTTTTTTTTGTTTATTCATGTAATAGGTTATGCTTAGGAAAGCCTTAGGCTTTGATGTATTAGGAACTAACATGAGAAATGTAACCATGTATATGCTTATTATTTGTGTTTTACATTTTAGAAAAATATGTAGAAGTGAGCTTTAAAAGATTCTTCCATGTGTAGTATAAACATTTGAATGTGTATTTTAGTAGCAAGGTTATGAGCTTGTAACCCAAAAGAAGATCCAAAATAAAAACTCCATCAAACTCATGAAAGCTTGTTGGATGTGGGTCATTTTAGGGGTATTTCTAAGTTTCCCTAGTCTTATTCTTATTAGTTTAGCTTGGAAATATTTCCTCATACCCCTTTTGTACGTATATATGTTGTTCCGATAAAAATCTTAGGAAAAATGTCCATTTAGAGGCTTAACAAAACCTATAAATATCTGACCATACTTTAGTCTTCACTTATAATAATGTTTTAGAAAAGATTAAAGTGATTTGAGACTCTCTAAAGTAGTATAACTAGCATACAAAAACACTAAAAGACCAAATTGAGCCAAAAACATGTTACGGGCCCAAAATCGACTCGAATAAGCCCCAAAAACTTATTTAAAAACATGATTAAATAATTTTTAAACCCAAACAAGTATGTCAGGCCTAGGTCATAAGCCTTAAATGGCTAAAACTAATTGAAAACTAAAAAACGAGTTTAAACTTGAAGAGCTAAGAAACCAGCATTTCTAGATTTTAGTAATAAGATTTAAGGCCCAACTTAACTAATTAAAAAACCTAAAAGAATAAATAAGAAAGCCTAACTTAAGAGGCCTTAACAACAAGGTGCAACCAAGAAACGCTAAGAGTAAAAGACTAAAGTGGCAAATCATAAAGAATTAATCCTAAATACACTCCAAGGCCCAAATAAGAATATATAACCCACTAGGAATTAGAGAAATAGAAACTAAAGACCAAAATCCTGTAAAATGGAACCAATAAGCCTAATAATTAAGAGGTCTATAACTTTTTGGACCAGTACAAAAAATTGTATTTGTAATTTATCAAAATGGATCACACCATGATAATTCACATTCAAAAATGATAGAAAATGACTATAAGAACACAAAAATCAGAGTTAAAAATGAAAAAGTTATAATAAAAACAAGTTTAAGTCAAAATTGGAGATTATAGCGAGGATAGTTGGTTTAATATAAAGTTTTCCTTTTCTTATTCATACTCATTCATGATTATTTTAGGTAATCCCAACATTGATTCGGACTTACCTACGAACGACTAGGACTCGTGGTTTATCATGGCTGAGTGAGTAGTCCGATGACTAACATGCTTGTATTTGTTTGTAGTGTAGTTGCACTAAAAATTAAGTGATAAATTGTATGCTTGGGGAACTTGTGATTTGCATGTGTATGACATTCCATGCTTATTATGTTAAGATACCCTAATATGAATTAATGAAATGCTTGGTGTATAGTTGATTGTTGTATACGTTGTGATTGTTTATTGGAAATGAGTGGTCACTAAAATAAAATGAACGTAATGATTTTTGACCCTAAACAAACTAGATCATGCATGGCATAACTTGTATCAACCAGATGGAGACTGTTATGCCTTGAGAGTGGTAGAGTAGTAATAGTCTCACCATGTACACTAACTATGGTAGAAGTTAGCTACTTAGCAGCTATCATAGACTCGATATATATAAGGCACATATGACTAAACAACTCTGAAGCATCTTTAGTTTAATAGCTAAAGTAAAATAGAGACATTTGGTTTGTATATTTCTTTGACAAAAAGAAGTTTGATTAATATAATTCCTTAGAAAAATACTTGGAATTTTTTGTACAAGAAAATTTATTAAAGAATCCAAAAAATGTTTTTACAATTAATACAATATTATAAGTTAGTTTAAGTAATTCAAATAGCCCTATTGACTCCAAAATGAAGATAAAAGATATATTCCAATCTATTTACTCCTTAGTCCAAACCTGTTGTCCATCCTTTATATGCCCAAGGATTAGATGATCTTGATGTCTATCTTCTAGGACTTACAAAAGAATTATAGGGATATGAGCTACCACTACTTAGTAATAGGATGGAGACAGAAGTATACATGGCACAACAATTAACCAGTGTAGTCATTTAGTTAGTTAGATGCAATGCAACAAGCATATGTCATCCACACAACGTTGTCTAGTCCGTCATGAAGTTAGAGAAAATGTGCTTCCTTTAATTCAAGTTGAAGAGTTTTAACGAGATTAAGGCTTTCCTTCGGGAAGATCTTGACCAAACCTAGGCTTATGCAATGGAGCTTGCTCTTCCCAAGACCTCTTTGAACCAATGTCCCCAACCTCATTTCGACCTCCTCTCTTATTACTTAGTTGGGCCTTGAGGGGTAGGGTAAGGCCAATTTACACTACCTCGTTGAAGGGTCGATGTTTGGTCAGATAATCCTAATCGTTCCTCTTAATGGGTTGCAATGCATGACTAGTTAGTATTCAAATCTAAGTTTAGCTTAGTTTGTTTTAGGAGTGACCAACTAATTGTAAACACTTAAATCAAGGAGCGAAACATAGCAAAACAATCGCAACATATAGTATAACAATCAAATGACATAGCAAACAATTTCCAAATACATATGTCGCATGTACATAATCAATTACTTTACAACCACAAACAAGTGTACACATTAAACTTTAAGTACTTTTATATAGCACTCCAAAATACCATTAAGCATTGATCCCACTTTCTTGGATTCCCATTCGCTTTTGTACCTCAAATGCCCTAGCCTTTTTGTCATCGATGGTCCCTATATTGCATATCATATTTTATTTTCAATATGATTCATTGGAGTAAGAGTGTTTTAATTATTGCACTTTTTTTTAGTTTAACATTCTTTGAATGTTTAACATATGTTAGTTATGGGTATCAAGTGTTATTACTTTTACATAGGTTATTTTGACCCTCTACTTAATCTTCTATTAAGGTCTATTAAGTGTATGGTACCTTATACTAAAGTTCCTATTAGGGTTTTAACTTATATACGTTGATATGAAACATTTTACATAGCTTTCTATTAGGGTGTCATTGGCTTAGAGTACCTTCTACTCAAGTTTCTACTAAGGTCTTTAGTTATGTTTTTTGTTTATTGAACCTTCTACTCAAGTTTCTACTGATGTTTTAACTCATATTTGTTTGATATAGAACCTTTTATATAAACTCCCACTAGCGTCTTGACTCATGTTTGTTATCAAACAAACCTTTTATGGGAATTTTGGTTGTAGTTTTTATATACTAAGAAACCTTTTATTAAAGTTTCTATTGCTATAATTTTATAGTCAACTTAATCAGGGAAGCTTCTACGATACCTTTTACAAGTCAGCAATTTGGACCTAAATCTCTAAAAGTTTCTATAAGACCTTCTATTACTACTAGCTTCTTCACCAATTCATCCAAAACTTTTATAATACCTTCTATAGGCACCAGATCACTCCAATTCACCAAAAACTCCATTTTTCACACTCTTCTTTACTTTGTTCATGCCTAAACTCATCGGAACTCCACCAATATCGACTTGCATGGTTTGGAAACACATCTACATCGATGTGTACAACTCGAAATTCAACAAAAAAAGTGTTAAACACACATAATTAACTAATGTACCTAAAATATACATATAGGCCCAAATGATCATCCTTTTTAAGGTGAATATACTTTATGTATAGTAGCTAAAATCTTTAATTTACTATTGATTTTTAAGGATTTTTAACAAAAATAATCATTTTATTAATTTAGTGAAAAATCCCTATAAGCATTTTAAGTAAAATTATCATGCTTAGCTTCGGAAAACACATCTTAGTTAAAATATCCTATTCCCACTTAAAAATTAAGATCAACCTATTGCATGTAACAGAAAATTACTCAAAAAGTGGTGGAAAATCAAATCAAACAAAATCATTTGAAAAATAGTAGATTTTCCTTAAATTTCAACTTATCGGTTCACTAAAAACTAAAAATTAATCTTAATCAAATGAGAAACTTTAGAGAAACTTTTTATATATAAATTATCTATATGATATAAGATATTTATAGAAAAATTCAAAAAGGAAACTATATTGTTTGGGTGTTTCAAAATTAAATGGAAAACTAGTCCCAAACGCCCATTTCTTAAGGGTGATATATAAAATGAAAGACTTTTACAAAAATAATAATTTTTCATGAAAATAAACCTAAAATTATGTAAGAATAAAATTTTATAGAATTTTTAGACAAAATTAGATATTTTTAACAAAATTTTGAAAATCGGGTGGAATATTGAACTCATCGGCATTTGAAGATCTAAAGGCTACCGGTGATGGGCCTATTGTCAGCTAAAGGGGGTGTTGCTCCCTCTTCCATAGCCAAATGGCACACTTGTCGCCAGATTGCTGATAAATTTGGGAACTTCGGAATGTCCCAGATTATCGCCTAAATTTCCTATTTTATTAAAATTGCTCTAAACCCCCAAAAAAATTATCCACGAATTTCCTCCTATTTTAGATTGTCATGTGTCTAAAGAGTCTAAAATGAGAGTGGAGGTGGGTTTTTATAGTTGGTTAGATGGAGAACAAAAATGCTAAGTGATTTTATAAAACCATATGTAAATGTTATGAGCTCCCATGGTTTTATATAACAAAACCATGTGTCTATGGTTTTCGCATTCATGGTTTTTTAGAATCCTTGGGTTGCATCTATGGTTTCCTAAAACCGTGTGTACAATTGATTTATTATTTATTCGAGTATACTTTATTATATTTTAATTCTTAAGTTGGTTATTAGTTTTATATGGAAGCTTCTATTAAAGCTTCTATAGTTTATGCTCTATTAATTAACTTAGTTACATATTATTTATTTTAATTATTTTATTTTTAATAACATTTGTTAATTTTCTTGTTTATTTAATTTACCTTTAAGTCCTATTTCTATTTCGCACCGATTTTCGATATTCTAGAATTTTACAAAATCAATGAGTTAGTTTTATCATTTTAATTTATACTAATATTTTAATATTCCGTTTCAAGATTTAAATTTATAGAGTTTCTTTGACCAATTTTTATGATCCTAACATTTATCTTCAAGTTACTCATGTAAAATTTTTGCATGTCCTTAATTGGAGAGCTCGAAATTATATGATTTAGTAAATCAAGTCTTTTACATATTATTATAAATATTATTTTATTTATATATGTTTTATTTTATTTTTTTTATTTTTATCTTTCTATCTTTTTTTTGGTCATCTTATTAATTTTTGTTATTGTTGGCTTATGTCTAATATCTCATTGATTTAGTTACAAAGTTTAACGATATTCTTGTTTTTTATGGATAATGAATAAAATTTTGATAATTTAAACTTTTAACTCATATTTATATTTTATTATTTTCTCTTGAGTACCTAAATTCTCTAGGTTATTTTAATAAATTTGTAACCTTAACGTATAGTTTACGTTATATTATATAAGTTTTTATATACATCCTAATTTTTAGTGTTAAGCTTCTAGTTGCTAAAGTTCAGGTCTCATGGAGATGAAGAGGATGATGATGATGATTGTGACCAGGATACTAAAACCAAGATGCCCCTTTCACGTCCTATTATTCCTAAGGTGGGTGTTGACTATTCCTATATTCTAGAAATGTTACTTGAGCATCCTTATGCCTCGGGGTCAAGCTTAATGGAGCCTAAACCAGCTTCGAGTCATCATTTAGAGGTTTAGATGACAGGATCAGCTGTTAGGGACGTGATACTGCTCTTCAATAGGGGTAGAGATGATGGCTATGCAAAATTTGAGAGGAACATTAATAAGGAATTTAGTAACTTACTTATAGGTGAAGACCTCTACATAGGTATGAGATTTAACAATAAAGGTGAACTCAGAAGAGCTATGAAGCATTGCCATATCAAGCATCATACGTACTTTAAATAAGCAGAGTCCAAAAAGAGCAACTAATCAGTTGTGTGTATTAAGCATGAAAGTGGATGCAAGTAGTGATTGAGCAAATGTAAGAGGGAGTTGGGGGGGCATGTTTGTCATAACAAGATTAGTAGGACCTCATACATGTGTAAATCCAATCATAACTAAAGACCACCCAATGCTCGATTCTAATACGATGGTAAGAGAGTTTCTGAATTTCATTAGAGAAGACTTAGATACAAAAATTTCTCAATTATGTAGCATTATCATCAAACAATTCGGGTATATGGTTACTGATGTGAGATTGTTGGCTAGAAGGATAAAGGCAATTGAAGTTACCTATGGTAACTAGGAGAGATCATATGACGATCTTCCAAGACTCCTCAACGCCATACAGATGAGTAATCCTGGGATGAAGGTTGAGTAGATTTGGAGTAGGTTGAAGCAATTGGGGATGACAAAACTATAGTAGGTTTAGTGGTCTTTTGGCCTATGTATAGAGGCATAGAAATTCTATAGGCTTGTAGTTGGCATCAATGGGACATTTTTATATGGAAAGTATTGTCATAAGATACTCATTATGACTAGTGTAAATGGCATGAACCATATAGTCCCTTTAGCCTTCACATTAGTGGATGACAAGATGACGGAGGTGTGGGATTGGTTTCTTAGGAATCTATGGCAATATGTCTGTATTGAGAGAGTAGGTCGCGAAACCATATGCTTGACATCAAACGGAGGGATAGGTAATCAGTCAACTTTGGATAGGGATGAAAATGGGTGGAAACCCCCTTTTGCGATTTGGCATTGGTGCATACGACACATTGCATGCAATTTCAACAAGGTACATAAGAATCGACAATGCAAGAAATGAGCCACTTTTCGTGCAATGTAAATTTAGCCCTAAAAGTTTAAGAAATGCATGGAGAAGGTTTTGAGTATCAAGCTTGACACATCGAATTGGTTTTGCCCTTTACCAAAGTAGTAGTAGACACTTGCCCATGATAAGGGCTATCGGTTCAGATACATGACATTAAACCTGGTTGAGGCTTATAATTTGGTGTTAAAACATGCCTAGGGACTACCAATTACATCACTTGTGAGGAAGATCTACAACTGTATATTAACTTGGGATAATAGATATGATAGGGTGCTGGAGTGGGTGGCTGGGAATCGACCATATACGAAATATGCTATAGATATGTTAGAGGCGTGGGTCGAGTGAGCGAGTTCACATCGTGTAGTGCGTTTCAGTAAGTATAGTATGCATTATGAGGTTGAGATGGGTAGCAAGCATGTAGGGAATGAGATGAAGGGAAGTGATCACATACAAACGATTGACTTCAACAATTGAATGTGCACTTGCAACAAATGGCAAATATATAGGATCCTTTGCTCACATGCTATTGTTGCATTAGGATATGAATGATTTGATATTATGTTCTCAATTGTATATGGGTACAAATTCACATTACGTACAGCATTATAGAGCACACTTCTTGATCGGCATTGAGTTGGCCTGGCTTGTTATTTCATATCTTCAGAATGGGTGGTGCGCTAGTTTGGGAGGTTATAGAGGGTTCCCCTACCATGTGATACGGATGAGGCATAGAGTTTGCATCACATTGACTTATGAGGTTGTACAAATGTCAATTGGATTAACTACCATTCGGGCTACATTGGTGTATGGAATGACAGGTGTAGGTACCTCATTTTTGCCATTTTTTTCATTTTTCGTTAATTAAGCCAAGTTAATAAATAAACATAAAAATTAAAAAAAAAAACGAAAATTAAAAGAAAAAATGAAAAAAATAAAAAAGAGAGAGACGATTTGCATCATATCATACCGTATCGAGTCGCATCGTATCGTATCGAATTAAGTCGCGTTAGACTGAGTTGCATTGGATCATTTAAGATCAAATCGGATAACGACATGTGATTAATTTAATAAATCATAAAGTCATTTGAGAAGTTGGGCTTTGTTAAAATAATTTTGACCCAGTCCGATTTAAAGTTGATTTTTTTTTATCTAATTTATATTGGGTTGGAATGGATTTAAGATTTATTAGATAAGTTATTGGGCTAAATTAGATCGGATCAGATCGGGTCGAAACTTGAAAAATAGAAAGCTTGAATTAAGTAGGGTTTCTAAAAGTTAGGGTAAATCGTCAACAAATCATAATCGTATCTTCTATGTCTTTAATAGAAAAGATATGATTGTGAGTTTATAAATAACACAACAGCAAATGACGTTGAGGACAGTTTTTATTTTCCCATAATTTACTTGTCTAAATCAAACTTGAGGCAATCCAAAACATACATCCTCAATTGTATAACCGATATACTAAATCCAATCCTTCCCTCACTTGACTAGAAATCAAATTCAACGTTCCAGAAGTCCAACGCCGAAGTCTTTGAAATTCAATTCTAAAGTCCAACAAGTCTAGCGCTACAATTCAATCTCAAAGGCCCTGACGCAACTCCAATTCTAATGCTACAATTCAATTTCGAAGTCCAATAATTTCGAATTTCATACCACATCCACTTTCTGAATTGCCGACTCTTCGATCAAATTCTGCAATTCGAAGCCAATCCGAATTGAATGTAGATCTAATGTTGATTCCAAGTTTAGATGAATTCCCTAACACTCCGATCCAATTCCATAATCCAATTTTATAGACGAAATCTAACGCATGATCAACACGCGTGACTCAATTTGGTAAAAATATTATTTAATTTATTGGTTTGTTCAATTTTATTTATTTACTAACTTATTTTTCTTAAGTGTAGGTTTTTTTATTATTATTTTCGCATTGCATAATATTTTTAGATAATTCCAATGAAATTTAGTTCAATTAAGTTAGTAAAATCGTTTTTTTTTTTTTGAAAATAAATGTATCTTCAGCGTATCTTGGAATTAAGATTTGATTGAGATATATATCTTGTGGTTAAGATTTAGAAAGATATGTATCGAGTAGTTAGGATTCAGAAAAGATATGCATGAAGAAACGTATCTAACCATATCTTTGACATATTTTATAGTTAGGATTTAGAAAAGATGTTTTTCACATGTAGCGATTTTAAAAAAAATTAAAAAAAATCGTAATCGAGGTTTTTAAAAAGATTTAGTTAGTTAGGGTTTTTTTTTTTAATTTGGGAAAATTAGATTTCTTAGGTGTTTTTTTAAATAATAAATTAATAAAGAAACGTAAACTGGGCTTGATTTTCGAAATAAAAAGAATCCATTCACTAAATATTTTATAAAAGAGAACTAAAGTCGGTTTATCTCGATTAGTGGGTATGTAGGTATCTTCAGGGCAACTGCATAAAAAAATAATAAAAATACTTTTTTCCCTTTTTCTTAGAAATTCGTAATAAAAAATAATAAAAAATTCACTTTAGTTATCTTTTGTATATTTATGTATATTTTAGTATTTTTAGAAAATTATAAAAATAAAAACTCATCAATTTTTTTTTTTAGTTTTTACATGATAACTTAATCTTAATAGGTTAGCTCCTAAATCTAGTTTTTCTGGTTTAAATTTCTAAAAATAAAATTTTTTTAGAATATCCGTAAACTAGTAGTCAAATTAGGGTTTTCCCATCTGAAAACCCTAATTTCATTTTTTACAAGTTGAACTAGTTGGTAACTTTAATTTTTTAAACTTTTTGAGAAAAGTATTTCCTTAGTTTAATGTCAAGTAATTTATATTAAGTGAGTTGAGCTTAGTATAAGTTAAATTAAGGAAACTAAAATAGGGCTCAACAATAGGCATGCTTGAATACTGCATACAGAGGGTTTGATAGGTGTCGAGCTTGGTTATAGGTAGTAGGGCAGGAGCATTATGTGTTGTTACTTCAATTGTGATGGAGCTTTACTTAGGGGATTGGTAAGTATATGTATGTGACCTATGGTTCATGTTTTACTATCTTATGTCCACTTATGCTAATGCTCGACTTTGCAAGCCAAGGAGTGCCAATAGATCAGGATATCCATGGACTGAGCCAATTATAACATTGCTCGAGTCCGTGTTAATTAGGGCATGTAGTTACTGGAGGACTACACTGCAATTACTTTGGACGTAACTTATTTGGATGAGGTGTAGGTCCAGGAGTAGAATGACTCGGATGGGCCATATTATGACTTTATAAATCTACTAGGCTAGGTAGACACATGAGGATGAGGGGCCTTGGATGATAACATGGATGAGGCTAATTGGATCATGATACTATAGGGCCATTTAATGCCTTGACAACCATCGAGTATCCTAATGTAGGGACCATGTTGGGTCCTTCGTTGAGCTCCTTCCAGACTCTACCCGTACATATGTAACTTGACCTTCCCTTCACATCACTAGCTCCATATAAGAGAGGGAGGAGGTATGCGAGTTCTTAGGGTGAAAGTTCAACCCAGGTTCTTGTAGTTAATCAACCTTAATTTATTGAGCTACCTTAGGAGCATATTCTAACATAAAGTCACTAGCTCCAGCCACTCGTGAGGACATTAGGTCTAGGCAGGGTTTGGCTTCTCGAGTAGCTTGTGTATTCACTAGAAGTAGGAGATGAAAGGACTAGTTATAGAAATTATTTTGTTTTGCATGAACTCTTGAACTTGACATTTTTAGTTAAGTACATTTTTATATGAGAACGCTTTTTCTTATTTCATTGTGTGCTTTAGCTGTCTTGCACTTAGTTATTTGATTTCAACTTTTGGTTGTTATGTTCGGATTTGGATATGTGGGTTGTTAATGGATTAAGAACTGTTGACTTTATTGAAGTTTGGAGTTGGCTATCTAAGTTAGAAGTGGGGTTTTACTTTTTTCTTGTGTTCCTTGTCGTTTTACTTGCAATTGTAAGGTTTGTTTGATATGTATTTAAGGATACCTGCTTCACTTTTTACTTATTATGCAACAAGTGTTAAAGAAGAAGGCTCTTTTGGGATAAGTGCCTTCTTCTTTAATATATTAATGAAGAAGGTACCTTTAAGGCTCTTATGGGAAAGGCATCGTCTCCATTAATATATTAAACCTTCTTAGAAGAAGGAGCTTACGAAGAAAGTACCTTCTTATGTAATATATTAATGAAGAAGGCACTCTTTAGAAAAAGTGCATTCTTCTTCAATTACAAATAAAAAAAGGAAGACGCTTTTCCAAAAAGCGCCTTCCCTCCCCCCTGCAAGTAATATGTTTTTCCTCTGCCCCTTTTTTACAAATTTTTTTCGAGTGCGTTCCTCTATATTATTCATTTAATTAGTTAATTCGTTGAATGTTAAATCAAATAACCTAGAGCTTTCGTTACCCAAAACTAGTTAATCATGTTGTCATAGATAGATTAATTTCAAACACTTAGTAGTATCCTTTAGATTAGTTTGTTCATATCCTCTTATTTTTCTTGTTCTTTTTAGAAAATTCATAAATGTCATAAAAAACCAAAAATTGTAAAAATATTTGAACTTTAATTTCCACTAAAATTCATTAGTTTTGGTGCATGTAACTTGAATATATGGATTTATAATATCATATTGGTTTCAAAATGGAAGCTACAACAAGAAAATTTAATATTGAAAAGAAAATGCTCTTAGTACAATATGAATGGTGAATACAAAGAATAGATTTATGTTGAAAAAAATTTTAATAGCACAAAAACATGTGCCTTGAAGGAATTCATCACAATATTTTTTTCAAAGGCTGTTAACTTAGAGAGTTTTGGTTGAAGTGACACAAGATGACCTACAGGGCACCCCTTATATTGGGCATAGAGGCTGCAATTTCCAAGAGAAGGGTACTTATGGATCTAAGTAGGGGTAATGATTAAGGTTAGTTTTGGGCACTCAAAATTCATGAAGCAGTGCTTGGCTGTATAGTGCATCATAAGTGTATTTAAGTATATGTAGGTGCTTATGTAGGTACTTAAAATTGTAGCAAGGTACTCATCCTTTTAGAGGTGTTACACGGTTGTTAATTGCAACAATTTACTCGAGAGGGTTATTGATGCGTCTCTAGGGTCATACATATAGAGAAGCACTACAACAAATGGGAATGAAAAGAAAATAAAGCGGATTAGCAAATCCGAGTACCAATCGAATATGACACATTGATTGATCCTATTCGGCCTATAATTCATCAGATATGACTCACAAGTTTGAACTATAGGGTTACTCACTACTACTCCTTACTAAAGGGAAAATGAGGACACTTGGGTTGCTTACAAAGGGAAACTTGTAATAATTTGATGTAACGAGTTGTTGTCTATGTACAAAGGTAGTGAGGTATTTATAAGGCCTCGCTAGGATTATATTAAATAAGGAAAAGACAAAATGGATAATATACAAAGGATTCCTAAAACATTATTAAAAGGGTAAATAATACATCGCACGAAAAAGAAAAGAATCACTCTAGACTAATGTGCCAGAAGACATTTATTGAGAAGCGATTAGAGGCTGGTTATGCAGTTGGTTAAGTTGAAATGAGTGTTAAGGTCGCTTGACAATTGTAGTGACTTATTTAAACAAGTCCAAAAGGAGGTTATTAGTCAAAGCTAACCTGGTCGAGTTCAAGTCAAAGCTCAGGCTTTAAGGAACACTCTGATCCTTTCTTAGTTAGGTGTCTCAGCAACTCAGTTTGGATAGAGGTCTGATGCTGGTTGGCTCAGAAACTACCTGGATCTTCGTATGATATGTACGACCGATTGGCATGTATGTTGGGTAGGTTTCTGTGATTACTTGGTAGTTAGGAAATGGTATCGGTACTAATTAGGGCTTAGTACTTAGGTTGATAATAGTGTAAAAGATGGAGATCGGTATAGGATTCATAAATCTGATTGGAGTCTCGAGCTGGTATCTTCCATGTGAGTCCTTGCAGTACTTTAGCTTAGCTGCATGTGATTGGTCCGAGAAGTGGCTTTCTATCATTTGCCTATAGGTCAGAAGGATATGTCGTCAAATCTGAAGAGGTTTCTACCCCTTACTCTATCATAGCATCTGTTAGGATTTTTTCTAGTTAGTGGGGAATTAGGTCAGATACATTGAAGGTGGAGGAAACACCATAGGTCTTAGCCAATTCAATTTGGTAAGAGTTGGAATTGATCCTCTTCAGGACCTTGAATGAATCATCAGCTCGTGGAGATAGCTTGCTTTGTCGTAGATGTGGAAATCTCTCTCTATTGAGGTGAATCCATACTAAGTCCCTAGTCTAAAAGAAACAGTTTGACGGCTACGACTATTGATCTCTTGTTGTCTCTTGTTGAACTTGGTAATCTTCCTTGCTACCAATTAATGTAGTTCTTGCAATTCTTGGGCTTGGGTGATTCTAAATTAACTCTTTTCAGTAGTTGCGGAGGTACCGATTAAATCTAGGGGCATAGTGGTATTGAGGCCATAGATAACCTTGAATGGAGTTTTCCTAATGGTGCTATGGACAGTTTGGTTATATGCAAACTCTACAATTGGAAAACATAGATCCTAATCCTTTAAATTCTTTGCCATGACAGCTCAAAGTAAATTGCCTAGCATTCTGTTCATTACTTCAATTTAGCTATCAATCTAAGGGTAGCTACTAGAACTGAACATAAATTTAGTTCCAAGTCTTCTCCAAAGAGTCTTCCAAAAATAGTTCAAGAATTTTGTATCTTGATTTGAAACAATGGTCTTTAGCACTTCACGTTGTCCGACAACTTCTTGCAAACAAAATTCAACAATATATAAAGTATCGTTAGTGTGATGGTACGGGATAAAGTGTGCCATTTTGCTAAAGTGGTCTTCTATAACAAAGATTGAATCCTTTCCTCTGGATGTTTGGGTAACCCTAAGATAAAGTCCATGCTAAGGTTGGCCCAAGGTAAGGTCGGTATAGGTAAGGGCATGTACTCTCCACGTGGCTCTCTCTTTCCCTTAGCCCTCTTGCATACTTCACAACTACCAAATACGTTATGGACATCCTTAGCTAAACTTAGCCAGTAAAAGTTCTCTTCCAATAAGTTGGTTATTTAGGTTTCTTTAAAATGACTGGATAATCCACTACTATGAGCTTTTCTAATCAACAGCTCGCTTGTAGAATAGCCTGGGATGTACAACCTTCTTTCCTTGAATAGATAGCCATCCTTAATATAATATCCTCCAACAGCAACTCTTTCTCTACATTACTCAAGAATAGGACTAAAATGGGGGTCACAAGCATACTGCTTAGTGATAAGTGAAAATCCCGGTAATTTTGTTTGCAGGGTAGTTAGCAAGGTTTGTTGATGTGATAGGGAATTTGTGATCATGTTGGTACCACCCTTCTTGTGTCGAATCACATAGGAAAAACCTTCCATAAATTCTAGCTACTTAGTTTACTTTTTTGAAAGTTTGTTTTGACTTTCAAGATGCTTCAATGATTTATGGTCAATGTAAGTTATAAACTCTCGTAGTAATAAATAGTGTTGCCTTCTCTAGATACCACATACCTAAGAAAGACAACTTCACTTTGATAGAACATATACTTCTTTAGATTTCCATATAACTTTTAACTCATAAAATGTCAAAAACAACTTGGAGATGTTGAACATAGCTGTTCAAGTTGGTACTGTACATTAATATGTCGTCAAAGTATACAATTACACATCTTCCGATTAACGGACGCATCATATGGTTTATAAGCCTATAAATGTGCTCGATGCATTTGTAAGAACAAATGGCATAACCAACCATTCATAGAGGCCATGCCTTGTCTTGAAAGTAGTCTTCCATTCATCACTAGGTCTCATGCGAATTTGGTGATAATCACTTTGTAGATCAATCTTTGAAAATATTTTAGCACCATGAAGCTCATTTAACATGTCATTGGGCCTCGGTATTGGGTACCTGTACTTAATAGTGATACGGTTGATAGCACTGTTGTCGATGCACATATGCCATTAACTATCGTTCTTTGGGATGAGTAGAGCTAGTATAGTACAAATACACATGCTCTCTTTCACATATCCTCGTTCTATCAGCTCAAGCACTTGCTTTTTCAACTCGGTAGCCTGCTCAGGATTTACTTTGTAAATATGCCTAGCTGTAGATCAATATAATATTCTATGCCTTAAACTAGGGGTAGTCCCTTAGGAAACTCTTCAAGGAATAGGTTGGAAAATTCATCAATTAATCTTTGGATCTCAATAGGAACATATTTCAAATTTATCGTCTTTAACAATCTTCTGATCAATAAAAACATAGGTTCATCAGCCTTCTCAGCAGCTCAGAGTTTTCCTCAGCTCATCATGAAGGCTTTCTTCTTGCTAGCTCAAGTAAACTAGTTATGGGTCTCATTTACCTAGGTTGGTGTCATAGGTTGCAGCACAATCTTTTTTCCTTACTTGATAAAGGCAAAGGTGTTCTTATATTCGTTGCTAGTAATACGTTGGTCGAACAAGTAAGGTCGTCCAAGTAATAGATGTAAAGCCCCCATGGGGATGACATCACATGCCATTTCGTCTCGATACACATTCCCAACACTAAAAGGTACAGTTACTTGTTCAGTAATGTATAAAGTACCTTTATCATGAAGCCAGTGTAGCTTGTAAGGTCGGGGGTACTTAGAGTTTGGTAATCCTAACCTTTGCACAAAGGGCTATGTAACAATGTTGGTATAGCTTCCTCTATCTACAATGATGGTGCACAATTGTTCCTTGATGGTATATTTTGTATGGAATAAATTATTTCTTTAGTCTTCCTTAGAGCTTAACACTCATCTTAATACTAGGGTAATCACTTCTCCTTGGTTGGTATAGACACAGGTCTCCTCTTCTTCCTGAGCTTAAACTTATTTAGCATTCTCCTCCTCTTTTAGCTCGCTTTCATTGGTGCTATCCATTATGTATCCTTGGAGTACCATAGCATGTCGATTTTGACACTCAACAGTCATGTGTCTAAAACCTAAGCATTTGAAACACTTCACCTCATTTATCTTCTGTCCAGAGGTTTGTCCTTTCTCATATATCCTCGAGGTCGGTCTATCTTCAGCTCGGCTCTTCTGTCCTGTTCGTATATCATCAAGTCAGTCATATTTTTCCTCGACTTAGTAGGGTCTCCTTAGCTTGATATGTATAGGTCGGCACAGAATAAGAGCTTGGGAAAATGTTGGCCCAGGTTGGCTAGGAGCATTTCTTCTCTGCTTTTTAACCTTCTGCGCTACTTTAATGGCCTCTTCTATTGTAGAGAACCTTTGTACTTTTGCAATGTTATGAATCTTATATTTGAGTCCAAAAATAAACCTTGACACTGTGCGAGCCTCTAGTTCATCCACGTTTACTTGGATCATCAGCATTTGAAATTCTCTCACATAGTCATCAACAAATCGACTTACTTAGAGAAGTTCCTAAAATTTTGCAAACGTACCTAATGGATAGGTCTCGGGGATAAATCTTCCTTTGAACATTCTCTTCATCTCTTTCTAAGTTCTTATACCTTTTCTTCCATCTCTTACTTTAGTTGCATTTAGATTCTTCCACCACATGGTAGCATATTTAGAAAATTCTAGTGAAGCAAGTCGAACCTTAACTGCATTTGTAAACCCATAATAGTTAAATACTTTCCTTACTTTCTCTTCCTATTCTAAATATTCATCTACATCTCCACTTCTACCGAAGGGTAGGATTTGGACCTTAACATTATCAAGTCCTTAAGGAGCTTGACGTTCTCGTTCTTGTGCTTTATAATATTCAGCCTCTTTTTCTTCCTTTCCATACTCTTCTGGATCTACTTCCTCATCCTCCTCCTCAATCTCTTCCAACTTCAATCATCGTCTAGCAACTCGGTTTACAAGTCCTTTAGTTTGATGGGGTTGAAGAGGGAAATTAGCTTGACCACCTTGGCCATATTGTCACTCAGGAATATTCTTAGCTTGACCATGGTGAGGTATACCTTGTGGTTGTTGCTTATTGGCTTGCATCGCGGTAACTAGACTTTTGATTAGGTTGGTGAGCCTATTAAGCTTGTCATCAACTAACCTAAGGGCATTACTATCACCATAGCCACCATGATCACCACTAACTTGGTCACCAATAATACCTTCAATACTTAAATCCAACATAGTGTAATACTTCTCCAGTAGATTGATAGCATAATACACAACAAACACTTATACTCATTACCCAAAACCTTAACTAATACACTTTAACAACTCCAATATAACAAAATTGAATGTGCTATGTTTTTGCAATGAAAAACAGAGTATAGCAGAGGAACAATAGAAACTACACTTACCAATCTATGAACCTTCACTTTATAGCTCATAACTCTAAACTTACTTAACTTAAACATACCGCAGCAGCTATAGAAGGAACTTAGTAGCCACTAACAGCAAACACAAACAAAAACATCACTGCAACTTCATACACTCCGTCTCGAAGCTGTGCTTTCATACCAACAAAGCTAATGCATCTCTAAGGTTGTATACATGGAAAAGCATCACAATGAATGGGAACGAAAAGAAAATAAAGGGGATTAGTAAATTCGTGCCGTTACTAATCAGATATGATGCATTAACTGATCCTACTTCACCTATAATTTGCCGAATATGATTCATTGGTTCGAACTATAAGGTCACTTACTACTACTCCTTACTAAAGGGAATAGATAAGAGCTAAAGGGAAAATGAGAATACTAAGGTTGCTCATGAAAGGAAACTTGTAATAATCTAATGCAATGAGTTGTAGATTGCGTACAAAGTAGTAAGGTATTTATATGGCCTCACTAAGGTTATACTAAATAAGGAAAAAACAAAATGGATAATATACAAAAAGATTCCTAAAACATTATTAAAAGGGTAAATAATACACTATATGGAAAAGTAAAGAATCATTCTAGACTAATGTGCTGGAAGACACATGTTGAGAAGTGATTGGACGCTAGTTGTGTAGTTAGTTAAGCTAAAATGAGAGTTGAGGCAACTTAATAGTTGTGGAGTCTTGTTCGAACAAGTCTACAAGGAGGTCATTAGTTAGAGCTAACCTGGTCAGGTTTAGGTCAAAGCTCGGGCTATTAGGGATGCTCTGATCCTTTCCTAGTAAGGTATCTCAGTAGCTCGGCTTAAATAGAGGTCTAATGCTGGTTGGCTCAGAAACTACTTGGATCTTAGTATGAGCTTGACGATATATACAGCTAGTCAACATGCATGCTAAGTAGGTTGGTGTGATTGGCTGGCGGCTTGAAAATAGTACTAGTACTAACGAGGGCTCAACACATGGGTCGGTGGTAGTGTAAAAGATGAAGATTGAAATATGACTCCTTCCCTTGACTGGAGTCTCGAGCTAGTATCCTTCAAGTGAGTCCTTACAATCCTCTAGCTCAACTGTGTGTGATTGGTCTGAAGAGTGGATTCTTATCAGTTATGTAGGCACACATTTGATGCTCACTTTTTGCAGTATTGGAGGTTTGATAAGGGCATTTGCTTTAGAAGTGTAAGCGTTCATCTAGGCATGTTTAGGCTTAAGTTGAAGTGATAGGGCCATGACCATAGGCGCTCATGTATGGGGTTACCAGTAGTAGCAAATGAGTGTGTAAAGGGCGCTAACCAAAGGGTTACTCAGGTATGCATTAAGGTGATTATATGTTACATTTGTGCAACAAGTGGAGCTTTATGGGCAATTGGTTTTTGCTAGGTGGAGTAGCGGTATGGAAGGAGTTGTAGACACTTCATTTTTGCTACCCTTAGGATTCATTTTTTTTTAGGCCAGATTTGAAAAATAAATAAAATAATAATAATAAAAAACTAAAATTGAAAGAAAATAAAAAAATAAAGCGTTAAGTTGTATTGAGTCGTTTAGGATTAGATTAGACAATGGTTGAGGATATGCTTTCGATTTAATAAATTCCGAGTCATTGAATAGTCGAGCTTCATTAAAATATTTTTAGTACAATTCAATATAAAGCAGATTTTTATCTAATTTATTTTGGGCTAAATAAACTTAAGACTTATTAAATGGGTTAATGTATATATTGGGTTAAATTAAGATGGATTGAATTAAGCCCGAGATAAAATGCCCAAATCAATGTAGGGTTTCTAGAAATTAAGTTAAATCTTTGATGAATCTAATAAATCCAAATTGGGTATCATCATATCTTTGATATGTTAAGATTGAATCTTTATCTAAAGAGATCCAAAAGATTCAGATTGATGACTTATAAACAGTAGACAATTTTGGGGGGGAGGGGGGGGGTCAGGTTTGAAAAAGACACGTTTTTCACAATTGACATTACAAATACGTCTCGTAATATCCCCAAAATTCTTCATGTCCTTACAGCATATATACGGTAATCCACTGCAGTTTACGTCCCTTACACACTCACTCACTCATGCCTAACACTCAATTATGTCCCTTACTGCACACATAACTAGATTTACACATACATACACTCACAATCCTTACTGCATACACTTGGTCACGTTAGCACTAAACATATACATATGAGGTCAGCACTCTACACCCTCGTCTAGGCTCCACACTTCACAGTACTGATCATTGTACAAACACTGACATGCTGAGCCCCTATTTACGTTCACCCTGCATACATACATGTCTAGTGTACATCCATGATTATGAAAACAATACACGAGCCTACACTGCATGACTAGACTAACACAACATACGATTACACAACTGCAAGTCTATTATTCGAGTACGTCATGGTAGTAGTCCATCAACATGTCTACGTAGTCCAACACTTGTGTACATGATCTGATGCATAGGTAATTAGGTAAATTATTTTAGTTAGTTATTTGTTTTCTTTTTTTAGTTAATCAATTTATTTTATTAATTTGTTTTTTCTTGTGTAGGTTTTCTTTTTTATAAATTTTAATAATGGTCATGTGGTTTTGCAATTTTAGATAAATTGTAATTTTTTTAATAAATTTCATGTTTTTTTTATTTAAATTGTGTTTTCACCCAAAATTGCATTTTTTTTTAAAAAAGTTGCATATCTTTTCTCCAAAATTCATATCTTTAAAGAAGATTTGTATCTGGATCGTATTTTAATATATCTTACATTTAGGGTTTTGCAAAAATCAATTTTGATATGTAGTGATTTTTTAAAAAATAAAAATTTTAATTGGAGTTTTTCAAAAATATTTACTTAGTTAAGGTTTTTAAAAATAGATTCACGAAATTAGATCTTTTTAGTTTTTTTTTTAAATAATAATAATTTGATGACTAAAGTAATTTTTTTTCGATTTCCTTAAAAAAAAAAGATCCACCCACTAAATCTTTTCTAAAAAAAAGGAACTATATTAGGTCGGTCTCGATTAATGGGTATGTAGGCATCACTAGGAAAACCATAAAAAAAAAAACTTTTTCTTTTCCTTTTTCTTGAAAATTCGTAATAAAAAAATTATAAAAAATCATTTTAGTTATACTTTTACATATCTATACATATTTTAGAATTTATAGAAAAAATACAGGCCCATTAGTTTTTTTTTTATCTTTACATGGTGATTTAATCTTAATAAGTTAAATCTCGAATTTAGATTTTCTTATTTAATTTTCCAATTTTTTTTTAGAATATTTGTAGACTAGTGGTTAAATTAGAGTTTTCCTACACAAAAACCTTAATTTCATTTTTTATCAATTTAACTGGTTGGCGACTTCAATTTTTTTTTAAAAACATTTTTTATAAGAAAAAAAGTTTTTTCTTTAATTTAATGTTAAGTAATTTATATTAAGCGAACTAAGCTTAATATAGATTGAATTAAGAAAAACTGAAATAGAGCTTGACATAACTGGTAGCTCCACTAGGGCCCCTAGTAGGCTAGCCATGTAAAAAATAAAAAATTAATTAATGGGTTTTTATTTTTTAATTTCTTTTTATGTTTATATTGTAATATGATTATATTAACTAGATTTTAGTGATGTAGGCTTCTAGGACAACTTGGCCCAATGGACCCGTCACTAGTGATTTAAGGGGCCTTTATTTATTAAAAATCATATGCATGCTTAGATATGGTCGAATTTAGACCATCTTAAGAACTTAAGACGGGCTACCATTGTATAACCTTTAGGTTGCTAGGGTCTTTACCTTCGCTTAACGGTGATAGGCGAGTCTACTTAGGCTTCGATATAGTCTACTAAGTTTTTCTCTAAAAATGCCTAGAGCTACGAGCTTGAGACTCATAGACCCCATCATTCTGCATCATTTTTTTGAAAAAAAGAGTAGTCATTTTTAAATTATAAGGAAAAATTTGCTTATTATTATTCGTAGTTAGTTAGGCTTTCATTTCTAAAAAAAAATAAAATTAAAAGAATTAGTACGCTTATATATTAGTGTCTATGAGCTCTACTTCTTTATTTTGATCTACTAATGTATAAGGGTATTCTTCGACCACATGATCATAATAATTCCTATAATTTATTAATTACCAACCTCTCTTACATTATATGCGTGCGTAGCATACTGCATTTATTTATTTTATATTTGATACCAATGCTTGTTTCCATGCGATTATTTTTGTTTTTTGTATTATATGTGTTTTTTTATTTTCTCTTAGTGAGTAAAAGGCTGTGTAATTTAAAAGATTTAAAGAAGTTGCAAAATTATTAATATCATATATAGCCTTATCTAGTAGTTTCATTGTAAATAATTGTGTTATTTCATGCAATATAAATACGAAAAGTCAGGGTAGTGTTAATCTCGAGTTCATCCATGAGGTCCAGCTTGACAAGTACTCTTTCCCCGAGGGTATATTGAAAGATTTGTTGAATCAACTTCCACCCGCCATGCAAGATCACATTCACAAAAAGATTGGGCCAATTGTATCTCTCATGTGGATCTAACTTCATTAGCCACTGATTTAAGCCCTAATCCATTACTGGGATCCAAAATCTATAGCTATTAAGTTCGGCCCACATGTGCTAACACTTATGTTAGAAGAGTACTCTCAATTACTTAGTACTTTGCCTCTTGAAGCAGGCATAATGGTCCCAGATCTCAAAATTTAGCTTAAGAAAGCTTTCATAACTTTGTTGGGAGTAAAAATGGTGGCCTTAGCGCCATTCTTATCTTTAGAAGGCAAGAAATATCTCAACATCTTAAGGTTAATGGAGTGGTTTTTAAGCCCAGACGCTTATAAAAAACATTGTTAGATTTTTTGTAGGGGTTTGAGTCATGGGCTGAGAGGAGAGTAAACGCCTTTATCATGGCAGTATTCGGGACAGTGTTATTTCCTTTCAAGTATAGTCAAGTCCATTATAGGGTAGTTGAGTTGGAAACCCAATTTTTAGCTAATAAATCCTATATACCAGCATTATTGGTAGAGCAATTTAGGACCCTCACCGATTTAAAGAAGCAGGGACATGGGTACTTCACGGTCGATCTTACAATACTTATTGTATGGTTTCTTAGCCACACATAGGGATGTGGAGGGAATCTTCTCAAAGCGTCCTTAATTGAACATATGAACCTAATTGATGACTTCGCTTGTTAGCTTAAGGAACCAAAAGAAGCTTAATTTAAAGGATGGGTAGTAGTCATAAGCAAAATGTAGCCAAAGGATTTTATGTGGACAGCTAGATGGAGCAATTACACTTGAGCCATTCTAGGGTGCATCAATTATGTAAGGATCCCTCTCATTGGCATTACGGGTTGTACATGATATTTCTCAGCATATGTCACCAGACAACTGGGTCTAGTTTAAGAGATAGCATATGAAGATTCCTTAGAAGATGTTACATTAAATTATCAAGATCCTTGCTTAACCATCGCTACTTTGATTCAATAAATAGCAGAACTTGTGAAGCTATGGGAAAGGAGGGAAGTTAAGAAGGTAGTGAACGTGGGAACTTTGAGGGGTAAAGTCAGGGAATACCGGACCACCAAACGGTTTATTTATGATTAGCTAAAGAAGATTAGAGAGATACGGTATGAAGCTCTAAACGTATTCAGATATGAGCCAAAGCCGGGACACTTTTTACCTACCGAGACACCATACGGGCTAGAGTTGAAGCCCAATTCTAAGAATGCAAAAAGATCATTGAAGAATTAATGATGGAGAATGAGAGGTTGTTGGAAGAAAACTAGTTCTTTAGGAGTAAGATTCAAGAAAGAGATGTTACAGTCCGAAGACTCATAAGAGAAGTTAATAAAGCCTATCCTAGCTAGATCTATTGGCTTTTATAGATATAGGATTTGATTTTTAGAAAGATTAGTGATGAGTTTTTCTTTTTCTAGTCTATTGTTTAGGCTTGATTTTATGATTATTAATAAATTTGCAGCTTCATTAAATAAAAGTCTTTATTGGTTGTGAAGTCTTTTGCTCATTTTTTATCTTTGCCTTTGATAGTTGCTTTAAAAAAAAATAAATGACAAAAAAAAAATTTTAAAAAATAAAATAAAGCAATAAGAAAGGAAAAATCTTAATTCACAAACATGTCTAAAGTTGGGTCTTTGTAAGATTTTGAAGATAGCGCCTAAGCGAACAGACTCTGTCAAAAGCTTGATATTCACTCGTTCCAAAGTAAGAATGTCAACTCATGGCAGTGGAAACGTTAGTCAAATTGAGCCTGAATTGAGAGTCGCAACCTTGGAGGAAAATATGAATAAGATGGTTGAACAAATTCAGGCTCTCACTTGGGCTATTGGAATTCTCAATGATCGGTAAGATCTCAAGTCAACTTGAATCGGAATGCAAAAGTGACCCGTCCCCCCTGAACTAAAAGACGTAGAATTAGTCTCCAATGCTGAGATGTGGAGGAAGGAGATTAAGGAAAAACACAAAGAGATAGAAAAGAAGTTTATGCAGAAGTTGATTGAGAAGATGAAAACCCTAGAAATAGTTAATGGGCTTGAGTAGATGGGAATGGTCAATTTGCCAACATATGAAGACGGTGACTTCCTGGAAAAGTTTAAAGTCCCGAAATTGGAGAAATATGATTAGATTGGCTACCTGAAGCTCCACACTAGGCTATACATAAAAAAGATGGGACATACATGAAGTATGACAAGGTGATGGTCTAAACCTTTCAAGATAGCTTAATTGTGTTCGCCCTAACTTAGTATGCCCAACTGGACTTGTATGAGATCAATACATAGGATAAGTTAGCCTTGGCTTTCTATAACCAGTATAAGTTTAATGTCGAGGTAGCTCCATCCATTTGTGATTTGAATAATCTGTGAAAGAAGGCCAATGAAAGCTTTAAGGAGTATGCTTAAAAATGGAAAGGCATGGCGGCTAGGATAACTCTATCCTTAACAAAGAAGGATTTGACTTTTGCCTTTATTAATACTTTCGAAAGCCCATATTACCAACATTTGGTAGGTCACTTTGCCTTTAACTTTGCAGAGATTGTAGCCTCAGGGTGCCGAATTGAGGAAGTTATCTTTATTAGAAGGCTTCCTAATCTTGAAGTAGTCGAAAAGAAGACATCTCTTGTGAGATTCTCCAACAAAGCCAAAGAAGCCACTATAAACGTTCTCAATACTGGCAACCTTATTAGACCTGTAGCACTGGTAGCCATGTTAGGAAATTTTGATCCCCCACCGAATCCGGATCAGGGTAACTACCCACAAAGGAGACAGTTTACCAAGATCCCCATTCCTCTAAGCTAGGTTCTTGTATGACTAAGGAAGGAGAATCTCTTGACATTTGGAATACTGAAGGAAAGATAGAGACTGAGTGACTACAACCTAGAGCTCAGTTGCGACTATCATTTGGGGCAAGTAGGATAGTTTACAAACTAGTGCTGGAGACTCCAACATAAGATCCAAGATCTTATTAATGATAAGTTGGTCAAATTGGACTTCATTCAAACTCCTGTTCTCAATGTGGGCAATAATCCTCTACTAGATCATGAATGCTCAATCAATATGATTATTGCTGAAGTGTTTGAACCAGAAGTTGATATAGATAGTTTCCTTATCACTATTGAAGAGGTAGCTTAGAACCTAAGGCGGGCCAGATATTTGTAGAATATGAATCTCAGAGATAAACTTGGACCAAACTGGCAATATATCAATTGTTGAAGGATTAGAAGACAAAGAAGGATAACATTATGGCTATGATGATTCCAAAACTACAAAAAAGATGTACTCAGAATGAGGTCGGAGAAAGGTATAAGGTCGGAGATCCGATGGTTGATACCTTGAGAGAGTAGTTAGGAAAATTTGAGTACTTAGTTGATTACGCTAGTTTACCCGTTGTATATGCTAATGAATCACCTACTAGATGGGGTTCCGAATTTGAAGAAGAAGATAAGCTTATTGCAAAAGCTAAGTAAACAGTTGAGATGGTTGGAATGATTGGAGATGGACCTAAACCTTTGGTTTTTTAGTACTACAGGAAGAATGAGAAGGTTAAAGGATTAGGAAAACCTAAGAAGATAGCTTTTAATGTCCCAATAGCTCTAGAAAATTACAAAGCAGCCCCTTTGGATTACCAAATGGTGAATTAGACAACCAAGTCCTTATCACCTATAGTTGGAGGGCTTACTCACTTGGGACGAGTCTATGACTAAAAAGAGGAGGCCAAGAGAAAGTCTATTGTAGAAGAGGCTTCTCGAAAGATCTTTGAAGACATGGAGGAAAAAGATCAAAACGTTGCTAAGAAGCTAGTGAATACAAGATTATAGATCAGCTAGCTAACGTACTAGCCCAGATCTTCCTGATAGGCTTACTATTGCCATCTGATACTTACGGAGAAGCCTTAATCAAAATTTTGAAAGATGTCAAAGTACTTGAAGGGATTTCCATCGAAAAGTTAAGATTAGTAGTCAACTCGGTGTTAGCAATGGATCTGATTTCATTCTCACCGAATGAGTTAGGTGAAGAAGCTAATCAGCACACAAAGCCCCTCTTCATCGTAGTCAAGTGTGCAGGGAGAATTGTAGCTCGAGTATTGATTGATAATGGTTCTTTACTAAATGTGTGTTCACTGTTGACACTGAATTTACTTAGAATAGATCCAACTGAGATAAAGCCCAACTTGATTTTAGTAAGGGCTTTTGATCGATCAAAGAGGGAGATACTTAGAGAAATTGGGCTATAGGGCTATAGGTCGAAATCGGTCTACAAGTGTTCATTATTCCATTTCAAGTACTGGATATACCGCGAACCTTTAATCGTCTATTAGGGAGGTTATGGATTCACTTAGTAGGGGCGAATCTATCTAGTCTACATCAAAAGGTAAAATTCATAGCCAATAAGCAGTTGGTCACTATTCTTGGGGAGTAAGACTATGAGATTTACATAGAGACAGCCATTTCATATATTGGGAGTGAGGAATTAGAGGAACTAAGATTGCAGATTTTTGATGAGGTCAGCATGATTGAAATATCAAGACAAGGGGTATGGGGTTGCTTAGAACAATCAAAGTAGGCTCGGATATGAACCCACTGAAGAAGAAATCCAAGAAGTGAAGGCCAGAACCAGAGGCAAGAGAGGAGATTAGCTGTACCATTTTCATATGGGTTTTCTAGACATCCGTCAAACATTTCCAGTACTAGCTTGTGTTTAAAAACCCAAAGTAGCTAGTTTAGCCAAGGCTTTGGCTTGCAATGTAGTATCAGTCCAGACCAGAAAAAGGATGTTGGTGTGCCAGTCTCCTTATGTAATTGGTTTTCCATTCCTGTTAATAGGTCTCTTTAGAAAAGTAACATTAGATCAATTAGGAGCATTCAATTGTATAATTAGTTTGATTAGTTGAGCCTTTTCTTTCAAACAATTTGAATTCATTCAATAAAGTTAGTTCATTTCTTTCTTTCAATTTTTCTGTTATTTACTTGTTACCTTTTTTTGCCTTTTCCTTACTCTTCAAAACCAATAAAAACAATGAATATAATGGATATCTTGCGCCTATAAATGATGAAAGTACTGATATCACCTTCGGCCTCATTGGTTTAGACGTTGGAGATGATAATGAGACCCCAAGTGAAATACAAGAGAGTTGGCGTTAATTTGAATAGGGGAGAGTAATCATTGATGAATTGATAGTTGTGACTAATTTAGGAACAGAAGAGGATTTGCGAACTTGAAAATTGGTGGAAATCTAGCAGATGATTAGAAGCAGGAGTTGTCACGTTTATTATTAGAATACTTGGATATATTTGCTTAGTCTTATGAGGATATGTTTGGTTTGGATTCATTGATTGTAGTTCACGAGTTGCCTACAAGAGATGATGTTAAACCTAAAAGGTAAAAACTTAGGCATTTTAGGCCATATATACTCCTTTAGATAAAAGAAGAAGTGAAGAAATTATTAAAAGTTGGGTTCATAGAAGTATCAGATTACCTTGAATGGGTAGTCAATGTGGTGCCAATGCTGAAGAAGAATGGGAAAGTTAAGGTATGTGTAGGCTTTCATGATTTAAACCAGGCAACACCTAAGGATAACTTTCCTTTATCATACATTGATATATCAGTGGACAACACGGCCATAAATCATCTTTTCTCATTTATGGATGGTTTCTCGGGATATAATCAAATCAAGATGACTGAAGAGAATAAAATCAAAACCACCTTTGTTACGACTTAGGAAATGTTCTGTTACTGTGTAATGCTTTTCGAGTTGAAGAACGCTGGGATAACTTATCATGCACTATGTTTGCCTTGTTTCATGACATGATGCATCAGGAAATTGAAGTTTATGTAGACGATATGATTGCCAAATGCAAGGAGGGTAAGAATCATGTCAATATTTTGCAAAAACTGTTTGAGCGGTTGAGAAAGTTCCAATTGAAGCTAAATCCAAAAAAGTGCACCTTCGAATAAACCATCAGCAAATTGTTGGGTTTTGTAGTCAGCAGAAAAGGGATCGAGGTAGATCTAGACAAAGTTAAGGCAATCGTAAGCATGCTTACACCGAAGACTGTAAAAGAAGTTTAGGGATTGTTGGGGAGGTTGAATTACATTACTCGGTTTATATCATAGCTAACCAATAAATGTAAGCCATTATTCAAACTCTTGAGGAAGAATGTAGAACTAGAATGGGATGAAGAGTGTGAGCAAGCGTTTGTTGAAATCAAGGAGTATCTCATGAATCTGCCAGTACTGGTCACTCCTAGATTGGGATGGCTGTTGATTCTCTACTTGACAATCCTTCTTGAATTGATGGGATGTGTGTTGGGGTAAAGTAATGAAATAAGCAAAAAAGAGCATCCTATATATTACCTAAGCAAGAAGTTCACAGAAGGCAAACTGAAACACTCAAAGGTGGAAAGAATATGTTATGCCTTAGTATGGGTGATGCATAGGCTCAGTAGAGTTGTTGACAAAACATTACCTGTTAAGGTATTTAGCTGAAAAGACAACATTGATTGGGAGACTATCGAAGTGGCAAATGCTGCTATTTGAGTTTGATATCAAATACGTCAGTCAAAGGGTAAGGAGTGGCTGATCAATCGGCAAAATACCTACTAGAAGATGAAGATGATGGTTCAGAAGCTCAGTTTCTTGATGAAAATGTGATGGTGGTGAATGAATTAAGTGATGAAAAATCGAAATGGAGAATGTATTTTGATAGAGTAGCCAATGTGTTCGGATGTGGGATAACAGAGGTATTGGTATCACCCAAAGCTAATCATTTCCCTATGGTAGCTAAGTTAGTATTTCCATATATGAACAACATATCAGAATTTGAAGCTTACATTTTGGGGCTCAAAATGGTGCTAGACATGGGGATATAAAGGCTTGAAGTGTATAGAGATTACTCATTTATAATTCTTCAGATCCTGGGGGAATATAAAATGAAAGACAAGAAGTTGATACCTTACCGTGAGCATTTAGGAAAGTTGGTTGAAAGATTCCAAGAAATTTCATTCATTTACATTCTAAGAACCTAAAATCAATTTGTTGATGCACTAGTCGTGTTAGCATCAATGGTGAAAATCATGGATGGGATAAAGATTTAACCTTTAAAGATCGAGGTAAAGGAAAGAAAAACTTTTTGCTTGACCATTAAAGAAAAAGAATTGAAGAAGCCCTGGTATTATGATATCAAAAAGTTACTTCAAATGGGTAAGTTTCCTAAAAAAGCTGACAGAAAGGATTGAAAAGCTTTAAGGAGATTGGCTGCTCATTTCTTGTTAAGTAGAGTTATGTTGTACAAAAGATCACTTGATACGATATTGCTTAGGTGTGTAGACAAAGAGGAAGCTAATAAATTGATGAAATAACTACATGAAAGAGTTTGTGGTCCTCGTACGAATGGGTACATGTTAGCTAGGAAAATCATGAGGATAGGTTTTTTTGGATGACGATGGAATCAGATTACATCAAACATATAAGACATTGTCACCTGTGTTAGGTATATGCCAACAAAATCAATGCTCCTCCCCAAGAATTATATGTATTGCCAGCTCCTTAGCCTTTCTTAATGTGGGGGATAGATATGATTGGTTCAATTTCACCAATGGCTTCAAACGGGTACAGATTTATTCTAGTCGCAATTGACTATTTTACTAAGTAGGTGGAAGCAGCATCATATGTTATGATGACCAAAGGAATGGTAGTAAGATTTTTGAAAAGAGATATCATTACCAAATATGGTGCACTCGAGTCTATTATTATGGACAACGGCTTAAATTTGAACAACAAGCTGATGGTTGAAGTATGCAACCAATTTAATATCAATTACAGAAACTCGACTCCATACCAACCTCAAATGAACGGGGTAGTTGAAGTTGCTAATAAGAATATTGAGAGAATTATTGAGAAGATGGTGATTACTTATAGAGACTGGCAAGAGATGCTCTTCTTTGCTCTCATGGCTTAAAGAACTTCAGTCAAAACCTTTACAAGTGCAATACCTTATTCATTGGTATATGGAATTGAAGCAGTACTACTAGTGGAAGGAGAAATACCTTCGTTCTGAGTGTTGGCAAAAATTTAGCTTAATGAAGCAGAGTGGGTGAGGAATCAAATGGAGCATTTGAACCTCCTAGATGAAAGGAGGCTTACAGCAATATGTTATGGTCTGTGTTACCAATAGAGGACGATGTGATCCTTTAACAAGAAAGTACTCCTAAGATACTTCAAGGGAGGAGATTTGGTGTTGAAGAAAGTACTACAGAATGTAAAAGACTTTAAGGGAAATTTTCTTCGAATTATGAAGGTCTTTATGTAATAAAGAGGGTATTGTTGGGAGATGCATTAGTATTAATAGAAATGGATGGTCTAAAATTAAAGGGACCTGTGAATTCAGATGCAGTTAAATTGTATTACCAATGAAAAATTGAGTTCAATAAAGATTTCAAATTTTCTTAAGAATTGTTTGCAGTCAATCTTGAATCATTTGCAAGCAAAGTTGATATCTATGAATGCTCTCTAATTTAAATGGTCACTGACTGACAAACATTTCACTAATAAATCCTTGAATACCATAATTATTAGTCTCACACACTTAAGTACCAAACACTTGCCAATGAACTTAAACTACCAAATAAATCAAAGTCAAATGCTCCTAATGATTTAATCCTATTTTTTTTTTTTTGAAAAGAGACTTATTTTTTAAGAATCATAGAGGTGGAAATTGAGAACTAGTGATGACAAAAGCAGAATCAAGGTATGAGCATGGTATGGCCAAAAGACTCATCAGTTGAAAGTTTCAATCATGATCGAATCTCATAAGTGAAGAAGATTCCATTCCAAGAAAAAGCACAATATTGATAAGGTACCTTGGTAACTTTTTGCTATTTGAATAAGTGAATATCGGGAATTGATACTAGGTATGCTGACTAGGTGCTATTTGCACAATTTTCCATTCCCAAGTAAAACAATTCTAAAGTCCTTGATAGAGATATTTAGGAGAATTGAGAAGTTTTTTTGAAAATTTCGAAGAGATCTATCCTTTTTGAATTGTTCATCAAACTAAAACAAGTTAATTAACCCCTAGTGGTTTTGCCCTATCCTTTTAAGATAAGCCCTTCAATCATTTGACTTATCCTTTTAATATAGGCTCATTTAATTATTTGCTTTATTCTTTCAAGATAGGTCCCCTAATCTTTTGCCTTATCTTTTTAAGATAGGCCCTCTTAATCATTTGCCCTATTCTTTCAAGATAAGCTTTCCTAATCTTTTACCTTATCCTTTCAAGGTAGGCTCCTATTCTTTTGCCTCATCTTTTCAAAATGGGCTTTTTAACCTTTTGCCTTGTCCTTTTAAGATGGGTCTCCTATTTCTTTACCCTGTCCTTTCAAGATAAGCATCCTACTCTTTACCCTATCTTTTCAAGATAGGCATCCTACTCTTTGCCGTATCCATTTAAGATAAGGCCCCTTCAATTATTTGCCTTATCCTTTCATGATAGGCTTCCTGATTTTTTACCCTATCCTTTTAAAAAAGGCTCTCTTATTCCTTTACCCTGACCTTTTAAGATGAGCCTCCTATTTCTTAGTCCTATCCTTTCAAGACAAACAGTTTATCTTTACATTGACCTTTCAAGTTGGCATCCTTTTACCTCATCCATTCAAAACAAGACACTGTTCAGCTGACCATTTAAGTCAATAATTCTCACCTTGACAATTTAAACTAGGATTCAACAAAAATGGGTATCTCTTTTATCTTTGCAGTAAAGTTTTAATCAAACTTTACTATAAAAAGGAGTTGTTATAGACATCTCATTTTGGTCTTTTTTATGATTCATTTTTTTTAGGATAGATTTGAAAAATAAATAAAATAATTTAAAAAATGAAAATTGAAAAAAAAAAGAAGAAGTGTTAAGTCGTATCGAGTCGAGTCAAGTTGTTTAGGATCGGATTGGACGATGGTTGAGGATATACTTTTGTTTTAATAAATTCTAAGTCGTTGAATAGTTGGGTTTCATTAAAATATTTTTTAGTACAATTCAATATAAAACAGATTTTTATCTAATTTATTTTGAGTTAAATAGACTTAAGATTCATTAAATGAGTTAGCATGTATATTAGGCTAAATTAAGATGGATTGAATTGGGCCTAAGTTAAAAAGCTCAAATCAATGTAGGGTTTTTATAAATTAAGTTAAATCTTCGATGAATCTATTAAATCCAGTAAATCCAAATTAGGTATCATTATATCTTGAATTTGTTAAGATTGAATCTTCATCCAAAGAGATAAAAAAGATTCAGATTGATGGCTTATATATGGCAAACATTTTGTGGGGGGGGGGAGCTAAAAAAGACAAGTTTTTCATAATTGACATTAGATACACGTCTCGTAATATCCCTAAAATTCTTTACGTCCCTGTAGCATATACATGGTAATCTACTACAGTTTACGTCCCTTACATATTCACTCATTGATGCCTGACACTTAATCACTTCCTTCACTGCACATATGATTAGATTCATACACACATACGCTCACAGTCCTCACTGTACACATGACTAGATTTACACACATATACACGCTTACGGCCCTCATTGCATACATGACTAGATTCACACACATATACACGCTCACAACCTTCATTATACACACTCAGTTATGTCAGCACTAAACACATACACATAGGGTTAGCATTCATGTATATGGTCAGCACCTAACACCTACGTCTATGCCCTACACTTCATAGCACTGATTATTGTATACGTACTGACACGCCAAGCCCTTGTCTACGTTCACCTTATACATGTACACGTCTAGCGTACGTCCATGATTACAAACACAATACACAAGTCTACGCTACATGACTAGACTAACACAACATACGACCACACAACCACAAGTCTATTATCTAAGTAGGTTGCAACAACAGTCCATTAACACGTCCATGTAGTCTAACACTTATGTACATGAGCTGAAGCGTGGGTAATTAGGTAAATTATTTTAGTTAGTTATTTGTTTTGTTTTTTTAGTTAATCAATTTATTTTACTAACTTGTTTTTTTTAGTGAAATTTGTTTTTATAAATTTTAATAATTGTCATGCATTTTTTAATTTTAGATAAATTGTAATTTTTAAATAAATTTCATGTTTTTTTTAGTTAAATTGTGTTTTTTTACCCAAAATTTCATTTTTTTAGAAAAAAGTTACATATTTTTCCTCCAAGATTTATATCTTTGGAGAAAATATATATCTAGATCGTATCTTAATATATCTTGCATTTAAGGTTTTAGAAAAATTAATTTTGACATGTAATGATTTAAAAAAAATAAAAATCTTAATTGGAGTTTTTCAAAGAGATTTAATTAGTTAGAGTTTTTTAAAATAAATTTGCGAAATTAGATCCTTTTAAGGTTTTTTTTTTAAATAATTTGATAATTAACATAAATTTAGCTTGATTTCTTTTTTTTTTTTTAAAAAAAAGGATCCACCCACTAAATCTTTTTTACAGAAAGAACTATGCTGATTTAATCTTGATTAATGAATACGTAAGCACCTTTGAGGCAATCATAAAACATAAAAAACTTTTTTTTTCCTTTTTCTTGAAAATTTGTAATAAAAAAATCATTTTAGTTACACTTTTGCATATCTGTACATATTTTAGCTTTTATAGAAAAATTATAAAAAAATACAAACCCATTAGTTTTTTTTTTTTTTATTTGTACATGGTAACTTAGTTTTAAAAGGTTAAGTCTTGAACTTAGATTTTCTAGTTTAGTTTTCTAAAAATTATTTTTTAAAATATTAGTAGAATAGTGGTTAAATTAGGGTCTTTCAACCCAAAAACCTTAATTTCATTTTTTACCAATTTAACTAGTTGATGACTCAATTTTTTTATAAATTTTTTAAAAACCTTTTTTAGAGGAATTTTTTTTCCTTAATTTAATATCGAGTAGTTTATATTAAGTGAGCTGGGCTTAATATAGATTGAATTAAGAAGAACTGAAATAGGGCTTGATAGGAGTGTAGTGGTGATTGGTAGTATTAGTTACCGTTAGCATATGTGCATATGTGCTTTATAGCCATCTGTGCTACTCTATTTGCGTAAGAGGTGAATGGGTGCAACATTCAATAGTAGAGTGTGTGGTGCTTGAGTGCGCTTGTATGTAGTTATGGTGGATTGGTGTTGGTTCTTGGAGGTGCTGTTAGTGGTGCGTGTAATGCAACAATTATGAGCATGATTAGTAGTAGTATGAAATGAGTATGTGTACTTTCATTATTGTGATTGAATAGGTGTTGGGGTAAGTTAAAGAACATGAAGGTAAGTCATGTTTAAGAGAGTTAACGCTTGTGGTTATCAACAATTGAACGTTTTTGTGTTTAAGTACAAATAGTAATTGAAAGAGAGTGCTACTTATTGAGTACATAAATAGCACGTTCACTTGTTAAGCTTTTATTATGTTGCTCACTTTACTTTTAAGACCCGTAATCGCAATTCCTTATGAATACCAATTCCTAAAAATCAAGAATGGTCACTCCTTACCCTTACCTAAGAATAGCAATTTTGACTTATCTTTTTTATTTCTCTCCCAAAAAAAAACCTCATACAAGTTAAAATATTATGCAAACATCCCAAATAAAACATAAAAAAAATCACGATTTTGTAACATGATAATAAACAAAATCAAAGTGAGATTTTATCTTCTTTAGAATCGAAGTAAAAGAATAATAAACAAAATTACAATTTTATCTTCTTCATCTTCACTTGTTGTGATAGGAACACAAGCCACTAACATGCGCAATAACAGAAATGCAAGTCCCTAATGAGGTATTACCATAGCATAGATAGGTCCTTCGAGAACTATTTAAGAAAAGGAAATGGGGTTTAGGTGTAAATGCAGGTAGTAGGTTAAGCTACTCCACGAGCAGTTTGGTGGATGTAAAGCACCAATCAAACTTAACACGGCTTATAACTCACCGGATGTAACTTACCTTTCCAAGCTAAAGGGTCATTCGCCATACAACCTTACTTAAGGGTTGATATGAGCTAGGGTTATGGATCTCAACATAGAAAAGAGAGAAAACTTGATAAATTCATTATTTAACAAGAAATAACTTATTACAACAAATGCTTATAATATTGTATTTATACCTTGGTGTCTAAGGTTACATTCTAATATATGAAATTACTAAAAAGGATAAAAATTAAATACAAAAAAATGCATATAAAGAGAAAAGACAATTTTAATATTCTTCTAGAAAGAAAATAACTTATGTTAGGTTGTACGTTAAAGGTTTATGAGATACATATATTCTAAAGAGAGGTCGAAAGATTCTACGCATAACGATTGTTGACTTATTTGGATAAGGTTGGTAGTAACAAGACTCATGCGTAACTCTTCATCATTACCTTAATAAGCTTGGACTTGTAGAGGGTGATCTGTAGAATAAGTTAGTGGGTTGATTTTAGGTTCCTAGTCAGGTTGAAGTTCTTTGCTAAGGTGTCTTTCTTGGATACATATGGCTCATGTTGGCAACGTTAAAGATATCAAAAACTCCATACCCTTTTGGGAACTTAAGCTTATAAGTGTTGTCGTTAATCTTTTAAATCACTTTAAAAGGTCCTTCATCTTAGGGTAGGAGCTTGTTCTTCCTCTTGCTTAGAAACCTTTCTTTGCTAGGATATAGCTATATAAGATCTCTTGGTCGAAGCAATTTCTTCTCCCTTTATCCTTGGCTTCTTCATGTTAACTTATTAGTAGCTTGGGTCAATTGCTGGGTAAGCTTTTGGTAGATTTGTTGTAAGTTTTAGCTTCGTCTTTAGCCTTTGGATTACCTTGTTTAGCTCTAGGTATTAGTGTTTGATCAAGGGGTAGCTTGGAGTTGAAACCACAAAAAACTTTAAATAGGGTCTTTCTAGTCATGCTATGGACAGATTAACTGCAGGCAAACTCAATAATGGGCAAGCAGGTATCCTAATCGGCCTGGTTTCTTCCAATAGTAACTCAAAGAAGAGATCCCAATGCTCTATTGATGACCTCTATTTGACCATCAGTTTGTGGATGGGATAATGTGCCGAATAGCAACTCGGTCCTTAGTTGTCACCATAGTGTCTTCTAAAAATTACTTAAAAACTTTGGGTTTCTATCAAACATTATACTTCTGGGGAAATCCATGAAGCTTCACAATCTCTTGCAAAAATAGAAAAGAAATAGTTGAAGTATCATCAGTTTTATTACATGGCACAAAATGTGTCATCTTACTGAACCTATTAACCGTTACCATCATAGCATCATATTCCCACATATTGCTTTTGGTGAATCAAGAACAAAATCCGTACTTAGATCAATCCGTGTGTTTGGTTAGCACCAGCAAAGGCATAAATCTTCCTTGCATAGCATGGCTCTTAGCCTCAACTTATTTGCAAGTTACACATCTCTCAACAGTTTGGTGAACATCTTATAGTATTCTGGACCAATAAAATCTGTACCTCAATAGCTCGTATGTTCTTTCTCCAAAATGTCTTGATAATCCTCTACTATGTGCTTCCTTAATGAGCATCTCTCGTATTAAACAAGTCGACATGCATAGTGTTCCCACTCCAAAAAGATAATGTTCCTTAATGAAGTATTCATACAATGCCCTTCCATCATTTCACTAGGCATAAATCGGATCAAAATGTAGATCTTGAGATATTGTTCAGTCATCCTTGCAAATCTTAACAATCTTATCTGGAGCTTGGAAAGCATTACATGCCGTCTAGATAGGGTATTTGCAACCACATTTGCTTTCCTTTTCTTATACTTAGTCACAAATGAAAATCTCTCTAGAAACTCAATGCATTTAATTTGTCACATGGATAGCTTTGGCTGGCTCATCAAGTATCTCAAAGTTTGGTAATCAAAGTATACAACAAACTCTCTTGGCAATAGGCAATGTTGCCATGACTGTGAAGCTTGGCTAAGTGCATACAATTCCTTTTTATATACAGAATAGTTTAAAGTTAATCCTTTTAGTTTCTCATTGAAGTAGGTAATAAGTTAGTAGTTTTGCATTAGAAATGCTCCTATACCAATGCCAGATGCATCACACTTTAATTCAAAGACTTTGTTGAAATCAAGTAAGGATAGAAGTTAATCTTTTCTTCAACTTGGCAAAGCTTTCTTCCTCTTTACTTTCCCATTGAAATTCAATATTCTTCTTGGTAAGCTTGGTAAGGGGCGCAATAACAAAATAGAAGTTCTAAATGAACTTGCGATAAAAAGAAGTTAAGCTATGAAAACTCCTCACATCAGCACAAGACATTAGAGTAGGTCACTCCACAATAGCTCGGATCTTCTCCTCTTTTACTCTTAGGCCTCCACTACATACCTAAGATATACAGCTTCCTCTTGATAAAAAAAACTTTTCTTGTAATTGCTAAACAATTTCTTAGCTTGTAGTATTTTAAAGATGGTTTAGAGATGGTTTACATGGCTTGGTAGATTAGAACTGTATACTAAGATGTTATCAAAATAGACTACAACAAACTTTCTTATTTGATTCCCTAGTAATGGTTCATTTGCCTTATAAAAGTGCTCAGAGTGTTAGATAATTTGAATAGCATAACAAGCTACTCATATATGCCATTTCTTGTCTTAAAGGCTGTTTTTCCATTTATCTCCTTCTCACATATGGATTTAAGGATATCTAGACTTTAAATTGATCTTGGATAATATTCTTACACTATGTAGTTCGTGTAACATGTCATCCAACCTTGGAATCAAATACTTGTACTTAATGGTGATTTTATTAACAGCTTGATTGTCTACATATATTCTATGAGACCCTACAAAACCAGTAATTAACTCACAATTGGTTGATTTGGAAACGATTCGTAAAATTTAGGTTGATCATGTAAATTATCCAATCGAGCCCAAATTTTATGACAAAGTTAAAAATATTAATAGAAACGACTTTGTAAGTTTAAATTTAAGAAAATAAAGTAATTAAAAATTATATTTATAAAATATACTTATTTTACATATTATTTATTGGAAACATATAAAACGAGCTTTGATAATTAACGAATCATTAGAGATAAATTATATGTATACTAAAAATCATAAAATAACTCAAATAATATTTAAGAGTATTTATTTGTATTATATATTTATTTATGTCTAGACAAAAATACTTGAAATTACTTAAAACACCTAATATATGTTAAAATAATACTAAATTAATTGAAAAAAATTAATAAAAATATGAGACTTGTGTGGAAAAATTTGGATTAGAGGCATGGCAAATAAGGAATTAAGATTGAAAAACGAACAAATAAGATTTGGACACATAATAAAGTAAAAAGAAAAGAAGTGGGACACTTGGCATGAAAAGAATTAAAGAAATGGCCAAACTATTCTATAATTTCAAACCACCGATCTTAAATTCATTTTGATTAGTTAGTGTTTAGGAAAAAAATAGGGAAATGTTAGAAGAGAAGAGAGTAATTTTACAAAAAATTATACAAAATTAAGTGCAACTAGGGCTTAATAGGGGAACATACATCTAACAACCACACCACTTGACAATTGAGCCACTACTAGGTACTACTAGCAAGGGTAGAGCACTGCTGGTGGTTGGAAGCAAATTAAATAGTGAGTTTCTTTTTTCACCCAATTTTTGTATAAATTATTAAAAATATCATATTTATATAAAAAATTATGAAAATTGGTATTCTTCAGTATTTTTATACGTAAATTTAAGGAAAAATATCAATTCAATAAAATTAAGTGCAGATATCCCATTCTTGGCTCTCTTTAATTTTAAAACTTTTTAAAATAGGGTAAGGGATCCTAACTTAGAAAAAAAAAGCATAAAAATAAAATAATTAGAAAAATACAAAGAAATAGAAAATTTAGAAAAAAATCACAAAAATAGAAAATTGGAAAAATCATAAAAAGTAAAAGATTTATGAAAAATTTAGAAAATTAAAAATAATAATAATACTAATAATAAGAAAAAATAATAATAAAATTTTTACGTAATTTAAATTGTATAGGATTTTGAATTTAGCTTTAATGTTTTTAGGGCTTAAAATAATAAAAAGAGAAGAGGAACGTTGGCCCTAAGCTTAGATTTAAATCTAACTCAAACTGATCTAGTCTATAATTGCACATATTATTAAGACATTGGTTAACAGCTTGATGATAATACTCTTTGACTTGTACTTGCATATGACTTAGAAATCCTGGGTTTGAATCTTCCTAAAGGCATAAAGTGCCTTTTATTTTTCTCCATAAAACACACTGCCACGTATCGGTATAGCATTACACTACATGTTTATTATGGACACACGGCACTGCTTTATTCAGCTACAGTTGACATAGCATTATGTCAACATTAACCAACCCACCCCTTACCCGACGTAACATGTGGCACATGACACGTTAACTCTTGCCATGTAATTGGCCATATATCTCATCAAAGACACATGACACAATGTTACTGGATCATGTGGCTAATGTGGCACCTCTTTTCTCTCTATTTCTTTCCCTTTCCTTCCCTCTCCCTCTTTTTCCCCAATAAAACCGTTTCATAACCCCCATTTTGGCCTCATTTTTTGTGTAATTTCCATACATAAAACACCAATTAATGGATGATTTCTATTCTCTGCATAGCTTACTTCAATTGGAGTCTAAAAAGTTATCCAAGTTCAAGCATTAAGGCGATCAAAATTGAAAGGGAAAAATGAAAAAAACTTAGGTTCGAGCATTTAAGCACCAGAGCTGACTAAGCTTGATTTTAGTTATTCATTGAAAATCAAAGCTTTTAAGTACATTTTTGGGTAAAAACAAAGATTGGGGAGTACCTTTTGTTTGCTAATTTTACTCAAATCATAAAGGATTGGGTTTAATTTGAATTCAAAATTCATCAAAGCTATTAATTGGAGATGGTGAATTCAATCCCTTCTTTTACTATCCAATCTTAATTTGTGTTGAGTTTATATAAGTAGAGGTGTAAGTGGCTTGTTTGGACCAAACTTTCATACCCACTCTCTCTTTTGAACATTCTTTCCCTCAAACTCTTACGCTCTCTCTCTACTATTGTATCTTTGTCTCTCTCTCTTCTCAAACCTTTACAACTACTTTCAAGCTACACAACCACCACGGTTGAACCCCTTTAAACTTAAGCTTCCCAATATAACCAAACCCAACCACTGTTGTGACCCTTGAAGCCCCTTACCAAACTAACCCTGATTCGCTACCACCAAACCTTAACCACTGTGCTCCCCCACTACTTTAGTCACCACTCTAGACCAAACTAACCACACCATGTGCCTCTCCACTCCTCAAAACCCCCTAACCCAACTCTCCATTAACACCTAGTAGCCATTACTATGGTTGAAGCTCCACTACCACTGACTACCCATGTTGAAAATCGGTTAAACTAACTCCAATTGTCGAGGGGTTTGTCCTAACCCCCCCTAACTCTAATCTGAAACACACAAAAAAGTCATTCCCCACTCACTTCGACGATCGAATCAAGCCATAGGACCCCCTGTGCTGCTGTTGTTACTCATCCTTTGTGTACGACTCAAATTCGACCTATTGGAGCTCCACACCTAACCTAACGACTGCTCTTGCCTAAGTTCGACCCGCGCATATGTCTTGGTCCAGTCTTCTTTTGTTTCAAATTTGTATATTCTTTATATTTTATTTTATTTATTTATCCATTCTTGTAACTGGCAATATAACTGTAAAAAAAATAAAGAAGGAAAAGAAAAGAAAGAAAAAAGAGAAAAGAAGATAGAGTAGCTTAGTTTTTTTTTTAATTATTTTATATTCCAAATTAAAATTTAAACAATAAATAATAAAAATAAAAAATAGAATAAAATAAACAAGAAAATGAAATAAATGTTTTATCACTTAGAAAACCTTTTTCTTAATAAAAATAAAATAAAACAAATCTTTTTCAAAATTAAGACCTTTAGAATTTTCAAAAATCTAATAAACCAAGTTTGGAACCCCTTCTTAAAAAGTTCTTTAAATAAACCAAATCAAATTAAAAACATAAACACAATTTTTTTTGTTTAAAAAAAATCAACTCACCTACTTAAAGTTTTTATCAAACGAATTATGAAAGTTTGATCTAGAATAGTGGATACGTAAGCACTTACAGTAATTACGAAGCAACTTAAAATATGAAGAAAAAAATTGTTTTTCCCACTTTAGATAATTTTTTTTAGATGTTATTTTTTACTTGTGAATTAGTTAAATTCCTTAAAGGGTATTTTGAAAAGGAAATCTAAATTCGGAAAGTTAGTAGTGATACTCATAAGGGTTTGAAGATTAGCCCACAGACTCAATCTTTGGTTTTCGAAAACCTTTTTTTAAAATTGGTTTTTCAAGTAGACTAGTAGCTAGGTTAAATCAGTTTACCCAATTGATTTAACCCAACCCGTTTTTTCTTTAACCTTGGTCAAGTTGCAACTCCAAGTTTTAAAGAATAAAAAACCAAGTTTTTCTTAACCCCTGGTCAAGGATTAATATTAAATGGGTTAGGATTTAATATTAATTGAGTCAAGAAAATAATAAAAACCGAAAAAAATCACACTCAACATTACGTCCTAAAATATGTTGTCTCAAAGAAATCATTAAACTCAAGCTGATTTTCGTTTTTGTTTTAAATAACATTATTGATGTAATTTTGAACCCAAAATTTTTGTATGTACTATTTAGGTATATATTACATTGTTTTGAAAAGTTTTTCTAAAAAATTATCTTCCAAATTTTTCTTTAACTTTTAGGCCTTAAAATCTTAATAAAAGGCAAAATTTATAAGGTTATTTAGTAATTTGTTGATCAATTGATATAAATTCTAACTTATGATGTCTTTAGCCATCTTAAAATATTAAATGATGAGGATAGATGGTATTTATGGTGTTGGAAAGGTTGGATGTGTATAATTTGTGTATAATAGGTGATAATGAAGAATATGTGGAACTGAGAAATTAAGTGACTAAAAAGTGTTAAGAGTAAATTGGTGACATTATGACATTAAGAATAGAGTACAAATCTGGTATGAAACATAAATTTGGGAAATTATATTAAAAATGTAGGGTATTCTCATATTATGAGCAAATTTGAATGTTAAAGTGGGAGTAGGGTGTATAAGATGAACTATAATACTAACTAGGAGCTAAATAGGAGACTAATGTATCTAAAATATAGTTAAATGAACTTCACATAATGGATTAGGGGGAATTCCTTGGGTTTACTAATGGAAAAGTTGAATTAGAACCTAATTTAGAAATTGATTCATAAACTGAATCAAAAACTAATTTAGGATTAATTCGATTACAAGCAATATAAAGCTTGGACAACTGAATAAATTACCATTTGAAGCTGATATGTAATAATAGTATAAATAATAAAAGAGTATTTATATTATAGGGGTGGGAGACAACGATATGACCCTACATCAGAATTGAGTGAGCAAATAGGAGATTTTAGGTAAGTTTAGGATCAATATGTAACTGTATTTTGAAGTATTGTTTTATAGTACTTGAATAGGTAGCTTAATTGTACACTTACCTATGTGTACATGTTTTTGGGGTAGTTGTATGTTTATAGTTTGATGCTTTAGACTACAATTATTTGTTTTGCATGAAATGATTGGACACCTTAAATTAGATTTAATTAATTATATGACTTGTAAATATAAATCGGATATGCATTGCAACTCATTAGAGGAAACGTTTAGGATTCTTTAACCAAATACTGACCCCTTCGAAAGGGATAGGGCTAGGGCTAGGGCTAGGGCTAGGGCTAGAGAATAATAGTCCTTTCTTTATTCTTAATCAAACTAAGTGATAGGAAAGGAGGTCACGTCAAGGATGAAGGTAGTGGTTTGAAGGTAGTCGTGAGAGGAGTGGTGTCTTCATTATTCAAGCCTGGGTTTGGTCATAAGTTGTTGAATGTGCGCTAAACTTCTTAACCTAGATTAGAGCAGGTGAAATGTCTCTAATTTTACGATGGATTCGATAACGTTGTGTGATGATATTTGATTGTTGCATTGCATTTAAATAATTAGCTAATGACCCTGCTTGTGCCTGATATACAATCTTATGTCTTTATCCTAACTTATTGAGCGTTTGGTTACTTATATCCTTATAGACGTTATTGCAAGTGTTAACTAGGAAGCGGCATGATAACTACCCTAAAGTTAGTTACCGTTGAATCCTGGGGAGCGAGGACATAAAACTGATGATTAGTTACACTTTTGAAGTTTTTAGTCTTATCTTTAAATCTTTTAATATCAAATTATATATTACTTAAATAAGATTAAGTTACTAAATTATGTAAAAATTACTTGGAATATTTGAAATCTAGTTTATGTTTTTCCAAATTCTATAGGCAAATAACATTTTTAAATTGTGACCTATTTCTTTCAAAATAGGTTAGTTGTGGATGCCTTGTGTAAATCAAGTCTAAGATAGCAACTATACAGTCAGCTTTTATTCTAGAATGATTTACACAGTAGGAATATTAAGACTCTGTTACTTCGAGGCGTAACACATTCTCCAACTTCCATCTTTCTTAGGGACTAATAGTATAGGCATAACACATGGACTAAGGCTTTCCTTAACATAACCTCTTTCAATTAGCTAGTTTATTTATCTTTGTAGTTTGGAAACTTGCTTGGGATTTATTCAAAAGGTTGATTAATTTGGCAAAGTAGCTCTTAGCTATAAGTCAATGCCATGCTTTATTCCTTATAATGGGGGTAACTCTCTTGGCAACTCTTTAGGGAATAGGTAAGCAAACTCATCTAGCAACTTCTTGACCTTTGTTGGTAGGTTGGTCTACTCTTTCAACTCTAGTAGTCTTTGGATTAATAAGAAGGTCAGTTCATTTGACCTTACAGCTTCTCTAAGCTCAAATTAGGTCATAACCAGTGCCTTCTTAAATTAGTGAACTCAACTTTGATTGCGTAATACTAACTTAGCTAGGTGCATTGGGAAAAGTGTAATAGGTCGGCCATCTTTATCAAATGTATAAGTATTTTTATATCCATCATATATGACTCTTCTATTAAATAACCAAGGTCGGCCAAGTAGAATGTAACTTGCATACATTGACAACACATAACACATGATCTTATCCTTATAACTCCCAACAGATATAGGTAACAATACTTATTTTGTAAGATGCAATGATCCTTTCTCATTTAGCCAATGTAGCTTGTATGGCTTAGGATGTGGAGAGGTCGGTAATTGTAACCGCTCAACTAATCTCGTAGATATAACGTTAGTACAACTACCACTATTAATGATCAAATCAAACAACTGATCTCGTACCTTACATGTAGTATGAAACAAATTCTTACACTGCTCATTCTCTTTAGCAAGCTCCAAACTCATAACTCGATGGACAACTAATGTTATCATGTTGCCTTTTTCTGGATAAATGTTATCTCCCATATCTGTCATCTTTACTTTACCTTCTATTTCTTCCGGAGCTTTACTAATTTCTTCGCCATTACTTTATACTTTAAAGGTTGAGACATCTCCTTTTATGACTAGAGTTTGTTGGTTTTGGACATTAGGCAGCCATATGTCCAAAGTCTTTACATTTAAAGCACTTTATCTCACTAGTTTTCCATCCTGAAATCTACCCATTTTCAAATTCCTTCTCTTTCCCTCCTTATTTTGTCCTTCATCCTTCTACTTATGATATATGTCCTTTCTTGCTCAGTACGGAGCCACTAGGCTTCCTACTACTTCCTTGAACAAGTCGAACTGATTGAACAAGTTAGGAGCTATTGAAACTGTGTTAGTATAATTTTGGGTAGCAAATAGCAATTTTTATTGTGTTGTCAATCTATTGGAAAAATATTATACTACGTTAGATTCGAGTGTTCAAGGTGCTATTGGTGACTTAAGTAGTGGTGCTTAAGCTAGTCGTGGTCATAATGGTAATAATATGCCTGGATCTATTGATGATAAGCTTGATAGGCTCACTCATCTTGTTGAGAGTCTACTCACTACGATGTAAGTTAACTAACAACAACAACCATAGGGTATGCCAAATCATAACCCACCTGAGAATGTTCTAGAGAGATGTTATGGCTAATTTGGTCGAGCTAATTGCCTAGTTTAACCTCATCGGGATGGAGGAGTTGCAGACCGAGTTATTAGATGAAGGCTAGAGTTGAAGGAGATATAAGAAGATGTTAATGAGGAAGTAGATGTAGAGATTGACGGAGAAGAAGAAGAAGAAGAGGTTGGTATTATCAAGCACAAGAGCGAGGGCGTTAAGCTCCTCGAGGACTTGATAATATTAAGGTCTAAATCTCATCCTTTAATAGAAGTAGAGATGTAGATGAATATTTGGAATGGGAAGAGAAGGTAAAGAAAGTGTTCAACTATTATGGATACACTAATGCTGTTAAAGTACGACTTACCGAACTTGAAATTTCTAGGTATGCTATTATGTGGTGGAAGAATATGAGCACTACTAGAGTAAGAGATGGAAGACAAGGAGTAAGAAATTGGGATGAGATGAAGAGATTGTTGAGGGATAGATTTGTACTTAAGACCTACTTACAGGGCACGTTTGTAAGGTTGCTGAAACTTCATCAAGGAGGTCGATCTATTGATGACTATGCACGAGAATTCCAAATGTTGATAATCTAAGCAGGCGTAGATGAACCAGAGGCTAGTATAGTGTTGAGGTTCATTTCTAAACTTAAATATGAGATTGCAACATAGTAGAAGTATAAAGGTTCTATATGTTGGAAGAGGCCATTAAGGTAGCCTAGAGGGTTGAAAAGCAAGGTAGAAATGCTCCAAGAGGACTTGGGTTGACATTTTCCCAAGCTCCTGTTCTGTATTGACTTGCTTATGACAAGCTGAGGAGACCTTCTTGAGTCGAAAAAAGATATGACTAACCTGATGAAAGTCGAGTAAGCCAACTAGGCAGAATAAGGTTGGTAAGGCTAACCTTGAGGACATGTAAGAAGGGACAGACCTCCAAACGGAAGACTAGTGAGGTGAAGTGTTATAAATGCTTGGACTTTGGACACATGGTTGTTAGGTTGTTAAGTGTCCAAACTAATGTGCCATGGTGCTCCAAGGAGATGTAGTGGATAACACCAATAAGAGTGAGTTAGAGGAGGAGAAGAATATTGGAAAGGTTGAAGCCGAGGAGGAAGAGGAGACTTGTGTCTATGCCGACTAGGGAGAGGTGATGACCATAGTATTGAGACTGGTGCTGATCTCCTTGTTGAGTTTTAAAGAAGACTAAAGAGAGAATTTGTTCCATACAAAGTGTACCATTAGAGGACAAGTGTATACCATCATAGTGGATGGAGAAAATTATACCAAGATTATTGCGCAATCCTTTGTACAGAGGCTAGTACTGCCAATTTCTAAGCACTCCCGACCTTACAAGTTGCATTGGCTCCATGATAAGGGTGCTTTGCATGTTATAGAGTAAGTAACCATGCCATTTAGTGTTAGGACTGTGTATAAGGATGAAGTAATGTGCAATGTCGTCTCTATGGAAGCTTCACATCTATTATTTGGAAGACCTTAGTAATTCGACCGACGTGTTACTCATGACAGATATAAGAACACTAATGCCTTTGTTAAGGATGTGAAGAAAATTTTGTTATGACCTATGACACCAAACCAAGTGAATGAGACCCATAACCAGCTTATCCAAGCTATTAAGAAGAAAGGCTCGGTAATGAGTAGAAGAGAGCTTTAAATTGCTGAGAAGGCCAATGAGTTTATGTTTTTGCTAATATTAGAAGATTGTTGGAGATGAGAAATCTTGAAGAAATCCATCCAAAGACTGATTGATGAGTTTTTAGGCTTGTTCCTTGAAGAGTTGCCTAAGAGACTATCCCTAGTTTGAAGAATAAAGCATTATATTGATTTGTAATCAGGCGCAACTCTGCCGAACCGACTTGCCTACAAAATGAACCTTGAATAGGTAGCTGAGCTGAAACGGCAAGTGGATGAGTTTATGGAGAGAGGTTACATGAGGGAAAACATGAGTCCTTGTATTGTACCAACTTTTTTCGTCCCAAAGAAGGATGATTCATGGTATATGTACATTGATAGCAAGGCAATCAATCGTATTATTGTTAAGCATAAATATCCAATACCAAGGCTCAATGACATGTTAGATGAGCTTTATGATACTAAGATATTTTCGAAAATTGATTTACGAAGTGGCTATCACCAAATTCATATGAGACTAGGTGATGAATGGAAGATTACTTTCAAGATAAGGTATGGTCTCTACGAATGGTTGGTCATGCCATTCAAACTTACAAATGTGCTTAGTACATTTATGCAATTGATGAACCATATGATGTGTCCTTTAATTGGATGATGTATGGTCGTGTATTTTAATGATATACTGGTGTACAGTGCCAACCTGAATAATCATGTTCAACATCTTCAAGTTGTTTTAATTTTTTACGAGCTAAGAAGTTATATGGAAACCTGAAAAAGTATACATTCCATCAAGGTGAAGTAGTTTTTCTTAGGTATATAGTATCAGGAGAAGGAATCAAAGTTGTTGAGTAAAAGATTCGAGCGATCTCGGAGTGGTTGACACCAAAGAATGTCATTAAAGTTCAAAGTTTTAATAACTTGCTTCTTTTTATAGGTTATTTATTAAAAACTTCAGTACATTGCAACCTCTTTGACCAAGCTAACGAAAAAGGGTAATGGATTTCGATGGAATAATCAAGTTGAACGGAGCTTCGGAGAGACTATGGAGAAGCTCATTATTGCTCTTGTTCTGTCTCTACCAAATTTTGATAAGCCATTTGAACTGGAATGCAATACGTTAGGCATTAGAATTGGTGTTGTCCCGATGCAAGAATAACGATTGGTTGCCTACTACACTGAGAAGCTTAGTGGTGCTGCATTGAACTATTCTGTATATGAGAAAGAGTTATATTCTCTTTTTCAAGCTCTTACCATCAAGTAATACCATCTGTTATCATGAGAGTTTGTAATCTATATTGACCATGAGTCATTAAAGCATCTTGAAAGTCAGGAAATTTTTTTAAAGAGGTAAGCCAAGTGGCTAGAGTTTATGGAAGGTTTCTCATACGTAATTTAACACAAGAAGGGAAGCACCAATGTGGTTGCCAATATTCTATCATACCAATAAACCTTACTGACCACCTTATAGAAAAAATTACTAGGATTTTCACTTATTACGAAGCAGTATGCTTATTACCCCCATTTTGGTCTTATTCTCAAGCAATGTAGAGAAGAGGTTGCTATAGGAGGATATTACCTCAAAGATGACTATTTGTTCAAGGATTAGAGGCTGTATATACTAAGTTGTTTTACGTATAAGTTGTTAATTAAGGAAGCTTATAGTGGTGGATTATTTGGTCATTTTAGAGAGACTAAAATAGCCTATTTGTTAAAACAAAACTTTTATTGGCCAAATTTAGCTAAGGATGTCTAAAAGGTAGTTGGTAATTATGAAGTGTACAAGAGGGCTAAAGGTAAGAAAGAGCCGCTTGAAGAGTATATGGCCCTACCTATACTGACTTTACCTTGGGTCGACCTTAACATAGATTTTTTCCTGGGGTTGCCTTGGACATTTAGAGGAAGATATTCAATCTTTGTCGTAGTGGACCGCTTCAGCAAAATGGTCTACTTCATCCCGTACCATTGAACTAATGATGCTTTATATATTGCTTATTTAGTTTTGTAGGAAGTTTTTCGACTACATGGAGTGTCGAAAACTATTTTTTTTGAATGCGATACTAAATTCTTGAGCTATTTTTAGAAGACTCTTTAGAGAAGACTTAGGATTAAACTTGTATTTAGCTCTAGTAGGCACTCTCAGATTGATGGCTAAACTGAAGTAGTAAATAAGATGCTAGGCAATTTACTTAGAGCTATTGTGAGAAAGAACGTAAGGGATTGGGATCTGTATCTACCGATTGTGGAGTTCTCATAAAACCAAACAGTGCATAACACCACTAGGAAAACCCTATCTGAGGTTTTCTGTGGCCTCAATCCTACTATTCTCCTAAATTTGATCGGTACCCTCATAACTGCTAAAGAAAGTCAATTTGGAGTTAATCGAGCCCAAGAATTGCAACAGCTATAATAGTCTGTCACAAGGAAGGTTGCTAAGTTTAATCAGAGATAGTAAGAGATTAGTAGTCAAAGCCATCGAACTCTTTCTTTCAAGCCATGAGACTTAGTATGAATTTACCTCACCTGAGAACGATTTCTATACCTAAGACAAAGCAAGTTATCTCCACGAGTTGATGGTCTATTCAAAGTCTTGAAGAAGATTAACTGCAACACCTATTAAATGGAATTACTTAAGAACTGTGTTATCTCTTCCACTTTCAATGTGTTTGACCTGATTCCTCACCAACTAGAAGATGAAGACCCTGTGGATGCCCAAGAAGAATACGAGTAAGAGATTATTTCAAATTTGAGGACAAATCTTTTCGACCCTTAAGTAGATGATTAAAATCGACTCCTCGAATTGATCACGTACAACTGAACTAGACGACTCCAAGAACTCATGTGGAGAATACTAGCTCAAAGCCCCATCTAGGATAAGGATTCTTACTTCGACCTCAATGTTTCACTTTACTATAAACCTGAGTACTAAGCTCTCATGTATGGTAACATGGTTCCTGAAGCTGCTTAATAGAAGTGCTGACCTACCAAGCAGCCATATTAATCATTAAGCTCTTCTAAGACCCAGATAGCATCCAAGCTTATTAGCATCCGACCTTAATTTGAGCCGAGCTCTTAAGCCGACCAATACCCAACCCTAGTCTAAGCTAAACTGTGAGATTCCCAACCTGAAGGGGATTTGGACATCCATGACTGACCAAGCTCTGACTTGAACTGGATTAAGTCGTCCTTGACTATAGATTCTTTTCCTTCGCTTTGTCTAAAGTGTATCATGCTCCAGACACCAACCATCATGTGATACGTATCTTTTAGGCACAATGTTTCCCTCATCCTTTATATAGAATATTCTTTGTTCTTTTTACCTTTTTTAGTATATTTCATGTACTCCAAATTGTACATTACTTTTTTTTATTTTCTATATATGCTTATAACCCTAGTGGGGGTGGATATATAAATCCCCTTTATTGTATGTAGACATAACATTCCATTGTTAGAATTAATATAAGCTTCCTTTTATGAGCAACCCTAGCATTCTCAATTTAACTCTTATCTATTCCCTTTAGCAAGGAGTAGTGATGAGTGACCCTATAATTTAACCGGTAAGTCATATTCAGCAAAATGTAGGTCGAGCAGGATCGATTGGTGCGTCATATTTAGTTAAGAGCTACTCGTATTTTGCTTGTTTTCTTTTGTTTCTTTCGACTCTTTTCGTTGTGCTGTTTCTCTATGTATCCTACTCCGAAGATGCATCTCATAGAGAATGAAGTAGAGCATTAAGTAGAGAGTGAAGTAGAGAATAATATAGAGGGGTGATGTAGAGAGATCATTCGAAGTCCCATGATACTTAAGGAGGGTAGGACTGTTTTGCAATAAGATATTCATTAGCTGGATGTGGCACTAATACAACTAACATTCAGAGTTTTTGGTCATTATAAGTACTTAATTATCTATCTTCCATTGCTTAGATTGTTTTAGTACAATCTATTGTTGGGGTTGTATGGTAACGATGGGTACTGTAACTCTAATGTGGCTAGGAAACCTTTATACAATACTTATTATCATTTATTGGCACTATGTTGGTGATTGTACATGTTGGGATATTTCTTTATACTTAATGTTGGCATGAAGGAGCTAATGGTATGTAGTAGTTGTTGAGCTTAATTTTTTTTTTGTTTTTATAATTTTTCTTAACTTGATTAGTATTAAATCTTAACTTATTTAATATTAACCTTTGACTAAAAGTTAAGAAAAACTTGATTTTTTAATGTATTTTGAAAATTCTTTAGAGTCATCACTCGACCAGAGTTTGGAAAAAGAGGGTTACGATAAATCTATTGGGTCAACCAATTCAACCTAGCCACTGGTCTACTTGAAAAAACTAATTTCTAAAATTTTTTTTTTGAAAACAAGAGGATCGAGTTCGGGGGCTACTCTTTTAAACCCTTATAGGTATTATTACTAACTTTCTGAATTTAGATTTTTCTTTCAAAGTTACCCTTTTAAAAATGAAATTCGATCACTAGCTAACGAATTGGATTTTATTCTATTAAATTGGATAAATTAAACTAAACTACAAACTTTTAAGTTTTTTCATTTTTTACGTTGCCCCCAAGGTGCTTTTATACTTGTTATTTAGAATCAGACGTATATAATTCTTTTTCAAAAATATTAGTGGGTTAGTTAATTTTAATATTGAAAAGTGGGTCGAGTTTACATTTTTGACTTGGTTTGAGTTATTTAAGGAAATTTCCTAAAAGGTTCTAACTAGGGTTTTATTTTTGGAAAATTCTAAAGCAGACCTAATTTGGAAAATAGTTGATTATTTTTATTTATTTGGAAAAAAATGGATTTTCTATGTGGTAAAATAGATTTATTATTATTATTATTATTATTATTTTGTTCTTTTTTCATTTTGTCATTCTATTTATTATTTTTCCTTATTTTTCTCCCTTTTTTTCCTTTTTCTTTTTCTTTTTTTCTTCCTCACTTTCTTTTCTGTTTTTTTTTTTTTTGGATTTTTGATTGGGAATCTAAGTTGAAGTGTAGATTCAAGTTGGTCAGGTTCAAGTTGATCGTGGGTTGTGGGTCAAGTCGGATGAAGAAGAAGAAGAAGAAGACAGTTGAGCAAGCTTGATCTTGGTCAATCGCTATACCAAAATGTATGGGTGAAAGCACTTTTATGAGTTTCTTATTAAAAATAGTGGTTACAGAAAAAATGATGCGACTTATGGCGACTTATGGTAGCCATTTGGTAATGGTTGGCATCGGATGATGACGGCAGTGGTGATCGGCGCGTAAAGGTGGTTGCTAGGTTTGAAAAGAGAGTCGGGGTCTTATGTTATTGAAGATGCAGAAGTGGATGGTGGTGATGGTTTTTGTCGAAAACTGCTGTAGAGGTTGCTACTCTTAGAGAAAGAAAGAAAAAAAATTGTGCTACAGAGAGAAGGATGTTGGGGTGGTTTTTTTAAGCTCGAGAATGAGAGCTTCGTGTTTAAACCAGTCCTATAGCATCCTATTTATACTGTAAGTGCAAGGATTAAGCTCGGAAGGTTGGGGAACCAAATTGAATAGCATTGATGAGCTTTGACCCGGAATCAAGTTTTTTTTTTTTTTTCAATTTTCAAGCTCAATTTTCTCCATACAATCAATTGAATTTGGATAGGAAATTGAATAGATGCAGAACTAGGTTACTTACTCTATATGGTTTCACCATTAATTTAGTGAAATTGTATAGAAAAACGATAAAAAAAGGTCCTTAAAGTTGCTGACCAAAGAGGAAAAAAACTAGAAATCATGCTTCAAATATGTGGGGAAGAGGAAAACACAAGTACATGGTTTCGTGCTATGTGCGTATTAGTGCACCTCCCTTGTTTTGTCGGCTAATTGATCAGGGCCTTATACCCTATTTCCAATATTTCGGACCAGGTCTTAGTCCGAACCAATACTCCTCCTTTTTTTTTTCCAAAAATAAAAGGCATTTTGTGCTTGTTGCGAGATTTGAACCTTGGACCTCTAGTTCTAATGCCAAGTGTAATAAGAGTGCTTGACTAATAAACCGTTGACTTGTGTCTTATCCATGTACGCAATCAAATTACATACATGGATTAGGTTGGTTTAAGTTAGATTGACCCAAGGATCCAATTTTCTTTTATTATTATTAGTGCCTAAATAAAATACTAAGAATCCTATCTTATTTTTTATTATCTATTTTTTTTTTCAGTTTTCTAGTTTTTTGTATTTTTCTTTAAATTTTCTATTTTTTCTAAATTTTTAGTAAACTTTTTTTTTTGTGATATTTTGTAACTTTTCTATTTTTTGTATATTTTTTAAAAGTTGTTTTTTGTATATTTTTTAAAAGTTGTTTTTTGTGCTTTTTCCTAAATTTTCTGATTTTTTTGTATTTAATTTTTTTTTTCTAAATTAAGACCCCTTTATCCTATTCTAAAAACAAAATTGTAGAGAGGTAAAAATGAGGTGTCTATAGTAGTTATTATTTGAAACTTTATGAGTATTTTAGGAAATTAGATTTCTATGGCTGCTATACAGAGCATATATCATAATGGAAATGTATTTGACTAAGCAAGTGTATATTATTACAGCTTATGAGAGGTACTTAAGGAGCTGATGATGAGATGTTGTGAGTATTTTGGTCAAGAAGAGTGTATCTTGAAGAAAAAGGCTGGATGTAGTTCATAAGTTCAACATAGCTAAGTATTTTTAGTCAAGACTTTTTTAAGTTCTGCAAATTTATCTTCATCTAAACAGATACATTATTTAAGATTTGAGAATAAATTTTCTTTAGTCCAGGGGTGATCATGGGGATCAATCCCCTAGGCATTGTCTTAGAAAAGTTATTTACTTTAACTACTTAAGATGGAATATTTGAATGTTAACTTTGCAAGATGTGCATGAAATTTCATGAAGATGTCAACTTTCAATGGATCTTGCTAACTCGCATGGCATTGTACAAATGGTCATGGAGGATTATTTATGACCCCACCTTGCATGAAGTTTGAAGACCTTTATTTTATCTTCTTATTTTGATGTTATGAAGGGATAAATTTGTTATAATAAAGTATCGAGACAAGTTTATTCCAGACTTAGACTTAACTCCTTAGGCTAAGTGATATAGTATAGGGAATTTGGTTTATAATTAGGATAACTCAAGGAGTTTTAGCTTGGTGCGCTTCGAATAGGGATCGTTAAAACAATCCATCCACTTTCAACCTGTCTTAAGCAGTCTTACACACATTATAAGGTAAGCTATTGGTTTTAGGTCTATAGAAAACTCATTAGGATAACCTTGAAATGAGTAAGCTCCATCGATCATCAATATGATTTAATGAAGGTCATTAAGTCCAAGAGTTCATAAACACTCCATTCTAAAGGCTCTAAATTTTAGCGAAACAATATAAGACTATAAAATCTCTACAAACAAGACTAAACAAACAATGAGTCAATGTTAGACCAAAAGTAGTCAAGTTAATGCTTAGCTTCCTCACCTGTTACTAGCATGTTTGCACCATTAAGACTACATGTTCCTCCTCTAACCATTTCCTTATAAATCTTATCCTTAAGTGTCATCTACATGTTAATCTTCGAAGGTTATGTGCAAGCGTGAGACCTTTGTGATCCATATGATAACTTTAATAGATACTTACATCTACAAATGTTATTTTGATTACTAAGTAAATTCTTTAGTTATTACCATTCTATGATTATTTAAATTTATGAATTTCCATTAATAATCTCATTTTAAGTTATCGGTTTATGATTATACCCTTGTGTTAACAAGGTTATTCTGTATTCCTTATTTTAGACAATTTTATCTAGACTTAAATGAATTTGGTTGAACATAAAAATTTCCTTAACCTTTCTATTTTATCAATTCATCAATAATTGTGGCGACAACCTTTAATTTTAATTGATTGCACATAATATCAATTAATTGAGTCAAACCTTAATTTAGTTATAATCATACATCATAATAATCATAGTCAAATAATAGTTTGAATTACTTTACCGATTAGTACTACCCTTTAGAATAGTTAGTTCACATCCTTCTATTTTTTTTTCTTTTATCAAACTCATAAAAATCATGAAAGCGAAAAGCACTAAAAGTATTCTTTTATCTAACTCGAATAGGGATTTTATCATATCAAAAGGCTTGCCCTTAAATTGTTCCAAAGTTGATATCTCTCTCTGTCTTTCCATCTAGATCTCTTAAAATTTCAAATTAAATACTAAATTTGATGAAGACGAATCACCTTCTCTCTCCACAATTGGAGGACTTGCCACCAAAAGTTTTTAAACAACTTGTACTACTACGCTATCAACCAATGTCTCCATGCTTATTAATTTGTTTTTCACTTTCTAGCATTAAAGAAGATTAGCTCCCATGGCTGATATTCAAGGACAAAGGTTCTTCATTCATTTTTTGCCTCTATGGGGCCTTGGCTCTAATATTTGCATCTAGCTTTTTGAGGTGAATCTAAACGAACCCTACTTTTTATAGTCCACCTCCACATGTCTAATGATTTTGTATGCAAAACAAATATATCGGATGGAGTAAACAAGAAATTGTGACAATATAATTAGGGAAAAAAAGCAAAAAGGAATAAAGAAATATAGAGAATGCCATTACTGAGTTCACTGCCAAAGATGAAACTAGAGTTTGAAAGGAAAAAAAAGGAAAAGGAAAAGGAAAACTATGAAAAAAGTTAAACAAGAAGAGAGCAAAATACAATAAAGAAAGAAAAAAAAAAAAAAACCTAAACAAGCACCATATAATTTGAAGAGAGAACATGAGAAGATAGTGACAGAGAAATAAGATACTGAAAGAAACAAAAATGAGAAGGAAAAATAATTAAAATAAATGAAAATCTATCCAAATGCGCACATTTATAATCATCACTTAGGATACTGCTAATACTTTAATAGCATGTATAGAAACTTTTTTGAATGAGGTTGGGTTAAGCATAATGCACAAGTGATATCTTGGTATTATTCTAATGTGAACATGCCATGTGTTTCAAGTCAATAAGTAAGTGGAGATCGTAGAGTTGTGCTAGGCTCGTCAATCATCAATTGGAAGTACGTTTGAACACCACAATTAGAAAATTCCGTGCTCATATCTTAAATTGCAAAAACAATCAAACTTGATGTGTGGAATTTGACATTAACCGTTTTGGTTTTGCATTAACTTCAATTTAATTTTTAGGGAAAGTTTGTCCAATAAAAAAGGAAATAGTGATTGAAGTGGTCGTAAATTATAGGATTTTTAATTATTTCCTTTTTAAGGGTTTTAAGGTCACATTAATATATTAGGTTAAGTAATTGAACTGCATTGAAACATTTACTAAGGTTTAGAAATTTCTTTTTTTTTTTTTTGTATTGTGAGTGAAAAAGGTAATAAGTACAATTGAAAATTTCTACACGTTGTAAACTACAAATTTATCTTTTATGTTTAAATGGGTATTTAAGTTTCTTATATTATCTCAAATTCAATTAAGTTCTATACATTTTAACCAATCATTTAAATCCTTCATACATATACTTTCCACCATATAAGCTTTTTCTACCAATATATGATTATGACCTTAAAGATAGGAGATTTATAGTTCGCTTGCTTCCAACAGTGGAATAAAGTTGTAATCTATAATAGCCATTACTAAGAAATAGAATGGAATTGTAATAAGATTCGCATTAAACGATTTGGATCTTTAATATGGGTTTAAAAAAAAAAGAGAACATACTCCAGTATCAATATTGAACTTTAAATTATAAATTTAAGTATTTAATAGTTGTTCAATAGTTTTTATAATAACTAATATCCTTAAAATGGAATTAGATGCTGTATTGAGTATTCTATAAGTGATAATTGAATGATTATTACAGTGAAGTAAATATGTCATTAGTATATTGAAACAAATAAAAAAATCTAATGACTCGTTTAGTATATTGAAACAAATATAAAGCTATGATCAATAATGGCCAAAACTAAGGAGTAAAATGGAATTGTCATTACCTGATTTTCATCTTAATAAGCTTAAAAAAAAAGAAAAGAGAAACACACTTCGATACCAATATTGAATTTTTAATTATAAATTTAAGTAATTAATAGATGTTCAATATTTTTTGTAATAACAAATATGTTTAAAATGGAAATAATTGCTGTAATAGGTATTTTATAAGTGATAAACAATAATTGAATGACAATTATATTGAAGTAAACATTTCATTAGTATACTGAAACAAATAGAGAAATTTATTGACTCGTTTACAAAATAAACTTAATTTAATTGTCTTTTGTTATATACAAATAATTTGACGGATCTTTTACTGTCTAGCCATGATACTTTGAGATAATCATAAGAATTAATGTAATACATATTCAATATTAGATCACGAATGGGATTGATCTTGTGATGTAATGCGATTGAGGTTGCATTCCGTTGCACGTGAACCGAGTCAGACCGAGGACGCTTCGTCCTCCTAAGAGCCAATCCAATTGATTTTTCTCCCCAAGACACCCCTTCCTAGAGAGAGAAACGCCACCTTTACACGCACAGACGCACGTTTCACTCTCACTTCTAGAGAGAGAAAATGGATTTATTACCGGCAGAGACGACTCCGCTGATTACGAAGAAGAAGCATGGCTTCCGATCACTAAAGCTAGTCAATGTTGACCTCAACGACGTGCTTGGTGACGGCGATAACAAGCCCTTCGGTACTAGCTATGGAAGACTCCATAACGGTCTTACTTACTACGTTCGTTGCAATTCTAAACCTAAAATGAGAGCTGCTCTAGCTCTCGTTGTCAAAGTCGGGTAATAGAGAATGCAAAAACTTGGTTTAATTCGATTCGTGTTTATTGCTTTATTTATTTATTTGGGTTAAGGCATACAATTTAGGGTTTTATGTGATGAATGAGTTAATATTGTGTTGTTTGAAGGTTGAAATTGCAATGTGGCATGTTGATTGGTAAAGTTGTGATGTGGAAGACTCCGTGCATGCCATATATAATTGCACGTGGGAGGTGGACTTTTTTGTAGGCAGGCTGTGTTCATGTTTCATTTCGTGCTCAATCTGTCTTGATGAAAAATTACATTAATTTGAATAGATTGTAGAAGCAATTGAGCTATTTTATCATCCTGTCAACTTTCTTGTTATATTTGGTTTCATGTATTTGTCCCATTTTGCATATAATTGGAAGTAAATAGTGACTAATATCTAGAAGTTCAGGTGACTTTTAGTAACTGCAACAAATCTTTATCTTTTTCATTTGGATAGCAATTTGGTAAACTATGAAACGATGGAAACTAAACCAAACAAACAGACAAGTAATATATTTTGCTAGATATTCCCATACAGTTTTCTTTTAAAGTTTCAGTAGTCCCTTATGCATATTCCTTATTCCTGTAGCCTTGTTTCGTACACTATTAGATGGTGAGTGATCTATTCTACATGCCTTTTGATATGCTATTAGTAGAATTCGGCAAGTGTATTTATAATTTGAGTTTACTGATATTTTCAAAGATTAGCGGACTTTCAAATGCTTATGCAAGTCAAATGTCCTATCATAAAACCTGAAACATGACTTTCATATGTAAATTGCTTTGATCTTCAAGTTGTTTACCTTCATTGACTGTACCCTGCATTTTCCATCTTTAGTTTTTTGTTAGTCATTATCCATTCTATGCATTCTAGATCAAAGTCTTGTATAAAAGCTTCGTATTCTCAAATTAGCTGTTTTCTGGCAGCTCAGTTTTGGAGGAGGATAATGAACTTGGAGTTGCTCACATTGTTGAGCATCTTGCTTTTAGCGCGACCACAAATTTTACCAATCATGATATTGTGAAATTTTTGGAAAGTATTGGTGCAGAATTTGGTGCATGTCAAAATGCAGTTACTTCTGCTGATGAAACAATATATGAATTGTTTGTTCCTGTTGACAAACCTGAACTACTGTCTCAGGCTATCTCAGTATTGGCGGAGTTTAGCTCAGAGGTACTAGCAAAGCAATTGGGGCTTGAAAATGGTTGATTTTGTTCATTTCTCAATTTAACTACTTTCATGTGTGTAGGTTCAAGTGTCAAAGGATGATTTGGAAAAAGAAAGAGGAGCAGTCATGGAAGAATATCGAGGAAATAGGAATGCAACTGGGCGAATGCAAGATGCTCATTGGGCTTTGCTAATGGAAGGTTCAAAGGTACACTAGATGGATCACTTCTCCATCCTCTTTTTACTGGCAGCTGATGGATGTAGTATTGCCCCTTTTTTGATATTTCAATATGATCTTATTTTGATGGTAGAATTGTTAGAAGACCGATTGACAACTATATCAGGTTTCTTTAAACCTCTGTAGGATTTTCTTCCTTGCTTCCCTACTGTGAACTTTAGATGTGGGCTCATTAGAGAGTACCTGAAGATCTCATAACAAGAATAACTTTTAGATAAATTCTGGACTTAATTCCATAAACCAAGTCAAAGCTCTATTTATACACAAAGACAGAGATAGGAAGTTAAATAATTGTACTACTATAACCCCCCATAAAATCAGTACCCATCACCTGCATGACATGTCCAAATACTGCTCCTACCTTACTCCTGTAAACTGCCACAACAAATCCTACAAACTTCCCACTACTATACTTGCATGAAGGACGTCTGTCACAAACAAAACAGAGAACAACATAACGCAATAAAATAAGTAATAGAAATAACTAACAGTGACAATTACAAACAACCCTATTCAACCAATGTACTCTTCCTGGCTAAATCACATGAGAGAAAAGGGTAATAACAGCACGTGTTTTCACATGTGAGTTTATTACTTCCTTTTGGTCTTACCTTAGACATTTTAGTTGCAATGTCATCTTCATCTTGCTCCTCCACAACATCCGACCAAAACAACTTTTTATGATGGGTGTTCCATTGTGAATGGTTCATCACAATTGAAACATAGCCTTTCACCCTTTCGCTCCACCATTTCTGCTCAGGACAGCTTTTTTATTTATGGTCCTCGATTGCTCTGTTTGCCTAGAGCCTCCATTATCTTGTTGGCAGCATCTTCTTTAGGTGATAGCCCCCATCACTCAAATAAGCATGCCAGGCTCATGGCCTAAGTCAAATCCTTAGGCTGATGCAATTCCACTTTAACGACTATGTGCTTTTCAAGTTCACTCGTGAAAATAGCTACCTTTCATCCAGAGTTAGTGTGAGGGCTTAGGCCACAATCTGGTTGAAGTTCCTTTTGATAGACTCCTGCAAAATCCGTTTCTTCCAGCTTAGCAAGCTCCCCCAAATTTGCAGCTTCACAATGGCGGTCCGAACCTCAAATTGCACAAATTCTTAAAATCTTCTCACCTGGCCGGTTATGCTCTACTTTCAAGAACCACAACTAAGCATCTTCTTCCATATTGAAAGCTGTGACCTCGAGCCTCTCCTCATGCAAAATATTTGATGCTTAAATAAATGATCACAACAATTGCGCCACCCTATAGGGTCTATTATAGAACCATCATATGTGGGAAAATCAAGGCCTTCCATTTTTGGAATCATAACACTTCTATCATCTTTCCACATAGAAAGGGCCCTTGGTTTGTTGGCCTTCCTGCTTTGCTTGTCTTCTCCTCCTTTTCCCTACCCTTCCAGGCAGACACTTCACATCAGAGGCTAGCCAGCTGCTAGGACATGGCTTCAAGTTGTGCTTGATCATTCTAATACATGGTATAAGCGCTTCAAACTGCTGCTAGAGTTGTCAAATTTCATCAATGTTGTCTGATTCTGATACCAAATTGTTATAGGGCCCATTAACAACTAGAAAAAGGTGGGGTGTCATTGATACTAATTGCTATTATTTGTGTGGCAGTAAGGAAGAATGTCATGACCACCTTTTTCTAGATTGCTCTTTTGCTAGAATGTTTTGGAAGAAAGCTAAACTTGCAGCAAGGTGGATCTCTTGTAAACCTTCAGAGTTCTCCTTTTCAAATGACTTCTTGATCTATCTGGGCATGAAAAAGCTGAAGACCCATCACAAGAAGACTTTTGTGGCTAATTGTTACTTTTTGTGGAAGGAAAGGAATAGAAGAAGATTGGGAGAAGTAGCAAATACTTTAGACGTCATTTTAGAATCTGTTTTATGTTGTATTTTTTTATTTTCTAGAGCACTTTTATTTTGTATGGTCATGTATTCAACCTAAGTATCCTTTTGTTTCCTGATGCTTAGCTCTACTATGTAGTTTTCTAGTGTGCTTTTTGATGTGCATTGCTTATGTACAGTTTCGAATGAAATATAACTCATATTTACCCAAAAAAAAAAAAAAAAAATCTGTAGGGTTTTCTTCCTCACTTCCCTATTTTGAACTTTAGTTTTAGAGAGAACCTGAAGATCTCATAAAGAAGAACAATTTTTGTATAAATTCTGGACTTAATTCCATTAATCTAGCCGAAGCAATGTTTATATGCATACAAATAGATAGGAAGTTACATAACTGCACTACAATTGTCCCCCACAAAAATCAGCACTCATTGCCTACATGAGACAGCCAACACTGCCCTAACTTAGTCCAGCAAACTGCCACACAAAATCCTACAAACTTCCCACTACTACACTTGCATGAAAGGCATCAATCACAAACAAAACAGACACAACAACATAACACAATAACATAAGTAGCAGAAACCAACAGTGATTATTACAAACAATGCTATTCAACTAATGTACTTCTTGGCTGAATTACGTGGGGAAAAAGGGTGATAACATAGAATCTCACTGGAGCAATTTTTTGTAAGATATTTTCAGAATATGATGCTAGAATAATTCATGAATTACATCCATTTTATTCTGACTTTTACATTTTCTGTGTTTGGACTTCAATTTGTCTACTTATTCATTTTAAGTTGACAGATTAGGGTCAGAAAGTTTTCTAAATTGGCAATTGTGATCCCTTTTAAAGAGTCTCAGATGCAGTGCAGAAACTGCATCTCATGGCTGCACTATTTTATGATTTCTTTACCGTCACAGTATGCAGAGCGCTTGCCAATTGGAACAGAAAAAGTTATTAGAAATGTTTCTCATGAAACTGTGAAGCAATTTTATAGAAGGTGGTACAAGCTACATCATATGGCAATAGTAGCTGTCGGAGATTTCTTTGATACTGAGGTTTGTGTTTCTGTGTACTGATTTCTTATGAGAAAGCATTGTTGCTTTATTTTTCTATTATTTGTATATGTTGTCACACTCTGTTTCTTCCCCTCTTCCATCTGCAGACTGTCATTGAGTTAATAAAGATTCACTTTGGGCAGAAACCTGCAGAGTTAGACTACCCCGTAATCCCAACCTTTACAGTACCATCCCATGAGGAGCCACGATTCTCATACGTTGTGGAACTTGAAGCTGCTGGGGTTAGTATATCAATCTTGTGCATACATGTTTGAATAGCAAGCTTTTATTACTACTGAGAAAATTCTAATTCATTTTTAGTCTCATTTGACATGAAACAGAGTGCTGTGATGATCAGTTATAAAATGCCAGTGGATGAATTGAAAACCGTGAAGGAATACAGAGATTTGCTCACTGAATCCATGTTTCTTCATGCCCTAAATCAAAGGTTCTTTAAATTATCTCGCAGAAAAGACCCACCCTATTTTTCATGCTCGGCTGCTGCAGATGTTTTGGTCCGTCCATTAAAGGCTTATGTAATGACTTCGTCATGCAAAGAAAATGGAACCATGGAAGCCCTGAAATCGATGCTCCTGGAGGTTTATTTCTGCATGAGGATTAATATCTTACTTATTTTTTCCTCTTGTACTAATTTGTGCCTTTGAATCAGGTCGCAAGGGTGAGACTGCATGGGTTTTCAGAACGTGAAATCTTTATAGTTCGAGCTTTGCTAATGTCTGAAATTGAGTCAGCTTATTTGGAGCGTGACCAAACACAATCTACAAGCTTGCGAGATGAGTTGATTCAAGTAGAGAGCCATTGCATTTTTTTTTACTTTTTTGTGATGCTTTATCCTGATATTGAATCCTTATGCAAAACTTAGGCTTTTCTTCAACTTTGCAGCATTTTCTACGTAATGAACCTGTAATTGGCATTGAATATGAGGCACAACTTCAGAAAACTCTATTGCCTTGTAAGTAGTTGTCATTTGTAGCACACTGGTTTCAAGCAATGGGATCATTAGATTATTGAAGTGCAAGAAATCTTCACATTTTGCAAATTCTTGATAGATTTTCTTATTGCTACGTTACGAACTTGTAGATATATCAGCATCAGAGGTTTCTAAGTATGCAGAAAAGTTACGGACTTCATGCAGCTGTGTTATAAAGGCAATTGAGCCTCATGCTTCTGCCAAGGTTGATGACCTTAAATCCACTCTTCTGAAGGTCAATTCCCTAGAGGAGGCCGGAAGCATTTCACCTTGGGATGAAGAAGACATTCCTGAAGAAATTGTTACTGAAATGCCAGAACCAGGGTAGAAGTTGAAATTTTTTTAGACTGTTCACTATGATTGCCTTTGAAAATATTGAAGAGTTTGCCAAGATCCTTGATTTTTGGTCCTGTTTCTTGAAATGCTTAACAGTTTTTACTTTCAGACAACCCCCCTTGGCTCATTTTTATCTCCTTCTAGCATAATGCATGCTATCTATGCTTGCTTTTCACAATAAATAATCAATATATCACTATAGTTTCATTAGATGAAAAGCAAGTTGATGAATTAATTGATGGAAAAGATGAAAATAAATGGGAAATTCCATTAGTTTATGCCTGTTTACAATTGGAATCCTGTTTTATAAAAATAATGAGCATGACTTGAAATTCTTTGTAACTCCATCTTATTGTGTTATTAATTGGAAATGTCAGTAGGATTGGTTCACAAAACTGCAGTGAGATGGCCCTAGGCCTATTTAGTTTAAATGGGAAATTACATTATGTGCCAAGATTCCTTCATTAGATAATAATACTTAAGATTTGATGAAATGTGGACCAAATTTTTATGCTAGTCATATAATTGGTTAAATTAAGGGATTTTTAGTGTCTAATGTTGAACCGTATTCTTACCCAAGGAACATTGAGCCATTATAGAATTCTTAATAGATTGCTTTGCCCTAGATCGTGAAGCATATCTCTAGTGTACAAAGAGTAGGCATGATCTTGCACAGATATGCATTATACAACTATGCTTTTTAGTTTGCGCGCCCAAAACCAACCGCCTACCCCCTACTAAACTCTTGATTGCTCTTTCCTTGTGGTGCTGCTCATATACACCAACTATAGTTCTTTTTTCTGGGATTAAAAGGGAAAAGAAGAAAAAGAAAAAGAAAAAAAAAAGAAGCTTTTCAGAAGAATAAGCATATTCCCGTTTGAGAAAATTGAAGGTTTTGAAGCTTCTGATCACCAATCCACCTAGTGGTACAGGGTAGTTGTTTTGTCATTGTTCTTCTGTCTGTAAACTGCAAATAGTGGAGGAAAAATAATTTACTTTCAAAGTCCCACCTGCGGAACTGTGGCGCTGCTGCTTTTAATATATAAAATATCATGGGGCAATGTGAAAATAGTAGTATAAATCGAGAAAATTTCAAGGGAAAGAAAAAAGGAAAAAAAAAAAAGGAAGAGAATGGAAGAGTTCATGCTGCTGATTCACTAGATGAGATTTGATTGGCAATGCCAATGGAATATTCTGTGAAATTCTGTTTTTTGACTTCCTACTCCCATAGTTATTTTCATATATTCTAGATGGCGTCCTATTTTAATATGACATATGCATCTTTATTTTGAGGAAGCAACTTTAGTCATGGTTTCATGAATATTTCAGATATATCAAAGAGCAGTTTGAACATTCAAGTATTGGGGCCACTGAACTGATTCTATCAAATGGAATGCAAGTATGTTACAAGTGCACAGACTTCCTCAATGATCAGGTATAGCTTTTTTTCAGATGCTTTTGTAAATTGAGAACCAGTAATTAATATCTAGATTCCTGACTCTATCAATTACATTATCGTAGCCATCTTCTTTGTCTAAGAATCACAATTTAGTTTGCTTTCTCCTTATTTTGAGCAGCATAAGACTGTATAGGTTAGAAAGAGTTGAATTATAGCCATTGCCCCTCCATATTCTTCTGGTTGGTTCTCTTGTGATGATTGAAGAACCTCCCAAGGCAATTTTCATCCTACTCTAAACTCAAGGCAATCCCCCGGTTCCTACACTGGGCAGTTATCATGTAACAATTACTCAGGTAATGGGTCCAAAAAATTAGTTGCCACTGAGTTCTTAACTCAAGGTACACCCTCGCTTAGGGTATACAGTAAAGCTCAAGCTTAGGGGTATGGCTTAAGATGCTTAAAAGCTAGTACTCATTTAAGGTTCTTTGTGGCTAAATTTTTAAGTGGGGTTAGAAGGTCAATGCCATGGATACTTTCATTAGATTTCATTTGGTTAATGTATGTTGGGGTAGTTTCCTTCTCTCTGTAATTGGTTGGGGCAGTTGCTATATTATCGTACATGGTAAAAGGAGAGAGTTACAGTCAAGTGGACCAAGAGATTAAATACTTAATGCCTTTTAGTTAGGAATTGGTATGGAGCTTCATGGTTTGCCAAAGATGCTTGGTTGAAAACTTATTGTTGATTAGTGGATAATCTCTTCTCATGGATACTCTAATTATGGGGAGTTAAGTGGATGAGAAAGAGTGAGGCGTTTTGAGCAAATATTTTTGTTACAAAATAGGATTCTTTCATTCAGATTTATCCTGTAGCACACCAATATGGTTTGGAAAAGTTGCTGAATTTTATCAATTGAAAAACAAGAAGCATATTATAATGAGCAATGCTGTCATAATAGCTAGAGATGCAAGAACTAGGGATTTATAGGATTTGATAGAAACACTGAAGATGCTGGCCTGGAGTTGTCTTATTTGTTGAATTATTCTATTGTCAGTGCAGAACTACATGGGTGAGGACGTGCTAGGTAGGATTCTTGATTTGAACAGAAATTTTCTGTTAAATGGTTATTGTTGTCTCTTGACAGCAGAAAAACATTAAACTGATAAGCATCTTCTGAAGGATGTTGACTGCCATCAGGGATTCATATGCTTTATCATTTTCCCTCTGGTATGAGGACCATGTTCTGATTAATAGACAAATCTGCTGTATTACTAAATGGACAGCAAGCATCACTGTCTTGTTCATATATCATAGACAGGGCAATTTTTGTTCCGTTGGGTCTATTGGGTTGCTATGATCTATAGAACGGGATTTTAGTGGCATAGAAAGAATTCAGTTGAAATAAGATGAATTGAGCCCTTAATTACCCAGAGAAGAGGGGGAAGAAAGAATAAAGCTCTGGACTTGGTTTTCCTTCTAATATTTTGTCTGAAAAGAGCTAGAAGAAGATTGAGAGTAGAAGAGATGGATTGCACTATTTACTGTTTTTGTGATAGCTAATTACCACCACTAGCAGCCACTTTATCTCCTACCGAATCACTTGTTATAACCCTCTCTTGGGATTATCACGGTTAATTTTGAAGATATCCAGATGACATTTTCCACAGAACAGTCCCTTCTGGCTTGTATATTGTTTTTGGGGAAGGACTGGCTTGTGTATTCTTTTCCCCACAAAATGATGATTCCATCTTCAAGGAGGCTTTTGGGAAATTAGTGTGTGATTTATGTACCAAGAAGGAATGAAGCTGATTCTCTAGCTTTTTCTGTGGACTGTCCATTCATTAGAACTAGTGACCTGTTAGCTGACGTCAACATTTGTTAGTATTTCTTGCTCCCTTTGCAATTTTTGATGGTTATCTTAAAAATGTCCATTAAAAGCAATCAAGTGCTTTTTATTGAGAGAACTTGAAATCTGTAGAATTGCCTAGTCAATTCCCACCCCATGCCTTTTGTAACCTGAAATGTTTCCCTTTCTGTCCTTTTCATAAATCCACTCTTTCAGATTGCTCTATTACTTACATACGCTAAACTAGCTGGAAAAATGTCAACTTAAGGAGAAAACATTATGTTTCATTTTTCATAGACACTGATATGACATTTTATTAGTAGGAATCAGAGTTCATTGAAGGCTGTAATGATGTTGTGATCAGTAAGTTCATTAACTTGTACATAGGTCAACTCTAGTGGTTGTGACTAATATTGTGAAAAACTCAAAGTTGGGGTCAGGAAAAACAATTTTGAAGATTGATTCAATCTGTGTGAAGCTTCAATGGCTCAAGGAAAGGACATTCCTTGTTAAGGGCTTGATATATTTTCACTTGCACCCTTTGATAATAGACTGTTAGTAAACTAGAAAGTTGTACTGTATTCAAACTTCATTGGTTGGTTTATTTGTAGAATCTGTAGAATGATGCAGCTTGTTGTTTATCATAGGATTGTTCTTTCAGTAGTTTCAGCAGAGATGCAACGTCTTTACTACTTTATCTGTGTTGTTTAAGCTGTCCAAAATCCTCAATAGTTCACTTATATGAGGGAGAAAACATATGTAATCATGATGCTAGATGAATGATCTTTTAACAGGTTTTATTTACTGGGTTTTCTTATGGAGGTCTATCCGAGATACCAGAGAATGAGTACTTTTCTTGTTCAATGGCCTCAACAATTGCTGGAGAGATTGGTGTTTTTGGTTATAGGCCATCAGTTTTGCTGGACATGTTAGCAGGCAAGAGAGCTGAAGTCAGTTCCAAGCTTGGGGCCTACATGAGAACCTTTGTTGGGGATTGCTCACCTTCTGACCTGGAAACAGCTTTGCAGGTTGGTCCATTTTATGATTATAATCCCTGAGAATCATCGTTCTTGAATTTCTTGCTCTTTTAGTAGTATGTTTATATTTAGAACATTCCAACAGCTATTTCCACTTGTTTTTTCCATGATAATTGCTGTTTAGAGTGCCTCAATCTCTAAAGTCTTATGCGAAACTGGCAGCTCGTCTACAATCTATTTACAACTAATGTAGCACCAGGAGAAGAAGATGTCAAAATCGTGATGGATATGACAAAAGAAGCAGTTCGTGCACAAGAGAGGGATCCTTTTACTGCATTCACAAACCGTGTTAGGGAGATAAATTATGGAAATTCGTACTTTTTTAGTGTAAGCATTCTTCTTGCCTTAATATATGTTGTCTTTATGGATTATGTTCATGTTATAATTTGAATTATAATGACTTCTGCAGCCAATAAGGATAAGTGACCTTGGAAAAGTAGACCCATTAAGAGCATGTGAATACTTTAATAAATGCTTTAAGGATCCATCTACATTCACTGTCGTGATTGTTGGGAGTATCAATCCTACCAGCGCCATCCCTTTAATTTTGCAATATTTGGTAAGATTGTAATATTATATGAAAATTTTAGCGGATTGAATCCACATCTAACTTTGCTTGACCTTTTTCTGTAGGGAGGTATACCCAAGCCTTCTGAACCAGTTCTATGCTACAGCCGTGATGACCTTAATGGTCTGCCATTTACCTTTCCTACAAAAATTGTCAGGTGCATCTTCATCTCTTTTTTTATATTTGGTTTTGTAGTTGCTATTTGGCGTTAGAATTGGATTACAATTAAAATTTTGACCAGAACCATAGCAGGAGTCTATATTTAGTTATTCAGCCTGACCATCTACTAATCTGCCTGTCATATCTGCTTATTAAAAATCCCATTATGCCTTCCTTACCATGATACTAGCTACTGAAATGCCTTTACGCCTTTCTCTTTCCCTTTAGATGTTTCTATGTTCTTTATTATCTCCTTTGCCACTCTATAGCTATTGCATTGAGCTTTTAATATGCAACTTGCCTTTGCAGAGAAGTGGTTAGGAGTCCTATGGTGGAAGCCCAGTGTTCAGTCCAGCTTTCCTTCCCTGTGGATTTAAAGAATGGAACTATGGTATGTCTTGCCTTTTCATTATTGCCTTAAATTGATGAAAAGATTGTGGATTGGCGTTGGCAATATTTCAGACTTTTCATTTCCTATCTAATTTTAGTGTTGGGAAAAAACCAAATGGTAGGTGGAAGAGATTCATTTTGTTGGATTCTTGAGCAAACTTCTTGAGACAAAGCTCCTGCAGGTTCTTCGCTTTAAGCATGGACAGGTAATTTCGACTTTCTCATCCATGTTTTTCTTTTGAAATTTTGCTATGCTGCCTGATATTCCTCAATATACACATGCGACTGCAGATATATTCTGCAGGTGTTTCAGTATTCCTTGGGGGTAATAAACCTTCCAGGACGGGTGATGTAAGGGGTGATATCAGCATTGTTTTTTCTTGTGATCCAGAGATCTCCTCAAAGCTGGCAAGTCTCCTTTTCAGATGCTTGTCTATTTTCATTTGATTTATCTCATGTTTAGTGCATGTCCTTTACTAATTCAAGTACTTATTATTAGGTTGATCTTGCCTTGGATGAAATACACCGGCTTCAAGAGGAAGGTCCTTCGAGTCAGGATGTTTCAACAATTCTTGAGATTGATCAAAGAGCTCATGAAAATGGATTACAGGTGATAATTGACTTAAGGCTATTTTAATGATGATTGGATAGCATATAATAAGAATGCAATTTCACCCTCCAAACTATTGGTGTAGTACATCCCTGTACTCCAAAATACACTTAAAACCTCTCTTAAGCTTCTAGAAAAGTTCACCTACATCCCCACATCACCACCAAAGCTTTCAATTTTACTGGTGGCTTGGAAGATAGATGCACTTTTTCAAAAGCTTCACGGCCTGTTTACTTGGAGGTAATGGAATAGATAGAAAATAAAAAAGTTGTGTCTTGGGAATTACTGTTAGCGGGAATAGGCTAGGAATTTTTCTTCCATTGTTTACTTTGTGTATTTGTTTATTATAAGAAATACTCATTCTAGTATTTATTTCACTTCATTAATTGTAGCATTAAGTTGAGAATATGAATAAAATTGTTAGTTTGTCCCTATTTATTCATTTTGGAAAATAACCAAAATTTATTTAGTCATTTTAATGAGGGTATAATGATCATAATATGTTGAATTTTTTATTCCTTGTATAGAGGGAATAAAAGGAATAAAAAATTCCGCCTCTTCTTAGGTGATATCTATTCCTAATAGGATGGGAATAGAAAAGCCTTAGGAATTATGATTCACTGCCCTTTTTTCTTAGTAAAAAAGGTAATAGGCAATTGAGAGGGAATGATTATTTTATTACTTCCAAGTAAACGGCCTCTTAAAGATGTAGAAGCATGTTTTGGAGATTGGGGTGTACCATTACCTAACCCATGGTTTAGGGGGTGAAACTGTACTTATTCCATATCATTGTTTGCATGATTGTTTACTTCATGCATGTTAATTATTCTCTCTTTAGAAATGAAGTGTAGATTCACACCACCTTTGCTTGTGCTGATTTACTATCCTTTTTCCAGGAGAACTACTACTGGCTAGATAGAATACTGCATAGCTATCAATCGAGGGTGTACACTGGGGATGTGGGTGCCTCTTTTCAGGTTGGTGTCAAATCCCCCCTGTGCATGCTTTCAACAAGCTTTTTACTTGATTTTGCTTGACTATTTCCTTTGTTAATTTCATTTAAAGAAAAGGAATAGATGCATTATTTCCTAGCACAACATCAGAAGATCTGCATGTATATTTAAGAGCTGCAACTTAAAGCACTTGTTGTATCCATGCTTCTTACGGAGTCAATGAGGAACCTGTTCTGCCAATGCTAGGGTTCCTTTGCTCCCAGTCACAAGTATAGTCTTCGAATCATACTTGTCAAAATAAAAGAAAAATCTGATATTTGGGGGATCTTTTTATTGTTGGGTTTATGTGACACAACTATCATTTGTTTGACATTTAACAGACGATAAATAGTGAGGTTGTGTCCTTGTGTGGATCATTAGTAGATAATTCAAAATTATCGTTCCAATTATCCATTCATTTATGGGTACCTGCTGACAACCATGGTCTGTGATGGTAATTTGGGTACAGAAATGTAAGTTGCAGATGAAATCAAGCAATCTAGGGTTTAGGAGGTTGAAACAAAGAGATTACCTAAGCACTATGCTCAGCGACATGACTTCCGCTTGGTTAGTTGATCAACACAAGCCCCCCAACTAATTGAGTTTTCTTACTATTTAAAATCTTCCTTGACTTGCAACTAATCTTGGAAGATTCCAGAGTCTTCTAGTAATTGCCACATCCTAACTGAAATATGGTCTTCTCCTATATATATAAAGCACATGTGAACCAACTCCACCTGCTGAAATAACACACTGCTGGCTGCACTGCTGAGCGATGGGGCTTAAAACACCGCTATCCCTCCTCTTATAAACTGGCAATAAAGGGGGGTTTGACCACTGGTGTTGTATCAGTCTGAGACAAATTTGTACACTTAAGCTTTCTAGTCAAGGGACGTTGTGGGGGTTCTTTTTTCCAGCCACTTGCTCGAGTACCTGCAATTGTATGCATTCTGCGAATGATTTTAAACACGAATGAATTATGATACGGAGATAGCTATAATTTCCATGACTGCATGCAGATTCAGGATGAAGGGCGCTCGAAAGTTAGAGCATCTTTGACACCCTTAACCGTTCAAGCAACACTTCAGAAAATACTACCCTTTCCCTGTAAAAGAAAGTACACAGCAGTGATTCTACTGCCACAAAAATCTTGCTTGCGGAGAATCAAATCAGTATTTGGATTTAATAATGTGCTCAATCATGGAAGAGACGTTAAGGTCAGTTGCTTATAATATTATTATGTTTGTTAAGCTGACTTTTGCCAGTTGCATATTCAGTAATATCCCAAAATTATTTTGTCTCTTCTAATGTCATTTTTCCTCACCAGTTAATGTTATGTTTTGTTTTTGGTAATCCAAATAGAGAGCCAATCAATTGCACTGGAATGATGGTTTTGAACCTTGAAATGAATTTCTGGCTTCTCATTTTGTTTATCCTTCTCCATGTTGTTTTGTTACTTTACTCGTGAAAACCGTTGGTCTTGCAGATTTTGGTGGGCATTGCTGGTCTGGCGGTATTAGCTTTTACCGTATGGAAATACTCAAAGTCCTCAAATTCGTAAGGCTTCGTATATATTTGAAGCTCTACATTCTTTGTAAGTTACAGGAGTAGTAACAGCCATAATTAGCCGTGTAACTGACTCGTGGGTTCATAAGTACTATTAGAGGTAAATTATCAGGAAGAAATAGTTTTTAACTTTTTTAGTAGAATGGACCTTAGGTGATAGAAAAGATAAATGTATACTAATTAGAGGAAGCTTGAAATTTTTATTTTGATCGGCTCTCTCTTGTAAAGCACCTGTCTTTCGAATCAACAAGAAAATTGAGGTTAAACTACTTGTTATTTGTACATTAACAAGAGACCAAGTATCTTTTTAATGGACAATGATAGGAGCTTGCTTATGGCATGAATCCTTGGATTAAGCTGATGTTGAAGCAAATTTTCGTTATGGTTCTGAGAAATAAACACATTCCTTATTCTAGTTACCAAGATATTATTAAAGGGCAAAAGAAATGATTGAACATACGCTTTATATGTATGTACTATGTTAAGTAAAATATACAAGTGCTCTTGAAAAGAAGAAAAGACCGTTGAGAATTTCCTAAAAATTTATAGTAAATTATAGCAAAACAAATGAGATTTCAATCATTTACTAAATTAAGTAAAACCTAATTGCAACAATTTTTTTTTTTTTTTTTTATATATTTGGCTTGCACTATTTTTAAAAAATTTCATTTGCTTGTGAATGACATGAAAGATTAAAATTAGAGAAGGTGATGTTTGTGTTGTCTGTCATAGTGGAGGATGAATTCTTGTAGCAGATCAAGAACTCAACCAAGGTAAAGAAAGCTTTGGATACTTTGGCGACACTATTTACAAAGAAGATTGGTACAAGATTACGCTATAAAAAAAATGAACTCATACCAAAGTAAAATCCATTTACGATAATTACCGAATTGGACTTAGGAGAGTGCTATCAAATAAAGATAAACCAATATTACGTTGCCATTACATGTGCATCTCTCATTTATCTATTCTGTATTTTATCATTGTTTTTCTCTCTCTTTCCTAATCAAATCCAATCATTGTTATAATTTCAAGAAACATATAGGATATATATAAATATATATATATAGAAATTACAAATAACCCTTGTAACCATTAATTTGGGCATGGATCAACTCTTGAATTTTTAAAGTGTTCTGTAAGATATCTTAAATTTTAATTAATTAATAGTATAAAGGATATTTTCTTTTTTAGTTAGAAAAAGTCATACTATTATAAAAATTTAAGGGTTTTAAAGCGTATTTTAATAAGTTTAGAAGATGTTTATACGTCAAAATCAAAGTTTAAGAAGATTATTTTAATTCTATGCAATTTATTTGTCAATTTATCAAAATTAAGGCAAACTTAAAGCATATTTTGAAATGGTCAATCCGTACTTAAGTTAAAATTTAGGAAGATTTTTTTGTATTTTACTTTTTTTACTTTTCTTTCTTTTCCATGATTTTTATTCAAACAAGGTATTATATTATTATTTTATGCCAATGGTGAAAATATCACACACATATATATTGCATCCTCATCTTCCTCACGTGTTCCGTGACATTAATATTAATTTGAGTGACAACCAATTTTGCATAAAGAACTTGAATTAGAAACGAAATAACACACAAACTTTAAGGAAAATGATAAGGACTAGAATGAGAGCTGATATACCTAGATTTAGGATCCTATCAATACTTGTGTAGGGATCCCGTTAACCAATGATTTTAAAATACTAAGTAAAACAAACATAAATAATATATGAAGCAAATATATGAAAATAGAAAATAGAAAGTCGTAGTTTGACTCTTAATAAATACCGCAAGAACATATACATTAACAATACACTGACAAGATTTTTTAATGAACAATGATGTGGGGCTAATGTTGAAGTCATTTGTCTTATGAGTTTCTGTCATGGTTTTGGGAAATAAACATAGTCCTTACTTTAGTTACCATGGTGGACAAAAAAATTAATTAAACATACATTTTATGTATGTACTATACTAAGTAAAATACACAAGTGCTCTTGAAAGAATAAGAGACTATTGAGAATTCAACAAAATTTTATGGTAAAGTTATTCTTATAGTTGCAACAGTTCCATGTATAGTTGGCATGAGCTATTTTTCAAAAGAAAGATTTACAATGGAGAGGATCAAAATTTTGGAGTAAGTTTAAATAAAAAATTAACGTTTCATAAAATAGTTTAAATAAGAAATTCTCAATAATCAATCCATAAAATTATTCGAATCACTTTCTAAAATATTCATTTCTTATTTGAATATTTTGAAATATTAATCTTTTATTTAAATCATTTTATGAAACATTAATTTTCTATTTGAATTTTGTAAAATGTTGATTCTCTATTTGAAATTATCCTCAAATATCGATCTCTTCTATTGTAATTCACTCTTTTTCAAAATTTCATTTGCCTACAAAAGCGGTGGAAGATTAAAATAGCCAAGGCTATGTATGTGTTGTCTATTACAGTGGAGGATGAGTTCTTTTAGCGGATTAAGGACTTGACAACAACAAAGGAGGTTTAGGATATTTTGGCAATACTATTCATGAAGAAGAGGGATGCAAAACATAGGCCTTGGAGAATGAACTTATATCTATTCAATAATGTGACATGATGATAAATGAATATTTTACCAAAAGTAAAATTTGTTTACAATGAAATTACCAAATTGGACTCAAAGAGTATAGTTAAATAACAATAAACCAATATTACGATGCCATTACATGTGCATCTCTTATTTATCTATCCCATGTTTTATCATTATCTTTCTCTCTCTTTTCTAATCAAACCAACCATTTTTGTATTTTCAAGAAATGTACAGGATTTTTTTTCGTTTCTTTCTTTTTTTGGAAATTTGCAAACAACCCCCTAGACATTAACTTGAGTACAAATAAATTGCATAAATTTTTAAAGCATACTTTAAGACCTCCTAAGTTTTAATAAATTTGTGACAAAAAGGACCTTTCCTTTTTTAGTTAAAAAAATCATACTATTATCAAAGTTTAGAAGGTTTTAAAATACATTTTAATAAGTTTAGGGTTTTTGTTTACAAAAATCAAAGTTTAAAAGGGTTCTTTTCAAACTGTAGGAGTTATTTGCCAATTCATTAAAGTTTAGGGATCTTAAATTACATTTTGAAAGTTTAGAAGGTTAATTTGCACTTAAGTCAAAGTTTATGAGAGTAAATTGTACCTTTTTTTTTCCTTTCTTTTCCTCAATTTTTATTCAAACCAAGTATTGTATTATTATTCTTTGCCAATGGTGAGGATATTACATACACAAATATTACCTCCTAATCCTCCTCACTTATTCTGTGGCGTTAGGATCAATTTAAGTGACAACCATTTTTACATAATGAACTAAAACTAGAAACAAAATAACCCACGAAGTTTAAGGAAAATGATAAGGACTAGAATGATAGCTTGTATATCTAGATCTAGGACCATGTCAATATGTGTGTATAGATCCCACTAACCAATGATTTTAAAATGCGAAGCAGAACATAAATAATGTATTGAGCAAAGGTTTGAAGATAGAAAATAAAAAGTTCCAATTTGACTCTTAATAAGTATCACAAAAACATCAATGAAAGACATGATGAAGAATGTATACATTAGCAACAAACTAAGCAAATTTTTAAGGAGCTTGCTTATGGCATGAATCCTTGGGTTAAGCTAATGTTGAAGGCATTTGTTACATGAGTTTCTGTCTTGGTTATGAGAAATAAACATATTCCTCACTCTAATTATCAAAGTATCATTGAAGGGCAAAAGAAATAATCGAGCATACACTTTATGTAAGTACTATGCTAAGTAAAATACTCGAGTGCTATTGAAAAAAAGAAAATACCGTTGAGAATTCACTAAAATTTTATGTTAAATTTGTTTCTATAACTCACATTGATTTATGACTAAACAAATAGAATTTTAATCATTTACTAAATCAAGTAAAAGTTAGTTGGAACAATTCCTTGTATAGTTAGGTTGCACTATGTTTAAAATTTCATTTGCTTATAAAAGGTGTAAGATTAAAACATGAAAGGCCATGTATATGTCGTCCATTATAGTGGCGGATAAGTGCTTGCAATGGATCAAAGACTTAACTAGAGCAAAGGAGGCTTGAGGTACTTTGGTGCACTATTCAGAAAGAAGAGTAATGCAAAACTACAACTACTAGAGAACAAATTCTTGTTTGTGCAATAAGAGAAATGAGATAAACCAATATTTTACCAAAGTAAAACTCATTTATGATAAAATTACCAAATTGGACTTGTAGAATGCAATCAAATAACAATAAACCAATATCATGTTGCCATTATACATACATCTCTTATTTATCTATCCCATGCTTTATCATTGTCTTTCTCTCTCTTTCCTAATCAAATCAGACAATTTTATAGTTTTAAGAAAGATATCGAATAATCTTTTCTCTTTGGAAATTATAAATAATCTCTTAAATATTAACTTCTTAAATATTAACTTATGTGTGAATTGACCTCCTAAACTTTGAAAATATGTTTTAAAACCCTTAAACTTTATTAAATGTCATTTCATTTTTAAGCTAGAAAAAGTCAAACTATTATAAAAGTTTAAAGAATTTTAAAGCATATTTTGATAAGTTTAGAGAGTATTTGTAAACTCAAATTAATATTTAAAAGAGTTATTTTCAACTTATAAAAGTTATTTGCTAATTTATCAAAATTTAAGGGGTCTTAAAGTACCTTATCTGGAAACATCGGAGAACATTCTTTTGCTAATATTATCACTAGTATTTGATACTAGGTTATTCATAGCATTACCATACTTCCTTATTCATTGCAGGTTAGTTATTTGTTAGCATGGGCTTAACTTACGATTTTGAAAATTCAAGAGATCGATCTATACCTAAATCAAAATTTAGAAGGTTATTTGCATTTTACCACTTTTTTTTTTCTTTCTTTTCCTCAATTTTTATTCAAATGTAATATTCTTTATCAATGATGAAATTATCACATACATAGATACTGCCTTCTTATCCTCCTTACGTGTTTTGTGATATTAGTTTTAATTTAAGTGAACCATTTTTACATAAAAAACCTAAATCGGAAATGCAATAACCCACAAAAAGAAAGATGATAAGGATTAGAATGAGAGCTCATATATCTAGTTTTGGGCCCCTATTAATACGTATATGGATCCCATTAAGCAATGATTTTAAAATGTTGATTAAAACATAAAAAATATATGAAGTAAATATATGAAAAAAAGAAAATGAAAAATTCTTGTTTTACTCTTAATAAGTGCCAAAAAAACATCAATAAAAGAAACAATGAAGACATACATTAACAATAGACTAAGTAGATTTTTAATGGACAATGATAGGAGCTTGCTTATGGCATAAATGCTTAGATTAAGCCATTGTTAAAGGCATTTGTCATACAAATTTCTATCATGGTTTTGAGAAATAAACATATTCATTACTCTAGTTACCAAAATACTAATGAAGGGCAAAAGAAATAATTGAGCATATAATTTATGTATGTACTATGCTGAGTAAAATGTTTAAGTGCTCTTGAAAAGAAGAAAAGCTTGTTGAAAATATTTAAGCATAAAATTTATGTATGTACCGTACAACTTCTCAGTCCAGAAAATGTTAAATACTTCATGGAGCTGTTAAACATGGTTGTTTAAGTTGGCACTATATATTAGTATGTCATCAAAGTATACGACTACACATCTTTCCATCAAAGGGCGCATTACATGGTTCATTAATCTCATGAATGTGCTTGGTGCATTTTTAAGTTCGAATGGCATAATCAACCATTTGTAGAGTCCATGCTTAGTCTTGAAAGCAGTATTGCACTCATCACTTGGTCTCATATAAATTTAGTGGTAACCACTTCACAGATCGATCTTCGAGAACATCTTGACACCATGAAGCTCATCCAACATGTTATCGAGCCTCAGTATCAAATATCTGTGCTTGACAGTAATTTGATTGATTACTCGATTATTGATGCACATATGCCATGAACCATTTTTCTTTAGAATGAGTAAAGCCAGTACCGTGTAAGGACTCATGCTCTCCCTCACATACCTTCACTTTATGAGTTCATCCACTTGCCTTTTTAGCTTGGTAACCTATTTAGGGTTCATTCTGTATGCGGGTTGGTTCAGCAGGGCAATACCTAGTTGTAGATCAACACAGTACTCTATACCTCAGGTTGGGGGTAGTTCTTTTGGCAATTTTTTCTTAAAATAAGTTAAGAAACTCATTTAGCAAGCTTAGAGTCTTTTCAGGAACACCTTCTAAATTTCTCAGTTCCAATATTCTTCAAACTAATAAGAATAGAGGCTCATTAACCTTTTCAGCAGCTCAGAGCTCTCTTCAGCTCATAATTAAGGTTTTTTCTCATTGGCTTGAGTGAGTTAATGATGGGTCTCATTTACTTGGGATAGAGTCATAGGCTGCAACATAATCCTTTTTTCATCCTTAACAAAAGCATAGGTGTTCTTGTATTTGTTGTAAGTAACAAGTTAATCAAATAACTAAGGTTATCTAAGTAATAGGTGTGAAGCTCCCATGAGGATGACTTCGTAAATTACTTCGTCCCTATATACGTTCCTAATACTGAACTGTATAGTTACTTGTTTAGTCATGTGCAAAGTACTCTTATTGTAAAGCTAATGCAGCTTGTAAGGTCGGGGATATCAACTTCTATACAAAGGACTCTACAATGACATTAGTACAACTTCCCCTATCTACAATGATTGTACATAATTGGCCTTTGACAGTATACTTGGTACAGAACAAATTCTCCCTGTGGTCCTCTTCAAAGTTTAACAAGGAACTCAGTACTTGTCTTAAGATTAGGGTCATCACTTCTCCCTGGTTGATATAAACACAGGTCTCGTTGTCCTCTTCGGCTTCGGGTTTTCCAACATCCTCTTCTTTCTCGGGCTCACTCTCATCAATGCTATCCACTACATCCTTAAAGTACCATGACGTATTGGTTCAAATACTCAGCATCCATATGTCCGAAGCTTAAGCATTTAAAGCATTTCACCTCGCTGGTCTTCTGTTCGGAGGTTTGCCATTTCTTATATGTCCTCATGATCGACCTAGCCTTAACTCGGCCTTACTAACCGACTTGGCCTTGTTAGCTTGCTTAACTGTCATCAAATTGGTCATTCTTGTTGCGAACCATGACTAAGGACAGACAAGGTCGATCATTAGATGGGTTCAATTTTGCAAAAAGATTGAAAAAGGATTAATAGGGTAAGTGTGAAAGGACAAAATGAAGGATGAAACAGTAAGCAAAACCCACGATTAGCTCTAGAAGATATGACGCACCAATGAAACTTTTGATGACTCATGATACAATTCGATGTGACGTACATATGGGTCTGGTGAGATTACTCGCCACCTAACCTTGCTTAAGGGAAATGGTAAGTATGATATTGAAAGTATACAAATAATGTTTATACAAGAAAAGTACTCAAAAGTACATTAAGAATTATTTGATATCCTTTACAACTACAAGTACAAGGGTATTTATACCCATAAGTTATGGCAACTTGCTTAAAAAAGGAAAAGATAAAAAGGGCATTTCCTAAGGAAGTAATGTACAAAAAAATAAAAATGAATATACAAAAAAAAAAATCATTGGTGCAATAGATTCTATACATGCTACTATATACATGGCGAAATTACATTGGCGAGGTTGTTAAAAGATGAAAACAAAAAAGTACGGATAGATGGCTTGTTCAAGTAGGGACGGCTTAGTCAATCTGGAGCCTCTCTCTCGGCTTCTCGGTAAGGAAGATGCTGAGTAATTGGCTAGCTTGATGCTAGTGAGTAATCCTTCATTCAGAATATTATAAAAAAATGGGCAGTCATACGGTTCGGTATGAAGGGTGACTCAGCAAGGAAGTACTTGGCCTCGATAGGGATCGGTTGGAGCAAAAGGATTGGTCGTGTCGACCCCTCTAATCTTTGGGCTTGGCTGTGGATCAAAGGTTTAGTAGCCTAATTCCTATTATTCCCTCTAGGATGTTTTGGATTTAGGATCAAATCTGAATAATGTTCGCTTAGTTTTCTGTCCGGGTGATACGGATTGAGGTTGACAATGTTAAAGGCATAAAAAACCCCATAGTCTTTGAGTAATTCTAACCTATAGGTATTATTATTGATCTTTTAGAGGATTTTGAAAGGTCTTTTCGCTCTTGCAGATAATTTATTCCTCTTCTTGTTCGGAAACTACTCTTTGCTGAGGTACAACTACACCAAGTCTCTCGGTTGAAACCATTTAGCTGTTCTACCCTTGGTCTTTTCTCGTAGTTTTCTAGCAACTTGGTTGATGTACCGAGTGACCTTATCATAGATATGCTGAAGGGATTGTGCTTTGGTAGATGCGTTAGGGTCCTCTTACGTAGGTATTGGTATAAGAGCGTGGTTAAGGGATAACTTGGATTAAACCTATACACTACCTCGAAGGGGGTTTGCTTAGTAGTATCATATATCATTTAATTATAGGCGAACTTAACTACAGGCAAGCAAACGTCCTAATCAGCTAAGTTCTTGCTTATTGCAACTTGGAGTAGTAACCCTAAAGTATGATTAACCACTTTTGTTTGGCCATCAGTTTAGGGGTGACATGAGGTACTAAAGAGTAATTTGGTCTTTAACCAACACTACAGGGTTCTCCAGAAGTGACTCAAGAACTTTGAGTCTCTGTCGAAGATTACACTTCTTAGTATACCGTGTATTCACACAATCTTTTGTAAGAAAAGAGACGAAATAGTTGAAACGTCATTAGTTTCGGTGCAAGGTACGAATTGTGCCATCTTACTGAACTTATCTACAATGGCCATTACGGAATCTTTGCCTTAGGTAGTTTGTGGTAATCCGAGAACAAAGTTCATACTTAATTCGGTCCATGGTTTTGTTGGGATAGGTAGGAGCATTGCTCTCCCTTGTTCGACTCTATACTTGGCCATCTTGCATACGATACAACTTTCAACCACTCAATGTACATCTCTCCTCATTTTTAGCCAAAAGAATTAGCCATTCAACAGGTCACAAGTCTTTCTTTCTTCAAAGTGTCTACAGAGACCTCTATTATGGGCTTCCCTAATTAGTAGCATGAGTAATTTGGCACGCATAATTTTCCTCCTCAGAACAAGTAGTCATCCTCCATATGATACTCATCCACCGTCCTCCTATCGACGCACCGAGAAATTATGGGTTCAAAGTGTGGATCCTTGAAGTACTATTCTTTGATACTTGTAAACCCAAATGGCCTAGTTTGCAGTTTTGATAAAAGCACATAACTCCTTGAAAAAGCATCTGCAACTACGTTGCTCTTTCCTTACTTGTACTTTATTACAAAATTAAATCTTTTAAGGAATTCAACCCATTTGGCTTGCTGCTTTAACAACTTGGGCTGACTTCAGAGGTACCTCAGTGACTTCTAGTCAGCATATATGACAAATTCTCTTAGCAATAAATAATGTTGTCATACTTACATTAATCAGATTAGTGCTAAAAGTTCCTTGTCATATAGGGAGTAGTTCAGTTGCGGCCCTTGGAGCTTCTCACTATGGAAGGTAATTGGTTAACTTTCCTGCATTAGGACAACGCCTATTCCAATGCTTGATGTATCGCATTTTAGCTGAAAAATTTTATCGAAGTTAAGTAGTACTAACATCGGGGCAATGGTCAATCTTTCTTTTATCTCGGTGAAACTCCTCTCCTCCCTTTCTCCCCATCGAAAGTCGGTGTTCTTCTTTGTTAACTTAGTAAATGGTGTAGTGATGGTGCTGAAATTCCTGATAAATCTTTTGTAAAATGAAGCTAGTCTGTTGCAAATCATGACCAAGAACAGACAAAGCTGGTTACTGGATGGGTCCAAGCTTATAAAGAGCTCGAAAAAGTGTTAATGGGGAAAGATACGAAAAGAGTGATAAAGACGAATGAGAAAGTAAGCAAAAACCCATGAATAGCTCCAAAAGATATAACACACTAATAGAACTTCTAAGGACTCATGGCACAATTCTATATGATGCACAAATCGGTCCCCACCAAACCTTACTTAAGGGAAAGGATAAAAGTAATATCGAGAGTAAACAAGCAGTGTTTACGTAAGGAAGAAAGTACTTAAGTGTATTGAAGGTAATTTGATGAGTTACAGCTAGGAGTATAAGGGTATTTATACTTGTAAATTAAGGCAACTTCCTCAAAAAGGGAAAAGACAATAAGAGAATTTCCTAAAGAAGTAATGTACGTGATAAAAAAGGGTAAAAATGAATATACAAGAAAAACAATAATTGGTGCTATATATTTTTTATACGATATTGTACACGTGGTGATGCTGCATTGGCAAGGATGTTAGGAGATGCGTACAAAAGGTACGGACAGGTGGCTTATCCGAACAGGAATGACCTAGTCAGTCTAGATTCTCTGTATCTCGACTTCTTGGTAAGGATGATGCTAAGTACTTGGTCGGCTTGGTATTAGAGCATGATCATCAACTTAACATATTACAAAATAATGGGCAGTTATACGGTATGGCATTAAAGGTGATACGGTAAGGAAGTATTCGGCCTCGGTAGGGGTTGGTTAGAACATAAGGATTCATTGTGCCAACCCCTCTAGTCTTCGGGCTCGGCTGTGAGTCAGCGGTCCTATAGTTTGATTCCCATCATAATCTGTGGAAACTTCTTACATCGGTACAAGTAGTAAGAGTTGACCACTCAAAAATTGCTTGGTTCTTTTCATCATTGACTCGCAAGCCCCTTCCACTGACTATATAGCCTAAGAATATCACTTCCTCTTAGCAAAAGCAATATTTTTTTAAATTACCGAATAGTCTCTCGGTACAGAGGATATTTAGGACTACTATAAAATGTTCACAATGACTCGGCATATCGACACTATAGATAAGGATGTTGTCGAAGTACACCATAAGACACTTCCTTATGAGATGTCTCAATACATGGTTCATAAGTCTCATGAAAGTACTCGGGGCATTCAACAAGCCAAAGGGCATGACCATCCATTTGTAAAATCCATGTCAAGTCTTGAACGCAGTTTTCCATTCGTCTCCTGGCCTCATACGGATTTGATGGTAGCCAGATTTAAGATCAATCTTGTTGAAAATCTTAGCTCCACTAAGTTCATCCAACATGTCTTCTAGCCTCGGGATCGGACACCTATATTTGATTGTGATATTGTTCACAACTTGATTATCTATACACATTCGCTAGGTTCTATCTTTCTTCGGCATTAGAAGTGCATGCATAGTACAAGAGCTGAGACTTTCTCTTATATAGCCTCTTTCTAGAAACTCATTGACTTGACGTTAGAGTTCAAAAGCCTGCTCGGGATTTATCCAATAAGCTAGCTTATTCTATAGTACAGCGCCAGATATTAAGTCAATACAGTGCTTTATGCCTCCAGTTGGGGGCAACTCCTCAAGTAATTGTTCTGGGAATAGGTCACATATTCATTTAACAACTCCTTGACCTCCTAGGAAAACTTACCTCGCTCCTTCATTTCTAGTAGTCTTTTAACCAACATGAGGGTTGGCTCATTAGCATTGATGGCCTTTCGTAGCTCGGCTTTACTCATCACTAGAGCTTTTTTGGATCCATGAGGAAGTTTTGTTTGCAACTTGTGAACTTCTCTCAGCGACATCAGGTTCAGTGTGATCTTCTGGTTGTCCTTCTCGAACATATAAGTGTTCTTGTAGTCGTCATACATAACTTTCCTATTAAACAACCACAGTTTTCTTAGCAACATGTGGGAAGCGTGTATAGGTATTATGTCGTAGAGAATTTGGTTTGGGTAATTCCTTATAGTGATCAGTAATTGTATTTGCCGAGTGACATGTAATGCTCCTTTTTTACTCAACCAGTGCAACTTGTACAGCCTTGAATGTGCAATAGTTGGCAACTTCAATTTTGAAATAAGATCGGTTGATGATACATTGTTGCAGCTTCTATTATCCACGATGAGAGTGCACATCTGATCATTCACCTTACAAGTGGTATGGAACAAATTCTTTCTTTGCTTCTGCTCTCGTGAGGGTTCTATGTTTATAGTGCATCGGATAACTATGAGTAACTGATTTAAGTCCTTAGGAAACACATCCCCTTCAATCAACTCTTTCTTGGCACTTTCTTTCTCGGTAGGAACCCTCTCCTCTTCGGGTTCCTCATTCGTACTCTCTACTTCTAACTTCTTGATGTCTCCCTTGATGACCATCATTCGTTGATTCGGGCACTGAGCAGTCATATGTTCGAACCCCTAGCACTTGAAGCACTTAATCTGGTTGGTCTGCTTGCTTGACCCTTGCCCTTTCTCATACATTCGAGTCGGCACTTTATCATCAGGTCGACCTTTCTGCTCGATTTTGACATCAGCCTTCCTTCTCAACTCGGTACTTAGAGAGTTCGATGGCTTGCCTATCCAAGTTGGCTAGTTGGCATCCTCGTCGGTATTCGGCTTCTTCTTTGCCTCTTTACTCGCTAGATAATCTTAACAGCCTCATCAATGGTGTCAAATCATTGGAGCTTTACAATGTCTCGAATATCTCCTCTCAACCCAATAATGAATCTTAAAACTGTTTGAGCTAGTGGTTCCTCCACTTTGCAATGGATCATGAGCATTTAGAACTCTTAAACATATTTGTTAATAGTTCGGTCTCCTTGTCTCAGCTCCTAAAGCTAAGTGAAGGTATCTTGGGGATAAGTTTCTGGCACAAATCTGTTTCTGAGTACTCTTTTCATCTTGGGCCAAGTGTTAATCTCTTGATATCCCTCTTATCTTCTCATGGCCTGAAAATTCTTCTACCATATGGAGGCATATCCAAAAAACTCAACAACAGCAGTTCTCACCTTCTCATAATCCTCGTATTGATAATAATCAAACACACGCTCCACCTTTTCTTCCCATTCCAGATATTCATCAGCATTCTCAGATCCATTGAAACTTAGAATTCGAAGCTTCATCAGCATTCTCGCTCTTCTTTAAAATACTCCTCTTCCTCTTTATCAAGCTTTCTCAAGTCTATCCTTTGCCTTACTTGTCCGTTAGCTCCTCCACCTCGAATTGGTCGAGCTAGGTTCTAACCTCTAATAGCTTAAGCAGCTTGGGGAGTGTTTTGTGTAATCTTAGTGGGTTAGCAAGACAATGCATGAATAGCTCAGGTTAGATCTACTAAGAGGTTAGCTACCTTATCAAGCCTTTCATCAGTGCTTCTGGAAGTTCCTTGAGACTGTTATTTATGGTGGACAACTTCACTATCATCACTCATACCAACATTCATATTTGGGTCTATCATTTTTCCTCACAGATTCAAAGCTTAAGTAAACACTCCATGAATTTAACAGTTTACAACACAACAGTCAATTGAACATAGTAACTTGTATTGTTTCATACATATAAAATAAAGTATAACAGAACTTCAAGAACTACTACAATTTACACAAAACCTACGCTCTAATACTAAGATGTTACCAACCGTAACAAAGAACAAACAAAGCTAATTACTAGATGGGTTTAATCTTGCAAAAAGCTCGAAAAAGGATTAATGGGAAAAGTATGAAAGGGAAAAATGAAGAATGATATAGTAAGAAAAACTCATGAATAGCTCAAAAGGATATGACATACTAATGGAACTTCTGAGGACTCATAATACAATTCGATGTGATGTACGAATTCGGTTGTGAGCTGCTGCATAACATGGAAACTCCTCAACTCGGATTGGAGCGAGTGAAATTTCTCTGATTTCACAACGGACCGGATTACGTTATGCGATGACACTTGATTGTTGCATTGTATGAAAATAATTGTTTGATAACCCTGTTTGTGCTTGTATGCATTCATGAGTCTCCAATTCAACTTACTGAACTGTAGTTGCTCATACCTTTATAGATCCTTTTGCAGGTTCTGATTTCTGAACACTTCAAGTACTATGCCACCCTACAATTACCCAGAGGTTAGTTTGTTTGAAGCCCGGGGTATGAGGATTAAGTTACTTAGTATAATGTGTAACTAGAGTGACCATGTAATTAGGGATGAAAGACTGATAGTTATTATGTAATCTAGTGAACTGTTATGTTTATGTAAAACTTCCTGGGAAGCTCTGTGGACTTATATATATAATATTATACATGTTATTAGAAACTTGCACTATTTATCATCATTGTAGTTTAATTGTTAATCGAATTGTTTACTTCAAAGCGAGGAGTGGTCGACGCCTTGTGTAAGTCATGTCTATGGTAGGCACTGTGAGGCCAGTTACTATCATAGAATGGTTTATACAGTAGGACTGTTGCGACTCTACGACTTCGGAGTGTAACATTAAGGAAAAGGATAAGAGTGATGTTGAGAATAAACAACTAGTATTTATGTAAGAAAAGTACTCAAAAGTGTATTAAGAATGATTTTATCTCTTTTATAATTACAAGTGTAAGGGTATTTATACCCATAAGTCAGGGTAACTTACCTAAAAAAGCAAAAGACAAAAAGGGCATTTCCTAAGGAAGTAATGTATAAGATACAAAAAAGTAAAAGGAATATACAAAAAAAAATCATTGGAATAACGGATTCTAACATGCTACTATATATTTGGCGAAGCTACATTGCGAGGTCATTAGAAAATGTGGACAAAAAAGTACGGATAGATGGCTTGTCCAAGTAGGGACAGCTTAGTCAGTTTGGAGTCTCTCTTTCTACTTCTCGGTAAGAAAGATGTCGAGTAATTGGCTAGCTTAATGCTAGTAAGTAATCCTTCATTCAGAAAACCACAAAAAAGGGGCAGTTATACATTCAGCCTTCATAAGGTTCGGTTGAAACAAAAGAATTCATCATGCCAGTCCTTATAGTTTTGGGGCTCAACTACGGGTTAGAGGTCCGGTAGCCTGATTCCTATCAATTCCTATCCTTGGCCTTGTATAGCCTCCTCAGTTTGCTTGAACAAGTAAGTGTAGAACTAGGGCTCAGGAAAAGGTTTTTCTAGGTCGGCTTAGAGCACTTCTCCTTTGCTTCTCTACCATCTGTGCTATCTTTATCACCTCTTCTAAGGTATAAAACCTTTGCACTTCTACAATATTGTGAATCTTGAATCTGAGTCTAGAAATAAACCTCAATATTATATAAGCCTTAGGTTCTTCCATGTCGACCTTGATCATGAACATCTTGAAATCTTTCACATAATTATCAACTATTCAACTTCCTTGGCAGAGTGCCTATAATCTTGGAAAATTATCTTATAGGTAGGTTTCGGGTACAAATTTACCTCTTAACAACCATTTCATCTTATCCCAAGTCCTCACACCTTGTCTTCCATCCCTTGGTTTAACTATATTCAGATTTTTCTCCACATAATGGCATACTTAGAGAATTTAAGTGCAATAAGTCGAACCTTCACTGCTTCGTATACCCATAGTAGTTAAATACCTTTTCCACCTTCTCTTCCTACTCTAATTATTCATTTGCATCTTCGCTTCGACTGATGGGTGGGATTTAGAACTTGGCATTGTCTAGTCCTCAAGGAGCTCGGTGTCTCCGCTCCTGTGCTCGATAACAACCAAGCTCTTCTTCTTTGACCTCTCCATACTCAGCATCAATCTCCTCATTATCCTCTTTAATTTCCTCTAACTTTATTTTTCGTCTAGTAGCTCATTCTGCAACTCCTCCAGCTCAAGTAGATTAAATTGGGTAGTGGGTTTGGCTACCTTGGCCATAACCTTGCTCTTGAACATTTTCAGGTAGATTTTGTAGCGGCATACCTTGGGGGTTTTTGTCTATTAACTTACATTGTTGTAACTAAACTTTCAATAAGGTTTGTGAGTCTATTTAGTTTATCATCAACCGTCCCTAGGGTGTTACTACCATTATGACTACGACTAGGTTGAGCACTAATACTCTGGTCATCAAGAACAGTTTGAACACTTGAATCTGACATGGTACAATACTTCTTAGATAAATTAACAACACACTAATACCTTTAATACCTGATAATCACTTGAATAGAACAAAAGCAAACTTGCTTTGTTTTTGTAATGAAAAACAGAGTAATAATGAAACTACACTTAATTACATACAAACATTCTATAGTAGCTATGGAAGGTGATAAGGATCAAATCTCTGATACCAAGATGATAAGCAATCAAAGGATCAATCTAGAAAGAAACAACAATGGATCTCGAACGAACAGGAATGGGTATTTAAAAGAAAATGAGTACGAGGAATAAGAAGGTTTTTGATGGTGAATGGATATAACTCACTAAGACACAAACACAATCAGGGTTTGAGCTTGAAATAGATTTCGATACGACTTATGAAAACTAAATATTGTTCGGGGTTTTAAATAAAAGTTAGAGGCAACTCACTAACTGGTTCAAATGAAGGGGTTCACCACAATCCGAGAATAAGATTGATAAGAATGTAAGGATGATTAAAGAGTTTAATCAACACTCGATAATTCGTCAAATGCTAACTTAAGTATAACTTTGCTCGAAAAGAGGAAAGTTTCACTCTCTATTTATATCTCTAAACATCTATTTGTCTATCTGTATCCCCCTTTCTATGTTGGTACAAATGTTGCTATTTATAACAAGTCCCAAACCCTAGTGGCAAAACTGTAAATAACGTACAAGGTCTTAAACCCTAAAAAATCGGGCCCATAAATAAAATGAAGAAAAATATATATATATAATAATATAAAATTGTACGCTTTACAAGACTCGTCATGTAGTCACTTGACATGTCCTAGGAGTAGTATCTAAACCGAATAAGGTCGACAGTTGGATGTCCGAGTCCAAGAAGGGACCCTTGACATCTTACGTATCTTGGTCGAAATACCAGAAAGGTTAGCCTACAATTGCCGGCTCATCAAATCAGTCGGCACAAGTCTCTCTCTGATGTGCCAAGTAGTTCTTTGGTTTTGATTGCTCAGCTGTATGATCTCTCGATATTTTGGTTGACGACAAACTTGATGCCAAGTGTTCATCTTCCTTCCTCTCATCCTTCTGGTTACAGTTTGGCTTCAACAAGCATTGATAGGCCTCAATTTGGATGTAGTTAGAGGCTGATTCCCATCAGAAGGAACATAGCAGCTACTAACAGTAAACCGAACCAAAACTTCATTGCAATTTCACATACTCCCTCTTAGAACCATGCTTTAATAACAACGAAGCTGATGCATCTTTGGAGTTGGACACACGGAGAAGCACCACCACAAAGTGAACTAAAAAAAAAACAAAGAAAAACTAGCAAAGTCTAAGCAACTACTGAATAAATATGACGCATTACTCGATGTTACTTAGCCTACGATTTGTTGAATGTAACTCACCGATCCAAATTGAAAGGTCACTCGCTGCTACTTCTTATTAAAGGGAACATATAAGAGTTGAAGGGAAATTGGAATACTAAGGTTACTCAAAGGATACTTGAATAATCTAATATTGATGAGTTATGTCTGTGTACAAATGAGTGGGGGTTTATATACCCGTCCACTAGGGTTACTTTACATATATGAAAAAACAAAAGGGGCATCTATACAATAAAGTTACATAATACATACTAAAAGGGGTAAAAGAAACAAAAATATTTAGTACGAAAAAGAAAAAACCATTTTTGAGTTGCTTAATGGCTGGATAGGAGAAATACGATACAAAGTAGATGAAAGCGAAAAAACTTTTCTAGTCAGGAACTAACTTAATTTGAATTAGGTCTGGGGTCAATCAGCCTTGTAGAGAAGTTAGATGAATTGGCGTCAGATGCCTACAGTCGGTTCAGGAGATCGGCTAAGATAGTCCCGAGCTATCTTCTTGAATAAAGCATCGTTGTTGGATAGGAGTGGATTTAATATACGTAAGGATCCGATAGCCAGGTCAGTAGGTGATCAGTTCAGAACAAGAATCCCCGTCTTGAATATGGCTTTAAGCTAGTATTCTTTACATGAGTCCTTTACGTCAGCTATGTGTGATCAGTCCAGAGGGCTGATTCCTATCAGGGAGAAGGCAAACAGTTTCTCCACTCTCAAATTATGAACCTATGATAAGATGTGCGCTAAAAGTCAACTGTCCACATGTTCCACTCCCTTAACTAAGCGCCTTAATTGATCCTTGCACACTAATCCATGATGTAGCTTGACAATTGGCCCATATGCGTAGCCATTCCTCATAGACCGTTAATGTGTGCTACATTTCCTAATGACATCCATCATGACACATTGAGTAGCCTACTGGCCACATCAATGATGTAGTAACTCTATGTATGGGAAAATGAACCCAACCGGAGGCGTTGTTTGCCACAACCCAAGCAACAGAATTGGCCTGCTTGCTTAAGAGCCCAACCTTGGCCTAGTCGCATCGCATGGATTACTCTCCTTGTGTCTCAAACATTGATGAGAGTGGAGGGACAAGTATTGATACCCAATTCTCGCTTGAACTAAAGCCTAACGAGTAAAGCTCATCATAAGGGACATCGAATGGTGCCTAAGCAAATAGCGAGCCCGTATATTGCATACGACCCTCACATGAGGCCATGAACCTATACTAATGAAGATTCGAATCGATGGTGAGCCTATGCTCCACATCACAACCAACCTGGCAAGCCAAATAACAACTGCTTGAGTGAGTCAGCCCCTAACCACCACACTAGCATTTACTGGTCATTTGACGTAAGCTTGAGGCTTAACTCACCCCCATCAAGCATCAACTGAACCCTTCTTTAGCATCTCAACCTGACTTTTATCTTAAGCAGCTATACTCCATTGCAACTCATTAATGAGCATCTAACATCTGTAGTATGATTAGCACACTTGGTACCCTCGCTCTTGCCAAGTCATTGAGCTGCCTATCTGGTGGCTTAGTCAGCTACGACATGCCACCCGTAGTAACACTAAGTTTCTATTGTAGAGCACAATATCTACCGGCGACCAATACGAACGAGTGCCTAATCTCCATGTATCTAGGTAACCTACATAAAAGGCGTTAGGAGGTAAGGGATTCTAACTCTCTCCTTTTCTTGAGAACTTTTCTCCCTCTCCTCTCAAGAGCAAAAGTAAAATACAACATACACTCACATTATGCAAACATAATCCATTAGGTCCTTAGTGTTCGCCTCCCTTTATCTTTCTTGGTCCTCCTTCTTGACTTGAGCATTGGAGGGCTCCCGTAGCCTTACCTACAGGGGGATTTTTTGCTAGTATTAGGGAGCAAGAAGTGAAGCCCAAGCCTATTTGAGTTTGACTTTACCCAAATTTGCAAACTTTAGTTGGTCTAGCCAAGATCAACAGTACGAATAAGAGATTTTAACCAAGATGGGTTTTCTAAAGCTAAACATGGTGATTTTACTTAAAATGTTTATGGGGATTTTTTACTAAGTTAATAAATCAATTATTTTTGTTAAAAGTTAATAGTAAATTAAAAATTTTAGCTGCTATACATGAAGTATATTCATCCTAAAAACCATGATTTTTAGGCTCAATATATGTATTTTAGGTATCGAGGCTAAATTTTTAGTTTTCTTTCATTTTAATTTGATTTCCTATTTTCTGATTAATGCTAAACCTAAACCTATTTAATATTAATTCTCAACTAAAAAAAATTGGGAAATTCTAATTTTTTATTCAAAAATTTTTTTGGAGTTTTCACTTGACAGAAGTTGAGAAAAAGAAAATAAACCATAATTAATTAGATGAATTGATTACGATTTAGCTATCGGTCTTCGATTTTAATTTGAATGAAAAAACTAGAGAGTTCCGTATTCTAAGGCTAACTTATTAAACTCCAATGTATATTACTATCTATTTACTAAAATTAGGATTATTTTTCAAATTATAATTTTTTTTAAAAAAATAAAAACCAAAAGAAAAAGAACCTAAATTTCTACAAATTTTATCGTTGCTTCGAATATGCTTACGTACCCATTAGTTGAGATCAAATGATTGTAATTTTTTTAAGAAAACTTTAATGTATTAATTGATTTTATTTTTAAAAACTGACCGAATTTACATTGTTAATTAATTTAATTTATTCAAAAAATCTAGAGGGCCCTAATCTGTAAGTGATAAAAAAACTCTCTAAGATATTATAATCTTTTTGTAAAAAAGTTTCTTTTTTATTTCTAGAAAAATGAAAATTTCTCAGTAAAGAAATCCAAAAACTTAATAAAGCACCTAAGTTAACATATATATCTATATTATTATTATTAAACGATTACCTAGATTAAAATATAATATACTTAACCTATAAAAACTTATACCCAAAAGGACGTTCTAAACTAGAATATACACATATATACTATCTTAAATGATTAAGGACCTAAATAATAATAATATAATAATAACAAATAATTAATTAAATAATAAAAATTGAAAATCCGAACCTGATTGTTGTTCGATGAAGGTAATGATTAACAGTGTGGCTTATTTGTGTTGCTAGCGCTGGTGGAGCAATGCCTGTTGCATGTGAGCTTGTTTTCTCACAAATTGAGCGGTTGCATCAAGCGCGGTTGTGTGAAATGTGTGAAGTGTAGTGCAGTAGTTGTTGAAGAAGACAGTGGCGTAGCTAGAACTTGTGCTGTGTCTTGGGTTGATAGTAGCAGTGGCTGTTGTGGAATTCGACCGTGGACGTCTGTGAAGCACTAGAGAAGACAGTGCAGTGTGGTTGGTTTTTGTTGTTATTGTTGTCATCTGTATACTTGGCATAGTGAAGTGGATGTGTTTGGTCAGCGAGTAGTGTTTGTGTACCAAGGACTTGATCAGCGATGTACAGAGTTGATTATTGATACGGTAGGTGGATGATCAGTGAGGATGTTAAGCCGTAGGTGTAGCAGCATTGGTCGTGGCTTGGGCGAGGAAGACGGAGCAGTTGGTGAAGTGTGTGGCTGATTGTGTTTGGTTGCTGGCCATAGGGTCTTAGGGCTATTGTTGTTGTTTATTGGTTGTTGGTGATACTGCAGATCACATGGCGTTGGGCTGATGTGCTGATGAAGGATGAATAGTTGTTGCTCAATCAGTGAACTTGGTCGACGATCTGCGTGTGGTTGTAAATGATGCTACTAATTTTGTAATGTATGTTTTGTGGATGGATGAAGGATGGGATTGTGAATGCACTGTGATGAATTCGTCAGTGTGTGTACTGTAGTTGGACTTGGATTGGTTGAAGATGAAATTGGTTTTTTCTTTTTGGCGAGTGTATAATTGTAGCGAGGGTATCCTTATGTTATGCTGCGTGATCTTTATTAATAAAGCCCGAAACAAATCAAATATAATCGAATCTTTTGTATTGACATGAATCCGATCTACTAAAAATTAAATCATTTATATCGAATCAAACTCAATTTGATAAAAATTAAATTAGATTTAAATCTCACAAATTTTTATTGCATTATATTCAAAAGATTTGATAAGATTTAATTTGAATCTCATACGCTCAACCAATTTTCGTAAAACAAAAATCAGAAAAATAAAAAATACATAAGTGTCTAACAAGATTTGAACCCATGACTTCATAATAAATCCAATTCAATGCTCTAATGCTTATTCGTTAGGCTATTAGCTTGTGTTTTGATTTTTAATATAACTGAATTGTACTTAAATCACGTGTTTCTAAAATAATAATTTGAATTAGACCAAAATTAAAACTATTGACTCTAAAATAATTTACTTCCTAAAAAATCTAAAAATCTGTAAATTTTTTCCTTTTCTTATTTTTTATATTTTCATCATTTATCAATTTTTATTCTCATTTTTTATATTTTTCCTTATTTTTGAGTGAGGATCTTATTTAAAAAAAAAAACTAAAATTAGAATTATAGGGGACAAAAATTAGGTATCTACATTAGGTACATTAATTAATTAGGTGTGTTTAACATTTTTTTTTTTTGTTAAATTTTGGGTTGTGCATGTGTTTTCGAACCATGAAAGTTTATATTGGTGGAGCTTTAGTAAGGTTAAGAATGAATAAAGTAAAGAAAAGTGTGAAAAATGGAGTTTTTGGTGAATTGGATTAATTTGGTGCTTGTAGAAGGTGTTGTAGAAGTTCTAGATAAATTTGTGAAGAAGCTGGTATCATTAGAAGGTCTTGTAGAAATTTCTATAAATGTTGGTGCAAATTGCTAACTTGTAGAAGGTATTGTAGAAGTTTCCTTAATTGAGTTGACTATAAAATTACAGTAATAGAAACTTTAGTAGAAGGTTTTCTAGTATAGAAACTATAACCAAAATTCATGTAAAAGGTTTGTTTGATAAGAAACATAAGTTAAGACGTTAGTAGAAGTTTATGTAGAAGGTTTTCTATCAAATAAATATAAGTTAAAACACTAGTAGAAACTTAAGTATAAGGTTTAATAGACAAAAAATATAACTATGGACCTTAATAGAAATTGGAGTAAAAGGTTATGTAAAATGTTCCACGTCAAAGAATATAAGTTAAAACCCTAATAGGAACTTAAGTATAAGATACCATAAGTTTAATAGACCTTAGTAAAAGATTAAATGGAAGGTCAAAATAACCTATGGAAAAGTAATAACACTTAAAACTCATAACCAACATATGTTGAATATTCAAAGAACGTTAAGGTAAAACAAAAGTACAATAAGTAAAATACTCTTATTCTAATGAATTGTATCGAAACTGAAATATGATTTATAGTATAGGGACCATTCAAAGACTGGGGCATCTATGTCGTTAGATTGTTATGATATATATTGTGATTGTTTTGTTGTGTTTTACTGCTTGATTTGAGTATTTACGATTGGTTGGTCACCCTTAAAACTTACTAAGTTAAACTTGGACTTAAACACTAATTAATCGTATATTGCAACCTATTAGGGGGAATGATTAAGAGTATCCAACCAAACACTTACCCTTCAACGAGGTAATGCAAATTAGCCTTCTCCTACTCTTAAGGTCTAATTAAGTGATTGGAGAGGAGGTCAGGGTGAAGCTAAAGATGTTGTAAGCTCCATTACACAAGCTTGACTTTGGTTAAGATTTTCCTAAAGGCAAGCCTCCATCTCATTAAAACTCCTTAACCAGGGTTAAAGCGGGCATAATTTCTCTAACTTTACAATGGATCGAATAACATTATATAGATAGTATATGCTCGTTGCATAGTATTGCATCTAACTAACTAAATGACAACCTTATTTAATTGTTGTGCTGTGTATGCTTCCATCTCCATCTCCTTACTAAATGATGGTAGTTCATGTCCCTATAGTTCTTTTGTAGGTTATATAAGATAGACAACAAGATCACTCAATCTTTGGATGTACAAAGGATGGACAACGGGTTTGGAGTGAGGAGCAAATAGATTGAAATAAATCTTTTGTCTTCATTTTGGAGTCAACTGGGTCGTTTGAATGATTTGGACTAACTTACAATCTTATATTTATTGTAAAAACGATTTTTGGATTTTTTTTTTATAAATTTTCTTTTACAAACAATTCCAAGTATTTTTCTTGGGAATTATATTAATCAAACTTCTTTTTGTCAAAGAAATATACAAACCAAATGTCTCTATTTTACTTTAGCTATTAAATTGAAGATGATTCACAGTTATTTAGTCATATGTGCCTTATGTATACCAAGTCTATGATAGTAACCGAGTAGGTAGCTTCTATCATAAGTTGGTTACATGACGATATTGTTACAACTTTAGCGATCTTAGAATGTGACATGTTACAATCAATAAAAAAAACATATTATATGTTTTCTCCTTCTCTCTCATATAGATATTTGTGCATGGGTTAGAATCTTTTCTTCTCCTCTCTTTTAATCTCTAAAAAGATGGTAACCACAATTTATTTCTCTAAGGTCCTTAGAAGCATCATATCCTTCATGACTTTAGTTTAAAATGTTAACCTTTGAATGGTTGTAAACATGTAGGATTCCAATAACTACTAAAGGCGCAAAAGGAACTACAGGAAGAAGTCCTTAATTATTGATTAACATCGTTTGCATCAACTTTCTTTCTATTTATGAATTTAGGCATGGCATAGATGCTTAGACCATTCCCAATTTTCACTCTTATATTTGATTTGTGGGATGGAATGAGATAGGAATGAAATTGTAATCCATAAAGAACTAGATAGATAAATAATCATTTTTTTTTCAATAGGCTAAAGAATGATATGATGAATAGACAATAATAAGTTTAAAATTAGTCAAACGTACTTGAAAACCTTTAGCCCAAAGCTTAATCATTGGCCACTGAAGTCTATGATCCATCATAAACCATAACTATCGCAAGCTATTGAACCCACTCCATCAAACTCGATTATTAATCAACTCAACCAATCCTGCTCTAACTTGATTTACTCAACCAAACACGACTAAATCCTTTTGAACAAACCAACATGATCAAACTTATGTAATGGCTAAAAATTGTAAATAATTGTGGCTTGTATGACTTAAGCACCAATTGGTTCCATTCTCATACTAGGTTGCAACCTTGGTTTGGTTGTTGTGACTTTAGTAGTCTTGTTGTTAGGCCATAATTTAGTGTAGGTAGTCTGGCATTAATATTCTTATGTTGGTAAAGTTGGTTCAATGGGTTAGAGTGGATGGTTGGTCATGTAGGTCAAGGTGGTTATTTAGTTAAATTGTTTGGTACGGGTCAAGTTAGTTTAAATGGGTAAGTTGTTTTAATGGTTACATGGTCATATGGATCACGGTGGTTCCATCATGTGGCTATAGAGACAGTTGGTTAGACTTTAATAGATAGAGGATAGAAATAAATCATGGATTTTTTTCCCTTTTGGACAAATGAAATAATTATTACTTTAAGCTTGTAAAGAAATTCTCGATACTTATTATTCTTTCTTGGATAGGAATGAATTTTTTGTAAAATTGCTATTTCACCGACCAAAGATGATAATAGCTTTTAAGAAGGAAATGTCTATTCTATTTTGCTCTAATACAGTGAATCAAACATATAGATGTAATTTGCAAAATGGTTGTAGCATTGGCAAGCAAGCCCTTGAAGGTTATGGTATAACTCAAGATTACAAGAGATATAAAAATCACCTCTATGGATAAAAATAAAAATAAAAATTAAGAATATCATAAAGTAATTCTCTTATATTTTAAAATGGTGATACCAAATTATGTATAAGCTAAAATCCCATTCTCTTTGCAATAAGAATTCACTGTAACAAATAATATTGTTAAATCCAAACCAAAAGGTTGATTCGAGAATAAAAAAAAGGTTAAGAGTTGATAGGATCAACCAAAGTCCAATTAAGATCAAATTAAGATCGATAAAAATATTATGATATAATTTATATTTATATATATAAAGTAATAAAAAATTACCTACTTTCTTTAGAATTGAAAATTAAGAATTTTTTTCAATTTATTTTTATTTTTTTAATTTATATTTATTTTTTAGCAAATTGATGTATTTTCAAAAAAATAAAAGAAAAAATAATATATTTTAACTCAAAAAAACTTGATGAGTTTTTATAGGAACCAAGTTAGACCGATTGGTCAACCGGTCGAATCAAAGGGTTGCCATCAATAAAAGTCAAATAGATGACTTGCACTGATTTTATAAAAAAGTCAAATCCAATCGGTTTGGATCGAGAGAGTCAAACTGGGTTTTGATAATATTGATAATAAAAGGTATGTTAAAATCTATTGAGATCCCAACAATCAAGACAAAGTGGAATTTACAACCAAGTCAATGCTAATATAGCCCTTAGCCAATAGTTTGTAGGGATGAGATTTTCTCTTGGGAGTCAAGTTCAATATTTATCTAGATTATCATAATAGTGATTAAAATATGAGTTTAGCAAGAATATGGATAGAAACAACATTTAAGAAAAAAAATGCCATTAATAAGGAATTTGACATTTCTACAACTATAGTTGCTCTGTATTATCATTTGCTTTTTATTATTAGATATACTTAAAATTATTTATTACTAAACATATGATTTTCATGGTAAGTTAATCTTTTGTGCTTTGGGTTTCTATAGTTTCACACATGTAGCAGTGTGCAAAACAAAATATATTATGTTTCAAATTTGAACTTTTTAAATTATTTACACACATATATTATAACAAGCAATTCATGTATCAGAAAACATGCTGAATATTAAAGATAAATTTTCCATATTTTCATTTACTCTTTTTTTTCCATGATATATATAATGACAAAGATAAAAGTTTTTTTGCCCTAACAACTTCATAAATGTCATAGAATTTCACCTACAAAACTTTATCGATTGTAGGAACGATTCCGTCCAATACAAGACCAAAATCTTTTTACTCTTCTTAAAATCGCTTTAATTTATTGAGATAAATACTGATTTTGAATTAATAGATCGGTTTTAATTTTCCTTTTCTTCAAAGTTGTACATAAGTTTTTTTTTTAGTTGAATAAAATAAAAATTATCCTCAAACATATTCGGGCGGCATTTTTAATAGTATGTCCCCATAATGAAAATCTAGTGCATATCAAATATATTTCACAGGTACACAGACGATATCATTTTTGGATAGACCGCATTGAGATGTGAAGAGGCCCAACATCCAGTCAAATAAATGGGCATCTTATTCCGAATTATTACAAAAATGCCCCTAGGGTTTTGTTGATACTTCCCTGCATTTTATTCAACCAAGTCTCTCCCATCCGCTTCTCTTCCTCTTGCCCTCAAACCCTAGCAGGTCTCTCTCTCTCTCTCTCTCACGCACACACATTTAGTACTGGTGACTGATTTTGGGTGATTTTGCAGTTGAATTGAAGAATCGAAGAGGGTGTGAATTCAAAATGGTGGAGAAGACTAAAGTTAGAAAAGAGGAAGTGGTGACTAGGGAATACACAATCAATCTCCACAAGCGTCTTCATGGATGGTACTTCCTTCAGTCTTTTTTTACTTCTTTGTTCATGTCTAGGGATTTTATTTTAAGTAATTAGGACGGTTGTGTTATGCCAGCAATAAAATGTGTTCTTGGTGCGGATTGATTCTTAACGGTACTGTTGGGATTTGTGAGTGTTGCTCTCATTAGATCACCTGAATTGCAATATACATTTTCTATTTTATGTTATCGGGTGGGATAAAGGATTGTGAATGCTAATTATCCCGAGGATTGTGTATACTTTGGTTACGAGTCCACGAACCCACAATGGTTATGTAAATTTGAGAAGCGACTTAGGAGTGTTACGCCTCTTTTTGTGATTAATGGTGGGCAAATATCAATAGAAATAGAAATTTGAGGCAGATGGACGCTTTTGGTATCAACTCATACTGTCACATTTTTATTGGCTCATGACTACTGCTTATCACTTGAAGCGACATGTTACAAGCAGTCGATCTTTCCTCATGCTTGTGTATATTGGTTTCATGTGCCTTGTGACAAAATTAGATTGCAGGAAAGAGTGATTCAGAAGATGGAATGCAGATATATTATTTAGGATTGTGATATATCAATTAGATGTTAGAATGGGTTGTCTGGGCTCAAGTCTGGAAGTAGATGGATGGAGTGGATAAGTTCTTTGTTGTTTTTAAATAAAATAGGTAATGAAAATATCTCTGCGAACTGCGGGTGTACATTTTATTGGACATGTTAATTTTTGGGCTTTATATATCTGTAGCCTAGTGCTAGTATAGTATTTCTCAGGGTTTGGTTGAGTCATTTTTGTTATCTTCCTGTTGTGTTAAAAAATTTTCAGTTGGCTACTTAAATTCATGTTGTTTCCTTGGCTTGATTATAATATTTATGGTTATTGTTTGGTCTGCATCATGCCATTTACATGGATCTATTAATTGAGTGGACTGACTTTTCGGCAATAACCCCTTTGTTAAGTGTTCTGTTATGTGTTCTTCTTTTGGTTCATTGGTTTGTGTTTCTATTCCTCGGTCTTTCAAGGTAGTTGACACATCCACCTAAAACTTTGGCATGAGACTTTGGGTTTACACACATTTTCATTTATTCTATTTCATGTGCCTTTCTTTTATCTGTCTGCTTTGATGGTGTTTATTTTTACTTGCCTTTTTGGTGGTTAATTTTTATTGCTTTGTTGATTCTTTTCTGCTGCCTGTTGAGTTGATCTGTGTCAGCTTCCAGGGTCTACTAGCATCTCTCGTTCAGAATGGGGTGAAATATTTACAGTATATTTGGTTAACTTCATAGGTGTAGAATAGAATAATAATTTCCTTCAATAAAATTATCACTGTGTTTGGTTTGGATAATAGTGATTTCGGAATTCCTTTTCCTGTCCAATAAGGAATTACATTTCATTCTCAGAATTAAAGGAATAGCTGTTCCTTGGGCTTCTCCTTTATCATTTCACACCTTTATCCATAAGACCCTAGTGTAACAATGATGCTATGGACCTAGTCAAGGATATATTGAAATTTTTAGATATATTTTCAATATATATATTGGTTGTGGCCAAACATTTCCAATATAATACTTGTTTTAGATGCAAGCAAAAAAGTAACAACCATCATTTACCCAAAAAAAATAATAACCATTGTCCTTTATTCAATTTCTTGGAAACCACAATTCCATTCCTACTCTTTATTTATTTATTTATTCCACAAGCCAAACAAGGCATTTTAATGATCTGAAATTCATTCCCCATGTTAATAACATTTGCATATGGTATTTAGCGAAAAGAAAATTTTAAATATTCAACTACCAGATGATAAGATAATAATTATTTAGGATTTAGATGTAATTGATATGAAAAAAAGATATGTTCAGTAAAAAGAAACTCCATTGCTCTTCTCATTTGTGAAGTTGTTTTCTTACAGCTACATATACTTTTGATTTCACTGGTAGCTTTTATGCCTCTTTGTTTCACCACAACTCAAGGTTGTGCATGTATTCAAAACTGCAAACACTTTAAGCATTAGATCCATCTCCAACTATTTTTGCACCTTGCCTAGAACAGTACATTCAAGAAGAAAGCTCCAAGGGCCATAAAGGAGATCAGGAAGTTTGCCCAGAAAGCCATGGGAACTAACGATGTCAGAGTAGATGTCAAGCTGAACAAACACATCTGGATTAGGGGGATCCGAAGTGTTCCAAGGAGGATCAGGGTTCGCATTGCTCGTAAGAGGAATGAGGATGAAGATGCCAAGGAAGAGCTTTATTCATTGGTCACTGTTGCTGAGATTCCACTGGAGGGGCTCAAGGGATTGGGCACCAAGGTAATCGAAGATGACGACTAAGTTATTTCATAGGATTTTGTTTCAAATCTACCTTTGGTAGGATTGGTAAAGATTACAAGTTAATGCGCTTGTCTCCTGTCTTCTTTCGGCTTTTTGTATTGGATAATAGAGATTCGAGTCCCTTCAGATGCTAGTTTATTAGATTCTGACTTCAAGTTCTTTTGTGTGATTTAATACATTTATTCATATTCCCTATTATGCGTATGTACTTCTAGGAAGTACTGCTGTTTGTTTGATCTCTCTTGTAACATTGGAATGGATAGAACTCATGACAGTTATTAAGATAATTGGCTTATGAAAATTGTCGGCAGTATTCATGATTGCCTTGGCCGAGGCAGTACTTCTGATGGAGACACACTTGCATATATAAACACTGAAGAAACCCGTACTCACAATACGGGCGCTCAAGACAAAACAGAATTAATTCATTAATCATTGAGTTAATCAAATTAAATATGAAAGTTTTGCAGAAAAAGATATTCAAGTTTGCATCAGCATATAACATTCATCTATGATGTCGGTGTATATAGGTTTTTTTTTTTTTAATTTTTTTTATTGGAAATGAGAAGGTTAATCCAATGTACTTCTAGTCTTGAAAGCTGAAAATCAGATTCAGCCCTCTCTAGAGTATAATCTCAATACGCGGTGAACCAATAGATAATAAGAAAATTGGCATTTCATGGGATAAGTATATTTGATAAGGAAAAATAGAGGGTATGGATGTAGTCAATTCTAGATATTATATACCAATATAAAAATAATAAAAAAAATTGCTTTATTTATTTATTATTAATATTATAACAACGTTTTATATTATCTACAGTCATCAAAGTAATTATTTAAGAAGAGTTATAATGGAATAAATCAACGTTTGAAAATAAGTTCAATTAAGGAATCAATATTTTAAAAAGATTAAGTAAAAAAATAATGTTTCAAAAAATTTAAGTAAGAGGTTTACGTTTTATATTTTAAATTGTTTTTATAAAATATTAATTTTTTATTTAAACTTAATCCCTTCCGATGTAATTCTCCACATGTCATTATCTCATTTAACTATAATGTTGAAGCATGTATCTTTTAGCCATATGCTTTCATCAAGGGTTTTAATATGTTGTTTTTACATCATCTAAACTTTAATCAAGAAGTGTCATAGAGATAATTCTCTTTATATTATTATGAATTATGGAGGGTTGTTTAATTCTCACTAAATTATTTTTCTTATCAAGCATTTCATTGCAGCTAACTTGCTCTTGGGATATCATATGTCATACCATTTCCTTGAATAATGAATAATTTAGGAAAACCTTGATTAAACTCTATGGCTAAAAGATGCACGCTTCAATGTACTAGTTAAATGAGATGTTTGAAATGATCCCTTTATGATCAATGTATTCCATTGTCCTATCCAAATGCCCCTTGTTTGGTGTCTATACAACAATATAAGTTCTCTCCTTGGCCTACTAGTCTAACGTTGCCTCCCTACTATTCCAACAACACAACTAACCCTTTTTTGAGTTAGTATACCTTGTTAAGTCTTTTAGATGGTTAATAGCACTGTTTTCTTGCATACCCCAACTTTCCTACAACATCAATGATCTTAGCAAGCATTTTTTGACATTAACTTACTCTCCAAATCCTGGTTGGTGGTTTGAACCATATTCACATCATCTCAAGCTTGTTGATGATCTAACCTTAAATCTATGTTCTTAATTTCCTGAAATAAGAAATGCTATAGGAAATAAATAAGCTTTTCTTCCCCTTTGTTTAAATATCTTTCTACCCATCATGCATTATGCACCTATCAAGTTTCTATGACTTTTCTAAAATCACATGAGTCAATTTAGGGACAATATTACAAAACAACCTCATCTCTATATTTCCCCATGACCAAATGAACCTTAATTGTGAACATATGTCACTCCCTCGTCATTAAACTCTTAAATACCATACAATTTAAGTCGTGTTATGATTGGCCCCATTTCTCAACAAACTCAACTGAAATAAAACTAATGCAACTCTACTATTGATGATAATTGCACAAGTATCCTTTTCGGAACAAATTCAATAGTGATACTTATATAATTCTACTATCAAAGATAAACACCTATATGAACCCTATTTAGGGTTATCTTCCATTTGTGTGTTCAAAGCTCTCCTAATCACCATCAATGTTACTAGTCCCTTTTCTTGCTTATGCTCAATTACCCATCATTACCACAAGATAGTTTTTGCTTTTTCCTCCTCCTTACTATTTGCAACCTCCTTAGGCCTTTTTTTCTCAAATCACCCTTACTCTCTTGTCAAGGCATCGAAACGTTATATGGCTAAACTAAAACATTTTGAAACACTTCTCATCTCGGCTTCTCTTACCTTCTACCTGCTCTTAATCTCTATTATTTATATTCTTCTCTTTACTAAACTCTTTTCTCTCCTCCTCTCTCTAAGTCATGGCTTTTCATTAACTTTGCCTTACTTGGTACCATTTGATTTTTGGTAATACAATGTGATCTCTTTTGAATGTGGTAACATGAAGAAGTCAAATAAGGCAGTAAAAATTACTATTAACCAAGTAAAGTAAATTGTATGGTAGAGAAGAAATAATTAGAGAAATTTTCTCGTATTTTATAGAGAGACGTATTCTCTTCTCTTAGGAGAGTTTAATTGTTCTCTCCTTATATTAAGATAGAAGTTGCAATTATTTGTACTTAATAAAAAATTCTCGACTTTATTTTAGTTGCTTGTTATTATTCTATAACTTTGATATTTAATAGAATTATCATATTCATAGGTTGTCAGTTATTATTCATGTTATGGGTATTATTCACCGTGAAATTATCTAAGCCAAGAAGTTTGATGGGTAATTGTATTCTGTTTTGTTTATAGGTCTCCCTTTAATTGCTATTAAAGAATCGTCCTTCAAAATTGCTTTTATCTTTAATTTCCATAAGGAGAAATTACGCCTATCAAACTTTCCAATCTCAAATTTTACTGCCATGGTTTACACATACACATATGATGGCAATGCTATCATCAATTTGTATGTAGCAATTGTAGATGCAGTCTTGTTAGGTATTGTAGAGAAGAATATGGCAAAGGAGATATTGGATGAACTTATCAAATTATATGAGGACAATTCACTTCACAATAAAGTATTCTTAAACAGGAGGCTCTTCACTCTTTGAATGAGTCAATCTATGTCGGTAACAAATCACTACAACAATCTAAATACGCTATTTGCTTAATTTACAGTATCAGATTTCAAAATAGCAAAAAATGAACATATAGAGCTTTTACTTTAGAGTTTATCGGATTCACACGATCAACTTATCATCAATATAACAAATAATATTATCTACTCTCTATCTTATGATGATGTTGCTAGAGCTATTCTTAAAGAAGAAGTTAAGCATAAGAATAAGGAAGATAGATTAGAAAGTTCAAAGCAAGTAGAAGCTTAAATGATGGTAAGAGGTAGATTAATGGAAAGTGACTCTAATAGGAGTCAAAATCATGGTAGATTGACATCTTGAAGGAGGAAGAACTTCAAATGCTACCATTGTGGTAAGAGAGGACACTTAAAGAAAGATTATTGGCACAATAAGAAGAATAAAGAAAAGATTGCTATAACAACAACCACAACTTAAGGTTGTGTTGCAAGTACATCAGATGATGGAGAAATTTTATATAATGAAGCAATAAATGGTTCTAGAGACGAAAAACAACTCATCGATGTTTGGATAATGGATTTAGGTGCAACTTGACACATGACTCCATGTTAAGACTAGTTTTAGACTTATAAGCATATCTTGGAAGGATATGTGTTCATGGAAAATGATTTTGCCATAGAAAATGTTAGAGTTGGTACTATTAAATTAAAAATGCACAATAGTACCATTTGCACAATATAAGGGATACGACATATGAATGGCTTAAAGAAGAATTTATTATTTATCGAGAAATTAGATGATCTTGGACGAAGACCCATATTGAAGGTGGGGTCTTGAAGGTAGTAAGAGGTACACTTGTACTGATGAGAGCAGAAAAGATCATAATAGATCTATACATGATTTTGGGAGATATATTGCAAGAGGCATATGCATTAGTTGCAATAGTTAGTCAAGAAGAAATAACAATGATGTGGCATTGCAAATTAGGTCGCATGTTGAACATGGCTTAAAAGTTCCCGTAGAAAGCAATCTCTTACTTGGGCTTAAATAAGTAAATTTACCATTCTATGAGCACTATGTGATAAGCAAGCAATATAAATTAAAGTCTAATAGATCAACTACTAAAAGCAAACACATATTTGACTTGATTCATTTTGATGTCCAGGAATCACCAAAAATGCCCCTAAGGGGAGCAAAATGCTTTGTATTATTCATCGATGATTACTTTAGGAGATTATGAATGTACCCAATCAAGAAGAAATCAGATGTGTTTCAATATTCAAGGAGTTTAAAGCACAAGTGGAGCTTGAAATTAGAAAAAGAATTAAATGCTTGAGGATAGATAATGGAGAAGAATATATAGATGGTGATTTTCTGGCATTTTGCAAGTAAGAAGGTATTAAACGGGAAGTTACAATTGCACATATATCTCAATAGAATGGTATAGCGGAGTGAATAAACAGAACTCTCTTAGATATAACACAAGCTATGTGGAAGACCTTAAGATTAGCTAAGTCTATTTAAGTAGAACCAGTCAAAACTGTGCGTCACATGATAAATCGGTTATTGTCAACTATAATTTGTTTCAAGATAACAATAAAGATATGGAAAGGAAAAATAATAGATTATTCTTCTTTACATGAATTTGGATGTCTCATATATGATGTACAATTCTTAAGAAAGAATAAAGATGGATCCAAAATTCAGAACATGCATAGTTATTTTGACAGTGTTAAAGGGTATTGCTTATAGGATCCCACTACTTACAAAGTTATTGTTAGTAGGGATGTAGTTTTTGTAAGAAATGAACTGCAAAGTGGGGAAAAAAAAATGACAACATTTCTAAACAAACTACTGTAATTCAAGAAGATAAAAAATCTAAAGAAGACGATTCATCTCAAGTAGAGCAAGAGCTTAGGTAATAAGAACCAAATGATGCTAATGATGTAGAAGTCTAAGAAACAACACCTCCAATAAGGAAACCATTATAACACTTAGACTATGCTATGACAAGACATGATGCATATTATCTTCTAACAAAAGAAAGAGAACCTATAACCTTTCAAATGGCTTTCAGCAGTTTAGATGCTTCCCTCTAGATAGCAGCAATGCAAGAAGAAATAGAAGCATGCGAACTTTTAAGAATTTTAGAATTTACCATTCAAGCATGTTGAACTTCAAATTTTGAGACTGAATTATGACATATTCAAACTTGAGAATTGAATTCAAGCATAAATATTAATGCATAACGAATCGATGGATGGTGCGAAGGTGTGGATTTTATGAGTTTTTTGGTATATTTGCTAAGGAAAAAAAAAATGATATGAATAAAAGATGAAATTTAATTTCACTCCACATTTGCATTTTTCATTTCATTCCATGTTTATTTTGTAAAATAAAAAAGAAGTTCCTCACCTATCAAAGCAACTTTACTCTGTAAAATAAAATACTCTATAAAACTTTCATTTTATCCTATGTTTACTTTATTAATTTCTTTAAAAAATTCCTCACATATTCATTCCATATTTTCCTTTTTCATTTCATTCCATATTTATTATTTTTTTTTAAAAAAAAGTTCCTCACCTATCAAAGCAACTTTACTTTATAACACAAAATACTTTATATAACTTTCATTTTATTCCACATTTACTTTATAAAATTAAAAAAAAAAAATCCTCAAAAGCAAACAGTAAATTTTATAATGAAAGATGTAAACTTTAAGTTTATTCTACCTTTGTGTTATATTCATTTCAATTTTAAGTTCCTTGAAAATAAAATCTATTATAAATACTATATCAATTCTTTTTTTTTTTTCAACTTTACTTTATATTCATTTCATTCTGCATTTACTTTATAAAATTAAAAAAAATTCCCATCTATCAAAGCAAACAATAAATTCTATAAACAAAAAAAATTAACTTTCATTTCATTCTAACATCACTTTATATTCATTTAATTTAGCTTATTTAAAACTAAAATCTCTTTAAAATATTACATTTAAAAAAAAAAAAGGGAAAATCTACCCTTTTAAAATAAGTACCTTTTCAGTTTAACTTAGTTAAACTAGACTTTTATTTGGTTATTCCACAATTCTTTTTACCAATTTGTATGTTCTAATAAATCTCAATTTACATTCATATATTTCACATTTAAAAAAAAATAACATATATTGCATTAAAATTCACGTTCATGCATTGTACGAGCTCATACCTAGTTAAAGGAATGCACACTCAAACAAAAAAAAAAAAAAAGGGGGTTGATGGAAGATATATTCCATTTAGGAAGCAATGACGGTACTTTTCTGAAAGGTACCTTTACTCTTTTTTTTTTTTCTTAATAAGGAATCAAAAACTGCCATCTTGTTATTTTAGTGAAGAAGAAGGCATCTGTTTTACAAACACTTGCAACAGGAAAATTAGTAAGTGAAGCTAACCAACCTAAACACAATATGAAGCATGAACATAATGACAAACTCAAATTAATAGCAATTTAGTGGAAAAATCAAAACTCCAAACTTAATTGTAACTACTTGTATAAAAAATCCAAGCAAAACATTATTACATTAAAGCAACTAGTGAAGTATGATACAACAACACAGAAAGAAACACGAAGAAGTTAAACTTATATTAAATTCTACATAAATAAAAATGGTTAGTGCAATTATTCATGTAAGTCTAACAAATGAATACATGTAATCTTATCTTATCCTAGTCCTAATGAACACCCATGATACTTTAGATGCCAGACTCTCCCCAGACCTCCTCTCCTCTGGAATTGCTGGAGTTTATGACTCCTGCATTTTTATTTGCTGTTGGGGTGGCTCAGAGAATTGTAGTGAATGAACTGTAGTAGAAAAACTCTTTCCCTGAAAAATGACAAACTTCCTTTGATAAGGATCAACGAAGAAACAACAGCGGATCTCGAACGAACAGGAATGGGTATTCAAAAGGAAAATGGGTACAAATAATAGGAAGGTTTTGAGTGTGAATGTGAGTGGATATAACTCATCAAGACACAAACATAATCAGGGTTTTGAGCTCAAAATAGAGTTCGATACGACTTATGAATACTAAATGTTGCTCGGGGTTTCAAATAAAGATTAGATGTAACTTACTAACCTGTTCAAATGAAGGGGTTCACCATAATTTGAGAATAAGATTGATAAGAACGCGGGGATGATTAAAGAGTCTAATCAACACTCAATAATCTAGCAAATACTAACTCAAGTATAGCCTTGCTCAAAAGAGGAAAGTTTTACTCTTCGTACATTCTTCTGTAAATATGTCTATCTCTCTCTCGTATGTTAGTATTAATATTGCTATTTATAGTAAGTCCTAAATCCTAGTGGTAAAATTGTAAATAACGTACAAAGCCTTAAACCCTAAAGAATCGAGCCTATAAATAAAATAAGGGAAAACATATACAAGAATACAAAACTGTGCGTTTTACAGAAATCGGCAGCCAGTTACTCAGAATGTCTTGGGAGTAGTAGAATTCGAACTGAATGGGATTGGCAATTTGATGTACGGGTTCGGATAGGAGTCCCTAAACTCTTGCGTAGGTTGGCTAAGACACTAAAGAGGTCGACTTACAATTGCCGAGTTTTAGATTTAGTCGACACGAGTCTTTTGATGCCGTGCCAAGTGGTTCTTTGCTCTCGCGTCTTCGGCCTTACGGTTTCTTGGCACCTTGACTGACTACAGAGTTGATGTCGAGGGTTTATTTTCCTTCCCCTCATCCTTCTGGCTATAGCTTACCCTCGATAAGCATTGAAAGGCCTTATCTTGGATATGGTTGGAGGCTGATTCCCATCATTACCGCGGGTTTGAAAGGAAGTCATCTTCGACTTTAAGTGTTGAGCTCGGGTTGGGATGTCAAATAAGCTCCTTCTCCCTTTTCATTTTACCATAGGTGCTGAGTGTCTCTAGATTTCCTCAATTCTCATTGGGGTTAAGAGATAACTCTTTCCACCCTTTCAAATAGTATAAGTGTTGAGGAATCCATCATGGATCACTTTCTGATCAAACTCTTGTGGTTGGCCAAGAAGTAGGTTTGCAGCATTCACAGGCACTACGTTGAAGTCAATCTCATCCTCATACTGCCCTGCCTTGAATGCGATCTGCGGTCTTTTATGTACATGGACTATACCTTTGTCATTAAACCATTTCAGTCCATAAGGTCGGGGAAGCAAGTAGTTTGGCAATTTCATCTTTTCTACTAACTCAGTAGAAATGATGTTAATGTAACTACCTCAGGCATCAACCAGGGAACAGGTCTTCCCATTCACTAGGCATTGCATGTAAAATAAATTTTCCCTTTGTTTGGGATCTGCCTTTAAGTTAGCTCGTATGGCCATAGCTAAGAGTTTATCCAAGTCCTCGGGATAGATATCTTCTTCTATCAATTGGTCGTCCGAGCTCTTGTCACTTTAACTCTCAATTTGAGCCTCGAGACCTTCACCCTTCAAGACCATGACCCTTTTATTCGGGCATTGGGACACAATATGTCCGTAGCCTAAGCACTTGAAGCATTTCACTTCTCAGGCCTTGTTGCCGGGTACCTTCTCTTTCTCAGCAATCTTTTTCTCAGTATGGGTTGGTTAGTTAGGCTCTCCTTTCTCCATCTTCTTTTCTTGCTTTCTCTTGGCATACCTCTCAAGCTCAGGGCTGCCTTATTGAGGTCGGCTACTCAACCTCTAATGCCTTCTTCTCTTATGCTTCTCCACTCTTAATGCTAAATTAATTAACTTGTCCAGAAAGTTGAACGACTGCAATTCAACTATGTTGGTAATGTAGTCTTAGAGTCCACTTAAGAATCTAGCAATGGTGTGGTTCTGCGGATCAGCAATTTCACATCTTGTCATCAGGGTCTCAAACTCCTATTAGTACTCTTCAATAGTGTTTCGGCCTTGTCTTAAGTGCTGGAAGGCATGGAGCATCTCTTGCTTGTAGTAGGTCGACACAAAGCGTTGATTCATTAATCGCTTCACAAGTCTCCATATTTTAATCGGCTCTTCTCCTTTAGTATCTTGCTTATCAACCAGCTTATCCCACCAAAGACTCGTGTATTTAACAAGGGATAGTGAAACCAACTTAACCTTTGTTCGATCATCACACTTGTAACACTCAAACAATTTCTCGACTAGAGGAACCCAGTCAAAGAACTCTTCAGGTTGGCTACTTCCATAGAAGGTTGGCAACTTAAGCTTTATATTGTCAAGTCCTCGGCCGAGTGCTTGGGGTTCATCCTTGCATTCTTAGTAGGTCGGTTTACCTCGGATTGGCTACTTCTATTCAAGCTCAGCTCAACCATATCTCTTTTTGACTTCGACTCTCTTCCTCAGGCTTTGTGGTTCAACTTGAAGTCAATACTCCTGTTATTGCCTCTTCTCAGCATTGGCGGGTTTCCTCATCTTCTCCGCTCAACAGCTCTTCTCAGTTGTCTCGCATCATTACGAAGTCCATTGGAATCACTCTTACTAGTGGGTGTCCGTTCCCTCCTTTCTTCTCAACCATTACGTTTGTGGCCTTTAACTAGCCTAGTATGCTCCTGAATAAAGTTGGTGAGATTCTGAATCTAGTATTCTAAGTTATCAACATGGCTCCTCAAGCTTCCACGAGGACTGTCTTGCAAACCATGGCCAAGAACAAACAAGACTAGTCACTGGATGGGTCCAAGCTTGCAGAAAGCTCGAAAAAAGATTAATGGAGAAAGGTACGAAAAGAGTGATAAAGACGAATGGAATAGTAAGCAAAAACCCACGAACAGTTTCAAAGGATATGATACACCAAAGGAACTTTCAAGGACTCACGACATAATTCAATATGATGCACGAATTGGTCTAGTGAGGTTATTCGATACTTAACCTTACTTAAGGGAAAAGATAAGAGTAATGTCGAAAGTAAACAAGCAGTGTTTACGCAAGGAAGAAAGCATTCAAATGTATTGAAGGTAATCTGCCTGTTATAGCTATAAGTACAAGGGTATTTATACCCGTGAGTTAGGACAACTTACCCAAAAGGGAAAATACAATAAGGATATTTCCTAAAGAAGTAATGTACATGATAGAAGAGGGTAAAAATGAATATATAAAGAAATCAATCATTAGTGCTATATATTCTCCATACGATACTATATATGTGGCGATGCTGCATTGGCAAGGTTGTTAGAGGATGTAGACAAAAAAGTATGGATAGGTAGGCTTATCTGAGTAGGAATGACCTAGTTAGTCTGGATTCTCTATCTCTTAGCCTCTCAATAAGGATGATGCCGAGTGGTTGGTCGGCTCAACATTAGATTAGTCATTAACTTGGCATAACACAGAATAAAGGTCAGTCATTTAGCACGGCATTAAAGGTGACTCGATAAGTAAGTACTCGGTCTTAGTAGGGGTTGGTTGGAACATAAGGATTCGTCGTACCAGCCCTTCTAGTCCTCGGGCTCAGCTGTGGGTTAGAGGTCCCATAGCTTGATTCCTATCATTGCTTCCGTGTTGTTTTGGATTTAGGATCAAATCTAAACGGTGTTTTCTTAGTTCTCTATCAGGGTGTTGTGGACTGAGGTCAGTAATGTTAAAGGCGTCAGAGACCCTATAGTCCTCAAGTAGTTCCAACCAATAGGCATTGTCACTAATTTTCTGGAGGATTCTGAAAGGCCCTTTCGCTCTTATAGATAATTTGTTCTTCCTCTTGTTCGAGAACTGTTCCTTACTAAGGTGTAGCCATACCAAGTCTCCCGGTTGAAATTGTTTGGCCGACCTACCCTTGGTCCTTTCTCGTATTCTACTAGTCACTTAGTCGATAAGCCGAGTGACTTTGTCATAGATGTGTTGAAGAGATTTTACTGAAGAGATTGTGCTCTAGCCAAGGCATCAGGGTCCTCTTATGCAAGTGCTGGTATAAGGGCATAGTTGAGAGGAAACTTAGGATTGAATCCATAGACCACCTTAAAAGGAGTCTGCTTAGTGGTATCATGTATGGTCTAGTTATAGGCGAATTCAACCACTAGTAGGCAAACGTCTCAATAAGCTAAGTTCTTGCCTACTGTAGCTCGGAGTAGTGACTCCAAAGTGTGATTAACTACCTCTGTTTGGCCGTCAGTTTGGGGGTGACATGAGATACTGAAGAGTAATTTGGTTCTCAGCCGATGCCACAAGGTCCTCCAAAAATGGCTCAAGAGCTTTGGGTCTTTGTTGGAGACTATACTCCTTGGTATAGCTTGTATCTGTACAATCTCCTATAAGAAAAGAGATGCAATAGTCGAAGCATCGTTAGTTTTGGTGTAGGGCAGGAAGTGCACTGACTTACTAAATCGATCTATGATGACCATTACAGAATCTTTACTTCAGGTAGTTTACGGTAGTCTGAGAACAAAGTCCATACTCAATTCAATCCATGGCCTTGTTGGAACAGGTAGGGGCATTGCTTTTCCTTATTCGGTTGGCACTTGGCCTTTTTCACACTATACAACTTTCTATAACTCGGTGCACATCTCTTCACATTTTCGGCCAAAAGAATCGGCCATTCAATAGTTCTCAAGTCCTCCTTTCTCCAAAGTGCCCGGAGAGCCTTCCGTTGTGGGCTTTCCTGACTAATAATTCCCGTAGGGAACAAGTCAGCATGCACAGTCTCCCTCCTCGGAACAAATAGCCATCCTCCACATAATATTCATCTACTGTCCTCTCTTCTTTGTATCATGAAATTATTGGTCCAAAGTGTAGATCCCCAAAGTATTGTTTTTTTATATTCATAAAACCAAACAGCCTGGTCTATAGTTCTAATAAGAGCGTATGCTTCCTCAAAAGAGCATCTGTAACTACATTGCTCTTTCCTTACTTGTACTTTATCACAAAATTGAACCTTCAAGGAATTCAACCCACCTCGCTTGCTGCTTTGACAACTTGGTGTAACTTTGGAGATACCTTAACGATTCATGGTCAGTATATATGACAAATTCTCTAAGCAATAAGTAATGTTGCCACACTTGCATTGCTCGTATCAGTGCTAAAAGTTCCTTATCATATATAGAGCAATTCAAATGTGGTCCTCGGAGCTTCTCACTGTAGAAGGCAATTAGTCGGCCTTCTTGCGTTAGGATAGTACCTATTATTAGCTTGGTAAGTGGCGCAGTGATAGTGCTAAAGTTCTTGATAAACCTTTTGTAAAATGAAGCCAGTCCGTAGAAACTTTTTACATTAGCACAAGTAGTAGGAGTTGACTACTCGACAATTGCCTTGATCTTCTTGTCATTGACTTGTAAGCCTCCTCTATTGACTACATATCCTAAAAATACTACTTCCTCCTACCAAAAGCAACATTTCTTCCAGTTGCCGAATAGTCTCTCGGTACGAAGGATATCTAAGACTGCTTTGAGATGTTCAATGTGACTCAGCATGTCAATACTGTAAACCAGGATGTCATTAAAGTACACCATAACACACTTCCCGATGAGATATCTTAGCAAATGGTTCATAAGTCTCATGAAAGTGCTTAGGGCATTGGACAAGCCAAAGGGCATGGCCATCCACTCGTAAAGTCCATGTCGAGTCTCGAACGTAGTCTTCTACTCGTCTCTTAACCTCGTGCTAATTTGATGGTAGCCATACTTGAGATCAATCTTGCTAAAAATTTTGGCTCTACTCAGCTCATTCAACATGTCTTCTTGCCTTGAGATTGGATACCTATATTTGATCATGATTTTGTTTACAGCCCGGTTCTAAACACACATTCGCCAGGTTCCACCCTTCTTTGACACCGGAAGTACAGGTACAATACAAGGGTTGAGACTCTTTCTCACGTAACCCCTCTCCAACAACTCATTGAATTAACGTTGGAGTTCAAAAACTCGCTCGGGATTCATCAAATAAGTTAGTTTATTCGATAGTGCAATGTCGAGTACTAAATCAATGCAGTGCTCTATGCCTCGAGTTGAGGGCAACCCTTCAGGTAAATGTTCTTGTAACAGGTTGGCCTAGTCATTTAGCAACTCTTTGATTTCCTAGGAAAGCTCACCTCACTTTTTCATTTCAATAGTCGCTTAACCAACAATAGGGTCAGCTCATTAGCATTAATAGCTTCTCGGAACTCGGCTCGACTCATCATTGGAGCTTTCTTCGACTCATGAGTGAGTTTTGTCTGTAGCTTGTAAACTTCTCCCAATGACATTGGATTTGGTATAATCTTCCAATCATCCTTTTCTGGCATATACATGTTTCTATAGCTATCAAGTATAACTCTCTTGTCAAACAACTACGGCCTATCCAGCAACACGTAGGAAGCGCACATAGATAGCACATCGCAGAAGATCTGGTTAGGGTAATTCCCTATAGTAATCAGTAGCAGTATTTGCCGAGTGATATATAATGCTCATTTCTCACTTAATCAGTGCAACTTATACGGCCTAAGATGTGCAACAGTTGGTAACTTTAGTTTTGAAACATGATTGGTCGATGCCACATTGGTGCAACTTTCACTATCTACAATGAGAGCACACATTTGATCATTCACCTTACAAGTGGTATGAAACAAGTTCTCTCTCTACTCTTCTTCTAGTGAGGGTTCCACATTCATAGTGCGCCGGACAACCATGAGTAATTGGTTTAAGTTTTTGAGGAATATGTTCGCCTCAATCAGTTCTTTCTCAACAGGAACCTCCTCCTCTTCGGGTTCCTTATTTGTATTTTCTACTTCTAACTTTAAGATGTCTCCCTTAATGACCATCGTCCTTCAGTTCGGCCATTGAGTAGCCATATGTCTAAACCCTTAACACTTGAAGTACTTGATCTAATTGGTCTTCCTATCAGACCCTTTCCCCTTCTCATACGTTCGATTTAGCACTACATCTTCACGTTGGCCTTTCTGCTCAGCTTTGACATCAACTCTTTTACTCGGTTCGATACTAGATTGAGCTTGGTGACTTACCTGTTCTGGTCAGCTAGTCGGCATTCTAGTCGTTATGCGGCTATCTTTGCCTCTCTACTCACTGGACAATTCTAACAGCTTTATCCATTGTATCAAATTGTTAGAGCTCCACAATGTCTTAGATGTCTCCTCTCAATCCAGTAATAAACCTTGAGATTATTCAAGTTGGTGGTTCCTCCACCTCGCATCTTATCATAAGCATTTGGAATTCCTAAATATATTCGTCAATAGCTTGACCTCCTTGTCTCAGCTCCTCTAGCTGAGTAAAAGTATCTTGGAGATATGTTTCCTGCACGAATCTATTTCTGAGCACTTTCTTCATCTTGGGCCAGGTGTTAACCTCTCGGTACCCTTCTCTTCTTCTCATGACCTGAAAATTCTTTCACCACATGGCAGCATACCTGGAGAATTCAACAACGGCAGTCTTCACTTTCTCATAATCCTCATATTGATAGTAATCAAATACACGCTCCACTTTCTCTTTCCAATCCAAATATTCATCAGCATTCCCAAATCCATTGAGACTCACTATCCGAAGCTTCATATGGTCGGATGCTTTGGGGACTCATACACGCTCCTCTTCAAAATACTCTTCTTCCTCCCAGTTAAGCTCTCTCAGGTCTATCCTTCGCCTTATTCGTTCGCCAACTCCTCCACCTTGAATTGGTCAAGTTAGTTTCTGACCTCTAACAGGTTAAGCAGCTTGTGGAGTGTTTTACGCGGCCTCAGTGGGTCAACAAGACAGTACATAAACAAGTCAGGTTAGATCTGCCAAGAGGTTAGCTACCTCATTAAGTCTCTCGTCAGTGCTTCTAGAAGTTCCCAAAGATTGTCGTCCATGGTGGACAACTTCACTGTCATCACTAGTACTAGCATTCATATTTGGGCCTGTCATTTTCTTTTTTTTTTCACAAATTCAAAATTCAAACAAACACTTCAAAAAGTGAATAACCAATAATACAACAGTCAAATGAATACAGTAACCGACTCTATTCTATACTTGCAAAAACTTAGCACAACAGAATTTCTAGAAGAACTAACTATAGTTCATACAAAACCTCCACTCCGATACCAAGATGTTGTGAACCATGAATAAGAACAAACAAGGCCGGTTATTGGATGGGTCCAAGTTTATAGAAAGCTCGGAAAAGGGTTATTGGGAAAAGGTACGAAAAGAGTGACAAAGACAAATGGAACAATAAGTAAAAACCTACAAACAGTTCTAAAGGGTATGACACACCAAAGGAACTTTCGAGGACTCACGACATAATTCAATATGATGCACGAATTGGTCTAGTGAGGTTTTCGCTACTTAACCTTGCTTAAGGGAAAAGATAAGAGTAATGTCGAAAGTAAACAAGCAGTGTTTACGCAAGGAAGAAAGCATTCAAATGTATTGAAGGTAATCTGCCTATTATAGCTATAAGTACAAGAGTATTTATACCCGTAAGTTAGGGCAACTTACCCAAAAGGGAAAATACAATAAGGATATTTCCTAAAGAAGTAATGTACATGATAGAAGATGGTAAAAATGAATATACAAGGAAATTAATCATTAGTGCTACAGATTCTCCATACGATACTATATATGTGGCGATGTTGCATTGGCAAGGTTGTTAGGGGATGTAGACAAAAAAGTATGGATGGGTAGGCTTGTCTGAGTAGGAATGACCTAGTTAATCTAGATTCTCTATCTCTTGGCCTCTCAATAAGGATAATGCCGAGTGATTGGTCAGCTTGGCATTAAAGTAGTCATCAGCTTGGCATAATACAGAATAAAGGGTAGTCATTCAGTATGGCATCAAAGGTGACTTGATAAGTAACTACTTGGCCTTGGTAGGGGTTGGTTGGAACATAAGGATTTATCGTGCCAACCCCTCTAGTTTTTGGGCTCGGCTGTGGGTCAGAAGTCTTGTAGCTTAATTCCCATCAAACTTTCTCTAGTGTAGTTGACATTATCCTCTGACATTCTTGTTCATTCAATAATTTACCAATAAATTGAACAAAAACGTTTTACAACAAAACTGCAGCAACCCAAAAATGACTACTACTTGATTTTTGCAGCTACCCACAACCAACAAACACTTCCATAGTAACTAGAATCAAACTTTGAAGAACACTATCACTCGTGTCTCCCTAAAGCTCTAATACCAATATGATAAGGATCTTAGAAGAAACGGTACTGGATCTTGAATGAACAGGAATGGGTATTCAAAAGGAAGATGGGTACAAAGAATAGGAAGGTTTTGAGTGTGAATGTAAGTGGATATAACTTACCAAGACATAAACATAATTAGGGTTTTGAGCTCAAAATAGAGTTCAATACAATTCACAAATACTAAATGTCACTCAGGGTTTCAAATGAAGGTTAGATGCAACTCACTAATCGGTTTAAATGAAGGGGTTCACCACAATCTAAGAATAAGATTGATAAGAATGCGAGGACGACTAAAGAGTTTAATTAGCACTCGATAATCCGACAAATGCTAACTCAAGTATGACCTTGCTCGAATTACTCTCTATATATTCTTTTGTATATATGTCTATCTCTCTCTTGTATGTTAGTACAAATGTTGCTATTTATAGCAAGTCCTAAACCTTAGTGGCAAAACTTTAAATAATGTACAAGGTCTTAAACCCTAAAGAATCGAGCCTACAAATAAAATAAGGGAAAAATATACAAGAATATAAAACTGTGCATTTTACCGAAGTCGTCATGTAGTCACTCGGCATGTTTTGGGAGTAGTAGTATACGATCTAAATGGGGTCAATAATTTGATGTACAGGTTCGGGAAGGAGTCCCTAAACTCTCGCATGGCTTGGCCGAGACACTAGAGAGGTTGACCCACAATTGCTGAGTTTTAGATTCAGTTAGCACGAGTCTCTCGGTGTCGCGTCGAGTGGTTCTTCACTCTTATGTCTTCGACCTTACAGTTTCTCGGTACCTTGGCTAACGACAGAGTTGATGTCAAGAGTTTATTTTCCTTCCCCTCGTCCTTCTAACTATAACTCGCCCTCAACAAGTATTGAAAGGTCTCAACTTGGATATGGTTAAAGGTTGATTCCCATCATCCTCCCTCTCTTATGTAGGGTTAGTGATACAAAGAAGGGATCACGCTACATCTCTATGATCGGGTCTTGAATATGCTGGCTACACTTGGACCTTCAGATGACCCTACCTCATGAGATGGACCTACAACATCATCGCTAAGCCAACCCTGATGGGAATCAAGCTACGGGACCTCTAACTGGCAATCGAACCCAAGCACTATAGGGGCTGGCACAATGAATCCTTATGTTCCAATCTACCCCTACTGAGCCTGACTAATTCTTTGCCGAGTCATCTTTAATGTCGTACTGTATGATCGCCCATTATTCTGTGTTATGCTGAGTTGATGATTACTCTAATGCTGAGCCAACCAATCATTCGACATCATCCTTGTCGAGAAGTTGAGATATAGAGAATTCAGATTGACTAGGCTATCCCTGCTCAGATAAGCCTACCTGTTCGTACTTTTTGTCCGTATCTCTTAACAACCTCGCCAATGCAGCATCGTCATGTGTGCAGTATTGTATAGAGAATCTGTAGCACCAATGATTGTTTTCCTTGTATATTCATTTTTACCCTTTTGTATTATGTACATTACTTCTTTATGAAATGTCCTTATTATCTTTTCCCTTTTGAACAAGTTGGCTTAACTTACGGGTATGAATACCCTTGTATTTGTAGCTGTAACTTATCAGATTACCTTCGATACACTTGAGTACTTTCTTTCTTGTGTAAACACTGCTTGTTTACTCTCGGTATTACTCTTATCATTTCCCTTAAGTAAGGTTAGCTAGCATGTAACCTTACTAAACCAATTCATGCGTCATATCGAATTGTACCGTGAGTTCTTAGAAGTTCCATTGGTGCTTCATATCCTTTGGAGCTGTTCGTAGGTTTTTGCTTACTGTTCTATTTGTTTTTGTTACTCTTTTCGTACCTTTTCCCATTAACCCTTTTTTGAGCTTTCTGCAAGCTTGAACCCATCCAATAACTAGCTTTGTCTGTTCTTGGTCACGGTTTCTACCAAACCTTATCTCTAATATCGTCCACCTCCCTTCATCTTAGTGCATTTTCCCCATCTAGGAGATTTGGAGGGTCATAATCCACCATGATGTCATCCTTTGATCCTTGAACATGATTCTAAGCTAGATGTAGAAGGTAGAAAGTAATTGGAAGATGATCATGTAGCAACTATATTTCATGATCAACATAGGCTTAAGTTGCTGGGTAATTAGCCCCATCAAGGGAAATTCTTATCTGCTCAAACTCTTCAACCTGTAAAAAGGAAAGGGTTAACACAAGCCAAAGCAAGGTAAGTAAAAGAAATAGTAGCTCTCTAAAGCTTGTCTCACCAATTACCTAAGCAATGCTTTAGTTTAGTTGATATACTAGCAAATGATACCCTTATATCATTGTCGATACCCATTCTCCACTCCTTTGGGTTTGTTGATCTGAATTACTCGATTGTACTCGATCATTCCAAGTGGTGATGTGCGATAAATTCTATGTAATCCAATTAATGTATATCCTGTCTCATAGATCAATATAGTGTAAGGCTTTCTTCGTTTCACGTAATGGCGAAATCATTTGCAAACCACCAAATTACCAAACCACACGCTTTGGGAAGTACTAGTTAACTATGTGGAAGCAGATGAGTAACACTCATGTTATTCAAATGTGGTGGCCATGAGGGTAGGAATTAAGTAAAATCTCCAAAATCTCATCCAAATATGGCTACAACCTACAAAACCATGTTGTCAAAGTTAATGTCTTTGTGAAGTATTGAAATTGAAGGTCATAAAAGTGGATAAAATACATATCTACTTTGAAGTCTACCTATCAAATGCATCTTAATAGGTCGTGGCCAGATGGGTTAAGTATATCCTTGTATATCGTCTAGTCATCCACCTGGCAGCTAAAGGCCTCTCACTATCAATGACCATCTCATGTCTACTTAGAGGGGCAATGTGTGAGAACCTATCACAAGCCTATACTTAAAGAATCATAACAACTCTTAGCTCATGAGTCATCTTCAATAATAAGATGCACAGCTGTCTATATAGCTAAGTAAGGCATGTATTGACTGTTGATTTTTGTTCAGATACGCAAACACCTACAAAACAAGAAAACGGCTACGGGAGGTGTCGTAGGGAGCTCTGATGTGGCCACTCCCATGCTAAGTTAGCCCTTTTGTAATGAGAGTAAAATTGTTCAATGATTGTGAGAGTAAAATAATGGAGATGAGGGTCCTCTTACCTAGTGATACAAACCAGGCTAAAGACAAACATGACTGGCCATTGGGGTAGGTCCGATATTACCGAAGGAACGAAAGATAGAGTGGGTTTGGTTTTAGTGAAGGTTTTAGCGAATTTGTGAACCACTTAACTAGATATGACACATTAACTAGATTTTACACGGACCTAAGATTCGTCGGATGTGACGCATTAGTCCGAACGATAGGGTTACCCGCCACAATTCTTGCTAGAGGGATTGATAAGAGCTGGTAAGGAAGAAAGAGAGCTTTTCGAGAGAAAAGGCTCAAAAGGGATTTTTCATTAACCTTTTATCTATCTATGCATTGTTACAAATTTGCTATTTATAGTACATTCTGAACCATAGTGGCAAAACTGTAAATAATATACAGCCTTAAACCTTAGAGAATTGAGCCCATAAATAAAATAAAGAAAAAAATATACAAAAATATAAAACTATGCGTTTTATAAGGAGAAGTTGGCATGTGGTCATTCAGCATGCCTTAGAGGTAGTCTCGTAGTGCTTGGCCCAAACACAAGAGAGGTTGACCCATAATTACCGAATTTTGAAGTCAGTCGGCAATAGTTTCTCTAAGCTATGCCGAGTAGATCTAACCCTCGGTAATATGATCTCTCGGCTACTAAGTCAACGATAAACTTTAGCTAAATAAATCTAACTCTCGGAAATGTGATATCTTAGCCTATCGGCAAGCATGATGTCAAGTAAGTAATTGGTTAGGCGTGGGTAAGGATCTGTTGTTGTCTCAGCCTTCTGCTTCTCAGTACTCTATCTGCGAGAAATAGGTCGTTCGACTCAGTAGGCAGAATGAGTCAACCTTGGTAGTCGAGTTAGGTTGGTACCTCGAAGCTCATCACTTAGGGGTCTTACTTGGTATTTATAGTACGTCAACGGAGATTGTCCCTAGATTGGATAATTGGACCAGGCTTAAGTATCGAGTCGACTGATATAAGTCTACATAATAATTATTAAAAAATGCCTATCAATACTTTCCCCTCATTTTCTTTGGTGACAAAGTAAAAAGTGAGAGCATCTAAGGAGGTTGATTTCGTAGGATTTCTAAAAAAGTTTGTATTTCTAGCTTAAAGAGGCTAGAGTACTTGAAGAAGTAAAGGCCTAAAAAGGGAAAAAGTAGGAGAGACCAAAGTACTTATAAATATTGGTATGCCTAAAAAGGCGAAGGCCCGAAGAGGTCGGGGCCTAACGAGACCAATACGCTTGAAAAAGCGAGAGTGCCTAATGAGGTGAAGGCTTAAAGAGACCAATACACTTAGAGAGGCAAAAGTGCCTAAAGAGGCGAAGGCTTGAAGAGGCGAGAGCACCTAAAGAGACAATTGTCTAAAAAGGCTGGGGTGCCTAAAGAGGCAAGGGTATGAAAAGGCCAATGTATCTAAAAAGGCGAAGGACTAAAGAAGTCGAAACACTTGGAGAGGCGACTAATGTGCCCGAAAAAGCAAGAGCCTAAAGAGGTCAAAATCATCCTAAAAAAGTTGGAGAGGTATGTCAATCGTCTAAGCTGGCCATGACTTGTGCTAAATAAAGCCGTATGATAGGCTAGTTGGCCTCTAGTCTATTAACATGTGGGACTTTAGAGCTATTTAGGTGTAGCCCGTTAGCAGATTATGGTCGCGTGACCTTAAGGCGAATGACATTTCTTTATCCCTCGTTTGTTTTAAAATTTCCGTATTAGTCTCCAAAGGAGTGGTAAAAAGAAGTCTACAAAAGATTGAATAAGTCATTAAAAGTACCAAATGGTCGATACCTCATTATCAAATTTATTGAAGTTTATACCATGGATCAATATATAGATAAATATAACTTAATATGTAATCCATGGATCAAGTGTAAATGCCGATAACTAACTAGCATGAGACACAATATAGATGCATATTAAAAATAAATGATTGAACAAATCAGATGTAGTAGTAATAGAATTTTACTTATCTTTTATCAATACAAGTGAGCGCATGAGCAGGGCTTAGAGTTTTGTAGCTTGGTGATGTACAGTCCAAAATTATTGCTTAGTTGTCATTAATAGTAGAGCTCCACTTGATATATGGATGGGTGAATCAACTTCTGGTTGAGAGTCTGCAAAAATTTGGTGTTGCCACAGAATCCGCTTAAGATGAATTGTTTGAAATTTTAGAGGATGACAAAAGTTTTCCAAGAGAACAAGTTCAAGCAATTGCAAAGTAGTTGGTGAGAACGTTGCATTATTTCACTCTAGCCGTATTATTCATCGCAACATGAAACCACAAAATATATTGACTGATGTCGGCTCCATTGTTAAGCTTTGTGATTTTGGTTTTGCACATGCAATGTCCATAAGTATGATTGTCCTAAAATCAACAAAAGGAATTCCTCTGTACATGGCTCCAAAATTAATGAGAGAACAACCCTACAATCACACTACTGAGGTGGTTTACGTTCCATCTTTAGTTGCCAACAGAGATGATATCGCACCTAGTCAAGAAAGTAATGTCAATAAGCTCTTTGCTGACCTACGTGTCACTTTCCCACACGTGCACTCAAAAAGACAGTGCACACATTCACACGGCTGTCCCAAACATCTCAGCTCTTGACTGCTCCGTACTAGCTACAGTACTCAGCTTATGCACAACACTGTTTAGTACTTGTGAATGCACAATATTCAAATACGACTGTACTCCGCACACATCGGCATGCAATTTGCCAGGCTTTTCAGTAATTATACTTGCTCACTGATATGAGGCAAGTGCACCTATCAGTTTTAATATAGCGGATGTAAGTCCGAGTCGATTCCTCAGAGATTTTGAGTACTAATATTAACTTTAGCTTTATTATCTAACCGAAAAATTGGGATAAATTGAATGAATTAAAAATACTGAAATTAACAACTAAACTAGTTATGAGACTTAATTACGCGAATGAGGAAGCAACAAACTACAAACGACTTCAAGTATGCAATAATGTATTTAGGAATTATTTTTCCTAGTGTTTAACATGTAACCTTTTTAAAATATATCCAATTTAATTTCTATTATTCTTGACCGGAGGGATTCACAATTGAAGCTAATATCTTTCTCAAGCATATTAATCCTAATCCTAAATTATTTACCGGAATCTCTTCACTTAGTAATATAATTTAGAATTGCATTAATGTGTAATGAATTCCCACACAAACAATCAACTTTCCGGAAGAAACATGTATCTTATCTTTAAGTATACATGTAATTCTCTTCAATTATGCCTAAATCTAATTACACATGCAATTTCTCGATCAACATGCATAATATCATATATTGACACTCTAGAATTATCAATCCACAATTAAAGAACATAATTGAATCAAGAAAAGATAGAAACTTTATTGAAATTATAATTCAATCCAAGGGTTACATGAAACCCTAGGTTCCAGAATCCTAAATACTCGAATTCTAAGCTATCATAACGAATCTAAAAACGAGTTTCATCAAAAACGTAAAATAAAGCATAAAAACCCCTCTTGATTTGATGAACAATCTCTCTAATCTTGAAATCGATGTCGTTCTCGCTTCTTGATTAATGTTCTTCTTCAATCTCCTCTCGTCTCTTGTATCTCTTGTTTCTGTAATGTCTATCATGTCTTTTGAAATCCTAATATGTCATTTTATAGTGTATAAAAAAGATTCTGTTTTCGTCATCAGACACGGCCTGGGACACGGCCGTGTCCCCAGGTCATGTAACTTTCTGTACTAAGGCAAAATTTTCTGCACAATTTCAAAATTTCATAACTTTTTCGTTTGAACTCGGAATTGAGTGAAACTTGATTCATTTTCTTCGTTTTCGAGCCTAGAACGCGTTTAACCCTTGAAATCAACATTTTACTCAATTAAGTATCAATTTCTTTAAAGAAAACAAAAAATGTAAGGGAAATACTATAAAATCACCATATAAAATATGTTTAAAATCAGAGTTATCACTTACAATAGGTTAGTAGGTTTTTCGAGATTTTTCGAACTTGAGCTGTCTGGCACTAACGAGACAAAGGCCTTGGAAGATTTAGTGAAATCCCTCTCAGCTCCAACAAATTGTGTCTTCGTGGTAATAATGGACAACTTGGCCTCGATGTTGCTGATCCAACCTTAACTCTGCCATGGACGGTTCTCGGCCAAAACGAGATGATACATTCGGCACTTGGAAACGCGGCAATACGAGAGCCTCGAAGTTGTCCAAGATACATTCAAGCTCAACATAAATTTGCGTTCTACTATATTGAATTAGTAAACAGCTTGGCTACTCGGAAATGCGGTAGTGCACCCTCCCAAGTAGCTTGGATATGGCTAGTATTCTCAACCAGTTAGGCGTCCAATTCGTAAGGCTCTTTATTGTTCTGCTATAAAGGACATAGCTCGCATACGGCCATGGGGTGATCTAGGAAGACACATAGAGCAACTGAGACATCCTTTTTCGAATTTATCTTTCGTCAGTTGTTTGGAAGTCGTTGGGCATCTCGCACGCCGAGAAAATCTTGGAAACTTAGCTTTGACAACTACTCGAGGTGCCGTATCCGTGCTTGGCTACTCGACAACTATTCTGTTGCATGTAACCAGGTTGGCAATTAGTTCCTTAATAACAACTTGTCATTTTGAGTTACTCAGCCCACTTGGAGTCACTTGGTTCTTGAGCAGAGACTCGACACGAAGCTTGGCTCGATGACTCACGACTCAGCTTCTCAGCAATTGTTTGCAAACCAATGTTTCTCGGCCACAATGTCCAATGACACTCGGCAACAATGTCGCAACTTTTCTTCTAGCACATTAGAAGCTCGGAAATGTGTCTGCAACTCTGTACGGGAACTTAACTCGATAAGAATTACTCGACCATCATTGTGGGGTGCGGATTTGCTATCATGGACCATAGAGTTTTCTATCTAAAACCTTCAATTAAGAAATCACTCGGCACATCCAAAGCAACTTGGTTCCGCAACTGTTCGGTAGGCGGACTAGCAAATCACCTCAACAACAAATCGGCTACTTAGAAAAGAAGAATAGTTTGCTTCTGCACTTTAATTTAGAAGCTCGGTGTTTGTTCAAATCTGCGCAAAAACTTGGTTACTTGATTCTTTATCTTTCGTGCCTATACAACTCGACACCGTTGCTTTTCTTGCGGCCATGTGGAGAAATCACTCGGCTATTGCGTAGAACACCTTCGATGGAAATCACTGCGAGCAGCCGTAAGCTTGGGAGTGCAAGTTACAACTTGCTCAGGTTGTGGTTCCGTATTAAGACCTGGCTGTAAGCTTTATACCATGTATTCAACAAAAAAGAGTGGAGCTCGGTGAGGTTGAAGTATAGCAGCTCGGCATAGATGGAGCTCTACTGTTGGAGTCCTCAGCTTCATATTTTTTGAACTATATGGACAGCTGCGGGGGGCATAACTATGCATCAATAACTCGGCTACGTTGCTTGGCAACTTCTCGTGAATTAAAAAAGATCAGCCAATAACTCCACTACGTTGCTCAGCAACGTCTTATGAATTAAAAAAGATCGGCCAAGGAATCGTATCGACAAGGAGTTCGGCTCAGATTTACTCTCAAATCAGATTCTGATTCCGAGTACGTAGTTTAGCTACCGACCAAGTTTAGATGCTTGGTGTCATTCTAAGTAGCTTGCCTGTGTGCAATAGAAAGGAACTTGAAAGCCACAGCACACAAATGTTGTTTGTATGCACTCGGCAACTCGGCGCATAGCTCAAAAACTTACCTTAGCATATGTACTTGGGAGTGGCTAGGGTAATGTTATTAGAATGTTTTGGTTGTGACTAAATCTGATGTGTCTATAAGCTCAATTATCACTAGGATTTATCAAGGCAAATTTGAACTGAAATGGTTCCTTTGAGATATCGAAGAAAATTAGAGGGAAATGGTTCACAATCGAACAAGAATTACTAACGTAAAGCTGCTTGATGGATGTAACTCACCGACAAACACAACACAACTTGACACCACACTTGATATCACACACAAGTTGATGTTAACGTCTACCCGCTATTAATCTTGAGCTACTCGAGAAGAGTAGATAAGAGTGTGTAAAATATAGACTTAGAGAAGGTTATCTCATAAAAATAAAATATTCAGTATGAAAAATATAAGTTATCTGTCGACTTACAAAAGAAAAGAATCATTTATAATAAGTCCCTAGGGTAGCATTGTAAATAATGAAATGAAAAGAAAGTGTATACAAAAAAAGGATTCTTAATATATACTAAAAAGGATAAAAAGGACAAAAAACCAAAAATGGAAAAGTAGTATAATGTCATACAAGGTGAACATGTGGTAGTGCAACATTAGTCCTATACGAAGATTCTCTGAGCATAACAAGCGAGAGGGGCAAAATGTTGTGGCAATAAAGGTTCAGGATGAGAGAGATGGTAGCATGCTGAGAGAAAACTGTTTAGCCATTTAAGTGACTCTCTCGTCACTCGACACGAACTTCTCAGCAATATTTGGTCGAATTACTCGATAAGGGAACGGTCGACATCATCACTACCAAGTGTACTGATCAATATACGACAATTAAGGGAGCTCAAGGAGTTCAGCCACATTCTTTCAGTGTAAACTTTCTAGTCATCAATAGGTTACCAAGAGATAATTTGCTGGGAAAAGGATTGGAATCCTTGGAGCCATGCGTGAGTAATGGGACCATTGGTCGGTAGTTCATCGGTTTTGCGAGGTTGTTGAAGATATGCACTCAAATCTTAGTCTACGTCATCTTTGGGCATATATGAAGTTAAGTCGACGATATTGAATGTGGTAGATATGCCGAGACCTTTAAGTAGCTCAATTTCGTAGGTATTATCATTAATGCACCTCAGGATCCTATAGTGGCTATTTGCTCTGGGAGATAGTTTGTTTGTCCTCTTGTTAGTTAAGGAAGCATTCTAGTGCGAACCATGACCAAGAATAGACAAAGCCGATCGTTGGATGAGTCCAAACTTGCAGAAAGCTCAAAAAAAGGTTAATGAGGAAAGGTATGAAAAGAGTAACAAAGATGAATGAAACAGTAAGCAAAAGCCCACAAACAGTTCCAAAGAATATGAGACACCAAAAAAACTTTTGAGGACTCACGGCATAATTCGATGCGACGCACGAATTGGTCCAGTAAAGTTACTTGCCACCTAACCTTGGTTAAGGGAAAGGATAAGAGTGATGCCGAGAGTAAATAAACAGTGTTTACACAAAGAAAAAAGTACTCAAATATATTGAAGGTAATCTGATCTATTACAACTACAAATATAAAGGTATTTATACCCAAAGTTAAGGTAACTTGCCAAAAAGGGAAATGACAATAAAGATATTTCCTAAAGAATCCATGTATATTATACAAGAAGGTAAAAATGAATATACAAGGAAATCAATCATTGGTGCTACAGATTCTCCATACGATGCTATATATGTGGCGATGTTGCATTGGTAAGATTGTTAGGAGATGCGGACAAAAAGTACAAATGGGTGAGCTTGTCTAAGTAGGAATGGCTTAGTCAGTCTAGATTTTCTATCTCTCGACCTCTCAGCAAAGATGATGTTAAGCGATTGGTTAGCTTGGTATTAGAGTAGTCATCAACTCAGCATAACATAGAATAAAGAGTAGTCATTACAGGTGACCCAACAAGTAAGTACTCGGCTTCAGTAGGGGTTAGTTAGAACATAAGGATTCATTGTGTTAGCCCCTTTAGTCTTTGAGCTCCGCTGCGGGTTAGAGGTCCCGTAGCTTGATTCCCATCACTCCCTTCGGGTTGTTTTGGATTTGGCATCAAATCTGAATGTTGTTCAGTCAGTTCTCTGTCAGGGTGATATGGACTGAGGTCGGTAATGTTGAAGGCGTTAAACACCCCATAGTCTTCAAGCAATTCTAACCTATAGGTATTGTCATTGTTTTTCTAAAGGATTTTGAAAGGCTTTTCCGCTCTTACAAATACTTTGTTCTTCCTCTTGTTCAGGAACCGTTTCTTGCTGAGGTGTAGCCATACCAAGTCTCCTGGCTGAAATAGTTTGGCCGACCTACCCTTGGTCCTTTCTAGCATTCTTCCGGTTGCTTGGTCGATAAGCCGAATGGCCTTATCATAGATATGCTGAAGAGATTGTGCTTTGGCCGAGGCGTCAGGGTCCTCTTCTGCAAGTACTGGTACAGGGGAATGGTCTAAAGGCAACTCGAGATTGAATTCATAGACCACCTCGAAGGGAGTCTACTTAGTGGTATCATGTACAATTTGGCTATGGGCCAATTCAACCACTAGCAGGTAGGCATCCCAATCAGTCAAGTTCTTACTTACTGTAACTCGAAGCAGTGACCCTAAAATACGATTAACCACCTTTGTTTGGCCGTCAATTTGGGGGTGACATGAGTTACTAAAGAGTAATTTGGTTCCCAGCCGATATTATAGGATCCTCCAGAAATGGCTCAAGAACTTCGGGTTTCTGTCGGAGACTGCACTTCTTGACATGCTGTGTATCTACACAATCTCCTATAAGAAAAAAGAAGTAATAGCCGAAGTATCGTTAGTTTTGGAGTAGGGCACGAAGTGTACCATCTTACAGAACCGATCTACGATGACCATTACAGAATCTTTGCCTCGAGCAGTTCATAGTAGTCTAAGAACAAAGTCCATACTCAGTTTAGTCAATGACTTCGTCGGAACAAGTAGGGGCATTGCTTTTGTTCGGCTCGATACTTGGCCTTTTTGCATACTACACAGCTTTCCATAATTTGGTGCACATCTCTTTGCATTCTCAACCAAAAGAATCGGCCATTTAATAACTCACTGGTCCTCTTCTCTCCAAAGTATCTAAAGAGCCTTTCGTTGTGGGCTTCCCTAATTAATAATTCCTATAAAGAATAAGTCAGCACGCATAGTCTCTCTCCTCAAAACAGATAACCATCCTCCACATAATACTCCTCTACTATCCTCCCATCAATGCATCATGAAATTATTAATCCAAAGTGTGAATCCATGGAGTACTGTTATTTCATACTTGTAAAACCAAACAGCCTGATCTGTAGTTCTAATAAGAGCATATGCCTCCTCAAAGGAGCATCTACAACTACGTTTCTCTTTTCTTACTTGTACTTTATCACAAAATTGAACCTTTTAGGGAATTCAACTTACCTCACCTGCCGCTTTGAAAACTTGGTCTAATTTTGGAGGTTCCTTAGCGATTCATGGTCAATATATATGACAAATTCTCTCAGTAGTAAGTAATGTTGCCACACTTGCATTGCTTGGATTAGTGCTAAAAGTTCCTTATCACATACGAAGTAATTCAATTGTAGTCCTTGAAGCTTCTTACTGTAGAAGGCAATTGGTTAGATTTCTTGCATCAAAACGGTATCAATTCCAACACCTGATACATCACATTCCAGCTCAAAAATTTTGACGAAGTCAAGTAGTACTAATACCGAGGCGGAGGTCAATCTTTCTTTTATGTTGGTAAAACTCCTCTCCTACTTTCTTCGATACTGGAAGTGCAGGCATAGCATAAGGGCCGAGACTATCTCTTACATAACCTCTCTTCAACAACTCATTGACTTGATGTCGGAGTGTAGAAGCCTGCTTGGGATTCATCCGATAAGCTGGCTTATTCAGCAGTGTAGTGCCGGATACTAAGTCAATGCAGTGCTTTATGCCTCAAGTTGGGGGCAACCTCTCAAGTAATTGTTTTGGGAACAGGTTAACATAGTCATCTAGCAACACCTTGATTTCCTAGGGAAGCTCACCCTGCTCCTTTATTTCCAGTAGTTGCCTGACCAACAATAGGGTCGATTTGTCAGCATTGATGGCTTCTTGAAGCTTGGCTTTACTCATCACCAAAGCTTTCTTCGATCCACGAGCAAGTTTCTTCTGTAACTTGTGAACTTCTCTCGACGGCATTGGATTCAGCGTGATCTTCCAGTCATCCTTTTCCAGTATATACGTGTTCCTGTAGCCATCATATATAACTCTCATATCAAACAACCACAACTTACCCAGCAACACATGGGAAGCGCACATAGACAGCACATCATAGAGGATCTGGTCAAAGTAATTCCCAGAGTAATCGAAAATAGTATTTGCCAAATGACATGTAATGCCCCTTTCTCATTCAATTAGTGCAACTTCTACAACTTAGGATGTACAATAGTTGGTAACTTCAGTTTTGAAATAAGATCAACCGATGCTACATTGGTACAACTTCCACTATCTACAATGAGAGCACACATTCGATCATTCACCTTGCAGGTGGTATGAAACAAGTTCTTTCTTTGCTCTTCCTCTTGTGAGGGTCCCATGTTCGTAGTGTATCAAACAACTATGAGTAATAGGTCTAACTTCTCAGGAAACACGTCCTCCTCAATCAGTTCTTTCTTGGTAAGAACCTCCTCCTCTTTGGGTTCCCTATCCATACTCTCTACTTCTAACTTTAGGATGTCTCCCTTAATGACTATCATCCTTCGATTCGAGCACTAAGCAGCCATATGTCCAAACCCTTGACGTTTGAAGCACTAGATCTAACTAGTCTTCTTGCTAGACCCTTACCCCTTCTCATACGTTTGGGTTGGCACTACATCTTCAGGTCGACCTTTCTGCTTGGCTCTGACATCAACTCTTTTACTCGATTTGATACTAGACTGAGCTCGGTGACTTGCCTGTCCTAGTCAACTAGTTGGCATTCTATTCATTACTCAGCCCCTTCTTTGCCTCTCTACTCACTGGGCAATTCTAATAACTTCATCCATTATATCAAATCGTTGGACCTCCACAATGTCTCAGATGTCTCCTCTTAATACAGTAATAAACCTTAAGACTATTCTAGTTGGTGATTCCTCCACTTTGCATCTTATCATAAGTATTTAGAATTCCCGAACATACTCATCAACAGCTCAGCCTTCTCATCTTGGCTCCTAAAGTCAAGTGAAAGTATCTTAGAGATACGTTTCTAGCACGAATCTATTTTTAAGCACTCTCTTCATCTCAAGCTAAGTGTTAATCTCTCGATACCCCCTCTCTTCTTCTCATGGCCTGAAAATTCTTCCACCACATAGCAGCAGACCCAGAGAATTCAACAGCAACAGTCCTCGCTTTCTTAGAATCCTCATTTTGATAGTGATCAAATATACACTCTACCTTCTCTTTCCAGTCCAGATATTCATCAGCATTCTCAAATCTATTGAAACTCAGAATCTAAAACTTTACATGGTCGAATGCTCTAGGGACTCATACACATTCCTCTTCAAAATACTCTTCTTCCTCTTCATCAAGCTCTCTTAGGTCTATCATTCACTTTACTTATCCGCTAACTACTTTACTTATCCGCTAACTCCTTTACCTTGAACTGGTCGAGCTGGGTTGTAACCTCTAACAGGTTGAGCAGCTTGTGAACTGTTTTATGCGACCTTAGTGGATCAACAAGACAGGGCATGAACAGCTCGGATCAGATCTACCAAAAGATTAGTTACCTCATCAAGTCTTTCGTCAGTACTTCTAGGAGTTTCTTGAGATTGTCATCCATGGTGGACAACTCTACTATCATAACTAGCACTAACATTCATACTTGGGTCTGTCATTTTTCCTCATAGAATCAAATTCAAACAATCACTTTAAAAAGTGAACAGCCAATAACATAGTAATCAAATGAACATAGTAACTGATTGTGTTCTACATACGCAAAACAGAGTACAACAAAACTTCTAAAAGAACTAACTATAGTTCACATAAAACCTCTACTTTGATACTAAGATGGTGCAAACTGTGACTAAGAACAAACAATGCCGATCGTTAGATGAGTCTAAGTTTGTAGAAAGCTTGAAAAAAGGTTTATGGGGAAAGGTATGAAAAGTGTGACAAAAACGAATGGAATAATAAGCAATAACCCATGAATAGTTCCAGAGGATATGACGCACCAAAGGAACTTCCAAGGACTTACGGCATAATTCGATACGATGCATGAATTGATTCAGTGAGGTTACTCGCCACCTAACCTTGCTTAAGGGAAAGGATAAGAGTGATGTTGAGAGTAAATAAATAGTGTTTACATAAAGAAAAAAATACTCAAGTATATTAAAGGTAATCTGATCTATTACAACTATAAATACAAGGGTATTTATACCCGTAAGTTAAGAAAAAGACAATAAGAACATTTCCTAAAGAAGCAATGTCTATGATATAAGAGGGTAAAAATGAATATACAAAGAAATCAATCATTGGTGCTATAGATTCTCCATACGATATTGTATACATGGCGATGCTACATTGATAAGGTTATTAGGGGATATGGACAAAAAGTACGGATGAGTTGGCTTATCGAAGTAAGAATGGCTTAGTTAGTCCAGATTCTCTATCTCTTGGCCTCTCGATAAAGATGATGTCGAGTGATTAGTCGGCTCAATATTAGAGTAGTCATCAACTTGGCATAACACAGAATGAAGGGTGATCATTCGGTACGGCATTAAAGCTGACTCGATAAGTAAGTACTTAGCCTCATAAGGGTTGGTTGGAACATAAAGATTCATTGTACTAGCCCTTTTAGTCTTCAAGCTCAACTATAGGTCAGAGGTCTCGTAGCTTAATTCCTATCACATTCCTTACTAAGATGGATCCAGATAAGGTCCCCAAGGGCATAAAAGATTTGTTTCCTTCCGCAGTTTCCTAATTCCTTCTATCAGGCCATAGTTTTGGCTAGTTGCTCTACAATTTTTTGATGTAATCTATGAAATTCCTCAGTATGCTGCAGGCCGGATTGACTCTCCCCTTATGTAGTCAGACTATTAATCAAGTCCAAGGATAGGTTTGGGTTAAGTCCATAAATAACCTCAAATGGTGACGTTCTAGTGGAGCTGTGAGAGGAGAGATTGTAAGCAAATTCAATGATCAGCAAGCTTAAATCCTAGTTACAAGAGTTCTTTCCAATAGTGGTGTACATGAGATTACCGACGGTTTTGTTAACTACCTTAGTTTGGCCATCTATCTAAGGATGGCAAGAGGTACTGAACAAGAGCTTAGTGCCAAGTTTCCTTCAGAAGGTCTTCCAAAAGAAGCTCATGAATTTGGAATCACAGTCGAACACAATACTCCTTGGCACTCCATGCAATCACACAATTTCCTGCAAAAAGAGGTTAGTGATGAATAAAGCATCATTAGTTCTGTAGCAGGGGATGAAGTGACTCATCTTACTGAACCAATCAACCACTATTGATGGGAATCAAGCTATAGGATCTCTGACCCGCAATTGAGCTCGAAGACTAGAAGGGCTGGCACGATGAATCCTTATGTTCCAACCAACCCCCGCTGAGGCTGAGTCCTTCCTTGTCAAGTCACCTTTAATGCCATGCCAAATGACTACCTTTTATTCTATGTTATGTCGAGTTAATGACTACTCTAATGTCGAGCCAACCAATCACTTTGCATCATCCTTGCTGAGAGGCCGAAAGATAGAGAATACGGACTAATTAGGCCATTCCTACTTAGACAAGCCCACCCATCCATACTTTTTGTTTGTATCTCCTAACAACCTCACCAATGCAGCATTATGTGTACAATATCATATGGAGAATCTGTAGCACCAATAATTATTTTCCTTGTATGTTCATTTTTACCTTTTTGTATCATGTACATTGCCTCTTTAGGAAATGTCCTTACTGTCTTTTCCCTTTTAGGCAAGTTGTCCTAACTTACGGGTATAAATACCCTACTACTTGTAGCTATAACTTATCAAATTACCTTCAATACACTTCAGTACTTTCTTTCTTGCGTAAACACTGTTTGTTTACTCTAGGTATCACTGTTATCCTTTCCCTTAAGTAAGGTTAGGTAGTGAATAACCTCACCAAATCAATCCGTACTTCATATCGAATTGTGCCGTAAGTCCTCGTAAGCTCCATTATTGCATCATATCCTCTGGAGCTATTCGTAGGTTTTTACTTACTGTTTCATTCGTCTTTGTCACTCTTTTCGTACCTTTCCCCATTAACCCTTTTTTAAGTTTTCTACAAGCTTAGACGCATCTAATAATCGACTTTATCTGTTCTTGGTCATAGTTCATACCATCTTGGTATTAGAGTGAAGGTTTTGTGTGAACTATAGTTAGTTCTTCTTAAAGTTCTATTGTGTTTTGTTTTTGCGCATGTGAAACAGAGTCAGTTACTGTGTTCATTTGACTGCTATGTTATTAATTGTTTACCTTCTGAAGTGTTTGTTTGAATTTTAAATTTGTGAGAAAAAAAAAATGATGGACCTAAGTAAGAATGTAAGTACTGGTGATGATAGTAGAGTTATCCACCATGGATGACAATCTCAAGAAACTCCCAGAAGCACTAATGAGAAACTTGATGAGGTAGCTAACTTAGTGTGAACCGTGACCTGAGCTGTTCATGTCCTATCTTGTCGACCCACTGAGACTGTGCAAAACACTCTACAATCTACTCAACCTATTAGAGGTCAAAATCCAGCTTAGTCAGTTCGAGGTGGAAGAGTTAGCGAACAGGTAAGGCGAAGGATAGACCTGAGAGAGCTTAATGAGGAAGAAGAAGAATATTTTGAAGAGAAGCATGTACAAGTCCCTAAAGCATCTAACCATGTGAAGTTTTGGATTCTGAGTTCCAATGGATATTGGAATGCTGATGAGTATTTGGATTGGGAAGAGAATGTGGAGAGTGTATTTGATTACTATCAATATGAGGATTATGAGAAAGTGAGGACTACTGTTGTTGAATTCTCCGAATAGGTCGCCATGTAGTGGAAGAATTTTCAGGCCATGAGAAGAAGTGAAGGGGACCAAGAGATTAACACCTAGCCCGGGATGAAGAGAGTGCTCAGAAACATATTTGTACTGGAAATGTATCTCCAAGATACTTTCACTCGGCTTTAGAAGCTGAGATAAGGGAGTTGAACTGTTGATGAGTATGTTCAAAAATTCTAAATGCTTATGATAAGATGAGAAGTAGAGAACCACCTGCCTGAACAGTCTCAAGGTTTATTATTAGATTGAGAAGAAACATCTGAGACATTATGGAGCTCCAATGATTTAACACAATGGATGAAGCTATTAGGATTGTCCAGCGAGTAGAAAGGCAAAGAAGGAGCCAACCAACGACTAGAATACCGACTAGCCGACTAGCCGACTAGGATAGGCAAGTCATCAAGTTCAATCTAATATTGAGCTAAGCAGAAGAATTGATGTTAGAGCTGAGTAGAAAGGTCGTCCTAAAGATGTAGTGTTAACTCGAACGTATAAGAAGGGGTAAGGGTTTGGTAGGAAGATTAGCCAGATTAAGTAGTTCAAGTGTCAAGGGTTTAGACATATGATTGCTTAATACTTGAACCGAAGGACGATGGTCATTAAGGGAGACTCCTGAAGTTAGAAGTAGAGAGTACGGATGAGGAACTCAAGGACGAGAAGGTTTCTACTGAGAAAGAACTGATTAAGGACGATGTGTTTCTCGAGGACTTAGATAAGTTACTCATAGTTGTTTGGCTCACTATGAGAGTAGAACCCTCACGAAAGTAGGAGCAAAGAGAGAATTTGTTTTATACCACCTGCAAGGTGAATGATTGGATATGTGCTCTCATTGTAGATAGTGGAAGTTGTACTAATGTGGTATCGGCCGATCTTGCTTCAAAACTAAAGCTACCGATTGTTGCACATCCTAAGCCATACAAGTTGTACTAGTTGAGTGAGAAAGAAGCATTACATGTCACTCAGCAAGTACTACTGCCAATTACTATAGGGAATTACTCTGATTAAGCCCTTTGTGACATGCTGCTTATGTGCGCTTCCCACGTGTTGTTGGGTAAGCTGTGGTTATTTGATAGGAGAGTTATACATAACGGTTATAAGAACACGTATATGCTAGAAAAGGATGATCAGAAGATCACGTTGAATTTGATGCCACCGAGAAAACTTCAAAAGCTACAAACGAAACTCACTCGCAGATTGAAGAAAGCTCTAGTGATGAATAAAGCTGAGCTACAAGAAGTCATCAATGCTAACGAGTCGACCTTATTGTTGGCCAAGCAACTATTGGAAATGAAGGAGCAGGATGAGCTTCCCCAGGAAATCAAGGGGTTGCTAGATGACTATACCGACCTGTTCTTAGAATAGTTACTTAAGGGGTTGCCCCCAACTCAAGGCATAGAGCATTACATTGACTTAGTACTCAACACTACATTGTCGAATAAGCCAACTTATTGGATGAATCCCGAGTAAGCTTCTAAACTCCAACGTCAAGTCAATGAGTTGCTAGAAAGAGGTTATGTGAGAGAGAGTCTCAACCCTTGTGCCATGCCTACACCTGTAGTGCTGAAGAAGGATAGAACCTGGCAGATGTGTGTTGACAGCCAAGCCATAAACAAAATCATGATCAATTATAGTTATCTGATCTCAAGGCTAGAAGATAAGTTGGATGAATTGAGTGGAGCCAAGATTTTTAGAAAGATTTATCTCAATTCTGGCTACCATCAAATCCACATGAGTTCAGAAGACGAGTGGAAGACTGCGTTCAAGACTCGATATGAACTTTACAAGTGGATGGTCATACATTCGGCTTGTCTAATGCCCCGAGCACTTTCATAAGACTTATGAACCATATGCTGAGACATCTCATTGGGAAGTGTGTCGTGGTGTACCTTGACAACATTCTGGTCTACAATGCCGATATGCCATGTCATTATAAACATCTCAAAGTAATCTTGGATATCCTTTGTGCTAAGAGACTATTCAGCAACTTGAAGAAATATTGCTTCTACCATGAGGAAGTGGTATTCTTGGGGTATGTAAACAATAGAGGAGGCTTACGAGTTGATGATAAGAAGATCAAAGCAATTGTCGAGTGGCCAACTCCTACCGCTTATGCCGACGTAAGAAGTTTCTAAGGATTAGCTTCATTTTACAAAAGGTTTATCAGGAAATTTAACACCATCACTGCACCACTTACCAAGTTAATAAAGAAAAACACTAACTTTAGATTGGGAGAAAGGGAGTAGAGAAGCTTTGTCGACATAAAAGAAAGATTGACCTCCGCTCCGGTGTTAATGCTATTCAACTTTAACAAAATTTTTGAGCTAGAATGCGATGCATTAGGTGTTGAATTAGGCGTTGTCCTAATGCAAGAAGGCTAACCAATTGCCTTCCATAGTGAGAAGCTACGAGGACCACAGCTGAACTACTCCGTGTATGACAAGGAACTTTTAGCACTGATTCGAGTAATGCAAGTATGGCAACATTACTTATTATCGAGAGAATTTATCATATATGCTGACCATGAATTGCTGAGGTACCTCCGAAGTTAGACCAAGTTGTCAAAGTGGCAGGCAAGGTAAGTTGAATTCCTTAAAGGGTTAAATTTTGTGATAAGGTACAAGTAAGGAAAGAGCAACATAGTTGTAGATAGTCTTTTGAGGAGGCATGCGCTCTTATTAAAACTTCAAACCAAGCTGTTTGGTTTTAAGAGTATCAAAGAATAATACCCCGCGAATCTATATTTGTGGATCAATAATTTCGCGATGCATCGATAGGAGGATAGTAAACAAGTATCATATGGAGGATAGCTATCTATTATGAAGGGGAAGACTGTGCATACCAACTTGTTCCCTATGGGAATTATTGATCAAGGAAACCCATAGTGGAAGGAAATGTCCTTATTGTCTTTTCCCTTTTGAGCAAGTTGCCTTAACTTTCAAGTATAAATACCCTTATACTTATAGCTATAACTCATCAAATTACCTTCAATACACTTGAGTACTTTCTTTCTTGCGTAAACACTACTTGTTTACTTTCGGCATCACTCTTATCATTTCCCTTCAGCAAGGTTAGGTGGCGAGTAACTTTATTGGACCAATTCGTGCATCATATCGAATTGTACCGAAAGTCCTCGAAAGCACCATTGGTGCGTCATCTCCTCTGGAGCTATTCATAAGTTTTTGCTTACTATTCCATTTGTCTTTGTTACCCTTTTCGTACCTTTCCTCATTAACTCCTATTTGAGCATTCTGCAAGCTTGGACCTATCAGCGATCGGCCTTATCTGTTCTTGGTTACCGTTCGCACCAGGTTAACTTCTCGAACCAGTAGTTCCCTTAGAAAACTATTCGGCAAGCAAATCTACTTTCCCTTCATCAAGGACCCCTCACTCAAGTAAATACCGTCTATAACTCCTCTATCACTGCACTTGGCTACTAAAAGTTCAAAATGTGGGTCATGCTCATATCGATCAGGTACAATGACAAATCCAAGCACTTTAACTTGCAACGTTGTAATGAGGGTATGATGGCGAGAAAGTATATCGGCTACTATGTTGGTGCTTCCCTTCTTATACCTGATGACATAGCAAAAGGTCTCTAAGAACTCGACCCACTTCACGTGATACCGAGAAAACTTCTACTACCTCCGAAAATGCTTGAGAGATTCATGATTTGAATAGATGATAAATTCTCTTGGCAACAGATAATATTACCAATTCTAAAGTGTACGAACAAGGGCATAGAACTCCTTGTCATAGGTTAAGTAATTCAAAGCAGCACCTTAGAGTTTTTTGCTAAAGTAGGCGATAAGTCGGCATTCCTGCATAAGGATAGTACTAATGCCAACACTAGATGCATCACATTCAACCTAAAAAACCTTCTCGAAATCTGGTAGGGTAAGTACTAGAGTAGACATCAACTTACACTTCACATCTTCAAAACTCCTCTAAGCCTTTTCTATCCATTTAAACTCAATGTTCTTCTTGGTCAATTCAGTCAACAGCATAGTTATGGAGCTAAAGTTTTAGATAAATCTTCGGTAAAATGAGGCTAGGCCATGGAAGCTCCTGACCTCAGCCGCATTAGTCGGTGTAGGTCACTCATTAATAACTTTGACCTTTTCCTCATCAACTCAAACTCCACTCCCTGAAACGACATATCTGAGGAATACAACCTCGCTTTGATAGAACACACATTTCTTCAGGTCGTTGAATAATTTCTCAACGTAGAGTATGTTAAACACTAATCTCAAATGTTTGACATGAACGAGAAGATTGACACTGTAGATAAGAATATCATCAAAATAGATCACAATGCATTTACCGATCAATGTTTTGAACACATGATTCATGAGCAGCATGAATGTACTTGGCACATTAGTTAAACCAAATGACATAACCATCCATTCAAATAGACTATCTTAAGTCTTAAAGGTTGTTTTCCATTCATCTCGTGATCTCATTCATATTTGATGATGCCACTCTTTAGATCTATCTTCAAAAAGATGCATGCACCATGCAACTCATCAAACATGTCATCCAACCGCGCAATTAGGTATCGGTACTTAACAGTAATCTTATTGATGGCATGGCTATCAATGCACATCCTCCATCATCCATCTTTCTTTGGTACTAGCATAACTGGGATGGCACATGGGCTTATGCTCTCACGGCCATATCTGCGATCTACCAACTTATTAACTTGCTTTTTCAGCTCAGCCGCTTGTTTAGGATTAAGTTTATAGGCGAGTCGATTAGGAAAGGCTGCTCTAGGTTGAAGATCGATGTAATGCTCAATTCTTCTCAAAGCAGGTAATACTTTCAGCATTTTAATAGGGAAGAGGTCAGCAAATTCCTAAAGTAGGGAAGTTCTCGACCTCTCTAACCTCTAAGGGTCTCTTGACCAAGAGGAGTACATAGTCTTCGGCCTCAACCTCTAGAGCAAACTAAGCTCAGGAAATCACCAAAGACTTCCGCTGCAGAGATCTAGCAACATTTTGCTAGGCTTCTTGCACTTCCTTAAGATTCATAGGTGTCAATATAACTTTCTTCCCATCCTTTTGAAACATATAAGTGTTTCTATACCCATCGAGTAACACCTGCAAGTAAAATAGCTACAGTCGGCCGAGTAATATGTGAGATGCATACATGGGGAGGACATCACACATCACCTCGTCTCTATATCTATCACCAATAGTAATCAGCACTTTGACTTACTCAGAAACTTGTAATCCTCCTTTCTCATTCAACCAGTAAATCTTATATAGCTTAGGGTATGGAATAGTTGGCAATTTTATAGCTTTAACTACCCCTTGCGTGATGACGTTGGTATAGCTCCCTCTGTCAATAATTACGGCGCATAGCTTACCATTCACCCAACAATTCCTGTGAAAGAGGTTCTTTCTTTACTCATTTTCATTAGCCATAGAAGTACTGAGAGATCATCAAACAACAAAGTAATACTCGGCTTCGCCCTCAAGGGATATCTCAGCCTCTTGATCTTCCTCAAATTCTTCTAGCATTTGATTGGTTGCCACTTTTTCCTCTCCTCCACTCGCACTTTCTACTTCAAACTAGGGCTTGTCTCCCTTTATGGTCATGACTTGGTAATTTGGACATTGACTAGCCATGTATCCATAGCTAAGGCATTTAAAACATTTAATTTCTCGAGTTTTCCTCCCTGAACTCTAACCCTAGTCTCTTTGGATCTTAGGTACCTCGACCTTGCTCTTACCTTGGCCCTCGTCTGCTTTGTTCCAATACGTGACCTCAGTGTTCCACCTCGAAACTATTTGATACCTTATCATTCCTTGATCTACTCGACAGGACAGTCCTATTCGGTATCATGGTTTAGTTACTAAGCATTCAGCTAGCTTGGTTCTGCCATTACCTCTCAACTCTCTAGGCTATACGGATGGTTTCATCCAAAATTATGAGGCTTTGCAATTCCATAACATGACCAATCTCAGCTCGGAATCCCAAGATGAACCGTGCTATAGTTTGGGTCTCAAGCTCGTCAACGTCACATCGTATCATGAGTAACTAAAACTCTCAAACATAGTCGTCTACAAATCTATTACCTTGCCTCAAGTCTTGGAGTCTTCGAAAAGTGTCCTATTCATAGTGTTCAAGAATGAACCTATTCCTCAGAATTCTATTCATTTCATTCCATGTTCGAAACTCGCGTCGGGTTTTCAGGTGAACATTCTGTAGCTTCTTCCACCACATTGCTGCATACCCAAAAAATTCTAACACGGCTACTCTAATGCAGACAACATCTTCATAATCATAAAAGTCAGATATCTTTTCGATCTTCTCTTCCCAATCCAGGTAGTTATCAGCACTACTAGACCCATTAAAGTTCAGAATCTGTACCTTAAGATGTTCGGCACCTCTTAGTGCTCTAAACCCTTGCTCATCAAGCCCAACATACCGGTCTTCTTCTTCTTCGTACTCTTCCACTTGGTCCAACTTTAACCTTCTTTTCACGACTTTGTCGGCATGTCATAGTGGTGCGTAGTTCACTAGAAAGGTTTCCAAAGATCGCTCATTCATTTGCCTCCTCGGCCTATCTCTCATTTCTCGACCTTGCTCAGCAACTCTCTAACGCGATCCATTCTCTAAGACCCTGTTTACTGAGGTAGCAAAATTGGCTACAATAGTAGCAAGATCTTGTAACTGCTCATTAATAGTACGTGATGTTTGTTGGGTTACTTAACCACGACTATGAGCATCACTTTCGACATCGTAAATCTCTTCTTGTACACTAGGATTCAACATTCCTAACACAAAATTTCAATAACTACACTTCACATGGATGGCTACAATCATACACAGTATCTCGAACAGTAGATTAACTAATACTACATAGCTCTCGATCTCAACCTCAACCTCAACCTCAAGCTTTGATACTAGGAATACATGATGTGCCTAAGAGCTCAATTATCACTAGGACTTACCGAGGTAGATTTGAACTGAAATGGATCATTCAAGATATCGAAAAAAATTAGAGGGAAATAGTTTACAACCAAACAAGAGTAGCTGATATAAAGCTATTGAGAGGATGTGACTCACCAACGAACACAACACGACTTAACACCACACTTGATATAATGTACAAGTTGATGTTAAGGTCTACTCACTACTAATCTTAAGTTACTTGGCAAGATTAGATAAGAGTATGTAAAATATGGACTTGGAGAGGGTTGTCTCATATATGAAAAATGTAAGTTATCCGTCAACTTACAAAAGAAAAGGACTATTTATAGTAAGTCCCTAGGGCAACATTACAAATAATGAAATGACAAGAAAGTGTATACAAAAAGGGGATTCCTAGTATATACTAAAAAGGGAAAAAAGGACAAAAGACCAAAAATGGAAAAATAGTACAATGTTAGACAAAGTGAACATGTGGTAGTGCAACATTGGTCTTATATAAATATTCTCTAAGCATAACAAGCAAGGGGAGTCAAAATGTTGCGGCAATAAAGGATCGAGACGAGAGAGATAGCGGTATGGCTAGAGAAAACTATTTGGCCGTTTAAGTGATTCTCTCGTCACTTAGCAAAAACTTCCCGGCAGTGTTTGGTCGGATTACTCGGCATAGGATTATCGGGAAGGGAATGGTCGAAATCATCACTATCGAGTGTATAGATCAACGTATGACAATTGAGAGAGCTCAAAGAGTTCGGCCATATTCCTTCAGCGTAAACTTTCTCGTCATTAGTAAGTTACCGAACGAGAATTCGCCAAGTGAGGGATTGGTGTGCTTAAAGCTATGCACAAGTAATGGGACCATTGGTCGGTAATTCATCAGAATTGATGTAAGCCAAGAAGATGGATCATCTTGAAGTATGAATCTTTCTTATTATCTTCATAAGGGTTCGACAAAGCTCAAAGCATGCTTCTCAATGCTCTTAAATTCAAAGTGGAGCTCGAAGTTATGTCATCCCCTTCAACACAGCTAGCATCATCCTACACGTCATTACTCTTATGGAACGTCAAAAGATATTGTAATTTTTCATGACTTTTGAATCATTGGTATCAAGATATAAAAACAGCAGCATCATTCATCATTATGCTTCAAAGATTTTTATGAATATGGTGACTACTAAGGCAGTTCCCAACTTTCCAACAGTGGTTACTAAGGCGGTTCCCAACTTTCCAAGTGTAAACCGACATCTAATAATAAGGTAACTGCCTGCTCCATTTTCGACATATCACAACAAAGTGCTTGTGTCATTTCATCATTGACCCATCTATTATAAGAATATCAAAACAGAAATAAAAGTCTATTAAAGAAGTTTGTATCCTTATATTAAGATCATTCACAGAAAGAAAACTATCTTCTTCAAAAGCGATCCAAAGGCAGTTATGTAACAATTAGATCACAATATCTAACAATCATCAAGATATAAAGCAAAACGGTGCTAGTATGCAGATTCCAAGCAAAAACAAAATATGAAATCCTAGAAATTAAGATAAAATAGTAGCATAAGAACAAATTTCCCATATTATAAAATTTTAGATAATCATGAAAAATAGGAGCTTTTAACCATGATCTTGTAATCTCGATAAACAACACCAATTATTGACAGTTGATTTTCGTCCCGATGCATGAACACTTGTAAAACAAGAAAACGGCTACGAAAGGCGTCGAAGGGAACTCTAGCATGGCCACTTCGATGACTAAGTCAGCTCTCTTGTGATAAGAGTAAAATTGTTCAATAATTGTGTGAGTGAAAGAATGGAGAGGAAGGTCCCCTTACTCAAAGATTTTGCTTGGTATTTATAGTGTGTCAATGAAGATTGTCCCTAGATTGGATAATTGGACCGGGCTTGAGTATCGAACCAACTGATATAAGCCCACATGATAATTATTGAAAAATGCTTATCAACACGGACCCTTAACTATACTGCCCGATTTAGCTTAAGTCTTCCAGTAAAGGGAGAAAACATGGCATGTACTAGGTTGTCGAATTTATTGACAAATGTAAACGCTATTGTGCATCATTTAACTTACTCCTCATTTACCCCAGCAAGTAGGAAACTAAAGTGGTTAACTAACTAGCTAGCTTAGCTTCACATACCCTCCTCTACCATTGAAGCCCTTAGGAATAATTCTAAGGTATATGGCATACCCTCCAGCTTCTTTTTACATGCCCTTAAGTGTCCACTTGCAATCATCCTCATTTTTAGAACATACAATGGAATACTTGCTCTTTTAGATTCCACCGATCTAAAGTCCGCATAATACTTAATGTGGTAGTGCTTTACAGCTCCTAATATTCTTACTTAATATTGAATCTCATACCTATATAAAGATCTCCAATGTGTAAGTTACTAAACTTTGCATTAATGTCCCTCTCAAAGTGTATCTAACCATCATCTCTACTAGTATTGAAAAAGGGAATTGCATCCCTAACCATTGAACCAGTTGTATTAACCTTCAAAGGGTGTATTAATGTTGATATTAGCTCCATTGAGCATGAGCTTGAGGCATATGAATGTGTAGGAAACATTTTAGAAATATAAGAGTGGGTAGCAATCACTTCAGGAACAATGGGACATGTAGGAGCCATCCTAAGTTCAATATCCTCATCACTGTCATCATCATCATCATCCTCTTCATCTCCCTTAGGATCATAATCATCATCATTGTTACCATCTTCATCATTTAAGGCTCCTATATGTTAAATCATATAGTTATGTAAAACTTCCTTCTATAAGACCGGTCTAACTACCTCGTCAACTACATTATCATCATCCTACATAGGCCTAAACATGAGCAATGACTCATATTTGTATGTTGCTAGTTTGTTAAACTCAATTGGTGGCACATGTGTGGCTTGGATAAGAAGCCTACATCTACTCTTCTAGTCTTTATATACAAGTGGTGAATGTAGGTTTAACCAAATACTTTGACCATCTCAAATAAGTTTTTGACACTGCTATTATTCTTAATGGTGATTAAGGAATAAGACACAACTCCTAAATAGGCATTTAGATGTCTATGCAAAATCTTAAATCATACCTCTTCCCTTAACAACACTTAGATAAATTTCAATACCCTAGTTAACTCTGTTATGCCTCGAAGCCATAGAGTCGCAATAGTCCCGCCGTGTAAACCAATCTATAACAATAATTAACCTTACAATGTCTATCATAAATATAATTTACACAAGACATCTACGATTCCTCATTTTGAAGTAAACAACTCAATTTAGAATTTAGCTAAAATTTACAATAAAAGTTAAAACCTTAAGTCGTATATAGATCTATCTATCTATCTATCTATCTATATATATATATATATTTACATTCACATTATTGTAAAATTCTTAAGAGATTCTATATATTATAATAGTCTACTAAATTACATATCATATATTAGTTCATAATCCTAGAGATACTAATAAGACCTTAGAAACTTGATCATTTAGCTGATTGATCCTCACTCCCCCATAGTTTCAAAAAGAAATTGACCTTCGGATAATTATATTGCGGCTTATCAGTCAGAAGTTAAAGCCTGTAAAAGAATCTATATGGGTATGAGCAACTACAGTTTCGTAAGTTGAATTGGAGACTTATGAAAGTATAACAAATACAAATAAGGTTATCAAACAATTAATTATATGCAATTCAACAAACAAGTTTCATTACACAACATGTTCTGATCCATTATGAAATTAGAGTAATTTCACCTGCCGTAATCCAAGTTGGGGAGTTTCCGTTAATGTAACAGCTCACAACAAAACCCAAATTTATGCAATGGAGACCCCTCTCCCCTCAAGACTATCCTTCGAATCAATGCCCTCATCTTCACCGCGACCTTCTCTCCTATCGCCTAGTTCAGCTAAGGATGAGGAAAAGACCGTTATATTATCCAATGCTATCCTTTTTTAAGGTATCAATATTTGATTGGAGAATCCTAATGATCCCTTAAAGAGTTGCAATGCATGTCTAATTAGGGTATTTAGGTTGGTAGTGCTTAAGCATGGTTTAGGGTGATCAAACAAATTTCACGCCATTCCATTCATATCAATAACTAAATACAACACAGAATTCAGTACAAGATTAGATACTCAATCATATGCGTACATAACTATTTACAAATATAATAAAATAAAATCCTAAGTTTCCGAGTACCTAAAATAGTACTTCAAAATATAATATAAATATGACTTGTCTCTATGTCCTATAAATACGTTTTTAGTATTCATATCTTGATGAAATAGATATATATATATATATATACTCTAGGTTGTGATTTAACTCAATTATTCTTATATACATATTTGTTATTTTGATTCATCTTAGGTTAGTTTAAGGTTCGGTTTTCAAATCCGATTCTAATTGAGGTTCTAAAGCAATTCTAATTATAGGTATTATACATAAAGCCTAAAAATACAAGCCGAACCCTAATGTGAAATTGATCACATTAGGCTTGAATATCCTAAATATCATGTTTAGTCCTAAAATAGTATTCTAGTTTACTTGGTCTATTCAAATCCTCATTAGTGTACCGAATTTACTTTCAATATGAGAAAATTTTACATTTTTTATATAATTTCCTAAATTTAAGTTTCTCACCAAATTTAATGTGTATTAATATTATTATTATATTATCCAATTTAACCTAATATTTTATATCTACCATAATTCTAATTCCACATATTATCAAATTACCTATATTTATTATGTAATACCCCTAATAGTCACATCTAACATCTTAAATATCACAATGATCATACCACATCGAATACGAATATCTTAAAATCTCTAATTATATACTAAATCAGTAATTATTCAATTAATCATTAATTAACCCAAAAAATCCCTAATTATATACATATTTTAATGGCCTAAAAATCACTTAAAAATTTTAAAAATTAATTTATGAAAAAAAGCTTCATAACACTATTCTATATCACTTAAGTAGCCTATATAAAAAAATCAAGCTCAAAACTATACTGATAAGGCTATTTGATTCTAAATTGAAATATGCTCAATTTTACTCGGTTTCTCAAGTACCATATATTTTCAAATATAATTAAATCTAACTAATATTTTTCCCTAAATATACATACAATAAAACATCAAAATAATGCAATTCATAATTTTCTAGATAAAATTAATAATTTACATAAATTTTTTTTGATAAAAATTAATAATTTTAATAATTTACACAAAATCGGCTAGAATTTGGACTCACTAAACTATTGGATTTCCGGCCATTAGTGGCAATCCAAGGGGTGTTGACTAGTCCAAGCGGTAGGTGTGAGGTGTGATGGTGGCGATTTGGTTCTAGGTGATGGTGATTTGTAGGTTCGGTTTAATTACCCCTACTATATAGAAGTTTTGTAATTTTTTGAAAAACCCTAATTTTCACCCCTTTTCAGTTCTCTCCAATTTTCTAAGATTCTAAACAAACTAAATGAGCTTCTGGCAGAGTTTGGCTATTTATAGAGCTCTTAGGGAATTTTAGTGTATTAAATTGACTTAATAATTGCTTTATCCACTCTAAATTGCCTTTTTAAATGTGTGAATTTAATTAGTCTAATTTTTTTTCCTTCTTCCCTGACCTGCTACAACCCAAATCTAGATCATTCCCCACTTTTTCTGATTTTTTTTCTTCTTTTCCCTCGATTTTTAAAATAATTTTTTAATTATTTAGTATTTTTTAAATATTTTAGGTGATTTCGTACATTTTTATCTATGCTTAAATACATATGGAGTGCAAATAAATACTCATAAATATTATTTATGTTATTATATAATTTTTAGTATATATATAATTTATCTCTAGCAACTCATTAGTTGTCGAAACTCATTTTACACATTTCAAATAAATAACGGGTAATATACTTAAATTTTGATATTATAATATTCTATTATTTTAGTACTTATTTTTCTAAATTCAAGCCTATGGAGTCACTTTTACTAGAATTTATAGTTTTATTTTATAATTTAAGCATAATCGAATCATTTAACCGATCACCCTAAACTTTATAAATTAAGTCCAATCCAATAGTTTTAATGCTTATAAACTCTTTGCAATAATTTGAAGAAATTCACATTTATTATCACTTTCAACATCTTCATTGGATCTTAATCATACTCTGGTTTCGAATTTTCATTCACAATATTTATATGAGCATAAACCATAAATGTAATCGTATTTACCATTTTTTCGCCTATCCACGTAATAAAGAGCATGTTGGTTAATGCACTATGCTTTGTATACCCTACATTTCTACCGCATGCCATTTCTCATAACCTTATCTAAACAAACATTTTATTGAACATTCAAAGTGTAAAGTGCAACACACTCAAACTTCAATTCCACTACGTCTACATTATGTGCCAATTTACATTTTATTAACATATCGTAAGACTAGGTGCTATAGTATCCACATTCATACATAAAAAAATCTAAATGAGCAAAACACATCAATATAAACACATGCATATCTAGGGTGCGTTTCATGTAATTTGATTAATTTTTAATGATTCATGTATAACATTTATGTAATTGGAGTAAAGAGATATTTATCTTCGATTTCTGGTGAAGATTTCGCAATATACAAAGGTTCTAACCTTAGAAAAGGGTATAAATGTGTAGTGTAGTGAAAGTGTTTTTTAGAAAAACACATTTGCTTTTATAAATATACAAAAAGCGCCTTTCCAAAAGGTGTTCTCTTTACATATATATTTTTAATAGAATGTGCCTTCTAAAAACGTATTTTATTTAATAAAATAGTAAAAAGGCACCCTGCCTTCCTTGTTTAAATAAATAAATAAATATGTTTTTTAAAAAAGTGTTTTCACTACTCTATAAATAAAATATATTTTCCATCAGCTCCTTTTTTCAATTTTCTTCTCAAATCCTCTATCTAATTATATAATAAAACTAAGGTGTGACCATGAAGGAATTTATTGCTTTAAATTTTTCTTTAATAAACTTTTAATATATTGTTTATTTAAACAAATTTAATAATATTATTTATCAAACTAGTTATCAAAGACTAGAGCTAGCACGTGTCTAATAACAATGAAAAAGGGTTGAAAGTTAAAATTATTATAAAAAAGGTGGAATTGTAAATGGAGTTGAGTCCAAAATAAAATAACAACAAATATTTTTAAAAAGGCAATAAAAAGTTTTTCTACGCCCAGGCTCAGCCCAACACAAAAAAAGCCCATTTCGTGAAACCTTTCTACGAATACCAAAACCCTCTATCATGCTCCCGTCTTCCCCACCGAGCAAACCCTAGGAACATAAAGAGACACGCACATACGCACGGTCTCCCTCTAGCAGTCCATCATGGGTAACTTCGATCTCCTCTCCGATAAGCTACGTACTTACGTTTGGATATCTAACTAATCTAAGTACATTTCTTATTGCAGGTAAGGTTCACGGATCTTTGGCTCGTGCCGGTAAAGTGAGAGGTCAAACACCGAAAGTCGCTAAGCAAGACAAGAAGAAGAAGCCACGCGGACGTGCCTACAAGCGTATGCAATATAACCGCCGTTTCGTCACTGCCGGTAATTAATTGGAATCAAAATTGAATCTCCTGATTTTATCGTCAGAATAGATTTGAAATTTCTCCTTAGTTTCGGGTGTTCCATATGACTTTGGTTCGTCTATCCGGATGTAGCCGGTCCAATTTACTGACGTGCCCTTGCTTTAAATGAAAGTTAAGGTTATAGTTAGGGAAAGTATTAGGTTTCGTCACCTAAAAAGCACAGGATTGTTAGCAGTTAGTTGTTCATATATCGGGAGGTAGCTGATCACATTACGGCTTGTGTCATTGTTAATTAACAAAATGTGGCATTGTGGTGGTTAATGCTCGTTGTTATACTGTGGTAAAATTGATAAGAAATGGTAAAAACATCCAAATGTAATAAAAATATTGCCCATGGAATGCTATGAGCCTGTTAGTTCATCCGGCTTCTTGTTCTTATGATGTGATTTAAAAGATCAATGCTTTTCAGTTGGGGTTTGTTACTGCCTGCTTGATTTACTTGAAATTAAGGTTATTACTCTTGGTCGTTGATTATTTATAAGCTATTGGATATGCATGCCAGGTTTTTGTTGGAGTGTTTATTTCTAGATATCATCTGATATCAGAAAATTTTTAACTGTTATTATTGCACTTTCTGTGAATAATATTCAGACTATAGATGCTGTTGCTAGTTTTTGAGTGTTCTGATGGAAAATTCTGTTTTCAAGTAGGGTTGTTAATTGTTGACATGAGATGATGACACGAACATGACACGACACAAAAGACAAAAAAAAAAAAAAACGATTGCATTGTAAACTGATTATTTGTTATCTTTATTTAATTTCATCCTCATGAAATAAAAACACAAAGCTGACCGGCCAATGCAAATTGCCACCCCTGTTTTTAAGTATGAATTGATATCACAACTTACTATATTGATATATCCATTTCCTTACCGAAAGGTCAATTGATTATGGTGAATGCTTAGGGAACTTTAGATCTGTTGATATTCTGGCCATTGTGATAAGTTGATTGTTCAATTTCAAAATTTATAGTTGTGTTTTGAGGCAAAATAGATTTTGAAGTTCGATATTTGTTTCTGTCATGCCCACTTAGGTGTGGTGTAGTTAGATGTAGTAGGGTGTTACTTTTGTTTGGATAAATAGATGTAGCTGACTGTTGCAATGCCAATAGCCACTGTCCTTTTATTGTCCCAGTGGTGTGTAATGGGTGCAGATCAGTCTTTGTGTTTTGCGAGGATGGATGTCGGGGGTTTCCAGTGCATGTTATAAATTACTTGTTAGTCGTTATGCTGTTTGCTAGACTATGCTGATTCAGCAATAGATGTTATGGCTTGCTCACCCAGTTATTGTAGTTTCTTATGCAATATGGCCTCTTAAATGTGTTCTTCAAACATTTTAATTCATGAGATTTTTCATGGATCCTGAAATGTATCGTTCTTAATGATTGCATTGTTTTCTAAATTTAGAATGGATTCAAATTCCCTTTTTTGTTTTCCAGTTGTTGGCTTTGGCAAGAAGAGAGGACCCAACTCATCGGAGAAGTGAGCTTCTTGTACAAGATGTTCCAATAGATATTTAGAGTGTTCAGTTCTTCCCTTAATGATTTTGCCGCTAAGTTTATAGTTTTTTGTTTGTTCAAGACAGTATTGTGTTGAATGGATGAATGATCGGTTAAATTAAAATACAATGTCATCTGGTTTCACTGAGTAGCAGTTGTTTATGATTGTTTGACTATATTTATTGTGTTTTGATTTTTTTTATCAGTATGTACTGTGCATTAACCCTGCAAAGACTATAGATAATTGAATGATAAGTGATTATTATTGGGAAATTTGTTATCCGAAACATAACGACTTCAATTGGTTATATTCACTTTGTTGCTGTTGGGCAAATTAAAAGCCATTAGCTCGAACATGTCTTGGAAATTTTCTGCAGTGCTATAATGAACCAAGTTTGATCCTTGCACCGTGAATTTACCAACATTTGGGATGGAAAATAGCTAAACATGTTTTGGCTTTTAGAACTAACCCATGTTGGCTTTTGAACCTGTGACTCATTCATTCTTGATTTGGGGAGAATCTAATGGAGATTCCATAGTGCGGTATTAGTGTTTAAGTATGAATGATGTCAGCAGCCTTGGCTCTTTCCAGTAGACACCGTACTGACAAGAACTTGTCACCTCGGGCTTTAACTATTTCTCCCTTTTCTACATGTCTAAAGAAGCAATGGAAGTTGTACCTGTTTTTTATATCTACCACCCTCTGCAGTGAGTGTGCACAGCACGGCTAGATAGCCATCTGGTGCTGGACTTCGGAGTTGCTCTGTTGTCCATACGAGGTTTTGCTGCTCCTGAGATGCTTGGAGTGAGTTTTGTCGAATGTCGTAACTCGTAAGAAATTTTTTACGGCACATAAGGAGGAAATGGAAATGGAATTTTATTATTTTGGAGAATAGAATTCGGATGAAATGGAATTATAATTATTAAGGAATTGAATAATTGTGTAATAAAGTGTGAATAATTCTTATGATGTTTACTTAGATAACTTAGAAATACTCAAACTGCCTTTCCTAATTTAAACAATCATATCAAAATATGCAAAACCAAAACCTCCAAATCCACGGTTTTATCCAAATTGTCCTCCGTGAATTAAACAATCATATAAAAAATGCAAAATCAAAACCCCCAAATCCACAGTTTCTCTTCATCATCAGTGCCCCCCTATTCAATGTTCAGTCGATTAAGCGGTCGACGTCACCGTTGAGGAGAGCCCTAATCGCCTAACCCAAGACATGCATGTTCCGCCTTGAGTCGTCCTCCTTATCACCATGCCTGACGCCGTAAGGCTCACAAAAACAAAACCCTAGCAGAAGTTGCAAGCCGTTATCCAAATAGAGGCACAGTCGTCGAGGAAGAAAAAGTGCTGGTATGGACAAGAAGGGAAGGTGTTTACTTACTTTTCCTTAGTGAATCTGGATGCACGTAGAGATTGGCGACGGATTTGGGCTGCAATGTCGTGCTTTGAACCCTCCCTAGAGTTAGAATGGTTGAGGAGAGGGAGACAACGGGCTTTCCACCTCTGCAAATGGGTGATTGGAATGGTTGGTTAAGTTTTCCTCGGGTGGAGTTTGAAATCGACGAATGAACGGCTGCAAGCAAGGAGTGTTGACAGTGATTAGATGAATTTGTGTGAGGGTGGAAATTATCGATTTTGATTTTTAATGAGGGTATTACGGGGATTAAGGTATATAGAAAGGGGGTGGGGGGTACCAAAGGAGAATTCTAGTTCCATGATTTAGGGGAAAATGGATTTAACGGGAATCCATATGTCTGTCGGTCAAATGCAACTAAACTTAGGTATACAAAGCTACTCGGGGAATTTGGGGGTTGAATGGAATTCCCACTCTCCCAGCTGAATGTGCTGTTAGAGTAATATGCCACCAGTCCATTTATTAAGTATGGTCAAATACAAGTGACTTGGAAGGATCATTTGAAATTCATAATGATAGAAGGTATTAGAAATTAAGTAGATAGAAGCCTAAAAGGTTAGATGATGATTCTTAATGTATATTTTAATCGATAGCAAGTGATTATATGTACAAAGAAAAGGTTCTCTGTCTTTGTACTAGGTATGACATTGTTTAAATACAGACAAAAGGTTATATAGTTAAGATAGAAGATTTCATATATGTTGTTAGGTTATGTTGGATAGTTGTAGGATTAGATCAAAATCCTACCTTTATGAATCTAGATTCATTGGATAAATATATTTAATTATATTTTTACAAAAGAATTTATTAAGAATTTTCAGGCTCGATAGTTTTATAATTCTGAAATTCAAACTTCGAGATCAAATAAGGTCACACTATTTATCTTGCTTCAACAGCACCATGGGATTTCAAGGTTATCAAATAAAGATCAGTATAACAAGGAAATTATTTCTCAAACGAAGCTTTATAGATTTTTCGAAGAATAATTCAATATGAATGTTGGGAGGATATGTTCATACAAGATACGGTTCGGTACAGAGAACCAACACAACTCAATCATACTTTCTCATTTATTCAAGCAAAATACTTTCTGATTTTTAAGAAATTTTCACTTAAAAAATAAATAAATTGAAGAAGTTTAATTCTAATTAAGCGAAACTAGTAGAGGATTTTTTTTTTCGAAGGTGTTATTCCTCATCTGCTTTGACATTTTATGGTTTTTGGATACTATTGTGAGGGCGTGAAAGTACTAGAATTGTAAGCTTCAGACTTGTACTATTTTTCTCTCAAATAGCAAATGATCGATGATTGGATCATAGCAAAAGAGCTAGAAGAATTGACTGCTGCACCTCATTTTCTTTCTTTGTTCTATTACTTGCATTTTATTTTATTTATGTTCTTAATGTTTGAGCATAATATTATCATAGCATAAGATATTAAAAAAGGATTTTTGAAAAGTTTTTTCCTTTTTTTTTTTTAAAAGAAATTACAATCAATTCAAACCCTTCTTGATTCCCTTACACCCGACTTTGGGATTGTGGTTCCTTTCCTATTAACGCATAAAACTGACTTGATTTTCAAAGCAGCAACTAAAATAAAACAGCTTCACCATAAGCTTTAGAAATCTGCTATGTAAGATTCACACGCAACTCAAATCAGTTTGGAACTTCAAATCATTTTGAGTTTCAAGATTCTTTTGTTTCCAATAATTTTGGGTTTCAAGTTTTACTCGTATGATTCACAACTCATCATGAGAACCGTCTCCGTATGGGGCGGATTGGGGAAGTTCTTCTTCAACTAGTACAGGTTTCAGCTGCTTTTCAAGGATGTACCTCATTGCAAGTGATGCATGAAGTGCTGCTCCATATGGAAGCACGTCTTCATTAACCCTGAAGTAAGGAGAATGCCCTGATTCAAGCACTCCTAGGCTGTCGTCCTTCATCCCCACGTAGTAAAAGTATCCTGGAACTACCTCCATGTAAAATGAGAAGTCTTCCGCTCCCATAAGAGGTTGTAACTCCACAATTTTGTCTGCACCAAGCATGTCTTTTGCGACATCATGGAAGTGCTCATGCAAATCTTTATGGTTCTCTGTGGCTGGGTAAAAAGGCCTAGCACTGAAGTCCACTGTTGCATTACACCGCTGCACGCTAGCTTGTTTGACAATAACCTATTTGTCACAGGAAAGAAGTATCAGCCATGTAAGCAAACTTTCATATATACAAGGCTAGACAGTTAACTGTCTCCTTAAGAGAAGAGAAGGCCTCTCAAACTATGTTCCTATATTGTTTACTCACTAGAAAAAAGTGACAATGAAAAATGAGATTGATATCTTAAGAGTTCTATCACCTCTTCAATCCTTTGCTTCAGTTGCAATAATCCTTCTTTAGAAAATGCCCTGAATGTCCCACCAACGGTGACAGAATCAGGAATGACGTTGAATGCACCACCTCCTTGAAATTTGCCAACAGTGACTACCTGCACGGATAGTTATGCGCATAAACAAGGCATTTACACTGAGCAACTTGATTGCCATACATCAAGAAGGTCATTGGATGCTTTATAAAATTTCACGCATCAAATCAGAATCCATTTTAAAAACTACTGCCAGCAATAGCTAATTGCCATAAATGAAAGGCAAACACCATTTACTTCTATCGCCCTATCAGCAAAATACCGGTTTTAGATGGATGATTCCCATAGTTTTGAAGTTCCAAAGTTGAAAAAATGGCGATTCTTGGTAACTGGTATACAAAGTATGGAAAATAATGAACTTGATATTACTGCTCTTGTTAGAAACTGTTCCTCTAATAACAGACACGATATAATCAGGGCAAAACAATGAAAAGGCATCAAATTACAGAGATGTGCATAGTTCCTTCAGTAGCAAATTTGTCTGTTGTCAATGAATGTTAATAATATCAATGCACATATATCAATTGCAGAACTAGATTTTATTTGCAAAAATGGATGGATTTTGTTTGCCATGTTATCATGCTTTCTAGCGATGAAGGTAGATGAAAGGAAGAGAAATTACCTGAGAATCCAAGGGATCAGCTTCACGAGAAACAAGATGTTGCAGACTCACAACGATATTTGATGTTGCTACAATTGGATCTATAGAATGTTGAGGGAGGGCAGCATGACCACCCTTTCCATGAATTACTGCATCGAAAAAACCACTTGCAGCCATAACTGGGCCAAATCTTGTTGACACAGTGCCAATAGGGAATCTGGCTGAGACATGCAGTCCAAAGATGGCATCAACATTTTCTAAAGCACCACCTTCTATCATAAATTTTGCTCCTCCACCTCCTTCCTCAGCTGGTTGAAAGACCAGAACCACTGTTCCCTGCAAGCCACAAGAAGTAATGGTGACATATACAACAGATCTGAAGGAACTCGATTAGTAAAATTAGACGTCTTTAAACAGTTACTGCACAAAGTTGGATCAGGAAAATGAATCCATACATGAACAGGAGACATGACAGTAGCCATTGATTTAATTCAACCCAGCATGATAAGATTTTGAAGATGTGAAATTTTTAAGCCCTCTGTCATTATATATAACACACATACTGGTGCACGGATAAGGACAATGCTACCTGAATGTAACATGGCATAGGCATGGACGAAGGATACAACATTTTTATTAAGGGACCAACGATACAGCTTGATGCAAGACAAAAGTGCAATAAAAACTTTTAGAATGTCTACATCAACCAGTTAGCCAAAGACAGTATACATACTCATGCATCACATGGCAGTACTAGTCTATACTCACAGAGTAGCAAGACATGGCTATCGACATCTATCAAACAAGCACATAAATCAATACACCCATGGTGTATCTCCACTACAAACAACACTAACATGCATAGGCAATATAGCCACCGTGGTCAACACAAAAGCACATAGATGTATGTATACTCAATTATTCTATTTATTGCAGAGATTACACATAGCCATACAGGCTTACACCATAAGATAGGCATGAATGAGTATACATCTTCTAAATAACAAGTCATCAGTTAAACCATGCTTGAGGGAAATATCCACTATTTACCATCTTATGTTTATTAGCATTATATGACACAAAGTACTATTGGCGGCGACACTCTTCATTACCTTGATAGTTGATTAATGCAAAAACAGCGAAGTAGAAAGCAAGATAGGTGACAAAAGGAAAGCCATGGAGTTATCACTCTAATATTTTTCTATGGTAACTGTAACATGCCAGAAAGGTGCAACTGGTAACAGATCTATCCCTGTGCTTTGCCACAGCAACATGCAGCTCCAACTTCATTTTTAGAGCAAAGAAGCCTGTGCTATAGATAGCAATGACGATTATTGGAGATCCTACTGAAAGAACAAATACTATGTAAATTATGATACAACAGACAAATGAAAATGAATATGCAAATATACCTGTAACATTTGTTGATAATGTTGAAGGATTTTTGCAGCTCCAAGGAGCATTGCAACATGGGCATCATGTCCACAAGCATGCATTTTTCCAGGAATTTTGCTTTTGTGCTCCCAATCTACTCTCTCCTGCAATGAACATAGTGCTTTGTATTCCATCCAATATTGTACCAGTAAAGATCAATTTCCTTAGACAGTTCTAAGGCTCAAACTTCTCGGCATATCAGTTGAACATAGACACGTTCTTTAAAGTAAAACTCACTTATCTTGTAAGTCAGCTACAAGACATAGGGGGGAAAGGGTGAAATTGAAGAAAATTTTTCTCCAAAAAAGCTCTCTTATTAGAAAGGAGGGCTTTCTCTGAAATGCTTTCCAAATCTTGAGAATGAAAAGTGTACCAGAAAATTGAAAACAATTTTTCAGTTGGATCAAAATATCATCGCTTTAGAATTCTTTCCTCTATTCTTTATCTGCCACCACTACTTCAAAGATTAACATATGCACTATATGCTCCTAAATTTCTTTTTCGGGTAATTACAATATGCAACTGAATAGCACAACTATTTCCAATAGGACCACAATAGTTGATAATCATAAATCCAATCGGCAAAACATTCTAGTTAAAACATTTTCCGGCAAAACAAAGGCAAAAAGGGGAACCCCCAAGCATCTGCTTGGATTCATGTACCAACTTCTCCACTACCAATCAGACAAACTCTTACTAAACTCAAAATTCTTAAAACTATTGCATGAACCTAAGGCTCATGTCCAGTAAAGTAATAAATCAAAAACATCACATACCTCCATAGCCAAAGCATCCATGTCAGCTCTAATAGCCACAAAAGGAGGCTTCCCAGTCCCAAGATACCCCACAACACCAGTAACAGCAATAGGGTACTTATACCTTATGCCCATCTTATCAAGTTCTGATCTTACAAGCTTACTTGTCTCAAACTCCTCAAAACCAAGTTCTGGGTACTCATGTATCCTCCTCCTAATACTCACCATGTAGTTAAAAACATCCTTTGACTTTGCAAATTCAAGAAACTTACGAGGAATTTCAGCTAAATCTTGTGTGCAACAACTTAGCGAGATAATGTCTAGGATCAAAAGCAAAGACACCCATTTGGAAGGAACCTCCTTACCCATGACTTTTTTTTTTCTTTTAATTTCTATTGTTTTGCAAAGTGAAGTAGTGGGAGTGAAAATGAGAAAGGATTGATATAAAGTTGGGATCTTTGGCCTTCTTGAGGTGTGTTCGAGTGTGGAATCTAGTGGGACACGGTTTTATTGGTTCTGGGAAATGCGTAGGTGACTAAGGTGCGTGTGCGAAGAAGACGAGGCCGATGACTCCAAGCGAAGTGTGACGTGAAAAGTTTGTCTTTTTCTTTTTCTATCAGTAGTCAATGGCCAGGAGTCATTGTGCGTGCGGTGCTGTTGATGGTAACCATGAATCCCGCGAAAAAACGAAGAAACATTCTTATTTTAACGGAAAATTACAATATAGTTAATTTTATTAGAAAATCAACATTTAAATTATTAATTTTTTTTCGGTGATAAAATAAAAAAATATTTTTTCAGGTACCTAGATAGATAAACATATATAATAATCCATACTATTAATGGAGTGAATCCATATTATATAAATATATTAATTAATCATGTGCCAAAAACTAAATTTGAACTAGTGACACGAGAATTTTCAGTTCTCTATTCTATCAACTGAGCTATCCCGACTATTACTTATGCATCATCCTCATTTTATTAGATGGCTTGGTTCTATGTCAATTAAAAAGACAAAAAGAGTATTACAAAGTCTTATCTAATCTCCACAATTTCTTTGATTTTCAAAAGATTTAATATGAATAATGCTATTATTGATTGTGAATAGGGATTTTTTGCTAAAATGAAAAGATGTTCTTTTGTATGTGTATTCTATAACTAGAATATAGAATACACGTACAAATTTGTGTTACTAGGAAAAAAAAATCCACTTAGATATCTTTGTGAAACATAATGAATTTTTAACCGCTAAAAAAAAAAAGAATAGGATAAAAGAATAAGGATAATAACTTAAAATCCTTAATGTTTTGACATAATTTAAAATAAGCCCTTGGTTTTTAAAAGGGAAAGTATAAAAAAAAGTCTTAACTTTTAAATATCTTTATATTCCAATCCTCAATATTTTAAAAATTTACAAACAAATACTATCGTTTATGGACATTAGCTAGCAGGGATTTAAGTAGAATTGGGCTTTACATAGTAAGATGAGCCTGTAAAACAAATAATAATGAGGGGCATTAAGGTATTGTTCAGTGTGGTAACTTTAATACTTAAGTTGGACTCGTGTGTGGAGAGAGTAAGAATACTCAAAAGTAAAAAATAACCTCAAGTATGCGAAGGCTTAAGTAGTTTACTATTAGGTACTAATCTTATATTTATAAAGGAGTAAAATCGCTGGTTAGAGAGAAGTTAGTGGATAAAAGCTATGTCCGCAAGTATTAAACAGTGGAGTCATGGTGTTCGACGTATTCTACAAATGTAGGAGATAATTATTGATTTGGTTATTCAGCCTTATCTATTGTCTTCCAGTAATGGTGATCGTTATAAATGGTTGGGCTTCAATCAAGGTCGACCTTAAGGGTGGACAGGCTAAATCTAGAGGGGCATGACTTAAGCAATAGACCTAATTAGGTCGGTGTAGGCCTAAAAGGCCCATATTCAAAAGGCTTTATCAACACTTGCCCGTTACCATCCCCCCTTTCCCCTTCCATCCCCAGTCTCATTGCTATTGTAAAGGTGAAGGGAAGGAAAAAATGGGCTTCTTAAGCTTATGGTGCAGGTTGCCACTTAGGTCGAGGTGGGTACAGTAGATTTGAGGTGGAATGCAAAAGGTTTGACCTTCTTAGTCACTGGGGGATATTGAGTAATTGGTCCTTTACCTGGTCAAAGTGGAGGAGAATCGAGGAAACTACACAATTAGAACGGAACACTTGCATATCGATCCAAACGGATGGCTTCAGGTAGGTACTTAATGGGTCGAGGTGAGCGCTCCGAGTTGAAGTGAAGGTTTAGTAGGTAGGGTGCTTTAGATACTAAGGGTGTAGAGTAAAGGTATTGAGTATACAAAGGCATCAGACGATCTAGGCAAGCAGAACTGAATCAAGTTTACCACTATCCGAGTAGCTCTCATTTGTCTATGCCAAGGCATAATGTTGTCAAAGTGCCAAACAAGTTCTATTAAAGGGGCCTTAGGAAAATTTCTTACGAAAGTAACTTTTCAAATTCTTACTTTATCGTATACTTTCATGGTGCAGTTATTACGATGTGACAGATGTCTTATCTCTGTAGACATGCTTTTAGTTGCATTCGTTTTGTCTTTCAAATGCAGTTGTCTAATCAAAACTATCTCCATATGTTTGCATCGCAATATTTTAGGGGATTTGTGCTTATACAAATCCTTATTATCGCCGATTCGCTTTCCAAAATGTTTAGCCTATAAATACCAAAATTACCTAAATAGATTACTCTTTTGCAAGCTTACACTTTCTTACTTCATTCTAAGCAGCCTTTTTTTTTTCTCTCTTTTCATCAACTTTCTTCAAAGCTCTCTCTTTTTCCCAAACTTTCTTTAATGCTCTTTGCTTTTTTTTTTTTTTTTTTTTGCTTCTTCATTGTCAAGATGTTTACTAACAGTGGAGCAAACACAAGTAAGATGCCTTTTAGTGCATTGAAATACAACATTATGACTGACTTTAAAGCTACAAGGAGTGACGCTACCCGCATAAGAGAAGATGGAGCCACATTGCTGGCATAGTTAGATGATGACCCAAAAATGTTGGAGGAGGCACTAAATAAGACAAAACTTATCGGTGCCATCTTAAGGGATGTTTATTTGTATGATTCCTTACTTAAGGCCACAAATTTGTTCACCATGCTTAAGACAGACAAAGGTTCGAGTGGTCGGATCTATAAGAGAAAGCTTGATATGGCAACAAGTCTCAAACCAGAATGGGTAGTTAAGGTCTAGGTAGGAATGAAGAACCGAGAAGTAAAATGAGGGTTTTGACAGTGAATGTATATGAATATCACACACCAAGACAAAAATACAATCAAAGATTGAGCTTAAAATAGGGTTTAATATAACTCACGAACACCAAATGTCACTTGGGTTTCAAATGAGAGGTTAAATGTAACTCACCAACTCGCTCAAATGAAGGGGTTCGCCATAATCTTAAGGACAAGATTGATAAGAACACAAAAAATATTAAAGAGTTTATCGACACTCAATAATCTAGTAAATGCAAGCTCTAAGAGCTTAAAAGTAACCTTACTCGAAAGAGGAAAGTTCCAAGTGTGTGTATATTCTTCACTATCTAATCATCTGTTTACTAATTACAAATGTTGCTATTTATAACAAGTCTTAAAACCCTAGTGACAAAAATGTAAATAATGTACAAGGCCTTAAACCCTAAAGAATACGCCCATAATTAAAAATAAGGAAAATATTCACAAGAATGCGAAACTGTGCATTTAATAGAAGAAGTCGATGTGCCATCAATCAACCTGTCTAAGAAGGAGTAGGATCTGAATTGGACAAGACTAGTAGTCGAATGTCTGGATTTGAGGAGGAGTCCTTAAAGTTTCATAGTGCTTAGCCGAGATACCCGAAAAGTCAGCCTATAATTGCTAAGTACTAGAATTAGTCGACACTAGTCTCTTCGTTCGTATCGAATGGATCTTTAGCCTTAAGTCCTCGGCCGTGTGGTCTTTTAGCTTCTCAACAGATAACAGACTTGATGTTGGGTGGTTCTTTTTCTTCTGGTATTAGCTCGGCCTTGGCAAAAGCTGTTCGGCCTCAACATTGAACAATTTGGCCTCTGGTTAGAATAAGTCGACTTCAGCTTCTGATAGGTTGGTGTCGGCTTAGGATAGGTCGGCCTTAGCTTGGAGATGGTCGTAAGTTGATTCCTATCATTACCGTAGGGCCGAAAAGAAGTCATCCTTGATGCTAAACAATGAGCACGGGCTAAGATGCCGAGCAAATTTCTCTATCCTTTTCTCTTCACCATGGATGCCAAGTTACTTTGGATTTCCTCAACACTCATGGGGGGTCAAGCAAAAGCTTTTCCCATCATTTTGAACAATATGAGTATTAAGGAATCCATCATGGATTGCTTTTCAATCATACTCCCATGGTTGGCTAAGAAGTAAATTTACAGCATTCATACCACGTCAAATTCAATCTCATCCTCATACTACTTAGTCTTGAATGCTATTCAAGCTCTCTTGTATACATGGACTATATCCTTGTCATTAAACCACTTTAGTCCATAAGGTCAGGGATGCGAGTAAGTTGGCATCTTCATCTTCTTTGCTAGCTAGACAGAAATGATGTTGGTGTAGCTTCCTCCATCGACAACTAGGGAACAGATCTTCCTATTCACCAAACATCGAATATCAAATAAATTTTCCCTTTGTTCAGGATCTACCTTTAGGTCGGCTCGTCATGGTTAGGAGTTCATCTAAATTCTTAACATAAACATCTTCTTCTATCAACTCATCTCTCGAACTCTTGTCGCTCTAACTCTCTATTTGAGCTTCGGGTCTTTCATCTTTTAAGATCATGACCCTTTTATTTAAACATTGAGAAGTAGTATGCCCGTATCCTAAGCACTTGAAGCATTTGACTCCTTAGGCCTTGGTATCGGGTATTTTTTCCTTCTTTACTTTCTTTGTCTAGGTTTGATCTGGTTGGCTGGACTCTCTTCTCTCTAACTTTTTCTCTAGCCTTCTCTTGACATACTTCTCAGGTTCAGGGTTGATTGGTTGAGGTTGGTTAGTCGGCCTCTGATGCCTTTTCTGCCCCTGTCTTTCTACTCTCAATGCTAGATTGATCAGCTCGTCTAATGAGTTAAATAGCTGCAATCAATTATGTTGGCAATGTTGTCTCGGAGCCTACTTAGAAACCTAGCAATGATGTGGTCCTATAGCTCGGTAATCTTACATCTTATCATTAAGGTCTCAAACTTTTGCAAGTACTCTTCGACAGTATTTTAGCCTTGTTTTAGGTGTTGAAAAGTATGGAGCATCTATTGCTTGAAGTAAGTCGATACAAAACGTTAGTTCATTAACTTCTTCATAAGCCCCCAAGTTCTTATTGTCTCTTCTCCTTCGGTATCTTACTTAGCGGCTAACTTATCCCACTAAAGGCTTACATATTCAAAAAGGATAATGAAGCTAGATTAACCTTTATCCGATCATCACACTCATAGCACTTAAACAACTTCTCAACTTAGAGAACCCAGTCAAGGAACTCTTTAAGTTAGCTACTCCTACAGAAGGTTGGCAATTTAAGCTTGATGTTATCATGTCCTCAGCTATGCGCTTGGGGTTCATCCCTTGCATTCCTAGCTGGTTGGTTCACCTTAGATCGACTACTTCTATTAGAGCTCTGCTCAGCCATATTTCTTCTTGGCCTTGGCTCTTTTCTTCGGGCTCGTTGATTCACTTTGGAGTCAACACTCCTATCATTGCTTCTTCTCGGTATGGGTTAGTTTACTCTTCTTCTTGGTTTAGCAGCTCTTCTCAACTATCGCTCATCATTATTAAGCTCATTGGAGCCACTTCTACTGGTTGGTGTTTATTCCCTTCTTTCACCTCGGCCAACACGTCTGTAGCCTCTAACTAAACTAATAAGCTCCTGAATAGAGTTAATGAGATTTTGAATTTGATATTCCAAGTTGTCATTGCGTCTCCTTAAGCTTCCGCAAAGACTGTCTCCACTGTTATTGACACTATCTTCAAACGTTGTGGTCTATACAATAAATTCCAAAGAGAAAATTTAACAAACACGTATCACATTCAACTGTACTCGAATTGGAACCACCACCAAGACAAATCCATAAATAATACTACAATAAAATGCAACTAATAATGACCTAGAAATTAATGCTACTCAACTCTATAACTTAATATAAGCAATATAATACTACGACTACTAAGAACACGAACGATGATTAATAGAAATGTCCATACCAAGAATCAATCCTTAAAGAATACTAATATACGTATCTCCCCAAAGCTTTGATACTAAGATGATACGACAGTAAGTCTTGAACCAGAATGGGTAGTCGGGGTCTGGGTGGGAATGAAGAACCGGGAAGTTAAATGGAGGTTTTGATGGTGAATGTATATGGATATCATGCACCAAAACACAGACACAAACACAATTAGGAATTGAGCTTAAAATAGGGTTCGATGAAACTTATGAAAACTAAATATCACTAGAGTTTCAAATGAGAGGTTAGATGTGACTCATTAACTCGCTCAAATAAAGGGGTTTGCCACAATCTTAAGGACAAGATTGATAAGAACGCAAAAAAGATTAAAGAGTTTATCAACACTCAATAATTTGGTAAATGCAAGCTCTAAGAGCTTAAAAGTAACCTTACTCGAAAAAGGAAAGTTCCAAGTGTGTGTATATTCTTCACTATCTGATCATCTGTTTGCTAATTACAAATGCTGCTAAAACCTTAGTGGCAAAAATGTAAATAATGTACAAGGCCTTAAACCTTAAAGAAATGGGCCTATAATTAAAAATAATGAAAATATTCACAAGAATGAAAAACTTTGCGTTTAATAGAAGAAGTCGGCATGCAATCAATCAGCCTATCTAAGAAGGAGCAAGATTCGAATTGGACGGGATTGGCAATTAGATGTCCAGGTTCAAGGAGGATTCCCTAAAGTATCATAGTGCTTGGTCGAGATATCCAAAAGGTCGGCCCACAATTGCTAAGTACTAGAATTAGTTGGCATTAGTCTCTTCGTATCGTGCTAAGTAGATCTTTGGCCTTGAATCTTCGGCCATGTGGTCTCTTGGCTTTTCAACAGACAACAAACTTGATGCCAAGTGGCTCCTTTTATTACTCTCAACCTTCTGGTATTAGCTCAACTTCGGTAAAAGCTATTCGGCCTCGGTATTAAACAATTTGGCCTTGGGTTAGAATAAGTCGACTTCAGCTTTCAATAGGTCGACCTTGGCTTAGAGATAGTTGAGTTAATTCCTATCACTACACCTCCAACAGTACCGCCAATGTATTACTACTACGTATACCGGACCACATGTAGAATCTGCTCTACTAATCATTGTTTTTCTTGAATATTCATTTTTACCCTTTTGTATTCTTATATATTACTTCTTTAAGGAAATACCCTTTTGTCTTTTTCCTTTTAGGCAAATTGCCTTAACTAATTGGGTATAAATACCCTTTATATTTGTAGTCATAATGATTAAATTGACATTTATGCACTTAACATTTTGTGCTCTCATAAATATTGCTTGTTTACATTCATTTTACTCTTATCCTAACCCTTAAGTAATGCTAGGTAGTGAGTAACATCACCAGTCCAATTTTTGCGTTATATTAAGTTGTGCTGTGAGTCCTCAAAAGTTCCATTGGTGTGTCATATCCATTTGGGCTATTCATGGGTTTTGCTTATTTTTCATTCACTTTCGTTCTTTTCACGTAGTCCCCCTATCACCTCTTCAAGCTTTCCGTAAGCTTAGACCCATCCCCACAAATGGCCTTATTTATTCTTAGCTACAGTTTGGATCAGAGGATCTTTGTGATGGTCCACGAAGGAAACTCAATACAAGACCCCTTGCTTTCTATAAATACCTTGGCATGGTTTCATCCTTGGCCTTATATTCACCTCAGACTTGTTAGATGACATGCATCGGGTCCGAAAAGACTTGTAGGTGCTTGGCACCAATCTCTTTGGCTAACTTAAGATGGTTATTAGGGCCTCATATTTAAATTTGTTGTTATTAGTGTCGAACCTGAACTTAAGGATGTAACAAACTGTGATTTTGTGCAGTCCAATCAATATAAGACCCATACCTCCACCCCCAAAGGTGGATGATCCATCAATATTGAGAGTCTATACCGATTTGTCATCCCTTAATTGGTGTGAACTGTGGCCAAGAATAGATAAGGCCAACCGTTAAATGGGTCCAAGCTTGGTGAAAGCTTGAAGTAAAGTAATGAGGAATGTGCGAAAGAACAAAAACAAATGAAAAGTAAGCAAACTTATAAACAACTCCAATCGATATAACATACTAATGAAACTTTTGAGGACTTATGACATAACTTAATATGATGCATGAGATGGTTTGGTGTAGTTACTTACCACCTAGCATTACTTAAGGATTAAGATAAGAGTGAGATAAATGTAAACAAAGTAGTGTTTACGAGAAGAAAATGTTAACTGTATTAATGTCCAATCTACCTGTTTATAACTACAAATATAAGGATATTTATACTTGAAAATTTAGGGCAACATACCTAAAAAGGAAAAGACAAAATGGGTATTACCTTAAAGAAGTAACATACAAGAATATAAAAAGGTAAAAATAAATATTTAAGAAAAGTAATTATTAGTGTAGCAGATTCTACACGTAGTCCTATACATATAGCGACAATGCATTGGCGAGGTCGTTGGAGGATGCAAACCAAAGAATACGATGATTGCTAGTTCAAGTATGGGTGACTAAGGATCAGCTCGAAGTCTCTCTCTCAGCACCTTGGCAAGGGTGAGGTTAAGTAATTGCTTGACTTAAACGTGAGTAAGTACTCGAGAGTATCCTGGCTATTATCTCAACAATCTACAATTCGGTATACTTTTGAAAGATGGGCAATCATTCAGTTTAGCATGCAAAGTTGATCAGTAGAGAGATACTCGGCTTTGGTAGGGGTCAGTTGGAGCAGGAGGATTCACCTTGCCAGTCCCTTTAGTCTTCGGGCTCGGTTGCAAGTCAATGGTCCAGTAGCTTGATTCCTATCATTAGTGGTGCTTCCTCCTCTCCTGTATATTTAACCACAAAGTCAGCTAACACTTGTGCCTTATAGGTCATCTATGGTTGATATTGGATTCCGTATGCGCTCAGCTCCATTAAGTACTTTACCATTCGTCTAAACGCGTTTAGCTTCTACATCATCATGTATAGTAGCTAGTTTGTAAATACAATAATCTGATGCACTTGGAAGTAGGACTTGAGCCATCATACTAAGATGACGATAACCAAGGCAACTTTCTTTACTCTAGTATACCTAACCTCAAGCCCTTATAGTATGTGACCGATGTAATATACAGGCCTGTATTCTCTCCCTTCTGCTCTAACTAGTACAGAAGAGAGTGTCCAGTTGCTAACGGTTAGGTACAAATATAAATCCTCCCCCAAAATAGGCTTAGAGAGCACTTGAAGGCGTACAAGGAAGTCCTGCAGCTGCTTAAAGGTTGTTGTGCACTGATGAGTCCATTCAAAACCCTTAGGATTCTTAAGGATTTTGAAGAACCCGGCGCATCTGTCTAAGCTTTTGGAGACGAATTTGCTCAATGCGATCACTATGCAGGTAAGCTTCTGTAGGTCTTGAATTGAAGAAGGGGGCTTCATGTCCCTAATAGCCCGTATCTTTTCGGGGTTAGCCTCAATTCCTCTCTAAGTGACTAGGAAGCTAAGAAATTTGTTGAAGCCGACCCTAAATATGCACTTCTAGGATTCATCTTCATGTCGTGTTTCCTCATCTAATCGAAGGCTTTCTACAGGTCATTGACATGATCGCTGGGCTGCTTGCTTTTGATTATTATGTTGTCGACGTACACTTCTATGTTTCACCTGAGCTAGGGATTGAATAAATTTATCACCATACACTAATATGTTGCATTAGCATTTTTAAGGTCAAAAGGCATGACCTTAAAGCAATGTATGATGAATTTGGTGACAAAAGAGGTGTGGACCTCATACTTCAAGTCCATCTTTATTTGATTGTAGCCCAAGAAGGCATCTATGAAGCCGAGTAGGGCGTATCTTGATGTAGAGTTGACTAACTGGTCGATTTGAGGGAAAGGGAAGCAATCTTTTGGGCAGGCTTTATTGAGGTCGGTATAATTAACACACATGCACTACTTCCCATACTTCTTCTTAACCAGCACTACGTTTGCTAGTGAGGTTAGATACTTCTTCTCTATGATGAAGTCGACCTTAAGCAACTTCTACACTTCTTCCTTTATCAACCTACCTTTTAGTACGAAGTGCCTCTTCTTCTATTTGATAAGCCATGCACTATAGTTGATATTGAGGTTATAGGTTGCTAGGTTAAAGGAGATCCTAAGCATGTCCGACACCAACCAGGTGAACCTGTTTGAGTTGGCTTGTGAGAAGGTAACTATCTCCTCCTTCACCTTAGAAAGGGTCTCAATCCTAACCATAGTAGTCTAGTCAAGCAAGGCATCGATTTGCACCTCTTCTATTTTTTCAACCGGCTCGCCTATCTCAACCAGCTTTTCTGCAGGTAGGTTTCTAGTGCAAAGAGTCTACCTGCTCTAATAGCCTTAACTAGAGCTCTTGGGAGAGCTTCTGATCGTACCTATAGATTCCTACCCTAGTGGAGGTCAAGAATTTAGCCTTTAAGTAGAGGGATAAGGTGATGACTCTAAATACATTCAAGCTTAGTCGTCCTAAGAGAGCATTGTAGGGGGATGGGCAATTTACTACTATGAACTCCATTGGTCATCACGCAACATTGTCGTCATCGCTAAGTTCCATATTGAGGGTAACGATTCCCTTAGCTTAGACAATGCTCCCATTAAAGTCGATGAGATTATGGTGGTAGGGCTTTATTTTGATGGGTAACTTGCTCCTCATCCTTTTGTACATATGCAATAAGAGGATGTTAATGGAGCTATCATTGTCTATCATAATCTAGAGGACCTCGAAATTTACGAGCTTTACCCATATAACAAAGGCATATTGATGAGAGGTATTTACCCCCTCTAAATCCTTATCATTGAAGTATCAACCTTTTGTCTCTTCTCCTTAATAGCTAACACTTCGAATGGAGTGTTAACTAAGTTGCTGATGCTTAACTAACTCCATGGGTGTAGCCCTCTAATGATTACATTGATGATGCCATTGGGAGCTCGATTGTTACAACGATCTTCATTCTACTTTGCTCGGACGACCTTAGTTCATTGCCTCTAAGGCACCCTGTCTTTAACATCGATAGAATGGTTGTCGTTCCTTCGCTAGACCACATACTTATCAAAGAAGTCCCGCTAAATAGCATATTCAATTATGTTCTTCAACTAGAATTACTTCTCTATGGTGTAATCATGGTAGTCGTGGAACTGACAATACTTATTCAAGTTTTGACGACTAGGATTGCCCTTCATCCTAGGGGGATTTTGCAGTAAACCTCTATTTCACACCTCAATAAAGACTTACATGATTGATTGGTTTAGAGGGGTATACTATGTGTAGATAGGAGGGTGAAACAGGTTCTACTTGGCTCAGCGCTTCTTATTGATCAAGCCTTTCCCTTTAACTTTAGTTGGTACCTTACTACTAAGGCGATCCTTAATGGATAATCTCTCTTTATCCTTCTTTTAGCCTGACCTCTCTTGGTAAGCATCGTGCTTGGCACGAATGTTGTTCTCTTAGTCCATGTATTTCTAGACCTTATTTTAGAATTTAGCTAGGGTCTTTGGCTTGCTCTTTGCAAGCAATTAGAAGAATTCTCCTGAAAGTTGTATTTTGAGCTGCATAGCATGCATTGCTACTCCTTCATCCAATTGAAGGATTTCAATCATGGCATTGTTGAACCAGGTTACATATTCGTACAGAACCTCCCCTTTGCTTTGCCTAATCAAGTACAAGCAAGACTTATCCTTGGATGGAGGCTTACTAGCCTTAAAGTGGAGATTGAACCTCTATGCCAACTTGTCAAAGGAGTTGATGGAGTTCTCAGACAATTGGTTAAACCATTTCCAAGCTGTTTTCTTCAATTTTCTTGGGAAAGCCTAGCATAAAATGGCATCCCCATGACCATAAAGGTTCGTGAGGGTACGGAAGTAGAGGAAGAGATCATCAAGATCACCAGTGCCTTCATATTGATCCAGGGTAGGAAGCTTGCTATTGGGAGGCAATATTTCATCTTGGATAACCCTAGTAAAGGAGATTTTCTTGTTGGTGACTAGCTCGGTATCATTAGCTGCCTTGTTCCCCTATTGCTTGGAGAGTCTTCTCACAATAGCATAGAGCTCATTGAGGTCGACATTGTATACTTGATGAGTTTAGCATACTACAGAATGTGCCAGTGCTCCATAGGAGTTGGTTACCTACTCGTTTCCAACAAGGGCACGGTTATAAGTGGCCATAGGGGATGTTTGTTGTTATTGCACTAAGGGATCAAGTTGTTGATCCCTGTTGCTCTGCTACTACTACTGTTGGTTATGCTAAATACTGGCATCGGATGTTTCATATGGATGGGTGTGCCTGTTATGCCTCTCGATATCTTCCAAGCAGGTGTAGAGCTCCCTATTTTGGCTTCAAATTCCTCGAGTAAGCGCTTCGCGTACTCCAAACACGCTTCAAGGGCCTCCCTCCTAACTGGAGGTTGACTGTTGGCAGGTTAGTTATTTTCTAACCAATTGTTTTCAAGACTGTCAACATAAGACATATTGTGAATCAAAGGTAGTATTTAGGTGAGTCTTTAATGTGTATTTGGCTAGGAAATTGGATTAGTTTTCTACAGATGGTGCTAGAAGTCGTCTTTAGATATTGGCTAGTAGAGATTTGGTAGAATTAAGATTCGCATAGCTAGATGAGCCTATAAAACAAATAACAATAAGGAGTGCGGGAGTATTGTCTAACGTGGTCACTCCGATGTTTAAGTTAAACTTATGTATAGGGAGATGAAGAGTACTCAAAGGTAGAAAGTAAACTCAAGTGTACGGAGTATCAAGTAATTTACTGTTAAATGATGATCTTATATTTATAGAGGAGTGGAGCTAGCAATTAGAGAGAAGTTAGTGGGCAGAAGCTACGTCCAGAAGTATCAGATAGTGAAGCCATGATGTTTGACATGTTCTACAAATGTAGGAGATGGTTATTTACTTAGTTATTTAGCCTTATCCGTTGTCTTCTAATAGTAAGTGACCATTGTAGTTGGGCGAGCTATGTTATGGGCTTCAATCGAGGTTAGCCTTAAGGATGGATAGGCTGAATTCAGATGGGCACAGCTTAAGAAATAGACCTAGTCAGGTTAGTATAGGCCTAAGAGGCCCATCTCCAAAAGGCCATATCAACAAGTAATTTTAACTGATGGTGTTAAATTTGAACTACAAGTGATATATATCAATTTTCTACTATTCCATATTAAGGGTAAGCAAGTATAGAGTAGATAGGATATGAGCCTCTACTTATACCCTTAGCCTGTAAGTACAGGTTCCTAAATTTTGCTATCCATACCCTATCCTACCCTATGACACTCTAGAACCGCCTTATATTCTGTAAATTATATAAGGTATATGGTACCTTGCAGAACCTATAAATCTTTTTTTTTTTAATAAATTTAAATATGGCTAGTTTATATTTATTTTTCTTTCCTTCCAGTTTCTTTCATTAATTTTTCTTTTTAACCATTTTCTTTATCGATCATTATTATACAAACATATTCATTTTAGTGAAATCTTGGTCTCAACTTTAAATACTAAATAAATAATTGTAAATTAGACTTATTTGGAGGCTAACTTATTTTAACAATAAGAATATTGATAAATTATAAATTACAATATCTCAATTCATAATTAGCATCCATAATGATCCTCCATACATATCAATTACTAAATCTTAACATGTTGACTAAATCTTTTTCAAACCTAGTGCAAACCCCAATGTTAGATAAGGAAAAAGGTATAAATACAAATCTCAACTAAATCTTGATTTGAATGATGTTATATAAATTTATTACGAGATAGTTTTCAAACCTAATATAAAGAAATTATGGCATCAAATATCTTGTTAGGCGACTTTACACAAATTCTTTTTTTTTTTTTTTTTAACTTTAGTAGGGTTGGACTTAGTAAACAAGGAGGATGGAAGGAAAAGAAAATATAATAAAGAAAAGACTAAGGAGGGAGAGACTAATATGAGAACATCGGGTTTAGTTTAGGATTTCTTATATACCACATTTTGTTATTTTTTTAAGCCCATATAAATGAAATGGTATTTTTTTTATTTATTAATTTTATTTAGTTATTATTATAGGTAATTACAAGGTATCCGAGAACCTCTACCCCATACACTTTACAATACAAGTTCTAGGGTAAGTATAGAGTACATCTACCTCATACCCATACCCTAATCTATAAGTACAGATTCTTAGAAATTATTATTTGAAACCTACCTAGTAACTTTAAATACCTACCTAGATATTACTTGATCAAGTAAGGTTTGCTTGGGTATTCTATATAATAAGGTTATTGCTCACACCTAGTCCATGTATTTTAATTAAGTAAATAATATTATAAAGTACTAACAAAATTAAATAAACTCATAAAAAAATATAGAAAACATTAAAAATAATGAAAATTTAATTAAAAAGGGGGAAAATAAAAAAAATATGAAAATTACTAAAATTATATATAAAGTATATACACTTTTATATACACATATATTTGATAAATAAAATAAATAAAAATATATTAACTTAAAAAAAAAAGTAAGAAAAGAAAAAGAACCACCCTAAGGTAAGTTGTTGGCCAATGACCATCTGGGGATGTTGTTGTGCAAACTCTTAAGGTGGCCATCACCCCAACCTTAGGATGATTGAAAAATTAGGTTATGAAGTAATTTATTCGTGGTTATGAATGGCTTGATAGTAATTAAGGATCCTAAATAAATTAAAAATAAAAAACAGAGGTAAAATTTGTTCAGGTTGCACGGTCCCATCTCAACCTGATCGGGTATCACTTCAATAGCATCAAGTATGTCTTTTTTTTAATCAGAGGATAGATTGATTATCTGATGAAGGATGGAAAGTGATTACATAGCGAGCAATGTAGATGATGTCGTTATCATGCACAAAACAGGCAGAAAAGAAAAGAGGATATTCAAACGAAAGAGATGAAGCTGACGTTGTCTCGTCCACGTCGAAAGGTTTTACTCATTAAATTGCACAACTCATTTGATCTAATTAGGCCATATAGGATTGGCCTATTCTTGGGATTTTCACACATAGATTTACCGGTGAGAAGAATCCATAGATGTGCTGGGTACAGTGACCTTTTAACCGAAAGAATTTATTCATGGAAAGAGTATACCTTTTGGTGTTTCTAAATGCCAACAAACAGCCTTTAAAGATATAAATCTACATCATGTATATACTTCTCAGAGTCCAATTTTATCGGCCTATCGAAAGCCCAATGGGAATGATTCGTTTATACGTAGGATCGAAGTTTATTGGAAAACCACGTCTTTGTATTTGTTCAAAACTGATATATTTAATTGCAGGATATGTCATTAAGCTTAACTTGTACCAGTGGAGTCATCAATTTGAGGTGTTAACCCAAATTAAGACGAGTTTCCTTAATTTATAAATTATCAATTGAAGTGAAAATCTTCTCTAAATATTATCTTCCTCTATTGTCTCTTTCTAAAATTTGTGTGTCGTGGGCATTAAATTGACTTAGCACTATCCAACTGACTCGAGAGTGACTAAGTGTTCCACAAGAGTGCTTGCAAGAATTTCTACTATGACAAGTGCATCTCAGCTGAGTTCATGGAGTGAAAATGAAGATGCCATTGGTCGTAGAAGACAATACTCGGGGTATCGGAGAAGAGACCGACTATGAGGATCATAGGATAGAGCTTGGTGGAGAGATTTGTTTATATCACTCAATACCGGGCTTGACAAAGCGAAGCTTACAATCGTCATGGCGAATGAAGAAAAATGTCAAATCCAAATGGAAGAGACATAAAAGAATCTTTGTAGGGAGATATAAGAGTAATAGTTGAAAAGCAATTTGTAAAATCTAAAAAATGGTTAAATGGGTTTTATTGACTTTTAAATTTAAATTTTTTTTTTTTCATTCTTTTTATCTTGTGAACAATTTACTGCAATAAAGTGATGGTAAGCGTGAATTAAACAAATTATAACAGTAAATTCTTTAAACAAAAAAAATAAAGGGAGTAGGGATGAGAAGATAACACAAAAATGCATAAAATCAGATAATATCTACTAAGTTAACAAATATTTAGAGGTTACAATCCCTTATGATGCCACACAGAACTCATGAAAAATCATAAAAAACTATTCTTATAATATTTTACAATAGATACTCCCTTCTAATACCACATAGATATAAATCGTTGTGTCTGTAAAGCAAACAAATAAATGTTATAAAGAATGATCTCTAAAGATCTCTATAGTAATTTGCAAATTACATCTCAAAATTAGACCCAATTTCTTCTTTTTTAAAGCACAGGACTTCATAACAAATTGTTTCTTCAAATTAATAAGTTTACAAAACCTTTCTTATGTGTTAGGTATTTGTTCTTAATCTTTATTCTTGATTTTAATCAACTCCCAAAGTGCTCAAACTTAATATCTATCACAACCATTCTTTATTAGCCAACTACTACAAATATTACCACTATTATAAAAAGAAAAACTGAGCTTGATCTATCTTGTAAGGAGATTAATATTTATGCTATTGTACTGTGACAGTATCAGCATATCTTAATCTATTCAAAAGGTCTTTAGCGACATTTTATATAGACAATCTTCACAACAATTAGGAGATAATAATTAAAAAACAAAAATATAATCATAAAATCTATATAACATCTAATTGTTTATGGCATTGATTTAATAAGAGTTCCCTTGTCATGTTCCCTTTGCTGAAATGTAATAGTCTTTGCATGCATATTGATTAATAATGATAGCCTAACTCCAGTAGCTATCATTGTACCATCAGGTTACATAAGGCATTATACTCGTGCTGATAGTATAAGTGAAAGCAAAGTATAATAATTGATAACCTTAAAGAACAATGATTTATTTAAATGTAAAGAATTGTTTAATAAATGACATTCGTTCTTTAACAAGAGGCTAATGAATTAATTTAAAACCCCTGTAGTTGTGTAGATTAATTCTCAATTGGATTCCCCTTTCTTGGTCCTATATATTGGTGCATTTCCTAACATTTTAATCTAAGTCTTCTCAAAACCTACAAAATTCTATTAGGGAATAAGTGGAACCTCATGCTTAGGAAGTGGATAAGTATTAACATTATACAATAGAAAAATTAAAGCAAATAGTACCAATTCCATTAAAGTACTATGTAATAACCAAATATTAGGTATATAATATCGTCTAATTTGTCATGAGATTAAAAAAATTTACCATATTCTAATATGGGTTTAGAGGAGCTTTCACATCAACGATAACAATAGCAATAGCATATTATCACCAAACCTAAGTATATGCGATGGAACATTTTTCTCCTTTATCAACCAATGTGGATCATCCACTCGATAGCTCTTAATTCAAATCATGACTTTCTTTTTTATTGTCTAATTTAGTAAGGTTGGAAGAAGGTAATTATTTACTCCTCACTTAATGATTGGTGTTAGGTGAGCATGATAATGTAAAAATGAGAAGAAACGCAATGTATGATTAGTTTATTAGGGCTAAGTTTGATTTAAATCTGCTAATGGAATAGCCAAACAATATAGCACAACATGATATATTGTCATAAGTCACATCAACTGGATAGACTCAGTTACTGCCATAACTCATCCACACTCACTTCACGCATATAAGCAAACTAATTATACCTATAAATGGTTTATAATCTCTTGCTAAGATATTAAGATCGCTGTGAAATAAGTCTAACTTGCTAGGGATACGAGTCTTAGATTGCTATCGATACCAAATATTTAGATATATGATTTTTATAAAATATTATTAAATTGGTTTATATGTTATGTTAACATACATGTCTTAGCTATTTAGGTAGTTGTATGAGGTTTATAATTAAAAAGCATTTATTGCTAAGTTGTAGTGCTATTAAACTCTTAGCTTGTTGTTTAATGGGTGCTATGATCCCTGTGTTAACACATGGTACCTGCAGCTTATTTCAGTTGATGCAGTGGAAAAATATGAGATAATTTTATGAAAATCCATATAGGAATTTTCAAAATTCATATATAGTAGTTCAATGTTGCTGTAGATAATTACGTTGTTGAGATGGGTGTCAAAATGTTCGATTTCTATTCAACAACCAGAATTACCGATCTTTTGATCATATGGGTATTGATGGTATTTCATAAAAAGAAGTAGTTAAATATAATAAATACCAATAGTTTGGTGTTGATTAAACCCTCGAGTGGATTCAATTTGAACAAAACATTTCCACAGGCTTAAGTAGTTATTTCAAAATCTGCTTTTGAGCCTTATAACAACCGTATCTTTACTTACTTTACTCTACTCATCCAAGTAAGTTTCGAATAGGTAGGGTCATAGGAAAGGTTTTAGGTATCGATTTTTTAAGACCTACTCCTATAGGATGGAATACAAATATAACATTCTCGAACATTATACCTAACTTAGAACTTATATTCTAACGTATACAGGATACAGTTTCAAGAGCATCTTATATCCACTCTTAAAATTTATCGAATGATTTAGTATATATTAAGGAATAAAAAAGAATTTTATATTTTCTTCAATTAAGAAAATTAAAAGAATAAAAATAATATTATATAAATGTTAAAAGAAATAACTTAAACCCTACAAATCGTAAACTTTAAGTTAATAATTAAAAACTCAAGATAATAACCTTAAATTTCAAGAGGCCATATATGTTATTGATTTAAAAAACTTATATCTTCTTTTCTTTTATGCATTTACCCTCATTCATTTGCTTTTTAAGTATTTTATCAATAAAGAGTGCCATTATCATTTTCCATGTAATATTTAAAAAATAATCTTTTAGTATAGAAAAGAAAAAATATAACCAATTTTAATATAAAAAGACACATGGAGTTAAAATTTATGAGAAAATAACAAAAAAATTATAGATTTTATAGAGTATCCTATACAATATATTTTTTACATGATACAAATTCTAGGATGGTTGCAAAACTTTATAAAGATGGTTCTGATTCAAAAATTTTGAAAACTTATACCTATTGGGTAAGGAATAAAGTTTCATACTCCACTCATCCTGTATCTACTCGTTCTAACAATGATATGAGAAATTATCATAAATATAAAAAATAGTGAATTCAAGGTTTTGATAAAAATCAATGCTTACTAAAATGCAGAAATATTATCAAATTTGCCTTCCATTTTGCTCAAATCACCTGTTAGTGGTTTCATATAATTATAATTTAACATAATCGGTAATGTAGCTATATAATTAACTCTCTGAAAGATTACTAAAACTTTCACTAATTTCCTTATATATGAGCTTCAAAAATTGAAATAAATAGATATTACTTAGTTAAATAGCAACTTTACCATCTGATAATTTCTAAAATATCTTAAAGGGTCATGGAAAAATTTATGAAAACTCTACAGGGTCTGTAACTAGACTTTTTGATTCATCTTAAAAAACAAGCATTTTCAACAATTTGTATAATAAACTTCTAAAAATTACGTAAAGACCTTAACATGCAAAACTAAATCTACAAAAATTGCATTATGTAAATGAGAGACTTACAGCTAGGAGGGTTTTAACCGAAAAACCAATAGAATAGTTTCTAGAAAACCCAAACTGCATTAGTAGCCGGTGCCAAAACCACCACTAGATCTCCCTTTCACCCTAAGAGGGTGTCGTTCATGTCCAAAAATCACCTCTTTCAGATTTTAGATTGCCTACATAAGCTAAGGAAAAATGATGTGGGCGGGGGATCGATATTTATAGCTTTTTCTAATCGACTTTGCAAATTAAATATTAGGAAGAAAATTTGTAAAATTTTTGTATAAAGATTATATAAAACTAATTGGTCTAAATCGAGTGATGGATTATAATTTGTAAAATTTTTGTATAATGATTATATAAAACTAATTGGTCTAAATTGAGTGATGGATTATTTTAGGTATTAAATCCAAATATGTGGAGTTAAAGGATATCAAGCCTGAAATTTTCAGTTTTTATTTTCCTTAATTCAATCTATATTAAATCCTATTCCTATTCAATATAGACTCCCGACTAGAAATTAAGAAAAACTTGATTTTTTTTTATTAAAAAATAAATAATTAGGTGTCGCCACTTGACTAAGGTCAAGAAAAAGGTTAAATTAAAATCAATTTGGTAGATTGATTTTAACCTAACCATTGGATTGCATGAAAACCAATTTTGAAGACCAATGATTTCAAGTCTGGAGGTTTATTGTAGTGGTAGTTTTCTTCAATTGATGAGATAACTGAAGAAAAAATTATGGAGAGAGAGAGAGCTTGAGTCTAGAGTGAGAAAGTTTGATGATAGCTCGAATGAGAGGAAATTAATGAGTGTTCAATGCTTAGATTGCTTGTTCGAGCTCCAATTTATAATGTTGAAGCTCGAATTGAAGACAAAATATCAAAATGGCAAAAAATCTGAGCTTGAATACACAAGCTTTGAAACATCTTAAATGCACAATTCAACAAGGAAAAGATCGTAAGTGCTGGTAAAAAATTGTTTACTAGAGCTTAATCTTGCCATTCATGTTAATTAGAAGTTTCGATTTTCATTAAGGAGCTTAAATCAAGGTCGAGTCAATGGTGTGTACTTATGTGTTTTTCAAGTTTTTAATTTCGAATTTGACCTGTTAAATGATTGTTTTTAGACAAAATTTTGGGCCCAATTCATAATAGGTTATGCACACCACATGATTCTATCATTAATTTGAATGGAATTGTGTGGAAACTACTCAAAAATGTAGCTTAAACATGAGCCACAAGCCACAAACTATTTTTTCGCAAAATGGATATTAAGGAAAGCCATGGACCCCGATGGAAATTGATGAAAAAGCAAGGAAAGCAAAGCCTTAGCACATGCAACACATGCACTTGGGGCAAAAAAAAAATTTGCGAGTGCTTGCTTACTTTATTATGGGTCAAGGATTCATTAAGGCTTTCAGCCTTAATCACTCCAATACGTAGACCAAGTTTAGACTTGGTCCAATGCGATACTCTTTTTAAAAAATAATAATAAATAAATAAAAATACACTACACTAACCCAGTTCACCTAAAATTCGCTAACCCTAAAAATAAGATGACCTTTTCTAAATGATTTAAGAACCCTAAAAATGACCTATGGCTAAAAATTCTATCATTCCTAACTTTTTTGTATTTTCTCAATTTTTAAGTTTTTGTATTTGTCTTAATTTTCTAATTTTTTTGGTATTTCTAAATTAGGTCTCTTTTCCTTTATTCTAAAAGAAACTAAAAAAAACAGGAAGCAAAAGTAGAGTATCTATAACTGCTCTTCTTTATGGTGAAGTTTGAGTAAAACTTTACTACAAAGACAAAAAGAGACATCATTTTTACCTTAGAACTAAATTTGCACTGGGAAGCGTTGCAATTAGCTAACTGTTCTAGGCTTGATCTACTAAGGATTTGTAGAGAACGGGAAAAGAGATAGCGATCTATAAGCTAGCTATACTTCTAAAAAGCGGGTTTATATCCTAAAGGCTAACTAAGATAAGAAAACCTTGAGCACTCAAAGAGGAAGCTTATACTAAGAGGGCATGCTTTAAGTGTAACTAGAATTTTACTAAAGAAAAAAAAAATTGGGATCATGGGATTCGAAGATAAAGTAGTGCTCTAACCAGCAAGCGACCTAATGGTTCTTAATCAAGATAGCGCTCTTAGAGCATACAATCCGAAGATAAGGTAGCACTCAGACAAGCAAGCGATGCGAAGGTTTTAATTAAGATAGCACTCCTACAGTATGCAATTTAAAGAAAGAGTAGCTCTTTAACAAGCAAAAAACCTGAAGGTTTTAAATCAAGATAGCACTCCTAGAGTATGCCATTTGAAGAGAGGGTTGCACTTAGACAAGCAAGTAACCGAAGGTCTTGAATCAAGATAGCACTCTTAGAGCATGTGATCTAAAGAGAAGGTAATGCTCAAACGATCAAGCAACTCAAAGGTTTTAAATAAGGACAGTGCTCTTAAAGCATGCGATCGGAAGATTAGGATAACACTCTTAAGGTAAGTGATCTTAACAATTTTACCACATGGATAGCGCTCTAACAAGAAAATGATCTATGGGGACTGTAGCAGAAGAGTTTATGTAAACATTTTTTTGGAGACTTCTTAACTTGAAAAGTGATGAATTCATTAATGGGAAACCATTTAGGATAGAATAGACTTTAAGGACAAAATCCCTCTATTTGAATAAAGCAAATGACTTTGGCTACTGGGGCCAGTTGACATATGAAAGAAAAACTGACCACTAAGTGAACACATTGGAATTAAAGAAACCGACCACTAAGATTGACGTGGGAGAAAATTATTTTAAAAAGAAATAAAGATTCTTGTCTTTAAATATAGAAAACTTAGACTATTAAGGCGACGTAGAAAAAGAATGGACTATTGGCATGAAATGTTGCGAACTTAGGCCACTTGGGTGACATGAAAAAGAATGGACTTGAAATTTTGAGCTAAAATGAGAGAAAATGGAATTTCTTTATTTTTTTTTTTACTTACTAACAAGTTTAGATTATTCACAAGTTCCATAAAAGTAACTAACACGCGGTAAGCTGTTCAATAGCATAACAACTTGATCTTTTGCTTCAAATAACTCTTTCTTTCTTGAGGGTCTTTGCATTTCTTTAAGGCCAAATGACTTTTCATGCCATTGGGCATAACTTCTTCAAATTTCTTGTTACTTGGGAGAAGATATCTTATTGAAGATAAGTTTAGTTTAAAGGGAATTCCTTATACTCTTGGCTTAAATTCCTCTTTTTCAGCTTCAATTCCAAAAATTATAGTCCATCCTATAAGTGATACACTTTTAATTAATCTGTTAGGTTTTTTTTGGATTGTAACATAATATAAGCTTTCGGTCATTAGTTCAAACAAAAGGATGATAATGTACAGGCTTTTTTTAAAAGAGTTTATTTATTTATCTCAGGTTTACAAGTTAAGAACCCTATAAGTAAAACTAAAATGATGCTTACCCCAATTTCAAATGTAACTTTTACCAAAGATAAGCTATTTTCTTCGATAAAAAAGGTTTTTAGAATAAGTAGAATTTTTGGTGGGCTATAAGCCACGTTTCAACTGCAATTTCTTTTAGGATCATGAGCTTTGGAGGAAAGTTTAGTATTTGTCCTGACTATTCAAGTTTAATTATCTCGATTGTATTTTGGGGTCCTTACTTTAGGAATAGGCTTTTTGAGTTACATACCCCTAATTCTTTTCGGTTTTAGGTCTTTGTGCTTTATTACCTTATCATCTCCCTTTCCTTTTCCTCATTTTCTCTCTTTGTTTTTTTCTTTCTTCTTTTCTTTTTCATTTTCACTCATGACAAAGGTGATTATTCATTCTTTTGGCTTGCAGCTCAAAGTGTGTGGTTTGTATATAATGTTTAAGATATGGGCATTTCTTCATTTAAAAGGAAATAAGTTATTAGTGGCAATAATTACAGGTGAATTAATGTAACTGGAGTAAACACAAATCGGTTTTAACCTTTTCTCCTGTTTAATGTCCTTAGCCTCCCATTTGCTCCATTGTAGGGTAATTCTTAATAGGGTTTAGTTTTGAAAATACTTCATTCAAAATGTTCAACGAGATTGACAAGAGATTTTATGTTTAAGATATTGAAAATGAATTCTTAACTACATTTTAATTCGTATATCAAATGCAGAATGGACTTCCTTTAAGGAATGAGCTCGATAGCCTCACAATAATGTCACTAAACTCTAAAGTGTCTTTGGGTTAGTGTTTAGAATCCAACTTGCCTCTCTTCATTCTAAACTTTTTAACTAATGAGATATCTTAAACTCGATCCTAATTTTATTTGGTAAGACTTGATTGTCAATTTAAATGCCTTTACTATTTATGAATGACCTCAAAAAATAAGAGAAAAGCAAATAAATTACTTTATTTAAATCACTTGTCTTTTACAAACTTTGTCAAGATCATTGCGAAATATTCCCCTATCCTTTAACTGAGTCCACTTGGATTACCCTTACATCTATTAAGTCTTGAACACTTTTTTTTAATTCCCAACAATTGTCAGTAGAATGCCCTTACTAACCCATGTGGTATTTACATGGTGCATTTGGATCATACTTTCTTAGCCTATATCCTAACATCGAGATTTTTCATTGCAATAAGCCCTCCTTTCTTAGTTGATCAAAGGCTTTAGATAAGGAGATAAGGATTTGAGCAAGTTTCCTTATAGCTATCTTTGGACCCTTCATGCATGGTGTAAGCATTGATGTTATAATATTCACATTTGCCCTAGAATACGATGAGGCAAGTATCTTTTCAGTAAGCTTCCTTGATCTTATGGCTTCTTCAATTTAGTTTCTAGCGAGTATAATATCAGCAAAACTAGCCGTTATGTTACCTAATAAATGTGCATAATATGGTTCCTCCATTGAGTCGATGAAGATGGATATTAATTCTTTTTTAGGGAGAAGAAGAATGATTCTGGCAACCATACCCCTCCATCTTTGGACATATTCTTTAAAGGACTCATTCTTCTTCTTACTTATTGTCCGCAGGTCCCAAATCAAAGGGGTCGACTCGATGTTGAACTTATTCTGCTTATAGAATGGTTGAGCCAACTTTTTCCAAGTATTTTTCTAGTTGAGCTCACGTTAACATACCAAGTTTGCATAGGACCTATCAGGTTGTTTTGGAAAGTTTGTACAATAAGTTAATCATTTTAAATATATCTGCCCATCTTGTAAACATATAATCTAGTGAATGGCTTGGGGCATTAGGTCCCGTTGTACTTCTCAAACTTTGGTACCTTAAATTTTTTAAGATAGGTCCCGTCATTGCATAAAGAGAAATTGGTGATTTCAACCTGCTCAAAACTATTATAACTGTAGACACCTAATTTTTGCCCTTCCATAGTCTTGGTTTTTATTTATTTATTTATTTTTTTACAAAAAGGGTCCTAATGCAAAAAAGAGATAAAAATAAAAAAGTTGATAAATAATGAAAATACCAAAAAAATAAGAAAAGGAAAAATTATAAAGATTTTGTAGGTTTTTAGGAAGTAATTTATATTAGGAATAATTAGTTTAATGTTAATGTTAATTTTAGTTTAGGGATTCAGATAGTTTAAATATAATTTAATGGTAATAAGTGTTAAGAAACAGGTTAATGGCCTAATGGATAAACAGCGGAGTACTTAAGTGGATTTAATTAGAGGTCACGGGTTCGAATCTCAATAGGCACCTATGTTTTTATTTTTCTAACTTTGCAAAAGCGAGACGAAAATCAGTTTCATATCTAATTAAATTATATGAGTCTAGTTAAATTAGATTTGAATCTAGTTTAAATCAGATACAATAGATGCGATGGGATTTGATTTAGGACTTTATAAAAGAAAAGAATAATAACATCAGGGCTCGACGAAGCCAATGAAGCTCCTTCATGTTTAATTAAAAAATAAATCCAACGGAAATCCGATCGTCAGCAGGAAAGCAACGTGACACCATCCGAATTCCAAATTCCGAAGTCCCCATCCACGATCAGCCACAAAGCAGCAACGACAATTCCATGCCGCAGCAATCCGAAGCTGATCGAATGCCCAACAATTATGAAGCTAATCCAAAATCCAGACAATTACAAGCCACGTTCCGGTGCTTAACGACATCCGAATAATCGTAATCCTCGCTGTTGGACGTTAATTTAACCGCACATCCTCAATCTAACGGAAGCCCCGCAGCAGCAGCAGCAATCCACACACTATCGACAATCCCCACCCTCTAACGAACAGCAGCAGTCCACGATCGTTCCACGCAGCACCAGATCCTTCCACGCAACAGCAAATCAGTAGCCCACTACGATAGGTACGACAATATGACGATGGCAATTGGTGAACGGTTAGCCCTCCCATTGATTTGAAAACGAACACGAGCACTCCCCTTATTACACGATCAGGTGAGTTTCGTTAGTTAGATAGTTTCGTTCATTAGATAGTTAGTTTTTTTTTTATTTATTACTTATTATTTGATTATGATTATTATTGTTTTTATTATCATGTTATTAGTTCCTTGTTCATTTAATATAGTATATGTATATGATTGCCTTAGTTTAGGAAATCTTCAACTATTTAATATTATACATACATTAGATTAGCTTTTATATTAGGTATATTTCCTGACATTGTTAATTCACTTAGGAGGATAATTGTTAAATAGAAATAGTGTAGATACATACATATATATATATATATATATATACATTCGTCTAGGATTCCTTTAGAATTAGTTTTTTTTTTTAGAAATTCTCATATAGGAAATTATTTTTAGAAACAAAAATTAACAAAAGGAAGATTTTTTACAAAAAGATTATAGTGTTTTAAGGAGTTTTTTGATCACTTATGAGTTAAGGCCCTTTATTTATTTATTTATTTTTGAATAAACTAAATCAGTTAAACACGTAAACTTAGTCAGTTTTCAAAATTAAAATCAACCAACACGCTAAATTTTTTTTTTTAAAAGAACTACGATCGTCTGATCCAGGCTAGCGAGTACGTAAGCACCTTCGGGGCGATGATAAAATATGTAACCACTTAGGTTCTTTTTTTCTTTTGATTTTATTTATTTATTTATTTTAAATATTATAGTCAGAAGAATAATCCTAATTTCGGCAAATAAATAGTGGTACTCGTTAAGGGTTTAATAGGTTAGCCCCCGAATTTGGAACCTTCTGGTTCTTCATTTAAAATTGAAATCAAAGACCAGTAGCCAAATCGTAATCAATCCACCCAATTGGTTACGGTTTCTTTTTCTTTTCCCGACTTTGGTCGGGTGGTGACTCCAAAAATGATTTTCAATAAAAAACTGGAATTTCACAATTTCTTTAGTCGAGGATTAATATTAAATGGGTTAGGGTTTGGTATTAATCAAGAAATGAGAAATCAATTTTAAATAGAAAATCGAAAAATCAGACTCGACAATAACTTTCAAGCACTTTCATTTTATCAATGATTTGTTGAGTCAATTTCCTTTCTTACTCTTTTATGCTTTCTTGATCGGGCTCTAAGTTAACCGGCTTTGTGTTAGGAGGAGGTGCTTCAACATATTTGACATGTCGAGCTTCTAAGTGTTCTTCATTTAATGGCATAGTGGCTATGAGCAAAACTATGCTGTCAACTAAGAAATTTATCTATTTAGCCATTTGTTATACGGTTTGCTCTAATAAGCGAATCTTATCTCACTGGGGTTGGTGTCATTAAGGTGCTTATCGTTGTTTCCATTATTAGCCATTGCTTTTAAGATATCTTGATAAGAATCCATCCTTACTAGCAATTCTCTAAATTTTTTCTTTTTTTTTCCCTTATTTAAGAAAAAAAATTTAAAAACCTTTAATTTGAAATAAATAAGATCAACCATGAAAAAAAAAAACTTTAGTGAGGTACTCAATATTTACAAATTACTTTAGTGGAAATATAAGGATGAGACTTATTTACATGAAGGATAAAAAGATGACCTTTAGTAGGGAAAACATTTTGAAGTGAAAAGGAGCCTAAAGAAACTAAGTGTGACAACTAAAGAAGAATACTTCAACTTAGAGGTATTTAAAAGGTTACTTATGTAGATACTTTATTTTTATCCCCTTGTAATTTTAGAGCTTATTTATTTTTTTAGAATAAATAAAAAATGGTCCTAATTTAGAAAAAAAATACAAGAAAATTTAGAAAATATATAAAAAAAAGTTAGGATAAATAAGAGTCTATGGTCAATTTTAGGTTCTTTCAATTAATTGAAGAGAGTCATGTCATTTTTAGGATTAAAAAATGTCTAAGTACACAATCATTAAAATTGAGAATTATTATTATTTTTTAAAAATGTGTGTACGTGACTTGGTTAATTTTGGCTCTAGACTAGTGTTATTTATTTATTTATTATTATTTTACTTCATTTTTTTTATACATTATTATTATTTAAAAAAGAGAGAGGGGAGGGGGGTAGGGGTTGGACTAAGAGCAACCTAGTCCATAGGAAATAGGTTAGGGCCAAAAGGCCTTATAAGTAGGTCTAAGCCCATAACACATACATAGGCACTTGGCGCTTGCACTACTTTTCCAAAGCATGTTGTACATGCACTAGGCTGGGCGCGTATACACGTATCATACGTACCTAACTTAGATCTCCTCCTCCTCCCTTTCTCTCTTCCCAACTCCCAGTTCTTCCCTTTTCTTTTTTTCTTTCCTAGCTCAGTCAGTCATGTTTTAGCTTATTTTTAGTCCTTTTAATTTTGCAATTTCACTAAAATAGCAGTGAATTGAAAACTAAGCTAGGGATACTTCATATTAAGCACAAAAACGTGTCCACATTCATTCATTAAGGGGGTTAAATTGGGTTTAAAAAGGTAGAAAAAAAATAAAAAATCCTTAAAACCCATTAACTTTAAATCTTCAAATTCAATGCATTTTTTTTTTTACTTTCTAAGCTTAAACAAGGGTAGAACATTATAAATTGGTGATATTAAGGACAAAAACGTGTCCACATTCATTCATTAAGGGGGTTAAATTGGGTTTAAAAAGGTAGAAAAAAAAATAAAAAATCCTTAAAACCCATTAACTTTAAATCTTCAAATTCAATGCATTTTTTTTTTTTACTTTCTAAGCTTAAACAAGGGTAGAACATTATAAATTGGTGATTGATGACTCGTTTCTATCATCGAAAAACACTTAACATCTCACATGAAGCTCTAATTTCCTTCTTTCTCTCTCTAAGGTTTTGGTTAAGGTACTTCCATTCTCTCTCTAGATTTAACTTTGCCATAGTTGCTTTCTAGCAAAGCTACCACTAGAGGAAAACTCCCTAAGCGCTAACCTTTCGTTTGTGACCCCTTTCATAATTGATTGTGCCTCACAACATGAGAACCAACCACCACTACTTTAAACGCTACCTACCACAAAAGCATCACCTAGCTGCGTTACTCCCCATTTGAAACTAATCACATCATTGAATTTGCTACATCTTAAAACCTAAAACCGCCTAGAAGCATACATACGCCCCTACCCACCCTTGCCCTGGCGGCCTCTTCTTCATTCCTTGCTACAACCCATGTCGACCCACGACTAGACCCTACTTCAATGCAAACCCAATCGCCTGACCTGCAACCTTGATCTTGATCTATGCTTCATTAGTCCAACCCCCCTTCCTATTTTTCCTTTTCTTTTGTATTTTATTAAGTTGTTGTTTTTTTTATTGTGAATTAGAAAAAAAAGAAAAGAAAAGGGGAAAAATAAAAAAATAAAAAAAAGAAAAGAAAGAAAAGGAAGAAGAAAGAGAGGAGAGCTTAGTTTTTATTTTCTTTTTGCTTCTATCCAAAAAAAGTAAAAAATAAATAATAAATATGAAAAATAAATAAATAATAATAATGGAAAATAAATAAAAATAGAAAGTTTCATCACTTAGCAAAATCCCTTTTTTCCGAATAAATAAAAATAAATCAATTTTTTTTCAAAATTAGGGCATTTTAGAAATTTTCAAAAAATAAAAACACTAATTTAGGACCCTTTTCTTTTAAACATTTTTCTTAAAATTAAATAGTTAAAACTTAAAATCGACTGTTTTCTTAAATTAAAATCAACTCACAAATTAAATTTTTTACTTAATAAACTATGAAAATATGATAACGAATAGTAAGTACGTAAGCACTTGTAGGAGACTACAAGACGACTTAAAATATGTAAAAAGTTTATTTTCCCCCTTTTTGTAAATTTGATTTCAATTGCTTATTTTTCACAAGTAGATGTAATTTTAGTTATTTATTTATTTATAAACAACTATTGTCGTTACAAGGACACTTTTGAAAGGTAAAATTAAATTCAGAAAATTGAAAGTGGTACTCGCTAAGGGTTTAATAGGTTAGCCATCGGAAACAAATCTCTAATTTTAGAATATCATTTAAAAAAATTTGTTTTTTTAGTAGACCATTGATTTAATCTAGCCCATTTTTTTCTTACCCTAATTGGTTGGTGACTCCAATTCTTTTGTAGAAAACTAAGTTTTTTTCTTAACTCTTAGTCAAGAGTTAGTATTAAATGAGTTAGGATTTAATATTAATTGAGTTAATAAAAATAATAAAAATTAAAAAAATTCAGGCTTGATAACCTACAACAAGTATAATCATGGATACCTGTTCCATTAAGAGAGAAGAAGTTCATTTACAAGATTGACTATTTTACAAGAAAAAAGGATGGGAGAATTTTCTAAAAACTCCTAATGACCATTTCAAAATGGAGACAAAAAACCATTTACAAACTTATGAAAATTTTTAAGAAGGGATAGGATGAACTGTACTCTAAGATGGTATAAGTAATTACCCAAAAGGAGGAAAAAGAAGGAGACTATTTTACATTCAATGACTGATAAGTGGAAAAGTAAATATTTAAATCTTATGGAGAAATTTAATTTTTTTTACAAAATTGGGAGATAAGAAATACTTATTTTACTAAGGAAAATGAAATTCTAAGATTTATAGATTTTTTTATAGAAAAGGATGAAGAAGTTACTAAGTTATAAAGTTAACAAGAATAGACAAATCTAGGATTGAGCTATGGAGATACGAAAAATCTAAAGACTATAATATGGTTTTTTTATACAAGCCTATTGAAAACTTAAAAAAGGAATATAGATAAGTGAAAAAAAAATTATTTACATTAAAAAAAAAGTTTTTCAATTTACTTTACAAAAAAGGAGGACTATTTTATAAGAAGACAACAAGTGTTCCTTGGGATAACAAGAAAAAAACTTTTTCTTTTATTTACTTGAATACTTACTTGAAAAACCAATTATTTTAAAAAGTGTTTATAGAAAAGAAGTAATTTGTAGTTCTATGGTTTTTTTTTTTTTAATTGGAAGTAAGATTGAAATGGGATTTATCTACAAGGATGACAACCAAGGAAAATAATAGGGATTGTAAAAAGATGTAAAGATTAAAAAATAATGGAAAACATGGCATGCAAATGCAGATGTAAAGGCCTAGCAATAAACTAGTAATGTGGTAATATGGAAAATTTAGGGTTATGATTTTATCGGAATTCCACTATTACAATAATATTTTACATCAAAGTAGAACTGTTACATAGAAGTACAATTTACTGGGAAATTCTATATTTACAAAAAGAAATCACAAGCTTACAACTAAAGTAAAAAGAATTTATATGGTAATACAAGAAAAATATATTACAACATTCTTACAATAGAGAGGAATTTTGATAGAGTCATGACCTCTAGTTAATGGCATTGCCATATTGCTACTTATCCGCTGGTCCAGTGATTTATGTATCTAAAAGGGTGGATTCTAAAGATTCTTAAGCTCTGTGATCTCACACATTTCAAAAAAGTGGTTCATTAATTACGTCAAAGTTTAAGTAAGTAGCCTAATCAACCTCGAATAGTGGCTAAACCACTACATCCGAAGCCTCTACAATGGCCCTTTGTCCTTAAGTCCTAAGATGGCCTAGGTCTAACCATGTTTACCCCACATCCATGATGCAACAACCACCACCCCCTAAATGTACCCTAGATAAACTTGCATAGGTCAAGTTAGTACAAGCATATAGAAATAAATAATAAATTTGCAAAAAGAAATTATAACGAGGAAGGGGGCATTTTTGAGAAAAAAAAAACTAATTTCAAAAGATTTTAAGTGGCTAGTTGTAGACACTTTATTTTTCAAAATTTTTAAAATAGGTTAAAGTGTTCTAAATTAGAAAAATATAAAAGAATAAAGAAAATTTAACAAAAGCCAAAACATATGAAATTTAGAAAAAAAAATGGAAAACTACAATATTTAGAAAATTTAGAAAATAATAAATTTTTTAGATAATTTAGTATGATATAATTTTTTAATTTAGATAGAATAAGAAGAGGTTCGTTAGGTCTGAGCTTAGATGTGAATCTAGCCTAGGATGACATTGTCCATGTATATAATTTAATTACACATATGGACAAAGAATAGGCCAACAGCTTAACGAATAAGTACTTGAAATAGCATTACATTAAGCTAGACGTTTGGAGTTCAAATATCATTAAGCACCAAGTGCCTTTTTCTTTTTCAAAAGAAAGAGTATAGCTACATTTAAGATATGATTTCTTTTTAATTTTAGTACTTAGTTAAATAATAATAATCATAATAATAATAATAATAATAAAAATAATAAAAAGGATTTAAGTGCATTATGCATTTTGAACAAGGCATTAAGTGAATTCAAATTGTGTTCGGAAAATGTAAGCTTTTGGATCTTAATAGGGTGTTTGAATTCGGTCTAGGCCATCCAATTTGCATATGAAAAGTTAGTTTCCAGTATATGATGTAGATAAAAAGCTAGCTTAGCTAGCAAGGGGGCTGTTTAGGTGCATAAAAGACCTAAGTTCAAATCCCATGGGTGTTTGCTGTGCATTTCTTTTTTATTTTCTTTCCTTACCACGTATCCCATCTCCATTGGCTAGCTTTCTCCACTTTCCATCACTTTCCCTAGGTTTCTCCTATTTTCTCGCATGAACACCCACCTAACCAGCCCATTTCAATACCATTTTTTATTCAATTACCTTCGTGATTTCACTAAATTAATGGTGAAATCTCGAAGACCACTTGGGACATTATGGATTAACATGAAGAACACATCTAGATTCACTTGTTTTGGCATTCAAATCGGCTTTCAAAATTAGGAAAAAACATAGAAACTTGACTTTTTTGTCCTTCTTCATCCCTTATGATTTGAGCTCTTTAATTGGATTCAAAGTTTCCCCTTGATCTTTTAGGTAAAAATAGAAGTTAGAGACATAATTTTGACTAAAAAATTAACTTTGATTTGCACTCAACCCTGAGATCCAAGCCAAGTCATTTTCACTTATTCAATAGCGTTCTTAATCACTTTCCATTGTGGTTCAAGCTTCAATCCATATTAATTTGACCTCCCCCATCCTCATTTGATGGTCTCATCACTAAATCCTACACAAATCACAACTCCCAAATAGTTTCTCTCTCTACTCACCTATTCTTTCTCTCTCTTAAAGGGACCTAAAGCTTTTTGAGTAAAGCAAAGCCACTATCGTCAATACACTGCCCATAGCCTGCGCTTCCAAACTTAGTCACTCTCACACTCCGCCATAGTTCTACTGCCTTCAACCTTTAGTCATGCCTCGCAAACGCCACCGCCACTTACTTCCAAAACACTAAGAGCCAACACCAAACACCGACCGTCGTTGGTCTCTTCCTCAATAAGTTTCGCATAAAACTTCTCTTCCTCGCTCAATTCAGCCTCCAAATCACTCCAAACCACCCTCCAGTCACTACTACCACCTACTATAGAGTTGACCTAGATCTATGACCGACCTAACCTATATCCTACACTGACTTGCGCTTGCACTGCCTCCTCTGGTCCGATCCTCTTTTACTATTTGGTTTAGTAGCTTTTGTTCCTTTCATGATCCTTTATTTATTTATTTGTAAATGTAAAGGTACACTAAAAAAGAGAGAGAGAGAGAGAGAGAGAGAGAAAGAAAAGAAAAAAAAAAGTAGAACAACTTTTTTTTTTGAGTTAAAGCTTAAATAAGAAAAAAATAATAATGAAAAAATATAAAATTAAAAAAAAATTAAATGGATCAAATTATAAAAAGGATTTTGCCATTTAAGAAAAATCAATTTCCCAAATAAGTAAAAGTAAACTGACTCTTTTTAAGAAACTAGGATCTTTTTAGATTTTTCAATAATATAAAAAAAAATTTAGGACCCTTTAGAGTTTGCTTAAGTAAACTCAAATCAATTTAAAAAGTAAATTCGATTGTTTTTTCAAAAGTTAGAATCAACTTACCCACCTAAAGCATTTTTCGAAAGAATTACATACGTTTGATTTCAAATAAAGGCTACATAAGCACTTATAGGGTGACGGTAAAAAACGAGAAAACACATTTTTCCACTTTAGTTTAAATTATTTAAATTTGTTAATCAATGTTGAAATTTCGTTTTGTCTAGGATACAAAGTGATTTTAAGGGATTAAGTTTAAAATTAAAAAGTTAATAGTACTCGTAAGGATTTAAAAATCCTAACCTCTAGACCTGTTTCTCTAGTTCTTGGACCCATTTCTTTGGTTCCTAGAATCATTTTACAAAAATTGGTTTTATCGAAAGATCAGTAGGTAAGTTATAATCAATCCACCCAATTGATTATAGCTTAACTATTTTTTCTAACTTCGATTAGGTGGCGACCCCAAAAAGATTTTTAGAATATAAAACAACTGGTTTTCTTTAAACCTTAGTCAAGGGTCAATATTAAATGGGTAAGATTGATATTGTTGGATTTAAAGAAAACTAATTTATATAAAATTAAGAGGAAAAAACCAAGCTCGATACTAGTACTCTTGACGTTTCCAATGGAGTTGCTAAGCTATCGAGACTAAAATTTTTGCTTTTTATTTTTCTTAATTTGATCTGTATTAAATTCTATACCCATTTGATATAGATCATCAACTATGAATTAAGGAAAACTTGGTTTTCTTTATTAAAAAAAAAAAGATTTAGAGTCACTACCTCAGTAAAAAGTGTTGGATTAAAATCAATTGGATGAATTGATTTTAACCTAGCCATTGGACCACGTAAAAACCAATTTTGAAAATGGTTTTTGGAAACTAGATATTTTAAGTTTGAGTACTAACCAATTAAACCTTAACGGGTACCACTTTTAACCTTTTGAATTTATTTTTATATTTCAAAATATGCTTTTCAATTAAAAGAGCAGTTCTATATTCACAAATAAAGAAAATTTAATTCATTTATAAAAAAAAGGGAAAAAATATTCACAAAAGGGAAAAAGAAAAAAGAATTTCCTATTTTAAGTCACTCTATAAATGTCTACATATCCTCTAGTAGGAATCAAACTTCCATAGTTCAATTAAAATTTTCAATGCGTTGGTTTACTTTAGACTTTAAAAGGCCGAGTTTACATTTTAATTTGTTTATTTAACTTTAAGAAATTTTCTAAGAAAAGAAAAGTTCCTAATTCGGGTTTGTGATTTTTGGAAAATTCTAAAGGGTCCTAATTTTAGAAAAATGATTGATTATTTTCTTATTTTTGAAAACACATCTTTCTAAGTGAGAAACATGATTTTTTTTTTCTTTTTAAGTTGAAAAAGGGCTTTCTTTTTGGAAAATAAAAAAAAAAAAGACAAAAAGAATTAAAAATGAAAAAATTAAATCTTAAGAGAAAACAAGAGATAAGCCTTTTTTTAGAAATGGAAAAAAAATTATTTTACGTTTTTCATTTTAGAGAAAAAAAAAAAGAAAAAGAAAAGTTAAGAGACAAGCAGAAAGGGAAGAAAAAAAACAAAGGGCCTAGAGTTTGTTTTTAAGGGCCTAAAAAGTTTTATTATTATTTTATTTGTTTTTTTTTTACCAAGGAAAAAGGAAAAAAACTAGTAACTTAGAAACAATGGAGCACGGGTTAAGTCGATTTATGCAGTTCGGGTCAGGCACTTTGAGTTTGGTTAGGTCGGTTTAGCTAGATTCAGATCTCCTACTATACTTCAATGCTAGCTTTAAATCAACCTCTGATAGAGTACTCCAATTCATATTTTCAATGGATTGTGAATCTATGAGGAAATCATCGATGACAATTAGCTTAGTGCTAGTACCGAGCATTAAATTGGTTGTTTGAAGGATTATGAATAGACATCAAGAGAGGTAGTAACAATGGTGCTTAGTTGCAACTTAGGTGGTCATGGTCGAATGTATTGGTGGTCGGAAGTGAAAGCTAAAAGCTTGGGGATGCTCATTGCAGTGGTGGTTTTATTCAATTAATCAGATAATTAAAGAAAAACTAGAGAGAGAGAGAGATAGAGAGATGAGAATCAGCCTTTGACCATATTCAGGTCAAGGCCTATCAATGCTTGCTGAGGCCGAGCTACAGCCAGAAGGACGAGAGGAAGGAAAATAAACATTTGGCATCAACTCTATCGTTAGTTGAGGTACCGACAAACCCCAAGGCTAAATACTAAAGACCAAAGAACCACTTAGCACCTCATCGACAGACTTGTGCCAACTGATTTTAGTGTTTAGCAATTATGGGCCGACCTTTCTAGTGTTTTGACTAAACTACGCGAGACTTCAAAGACCCCTTCCTGAACCCATACATCTAATTACCGACCCCGTTTGCTTCGGATACTACTCCTCTCAATACATATCGAGTGATTGCATACCGAGTCCTATAAAACGCACATTTTTGTATTCTTGTACATGTTTCCCTTATTTTTATCGAGTCTGATTTTTCGATTTCTTTTATTTAAAATTTATTTCTCATTTCTTGATTAATACTAAACCATAACCTATTTAATATTAATAATCGACTAAAAAAATTGAGAAATTTCGTTTTTTTTTTTATTAAAAATAATTTTTGGAGTCGCCACCCGACTAGAGTCAGGAAAAGAAAAGAAACCATAACCAATTGGGTGGATTGGTTATGATTTAGCTACCGGTCTTTGATTTCAATTTTAATAAAGAACCAAAGGGTTCCAAATTCGGAGGTTAACCTATTAAACTTTTAATGGGTACCACTATCTATTTACCAAAATTAAGATTATTTTTCTTATTATAATATTTAAAATAAATTAATAAATAAATAAAATAAAATAAGAAGAACTTAAGTTTCTACATATTTTATCGTCGCCCCGAAGGTGCTAGTCGAGATCAAACGGTCGTAATTCTTTCAAAAAATCTTTAGTGTGTTGGTTTATTTTAATTTTTGAAAACCGTCCAAGTTTACATTTTAATTTATTTCGGTTTACTTAAAAAAATTTAATGGGATCTTAACTCTTGAATGTTATTGTTTTATAAAAAAACTCTCCAAAAATCCTATTTAAAAAAATATGATTATATTTTCTTTTCAAAATAAATCAATTTTCTAAGTGAGGAAATCATAAAAAACTTAATAAAAAAAACCTAAGTTAATATATATATCTATATTGTTATTAGCAAACAACTAGCTACAGTGGAATATAATACATTTAACCTATAAAACTAATACTTAAAAGAATCTCCTAAACTAATATACTTATATATATATATATTTATATATATATATGTTAAATAACCGAGGATCTAAAAAATAATGATATAAACAAATAATTAACTAAAGAAGAAAGAAAATAAATAAATAAACAAAAAAAGGAAAATAATCGAACCTAAACTTGTTTTGTTATTCACTTATGCGATGGTGCGTATGACTTGCTGTTTGGGTTGTGGACTTATCATTGGTCAGATGGAAAATAGTTTTGTTCAAGGCCTATGTTTAGAGTGATAGATGTGGAACAGTATTGGTCCAAGTTGCTGCTGTCGTTGGCTTAATTGAGGACAAGCGTTGATGGATAATCTATTTCAAGCGTCGGTGGGGGATCTGTTTCAGGCGTCGATGGCTAATCGGTTGTGGACTGACTGTGGCTGCTGCTGCTGTGTGGGCTGCTGTTCTGCTGCTTTGTAGGCTGTTGTTTTGCTGCTGTAGACGTTGGCTGCAGATAGGTGGATTGGTTATGCCGCTGTTTCTGTTTTTTTTTTTGTCGAGTTTTTTTTTTTTTCTGTCCCTGCTGCAGCCTACGTGTGTGTTTATATAATCTCCATCGTATCATATCATATCTTATGTAATTATATCTAATTCGTTAATTAAATTAGATTCAAATTTAATTCAAATCTGATTTAACTAAACTCATATGATTTAATTAAATATGAAACTGATTTTCGTCTCGCTTCTGCAAAGTTAAAAAAATAAAGATATAGGTGCCTGCTGAGACTCGAACTCGTAACCTCCAACTAAATCTACCCAAATACTCCGCTACTTATCCGTTAGGCCGTTGGTTTGTTGTAAGCCTTAAAGCCAAGTCAAGTAACCGTAGGATTGAACTTAGAACTCAAGGTTTAGGGCGATCGGTTAAAGGATCTGATCAAACCCAAATTATAAACTATTAAGAGGAATATTAGTAAAACTGACCCTATAAACTTGAATTTAAGAAAATAAGTAATAAAATAGGAAATTATAAAATTTTCAAATTTTAAACATAATAAGTATTAATTACCGAAAATGCGAAAAGTGTAATGAAATAACTAATAAATTACTAAATATGGATTATATATATACTAAAAATTTTAGAATGACCAAAATAATAATTAGGAATATTCACATGTACCCCACATGTATTTACGTGTAGATAAAGGTACACGAAATTACCTAAATTGGCTAAAAACTAAGTAAATAATTAAGGAAAATTATAAATTAATTAGAAAAAAATTAGAAAAAAATCAGAGGAACCTAGATGAATCAAGATCAGGTCGTGGCAGGTCCAAATCTATAAAAGAAAAATCAGCTAATAAAAATTAGACAACCTAAAAGCCAAAAATCAAGGAAAATGGGAAAAGTCTTATCAAATCAATGCATATTAATTACAACAAATGTCTATAAATAGGGGAAAAATTTCTAGAAGTCATTTAGTCAGTTTAGTATTTTGGAAAAATAGGAACACTGAAAAAATCGAGAGAAAATCCAGAAAATAAAAAAAAAGGGAAAACTGTGCAGATTGGGTAAGTGAGCTAAACCCACCACCACCTAAGACCGAGCCGCCACCACCAAGCCACTCTAGCCCCATCGCCTAGGCCGACCGACAGCCTTGGATCGGGTTTGGACAACCAGAAAGCTTTGGACCGGTCAGTCTCTTAAATATCCCGATTTTAATTTTGTAAAATTAGTTATTTTGCCCAGAAAATTATGAAACTTGTTATTCTGAGGTTTTATTATATGTAGATTTAGGAAAAAAATTGATTTAGTTTAATTACATCTACAATTATAGGGTTCTTAACAAATTGTTTAAAACCGAACATGATTAGAACCGAAAATAAATAAGTTTAGGAGTGTAGTTTGGAGCTCAAATTTTTTCTGTAGGATACTCATATGATGTAGAATAGTGCTATGAAGCCATTTTTTTTTAAATTAATTTTCAAAATTTTTAAGTTAATTTTTAGCCCTAAAATGATGGAAAAATTGGGTGATTTGGGATTAATTAGGTGATTAAGATGTTAATTACTAATTTAGATTTTAAGTAGATGTTTAGTTATGTTAATCTCTAAAGTGAAACCCTAATCCTAGCTTTAGAGTATTAAGTATGGTTAATTTGGGAAATTAGGTAATTAATATAAGAATTTAGTAATATATGAAATTGTAAATTGACAAATCTAAAAAAAATAGAGTTATTTAGATAATATTATAATAGAAATCAGAAAAATGATAAATCTGAAAATAAAATTTAATTTTAAGAAAAAGTCTCAAAAATGTAAGATTTTTACACATCGGGAATAAATCTGATACCGCAATTAGGGTTAGCGTGTACCGAATAATTTACAATACCAAATTACGACCCAATAGAATATTTGGACACTCGAGCTTAATGTGATTAATTTCACATTAGGATTTGAGCATATTTAAGATCTCATTTAGTATTTGAACACCGAAATAGAGTACAACGAATCATTAGGACGTAATGGGCATACACGGAAAAAAAATGAATTAAAATATAACTTAGAATATGAAACCATAAATTTTAAGTACTAAGAAAACCTATTTGTATTATAGGACACCCCGAGACAAAATCAGCTTGCGATTAAGGGACCGAGCGATTGAGCAAATCCAAGTAAGTTGGGTTATTGCTTATTGTAATAGAGTATTAGTTTTGTAGTACTCGGAGACTTAGGCTTGTATATGATTGTGATTGTAAGTAGTTTACGCATGTATTTGATGTATCTGAATTCGTGCTGAATTTGTATTGTGAATGATTTTGTGACTCATTGAATTTGTACGAAATTGTTTGAACACCTTAAACGGAATTTAATCTTAGTCGACCTAAATAATTAATAATGTCATCCATTGCAACCTGTTAGGGGATCATAGGATTCTCCAACCAAATACTAACCCCTTCGAAAGGGATAATACAGGATTGCAAAATGGTCCCTTCTTCATCCTTAGTCGAATTAAGTGACAGGAGAGGAGATCGCAGTGAGGGTGAAGTCAATGATTCGAAGGTAGTCGCGGGAGGAGTGGGGTCTCTATTGCACAAGCCTGGGTTTGGTTGTGAGTTGCTGCATAACATGAAAACTCCTCAACCCGGATTGGAGAGGGTAAAATTTTTCTGATTTCACAACGGACCGGACTACGTTGTACGATGACACTTGATTGTTGCATTGCATGAAAATAATTGTTTGATAACCCTGTTTGTGCTTGTATGCATTCATGAGTCTCCAATTCAACTTATTGAGCTGTAGTTGCTCATACCCTTATAGATCCTTTTGCAGGTTCTGATTTTTGAACACTCAAAGTACTATGCCGCCCTACAATTAGCCAGAGGTTAGTTTGTTGGAAGCTAGGGGTATGAGGATCAAGTTACTTAGTATAATGTGTAACTAGAATGACCATGTAATTAGGAATGAAAGACTGGTAGTTATTCTGTAATCTAGTGAATTGTTATGTTATGTAAAACTTCCTCGGAAGCTCTGTCGACTTATATATATAATATTGTACATGTTATTAGAAATTTGCACTATTTATCATAATTGTAGTTAAATTGTTCATCGAACTGTTTACTTCAAAGCAAGGAGTCGTCGACGCCTTGTGTAGGTCATGTCTATGGTAGGAACTGTGAGGCCAGTTACTATCATAGAATGGTTTACACGGTAGGACTGTTGCGACTCTGCGACTTCGGGGCGTAACACTTGTGCCTTGACATTCATTACCATTAAATTATATTTAAACTATCTAATTCCCTAAAATAAAAATTTTAACTAAACTAAAACTAACACTAAAACTAATTATATCTAATATAAATTACTTCCTAAAAATCTACGAAATTTTTATGATTTTTCCTTTTCTTATTTATTTATTTATTTTTTTTTGTATTTTCATCATTTGTTAATTTTTTTATTATTTTTATCTTTTATTAATTTTTTTGTTTATTATTTTTCAATTAGGACCCTTTTTGTAAAAAATAAAAACTAAGACTATGGAAAGGGCAAAAATTAGGTGTCTACAGCTGTCCCTCTTTGTGGTGAAGTTTGAGCAAAACTTTGCCACAAAGACAAAAGAGATACCGTTTTTACCTCAGGATGACTCTATCCTAAGGAACGTTAAGTCACTTGATGAGGGTTAAACGACAATGGGAAGTGCCTTTGTGAATTGGCAAAAATCTCTAAAAAAGAATAACGAAAATCTTGGTCGTACCCTGATGAGCTGACTAACCAAAGTGGTCAAAGCGCTCCTTGAGCTGGCTAAGACCTAAAAATATGAAGAAAACTTAGTCGTACCCTTAATGAGCTGACTAACCAAGGCGGTCAAAGCGCTCCATAAGCTGGCTAAGACCTAAAAATATGAAGAAAACTTGGTCGTGCCCTTAATGAGCTGACTAACTAAGGTGGTCAAAACGCTCCATGAGCTAGCTAAGACCTAAAAATATGAAGAAAACTTGGTCGTGCCCTTAATGAGCTGACTAACCAAGGCGATCAAAGCGCTCCATAAGCTAGCTAAGACCTAAAAATACGAAGAAACTTAGTCGTGCCCTTAATGAGCTGACTAACCAAGGCGGTTAAAGCACCCCATGAGCTGGCTAAGATCGAAAAATATGAAGAAAACTTGATCGTGCCCTTAATGAGTTGACTAACCAAGGCGGTCAAAGCGCCCCATTAGTTGGCTAAGACCTAAAAATATGAAGGAAACTTGGTCGTGGCCTTAATGAGCTGATTAACCAAGGCCGTCAAATCGCCCCATGAGCTGGCTAAGACCTAAAAATACGAAGGAAACTTGATTCGCGATAGAGCTGCATGAGCTTGCTAAATCCCTAGGAGATTATAATTTGAAACTGTTTTAGGAGTTAGGCAGAAGCTTAAGAAGTTCTAGATTGGGATTGCGCTCTATGAGCTGGCTAGATCCCTAAATGAGAATATGAGTCAAAATAACGCTCTATAAGCTGATCGAAGCGCTAAATCCCTTGAAGAAATTTTGAGTTGAATAAAGTTTTGTGAATTCGACGATTGGAAGTTGAAGACACACTAGGACCATGCTCTACAAGCTAACTATCTTGCTAAGAAATTGTTTTTTGGAAAATAAGCTATTATCCTTAGGGGGGAAACCAATTGTCAATGCAATTTTTTTTTTTTTTTTCTGGTTTAGAATCACATACTTGGTTTCAATGATAGCTCCTAAGTCGTCTCATGTCTTATTGATCAGTCCGATTAGAACCAATGATTCTGACCCTTACTATTGCTTTTCTTGTTCTCATTCTTCTTCTTCTTTCTTCTGCCGTCTCTTTCCAAAACCCCCATTTTTTTTTTAAAACAACTTAAGCTTGAATCAAATGTAAAACATATTCTTCTCGAACAAGGATGTCCTGTATTGAACTTCCGGTCTAAACATTGGCTTTCCAAGCAAGCATCTGTTCTCAAGCGAGTTTTTACTTATACGCCACATGTTATCCCCTTTTCAACATGGCCCTGTCCTGAAAAATAGGAAACAAATCTCCCTTTTTTTTTGGGGGGGGAAGGGGGTGTTAACCACGATAAAGTATTAAAAGAATTTTTATCAATAGTTATCGCTTCAAATTAAATGATTATTTTTCTTATGGTTCTTTATGTGTAAGGTTTATTTGGGTAAATAATAGAGCAAGAAGGGATCTTTTAGTGGAATGAGAAAAAGAAAGGCTAAGGATATTATCCAATGCTAATGACTACTAGGAATACCAACTTTGCATGTAGAAAATGAAAATGAGACCACAGTAATAGTAAGATTATTTGCAAAAATTTCATTGATGTTCAAGGATAGTACATCTTCAACGCATCAGCATTTACTAGGTCCTTCAAATCCGGACCATCCATTTGAGACAAGATAACAGCCCCTCAAAGCAATACTTTCTTCACAATGTAAGGCCCTTTATAGTTTGGGGCAAACTTCCCTCTTGAATCAGTTGTGTTAGGCAACACCTTCCTCAGCACCATATCTCCTTACTCAAAACTTCGAGGTCATACTTTTTTGTTGAAAGCCCTGGCCATTCGTTGCTAATAGCAAATGTTGTGGCATAAAGCTGTCAGCCTCTTTTCATCATTTAGGTTCAACTGCTCAACACGCTTCTTTACCCAATCAGCCTCATCTAACTGAGTTTTCGACAATATTCTGAGAGATCGAATCTCAACTTCTACTGGCAGTACAGCCTCCATTCGGTATACCAACGAATAAGGGGTTGCCCCTGTTGATGTTCTGATAGAAGTTTGATAGGCCATGAGTGCCATCTCATGCCAATCTCGATACGTAATGGCCATCTTCTCAATAATTCTTTTGATATTCTTATTGGCTGCTTCAGCGACTCCATTTAGATTCGTACCGTTGTCAATAATAATTGTTTCTGGCATACCATACCGAGTCAGTATGTCTCTCCTGATGAACTTGACCACTACTCCCTTCATCATACTAGAGTAGGATGATGCTTCAACCTACTTAGTGAAATAATCAATAGCTACCAATATAAATCGGTGCCTGTTAGATGCTTTTGGAGTAATTGGGCCAATGATATCTATTCCCCACATCGAAAAAGGCCATGGTGCTGATAATGTATGCAACTCTTGAGGTGGGATATTTATCTTGTTCGCATAGATCTGGCATAAATGGCAAATCTAACATGTGCGATACAATCTGCCTCTACAATTGACCAGTAATATCCCATCCTCATGATTTTCTTGGCGAGCATGTAGCCATTCATATGAGGGTTACATACTCCCTCGTGCACTTCTTTCATTAGCATCTCTGCCTCTTTTCCGTCTACACAACGTAAAAGCGTACTGTCAAACGATCATCGATATATCATAGAATCGCTCATCAAGTACTGAGCCGCCAATCTTCTAATTAATTTTTTATCCTTCCTCTTTGCTCCTTCGAGATACGTACCATGTTGTAAAAATATTTTGATATCATGATACCAAGACTTTTCGTCACACGAACTTTCCATTGCTAAACAAAAAGCAGGCTTTTCTTCAATTTTAATTTTAAGTGGCTAAATCTCCACTCCTTTCAATATTTGAATCATTAATGCCAAAGTAGAAAGAGTATCGGCAAATTGGTTTTGAACCCTTGGTACGTACACAAAGGTAATCTTTTCAAACTTGGTTATCAACTCGGCCAAGTGTTGGCGATAAGGCACTAATTTAGGGTCTTTCGTCTTATATTCAGCCCGAGCTTAGCCTATAATCAACGAAGAATCTCCATATACCTGCAATTCCCGTATCTCCTTAAACAATGCGATTTTGAGCCCTAAAATACACGCCTCGTATTCTGCAACGTTATTGGTACATAGGAAAACCAATCTTATAGCCATTGGAAATTGTGTACCTCCAGGTGATACTAGAATTGCCTTTACTCCACATCCAAACACATTAGCTGCTCCGTCAAAGAACATTTTCCACCCTGAAGATTTTTCGATTATTTCACCATCAGAATCATTTCCCGCTACTAGGATGTTTTCATCGAGAAACTCAACCTGTGCTCCTTGGGGTGTATCCTCAGAAAGATTTTCTGCTAATTGATCCGCCAACGCTTACCCCTTGACCGAACTTTGGCTCACATACTTAATGTCAAATTCTGTCAACATCTGCCACTTTGAAACTCTACCAATGAGAGCAGGCTTTTCAAATAAGTATTTCAAAGGATTGTGCTATGTTATCAACTCAATCTAATAATACAACATATATTGCCTGAGCCGATGCATAACCCAGACCAATGCACAACAGGTCCTTTCAGCTTCTGAGTATTTTTGCTCCCCTTCTGTAAACTTCTTGCTTAGATAGTAAACAACTCGCTCTTTCCCTTCTTCATCCTTCTAGCCAAGCATGGATCCTACGGATTCCGTCATTATGGTCAGGTACAAAAACAACGGCTTTCCAGGTTTAGGAGCTACCAATACCGGAGGTTTCATGAGATATTCTTTGATTTTTGTGAAAGCCTTTTCGCATTCCTCATTCCAGCTGATCTTTACGTTCTTCTTTAATAGCTTAAAAAGAGGGTGGCATTTATCTGTTAACTGTGAAATGAATCGGGCTATGTAATTTAAATGACCCAGCAATCCTCGCACTTCCTTGAGCGTTTGTGGAGGAGGCATATCAATTATAGCCGTAGCCTTATCAGGATTGACTTCAATACCTCTTTGGCTAACTATGAACCCCAACAATTTTCTTGACGTCACACCAAAGGTACACTTCTCCAGATTCAATTTCAAGTGGTACTTTCTTAGTCTATCAAACAACTTCCTCAGGTTTTCTAAATGATCTTCCTCCTCTTTGGATTTCGTAATCATATCATCAACATACACTTCTATTTCTTTATACATAAAGTCATGAAAGATTGCAACCATGGCCTTCTGATATGTTGCTCCCGCATTTTTCAGCCCGAACGGCATCACCTTGTAGCAAAACGTTCCCCACGTCATAATAAAAGTCGTCTTTGTCTTATCCTCTTCGAACATCTGAATCTGATTATATCCCAAAAAACCACCCATGAAAGAGAATAGATGATTTCCAGCAGTGTTATCCACCAAGACATCAATGTAAAGCAATGGAAAATTATCCTTAGGCGTTGCCTAGTTGAGATCTCAAAAGTCTACACACACTCTAACTTGCCCATTCTTTTCCATTACTGGAATAATATTAGCTACCCATTCCGAGTAATCCGACACTTCGATGAACCCAACCTCCAGTAGTTTCTTCACTTCTTCTTTAATTTTCAGTAAGACGTTAGGTAGAAATCTCCTCAATTTTTGCTTTTTTGGTTTGACGTCCTCCTGTGTGGGTAAACAGTGGATTACAATCGACAGGTCCAACCTAGGCATATTTTCATATGACCAAGCGAACACGTCTTGATAATCAGCTAACAACGTAATCATTTCTGTTTTTTATTTCTCTTTTAAACTCGCCCCAATTTTTAAATTCCTAGGATTTTCTTCGTTCCCTACATTAATTGTCTCAATCGATTCATCAATAGTAATCCTATCCAGTTCATGTTTTTGCCATTCCTCTTGTATATTACTGTGGTCATCGACATCGCTCTCGACGACTAACCCAGTAGGGCTGGAAGCGATATCGACATTCTCATTTTCTACATGCGTGAAGTATTCCTGGTTTTCATTTGGGTCATTAAATCTGAATGAGAATGTATGAAAAAATGCATGTAAACAAAAGAGAACTAAAGAGTAACATGGGAAAGAAACGAACTAAGATTTCATTGAATAAATGGAGGTATGGTCTCAAATGAGATAAAGGCCTAACTAATTTTGAACGGAAGGTTCAATGATACATATAAAACGATGACTATTGAAAATAAAATTAAGAAAATACTATGGGTCGCCCCTTTACCCTAGGGAAGACCTGTTGCTATTCGCCGGGATGGAGAACTAGTTGTTCAAATGATGCTGGAACTTGGGTGGCGAGTGTGTTGATCCTTCTTTGTCAAATTCTCAGGCTTGAGTCTCTTCCCGTATAAACGTCTCAACTAGTGGTGGAAAGGTCATCGAGGCATGGTATAATCTGTTACCTCTCTTGCCCCTCGTTTGCTTCTTTTGGAATTTTTCCGCCAGGGTAGGATTGTAGCCAAGGCCGTAGGTGCCGATCTAACCTTCCTTGAATCTTTTCCTTCCATCATCCTTTCTGCCGGGACTGGTAATCATGTTCACTTCTTCAAACATTTGTAAACCCAGCTCCTCTTATCCCTCACTTCCTATGTAGGGTATAGCCATCTCCTTATAGATTTCATAATCTTGATCTCCCAGAATTGTAATCACCTGACCATTGGAGATAAACTTTAATTTTTGGTGTAGGCTCGAAGGTATGGCCCCTGCTACATGAATCCAAGGTCTTCCTAACAGTAGATTGAAAGACCTTGGAATCTCCATGACTTGGAATCGAATAGTGAAGTGCTGAGGGCCAATACTCACGGATAAATCAATCTCCCCTATGATTTCTCTTCTGGAACCATCAAAGGCCCTGACTGTTGTAGAAGAAGCCTTAATTGCAGATGTGTCGATGCCCAGCAAATCCAAGGTGGCGAGGGGGTAGACATTCAGCGACGATCCGTTGTCAATGAGCACCCTGGTGACAATTATGTCATTACTTCTTACCATGATAAAGAGTGGCTTCGTACGTTTGTTCCCTTCCTCACCCAATTCTTCAGCCGAAAATGAAATTTAATCTATTGCGAAGATCGAATTAGTAACCAGTTCCATCTTCTCAGTTGGAATCTCTCGAGGGACCTTCACCTCATTTAAAGTACAAAACAAAGCCTCCCTGTATGGTTTAGATGCAATTAGCAGGCCCATCAGCGATATTTGTGCAGGAGTCTTACTGAGTTGATCCATGATTTTATACTCACTTAACTTGAGCATTTTGGTAAAAGCCGATAGTCCCTCAATGCGTTCGGCCACCGTCTTATCATTTGATTCTCTCGACATGACTTTCCTCCCCTACTCCTCTCTTGGGTGATAAATATTTCCCGATTGGGTAATGCCCCCTACCAGAGAACCTGGTTTCTCCTGATTTACCAGGTGATCGTTAAATGAAGCAGCTTTGTAATTTTTTGTTGCAACGGTATGTGGAATGTGTACCTCTTTACTTCTAAAGTCTGGTTACCAGTATATAACTCAAAAACCTTAGGCTTCTTATCTGAATCAATGACATTAACAGCATAGTCATCAAAAATCATACTAATCATCGGCCCATGGTTGGGTAAAGGGTTGTTATTAACATTAGGAACCGGGGCTTCCACGAAATCCAACTACACTGTCCCTTCATCTATCAAGTCCTGAATCTTATTCCTCAGTCTCTAGCATGCATCAGTCGAATGCCCCACTTGTCCACAGTGGTATTCGCACTTTATTGTGGAGTCAAAGAATCTTGGTCGATATCAATCGCTAAGAAGTTCGTACCGTATCAAATTATCCCTTCGCAACCTCTCGAAGACTTAACTTAAAGGGGCTGGTATCTTAGTAAATTACCTATAAGTCTTGTTAGTTTGAAACTAATCTCTGTACTGTTGCTGAGCGAGAGGTGTATTCGCCCTAAAAGCAACTTGAGTATTTGGTCTGGCATTTGAATTTACCATACCAACGATAGATTCTTTGGGCTTGCTGGCAGCTGGTCTAAGACCAGATGATGACGCTGGTGGTCTTCTATCTGTTAGGTTTTACAGCTTACCGGAAGAGATGGCACTTTCAATCTTGCATCCAGCCGCTACTACTTCAACAAAACTGGATGAGGCCTGCCCGATGAGATGGGAAAAATAGGGCCTCTCCAAGGTGTTAATGAAAGCCGATGTGAGCTCTTTCTCAGTTGTTGGAGTAGAGATTCTTGCTGCTAAGGACCTCCATCTTTGAGCGTATTCTTTGAATGATTCATTATTCTTCTTTCGTAGGGCAACTAAGTCCATCATAGTCGGGTTACTTCCACATTGAATTTATATTGTTCATAAAATGCACGAGCAAGTTTCTCCCATGTATTTATCTGATTCAAATCAAGCTAGGCATACCAAGTCAGGGTCGGTCCGGTCAGGCTATCCTGAAATGTCTGTACCATGAGTGGGTCGTACTGAACATACTTTCCCATCTTCCTGACATACAACCTGGTGTGAAGCTTGGGGCAACCCATTCCATTATACTTTTCGAATTCCGGTACCTTAAACTTCTCAGGGTATGATCCCATGTCATACGCGAAAAATTCTGTGATCCCCGCCTATTTAAATCCATCATACCCTACAAATGCCTTCATCTTCTCAGTGATCTGTTGTGTCAATTTCTTTTCCAGTTCTTTTAAGCCGTCCATACTTGGCCCATGGTCGACAGGTCTCGGGGCCGCATACGTATCAGGTTCGAATGTCGGGTTATCTTTTGGGTAAACTCCTTCTGATTCAAATGGGTCTTTTTGATATTCGTGTTCTGCTTCAGGAGGTTGTGTATTCTTCCCATAACGGGTTTTGGAACCTTCTTCATTAACCGGCACTGTAGCTCATAGCAAAGAAATGTTCTTTGCTAGAAAGCTCATTTGTTCTGCTATCTTCTCCATAGCCCTTTCTATGGAACGAAACCTCAGCTCGGAGGGATCATTGATCTCGGGGTCTCCATCATTTCCTTGAGTGGTGGCCATCCTGGTCTGGGAACGGGTTCTAATCGGACTTCTCTGAAAGACTTGACGTTTGGGAGCAATCTTGAAATTTTACCTGATTTGAATTAAACAACTCAACAAAGGGTTAGTACATGTTATATTTTCCTAAAAAGAGGTGGTTAATCATTCAAACATAAAATGCATGTCACACGAGTGCAATGAAAAAATCAAGAATTGGTGGGGGAACCTTTGATGTGGCAGAACCTAACTAACTTTTATTAATTTTGCAATTGAAGCTTTACACCACGTATTCTGTTCATAAAGATGAATTCTAATGAAAACATAAAAAACCTAAAATCTAAAATTTAATCTCCTAATGACTAGTAAGCTTATCCTGCGTCCTCTTCTTCTTTCGAATCATGGGAACTTACTCTTCTTTGCCCTTAGTCCTCTTCAGTTGTTCTTCCAATACCTTTATCTTTTGATGGTACTCCTTGCAATGGCTTTCCAACTCCTACTCTCTTTTACTCGTCCTCTCTGGTTCAGCTTGAACTTCCCTCTTCTCTTCGTTGTCTTCCATATCTTTCAGTCCTTTTAGTTGGTGATAAAGAAATCCTTTGGTTGTTTGGCTCCTGGCTGTTATCCCTCTAGTGGTAGAGGTGGTCTTTTTCGTGCACCAAAGAGCTTGGATGCTTTGAAGCTTGGTTACTTTATCAACCATCGTCATACCGAGGTTCAGGAAGTCCAGCGAGGCAGCTTCTAATGATGGTATGGGGATCATTTCCTCAATGAGTCCATTGGTTGGGACGTATGCAGTGCAGAGATTAAAGCTGATCAGAAGAACCGCTTTAAAGTCTCCATAACCTCTTATCATTTCCTTGCTTGCAAACCACCTAGGTGTCAACAACAATTCTTCCGCTTTCATACTCTGAAAGTATTGAATCCAGTAGCGGCTAGCTATATTTTCTAGCAGCTCGATTCTTTCTCCAAAAGATTTGATGAGATCATATTGCTGAGTAAACTCAGCCCGATTGAAATCAAGCTGGTAACTTCTCATGTGGCTAACGAACCAAATTACCAGTAGCACCATATTAGTTTTCAGATCTCCTCGTCTCTTTTTCTTGAGATGGTTTAGTGACGGATCTGCTCGGCCAGAAGAGCCAGGACATATGATTTCCCTTCAAGGAATTGGGCTACGAGTTCTACAATTCTGAAATGGACTCGACGTCTTTCATCAGGGAACAGGATAGTATTGAAGACCACCAATATAAAAGCGTTGACCTGGTACTGGTGCCATGCTTCTAAACTTGCATAAAAAACCTCGCGTCTTTCTCTATGTTTCACTTCAGTAGAAAACCAGTCCATGACATCCTCTAATCGAATGGTCTTTCCTTGATTTAGAACCCGGTTTATTTCGATTTTTCTGATTCCTAGCAACTTGCTGAAGATCTTTGGTGTTGCAGCTTCTAAGTTTGGGACATAAATGTCATCCGTGATTGTAGGAACCCATAACAATTGGGAGTATTCTTCTACAGTTAGGCTTAACTGATGTAGGCCCATACAGAAACTGATGGATTCGGGCTCCCAAAGGTGGATTAAGGCCCGTACTAGAGTGATGTTCACAGGGATCTTTTGTAGAAAAAGGATGGACCCAATCTTATTCTCAATAAACTCCTGTTTATCTGGGTTGAAGAGTCGAAACCACGTCTAGCTTCTGTGGCCAATGCGGTAGGTGGACATGAATGTCGTCAAAATGCCCTTGAATTGGTCCAGCCATGACTAATCAAAATTAAAATTACAATTACAATGTATTCTAAACTTTACATAAAAATAATATCACAAATTATTTATAATGGAAGATTACAATTACAATCACAACTTCACAACTACTTTTATCAATGTAGGTTTGCCACATCATAGGTTCTTGTGATTTTTGAAAAAGTTTTCATGTAATATGAAGGGTAGGTTCTAAAGGTCCTCAAGTTCTGTAACCACTACGTTTTTCAAAACAACGATTCTGTGGTTGCATTTGAACTTAAGTGGGGTAACTTGATCGGCCCTGGAAGGTGGCTACCCTACAACATCTGAAGCTTACACAATGGCCCCCCCTCCTAAGGTCCTAAGACGGCCTAGTTCTAATCGTGTCTAACATGCGTTTATGATGCAGGAAAGAAAAGAAAATAAATAAAAGTAAAAGAAAAAAAAGAAAAACCCCAAAATTCCCCCTTAAATAAATTGCCACAGATTGAAAAAATGTTAGTAAAAACAAATAAACAGATACATAAAATAACATGCCTAAGTTCTTTTCTTTTTATTGTTATTTCATCTTTTTTTAAAAAAAAATAATCCTACTTTCGGCAATTTCTAGTGGCTAGCCCTCTAGTGGTCCCCAGTGGAGTCGCCAAACTGTCAAGTCTGATTTTTTTATTTCTTTTATTTAAAATTGATTTCTCATTTCTTGATTAATACTAAACCCTAACTCATTTAATATTAATCCTCGACTAAAGAAATTGAAAAATTTCGGTTTTTTTTATTAAAAATAATTTTTGGAGTCGCCATCCGACCGAAGTCGAGAAAAGAAAAGAAACCGTAACCAATTAGGTGGATTGGTTATGATTTAGCTACCGGTCTTTGATTTCAATTTTAATAAAGAACCAGAAGGTTCCGAATTCGGGGGCTAACCTATTAAACCCTTAACTGGTACCACTATCTATTTACCGAAATTAGGATTATTTTTCTTATTATAATATTTAAAATAAATAAATAAAATAAAATAAAAAGAACTTAAGTTTCTACATATTTTATCGTTATCCCGAAGGTGCCTACGTACCCGCTAGCAGGGATCAGACGATCGTAGTTCTTTCAAAAAATCTTTAGTGTGTTGGTTTATTTTAATTTTTGAAAACCATCCAAGTTTACATTTTAATTTATTTCGGTTTATTTAAAAAAATTTAGCGGGGTCCTAACTCTTGAATGTTGTTGTTTTATAAAAAAATCTCCAAAAATCCTATTTAAAAAAAAATATGATTATTATTTTCTTTTCAAAATAAATCAATTTTTTAAGTGAGGAAATCATAAAAAACTTAATAAAAAAAACTAAGTTAATATATATATCTATATTGTTATTAGCAAACAACTAGCTACAGTGGAATATAATACATTTAACTTATAAAACTAATACTTAAAAGAATCTCATAAACTAATATACTCATATATATAAATAACCGAGGATCTAAAAAATAATGATATAAACAAATAATTAACTAAAGAAGAAAGAAAAAATAAATAAATAAAAAAGGAAAATAATCGAACCTGAACTTGTTTGGTTATTCACTTATGTGATGGTGCGTGTGACTTGCTGTTCGGGTTGTAGACTTATCGTTGGTCAGATGGAAAATAATTTTGTTCAAGGCCTATGTTTAGGGTGGTAGATATGGAACAGTATTGGTCCAAGTTGTTGCTATCATTGGCTTAATTGAAAACAGGCGTCGGTAGGGGATCTGTTGCTGCTGTGTAGGCTGCTGTTTCTGTTTTTTTGTTGGTTTTTTTTTTTCTGTCCCTGCTGCAGCCTGTGTGTGTGTTTATATAATCTCCATCGTATCATATCATATCTTATGTAATTATATCTGATTCGTTAATTAAATTAGATTCAAATTAGATATAGGTGCCTGCTGAGACTCGAACTCGTGACCTCTAACTAAATCCACCAAAATACTCCACTACTTATCCGTTAGGCCGTTGACTAGTGCCTTGACATTCATTACTATTAAATTATATTTAAACTATCCAATTCCCTAAAATAAAAATTTTAACTAAACAAAAACTAAAACTAATTATTCCTAATATAAATTACTTCCTAAAAATCTACAAAATTTTTATGATTTTTCCTTTTCTTATTTATTTATTTATTTATTTTTTTGTATTTTCATTATTTGTTAATTTTTTTGTTATTTTTATCTTTTATTAATTTTTTTTGTTTATTATTTTTAAATTAGGACCCTTTTTGTAAAAAATAAAAACTAAGACTATGGAAGGGCAAAAATTAGGTGTTTACAATTTTATTTGTGGGCTCGATTCTTTAAGGTTTAACGTTTTATACGTTATTTATAATTTTTCCATTAGGGTTTAGGACTTGCTATAAATAGCAACATTTGTACTAACATAGAAGAGGATATAAACAGGTAGATATATAGAGAGTGAAACTTTCCTCTTTCGAGAAAGGCTATACTTAAGTTAGCATTTACCGGATTATCGGGTGTTGATTATACTCTTTAATAGTTCTTTTGTTCTTGTCAATCTTATTCTCAAATTGTGGTAAACCCCTTCATTTAAACTGATTAGTGAGTTGTATTTAACCTTCATTTGAAACCTTGAGTAACATTTAATATTCGTGAGTCGTATCAAACTCTATTTCAAGCTTAAACACCTGATTGTGTTTGTGTCTTGGTGAGTTATATCCAATTACATTCACCATAAAAAACCTTCACGTTCTTCATACCCATTTTCTTTTGAATACCCATTCCTATTCCTTTCCAAATTCGCTGCCTTTTCTTATTCGATCCTTATTAGAGAGAGCTTGGGTCTAGAGTGAGAAAGTTTGATGATAGCTCAAATGAGAGGAAATTGATAAGTGTTTGATGCCTAGAATGCTTATTCAAGCTTTGATTTATAATGTTGGAGCTCAAATCTAAGATGGAATGTTAAAACGACTATAAATTCGAGCTTGAATGCACAAGCTTTTACCCATCTTGAATGCTTGATTGAATACGGAAAAGCTCGTAATCACTAGTAAAAAATTGTTTATTGGAGCTCAATCTTCCCATTCATGTTAATTAGAAGCTTTAATTTTCATTAAGGAGCTTAAATCAAGGTCGGGTCAATGGTGTATCCTCAAGTGTTTTTCAAGTTTTTAATTTCGAATTTGATTTGTTAAATGATTGTTTTTAGACATGATTTTGGGTCTGATTTGTAATAGGCTATGTGTACCTCACTATTTAATCATTAATTTAGGTGGAATTAGTTGAAAATACTCGAAAAGGTGTCTCAAACACAAGCCACCAATTGTTTTTTTCCGCAAAAGAGATACTAGGGAAAGCCATGGAACCCGATGGAAATTGACAGAAAAGTAGGGAAAACAAAGCCTTAGCATATGTGATAGGTGCAGACGCACTTAGTTTGGCGCGTGCACTATACGTACTTGGGGTAAAAAATTTGTAAGCACTCACTTGCTTTGCTATAGGCTGAGGATTCATTAAGGCTTTTAGCCTTAATCACTTAAACACATGGACTGGGTTTAGATCAAGTCCAATCTGGTACTCTTTTTTTGTTTCTTTTTTTTAAAATAAAATAAGTAAAAACACAGTATATTAGCCCAATTCACCTAAAACTAACTGACCCTAAAAATAAGATAACCCTTTCTAAATGATTTAAGAACCCTAAAAATGACATATGGCTAAAAATTCCATCACTCCTAAGCTTTTTGTATTTTCTCATTTTTTTTATTTTTTGTATTTTTCTTAATTTTCTAATTTTTTTTTGTATTTATGAATTAAGACCATTTTCCTTTATTCTAAAAGAAACTCTAAAGATTGTGTTTAAATAGATTTAAGGTAGGTACTTGCCTTAAAAAATGCATGGTTGCCTTGATAATATTTACTCTAATTATATTTTAGTAGCTGTAATAGAAAATTCCTAAATAATCATTAGGTCGTTGAGCTTTTAAAGAACCTATTTGAATTTAACTTATTTGATATCTTCTTCAATTACCTTCCTTTATAACAAGTGATAGTTTTTTTAAGAAAATAAGCTCCATCCAACATAAAAAATGTTGTGAATCGAAGTATGAATTGTGTTTGAATAGATGTCCAAAGAAGCTTGTGAAAGTAGCAACAAAATTTCTATCATTCTCCATCCATGGGCTCTTTATATTTTGAATCATTAAGATAGTATTTCACTACTTACTATTAAGTGTTATTTAATTAGAAAGAAAGCCATGTTGCAATATCTATAATTGAGCCAATTCATTCAATATTTTTGGTGACAATATTCTTCTTTCTTTTCCATAACTATCTAATCTCCCTAAGTACTTCACTCTCTTCATTTTTTTGTTATTCCACGTCCAAATTTTGGAGTTCCTTTAGTTTGTCTAAAAGCTTGTCTATTTGAGTTTTATTCTTTGGCAATATACATTTATTTCATTTTATCACATTAGCTCTATAATCATTCAAGTTGCCCATGACTGACTCTATAGAATTTATCCCTTAAAACCATACTAATTCTTCTCGAAACTTCTTAACACTCTTTATTTCCCTTTACATATTATTAAATAGAAACTTCTTAGCCCTTTTTACTTTTTGACTTGCTATAGTACTTGTATTTTGACTTAATTTCTCTCCACATTAAAGCTACATGATTTGATTTAATTTCTCGCTAGTATGTATTTTAGGAAAACATCACAACCATTCATTAGAAACCAAAGCTTTATCAAATCTCTCTTCATCAAAACACCATAAGACCTTTTATTAAGCCTAGTAATTTTTTTTTTCCTTTAAAACTCCACCACTCTTCTTATGTTGCTCTAATATTTTGTTAAAATCTCATAAACATATCCATAGATCACCTATATTATTTGAGAATCCCACTATCTCTTACTATAGTAAATTTTTCTCTTGAAAATCTATTGGAGAGTGCACCTAAGTTATAGTTCCTAACACCTTTCCATCTATTTGCCTTAGTGCAGTCACAATTATGGTGCTGTTTGATTCTAGTATTTTAATTAGCACTTCCCTTGTCTAGCATGAGGTCGATCCTCTAATCAAGCCATTAGGTAGAGTATGAAATGAACCAATATAATGCAACTTCATCCTAATTCTATCAACAAAACTAGTTTTCTTTTTTAACACCATGCACAAATTGTACTTATTTACAAGTCCAAATATATTCTAACTATTAAAAGAGGACACAATCCATGACAATTCCAACTTATAGTTTCATGGCTCTCATAGGGCTATTATTGGCCAAACACCACCACCATTTATTCATTCATAAAAGTATTTTTAATATGCACTTCTGCTATTACATTATCACCCACAATCTCCTCTTCCTACTTCTATTTGTTTCCTTTCCAGCCTATTCTTTTTGCAACAGTATCTCACCACCCTTTATGCTTTTTAAACATCTTAATTGAACCATTACTTCATACTGTGAATTTTAAGTAAAATACTCCATTCTTAACTTCTTATTGCCCATAATCTCCTCTTACTCTTATTTATGCTTAAGAGTCAAGTTGTAGAGAGCTTTTACCACATTTTGTGTAACAATGACCTTAGTTTAAGGGTTGATGAGGGGTTGATTCACAATTTTCTATATTTATAATTCATTATCATTTAATAGAAATTCAACTATGTAAGTGGAAGGTGAATGTATAGCTCTCTATTTAATAATAGAATTATTACCATTTCTACTAATAACAAGAGAGGTTGTTTTAATGGATGTTGAGATTAGAGCTTTTTCTCATTTTGTAATGATGGTGTTTTATGCTTCTGCCAAAGGTAGTTTTTCTTCTTTTTTTTTTTTAAGATAGAAAGAGTATGTAGTATTAGGAAAGTTTATGTATGTCGTTATATTGGCGATTAAATTTAACATTTGTGTTGATGGTTGATAGGCTTGACCTAACATTACTTTTTATAAAAAATTCAAAAACGTATTTTTACTACCAAGTGCATTAGGGAGTGTATGTAGTAATAAAACTGGTGAGAACTAGGTTGAAACCATAGGGAATGATGTCTAATTATTAATAGTATCAGTCTTATGTAAATTTAGACAATTAAAATAACAAATTTATTGAATAATTAAATTATAAAAAAAAAAACTAAATTAACAAAATTAATAAATCAAGATATTCAACATCTTAAAAGATTCAATTGCAAACTAGATAATTAGAATACCGATTATGATAAAAAAAAAGTGTCTTTAACAAGTTTAGTTTTAAAACAATTAAGTACTAAGTATTCCTTCTCGCAAAGTGAATACCTAAGATCAACTGATTTATCCTTTTGATCACTTGAAAAGAGATAAACTAAATTAACTCTTTCTTATTTTTAAACCTTAATTGAATTAAAGAACATACGTTATGTCTTCTTTAATCCAAATTATCTAGTACACGATAAACAATTAGAAGATGTCTCGCAACTCAATCCTAATTAACATATATTCCAACGGAGTCAAAATACATATCATGATTACGAAATTAAAGATTTTAAACAATAAGCACAATCATATACTGATAATGCAAAAATCTAATAAACAATATTAATTATGCACGAATAAGAAATAATAGATAAGATAATATCCAAATCAAGAATTTATTAACAGGAGTGAAACAACTTGTCTAAGAGTTTCAATCTCTAATCCAAGATCAAATATTGCTCCTATTATTTTTTATGTTGATATCTTGAAAAGAAATTAGAACTCTTTTTCTAAAACCTTAGATTAGTAAATGAAAGAAAAATCTATTTTTTATTCTATTTTATTCTTCTAGTTTTTCTATTTGTCTATTCTTTTACAAGGCCTTCTATTTATATTATAAGGGATCCCATAAAAAGTAGGTCCGCAAGATACAATTATTTATATTTCTTGAATAGGATTAATTCTTTATAGAAATAATCTAGAATGACCATACTTTAAAACCATGGCCATGGCCTTTGCATGTGGTCTTTTTATACTTCAATTTTTGTATGGAATAAGACAAATGATGAATATACGGCGTGTTAGATAAATTATTGCAAGTATACAGTCTATAATGGCAACACCATAACCATGGTGTATGCCTATAAAGCTCTCATTTTTAATTTCCTTCTCCTTACAATTTCGCATACCTTTGTCATCACATGTATATTTTTTAGTATTGCGTATTTTTTTCTTATAAAAAATGCAATTTAGTGTAATAAAGTGCTAAAATTAAATTTTAACAAATAAAGTATTAAATTACACTAAAATTATACTAAAAAGCCTATAAAAGTAATATAAAATCTACTTATAAAATATGTACGACTTAGCTGATGATCTGAAGATTCCCTTAGGTTTGATCATTTAGCTTAAGTTTAGGTCTAGGCTTACAAAAGAGAACATGTGAGTTAAGAGGGTACCAAAGGTGGTTTCGACGCTTATGCTCTGATGCTCAAAGTTAATAGGATGGCTTGAGGAGTTGAAAGAATCTCCAATATCAACACATAAAGGAGGTTATGGATTTAAAGAGGGCGCCATAAATCATTATGGGGATTTAAGTCACAAAAGTCCAATCCTTATTCATAAAGGCATTTATGTAGCTTTAGCTAAAGATTGCTTTTATCATTTAGCTACATGGATGTTGATCCTCCTTGACTATTATTTGCTCTATTGAGATTGAGATAAATGGATGGAAGATCTCTTTTGGTTGGTATGAGCCTCTAGATAATATGGGAACCATCCAGATCAAGACAAAAAGTGGAGGATTCTTGCTTTTACCGAGTGCCTTTGAGCCTCTTTAAGGTTGACATGGCGTGCTAGATGTTAGCCTATGTCTTTTAAGAGTCTTCTTCCTTGATGAGCATGCTAAGCCATAACCAATGGCCTATGAAGATGTACAAAAGGCTTAAAAGGTAAAATCCACATACAACAATTTAGATAATCGAAATTGTCCATCTCTTCAATTTTTCTCAAACTCTTTTTTATACTTTGCCCATACTTATCAGTAGACTATTTTTTTGTTGAACATTAGTGAATTATATTTCCTAATTTCACATAAACAAAGCAAAAATTTAACAGTTATTTATATTAAAAACAAATTTCATCTCTCTCAATTATAGATCTATTGATTCACATCTCTTTCTTCAATGGTTTACTGCAACTTGACTCTTACTCTTGAAAAACTTCTTCGTAAACCATTCTTCGACCTCATTAGCTCACACTTTATTACCTTTTAAGTGAAGCACCTATAGTTCTTGCATTATTTTTGGTCATTTGATATAGTTTTCAATCCATGAATTTAAACCTAAAATGCAACTAATTAATTTAGATATCATCAATCTTATAATATGATTTCCATTCTTTCATAACAAACGCATGGCCTAAGCAAACGAAAGCTTTCCTAAAACACCCTTTGCATCATATTCAATGAACTAAAAGACATAAGAAATCAATTAACTCCAGCAAGACATTCCCAAAATTTTCCAAGCCTTCCTTAAAATGTTTATGATGGTAGGCTTATTCAATATTTTATGTAAGAATACTTTGCTAATTACTAAAAATCCTATATTGTTTAAATTTCTCTCATTTAGCTTAACTCCAAGTTTTCATTAAAATCACTTTCTTCATATAGGAATGTTACTGTAGTCTTATCTTTTCTTAACCATCCATGATGTCCGATGAGGGGAAAAAAAAAAGCATTGGAATGAAGGAAAAATCTACTTTAATTGACAAAATTTTTAGGTAAATTTTTGGTTTATGCTACTAAATCCATTCAAAAGGACACAAACAATAACCAAAGAATTATATACATGTTCATATAATGCAGGAATTATGAATGTGTGTAATGAACATAAAAAATGCAAAGAAGATCATAGAATTTATTCTTCATCAATATGCAATTTTAGTCTATTGATGTAGATTGGGGATAATGACTATAAAATATTTTTATGAAGATAATGTACAAAGTGTGCGAGTATCAATAATGTAGCAACTAGTCGATGATATAATAAAAGTATGATCGAGAAAAAACTAGTAAAATCAATGATCTAATGAAGAAAGTTGAGATGATTTGTTTATAATAGTATGTATTATAGATGAATAAGCACGAAATGAATATGAGCAAAGTTGTGCCAAAATAGAACTAATCTAGTGACGTAGCCCCTACAAATGAGAGATATTTCTCTCTCTAAAAGATAAAGAGAGGCCTTCTTGCTACCACAAAGATTGTGTAGTTTTATCTTAGATTGATGTTGGCTAGATAACTATGACAAGAAAATAAGTGTTTCCACTATGGAAAATGAAAACTATTTAAGAGACAAAATATGGAAAACATTTTCCTACAAGAATCTTAAATAATATCCTTCCTAATTTATTTTCATATATAGTGATCATAGGATATTATGGACCTAGGTCCCTAGCCCAAGCCAACTCATGTGAGGCAAGCACACCTATCAGTTTTAATATAGCGGATATGAGTCCGAGTCGATCCCTCAGAGATTTTGAGTACTAATATTAACTTTAGCTTTATTATCTAACCGAAAAATTGTGAAAGTTTGAATTAATTAAAAATACTAAAATTAACAGCTAAACTACTTATGAGACTTAATTACGCAAATTAGAAAGCAATAAACTACGAACGACTGCAAGTATGCAATGATGTATTTAGGAATTATTTCCCCTAGTGTTTAACATGTAACCTTTTTAAAATATATCCAATTCAATTTCTATTATTCTTGACCGGAGGGATTCACAATTAAAGCTAATATCTTTTTCAAGCATATTAACCCTAATCCTAAATTATTTACTGGAATCTCTTCACTTAGTAATATAATTTAGAATTGCATTAGCGTGTAATGAATTCCCATGCAAACAATCAACTTTTCGGAAGAAACATGTATCTTATCTCTAAGTATACATGTAATTCTCTTCAATTATGCCTAGATCTAGTTACACATGCAATTTCTCAATTAATATGCATAATATCATATATTGACACTCTAGAATTATCAATCCATAATTAACGACATAATTGAATCAAGAAAAGGTAGAAACTTTATTGAAATTATAATTCAATCCAAGGGTTACATGAAACCTTAGGTTCCATAATCCTAAATACTCTAATTCTAAGCTATCATAACGAATCTAAAAACGAGTTTCATCAAAAACGTAAAATAAAGCATAAAAACCCCTCTTGATTTGATGAACAATCTCTCTAATCTTGAAATCGATATCGTTCTTGCTTCTTGATTAATGTTCTTCTCCAATCTCCTCTCGTCTCTTGTGTTTCTTGTTTCTGTAATGTCTTCCTCCTTTTCTTTTGAAACCCTAATATGTCTTTTTATAGTGTATCAAAAAGATTTTGTTTTCGTCACCCGACATGGCCTAGCACACGACCATGTCTCCAGGTCGTGTAACTTTCTGCACTTAGGCAAATTTTCTACACAACTTCAAAAATTCATAACTTCTTTGTTTGAACTCGGAATTGAGTGAAACTTGATTCCTTTTCTTCGTTTTCGAGCCTAGAACGCGTTTAAACCCTGAAATCAACATTTTACTCAATTAAGTATCAATTTCTTTAAAGAAAACAAAAAATGTGCGGAAAATACTATAAAATCATCCTATGAAATATGTTTAAAATTAGAGTTATCAAATTTTCCCACACTTGAGCATTTGCTTGTCCTCAAGCAAATAAATCAAAACAAAACTTTCGGGACAAGAAACGCTAAAGAAAATTTATCACTATTTAGGAAACCGGTGAACGAATACACTTAACCCTTAGAAAAGTAAGAAAATTATTCTCAATCAACTTGCAATAATAAAGTCAACCAATTTCATCTGACCATATTCAAATGCTCCAACAATACTTAATACTACAGTTCACTAGTTAATTTATGAAAATCAAAGTTTACCCAAGACATTTAACTAAGGATTCTTAAACTAAAAATTAGATTTAACATCTCGCCAACCGAGAAAGAGTCATAAAATTTTGTCCATTTGACTAAAGTGTATATAATTCTCTCTTCCATCTCACCAAGCACCATAATCTAAAACAAACATATTTTACATCCACTCTTCCTCTGATTACCCCCCTAGTTCATGCTTTTGTTGAGAGGTTTTTTTAAATTTTCCTTATTTAAGCATAATTGTATTGGTAGCGGGAAAGAATCTCGCTCTTCTGACAGACCAAGACCGATCCATACCAACTTATTCCTTATATTGATAGTGGGAAAGAACCTTGCTCTTCTGACGGACCAAGACCGATCCATATCATTTTTTTTTTCATTTGAATTGGCATTGGGACTCAATCTCGCTCTTCTGACGGACCAAGACGAATCCTTACCAATTTGTCTATTCTTACACTTGTTATTACTTTTGACCTCCAATCATTGTGATTTTTCAAGGGTTTCTCAAAAGAAGAATTTCATTTGTTTGTTTGCTAAAAACTATAGGACTCTTAAAAATTTCTAAGAGAAAAGTATATATAAAAGTAAATTTTAAAAATAATCATAACTAACTCTCAACTAGTGATGTTGCTCCAATCTCAAGTCTTAAAATCCTAAGCTAAATAACTCGTAACTTTACCTTCCAAAAATTTGATTAATCAATTCTAGTAAAGTATAATAAGATCAATAATAATCAAGATGAAACAGTTAATTTGGCTTAATACCAGTTAATCACCTATTGTAAGTTAACTTAAAAATTAATTGGGTCAAATGTGAATAATTGGTCTCCTAAACAGTAATAAATTCATATATATCCCTTCCCCACACTTAATAATGTACATTTTCCCCAATGTACGACAAAAAATCATAACAGTACGGAAAAGCAGTATAGGGAAAAAGAAAACATATGTACTGAAAAGAAAACTAATACTTCCCTACTGTCGAACAGAAGCGCAAAATGAAGAAACATCATCATTATATTGTAGAGTTCACAAGCCTTGAACAACAAAAGTCAACACAAAAAATGAAGAACTAAGAAGAGGGATCGGAATCCGTCTCTTCATGTGCCTCATCAGACGATGCCTCAGCCATCGTAGCATCATCATCGTCATCACTGGCCTCGACATCCTCATCACATTCGCCAGCCTAATCATGAGGAAGAGAGAGCAAAATTAAGTAGGAAACTTAGATCAAAATGCGGAATGCAAGAATTGTGGAGAGAAGAGGGAGAATAAGAGAGAATATGAGAGAGATATGTTTGATTGGGAGTGTGTGAGAGGGTGTGTTTAATTTAAATAAAATAGGCGTGTGCAAAAATCATGTTATTTTAGGCGACACGGGCTGGGACACGACCGTGTCCCTTGTCCGTGTTAAATTCTGTGTGTGTCGTATGGAGTCTGGACGGACACGGGCTGAGGACACGACCGTGTCCCATGCCCATGTAACTTACTGTATGCGGGTGGTGTTTCTGGGCGCACACGGGCTAGGGACACGACCGTATCCCACGCCCGTATAACTCTCTGTGGGCGGGTGATTTCACTGGGCGCACACGGGCTGGGGACACGACCGTGTCCCACGCCCGTGTAACTCTCTGTGGGCAGGTGATTTCACTGGGCGCATACGGGCTGGGGACACGACCGTATCCCACGCCCGTATAACTCTCTGTGGGCGGGTGATTTCACTAGGCACACACGGGCTGGGGACACGACCGTGTCCCTTGCCCGTGTAACTCTCTGTGCCCGGGTGGTATTGCTGTCTGGGTGCACATGGGCTGGGACACGACCGTGTCCCTCGCCCGTGTAACTATTTTTTTTTATTTATTTTTATTAATTTAAAAAGATAAAGGAAACTTAGAAATAATAAAATTAAAGAGAGAATGAAAAATTAAAGCTAAGAGAGGAAAGAATTATGACGAAAAAAATGAAAGCAAAAGAAAAGAAGGAAAGCAAAGTTAGATTGAACGAAAAATAAAATGAAGAAAACTTAAAAAACTAAAGCATAAATAGAGTTAGACATGGGTTGCCTCCCAAGAAGCGCTTTAGTTAACGTCGATAGCTCGACGGGATACGTCTTGTAATTCATGATTCTTCATCCAAGTGGAAATAGAACTCCTCCTATATCTCGCTTTTGAACTCTCCATACGAGTGTAGATTTACCCTTCGGCCATCGACCTTGCCAAATCCATTTCATTGGTGCATAACTTCGATAGTTTCTCTTCTTATCATGCCACTCATCAAATTCATGTAGCTTAAACTTCTTCATTTTGTCCGCTTTTAGCTTAGATCCGGTTATCATTGGAAGTTTTGAACTTTTCACCGCAAAGACATGTTCCAAATGATTTCCTGACAGTTTTGGTTCCAAAATTGGTGTCTTCTTTTTGAAAGATTTTAACCTAAGATCCTTTGGCTTGTGGAGTGGATTAATTCCCTTCTTGTCCATACTAGATTCATGAACTTCTGTTTGAGTTGCCACTTCTGCACAATTGGGGTTACTCACCAAATTTTTATCTCCCTTTTGCAAGTAATAACTTGAGGAATCCTTGGCAAGCGTTTCCTGCACACATGTAGATATAACAACATTAGTGGCATTAACATTGTGACATATGTCCTTTAGGTCAAGAAATTTGTTTGTTGTCTCTGGAGTTTTAAAAACTATTTCATCATTCCCGACCCGTAATATCAACTTATGCTCACCAACATCAAAAACAGCCTTAGCAGTGGTTAGGAAGGGTCGACCTAAAATGATTGGCACCTCAATATCTTCATCTATATCAAGTACAACAAAATCCACGGGAAAGATGAATTTGTCTACTTGCACTAAAACATCCTCTATGATGCTTCTAGGGTATGTGATAGACCTATCAGCTAATTGAAGACTCATGCCCGTTAATTTAGGTTCTCCTAACCCTAGCGTTTTGAACAATTTATACGGCATCAAATTTATACTGGCTCCTAAGTCTGCCAAAGCATTATTTACTTACAAATTGCCAAGCATACAAGGAATAGTGAAACTCCTTGGATCATTTAATTTTTTGTAGCAGCTTTTTCTGGAGAAGTGCCAAGCATTCCTCGTTCAATGTGACGGTTGTAAGCTCTTCCAACTTCCTCTTGTTTAATAGAAGATCTTTTAAAAATTTCGCATACTTTGGCATCTGCAAGATGACATCAACAAGAGGTAAGTTAATGTGTAATTGTTTGAAAACATCAAGCAATTTACCGAATTCCTTATTCTGATTAGTGTAACTTTGCTTAAGGCGCTGCGGGTAAGGGATGGGAGGCTTGTACTCCTTCACTTTTGGTGATTCCATACTTTCTTTTGATTTTAGTGGGTTTGCATCTTCCTTACGGTTGACTTCCACTTCTTTCTCAACTACTTCCTCACCATCCTTCTTCTCCACTTGCAGTTTTCTATCACTTCTCAAGGTCACTGCATTAACATGTTCCCTGGGATTGACCTCGGTATTCCCTGGGAGTGTCCCTTGTTGCCTCTTAGAGATCATTTTTGCAAGTTGACCAATTTGATGCTCAAGATTACGATTTGAAGCCTCTTGATTCCTCAGCGAGGATTCAATGTTGGATAAGCGAGCCTCATTGCCTTGAATGTATTTTGTGAGAAGTTCTTCCACACTAGATTTCTTTTCTTGAGGGAGAGGAGGTGGGAATGGTCTTTGAAATCCAAGTGGGCCAAAGTTGGTCTTCTGCTGGCCTTGGTTTTGATTTCCCCATGAGAAATTGGGGTGATTCCTCCATCCTGATTGTAAGTGTTGCTATAGGGGTTATTTTGTTGCATGGATAGATTTCCTAGATAATCTACCTGTTCCAATTGTTCTTGTGCTCCATACCCCTGCATACCAAAGTCACTTACATCCGGTTGTACTTGTTGAGGGCTAACAGATAGTGCATAGATCTTCTTATTCAATAGGTCCACCTTGGCTGCCAAAGCAGTGGTCAAGTCCACCTCATAAACTCCCATAGCCTTTTGTTTGGCTCTAGTGCTTTCTCACTGATAATTGTTCATCGCTATTCCTTCAATCAAGTTTTGTGCTTGCCCAGGTGTCTTTGTGTTCAAAGTGGATAAATTAAGACCATTATAGAAGGTCTAATTCTGCATCCATAATGGAAGGCCATGATGTGGGCACCTCCTGAGCAAGTCCTTAAATCGCTCCTAAGTATCATATAGAGTCTCCGCTTCCAATTGAGCAAAACAAGAAATATCATTCCGAAGCTTAGCGGTCTTTGTAGGTGGGAAATATTTCTCCAAAAATTTCTATACCAATTCATTCCAGGTTGTGATTGAATTTCGTGGTAGAGAGTTCAACCATTGTTTTGCTCTACCCCTCAAGGAGAAAGGGAATAGCCACAGTCGGATGACATCATCCGTGACTTCGTTGATTTTAAAAGTATCACAAATCTCTAGAAAGCTAGAGATGTGGGCATTGGGATCTTCATCTTGGAGACCATCAAACTGAACGTATTGTTGCACCATTGTCTGATGTTAGGTACAATTTGGAAGTTGTTAGCCGCGACGGTTGGCCTTGCAATACTAGAGTCAGCTCCAATAAGTATAGGCCTTGAATAATCAGACATGGTCTGATTTGCTTCATTCTCGTTGTTAGCCATGTGTGGTGGATCTTCCTGCTCGATGAATTGAGTGTTGGCTTCTTCACCTTCTTCCTTGATTTCAACAATTGACTCGTCGTCAATGGTCGCCACACTTTGTCTAGGTCGTGATTTCAAATTTTGAAGAGCAGTTCTCTCAATTTCAGGATCAAGTTCTACCAAATCTTCCGGGTTACTTCGAGTCATGCACTGCAAGGGTAAGAAATGTAGAATTAATTGCAGCTCTAGCTAATGAAAACAAAAGAAAAAGAATGGTTAAAGTAATAAAGCAACTAGTGTTCTTAATATCGAAAATCCCCGGCAACGGCGCCAAAAACTTGATGTAAGGTAAGCGCACCTATCAGTTTTAATATAGCGGATGTGAGTCCGAGTCGATCCCTCAGAGATTTTGAGTACTAATATTAACTTTAGCTTTATTATCTAACCGAAAAATTGTGAAAGTTTGAATTAATTAAAAATACTAAAATTAACAGCTAAACTACTTATGAGACTTAATTACGCAAATTAGAAAGCAATAAATTACGAACGACTGCAAGTATGCAATGATGTATTTAAAAATTATTTCCCCTAGTGTTTAACATGTAACCTTTTTAAAATATATCCAATTCAATTTCTATTATTCTTGACCGGAGGGATTCACAATTAAAGCTAATATCTTTCTCAAGCATATTAACCCTAATCCTAAATTATTTACTGGAATCTCTTCACTTAGTAATATAATTTAGAATTGCATTAGCGTGTAATGAATTCCCATGCAAACAATCAACTTTTCGGAAGAAACATGTATCTTATCTCTAAGTATACATGTAATTCTCTTCAATTATGCCTAGATCTAATTACACATGCAATTTCTCAATTAACATGCATAATATCATATATTGACACTCTAGAATTATCAATCCATAATTAACGACATAATTGAATCAAGAAAAGGTAGAAACTTTATTGAAATTATAATTCAATCCAAGGGTTACATGAAACCCTAGGTTCCATAATCCTAAATACTCTAATTCTAAGCTATCATAATGAATCTAAAAACGAGTTTCATCAAAAACGTAAAATAAAGCATAAAAACCCCTCTTGATTTGATGAACAATCTCTCTAATCTTGAAATCGATATCGTTCTTGCTTCTTGATTAATGTTCTTCTCCAATCTCCTCTCGTCTCTTGTGTTTCTTGTTTCTGTAATGTCTTCCTCCTTTTCTTTTGAAACCCTAATATGTCTTTTTATAGTGTATCAAAAAGATTTTGTTTTCGTCACCCGACATGGCCTGGCACACGACCATGTCTCCAGGTCGTGTAACTTTCTGCACTTAGTCAAATTTTCTACACAACTTCAAAATTTCATAACTTCTTCGTTTGAACTCAGAATTGAGTGAAACTTGATTCCTTTTCTTCGTTTTTGAGCCTAGAACGCGTTTAAACCCTGAAATCAACATTTTACTCAATTAAGTATCAATTTCTTTAAAGAAAACCAAAAATGTGCGGAAAATACTATAAAATCACCCTATGAAATATGTTTAAAATTAGAGTTATCACCAACCTATTTAAATCATGGGCTAACCTGATTGAGCCTATGACCGATGTGATCTACTAGCACCTTACCAGGTTCGCTTAGTGATCGATCTTCTTGAAGAATCTGTAAATAAGTCGATACCCTTAGATGATCGGCCTAACAATAAGATAGTTATAATAGTTATGGGACATGTAGATAAGGCTCTAAAATTCAATCAACAACTATGTCCCTATAATTCTAGAACACAATGGATTACATGTTCCCACTATAAAGATCATGTGGACTTGCCAACGTCACAAACGTACTCTAAGATCTACGGTTTCCCTTCTCTATAAATAACCATAGCTGCTCCAACGGTAGACCACTTTCACTTCCTTATGCATTAGGCCTTCTTTGCACATTCTAAGCTTACTTGCATACTTTCCACCCTTAAACACTAACTTAAGCATTGAAGTGGCCGCGTTAGATAACCTACCGGTGCCTTTCACTATGTTCTCTTTAGCAGGGCTATTACTCACTTACATAAAGCCCAATCACTCTCTACTTTATTGGCAGAATCCTACTAATGACATTTGGCTCAATCTGTGGGGAACTAGCTTACCTTATTTCGCAAACCACCAAACACTTTTCCCATCAAATACTTTTTCTTTCAGCACACATTTCCCATTCTGATTCATCATATCGTGAATTGTGAACCAAAGGACAACCAACCTATGATTGAGCCTACTATGGAGCAACACTAACTAGAATAGCTTAAGAAGACACTTAAAGTGCTCATAACTAAGAACACCTAAATGGAAGCTAAAGGATGAAGTGGAAAGGTAGAGTAAGATGCCTTCCTTCATTAATGCCTAAGATGCTTGAGGTAATTAGAACCATCACCCCCAACAGGAGGACAACAAGGCACCTCAGCCACATCCTGTAGTGCAAAATCAGTAAGCGCGGTCTGCAACCACTTACAATTGCATCCTTACCAGGTGGCTTACTCTATTTGGGGTAGGGGGGGCTACTTACTTTATGATGTATAGATGCCATTCGGTCGATATCACCAACCTTAATGAGCTTTGCAAAATGGTAAAAAGAATCTCTGAAAAGTAAGAGAGCAAGGTTATTGAAGGTGTTAGCTAGGTTGCCCACAATAAAACCCTCTTCACTAGGGATGTCCAGGATTGGGTTCTTCCTCTAAACTCAAAGCTTTCAACCCTGGACTAATTTGATGGAATAGGCAACCTAAATGACCACCTACTCCTCTTTCGTACTCTCATGAACCTCTATAGTCATGGGGATGCTCATGTGCAAAGCCTTCTTAAGCACTTTAAGAAAGGTAGCTCAAACGTAGTTTAACCACCTACTGAGGAATTTCATCTCTTCATTCAATGAGCTTGCTCTCTTTGTATTTGATATACTAGAAGGAAGTGGAAACCCTTCGTAAATTTATTGTACAACTTTAATAATGCTGTAGTAGAGATCCCTCAGGTGGATTAGGGAGTTGTTATTGTCGCCTAGCTCAGCATAAGGCCATCCAAGGTCTTCTTTCGTTCTATCTACAAGAGTAAGCCAAATACCCTAGCCAATTCTAGTAGAAGGCCTAAAAATACATGGACTAAGATGACAAATGCCTTGGCAACAAGGTGTCTAGTTGCCCCGATAGGGTAAACCCTAAAGACAGGAAGCGTCTACCACTTGTTCCAATGTATGCTTAACATACACCTCTTAATTGGCCTCTCAACTAAGTCTACATTGAGGTTCGTAAAAGGGGTTTACTTTAAAAACCCCCTAAAATGAAGGGTAACCCGAACAATAGAAATTCAGATAAATACCATCAATTCTATAAAGAATACAGCTACAATACGGACAAGTGCTTCTGATTGAAGTATGTTGTAAAGTATGTCATTTGGTGAAGCTACTTCAAGGAGTATGTTGTTGATGCTAACATTGGCAATGAAAAGGCTCCTTAGAGATGACGAATTGAAGACACCCAAAAAGAAGACAACAATGACCATTATAACAATTGAGCCTCCAATGGCGTTATCAACATATAAGAGTAGGCAAAAAAACCATGAATCGAACCGAACCAGAAAATAGGTTTTTTTTTTTCCAATAGGTTTTGTTCGTGGTTCAGTTTGGTGGTGGCTAATGGGTTCGTAGTTCCGTTTAGTTTCCTGAACCAAACCGTGAATTTATTTTTAAAAAATGCCAAAAGGGGCATGCGTAAATTGCTAATTGGCAAATCCTTTGTCTTTGACCTCTATGTCCCGTTTACTAGAAGTGGCCGCAATATCCTTCCTAACCTTAAGTTGAAAAAAAAATCAACTCACCCTCTCATCTATCTCATTTTATTAGCCGCAATATTTGGTTTCTCTCTCGCTAGTCACCACTCCTCTCATTTACTCCTCTGTATGTCAACCGTTAGGCAGTGTTAGTCTCAAACAAGCAAATATGAGCAGCCCCCCTTTAGCTTTGTCTTAGTGTGTCTCTTGATCACGCACGCAGCACATGTAAGAGGTATTTTTTGTTTTTATAAGTAAATGATGGTAGATTATATTGATTTCTTATAAGATCTTTTACATCTTTATAGGGTTTTTCTTTTTTATGCTTGGTTATGTCCATATATTCGAGTTATTTGAGTCATTAAGAGCCATTAAGAGACAAAGAATCATTATTACATCCCATTAGCAATGTTGCAGCATTGGAATCTTATAGAATGATGATTAATGGACTTGCAATTCTCTATAATATACTAGTGTTTACAATAGGATAATTCAGAGAAAGTGATGTCACATCCTCATAGATTAATGGGGGAAAGTGCTTCCCAAACATCCTATCCTTCCATTTCCAGAGTGAAAATATAGATTATGAGGTTGATAAAGAAAAATTTTCAAATATGCCTTCTTAATGTAATCTAGTAGTTTAAATCCATCAGCATTTTTAGGAGTTTAGGGAAAGTTCAAACATGAAAGGATTCTTAGAGAAGCTTTAAATGTGAAATTGTAAATTTATACAATCAGATTTTGGGGGGGGGGGGGGGGGGGGGAGAAAAAAATGCTATTAGAGTTATGGTTTGTAATAAATTAAAGAAACTAGAGTCTTGTGTTATGATCTAAACCTAAGAATGTAAGATTTTGATTAATGGCTAAATATTTTCCTTATTTGTGCCTTGAGATGATAAAATGAGGAGTATTTAGTTTTATGCAATAGAAAGGATACAAATCTTTTGTATGATAGATGGGTATGGAATTTTTCAATAAGACAATTGATTCGTAACCCTTTATTAGAGTCTACAAAATGTCTTCTTTCAAGGGTTTTGTCCTCCTTAAAAGATTTTTTCATGTATATGTCCCCTACTGAGATTGGGAGTAGCAAATCATGGCAATGGATATGGATTAATCAGAGATCATTTAGGTTGTTGGATTTTTGGCTTTAGTAGAAAAGTGGGCAATATTAATATTGTTATTGCAGAATTGTAGGGTATATATTGGGAAGCTTAGTTTTGTATAGAAATGAATTATTTTAACAACATTCTTATTATTATTTAAATTTGTATCATACAAAAAATTTGTGTTTAAATAGGCATTCCTCATATAATGTAGATGCATACTAAAACTGTCCTAATTTAGATAATTCTACTACAATGTTTTTTTTTTCTTTATTTCAGATTATTTCTTATAGAATGGAAAATAGCTTTTGAGGAAGTAGATCTTATAAAGCTTCTTATTTGTTATATTTTGGCACATGAAAAATTAGGAATATGTGCAATGAATCAAAATATTTAAATTTCATAGGTGTTTGTATAGGTGACATTGCGTTATAAGAAGCATTAAATGTACATTGTCTCTTTTGTGTGTTTTACAAATTGAATACTACTGTTTGAAACAAATTTTACCTTATTACTTACTTATTGCCTTTCAAAGCTATGGATTATGAGATCTACTCTTTCACACTTTTCAAATGTCTTCTTTTGAAGAACACAGCATTAATGAACCAGTGGATGATGACATTAAGGATATTGGCATAGAAGAACCAGATAAGCAAAATTGCCAATCAAATGATGAAGGAAGTCAGCCTTCTACTAGTAAATCATCTATACCCCTTGCATTTGCATTTTCTGGGAATAAGAGACAATGCTCTAATATTTTGGAACATATGTTATTAAGTCTACCTGATGCGAATGGGATCTATAGGGCTAAATGTAATTACTATTTGAAATCTTTTAAACATGTTAGTGGAAATGGACAAGTGCTTTACGTACTCGCTTAACTAGATGCAAGCAATCTATCAATAGGTATGAGTTGTCTAAGTTTAAAGGTAAGTAAAAAACCCTTCCTATTATCCTAGAAAGCAAGCAGCTTTATGTGAACTTAAATAAGTTTAATGAAGGTTGATGTAAAAAAGCGCTTGCTATGTTGTTTATAGCTACTGAACTTCCATTCAAGCTTATTGAGCATGATGCTTTTGTATCATATTCCAATGTCCTACAACCAAAATTTTCTGCTCCTTCACGTAGGACATTAACCCATGATACTATAAAGTTATTTAAAGAGGAAAGGGGAAAGTTGAAAAAAAAAATTTCTACATTTGAAGGTACGGTTTGTTTGCCTGCTGACACGTGGACATCTTGTCAGAATTTGTCTTATTTATGTCTTATATGTCATTATATTAATGATGATTGGAGGCTGCAAAAAAAAAAAAAAGGATTATAAATTTTTGTCAAATACCTAACCACTCTAGTGAGGCTATAGGAAACACTATTTTGACATGTTTGAAGTGTTGGGGACTTGCCAAGGTTCTTACACTAACTATTGATAATGCAAGTTCGAATGATCTTTGCATTTAGCACCTAAAAGCAAATTTTAATCTTGGGACACACTTTTGATGCAGGGAAAGTACCTGCACATGTGATGTTGTGCTCATATCTTAAGTTTGACTGCGAAGGATGGCTAGAAAGATTTGGATGATTCAATCTTTAGAATCCGTTCAGCTATTAGATATGTTAGGTCTTCTCTAAAAAGATTAGCGAAATGCAAGAGTTGTGTAGTGGAAGAGAATATCAATAGTAAGGCATTATTATCTTTAGATGTGGAAATCGGGTGGAACTCTACTTACTTGATGTTGGAATCAACTATAAAGTTTTAGAAGACATTTATAGCATTGGAAATCAGTGATGAAATGTTTATGCATGAACTTGAGAGGGATAAAATGAGGGGAGTTCCTACATAGGACGATTGGGAATATGCACCTGGTATATTGCAATTCTTGAAGTCATTTTATGATGTGACTTTAAACATTTTAGGCTCTCTTTATGCAACCTGTAACTAATTTGTTGAAGAGATATTAGGTGTAGGCTATGAAATTAATATCTAGTGCCAAAATGATGATCCATCTATGAGGATGATGGTTGAAAGAATGAAAAGAAAACATGACAAGTATTGGGGGAATATAAATAATATCAATGTATTGTCTTTTGTTTCATCTGTACTTGATCTTCGTCATAAGTTAACCTTTGTTGACTGGATGGTGAGGCATGTGTATGATCTTGAAAAGGCTAATCAACTCATGGGTAAAATCAACTATATACTGTCATCATTGTATCGTGAGTATGAGTTCAATTATAGTCATAAAGAGGAGAGTGCTACCTAAATTCTTAAAGTAATGTGAAGGAGACACAGCTACAAATAAAAAAGCAAGATCGTAAACCATGGACATGAGAAGGGAGGTGACAAGCAAGTGTTAAAAAAAAAAAGAATTAGAAAGATATATTGGAGAAGACAGTGAGGACTTTGACAATAAGGAACTTGATGTGCTAGATTAGTAGAGAAGGTCCTCTCCTAGATTCCCTATTCTTTCTATGATAACAAGAGATGTCTTAGCCATCTCATTGTTAACTGTGGCTTCTAAGAGTGCTTTTAGTATTGGTGGTCATGTACTTGATCCTTCTAGAAGTTTTTTAACTTTGTATATGATGGAAGTTTTGATTTGTGCACAAGATTAGTTGAAAAATCTTAGTTCAGTGTTATGTATAGAAGAGGACCTTAAAGAATTGGAAGCTCTTAATTTAGGTACAAAATATTTCGTTTAATTTGTCAATGCATTAACATCATTTGATTTTTTTCCTTAGCATATGCTTAGTGTGTAACCCTGGCTTACTATTTTTTTCCCCTAATTGTCTCTTCAAACGCCGAAGTTAGTAAACTCGTGGAATCAGCTTCTATGCATATTATCCTGGATTGAAGTAAGTGTTTTTTATTAGTTTTTTAAGCTTTAGCTCATTCAAACAAATAATCAATTAACATGACATTTTTTATTAATATGTTCTTGCTACCTATTCTCTTTTCCTCTTTGAAATATTGGCTTCTTTATGGAAATTGAAATTTAATTACTCTTTCTTTTGGCAATAAATGCAGAAAATTGTTTTCAATGGAGAAGCAATTAGCAATGGTGTTACCAAACAACAGATGTTTATCAGGCTTATTGCCTTATTGTTATATTGAAGAATCGTAGTTTCATGAGTCTTTCTTCATCTTTTCTTCTTCTTTTTTTTTAAGATGGAGGCAATATGGATAGGTGTACTGATTTTCGCTAAACTAATGGCATAACTAAGTTTTAAAGTTACATTAAAAAAGCTATGGTGCTTTTGCTTAGCTACTTCATTTACTCTTAGTCTTTCCATTTTTTGTAATTTACTCTCGTTTCTCGATAGTTAGTTTTAGTACTTATTGTAATGCTATTTACTCTCAGTACTTAGTTTCATGAGTCTTTCTTCCTTTTTATTGTATATCTTTAGTCTCTACCCGTATTCTTCATTGACGAGTTGATTATGGTAGTTGTCACTTGCCATTTCACATTACATGGGTATGCAGAAGCAATTTCTTGGTAATGGTTATTGAAAATGCCAAAAATAATTCCTTGCCACATAGAAAAGGCTCTAGCTACAAGCCAAAGTTAATTAGCAAGCTCATGTTTTTCTCTAAATCAAGAATATACTAAAAGTTAGAATTCTAATTGACTCTTAGGAAAGAATATATTTACATTTGACAAAAATAGGTATATATTTTTCATAAAAGGAGGGTTATCTCTATATGATAATGAATTTATTTATTAAAAAAAAGGTTCAAACCATGAACCGAACCATTTTTTTTAGGTTCAAAATATTTATAAACTGAACCGTATGGTTAAGTTCGATTTTAAAAAAATGAACTGTTAATTTTTAGGTTCGATTCGATAAGGGGGTGAACTATACCTAACTGTACCGTACCTACCCCTATCAACATCATAGTTAGGGAACCTCACCATAGGAGTTGGTTAAGTTCTAGCAACTTAGCTAACGCCGCATCCAAAGCGATGTTAGTTAGGGAGAAGAGGTATAGGTAAGATACCTCTATCTCCTTTTTTGATGAAGACCTTCAGGGGGTCAACACCTCTCATTAAGATGCCCTTATCATAAGGGTAAGAATCTTGAGATTTGAGGTCCTAAAAATTATGGTTGATAGTAGCAGTTTTACCGACATCCTCTTTAAGCATACTTATGATAAGATGTGAAAGAAGTTACTTGTGCAAATGAAGTTATACCATCATGACCTAATTGGCTTTAATGGAGGAACCGTCCAACCTAAGGACATCATCACCCTCGACATGGAACATGGTGATGACAATAATGTTGCCCAGCAACTAATAGAATTTGTGGTAGTTGATTGTTTGTCCCCCTATAACGCAGTTTTAGGATGACCTAAGCCTCGCTAGCTTTTTAAGGTCATCACATTGTCCCTTCATCTAAAGGCTAAATTCCCTAATCTAATCGGGATGAGAATTTTTAAATGTGACTAGAGGCTCTCGAGGGAGCTTTATGTTAAGGCAATCCAAGGAGATAGCATCTTTAGGATGGAGACTGGACCGTAGGAGAAATTGATTGAGAGAAGTAAGCTAGGTGAAAAGATAGAGGAGGTACAAATCGTCAACAACCATAACCAGACTACAAAGGTCAGGATTGAAATACCCCTTGAGCTGAAAGAGGTTATTATTTGGCTCTTATGGTCTAAGTAAATAGGTTTGCCGGGTTGTTGTTAGACATGCTTGGCATAGTCTTTGACTTGGTAACCTATACCCTTAAGATTGACAATAAGATTCGGCTTGTTAAGCAAAAGAAGAGGTATTTTGCTTTGGAACGACAGACTATGATTGAGGAGGAAGTATACAAGTTGCTAAAGGGCATCTTTGTTTGGGAGGAGAAGTCATTGACCTGGCTAGCAAATGTCGTGCTAATAAAAAAGAAGATTGGGAAGTGGCAAATGTGAGCCAATTGTACCAACCTAAAGAAAGCCTACCTAAAAGACTATTTCCCCCTCTCAAGAATAGATCAATTGGTGGAATCTACGTTAGGTTACGCTTTATTGAGCTTTATGAATGTCTTCTCATATTACAACCAAATCAAAATGGATCTAAAAGATGAAGTTTGCACAACCTTTATCATAGAATTCAACACTTACTACCAACAGTAATGCCCTTCGGCCTTAAAAATGTCAAGGTAACATACTAACAGATGGTGACCAACCTGTTCAATCCTTAACTTGGGTGGAATATGGAGGTATATATTGATGACATGATTGTCAAAAGGACTTAACTCAATGACTATATTAAAGATTTACTAGAGGCCTTCCATAAGATAAGAAAGTACAACATGAAATTAAACCCCCAAAAGTGCATTTTTAAGGTAGCCTTTGGTAAGTTTTTAGGCTTCATGGTCACTTAATGTAGCATTGAAGCTAACCTCGAGAGGATCATTGCCATAACAGACATGAAGCCCCCTACCACTATAAAGGAAGTACAAAAGCTCACGGACATGATAGCCACAATGAGCAAATTTACCTATAGAAGCGCTGATTGATTTATAGAGTGCTTGAAAATCTTTAAGAATCTAAAAGGCTTTGAATGGACTCCCCCAATGCCAAGTTACCTTCTTAGAACTAGAAACTTCTTAGATCATCTACCTATACTCTCAAAACCTGTATTAGGAGAAGACCTATACCTTTACTTAGCCATTAGTAACAAGGCATTATTGTTTGCCTTGGTCTAAGCTAAAGGAAGGGAGCATAGGCCCATGTAATATGTTGACCACATGCTCCAAGGGCCTAAGGTTAGGTCTTCTAGAATTAAAAGTTTGCCTTAGTCATAGTGATCTTGGTATGGTAGCTTTGATCGTACTTCCAAGTACATTAAATCATTGTACTAACCAACCAAACTTCACGAATAGTACTTCAAAAGCCCAATGTATCTAGGCAGATGGTAAAGTATGAACCGAACTTCAATATAAGCCATGAACGGCTTATAAAGTCTAGTGTAGACTCTCCACAATGATAGATCATCTACCTTTGAAGGAGGATGATAGGAATTAACTCCTCATGACAATCATACGTAGCAGAGCTAGAAGACTACAAGGACTCACACAAAAAATACTAGCTTTAAACCCCCTTTAGAATGAAGATTCCTATCCTGACCTCAATCTTTCACATTTTTATTGACTCGATTATCGAATTCTAGTAAGGATTGACATAGTTTTTGAGTTACTGAGCAAATGTGCTGACCTGCTAAACAACTACGCCCATTGTCAAACTCTTCCCATAATCAAGGTAGTTCTCAAGTAGACCAGTGTCAAAACTTTGTTCGAGCCGAGTTGTCAAGATGCCCAACCTAGAGAGGACCTGAATATCCTTTAGTGCTCGAGCTTTAACCTAAACTAAAACGAGTCAACTCTAACTGCCAACTTCCTTCTAACCTCATTCGAATTGAATTTTGCTAATACTAAGTTGCCTTAAGATGTAGTATAATAAGACCAGCTGCATTTCAAACCACTAACTACTATTTGACATGTATCATTCGGTAAAATATTCTAAAACGATTCCATACCTTTTTTTACAGTGTATTATTTGCCATTTTTACCCCTTTAAGAATGTTTTAGGAATCTTTTGCACATTATTCATTTTTATCTTTTCGTCATTTAATGTAACCTTAGTTGAGGTCATATAAATACCTCACATCCTTGTATACAGACAACGACTTCATTATTATTGATTGTTACAAGTTTCCTTTCCTGAGCAACCCTAGTGTTCTCATTTACCCTTAACTCTTATCAATTTCCTTTAGTAAGAAATAGTGGCAAATGACTTTATAGTTCAAATCAGTAAGTCACATCTGGTGAATTATAGGCCGAGTAGGATCTAGCTGGTGTGTCATATTCAGCTAAGTAGCTGCTTAAATTTGCTAACCCTTTATTTTCCTTTTTTGTTCTCATTCGTTGTAGTATGACCTCCATGTGTTTGACTCCGAAGACACATTAGAGGAGGTACATGTTTAGTACTTACGGGTTACATGAGACAATAGTATGTTATGCCCTCAAGTTCTAATTTAACACTAGCAATAATGAATGCGAGTATAAGGCTTCAATCATCGATCTTAAGATGGCTAAAGAGATCAACGTTGAGCACTTAGAAGTTTTCTTCGATTCTATGCTCGTTATCCAATAAGTTCAAGGTGAATATGAAGCTAGGGATGACACTATGGCAAGGTACTTGAAGAAGGTAAAAACTTTTCTAATTGAGTTTCCTTTGTGGAATATCACAAAAATTCCCGAAACTGAGAACTCGACAACAGATTGGTTGTCCAAACTTGCCTTAACAAGGATATAGAAACTCAAGGTAAAGGATAAGAAGATATATATCTAGTATATGCAAAAAAAAAAAAAAAGTGTTAGCTTAGTCAAAGATGAAGTTCTAAAGCTTAATATAGCGCCAATTGAGATAAGCTAGATGGACCCCATCGAGGAATACTTGTAGTAGGACACCTTATTAGCCGACAAGAAGGAGGCCTAGAAGTTAAGATATCATGTCACCAACTACACCATGGTTGACGATGTCCTTTACCAAAGTAAGGTTAGCTTTCCCTTCCTAAGATGCCTTCATTCTGAAGAAGGGTAATGTACCATAAAGGAGCTACATGTTAACATGTGCAGCAACCACATTCCATCTTAAGCCTTTTGTATTTGAGCTCTTTAACTTGGATATTATTGCTCGACAATCAAACAAGATGCAAAGACAATTGCTTAGAAGTGCTTGCAATGCTAAACTCATGCTCTAGTCAATCATGCCCTTAGCTTCAACCTTCAACGATTAACGAATCCTTGGCCCTTCACCCAGTAGGGCATTGACATCTTGAGTGCCTTCCCAAAAGCATTCGGAGGATGACAGTTCATAATTGTAGCTGTCGACTACTTCACTAAGTGGGTCGAGGCTGATGCTATCGCTAAGATAACATATAGCAGTATGGAATTCTTTGTCCGCAACAACATCCTCTCTAGTTTTGGGGTCCCTTAAGCTCTTAAAATGGATAATAGGCATTAGGTCAACAACTTGAAGTTCAGGGAGTTTTGCTTCAAACACCACATTGACCCTTACTTCACCTTGGTCACACATCTCTGGTCAGTTAGACAAGTCGAGGTGACCAATAAGATTATCCTCAATAGCATAAAAAAGAGGGTAAACTAAGCTTAGGGTAGATGGGTAAACAAGTTTTTTACACATTTTATGGGGATATAAGACCACTACCATACGCTAATCGACGAGACCCCATTTTACCTAGCCTTCAATTTGGAAGCCATCTTACTAATAGAATTGGAACTCCCTAACATCAAAACTCAGCCCTTTAATGCACTTACAAATAAGTCTATTCTATAAGTTAGCATGGATACAATAAAAGAGATTAGAGACCTTGTTGCAACTAGGGTGGTTGCTTATAAACACAAGGCGACCAGGTACTATGATAAGAAGGTTAAACGCAAAGAATTTAAAGTAGGAAACTTAGTCTACAAAAGGCTACAAGCTATAGGTTCTCACAAAGCATAAGGAAAGTTAGCTTACAGACTTAAGAGGTTAAACGGAGAAATCATCCTACACACATGAAACGCCAATAACTTAGAATTGTATTTTGATTAGATTTTGTAATTGTAACCAATGTACTCATCAATTATTAGTAGTAAAAATACAAAACACATCATGCCTTGCAAAAACAAGCCTAGATAAGGAAAGAATGAAAAATCTTGTTTTAGTAATGAATAATGACTAATAATGAAAAAAATATATCAAACCCTAAAATTGATTCAAAAGGCTACTAATTTACATGGTAAGAGAAGAATAGTGAGTGTATTACATTACTTGGAGATCAAGCCAAGAAAAAAAGAATTACAATGGTGGTTTGGAGTATTTGGCGAGGTAAGGAACCACAGAGAGAGAGAGAGAGAGAAGATTAAAGAGAATAAGGATTTTATTTGATTTAGTAATTAGAACATTTTCCCCAAAAAGAAAAAAAAAGATTTTTATTTTAGTTGGTAACTCTTTAGTTACCTAAAAATAAAATTAGTAACAAAAGAATTCTCTTAAAGATTACTTTACTTTGTAGCTATGTCTTATTCTTTCTATTTTACTTTTAAGAATGGCTTTAACTACCAATAATAAGACTTAGTAGCAAAATATACTATATTTAGCCACCAAATTATTACTTTGGTAACCAAAGAATTTTTCCTTCACTTCTCAAATTTCTCTCTAAATATATTTGCTACTAATGGCCAATTTAGTAGTTGAAAGTAACATTTTGCTACCATAAAGCATCGGTAGCTAAAAATTTTGTGGCTAAAAGTCAAATTTATTATAGTGCTAATTACTTTATATCTATCTTTACTTGAGCATCAACATTTGTTTTAGTCTACATTGTCTAAGCCCTCTTGGGTGAATGGACGTATAAGTGTTAAGTCCTTATCAAGACTCTTAATTGATATGCCTCCTTAAGCCAGGGTAAGCTGGAACACCATCGGCTTGACTCCTGTTGGGTAACCTTAGTAGGAGTGTGTACTCGTCACATGACCAGGGAACTCCAATTGTATTAGATGGAACACCACCAGCTCAACCATCGAAGTAACCTAACCTACTCACAGCTAAATGGTCCCAATTGAAGAGTAACCTTAACTCTTCAACTAATGAAATAACTTAAGTCATAACTAGCCCTTGAAAAATATGCTAAGTATAGAGAAGTAAAAATGCAACAGAAAAAAATAGAAAAGAAACATACATTTTTTCGTTAAGAGTTAGGTGGGTACAAAGGTTAAAGACTAGCATGTCGGTCCAAGCAAAGTCCTTACAAGTTGTTTATAAGTCATTTATTTACAAGAAGCAAAAAATAAAAACAACAAAAAAGAAGAAGAAAAGACAGCAAAAAAGAAGAAGAAAAGACAGTTAAGCCTTTTATTTTGGATGAACCAACTCTGACAGTTTAGAGAAGTCTAACGCCCTAATCTTCTTAGAAGACTAATCTAATGGAGTCTAAGCTTAGGGAACTTGAGAATGAGAAGTGGAAGGAAGAGTGTCCTTAGGATGGTCTTGGCTAGTAGGAGCCTGGTTTGGCCCTAATCAATTATGATCTTCTGAAGTGAGCTTGGTTTGGCCTTAATCCTCTAACTAGCCATCTTCAAGACAACCTCTTACAGAGTGTTTTTAGCTGGAAAGGTTAGGGGAGCATCATCCTAAACAGAATGAGTGATAGGAGCAACTACCTTTCTTTTAGCCACCCTAAGCTCCCAGTGGGTAGGCCCATCTAGGAAGTCCAAGAATTCCAAATCTAGGTTGGGGTATACTTGAAGTACCTTGTCTCGGATTGCTTTAGCCTGTCTCCACTCTGATATCTTCGTACTCATCCTTCCATTGCTTTGATGTGAAGAAGGATGAGCAAATCTTCTCCTTAATGGAAGCATGGATGACACCCTCCCTTCTCAAGGTTAGTCATTAACTCTTTCATGTCATAGCCTCCCTTTAGAGCTCCTTCCCCTGCCTATCTAGCTCTCCCTTTTGGCTGGCTAAAATCATTGATGGATTTATGACTAAGATATACTCATCATCCTTAAGGGTCAACTTAACCTACATCTTAGAGACTTATGTATTGGGCTCCAAGTTGTACTCATCAAGTTTAGTTTAGGCTTATCACTCTTCTTCCAGCCACTTCATCAAATCGGCCTTAGATTTTAGACCTCTTTAAGCTACTTCCGTAGCTTAGCAATATCCTTAGAGGCTTTCTTTAGCCCCCGCAACCCCCCCCCCCCCCCCCACCCCCCCTCCTTGTATTCCTTCCTTTTCAACTTAACCTTCAACTCCTTAGTTTGCTGCAAAATATGAGCACATTTTTTGTTAGCTTTTCATTGCTTTCAATGATAATATCAACATTTGAAAAAAACCTCGACTTGTTCATCTCTTTTATCTTTTAATTTGATCTCAGCTTGCTTTGCCTTTTGACAAGCATCTTCAAAATGCTCAAGCCACTTGAGTACTAGCCTGTTATAATGTATAAGTAAAAAACATGGATGGCAATTAATAAACCACAGTAGTGAAATGTTACATGACATGAAATACCTCGAGTGACTACAACTTACCTCATGGGGTATGGCATACAAATGCCTTTAAAGGTCCAGGACTTTATGAAATTTCATCTCCAAATCCTTCTCAAGAAGAGACAAATCTACTAGAGTATAAGACCTCAACAAAGCTTAGTAGTTAAGGTATTAATGGGATAAGGTCAGGTTACTTGCTCAATTGGACCATAGGGGGTATAAGATCTTTTTGTAAACCTGCATGGTGGAGACTTCGTCTGCTTCGTAGAGTTTACTTTCTTAAGATGAGTACGTTAAATTTTGAAACACCACAAAAACTTCTCCTAAACAATGGTACACCCTAACCTTACCCCAGAAGCTTTCCTCCATTTGCTAAAAAACCTGGAATGGATGGGTTATAGGAAGATTCTCCACCTTGATCTTATGTACTTAGCTAATACTCTCTGACACCTCCAGTAAAGTGGACTCACAAACCCTCTTTTGAGGCTATGTACTTGCCTTGATTACATTTGGAGACTTCCCTTTATTGGCATCGACTAAAGGAGAAGACAACACTACCACTTCGGGTTATTCACTTTGACTGTTAAGAGTAACAAACCCCCCTTTATTCCTTGTGTCTCCCTTAAGGGCTTACTCCATTAGTGAGATGTCATTGGTTGTGCTTGTTTCTCCACAATAGTTAGAGTAAACGATGTCAAAACCGCAACAAATGTTGGCACAACTGTAGTTGGCACTGTGATAAGGGTGGTCAAAGGGATTGCTTCCATGACTGGTTACCCCTTCTTGCTCACTTCCTTAGCACTGAACTTTGGCTTTGGGGGCTTAGTCTTTGGTACGTTAGCTTGCCTCCCCAACTTCACTTTAGTCTCTCGCCGCCTTAAGAGATCCTGTCTATTAAGGAGGGGTAACTCCCTAGAATGTACCAATTTCTCACCTACAAAAAATATAAGCAAAGTTAGTACAAACATAAACTACAGTAAATACTTACAAAGCTTATTGTATCTAGTATAGGCAAGGAGGAATCCTCATTCCTTAAACGATGACAAACAGAGAGTAGCGTCTTATAAGCTCGTGTTAGCAAGATGGAGGAACCGATCACATCAGACTTCGAGTTCATGCCTCCTAACTATTTCTTCATCATAGCCTTTTCTATGCTAGGGAACAGTTGTAAGATTGGCTTGGAAAAGTACCTATCCATCATGTCTTTATATTTAATTAACTCTTTATACCTTGGAGCCATGAAGACCTCAATTTCCATTATCGCCTCAATGTTGCTTACACCGAGCTTCTTGATAACGTTGGTGCAAATCAGTAGAGTCCAATAAGTCCAGAAGTTGGCCTCCTCAGATAACTCTACCACCATTAGCTCATTCTTCCAATGTCTGACGGAAGAATCTAAACTCTCAAATAATTTCTTATTTTCTAGATGTACAGCTACCTACCATTACTCTTCCACAAATAATAAAACCTAAATAATTGTGAGGTCGCTTGCATTACCAAATATTCCTAAAGGGCTTGAAACACCCTTAGAATCCTCTACCCATTTGGAGGGATCTCAACAAGACAGATCTTATGGTAATTGAAAAGCACCTTTTCGAATTTTGTAAAAGGGAAGCATATCCTAAACTCAAAACATCTCTTGTAGACTTAGTAGTGCCTCCTACTCAAAAGTGTAATTCTTTCGTTTGCCTTTGGCACACAAAGTGCCATACCAATAGAGCTTTTGATGAAATAATCCTTCAAACAATAATTTACACTGAACGATTTACGGTTACTAACCTGTCTATTTAGCCCCGAGCCGGTCTTTAAACCCTTAAATAAGACTATAGTCACTTTCAGGTTAACTCCATCATAAGGATATACGTCGCGAGTGATGGCGTTAATCAATGCTACCGTCTCTATCTCTATACTCTCTAAAGATCGACCCCCCACCCCCCCGCCCCCCCCCCCCCCATATATCTATATTGACGTTGATAAAGGCTCTCTTGCCACTTTTGAAGGGCGAATGGGTTCCCTAGTTGTCTTTGACTCGAAAGGAGTTAGCTCATACTCAAACGAACCTGACTTACCAAAGTTTGACATGTTTGCTATTAATGAAAAGAATGAAGAGAGAAAGAGTGTTAAAGAAAATTGAAGAAACGAGACAGTTTGCAAGAGAGAGTAAGAGTGCAAGGTATGTGAAGTGTGCAAAATGCCACACTTAAGGGTATTTATAAACTCCCAACATTGGGAAAACGACCTAACAGTTATCAAGATCTAAAGAGGTATAATTACCTCATGCCATTGTGATTCTTCCGTAAGGCTATGGTTTGAAATAGACAATTGTGATTGATGTGATAAAATGGCTTTAATTGCATGCATAATTGCATGGATACGACAACTGTCAAATTGCATTACATCTTAAGACTGGGCATCAAGTCTGGAATTCAAAAGGTTTAGCTTATCCAACAAGCTTCACCAATGGCTCTTCACCTCTTCAGCATACTATAATACTTCGCTAACTAAACAGTTTAGGTAATCTGTTTAAGACTTAAACCTGTTTGGCCCCAAAGGTAGGACATCGGCCAAAGCAGACACAAGTGTATAGCATCAACTGTAAACAACTGCTTACCTTGGCACTCCTCCATGCATGATGAGCTTGGTATTTCACCTCTTAAGCTCAACACGTGACTCTTCAAGGCTTCAAGACAAATAGGACATGAACAGCTCGATCGGGCCAAGATAACACTTCACCTAAGATGAACTTCAAGCCTAATACAATGAACTGTCCCCCAATAGTTACTAGGATGGCTTCTTGCCATATCGGATTAGCTAGTCAACACGATAGATATCTACAACCAATCTTCCATGAGGTATGAAGTTCCTTAACATAAGACTGACTTGGCTGTACGCCTAAGGAACCCATTTGGCTACCTATTCTCCTTGCCACCTTACTAGTAATGAGATCATTGGGAAAGGAGGGAAGGGGGAGTGAAGTGTTAATAAGATATTTTAAACATGCGTTTCTTAGGCCCAAGTTGACCCTTTTCGATCATGGGGTGACTTGATAAAGCCTATGATTGATGTGATCTACTAGCACCCCACTTAGTCTGCTTAGTGATTGACTTCCTTAAAAGATCTCTAGATAAGTCAACACCCTTAAACGATCGACCTAATAATAGGATGGTTGAAATGGTTATGGAACATATGGATAAGGCTTTAAGACCCAATTAACAACTACGCCCTTACAAATTTGGAATGCACCAGATTGTACGTTCCACTACGTAAATCATGTAGACATGCCAACATGACAAACATACTTTAAGATTTGTAGCAACCCTCCTTTATAAATGGCCTTGGCTGCTCTAATGATAAACCATTTTCACTTCTTTACGCATTTCTTAATGTACTCTAAGCTTACTTGCTTAACTTCCTATCCTTAAACACTAATTTTAACGTCGAAGTGATCACATTGAACAAATTCTTGGCACCTCTTATTGTGTTCTCTTTTGCAGCCTATTACTCACTCACGTAAAGCCTAATCACTTTTTACTCTACTAGCAAAATCTTATTGACGACAAAAAGGCTTTAAGGACTTCTTGGGAATTTCCATAATATTTTTTAGCCAATTACATCGTATTATTGCTTTAAGGGGAGAATTATACTTAATATATCTCTTTGGAAGACCGACATTGATATAATTGGATTATAATTGTTTAGGTTAATGTTATTTAATACTTTAAGTTTACTACTTTTTATAATTATATATCCGAAATTTTAACTTATTTAATTATATATCTGATTGAAAATTTAATCATCATTGTTAATACCTCAGTTAGCTCTAATTTGCACTGTTAGTTTAATTAGTACGATCAACTAATTAGGTGACTGCCTAAGACGTTAGAAAAGTTACATGGTCTTAGAAAGGTCACATGATCCCTCATAGATAGTTGTTTGCCAACCTTAGTAAAATAATAAGTTATGATCACCTTAAAAAATGCTACTCATGGAACCTAGTAGAGGTCTTTAAAATATTAATATTCATACATAAAATTTAAAATTCGTGTATGTAAACGGACCCGTTTCCCTTTGTGAACATAGATTATAGTGAATACATTTTAAAAGTGGTTGTTATTTAAGCCACAAGTACACCTAAAGTAGAACCCGTATGGAGACAGCTTCAGTAAACCGGCTAGTGGCGAGGAGTCAGGACAGGGCTCTTTGAAGTCGACCCAGTAAGGTGGATGACACGTGTACACAACTTGCATCTTACTACCTAAACCCCACCGAAACGACGTCAGTTAATAGAAGAAACCAGGAAATCAAAATCAGCTTCATTTCTTCATTCCTCTTTCGCCAAAATCAAGTAAACTATCTCCATCTTCTTCAATCCAAATCCCCAATTTAAAATTTCTATTCAATTTCTTTCTACCAAGAACCCTAATTTCCCGAAATCGATCGCCTCGATCGATCTCAGTTTTCCACTCCCAATTTTTTCCCAAAGGTCCTTACAGTCACACTCATCGTCCAATCGTTAATTCGTTTGATTCGTTTTTGTTATTGATCCGTACCGTGTTACTGAACCTAACCTTTTTATGTATGCAGGAGATTTAGGGTTTTTTCGATCGGCGCGATACACCATGTTTAACCGTCTTTTTGGTAAACCTAAGCAAGAGGCCTCCAATGCCCTAACTACTTTAGACAAGTTAAATGAGGTATATTTAGTCAATTAAGTTGTTTGATTCTCTTGGTTATGTTTGATGGCGTGATTTGATGGTATTTCTTGGTAAAGTTTTGTCCTTTTTGGTGCGTACTGCAAGCTATTGTGATCAAGTAATGTATCTTTAAATTGTTTGATGTATAGAGATAGAGTTTCAGCCCTCAAGGATGTTTGTTTTGATGACTAGCGGGAAATTGGCAAAGTTAGTAGCTTGGTTGACTGGAACTTAATGAAGGATGGAATAAAAAGTGGTGGGAAAAGGGTGAATTCGGAGGACTTTGGAGAATTGTTTTTAAATTGATGAAATACAGGTGTAGGCTACGCAAGTATTGATGGCTATAGTAAAGTAAATCTTTCTGTGGCCTTGAAAGATTGCTAGTTGATTTTCTTGGTGATATTTCATCTGATGGATTTGCTTTTCTTTAAAGCAATCTGGACTACGTCCTGGTCCTGCTTGGTGTGGAAGAAAAGTCTTTCAGAAGCAAATGTTTTACTATCCAGGACCTGAGGTCCTTGTTGACTCCCGTTGTTGGATATCCTTTGGTGTTTGTTTTTTTGGTTGGATAAGTAAGCTTTGCAGCAGTAGCTGTGTGATGTGAACTATTTACAATACTGGCACACTATGTCAAGACTTTTTCCATGGTGACTTTAGTGTCATCAGATGTGTAGCAATCTTCGGTCATTATCTTTTTTTATGGGTTGGATATTCTCATGACTGGATAACTCTTTGATATGCCTTTGTGTATTGACTTATCTGTTTGCTTGATTGTGTAGACGCTTGAAATGTTAGAGAAAAAGGAGAAGGTGCTTATAAAGAAGTCTGTGGCAGAGGTTGAAAAGGCAAAAGAATTCACTAAAGCAAAAAATAAAAGAGGTATGGCTGCTAAGTGCTAAGTTGTTTTTTTCCCTTGGTAAATGGGGAAAAAATGATTTTAGTTTGTTGTAAATTTCCTTGCCTAATCTAGGTAAAGTGTTAACCTTGAGAGTGTTGGTGACAGTAACTTTTGTGATTCTGCATAATTAATGAAAGCCTTAGGATGTTCACTATAGTCAATGTCAATAAAGATAATAATTGAAGTAGATATGGTGATATGAATTTCAATCTTAAATGAGTACTTTTTTAGCAGAATTTTAATGGATGTAAACGGGTAAGTGTGTACCTGAGTTAATACTCATCAATAAGAAGAAGGAAGAGATCCTGAGCTTTGAAGCTCAACTCCTACTTTCAAATGTACAGCATGAGCCAAAAATGGAATGATTGCTTCTAATAGCTTGGTCTCCTAATATTAGCATCCCCCTACTACATGTGGCACTCTTGGATCTTTCCTCTAAATCTCAGCCTTTGATGCAATAACTGTCTAAAAATATCCATGCCACCTCAGCAACCCAACCTTATTTCCATCTATTCAACACACACACATTTCTGCCTTATACCCAAAACTACTCCACACCATACCCAACTAAAAATGACTCGCACCACACCTGACTCCCAACAACACGCACCCTACCTGAAACAATCTTATTCATGCCCACACACTCGCACACCACACATGCAGACACCCATACACAACTAAACAGTAGCATTATGGAAGGGGTGTTGAATTATCACCTGAGCTACCCTCTCCTCCCTTTGTTTTTCTCTTATAAACATAGTTATAGGGGCTTGTACTCTAGGAGTCATATCACATGGTTTTTTTAGAACTCAAGCAGTCTGAAAGTTACAGGATGGATATCCATTGAGTATCTTGAGATGGTAGAAAGCAGGTGCTTCTTGTGTATGAAAATAAGAAAAATTTTGGGATTTGAAACAATTTAAATGCTTGAATTGGAGGAAATTTTGGTTTTCTTCCTCCCCCCTTCTTTTCTTTTTCATTTTTTCAAATCTGACATTTACTTAATAGTGGAACTTCCAGTCTTACATTTATCATCCTCTTATCCATGTGTTTCTGGCTCTAGATTCCTTTTCTATCATCTTATACTTCGATAGATAGATCTTAGAGTATGATTACTTTTGGGTATAAGTTGATAAGTTTGGTTTTGTCACTTTATACTGTTCAGGCAATGAAATTTACAATGTTCTGGGTATGTTGTGTTGAGATCAGAGAATTGTTATCGTTTTAGATACTGCAGTCCCCTAGTACCTATATTCAGTATACTTGAAACAGTCAAATGCTGCCTGTAATATTTATTGTTGTAAATGATTGTTAAAACAGCTGTTGCTTAACATATTTGCTTGGAAATATTATTTACGAGACAAAATGATAATTTCTTTTATGGACAAGATTACAGTCTTGCAGCAGTGGCATTATATTGGATTATTTTTAATCATTTGGTCAGAGGATGTTTTTACCTACTTTGAAGGACATTTTTGGTTCATGGTCACTTTTGGATCAAAGGGTGGAAAATCCACTTCAAATTTGCCATTATTTGGAATTTTTAAGCATTTGATGTCTCCGAGATGCTCTATTCATAAAAATCCTTTTACAAACCCAAAGGTTGCTCTAGCTTTTACTGAATATGGCCCATTTTTTATGTGAACATTGTGGGCAATGGTAGTGGAGTACTATGTCCATTAATGTGTTCATGTTTTTACTTGCTTGATGTTGGTTACCTACTAAAAATAAAAAAGAAACCCAATGAAAATGTTATTTTGACTAAGTAGTTATAATTGTTGATGCCTTGACAATTAATTCCAACGTGTAAGAACCTGCCCTTAGAAAGGGAACAAGAACTGGAAATGGTTGCTAGTACCTCGTAGGTTGAGGAGCAAAAAGGAGTACCGAGGAGTCATGCTCAAGGAGGTTTTTGCTCAATATCAAAAGATTGTTCAACATACTGGAACGAGGGACATTGTAGGGAGCTTCTTTGGAAGGCTTCTTGCTTTCCTAAGCACAAAAGCTTTCTTGGTATTCACCTTATCAATATTTCAAATCAAAAAGGGGTTGTATTTGAAGCTTAAATGGGTACCCAAATCAGATCGAGAACCCAGAATAAGCGATACTCACTAAGGTAAGAGCACCCCCCAAGTAAAAGCTTCCATGGCCGGTTAACCAAAATGATGTGACCTTTGGAAAACAGGGAAGAAGTCTTTTAAATGTTCTTTGACTTCAAAATCACTATCAAGCATATCCAAAATCAAAATAAATAGAAAAAGATGGCTATTGGAGGATGGAAAATCAATAAAAGAAGGGGTTAGAAAGACTTATTAGATATTGCAGTCATCGTATCTAATAAGTTCTATCTACCATTAGATTTGAACTAATGACTCTTGCCATATGAAAGCAATACTCTAACGATGTCAGTTGTTTGCTTTCTGTCCATATAATGCATACAACTTTAGTTGCTGGTTGGGATGATTCGTTGGCTTTAGTGTATGTGTAAATGAGGTGCTCTACTAGTTGAGCTATAGCCCTTGTGTTTGTTATACATATCATATTATGTTGGTAATTTCTTGTCAAGATAAATATTACATCATTCAACATATGATTTGCACAAATACAGTTATTGAAATGCTCTATAGGATTTGAACCTATGATATTGGGTTTTAGAGACCCACTCACCGGCTATCCTATTCACTTCTTGTAGTAATCAACGGACTGAGTGCTCCTATCAATTACTTTGAGTTTCATTCTTGCCCACTGCTGGTCACTCCTCAATTTGGAGCTTGTTATGGACTACTAAATCAATATCTCTTAGCTAAAAATGCCTGATTGGTCTGTCTCGTGAGAACTTATGGGAAATAGTATATTATAGCATCTCTAATTCATGAATTTTTAATGATTGCCTTTTTCTGTTGATACTTGCATAATATGACATCAGTGTAGTTCTCTTATTGAACATGAGAAAGCAGAATAATATGTGAATCAAGTAGTTCATGCATGTGAAAATTACATTAAATGGCAATGGGGATACATATATGTTTTTTAATATTTTTATGTGGGAAGATTAGTGAATTTTATTCATTTTGGTGCAGCTTTATACAGTTTAATACCAATAAATGTGTCCCTATTTCTCCCATTTCTCTTGGGGAGCAAAAGGGCATTGTTGTAATTAGACCAGCTACCATTGGATACATGAATCATTCTATAAGACCCATTACCGATTTAGTATAGCTCCTGCTATGTAGGTAGTTTCAAGTAGTGTCCTTATTGGGATTTGGATCTACGACATCATGCAAGTTGTCATGAGAGTATGTTGGGCTTGAACCTTTGGACCTTTTTGTTCTTTATAGCTAATTTGTATTTTCTTAGGACTTGCAAGCTTCTCCTTTTAGGCCAGGGGTTAGCACCAGTTGAAAACAATGACCCTTGAATCTCCAAGTATGTGATTATTGTAGGAGAGCATTAAGCAACGGTCATGTAATTTGCTGGTTTTTAATCGCTGTAACAATCTAGTTTGTCAGAAGTAAAATTATGTTGAACTTGGGAGTGTCTTGTGCCTTAACCACCAGGTGTTTTTCTCCTTTCAGCTAATACATATTTTCTTGCGACTTGCAAGCTGCTTTTGCTTGGCCCATGTTTTAGCGCCAGCTGGAAACAATGACCCTTGTATCTCTAGATATGTGATGATTTTGGCCTTCCCCTTGTTGGCGGGCATTAAGCAATGGTCATTGCACTTGCTGGTTTTTAATCAACGTAGCAATCTAGTTTGTAAGAAGTAAGAAATATTGGATTGCACAAATGAATGAAGCAGGCAGGAGCAATTATACAATTGACAATTAAATTGTGAGTCAAGTACATGGTTAAGGTAGCAGTTCAATGGTTTCTAGGCATTGATGATTCAGATCCATGTAGTTGAACATATTATATGAAATATTATTGGGAAGTTTACCTAAGAGAGGAAATGACCATTATAATTTAAAAATTAATTCTAGCTATTGGATCAATGATGCAGTATTAATTTACTTTATCTGTGAGTAGGTTATGATAAAATTTTATATAATAGTGATCTAAGTTGAACTAGCAAAACTATTTCTTTGATATCCTTCTTGCTCTATTGAAGTCTGGTTTCTGTTACATGAATATGAAAGGAAGAGTTTACAATGGATATGTTTAGCTGCAATTAGATTGGTGTTTGAAATGCTTAGAATCCTAAGAGAGCGAATTAAATTTGGATGCAGCCCACCCCCTCCCTCCACCCCCACCATCAAAAAGCCCTCTCCTTACAATAGTTCCTTGCATCTTCTGCATATTTGGTAGAAAGTACAGGTTGCTTCAATGAGCATGGTTATTGAATATTGTAGTCTGCGAACTTACATGGCTGTTAAAGGCCCTTGTCTGCTTCAAATGAATATAGTGCCTTATGCTCAATATTTATAGGAACAATAGTTGGATAAGACTGGGGGTTGGAATTAAAAATTTCTCAAATGCTTTTCCTGGTTGCATTATGTAGAAAGAAAAAGAGATAATTGGAGGCCTGCCCATCTTTTACTTCCTGATGGAGGAAAGCCACCTTCTGTACATAAGGTTGAATTTCATAATGCCTAGTCGCAATCAATCTACTAAACTCAACCAAGCAAATTGCGATCAATTATGGACTTTAACGTGTTTATTATTCTTGGGGTTTTGTAGAATAAAAGGGATATGTATGACTTTCGATAGATATGACGCACCATGAAAGATTGCAGTACACCTGATTGAATTGATACACAATTCTCTCGAACGGTTGGCCATCGCAATTAAAGATTGATAAGAGCTACGTATTGATGGAGGATGGGCTCAATCAAGTCAAGTTTGTGTTAGGGTTCGATGATAATGTTTTCATGGAAAGAAAGACTTGTTAAAACACCAATAAGGCCATAAAAGGTGTAAAAGAAAATTTTAAAGGTAATAAAAGGGACACAATTGTCATTAAATATTTGTTAAGCCTATTGGTTGTTCCGATGGGCATGTACTGTTGTTTGGATGGGTAGAAAAAGGACTTGCAAAACATAGTGTTTCACTGGTCATTTGGATGGGGAGAATGCTCTGGTCAGATGGACATTGAGCAGGGATGGCTGGTTGGACAGGAGATAGGATCTAGTCAGATGGGAGGAGAGAGAACGCATTATGTGGATTTTGCACAGCCCTTCCTTTGGGCAGCTGGTATGCCCATTTAGATGGGAAATCTTGGACTTGCAATTTCTGTACCTAACGTTGCTCTGGAACCTGTAATTTACATGGTAATACAAAATACTTTTCTAAGCCACTTGTATGAAGCTTAAGCTATCTACAAACACGTTCATCTTTATTTGGCTGACTAAGTAAAACCTGTTGAACTAAACTCTGCAATCATCTAGCTTTGGCTCGTGTAATTCGACCTGTGGGTGCTTGATTCCTATCATTATGTCACTGAAATAGGTACATATATCTTTTGTTTTAAGAAATTGTCTTACCTCAATTCTCATCTTATTAGGCAGTTTGATTCTGTGTTATTCTCGTTTCCATTTTTTTTTTCTCTCCTTTATTGTGCATGCAATTTTATTTTGTAAAGTCTTGATGTGTTAAGTGTTTAAAGGTCAATGTTCTCTGTATCTCCAACTATCATTGTCTATAAAGCATCTCATTTCTTGGTAAATGGTTAAAGAGCATCTCTAGCTATCTTTTTTTGGATTTGTTTGGTTCATCTTTTTTCTATCTTTTTGGCATCTGTTTTGCATCTAGTTGAATATCGTATTTGGTAAGAAAAGACACCAAAAATATGAAAATATAAGGGCATATATGCCACTCTTTAAAATGAAATATCTAACATCCCTTCAATTATTAACCCTTTAATTTATTAATTTCTTACAAGATTATTGATTAGAAAATCCTTTTTCAAGGTATAAAATATATATTTTCAATCATAAAGGTACATAAATTTTAATTTTTCAATCTTTATACTCCAATCATAGCTGTTATTATAATTATGAAATAAAAATAGATAAGATAGTTTTGCAAACACTATATTTCAAACAAATTAGATTAACTATAAAATAGATACAAATAAGATATGGATAAAAGAAAAGCTAATCCAAACATGCCCTTTGTTAATATGACATTTTGGCCCTGTGTTAGAGAGTGCCAGAGTGCCCTTTTAAACGATGTAATTGGTTGTCAGAGTGGAAGGTAGGGTTTTTCTTGAGCTTTGAGTATTCTGGTGATAAAGGTCAAGTTTGGACTGGGGGATGAATGTCTTTGGAATTAAGCAAAAGAATGTATGGGTGTGTGGCTGTATGCTGACCATAGTTTCTGGTCAATCAACTATGATAATGAAGGCTTTTGGCTAGAGGAGAGAGATCTGATTGTGTTTTATTTAGTCTTCTACCAGTAATATTAGCAGATTAGGCATCCTGAAGCTTCTAGCGTGTTATACTAGAGCTGGCTAGAAGAAACTTTTTATTGTTAAATGTACTTTGTTGCTGGGTGTGAATCTTCATGTAGAGTATTTAAACCAATTGTCTTTCAGTGGATCAACCGTAATTGAATTTCAACTGATGTTGTATAAAGTCCAATTTGTACAACACCATTGTGTTGTCAGATAGAAGAAAACTGAAGTTTTCTTTTCTGTGAAATTCCAAGCTTTTGCACTGTTTTGTACTTGTTTTGTATACATGGTTGAAATGTAAATTAAAGGCACACTCTCATCTACATTTTTTAAGCTTTTAGATAAGTTGGTTGGTGTTCCACTGTAATTTTCACAGGCTAATAGAGTTGGAGGATCCGACTTTCCTTTCCTGTCATTAATTGATTTCATTTTAAATCATGAGTTGTAGTTAAGGATTTTCATTATATGTTGTCACCATTCGAAGGGAATATCACCGTGGTGACTACATTATATTCCCATGAAAATTATGTAGAGTATGTTAATGGCGAAGTCTGGAACATGCCTCAGGTCCTTCCCCTTCAATGACTCCTCACTCCATCTAGTGAGATTCACCAGTCACGTGCGTCAATTATTGATATGAATTGATGAATAAATCTTTCATTCACTAATTTTTTTTTCTCATCTACTTCATGGTTAGTCACCCCTTTGCTTGAGTATCAAGTTGGATTGAAAGGTTGCAAATATTTCATTGGATTTATCGAGGAAAAAAAAAAAATGATTTCCCATATTTTTATTTCTCATCTACTTCATGGTTCAAGATTACAAATATTTCATTGGAGTTATCAAGGAGAAAAAAAAAAAAAAAGAGTTCCCAGGAAAGACGTGATTCTCTTTGAATTTTTCTGACTTTTTATCTCCTCAGTAGTTAATGTGGGAGAATAAATTTATAAATTGTTTAAATTATGGCCGAGAGAATCTCATCTTTCATGGGAAATTGTGTTTAGTGTTTTTGATTCAGCAATGTGTTTATCGTTTTGAGTCTTGTTTCAGATTCAGTTGAGTCATGTCTTACAATGTTCTTCCCTAATTATTGTTTTTGTGACTCAGATTCATCCCTAGTTATTGTTTTTGTGACTGGAGATTGAAAAGGCACTTGTGGAAGCAAGCTGTTTCATCTTTATAAAAATTTGGGTTGCTGCTTCTGATTTGCTGATGTCTATTGCTTTTGATGCTTGACTTGCAGCGGCTATACAATGCCTGAAGAGGAAGAAATTGTATGAGCAGCAAGTTGAGCAACTTGGAAATTTTCAACTGCGTATTCATGATCAGGTGAGGTTGATATGTATTTGTTTTAAGATTGCTTGCAGCATTGTTGCTTTTCTTCTTAATGAGATTCTTTATGTAAAATTCTCAGATGATAATGCTAGAGGGGGCAAAAGCCACGACTGAGACTGTTGATGCTTTAAGAACTGGAGCATCAGCAATGAAGGCAATGCAAAAGGCAACGTATGTGTTTTTATAGTGCAATTAACATTCAATAATTTACACTGCCTTATGTGCTGAATGATGCATTTCATTTTGTTATATGTGTGTAGTGGGACAATTCGAATGTGACCATTTTTGTCCCAATTAGTGGTGTTATAATATTTTTTGCATTTATCTTCATTTACAGTAACATTGATGATGTGGATAAGACCATGGATGAGATTAATGAGCAGACTGAGAACATGAAGCAGATTCAGGAAGCTCTGTCTGCACCACTTGGTGCTGCAGCTGATTTTGATGAGGTAGTCATCTGCCCCATGTAGTTTAAGCTTCTTTCACCACTCACTATCGTAGCCTGATTGAAAGCCGTTGTTCTTAATTACAGGATGAATTGGAAGCTGAGCTTGAAGAATTGGAAGGGGCTGAATTGGAAGAACAACTCCTTCAGCCTGCAACTACAGCTCCTGCAGCTCCGGTGCAAGTGCCAGCTACACAGCGGCCAGCTCGACCTGCAAAGCAAACTGCTGAAGAGGACGAACTTGCTGCTTTACAGGCTGAGATGGCACTTTAAGCTGGTCAGAAAACCCCCCACATTCCATCATGTTCGAGGGTGTTGGATTCTTGATTTCGGGCATTTAGACTTTTCAGTTGCTTATGCTGATATTGTATCTTTACCTTTTACTGCCCTAGTTGATTTAGTTCATTACCCTATGCAGGTGAGACCTACAGAGGCTATGTAAAGCTTTCGCCCGAATTGCATGGTGTTGGATTTCTTATCTCAGCGTTGCTACAGCATTTACGTTCTCTTTTTGTATTTGTGGGATTGATAGTTACAATATGTATATAGAGGCGCATAAGTTGACTGATGTCTCTTAACAATTATATCGTGGTACATGGATGATGAAATAAGATTGGTGCTTCATTTTATAACCACAATCTTTGGAGTATTTAGTGTGACTTTCCTCCCCTTTTACTTAAAAATTTTCCGTATTAGTTTTAGTTTTCATAGTTTTAACAAGCTAGCAATTTGGCTCTTTGAATTTACGACTCGAACATTGCATCACATGATTATGAACTTGTTTGTATTCTCTCTGCTGCTACCAGTTTTTTAACTCCATATATGGTAAGAGTTACGCCATATACTTTTGATATTTTACACTTTAAATTTCTAACATTTTTGATATCGATACAAATCGCCAGTCCTCTCTTAGTTGATTTCATAAGCCCTTGTGGAATATTCATGTGCATATATTTTATAAAGTAGATATTGCCTTGAACCTGTACAGGTCCTACTAGGATACGCATGCGAAGGTTAAATTCCTTCTTTTATCATGCGGGAAGTAAAGTTAAGATTTTTTAACATACACGACTCATTATGAGTCTAACGGAATTTGTTACGAATTGATATGGTTATAAAGCAAACCAATTACTTATAATGTAAAATTATTTCTTAGAGATTTTTTATGTGGACGTGAGAAACACTGGCCTGCTTTATCAGTGCATATTCCTATGCAATCTGAATCGCAGGTGTAAATAATTATAATATATACAATTGAATTGAAAATCTTAGAGCGAAGCCTCTAATTTAGATATTCGACACAACGCAGTTTTACATTTGGATAGCTACTAAAGTGACACTTGCGTTAGCCATGGATAAATGTGGACGTTGTTTTTCTTTTTTCTTTCTTTTTTTTTTTTTTGATGAAAACTTAAAATATGAGCTGCTAGGTAGGAGTCTACATAAGTTTAATCAAGCGAATAAAAGGTTGCACTTGAATTTAGCTTTGCATGTTTGAACTTGGTATCTTAAAATTTAAGTATGATTTGATATATTCAATAATCAGTTTAACTGCAAGCTCGATTCGGCTAATGATTGAATCAAACTTGACTAAAAATATCAAGCTAGACTTTTAAGTAGCTTGCCAAACCATAAGTGTGCTCCGATGCTAATTCCTTCCAAGGCCACTCCCACAAGCACGTCTGTATTGAATCCTTCGCGCTGACGCAGTTTCAGCAATTATTTTGAGCTGCGGTTTTGATTCTCGCACCTCTTCTGAGCCAAACCCTCCTCGGTGGTATTGTTTTTTTTTTTTTTTTTTTTTTCTAGAATTTTGCTGTTGAGTTTTCAGAATTTTAAATAAAAATTCATTAGACCATCTTTTTAACACCGGAAGACCTTGTACAATTTACCTACTCTTTTCACCACCAAAAGAACACATTTATGAAGGAAGGAAAAAAAGCTGCTACCCGTGATGGTTAAGTAACCTTAACCTCATAAATTCATTAATTTATCACATTAGCAGCAATTTAATGTACATTTTTTTTTTCTTTTTATAGCAAAAGCTTTATTTATGAAGAAAAGAAGTCATATATGGGAGATTCTTACAATCAATCCCCCTCTTTAAGAGATTGACTTTTCAATCGGAATTTTTCTTTTTAATTATGTGGTAATATTATATTTTCTTTTGTGATAATTGTATTTTCTTCGTGGTGTACAACTTTTCAGTATCAATATATTTTTTTGGGTAAATGTAATAAGAAGTGATAAAAAAAAATTAATATTTACTAACCTTTTTACAACTTTTTCGTAATATATGTATTTTCTGTGAATATTATTAAAAAACATATATGCTTGACAGCTGAAAATTCGATAATTGACTTTAAGTATGATCCGTGATAGATAAGGATATATCTAAGTGCTTAAATTAGGATGTGAGAGTATATATCCAAATCTCATGGAAAGTAGGATAAGAACATAGTAATTCTCTCACGTATGCGCTTACCGAGGGCAACAAAATTTTCAAGAAAATTAAAAAAAAGAAAAAAATAAAAAATAAAAAAGTAAAAATAAGTGTGATAATGGTTTTAGGTGAAGATTGATCTTTATCTAGTCAATTCAAGCACCCAGATAAAGATGCTACCTTGACTTAATACAGTCCTCATCAATCATTGAAATTAATTCAATAATTAATTGATTACCAAAGAATTGAAGACAGTAGTCTAATCTTTCAAAGAATGCGGATATTTTCTACATGAATATCAAAAAGAAAGAGCAATTAAAGAATTAAAAACAGATCCTATTCTTTCGATTTTCCTTCCAACGTCGTCCCTGGCTTTGGTTTCCTTCACAAATTCAGTGAAATACGTACGTAAGCACCAAAGCCACCACCATTAGCACATAGGCTACACCTTGGTCAATCGCCACACCTGCATTCAAAACATAAAAAAGAAAAAAAGACACGTAAACATAAATGTAAACGTGCACGTGTTTCAAGCAAAAAAAAAAAAAAAAGGGTAGGGATAGAACATACCATCACTAGAGGGAGAGGGAGAGGGAGAAGGAGCAAAAGCAGGAGTTTGGGCATGACCCGCCGACACAAAAAAAGCAGCCATGACAAAAGCTAGAATTGCCAAAACCATCGTGTTTACCCTGTACATTTTGCCAATAAGACCTAGTTGTAGGAAAACCTGATAGGGTCTAGAACCATATATAAAGATGTTTGAATATCTAAAACCAAGGATTTGATGGATTTATACAGATATGGAGAATCATATGATAACTTAACGAATCGAGAAGGGAATCTTTTTCGGAGAAACCGCCAATCTGGCTCACGCTGGTTTTGAGTTGGAAATTATTTAGTCTTCATGGGCATTTTAAGCCGTTGATTAGTGTCATGTCGTGTGTACGTGGCAATAATTGTCTAACGTTATCTGCAAATTTTACGGGTGATTTTTTTTTTTTTTTCAAATGAAGCTTTCTACCCTTAATATCCTATGTAACAAGTGTTAATCTATACTAAATAAATACATTTCAACTGTCAAAGCAAATACTTATAATTTTTTTTTAATACATCATAAGTAATTCAAAATAATTTTCCTTACTAAATTCCGAAGATTACCATTTAATTTATTTCAATCGATAAATACCAAATAACCATGTGTATAATTTTATAAAGTAATTTGAAAAGTAGGAATATTCTTTTCATTATTAATAGTATTACATATTGAAATATTGATGGATGCCCCAAATTTGTTCAGAAGCTATAAAAAGAAAGCTTTATATTTTCATCTATTTTTTTTTTTAAATATATGTATAATTGGCATTGGAGAATATAAAGAGACATATTAAATAGACTTTTTATAGGAAAATGTTGATGGGTTTCTTGGGATCCTTTTTCAAAATACTAAAAAGGAATCTTTATACCTTTTTTATGTTCTTATTTTTTTTATATTGGAAAATTACATTATTATCTAATAATATGTTTAAATAAATATGGCCAAGGCAGCCATTAGCGAGACCCAATTTCATAATTAAAATATATATATATATTCGAGTGGGTTTAAATGTGCGCGGTGTCCCTTAACAATACCCAAAGAGAAATTTGTCCATATATGGAGCAAGATAATATTAATTTCTGCTAAGTACAGGGAGACCATGTCCCCAAAGTCCAATGAATGAGCCTGCTTTTCATACGTTGCACATGCACTGATTGATTGGGGTTCGGAATATTTGTGCATTTGTTATTTTCATAGTTTGGTACGTTTGAATTTAAACTTTTAAAAAGACTTACTCCGCTAGAAAAAAGGGAGGAAAGTAAAAAAAAAAAAAAAGTTTTCAGCCGTTACAATTATCATAACGAGGAAGAAGATCCAACCCTTTTCCTTTTTTCAAAACGTTAACAAAATTTTATATTTTATCGAAAATAAAGGATTTTATTTAAGCAGAACAAAATTATCAAATATCCATCTAGTATTTGTAGTTTTGTAATATATTATTGTCATAGATATCTGGTGGAAAAAATTGCTAAAATAATAAATCAAGTAAATCCATTAATGGTTTATCTTCTTGTTCTTTCTCGGAAAAAAGGTAAATATCAACGGGAATGAATTGGTTTTTACAGAATCTACCTGCGATCTCTGCGTGACATGAATAATACTAAATTCTTTTTTTTTTTAATTCTTTTAATTTTTATATAATGCAAAACCATTTATATAGGAGATGTAATTCAATCGAGAGTTAGGATTAAAGTCAATCTCTTAAAATAACTAAATTAGATTCATCACGACGGGACCAAACTTTGTGGCTATAGCAATTTCACGGTATGATAATAAGCATAAATTCTAACATCTATATTGCTTGGTTAATCGGATCAAAATTACTAAAACTTGGATGTAAGATACTTTTTCTTATAGTGGAGTATCTTTTAAAAACCTTCTCCACCCTTAACTGCACCTATTTCCATTTCCATATATTAAAAAATAGATTTGACCATCAAATCTTTATTTTTTTCTTAAAATTTATTCTTTAGAAGTTAATAAAGAAATGTCTTCATTCCATATAACTTGGTTATTTGTATCAAATAATATCTCGATGGAAACATTTTATACCATGCCATCAATGTCGAATACCTTAACTTAGAGTTTGAGATATTTTAGATTCAATAAATTTTGTGATATATAGAATCACTTTTACTCTAATTAACTTGCTTTAGATCTCAACTCCAAAATTCCTTAATCTAAAAAAATAATGAATTTTATCTTACCTCATCGTTATTATCTTCATATTTTATGCCCAACAACCATATTATTTTAATTTTTTTTTCCAACTATGATATATTATAACTTTAGGAATTGAAGAGTTGAACTTAGTTTATCCCATTAGGAGAAGATTAGTATTCATACTACTAGCCTAAAATAGCGTTAGCTATTATTACGTTACTTACAATCTCAATTACTAATGTACTAATGGGACTAAAGTTCAACCATCCATATATAAGATACATGAACATTTAATTTGGAGGATTATCTATGCTTGGATGTAATACATGTCTACTGATTTTAAGGAAAAAAAAAATTACATGGTTACAAGTTATATAAAAATTATTACCAAAATACTATTATTATGTGACATAGGTGCAAACACACTAATTTGTATCTTGAAAATGCTATATGGTAACAGTATTTTGATAATATTTTTTTTTATCTAATTTCTATCTCTCTATACTTATTCATATAGAGGAGGAATCAATGATATTAAGCATGCAGTATCTTCTTAATGGAATGTATCTAATATGCCTACGTAACTTTAAGCACTCACTTAATGACTTGGATATTTTTCCTTTTAGTCTACTGTGAATGAACTTGGTGATACAACACGTTGATTGAAAAATCCATGTCTCCTTTAAATATTTATCTAACCCAGGATACTCTTGGATGATAAAATATTATAAGTTTCTCATACTATTGTAATTGATCCATAAGATTTTTGTCATGACTCTAAGGAGAGCATAGTAAAATTGTTTAAAATTTCTACGTTACTTATGCACTCATAATGCAAAAACTATCTTACAAGTCAGAGATTATAAAACTCTAAATAATTAGTCACTAAAATTTTTTATTTTTAATTTAATTAACTTACTATAACGTATAAGTGATTATGGATATCTGATAAGCTGTAGTCCATCAAAACCATAGAGAATCGGTATCTTTTATCAAACAATAAGATAGTAAAGTTCTAAGACTTAAATTTACGCAAGTTATAACATATAATTTAACCAAAATATATAGTTTGTCCTTAGATTTTAACTTTTATGTATCTTAATGTTGGTACTCAATATTTAGCTCTTAACCTATGCCTGATCATCTATTAACTTACAAAAGAAAACTATTAAGAAGTAAGCTATAGGGGTTTCGTGAGTTATCCTTCATACTATACTAGTAAGTAGGTTATCAAACAATTCATAATAAACATATAAATATATGAACAAGCAGTATATCAAATAATATATATGTAGTTGACCGATGCTGCATACAACATTGGATTTAACGCCCTCCGAAGTAAGGGTTGCAGATACATTGACACAAATCACAATCAGGTTTTAGTACTTAAGGTTTTTTTTTTTTTTAACCATATATAAATATATATAGAAACTTACTGTTTTATGAAACAGGTTTCTATTTCCAATAGTCAGTAGTATACAAATTCCCTAGGTCTAGTAGTGAGGTGGCGTCTACAGTCCATACTCACATCTTATAGCAGTGGTCTCTAGACATGACTCTTAATCACCTACGGTTAGCATCTTTGACGCTAAGTAAATCCGTAAACTAAGGGTAAGTTCTTGTTGTACCAATACTTCTGCACTTTACTAATTAAATCATATGGGAATCTATCCCTTCAATGCTCTTCATTACCAACCGCGTGAGGTGACGGCTGAAACATTATATACAATGTTCATACTTTATGCATAATTCGTTCGATTTTAGTTGAGTTAAATATGATTAAATTAATTTATAAGGTGATCAAATATTATCAACAAATAGTTTAAATTATACAACAATTAATCATATAATCAAATCTTCAACTATTACATTTAACAGTATTTTGTATAGTAATTAATCAATATTAGACACATGCCTAACCCGAACCCCCATGTATCAAATTATTAATATTTAATTTATGTACACTAACTATAAGCACAAAATAAGTATGGAGTCATCGGGAATACTTACTTAGTTATTGAGTCTATCAACGATCGTAATAGTCTTCTTGATAAGTCAGTATCCATATCGGGATCACTTGACATTTAGGCAATAGGAAATGTAATAAGTATATAAGTGGAATAACTAAGCTATTTATATATTTAGTATTAACTATCTAAATTAGTTATCTATTCTTAGAAAATGCTCGGTTCAAGCTTTTTCGTTAATTATGTATAACTTTTTGGATTTAATTATGATTTCTATGAATTTATAATCCATTTTCATCATTTTATAAAACACACTTTCTCGTAGTGAAGTTTGTATTAAACGTTATAACCCATAATTTTAACTATGATGTAAAAATATTATGAAATTAATTATTTTGAATTAAATAATTATAAAATATTATTTTAAGCTTTTCTTGGTTTAATTACGATTTAATAAATATTTAAATCTTATATTTTGTAATTTTATTATTTGTAAATCTATTTTACTATAACTACTTATTTTTGCTAATTTTGAGGTTTAAGACTTATTAATTTAAAATTTTCTAGTTAATTAATTTGATTAATTTATTATTATTTTTAACTATGAAATTTAATTAATTTAACTAGGTAATGACGTGGCAACATAAAGGAATGCCATGTGTCATTTTTGTACTTTTTTCACATTTTTTTTGTATTTTACGTCATGTATATTAATATTTATTACTATATTTTACTAAATTTCCAAATTAATTATTTATTATAATTTCTTCAAAGTTATGGTACATATATATATATATACTCATATTTACTAAATTAATTTATTTATTATGTAATATTATAATATATTATGTATGTACTATTCAAATATACTTGTATTTCTACATATACGATACTATTTATATATGCATTTTTATACGTATAATATACTTATATGTTATAATAACATAACTTTAAATATTACATATATTATACGCATGGGTTTGTATATATATAGATAATTGTATTTTATACATATACATATACGGTTATATTACAGATATATATATATATACTAGACTTTTATACTACGTACTAAATTTAATATGTATCTATATAAAACCATACTTTAGTATTTATACATAAGGAAATACAAATCTTATATATTTTTCTAATACATACTCTTATGTTACTTATATATGTGAACACATAAAAATATATAATACAAAATAAATATAGTATACATACCAAATACTCTTCTTAGAAGTATCTTCATTTAATAATCCCAAGCTTTTCCTTCTTCTTCTTGATTTGTCCTTTGAATTTAAAAAAAAAAAAATTGAGAGAAAGAAATGGTGTTTCACGATTTGAAATAGAAGAACAAGAGGATTTTGTTGTGTGTTTCCTTTTGCAAATTTCCAGATGTTTTTTACCAAGTGAAAACAGGAGCAATGGTAGGGTTAAAAACAAAAGAGAATAAGAAGAAAATCATGGAATAATCTACCTAATTGATAGATAAGACATCTACTTTATTGCTTTGTGCTTTTACACGTAAGTTTGTAACACATGGAAGTTGAAAAAGGCACACATGGAAGCTGCAATTCTGGAACCAGCGGAAAAATAAGAGAAAGAAAAAGGAAAAGAAAAAAGGAGGAAAGAAAAAATAAAAATAAAAAATGTAATTTTTCCAAACACAAAAATGATATATTTAGTATTTATAAAATAATATTGAAATTTTATAAAAAATTATTAATTTAATTGTTACTTATTACATTTATAATATTCATGAGTTATTTCAATGTGTTCATTAAAATTTATATACGATTACGTGTATTAGTTGATAAATTCAATCGATTAAGATTTTATTACTATTAAGTTATATTTATCCATTTTATAAGTTTAAAGTTATAGTTTTAAAGTTTTCATCAAGTTCGAATTTCGAGTATTTACGCATATATTGAATTTAGTGTTTTTGTACGCAATTACGGTTTCGATAAATTTTAAGGTTTTTATTATTTATAATATATTCAAATTCATACTTTAATAAAATTTTTATCTTACTCAACCTTATTGTTTTGTGAAATTATCTATAGTACTGGAGTTTAATTCTACTCTTAAATAACTAAATTTACTAGGTTTACAATTTTATTGCAAAATATAAACAAGCATAAAAGTTATATATACACACATAAAAATTATCTATTTACCTTCTATTAATAATATTTAGCAATACATTAACTTTGCCTTGGTACATCGTCCGTAAATTATGGTAATCCTATTTGAATGATTTCCGGACACTACATATGCTAATCTCTAAGCTCCTCAAATGTGCATTGTGCTTCTACTTAGTAAGGACTCTATAATTGAATTATAATATTTTCATTTGTTGCCATTATGCTAACCAATACATGACCTTTTTGAATTGTCTCTTAGGATTCGAAGCTTTCAAAGCACTTATTTGGATCTCTGTTGATACCATAGTTCTATAGCTTTATTATAGCTATGTTGTTGTCACAATATAATATAATTAAATCAATAATGCTCATAACTACTTCTAACTTATAGATAAAAATTTCTGATTAAAATGGCTTCTTTAGCTTCCTCAAAAGTCACAAAGTATTTGGACTCCATTGTAGAATGTTGGTATATTGGAACTCCTACAACGAATAGCTCTATCATTTAAGCAAAATACATAACATTATGGCCATTTCAACACATCATAATTTGTTTAGAAACTAGCATCAATTTAAACTCTAACTAATTCTTCATCTCCTTTGCAGATCACAAGCAAGTCCTTAAGTATTTGAGAATGGTCTCAATGACAATTCAGCCACCTTTACTCAAGTTAGGCTAATATCTTAATGTTCACTAAGTTTGAGATGTCACAACCATAATGATTTAAGAATTGATCAAGAGAAATAAGGAGCACCATGGAGTTTCAAAGATTGATTTAGTGGTCGAATTAGGGAAGATATATGATTGAATGGCGGTGGCGATCGATAAGGCGGTAGTGGTAGATTGGAAACTTAGAGTTAACAACTTTTATTTAATTACTTCATTCCATTTTATTTGATTTTCCAAATTATAAAAAGAATTTTTTGATGTAGTAAAACATTAGACCATATATCTTAATTGACAATACATTACTTCGTGGAGATTTATCTTACAACTACTTCTTCTCAATCAATATTATTGATTGTTGTAAACTTAGTGATTTACAGGTTATTATGAGTCATATAAGCAATACTAAAAATCCGTTCAATTAATAGATACCATGAGTCACATTTATATTCTTATTATCTTTCTCTAATTGATTATAATTTGTAAGTCATATAATCTTGTAATTGATTACTCAGTTTGATATATTAAATTGATGAATCATATCTGATTTATTGAAGTATTCATGTGTATTTTCATTTTAAGTCTCATAAGTGAAAAGCCCATAAAAATCCATTTTCACTATAAATACTGGTAAAAAACCCTAGAATTATTTTATTTCAAATTATGGTTTTTTTTTTTCCATTTAATTACAACTTAGTTTTTGCTTTTATTATTAATTTTTAATTTCAAATTATGGCTAAGGGAGGAAGTGTGGATTTGAATTTAGTTAATCCGGTTGGAAGACTCGTATTCATTCCATCAGACTACGATTGCCTTAACTAATATTTCTTAACATAGGGATATCATCAAGATATGACATGAAGAATACAATCATGCTTCCAATCACTTTCTTACAAATGCATAGTTCTTCTGTGTTCTTAAAATAGCTAAGTTCCTTGATTGCTTCATAGAACTTGAAATTCCAACTTTGAAAAGCCTGCTTTAATCTAAATAGACTTATTGATCTTATAGATTCAATTAGCAATCTCGGACATTATAAAACTAGGAGTTTGTACTCTATACACATTGTCCTTTAATTTTCCATTTAGAAAAGTCGTTATAGTTTCCATCTACAAAATCTCATAGTGCTTGTAAGCTATTGTTGCATGCAAAATCTCAATGGATTTAAGCATTACTATTGGTGAGAAAGTTTCATTATAATCATTGTAGTGCCTCACCTCTTAAAGCCTATTCATTTGGTATACAGGTACCCAAGAGACGAATTACTATGTTGTCCTCAAGTTGAGGATAAGGCTAAATGGAAACTAAGGTACAATTTAGGATTTATAATAACATGTAATTATAGAAAATAGCAGAAGTGTCTATTAAGATATACGACATAAGGGCACCATAGTGCTCATGGCCATTAAGGTCTCATAAGTTGAACATAAACTAATTAAGACCTTTAACGTTATTTTTATAGTATAATAATATTTGATCCATGCTCTTGATGTTCCCATCCTAACTTAGGCTTTGACGTTATCTCCATCTTCAAGTCACAAGGTTAGAACAAAACTAACCTCTCAACATCAAGTTAAGTGAGCAAAAACATACAATAAATAAGGAACAATAATAAGTCAATTCCAATTTACATCAAATATCAATGTCACAACAATTTTAGCAAGAATATCACCAATCATAACCAAGCTTATTGTAATTTGCCAATTAATAGATACTTATGCATACAATGTTATGCCATGCTAATGCATGTGATATGTACTAACTAGTATCTTAACTGAGTAGATAATTAGTGGTACTTAGCAGCTCCTAAGTAAAACATTTAGGCTGCACTTAGTGGCATAGTTGTCAAAATCACGATTTTATCTATACAATTTTACGAGTTTACTATTTTAGATAGCTTTTCCACGTTAGTTTGGGTGTAGAATCTTTTTTTTTTGTATAGAAACTTATGTTTTTAACTGAGTTTACATATAAAATTGGTAGAACTTACGTTTTTGACTAGTTTATTGATTATACATATCTGAGTTGAAAAAACTAAAAAATTAAAGGAAAAAAATACAACTAACCTTTTACAAGCCATCAACTATGAAGGTATTATAACGTCTATTCTATCCTATTCTAATTTTTTACCTCTTTCTTTCTCTCTCAATCTTTTATTTTATGTTCATAGTTTTTATCTAAGTTTCAGCTTTAATAACAAAGTTTACAAAGAAAATTATATATTTTATTTTATACTATCAATAACTTAAAATGAGTTGAAATGTTTGTTTTTTTTTTTTAATTTTACAGTTTTTTTTTAAAGGGAAAAAGTTTAGTTTCAACTCTATTTGTCCTTCTTTCATACATGTTAGATTATATATTAAGAATTTTTTTGAAAATAAAAACTTAATTTCTTCATTTTTTAAAAATTTCCATAATATATTTCAAGTTTTGAATAATTACTGTAAGTATATCAGTAATTTTTTAAAGCTATTTTATATAAGTTGTAGAAACTTATGTTTTTACGTTTCGATTTTATGTTTTGATTATAGACTCTCTAACGATTTGTAGATAGAATCACGAGTTTGACAACCTTGCTTGGTGACTTTTGAGCAAATTATTTGAGTGGCACTTGGCTACTCTTAAACAAAATATTTAAGTGGCACTTAGTGGCTTAGAATCGAGCATGCAATTCTATATGTTGAAAATAACCGAGCTATATACAACTTGTGACCCATTGGTCCCTCTATGCAAATCGAGCTTTCAATACGACCCTTAGGTCATCTTTTCTTCAATTGAGCTTTTAAACATGACCATTAAGTCTTTAAATTAAAACTGAGCTTTATTGTGGCTCTTTGGCTGTTTTCATACCATGCCATGAATTTATGTGATGTAAATCATGTAATAATAATTGAGCAACAATTTTGAGGCATGCATAAGTCAATTTCAATAATAGTCGAGCAATAACTATCTATGAGCAATGTCTGTTTGCCAATTGAAATACTAATCATCAATTTATGATAACTTCACTTCCATTCATAATTCATATAATACCACTCTCAGCATGACAAATAATTCTAAGATCAAGTCATTATATCTAAACTATATCCGTTACGTACTCTTACTATTAAACTACATGACAATTAGTCGTTACAACAAATATTTATAAATTCATTAAGACATACGATTCATTTTAGTGAAATTGAAATATTTTATTTCAAGAACGAGTGGCCGTTTAATTTTACAACTACTTTGTATTATGATAACTAAGAAAGGAGTGCTCATAGTATACTTCTACTATTCTCTGTTATCGTCCTTAAGATAGTCCATCATATATGCGACATCACTAGGATATATATATATATATATATATTAAGTAATAGAGTGGGATTTTAGAAATATTGTCCTCTCACGTTTACAATCTTATATACGAGAATTTTTCATCATCATTATGTTTAATACGAAATTTTTATAAGTAATAAACCTTAGTTGAGAGCCGCTTTCTAAAAATTATTTCCATATATTTTCTAAAAAGTGAATTTCATAAAATAATAAATAATCTCAACTATTACAGCTTACCAAAAATTTACTTCTTATTAATAATATTGTCTCATCATTGCACCTATATATTAATGGAGAAAAAGATTATATATATATATATATTATATATACACACACAATGTTTTGTACATATAGTTGTCCATATACCATCATAGTAAAAAGTATTCTTTAAAATATTAGTTACACGCCTTTCCCTAAAATATATCTTATTTGAATATATACACTTAAATATTTTTAGTTGCTTCATTAACTAAAAATAAAAATAAATAAATTAAAAAAAATTATTTTGAGTCGTAGCTATAACATAAAGAGCCAAATCGAACCCACAAATTAGACTCAGTACTTAGACCATTAACACACATCTACAAAGAAAGCCTCTTAGGTATACTTTTCCTAAAGTAATTTATACTACCTTTTAATATATAGAGGTTTTTTGCTTATTATATTTTCCAGGTAGGACTTCAAATTTGGGTGGAGTATACTTTTGTAAATTTCAGTTGCGCAAAGGGGGAACCACTAACTTTAATGCAATATTTCTCCTTCAATTTCTCTTCGAACTTTCACATATTCACCATGTTTTGAACCTATTACAAGTATATACTAAGATTAGGTAAAGATTTCTCAAGAAAATTGCCTGAATACACTCATATCATGGATCAGTTGTCATGAATTTTTTTTTAGCAACAATAGATTTTTGCTCATATTTTATCTTTGTTTTCCCCACTCAAATCACCTTTAAATCAAAAGAAAATATTATTTCAAGAAACTAGTTTATAACACATTTCCATTAATGCGAAAAATCCTTACAAAAACAAGTGTAAACCATAATCAAATCATGTGTTAAAGAGGCCTTGTAGTTGCAAAAATGCAGTAGTATTTTTCTGACTCGAAGTTGAATGTTCAAATATTTCTAAGCATTTTCTTTCAATAAAATTGTTTTATATGCCTTTTAACATGTATTAAATTTTATTCCATGCGACTCATACGAAGATTCATGCATAAAAATTAAAAATTTATTAAGTTATTCATATATACTTGTAAATATAATAGTGTTGATTTTTTAAATGAAAAGCTCAAGTTTTGGGCTCCACTTCTTACTATATGGTTAATGTTAGATTGTGTTAGTGGGCTAAGCTTTCGGTTTTGTATGTGATGCATCTCTGGGGTTGGACACACTGAGAAATACTACAATGAAAAGAACCAAAAAAAAAAAAAAACAAAAGAAAAGCTAGTAAACCCAAGTAGTTACCAAGTAGATATGGCGTACCATTCAATCCTACTTGGCTTATAATTCGCTGGATATAATACACCAGTTCAAATTGAAGAATGGCTCGCTATTATACCTTACTAAAGGGAATAGATAAGAGTTAAATGATAACGATAGCACTGAGGTTGCTTAAAAGAATAATTTCTATGTTGAAGAGAAGATCGTTTGCATACAAGAAAGTGGGGGTTCATATACCTGTTCACTAAGGTTACTTTACATGTATGAAAAGACAAAAGAGTATTCTACAACCAAGTTATATAAGATATACTAAAAAAAGGTAAAAGAGATAAAGAATATTCAATATAGAAAAAGAAAGGATCATTCTAAAATGTCGTGTCAGAAGACACGTATCACTTGGTGGTTGAACATTAAGAATATGATATAAGGTGGGTAAAAACAGGGAAGCGTTGCAGTCAGTGGCCGACTTAATCTGGATCAGGTTGGGGGCTAGTCAATCTAGTAAGGAAGTTAGTTGAATTAAATTTAGATGCTAATGGTTAGTTGCGGAGCTTGGCTCGGCTAGTTCGGGCTATCTTTTGGATTAGGAATGTGCTGTTGGGCAAGAGCATGTTGGATACATATGAGGATTTGACGGTAGGAGGTCAGCTCAAGGTAAGAATCCTCGTTTTGGCTATGGCTTAGGGCTAGTATCCTTTAAGTGAGTCCTTGGAGTCCTTTAGCTTGGTTGCACGTGATCGATCTAAGGGGTTGATTCCTATCATCTGCCTAGGGGTTAGAAAGATTTGTCCTCAAATCGGGACTGGTCTCTACTCTTTCTTCTGGGGCACTTACAAGGTCTTCTTATGTTAGTTAGTGATGGATTGAATCAGACACATTAGAGGTGGAAGAAACTCCATAGTCATCAGGTAACTCAATTTGGTAAGCATTGTGGTTAATTTTCTTTAGGACCTTAAACGATCCATCAGCTCAAGGAGATAGTTTGATTTGTCTCAAGTGTGGGAATCATTCTCGACTATAATGTATTCATACCAAGTCTCCTGGATGGAAAGAAATAGTTCGACGGCCTCAGATACCAATTTCATATTACCTCTGATTGAACTTGGCAATCTTCCTAGTTACAAATTGTATAGCTCATGTAATTCTTGGGCTTGGTCCACTTCGAATTGACTCTCTTTAGTAGCTGCTGGGGTGGCGCTCATATTTAGGGTAATGGTAGGGTTAAGGCCATAGACGACTTTGAATGGGGTCTTCCTAGTAGTATTATAGATAGTTCGATTGTATGCGAACTCCATAATTAGTAAGCACAAATCCTAATCCCAATCCCGCAAGTTCTTTCCTACAATAATTCTAAGTAGATTACCTAGCGTCTTGTTTACCACCTTATTTTAGCCATTGATTTGAAGGTGGCTACCAGAATTGAATACAAGTTTATTTCCAAGTCTTCTCTAAAGATTTCTCCAGAAATAGCTCAAAAATTTTGTATCCCAATCTAAGGCAATAGTTTTTGATACTCCATGTAGTCGGACGATCTCTTGTAAAAACAAATTAGCAATATATATATAGCATTATTAGTCTAATGGCACGGAATGAAGTATGCCATCTTACTGAAGCAGTCCAGTACAACATAAATAGAATCTTTCACTTTGGATGTCCGGGGCAACCCTAGGATAAAGTCCATGCTAAGGTTAGCTCAAGGTAAAAGGGGTGTTGCTGGTGGCATGTACTTTCCATGGAATTCTCTCTTCCCCTTAGCACACTTACATACTTCACAACTACTGACTATCTTATGGACATCCTTGGTCAAACTAAGTCAATAAAAGTTTTCTTTCAACAAGTTGGCTGTCTTGGTCTCCCCGAAATAACTAGATAATCCTCCGCTATGAACTTCTTTGATCAATAGCTCACACATGGAGCAGTTTGTAATACATAGCTTGCTGTCCTTGAACAGATAGCCGTTCTTAAGATAATATTCTCCAATTATTACTCCTTCTCGACATTATTCAACAACGGGACCAAAGTGAGGGTCTGCAGTATACTATTCAGTGATGAGTGAGAATCCCAATAGTGTTGTTAGCAAAGTGGTTAGCAAAGTTTGCCATCGCGATAAAGCATCGGTGACCACATCTACATTTCCTTTCTTATGTCGAATGACATACGAGAACCCCTTCATAAACTCCAACCACTTGGCTTGTCTTTTTGAGAGTTTGTTCTAACTCTTAAGATGTTTCAATAATTTGTGGTCAGTGTAAATAACAAACTTTGTAGTAGTAGATAGTGTTGCCAAACAGTAAGGGCTTAAAAAAAGGAGAACAACTCCTTCTCATATATAGAATAGTTCAGGGCTAGGCCACTCGATTTCTCATTGTGATAGGTGATAGGTCATCACTCTTGCATTAGGATAGTACCAATTTTAACTCCTAATGCATCGCATTCTAATTTGAAGTGTTTGTCAAAATTTGGTAGTGAAAGTATAGGTATCGTTGATTTTCTTAAAGATCTATTTAGCTCGATTGTTCTACCTGAATCCCTTACTCTTCTTCATCAGCTCAGCCAATGAGGTAGCAATCGTACTGAAGCCCTTAATAAATCGCCTATAGAAAGAAGCTAGGCCATGAAAACTTTGAACCTCAGTGACATTCTTTGGTGTTGGCCATTTCAGAACAGCTTGAACCTTTTCCTCATCTACTCGGATCCCTTCCTCTGATACTATAAATCCTAGAAATGTCACCTCTTTCTGGCAGAATGTGCACTTCTTCACATTCCCATACAACTTTTCGATTCATAAAATGTCAAATACTTCATAAAGATGTTGAGCATGGTCGTTCAAGTCAGCATTGTATGCCAATATGTCATCACAATACATAACTACACATCTCCCAATTAGGGGCCACATTGCAGGTTCATTAACCTCATGAATGTGCTAGATGCATTAGTAAATCTGAATAGCATAACCAACCATTCGTAAAGTTCGTGCTTAGTTTTAAAAGCAGTCTTCTAGTCATCTCCTGGCCACATATGAATTTGATGATGGCAACTTCGTAGATCAATCTTTGAAAATATCTTAGTACCTTGAAGCTCATCTAATATATCATTGAGCCTCGGTATCATGTATTTATACTTAATAGTAATTCGGTTAATTGTGCGGTTGTCGATGCACGTGCGCTATGAACCATCTTTCTTAGGAATGAGTAGAGCTAGTACAACATAAGGGCTCATGTTCTTGCTCTATGAGGCTGTCCATTTGTCTTTTTAGCTCAGTAGCTTGCTCAAAGTTTATCTTGTATGTTGGTTGATTCGGTAGGGCAGTACTTGATTGTAGATCAATACAGTACTCTATGCCTCAGATTGGTGGCAGTTCTTTAGGCAATTCTTTTGAAAACAGGATGAAAAACTGATTTAGCTAGCTTCGGATCTCTTTTGGAACATCCTATAGTTCTCTCATCTCCAACATTCTCCTAACCAATAGGAACATAGGTTCATTAGCCTTTTCAACAGATCGAAGCTCTCTTTAGCTTATAACTAAGGCTTTCTTCTTATTAAGTTAGGTAAGTTGGTTATGAATTTGATTTACTTGGGACAGGGTTAGAGGTTGTAACACAATCTTCTTTTCGTCCTTAACAAAGGTATAGGTGTTCTTATACCCTTCGTGCATAATACGCTGGTTGAACAACTAAGGTTGTCTAAACAATAGATATGAAGCTCCCATAGGGATGACATTGCACATTACTTCATCCTTATATACATCCCTAACACTAAATGGCATGACCACTTGTTTAGTTATACGTAAAACACCCTTATCATGAAGCCAATGTAGTTTATAAGGTCAGGGGTGTTTTAAGGTTGGCAGACCCAACCTCTATACAAAGGTTGTACGACTACATTAGTACAACTTCGTTCGTCCACTATAATTGTGCATAAGTGGCCTCTAACGGTACACTTGGTATGAAACAAATTTTCCCTCTAGTCCTCTTTAAAGTTCGGTAAGGAACTTGATACTTACCTCAAGACTAGAGTCATTACTTCTTCCTGGTTAGCATAAACACAAGTTTCCTCTTCCTTCTCAGGCTTACTCTTGTTGGTGCTATCCATTACATCTCCTTGAAGCACCATAATGCATTAGTTTAGACATTTAGTGGCCATATGTCTGAAGCCTAGACATTTAAAGGACTTCACTTCGTTAATCTTTCGTTCGAATGTCTGCCTTTTCTCATATGTCCTCTCGGCACGACCTAGATGATAAGCTTAGCCCTACTGGTTTCCTTAGCTGTTTTTAGACCAGTTGTTCCTCTTTATGGCCTTATGTGGCATTCTCATCTCGGCTTGTACAGGTTAGCGTGATACTGGGACTTGCGAAGGTGTCGACTCAGGTTGGCTTGAAACGCTTCTCATCTACCTTTTGACCCTCTACGCTATATAAATGGCCTCTTCCAACGTGTAAAATCTTTGTACTTCCACAACATTGCAAATCTCATACTTGAGCCTAGAAATGAACCTAGATACGGTACAAGCCTCTAGTTCTTCCACATTGGCTAAAATCATTAACATTTGGAACTCTCTTATTTAGTCAATAACAGATTAACTTCTACGGTACAACTCTTGCAATTTTACAAATGTATCTTGTAGGTAGGTCTCGAGTATAAACTTGCCTTAAACAATCTTTTCATCTCATCCTAAGTTCTAACACATCGTCTTCCATCCCTTGTTCTAGGTGCATTCATATTTTTCCACCATATGGTAGCATACCTAGTAAATTCTAATGCAGTAAGTTGGACCTTAATAGCATCTTCATACCCATAACATTCAAATATCTTTTTTACCTTCTTTTCCCACTATAAGTTTTCATCCACATCTTCACTTCCACCGAAGGGTAGGATTTGCACCTTTACATTGTCTAGCCCTTGAGGAACTTGATATCCTTGTCCCTGTGCTCAATAGTATTCAATTTCTTCTTCTTCACAAAACTCTTTAACATCTAGCTCCTCGTCATCTTCCCTAATCTTCTCTAACTCTAGTCTTCGTCTAGCAACTCCCTCTACTACTCCTTTAGCTCATAGTGGTTGAATTGGGCAATTTGTCCAATTGCTTTGGCCATAATGTCTCTCAAAGGTGTCTTCTTATGGGTTTTGCTGCTTCACACCTTGGGGTTGTTGTCTGTTAATTTGCATTGCGGTAGCTAGACTCTCAACAAGATTTGTGAGTCTATCAAGTTTATTGTCAATCGACTCTAGGTGTTACTAACGTTATGACCACAATTAGGTTGAGCACTACTGCTTTGGTCACCTATAACTCCTTGTACACTTGAATCAAACATGGTACAATACTTCTCAAATGGATTAATAGCTTGCTAACAACTTCAATACTAGCTAGTCACTCAAATAAAATAGAAACATACTTGCTCTATTTTCGCAATGAAAAACAATGTAAAAACTGAATAACAATAAAACCATTATTATAGTCACACCAATGCACTACAGTAGCTACAGAATGAATACAACAGTTACAAACAATAAAGTAAACCAAAACTTCATTGCAACTTTATACATGCCTTCATGGAATTGTGCTTTAATACCAGCGAAGCTAATGCATCTCCGGGGTTAGACATACGGAAAACCACCATAATGAAAAGAACCGAAAAAGAAACAAAAGAAAAGCTAGCAAACCCAGGCAGCTATCGAGTGGATATGACGCACTACTCGATCCTACTTAGCCTACAATTTGTCGAATATGATACATCAATCAAAACTGAAGGGTTACTCACTATTATTCCTTGGTAAAGAGAATAGATAATAGTTGAATGATAACGAGAACGAGAATGTTAAGGTTGCTCAAAAGAATAATTTCTGTATTGAAGAGATGATCGTTCACATATAAGAAAGTGGGGGGTTTATATAATTGTCCATTAGGGTTACTTTACATGTATGAAAAAACAAAAGGATATTATACAACCAAGTTACATAAGACATATTAAAAAGGGGTAAAAGAGACAAAGAATATTCAGTATAAAAAAGAAAGAATCATTCTTCAATGTCGTATCAGAAGACACGTGTCACTTGGTGGCTAGATACTAGGAATATGATATAAGGTAGGCGAAAACAGGGAAGTGTTGCATTCAGGGGCTAACCTGATCTAGATTAAGTCGAAGGCCAATCAATCTAGTAAGGAAGTCAGCTGAATTAAAGTTAGACACCAGTAGTCGATCAAGGAGCTCGGCTCGACTAGTCTTAGGTTGTCTTTTGGATTAAGAATTCACTGCTAGGCAGAAGTATGTTGGACACATGTGAGGATTTGATAGGCAGGTAGCTCGGAATAGGAATCTCCGTCTCGGCTATGGCTTAGAGCTAGTATCCTCCGAGTGAGTCCTTGGAGTCTTTTAGCTCAGTGTGCGTAATTAGTTCAAGGGATTGATTCCCATAAGTATGTATACAATATTTTCATGGTAGTGGCTCGTCATTTGGTGATTAGAGGAGTAGGAAATCAATGCTCAAAGTAAAGGGTATGGAGAAGCTAAATTGTAGATTTTTATACCAAGTGTTAAGAGTCTTTACATAAAGTGATTTTCTACCTTAAATTTCTTATCATGAAATTATTTTTCAGTGCTTCCAAAAGACATTATAAGAAGTCTCTCTTGCATAAAGTGGAGTGGTAGTGGTGGTTTACTAAGTGCTGGTCATTGATGGAAGAAATCAAAACTCAAAGTGGTTAAGTCGGAGAGGTGTTTTTGATACAGAAAAATTTTCAAGTGTTAAGGGGTTAGATCGAGAGTCTCTCTATGTGCATGATTTTCGAGAATATGGTAGTGGCTTTGCCATGGTGGTGGTTTTAGATTGAAAGTCAAGTTGGGGTAGTTTATGTAAGTGAGTTTAAGTTGTGGTTTTATTGAGTAGATAGTAACTTAGATAAGGAGAAAGTCGATGCATCACTGTATTGGGTCTGGAAGTATGAGAGGAAGATAAGAAGGGATAGTCCTACATGCTTAAGAAGAAAATCTTATTACCTCTTTATAAGTAATGTCAAAAGTCCACATATTAGAAATGATATGTGTTGAAAGAGGGAAAAGATTGAGAAGTAAAGTTGTGGTTCCTCTACGTGTTCTCCGCGTCAATGTTTTGGTGGGGGCTACTGCAGAATGTCTAAAATTCAAATTCGTTGAGTTTTACTTTATAACATACATATAAGTTATATGCGTAATAAAATTATTTTTAGATTGTTTTCAATAAAAATTTATGGATAAGAATAAAAGTTATTATGTAATGAGAAATTGGGGGTAGTTTGTAGTTAAAATTTTCAAATTGTAGGTGGAGAAATTCAAATTCGTTGCCAGTTTTACTTTATTACACGTAGATAAGTTATATGCTTGATAAAATTATTTTTACATTGTATTTCAACGAAAATTTATAGATAAGCTTAAAATTTATTATGTAATGAGAACATATAGTGAAGTTGATATTTTCATGCCATTACTCTATATTTTAAGACACCGATATTAATTCCTTTATTACTTAACTGTTCAGTATTGAAAATACGATATTTTTGAGTTCCGACTTTTACATTAAACTATATGTCATATTTGAACACTAAAACTTATAAAAAAAAATATATTTGTTTATTTATTATTATTTTTCTCAAATCTTTGAAATTTTTTATTTTATTATTATAATTATATATTTTCCTAATGAACTTGATTCTCCCTTAAAGTTTATTTAACTAATTATCTATAAAATATAAGATTCAAAATTTTAAATTTTTACTCATTGCAATTTCAACCATATTCTAATCTATTATTTATAATGGGATATTATAATCAAATTCATAACGCTGGGTGAAACCCTTTGTTACTAGTCTAGTCATATAGGTACTTACATTTCCTTCCATGCCTCTCTTCTTTTTGAAAGCCCATTAGCACTCTATAAGATTTACCCTAGTTGGTATGTCTATAGAATTTGTGGAGGGCATGATCCACCATTGAAGTTTTGCTATAAGCTTAAACTTCTCACATATGAGAGCAACAGAGAGATGAAAAATGACTCTATTTTCTCTTACTTGATTTTTGTAACATAACCATTCAGCTTATATACATCCAATAGACTAAAACTAATTTGTAGCTAAACTAATAGAAAAAATACAAATGTAACAATCCTAATTGTACATGTGGTTGTGTAATAATCCTAACTGTATACTTGTAAAATAAATAAACAACAACAAAGTTATACATCCCCTTACCAACCACCCTTACCCCCCTCGCCCTTCTTTAAGTGGGAGCTAATCGAAGCCCTAACTTGAATGGCAAATGTCGAACAACAAATGCACTTAAAGCCTTGGTTAAAAGATTAACCAACTGTGATTTGGAAGAGACATGAACAAGAGGTATAAACCCAACAGTGATATAATCTCTGACAAAATGAACATCAATATCTATGTGCTTTATTCACCTATGCAAACGATAATTAACAATATAGTAGATTTATTGTCACATAAAAGTGGAATAGGCAAAGAAAAAGGAACATACAAGTTTCTAAGTATATAAGTTGTCCAAAGGATTTCCTTTATTGTTATTGCCAAACTTCTACATTTAGCTTGTGCAATAGAAGTTGATATGGTAGTTTGTTTCTTTGTGTTCCATGACACTAAGGCCTACTTAAGCATGATATAAAACCCAATTATAGATTTACCATTTGTTAAACATGCGGCCTAACTAGAATCTGAATATATTGTTAGAACAAGATCATTGTTGGAAGGATAAAAGACTCCCAACAAAGCAGTTCCTTTAAGGTACTTTAATGAGTGAAAAACAACACGTAAATGAGGAACTTGAGACTTAGAAACAAATTGACTTAGATGATGGACCGCCAAAGCATATATCTAGATGAGTCAAAGTAATATATAAAAGATGTCAATCAATCTGCAGAAGAATGAAAGATCATCTAGCAACTCCCCTATATCGTTAGTCAATTTCAAACTTATTAGAAGCGGAAATTTAGTTGGTTTAGCCCTTGTCATACTTGAATATGCTAATGCATCCAAAATAAATTTCCTTTAACCAATTAGAATGCTTGAATGAGTTCTACAAATTTCCAAACCAAGGAAATATCTTCCTTACTTGAGGTCTTCGATAGCAAATGCATTGCCTAATTACTTTTTCAAAACTAAAATTCCTTGTGCTGAAGAACAAGTTACAATCATATCATTTATGTATAAAAGCACCACCAAAAAGCCATTGACACAATCCTTAGTAAATAAAGAATAATCATGCTTGGATTGAACAAAACCTTAAGCAAGTAAAAATTGAGAAATTTCTAGTTTCCATTGTCAAGAGGCTTGTTTAAACTCATAAAGAGAATATTTTAACCTACAAACTTGATGTGGTTGAACTTTATCATACCCTTATGGAGGGGTCATATAAATTTTTTCATTAATGTAGCAATGCAAAAATGCATTTATTTTGATGAAAGGGGCTACCCATAAGCAACAAGTACAACTAATAATATGAGCTTCGTAATTTTACGTAATTGTTTGAGTAAGTAATTTAGTGCGTTAATGAAACTAACTTGAATGGTCTAAATATTTACAAATAGACTCCAGATATTAGATGATGATACTCCATAGGTTTAGATATTAGAAATATAATAAAATAAAAATAATATAGCAAAAATAGGGTAATTTAACTATATACATATTATTTATTGAAAATGCGTAAAATATGTTACATTAGCTTACAAACAATTAGAGATAAATTATATATGTAATAAAAATATTATGTGACATAAAATAACATGTAGAATATATGTATTTATCGTATGAAATTTTCAAGTATATACATAAAGCCGTAATTAATTAAAATACTCGAATAAATTGTATTTTAAATAAGAGTTTATAAAAAAGTTACAGTTTTTGTAAATTATTTACAATAAGTTAGGAAACTAGTGGATATCCTAAAGAATTCCCAGTTAATTTCCTCAAAATTCTAAAGAAAAGACAAAAGCCTAGGTTTAGTTGGTTCTTCATTCCTCACTTTTCTAATCAGCAGCACACTAACCTATGGGTAGCAGTATCGGAACATCTAAGTCCTCACTTAGTACCTGTAAAAGAGTCTATGGGGGTGTGAGCATAGTTAGCTCAGTAAGTGGGATGAAGTTAGAAGAGTACCAAAAAATCATAATTAAGGTTATTAATTATGATGAAATGCAATTTAATTGATGAAATGCAATTTAATCAATTAAATGAAACACCATACAATGTTATCCAGTCTATTATGAGGTTAGAGAAATTACATCCGCTGCAACCCAGATTGAGGAGTTTTATTGTGACTTAAATCAGACCAAACTCGGGCTTGTACGATGGAGAACACCTTCCTCTCGTGATTTCCTTCAAACCACGGCCTTTACCCTTACCAAGACCTCTTCACCGATCACTGAGTCCAACTAAGGATTGGAGAAAAAACCATTTCAGCTATCCTCATCGAAAGAAATTAGTATTTGACCTAACACTCTTAATTGTTTTAATTATCCTCATCGAAAGAAGTTAGTATGTGACTTAATACTCTTAATTGTTTCCCTTAATAGGTGTTATGCATGTCTGGTTTCGTTGTAGTCACATAATCATTAGTTGTATTCAGGGGTGACTAATTAAGTTCATACATTACAGATACAATGCAACATGTAAAACAACACACCAAGAAGTTCAACTCTTGTCACAACTAAGTATCATACACACACAGAGCATGCACACAAACAACTAATTACAAATACAACCAGAAGTACTCCTGAGTCTCCGGATATTTTAATACAATATCCCAACAAGTGGTGAAGTTACAAATCCCAACATACTTGTTCAGATACTGATAATAGAAGACTCAAGCTGTTAACAATCTGACCACTAGGAGATCTTATATATATACAAAACTCAAATTTAGTTTTTGTAATAATTACAAAAACAATAGGGTTTTATCAAAAACAATAGTGTTTTTATATATATAAGAATATATTATCATAATCATGTATAGTTTTATTATTATTATATATATATATATCAAGTTAAGTTATTAATTATTGATGGTATACATAATTTGTAATATTACATATTAAATATTGTTTTGATCACAACGAAACATACTTTTAATTTATTAAATCATGTTTCAATTTCGGTAGGGTTATCGTAATACACACGTTCTAGAATATTATAGAGTTATAGGTTATATTATCTAAGATTACCCAATTTTAATAAAATTAGTATTGTTGGGTTCATATAGACCTAATGACACATGTAACTAGTCTTATTTCTATAGGTGCCTTTTAATGGGTTATTCGAGCTTTTAATACAGTTATACATATCTATATATATATATATATATATATTATCGTATTATACGTAAATTATGCTATATTATCTCATTTTAGAGCTTAATTAACTTATCTCTAAGTTTTCGTTGCAGTTCGAGCTTGATTTTAGGGGTTTTGAGTATTTTAGTACTATATTAAATAATCCTACTTCTAACGGAAAAATTAGGATTTTAGGTTGCTATTTTTAAAATCTAACTTTACTAAGTCATTTTGACTAACTTTTTTAACTTAGTTGTAAAGTTTAGGTTTAATTAGATAACTTTCCCTAAAGGCCCTAAATTTGGGCTCAATTGTCCTAAACACAATTATACGGGCTTACATGATATACGAGGAATTTAGATGTAATGAAACTGAGAAGTATGGACTAAAGTGTTATTCTAGTTAGTTTTGATTGGAGTTAGAAGTAAATGATTCAATGAAGTGACCAATGAAGTGATTATAAGGGAATTTGGTGAAGGTAGATAATAACTCAAAGGATTTTGGAAATGAGTTTTGAACTAGATTGATATTCAAAGGATGAGTCAAAAGCAAAACCTATAAATAAAATGTGAAAATATGAGATTCAAAAACTTGGTTAGAGGATAATTTTCCTAAAAACTCTATAAAATAATAAAGGTAGAGGGTATCTTAGAGGAAATGAGAGTAAATGTTCTACTCGATATTGATTCGAAGGTTTAGTCAAAGGTAAAATTCGAAGAGAAGTATAGATAAGGGAGGCTTAGAGGTTGAGTTAGAAGATGAACTCTTAAGAAACTTGAAGTTGACTAGGCTTAGAGGATAGCTCAAATGATATCCTACCAAAAGATCTAAAATTGAGTAGACTACATGATTGGTTTACAAGATACCTTAGAGGGTGCTTGAAGTGAAAATGTATGAGCAAGAGCACTCAGAAGTTGCCTTAGAAGATAATCCGTAAGACATCTTAAGTATTTATCAAACTCAAATGATGATTTAGATGTTTAACTTGTTGAGTCCTTAACCTTGATATGGCTCAAAGGATAACTCAGAAGCTTTTAGTTTAGGAACTTCAAGGATGACTCAACTTAGAATTTAGCTCAGATGGTGTTTATTGAAAATCTTGGGGATTTACTAACCTTAAAGATTGATGTAGAGGATGAACTTATGGTGAACTTCAATACCTAAGTAGAGTAAAAGATATCTTATAAGCTTCTCTAGTAAATATTTCAAGGACATATTAACTCGGGGGATGGCTTAAAAAGTAACATACACTTATAGTACTATTATAAACTTCTAATACTTAAGGTATAAGCTAATGAACCAACGACTAATCAACATAATTCTATTATAAACGAGTAAGTTAGCAATATTTCTTAATTTACATGCAGAATAAAGTACTACATCAAGATAAACATTAAAGGATCACCTACAAGGACATGTGAACAACCACATTGGTGAGCAACTAAATTCTAGGTAAGTAAGATCAATGCTTCATTATACTTTGGAGTATTGCTTAAGCATACTTGGAGACCTTAATATGTGCCATATTTGTGATTTTAAGTTATTAGCCTGTGTATGCAGTGCTTATGCTTGGATATTGTATTGTAGTTATAGAGTGCTTGACTTTGTGTATTAGTTGCCTTACTGTATTACATTGATTGAATTGTGTGAAAGTATCTTGATCACCTTAGGAGGCAAACTAATTTAAACTTGACCTAACTTCTAACCAGACCTACATCACAACCCTTTAGGGGAAACGACTAGGAGTCTTAGACCAAACATAGACCATTCAATGAGGATAGCTGAAATAAGCATTTTCCTACTATTAGTCGAATTAAGTGACAGGAGAGGAGGTTGCGGTAAGGTTGGGGATTGTAGTTTGAAGGTGGTCTTGGGCAGAGCACGTTAATCTATTGCATAAGCCCTAGTTTAGTTCCAATTGGTGAAGTGCATGGCGTCAAACTCCTTGAAACCCAGATTAAAGCAGACTCAACTTTTTTGATCTTATGAAAATTGGTCAACGTTGTGCGATGGCATTTACTTGAACATATATTGCATTTAATTAACTTTGCTTAAAAACCTTGGTTGTTTGATGATAGAAATATGCTATTGTCTTTGTCCTACTTACTGATCAAGTTGTCGCTCATTCTCCTATAGCTGTTTGCAGGTATTTCAGTAGAATCACCAGTATTATTTCAAGTTCTAGAAGATTAAAGATCAGGGTTGGGGAGTAAGATACAAGACCAATTGGTTAGATTCATATTTTGATGATTGACTTTACTAACCCTTAGGAAACTAATAGAGTCTCTTCAGGTAACCCTCTAGTTTTCAACTACATTTATTGGTACTATATTTTGTAACTTGTGGACTTTTTTCTATAAACCTTTATTGTGTCATTTTTCTAAATTTATTTATAAAAATTGCTTTTCTCTCAAACTTTTATACCATCGTCTTTTTCAAAAGTTATTTTAAAAATTTGTACCACGAGTTGATGCTAAATGGATATTAAATCGGATGAGTTAAAGCTATGGAGTGGTAAAGGTCGGATGTAAGCCTTACTTGTGTTAGCAACTAAAATGGCTAGTTTCTAACTTATGTGGCTAGCTTCTAGTTTATATTGATTTACATAATGGAACTGTTACAACTCTTTGATTTGGGGTGTAACAAATAACACCCTAAAAGTACTTAATTTAGCAACTAGAGAGATGGTTTCATAGTAGTCCTCACCCTCTACTTGAGCAAATGCCTTAACTATTAATAAAGTTTTATAGCTTTCAATAGTTCCATCGGGTCTATACTTGATTTTATAAACCCATTTACTCCTTATTGCATGTTTTCCCTTAGGTAAATTTGCAAGTTCCCTTGTATTATTCAATTCAAGAGCATCTAGTTCTTGTTGTCTTACATCCCTCTGTTCTTTTATGTTGTATTGCTTGTGAATAACTAGATGGCTCTTAGGTAGTCAATACATTAGCTAGCAAAGCATTATAATCAATAAGGTATTGGGAAAAATGTGTTTAGGCTAAATAAGGGATATAGACAAGAGTTTGAAAAGGTTACAACACTTAGAAGTATTAAACTGATCTACATGTATAAAGTCTTATAACCAACTAGGAGGTTTATGTGTCCTTTCCAATCTACGAACTGCAATATCTTGTAAGGACTCATCTAAAGACATAAGATCATTGTTATGATTAGAAACATCGATAGTAATAGAAATATTTATAACATATTCAAAAGGAATAGTCATAGGAAGTATGTTAGAATGTGTTTCCAGCAAAACATGTTGTTTAGAAAGGACTTCAAGCAAGACATTATCTTTAAAAGACTCTAATCGCTAAAAAACGATCTGTATGTTGCTATCATGTCGAAAAGAAAAAAATGCGTTCAAAGAACAAAACATCTCTACTCATGACAACCTTTTGATTAATAAGATCATAACACTTGTCCAAATTCATAGCTAAGAAATGCACATCTTACACCTTTGGGGTCAAATTTGTCCTTTTGAGGAGTATTATGGGCAATGTAACATAAGTAACCTATCACTCTAAAGTCATCGTAATTTGGGGTAGGGGAAGTGGGGGTGGGGTTTCCAAATAGCATTTCATAAGGCATCTTCCAATGAAGATTTTCCATTGGTAATCGATTAATAAGAAAAGTGGAAATAAGAAAACACTAAACCCAAAATCTTTAGCAAATTTTCATGTATTCTTAAGGATCTTGATGTTTCCAATAAGTGCTTATGTTTCCTCTCAACGTTGTTGTTTTGTTGTGGTGTATAAGGCATAGTGTGTTGATGTAGAAGTCCATGGTTATAAAACAAAAATTGACAAGATTTGGACAAAAACTCTCCTCCATTTTTTGTTCGTTTGAACTTTGGAGTTATAGAAAAATGATTCAAGACGTAACACAAGAATTTTTCAAGAACAAATGATGTTTGAGATTTATGATGTAACAAGTATGTCCAAGTACATCGTGTATAATCATCTAGTATGGTAAGGAAATAATGTGCTCCTAACAAAGACTTAACATGATGTAGTCCTAACATATCTATATGAATCAATTGGAAAGCAAAAGTAGAAACATATTTATACTTTGAGAATGGAAGTCCTTGAAACTTCGCTTCTTGACCAGCGTCACACACAAAATCACTAGCATTAAACTATTTATAATTATTTAAGTATTTGAGGGTGGAAACTAAACCATGACCTAAATGTTGGTGGAACAAAAGTACAAACTTGTTGTCAACACAAGAATGGGTAAGTGTGTTCACAGAATTTCTATTAACATCAATTAGACACAACATACTCCTTGTTGTCATAGATTCTAGCACATATAGGCCATTCCATACCTTAGCTTTGCTAACCAAATGGTTAGATTTCTAATCCTAAAATATATAGGAGTGTGTATCAAATATTGCTTGCAAGGATTGATTAGTTACTAGTTTGTGAAATAACAATAAGTTGTGAGTAAATTATGGAACTAGTAACACATTATGTACTAATAGATTAGGGTTAATACGAACAGAACCTATTTTGTCTACTTAGAGTACATGGCCATTTGGTAATGTAACAGATATAGGAGTTTTTAACACGGTAATATCATGAAGGAGAAAAATAAAGGGGTTCATATGATTCGTAGTACCCGTATCGACTATCTAATAAGCTAAATTAATATTCAAAGTAGTAAAACAAAAAGTATGGTTAGAAGCACCTGCATGCACAACATTTGCTATAGCCTTTGATTTCTTTATCTTTCATCAAAATATACATTTCATGATGCATGTTCTATATCATCTACACATTAATAGAGTAGATGTTATTGTCTAACTTAATGTCCTTTGTCAGCAAGTCCGAATTATCAAAAGGAGTATCTAGACAACTGCTTCCTAGACTTTCTATAGTATGAAGCTAAAACTAAGGATTTACTCTTAACAATTCTTCAGCCCTTGTACCAATCTAAGTACCCTATTAGATGAAAACAAGTTCCAATTGAATGTCCTTCATTTCTATAATGCTTACAGATTAGTTTCAAATTATTTGTCCTTAATTTTCTTTTGTCTACAACAACCCTGTTAGTACTATTCTTGTTAGAATAGAAGGCAGCCATTTCTACTTCAAAATTCATTGTAACAATAATTTGTCTTTACTTTTCTACTTTTGAACTAAGTAAAAAGCTTTATTAGTAAAAGGAAGGGGTTCCATGGGTAAAACCTAATTTCTAACTCCTTCATACGCCTCATTGAGCCCCATAAAAATTGAATTAACTTTGATTGAGACTCAAACTCAACAATCTACTCATTTAATGCATAAGTGTAGTAATTAAACCTCCCACAATCACAAGTTGGATAAGCATATAATGCTTGGAGCTCATCTCATGTCCTTTTCATCTTGTTGAAATAAATGCTAGTAGACCGATTATTTTGCTTTAAATTGCATATTTCGTGCTAAAGATGAAAAATTAGAGGGCCATTTGCACCACTATATTGTTATGTAATTTCCACCCAAAGTTCTTGAGCAGATTGAGTAAACAAAAAATTATGTACTAATTCGCTTGCCATTAAGTTTAATATCTAACACTAGACCATGTAATGGTATCCAATTCACTTTACATGATTTGGTGAATTCTTAGACAGTTTCTCTAAAGTGCCATCTGGAAACCCTAGCTTTAATTTGGTTCCTAAACCTATTCTAATATATTTGCTTCGAGAGGGGTAATCGTTTTCGTTAAAAACCAAATTTCCAATCAACATCCTAGGATTATCAGATCCAAAGAGAAATAATTGATTAGTAACTAGTGATTCGCCTAAACCATTCCTATTCAACTCTCTACCACTACTCATGATTTTAAAGAATCAATAGCAAACAGTTATACGTTGTTATTCGATAAAAGTATCAGTACTTGAAATGCTCTAATACCATATAGAATTTGTGAAGTGAATGATCCACCATTGAAGTCTTGCTGTAAGCTTAAACTTCTCACATACAAGAGCAATAATGAGATGAAAAATGAATCTATTTTCTTTTACTTGATTTGTAATGGCTTATATACATCCAGTGGATTAAAACTGACTTGCAACTAAACAACCAATAGAAAATATACAAATGTAACAATCCTAGCTGTAGTAACAATCCTAATTGTATACATGTAAAATAAATAAACAACAGAGACCTACATGATCTACCAACCCCCCCACTTGATTGGTGTACATGGAGCCCATCTCAAGTTTCATATGTTCCAGCAAATGTCAACACTTGTCGATCCTTGATATGCAGGACATCTTCTGTGCCCATATTAATAAGTTCATATGTTTATGTTTGGGTATTATGTTGATACAACATAATAAAGAAACTTTTATATTTTAATATGTCATTGAATTAGTTTTTTAACCTTTAGAAGGAAGAAAATTATATCTTTTTTCCGTCCCTAGTTGACTGGACCCTATCAAAAAATATACTTCTGAAACAAAATCAACGTTTATGAAATTGATGAAAGTGATCTTTGTTCATTAAAAAACACCTCGGGGAACCAGTATGTTATGGGCTTGTCGACCAGAGAAAGCACAAGAGGCGCCAAATATATAAACTGTAGTTGTCAGATAATTTGTACATTTGGTCAATAAATTAAACAGAGCTATTTTCTGTTGACTTTAGGCCATGTGATTGATAATTGATAATTGATATTGAATAAATTTCTATTTTTGACAAGATTAATAATTATTTAATGAGATGAATCAGATTTAAATTTTTTTCTTTTTATTTACTTTTAGAAAGAAGAAAAAAATTGTCTATCAATATCTATCTATATCTGTAGCAAAGAAATTACCGGATTTGGATCACGTAAAATTTTTTTTCTCCTGAAGCACCTAAAGTTATAAATAAATTGTTGCCATTATCTAAATTTTTTAAGAAAAGATGATACTACAATGATATTGCATGATGTTTTATAAATCTAAACAATAACAATAACTGACATAAAAAAAATCAAGAATCTATTTCCAGAAATTACCACCCACAGATACCACAGTATAAAAAACTAGATTTTTTTATTGGGTCTTACGGTCACAAGAGTCGACAGCTAAACGGCCGATATTACTTCTGAAAAAAGGAATAAATGAGTAAATATAAAAGTCCACAGGAGTCATTGCACTTACCCCGTAAAAAATGAATCATCATTCAATACGAGAAGATTAAAAGACAGAACATTCCTAACAACTCGGGATGCATTTCTTTTGATGGTAGTACAAACTGGTAATTTTATTTTCTTTACCAATGTTAAATTACAAATATTCCTCTTAGTTGGTAATTCATATTAATCAATCATATTTTATGTTCAGGATTAGAGGAGTTCATATTTGAAAGTTTCAGTTTGTAACATAAATTATTTGTTAAAGTATAACTCTTAACTCGATCCTTTAAATAAGCGTGTTTTATGTTTGGATTGTATTTGATTAAAAAATTTTAAAATAAATAGATCGTAATTATCAAGTTTATATGGGAATCATGTTTTCAGTTTTATATCCAATTCGCTAATGAAAATGATAAGATCTATAAAAGACCTTGTAATTATAACTTTATATTGTCAAGCTAACTGTATGAATTGCTAGATCTCGGGATTCGATTATAAGTATGTTGAGATGAAACAATATAACTTTTGCTAGAAATTATTCAATGTATGTTCTTGGTGTGTATCGATAGTTTAATGTTACTAAGTGCAATGGTCAAGAAAAGTTAAAAGAATTTTTTTTTTTAAATAACGGTATTTTGGTCATTTTAACAAGTTAATAAAACCCCACCTTTTTTAAGTAACCACTTCTTTAAAACTTTAACCCTTTTTATCTAAAACCTTAGCCATTTACTTTAAACCCTTATTTTCTCTCTAATTGCTTTTTATTTTCAGACCCCTAAACCTTAGCCACTCAAGCTTGAGCTTAAGGAACACATATGTTAACAAGTATTAAGGTAAGAAAGTGAAGGAAACATCTTTTTTATTTTGTTCTTGGTATTCATCGTTTTACCGAGGTTTTCTTGAGTTTTAGGGCTAAAACAAATTTGAAACTCCTTATTGGAAGCTTATTTCATTTGAGTTGGTAGCATTTTGCATTTAAGGAGATCTTTACTTTTGTTTTTTACATTAAAATTAGTTTGTTGAAACTTCTTGGTGGATTTGGGGTTTTAAATTGGTGTTTGATATGAAATTTGTAGTTTGGATGGTGTAAAAGCATGTTATATTGATGGGTTGATAAGTAATCAAAGTGTATTTGAAGTAAGATTGAAGAAAAAAAAATTGAATTTGAGTTGGTTTGAGGATGGATTTCAAATCTTCATGTGTTGTTTTAGTTGGAATCGTGAGACTAGTTATAACCAATCTTTTAGTCACATAAGACTAGTAAAAACTAGCAAGCTGGTTTCCTTGAACCATGCGGCTGGTTCACACCAAAAGGTTGAACTAAGTTTTCTTCCGTTTCTACTTCTTAAATCAATTTCTTTGCTATCTAACCTATTTCCTAAAGCATACTTGATCCTCTAAAATTGTTTTTGAGTATCTTAAGTATTATAACTCATTTATAATCATGTTTTATGAAAAATCATATTCTATTTTGGAACTTCTTTTCCTAAACCTCCAAATTCTCATCCTAAGCGTTTTAATCATTTCTTTTCCTAAGCAAGGTCTAATCTTACCCTCTTGTTCACCCATGGTAACCTTTAGAATCCTAAAATAAGTTAAGAGTTTAGAAAGCCTTTAGGGAAAGTTATTTGAAGACAGTTTGGGTCACTTGAGATGTTTGAATTGGATTAACTAAAATGGAAGATTAAGATAAGTTTATTGTTGTAACTGCCAAGTAATTAGATTCAAGTTTCATAGTTGATTCGAGCTTGTTATTAGTTTAGATTCGGCTTTTTAGGTATGCGTGCGTGGTTATTTGCTTATGCTTATTAGGACTTAGTAAGCAAATCGAACTAATTCATATTTGGTCTAATTAAATTAAGTTGCTAGTTGCACTTGACTTGCTCACTCTAGAGGCCTTCAATGACAAATCTCTAAAGGAGCAATTGCTAATTATATATGAGGTTTCCTAGTAAACTTATATATTGGATGGGGCAATTAAAATTCTAGGATTCAAGGATTTTAGACTCTAGACGTAAAGGACTTAAAGAAAAATGCATATTTATATTCACTTATGTATATGGACAAATATTCATGGTGTGGTGAGCTCATGAGTATGCATTCATTAGTTGTTAACCTAATTTAAAGAGAATTAATTTACTACTTGCTTTATCCTTAATATAATTTGCATTATATGCATGTAATCGACTTGGTTTGACATCCGTGTGTTCTTGTACATAATATATTAGGCTTCAATTTATTCTTTCATTTTTTTTTCTTTTTTTTTTTACAATAGTAGGTATTCTTGATAAGATTGTTGCTTGTGATGAGTTGGGGTTTTCTACTATCTTTTGATGAGTAAAGAGAGATAAATAGTTGTATTGCATCAGGAATATAATTGAATTGTGGAGATCGAATAATAATGTTAAGTAGGATTGCTAATATGAATCATGATTATAAAGTTGGAGATTTTGCTAATAGTTATAATTATGGTTGCAACAACTCATCTATGAGTTATTTTTGAATTATTGTAATTAAAGAATTATTGTAATACATATGATTTTGGAGATTGTAATTAATTTTAAAATCTTAACGTATAATTAGAATATTAAGGATACAAGACAGATTACAACGCCCTTAGGTTCCGAGACATTAGACAAAGTTAAGAAACCGTCAACACAAATTAAGTAATAAAGACGCAAGAGCATGTGGCACGAGCTTCGAGCTAGTGGTGCCGAGAGGAAGAACTTCCCAGTAGGATAGCTTCGGAGTACGTGGTGTAAGCATTGAAGCTTTTGCTGAACAGCTGACAGTTCCTGTAGGAATCAAAGGTTGAAAAAAGAAGAAAAAAAAGGGAAGGAGTATGACTGGCAACTACAGAAAATCAAATAAGAGATGAGAGAAAAATAATTGTATTATCCATTCCTTCTTTAATTGCTCTTTTATTGTAAAATTGCTTGACCTTTAAAAAGAAATAGTACAGTGCTAGTGTTTTATTATTTTGCGATTTACGAGAAGTACTAGCCTTTTTTGGGAGCTCATCTTTGTAAAACTAGTCACTGGAGAGGACCGGAATTATAGAAGTTCTTCACAAGTAAAGAGTAGGGGCGGTTTGAATTTCAAGTTAAACCCAGGCTTGATTTCTTTACCCTTGTGTATTTAATTTCCTCTTCAACTTATTTGTTTATTGCTTAGTGTTGTTATTTTATATCAAGCTTGTTAATCAAGCCTAGTCTATTTAACTATTTACAGGCAAGTTCGAGTAAAAATGTAATATATAGTTCGAGAATCCAATTATTGATTTAGATTTTGAGTCTAACGTGATTAACTTAAATAAAAGTTATAACAAAGGATTAATGCAGAAGGGAAAAAAAAAAAAAAAAAAAGTCGATCCATAGGTCAAGTTTGGTTTTTATCCATAATACCAAGTGTTTTCACTATTGAACATATATGGGTCCTGTTCCTGTGGAAAAGGTAGAATTGTTAGCAATACTTCAAATAATACTTACGCTCTTTTAAGGATCTTCATTTAATGGAATCGAAGTTGAATCGGACTCCGACTTTAATTATTTATTGGCTTAACAAGGTTGCTCTTGCTAAGATTTAATTCATGGAGCCAAGTTCATTCAATGCCTTCTTATACATGCTTAATAGAGTAGCGGATAGTAAAGCTAAAATTTATATATATATATATATATATATAATATTTGTAGACTTTATATAAATGGATAGAATAAGATACTTTTCCTTTAACTTGTAAATAGCTTCTTTTATTTAACAAAATTTTGGAACGATGGTCTTAACCTTTCCTTGGAGTTTTGAGTCCTTTAAAAGCCAAAAAGGAAGGAAAAAAAAAAAGTGTTTTCAATAATGAGGTTTACGTGTGATAGAATAGTGTTGTCAAATTTGAGCTAGCCTATCCAATTTAATCCGATCTGACTTGATTTAACTATAAAATTGGTTTGGTCCAACTCTAGTTCAACCTTGATTGAACTCGATCAAATCTAACTCTACCCCTTTAATCATTAACCCTCTTATATACTTAAGTTAACCATCCAAGCTGGATCATTGTAAATCAATCATTCACTTGTTACGTAGAAGCAAAGCTTAAAATTGTATATATACATATAAATACATATATTATGTGTTGGTGTGGCGAAAGTATAGACCGATAATAATTTAATAATTAATAGCAAACAATATCAATAATAAAGAAAGAAGAGAAAATAAATAGCAATATATACATGGGAAAAACCTCCGGTTTGAAGTAAAAGAACTTACGGGCTAAAGAAGAAAAATTACCATCTATGAAAAATTAGTGTACAAATTTCCCTAACTCTAAAATCTCTTAATTATTTCTCATTAAAAACTAAAAGATCCGACTCTAATGAAAAAAGAACCCATCTCTAGAATGTTTATAGGTGTTTATAAAACTGGAAACTAGATATATTCGAGATACACAAAGAAAAAAGGTTCTCGTTAAATAAGATTTTTGATATGGGATAAAATAGGTAGTGAAATAAAATAGATAGTGCGGCAAAATACAACATTATAATATCTTATTATCTTATAATCTTAGAAATCAAAGTGCATGAGGAAATAAAAAGTTGAGAGTATTATTTCTAGCAAAGTTAGAGTCAAAATAAATTATCAAGATGATAAGAAGAGAGAAGCAACCAAGGAGATCAATGATTGAGCACTAAAGGGAGAGAGAGAAAGGGAAAAAAGGAGGTAGGCACACCGGAGAAAATGAGTAGATGATAATGTATAAAATTAAATTATAATATTAAATTTTTTAGTCTTAAATGGGTTGCAGGTTATAGGACTTGTTTATTGTGCAGGTTTAGGTACTGGACTTGAATGTAATGCATTTGTAAATTGGTCTAAAAATAATTAACTAGTCATTAATCACATAAACTTTTGCTTAATGTGTTTTGTTCAAGTTATCAAGTTGGGTGCCCCAAAGTCTTAGCATCAATCTTATGTTTACTCTATGTGCAATCTTTGAAATTAAATATCTGGACTTGCATATGTGAAAACTTACATCCAAGCCCATACATGGCCAATTTACAATTGATAAAAACAACAAAAAGAAAAAGAGAAAATACTAAAATTTAAAAAAAAAATTACATAAAGTTACGAAAAAATTGCTTCCATTTTTCACTTCTAGTCTCTAAATATTTTCTTTTTTCCCTCTTCATGCTGTTCATATTTATGTATCTTATTCACATTTTCGATTATTTTTATCTTTGTAAAAGGGCATATAAGGATAAAAAAGCAATTATTTATTTCTTTACTTAAGATTTTGGGTTTAAAAACTTGATTTCAAAAATAAAAGAGACCAAAACTTAAAGGTGTGTAAGTGGGTTTTAGCATGCGGGCCAACACGTTTAACTCGCTCTTTGAAGAGATTCGGACCAAGATTTTTTTGTCCTCTAAAAAGCGGACTAAATGATTTCGGTCTGTTTAACTAGTAGGTTAGTTTGGGTTGTCTCATTTAACATATTTATGCTTTTGACTTGTAGACCAACTCATTTAACTCATCTTTTGAAAAAGTTAGGGCTAAAGTTTTTTAGCCCGTTTAAAAAGCAGGTTAAATGAGCTTTACTCACTTAATCCACGTGCTAAAATAGGCCAAATTGAGTTAGCTCGTCTAACCTACTTGCATACCTCTACTAAAAGTAGAAACTCTTTCCTTTCCGCTTAATATTTTAACTAAGTATCTCTTCATATTATTGTTTAAGTGCAAATTTCTTTGTCATGATATTGCCTGGTGATTAAAGATGAGTAAGTATATGATAGGTAAGGTTATATTCCTATCTTACCTTATAGATTCTATTTTCCAAATTTTTGATATTGAAACCTACCTTATAGCATCCTAAAACAACCTCACCTAAGGATGTGTACACTATAAAGCTTACACGATATTAGATACCATATGGAACCTATAAATTTATTCTATCTTCTCATAAATTTTAACTAGGTATTTTTTTTTTTATTTTATAAGTAGACTAATTAAAAGGGAAATGCATGAGGGTGCATGCGCAAAAGGAAAAAAAAAATACATGCATAAAAGAAAAAATGATACTAGTTCTTTAAAACTAATAATAAATATTACCTTTTAATGTTTAAAGTTGGTATTTTTTCAGGTTTCTATTAGTAAGAGAAGTATACTAAAATAGACAAACAAAGAATAAAATTGAAATTAGTAAAAATACCTTTTTCTTGATTGTAAATAAATTAAGATTAGTAGTAGTATTTCGCTTTAGGAAGAAGAGACATAAAGATAATAAGAGAAAGGCAACATAAAGTTATGTTATCAATAGAGAAACAATACGTTTTAGGTTTAGTATTATTTCTATTGGATTTTAACTGTTTCTTTTCTTTTTAACATAAATATAATATTGTTATTATTCTTTTAGTTTTCTTCACAAAAAGAATATAAGATTAATAGTCATTTAGTAATGTATATTATATTATTTAATAAATTTTGTAGGATGGGTATAAATATCTTAAAATCTATACTATATATATCTTAGAGTATACTTTCTAAAATGGATACAAAATATAAATATGTCATAACAGTATTATGTTTTGTATGAGCATGCTTAAAAAAATTGTTACCTATAATCTATCTACTAACTTTCGATATTAACATGAAATCTATCCAATAGAGTAAGTGTGGATAGATATCTTATACACTAGGATTATTAACTTATTTGTATGGGTAATTTTGTTTAGCGAATCGAAAATATTGGATTAACTATAAATTTATCGTGCGAAATTGACAAGGGCTCGATTTTGATCTCAAATCTAAGGGTTTAATTTATGATCTCGAATTTTTACCATAAAAAAGGGTCTCAAATTAGAGTTGCAGCGTGATCTCACCACGAATATTCATGCCTGCGAAACCTGATATTGAGTCGATAAAAATAATATTCTTTAATGTGATTATTCTATGGATAAAATTTCCACAGATCTAGATGGACGCTAGCTTTTTGAATAGTGTGAGCTAGTTATCAGTCTGTTAGCATGGTCGTAATGGAAGGAAATGGATTAAAACTAATAAAAAAATAAAATTGTGTTTAGCATACTATATGGATAGCGTCCTAAACTGAAGTTCCAACTGATTCAGGTGAATAGTAGTAATGTGACCTGAGGTCCCAAGAGGTAGTCAACAAATGCCAGGGAGGATAGAAGGTTTAGAATGCGGCCTAAGAAGTGGAAGAATAAGTAAATAGGGATACTCAGTAAAAATCAAGCCCAGATTCATTTCCATGAACACAGACATGAATAACAACACACACGCCCATTTGCAAAGAGAAGTGGAGAATAAGAAATCAAAGGAGATCATAGTCAGGTTCACGGTCATGAATCTGGGGTATGAGCAATCCAAGTTTTTTTTTTTCCAACTTTTATTTTCCTTTAGACTTAATGATGTCTTTTGCTATTGATTAAGGTTTGCATAATAGCCGCTTTCTCATATTTTGAGACCGTTTTTAGGAGTTTATTTCTTGATAGATATTGTTCTCTTAATTTATCTTAACTATCCATGTATTGGCCATAGGTTATGGTCACTCATATCCAAGATTATCAAACTCTATGAGTTATATTAGAATTTGATTAATTTTGTGTTGTATTAATCTCTTATTGCCCATCTATTAATTGTATTTATGTTATTTCTGCTATTTATCCACTTTATTGAAAGAGAATATGCAAGTTATTAAGAAATCTTATTTAATTAGTATAAGAATGTCCATCTCTTGCTTTGAAGCGACTAAAGTTTACAGTTACACTGCTCTTAGTCACGTCAAGTAAAAATAGTTAGAAATAAAAGGAATTAAGTTAAAAATATTTTTACTTTAGGGCCCATTTTTCTTCCTCCTTAAAAATTGGAGAGAAATGGATGCAGATAGAAGGAAGTGACATGAAAATTATTAAATATTACTCCAAATAACAATGCACATCTAAATAAAACAATAAGGTAACTTATTAAATGCAATTTTCATTTTCTTCATTTGCTTTTAGAAGTATGAGCAAAACAGTGAAAATAAAAATATTATCTAATTCCTTCCCATTTTCATCTGAAATCTCAAATAAAAGGTGGAAAATATACCTCTTTTCATTTTGATTCTTTTATCTTCAATTAGAATTGACAAACACGAGTTGTATAGAACCTCAAGGAACCGATTATCATTTACTCGTTTTAAATACATTGTCAAGTTTATTTTAAACAGGGCTATGAATGTGTTTTAGCTAGAGGTTTCATTAATTTATGCGTGAAAACAAAATAAAACTTTATCAATGTTTTGAAAAATATAAAATTCTGTGTGACATCGTGCTCGGGCAACCTAGCCACAAATACTCAAAGGTTACCTATCAACAATGTCTACATTCTTAGCAATACAAAGGGAAAATTATGAAAACTTGACCTGTGTTAGCGCATTTTATAATTTATTAATTTGTATTTAATATTTTACAAATACATGATCTGTTTTGTTCTTCATTGATTAATTGCTAGTGCTCAATTAATATATGGTATTTAATATGCTTGATGGGGTTATAAATAAGTTGAGCTAAGCTGATCTTTAAAGGTTTAGTCTATGCTTATTTAAAAATTATTGGGCTCAAGTTAACTAAGTTTTATCGGGCCTATAAATTAAGGCTTCAATTCTACTTGTTTATATAAATAAGCTTTCTCTTGAGAATAACCTTGATGTTAGGTTTTATATATTAGAAAAAATGTAACCGAAAAAAAAAACTATAAAACCCATCCTAATTTGACATGCAATAAAATATATCTATTAATAAAAAATTATAAAACCACTTTTTCCTTAATGAAAAGTACCGCTTCCTCTTGAGGATGAAGTTCAATTGAAATTTGAATCTGATTTATATTTTAAAATCTGCTCATTACAAGGACTCCAAACATAGTATCTCTAGCAGTGTCCACATACATTTATAAAAACAAATTCTAATCCATTATATTACTAGATAACTGATATTAGAATTAGAAAAGTTATGAAACGAAATGTTATATCTCTTTTTTCTCTTGCCTTTTTTTTTGTGTTTCTTTAAATAGAAAAATATTATTTAACTCTTTCTCTTACCCTTATCTCTTTTAAATATTAACTAAAAATTAATAAAAGATACCTTAGATTCTATGAACCTTTCAATTGCTAAATATGAAATTAATCACAAATAACTTTTTAATTGACATGATGTTTTCAATTGCAATTGAATATAAAATTAATAAATTCCATATCTTTTCAATTACTATGAACATTTCAATAGCAATTAAACATGGAATTAATAAATTCCATCTACTTTTACATGAAAAGGTAATAATAAAATACATAATCTTTAAAAGATACTTAACCGCAAATATATATACTATGCGATAAAATAAATTGCTTTCAATTTATTATTTCGGATGAATATATTCTAACTCCGAAATAAATATTGATAAATCTTAGTATCCACTAAATTTTTTTGTCAAAGCTTTGTTCTCATTAATTATACTATAGTGTACAATGTTCTAGGTTTTTATACACAGTAGTAATGTTTATATAAAAATAAACCAAGGTAACCATTTAACAATAATTATTGGTCATTCAGCGTAATAGAAAAAGTGTAAATGAGAAATCATTATACACCTATTACTGTGTAATTAAATACTTTCATCAAATGATATCCTAATTAAACCATTGCATGTCATGTCATTAATATTTAATAATTTTACTTGATTTTTAAGATAAAATAGAATCAATAATATTTACAATAGACATGGGCTTACAAGTCACGGTTATCTTAACCAAGTAGCCTTAAATATCGACTCCTTAATCTAAGAGAGTAATGGATTTTATCTTGACTCATCGCTATCTTCTTTATATTTCATGTCGTATCCAATAACCGTATTATTTACAATCTAAATAAAAACTGCATTTGACGGAATTAAAGGACAATATTCTATATATCGGATATATATGAACGTTTAAATCTAGGGATTATTTATAGTTGTTCATATAGAGGAGGGATCAATGACATTAAACATGTGGTGTCCTTTATTAGCAGATCGTGTCCAATATATACACTTAACTTTAGGCACCCACTTATATAACTTGAATATCTTTCCCTCAGTCTAGTGAAAATAACCTTAATTATATAATGTGTTGGTCTAAATATTTATGTCCATTCCAGATATTTATTCGACTAAGGACAACTTTTAAATAATATAATGTAATTGAATCTTATTGATAATATACCTTTATTATATTCTTATACATATTGTAATTATTTATAGAACTTTATTATAAAATACATATTAGTAGAAAAGTATATAAATATAATAAATACTTACCTTTTATAAATAATATCTATAAATATATAAAAAAATATCTAGACACATTATACACAAATTATAACACTTAACTCGTTTACCAATGGAGTTTCATCCGAGTTGAGACTAAAGCCAAGCATAAGTTTACTTACGAGCCCAAACATACAAAATGAAGAAATATATAAATAAACTGATTAACGAATAATAAATAAGGATTAGCTTATTTAGATAAACGAACTTTATCTTGATCTTAAATTTAACTTATTTACTAATCAAACTTGAGTCAAGCTTTAGAGCAATTTAACTTATTTACAATCCTAATGTTTGAGTTCTTTCAATAAAATCTTAAATTATGTATATTTTACTCGAAATCTTACATTAGATAAGATAATATACTATCTTCACTTTCTAGATCCTAAATCAAGACGCTCCCTGGTGTGTATTTTTGTTTTACTTGGGATTTTTTAGTAAGTATGCGTGATTTAAGATTCCATTGAAGGGCCACATGCATAACACAAACCATTTTTAATAGACGATCAATGATTGTTTTTTTTTTTTTATTCCTTTAAAATATAACGTTACAAATTAAGGGAAGGAAGATTTGAATCGGATCTATCTCTGTGTAGACCAATGTTTTGACAAGACTAATGATTGTTTAATGAAAATAAAATTGATCAAACATTTATGAAAAGATAAAAAAAAAAAAAAAAAAAAAAACGTAAACGTATGTGTTACATATTTATGATTTTCCCTAATACAAATGAAATTCTCAATGGTTTACGCTTAAATGTATTCTTCTATCGTTTTATTTTATTTTATTTTATATTTTCGATTACCATGTATTCTTCTATTGTTGAAAGGTCGCCATTTTGCTGCACCATAGGCATAGTCTTTTACGCTTGCATAAATACAAGGAGCTTTGTTGAGCCGTTCTCGTTTGTCAATCTTCACAATTTTATTACGTATATCATAAGACCGACATGTTTCACATTGAACACAACCATCTAATCAATTTAACAAACTTGACACGCATTGACATTAATTAATTACAAATATTGATTTATCTCATTAAAAATATTTTTGAATCCTTTAGTTCGGTTGAACAACATGTACATGCCAATTATCATATTGTATTCTTGACATTGTCAAAAGTATACTCCTATAAATTTGTAAATGCTGATTTCAGCATGAGTATTTTGTCTATAATAAAACCTAAAATTTGAGTTTTTTCAAAAGGATGACCAAGATTATTGATATTTTTTAAACAACCTTGGCATGGCATTCAATAATATGTAATTGGAGGTTAAGTTTGGACATATTTATTTATGGGATAGGAATACTCTCCATTTAGGATCCCTCCATTTTCCTTCATTTAGATACTTAAAAGACCGTACCATGTAGATTATTGATAATTAATAATCCACGTTAACTCCTTCCATTTTATATTCTAATGTATTCATCTTCTTCCTCTACCACTTCTACAGTAAATTTTTTCCACTCCCTCTCATTAAAGCAACTCCATTTTTTACAATACATTTTCCTTGCAACCTCTCGTACAAGCAACTCCATCACCATTTTCTACTCCCTCTCATACAAACAACTCCATCACCATTTTTCTCCCCTTTCATACTAGCAATACCATTTAGAAACTTTTTTTTTTTTTTCTCTTTAAAGTAACAATTTCAGATATTGAATTTTATTAAACAAATGGAAAACAATAGTAATAATGAAGACTACGATGCTACTAGGATTGAGGATGTGGTACAACAGCGGGGTTTATCGAGAGATTATGCCAAGGATTTCCTATCCCAAATTGCTCTTGTTTTGTGGTTTATTTGAACACTCTGAAACCACCTTGTATTTAACAAAGAAAGGCCAAACTCTTTATCAATTGTTGCTGCGGTTTTTAACGATTTCTCTGTGCTGCAAAAGTGTAAGTTATCTGAAAAATCATGAATGCACTGATGTGTGTATTGATGTTACTGTTTCAGCGTGTCCATCTTCAAGATCTTTGCCAACACAACCTACAATTTCTGTTGCTCACAACCAGATGAAGGCTCCACATTCCAGAATTAATTGAGGAGTGTTCATCTACATGCAGACATTGTACAGGTTGAAGACTCTGCTTCAATTCCTGGTTCTTGCGGTGTGAGTATGGCTTCGGTACTCCCTATGACATCATCTTCACGTCCTCGATCTATAGATAAGATATATAGTGTAAAGAGTTAAATTTAAGTTTAGGCTTTAACCTCATTAATTAATTAGATTTGATTTTTTGAGTTAAGATGATAGAGCTCAAAAAATTGAGTCAAAATTTCTGGGATGATTAAAGATGTTTTGGCATAGTAAGTTTAGAGTAGGGCTTATTGTATCAATCCATTCAATCCAATCTTTTTTTTTTGTTTGGCTTAAATTAAAATAATAAATAATTTTCTTTTATCTTAACTTGACCCTATGAAAAAGCCCACTTGAGATCTATTAATAAATGGCTTAAATCTTAACTATTGATTATAGTAATGATTCGACAAATGGAATCAATTGTCATTTCCTATAAATACCTTATTTATATCCTTTAGATAAGAGAAAAATCCTCATTAACAACGTTACTTTGCTAGAATCCTATTTCAAATATCAAATACTTAAACATCTTAAGAACTTTATCCTATTATTCATCAATTGTAGAGTTTGATGCTATCGCTCTTCTTCATTTATCACCATATGTGTTATAGCTTTATTAAAATTGTCTACTCTTCCTTCCTACACTTCTCTTCTGATTATTTTACATGAGTTACTCAATTTATTTCCCTAGTCATGTATAGCGTGACTTTACATGTAGTAGGTACGTAACCTTTGTATCCCTACTCAAATACCTACATATAGCAATTATATTTACTTTATTCTAGTCAATAAAACAAGATGCCACCCCCTAAATTGTGATGCTATTAAAATTACTTCTAATGCCTTAGTTTCTAAAGAAAGTTGAAGAGGGGGATTAAGCATAGTTTGTAGAGATGCATTAGGATCTTTACATCATGCTACTGCTTTTTGTGTCTATTCAATTGATGTGGAGCTTAATGAGGCCGAGGCTATTAAACAAGGTTTGATCATCTCTAAGGACGAAGGATGGAACAAAGTGTTGGAATTGATTGTCAACTAGTAGCTAAAGCTTGCACTTCTCTAAAGTTGGCTTCATGGAAGTTTATTGAGTTATTTGTGAGATACTTAGTTTAAAATCTTCCTTTTCATCATGTATTATTTCCTTTGTACATCGAGATGCTAATGCTTGTGCTCATTAGGTTGCTACTTAAGCAATACATGGGATGAACTGTTGTTTCTTGGTCAATTGACCACCATCCTATTTTGCAAATTTATTGTTTATGGATTCGGCTTCTAGGTCCATAGATGTGTAATTCTATTCTCTTTTAACAAAGCATCAGTTGAATAAAAATAAAAATAAAAAAAACACTTATGGTCTTATATTTATGATTGTGTATGTTCTTTCTTTTTCCCTTCAACCATAAAGGTATAAAAAGATAGGGAAATCAAGAAGTAAATTTGTCTAACCTTTTAAGGTATTATTTGGTTGCGCAAAATTTATAGAATTGAAATGCACATTTTTTTTCCCAATATTTGATTTGCAATTTAAGCTTAGTTATTAGACAAAAAGGATATGAAAAACTAGATAAAATACTCAAAATTTATCCCATTTAAAATATGGTATGAAAGTTAATTTCATAGGATAAAAATACAAGTATTGAAGATATAAATGAAATTATACAAATATTAGATATTATTAGGGATATAAATATTAGGTAATATTTAAAATTTATACTTTTTAAATAATATAAAAATATAATTAAATAAACATTAGACAATATTGAAGGTATAATACCAAAATACAATATTGAGTCCAATACTTATATATACTAAATAATGATATCATAAAAATCTATATTTAGTATTATACAAATTAAAGATAATAGAATAATACTATATTATCCTATACTCCTTATACTTGTACTGTCCAATTATCTTTAAATATTTAATTTTAGTAACTAAACGTTATCTAAGTGAATAATTTTTATGTGAGTTGATGGATAAATGTTTCTTAATATGTATCTTGAGAAAATACATTGAGAGGAGCCTTCAAAACTTATATATATAAAAAGAAAATCTTACATGATGGTATTAATCGTATTGTATAAATTGATTTATTATGGAGCCAAATTATGCGAAAACAAAGACTTCGGGGGCGTTTTGGCATCCCATTACCATGCAAGGAAACATGTTCTTCTTGCAAATATTTATCGTACTGTTTGTTCCGTCGTCACGTGCTGTGGAATGTGAATTCAGAAAATGCATGGTTTTTCTGACACTATCACGGCCATCATGCAAAGAGTGTGACAGGGGGCAACGAAATTTGTGCCTTCTATCAATATTTTCTCTCAATCATATATGATGTCACGTGAAAATCTAAAAACTAAAAATAAAACTGATATGTCTATTATTAAAGTAAAACCTCTTTTTTAATGACCATAATTTCCAAAATTTGGTATTAGGTAGGTTTAATTAACAAGTGATGGTATTCTTCTTACTTATATAATTTTCTATCAAATATGATCAATTAATAATTATTATTTTTTATTAAAAAAATTAATTTTTTCCATTTTTAAATTTAAAATTGTTATTTACCTTTTGGTTTGTTTTCTCCTCCCACTTTACATGGCGAGTGTATGTTTTAAATCTTTATCATTTTTGAAAAAAAAAATCATCTAATATGCTTCTTTTTTCCTTTCCTTTTTTACTTTTTTCTTTTAAAGATCATCAATTAATATTTAATAATTATATTATGTTATAAAATAATTAATTTTAATTTTGGTATATGCAGAGCGGGTGCATATCTACTAATTTATAGTAAATAATATTTTTCTTATATAACAGTATGTAATTAGCCGGAATATGAACTGAAACACGAAATTAAGATGAGCAAGTTTTGTCAAGAAAGAGATGTTTAATAGCTTTGATTGATATAGTCAAGACAAAGAAGGTTTCTGGATCTTTGAATCAGCAAACCAATGCATCTTTCGTGAGCACTATATATTACTGACTAGTCATAACCTAACCCAGAAACAAACGTTTCTAGCTGAACTAGACCATCCCACTATAAAATTAATAAAAACATATAATTAAGGTTGACTTGGCTGGCATTTCCCAATTAATTCTGTCGGAAAAATTCATATATAAAAAAAAAAACCACTAATATGATTTCAATAAAATAAAACCGATGAATATGTACAAATAACCCAACCCAGAAAAAAACGTTTCTAGCTGAACTAAACTATCCCAGTAGAAAAATAATAAAAACATATAATTAAGGTTGACTTGGCTGGCATTTCCCAAAAAATACTGTCGGAAAAATTAAAAAAAAAAACTAAAATGATTTCAATAAAATAAAACCGATGAATATGTACAAATTACAATGTAACACCAAAAATTTCTAATTAGTCAACAAGTAAAGTAATCTTAAATTTCTGCTTTTTTTCTGTCTCTATTTTGAGTAGATAACAGTTCCAAGATAGTGATAGGTCGGCTTTTTGTCCACTCCAAGCCACTAACTAGTGAAGTGAAAGTTCTTAGAAGCGGCCTCTCCTCCAAGTTTCTCCTGAAAGCCAATGCCGTCGTTTAGGATATCATAAGCCCAATCAAAATCAAAATCTTCCAGGATTTGATCTGCTGCTGTCCCGCTACTGCTACCGCCATTGCCACCACTGCTAGACCACCCGTAACTGTTGTCTAATCCCAAGGAAGATGAATTCGACATGCTCGAGACTTCTTGAGACGACGAGAGCCCGAAATCGGGAAATTCCATTGGATTTGGCTGAGGGACTGAAATTGGGTTGAATTTTTGCTCGTAAAATGGTGTTTCCATCATCATATGATTAGGAAATGTAATGGAGTTGGTCACGTTTGAGCTAGAAGAAGCTGAATTGGCATAATTACTATATTGTTGATGATCAACATTACTGGGAAGTGAATTTTGTACTAAAATCACATTTGGAATTTTTCCTGCCAATATCTTTTTCTTCAACTTGGTATTCCAATAATTCTTCACATCATTATCCGTTCTACCTGGCAAATTAGACGCTATAACAGACCACCTGCATGTCAAAAAGGGGAAAAAAAAAAAAAGAAAAAAAGAAAAAATCAATGTCGATATAAATTTAGTATTCATAAAAATTTTGACAAGACAATAACTGGGATAATCGTGTGACTACAACATTTTTCGATTCCTAGAAAAGAATATTACAACAACCCTAGATGAGCACTTGGAAAGAAGGAAAAGAAACTTATGGAGTTTACTTAGGATATATATATATACTTGCCTGCTTCCTATGTTGTAAAAGAGATTGCAAATAATCGTGTCTTCCTCGTCAGTAAAATCTCCATGCTTTATGTCTGACCTTAAATAGTTGAGCCATCTTAGCCGGCAACTCTTCCCGCATCGATTGAGTCCTAAACCCGAAAATTAAAAAAAAAAAAAAAATTTAAGAAGGGAAATTAGAGAATTTTTCTCATTTAAAATTGGATTTTAAGGGCAAGGAAAATAAATTTAGCGTAAGGAGTTTACACTATATACCTGCTTTTTGGGGTAGAGTGATCCAATTGCCACCAGTTCCAAATCTTTCTATGTAATTCTTGAGAATATCATCTTCTTCAGGAGTCCAAGTTCCTTTCCTCACCTTGGTTTTATCACAACATGGCGATCTTCCCATAATTACTGAACACTGGAAATTTCAAATCCACACTCTAACTCAGAAGTTGAAATATTTTTGAGTAAGAAGAAATAAGACAACTTGGTGTATGTCCAGATGAACCTAAACAAATGGACATATCTGATGTTTTATAGCTAGAGGGCATGGATGGTAGCTTTATGTGTACAGCTTGACCATGTCTGACTCTTCAAATTAGATAGAATATAATAATAAGGTTTCTTCATTTTTTTCCCATTTTTCTTCTTTTCTTGTTGATTTGAGCATGGTGCTCGGTCAATGTAGGTTCTTGTGCATGAACGGGTATATCCTATGTTGATGAGGTCATCTATTTCACTTCCACATGTGGTGTTTACACACGGTAAATGTGGCTCTAATATAATTTTTGATATCCATCTAATTTAATGACGTACACATACACATGTTGTGTTTAGACGTGGTAAATATAGCTTTAATGTAATTTTTTATATTAATCTAATTTAGCGACTATATAGATATAAATGAATCAAATCTATTTGTAAGTTATTCAAATTCAACTTAATATATGTTTTAATTTTAACTCAATAAATTCGAATAGTTTATTGGTGAGGTTTGAATTTCAGTTTGATTTAAAATTTGAGTGTGACGTAAATGGTAATCAGATTTAAGTTAAATTTTGATATATAAATATTATTTTAATTAGAGAAAACTATAATTTCATATGATTAATAAGTTGCAAAAATATTAATTAAGCCAAGTTTGAATTTGTGAAACACTATTCCGTATGAACTTTAGCTCAAAATTATATATCCAAACAATTATCATATTGAAAATTGTAAGTTTCCTCAGTACAATATCTTCACATAGACGGGAGACTTTAGTACAACCACATTATTTCGATCAGTCATCAAGTATGTATGTAGTTTGGTCCCATTACATTAATTGCTTTACTGAAATATAACTGAAACATGGTGGTAACAACTGGAATCACGAGGATGTAGTCCTGGAAATTTTCATGTACAATATTGCATGTTGTCTTTTTTATTATTATTATTATTATTATTATTATTATTATTATTATTATTATTATTATTATTATTATTATTATTATTATTTGTGAATCGTGACACTTCATGAAAAAAGTCCTGATTTCTAGCGACCAAGGTTTCTATTAATATTTGAGGGACCATTTTGTTGTTATTCTTCTTCTATCTATTTTGTCTATCCATAATTGGGTAGTCATACCGGAGGATGCTTGCTTAGTACATTATTTCCATACCAATTCATGACTTGAAACTGGTCATTTCTCAAATCTAAGTGGGCAAAGTACCTTGGATTAGTCAAACTGCTGGGTCACGACCTACTTAAGATTAAGGATAAAGGAAAAAAAATGCAAAAAAAAAAAGTAATAAATTACACAAATGCAACCTCTAGAAAATATTTCGAAGAATACGATATTTAAAATCGTCTCTTCAAAAGACTATTTCAAAATAAACTGAAATCGTCTTTTTAAGATGTGATTTCACCTGATACAATTAGTACTTATTAATTATTATCGTCAATATGAATTAGTCATATTCTTATAATAATATTACAAAATATGCACAAAAGAGTAAAGTTATAATTTGTGAATTTGAAGAGAATTTAGATATAAATTGTGAAAAAAAAAAAAAATTCTTTTGGAATATTATGCAAAACATGAAAACAATCCTAAACTAGGTGTCCACATCTAGGACAGCTCTACTAGACTATGAGGAATCTCTCTTCTTGGTTTCAGATATTAGGTTAAGGTTTGGCGGGTAATTTACCCTTTTGTAGTCTACTGCTGCTCAATTCCATGGTAATCTATAAATTATGTATAATATAATTGCTTCTTACTTTTGGAATTGATTTTGGAAAGAAAAGAGACACCTTTTTCTCTTCCTTTTGCCTCCTTCTTCCATATCTTTATAAGGAAACAACCGAGTTACTCAAGTCACTTGATTTATTTATTCATTTAATTATGGGTGAGGTCAATCGATAATGGCAAGGATATATCAATTTGGTAACCCATGCTTCAAGAAAAGTTCAATATGGCCATAAGCTAGCTAAAATTTTTGGAATTAAGTTCGTAAACATGGAAAATGCATTTACCCAATAACAAGAATATTTACCATTATATCATAATAAAAGAGTTAATATTTTTCATTATACAGATCCCTTTAGCTTAAAATTAGGCTTTAATTGGTGTCCTATTTTCATCCAATATCTTGTTTGTCAAAAAGATTGACCTAACAACAAGATTATTTAATATGACAATGTTACCTGTCAAAGCTCTTAGTTTGGCTTCATAATTATATCTAGTTTGAAATTGTAATTTGTCATGAGAATAGCTACTTACAATTAATCTTGTTTAATTTAAATTATCTACACTTTATGTAGAGGTAACATGTTATTACTCATTTCCTCTCCTCAACAAGAAAACCAAGGAAATGGATAACATGTCAACAGAAGTTGATGTGGGAGGCTATGGATACACTACTTAATAATGGAATTCATAGAAAACCAATGAGAAGCGGCCATAATAAGGTTTGTAAGCCATTTTCCAATGTAATTGAAGGTAAAAAGGAAATGTTTCATTAAAGTCATTTGCTTGGGCTACTTCTAGCAGTGAGGTTTCTAAGCATGACTAATAAAGCTTTATAAAGAGAAGTGGGTAAGGCCAAAATAAATTGGAAAAATTTTGTTAAGTCCTGATGAAGGGGGATTGGGTTAGGGGATATATGCAACCTAGACATTAAAGTAACAAATCTAAGATCTCATTGAAGAATAGAGCATATGTAAATCCAAATTCGATAAAACCCATATTACTTTTTCTTTTTGTTTCTTCTCTCTCTAACCTTTCTTTGATAGAAGGGGAAAGGAAGTTCCATCATAGAGCCATATCAATGCATAAAGAATGCCTGTATGCTTGTTTAATTACACTACAAACATATATATATATTAATTATACATACGCACTTATATCATTCTTTTATCTCCTCTTCTCTCCTTTAACATGTCTCGTATATGGGTTAGACCGTTTATATTAGGACTTACAATTTATGCTACCACCACATATCTTGTTTATCTTATATTTAATACCATTTGTTGGTTAAAAAGTTATAAATAAATTTATAAAATATATATAGATATAAAGGAAAAATAACGATAATAATATTTAAATTTCATAAAGACAAATAATATAATATGTTCATATTTCATAAAAAAATTACATCATAAATAAAAGTTTTTATTAAAGCAAAATTTTATCAAATATAGAGAATCTGAAAATTTAAGTTATATAAAATCTTTAAATTAAAGAGAACCATGGATTAAATAGATATTAATATTACTTCGATTTTTGAATTTATCATATTGTTTCTTAAATTTTTAATAAAGTCAATAAAAAAATCTACATATGAGTTCGTAATTTTTTGCTTATTTAAATTACTATACAATAAAAGAAAATATAGCTAAAAATATCTAATACCTTTAATTGAGATCTTTAACTTAAATAAAAATTATTTATATAATAAAATGTAAATATGAAATATAAAGAGCATGTATTGTGTCTCATGTCTGAGTTTGAAAGCTTGATCTAAACTCAAACACAAATTTAATCGTGTTAAAACAAATTTAACCCACTTGTATCAATTTTTTTTCATATATTAACCATTTAAATCATATCATGAGATGTATGAGTCTCGAATTGCCACCCTTGATCGATAATTAAGATGCTGTAAATGAACTACCTTAAAAAATAATATTGGAAATGAGGGAATTGACTTTTCATATTTCTAGTCGTTAACATTTTTCGTGGTATCTAATCATAGTTGACATCCATCACCATTTACTTTTAAAATAATCCATCAGTATCCGTTTAAAATAGGATTGTTGCATATCCCGACAAAACACTTCCAAAAATTTTTACATCAAATCAAATTTATTACGCTCATGTCCCTTCATACAGTCCCCTATATTGACCAAACAATGTTCAACGCAAGAAATTATAATTATATGTAATTGATAAATATATAAATATCTAAGAATATAATACCGAAAAATGTATTACTACTTAAAATAAAAAATTATAGCATATGAGTAAAGCCATATGTATAAGTAGTTAGTATCATAATAAATTTATTTAATATGGTTAAAACATGAATCTTATGTGTCTTTGTTTTTTTTTTTTTTTTGGCCAATAATCTTATGTTCTTTCAAGAAAAGTAAATTTCAATTTTTATATAATAATCGTTTATAATCAACTATAAATTGTAGTTTATTTTATTTAATAATTATGATAAATATAATTCTTTCAAAATTTAGATAAAAGTTTATGTTAAACTAATAAGTAAATAAATGCAAATTTTTTATGATAAATTTCTAATTAATTAAGCTAAGATATCGACTTGATAGGTGGACACATAAAACTAAGAATAAATAAAGCAATAGCCAGTTGACAATGAGCATTAACTTAATAAGCAAATGTTTAAAAGAAGACATCATTATCTTTTTAATATTTGGAGATAAACTAATAATTATAAGCTTAGATATTGACTTAATGGGAAGACATATAAAACTAAGTTTTAATATAGTTGTAATCAATTAAATATAAGTATTTACTTAAATTACATGTTCAAATGACAATATGATTATTTTATTAAGATTTGCCTTTAATTGATAAGAAGTTTAGTTTGTACTTTAGCCAATTTTTGCACGTAATCACATTAAATGATTGTTATTTGATTAATGTGGGTTGAACAGGATATTAATCATTATTCCTAACATATAGAGTCGTAATTAGTATTTTTATATACTTTTAATGAAAATAAATGTTCAAGTAATTTAGTGGAATCACGGTATTTTCCATTCTACTATATAATGGTAGTTTTGTAAACCACATACTAAAATAAGATTTGATATATATGAATCAAACAATGGAATCCATGTGTGCACACAAATCTTACTAATATCTTTTCTTTTCTTCTATCCGACTGTGATGGGTGTTGGGATAAATTAAAGACGATGAATTCGTACTTGGTTAAGAGATTTATAATCGGAGAATAGTTGTCTTGTTTTGCTCTTTGTGAGAACTCAAGCAAATATTTTTATTCCTCCCATATAAGCACGAAGATAATACCGGGATGTGAACAACTGACTTTTCTAACGTTAGACTTCCTTGACCGAAAAAGAAAATAGAAGCATCGATAATGTGGCCAGTCTTAGTACGTATTTTATAAGGTCAATGCTTGGTGCATGTGCTCAAGACAGGCGATTTTTCTCATCATCACCTTTAGGATAATTTTTGCATGTATTTTAATCCAAAGAAGAAGAAAGTACTCATTTTTTCCGCAATTTTTGTTAAAGATTAGGTTACTCCTGTAGAATAGGCAAGGCAACTTACTTAATCTCCGTTAAATTTATACTAAACAAACCCTAGCTGTCAAATTAGACCTAATCATGTAACGTGATTTCCAAATTTACTGTTTGCTAAGCTTAAGGACGTAGTTGGGCCTCATACTTCAAAAGATTCAACCCTATTATTTCCAGTCCAGTCAAAAAGAGGATTTACTAGTGTTAATATGTTATTCGTGTGTGTGTATGGATAAACGATGAATAAGTAAATAAATAATTTATATTTTGATATATAATAGTGATTGCACTTAGTTTCTAACGACAATAACTAGTTCGAATTTATATTTTACAAATACCGACACATATAATAACTTTAATGCTTGCCATACTCCTAATCAATCCCCTAAATGTATCGTTTTGAAGCCATTCTTGGTCTAAATCGAACCAAAAGTTGCGAACGCCCCTCACCAAGTCAAGAATGTAAGAATGAGAAGCAACTTCTTCTGACTTGATAACTAGGAATCCCAAATTATATTTTAACCAAAATTTGCCCTCGGATAGCATATTAAAAAATTGAGTTTCTTTCATCTTCCTGTGCGGCTTCTAAGCCCATGCGATAACTTGTGTGGTTAGGCATTGGAATTAGCCAGAGCACTGAAAAGATCAAGGGTGGTGTACTCTTTGAACTTCAACGTAATATCTTAAAGAAAAATTGACTGTTTTCCCAAATTCAAACTCTTTCAAACCATTAATATTTCAATTATCAAATAATCTAAAACTTTTCACCAATTATTGTCTTCAACAGTTTTGTTTTGACTTTCCTAGAACATGCTTTTGTCGTGTGCAATCCATATTCATTGTAGGCTTGCTTGTTTTAATAAGGAAAGATAAAAAAGTTAAAAATACGTCGTTGTTAGGAACAATGAGTAGGGAGAACGGGTAATTGTATATGTATAAAACAACCTATCCTTTTCTCTCTCTCTCTTTATTTTAATTTTTTATCACAAAATAAGCATTCATACTAGCAACCCATTTGAATTGGAGTAAAAACTATTATGCCTCATGGTTTATTAACGGTATTATTAAATTCGAGTTGATTCATATGATTCGACCTATTTCAGTCCCTATTCAACTTAGTTGAATCCATTTTTCTTCTTAATTTTTAAATCTCTCATATATTCTAATCAACCTTTCGATTCAGGTTTAACAACATTGGTTATTAATACTCACCCTTTATTTATACAACTTGACTTTTCATACTCACCATTATTATCTTTCCTATAAAAGCGTAGAGCTTTAGTAAGGTCTAATTAAGACTATATACTAGATTGTTCTAGTTCGGTCATGATTCATCGAATCCAACATAAATTCTTATTTATTTATTTATTCATTTATTTATTTCTAATGATTAGAGAACCTTGGCTTTTGAAGGTCCAACCTCATATATTTTGTTTTTGCTTTTGTTTTGACTGACATTTTCTGATTTCAGAAAGAAGATAATCACATATTGATTTGATCAAACTCTGGGGGAAGACTCTAACTCTTTCAAATTCTTTCTATAAATAAATTATAAAGAGGGAGAATTCAGCATATACAAGCTTTCACGAGAAGTTTGTGAGAAATACTTAGCTTCTGCATTGTGTGAAACTTTATGATTGAATCCTACGTACTTGTAAGTTTCCAATTGAATGAGTGAAAATTTTAAGCTAGTGTTTAGGTAAAAGTGGTAGGGCAAATTGCAAATTCGCCTGAAAAATCATTCATGGACCTTGGTCCAATCCAAATGGGTCAATAACTAATAACAATAATAATAGCAAATTGAAAACTAAAAAGAAAGTGAAATTGAAACAGGAAAATTAAAACCCCAGTTTCTCTATAGTTATATATATTGGAAATGCACTTTCAAGGATTGTGAAAGGAACCCTCAAGACGTGAGAGGACTTGAAAAGGATTGAGAAAAGGAAACGCACTATCAAGGCGGCTGGAAATTAAAAATTGAAAAAAGGGAAAATCACTTTCCTGAAAAAGTGAGATTAGCGAGGGAAATCGAGAAGTGGTCTTGCCTCGTATGTTTTCGAAATCTGAAAGAAGACGAATTCGATCTAGTGGAGCAATTTTACATTCACGATCAGGCTGTCTATTGGATTCCGATTGTGATAAAACTGGAATACTCTAAAGTTATTACTTTCGTTCTTTATCAATCATGCTCAACCGTTTGTATTGAGAATTTGTGTTTTCTCAATTTCATTTATTTGACTTGTAGTGATATTGATTGATTTCGTGAAATTTTGCTTGTCCACTAGTTCAAGTGATTAAGAAATGCATAACAATCCCATTACTTGTTGAAAGTGGAACATTTTACACTCCAATCTCACGATTTTCTCCCTTATTGGATTTTTCAACGTTAAATGTGGAATTTACTATAATTTGCTTTCCTTGTTTCATTATATTGTTTATCACTAATAGGCAATGGAAAAAAATAATATCATTAAAAGGCATCGTTTTTTCCAAACAAATGATACCAAAACCGAAGTGTATTCTGTGTAATATAGACACAAACACACACTTTGGTATATATATATTATGCCCTATAGGCGTTCTGTATTATGAGTGTAGTAGAATTATCAAGTATAAAATTAAATTAAATTATTAAAATTATTTTATTTGGAAGTCAATGATAGAACAACTTTTACATTGTAAAGATTTGCAATAGTGTGAATCCAAAGTTTGAATACAATCAAGTCTGGGTAATTACGTTAGAAGAATTGTTGTTTATGCCCAGGAGTAGGTGGATGACACTGTCTAGCAATATGTTGCTCAAGAAATCACAGCTAATTTTTTAGAAGAAATTGGAGTCTATACATCAAAGATAAACTGCTTTTATAAAACCTCTTTGATTAGGAGAGTCATAAATTTAAAGTATAATAATGGATCCAAATATAACAAAAAGTTTGAACGAATTTTCACGATTTAATGAATTAGTTGATTGCCATAAAGTGGGTGCCTAATGATGACATGTAGACATTATTATTATTGAGTTCATTACTTGATGATTGAGTGACACTAGTGGTTTCTGTTAGTAATCCTACTCTCAAAGGAAGGTTATAATTTAATAGTGAAAGATAGTGTAATAAGTAAAGAAACTGGAAGAAAAGAGCATGATGTCAATTATGAGACTCCGACAATAAATAATGATAAATAGGAAATAAGAGTAAGAAGTAAGACCGATGGCTTATATGATGAATCCATATTCAAATCAAGAAATAGTATTAGATTTTATTGTGACAAGCCAAGACAGTTATAGTTGAAATGCAAAACATGGAAAAGAAAGAAAGTTAAGATAAAAGGTAATGACAAAGGTTAGTAACAACAATAGATGATAAAATTGTTGTTATCTAGAATGATGATTATGCTAATCTTACATGTCATAACGGTGATTAGATTAGTGACTTCGATGCTTTCTTTTCATACAACATCACATGGTGAATTATTTTCAATCTACATTTTTTATGGTTATGGCAATGCCATGATAGGAATTTATGGGACATCTAAAATCGTTGGTATTAGAGATTTTATTTTGGAAAATGGCATCGATTGTAAGCTCATGCTTAAAAATGCCATACATGTTCCAAATACATGCCTAAATCTAGATCTGTAGGAAGTTAGATAACAAAGGATATTATAACCATTTTGGTGAAGGTAGGTAAAAGTTCACTAATGGTTCTCTTATGTAGCCAATGAAAAGAAGAATATACTCTTTACTTAATGGCTATAAAACTAAATACTATTGGTGTTCATCATAGAACTTTGATATAAATGGTTTAGTTATATAAGTAAGAAAAGACTCTAACTGTTTACCAAACAGCAATTTTTGCTTGATGTGAAAGGTACTTTTTTAAAAATCTACATTGATTGTCTTACTTGTAAGTAACAATAGGTTACACTTTGTATAAATCCACCTTTTAGAAAATCTCATGTACTTAATTTAGTCCATATATATATGTGTTTGCACGAAATGTAAATCGATTACGATACAATTTATTTCTTATGACCTTCACAGAATGATCACTCTAGAAAGTTATGAACTTTTATTTCAAAATCCATGGTTGTCAAAATTAAAATTCCATTTGGAAATGCTAGAAGCTCGATAGAATGGTGAAATAGAATCGAATCATAAGATTCTATAACATACATAAACTAGCTATCAAAAAATAAATATACTTATAATACTCAATAAAAAATTTGAAATACATGATAAAAATAAAGAATTTTATAATAAATTCTAATTAGAATTGAGCTTAATACAAATAACTAAGTATAAATGATAAATGATAATGCAAATCCATAAAACTATAATATAAATAACAATGCCAATACAAAACTTTACAACTTTAATGAAACCACCATCATTCTCATCACAATTATCATTATCATCATTGTCATTCTTATCGTTATTATTGTCATTCTTATCGTTATTGGTGCTACTATCGATGTTATCTATATCTTTTAAGCATCCGTTCTTGCTTCACCTTTAATAGAATTAATATCATGAATTTCCAAATCATCTTGACTTCCATGATTCTTCAAATTTATATACACATCAACTTCCTCCACAATATTACTTTCATCTTTTTCTTTACACCTTACACTTAAAAGGATATCCAACTATCCTCATTCAATAAATTAAATATATCTCATTCAATTTCCAAATCATCTTAACTTCCATGATTCTCCAAATTTATATCTGCACCAACTTCCTTCATAATATCACTTTCATCCTTTTCTTTACCCCTTACACTTGAAAGGATATTCAACTAATCTTCATTTGATGAATTAAATATGGCTCGTTCTTCAATTATTCATTCATCATCTAATGAGAGATCTTCAACTATAAAACTATTAGTGTGATCAATTTTTCTATTTTGCCTATCTACCAATTTCAAAATGTGTATTACAAAAATAAATCATTCATTGTTTATTGTTGTAGCCTGTTTCTTCTATTTGTATGAACTTGAAAATAAAAAAGTTTATATACATGATCAATAATATCATTGACAATATACAATGAAGGATAAGTAGAAGAATCATTGGCATCATACCATCTCAAATTTGCTCTGATTAAGTGAAAATATTATATACAAAACTGCATAATAGATAAAACATTAGAATCCCATGTATAATTGACATGCTATCAATTTTGAGAATTTAACTCAGGATTCTATTAGATTTTACTTAAAAAGAATTTTATATGGATCTTAACTAGGAAATGGCTAATAAAATCATAAGACCATATCATGTTGGATCGGATTTTCAGTGACCATATTGAAATTAAAAGATCAATTTAACAATGTATTTAAATAAAAGAGTTGATAGAAAAACAAGAAGATAGCTAAAGTGTATTCAAGTAGTTAATGGTAGGGAACATAGAGGTCCTATAAGGCTTACAAACTTGCTCAAGCAAATACAAGGATATAGACTCCAAACCTTAAGTTCTTACGAATTCAATTACCAACGCCATAACCCTAAACAACCTTATAAACTGAGAATTGACTAAGAACACTAACTCATCAGTAGAATCAAGGTCTATAGAATTGAAAACAGTAAAAAGAACTAAAAACCGATAGTAGAAATTTGATTATCTGAAGAAAGAAACTTAAGTAAACTAAGAATAATTAACTTGATAACTACTCGATAAAGAAAGTTAAAATTAATATTAATATTATAATAATATATATACAAAATAAAGCTATAACAAATAACAAAAGGAGTTGTTATGAGATAAAAGCCAAAACATTAATTATAAAATATCTACCAACAATTGAAGACAATAAAAAGTAAGAAAAAGACTAATTTGGCCCTAGAAGAAAAAGTAAGTAGTAAAAAATAAAAATTTAATAGCAAATAGTAAAAAAGTAATAAAGAAAGATAAATAAATAATAAATAAGAGTAAAAAGCATGATAATGACCCATAAGATATCATCATGACATGTTCGCAAATAAAAGTAAACATTACATTTAAAGAAGTAAATTAAATAATAAACTAATTGGATAGAATACTAAAATATGATAAAAGTACCTTACAAAACATCGTAAAATCTCCAAGAAATATCAAATCAACTTTATAAATGTCAAACAACTAATGACATGTTATAAAAATATCCAACAACTTGTAAGGAAATTAAATAAAAATTTATAAAATTAGGAGATATCATAAAATTATTAAAATATATTGATAACTTCTTTAAGAATTCACCAAAAATTACACAAGCGATGATAAATGTTGAAAAAATAGCTAGACACATGTCTTGAGGTTAGGAACACGTGGCAATTTTTCCATGAACTTACACTCATTAGAAAATTATCAAAATATATGGGTAAATTCTTCAAAAATTCACCAAAACTTGTAACAATATGAGAAACATGTATCTAATTTTCCATAATTTTTAGACATTTGTAAAATTTAATATTAACTTTTGAACACTATAAATACTCCTCTCCTAACTTCAAAAATTCACATCATTCAAACCAAGTCTCTTCAATTGAAAAAAAAAAAAAAGCCAAACCTCTAAAATTTTGAGGAAAATTTATGGAGCTTCTCCATATTCCTTCTAAGAGGTTAAATAATGTTAGAGTAGTACCAACCACCATTAGGTAGTGGTTTTAGCCAATTTTGTGGTTCTAAGTTTAATAATTTAAGAGCCTCCAATTTATGTTCTTTCAAGATTTTACTTGTAAGTACTCTATAATCATACATTCTTATAGTAATTTTTCTAGAATTAATTTTGCATGTTTGTTATTTTTTATAATTTTTGCAAGTTTTTGTCCATTTTGCTATAAAACGCATATTTTAACAAAAACCATAAAACTCTATCTACTTACTTCCTAAAATTGCCAAAGCTTTTCTCATAGTTTAATATATCCAATGTGATTTTTAGGTATAATGTTTACCAAATGTTGAAATATTTTATAATTTTCTTACCAAATTTTCACTTACATATCTAATTTATAGTAAATATTATAATATACTAAAATTTCAAAATAATAGTTATTATTGAATTCCTTTCATTTCAAGTATTTTTATAGCTTTACTTTATCATTTATATTGATCTTGGTCTAATTACTTTATATCTTAACTTTTTCCTATACTAATTATATTATAATATGTTTCCAACCTTTGTTGTTTACATTCCCTTTAGCAAATCTATTACATTTTCTAAATACCTATATGTAGATAAATATAAGTAATCATCTTATTTTACTTTTCTTAAAAACAAATAGTAAACTACACAGCCTATAGGGATCAAATCAAAGGGTTATTATCTGGCTACAATTATAAATATGACATAATTATAAAACTTACCCTCAATCTATCTTACTTTAAAAGATTGACTAACTAAAGGCACATTTTTAGGATAATTTACACAAAGTCTAGGAATCTTAAGTGCATGCAATTTAGACAAATGGCTTACCTCACAATAGTTTTAATTATGTTAATAAGTGTTAGTAAGTCATTATATTGTTTCTACTTATAATTGGCTATTTATACATATAAAACGGATATGAATGTAAGGATTGTACCAAACGGTTTTTTTTTTTTTTGCCTTACTTATGCATTTAATATTCTGAATTGGAATTGATTCATGATTTAGTCTCCTAATTAACTTGACTAATGTAATATTTGATCCTAAAATTGGTATATGTATCGCATCCTACATATTGCATAATTCCTACTAACACCACCCATACGATAAAGAAATGTTATGGTTTCCTTCTTTTTAACCTTGTGAAACTAAGTAATAAGAGAGGAAGTTGTCATTTAGGTTGAAGAGTATCGAGGATAATTTGGAATAAGTATAAAGAAGATAAGGAGAATATCCATTACACAACCTTAGATTGATGAGAGATTGGTCCCATGACTGTTCAGCTATGGTATGTAACCCCTTGAAACCTAAACTAAAGTAAGGTCATTTTCTCTAATCTTGTAACGTATTAGTCACCGTCATGTAGATGGTATTTGAATTGCCACATCACATTTCACTCTAAAAGAACATGTTTGTTCTACTTGCTTGTATATAACACTTATGCCTTACTACTTACTAAGTATATGATATCCCTCTGTAGAGGGCCAAATTTAATATTGAGCTTTCAAGTTTGTTGATTAAAAGTTTTGACTCCTTAGGTTCAAGCGATAGGGTTCAAGGAACTAAGCCCATATATTATCGGAATGATCAAGGGAGACTTGGCATAGCAGACTTGGAGTAGGGCTCGTTGGATCGGTCCATTTAATCCAACCTTTTTTGGTTTAGCTCACATTAGAATAATAAATAAATCCTTTACCTAGGCCTAAACCCATGAAAATAACCCACTTAAGATCTATTAATAAAAGGTTTCAATCTCAACCATTGATAACCATCATGATCTGATGGAGATCAATTACCCTTTCTTATAAATACCCTATTCACATCCTCATTTAAATAAAAAGAAAAGTCCCCACTAATGCCGTTACTTTGCTAGAACTTTGCCTCATAGATTAAATACTCAAACACATCAAGAATACTACCTCATTCTTCATTAATCTTGAAGTTTGATATCATTGCGCTCATCCACCTATCATCATACGTGTTAGAGCCTTATTAAGATTGTCTATTCCTCCTCCCTACAGTTCTCTCTTGATCATCCCAAACGAGTCACTCAAGTTATTTTCCTAGTTACGTGTACCATGACTTCACACGCAACGCGCATGTGACACTTGCATCTGTACCGAACCCTCCGCCACCACCCTTATACCCTTATACTTTTTTCTTTTACAATTTAACTATTCCAAAGCTTGAGATGGGAGCACTTAGTAAGGTTCAAACAACAAAAACTAACAAACCACTCTACTAAGTAAATTGAAATAGGAATTTTAAGATAAATGAGGCATTATTCTTTAGGGTTATTGGTAGACATGCTTCGTTACCACTAAATGATACTGATTTAGATGTGAAGCCTTATGTATATCAATGGTGTAACGATAATTATGGGTCCTATATTATCATCGACCATTAGTATATATGGCGAGACTGTTGTGATATAGGCACCTAAAGTGTAACAGGTCCTTTCAAGGATTTGCAAAATTTATGGGATTAAACTGGAGAAGATAACGCCAACAACCTTACAACAAAATGGCACTATAAAAAGACTGAATGCACTATTATCAAAAGAATCTAGTGTATGTTAAACTACGCCAAACTACAAAAATCATTATAAGGAGAAGTAATGATGTTAATAACCAACTTAATCAAGTTATCTCCCTCTTATGTTATGGATGGTGATATCCTAGAGAAAGTATAAATAGGTCAATCGTTTCTTATGATCATTTGTGAGTTTTTGATTGTAGAACACTTATGCATATTCCTAAAGAAAAAAGAGCAAAACTTGATGTAAACGCAAAGTGGTGCATTATTCTAGGCTACACACATGACTCAAATGGATATAAATTATGGGATCCAATGAAAAAGGAAAATTGTCAAAAGTGGAATTACGGTCTTCTGAGAAGATTAGACACTTGAAGATATAGAGAAGGTAGAGAAGCATGAGTCCTCAGGCAATATCCTTGTTAACGTAGATTTAATGTCTACACTTGAAGATTGTAATTATGGTGGGAGAGACAAGCAAGATCCAATTAAAGATGATGCAACAACACAAGAATCTAATGAATAAACGGAGTTGAGAAGATCTATTAGAGAGCAAAGATCATCCTCTATGTACACTCCATATGAGTTTGTAATGTTGATAGATATAGGAGAGCCTAAATATTATTTAGAAGTTATGTTATATAAGTAGAAACGTAAATGGGTAATAATTATATAAGAAGAGTTGAAATCCTTATATGATAATTACACTTACAATTTGATAAAACTACCTAATGCTAAATGACTATTTAAAAATGAATAGGTGTATAGAGACTAAAAGAAAATGAGAATAGCTTAGAATCTAAGTACAAGGCAAGATTAGATATGAAGAGGTTTGGTTAGAAAGACATTAACTTTGATGAAATTTTTTCATTAGTGATGAACATATTTTTCATTCAAGTTTAGGGATAGCTATTAGTTTAAACTTGGAGATTAAATGATTAGATGTAAAAGTGACATTTCCCCATTGTGATTTGGAAAAAGAAATTTACATAGGCAACTTAAAAGTATTTAATGTCCAGGGAAATGAGCATTTAGTTTATGAATTGAAGAACTTACGAAATAAAAAGGGTTTAAGTGTTACGCCCCAAAGCGGTAGAGTCGTAACAGCCTCCGCCGTATAAACCATCCTAAGATAGAAGTTGGCCTTACAACCGCTTTCTTAGACCTGATCTACACAAGGCGTCCACGACTAACTCGCTTTGAATAAACAATTTGTAATTTAAATAGATTATTTACCTAAGAAAGTGAGAAAATTTATGTATATGTACACTTTAATTCGGTTATTATATTATTTAAAAATGAAAAATAATTATAAAATAAAAACTTAGACCTTAAAATATGTGTGTTTATTCTTCAATGTTTTTCCTCACTCCCCATGATCCAGCAGTTGCTAACTTCAGAGTAGTTGTTTGCCGCTTCTTAGCCAGCACCTACACGACGTCTATAGGGATGTGAGCAACCACAGCTCAATAAGTTAGGATGGAGGAGTTAAAACTATACCATACATACAACAAGGTTTTCAATCACTTATTAGGTGTAATGTATGTGCAAGTAAATGCCATCACATGACGTTGTCCGGCCTGTCGTGAGATTAGAGAAATTGCACCCGCTCTAATCCGGGTTGAGGAGTTGCCGTTAATGCAACAGCTCACGACCAAACCCAGGCTTGTGTAATGGAGACCTTGCTCTTCCCGCGACTACCTTCGAACCACTGTCTTTACCCTCGCCGTAACCTCCTCTCCTGTCACTTAGCTCGACTAAGGATGAAGAAGGGACCATTTTGCAATCCTGCGCTATCCCTTTCGAATGGGGTTGGTATTTGGCCGGAGAGTCCTAAGTTCCCCTAACAGGTTGCCATGCATGTCCGATTATGAAACTGGTCGTATATTTGATTAAGTCCAGTTTAGGGTAATCAATCATTTCATACAAGTCATACAATACATGATAGAGCAATAAACAGAATCATAGTATCACACATAATCAAGCACATGCACACATCTAACTATCTAACAAGCACAACCAAGCATAATCCCAAGCCTCCAAAATACAACAGTATATTAATTCCTAACTTACCTCGACTCCCCGCTCACTCACTCAAAGTCCGATTTGCTCAGGCCATCGTCAATCATCCCTATAACACAAACATGGTTTCAGCTTTTCATATAACTATTATAGGTTCATTTTATCCTATAACGCTTATTGTTAGGTTTTGTTTAGGGTTTAATATGCCTAATTATCTAGGTCTTAGGTCTTAGGTCTTAGGTCTTAGGTCTTAAGTCTTTTATAATTATTCTAGGTTTTGGGTTAGGCTCGGGTTCGGTTTCTACATCGATTTCTAAATTAGGTTCTAGTTCGATTTCTAAGTAATGTTTTATATTCTAACCTTAGAAATTTGTTTCAACTCATAATGTAAAATTAATCACATTACTTCCCGATCTCGTAAATATCATTATTATCCCTAGTCAATATTTTATTTCACCCGGTACATTTGTATCCTTATTAGTATACCGAATTTACTTCTGATGTGAGAATTTTTTACATTTTTCATATAATTACATAAATTTAAGTTTCTTATCAGATTTATTATATATCATTATTATTTATATAATATCAATTTTTATCCTAATATTTTCTATTTATTATATTTTCAAAAATTACATATTATACATTATTGCCTATTATATACATAATGCACTTCTAATATTTCTATCACTCCAATTACCATCCCTAAACATCAATTATCATTTCAAAATGTCTAAATTCATCCAAAATCAGATTTTACTCCTAATTTTCCTAATTTACAAAATCAACTTAAAGTTAACTATTTTTCTTTATTAATCATTTACTACATAATTAACCTAATAATTACATCTAACACCCTAAATGCTACAAGTATCATACTCTATCAGATTTCAACATCCTAAACATATACTTATTCACTAAATCAGTAATTAACCATTTAATTGCTTAATTAATCATAAATTACCTATTTTATACCTCATTTTAGGGCCTAAAAATTATCTAAAAATTTCGAAAATTAATTTCTAGAAACGGGCTTCATAGCACTATTTTATATCATCTAAGTAATCTACACAAAAATTTTGGGCTTGAAACTACACTCCTAAGGTCATTTATTTCTAAACCGAATTATACTAGGTTTTACACGATTTCTTAAGGACCATATATTATGGACATATTTGAATCAAAATAATATTGTTTTCCTAAAAACTACATACAAAAATATTCCAAAATAACAAAATTCATAATTTTCTAAGAATATTTACTATTATTAACAAAATTACATAAAATCGGACTGGAAATCGGACTCATCGATCTGGGTGGTTTCGGCCACCGCCGGCCACCATGGCTTTGTCGGCAGGCTTGGGCGCTGCCACCACCGTGTGGTGGTAGTGGCCATCCACTTCCAGCTGCTCGTCTGGTGGGGGTTCCCTTTAAAGGCCCTAATTGTACAGTTTTTCTTTTTTTTTCTAACTCGAATTTTTCTCTCAATTTTCACCTCTTTCTATTTTTCTTACTTTCCAAACTGCCCAAATGAGCTCTGTGATATTTCCTGCTATTTATAGGGCTTTAGGGGATTTATTGTGCATTAAATAGGACAAGACAATTGTCTTATCCCTTAATTTTTGGCTTTTATGTTATCTTAATTTAATTAGCCGAATTTTTTATTATTTTTCCTAGCTGCGACGACCCAATTCTGGATCATTCATGATTTTTCCTGATTTTTCTTCATTGTTCCTTAATTAATTATAAATTTTCTTTAAGTATTTAGTATTATTTTAGCACATTTCACATATTTTAAGAAATTACGCGTATTTATACTCACATGTAAATTCATATATAGGAAAAATAAATATTCATAAATATTATTTAGGTCATTCTATTATTTTTAGTATACATATAATCTATCTCTAGTAATTTATTAATTATTAGATTACACTTTTTGCCTTTTCAGTAATTAGTAATTATTATGCTTAAAATTTGAAAATTTTATAGTCTCCTATTTTATTACTTATTTTCTTAAATTCACGTTTACGGGGTCATTTTTACTAATATTTCTCTCAATTATTTATAATTTAGGCTTGATCGAATCTTTCAACCGATCGAAACCTTAAGTGATTGGTTGTGGGGCTTATATTAAGATTGTTATATAAAAAGTTTGATTCTTTTTTTATTGATTACAATTTATTATGACTATAAGACCATTGCATATTTATAAAGAAATTTAAAGTAATGAGTTCATCATCCTTTTATTATATGTGGATAACATATTAATTAATGGTCCTAATACTAAGCAAATTCAAGATTTGGAAGATAGATAAAGCGGTCTTTTACCATGAAAGACTTAAGATTAGGCACTAAATCTTTGGTATGAGATATATACATGATAGGAGGAGTATAAATTGTGATTATCATAGGAGAAATACCTAGAAAGCATATTAGAGAGATGCATCATATGTAAAGCAAAACCTATTCACTTTGTACTTACATGTCACATCAAACTTAATCCTTAATAGTGTTTTGCAAGTGAGATAGACAATAAAGTGATGAAAAATATCCCATATGTGTTTGTTGTTGGTAGTTTAATATATACTATGATATTCGCTAAACTAGATATAGGTCATGTTTTTGCTGTTGTTGTCATTACCTCTCTAATCTAGGTAAAAAACATTAGATTAGAGTCAAATGGATTTTCAAGTATGTTAGAGGTACTTCCACATTATGGTACGATCCTAATATCCTATATTGGAGGGGTTTAAAATTGCAGATATGGAGTGGAGTGGTGCCTTGGCAATACAAACTATGAAAATGTGTAGCAATATTCACCTCTAAATCATGATCAATTGCTAAACTTGAAGCTTGCAAGGAAGTCTTATAGATGAAAAGTTTTTTAAAAAAGTTAAGTTAGATATATTTTAACAGTTAAAGTATTATATATCTTTATAAGATCTAATTTTCAGTTTGAGATTAAAACGTATTAATATTAAATATGATTGGATTTAAAATATATTAGAAGTAATGTTTTCAAAATTAGAGAAAATCCACACTCATAATAAGGGTTGGGACATGATGTTGAAAGTTTTAGCTCAAAAGACAACTCACTATATGTTGACAAAGAACTAGTGGGGTGGAGCCTCATCAAGTGTTGGAGGGGAAGATTGCTGGGATTTGGGTCCAACCTACGTGGTATATATATGTATGTATATGTTGAGAAGCATGAAGCAAGCAGGCTTGAGACGTAAGAGAACTTGCGGCAACGGTAGGAGGAGTAGATAAAAAGAAAAGACACTTCTAAGGAGTGCACTTGCGGCGGCTGGAAACTAAAAGCTGAAAAAGGGCAAATCATTTCGGTGAAACAGTGACATCAAAATATGAAATCAAGAATTGGTTTTCGCTTGAAGCTCTATATTTTCGAAATCACAAGAGGTTGGCATAATTATTTGTCAATAGTGGAAAATTTTAGGAAGTGGTTTTATAATTTTTTTTTATTGGAGTTTCACATGTAAATTTTGATATCAATATTATTGTTTACTTTTTGTTTTTATTTTTTTTTATCGTTAATAGGAAAGAGGAAAAATATTTATCACTAAGGGCATTATATTTTCCTTACAAGACAAATCTTTAAACTTCCAAATTATGCTACCACTTTTTTACAACCTTTGAAAACTCACATAAATATTCTAAACCGTTAGTGAACCTCGAATCAAAACCATTATAGCCTATTAATATCAATATCAATTATTCAACGGAATGGGGTAATTTTGAATCTACTTCCCAAGATTGCTATGTAGTTTTAAAAAGAAAAAAAAAATCTTAAAATCTATTTTCGTAACAACAAATATCTTAATGGATATTCTACAGTTGGGGAACTCAATTCACCGACCTAGGTATAAAAATTATTAAGAATATTGTTGTATGAGGTACTTCTAACTAAATTTTTCAAAAAATCTTGAAAGAATTGCTTAGACCTATCGAATTCCTCCCCCAAAAGCTTTAAGTCTTCTCATGAGCATGATTGCTTCAATTGTATTTGTTATATCTTATAAGTAAATTACAGAAGAAGAAACAAAAGATTATTCCATGTGATACCCCATGATTATGCACTCTATATGAATTATGAAAGGTTATGATGCTAGCTTTTGTGATCATGATGATAAATATTTTCTCAATATATGATTATAACTTTTGAGCCAAATAGGTAATGAGTTTATTTGTATTTCTTGACTTGGTTTATTTATTACTTTTAATTTAGAGTATTATAAATTGTATCAAAATTATTTCCTTACTAGTAAGAGGTCGGGAGAGACTGTGATACCCTATGATTAGATAATGGTAGTAAATATCTTGTAAATATAAAGTTATAATTTTTTGGTAAGTAGTTAGTAGACTTATCTATATTCGTTAGCTAAATTTATTCACTACTTTTAATATGGGACATTATATTCCATCAATTACTTAAAGTACTATTTTCATCCTAATTGAAATTTCATTTTTATATAATTTACATATTTAAAAGGATATTCATGTAAATGTTTTTCTTGTAAATAAGTCTCGATAAAGATTATTGTAACCTAATTGGTAAAAACACTACTTTCTAAATAAGATAAACTGAGTTTGATTCCTTTTCGCAACAGCTAGGAGGAAAATGAAAATACAGACAAATAAACATATCTAGTCAACGTGTTTATCTTCTTGCCAAATGAGGACAAGACAGAGAAGCTACCAGAAAAGGGGAGAAGAAAACTGAGGACTTCTAGATGAAGCAACTTGAGAAGATGATGTCTAAATTGTTGATTAATGCTTGTCCACAAGCTATCTCATTGGCATGCATGTTGACTAAACTAACTAGGACTAGAAATAACGATAAAGTAGAAGATCATAATCTTACACACTACACACATAAATAATTGTTTTATATATAGATTCAATCGAAAACATACACCTAGATTCAGGGAGTTGCCTGTAAATCATATGGGTTGGCTTTAAGGGTCAAGAGATGGAGATGTTCATTCGAATTCGCTTATTCTTGAATTTAATTTACAATTGAGGAATGATGATAGGAAAGTAAGGATATCAAATATAAGGAAAATGAAGTATCTTCCTAGTTAGTTACGTAGCAAGAAGGTAAATATATGGCTAATAATTTTATTGATTAGGTTACTCTCACTGGATGGAGAAATTTAAGTTCAAATTATACAAGTAACTACTTAAGATGTATCTAGTATAGAGGGTAAAATCTAAAAATTACGCTTTAAACCCTATCAATTATAATTGAATTGAATTAAATTGAATATCAGTTTAAGATGATAGGGTTTAAAGAGTAAGTTCATACATTTCCATAATGATTAAAATAGATTTGGTATGATGAGCTTAGAGTAGAAACTATTAAATTAAACTTTTTTTTAATTTGACTCACATTAAAAAATTAAGGTAAGTATTTAGCCTAAACCTATTAAAAAGCATCCATTTAAGAGACATAAAAGATAGGATCAATTCTAACTATTAATCATTATCATAATCTAACGAATGAAATCGATGACCAATTTATATAAATACCTCATCTTCCCTTTATTTGGATAAAAAAAAAAACCCAACTGACATTATTACTCTACTAGACTTCTTACTCAAATGAGTAAAACACTCAACTTCCTTAAGCACACATCCTATTCATCATGAACACTAAAATTTGATGCTATTCAACTTTTATACCCATCAAGCTCTATGTGAGAGCTTTATTGAGATTACATAACTCTTCCTCCCTCCCAATCTTCATTTGATCATTTGACAAGCACTATTTAAGTTAGGTCATTTCCCTTTATCACGTGTAGCATATTTATCATGCACGTGTGGCATATTTATCATGCAATACACATGTAGCCTTTACATTCGGGTTCCTATACTCATACCGAGAACAACCCAAAAGCAAAAAAAAAAAAAAAAAAAAAAAAAAAAAAATTATATGGCCACTATTTCCTCTTCAGTTAACAAGTGTACATAATCAGTAGACTTGCGACCTTATTTCGTGCTATGCAATTAAGGTCACATATGATGCTTGTTAAAAGTGGTTTCAAAACATGGATAGTAACTAATCCGATTACTGGGTATAATCCGATGCATAAAGATAATATTAACTAATCATTGCTTTTGGATTTGGGAAAGTTTACTATGGTTGGAAACGACCTTAAATCGACAAATTCACGGTCATGGTGATATGTGACTGCATTGAATACGAGTTGTTAAATTTTCAAGCAACCGTGTTAACAAGGATAATACTATTTATACCTACCTATAATATATGGAATATGTTGAGTTTATATTTTGAATTAAAACAAGACTATCATATAAAGGAGTATTTAGACACTAAAATGGATAAAGGGATAAATCAAAGTGGTTATGTCCTTTACCATTTTTCATTTTCTATTTCCTTGGTGTCTAAGTTCTTTCCAATTAGAGATAATATGAAAATCATTATTTAAACTTCATATGTTTTTCCTTTTTTTTTTTTTTACAATTTTACACATGAAATTTGATAACAATTGAATATCTTATTTAATTGAATTTTTACTTATCAAATTTTATACTTATAATTTGGATATGCAATTTTATTACCTGATTGAACTTCTATATATCAAATTTCATATCTTTATAAGATAATGTAATATGCATTTGCCAAAGAATATAAGTTATGATTAAGGTAATAAATTTGACGAGAAAAAGTTCAATAAAATATAAAATTTAACAATTTCAAATTTCACTTGTGAAATTAAAAGAGCATCCAAAGTATAACGAATGATTTTAATATTATTATATTCTATTATTTGTATTAGGATATGAGTGCTTATAACTCTCTCTATATATATATGCTGCTATATATTTTAAATAGAACAAGTGAAAGACTGATAGGGTATAAGATCCTACAAAATCTTTGGAGGGATTTAATGTTCTAAGATTGTGAGACTATAATGTTAGTACACGTTTAATTAATATAGCCTTCCTCATGGTCTTTTATACTCGTTTGTTTTTTCACATAAATTATGTTGTCTTTTTGTCTCCCCCTTCTTGTTATATCTCTTATGGTTTTGTATACTGGCTAACCAAAAGTTTAGACTCTATTTGAATTGAATAACAATCTACAAACTAAAATAATATATCTAATAGCTAACATTTACTTCAAATTTTTCCACTTAAAAGAAAAAAAAAAACTTAGAAGCAATTACTGAATCATTAAAACCTATACAAACTACAAAAAATTACAGATTTCCATATGAGAAAAAAAAAAAAATTTCCCATTAGATTATGTTACAACTTTGAAAAAGAGAAAGAATCAAACTTAATATATTCAGTTAAGAAATCGGTATTCATATTATTATACTTACCATTTAACTAACATGTTGCAAAATGGACTCGAGAAATGGAATTATGAAAAGGGCTTTTCTGGGCCGGAGAAATAGGAAATGTTCAACAGGCCGAAAATCCAACATTTCCAGAGCATAAACTCTCACTTATTAAAGATAAATCCAGTGCGATTTAAAAGCCCAACCCAATCGTGAGCGGACGGATCCGCGTTCATTTTGCAATTGGAGAATAGGACCACTCTTGGCCAGATTGCCTCCACTATAATTTTCTTTTACTCGAGGATACTATATTAATTTTTTTTTTCCCCAAGTCAGATGTTTAATTTGAGAAATCATTTTTTTTCTTAAAAGAAAGTAATAAGTAGCCACTTGTTGAAATAAATTTTGAACAAGCCATTCGTGGCTGGTTTTCTATTATTCTGTGACACTGTATTTCTTGTGTTGATGTTTATAGCATTAGAATAAAACTTCAATTTTGGTGTTATACTTCCGAAAAATAATCGCAATGAAATAGTATAATTTAGTAATATTTTTTAGGGTAAATTGCTCAGAGGCCCTTGAAAAACTTTCGAGATTAAAGAAATTTTCAACTTTTTCAAAAGTTAGTACTTGCTCGGCCCACAACGTTATCAGAATTGTAGAATAAAAACACACAAATGCACGCACCATGTCTTTTCTGAGAACCGTACTATCCTTTCTAACATAATACATTCGCCACATACGAATTCACAATTTCCTATACATTATCCATCTTTTAAGTTAGCAAATAGTATTTCTTTTGTTTTTTTTGTAACATAGAATTTGCCTTAACAAGACATTTTAAATAGATACATAATGTAAGAACAAGAGGATATACAGAAGAATATATTGAACCTTTTTTTTTTCTCTTGAGCTAAGTATCTTCTTACTTACTCTTAAGCTACTCTTATCTAGCCCATTCAAGCGTAAACTAATGGTAAGTGACCTCCGGTCATATTTATGCGTCATATCAAGTATAACTTGACTTAATGTGAGGTGTTGGTGCGTCATATCTTTTGTTGATATACAGGAACCCCCTATTTAACCTTCGACTATCATTAATTTTTCAAGTCATCTTACAGCTTAGACTCACCCCTTTGGTTACATGTGACATTATATTCATGTGTTCATCTACGGGTTCATACCATCTTGGTATCAGAACTTGGCTATGTTTGAAGTTGAATTCTACTACTGTGTACTTTTAATAGTTTTTCATTGGTTTCGTATGAAATTAATTCTACTGTTAACTTTGAAGTTTAGTAGTAAGAAGTGTTTTGTACTCTATTTTCCTCTGTTTTCGATATGCCAAAATAAAGTATGGGTGATTGTGTATTTGTTGGGAAATCGTCATTATGAAGTAAATATCAATGTTGGATTCAAGTACGCAAGGGACTTTGGGAAACCAAGAAAGTGATACTCGACATGGTCAAATACAAGAAAGAAGATCTCCACCTCAATCAATGGGTAACTGCTTAGATAGGCTTACCAATTTGGTAGCTAGTCTGGTAACTGTCATCTAAGAAGATAAACAACAAGATAAAAACAACCCCACTAAGGAACACAAACAGCAAGGCCGAGGCAATGGTCAATTTGGCTAAGATAACATTTTAACTCAACCACCCCGAGTTAAAGGAATTGGTAGGGATACTAGACGAAGACTAACGCTTGAAGAGATTGAGGAGGAAGCAAAAGAAGGTGACAAGGCAAAAGAGTATTACAAACCTGAGGAAATGAATGTACGAGCCCTTAAGGTTGAGGGATTAAGGATACATATTCTTAGTTTCTCTGGAAGTGGTAATGCTAAGGACTACCTTGATTAGGTATATTAGATTAAAAAGTAATTTGAATTCCATGAAGTGCCTGAAAATGCAAAGGTTAAGCCAACTGTGTTGGAGTTCACCAGCTATGCCGCCTTATGGTGGAAGAACCTACAAGCCATTAAAAGAAAAGAAGGAGAGCAAGAGATTAGGAGTTGGAATGAAATGAAGACAGTTATGCGGAGGAGGTTTTTGCCGAACTATTATCTATAGGATACCTTCAAGAGACTGCAAGAACTGAGGCAAGGAGGATGGAGTGTAGATGCTTACGTTAAAGAGTTCTAAATGTTAATGATCCGGTGTGAAGTTGTAGAGCCAGAAGACCGAACTATATCTCAATTCATTGGTAAATTGAATTATGAGATTGGGGATGTCTTAGAAACCCTAGACATTAGAACGCTCAATGATGTAATCCGAGCTACCTAAAGGATATAAAGGTGCCGAACAGGAAGATTCCGACCAAATGTCAACCATTCTAACAGTAGCTGACTTATTCCGAGCAGACCTATGCGAACGGAACCGAACAAAGTCATTGTAACTCGACCTGCTTAAACTACTAGAGCAAAGGAGAAGGAACCATCGAGAAAGTTTGAGAAAGGCCATAGTTCAGGTAGAAAAACAAGTGAGATCAAGTGTTTCAAATGCCAAGAATTTGGACACATAGCTGTTCAGTGTTCGAATAGGTGAATAATGGTGATTAGAGGCGAGGCGTTGACTGTTGAGGTCGATAATACTGATGAGGAAGTAGAGGAGTTAAAGGAGGATAAACAAATTGAGCTATCTGAGGAGGAAGTTATCCACAACAAGTAAGATAACTTCATGCCAACCGCTCTAGTATTGAGGAGGATAATAAGTGTCAATCTTGTGCCTATAGACGAGAAAAGAGAAAATCTCTTCCATATTGGGTACAAGGTGAATGAATCACTATGCGTATTGATTATAGACGGTGGGAGCTGCACTAATGCAGCCTCTGCATTTATGGTTCAGCAGCTGAAATTGTCGACCATACCCCACCTAAAACCTTACACGCTTCATTGGCTCAATGATAAGGAAGCCCTACAAGTGAACAAACAGGTGTCTGTACTGATCTATATAGGCAGGTATCGTGATAAAGTGCTGTGTGATGTCTGCCTATGAGTGTGTCCTACCTTTTACTTAGACGACCATAGATGTTCGACCGAACGGTTATATATAACGGTAAGAAGAACACATGTTCTGTAGAGCATGAAGGAAGAAGATTGAAATTGAGTTCCATGACTATCGAGCAGGTAAAAGTCACGTAGTCCCAGCTTAGCTAAACCCTAAAGGAGGAGGCTTCAGTATTGATCTAAAGAGAACTAAAAAGAGAAATGGAGCTAAAGGGACCGACCTATCTGCTCGTCAGGAGACTTTTGGAGATGAGACCCGGGGAGGAAGAGCTGCTGATCGAGGTAAAAACCTTATTGAAAGACTTTGCCGACCTATTTCCAGAGAAGCTACTAGAGGGTATACCCCCAATCTAAAGCGTTGAGCATGTGATTAACTTACAGTCATGAGCCACACTACCAAACAAGGCTGCCTATAGGCTAAACCTTAAACAGGCTACCAAACTGTAAAGGCAAGTAGACAAGCCGGTCCTATTAATGCCAAAGAAGGATGGTTCTTGCAGGATGTATATGGATAGTCAAGCCATCAGTCAAATCACCATCAAGTATAGGTATCTCATATCCAATGTAAACCCCGCGAATTTAGCTTCCTAAGAATAGAAACAAATGTCCAAATTGTAGATGATTTCCTAAACTCAAAAGAGCTAATGAGATTTAAAACCGATTAAAATCTCAATCCAAAACCTAAAGTGGATACGAAAAAACCTTAAATCATCAATTAAACCCCTAACTGCATACGAAGACCCTAAAACCTCGAGCCACATCAAAACCCTAAGATAACGATCGAAGATTTAATCGCGTAAGAATATATGAAACCCTAAATGTGTAAAAACATTAGAGATTGTGCCTTAAAGTAATAAAATTCCTAAAACTATAACTTTAAGGATATAAAAGCACTAATTTATCATGATATACCCTAAAACCCTAATTGATAATAAATTGCTCACATTTTGCGAAAGCATTAGTAAAAGGTTAGAGATGACCCTCATTTATGCTTATAGGAGTCGAATCCTTAAGTAATCTATTAGAAACTAAGACAATGAGTCATAGATTATATTCATCTCTTAAGTATGTGATTAAGGTAGTCTCACTTAAAGTTAGGGTTATAATTGAAGATTAGGTTACATATAGTGAACTTTAATACTCAAATTAGTACTTTTGCACTTGTTGTCTAAAGTAGTTTATCAAATGAGATATATAAGCTATAAAGACCTAACGTAAGACCTCATCAACCATATTTACTAATCAATTCATCATATACCTCATTTCTTCTCATTTCCTTCATTTTTTCCCCAAATTTCCCTTAATTACTACATTATGTGCACAAAATTACATATACTTAAGGAATGTTGACTAAGATAACGAATGTTGACTAAGATAACACATGTTGACTAAGATAACACATATTGACCAAAGTCCAAAAGATGACCAAGTCAACATTTTGAAAAGTCAACAAAAGACTAAAGAGATAAAGAAAATATCTCTTCCTTAATGATGGCTTTTCTTTTCTTTCTTTTTGATTTTTTTTTCTTCTCCTTTTCTTCTCAATTGCCGTCCACATCTTCTCCCTTTTAGGCCCCACCATTCTCCTTCTTCCATAAGAAAAACAAATCAAAAGAAACAAACCAAAAATCCTCCTCCATTGCCATAAGCTTCCATCTCCATTTTACCTTCAACATCTTCCTTTTTGTCTCCTTAATTCCAACATAAGAAAAAGTATGTATCTAAGTTACTTTATCTTGTTTTATCTTCTTCATTAGTTAGTTAATTAAGTATATTAGATAGGTAGTTATGTGTTTAGTGTTGTCTTGAAGCAAAGAGCACAAAGTTCTCCTTTTTAAGTGTAGAAATCTAGGAATCATGAAGAAGAAGAAGGATATACATGTGCATATGTCCTTAAGTATATGTATAAAAGGATATGCTAAAAGAATACAAGTATAAATACCTTTGTACATAAGTATACAATATGTACATAACCTAAAATAAGGTATATACTAACTATACATACATATATTATGTCAAATATACTCTTAAAATACAAAAAAATGAAATTGTGAAGCTTTCTTAAGGGGCTATATAAGGCATACGAAAATACGTATAAAAATACGTATGTCATCGTATGCATATGTGGGTATATGTATTAGTATATATATTAGTACATAAGTACACATATTAGTATATCATGAGTGTAGGTAGGTATATAACATATGTATATGTATAAGTACTTAATGAGATATATATTTACATGTAATAAATGGATTACATAAGCCATGACATCATCTAAACATTACATAAGCCATGACATCATCAATTGATTACATAAGTGATGATGTAAGCGTAGGTTTATAATAGAAAAAATAATAAGATTACATAAGCACATAACATAGGTATATACATGTATTTAGAAGTCGAAAATCCCTTAAACCCTAATACACTTCCTAGATTGAATTAAATTTAATCAAGAATGTGGATTAGTAGCACTAATGTAAAATTTCCTAAGTGTAAGAATCAAATAGCTAATTCAATTATTAAACCCTAAACTAGGGCATAAACATAAGCAATAAGAATAATTAAACTTCAATAAAACACGGGTCTTAACGTCCAAAACGGACATTACCGTGTGAATGTGCGTCCGAAAAGGATGAGAAAAGAATATAAGTTCACAAATATCGGAATCAGAACGAAAAAGTTACAAAATACATAAAGGAAGCCTCATACCTTACTAATATAAGAAAATAGTTACTATTAATCTCATGGGGTATGGTAACCCTATACACACTATACTTGGGTTAACCTTATATACACTATACTCAGGTTATATTGGAGGAAACTAGATAAACTACAATAGACTTTTAGTTATCTAAGGAGTCTGAATTCTCAAAACACTTATAAGTTTTACCATTTTGATTTAGGCGTTCGATATCGAGTCTTGGAAACCCTAAAAGCTTGGAGAATGAGCAATAATCCAGGTGAGGTAGTTCTGATGACCTGTTATTTGCTTGTACGTGTTACTTGTATGATGTTTTGCTGTTTGCTATTGCTTATATGTTTGAATGACTGTTCCGCTTGTATGCTATCATCCGTGTGATCACCTTTTTAAATTGATAAATATAAATATCTACCTAAATAACCGGTTCTACTCCTCGCATATCTATGACTTGGTAAAGGTATGAATGGAGAGTGCTAGCCTTGCAAAAATCTTAAGAAAAGTATTTTTGGAAAAAGCTTTTCAATCCGTGAACAAATTTTTACATGATCGCTGTAAGGGCTTGAAAAGCCATAAAGAGTATTTTTAACGCTAAGGCAAAGCTAGCATGGGTTCTCCACTTGATAGTGAGAGGACTCGCTTTATTGTGCCTGTAAGGCCTTGGTTAAATTTTAGTTGTGAGAGGACTCGCATGTTTGTGCCCGAGGGGCCTTGGAGGGTGGATAGTCCTAGTTTGGACTCTCTCTATTTGGATTGGAACTCTTTTCTCAGCTAAGGTAATAGTCGAGTTTTGCCTAGTGGGGTGGTGCCCCTAAGTAGCCTCATGCGAGTAAGCTGAGGTGCCCTGTGCGGGTAAGTACAGGGGATGATCGAAGTGTAGACGATGTAATTCTACACCTTCCATAGTTCTGGACTCCTATGGATGTGTTGCTTGCATTCATCATGCCTGCATTCATTATATGTGTAGATAGCTTGCTTTCATGTGTGATAATAATATGTGAAAACTTACTTGACCGGTAGTGGTGAGGAATGAACTCACTGAGCTATTTTATGCTCATTCCCCCTTAGTTTCCTTTGCAGGTTTACATACGATGGGATTGGGATATGTCTCGAGTGTTGAGTACGAGATGAAGATATGTACATTAGTATTAGAAGTAGTTCAGTACTTTTTAGATGATACATAGACATCCTTTGTAGAAAATAATTATTTATTAAACATTACTATAATGTTAGTATATCCTGTTTTATTATTTGGTAGGGGATACCGATTCTCTGCGGTTCTGAGGAATTGTGGGATATCGGATACCCATAGTTATTTATATTTGTATTCTACAGTAAATTGATTACTTAAAAATCAGTAACCTTAATGATTAATCATTTCTGATATAGTTTAAGTAATACTCCGGATTTTCACAAAATTTTACAAAAGACAATCAACTCCAATCATTTTTTTTTTCACTTTTCTTTAATTAGTTAATAATCCTAACTATTGGCTTATTCTGATAGAAAATAAAATATTCAATGATTTTTCATCGAATGACTATTCATCTTTGTATTTTCATGTATAAAAAAAATAGGGGCAAGAAAGCTCTATGAAAAAATGTTGGTTCAATTCGATGTTGTCTAAGGATAAATTAGAATACAGGTGTGAGCCGAATCCAAAGATTCTATTTATTATATCTATTTCAAATACATACATATTTATCTAGATATACAAGATTAAAAATAAAATAAATAACTAAACAACGAAAATGCTTCTATTGTTTGTTGGCTTGGATCCACAATAAATTCCACGGATCTTTAGGATTGGTGTATTCTTTTATATCCCTTAGCTTTGGATCATGAATTGAGTCAAGTATCACAACCTCTTCACCCATCCTGTATATTGTCCTTTTCGTTCCGTGTTAATCTCTAACTTGCAAAGCGATTTTCATAGCATGGGTGCACACATGTTGTGGAAATTTTAGGTAATCCTATTAGGCCCCCTTTAGGGTCCTGACATCCAAACTTGATGATATGCTAGATAAGTTAAGTAAGGCAAGAGTGTTTTCCAAGATCGATCTCAAATCAAGATACCATTAGATCCAAATGTATGAAGGAGATGAGTGGAAAACCACATTCAAGACATGATATGGTTTATATGAGTGGCTTGTAATGCTATTTGGACTATCCAATGCATTAAGCACGTTAATACGATTTATGAATCATGTGCTCCAAGAATCATTAAGAAGGTTTGTCGTGGTTTATTTTGAAAACATTATAGTGTACAGTCCCGACCTAAAGACTCGCCGATGACATCTCCAACGAGTGTTTAAAAAACTCCAAGCTGAACAGCTCTATGCCAATCTAAAGAAATGCAACTTTTGCCATTCCGAGGTGATCTTCTTTAGATTTTTTGTGAGCAAAGGTGGCATCTGAGTTGATGAAGAGAAGATAAGAGTGATCATAAAATGGCCTGAGTCAACCTATTCTGCCGATGTGAAAAGCTTCTACGGCCTGGCGTCATCCTATTACCAATTCATTAGGAACTTCAGTGCGACTGTAGCCCCGCACACCGAACTCTCAAAGAACAATGTTGAATTTAGATAGGGAAAGAAAGAAAGGAAGAGTTTTAAGGAAGTGAAAGAAAGGCTAACTACAGCCTCCATCTTAGCTCTACCGAGTTTCGACAAGATATTTGAAGTAGAGTATGATACATCCGAACTGGGCATAGGTGCTATACTAATGCAGGAAGGCCAACTTATTGCTTACTTCAGCAAGAAACTTTGAGGAGCCACACTCAACTACTCCATCTATGATAAGGAGATCTACTCATTAATCTAAGCCCTAATAGTGTGGCAACACTATCTCCTGCCTAAAGAATTTGTGATCTACACTAACCATAAATCCTTGAGATATCTAAAGAGCTAATCAAAGTTGTCCCAGAGACAAACCAAGTGGGTTGAGTTCATGGAGGTTTTTTTTTATATCATAAAATACAAAAGTGGTAAAAATAATGTAGTAGCCAACGCCTTATCGAGACGAGATACCTGATTGACCAAACTGCAGATGAGGCTACTTAGTTTTTCAACCATCAAGAATTTGTATGTTGAGGGCCGACACTTTGGTCTTATCTATGCCTGTTGTGAAGAGGGACGGACATTGGACGATTATCACAAAGAAGACGGATACTTATTCAGGAAGAGGAGGCTATGTATCCAGACCTATTTTACGAGAGAACTGTTAGTGCACGAAGTGCATGGAGGGGGATCAATAGGACATTTTCGCCAATGCCGAACTTATGAGGTATTATCCTCTAGATTCTTTTACCCAAGGATGAAGAGAGATGTACAATCCATGTTAGAAAGATGTGCAACCTGCCGAAAAGTAAAGAGTCGAACTAAGTAAGGATACTACCAACCCTTACCAATCCCGACCAAACCATGGTTCAAACTGAGTATGCACTTCATATTAGGATTACTTAGGACATCCCGAGGGAAGGACTCCATTATGGTGATTGAGGGTCGATTTAGCAAGATGGCATATTTCGTACCCTGTTTCAAGACTAAAGATGCTTCGGCTATCTCTTTTCTTTTCTTACGGGAAGTGATTAAGTTTCATAGCATGCCCAGAACCATAGTTTCAGATCGAAACCCTAAGTTCATGAGCTACTTTTGGGGGACACTTTAGAAGTAATTAGGAAGCAAGTTACTGTATAGTATGTCTTACCATCCACAAACTGATGGGCGGGCCAAAGTTGTCAACTAAATAGGTCGCTATTGGATGAAACATGGCTGATTGGAATCTATATCTGCCAATCATCGAATTCGGCTACAATTGAACTGTCCACAGTGTCACAAGCATGTCTCCATTCGAGGTTGCCTATGGGTTCAACACTAAGTTCCCATTGAATAAGCACCCTAATTGAGAACTGATGATGATGACTAGCTAGCCATTGAGAAAGTTGAAGCTATCAAAACCATGTATCAGAAGGCTATGAAGCAACTAAGTTGAGCTATTATTAAGCTTAAAAAGTGAAGTTAAGGGCAAAGCAAAAGAGAATTTCAACCAAGCGATTTGATCTGGATATACCATAGTAAGGAATGATTCCCAAACTTGAGGAAGAGTAAGTTATCTCCCAGAGCCGACGGACTTTTCAAAGTGCTTAAAAAGATCAATCCTAATGCCTATAGGATTAAATTACCTTAAGGATATAAAGTCTTAGACTGTTTCACATTATTGGCCTCTAACCTTACACTCTTAAAGACGAGCAAGCTGGGTCTGAACTAAATTTGATCCCAAATCTCAAACAAACTGGAGGGGATGATAGGGATCAAGAACCGATTACACGTTCCTAAGCCCAAGGGCTCTCTCAGGTGGTCTACCAAGCTCTCCAAGGTGAGTTAAGCGCTGAGGAGTAGTACCTACCCCAGTCCGATCTACCAAGTTACTTTGGTCTCTACACCATCCAAGAAGTTGCCAAGGTGAATCGCCTATACTTAAAGCTGACCCCTACCCGTACTTCAATCTAAGCACCAAACCAAGAAAAATAGCTATCTTTAAAGTGCCGAGGCAAAGGTGATAACTATGAAGGGCCGACCATCCGAAGCCAACCCTAATGTGAGTTGCCCCTTACCCATTCCCCTACCTAGCCCCAGCTGTCAAGGCACCAAGCTGTTGATGCCAAACGGACCCAATCAGGGGATTGCCCCTACTCGGCTCACAACGTTGTCAAAATCGCAGAATAAAAACACGCAAACACATACGCCATGTCCTTTCTGACAATCGTATGTCCTTTTAACAGAATATGTTTGCTACATACAAATTCACGATTTCTTGTACATTATCCTTCTTTTAAGTTAGCAAATAGTATCTCTTTTATCTTTTCTATAACATAGAATTTACCCTAACAATGCACTTTAAATAGATACATAATGTAACAACAAGAACACTAGAATACAGAGAATACACTAAACTTTTTCATTCTCGAGCTAAGTGTCCTTCTTATTCTTGAGCTACTCTTATCTAACCTATTTAAGCGCGGACTAGTGGTGAGTGACCTCCGACTATACTTGTACATCATATTAAGTATGGCTTGAGCTCTTGTGAAGTATTGGTGCATCATATCTTTTGTCGGTACACAGGAACCCCCTGCTCAACATTTGACTATCATTTGTTTTTCAAGTCATCTTACGACTTGGACCCATCCCTTTAGTTACGTGTGATATTGAGTTAATGTGTTTATTTACGGGTCCATACTAACTCAAGTATAAGGCTTAGAGTTCAATCAATACAACTCATCATAGAGTTGAACATGATGAGGCTAAGTGCAAATTGTTAATCCATAGCATGAAGTGTGAAATTTCCAAAAACAATCAAAAGAAAGGATAACACAATACAATCCTCAAGATTCTGTGCGGTGATATTGGGTAGCAACTTAAAAGTTTAACAACTAAGTGGTTATGAACATCAAAGTATAGGCAGTATACAAATATCTAGTTATTGATCAAAAGGCGACGATTATCATCTACAAAAGATGGCATTACAATTACTCAAATACCAAAATTTACATGAAGGAAGCAGTTATGATTACATAAACTCACAAATTTAAAAAACATGGATACAGTATTGCGGTTACGCTACCAAAAAGAAAGATTTTTCAAAACTTTTCAATCAAGTGCTAGACACAGCTACATGTCCAATAATGTGATTCAAATTGTAAAATATGTTTAAGCAACATTGGAAAACAGTAGTTATGAGTGGTTGCAAACCAAACCAACATGAAGTTATGGTGGTTTCTCAAAGAAGTTAGTTATGAACCATCCATCATTATCATTAATAACATTTAAAGTTGCAGTCCTAAAAAGAGAAGAGAAAAAATCCGACAAATTGCTAAAAACCATAATGATGAATTGCTCGTTCCCACAAACGATGCAAATTATTGATGGGTGATTCTCGTTTCAATACACAAACACTTACAACATAAGAAAACGGTTATGAAGGGTACCGGAGGGTGCTCTAGCACAGTCACTCCAATACCTAAGTTAGCTCTCTTGTCATGTAGAGAAAAATGTTAAGTTGTTAAGGAAAAGAAAAAGAGAGAACGGAAGAGGGGTCCCTTACTTGGGAGTCTTGCCTAGTATTTATAATGAATTAATGAAGATTATCCCTAGATCGGGTCATTAGATTGAGCTTAAATATTGGGCCCATCAATATAAACTCACATAATAATTATCCAAAATTACTTATCAACATCCATGAACTTTCAAAGTGTAACTTTTAACTCCTCTAAATTTTGATAAATTGGTAAACAACCATCATAAATTAAAAATAACCCTTTTCAATTTTGGTTTTAGTGCACAAACACCTCCTAAACTTACCAAAATGTGCTTTAATATCCCCCTAAACTTTGACTATAATATGACTTTCTTTAACTAAAAAAAGAAATGTTTTTTATATCATCAATTTATTAAAGTTTAGAAAGTAAAAAACTATACTTTAAAAGTTTAGGGGATTAATTCATACTAAAATCAAAGTTTAGGGAGATTATTTATAATTTCACTTTATTAAATATACATTTTTCTTAAGAGAAGCGTATTAGGGATTGGTAGATTATGTGACTAGACTATGTTAGCTATAGTAATTTGCTTTAGAAAATGGTAGAAAGACAGCAAGAAAGAGGTAATGTGAAGATACATTACCAATAGAGATATAATAAGCTTTAGGTTTAGGATTTATATTAAGTCTGAGTTGATTCTTTTCAACATAAATATAATATTATCTTAATTCTAAGAATACAAATTAAGAGAAGTAGGTGGAAATATTTCCATATTATGGCACAAAAGTTCCTCACCAAAAATGAAGAGAAAAAGATGAAAATGAGTAAAAACTGAGCAAAATTATAAAAATACCCATACAAGAAAATTTAAATGAGTCTTATAGGTTTCACATTTCCTTCCACTTCCATCATGTGAATCAAAACAAGAAATGGATATTATATTTCCTTCCATTTCTTCTTATTGCTTTTCCATCAATTTCTATTCATTTCCACACTACCTACAATGACCAAACACAATTTCATTTTTCTTGACCAAAAAATATAAGGTTATTTTAACAGCCATATTATATTATTTAATAAATTTTACATGATAAATATAGGATGTGTTAGGATCTATACTTATATACCACAAAGTATAAGTTTTAGGGTTGACTAGGAATGTCTTATACCTTACCTTATAGAAAATGGTTCTAAAATTGTTATCCAAAGTTTACTTTATGACTCTTAATATCCATTTAAAACTAAACTTATTAAGTAAAGTATGGGTGAGTGTTACACCCCCGAATAGGAAGAGTCGTAATAATTTCTCCATGTAAACTAACCTAAGATAAAAACTGAACTCACAGTTGCTATCATAGATATAGTCTACACAAGGCGTATGTGACTCAACTAGCTTGAATTATCCGTTCTGATACCTATAAATAATCAAACATATGATATGGTTTTACAAAATATCTATTGTATATAACCTATTGTCTCATAACACAATAGTACTTACATAAAAGTCTCGTGTCCAAAGTTATAATTTACAATTGGAGTTACCAAAAAATATAGGTTTTACAAACTATTTACAATAAGTTAGAAAAACTAAATAAGTTAGAAAAACTAGTAAGCGTCCTAAGGTATTCCAAATTAATTCTCTTCAAAATTCAAAAGAAAGGTTAAAAGCCTAGGTTCAGTTGATTTTTTGTTCCTCACTTTCCTAGTCAACAATACACTAACCTAGGAGTAGTGGTATCTGAACATCTTGGTCTTTACTCTGTACCTGTAAAAGAATTTATAGGAGTGTGAGTACAAATAGCTCAATAAGTGAAACAGAGTTAGAAGAGTACCGAACAATCACAAGCAAAGTTATTAATTATAATAAAATGTAATGCAATTAATCATATGAAATATCGTACAATATTATCCGGTCTATTGTAAGGTTAGAAAAATTACATCTACTCCAACCTAGATTGAGGATTTTTATCACAACTTAAATCAAACCAAACTCAAGCTTGTACAATGGAGAACACTCTCCTCCTGTGACCGCCTTCAAACTACAACCCTTACTCTTGCTACAACCTCTTCACTTATCACTTTATTCAACTAAGAATAGGGAATGACCATTTCAACTATCCTTATTGAAGGAAGTCGGTATTTGGCGTAATACTCCTAATTGTTTCCCCTAACGAGTATTATGCATGTTCAATTTGTTGTAGTTGAATCAATATTAGTTGTACTTAGGGGTGACTAAATAAGTTCATATAATATAGAAATAATACGATCATGTAGAGTATCACACCAAGAGTTCAACTCTTGTCACAAGGGAATACGAAACACACATGTGGTATGCACACAAACAACTAATTACAAACACAAACCAAAGTACTCCTGAGCCTCCAAATACTTTAATACAGTATCTTAATAAGTGGTTGATAACTCTTATTTTAAATATATTTCAAATGGTAATTTTATAGTATTTCTCTTATATCTTTGGGTTTTTTTTAAAGAAATTAATACTTAATTGAGTAAAATTTTGATTTCAAGGTTTGAACGCGTTCTCGAATTGAAAATGAAGAAAAAAAGAAAAGAAAAGAAAACAAGTTTCACTCAATTTTGAGTTTAAATGAATGAGTTATGAAGTTACATAAACAATAAACGAAAGTAGCAATTTTTTATCAGAAAGTTACACAGACTGGGACACATCTGTGTCCCCAGGCTGTATCCATATAGGATAATTTTTGTACTAAGGTTAGTAAGTTACACAATCTAGAGACACAACTGTATCCCAGGTTATGTCTGATGATGAAAAAAGAAATTTCATAATACATTATATAAAGATTTGTGAGAGTTTTGAAGAGAACTTTGCACATTCAAAAGAGAAGGGACTTGAAGAGAAGGAAGAGCAAAAGGTGGAAGCAACACCTAACTTCAAGATTGAAGGGATTTCTCATTGACAATAGGGGTTTTTCATGTTTTACTTCTTGATTTTACTACACTTTTCTTTTAATTTCATCATGATAGCTTAAAATTCTAATATTTAGGATTGTGGAACATAGGGTTTCATATGACTATTAGATTTATTAATAATTTTTAATAAAGTTTTTATCTTTTTTTATTCAATTATGCGTTTTAATTGTTAATTGATATTTCTAGAATATTAATCTATGATATTATACATGATGACTAAGAAATCACATGAGTAATAAAATCTTGACATAATGGAAGAAAATTACATGTATACTTAGAGATAAGATATATGATTCTTCCAAGAAGTTATTATTTTTATATAGGAATTCATTGTATATTAACGAGATTCTAAATTATATTACTAAGTGAAAAAATTTCAGTAAATAATTTAAAATTAGGGTTAATATGCTTGAGAAAAGTATTAACTTTGATTATTAATCTCTCTGGTCAATAATAATAAAGATGGAATTGATAGATTTTTAGCAGTCACATGTTAAACACTAAGGGAAACAATTCCTAAATATGTTATTTGCCTTTTTGAAATCGTTCTTAATTTTGTCGCTTCCTAAATTACTTAGTTAAGTCTCATAATTAAATTAGTTTGTTAATTTTAGTATTTTTAATTCATTTAACCTATCACGATTTTTCGGTTAGATAATAGAGTTAAGGTTAATATTAATATTCGAGATCTCTGAAGGATCAACTCGAACTCACATCTGTTATATTAAAACTAATAGGTGTACTTGTCTATACATCATTAGTCAAGTTATAATCCTAACTTACATGTTCATATGCTCACTACAGAAGATTCAGGTTATCAATAGTCCGACCATTAGGAAATCCTATATACATAAAACTCAAATTTAGTTTTCGTAATAATTACGAAAATATTAGGGTTTTATCTAAAACAGTTATATATATTATATATATAAAGTATATTATCATAATAATATATAGTTATACATTATATATATATCGAGTTAAGTTATTAATTAATTAATAATATACGTTATTATACTATTATATATAATATATCGTTTTGATTGTATTAAAACGTACTTTTAATTGATTAAATTATGTTTTAATTCCAATAAGGTAATCGTAATACGAACATTCTAATAATGTTATAGAGTTATAGGTTATATTATCTAAGATTGTTTAATTTTAATAAAGATAGTGTCATTGGGTTCGTACAGACCTAATGATACGTATTATTAATCCAATTTCTAGAGATGACTTTTAATGGGTAATTCAAGTTTTTAACACAATTATACACATCTAATCAAATATTATCATACTATATGTATTTTATATTATTAAATTATATTTTACCTAATTTGTCAATATATCTCTATAATATTGGTATTATCTAATCCTAATACATATATAATATATCCTGGTTATTAAAATATCATTAAATATATTAAAAATATGTTTTTTCTCCAATCTAACTGGTATACAGATAGATATTTTTTATTTAACTATTTATCATATTTTAACCTATAATTATTAGAATTGGGTATCAGCTCCTTATTTAAGCTATTTTTTTATGTAAATTCATAATAAATAGTTTAGGTTACCAAATAATTTCCTACAAATTTCTATAGACTCCTAAAAATATGAATAATTCAATTATCACTTAGTTTTGTGTTATCAATTCATCGCTTATATATTCGAAATTACAATTTTATCCTTAAATTGCACTTAATTACCCAAATATGTTTCTTTTTGCAACATATCCTAACATCATTATACTTCATTAGAAATTAGTATAGGTCAATTTCACTATTTAATTTCATAAATCCTATTTATTTCACATTTTCAACCTAATTTCTAGCTACTTTTAGGTTGAAAAATATAATAAATGTTAAAAATATTCAAATAAAAAATCAGGCTACATATTAATTATCTATATATCATGTATATCTTACATAAAAATTTTGAGGTAGAAACAATATCATTTGATACATTTATTTTGAACGTCAAAATTCGGATGAATAGTGACTTTCTTAAACAAGTATATTAATATTACAAATTTTTCAAAAATAAAAATGTCACATGGAAGCATGTATGAAATAATCTAATTATAAATTTTTTACAAATTTTTCTAGGTGGAATTACTATTTTTTAAAAATAATAAAAAATATGGTAGAAATTTGACCTAATTGTTTTTTAGTGCTCTAGTGGTCGTAAGGTGGTAGGGGTTTGTCGGACTAGCTAGGCGCAAAGGTGGAATACCTAGGGCCGGTTAGGTTCCATTATCGATTCACTTTGGATTCGATTTCTACCTTAGCTCGAAAATTCACCTATTTTTCTTTTCTTTTTTCTAATTTTTCCTTTAAATGTATCTGATTTCTAAAGATGTAAATTGATGTCCTAAATCCTTTATATAGTTGTTTGGGTCAGTCTCCAATAGCCATGACTTTTAAGTGAAAATTTCTTCCCTTATCCAATTGCTAATCCAAGCATGATGTGGCCTTTGTTGATGAATTACTTTTGGATTCGGCACTGTAGTGTAATAGGAGTGAGCCACAGTGAGAACCGGCAAATTCTCAATTGACTTGAAGTTAAAAAGATAAGTTTAGATGGATATTTTGCTTAAATGTTAATATTATATATATTTTATATTAGTATTTAGTTATTTTATTAATGTACGAGTATATTTCCTATGTATATATCATGTGTAATAGATAACTATACTCATAAAATTATGTTTCTAACATCTCTTTTATTTTGAAAATACATTTCTTAATTATTTTCATAACTTTAACACATAATATACACAATTAGGTAATTTAGGATTAATTTACGGATACAATTATTATTTATACTAAGTATACTAATAAAAATATGCAAACATTCATATAGTAAGTTATACTATATTATCGCATTTTATAACTTAATTAACTTATCTTTAAGTTTTCGTCACAATTCAAACTCGATTTTAGGGGTTTCAAGTAATTTGATATTATATTAAATAATCATATTCTAGAGGTAAAATTGAGATTTTAGGTCGCTATTTTCGAAATCTAACTTCATCGAATCACTTCGACTAACTTTTTTATCTTAATTGTAAAGTTTGAGCTCAATCGGATAATTTTTTCCTAAAAGCCCTAAATCTAGATTCTGTTGTCCTAAATACAATTTTAGGAACTTACAATAAGCACCTTATATAATGGGGTTGTTTACTCTTACCTATATTTAAGATGTAGATGGTGCTATAAAAACCTATTACCTTCAAGCTATTATGATCATTTTGCAAAGTAAATTATTTTGGGTGTAAATAGGAAAATGATGATATTTTTATTAAGTCTATTCTAGTATATTTATATAGCAATATACACTCACATCAAATGATTAAAATTAATGGTTAAGGTCGTTGTAGCGTAATAGTATCATCATTAGTTTCCTATTAGAATAGATTATGATTTAAATCTCCCTTCCCCCAAATTGTTACATAGTCAGGGAAAAAAAATGATTAAAACTAATGAAATAATAATGAAATGACAGTCATCTATAAGTAGAAACAGTAGTGGTAGTAATAATAGCTCATATTACACAATTGAAAAACATCTAATGTGCATGTAGCCGTTCTTCTTTAGTTAGCTATTGTTTATCATTCTTCATTATCATTTTCAATGCACCTTTTTCACTAGTTTGGCATTATTGTCATGTGATACATATGCAAATAATAGAGGTTCTTATATTTGTTTCTCTTGTCATTATGTCGTGTAATCTTTAGAAGACTATATAGGTTCAGTTATTGAAAAGATAAGTGTATAAAATAAACTATGGTGAAAATGATGTTTCTCAGATAAACATATCTTAATGTTTTGATACTATTATGGTAGGTAGGTAGAAGCTAAATAATTGTTTTATATTTCTATTTTTAGTTGTATTATATTGTTTGATGATGAAATTTGAAGGGTGTTATTATATAGAGATCGTTATTTATGGAAGGTCTATATATATAATCTTTAACTGTAGTATAAGAAAGATATGAGATGAAACTTAATATATGTGTATGTATGCATGTACATGTGTGTGTTTGAGATGATGTGCTTTCGACTTTATCAGCACAAGTTAAGAGAATTTAAAGCTTGGTATTAAACAATTCCATATGCATTTTTTGTTGTTAGTTTGCTTGTATTGTATAATTTAACTAGTATCAAGCCTTTTTTGTTATTATTATTATTATTATTATTATTATTATTATTATTATTATTTTACTGTTTAGTAAGGATCCATTGAAATGTAACCAAGACAAATTGGAAGGCACTTCAAGTATCGCAAATCTGGAACTATAGAATGTGGATACAAATCTCACCATCTAATCGATATTTTCTTATACAAAGAATTGCCTTAGTTTACTATTGGATGGTTCTACTTTGCTCTATTCTACTGTGCTCTACTTTACTTTAATTGATTTTGTTTACTCTACTCAAGGTTCATTCTACTATGCTCTATTCTACTCCTCTGTTAGCTTAAATCTTGCTCATTATAGCGCTCAGATTATTATAGTTCACTTGCAATCAATCGTTAAGCATTTTGGCATTTTCTCTAACATATTTCTTATATTTTATTTTTATGAAGATATTGATTATTTACTAAAGGTGTTTTGGCATTTTCTCTAGCATGCTTCCTATATATTATTTTTATGAAGATATTGGTTGTTTACTAAAGTACTATTGGGCATTTCAAAAACCCTTTCATGTACTTTCATTTATTTACTAAAATGCCACTGGGGCATTTTTTTTGTGTGTATGTATGTGCCGTGTATTTGCTCGCAAGCGCACGTTTGTATGTGTGTGTGCTTACATGTGTGTGTGTATGCATGTGTGGGTGTTTATGTATGTATGTATGTGTTCAACATTCAAAAATTCTTATTTAGGCAATTCATACTATTCGCACATGGGTTTTTGATCTAACATTTGTGTGTATGTATATGTGTGAACCCTAATATCTATTTTTGAGTAATATCTTGTACATTTTAAGTTTTAGTTTGATATATTTTCGATAAGTCAAATCCTTAAAGATTTCATTCATATCCTCTTAAAACCCATTAAAGCTCTTAAAAAATCACATACCTTAAAAACCAAAACAATCTTGTTCTTGTTTTCTTCCAATAATGGCCTAATTATTGTCCTCCTACATATGTCATGTGAGATGCTAAAATTGCTAAAAATTTACACTCAAATAAAGCATGAAATGACTTCTCCTCGATCAAGTTAGGTGCTACTAAAATTGAGGCTTCTATTTAGCAATCATTGAGAACATAATCGCAAAAGTGAAATACTACTAACATGAACTTAGGTAATCATTTTTACGTTGTAAATTCTTGTAGCAAATTATTATTGTAAGTTAATCGATTTAGAAGTAGGTAAAAGCATTAGTAAGAAAGAGACTGTTATCTTGGCATACATTGTTAGAGGAATGGATAGATACATTATGCTTAAAAGTTCATTGTTGTGTAAGTCGTTATATAAGCATAGTTATGCTTCTGTACTCCTGGACCAAATGAAATTAGTTTTAGTGATCAACAAGGGAGAAAAGAAACTTGCTCTATAGGTAGAACACATGTCATGTCCTTTCAAATGCGAAATTGAAAAAAAAATTAATTTAAATGATAAAATATCAGAGTTTTGCAATAAATGTTCATCATGGGCATTTAAATACCTAGAAGAAGATACGGTGATTGAGATTTCCATAAGAGTAAAAAAAGAGATCAAAGGTACTATTTGAGTGTTTGAGTAGATGCTACACCTATAGCCATTCACAAAAGCTAAATTTTCTTAAGCAAAGAGAATTAATGGGATATATGAACAGCTATTATGTTATTAACTTGAGATTGGTTTCGCAGGTTTTTCTCTTTAAAAATCTAAATAGAGCGCTAAAGATTTAAAAACTGCCTTGGTATGGATTTATTATTATCTATTATTTGATTATATTTGACTTTCTATTTCCAAGATTTGACTAAATATATCTTATTTTTGGGACATAAATTTTTATAGTTTTATGTTTATTACTCTTTTATCAAATTGGCTAGTTGATAACTATTAAATTTAGTTAAGCTTCTAAAGTTTGTGGTTATTGTTACATATATAGAAATTCTCCATAATGAAGGGACTTCCAAGGAAATGCTAAGATTTCCATGGTCAAATTTTTAGGAAAAATTTGTGAAACATTTTTTATTCATCTTTAATAGCATGACTTCATAGCACCCTTAAAGATATGATTCCATAAAAAACTTATTGGTGTAAGGTCTTAAAAAAAAAAACTTGTTATGATTTGAAATCATGAAAAATCTAATAATGTAAAGCTACCAAATCTATCATTTTCAAGTTTATTATTCTTTTATAAAAGAAAAAAAAAGTTCATGTTTATTTATCCATGGTGATTCTCAATATTCTCGATTTTTACTTTAATTTCCTCCACCTTATACTAGTTTTTATTCTTTTAAAACGATTAACTTATGTTGTACTACATTAGTAATTTATACAATTTAGTAGTAGTACGCAATCTCCACATCTACATTGCTAGCAAGTAAGCCCATAAAGCCATCACATGCCAAGGTGTAATCTTAAGGAGATAATAAGTTTAAATGATAATCAGTAATCCTATTCAATACTCATTAAAAGATTAAAAGAGTAAAAATTTTCACATTTCAATATGAATGATTTTTTTCCCCCTCAATTGTGCGAACAATATTGGAAAGTGAAAATTTTTTCGATTTGTTTGAACTCCCATTCAATTACACATTTTTAGTATCATATTAACTTTATAAATGATAACAAATCATATTTTGATTATACTATGGTTAGGCCTTCAAAAACTTTTCAAACTTTCATCCTTAATCATACAATAAGATAAAACAAAGCACAATAAATCAAGGACAAAATTCATGGTGCATCACAATTTCATTAATTCTTACTCATAGCTAATCATTTCATTTCAAAAGGCATGTTCCAAAATCATTTCCCACGTGTACTCTCTCCATGCTTATGTTTGGAATAAGGGGAACGTGAGGGAAAGGATAGGAGTGTATATATTATATATATGAAATGAATAGAATTGGTAAGAAAATAGATTTATGGGTTCTATCAAAATTTATTTTCTCTCAAGATGCATGGAAGGTAGAGGGTAATTAAAAAGATAATCAAATTGTATGTTTTTCCTTTTGTAATTGATTAATTTATTAACTATCGCGAGTATTTTAATAATTTAATACTATATCGTGTTTTGTCTTATTAATTACTTTTGCTCATCTAACTAAGCATGTACTAAAGAAATAAATATTTTAGTTCTTTCTATCATTCCAATCTGTTTTTCTTACTTTCCTTTTTGCCTTTTAATTGCTTCCTTATGGCTTTGTTCATATTGAGGGGACGAGAGGGGAGTAAAGGATTTTGAAGGGGATTTTTTTTTATTAATTTTGAAAAGGAAGGGAAAAAGAAGGAAGTAGATTTAGGAAGGAAAAAATTTTTCCTTAAGTTCAGCAAAAACTATTATTTCTAATTGATAGAAAATTGTGAGGAAATTCGAATAAAATAACAAGATACTCTAAAATAAAAGTAAATTTCTAAAATATTAGATATATGGAATTTTAACAAAATAAAAATTTATATCACCAAATTTTCTTAAATTGCTTTCTCTTCTTATCCCAAAAAAAAATATATATATAATTTTTTTTTCCTTTGTAATTTTACCCCTTACTTTCCCTCCCTACTAATTTTCCCCTCTTCCCAAACACAGGGTGAAGACTTTAAACTATCATTACCTAGTGTAGGTACAGACATCCATTAAATCTCAAATAGCTAATAAACAATCAAACTTGGTCACCTCAAAGGGAGGAATTCCATCAAAACAACATCATAAAAGCCATGAGAAAAATTCAAAGGATGTCATGCCCATCATGTGTGTCCATGCTTGTGTGTTTGAAGAGAAATAATAATACACTTGCATTTTAGCAATTATATTGTCAGAAAAACAATACTTGTTCTTCTTCACAATCACACTTAATATACCCATGCTTTTCTCGCACTACCACCGCCAAATTCAACATTGCTCATCTTTCTTTCTGTTTTTTTTTTTTTTTCCAGGGGTCAAATACTTGTAACACACTCTCTTGAATTCAATTTTCTTCCTGTCACACTTTTACGGATTCTAACTTTTGGGAACTATTGTATTTTCTTTAATTTTTAGAGACTTTATGAGAGGAAAAATCTAGATAAAGAAAAGAAAAACAGAAGAGTAAAGAAAAAGCAAGACAATGTGAAAGGCTGAAGTTGAATATTTCAATATTGATGAAAACACGTGTATAGTTTCATGTTCCGGACTAGGAGGGATAGGGAATAAAAATAGAGGGCTCGAAAATGTGCAACTAAGGGATTTCATTTTCTTTTTCTTTTTTCACTTATTTTTTATTAAACTATAAGTATATGTGTTTTCATTATTTTTCTATTTTCATATTTATATTATTATTTTCTACACTTTATACGTAGATTAGTTTCATAATTGATTTACAATAATAAAATTGTGAATATATTTAATTAATTAATATAATAAAAACATGAATAATATAAAAGACCACCATATAAATCATTTTTTTTTCCTTTTCCTTTTTGCTTTTTAAGAGAAGTGAGTGGTCACCAACCATTTTGGATGGGTCACACCAACTACAGTCATGGGATTGGTCACATAACTCTTTATCCTTAGAATACGTTTATAAATAAAAGGTTTTAATAATATTAATATGACATACTCTATGGATTAATGAATGATATATAAATATTCATAAAATTTTAATACATATTAGTAAATGAATATACTTTTCAAAAAAAAATACTAATTATGTTTTCACATAATAAAATTTTATAAATAGTTATACGACACTCATCAATTCACATGTCAAAATTTTATAAAAGAATGCTTGATACAAATACCTATACCAAGTACCATTTTCCCTTTATAATTTAATTTGCTAGATGCTTAACTTGAGGGAGGTGCTTGGTGAAGACTCAGTTCTCCATTTACTTTTTCTATCATAATTAGCTATGTGGACAATGTATCATAAGCCATAATTATATAAAACAAAAGGTTGGGACTTACAAAATAACTAAATAAAAGTAAAGAAGCTCTACTTAGGGCACAAATTTATAAAGTAAAAAGGTACTTTAGATAAAGAAGTGCTTAGATTACAATTTATTTTATATTATTTGGTTAAGTATATTCCACATTATATTATTAAATTGGTTATTGTTAATCAATTATATGTTGGCGAGGGTTTTGCTAAGTAACATGGACACATAATTATTATTTATTATGCATAGTGTAAAAAACCAAAGTAAGTATATGCAAATAAGAAAGGGCAAAAACTTATGTATAGTGTAATTTAACTTTCTTTTTTTTTTATTTTATCTTTCTTTCGATAGATAAAAAGGTGAGAAGGAAAGGAAAATTTTATTAATAGACAATAATATAAGTCATATTTACAGTTAAAATACTTCTATATGAATTAAAGCTTTATTCTTTTTCTTTTTGGCCAAAATTAAATCTTTATTCTAGCAAACATTTGTAAGGGTAAATTGTAACTCTAATAAATTTTTCTCTCAATTCTCTTTATGTATAAATAAAAAAAAAAAGAAATGGAAAAAAAAAATCTGCGGTCTCACGGGAAGATTTTTGGCTGTTCCAAATAATGGGTAATCTTTTGACAAAGTAATTTTTCCTAACCCTTCAAACCATTCCTTCATCGTTCCTCCAATAGAACCACACTATCTCTATACCTGTGATTCATGATTAAAGAAGAAAAAAAAAAAGAATTAAAGAAAAGAAAAGGAGGAGAAAAAGGTTAAAAAGAAGAAAAAAAAAATTCGACAGTAAGCAATTGAGAATGAATTTTTGTGAACTTGACTTGTCCTCTAAGCCCGTTGAAACGCCAAGAAATAGCTAACAGCCTATATGAATTATCCATTTTTTTTATATATTTAATTTATATCTATTTAAAATTTAATATTTAAAAAATTATTATATTTATATCTTATTTATTTTATTTCATAATTATAATAAAACGATAATTAAAATCTTAAAAGAAAAGTTTTAAAAATATATTTTTTATATATTAAAAATAATTATTTTAATTAATATTTAAAAAATTATATTTTTTCATCCTTTTTATATTTTATTATTTACAAATACAAATATTTAAATAAGATAAATAACGGATAAACCAAACGGAATCTAAAACTTATATATATATATATATATACATATGCTTTCACTGAAATGGTAAATCATCTTCATAAGATTTCCTTCAAAACGTTTTCTTAATGTTAGGACAGCATAATTCTTATATTACAATGCACAATACAGTGTCATCAAAATGGGGCACACACAGAAGACAGTAGATCGTGCTCTCTCTCTCCCCCTCCCGAAGTCCAGAACTATCATGCAATATATGTACACAGCAATACATATAAACAAGATAACTAAAGTTGTTGGTCAATCATCAAATAACAGCTGCTTTAGCGCTTCGTTGAAAAATGCAATATTCCCGGTGCAGATGAATAAACTCGACCTTCCATCGATTTAACTGCTGAAATTTTTCATTATTATTATTGATATAACATTTTTAGCAATTTTGGCACAATGTGCTAGGGATGGTTCACTTTTGTACTTACAGAATCGGTAAAAGCTTATTCAGTCATCCACGAATAAAGGATTTCCCTCTTGCAAGAGAAAAGAAGAAGGTACATCATGTTACCTTAGGCCTCAAGTCCTTGCTTAAACTTTAACAACAGCAGACACTATATTCCTCACAAAATGGAAATGGAAGGTTGTAGGAGCCAAATCGATTCGGCCTAACCCTTCAAAAATGGTTAAGATAACCTTGATGGTCAAGGCCAACAAAAAGTCTTCCGACAAAAAATTTTCTTCCCCGACTTTGTAATTTCTGCTGTATTTTTCATCGTGTAACAGTATAACAGGAAAAAAAAAAACAAGGCTAACTTTAAAAAACCAAAATCTTCATCAAAATGCATCTCGGTCATTACACAAATACAGCCCAAGGCGCATCTACAATTTGCAACATGTAATCAACATAATAGGCACTCCCTTTCGTGCTTCTAATCTAAGCAAGTTTGGTAAATAACCAAAACCAAATATAAAGGTATACGCTAGCTACCATATACAACGTTGGAAAAATCTTTAATTTCAATAAATAAATTCCAACCCCCTTTCTTCTTCTTTCTGCAAAATCTCCCTTTTATTTTCTCCTCCTCTTCCCTCTAATAAGATACAATACTGGTAAATAATAAAATATTAATATGTACACCAAAAACTTTCCTTCGCTAGTTGCCTCCGCCCCCGCTAAGTAAATAAAATCAGATAAAACCCTCCACCACCACCCGCCCCCACCGTGACCAGCTTTATCTAAATTAGATCGTTGATTTAAGAATCCCAAACATTCTTACTCAGACCCGGTTCACTTAACCAGATCCGACACCCACCAAACATCAGGGCCCGATTGCCCGTTCTCAGCACGATCCAGAGAATTCTCCTTACTAAGCTTTTCAAACATCCTAGTCCGCAAGTCCCGACCCGACTCGACCCGTTCCATTGGAGGCTCTTCCACACCCCCCTTCTCCCACATGTCCAAATATCCGAGCCCGGCCCGACCTATATTGGATGTCGGTGTTGTTGGCATGCTGCGAAATCCGGGTCGGATCCCGGCAAGAGGAGACCCAAAAACCGACCCGCTAGCTTGATTAACACCCCAAGAAGAAGGAAAAGACTTAACCTTATCAAGCTGCATATTCCTCAAAGAGGCCACCATCTCGTTAACTGAATTCAACCCAAGTGAACGACTAAGCGATGGAGTCATGGGAGACACCGGTGGCGAATCCTCCGGCGACATGTTGATCGGCGGGGCGATAAATGGGACCGTTTTGGAAAAGGGTACGTCGACTTCAGCCGAATTGACACTTCTAGGACTTGGGTTTGGGCTCGGCTGATGACTAACCACCCTTAGTTGGTCGGGGGTGTGAGCAAAGAAACACACGCGCCGCCTGCAATTGACGCCGTCCTTGCATGGCTGAGTGCGGTAACGCGCCGGGTGAAGCCAGCACTCGAACACACCGTGCGCGAACTCGCATGCGTCACCTTTCTTACAACTTCCCTTGCGATATTCCGGACATGCTGTCCCTGAATAGTGATATCTGTAAAACGATGATGCCATCAAAAAATTTAATCCAATTAGCTTATTCAAACTTATAGAACTTACATTTATGTAACCTAAGGCATAGTTGAAGACATATTTAAAAATACAAAATGAGCAATTTAACTTTTTTTTTATTAAATAAACTCGTTGCAATACTTCAAAACTATATTTTCCTAGATTGCATGTACAACAAACGAGTAATTATATTTTTCTAAAGCATGTTAAGCATGCAAACTCCATGAACTCAATCCATAGTCCTTAGTGTTATATATTATATTATATATCAAACCAGACGTTTGTGGCCGAACATTTATAATATCGAAACAAGCAAAATTTCACCTATTTTTCTACTAAATTTACAAAGTGATACCTGCGTGGATCGCGTCGCCGCGCTTTTTCACCAGGGTGAGCGAAGGGACACTCGGTCCAGTCATGCGACCTCCCACGCGTGCACCGCCTCACCTTAAACTCATACATACGGAACTGATCGCATGAGAACGCGTCCACAGGCGCGTCGCACTCACCACTGTGCAGTTGCAACAGTTCCGCATCGTAATCCACGTCCTGTTCATTAGACGGCAAGTAGTGGCCCAACGCCGCTATCAGGTCCTGAAGATGATAACCGTTATTATTACAATCAGTAAGAGAGGAATTAACGGCGGTGAAGTCTCCGTTAGAGTGGGTCTGTGGAGAGAGAGAGTAGATCTCATCCGTCGGATTGTCACTGGGGGGCCAAGGAGGAATCCCTACCGTCGTATTGGGAGGCCGGTGTGGCTCTCCAAGCATCATCGTGATTTTGCAGTTAGTTGGAAGTTGAGTTCATGGTCATGGTGTGTCGTGTCGGGGAGGGTATATAAATTGGCAGTGAAGTGGTCCTAACCCTGGTTAGGTAGAAACTTAATCATGGTTGGGTTAAAATTACTAGGAGCGAATGTTACTGCTGCGGTTAAAAAATTGGGGATGGGTAATTTCACCTGGAACATCGGAATTTGGAGGAAGGACGGTGTCGGATGGTTTACACGTGGAAAGATTTGGTGCTTACGTGGCAGATATTGTGTGATTTTTGAGGAAGTTAAGGTGACTGCCGTGTGGGTTAAGCAAATGGTAGAATTTTTATTTTGCAAGTACGCCCCTAGTGTGCGTGAGGCGGTGGAACATGACATAGGCAATAATAGATTTATTTAATGATTATTTGGTGAATTAATGTGACACCAGGAATCCGGCAATAGTTAACAGCAATGACTTCTAGGGAACCGTATTTATGAGGATACTATTCTTTCAACGTGGTGAGTATCTTTTGATAATTTTTGCCTCTCATTTTATTATACACCGATTATTTTTACTATATAAAAGTGTTTGTGGCTACTGCGTTCTCGATGGTAGTATTGGGCTTGGACTACAAGATCGATATATATGCCTATCTAAGGAGATATGCATAAGAAATTAAAACTTTGAAATAGATATTTTAATATTTGAATCAGTAAAATAAATATGAAAAGAAAGTAATGGCAACAGCATGTGTCGAGAGCTAGGATTTTAAATCCTATCCCTTGAGTATTTCAAGGGTATTTATAGGTATGAAATGGTAAATTTATAATTGAGAAGGATTCCAACAATTCTTTAATCCTTATAAATTTTCAATTGTCGTAAAGTAAACGGAAGAGAGAATCGTTGGATTGATGAAAAATGCCATAAAAATCGTTTAGGTTCTTGCCTTTTTCTCATTTAAATGTGTTTAATGGGCTAAGTTTGGTATTGAAGATTGTAAACCTCGTAATTAGATATTTAGAATTTGATTCGTAAAATTTAAAGTTATTGATTAAGTTGTCTAATCAAATCTAAATTTTATGATAAAATTAGAAAAATTAACAAAAGTAATCATGTGAGTTTATATTTAAAAAATATATAATTAAATAATTAATTATTATAATATTGAATTATATATATATCATCCATTATTCATCGAAAATACTTAAAACGAGTTCCGATAATTAAAAAATCAATAAAGATAAATTATATGGATACTTAAAATCATAAAATAAAATAAATAATATTTATGAATATTTATTTATATGATATATGTATTTACGTGTAGATAAAAGTATTCAAAATTATTTAAAATACTTAAAATATATTAAAATAATATTAATTAATGAAATAAAATTCAAAATATTAAGGAAAAATAAAGAAAAATATGAAAAAGCATGGAAATGTTCACAAATGAGACATGGCATGTTGGAAATTAAAGAAAAAATAACAACCAATAATATTAGGCCAAATAGAAAGTGAACAAAAGAAGAGATAAGGAGCATATAGCACTTGTAAAATTAAAGAAAAACCTTAACCACCTCTAAAGATATAGCAAACCTCCATCAAAACTCATTTTGATCATTTTAGAATAAAAAAAAAATTAAGGAGAGGAGAAAAAAGAAGAACGAGTATGTTTTAAGAAAAATTAGAAAAACATTGTGCAAATAGAGTTTAGAAGGAAAGACCATATCCAATGATCACTTGAAAAGAAACTAGACCAACCATCATACAGTAAACCACCCACCTAAGTAGGCCGACACCCCAAGGTAGTTGAAGATGACGACGAGGTTGGTTTCTGGTGACTTCTTAAATTTGATCTGATTTTTAGTTAATTGCTAAAAATAATAAATTAAGTTTGAAAAATTATAAAATTTGATATTCCAAGCTACTTTTCTATGTAGATTTAGGGGAAAATGTTAATTTAATAAATTCAAGTCCCGTGATATGCACTATTTAAGAAACCCTTAAATCTGAACTAGTTTTTAATATTGAAGTAAATGACTTTAATAGTATAGTTTTGACCTTAAAATTTTTGTATAAACTATTTAGAATATATATATATATATATATAGCTGTGCTATGAAGAGTTTTCCTGAAAATTTGTTTTCTAAATTTTTACTTAATTTTTAGGTTTTAAAATCATGTATAAAAAGCCAATATTTAGGCTTAATTTAGTAATTTAATATTAATTTAGAGAAATTTTTTATTTAGTGTGTAATTAGGTTTTTAAGATATTAATTGTTGATATAGTATGACATTGGTAGTATTTGGAGTGTTAGAAATATGTATTATGTGTATTATGTGATGAATGATGAGTAATACGATATAATTAAGCTAATTTTTTTTATTTAGGGATTAATTAGCTATGAATTATGATTTAGGATATAATTAAACATTTTGATATGTATGTATGGGAATTAAAAGGGTAGAAAATATTAGGTAAAAATTAATGGTATTATAATATTAGGATTATGATAAAATCTAATTTGGAAGGTAAATTTATAAAATTATATAAAAAATGTAAGTTATTCTCATATAGAGATTTAATTCGATAATTAAATTAGGAATATAGTTAATCGTACGGATCAAAATACTAGTTAGGAGTTAAATACGAGATTTAGGATATCCAAGTGTAATGTAACTAATTTCATATAATGATTCAGAATGAATTCCTAAGGTTCGCGTACAAAATCCGTAATCGGAAACTGAATTATGACCTAATTTAGAAACCGATTTGGAAACTGAATTAGAACTTAGCCTAAATTAAGAATAATTGTAAAAGATTTAAACGCTTGAATAATTAACTATAATAAAATCCTAAACTAAAGAAACGATAAGAATTACATGATAAAATTTATATAAGATAATTATATGAGTACTAAAACAATATTTATATTATAGGGATTATCGGTGATAATCTGTGTAAGTCACACCTTGTGTAAACAAATGAAAAGTCTAAATAAGTTGGGATCAATACGTTACTATATTTTGGAATACTATTTTATAATACTCGGAGGCTCGAGATTATACTTAATCATATTTATTAGATAATTGATTGTGTACATGTCTATATGTATGTATTTCTAAATTTGATTATATGATTCTAGTTTGATGTTCTAGATTGAAAATTTTGTGATTTGTATAAAATGATTGAATACTTTAAATCAGATATAACTAAGTATATGACTTATAAGTCTAAAACGAACCTACATAACAACTAATTGAGAGAAAAATTTAGGATTCTCTAGCCAAATACTAACTCCTTTGAAAGAGATAGCGCTGGATAGTGTAACAGGTCCCCTCCTTATCCTTAGTCAAACTATCGTGACAAGGGAGAAGGTCGTAACAAGGGTGAAGTCAATGGTTCGAAGGTAATTACAGGAGAAGTGGTGTCTCCATTGCACAAACTTGGGTTTGGTGATGAATTGTTGATATATGCGATAAACTTCTCAACTAAAATTAAAACAGGTGTAAGTTATTTAATCTTACAACGAACCGAATAGCATCATACAATAGCATTTGCTTGTATATACATTCCATCTAACAAATTTGGTTGATAACCCTACTTATATTTTATGTATAGTTTTAAGTTCCCGTCTCAACTTATTAAGCAATTAGTTGCTCACATCCCTATAGATATTATTGCAAGTACTAGTTAGGAAGCGGCTTTATAATTACGTTAAAGTTAGTAATTGTTAGATCTTAATGAGTGAGGATATAAAATTAAAGATCAATTACACTCTAAAGTTTAGATTTTAGCTTTAAAACTTTTAGTATCAATTTATGTATTACTTAAGTAGATTATGACTAAGCCATTAAATCTTGTAAACATACTCGAGTTATTTTAATATAAATATTTATTTTTCATAATTTTATAGTTAAATAACATGTTTAATTTATAAACTGCTTACTTTAAAACGGGTTAGTCGTGAATACCTTGTATAAATCAAGTTTAAAATAGTAGTTGTAAGGTTAACTTTTATTCTAGAATGGTTTACATGATAAGACTGTTACAACTCTACTACTTTGGGGCATGATAGAGGCTTCGAGCCAAAACAAACTGCCAACAGTTCAACATATGGATAGTGTTGCAAAACACTAACAAAGTTTAAAAATTTCATTCATCTATAATATTTTTATGGTAAAAAGGTTTCGATATATGATTTACTTTTATACGTTTAGAGGTTCAAAGATTTTTTTTTTATCTATATTATCATATTTGAACATGGTTAGCTTAATATGGGATGATGTGTAGGAGTTATATAAAGTGCTTGGCAAAAATATATTTCCCCTCCCAACCTATGGGGATTGATGTGAAAGTTGGATCAACGTAAGCGAACACTTCAACGCTAGTGTTAGAATTTTGTATGTAATAATGCCAAAGAAATTGAGAATCTACATGAAAAACTTATTGCCCTTTAACATAGAGACTTTTTACAGGCATTGTTTGAGGAAGAATTATTGCTTCATCAACAACTTGAATATGCTCATCAATAAAAGGAATTGTATTGGCATCAAAGATTTAAGATTCATTAGTTGCAATGGGGTGATTGAAATACCAAGTTTTTCCACTAGACCACCTTAAATCATAGACTATGCAATATAGTGTAGAGAATCAATAATGTGCAGGGTATATGGAAGGAAAATGAGGATATGGTTTCTATAGCTTTTTTAGATTGCTTTGAATCTTTATACATTTCCGAGAATCTACAATGTCTTCATGAAGTTTTGGATCAGATTGACTGTGTTATCAATGATGAACATAATGCTTGGTTAATCCAACCCTTAGAGGAAGAGGAGGTGAAAGAAGTGGTCTTTCAACTTAACTGCCTCAAATCTCCAAGTCTAGATGGTTTCAGCGACATATTCTACCAATTACAATGGCATCTTACTGGTCTGTACATTTACAAAGTGATTAAAATCTTTCTACAATAAGGTATTTTCCCATCTCTTTTTAATGGAATTAATATCATTATTATTCTTTAGGTATCTTGCCTTCAAGAGATTTCCTAGTTTTGAACTATTAGTTTTTGTAATTTTTCATATAAAATCATTTCTAAAGCATTAGCTAATAGGTTACAACCTCTCTTAGATAGTATAATCTCTCCTTATCAAAGTATGCTTATTCTTGGGCAGCTAATCCAACATAATTTAATAATTACAAGGTATTTCACTATCTTAAGCTTAAGAAAAGGAAACATAAACACGCTTATGCTATCAAGATTGATTTGGAAAAAGTATATGATAGGGTTGAATGGAGTTTTTTAGAGGTTGTAATGAGAAAAATGGGTTTTTTTTTTATGTTTGGATTGGTTAGATTGTGACATGTGTTAAATCAGTTTCTTTTAATTTGTTAGTGAATGGAAAGCGAGTTAGGAAATTTGTACTCAAAGGTATCTGATGGGAATTAGGTTACTAGATCACTGACCCGTAGTTGAGCTCGAGGACTAAAGGGACTGGCAAGATGGATCTTCCTGTTCCAACTGACTCATGTAGATGACGAATATCTCCTTTCCAATCCCCTTTGCTTGCTAAGCCGAATGACTACCTATTTCTCGCATGTTATGTGCCAAGAAGTGGAAGGCCGAGACAATAGCTCATCTTCATTCTCACACATGCCTGGCTAATTACTTACTCAGCGATATCCTTATAGAGGTACCGAGAGAAAGAGTCCAAACTAATTAAGCCACCCTTGCTCAGACAAGCAAGCTATCTTACTTTTTATCTACATCTTCCAACGGCATCACCAATACAGCATCATTAATATAGTATTACCATGTATACAGTATCATGTATAGAATTCGTTGCACTAATGATTGTTTTTCTCGTATATTCATTTTTATCATTTTGTATCTTGTACATTACTTCCCTAAAAAATTCCCTTTTTGTCTTTTCCCTTTTAGGCAAGTTGTCATAACTTATGAGAATAAATACCCTTGTACTTGTAGCTATAAGCATCAAAATCAGATTATCCTTAATATAGTTGAGTATTTTCTTCCATACGTAACCACTGCTTGTTTACTCTCGGTATTACTATTATCCTAACCCTTGAGCAATGCTGGGTGGTGAATAACCTCACCGAACTGATTTGTGCATCATATTGGATTGTGTCATGTGTTATTAGAAGTTTCATTGGTGCATCATATCCTCTGGAGCTGTTCGTGAGTTTTTGCTTACCCTTCATTTGCATTTATCCTTTCACACATACCCCATCACTTCCTTTTTTAGCTTTCTACAAGCTCGGACGCATCCAAGTAGCCACCTTTTCTGTTCTTGGTCACAGTTCGCACCATCTTGGTATTAGAGTGAAGGTTTCTTATGAGCTATAATTGGTTCTTTTTGAAGTTCTATTATACTCCATTTTATGTGAGTAAAACAAAGCAAGTTACTATGTTCATCTTAACTATTGTGTTTGCTAGCTATTAATTTCCTAAAGTATTTGTGTGAACTTTGAATTTGTGGAGAAAATGATGAATGTTCGAATGGTAGATGATAATAGAGAAGTTTCCACTAAGGACGACAGTCTCAAGATACCTTAAGAAGCACTAACGAGAGACTTGACAATGTAGCAAACCTCTTGGAAAATCTAACTCGAGCTGTTCATGCATTAGCTTGCTAACCCACCAAGGTCGTGTAAAATACCCCACAAACTATCCAACATTTTAGAGGTTAAAACTCAGCTCGACCAATTTGGAGTGAAGGAGTAAGTAGACTAGTATGCCTAAGAGCTCAGTTATCATTAGGACTTATCATAGCAAATTTGAACTAAAATGGGTCCTTCAAGATATTGAAGAAAATTAGAGGGAAATGATCCATAGATGAATAAGAGTAGCTGACATGAAGTTACTCGATGGATATGACATACCAACGAACATAATACGGCTTGACACTTCACTTAATATGACGCATAAGTTGATGTTGAGGTTTACTCGCCACTAATGTTGAGGTCTACTCGCCACTAATCTCGAGCTACTAGGCAAGATTAGATAAAGGTGTATGTAAAATGGACTTGGAAAGAATTGTCTCACAAGAACAGGATATTTAGTGTCTATGTATAAAGTTTGATGATTTCGGCTTAAAAGGAAAGGGATAATTTATAGTAAGTCTTTAGGGCAACATTACAATTAAAAAATTACAAGAAAGTATATATAAAAAGAAAATTCTTAGTATATGCGAACAAGGGTAAAAAAGACAAAAGACAAAAGACAAGACAAAAATGGAAAAAAGTAGTACAATGTCAGACGAGGTAGACAGGTGGCAATGCAACATTGGTCCTATACAAATATTCTCTGAACACAATAGGCGAGAGGGATCAAGATGTTATGGCAATAAAGGGAGCTAAGACAAGAGAGATGGTAGGATGCCAAGAGAAAACTACTCAACCGTTGCATAAGTCTCTCGTCACTCGATAAGAACCTCTTGGCAGCAATTGGTCAAATTACTCAGTACAGGGTCCTTGGCAAGGAAATGGTCAGCATCATCACTACTGAGTATATAGATCAACGTATGACAATATGGAGAGCTTAAGGAGTTCAACCATCCGTCTTCAGTGTAAAGTTTGTCATCATTGGCAGGTAGCAGAGAAAGAATTTTTCTAGTGAGGAATTGGAGGCCCCAAAGCTGTGCGCGAGTAATGGGACCAATGGTTGGTAACTTATCAGTTCCTGGGAGTTATTGAAAATTTGCCCTCAAATCTTGGTCTTTTCCATCATCAGGTACATAAGGAGTCAAATCAGCGACATTAAATGTGGCTAATACACCGAAACCCTTAGGTAATTCAACCTCATAGGCATTATCATTAATACACCTAAGGATCCTGTAAGGTTCATCCACTTTAGGAGACAATTTGTTCATTCTCTTGCTAGAAAAGTGTTTCTTGCTAAGATGGATCCAAACAAGGTCTCTAGGGGTATAGACAACTCATTTCCTTCTACGGCTTCCCATTTTCTTCTATCAAGCCACAATTTTAGCCAATTGCTCAGCAACCTTCCAATGTAACGTTTGGAACTCCTTGGCACTCTACAGGCCGGATTAGCTTTCCCCTTGTGTATTTGGATCGTTAATTAAATCCAAGGGTAAGTTTGGGTTAAGCCCATAAACAGCTTCAAATGGTGATGTTCCAGTTGAACTATGAGTTGAGTGATTGTAAGTAAATTTAATTATGAGCAAACATAATTCCCAGTCATGAGAGTTCTTTCCAATAGTAGTGCGCAGGAGGTTACCAATAGTTCTGTTCACTACTTCGGTCTGGTCGTCTGTCTAGGGGTAGCAACAGGTACTGAACAAAAGTTTAGTGCCGAACTTCCTCTATAGGGTCTTTTAAAAGAATCTTGTGAATTTATAATCATGGTTGGATACAATAGTCCTTAGCACTTCGTATAGCTACACAACTTCATGCAAAAAGAGGTTAGCGATGAAATAGGTATCATTAGTTCTGTGGCAAGGAATGAAGTGGCCCATCTTGTTGAACCAATCAACTACCACCGTGATTAAGTCATGTCTTTTCGATGTTTGAGGAAGGCTGAGCATGAAATCCATGCTTAGATCAGTCCACGGTTGCTCTAAGATTGGTAGGGGTGTATATTCTCCATAGGGCTCTTTCTTCCCTTTTGCATACTTATACACCATGTACATCTCAAGTATTCGGTGTACATCTTTCATCATTCTAAGCCAGTAAAAGTACTTCTTCAATATCTCAATCGTTCTTTTTTCTCTTAAATGGACGGGCAAACCCTCGGTATGAGCCTCTCGAACCAGGATCTCCCTAGCAAAATCACTCGGAAAGCAAATTTGCTTGCCTTTCATCAAAAACCCCTCACTTAAGTAGAACCCTTCCGCAGCTCCTTTGGTACTACACCTTGTTACTAAGGGTCCAAAATGTGAGTAATGCTCATACTGATCAGGTAAAGTGCCAAATCTAAGCACCTTAACTTGTAACGTTATGATGAGGGTGTAAACTGAGCTCAGAAAATCACTAAGGACTTCGATTGTAGAGATCTAGTAACCTTTTCATAGGCTTTTTGCACTTCCTTAGGACTCATAGGTGTCAATATAATTTTCTTCCTGTCCTTTTGAAACATGTAAGCGTTTCTATACCTATCGTATAACACTCTCAAATCAAATAGCCATGGTTGACCAAATAATATGTGAGATGTACACATGGGAAGGATATCACACAGTACCTCATCCCTATACCTATTACTAATTGTAATTGACACTCTGACTTGTTCAAAAACTTATAGTCCTCCTTTTTCGTTCAACCAGTGAATCTTGTAAGGCTTAGGGTGTGGAAGAGAATATAATTTCATGGCCCTAACTACCCTTTATGCAATGATGTTTGTATAGCTCCCTCCATCAATGATCACGGCACATAGCTTGCCATTCACTCGACAATTTGTATGGAAGATGTTTCTCTCTTTGCTCATTCTCATCAACCATAAAAGTACTGAGAGATCGCCTAACAACAAAACAAGACTTGGCTTCGCTTTCAGGAGGTATCTTGGCATTGAGATCTTCCTCAAATTCTTCTAGCATCGGATCGTTTACCACTTCTTCCTCTCCTTTACTTACACTTTCTACTTCAAACTAGAGCTTGTCTTCCTTTATGGTGTTAACTTGGTGGTTTAGGCATTGACTAACCACATATCCACAGCTAAGGCATTCAAAACATTTGATTTCTCAAGTTTTCCTTCTAAAGCTCTGACCCTGGTCTTTTCGAACCTTAGGTTCCTCAATCTTGCTCTTACTTAGACTTTCCCCTGGTCGGCTAGGTATGTGACCTCAATGTTCCACCTCAAAACTGTTTGACACTCTGTTGTTCATTGGTCAACTCAACATGCTACTCCTATTTAGTAGAATTGGTTAGCTATTTAGCATCTGACTAACTTGGTTCCTACGTTGGCTCTCAACTCTTTGGGCCACTCGGATGGTTTCATCCAGAGTTATAAGGCTCTGCAGTTCTACAATGTTACCAACCTCAGCCTATGGTCTAGAGATAAACCATACTATAGTCTGCGTTTCAGGTTCGTCTACATTACAGTATATCATGAGCAATTGAAACTCTCAAATATAGTCGTCTATTGATCTATTACCTTGCCTTTAGTCTTGGAGTTGTCAAAAAATGTCTTGTTCATAGTGTTTGAGAACGAACCTACTTCTTAGAACTCTCATCATCTTGTTCCATGTTCAGACTTCGTGTAGGGTCCTTAAGCAAACATTCTGTAGCTTCTTCCACCACATTATCGCATATCTAGAAAATTCTAACATGGCCACTCTAATGTAGATAGTATCTTCATAATTATAGAAGTTGAATATCTTTTTTATCTTCTCTTCATAATCCTAGTAGTCATCAGCACTACCAGGCCCGTTAAAGTTAGGAATCAGTACCTTAAGATGTTCGGCATCTCTTGGCACTTTAAACTCACCATCATCAATCCTAACATACTAGTTTTCTTCTTCTTTATACTCTTCCATTTTGTCCAACTCTAACCTCCTCCTCACAACTCTTTTGGCACATTGCGGTGGTGCTTGGTTTACTGGAAAGGCTTCCAGAGCTCACTTGTTCATCTACCTCCTTGGCCTATCTCTCATTTCTCGGTCCTACTTAGCAACTCTCTTACGTGATCCAGTCTCTAAGACCCTGTTTACTAAGATAGCTAAGTTAGCTGCAATAGCAGCAAGATTTGTATCTACTCATCAGTACTATGTCGTGTTTATTAGGTAACTCGACTATGACCATGAGCATCACTCTCAACATCATGACTTTCTCCCTATACATTAGGGTTCGACATTCTCAACATAAAGTTTCAATAACTACACTTCACATAGATGGCTTTAAAACATACATAAGTATCTCGAACAGTAGACTAACTATCACTGCATAGCTCTCAGTCTCAACCTCAACCTTAAGCTCTAATACCGGGAATATATGGTGTACTTAGGAGTTCAGTTACCACTAGAACTTACCGTAGTAGATTTGAACTAAAATGGATCCTTTGAGATATCAAAGAAAATTAGAGAGAAATGGTCTACAGAAGAACAAGAGTAGCAAACGTGAAGCTGCTCGATGGATATGACACACCAACGAACATAACATGGCTTAATACTTCGCCTAATATGATGCATAAGTTGATGTCGAGGTCCACCTACCACTAATCTTAAGCTACTGAGTAAGATTAGATAAGAGTGTGTGTAAAATGGACTTAGAGAGGGTTGTCTCACAAGAACAGGATGTTTAGTGTCTATGTGTAAAGTTTGATGATTCCAGCTTACAAGGAAAAGGGACAATTTATAGTAAGTCCTTAAGGCAACATTACAATTAAAGAAATTACAAGAAAGTATATACAAAAAGGAAATTCCTGATACATGTGAAAAAGGGTTAAAAGGACAAAGACAAAAATGGAAAAAGTAATACAATGTCAGATGAGGTAGACATGTGGTAGTGTAACATTGGTCCCATACAAATATTCTTTGAGCACAACAGGCAAGAGGGATCAAGATGTTGCAACAATAAAGGAGGCTAGGACGAGAGAGATGATGGGATGTCAAGAGAAAACTACTCGGCCATTACATGAGTCTCTCGTCACTCAGCAAGAACTTCTCAGCAACAGTTGGTCGGATTACTCAACACAGGATCCTTGGTAAGGGAATAGTTAACATCATCACTACATAGTGTATAGATCAACGTATGACAATATGGAGAGCTCAAGGAGTTCAACCATCCGTCTTCGATATAAAGTTTCTCATCATCAGCAGGTAATCGAGAGAGAACTCTTCGAGTGAGGGATTGGAGGCCTCAAAGTCGTGCGCGAGTAATGGGACCAATGGTCGGTAGCTCATTATAGACAAGTGAGGAGAAGGATTGATTTGGTAGACATGGGAGATGAGGAAGAAGATTATTTTGAAGAAGAAAGAGCTCGAGCCCCTATAGCATCTAACTATGTAAAACTTCGAATTTCGAGTTTCAATGGATCTGGGAATGATGACGAACATCTGGAATGGGAAGAGAAGGTGGGGCATGTTTTTTACTATTATCAATATAAGGATTATAAGAAGGTAGGAATTGATATTGTTGAGTTCTTCGGATATAACGCTATGTGGTGGAAGAATTTTCAGGCTATGAGGAGACGAGAGGGCTACCGAGAGATTCATACTTGGCTTGAGATGAAAAGAATACTCAGAAATAGATTCGTGTTGGAAACTTATCTTTAAGATACTTTCACTCGGCTTTAGGAGTTGAGATAAGGAAACTAGAATGTTGATGAGTATGTTTAAGAATTTCAAATGTTTATGATCTGTTGCGAAGTGGAGGAACTACCAGCTCGAATAGTCTCCAGATTCATCACTAAATTGAGAGGTGATATTCGAGACATTGTAGAACTCCAACACTTTACCACAATAGATGAAGCCATGAAAATAACCTACTAAGTAGAAAGGCAAAGAAGCAGCCGAGTACCGATGAGGATGCCAACTAGTCAACCCAGACAGGCAAGTCACCGAGCTCAATTGAGTACTAAACAAAGCCAAAAGATAGATGTTCAAGCGATTAGAAAGGCCGACCAGATGGTGAAATGTCAACTTGAACTTCTGAGAAGGGGTAAGGGTTTGGTAGGAAAACAAGCTAGATCAAGTACTTCAAGTGCCAAAGATTCAGACATATGGCTGCTTAATGCCGGAGCCAAAGGACAATGGTCATCAAAGGAGATGTTCTGAAGCTAGAAGTAAACAGTATAGATAAGGAACTCAAGGAGGAAGAAGTCTCCACTAAGAAAGAAAATGCCGAGAAAGAACTTATTGAGGAAGACATGTTTGCTCAAGACTTGGACCAGTTACTCATGGTCGTCTAACGTACTATGAACATAGAACCCTTACGAAAGGAGGAGTAGAGAGAAAATTTTTTTCATACCACTTATAAGGTGAATGATCAGGTATGTACCTTCATCGTGGATAGTGAAAGCTGCATCAATATGGCATCAGCTAATCTTATTTCAAAATTGAAGTTGCTAGCTATTGTACATCCGAGGGCTTATAAATTGCACTAGTTAAGTGAGAAAGGAGCACTACATGTTACTCAGCAAATACTACTATCGATCATTATAGGGAATTACTTAGACTAGATTCTCTATGACATACTGCCTATGTGTGCTTCCTACATATTGTTAAGTAGACCATGGCTGTTTAATAGGAGAGTTATCCACTACGGCTATAAGAATACATACATGTTCGAGAAGAATGACCAGAAGATGACACCGAACCCAATGTCACCGAGAGAAGTTAATAAATTGCAGACGAAACTTGCTCATGGATCAAAGAAGGCTCTAGTAATGAGTAAAGCCAAGCTCCAAGAGGCCATCAATGTAGACGAGTTGACTCTCATGTTGGTCAAGTAACTATTAGAAATGAAGGAGCGGGATGAACTACACCAGGAAATCAAATAGTTATTAAAGGAGTATGCCAACTTATTCCCAAAACATTTACTTAAGGGTTACCCCCAACTCAAAGCATAGATTACTACATTGATTTAATACTCAGTGCCACACTACCAAATAAGACAGCCTATTAGATGAATCCCGAAAATGCTTTTGCGCTATAACATCAAGTCAATAAGTTGCTGGAGAGAGGATATGTCCAAGAAAGTCTCAACCCTTGAACTGTACCGGCACTTCTAGTACCGAAAAAGGATAGAACCTAGCGGATATGTGTCGACAGCCAAGCCGTGAACAAGATCATGATCAAATACAAGTATCCGATCTGCAGGTTAGATGACATGTTAGATGAGTTAAGTAGAGCCAAGGTCTTTAGTAAAATTGACTTGGAGTCTTGTTACCATCAAATCCGCATGAGACTAAGAGACAAATAAAAGACTACGTTTAAAACTCGACATGGACCCTATGAGTGGATGGTCATGCCATTCATCTTATTGATTGCCCGAGTACTTTCATGCGATTAATGAACCATGTATTAAGACATCTGATTGGAAAGTATGTCGTAGTGTACTTTGATGATATATTGGTCTACAATACCAACATGCCAAGTTACTGCGAGCATCTCCGAGAAGTATTAGATATCCTTCGTACTGAGAGACTATTCGGCAATTTCAAGAAATGTAACTTTTGCTAGGAGAAAGTGGTATTCTTGGGCTACATAGTCAATAGAAGAGGCTTATAAGTAGATGACGAAAAGATCCAGGCAATTGTAGAGTGGCCGACTCCTACTACGTGTATCGATGTAAGAAGCTTCCATAGACTCGCTTTATTCTCTAAACAATTCATCAAGAATTTCAACACCTTCGCTACGACTCTTACTAAGCTCACGAAGAAAAACATTGACTTTTGATGGGGAGAAAAGGAGGAGAGAAGCTTTGCTGAAGTAAAAGAAAGATTGACCTTTACTCCAGTATTAGTTTTACTTGACTTCAAGAAAATATTTGAGCTGGAATGTGATGTAATAGGCATTGGAATAAGTGCTGTCTTAATGCAAGAAGGTCGACCAATTGCCTTCTCTAGTGAAAAGCTCCGAAGACCACAGTTGAATTACCTTGTATATGATAAGGAACTCTTAGCACTAATTTGAGCACTGCAAGTATGACATCACTATTTACTACTGAGAGAGTTTGTCCTAATGTAGTCTATGACAAAGATCCAAAGTTCTTGAGCCATTTCTAGAGAACCTTATGGCGTCAGATGGGGACTAAACTACTATTTAGTACTTCTTATCATCCCCAAACTAACGACCAAATGGAGGTAGTTAATCACACTTTGGGATCGCTGCTCTAAGTTGCGATGGGAAAGAACTTGGCTGATTGGGACATCTATATACCAGTGGTTGAATTCTCTTACAACCATACAGTGTATGACACTACTAAGCAAACACTTTTCAAAGTGGTCTATGGTTTTAATCCCAAGTTTCCCCTTGACCACATCCCTATACCTATACTCGTGTAAGAGGATCCTGACACAAGAGCTCAAGCATAGTCCCTCTAGCACATCTATGACAAAGTCACTTGGCACATCGACTAAGCTGATAAAAGAATGCAAGATAAGATCAAGGGTAAGACGGCTAAACAATTCCAACCATAAGACTTGGTTTGGCTGCACCTCCGCAAAGAATGGTTCTTGCATAAGAGGAGAAACAAATTATCTACAAAAGTTGAAGGACCTTTCAGAATCCTTCAGAAGATCAATGATAATGCTTACAAATTAAAGTTGCTTGAGCATTATAGGGTTTTTGACGCCTTCAACGTTTTCGACCTTAGTTCGTGTCACCCTGACGGAGAACTGAACCAAAACCATTCGGATTTGATCTCAAATCCAAAACAACTTAGTGGGAATTATAGGAATCAGGCTATCGAACCACTAACCTACAGTCGAACCCAAGGACTAGAGGAATTGGCAAGACGAATCTTTTTGTTCTAGTCGACTCATGTAAAGGTCGAGTATTTCGTTGAAGATCCCTTCTGCTTGCCAAGCCGAATGACTGCCTATTTCTCGTATGTTTTATGTTAAGAAGCGGAAGGTTGAGATAGCAGCCCATCTTCATTCTCATACATGCCTAGCTAATTGCTTACTTAGTCGCATCCTAACCGAGATGTCGTGAGAAAGAGTTTGGACTAATCAAGCTGCCTCTGCTATGATAAGCAAGCTATTCGTACTTTTTGTTCACATCTTCCAATAACATCACCAAGTGTACAGTATCATGTGTAGAATTCATCGTACCAATTATTATTTTCTTTATATATTTATTTTTACTTTTTTGTATCTTGTACATTACTTCCCTAGAGAATGCCCTTTTTGTCTTTTTCTTTTTAAGCAAGTTGCCATGACTTATGGCTATAAATACGCCTATACTTATACTTGTACTTGTACTTGTAAGTATCAGAATCAAATTATCCTTAATATACTTAAGTATTTTCTTCCTTATATAAACACTGCTTATTTACTCTTAGCATAACTCTTATCCCAACTCTTGAGTAAAATTAGGTGGCGAGTAACCTCATCGGACTGATTTATGTGTCATATCAGATTGTACTGTAAGTCCTCAAAAGTTTCATTGGTACATCATATCTTTTAGAGCTATTCGTGGGTTTTTTCTTACCCTTCATATGCATTTATCCTTTCACACATACCCCATCACTTCCTTTTCGAGCTTTCTCTAAGCTCAGACTCATCCAAGTGGCCAGCCTTTTTTGTTCTTGGTCACGGTTCGCACTAGTATCAAACAAGGGGATTGATACGGATTGACCTAATTTCTAGTTGCTCATTTGATAAAGATCGAATCTTGATATGATGTGTTAGATAGATAACAAAGAATTGGCTAATTATCAATAAATTAAAATGACTCACAATGTATTATAATTTGATGATAATAATATCACCACAACCTATCACCAATAAAAAATAGATTAATAAGACAATTATGAAATAAGGTTTTCAAAAGATTTCTCTCAAGGAGTTCTATCTAACAAGACAAAGACCAAAACTCCTAAAAATAAGCAAGCAACCCCTTAAATAGTTAAACCCTAAGATAAGGATAAAGAAGTAAATAAATAATAGTAAATAAAAGTTGGAATAACTCGTCTAGCATGATCGTGAGGTAGGTCCTCGGCCATGCACTTAGCTTATGTTTCTCCTATTTCCAATCATTCTTCGATTCATGCAAGAATTTACTACACAAAGGGGTCTATGACTAGGAACATAGTTGTGTTTCTTAAGTATGTTCCACTCGACCTTCTCAATTTCTTCTCTTCTTTGCTTCCAAACTCAATTTCCTTGATAGCATGGTTCCTTCTCATGTCACCGTGCTTTTCTTAACCTTTGCGGATGTCCTTTTAAACCTCGATTCCCATCAGGGATCCTCTTTCCCCTTAACTATTTATTTTAGTTGCAAATTGTTTGACCTTAATGGTTAAAAAAGCTAATGAGATTGGTTTTCTAAAAGGAATAAAGATTAGGAATGTAAGCCTTATATTAACGTATTTATTTTTTGTTAATGACTCTTTATTCTTTGTAGAATCTAACCAATACAACATCCAACAATTATTGCATATTCATTATAAAGCCTCGAGGCAACAAGTGAATTATCACAAGGGCTCTATTGTTTTTTCTATGTCTTGCCTTGAGGTTGTAAGAGGTGAATGTGCAAATGAGTTGGCTATTATTGTTAATAATAGCCTTAGAAAATATTTAGGCTTTCCTACATCTTAAGGTTGGTTTAAGACCTAAGCTATGAATTTTGTGAAGGAAAAAATAGTCACCAAGCTTCACGATTAGATAAAGAATCTCTTATCGATAGTAGAAAAAGAAGTTTGAATTAAATCTGTGGCTTTTATGATTCCTACATATTCCACGAGTATCTTTTCTTTCCTTAAGAAGTAGTGTAGGGAGGTTAATGGTTTCATAGCTAACTTTTGATAAGGGAGAGAGTAAATAGTATAGGAAGATACACTGGAAGAGGTGGAAGGATTTGGCTAAATCTAAGGATTTGAGTGGCCTTGGTTTTAGGGATTTGGAATCTTTTGATCTTACATTATTAGGTAAACTTGCTTAGTGAGTTTTGTAGAATCTAGAAGCTTTATGGGTGTAGTTATTAAAGGGTATTTATTTTCCTAATTAGAGTTTTTTTAGAAGCTACTAGAGGAAGTATAGCTTTTTGGGGGTAGCAAAGTATTTTTCAAGGTAGAGAGGCTGTTAGAAATAATTTTATTTGGAGGGTAGGCGACGTTAGATTGATTAATGTATGGAATGACCCTTAGATTCTAAGTTTGCCAAGTTTCAAACTTAATTCAGTAAGTGTAGATCATGAACTTATTGATTTAAAGGTATGTGATTTGATAGATAGTGAGCAATCTTACTGGAATCTCTTTGTAGTCCACAGGTTATCTACTATTGAAATGGATGCCATTCCTCGAATCCTTATACTTCTTTGGTTTGGTAGAGATAAGATGGTGTGGATTAAGCTATTAACAGCCCATCATTAGCTTCCTGGAAAGTTTTGAGTGTTAGCATTGATATCATTTACTTAAATTTTTTTTTTTTTTTAGGTCTTGTGTGTTTTCTTTTGTTTATTGTGAAGTAGATATGTGTGCCAATTAGGTAGCAATCCAAGCTAAAAATGGGATAAGATATTACTTTTAAGCCTATCAACCCCCATCTTATTTAGGTTATTTATCATCTATAGATTGTGACTTTAGGCCACTAAACGTGTATTATGGTTTCATTTAATGGAAAGCTACTGCTTATGGTAAAAACAAAAAAATTATTTTAAATTTGTTTTACTTTTAATTTTGTCAAACAACCTTATGTTGTAAAATAAACGTTTAGAATATTGGTTGTTTTAAAATTCTTTTAAAGAGAACTTGCTACTTAACAACTAGCTCTTCTTATTGTTCTCTTATAATATTTTATATGCTAATACCATAATTACCTCTTAGTATATTATTTGTATTTTATTTACTTAAGCTTATGCATTGTGAGCCAAGTTCGGCATCAATATTGATTCCCCAATGTTATGAGTTATGTTCGATATCCTCCTTCCTATAATTAAGATTATTAATAGTAGTTATATTATTATTATTATCTCCTCATGTAAAACCCATAATCCCACATTTTGTGAAGATAATAAAACACAATCCTTGATAGCTTTCAAATTAAAATTCCACTTTTACATGCATATTATTTAAATTGCACTTGAAGAACCATTCTAATTTTTTCTACTCCTAAGTTGACCTAATATGAAATAAAAGTCATTATTCCCAAGTGATTCTTTTTCTACATTAGGTCTGATTTCCAAAAGTATTTAATCTCATTCTTTTTAATTTAGATTATATTAAGAACTTATTTCATACATACTCATCGTTATTGCATACCTTACTATTATAAATGATGCACTCTTAAATGCAAGTTACAAGTTATTATAGTTACAAAGAATAAAATATAGAAAGTTATAACTAATTTTATGAGAGTCCTTGATATCAAGAATGTGGAGAAAAAAATAATAACCTTGTCTTGAAATGAGTGTTTAAAGAAGAGATAGTTGAAGTGGAGAAGTAAATTGTCAATTAGAAATAGGGAAAAAGAGGGGAGAGCCAAATGGAGAAGTAGATGGTCCATGAAAAGTAGAAAAGTAGATGGTTGAATGGAGAAGCTAGAAATTGGTTAATTTTTTATATTTATAGAAATATTCTTATTGATCTATTTATTTTCTTTTTCATATGGTGTAATGGTTTGTTCAATTCAATTTAGATGAGGATCCAAATGTTCACATAGTTGATTTCTAAGAAGTTTGCGATACATTCAAGATTAACAGGGTTATTAATGATGCTAGAAAATCGAGGTTCTCTACTTTCTCTCTGAGGAACAGAGTGAAGCAATAGGTGAATTCTCTTCCTAATGGATCAATCACTACTTGGAATCAGATGCTAGAAAAGTTCTTAAAGAAATATTTTCCATCAATTAGGACTGTAAGCTAAGAAATGACATCTTTGCCTATGCCTAGATAGAATCCGAGACATTTTATGATACTTAGGAGAGATTCAAGGATTTGTTGAGAAGGTACCTACACCATAGACTCCCATTCTAGTTACAAGTCCAAACATTTTATAATGGTTTAAAGCCATCAACTAGGAAATGATAGATGCAGTGGTTAAAGGTATGTTGAATACTAAGATACTTGAGGTAACCCAAACTTTGTTTCTGAAGATGACCATAAATAGGTATCAGTTGAGCTGTATAAGAGTAAAGCCTAGCAAGCGAGTAAGGGCATATGATGTTGCTTTGGTCACAACTCTAGCAACTAAGGTTGAAGCCTCAATTAAGAAGATTAATGGGCTAACAGTTTTATAGTAGCCAACTCAGGTGCTAATTTATGATATATATGGAGAATGACATGCAAACTATGAATGTCAAGCCTCTAAGGCTTTAATAGAACCACATGAGCAAGTTAAGTTTATGGGTAATGCCCTTTAACCGCGAAATAACCCCTATATCTATACTTACAACCCTAGATGGAGGAATCATCCTTATTTCTCTTGGAGAAATTAGTAACAGCAAAGGAATTATCTACCTCCATGATTTTAACAATAACACTTACTACAGGAGAAGAGGCATGGCTTAGAGCATTTACTAACATGATTTATCCATACTTCTAAAGCTTACTTCCAAGCTAATGAAACATCTTTAAGGAATCATAAGGCTTCCATCTACAATCTAGATAATTAAATTAGCCAACTAGCAAGATTGGTTTTAGAAAGGCAATAAGGGGCTTTGCCAAGTAACATAGAGACAAGTCCAAGGGAGCATGTCAAGGCTTCGATCCAATGATCAGTAAGTAAGAAGGGATATGATGAGCTAAAATGTTAAATAAAGCGCTTCTTGAGTTTTTATGTCACATTTTGTTCATAGTTACACTTTGCCATTTTTCATTAAAAAGAAAAAGATAAAAAAACTTGTTCATTCAGCTTTTACCTATATAATCTATGGTTTAAATAAGTTTAAGTTTATATACCTAGTTTTGATGAATTTCCAATGTAATATTTCACATTTTATGCTTCTGTTGATCATTGACATTCAGGGTTGAAAGTTAGCAAAAATTCTGCTGAATGCGATCGTGTTGTTATATATACCCTTAAACATGGTTATTTTATGCATGAAGTTCTTTTGCTCCAAAGAGTTACACAACCGTCAATACACCTGTATTAGTAGATGTGTTGATCAACACGATGAAGTATACAAACATCTACATGTACATGTATACCAAGACATAATGCAAAGATGGATAATCCCTTCATATAAAAGGCATTAGAAGTAGCTTACTAAGAGAAAACATAGGGGAGAGAGTTTAGTAGCTAGAGTAAGAAATGAGCCCAAGCTACCACTTTTACCATCACAAGAGGACTCAATGCTTCACTTTAATGCTCTAGCGGAATGAGTATTAAATGACTTAAGGCAAAAGTTGATCGAATGGAGAAGAGTATTGATATGAGGCAAGCGCACCTATCAGTTTTAATATAGCGGATGTGAGTCCGAGTCGATCCCTCAGAGATTTTGAGTACTAATATTAACTTTCGCTTTATTATCTAACCGAAAAATTGTAAAAGTTTGAATTAATTAAAAATACTAAAATTAACAACTAAACTACTTATGAGACTTAATTACGCAAATTAGAAAGCAATAAACTACGAACGACTTCAAATATGTAATAATGTATTTAGGAATTATTTCCCCTAGTGTTCAACATGTAACCTTTTTAAAATATATCCAATTCAATTTCTACTATTCTTGATTGGAGGGATTCACAATTAAAGTTAATATCTTTCTCAAGCATATTAACCCTAATCCTAAATTATTTACCGGAATCTTTTCACTTAGTAATATAATTTAGAATTGCATTAGTGTGTAATGAATTCTCATGCAAACAATCAATTTTCCGGAAGAAACATGTATCTTATCTTTAAGTATACATGTAATTCTCTTCAATTATGCCTAGATCTAATTACACATGCAATTTCTCAATTAACATGCATAATATCATATATTGACACTCTAGAATTATCAATCCATAATTAACGACATCATTGAATCAAGAAAAGGTAGAAACTTTATTGAAATTATAATTCAATCGAAGGGTTACATGAAACCCTAGGTTCCATAATCCTAAATACTCTAATTCTAAGCTATCATAACGAATCTAAAAACGAGTTTCATCAAAAATGTAAAATAAAGCATAAAAACCCCTCTTTAATTTGATGAACAATCTCTCTATTCTTGAAATCGATGTCGTTCTTGCTTCTTGATTAATGTTCTTCTCCAATCTCCTCTCTTCTCTTATGTCTCTTGTTTCTGTAATGTCTTTTTTCTTTTTGAAACCCTAAGATGTCTTTTTATAGTATATCTCAAAGATTCTGTTTTCGTCACCCGATACGGCCTGGGACATGACCGTGTCCCCAGGTCGTGTAACTTTCTGCACTTAGGTAAATTTTCTGCACAACTTCAAAAATTCATAACTTCTTCGTTTGAACTCGGAATTGAGTGAAACTTGATTCATTTTCTTTATTTTCGATCCTAGAACGTGTTTAAACCCTGAAATCAACATTTTACTCAATTAAGTATCAATTTCTTTAAAAAAAAAACAAAAATGTGCGGAAAATGCTATAAAATCACCCTATGAAATATGTTTAAAATTAGAGTTATCAAGTATCAAGCTATTCACACAATCTAGGATTGAGATTCCATTACTATTTTCTTAAGACTCACTCATCGAGCAAGAGAAAGATACAGCTGAAGATCCAATATTTGATGATTAAAACGATGAACAAGATTGAACCATTACTATTTCTAGACAAATACAACTTCCTTTTGATAATGTACGCTTTGGACTTTCTTTTTGTTTGTTCCATGTATCTTTCTAGTTGGTTAAAAAAAATACAATTACCAAAAGAAAATGTAACATTACCATAAAATATTAAAAAAAAATAGTTGAAAAGTGAATTACCTTTATAACCTCCCTAAACACACAATATATACATATACATATACATATACATATACATATACATATACATATACATATACATATACATATACATATACATATACATATACATATACATCACATGCACATACACATATAGATATACATAAAACATATATGATATACATAATATATAAACCTATTCATTTTTACGTATATTATTTAAACCTAAACTTAGTGAAACCACTTAGTATAATTAATAAAACTATATTTAGTGTCGTGTATTAATCAACATGATGTATACCTATAAAGATACATGGAACAAACAAAATAGATGTATTAATAAAGATACATGTACAAGCATCTACGCTTAGTACAATTAATATACATACACATGCATATACGCATCCACACTTAGTACAATTAATCAAACGGCTAATGCTAAGTATCACCCCTGTGTTTGTATAAATTAAGATATTGTTTTAGATTGCTAGAAGTCAAATTGTAGGATTAAATCAAAAGTTAAAATTTTTTTTTTATTTGGAACTTAAATCAAAATGGATGACCACCATAAGGTAGCATTTGATGACTTGAGAAAGAAAAGAGTATGGGATGTTAGAGACTAGAGAGGAGATTAGAATAAGTAAAGAGTAAAGTCTAAAATTAACTTATAAATATTACTTAATCTTAAATAGGTTCATAGGTCGGAACTAAACATGTTTATAAGATCTATTTATTAAAAGAGACCATAAATGGGTTTAGGTATTGGACTTAAATCCAAGCACGTTTGTAAATGGGTCTTAACAAGTCTAACCCTTTCAGTGTCGTATCAAATCTTGCTTACATTGGCTTGTTTACATCATATCATGTTTGAAATAGCGAGTTAGGTACCAAATTGTAAACCTTACCTAGACTCATTAAGTGATAAATGATTGGAGCCTTCAATACACAAATCATTGAAGACTTACATATCATCACACATAAACATAAAGCTAGTTCATGTAGCCCAAGTACATCATAGCTTAAGATGGTAGCATGCATTAGTGACTAAAACTTGTTGTTTAGATTGATGATATAAGCTAGTGGCTTAAGTTATTAGTGCAAGTTGGGTACCTTAGGTATTATTCATATATATTTCTTATACTATGACCTATCAAATAAGGTAATAGTTGTTATTTACCTATACCATCGTTAACAAGTATCAATCCAATTCCTGCATTTGTCCATGTTGCTTGTTAGTTGTAGCATTATGTAAAGACAAAGAAAGATGGAGTAAGGGATAGCCAAGCGCAATATAATTTTCCATCTCTTGTTTATTTCTTTATTCATTTTTAGATCTCACTTGCTTCTTTTGTTATTTGCTTTACTTTCTTTTGATTTTTCTTTTCTATTTTATTTCATTTACCAATGTTATATTCACATTCTTTTGCCATGTATGTGTCTACATATGCATAAGTGTCTGGGTAAAGAACAATCTTGAAATTAAAAGCTCTATACATTTTTATAAATTTTTAAGTGTGTTCTAGGTAAGTGAAATTTTCCTTTATGATGTCAATTGAAGAAATTGACTAAAATCTAAAATCGCTTGATGCGAGTGATGAGAGTTTATGCTTTTACTAAAACAAAATTTCAATTAATGATTGATAACATCAAATATGTTTATCAATCACAATGACAATTGCTAGCCCATGCGTTAGTATATCTTTATGAAATATCCCTATTGGCTATTATTGAAGGATATTTTGGACCTGGAGCCCTCCAGCCTATGCAAACCTGTCTAAACTTGTGGCCTAGCATGCTTCACTTTGGATTCAACCTCCCAATGCATCTAGTCGACCTCAACTTAGGCCTCTTATATGGCCTACCCAGTTACTACAACTTATAATGGATACAAGACAGTGGATAAAGCCTAAAGACTGGGTCAACAACCACCTTCTACAAATTGGGACTACATTAGACTATACAACTCCACTACCCACGACTTATGGAAGTGCCACCTACCTACTAACAATCCCATCAACTTCTGGCAATACTCCTCTATAAATATTGGTTAACCTCCTAACGATAAACTAATTAATCACTTTGCGTACTTAGCCTACCTTTTGTACTCATAGCATTCACATTCTCTCTACGAATAACCATTAACTTAAACATTGAAGTGACTACGCCGGACAACCTCTTAAAACTTCTCATCGTGTTCTCTTTTGTAAGCTAAACATCATCATAAAGCCTAACTCTTTCTAAACTCTACCAACCAAATCTTATAAATGACATGTATGGTATTAAAGTGAAAGCATCTTTTTTTTTTTTTTCAATATGACTGAATTTCCCTTAAAACACTAGTTTTTTTTTTTTTAGTTTTACCAAATAAACCACTAAATACTTCATAGTTTTGAGTGAATCTTTAATGGGCCAAGGTTATTATGGTAATAAATTATACATACTAAAATTGTAACTTCTCATGATTAAATTCCATTAATAAAAAATTCTCAACCAAAATAACAATTTCCTATCATGAAACTTCCATAGCTTAAAAGAAACCATAAAATACTATAATTAAAATTTTTAACTTAACTAAGCTATGTATAACTAAAAAAGAATGATACCATATATAAAATTTTTAATTCAACTAAATTGTATATAACTAAAAAAGAATAATACCATACATATATAAGGTGAAAAAAAAAATGTGAAAGTTCAAATTATGTATCTAAATTGAAATAACACATCTATGCAAAAACATAAAGATTAAAAAGATTATTTTTTTTTCCTAATTACGAAATAATTGCATCACATTTCATTTGTCCCTCCTATCGCTTTTTATTAACTTTTTTTCCTCAACTTATCTTTTTCTTTTTGAACAACCTCACTAGATCATTATCTTTATTTCTTCATATTTACATGCATCTTTTTATTTTTCCTTAAGGGCATGCAAATAATTAGTATGAGATATTGACATTTTTAGTTGACATAATTTGCATGAAATGTTTTTTTTTTTTTTGGGTGAAAAGAAATATCTAGTAGCTTAAAAAGAATAAAGTTGATCATAACATTCCAAAATTTTTTCACCATAGTGGTTTTTAAGACATTTGAGGTAAAGAGTATGGTATTATAAATTTAATAAGAATGACTTTCTCTTTTTTATTTTTTAATTTTTGGTATAGATTAGATGGAATTTTCTATATATATATATATATATATATTACATATTCTATTAAACATATGAGTTAATTTTAAGAAATATTATCATTAGTTTTATGTCTAATAAATATCTTCTTCATTTCTGATAATAAATATTATTAAGAAGTTTACATATTTTTAATACATACATCACGAATGTAATATCTACTAATATTTTTTAAGGCCTATTTTGGTTTCTCCTTAAATGTTTCCTCGTAATCAATAGTTGATTGTCTTTCCTTTTGCATAAATGAATGGCACCCCTTCAGTTCAAAGATACGACCTATATTCCACATAGTAAAAAAGCCTTGTTAAGAGTTTACAATCCTATTTCATCTTTTATCAGCAAGAAGATAATCAAGGTAAATAATTTTATTTGGTGTCTCCTCCTTAGATCCTGTAAACCTTGTCAATATTTAATTTGAATTTGGAATGATTCCCAGTCTAAGGTTTGTAACACCAAAATTCTTTAAAAAGGCGATTGTTTTTACAAGTTTATGATTTTATAATAAAATTATATATGTATAAAGTTTTAGTAAAATTATGACTTTTTATATATAATTTTACAAATTTATAATTTTATAGATTTTATATGATTTTACTGATTCTATACATTAAAATGAATAGTAAAATCATGTGTACCTTTGACATGCAGTGTTGAAGGGGATAACATGTAGTGTTCAAACTATAAGTACCATTATGTCGTTGTTCTTGTGCTATTACTATACTTGTTGTTTTAAATTATAGAAAACATGAGATTTAAGTCCTAAAAAGTTGTTTTAGAGAATGTTTTACTAACTAATGTAGTGAGTTTGTGTTTAAGATTTGAAAATCATGGATACTGGTTGATTTAATGTTTTCCAGATTTGCTCATAAATATTTGAAGATTTAATAGATTTTATGAACAAGCATTCAAAATATTCTTAGAACTATTAATTCTTGAATTTTTTATACAATAAGTGCTTCTATAAGAAAAGCATCTTCAAGTATAAACGGGTTAGAGGGCGATTAACCGACACCTAAGCTCCGTTGATTGTAGCAAAAAATGGGGTTGATCAACTATCCAGGTCATTGCCGGTCAATTGGCCACCACTTTTCAATTATGACTAAAGCTACAACCCTCTTATATTGAGAAATAGGTAAGTTTGCTTCTTATGAGAAAGCTATTTCTTAAAAAAGATTGTGATTAAACTAATTTCATAAATATTGTTTGAAAATCGTATTTAGGGAATGTGATTTTGTCTTTTTTTTTTTCCATCCTTCAATTAATTTTTTTAGAGATTATAAAGAAATCAGATGGATTTACATGTATATCGCATTTTAACAATGTGATTTGTGAAATACATCTAAAAAGGCAAAGGGTGATTGAAGGACTATCGTTGCTATACACAAATCACAAGATTAAAATGTGATTTCTTTAATCTAGATATTGTCGGAGAGATGAGATGACCAACAACTTGTATCGACAAAGGAAACCGCATCTATGCAATGAGATTTATAAGTTGTATGACCAATAAGCAATTTTTACTTGTTATCAACTAACTTGTATCATTTGAATACAATTTGTTTGTAAAATTCAACAACTAAATCACATCTACAAAATATAATTTTACTATCATATTTTTGTAATTAATTTGTCCAAAACCCTTTTTTAAGAAATAGTTTACCTATAAGGGGGGAAACTCTTTTTTTTTTTTTCTCCTCTTATGTTAAGGGCCAATCAATTGATCAAGCATATATCAGTCAGTCAGTTGATATAACTCTATCCCTCTTCATAAATTATTACCACTTGATTTAATGGTTGACTACCACCCCTTATTGATTCTTGGTGTAATCCATTCTGATCCTAATTTCAAAATACACTTTCCAAAGATTAAGGTAACAAACGAAAATAGGATTCCAAGTGATAGTCTAAGTTGAATATAGAAACTATGTAGTGATTTCACAATAGTTTATATCTTGTATTTAGGAGTAAATAATTAGGTTTTACAACTGTTGGACTAATATAATCTACGTACATGGTTATCATTATTTATTTTATGTGTCTGTAAGTATAGGAGTGAAAACGAGCTTTGAATTGATAAAACTATCAAATTATGTTTATTAAATTTTCTATTATTTGTAGTTGCTCTTAGGCTGAGAGAGCTGCGAGTACTAAGGTTCAAAAGTGGAGACTATAGATTAGTGTAATTGTATTGTCAACTATATAGAATAAGTAATGGATTGCTACAATTTAAGGACTATTTGAGGAAAGACAATATAGCTATATATGGAAGCAAAGTACCCAATAGCTAAAGCATATCTTAGTGATAAGGAAAGCATATGATAGAATGGTTATACGGAAATTTTAAACTGAACATCTATTGTGTTACAAAGCACTTTAAATGTTGAAGTTATAGACTATATAAATAAGACTTTTTGAATGAAGACAAAAGAAAGGACACCAAAAGAACATAAAAACAAAAGATACGAAAAGAGGAAAAGTATTTATTCTATTGTATTTGAGAGATACTAAGCTAAAGTATAGAATATATTGTTGATCCTTGAAGAGAGCTATTCTCTTTGAACACAGTAGTTATTAAGATTGTATAAGAGAAAGTCGGGGATATTTTGTTGTACTTAGTGTGGTCTAAGTGAGAGAGAGGGAAGTAGGGCTAAGTCTGAAGCTGATAGTTTAAGGAGAGTTTATAGACCTTATTAATCTTTTTTTTCTCAAATAGTGGAATAAGTTAGAAAGATCTCATCAATTCCTTTGTATGCATTGCTACAAGAGTCGATTGATATATAAGGTAGAACCACTATATACACCTTGATTTTTTTATCCTTATTTTACATTACTATAATTTTTATCCACGCTACACATATATAACTTTATCGTTATACATTTGTTAAAATCCTTATTCATCATAAAGCATGCACCAAGAGAATCTAAGCATAAGTTGTAGAATATATAACTTAGAAGAAGTTTTCCTATATAAATATCTATTATGAACCTTATAGATTCTCATCCGTCAAAATTAAATAAAAAAATTCATCTATCAAATTTCTATGGAATAATCAAGAAGTATATGTCTAATTAAAAGATTTTAATAATCAATTCAACGGTGGCTTCTTGATTGCTTGATTGGGACTAATAAATATATTCCTTTGGAGAGCAATATTTATAGTATTAATGAGTAATTATGGATATTACAGATGTTTTCAATCTTAATAATAAATCTATATGTGGAGTTGTTATGCTTGATTTAGTGACTTAACACTTTATATGAGAATATTTATTCAAGCATCTTTTAGGCTTTTTCATTCTCCAACTGGTTAAATAAGGATAATTCCCAAAATCATCATTTTCTTGATCACGAAAAAGCATCAGCATAAAGCTTTTACCGCAAGTTGATTTTAATGATTGAGCAAGGCTCCCAAAAATCAAAACAATTGAGGATAGCTCAAGCTTCTCCAGCTTTAGGGTAAGTATAATAGAGAAGAATACTGTTACAACTGTGAAAGAACAATAATTGGACACGCATTCTCACTATTGTTATCGCTTTATATGATTTTTTTTTTTTTTTTGACCGCTATTGCTTTCAAATACAAGGATCTCGAAGACTGCCAAAGTTTTCATGATTCTTTTTAAAATTCAAGACCTCTTAAAAGGAAAAAGAATATTCTTTTAAGGCTTCCATTAAGGTGGAAAAGAATTAAGAATCCTTAAAATATAACCACGATAAATAAAGTAAAGCATTTAAAAAGACCAATAAAAACATGGTTATTTAGTAAACCGAACTAAAATTTGAATTTAAACCATAAAATATATCTTTTTGACACATAGTACGTTTTGCAATTTAAGTATGCACTATTCTTAACGAGGCCTTACAACTCAAGTTTTATAACTTTCGTTTTCTTCCTTTCTTTCTTTCTTTTTTTTTTTTTTTCATCAAGTTTTAAAACTTCCACAATTGGAGTTCTAAGACTTTAGAAAACTATATAATTCAGTACAATTATCATATACCCTATACTATGGGATATGTTTATATTTTACGTACTTTAATCGAAACGAGAAAATACAACGACGGAAAACCACATAATTCGGGACAGGACTTATCTTATTAAGTTAATACACTAAAATTACTTATAGAAAATATCTACTTGTTATTATGATTATAGCATATCTTATATATACAAAATGATTTGTTAACAACCATCAATGGCATTTGTGGAACGCAATAAACAGAGTACTTCAAACTCTTTTCACAAAATGACATTTTGTAAACGGTTCAAAAATTAACGAGTTACCTTTCATTAGGGTATATATCATTAATTGAAATTTAAATAACATGTTAAGAAAATTAAAATCAATACATAAAACTTGTGTAAGTTTTGTTGTTAATAAAAATATATCATAAAAAATATTTAGACAAAAAAATTAAGATTAAAATTAAAAAAACAACATAATATAAATATATTTATTTTATAATTTCTCTATGGTTACTTCACAAGATTGTTCATGATTGATACTAACATATATATATATATATATATCTTTTTAAATATAAGTAACTAAATAATCTCTTGTCTAATAAGACTCATTCATTTTGATTATATTAATTGGAACCAAATAAAAAGGGTTGAACATATGATTGTTATTAATTATCCATATATTACGCGATACAATTGAAACCTATTAGTAATTTAATTATTAATCATTGTATTAACTATTAATAATAAATAGAGTTTAATGAAAATTTATTTAATTAACTATTTATCAATATTGTCATACTTAGATTTGAAGGTTGGCTTGAGAATGAGAGAAAGATTAAATGTGGAGAGGGTTAACTAGGATCGAATTAAGGTCGAATTAGGGTTAATAAAAATATTATAATATAATTTATATTTTTGTATAAAGTAATAAAAATTATCTATATACTTAAGAATTAAAAGTTGAGAGTTTTTTACAATTAATTTATTATTTTTCTTTAATCTATATTTATTTTTTTAGCAAACTGGTGTATTTTCTAGAAATAAGAGAAAATAATATATTTTAACCTAGAAAAAACCCAATGAGTTCTTATAGAAACCGAATTAGACTAGTTGGGTTAATTGATTGAACTGAAGTCATTGTTGATAAGGGTCAAATGTGTGACTCAAACTAGTTTTATTAAGGAGTCAAGTCAAATCGAGTTGAACTAAGAGGGTCAACCTATGTCTAACAATGATGCTATTTATTGTAATAAATAAAATTTATGAAAAAGAGCAAGAAAATTATATATTTGGAGACAAACAATGGATGCAACTTGAATTGGTATAATGATTGTCAGGGGAAATTTACATGGGAGGGGATTAATATTTAGAAGTAAGTTCAGATAGAGGATAACTGTTTCAGTAAATGATTAAAATAAGGAATCACTATTATAACATCATTAATTTTATCTAATGTGGTAACTATCTGTCACATAGAAGATATGTGGCATTTACATGTATATTTAAATACAAATAAAATGGAAAACTAATTAATGAAAGAAAATGAAAAAAAACTAAATAACATAATATAAATACAATAAATATAATAATACAATTGATTGAAAAATAAAAAGTTTAGAGAATTTAAAAAAAAAAGGGAAAGAAAAACTAAAACCAACTATCCTAAGGCTAAAGGATACCCAATGGCCACCTAAGAGAGGTTGTGTAACATCCATCAAGTGCCTTTTGGCTACCCTTTAGCTTTGGGATGGTCAATTCAGGTAATTTAAATGGCCGAGTGAAAACCCACTTATAAAAATGGGTTGTTTAACCCACCATATGACATTAGGTGGCCGCCTACCATCCTTAAGGGTCATATAACCTTAAGGGTGATGCGCAATCACGGAAAGGCCCTTTTTTTTCTTTAAAAAAAAAAAGGAGAAAAACCTATTAGGTTGTAAATAGGTCGCATGGTCCAATGGATTCTTCCCTTTATTGTTGTTTTAAATGGATGGTTTGTTTTCTTCTTTTTTTTTTAATACTTAGCCCTTTTTCTTTTTCTTTTTTTAAATTTTTTATTTTTAATTTATAATTAATTATATTATGATATTTATTATACTATTTACTTTTAATTTTTATTATTTTCACTTGATTTTCTTAATTATTTTTCATTTTCTTTATTTTTAGTAATGTTATATGTTGTTTGATTAATTTATTTATTTATATTTAAATATACATATAAGCAAGTGAGTGCAACATGGCATACACCCACTACATTAGATAAAGTTAATGGTATTATAACTCAGTAATTATATTTATTGAAGTGTCCTAAACCAATAATAAAAAAAAAAATCAATATCATTAGTCATAGACAAATCGTCAAATAAATAATTAACCAATGTTATAAATAAATAATTTGCCATAAAGAAGCAATAATTATAAATAAGGAATGAAGGTTAACCTTATTTAGAGTAGGCTTGAAATAAATGTTTTAAATTAAATACAAATGATACATGATGAATCATAATGATTTCGGGATCTTCTACGGTCCCGTCAATTATTTTGATTAGATCGATACAACCCTTCATCTCACAATTCATTTAATATCTATTAGATCAACGAATATTAAATTAATGGTGCAATAAAAGACGGTACTTGTCTTATAAAAATAGTGGATAGAACCGTAGAAAAATCTAATAATTTCTAATGATTAGTATACATGAAAGGCATCTATTTGTGGCTCTAGCAAGGTTTTCGTCATTGCCATAGGAGAAGGAGAACAAATTATTAAATTGTTAACAAGCTCGTACCTCAATCTCAAAGAATTATTTTTATAGGACCTATTTTACTAATAATTAAATACTTTCCAAATTAATCCTTTTATAAAAGGAATAGGATTTAATATAAAGAAGTAAACCCTCATTTTGTTTCTGATTCTATAATTTTATGAGAAAATATTTTTTTTAATTCTTAATGTTTACCTACATTTTTATTTAAGCCCTTAACCTTTTTCTTCTTTGTCTTCAATGTTTTTAGAACCTCATAAAAATAATACTTCCATTAAATTCGTTGAATTATTTGTTAATTTATAACATATATTAGCTTCAAATTGGTCCAAAGTAATTGATCTAATAAAATGATACCATAAAAAAATGATAAAATAATTTGATACCATAAGAAAATGATAAAATTATAACATATATAACATAATATGATAAAAGATAATTTAAAAATGATAAAATAATTAAAAAATTACATAAGAAATAAGAAAAATGGACTAGAAAAATTTATGCCAATGTCAACACATTGTCCACTATCTCAATACCAATGAGAAGCTAAAACACGCCAAAGTTGCATAGAAAATGCAACACATTTAATGGAAGTCCAACTTTTGTAAAGTTTTGAAAATGTTGAGAACTTAAAGAAAAATATAAAATAAAGGTCAACAATTCAAATACAAAAGTAGGCAAACATTGAAGACTAAAAGTGTACTTAATTTTATTAGTGATTTTCCAGAACTCTTCTAAAACTCTCAAAAATCCAAAATTCTATTTTAGGAATCAAAAACCTTAAACTTGATCTTAATTTAGAAAATTGGAAAAAAACTGTTAATTCTATGTTAAAGAAATCAAACCTTTTTAAATCTTGTTTTATTCAAGGGAATCAAAAACACTAATCTTAAATTAGGCTTTAAAGCTAAGGTCATTGTAACCTAGTAGATTCACTGTTGGTCTGTAATTGGAATGGATCAAAGTTCGAATTCTCCTTCTCCTAAGTTATAGAATTTGATAGACAATCATATGGTAGGTTTAATTTTAAATTATAACATGATAAAAATTGAATAAATAGAATATAAATTCTAATTGTATTATATGATTAATTGGATAAACCCTAAAATGAAAATTTAGATTAAGATGTAAATAGGGACAAAGAAATCAGAGGAACCCTTAAAAGTATGAAGAGAGGAGGATATTACAGGCATTTTTGAGAATAGACCCGAGTAAAGGGCCAAACCAGTCCTAAACCGTCAGTTCACAGGTCGGGAATATAGTATCGGCCCGTGAGCTGATCTTTTTGGACCAATTTAAGGTCCTTGAATCGTTTTTTCTTTCATATTTTTTATTTATCCTTTCCTTCCATAAATTTTTTCCCTTTTCTCTTGCTGAGCCTTCAACCCCCCTTCTTTTTTACATTCCTTCTTCCATAAAGAATACATTATAAACGAATAAAAATTAAAATATAAAGAAGTCTCTAATAATATGAAGAACTAATCTAATCAAGTAGATTAAAGTGGTTGGAGGGAAAATATTTTTTATTATATTTTACAGTCGCCCTAAAAGTGCCTATGTATCCATTAATCGAAATTAGACCACTGTAGTTTGGTTTGAATTCTTAGAAAACCTTTAGTCTGTTGGTCAATTTTATACTTTGCGAAAATAATCAAAGTGCACGTAAGTATCAAATTTAAATTTTTTAAAGGAAAATAATTTCATTTGATCATAATTTAAAAAATCCTAACGCTAGATCACCACTTTTGGGAAAACCATACCATTTACTTTTTTTTTTTTTAATAATTGGGAAAAATGATTTTTCTATGTAATAAAACTTTTTTGGCTAAGATGAAAAGAAGATTTATTATGTCTCCTCTTAAGGTAGCTGTTCACATTCGTGATCAAGAGTGGAACCTATAGCTAAGCTTAAACTTCCATCAAATCTATTTCAGTCACTAAAGTAATCATCCTCCTCGCTTAATGTCCCGTATGATTCTTGTTGGCTACAGGCCACCTTATACCTATCTTCCGTGTAAGCACTTATCTTAACATTGACAATAGATAAGGAGGCTCGGCGTTCGTCGATAATCAAGCTTACTGTACTAAACGCTTGCTGTACTAAACACTTGAAGCTGGAGTAGTAAGTACTTCTCGGGTGACACAAAGTAGGAGCAGGTAATTCCTTGTGTGACTTTATCACCACTCTAAAATATCGAAATCCTAAATGAAGATATTGTTAAAAAACTTGAAATTAGTATTAGTGTAGTGCTGCATCTTAGACATTAGACCACTAAATTGTTGCCTTTTCAATTTTTGCGCTAGTAACTACTTACCCATAAATAAGTAATGCCACTCCTTGATGGATGGCAAAAGAGAGACCGATGACTAGCTACCATATTGACTTTGGTAATGGTTGAGCATCTCCTTTATGTCGACCATCGCTGTCGACACTTTTGGCTGTACTTCCAAACTGTATACGTTTTAGGAATCCATTAGATTTTGAATGTAACTATAATAAGTTTTCAAATATATTTGTAATAATTCTGCTTTACAACGAGGATCTAGAATAGTTATTACAAGATAAATATAAGGAATGTCTTTATAATAAGTTAACCACTTCAACATCATATCGTATACACATACGTATAGGTTTAGGTCCTTACGAGCTTAAAGTAGCACACCAAGTATACTAACAGCTAACATAACAAACAAGTGTTCACTGGGCTTGTAAACCTGTGAAAAAATCTTAGTAGTATCATGAAAAACTTTCAAAACTTTTAGCAGTTGGATACATACATCCCAATTATTAGGGATAATGTCAACTTCTCGTATGTTGTACATTGTGAAGTCATACAGTAGTTTGTTGTAAGAAAATGTGCTATATAATAACTCGTAAGTCAACTTCTGGTAATGTTGCACATCTATCTTAAACTTCGGGGCCTTTTCTTACACTCCATGCGGAAGTTCCTCTACTTTTTGTGAAATGATGGCCTCTCTGTTATTGTCTTGATGATGATCTCGATTGGAGCTATACTGTCCTGCAAAATTGCATTGTTATCCTTGACATATAAATTAAAAATATGACATGAACAACGTATGTGGAAACACCGTCCCCCCCCCACCTTCCCAGGATGCTTCAACCGTAAGTGCTTATTAAGGGTACCATATCCTTCTCTCATTTTCCACAAGTAACTCACGTTACAATAGTTATAAAATGTCCTCGAGTTCCCCCTTTTGTCTATACCTTAACAGAAATGCATAATAAAAATATTAAACTTACCAGATTTAGAGGGCTTACTTAATCCTGAAGGTCTCGAACCACTGAGCCCATGTTGTCTCATATGTTGCTATTTTATTTCGAGAATAATTTCTATCTCATCCTCAAACATGCTTATGGGGCAACTTATCCGTGGTGGTGCAAATCCTACAGGTCATACAAGAATACTCAAACAAGAAGGTTTAAATCTAGTAAGATGTTTAAGAATACTCATGCATAGAGGTTCAAAACTAGGAGGAGGCATACATTGGTAACTCATGCATTGAGGTTCAACGTCAAAGCCAGGAGGTAGTATGTCGTGATTACTTGTGCGATGAGATTATAGATCGAATCCAGGAGGTAGTGTAACTTGTTCTTCCACGTTTTTAACTACATCGTATGCCATCTGCTCATTTAGGTTGTATTCGTTATCTCGATACGCTTGAACGTCGTAGCATCATTGTGGCTCAGACAATATACCAATTCCAGTTCTCTTGCTCTTGCTCTTCCTGCTAAATGAGGAACCATGCTTCTCACTAGAGAAGATACGATGCAAAAATCTTTCCATGGATGCTAAATTTTTTTTTCTCTTATTTACTATAATTTACAACAAAGATTTATGAATAAAATATAGAAATAACATGTAAGACAAAACAAAATGGGTATATGTATGAGTATGTCAATGTTATTTGTTAATGCAAATGTTTCAGTGCAGTGAAATGAAGAACTATGCTTAAATATTGGTAGCTAATGGAACTATGGAAAGAAATATTTCTATGACAACATTTCATAATTGAAAAAATTCAAAGGCAGAATGATTAGAATTGGGGTGTTTTGATTAGTTTGTAGAGTAATAACTGCTGCATATCGACACCATTTAATTTATAAAGAGCAAGAAATGTGTGAATGCATCGTCTGAATTTTGAAAATTCAAATTTTTAACCATTTAAACACTGCAATATTTAAATTTTTCAATTCAAATGTCGAATTGCATGCACCGAAAGTAATCTAACATTTCAAAATGTTCAATTTTTTGAAATCAAAAGGTAGGAAAGCAGGGGACAAAGGTTAAGGGCTAGGGGGGGTGTTTGGTGGTGGTAAGCCTTGGTCAAAAAGGGAAAAAGGGAAAAGAGGAAGAGGGAGGGAGGACTGGTTAAAAGAATTGGCTTACTTTTTTTTTTTTTTTTTAGTTTCACCCCAACAAACTACCTAAGCCTTTAAGGCTTAGCGGTTCGTCACGACAGTTCGGCCTGATCATATTCGAGCCGAGCAAGTTCGAGGCCTACTCGAGTTGATTCCAGGCCGGTTCAAGTTCGAAACCGACCCTCGCCCAAGTCTATCTAAGAATGCTCAAGATAAAGTAACATATACCTTCTCAAGGATACCACATATAGATGTGTTGCTAATTCTTCCTCTTATGTATGCCAGTATACGCGATCTTTAGATACAAAGCCTTATTTTACATATCATAAAGCTTCTTATATTATTAAAACGAGTGAATTAGTGTGTTGATAGTACAATAAACATTTATTACCATATTATCATATTATGAACTTGCAACTAAAAAATTTAACTAATACATATAAGGAAAAAATCAACAAATAATTGAAAATATGATAAGAATTGTAATATAATATCAATTGAAATGAATAAAAATAATTAAAAATTAAGAGAATGTGTCTCTTTTAAAGGTAATTTTCTGGTAGAATAACTTTTGGAGTCCTAAAATTTTAGAAATTTTGGTAGAACCTTAAAACTCTTATTAGTGTAGTTAATATGTAAAACTCCAAAAATATTATAATCAAGTTCTAAGAGGCAATTAATCAACATATTTTATTATTTTCACGCTAATTGGAATCATACATCATCAATATATTGTCTCATCAAGGAGTTTAAATGATTTCTAGGAACAAGAAAAAAAAGAAAAAGTAAAAAAATTGCAAAAGATAGGAATTCGATAGAGAAACTTAGAATTACTATAGGGATGTGAATTAGTTAAAGGAAAAGCAATATTATTGAATATCTTTTAGAGGTGGACTACACAATCCATTTAGACACAGAGGTGGTTTGATAAGTGGTGGTTTGATAAGTGGTGGTTTGATACCTAAATTATCATCACACCTTCTTATTTTATTTATTTATTTATTTTATCAAATATAGAGAGAAGGGATTCGAACCATAATTTACCCCAATATAAGAGCGATACCGATAAATTACAATAACCTTAACATCACATCTCTTTATTTTACTATCCCTAAAACGATGTAGTTGCCGGTCAACAAAATCTACTTCCTGAACCATCGATATTCAACAAATATACTCAAGAAGGACATTTGGTAAGTTCCGATACATATTAAGTGGATTTAAGTTTAAAAACTAACACGCACGTCTAATACCAATAGTAACTATATACCTGGGTTAAGCACCTTAACAAAAAATTGGTAATCTACAACTTTAAATTCTGATATGGACATAGCATATGTTGTTAAATACTTATTGTAATCTAAGATAAACTTTTATTTATTCTTCTCTAAACGGTTAATTAAACTTCTATTTAGCCCAATTCTTTCCGATATGACACAAACTCCTTAATTGCTTATGTATTTATTGTTATGATTAAGTTAATAGTAAATTATTATGTATTATTATAATACTACCATACCAGGTTCAACAATATTATTACAAGTTATGGTATGACTAAATTATAAAACATGAAAATTAATTATGTTAGAACATGATTCGATATTTATACACGTAAAGGTAAAAAACCCCAGAGTTGTTAAATAGTAAATCGATGCTGTTGTTGAATATTTGAATAAGTGCTTAGCAATATAAGTTGTTAAAGTAAATAAAATAACTGAATGTAAACTTTTCTCTCTTTTTTTATTTTTTTAATACAGGTGGCACAAAATATATATACAGTCACCCCACACCACAACCCAACATTGCTGCCAACAACTCATAACCATAGAAAGAATATCGACTCAATTCCCAAAATACCTCATCTTCAAGACATTCAACACCATAAGTCTTAGACAGATTTTCCATAAATCTAATAAGAGAGTAATGGAAATTATAGAAAAAGATAATAGAAAACCTTGGGAATCAACTTGCTTTTGTAGTTTTCTTCTTGATGAATATTAAAAAGAAAAAAAAGGAAGAAAACCAAAACCATAAATCCTACTCAACAATAAATCTTCAACTTCTTGGGACTCATCATAAGAAAAGGATATAATTAAAGTAAGCAAAGCGGCAAAATGCTTACCTTGGTTGATTTCTTGTTGATGAAATTCGAGAAAGTAAGAAATTTTCTTTTGGAATAGAAGAATGTGTCTAATTTGAGAGATGAGGAAAGAGATAGAAAAGGAAAGATTTTATTTTACGGAATTCATTTAATATTGGCAGCTCTTCTTTTATGAAAAAGTACGGATATTAGCCAAGGATACATTACAACTCTTAACCCGAAAGGTTATCTTCCCCTCCAGTAAAAGAAAAAGATTAATTATTAATTATGGAAAGGGTGTCTTTCAAAAGGACAAAATTACTTCCGAAAATAAATTATTCTCTTGGGATGTTTCAAAATCCTTAGTGGTTATTAACTATAGAGAGTTGTCTAGGATTAGGAAAGGTCACAGTATAACACAGGCATTAGTACGGTAGGAGTGGCTACAAACAAAAGAGGCTATAAGAGTGGATACATGACTCTAATGGAAATGGATTCTTTAAAATTATTATTTTTTATAAAATTCTTAAAGTTATAAATTAATAATTTTCCTTGTTTAGATTTTTTTAGAAAAGATCATATTATAATGATGTTAATTCAATATTTCAAAAATCTAGACAATAATTACTATTAATTTGTAATTCTAAGAAAATAGTAACTTTAGAGGATCCATTTTTGGTTATTATGAATTTGACCTTAAGGACACGATATACATTCTCTAAGGAAGGGAATTGATATGCCTATTAAATAAAGTATGCAAGTAGCTTGAGCAATGAGGTAAACCAGGAGGTTAAATCATTTACAAGATTACATTTGAGTGTGCAAGGAGTCTCATGCATGATTCACAATAAATCATATAACAATTCTAACTTGCTCATGTTGCATTATGTTTAGTTGTAACCGAAAACTATAATAGCAGTAACAGTTATGTATAGTTGGGAAATATAAAAGAAAAAAAAAAAGAAAATTACAATATTGATATGCTATTTTAAACATGAGCCTCCATAATCATGTTGATTTCTTTAAAGCATGAGTCAAACCTAGAAGCTTATAAGTGACCTGTTTAAAGCCTTGGACGAGCTTCTAAAGCTCATTCAACTTCATCATAACTTAGGTTAAGTTGCTGGCATCATAGATGATTTTCCTAAAGCATGGATTAAACTTCTAACAGCTCAACTAACTTAGTAAAAAGATATCTGTCAAGGTCCTATCTTTTACTAACCCCTTAGAGCTTAGGCTTTTATGTTTAAGATGCACATGCCCAATCCATAGGATCAAAAGATTATTAGCAAAAAATAGCTTAGACAAATAAGAAAAGTTTATAGTTGGCATGTGCCTATTTCAAGATCCTCTCCATAACATTTAGAAAAGATCTCGGGGACATGATTCATATTTTATATTAAGCTCATGGGTCATGCCTATAAATAACATGTATAGCCACATGTAAAGGGATCTTCACATTCTTGGGCTCTAACTTATGCTATATCTCTTTAATTACTCTCCAAAAATTAATATCAACTTAAGTTTTAAAATAATCGTATCGAAACTACTTTTAACATTCCTTTCTTAGTTTACGTTTATTATAATTTATAGGTTACGTATAACCTCCACCATCTTACGAAAGTTGGTAATCAATACACGGGGTCAGCATCTTCATCCAGAAAATAGTTTGTGCAAGAGTCTCTAGGGCTCGAAGACTAGAACAATCATTTTCTTAGGGTTCGATATCTCGCAACAAGAAGAAAAGGAAACCTTAGGTTAGCAATCTGTTCTTGTCAGACAAGCAAAACGCCAAATAAGAATAATGAGCAATAGATCAAGCATAGCATCGGTTCTTAACAAGTATTATCAAGGTTAGATCTAAACATTTTCATCAAAATATAGCAGACCTTATCAACAAACGGGGTAAGGATAAGCATGAGAAGATAACAAGGAAGAGAGAAAGAACAGTACCTTTTAGTTGACCATCATTAGGGTTAAGAATTACACGACATTGTTGGATTTTTTTTTCTTATTTTTTTATTTTTTTTTTCAGTCACCAGTAGGTTGAGTCTCCCTTGGAGGCGTAACACCCACCTTTTTAATTGTAGTAATGGGTCCTCTTTTGTTTTTAGCAGTTCTTTAATTATAACAATTCTCTTCATATCTTAATGAATAAATTAGTTTTCAAGCTACGCATGCCACATGAATATCAAGTGATAGGCAAAGTGGAAAAAGATAATAAAATAGATCTGACTTATTGTTGAATAGCCTTCAAACACTTTGATTGTGTGTTCAAACTTTACTTTAGAACCTTTGAGTCTTTCGTCGTGGTAAGTAAGGACGAATTCAAGACCATAAAAAAATCAATATTAAGATTATTAATACGAACATATCTTCTTGTCATCATAATTATATTGTACCTTATAAAATCAGTATAAGTTTTACTTTTAATAAAAATAGATTAGCAAAATTATTTGAATATTGAAAAAGTAAAGCAAAGATTGCAAATTGATATAAATATAAGTATTATTTCTTTTTTTTTTTCATGATGACTTTTTATAGTCGTTTCATTGACAATATAAAAAAAAAGAATATCATTTTATATAGAAGTTATTAAACAATCAATTATTCATTTATTTACATTTATTTTCATAACATTAGTTATAAAAAAATTTAAAGAAAACATATAATTGATTTATCAATAGTTTATATGATGCAAGTAAAATATTTGTAATACAAACAATATAATTATTTGAACTCAAAATCCCATATTTATAAAATACCTAACCATTAGGTTATCCCTAATCTTATATTACATTTTTCTTTTTAAGATATATATTTAATATATATTTTTTCTTTTCTTAAAGTTTAAAAGATTAACTGTTTTCCAAATTCGGAGGGCATGGCCAAACCAACATCCCCCAAAAAAGGACCCGTCCCTAGTCGTAAGTAGAAGTTTTATTACTTTATTTCCAATCCGTTCTAGTTTTATCCTAGTGAAGTGCTAAAGATCCATCACATGATCTTGTTAAAAGTGTATTATTTCTACAAGGATTGTGTAACCTGTATAAAATTATTAAAGTTGCTTATGCGTATCGGACTTCATGGAAACGTACGTTTGCTTTATGGAACAGTGGAAACTTACACAATCACCCACTTAGTTTCCTCCTCTCTCTCTCTTCTTTGGGCCTTTCGGAGATGGAATAGTTCATATTCACAAGCTGATTGGAACACCACCTCACCTCGTTGAAAATATTTATATAATCGTTTCGATTTTTTATCGTTTAAATTTTCATAATTTATAAAATAATAATCAAAATTATTTATAATTTTAAAATATCTTATCATGTTATCGTGATATTTTTTTTATAATTTTAGCTATTAATTATATATAATAATATTTTATAAGAATAAATTAAAAATAATAATAATTGAGATGAACTGTTTGTTTTATATGTATATTATATATATATCGTACTTCAATAATACTCGTAAGAGGACATTAGCTGTACTTTGTAGTTGGGAAAAAGGAGTTTCAGATTATCAAGGGTCACATCACGTGAAGAAGTTGCCAGATCGAACGAAACAAAGGTATTTCAAGAGACACATGGTAGTAAATGCTCGGTTCCATTTGGACAAACCAGGAACTACTATGTCCCTACTAAAGGAACTCCTGCTCCCCTCGAATTTAGATAATGTACGGACCGTCAGAACGTGGCCGTAAATTTTGCCATTTGACCGTACGCGTGTCCTTGTCGTTTTCTTACTGGGGACACCCAGACTGTCCACCGTGACAGCCCGTGGGGTATCTCTCCCGAGGTATGGAGAAATGAATCGCTCGTATACGGGTCATGTGCATGTATATATAAGGTATAATTATTGATTGTATCCGAAAGATAGTAGCACAATTGATAGTTTCTAAAAATAATATATATATATATATATACATATTTAAATATAATTACAGTTATATATTATGTATATATATCTGCTTATTTATTAAAAGGTTTGTGTTAGCAGATTATTGTTTTAAAAAGATATATAATTAACAGATTGCTCGAAATCTTATTATGTATTAGAAAAATAAAAAAATAAAATAAAAAGAGAGAGAAAAACGATATTGCATTTGTTTATGTGGTAATTATCAAGAATTACATTAACTATCACAAGTAATCCCTATTACAATACTCACACTTGTTAAATTGAAATCATTTTACTACTTACCGACACTTGTTACATAAGATTGATATATATAATTGATGTATTTTAAAAACTAAAACAATAAAAAAAATGGGGCATTTCATAGATAGCTGGACGGTAAGGAAGAATATCATGATTTTTTTTATGTTGTAAAACATATTTGAGTTTTTCCCTCAAATATGGAATACACACTTGAGTGGAAAAATAATTATGGAAAAAGCTTTTTTCTTTTAGATTCTTAATGGAGATATCTATTAAAATTTTTTATTTTATATATATATATATATATATTGTAATATTTAAGGTAAGTAAATAGCCTTACTGAAATCAAATAAAGGCATGTAAAAAAAAAAAAAAGATCAAACTAAAACAAATTGTAAACTAAACAAACCTAAACAAACTAAAAGTATGGCTTTTTCTTGAATGTTATTTGAAAAATTTTCAATCCAAACCAAACTAAAAACTTATGGTTGATTTGGATTGATTATTGTCGGTGAGTAGGGTCGTCTAATATAACTACTTCAATACTTAAATCAATATTTATAAGATGTAATGAAAGAGAGAGTAATAGCTCTTTTGTATCTATTTGTATAAAGTGTCTCACCTATAAGATTTGACTCCTATTTATAGGTTTTAAGAACAAAATATAGATAGATTCATATCTTACCTAATTTAGGCAAGGGTATCTTTTAATAGATATTATCCAAGCTTCCTAAAAGTGACATAGTAGCTCAACTATTCCTATTAAGTAGTGCTTCCATAATATCCCTCAGTATCTAAGATCTGAGCTTCTCAAATGGACCATCGTGATCCAAGGTTCCCATAGTATCTATGCCACAAGCATGTCCATAGTATAAGAGCTGAGACACCAACTTAACCTTCAAGAGGTCTTAGGCTAGTGGGTGTTAGTCATACTGTGGATAACCCTCTAACGTTAGGATCTGGACTACCATGAACTAATCATAAGCTCAGGTAAGTTAGTCTACAATCCATAGAGGTTGGAATTGGCTTTAGGATCCCATGATCCAAAATTGTCCATCAACATTGATAATATTAAATAAATTGAAAAAACCAAATCAAATCATTTTTAAAAGCAATGTAATATTTTATTTGTGATTGAAAAAGTTACGTCTTTGTATCATACTATTAAAAGAAAATAAAGTCCATGCTTACTAAAATATATGCCTATCTAAGTTTTATGACCATAGATTATTATAATATGCATAAAAATTGACTTAAAATTTACATTATATGCTAACTTTATGTATAAATTTAGTTGCGAAGGCACATTTGAAATTCCTCAATTGCATAAATATCGAATTTATTGACCTTTCATGTAATGCCATATCATGTTGTTATTAAACAAAAGGATAATGTCAAAATTACTACCTAAACTCTACATATTTTTTCAATTTTATACTTAAAGTTTGAATCTACTCAATATCATACTTGATTAAGCTACTAGTTATTAAATTTACTATCTTCACAAGATAATATGACAAACATCTATTGAATGAAGAGTGCAAGTTAAATGTCAAATAGTAAATTTGACAAGTAAGAATTTGATTGAACATGACATTTAATAACTTTATAGTACATCTATAAAATTGAAAAAACATATACCAAAATCAAGTAGTGATTACGTCATTGTCTTCTAGTTTAGTTCTTGTAATATGAATTACTTGTCATACATTTAAATTTCTTAAATTATAGATTATAGTTTAATAAATAAAATGAAGCAAACCAAAATGAATTTTCATGATTCGAAAAAAAAAAAACACTAACACAAACCATACATTTTGGTCCAAAGTAATACAAACTCAGAATGCATTCTATGGTAAAGTTTAGTTTGGAGGAAACACCAATTAAATTGAATCGGACTTACCTTTAAAACTTACCACTTACTCTATGTTGCGTGGTTTGGTAGGTTTCGGACAAATATAGAAGGTTATCACTCCAATTTTGTAAAGCTTACTCCAAAAGGTTAAGGCATAGGTACAAAATCTCCATATTCAATACTCATTTAGGAACTTATACTCTAAGACACACACACAACTTGTACAACCCTATAAAAATTATTATCTAATAATATTACGTGTAACAAAATATAATAATTACTAAAAGAAAATATAATGCTTTTCACTTAAAACACGAAATCTCAAGCTCATTTATCCATTTTGAAAGTAAAAACTCTTAAAACATATTAAACATATGATGCTTTTTATTTTAAATAAATGGATTTAAACCTTATCATAAATTGCAATTTTATGGTAGCATTCCACGATAGATTATTTGAAGTTGTATTACTTGGTTTGTGATGTATGTATTTATGAGAAAAATGTGATTGAAAAATATATTATCAAAATTTTTATAGATTATTAGATTGAAGAATGTAAATATAAAGAAAAATTGATAGGTAGTTAAGCAATTAAAATCAAATATTATATTATAAAAATATAACTAAAAATTCACTTACTTTACAAAGTATCTTCTACTCTATAAATTTTATGAAGTATAGGTTCTAGGATGTTTTCAATATATTGTAGGTCAGTTCCAATTTAAGCCTTTAATATAGTGTAAAGCATGATAAATACAAATATGTGGAGAATAAACTTGTATTAATATAATAGATGACAAATTCAACAGGTTCATAGGGTACTTATAGTCTAAAAATCCTCAAATAAGTAAGGAAACTGAATAAATCGAAATCTTAATAAATCATGAATGAAATAAAACTAAGATGTCTTTTCCTAGAATAACATTGATTTTCAAATATCTAATATCTTGCCAAATGTGTAGATTTGACTCATGAAAAGTGCTAAATGGTGAAACTGTTTTCTCTCCATGATAATGTAGATTCAAATAAGTTTTTATTGATATATTATGCGTTCCTTAACTCTACGTATGCAAAAAAAGTTATCATCTCCAAATTTAATTGATCTGACAACTAGAAAATCAAAATTGAAAATCAAAACTCATAGCTTCTAATTGACTTCTAACTTCTTCGGTTTCTGACCTAATTCTTATTTTTCTTTTGTTTATCTAATTACCTTGTAAACTTTATACATGGCTTATTTGCATCAATCTCCTTCACTTGGAAAAGCTCAACCTCAAGTTTTGGATATAAAGGAATGATGAATCATGAAATAAAAACAAATCTACAACATTGAAGGTCTTGGAAATGTTCACAATATTGGGAATGCCAACGGCATAAATATTGTCGTTTATCTTTTAAAGTACTACATACTAACCACATATTTTCTATGGTAACTTATTGTATATTCCAACAAGAAACCTCTATTTTTGAAGGTATACTAGAACTTGATCACCTTCAATAAATGTCGTATTGCTTTTATATTTATCACTTGTTCTCCTAATTTATAAACTCTAGCTTTTAGATCACTTCTTTATATACTTCTACAATTTGCTCAAGCATATACTGAGCTTGAATGTTCTTACCCTTACCCTTACCCTTTTGTAACCAAATAAAGTCAAGGGGTATGTTGAGGAACCTTTATATACACAATTGTATATATTGATCTTTCGATGGCATTATGAATAGTATTACTGTATGTGAACATTGCTTAAGCTAGTGTAATACACTACTATTTAGGCTTATCCCCACAAATATTTCAAATTAAATTGCCTAAAGTTCTAGTGTAGCTTCTATTTTCCCATTAGACTATGGATAAGTTGTATTGCTAAAGTTTAAGGAAAGAGCTAAATATCTTCCATAAAGTTTCTACGAATGACACAAATTTTGTATCATAATTAGAAGTGATAGATTTTGGAATTCTATGTAAATGAACAACTTGTTTAAAGAACAATTTATAGCTACCCCTACTACATTAGAAGTCTTCTTACATGGAATAAAATAAGTCATTTTCAAGAATCCGTCATCTACTACAAAAATAGAGTTAACTTCCTTATGAGTTATTGGCAAACATAGCACAAAATCAATGGATAAATCTACCTAATTTTTTTTTTCTAATATAGGAAAAGGCATTTATGACCTAGTATTCTTTAATTGTCCCTTAGCTTTCTAGTAGACAACATAACTCTCAACAAATTTATATCCATCCATTCATAAATGTGACCAATAAAATATCTTTTCACTACAACAAGTGTTTTTGTCTTTACCTAAATGACCTGCTAATCCTTGACCATGAATTGTTGAATTACTTCCTCTCAAAGTGAAGTTTTAAGTAAGCACAACTAGTTTTCTTGCATAAAAAATCCATAAAGTAGATAAAATCCATAAGAAGGTTAGTTATGAGAAATCTTACTCCAAATATCAATAAAATTCTCATCCTATATGCATTCTCCCTTGTGCTAATCAAAATAATCAATTTCATTGTTCAAAGTAAGCAATAAGGATGCTTTCTTTCTCATCACATTAGTAACCCTATTTTAAACACTAGATTTATGTTTCAACCTAACTAGAAATTTTTGTAGGAACTGACACCCCCCTTGCATGGATGTTATTATCGAGCTGCTTGTGACTACACAAATACTTTGAAGCTTTATGGTCATAATACAACACAAACTCTTTAGCTATTAGATAATGTTCCCTAAGTCTTGAGAGCATACACCACTAAATAATATTTATTGTCATAAGTATTCTACTTTTGTCTAGCTTCACCATTTTTATGTTGAGAATTATTAGTAACCTTTTTTCTTGACGTAGGATAGCTCTTATTTCCCACTTCACTTGCGTCACAATTGGCTTCAAACAAGTTGTTAAAATCTAGTTCAACAAACTTACCTTAGGATTGAGATAAATTTAATGTTGAATGTTTCTAATATGAGGCAATCCATCTAGAATCTATGCTGGCATCAACTCTTTGAATTATTATAGTAAAGCATGCATAACTTATAGATTCACCCTTATTTGTATTTATGTCTCATTCATCATCATATGTTTCACTATTAACACATAAATCTCTTGTCTCTTTAATTTTATAATCAAACTCAAGAGCAACAAATAAGAAAGTACTTTTCTTTGGAGCTTCTGACTTAATCTTTAAAGGCAATAAATAATATTTCACACCATCCTTCTTTAGTTTATTGCCATCACTTTTAGCAATGTGTCGAGCATGAACACCATATTGCTAAGGTTTACTAAATAATATATAACACATATCCATATTGAAAACATCACAATAAACGTCTTTATTGTACTGACCAATTGAGAATGGTATTTTGCATTTTTCTATTACCTTTACTTTCTTATTGCTGCTCTAATCCACCCTATTGTATATGGATTAGGATGTTTCTCTACCGATAGCTTTAACTTCTTTACAGCACTTCTTCTAATGATATCCTCACAATTTCCACTATTAACAATGACATCAAATACCTTTTCATTAATGGTGTACCTAATTCTAAATAATTGATGATATAGAATTTAGTCGTCTTTATTAAGAGTCAACATCAATCTCTTGAGGACATAGGTTCGATTGTCATCATTATGTTCCTCCTACTCATCTCTATCTAACTCTATTAAGCTCTATTTTGATTTTCCTTAATTTAACCTATATTAAATCTAATTCGTTTAATATAGATTACTCGATATTAAATTAAAGAAAAACATTTTTCTTACAAAAATATTTAAAAATATTTTTGAAAAACTTGAAGTCACCAACCAGTCAAAACTAGTTTAAAAAAAAAAGGTAGGATTAGGGTTTTTGGGTAGAAAAACCCCAATCAGGTCACTAATTTATAAATTTTCCAAAAACAAAAATGCTTTTTTAGACAATAATAATCAGAAAAATTGAGTTCATAGGCTAATTTAAGAAAACGAAAGTCATCATGTAAGAATTAGAAAAAATTAATTAATGGGCCTTGATTTTTGTTATTTTTGTAAAAAAAGAAAAAAATGACAAAAGTATAGGAAATGATTGAAAAAAAATTATTACGAATTTTTCTTAAAAAAAAAACAAAAAGTTTATATTTTTTTTTATGGTTGCTTCGAAGGTATTTAGATACCTGTTAATCAAGATCAAACTAACGTAGTTATGATTTCTTAAAAAGGTTTATTGTATGGATGCATTTTATTTTTGAAAAAGCAGCTTGGTTTATATTTTTTGAACAGTTTATTTTTATTAAGAAAAATCTTAAAAACACATAGTTTTTATTGCCTAATTTTGAAAGCAAAAAAAAAAATAATAATTTAAAAAAATTAAAGAATTTTTTTTCTAAAAAATGAAATCTACATATCAAAACAATTTTTCTTAGGAAAATCCCTAAAATATCCAAGAATGCGATTTTTACCCAAATCTTCTAAAATGTGCAACTTTAGTGTAAGAGATACAAATATTAATCAAAAAGATATAAATTTTAATAAAAAGATGTAATTTTCCTAAGTGATGCAATCTTTATGAAAATATGCAGAACCTAATAAAAGATGCAATTTTAGTGAAAAAAAAATGCAAACTATTTAAAAGATATAAAAATTTAGAAAAATTTAAATTTGTACTAAAAACATACTAGTCATATTTTGTGTCTGTTGCTTATCTTAAAAATACAATTTTTATGAAAAAAATGTCATTATTATTCTAAGTATGCAATTTATCCTAGAAAATGGCTAAAACATCAACTTTATTAAATATACCAAAAAAAATAAATCAAGAAAATCAAGAAAATCAATTATTAACACCTAAACTTACAAGAAGATGCATGTTAGTAATTTATATGCTAAAATTCTAAACATGTTAATTATATACAAACACCAATATGCACATGAAAAATTATCACAAAATAACAAGAATAATAAAATAAACAATTTAAAAAAAAAAACTGCAACCATTGTCAAAACTAAAGACCTACAAGAAAAACAAATTAAAATTGTTAAAGAATGGATAACTATTAATAAATCTAAAAGAAAGTTATAGATAATAATAATAATAATAATAATAATAATAATAATAATAATAATAATAATAATAATAATAATAATAATAATAATAATAATAATAATAATAATAATAATAATAAAATGTAAAACCGCAGTTACCTACTGTCATACCTATGCGAGTCGGGTTAAATTTTAGGTCACGTGGATCTTAGGCTCTAGTTGGGTTAGGATATAGGTTCGGATCTAGGAGCTATTTAGGTTAAGAAGAAGAAGGTAGCAACAACTTCAAAGACTTCCAACAACAACCGTTAAAAGTCAAATTAAGTGGGAAATTGAAGTTTTATGATATTATCATTGATGAAACTTCAATTGTACACAATGCCATAGCCTGTAGTGGCGGATTTGATGGTGTCCTTTGGTAGTCAACTATGGTGGTTATAGTATAGTATGAGTAGCAACAGTTCAGTGTAAAGAAATTGGATACACGAGGTTTATTAGAGGTGGGCGACACTGTAATGAAAGTGTTTTCGCATTTAGAAGTGGCAATGGTAGTGTTTCAAGGTGGGGTTGGGTGGGGGGGGGGTAAGGTGATGGTGGTAGGTTTTGACATAGGTGTTAGTAGGAGTCAAAGCAGCTTACGATAATGGGTAGGTTCGGTTGCTGTGGTGTTGTTTACTTGCATACGGTAGGTAGCTCAAATTAGTTGTGGCCATGGAATCGGGTTCTATGCGTGGTAAAGAGATGGTTATGTGCATCAAAAAGAGAAAACTTACATATGTTCGCTTGAGGGATCAAACCCATAACCTATTGTAGTCCTTGCATGTACCTTTTTAACTCAGCTAAGCTCTTTTCTTAAATATTTGTGTGCTTCACTTCTATTAAAGCTTTATATAGTGGACTAAATTCTAGTTAGGATTTTCAAGCCTAAGACCAATTCAATTTGTTTTAAATTGACTTAAACTCCTTTAAAACAACTAAATAGTAAAAAAAAAATACACATAAAAGGAATTTTTTTAATACAAATTTAATTTATTAAATTTCAAGTCTTATTTTTTATTCATCCAGTTAAAATTATTTAAATTGAACCAAAACTCACTTTCATGAATCAAAATTTTTACTAGACTTTTCTGAAAAAATATTTTTCTAAATGAAGCCCAATTTTTAAAGACTTAAAATTTATTAAATTACATATATATTTTATTATTATTTGATTTGATCTTAAACGACTCAATGACTTGACAGGGACTCCTTTGATACCTTTTTTTTTTTAATTTTTCAATTTTTTGTATTTTTTTGCAAACGTCGCCAAAAATAAAGATAAGAGAGTAGTCAAAATGGATTGTCTATAAGCTCATAACAAATTCCCTCATGTTCTTTATCATTCTTAATGATATTTACAATCTTTCTCATATGACATTCATTTGAATTTTTCCTTGGTTGATTACATTTGGAAAACTTACTATAGTTGGCTTAACATAAGGATTTTTTGCCTTTCTTCCCTCATTTCCTTTAGCTTCTAATATATGACATTTGTTTACCGGCTTATCATCTAGCATGCTTTTGCTATTGCTACCCTTTGCAGGTACTTCTGACGTTTGCTTAGATCTCTTACTAGACCTAATAACTTTATAAGTATCATAATCCCTTTCACTATGTCACATCTCTAAAAAGTAAAGTTGTGATAGTCCCGTCGTGTAAACCATCCTAAAATAGAAACTGTCGTTACAGTTACTATCCTAGACTTAGTTCCACCATGTATACTTAACTTTACCCCTTTGAGGCGTTCAATTTGATATAAACTTGTAGAGTAATTATTTGAAATAATTTGTTAAAAATAAATTTTGTAATTTAACCTTACAAAAGAGTGATCAGAAATCTCATAAGTACCTACCATTTCACATACAAACCAAAATACTGAAAACTACCAAGCTCTTTGAGAAGTCTTATGTAGTTTTTTTTAAAAGATAAAAAGTTAATACTAAGGACAATAATCAGCCATTTCTTATTGTATCTCACTCCCTGTCCCAATTTACTAAAGTTCTAGTGTTGGGTAAGCATTTGTAAGTCACTTGGAACCTATAAAACAAACTATAAGGGAATGAGCGACAACTTACTCAGTAAGCGGGGTGGAGATAAAAGTATGTATTTCGCATATGATAAGTAGGGTTTTCAATCAAGTTGGTTAGATGTCATGTACAAGTAAATGTTATCACTTATATTTCGGTCTATCGTAAGATTAGAAAAATTGTGCATACTTTAATCTGGGTGAAGGAGATTAACGTCACATACTCATGAATTGAAACCAAACTGGGGCTTGTGCAATGGAGAGCACCCTTCTCCGGTGACCACCTTCAAAATATAGCCTCCAATCTTACTGTAACCTCCTCTCTTGTCACTTAGTTCAGCTAAGGGTAGAGAAAGGACCATTTTAGCTATCCTTATCGAAGGGAGTCCATATTTGACTCGAGAATCCTAGTTGTTACTGTTAGTGGGTTGCGACGCATATCAGATTAGATGTTAAGCCCAATTTGAGTTAGTTCATTATTAGGGTGATCAACTAAGCTTAAACAATTTAAGTATAATAATATTCATAGAACACCCATATCATGGAGCTCAGCTCCCATCACAACAAATCAAAACCTAACCACAAGCGTTGTATACGCACAAACAACTAACTATAATCACAAGCCAATATATACTAAAGTCCTCAGATATTTTGAAATAATATCCTAAAATCCTATAAAGCATTAATCCCACTTACTTGTTTAGATGCTTACTACAGAAGACTCGAGTTGTCGACGATCTAATCACTGGAGAATCCTATGTATATGAAACGTAAATTCAGTTTTCATAATAGTTATGAAAATATTAGGGTTTGATTTAAAACGGTTATATATATATATTATCACAATAATATATTGTTTTGTTATTATATATATATCGAGTTGAGTTATTAATCATTGATAATATACGTAATTTATACTATTACGTATTACATATCGTTTCGATCGTATCGAAATATACTTTTAATTGATTTAATCTCATTTCGATTTCAATAGGGTTACCGTAATATGCACATTTTATAATATTATAGAGTTATAGGTTATATTACTTAAAATTATTCAATTTAAATAAAATTAGTCTCGTTGGGTTCGTACAGACCTAACGGCACGTGTTACAAGTCTTAATTTGTCAATATATCTGTATAATATAAATATTATCTAACCCTAATACATATATTACATATCTCAGTTATTAAAATATCATTAAACATATTAAAAATATAATTTTTATTCAATCTAACTAGTACACATATAAATAATTTTTATTCAACTATTTATTATATTTTAACATATTATTACTAAAAATGAGTCTCAATTTATAATTTAAACTATTTTACTACAAAAATTCGTAATAAATAACTTAGGTTACTAGATAATTCCCCAAAAATTTATATATAGTCCTAAAAATATGGGGAACTCAGCTAGTATTTGGTTTCAAGTTTTCGATTTATTGCCTATATATTCGTATTTACGATTTTACCCTTAAATTATCCTAAATTACCCAATTATAATGCTTTTTGCACTAAATTGATTTCAACCTGTCCCAACATTATTATTATTCACTAGAAATCAGTATATGTCCATTTCATCATTTAATTTCATAAGTTCCTATTTATTTCACAATTTCAACTTATTTTCAAGCTATTTTTAGGCCAAAAAATACAATAAATATTAAAAATATTCAAATAAAAAATCAGGCTATAGAGCAATTACATATATATCATAAACATCCTGTACAAAAATTTTGAGCTAAAAACTATATCATTTAGTATATTTATTTTGAATTTTAATTTTCAGGTGAACAATACATTTGTTAAGCAAGTACATTAAATATTCTTATTTTTGTTAAAATAAATTTACGAAATGAAATTTCATCTAAAATAACCAAGAAATTAATTTTTCTATATTTTTCCTAATTAATTTAATAATTTTTCAAAAATAGAGAAAACTAAGATAAAAGCTTGAAACCTGAGTTCATCAAAGCTCTGGTCACCATTGGCCGAAGAGAGGTTGTCAACTGAACTAGGCCATAGTTGCTTTACTGGGTAGTAGTTGCTTTACTAGGTGGCAGTGAGGATCCACATCAAGTCATCAAATGGTCAAGGAACTGTTCTAACTTAATTTTCGCTCTGTTTTTGTTTTAATTTTTTCTATTTTCCTTTGATTTTTTCTGATTTTTCCTTTCTATAATTTGGGCTCCTAAACATGTATTTGTTGTAGGGGAGTCTTATTTATAGTAATTAGGGTTGGTTGAATTTTTTCTTAATTGTTAAATAATTTATTTTAATATTTTTCTTGAAAAATAAAAAATATGAGGTGGCAAATGGTTGATGATTTACTTTTGAGTCATCATTTCTAGCTGTTGTTGAAATGCCACGTGGATTCCAACTGTTCCTACATCATTTGGATAAGTTTTAGTTAAATTTTAGTGTAATTTTAGTGAAATTTGAATAATTTAAGTATATTTAATTACTATATTAATCTACGTGTATATATACACTATATATGTAACACACAAAATGAGTAATTATATGCATATAACCATGTTTTTAACATGTCTTGTATTTTTAAGATATTTTTTCTATTTAATTTTTGTGAATTTAACGCTTATTGTGCATAATTATATAGTTTTAGATTAATTTACAAGTATATTTATTATATTTATCAGGTATACTTATAAAAATACGGGTATACTCATATAGTATACTATGCTATATTATTTCCTTTTATTGCTTAATTAACTTATCTCTAAGTTTTTATCACATTCCAAGCTCGGTTTTAGGGGTTTCGATCATTTTTACACTATATTAAATAATCACATTTCTGATGCTAAATTTAGGATTTTGGATTGTTATTTTTGAAACCTAACCTTACTAAGTCATTTCAACTAACTTTTCTAACTTAGTGGTAAAGTTTATGTTTAATCGGATAACTTTTCCCGAAAACTCTAAATTTAGATACAATTGCCCTAAATTCAACTTTAAGATTTCATATAGAGTAAATTCTCACTATTTTGATTGTATTCTTGATATTCTTATTATATTATGAATTTTCAAACGTATGAGAATTCCTTGATTAGGGTTATTAGGTTTCTCATAAGTTTCTAACTTAATTGGTTTACTTTCTCGAATGCCTTGGATCAACTATTGATTATAATTGTATAAGGACAAAGCGTTGTCCTAATACGCAAATGTTTATGTCTTCTTTGTTGATTTATAGGATATTATACACTATACTCTTGCTGTAACAATTTTGCCTTCAAGTTTATGTTCTTTATTTCTAATAACTCGAACCCCAATCTTATCTCTCAAAGCTAGTTTTAATACTTTTGACAATTTAGAAACTATTGCTCTTTTGATTTACGAAGGTTAGTCCTCTCTACCAACCTTATGAATTCGGTTGTGTATTCAGATACAGATTTGTTCCCCTATTGAAAATGTTGGTATTTTTAGAATATAATTTGTTCGTGATCAGCGGGTAAGAATTCCCTTATCAACAAATAGTTCATCCTATACCATGTGCATATAAGACCCTTCCCTTCTTGCTCGCTTTTATATTGAATTCATTCCTACCATGTAGAAACTCCTTCTTTAAATGTATATGCCACCAATTTGACTCTATTTTCTGGTAGTATCTCCAAATAATCAAAGAATTTTGTTTATCTCTACAATCCAAACCAAAACTCTTTTGTACCCCAACTTAAATTAAAGTAAGAATTATCTACCTTCAAGTTAAATCCTTATAATCTCTGTCATTACCACCATAAGCATTTCTCCTTCTACTAATACGATAAGGTTATTGACCAAATTTAGGTAATTCATAATCATTTGAATCTTCTAAATCATTATCATTATTATAGGCATAATGTGTCTACGAACAGGCATAGGCTTATTAGTTGGGTCACTACGAACCATGTCTACCCCTAGCCTTTTATTGTAATGCTTCCTACATGTATCAATTCTAAGACCATTGGGATGATTTTGAGTTTCCTCAAGGTACCCCTCTATATGCTGGAGTCTAGAGTCGATTCGTTACTCCAGATATTGCTCCAAACGTTACCATGTGGTTTCGATTTCATCCCCCTGAATTGAGACTTAAACCACTTGAATGCCATCACGAGCACCATTGTCATTGCCATTAGTCAACATTCTTACTCCGATACCAATGGATGCAACATTAAGCATGATAAACACATTAATGTAAGAGGTGATGAATACAACTAATGCATAGAGTATTTATAATTTAATAACCTCAGAGTAAGGAAACTGAATAAAATCTTCCCAATAAATCAATTATGAAATAAAACTAAGATGTACTTTCCTAAAATAACACTAATCTTCAATTTGACTCATGAAATAGCTCCAAATAGCAAAGTGTTTTGCTTTAAGATAAAATGGACTCAAATCAATTTTCATTGACATATTATGTGTTCCATAAGTTATAGGCTCCTAAAATTAACTAATTTTACAACTAGAAAATCAAAATTGAAAATCAGAACTCATAACTTCATATCGACTTTTATCTTCTTTAGCTTTTGAACCATATTGCTTCTAACTTGATTCTTTTTCTACTTTTTATCTAATTGCTTCATAAACTTTAAGCATAACTTGTCTACGTCAGACTTTAAAACTTAGGAACTTGTTCCCATGGAATAGGATTTCATAATCTACCCATCTTCTAACCGGTCATTTCCAGTAATATTCATGAGTTATATTACAATGTGACCCCTTGAAATAAAATAAACCTATAAAGATCCTAAGTTTTTTAACAAATTACTGATATTCCCCAAATTTTTTAAGAAATTACCCATACTCTCTCCATAATATGGCCTTTTGTTTCATCATCATATTAAGTCAGTATTTTTAGTTAGTTAGCTAAGCTAATTGTCATGAAGTCCATTCTATTCTGAAGTTAGTTCAATTAGTTACATTCAAGATGATTTAGTTAGTTACGAGTAGTTAGCAAGTAGTTAATAGATATTATAGCAGGAACTCTATAAATACTTATTGAAACAGTTGAGTTAATTAATGCAATCCATTACATTTTCATACCGTATTTTTTTCCTTCTTCTTCACACTATTCTTTTTCTTTGTTTTTCATTGCCATACTACTGCTAAAATAACAGAATTGATGAACACAACAGTTAGGAGTTTTCAGTAGCAATTTCCTTTCTTTTATGGTATTAGAGCTTATTTGTTTAAGATCACCATAGCAAAGGAGTTCGAATAACTCTCTAGTCTATATTACTTACATCCGGATGAGATTCCTTCTCTTACATTAGCGTTAACAATTTTAACAAGAGAAAATTATCATTTGTGGAGTCAAGCTATATAAATAGCTTTGCTATCGAAGAATAAGCTCAAGTTTGTAAATGGATCCATCAGATAACTAGATAAGAATGATGAACTATATTCGGCCTAGGAGCGATGCAATACAATGGTGCTTTCGTGGTTAGTAAATTCTCTATCTAAATCTATAACACAAAGCATAATTTGGATAGAAAATGCATATGATGTTTTGGAAGGATTTACACGATTGGTTTTCTCAAGGAGATTCCTTGAGAATTTCTTATCTACAAGAAGAAATCTATAATATGTGTCAAGGATCACTTAGTGTTATTGACTATTATACGAAGCTTAGGATTTTGTAGGATGAGTTGTCAATTTTGAGAACTTTTCTTATTTGTGAAGGACATGATAATTGTACTGTTATAAATACAATGAAGACTTATCAAAATTCTGATCAAGTAATTTGATTCATTAAAGGATTAAATGATTCCTTTGCTTCAGTTAAGACACAAATTCTACTAATAAGTCCATTGCCTGATGTTAATAATGCTTTCTCGTTAGTGACTCAACAAGAAAGATAGTTATTATCTAGCGTTCAGTAAGGATTTAGTGATTCTAGTACCTTTGTTGGTAGATCAGGAATATACAGGAGGTTTGCGAATAGTAATTCAAAAAGGTGTATCTGTTCTTATTGTGGCATGAATGGTCACACAGTTGATAAGTGCTATAAGAAGCATGGTTTTCCATTAGGTTTTAAAGTAAGATCTGATCCGAGAGTTGATAGTTCAAGGAAAATAAATCAAGTAAAATCTGTCCAGGTGAATGAGGTATCTAGTCCTTTTCATTTCACGAAGGACCAATATTACCAACTTATCTTGTTGCTTGAGATGGATAAGTCAGAGAATATTGGTTCAACAAAGGCTCAATCGTCTACACAAATTACTTAATCTTTTGAAGGTACTTGTTATTCTTTTGTTAATTCTTGTTTAAACAAGAGTTGGCTTGTAGATACTGGAGCTAGTGATCATGTTACTTGTTCTTTGGATAACCTCTTTTCTTTTAAATTTGTATTTGATATGAACGTAACGTTGTCGAATAATCATCAAGCTCGGGTTACACACATTGGTAAATTGAAGCTAAATGATTCCTTAACACTTGACGGAGTATTATGTATTCCTAACTTTTGTTTTAACTTGGTGTCAGTTAGTAAGCTAACTGTACAACTTAATTGTTGGCTTGTTTTCACTCCCAAAGATTGTTTTGTATAGGAGATGAAGCATTATACGGTGATTGGATATGCTAAGATAGATAGAGGACTTTACTATTTTTCAAGAGGAATCTTTAAGAGTAAGGATAGTACAATTTGTCCTACGACTAGTAGTTTGGTTCAAAGTAAGCATTGTAATTTGTGGCATTTTCAGTTGGGGCATTTTCCAAGTGAGAAACTGAAGATAGTCTCTAAGCTTTGTCCAGAAGTTCAAGTCAATGAAACAGATGAACCTTGTAGTATTTGTTATTTTGCAAAACAAAAAAGATTGACATTTCCTTTAAGTACTACAACTTCTGCTGCTCCTGTTGAACTTGTACATTTTGACATATGAAGGCCTATGTCAGTTCCTACTAGAAATAACAAGTGTTATTTTTTAATTGTTATGGATGATTTTAGTCATGTTACTTAGGGTTTTTTTATGAGGTTTAAATTAGAAACCTGAGATTTGATGAAATAGTTTCTAATGTATGTTGATACTCAATTTAGTACTAAAGTAGAGGTTATGCAAACAGACAATGGGCAAGAGTTCAATATACCTGAGTTCTATGCTTCTTATGGAATCATTCATCAAACTTCATATGTTCGAAAGATACAACAAAATAGTGTTGTAGAGCGTAAGCATCAGCACATCCTTTAAGTAGCCAGGGCACTAAAACTACAGGCAAGGTTGCCTTTGCAATTTTAGGGAGATTGTATTTTACATTCAGTTTATTTGATTAATTGACTTCTTACTACTATTTTGCGTCATAACAGTCCTTATCAGGTTTTGTTCAACACAACACCTAATTATATACAGCTTCGAGTGTTTGGGTGTTTGTATTTTGCTTCTACATATGATCGCTTACGACACAAGTTTGATCTATAAGCAGTTAAGTATGTGTTTCTTGGATATGTTAAGGGAGTAAAAGGCTTTTGCATTTATGACATAGAAAAGCAGCAATCCTTCATCTCATGGCATGTCATTTTCTATGAATCAAATTTTCCATTTCTGCATCATTAAAGTCTAGATACTTGTAGTGCTGATATCATTCTTCCTACTCTTCCTGATAGTAATATTTATTTTGATCATTTCATGCGTAATGAGAGTTCTATTTATGTTTCATCTTCAGCCAGTGATCAGACAATAGTTCAACGATCTAATAGAACTATAAGGCCTCCCGTACATTGGAGTGATTATATTTGTGATATTAAGACTCCTCATTCTTTGGCCTTTGTTTTCAGCTATGCACATCTTGATCCTTTACACAAAGCTTTTGTTTGTGCTGCTGATAAAATTACTAAGCCTAAAAGTTTTAATGATGTGGTGAAGGTTCATGAATGGAGGGAAGCAATGCAATAAGAAATTTCGACTCTTGAAGTCAACAAAGCTTAGGAACTTGTTGAATTGCCTTGTGGTAAACAACCCATTGGTTACAAGTGGGTATACAAAGTTAAATACAAGGCAAATGGAAGCATCGAACATTACAAGGCAAGGCTTGTGGCTAAAGGTTAACACAATATTTTGGTATTGATTACCTAAATACGTCTAGTCCAGTTGCTAAGATCACTTCTGTGCATTTATTACTATCTCTTGTTGCTTTACAAGGATGGTCATTACATCAATTAGACATTAACAATGCCTTCTTGCGTGGGGACCTTCGTGAAGAGGTCTACATGACTTTGCCTGAAGGATTTCATTCTACAAATTCCTCTAAGGTATGCAAGTTACTCAAGTCCTTATATGGGTTGAAACAAGCCAATAGGTAATGGAATGAGGAGCTTACTTGTACACTTCTTACTTATGGTTTTAAGCAATCCACAGTAGATTAGAGTTTGTTTTTTCGACAAACTACTAATCATTTCTTTGTTTTACTAGAGTATGTAGATGATTTGCTTGTGGCAAGTGATTTAATGGATGCTATTGCCTTACTTAAAAACTACTTTCATGATGCTTTCAAAATCAAGGATCTTAAGGAGTTGAAATATTTCCTATGACTTGAGGTGATACGGAGTAGTGAGGGTATTAATCTTTGTCAGCAGAAATATTGTCTTAATCTTCTCAGGGATGCTGGGTTTCTTTGATCTAAACTTGTTTCTTCTCTTATAGTTACTTCTGTTAAGCTAAGTAGAGATGCTAGTTCTCTTCAACTTAATTATCTTTCTATTTCTCGTAGACTCATTGGGCGTCTACTATATCTTACACACGCTCAACCGAACATTTGCTTTGCTATACAACAACTTTCTCAGTTTCTTGACAAATCGACTATTTTACATCTTCAAGCAGCTCATCGTATGCTTTGGTATCTTAAAGGAACTCCTGGACAAGGATTGTTTTTCTCAGCTCGTTCTTTTTCTTAGTTACATGGGTATAGTGATTCTAATTGGGTTACATGCCTTGATTCTAAGAGATCAGTTATTGGCTTTTGTGTTTTCTATGGAGACTCATATGTTTCTTGGACATCTAAGAAGTAATCAACTGTTTCCCAGTTGTCTTTTGAAGCGGAATATCGCACGCTTACTACTATTGTTTGTGAACTACAATGGTTGTTCTATTTGCTTAAATATTTTGGTTGTACACATAAAGGGCCTGCATTGTTGTTTTGTGATAATCAATCGACTATGTATATAGCACATAATCTTGTCTTTCATCAATGAACAAAACATATTGAGTTGGATTGTCATGTCATTCAAGAAAAAATCCAAGCTGGAATAGTCAAGCTTTTACCTGTTTCTACTTCACAGCAGCTAGTTGATGTCTTTACTAAAGTTCTACCTCCATCTTCTTTCACACCCTTCTTATTTAAGCTAGGTCTTCAAAATGTTTTTATTCCAGCTGAAGTAGGGGTGGGGGTATTAAGTCAATATTTTTAATTACTTAGCTAAGCTAGCTATCATGAAGTCCATTCTGTTATGAAGTTAGATCAATTGGTTACATTCAAGATAGTTTAGTTAGTAGATATTTATAGCAGAAACTCTATAAATATTTGTTGAAATAGCTAAGTTAATTAATGTAGTCCATTGCATTTTCTTACCATGTTTTATTTCCTTCTTCTTCACACTGTTCTTTTTCTTCATTTTTCATTGCCATACTATTGTTGAACTGACAGCATTGACGAACACAACAACTAGGAGTTTTCAGTAGCAGTTTCCTTTCTTTTACATCATAATTGAATAACTTTAGACTTATTAACTTGTAATTCGAATTGCTCGAGTTAAGAATAAAGGAACATGAAATTACCTCAAAATTTTTTGCTCAAACAAAGGAAATGCTCAATCTGCAACTCACTTCAACCGGATTTTGATTAACCAGGTGATATGCCGTAAAAGAAACATAGGTAAGTGTTCTTTCAAAAAGTTTCAGGATTTTATTCCATTATAGTAAATATATGATACCACCAGGTAAAATTTGACCAAAGAAACAAAACATTTTGAAAGTTGGCAGTTGCCCTTTCTCGTTTTGACTTTCTTGGCTATCTTCCAATTACATCTTACCCGAAGATGAATTTACATTGTTATTAGAAAAAGGATAATTTAAAAGAGAAGTAATAAAATAATAGAAAATTAATTAAAATTACGATATTGAACTGAAAGCTTCAACTTTTTTACTCCAAATAAAGGAAAAATGATGAAATCATTGTTACAAGTTGGAAATTTCAAAGATAAAATTAAGTAAACAACAAAACAAGGAGGAAGTAATGGAATATTAGCAAGACAGTGATGCTCCGAATGCAGATCTCAATACCCAGCTAGTGTACAAGAGCAAATGGTAGAAAGGATAATTTTTTGTGTTTTCTATTATATATATACATATATATATTTCCTGTTTTTAGTACAATTTATATGTATGGCCTATTATTTAATTTATAATTGCTTCTTGTAGAAGTGGACTTTGCTTTTTGTAAAATTAGCATTTAGTCTTGGTGTAATTTTGATTGACTTCATTAGTAGAATGAAATATTCATTTCTGCCTTCTAAAGCTATCATCGCATTTGTTTGGAAAATAACTATTAAACATAATTTCTATTGTAGTCGAATAAGGAATCAATTCCTTGTCAAGAACTAAATGATGATTATTGGAGATATTGCCAATAAATGCCTAACTTTGACCAAAATGTGGATTTACCCCCTACTTTAAATATTCTAAATTGCGCTTAAACTTTGATGTTTTGACAACATAAACGATGTTTTCTTTCTTCTTCTTCCTTTTTTTTTTTTTTGAAAACACTATGGTTGAGGTTTGGGAGATCTTAAAGTACATTTTAATAAGTTAAAGAGTGTGTTTTTACATCAAGATCAAAGTTCATGCAATTAGTTGCAACCTTTAGAATTATTTGTTAATTTGTCAAAGTTTAGCATAGATGATTTATAATATTCAAAAATTCAGGAAATCAGTTTAAAGTTTAAAGGGGTTATTTGCATACTCTCCACAATTATTCTTAGTTTTTTTTTTCCTAATATTTTCATAATCCACTCATAAACCTTAGCCCCATACTAGGTAGAGGTATATTAGTGTTTTAGATGTATACTTAATATTCTAGTGATATTTTTAAGTGCAATCAAACAAAATTATTGACATTAGTTATATGTTCTATTTATTAAGAATTGTAATCCTATCTGACCTTATTCTTTTTATGCCAAAAAGACAAATTGTTATTCATATAGTTTTTTTTCTCTCTATAATCATAACAATTTCTTCCTACTATTAAAAACTTTGATACTACGACCTTATACATTGAACATTCACTTGTATATTTCATATGCATACTTAAATAAGTTAGCCAACACATAACATACTTTGTCATTATTAAAACCAATTTGGAAACTTAACGTACTTATTTCAATATGAATTTAGAGTTCTTAATATTAGATTTTTTTCAATAATTTCCTACTTTCTAAGTTTTATTATGAAGTTGAACTAATACTATGGGAGTTTCTAACTCTAAATTTAATCCCTTAGATTTGCAAATTTCATCCCATAATCTTCAAAGTTTGTTTGATACTTCATTATTCCTATCTATGGTTGTAAATGATCTGAGTTATGCTAAGCTTATAAAAGCTTAAGTATGGCTTGTTTAAAAATTGTCAAGCTCAAACTTGAATCGAACTTTTAATGAGCATGTAAATTGAGGCTCGCGTTTAGTTTGTTTAGATAAATAAGCTTTATTTTGTGCTTGAGTCTGAGCTTGACTTGTTCACTAATCGAGCTCAAGCAGAGCCTAAAGTGGGCTGATTTCGAGTCTACTCATGAGTTTAAATATATAAAATGAAGAAACGTATAAATGAATTAATGAATTGTAAATAAAAATTATATTATATATTATCTTATAACATATTATATATACTGGCTTTTAAATTTTAATAATATATAATATTTATAATTAAGCTAACTTATGAGCCTAAGTGAGCTCAAACTCGACTTATTCTTGAGAGCGAGCCAAGCTTGAGCAGCTCGCGAGCAATTTAACTTATTTATAGCCTTATCTTTATCTAGTATTTCTAAATTAAGGTGTGACTTTAGGGTTTTAGATGCCAATTACTAAATTTAAATATTTTGAAGTTTTTAATTTTTTAATTACTAAAGGATCTCAACTCCTGATTCTTATGATCATAATCCTACTTTTAATTATGAATTGAAAAGTTTTAGGATTAGGAATTTACAAGTTATAGCGTTGTTGCTTAGTGTCTCTTTTCTCCTATCGTAATTATAGTTGTCAAAGTTGCAATTCTACCCACCTATATGATCTGCTAATTTATGATTTTAGGAGGCTTTTCCGAGTTAATTAATGCATAAAATCGTTTTCGTATAGAAATTTATGTTTTTAACCGAGTTTATATGTAAATTTAATATAAACTTACATTTTTTACCGAGTTCACCGATTCTGCTTATTTGAGTTGAATGGACTAAAAAATGAATGAAAAAAAAAACTAAGCTTTTACAAATCATCAACTATCAGTGCGTTATATCTTATCTATCCTATTTTAATTTTTTTATTGTTTCTCTCTCTCTTAGTCTTTTATTTTATTTATAGTCTTCATTCATGTTGTAGCTCTAATAACAAAGATTAGAAGGAAATTAGCTCTAATAGCAAAAATTAGAAGAAAATCATATATTTCACTTTATTCCATTAATAATTTAAAATGAATTAAAATATTTGGTTATCTTTAATCCATTACTTTTTTAAAAAAATTTAGTTTCGACTTTATTTGTCCTTCTTCCACATATGTTAAATTATATATTACTACGAATTTTTTATGAAAAAAGATCTTAATTTCTTTATTTCCATCATATATTCTAGGTTTTGAATAATTATTATAAGTATATCTACAATTTTTTAAAGTTTTATATAAGTTTTAGAAACTTACATTTAGATTCTACTTACTTTATAACGATTTTAAGTAGAATCATGAGTTTGACAACTTTGATCGTAATAAATGATTTCTTATTAGAAGTAAATCATAATAGATGGTGTTTGGGAGGGAGCCAAAAAGGCGGATTGCTTCATTTTATTTTCCCATTCCATCAAAATGTTTGATTGCTTGATTTTATTTTCCCATTCCATTTAGATCCAGTCATTGGGTCGAATTGGCCTAGAACTGCCAATTCATGAGTTGATTGAAAGCCAAACCATGATTAGCTTGGTTGATCGAGCTAGTCACAGTTCCAGTCACTTCAGTAGACCCGGCGGTTCAAGGACCAGTTCACTACCCCTTGAATCAGCTCTTTTTTTCTTTTTTCTTTTTTTTTTTCTAAATTTTACTATTTATATTAATAATTTCTAATTTTTATTAAATTTAATAATTTTCAAGTTTTTATTAATTTTCGAGTTGATTTTCTTCGAAATAATAAGTTCTAATATTTTTTATTAAAATTTTACTTCGTTTTGAAATAATAGGTTTGTCTCACATAAGTAAAGCGAGATAGGTTGCAATAGATAAATAATTTTCCTTAACCATAGAATTGTGAACTATAATAGAGAAATAAAACATAATGCGATTATTAATTGTAAATCATTATAGAGAAATAAAAATCTTCTCTCTCTTTTTCCTTTAATTTTTTTAAATGGAGATGAAAATTTGCCCATTTGGTTAAAAGAAAAAAGGGAGGGGCTAAACTGACCGACTTAATAACAGGTCGATCCATCCATTCAGCGAGTCCAAACAGTTGAATTGTTTGGACACTTGAGACTCAACGATTCAAAGACCAGTTCAAACCCACCTTGAATCGGACCGAGCTAGTTCAATGACCCTCTTAGTTGGTTTATGATTCAAAATCGATCTACGATCAAGTCTAATTCTATCAGTTCCAAACCGTAGAGAATTTTATTATTAACATATTTCATTCCATGAAGTCAACATGATTACCGTCCAACATGTTATATCAACAAAGAAAAAAGCTACCAATGGCGTCAAAAGTAATTTCCTTAGTGGATTATGTGCTCATGAAACCATAATTCGAACCAAGACTTTCTCAAATCTCAAACTTTCCTGTAGAAACTTAAACTATTGATAGTGAAAGCTAATAAGGAAATTCTTTGCACCGATGGTCCATAAGCTAGCCTTGGAAACAGATTTCCAAGTTATGATGGCAACTTTATTTCCTATTATAAATGCAATGACATCTAAAATTTTCTTACAGAATCTATAAAATAAAATCCATAATAATAATAAAAAGAAAATTCTAGTTGCTAGAAAATCACATTTCTTTGCAGCCTAAACGTCTTCTCCGAGATGAAGTTCATTTGAGAACTTGGTATTAAGTTACAAAAATTGTAAATTTAATGTAATCATGTAAACTTCGATTTACCATTGACTACCATATGTTGTCCCTCTAACAATATCAATGCACATATATAATAAATAATTTCAATTTCTATGTCATTAGAAAAGTCAGATTGAAATTTGTAAAACTTGGAAGCAAATGAAGATGGAATGCAATATATTTCAGAGCAAAACCGCAGCAAAATCATGTGCTCAAAGCCCATATATATGAATGATCATGAATTTAAATTCTTTTTCCACTTTCCTCAAGTGGGATGAAAAGTGAAAACATTTAAAAAAAAATATTTAGTATCGAGATGTAAATGAAAACATAAAAAATGTTTTCTTCAAGTATGAAAGTATAATAAAACTTTTTTTTTTTTTTGTTTTTAGATGAAAAATCTGTTAAACGCCTTTAGGAGCTTTTTTGTAAGCAATTTGAACCTTTTCAATGAGATTGTTGCAATTAAACGAACACTATTTTCTTCTCCTTCCTCCATTTCTTTTATACCATAGCCTTCCATCTCTTGTCATCTTTTGTCTAGGACACGAAAAGGGAGTCGATAAGGATCAAATATATTTTCAACATTTTTATAATTTTTATCTGAAATAAAAGCCGAAAAGATAAAACAAAAATTTGAAAAATTTTATTAATTAATTTGATTGGAAAATTTTTACATTTTTTCAAAGCGAAACAGCCCCTTGTATTCTATATTGAATAAAATGAATGCATCTTTAAAAGGATTCGATGCAATCTCAATGTGAAGTTGATAGATCATCCTCGGACTGGGGATGTCCATTTATTTTTATCTCTTTCGATCCGTTACCGGCTTCAAAATAAAATATCATTTTATATTACTTTGAAACAAATTAACTATCCAACTAGTTCTAATTCTAAAATAATTAACAACATAAAGTATCCAATGAAATTTCAAGTTAATTTAACTTGTTATTTGAATAGCTATTGTGTGAGATCCTTTAGGTTCCTTTATACGAAGTTATTGTTAATCCTTATACAAACCAAGGTTATAATCCTCTAATAATGGTTATAGCCCTCCAACATCATAGTTGTGAAACATATACTATTATGGATTGAATGTGGTGTAATTAGATATCTTTATTATATGATATCTCCATTACATATCATGACATTAATGTTCACTCAATTGATTTGAATTTTAAAATAATTTAAACGCAATAAAATCTACCATGGTCAATGGATTATAACTAAATCTTATTATAACTAAGAGATTGTAGATATTCACCTTTAACTTCAAGTGATGAATTCTAACTAAACTCATCATTTTTTCTTTGCACTAACATATAATTTAAACCTTAGACAAGAATGTATATGATGACATTGAAGTTCAATAATCATTTATAAGGCACTCATCCATATAAAGGAAAAACGATGCTATTTATCCTCTTTTTGTGAGTTAAATTCAGTATACTTACTTAATTTTAAGTTTCATTTGTATAATTTGGACATCTTTCTTTTGATTTAATAAAATGATCTACCCTTATATATGGTCTTGCAATTTTGTGAAGACCTATGTTTTTAGTTAACAGTTACCTTGGCCTATAACTTTAATGTAAGGTAGAGTTTGTTTATTTTTGGGTGATAATGAAAAGTTTGAACAAAACAAATGAGATCCAAAATGATTATTATGTCAGCATAAGAAAGGAATCATGTTTGCCTAAATGTCCATGTCCTCTCTAAACATTTATCTATTTAAGGATAATTTTTTTTTTATAATAAGTGATCATGGAATTCTTACTATAATAAATCTTTATTATATATTCCAATCATACTCTAATTGATTTAGGAGACCTTATTTAGTACATACTAATAGATCGTGTATTCTTAATATGTATACCGACAATAACAATTTAAAAAAATTATTTGTATATGTATAATTATGAGTTCAATAGTACACATACATATATATAATAAATACTTATCTTCTATCAATAATTTTCATAAATGCACTGCATATCATGTACACGTTGAAATTACAAACCCCTTAATTTTTGAAAATACGAGATCTATGTCTTAGGCTCCTCATATAAGGGCTAAAGGTTTTTGTTAGGGAAGACTTATACTGATAAATCTACAATCGCTTGTTCTAATGCTATTATACAAACTAATTCATCATCCCTCTAAACTATCTCTCTGTGATACATAACTTCTTGAGCACATGTTCAGCCCTCTAATGAGCTTGAGTTCCCTAACCTAAGTGAGAGGTGCATTTTTTATCACAATAAATTGTAACTAGCCTAATAATGCTAATAATCACTCCTAACATGAAAGTAAAATTACTAATCTAAATGACTTCTTCAATTGTCTCAAAAACCAATATGTACTTACACTCTGCTATAAAATTTATCAACTTCTCTTTTTTGACAATCTTGCAATAAATAGCTTTGCAATTTACAACCTTTTCAATTCTATCTAGAAATTTTGTGAATATATACTTTGATAACTAGCTCCTCCGCTTATCCCTAATCAAGAACATGAACCTTGCTCTTCTCAAGTATTTAAGAATGGTTTTAATGTAGCTTGTTGACTTTCAACCTAATATCTGCTCACCATATTGAGAGTATTGAAGACGTCTAGTTGCATAAATATCATTGCACTTATTTTGGACTCAATTATCAAAGTATATGGTATGATGTCCATTTTATCCTTTTCTATTTGTTTTCTTATGACATATAGACTTGAAGAGATGTACATCATGCAATTTGGACAATAATTATCTCTTGAAATCTTGGATATTAAATCTATTCAATACCTTATTATATACATGCCTAACATAGCTTAAACAACCTCTTATATCTATTAAGATATCTTAATTCTTAAATTATAGGTTGCTTTTCTTAAGTTTTTCATAGAAAAGCATTTACCTAGCCAAATCTTAATAAAGTAAAAAATAAGCATATCATTTTTCATCAAAATGATATAATTAATTTGTAAAAACTATGAATGCATTTAAGCTCCCATTAGAGGTGTACATCACACTGAATTGGTCTAGAATCACCAGTTCAAGGGCCAACGATTAGTTGAATAGGGCCTATCCTTTAAAGCTACGAACCTAAGCTAGTTCACGCAAATCGATGATTTAAGAATTGGTTTAAGGCTCTCGAACCTTGATTTTTTATTTTTAAATTTAATTTTTCATATTTCCGTTAATTACTATTAATAATTTATCACCTATTCGCTTATTTCTATTTTTTTCCTAAATAATTTTAATAGTTTATGTAGACATGTAATGACGAGTAAAAGATTCACTTTTATTTTTTATTTGGATTACGTGAGCATCATGGTATTTGTTTTTTTTTTTCATTTTCTTTAAAAAAAAATTTAAGTTTGGATGGATCTAAACCAGTAGCCAAACTACCAATTCAATTAGTAGGTCAGCTTACTAGTTCAAGAGCCCGATGATTTTTCTCTAAGGTCGGACCGCCTAAACTCTTAAGATCTAACGGTTTATTGGCTGGTTCAAACCCATCCCCATCCAAAATGGACCGATTCATAATTTGACATTAGCCTTTTCACAAGCCTAGCTCCCATTTACTTTCTAATAAATGCAAAGTTCTTCATATTAAGACAACCAAATTCTTATATAATGCCTCATGAATCTTAAATTCCAGTTTCAAAAAATTTGCTTTGGTCCATTGATGGACCGAAACTTAGCTTAAATGAGCTAGGGAACATGCCTTCTATAATTTTAGATGTTCATATTTTTTATTTTTCCCAAGAACATTAAAGATAAGTGATATCACACACTAAGGTAAATTTTATTTCTAGAAGGTTTTAAAAGGCCAGGTTTCTTTTACTTTAGGTTCTCTTCATCTTGCTTAGGTTTTCTGAAAATTGGTTCTAATCACTAATATTCTCTTGAACAAAGTCAAAAAAGGGGGAAAGGAAAAACACTTATGCCTGCATAACGACCGGATCTCAAACCAAAATTGGTATTTATAAAAATTAGTTACTAAAGTTAAAGGAAATTAAGTTAACTTAAATTTAATTAAGCTTATAAGTTAATCGAAATAAATATAATAAAATTCAAGCTTTTAATTTAATAAATTACTTAAATTATTTTATTAAAAACTCAAATTTGACTTAATTATCAATATAAACAAACTTAAAATAAATATCGAGTCCTGGTCGAACTCTGATAACTTGCACTGATAGATTTCACTCATCTCATCCCTGTTCACCTCTGCTTGTTTTGATGGCACGATAATGAAGTTCCCAAATCAGCAATGTGTCGTGGGCTCCCTAGTGAAAATCCACTAAGTTCAGTGTCCTCTGGGATCTTTTTCACTGCATGCTCTGATTGAACATTAAAGTACTTAACGACTATTATTGCAATGATGTTGAAAGTGACTGTCTTCCACAAGGATAATGGGGGGTCTTGTCAATTTTACAAAGATATGCGGGATCTGGTGACCTTATCTGCAGAAACCGACATCAATGACTAAAAAGATGGTTTTGATAATTTTAGTAATCCTACGAACGAGAATAGGAGTTTGAAAATTGCCAGTTACATGGCATATATCTAAGGAAAGATGGATAATGCCGTGATGTTTACGGACTGACTCGAGAATCCATGAAAATAGGCAACAAATCATGGGATATGTATTAGAATTTGTAGATATATTAAACCTTTCCACTATGTTTAGAAAAAAAAAATAAAATTAAAGAAATTAGAAGGAAAGAATTATATGAAAAAGATCATGAGGGGAAATATTATAATTTTTTTATTTAAATAGGAAGGGAAATAAAAGGTAAAAAGAGTTGGTAATATAAATTTTTATTTATCATAAACATATCTATAAAAATGTCTTTTTTTCCCTAGAGTTATATAATAATTTTATTTGAATCTTGCATCGATTCTCTCTAAATTTCAAGAGAATAGCTTTGATGTGGACCAAAGAAAAAGCTTCTCCTAAATCCATTCTAAACCATTTACCAAGCCTTTTCTAAAATTATTTATTTTTTATTTCCTCTTCTTCCATTCCATCCCTCAATTGAAACATGATGTTAGGTTTTACTAAACCAAGGGCCAAATCAAGAGCCTAGTTTTCCGTGAATTAGGATCAACTTGACTTACATCAGTTTCGGATCGATTCACTTGGCTTGGCATAGTCAAATTTTTTTTTTTTGAAAAAAAAATATATTATTCTATATTTATTTTTAATTAAAAAATAATAGTAAATGATAAAAATTTAAAATTTTAACTATTTTACTCTATTAATTATTGGATACTAAAATTAACAATTTACACTTTTTATAATACATAATTATTACTGTATACCTACAATTGGTAAATTGAATGAGAAAACGTCTTTTTATACGTAACATCTTAAAAAAAATTTATTAATATAATCAATATAGGACTAAATTTATAATAGATAATACTCATTGTGATCTTTCATTACTTTAGAAGAAACTTTAAAAAATAATATAATTTATATTGAAGTGAACCAAGTAATATAAAGAGAATATCATCTATTTAATATTTATAATATACTCACCGTTTTATATATAATATAAATATATTTCTTATAACTTTTAATTACATTAAATTATAAATATACTAATATTTTTATAAATCATTAAAATATTAATTTATAAAATTATTTGCTCTCTCAAAACATAGGCAAGATTATATGAAAGTTATAATATTTTATACCCCAAATTCCTTTAGTTATTAAAATAATAAAATTTATACTATAACTATCTACTTTCATTAATATTTTTTTTTATAAAATCATATATATTATCCAATCTCCATATCAACTTATAAATCTAAGTAATAATATATCTTTAATTTTATTTTATATTTTAATTAAAAAGAATACTTATATTTAATTTATCTAAATTTTTTTCCTTTTAATTTTTGAGTTAGAACCAATGGGATGAAACGTCAATCCTTTGATCTAGGCTTATACCTACCGATTTGGTACGTCGAGCATACTAAACTGTGCCGACTTACTAACCCTGGCGGATCAAGTTATGGTTTAAGCTCATAACTCATAAGTTTGAGTCAATTTGGTAAACTGGTTCCAGTCTGATTTAGAGACTAAACTTAACCCTTCCTTAAGTCTAGGTTTTACTCCCTTTTTTGTCTTTGATATTAGATAGAATGTAAAGTGTCTGATACTCTACAATAAATACATATATATGTTTTTTTTTAAGAATTAAACTAGATTTTCGTTAATTTTTATTTTTAAAATTATAACACTATACACTTGAGTGTTTGTGATGATTCTTATTTTTAAATTCACAAAGCGAACCTTTTTTATATTTGTAAATGTAAACTAGATTTTTGTTAATTTTTATTTTTAAAATTATAACTCTATACACTTGGGTATTTGCGACGATTCTTATTTTTAAATTCACAAAGCGAACCTTTTTGATATTTGTAAATGTAAACTAGATTTTCGTTAATTTTTATTTTTAAAATTATAACTCTATACACTTGGGTATTTGCGACGATTCTTATTTTTAAATTCATAAAGCGAACCTTTTTGATATTTGTAAATGTAAACTAGATTTTCGTTAATTTTTATTTTTAAAATTATAACTCTATACACTTGAGTATTTGCAATGATTCTTATTTTTAAATTCACAAAGCTAACCTTTTTTATATTTGTAAATGTTTATGTACGTATATATCAATTAAAGATGAATAAAAATAAGAAATATAGTAAGATATATATATATCCATAAATATATATTGTGTTTCTTTAATGAAGTTCACGATATATTATATATTTCATAATTGTTATCATATCATGTGCCCATATCGTGTTCCATAAGCATTATCGTATTTAGGTTTTCAAAAGTCGTCGTAGCATCGGGAAAATCTTAGCCGTGAAACTGGGTTAAGCACAAGAAGGAAAAGGAGAGAATTTCCTTTTTTTCTTTTTTTCCAACTTTCAAGCACAAATATGAAATGGAAATCATGGATAGTGGCCAACAATGGAGATGCACGTCCAAATATTCTTTATTGATCGGGATTAGAACCGTAAGCTCAATCATGATGATGTTGATAGCATAGCACTTCATAATTCTGGGTCTCACTTTACGGTAGAGGTTAGGTTGAATGTCTTTTCTAATTCTAATTATCGGGCCAACATTTGTTTGTTTCGAGTTTACAGGACATGTTCTTAGCTGATAGATAAGTCGAATACGATTTGCATCACTTCGAATTCGTCTTTTCTAATTTCTGGCAATTTTCCTTAATTAGTCTGGTCGCCTAGCTCATAAGATCGTTTTATGCTCCTCCAAAATGTTTCATGAAAAGTGATATGTGACCTAGACTACATCACAGTATATAAAGAGACATAAAGTTTAAACTGTAAAAGTACTTATTGGCTATCTATAGTAGCTATCCTCGTATAATGCCTAAAAGTGTCGAACTTTTATTAAATTTTGTCTACCGTTAAGCTCTTTTTGAACAAGTCATGTTTCCTTCGTAGATAATTACTATTTGGGCAAGTCCATTTTACTCTTCTAGGATGCAATCTTATGAAATCTGCACCCCCTCCCCCTCATCCCAACCCATCCACCGACGACTATTATCAAATTACAATTTTGAAGAAGGAGGAATCAAAACTAATTCATTTCATCAAGAGATAAAGATTGAATATCATCGCAAATTACAGTTATCAACAATTTATTCAAAATTTTTTCCTCTACGATGACAGGTGAAATATTTCTCTCACTATTTATATATTTTAGCAAACCTCCAACGGTAGAGTTTTACGTAACTTCAATTTTTTATCCTATTGATGAAATGCTAAGAATGGAAGTAAAACAGCTCAGCAAGTGAATTAACTTATCCTCAAATCCAATATAAACCGTGAACATGGAGACAACCGTTTTGGTATAGATGTGATAGGTTTTATAATAATTAAATAAGCGGTTCGTGAGTTTTTTTTAAGAGAAAATTACTTATTTATCATTAAAATTTTTAAAAAATTCCAAAAATATAAATTACATGAAAAAATTACCAAATTACCATACCTATATCGCATTTTCAAAATATGACATAGACAATTCTAAGTATGTCACATCTAAAACATAGCCTAAAAATAAAAGCAGTCGGTAACGAACTTTAAAAGATATTTTTTAAACCCAAACAATATCGATTGAGTAAACTCTTAGAGCTTTGTTGAAGTACTCAAAAATTAGATTTTGGAAATATATAATAACAAAAAAAATTCTTCTTAAATAAAAAGTTATATCCTTTTGAGCATAACTAGAAAAAATGATTTAATTTATCAAAAATCAAGGTTATATCGTATTTATCAAATACGATAATAGTCTAATATGAATATGCCACATTTTATAAATACGATATAGTATTTATGTCACTCCAATTTTCTTAAGTTTAACTAAGCTTATATCATCTTTTTTAAATATAGTAATATGTTAATACTAGTATCGCATTTTTAAAATACAATGTAGGCTTAGTTGTATTTTGTTATTATTGTATTTTTTAAATGCGAGATTCATATTATTATAGGTATTGTATTTCAAAAATACAATATAGAATTAGTATTTTTATAATTTTTTTAATACAATTCATAATTGTGTAATTTTATTTTAAATATTGGTAGACACATGTTTCACCGATTTTCTAAAAATACTTGCTAATAGTTTTTTTTTTTTTTTGCTAACTACTTGCTAATAGTTTAAAAAAGAAAATTTTCATATATTTTTAACATTAATTACACTTTTCTCAAAGAAAACTACTACATTAAATAATATATAAAAAAGTTTCTTTGTTTAATAATATTATCAACCACAGCTACAGCATCCATCAACGTTGTCCATTTAAATATAGAGAAGCTGAATGAGTAAAGATAAGATGAGGATTATTGATAGGTATCAACCAATTAGTTGGGAAAAAGATTATTAAGAAAATTAAATTAACTATAAGTTAATGAAAAAAGCTTAGATGATAGTCACGTTACAGGGTGTAAATGGATTAGCGGCGAGTGTATATAATAGAGTTTTAACATATGAAAATATGAATAGTAAAATTCAACCACTAATACTAGCATATTTCTAAATACCATTGTAGTATATTAGCATTATTAAGGTTTTTTTTTTTTTTTAAATTATAGATGAAGAGTCAAGGCATATTGTTGGACGCACATAGTAGCCTCCGGTTCCGGGATACGGCCTGAACAGCGACACCTGAATTTTAATAACAGATGAAATGGATAGGGGTAAGTTTTGCACCGTTGGATGTCGCTATCCATCAACGTAGTACTGCAGTCTCATATTATAATTTTCTTTTTCTGGTGACTTAGTAGTTCCGTTGTTTATATATTATGCTTTTACTTTACAATACTTAATGTTCATTGTGACCTTTGCGGAAGTGACCTTTTGGGAAATGTTATTTTAAGTGATATTATGTGTCAGTCATATAATCTATTTCATCGACAAATGGTTTTCAAAGTGTTTTTAGAGCTTCCATTTTCAGTATTCCAAGATCCTCCAAATGCAACTGTTTTCCGATACTTGCGGTGAAATATGTATTGAATATCCCCAAAGCAATGCAAGCTGAATGACTTTGGAGTTTTCACCTTGGGTTTTATCATTCCGGCATCTTAAAAAACAAAAAAGAAGAAGAAGAAGAAATAAATCTTTTGGTTGAAAATAGCTCTTCATGTCTTCAAATATATGTCCTTTCGATAAATATCTCTTGAAATTTTCACTTTGATTTTTTATCATCCTCGCATCCTAATTCCTACCTATGATTGTAGAAGGGAGGAGAAAAAAAGAAAAAAAAAAAAAAACTTCTAATTGATAATTGCTCTTCATGCATGGCTTCGAATACATGTCCCTTCAATAATTATCTCCAGATGGAATTTTCAAATTTGATGCATGTCAACTGTGGTAATGACTGGCAGCCTAGGGGAAGACCGTGCGACTGCCATCCATTAGGTCAGGGGTCCGAATACCACCTGTCCCTTTTTTTTTTTTTCTTTTCTTTTCTTCTTCCTTCTTTTATTTTTATTTTTAATATATGTAAATTGTTTAAACTTTTTTTTTTTTTTTGCAAACTCTGTTTACAGACAAATAAAGTACACAAGCATAACTTAAGATGGGAAGCCTCCATGCCATACAAAAGGCACAGAAAAGTCCTTGAAATAGGAAGTAACCTTAACTAGTGGTGCACGTTGGGCTAAACCTATTTGAAACTGTTAGTTTATGAGTTGAATGTGGGACGAAACAAGATCAGGCCTATTAGTCGCGATTCTTAGCCACTTCAGTCGGCTAGGTGGTTTATGGGTTAATTCATTGACCCGTGAACAATATATTTTTTATTAATTTTCAGTTTGATTTAGTTCCAATTTTTGTGTTTTTTTTTTTCTTAAACATGATCTCTTTTTTTTTTTTTTAAATTGTACTAGTTCATTAATAATTTCTAATTTTTTTATTAATATTCACTTAATGTAATTCCAACTTTTTATTTTTTTCCCCTCAAATTTTATCTTTTTCTCATATTTAAGTCTTTAATATTTGATAGATTTTATAAAAAATACTTACATTAATTTAAATTGAATTTTTTATTTATCCTTAATATATAATCAATTTATAATTGATCCTCTATTATTAGTTTGATATTTTTTTTTGAAAAATTATTTTTCCTATCACAAAAAGGGTAACTTTTACATACCATAACCTAATAAATATCATCTAATTATTATTTTTTATTTAATGGCCTTCCTTATCTCTCTCTCTCTCTCTCTTAAAAGGATAAACCGGTCGTACTGACCTACTAGTTCAAGCTGTTTTGACCTCCTATACCATTTAGATCTTTAAGGTCCAACGGTTTAGGCTCACCTATTTCCAGGCCGAATCGGTTCACAGTTCGTAATCGACCCTTACATAAGTTTAGGTTTAACTATTCTCATAACAATAAAAGGCACAGTATTTTTTTTCTAGTAAATTAAGAACACCATGTGGAAGAACAAAACAAACAGCTTCATTAGTAGTTAAGGTCTTAGCTTCGTTTGCAAAGAAGTCAACTCCCGAGTTAGCTTCTCTAGGAGCAAATATGCAATTACACATGTGTTAAAACCTTAAGGTTGTTCTTGCAATTAGATGAAGCATGTGAAATAAAAGATACATTAGAGTAATTTTGGAAAAGCAAATCAATTGTAGTAATTGTTTAGGCCTTTTATGTAAAGGATCAAATGACTTTAGTCTTCTTCCAAAATGTGAAGCTTAATCTAGACTAAAATGGCTCCATATCTTTAATCCGCTATTACTTAGTTTAAAAGCACTTATTTCCTTTATTTTAGTAACATTTATGGCCATTAAAACTATTGACCAATAATATATTCCATTAAAACTTGTTTAAAGTCATCTTCACATAAATTTGAAATAAATTCTTTTCATATTAAAGCAATGGTAAGTTAGAGTATGCATAAGAGGTAGTAGTAATCAAGGGTTAGAGCTTTAAAGAGTCAAAACCTTGAAAAGAAATCAAAGTTTGAAGTTTTTCCTTCTTAATTTAGTTAAATAATAGGAATCATAAGTTTTAACTCTCTCTCTCTCCCTCTCTCTACTTTTGATTTTCACTTTCTTTAGATTTGTTCTCTATTTTTGTGTTATTCACATCATCTTGCTTTCACAAGAATCTTAAGGATTGGACGAATTTCAAGTTTTCAAGTTGCTGTCATTCAAAGGAAGTTTTCTAAATCTCTTGAAGGACCTGCTTAGATGAATCCTCTTAGCAAATCTTCACATAGAAGTAAGAGTTGTTTCGATGTCATTACAAACACTTGCAAACAAGTCCCTTCAAATACACATTCTATTTATTTTTCATCCCTTATCATTGTTATTATTATTGTTATCGTTGTTGTTGTTATTCTCTTTTATTCATGCATACAACTGTTGTTGTTCAAGTATATCAATTGACATAAAAGAAGTGAGGATGATGTCATGCTAGAATTTCCATAAATACTTACATCATTATCTAGGCAACAATCTTTGGATTCTACTCCTTCAAAATATATTTACAAATGCCAAATCTTTTATTTACAAAGACGATGGTTAATAGTACGCTTGACCACTATTTGAGGTGTTAGTTAAGGAAAAATTATGGCTACTCTTCTTAAAATTGCTACTATCGTAACAAATCAAAAATGGAATATGAATACCCAAAATTCAAAGCTGTGGTGATCCTTAAAGACTTGAATGAAGATTGATTCACTCCTTAGAAGTGTTGACAACTAATCATTTACTATTCTAACACTTAGAGAGAACATAGGTAGATTTTCTTGAAGCATAAAATTCCTTACATTCATTTACCTCAATTTCTTAGTACTTTACCATTTATATTTCTTCTTGTTTCATTTCCAACTGAATACTATTAAAGAGTCGAGGGACTGGCGTCCTTACATTCATGACAGTGATAGACAAAAAAGTTTGTTGATTTATGCTGATGAACAATTGCTAATAGTTCTTTCTCTTTGTTGTAGTTAGGTTGATCGAACAACTTTTGGGGATGTCTTCCATTAGACATGATATTTTAGAGATTAAATTCAAAGACACATAGAAACTAGAGTGGATTGAGCAAACTCAAATACAATAGGTTTTCCACTTGCTAAGTCCTCGCTTAATTAAAGGCACAAAGAGATACCATCATCTTCACCCTAAGTTAGGTAAACATTACTAATTTGGAGAATGTCTCCTAATACTAGCTGCAGAGACATTCTATTGTGTTTAGGTTCCACATAAAAGTCGAATGCTGGAGAGCAAAAGTTATGGTACCTTATATTAGCACCAGCATTACATGAAGGTTTTATGTGAAGCAATCGTTGCATAACAAACATTATGCTAAGTTGTCCCATACAACGAGCGCTGTATGGAGAAACTGTATAGTAGACATAACCATAATGATACATTAAGTTTTTGAAGATTCTCATTACTATATCAGCACTTGTAATAAAGATTGACAAAGATCTAAGAAAATTAAGGTTAAAGTCACACGTTGGAAAAGTGAGGTTCAAATCACACACCATGGAAATATGAGAGTTTACTTTCCCAATTGATTGCATTTTGTTATACATTTGCTTAAGTTGTGCTCAAAACTTATCATTTTGAAGTTGAAGAGTTTCGATACTTATTTTATGTTCATAAGTTGGTAGCTCTTGATGTTATTCGTCCCCTAGAGTTGATGGCACATCATAATAGTATAGGTTAGCAACTACTTAAGCAATAGCATGTCAATTGAGAGTACTCTTATCCCGTTGTCTCAAGCCTTCTCTACTTATTTATGCTATTAGTAGACTGCTAGAGTAAGTATGCCATGGAAGAAAGTCATGGTTCTAAGATAAATTTTTGCAGGCATTATGTTGACAATGTGAAGCCATGCTACCATCTATGGAAAGCATCTAAAGTGAGCAAAACAATATGTTCTTTTTTTTTAATGAGAAAATATTCAAAATGCATTAAGAATACATAAGAGACAAAAATGTCAAAATCATGAAAAACATGTTAAGAACACAAAATTATGCTATGTTCACCTAAAATTACCAAATCATACAAAAACAATTCTTAATGTGTCATAATGATCAAAGCACTAGATTTATTAGAAAATAAAAAAAATTAATCATCAATGTCACACCTTGGGAGTAGTAAAGTCGTAATTGTCCCACTATTTAGACCAACGTATGATAAAAGCTAACCACTAAGTTATTATCCCAAACTTAGTACATACAAGGCACATACGACTAAACTACTTTGAAGTATTTACAGTTCAATGATCATAGTTATTTAGAAAATAATTTATAGCATAAAACATATCTTTGACTATTTGACATAAAACTTGTAATGAAAAATTGAGTTATTGTTATAGAGTAAACCGTGACATAAGCTGGGTCACTTAGGGAGCCCAGTTGACTCTAGAACAAAAGTCATAAAAGAGTGTCTAACTCCACTTTTTCATCCCTTAGAACCTTACGCCATCTTCTTTAGGTTTAAGAGTTGATACAATGTGAAATATCTATTGGAACTGTCGAAAGAAATCTACGAAGAAGTGAACCACCACCATTTAATAAGGGAACGAATGTAAAAGCATGCATAGCATAACAAAACAAACAAAGTAGTTAAACAATTTAGTTAATGCAATGCATAGACAAATGCCATTGTATGAAGCTGTTTAATTTATAGTGAGATTAAAGAAATTGCACTTGGACTAATATAGATTCAAGAAGTTTCCATTTATTGGTGTGATACCATGATTTACAGTTGAACAAAGGCTTGCACAATAAAGACCTTAGTCTTCTTGCAATTACCTTCAAACTAACACCCTCAACTTTGTTATTACCTTCTCTCTTGTTACTTAGTTTAATTAAGAATAAGGAAGAGACTATTCTTGGTATCTTTTTTTTAAGAGGCTAGTACTTGTTTAAAGAATTCTAGCCATCCCCTTATAGGTTGCAATGATTATCGAGTTAAAAACTTAGGTAAGTTTAGGTTAGTTTTTAAGGGTGATTAACCAAATTTAGGTAGTCTAAGTAAGCAATGTTCAGAAAAGTAATCATAATATAGAACTTAACTCTGATAACATCATAACAAAATCCAATCATACACATAAATATATGTACAATTAACTACTTACAACTACAAATAAGTACACACTTCAACCTCTAAGTGCTCTAAATTGCTATGAAGCATTAATACACTTACCTAAAATTCAGTTGCTTGCTAGTTGCAAATATCAGACTTTGTTTCAACGATATTTTCGATAATATAATTAATGGTTTTAGATTTTACACAAATTATAAAAGAATAGAAATTTGTTTATCATATTTTAGATTGACTATATTACTTAGAGAATACTTATATCTAGTGGTTAAGAACTAAGGCTATTTAAATAAGTTCTCATTCAAGATACTTTTTGAACCATTCTCTAAATCATTCTTTGAGTCACCTTCTAAGTTGGTTTTGGTTTGTAGTTTGTAGCAAAGAACTCTTTAACTTATCCTTTGAGTCCAGTTAGGTTTAGAGTTTTTATTTAAGGATCTTCTGACTCATCCTCTAAGCAAACTCTAGTATAGATTTCTTACTTAACAAAGTTGCTAATTTACCTTATAAGTTAGTTTAATTTTAGAGCTTTTATCTAAAGAGCCTTTTGAGTCACCTTCTAATATGTTTAAACTCTTTATAAACCTATCAAATCTTTACATTTTGGTCTACATTTCATCATTTCTCATAAACCAATTTATTGCAAAACTATAAATACTTATTCTTCCTTCAATTTAACCTGACCGAACTATGGTTTTATTTGGCTAACTATAAATTTATTCTAGCTAATCCATTTAACCAATTATTGAGCAACTTCTTTCTAACCTTAATCATGGTCGGTAATCAAATAGTCTACTTAAATCCTAATCAAGAAAATATCATAAAAACTTATTCATCTATACAACTTGTAGCAAAAACAATGTATGAGTGTTATTGGAGAATAATAGTTTTGACTTCAAAAACTCGTTATTTATAAAATTAGCTACTCTTATTCACTAGAATCCAACTCAAATCCACAATACAACATCAAAAAACACCATAGTGAACTATAATCAGAAGCCATTTTGGTTTCTTGAAAAATTACTATATTTCCAAAATTTCCAACATTATAATTTTCTATAAACCAAAATTTAGCAAAATTTAGATGGGTTGCTATGGAAAAAAAAAAAAAACTTTTTACATATTACACTAGATATTTTGGGAAGTATTTGGAAAATTTTTAGGTCAAAATAATGTTGTTTAGGGTTTTGAAAATTGAATCAAAATTTCGTTCAAATAGTGTGATTTATTAAGAGTCATATATAATACACAAATTTCTTCAAAATAATAAATTTCCATGAAATTAGACCTAAAATAAATTATGAATAAATTTTTATAGAATGTTTTCACAAAATTTAATATTTTTAGAACTTAATTAAAAAATCAGCTTCGAAATCGAACTCACTGACATAACAAACTCTAATGGCCGATCGATTCCAAACAATCGCTGAAATATTGGGTAGTAGAGCTCACTTGTTGGGTCTTAGTTTCTTGGATACTCTATGAGACCAATTTGAACACAAATTTGTGATTGCTCTTAAATTCTTCCTAATTTTCCAATTGAGATCCCCTATTTTCTTGATGTCCTGGACATCTTAAAGTGATGAAAGAGTGGCAATTGAAGTGATTTATAGGCTTGTAGGTCGGTAAGGAAATTTTGCATTATGCTTTCCAAGTGTCCCAATTAACATGCCTATTAGATTATGTGCCCATCTTTCACTATTTGCCAGTTTAATCACTTTTTTTTTCTATAAGGAGTTGCCACACATATTCCTATATTTATAGCATTCTTTGGACTGGTGGTGTCAATTTCTTCTTTATTAATTATTAAGCCATTTTAGTTAAATTATGTATATATGTTTAGGTTTTATTAATTATTGGTATATATTTTTCACATAATAGGTACATTTAGTGTATATATAAATTCCCCAAATACTATTTCATTAATTATATTACCTAAATAATTTATTCTTGAGAGCCTATTGATTATTGAAACTTGAATCCCAAATATTCGATATTTAGCAAGTAGCTTGGCTATAATCAGCTTTTTAGTTATATTAATGTTTCATTATGCTGCTTTGAAAACCAAAATTATAGGGTCAATTGAACTACTTTTTATGGCCTCGTTGTAGATCGCAAGCTTAAATATAGAACTTTTATAGTTTCCCTGCAAGTTAGATATCTATGTCCAAATTGTTAATTGACAAGGTCTTACAACTTACCCCTAACTTTGAAGTTTAATGCAAAAATTGACTAATAGCCTTAAAACATGAAAATTTAACCTTGGACATGCTATGCTTATTGAAGTTTTTGCAATGGAAGCATCACAACTATTGTAAGGCTAAGATGGGTAAGATTATTATTGCCATGGGAGGATATTAGTTCTTTGGACATGTTAGGCAACAAAGTCACAATTCTATGATACGTACATACTAATTGTGACTTGAAGAGTTGATATATTCAATTTATGCCTGAAATTCCTAGACTTTGTCCCACGAGCTTTTGGTTAAGAGGCAAAATGTAAAGGCTTGATTTGATTTATGCTTGACTTAAACATTTTTATTTTGAATCAATTATTTAGGCTAGAAATAACACTTAGAGAAATTAAGCTCTTTTATTAGAGATGTTTCAACGAGATTTGACTTGATAGACCTGGAATAATATTTGATGAATTGGCCCAATTTTGATCTTTCTTAGTAAGCTTGCATACTCTCAAACTTATCGATGAGCTTAAGCTACAAGAAACCAAAAGAAAAAGTCCATATTAATAGAGGATGCATCTTACCCATTACCCGTAAAAGCCATCTAATGATGTCATTGGAACTCAATCCACTTAACATTGGACTTATCCAACAAATGTAGAAGAGCTTAAAAATCTATAAATAGGCTAATCCTCCTCTTCATTTGACAAGTTAGAGGATTGGAAAAGCACAACTATGTTATTGAGCTCTACTCTTAAACACCTGATCAGGAAGCATCTTGCTATTTTGCTTAATAACAGTAGGGTTGATGCTTTAATCTTTCTATCATGTTATAAGTGTTTCTTATTTGTTGTGACCACTTATTCATTCTTACATACTTCTCTAATAAAATTTCTCCATTTGTTATCAACTTAAGATTTCTCTAAGATCATTTGGAGCATGAGATCACGTAGTATGCACTTGATGGACCTTTGAGGGCATTACTCCCATACACCTCAAAGTCACTTGATGGAGAAGTAGAGATAAAATGCAAATTATCATCACAACTCTCTCCGTCAATCCCATGGAAAGTTGGGGAAACAAGAAAAACATTTGCAAACAAACATATACATTACCTAATTGCATGAGTCATAAAAATTAAAAGGCAAATTCTATAGACTACCCCTTAAAAACCTTAGAAATTATACATACCTCAAATCTTATAAGAATTCAGCACTTAACTCCTAAAATGGGCATGAATTGCGTTTTTTTAGTTGATTTAAACACCGACATGGCAAGTTGATCAATTTTCTTTGATATATTTAATTAATAAATGTAAGAAAAATATCGAAAATGCAAAAAAAGAAAGAATGAAAAGTGATTGAAATTGCAATATCTTTTATTAGCCACCTAAGGGTAGCAATTGTTAATGGCCATCTCAAAGGCGGTTACTAAACCTCCATTGATGTGAATTCGTGAGTAAACACACAAACTCCTGTAACAACATGAACAATGTAGGTCCAAACTTCATAATGGTTCTAAGAACAAATGGAGGGTGAAGGGGTTCTTAAGCAGGGATTTCGTGGACAACTTAATGGATAGGACTCATCACTCAAGTTGGTACTATCTTAGGGGTTAACATAATATTACTTATAAGCGACCACTTGCTACTATTCCTTTGCTTAGAGGAACAAATAAGAGTATTCTAAACAACGGAAGAAGACGAAGGAAGAGAATATTCTATGACTGATTATGGCTAGCTTACAAACGGGGTATTTATATGCCCTTAATTAGGGTATGCTCTACAAATATACATTTACCTAAAAGTATACGATGCTAAAATTAGTATGTACTACTTTTATAAGTGTAAAAATGTGAAACCATATAAGATTATGTGTGCAATACATAGTACAATATCAAAAAGGTAAATGGATTCGTGTCATGGTTATGTTGGTCTAAAACAGTAAGGGGGAATCAGCATTCTTGTGGAGCTGAGCATAGGCTAGATTGTGGAGAGTTCATTATCTCCTAACTACGGGAGGTGCTTATTGAGTTGGCTTTGGTTGGGTCAGCATAAGAACTCTCCACTTAAGAGATAGTGAAATACCAGTTGGTGCTTAAGTGCTCTGGCAAGTTGGACTTTAGGAGAAACTCTACTTCTTTAGCTGTGTATTGATGGGAAAGAGCATGGCGAACCAACATAGCTAACCCATGAGCTTTGGAATTTGTTAGTGTCCCTTGATTCTTATCACCTATGGCCTATGAATGCTAAGTTTCTTCTTTATATCATGCACCAACATTCTTCCATGGAAATTTCAATCTACAAACTCTAAGAGAGCACCACTTTTAACTATATATACGTATGTGTGTTAAAAATGGATCAAATTGCCTTATTATTACCCACCTCAATTGTAAATCACACACAGATGGCTAAATCAAGAAAAAGCACGTTTATACTTATTTTAGCGGTAAGTATTAACTTTTGAAAAGGTTAGGAGTCCATATAATTTTCAAAAAAAATTCAATAACAATCTATGCAAGTTAGTTAAAATCAACATAGATTGAAGGGAATGTGTTCTTGATTTTATTGGCAAATAATTTTTCTTGGTCCTTTTTTTTTTCTTTTTTCGCTAGATACTATTATAACAACTATGGAGGAAAGAGAAATCGAACTCGGTCTTCGTCTATATCTTTGAGAGACCAATGTTCATATATAACTTGACTACAGAGATTTTGGTTTTTTTTTTTTTTTTCTCCTATTGAACATGCATTTCACAATTTGAGATTGATATCTAAAATTCACATGGTTTTATTAGGGTACAATATTTTTATGCTGTAGGTGGTGGATTTTATTATTGGAATCTATTGAAAACAGACAATGAGTACAGCTTATGATAACAACAGAAAAATGAGAAGGGGATAAATTACAGTCGCAATTGTTAAAAACTATGGGAAGTGGAGAGTCAAGGCTTTTTAAAATACCATATTTATGTCACTTTAAAAGTTTTAGTACCCAATTTTTCCCTTTGTTACAGTAGTACGTCAATTTATTACTTGATTTGACCTGGCCGAGAGAGAATTATCAAACGATGAATAGGTCTTAAGAAGTAATTATAGGTGTATGTTTATGCAAGACACCAACTTCTTATTACAATAGGGAAGAGCCTTTCGGGTACCAATATTTTTTAGAAGGTATAAATGTAATCTTTAGAAATTCGAGATTGTTCTATAATTTTAATTAGTTTTCATTGAGTGTCATCGTAATTTTACCCAAAAGAACTATATGTTTAACTTTAATCAATGTTAATTAACTTTTTAGATGACCCACCTGTCCTTAAAGAACTTAGGTATGGATTAAGGTTCATGTGGTGGTCCCAGCAAATCAATTCGATGATTAAACAACTGTATGTGAACATTATTTTGGTTCTCAGTACTTTAGAACTATAAAGTGACTTTCTTTTTGAGAGTGAATCTAATAAAGTAGAACCAAAGCATTATTACCCGTAACTATATGATTACCTTTTTGTTCAACCAATTGACGACAGAACAAAACTTGGCTTTTTGTTAAACCTATGAGTTAGATGGAAACTAGGAAAAAAACAGAGAAAATGATTCGATATACCAAACAAGTGGGCTTGATTTTGATTCTAGGGTTCGATACCTTGGTATTAGGGAAAAATAAGGTGGGTCGGGCCACAGGGACCCCCTTTTTAAAATATTGAAGGGCTATAGGGACTTCTTTTAGGGTTTCAAGGTTTAATTAAGAAATACAGGAGAAGAGAGCTAGGGATGCCCGGTTGTTGATACTGCCATGCCATGCAATGCAATTCTTCATGAAGAGTAACGCTAACTAGTAACTATTACTTTATAATCCATACAATCACTGTTGTTCTATTAGAATAAAAGGGGTTCCATTTTCCACTCTTTATCTCTTATAAATTAATACATTATTATAAAATGAAAGAGAATTTCTACAATGGGTCCTGCGTTAAATTAGTTAGGTTTTACAATATTAAATCATTAGTTTTGCTTGATCAATATAACAGCTTAGCATATCTTTGGTTCCTCAATTTTATTATTCCACATTGATTTGAAATCCGGTGTGTAGCCTAAAAATATACTGAAAAATGAGAACTACATTTATCAAGTGTATCAAACTAGATATAGTATAGGCACACGAATGGCGTACTATACAAATGGACTGATACAATAGATAGATGTTGTTGACTATATATTATCTCAACAAAATTAACGAGTGATGCTCTTATGATAATTGATATGGTTGTTGAAATAAATTTCACCATAACACAATCTAGTCTTTTAGAGTGCAATGTAGAAATCAACAATTTCACATGGATAACATATGTCATGGTCTATCATGTTAAGGTTTTGTATTGCTAATCCAACCTATCTTAGTTAAAGGCTATTCAACAAATCAAACTTATCCAAACTACAAAATAAAGATTAAGTTATAATCTAATTTATTTAGATCTTCTAAACTGATTGAAGCAATTCAGTTTGACAACCTAGACAAAATTGAACCGCTTCTAACATAATTGAACTGCATTGATATTAAAAATAGAAAGAAAGAATTTCCAACTTTTATGTATGACTCTTTATTTTACTTTTTGCATATTTTGATTATATTTAAACCCATTAAATTACTTCATTTTTTAATGAACTTAAATTATTTTAGCTTCAAAACTCTAATCTTTATATGGCTTGTTGTATAGAAGTTTTCCATACGAGTGAAAAGTACTTGTATTCATTTTATATCAAAAGATTATTGATAAATAAAAATAATATTTAAACACTATATATATATATATATATAAATCTCAACATAAACTCTAAAAGATATAAAAAGAAGGAAAAAAGTGAAAAGAACTCACCCAAACCATTTTAAAATAGTTCAACTACATAATCATTTAAGTGATTTTGTACGAAAGAAGATTGTAGTTTAAATAATAAAATATGGTCTAATTTGAATTTCAACCATGAACCAATCCAAGCCATAATATATCTATTCCTAAGATTACCAGTCCATGGTTATAGTACACACGTGGAATTTGTTTGATCTCATCCTGTCATATATGCATGGCCCGAATTTTAATTCTCCAAAACCCGACACTCGATACCATGAGCCAGTTTTGGAACTTTGTCTTGTGCTAAGTGCTAAGTGCTAAGAAGCCAAACGACGGTAGCAGAGAAATATTGGCAGACACATATTTAGGCCATGGCATTATTTGCTGTCGCTAGAAGCCCCAGTTTGACATTAGACTGCTCTTAATCTTGAAGAGGCTTCAGGCATGCATTTGGGCTAAAAGTACCGAAAGCCATTTTCAAAGACATAAATGGCCTATTGATTCAAACACAGACAACTTTTCTTTCGTGTAATAATTATAATAATTAAAAAAAAAGTCGAATAAACTAATTAAAAAAAAAACAATTGAATAGATTTGTATTGACATGGTTCACTTAAGCAATGAAAGTTCGAAGGAAATTTTTCTTCTCCCTTAAAATCTTCTGGGTGGGTATCATTTGATTGCATTCGATTCGTTTGAATACCCATCAAACCAAATAAAAATCATACCAACCATAGTTGTGTTACAAGCTGATTGAGTCTAATATTATTTATGACTAGAAACCATTGCATTTCAAAGCAACCTTAACCAAACATGCTCCAATAGCTATCGCAATGGATGAATAATAACCATGCCATTACGTCGGAGTAAACGTAAGCATGGGGCGGATCTACTACGTGCTCCCACCACAGTCTCCCCTTGTGGCATTAATACAACAATGCTATAAATACAAGAGTAAAATGGGAATATGCACATGAAGGGGTGTTCAGGATACTACGTGGATAAGTTAAAAATCTATCCATACCTTATTGGTATATTTATATAAACATGAAACCATAGCTTATCTGTAACTTTTTAAAACCATCATGAAACCTTTATTTTATAAAATTTATATATTCTTAGGTATCTAATGAAACAAGCATGTTCTTTTCTTCCTTCTATTTTTTACACTATATCATGGACATATCACTTTGCAATATAAATATAATAATTTTCATCGAAAATATAAAATATTAACAAATTTAAACAAACATATATTACATTACCAATTGAAGATCAGAGATTTGAGATAGATATTTCTACATGACCCGGTTGTTGGATTAAATAATTGGTTATAAGGTACACCAATTCAATGTCTTTCATCCAAAAACACAATTCAATTTCCATTACATATATTTGTTGAAAATTTGCGATAAGAACTAGATGACAAGCAATAATAAAATGAATTTAATATATTCTTATCAAAGTCCTTTTATATCCCTTTACATGTTTAGTAAAATTTTGTATAATAAAATATTTAGTTAGACGCATATAATAATTAATACATATGTTGTTAATTATATAATCTATATATAATAATTAGGTCCGATATCAAACAAGGTATGCATTTACGTCTCACAATTATAAGTCCTTATTTCAAAGGGTAAGCATCAGCATGACAAAACCTATTAGGCTTTAGAGCATGTAGATCTTGTATGGTTAAATAGGCTCTACAATGATATTAAATTTTACGAAATAGGTTTTGATTTCAATGTTTGAAGACTATTATCACAAGGAACATACTTGATATGAACTCTTACAAACCTTAAATTTATAGGTGTCTATGCTATATATATTACATATTTTTGTTCTAGGGTACCTTTTAATTTTTCAATATTAATGTAAACCTAACTTGAATTTTATTTGCACTTGTTAGCAAGACCCTTTTTTGTATATAAAATTAGAATATATTTTATGAGTAAGGTAAGTCTCATTCGTTTTGTTTATGATCACTTTTTAGTCTAGGGCTCCAAAGGTCTAAGCTTGTCACTAGGTCCAATTAGCCCACTTTGAAGTCTTTCTTATCTTTACCAAACGCTTTCTCACACCAAGTATCCAGGCTAGCTCGAGTATGTGCACCAACGTTACCCTCTAAGCTTACAATGCGGAAAAAGACTCTGAATAACTCCCAAACACCTCTTATCTCCCTAGCTCTCTTGCATGCAAGCGACCAAAGGGATTGCACAGCCCTTAAGAAGAGATAAGGTCTTAAGCATTCCCAAGCCGAGCTTCGAGCACTTGAAGCTCCCTTCCAAGATCCCATGTTTCATTTTTTGATTAATAAGAGGGGGCGTACCTCAAGCTTAAAAGTGACCTTTAGGAGGCGTTGTCTATCACAGTCGAATTCACCATCCTCCTTGCCATTTTCTCTATATTCATTAAATACTTAGTAACATCCTCACGTACATCTTAGAGGTCTAACTACCAAGCTATGGTGACCACCCATGTCAATGTTATAAGTTCATCCCCTAAGTCTTTACCAATCAACTAAAAGAGAGGAGTTATTTCCTGTACTACAGTTGCCTCCTCTTCTTAGATTTCGTTTGGGTTAATCCCCTTATACTACTTGACCGAGCAGGTCAATTCCCTTATTTATAAATAAGAAGGAAAGCACCAAGTAAGGGGATCCTTTTGGAACTCTCCTTAATCAATTCTCTTACATATTCTCTTAACATCCATTACTTTCCTCGTTAACTTGAGCATTGAAGGGTCTTCACTGACTATGCCAAAGGAGACTTTTTGCAAGTCCACCACCATTAACGACTGTCGAACTACTGGGAGTTCTACGAAGAATCTTACCAGTGATATCCACTATTACCATTTGGTGTCTATTGTTTATGCAAACTCAGCATCATGGTTAAGAGCAAGAACACTAATCCCCATTTATTATTCCCAATTGGTAGTAAGCGTTCATCAACACCACCACCACCACATATAGAACAACAACCATTGGAGATGGAACAAATACAGATAATGTTCTACTAATTGATGGAAGCTAATAAAATTTTTTTTTAGGATAATGCAAACTTAAGGTAGCAATTGGTAGCCACTCAAAAACTAAAAGAAAAGGCTAACCTTAAAGATAGGGCTAACCTTAAGGATACGTCTGTTAGCTCCTCTAGTAGACTTAGTAGATGCCTTAGGAGCTCACCCACACCTATGCCAACGAACTACATACGCCTATTTAGTCGTGTCTAGTTCGAGCATCACCCCAATAGAGAACTTGTGCAATCAACTAAACACCAACTGCAATAAGGCCCAATGCTAGGGAGAGTTGTCAAGCACGAGCAGAACCTAGAAACACATTTCCCTTGAGTGCTTGCAAAAGTACATGGAGGAGATGAATGCCCAAGAACTTGACAAGCACATTTAACATGCTTTAAGCTTGCATAACCAAAATTGCCTCAAATTTTCTGCTTGCCAATCAGGTATCGCAGTGAGGAAAAGTCTGTTTACACTAGTCATCCTAGAGGAAACTCTTCTACAAGGTGTATGGCTCCCTCATTTGAACACATACGATGGCTTAGGTGATCGAGATGACCACTTGGCCCATTTCCACATGATGTTGAGCTTACATAATTTCTCCAATGCCATCATGTGCAAAGCATTCTTGAGCATACTCACTAAGGCAGCTTTAGTATAGCTTAACCAACTCCTAGACTATTTCATCTGCTTGTTCAACAACTTCACCACCAGATTTCAACAACACCTACTTAATAATAAGGTGCCATTTAGAGACTCATCCACATTATACAATATTCGACAATGCCCAAACGAGACCTTACATGCCTACCTAGAGTGCTTCAATCGCATTAAGCTCCTAGTCCCTAAGGTAGAAACTAAAACAACTCTCCATGCCATCATTTACAGCTTGGACCCCAATGGCAAAATCTATGAAGCCATAACACTATGTTGCCCGAACACCTTTAAAAAGTTCATCATTACTGCCAAGTAGTATGTCACCTAGGGAGACGCCATGCGAGTACGACTAGAAAACGATATACATCGAAGCTCTATAGTAATCTTGGTCATTGTGAAGACTACCCTTCATCATCTAAAGAACGCCAAGAGACGCAGAAGCAAAAATTCACGGATCACTCCAATTATACTCCATTAAACTGTACTCTCAAAGTGATTCTCTGTGAGGTCTGTTAATATTTGCCTAAGGTAGTCGCCTTGGGCAAATTTTGCAACTATACGCCTCACGTAACTATAATATGGAAGAATGTTGCCATCTAAAGAACATAGTCAAAGGCATTGTTCACAAAGGCCACATCAATTACCTGATTGTCGAAGAGCAAAACCAACTGCAATGAGCCCAATGTCGTCGAATCAAGGGACAATAGCAATAACCGTAGCTACAGTAGGAAAATCCATCCAATGACACCCACCATAGAGGTAAACAAGGACAGATATAGACAATCATCAAAAGACCAAGATTGTCAAATGATGAACGTTCCTCTTAACCCATCATGAAGTACTCTATGTTCAAGCAAAGAAGTCCAAAATAGATACAACTATCTCTTTCCCGGACAACAATAAAGAAGAGTTGAAATAGGGTACTTCAAAGTCCCTAAAACCTTCATAGACAATGGCAGCTTGGTAGACATCATATTCTACTCCACTTAAGAACAAATGAAGGATAAGTTGGAAGAAGATCTTTGGCCATATAAGCAACGCCTAGCCAGCTTCAGTGGAAAGACAGTCTAGTCAAAAGGCTTAATTATACTTCTTATTTAGCTGGGTGATGATAATCACATTGCCTTACAGCTGATTGATTTTAGCATTGTCAACCAGTGGTCTCCCTATGGTACCATCCTAGGATGACCTAACCTTAATAAGTTCAATGCATGCATCAGCCAATGGTGCTTCATGATGAAGTTCCCCATGCTAACAAGGGTTGGAGTCATACGTGGTAATAAACAATTATCCTAAATGCTTTATATTAGTGGCATCTCACATGACAAGATAATGCACAACAACTCAACCTTAAAGAGCACACAAAACATGAGGAGAGAACCAGCGGAAGCAACTGAAGTCGTCCAGTTTGGCAACTGCCCCAACCAAACCACTTGGATAGGAACCTCCCTATCTCTAGAAGAAAGAGATGACATCACCACCTTCTTCTATTCCAACTCAGACACTTTTACAACATCTTCTAAAGCAATGTTTGGGATCATAGACATACTCGAGGCAAGTCATCACCTTAAGGTTAACCCCATGTATGCCCTGTAAAGTAAAAGAGAAGATATTTCGTGCTTCAGGGTAAGCGACCATTAAGTAAGAGGTATAAAAGCTATTGTGAGTTAACTTCATAAGGGAGGAATGCTACCTAACCTAAACAGCGAATAGTGTCTTCGTAAAGAAATCCAATGGTAAGTGGCGGATGTGCATCGATTACGTTGACCTTGACAAAGCTTACCCCGAAGATTGCTTCCCTCTCTCGAAAATCAACCAACTTATTGATTTTACCTCTAGCCATATCAGACTCAACTTTATAGATGCTTACATTAGCTATAACCAGATCAACATGGTCTCTAAGGACCAGGTCCACACCTCGTTTGTCACTAACTTTGAGATATACCATTTTAAGGTAATGCCCTTCTAATAAGGATCAAAGAAACGACAGTAGGTCGGATGAATGGGAATGGGTATTTAGGATTCCAAAAGAAAAATGGGTACAAAGAACAGGAATGTTTTTTACGATGAATATGAATGGATATAACTCACCAAGACACAAACACAATCGAGGGTTTGAGCTTGAACTAAAGTTTGATACAACTCATAAACACTAAATGTCGCTCGAGATTCAAATGACGGTTAGATATAACTCACTAACCGGTTCAAATGAAGGGGTTTACTATAATCCTAAGAATAAGATTGATAAGAATACATGAGAGATTAAAAAGAGTAATCGATACTCAATAATTTGGTAAACGCAAGCTTTATTAACTTAAGTATAACCTTGCTCGAAAGAAGAAAGTTTCAGTTTCTATATGTGGGGAAATATTCTTTACTATTTGTATTCTATTTCTTTTTTAGTACAAATGTTGCTATTTATAGCAAGTCTTAAGCCCTAGTGATAAAAGTATAAATAATGTACAAGGCCTTAAACCCTAAAGAATTGGTCCCATAAATAAAATGAAGGAAAAACATATACAAGAATACAAAACTGTGCATTTTATAGAGGAAATCGGCATGCAATCACTTGGAAAATCCTCGAAGGAGTACTATCCAAATTGAACGAGGTTGGTAGTTGGATGTGTAGGTTTAGGAAGGAGTCCTCGACGTCTTGCAGTTTTGGCTAAGACACTAGAAAGGTCAACCCATAATTGCCGAGTTCTAGAATCGGTTGGCATAAGTCTCTCGATGCTGTGCCGAGTGGTTTTTAGTCTCAAGTACTCGGCCTTATGGTATCTCAGTACCTTGGCTAACGACAGACTTGATGCCGAATGTTTATCTTCCTTCTTCTAGTCCTTTTGGCTATTGCTTGGCCTCAACTTCGGACAGGTTTACCTCGTCTTAAATATATTCAGAGGTTGATTCCCATTACCTTCAGCCTCAAAAATGCTGGGGCAACATATCAAAGGTTAGTGACGATTATCTTTGAGCCCTAGCTCAAAAGAAACGTGGAAGTTTATGTTGACGATATGATCATCAAAAGCAAGCATAAGGCCTACCAGATCAAGGGCTTAGACGAAACCTTTGACACACTTTAAAAGTACCAAATAAAGCTTAACCCTTAGAAGAATTTCTTCAACGTAGGCTTCGATAAATTCATTAGGTTTATGATTATAAAGCGCGGTATAATGGCTATCCAGTCTAGGATATGAAGGCCCCATAGAAGATCAAGGATGTTTAATGCCTCACCTACAAAATAGCTTTTAACCGCTTTGTATCCAAGAGTGTTAGTAAGTGTTTCGAGTTCTTCAAATCACTAAAGAACCCATCAGAATTTATATGGACGGATGAACATGAGGCTACCTTTGATGAGCTCAATGTGATTTCTTAAAAGCCAATATGTGCTCTCTAAATTGATACCTGGGGAAGAGCTTTATTTGTACCTCATTATAAGCGACTAAACCCTTTTCTCAGTGCTCGTTCAAGCAAACGGACGCAAGCATAGGCCAATCTATTACATTAACCACATCCTCTAGGGATTGGAAGTGAGACACATATGGGTCGAGAAGTTTGCCCTACCTATGGTCATTGTTGCTTGGAAGTTAAGAACGTATTTCCAAGTACACCCAATTGTTGTCCTCATAGACTAGCCAGTACAAACACTTCTATAGATGCTAAACACGTCAGGACAAATGGTTAAATACTCCTTAGAACTTAGCATTTATGGTGTCTAGTTCTACTTAAGTAAGCCATCAAGGCACAAGTCTTTGTGGACTTTGTTGCCATGTATACTGGAGAGGAGGAAGCACCAACTCACATTAACATTCCAATGTGGACTCTCTACGTTGGTAGATCCTTTACTCAAGTGGGAAGTAGAGCAAAGATAGTCTTGCAATGACCTTACGACACCAAAGTCCTGTACAAGCTCAAGTTCGGGATCCCTACTAGCAATAATGAAGCTAAGTATGAAGCTATTATTACAGGATTGAAGATCACAATGGATGCAGGCTTGAGAAGCTTAACATATACTCAGACTCCACGTTAGTGGTATAGTAGGTTAAAGGGGAATATGAGACAAAATGTGAAGTTATGGTGAAATATCTCCAAGAAATGTAGGACCTCATCTCTAACTTTACCTCTTAGAGTATCACTAAAATTCATTGAGTAGAGAATTCAAAGGAAGACATGTTATCTAAGCTTACATCCATAGTTATACCCCCACCCTATACAAACGATAAGAAAATTTTTCTCTAGTACATTCTACAGCGAAATGTCAACAAGCAGCCATAGGAAGTTCTAAAGATCCACTCCATATCAGTTGAGCCATCTTAGATGGACCCCTACCTTAATTACCTCAACACTGGTGCCCTAACCAACGGTAGAACAAAGAGCAAGAGACTCGCCTGCAGTACAACCAACTACACCATCATCGATGGCATCTTTTATCAATGCATGCATAATAAGCCCCTCTTTTGTTACTTGAAAATGGAACAAGGCCTTCATGTCTACGAAGAGCTACATATAGGGATTTTCAATAATCACATCCAATCTTAAGCCTTGTACATTTGAGCCCTTCATCTCGGATACTATTGGTTAACGATAAAGGAGGATGTAAAGACCCTAGTCTAGTGATGTCATAATTGCCAAAAGCATGCACCCATTGGCCACACCCCAAGCACATAACTCTTCCCTATGATAAGCCTATGGCCTTTCAATCAATGAAGGCTCGACATCATTGGACAGATTCCTACGGCATCTAGAAGGCGTTAGCTTGTCTTTGTCATTGTAGACGACTTCATAAAGTGGGTAGAGGTCCAAGCGGTTACGAACATAACTACAAGAGCAATAGAAGGGTTTGTTTTGACCTACGAACTTACTAGATTTAGCTACCATACACCTTGATCACAGATAACAAGATGTAGTTCAACAATGCATAGTTCAGATAATTCTGTGATAAACACTACATTTGGCTCCCTTACACTTTGGTTACTCAACTCCAATCTAACGGGTAAGTTGAGGCTATTAACAAGATCATCCTTAACAGGCTAAAAAAGAGGGTAGAGTGAGCAAGTGGTTATTGGCCAGATCAACTTCCCATGATCCTTTAAGTGTACCAGACCATGCGTAAGACAACCACGAGAGATATCCCATTTCGCCTAGTGTTTGGATCAGAATCCCTACTACCCATCGAATTAGAGCTACTTACGAACGAAACTCAAAACTTTGATGTCGGCACCAACCAAATAACCCTTTAAGCGAACCTTAATACCATTGATGAAGTAAGGGACGTCGTACGAGCCCAAGTAGCCACTTACTAACAACAAATGCCCAGATATTACAACAAAAAAGTCAAGTACAAAGTCTTTCGGCTTAAAGACTTGGTCTGCCAGAAGCTCAAAGCCACTAAGTGATTTAAAGGGCAAGGCAAGCTATCATTAAACTGAGAGGACCCTGTTTGAATCAAAGAAGACGTGGGCAATGGAGCTTATAGGCTAAAAACCATAGACAGCTAACCCATCCCCAAAACTTAGAATGTCAATAACCTTTGGCCTTATTTTTTGTAAACATATAAGGATTCTAACGTACTTTGTAGATATTGTGAAAGAATAATGAAAAAGAAAAATCTTTGTACTTATCCTACCTTCATGCCTACTTTATGCTAAAACAGCTTAATTACCATTAAGTCTCACCCTTTGTCTAGCAATGAAGGTAAATATACAGGAACAAATCAAGTTGATCCTCATCCTTGATGTCTGAACATTCTCACCAACCACAATGCTCAAGAATTTCAAAACCTTAAGCTGAGACGAGCACACAGACTACATCTGTACGTTCGACCCTCTGCCAAAAACTAGATTTAGCAAGCTTGATGTTCCTTATTGAGTAACAATTGAACTGAACCCATGCACAGTATAAGACCGCGAGAGCAAAAGCCGAGGACAATTTTACATTAGAACCAATATTTAACGAGTGCAAGTATTTAGAAATGGAAAAGGAAAACAAGAAAGGTTAGCCATAAACAATGAGAGGATGCATGACGATAAGGCAACAATACTTATCATATTTTCATTACAACTATCTACAGCACTTACAAGATTATGGGGTTAGCATCCCAACCTGTACACACAAACATAAAACAACAAAAACAAACTACATAAAAAAAAAGAGAGGAAAAAGACCATAGCTACAAGTCCAGAACAAACATAAGATCATTTTTCTATCTCTTCAAGCTTAGCATCACCCACATCATCTTCTTGCCTACCATCCTCCTCCATCGTATCATTAGTGGCTTCATTGTTGTCGGGGTTGACTTCTTCGTCCACTCCTTCACCGTCTGTCGAGGCCTCCTTATCCAACTAAGAAAAAAAAAACAAAGGTCGAGGTGGGGATATTCCCCCTCAGTTAGTTCCTTCACTAGCTTCCCCTTCATCTAGACTGGCTTTGTCAATAAAGGTATGTTCTTCCCTACCTTAAACTCTAGATATAACTTCTCTATAGTTGCTTTAGTCAACTTTCACTCGTCTTTGTACATAGTCTCCTACTTCTTAAATTGGACTCAAGTATCCTTGAGCTCCCCCCCCCCCCCACCCCGCGCGCGCGCGCTGTAGCTTCGGTCTCCCCTTTAACCACTTTCGCCTCCTTCACAGCGGCCTCAACTTCTTCCTTTGTTACAATGGCTTCCCCCTTCGCGGCCATGTTTTCCTTCCTAACAGCCTCCAATTCCTAATCCCCAACATTTAGCGTCATATCCAAGTCTTTAGCATACTTCCTCAGCTCGCTAGCTTTGGACTTGGACTTGGCTTTGGCCGCCTCTTGCTCTAGCCTCTACTTCTCTAACCCAAACGGCTTATAGTCTTCTTGTATGGCCACAGTTCACACTCTTAACCCATTTAGCTCCTTCTTTAAGTTGTCAAAGTCCTTCTCTGACTCTTGACAACGCTGTTGAAAAGATTACAATGGGTAATGATTAGTGTAAACAAGCACCCACAAGGACTTAATGAAACAAGAAGAGGATTACAGTCATACTTGTTCAAGAAGAGTCTACCAGCGTGAAAACGCGTACTTGCATAGAATCACGGCATTCTGTAGTCTCTCAAGAGTGATTAGCACGGTCTCGTTATAATCCTTCTCTTGGAAGAGTGCAGTGTAAGCCTCGTAGTCAATTATACTAGATTTAATATGTAAAATTATAGGAATCGCATAAATTGTTTGATGAAGCACAAATTTTACAACAAAGTTTGGAATTTTAGTAAAAATGACCCAATGAGTTTAGATTTAGGAAAATAAAGTAATTAAATAATTAAATATTATATTATTAAGTTATATATATATTACTCATCGTTTATTGGAAACACGTAAAATGAGTTTTAATAATTCACAAATCGATAGACATAAGATATATGCACACTAAAAATCATAAAATAACTTAAATAATATTTAGGGATATTTACTTGTATTATATATATATATTTACGTGTAGATGAAAATATCTAAATATATTTAAAATACCTAATATATGCTAAAATAATACTAAATTAATTAAAGAAAATTAAGGAAAATATGTGTAAAGTTTAGAGAAATTTGGAATAAGGGTGTGGCAAGCAAGGAATTAAAATTTGGAAATAAACAAATAAGATTTAGACACTTAATAAAGAAAAAAGTAAAAGGAAATGGATACTTAGCAGAGGGAAAATTCAAGACACCACGAAACTTGCTCTATAAACCTAAGGAACTCTCATCTTAACTCATTTTGAACAATTGAAAGTTTCAAAAAAAAAAAAAAGGGGGGGGGGAGGCTAGAAGAGAAGAGAGAGTAATTTTTTATAAAAGTTTTACAAAATATAGTGCAATTAGGGCTTTCAATGAAAACCCATGCCATACCACCACCTAAGGAACAACCAAGACTACCACCATACAATGATCCCCATGCTTAATTAGGCTAACAACCATCAGGTGGTTGTAAGCTTGTTTTTCTAGTGAGCCTAAATGGTGATTCGATTTTGTCGAATTTGTTAAAAATATGAAATTTATGTGGAAAATTGTGAAAGTAGGTATTGTAGGGTATTTTCGTATTCAGATTTGGGGGGAAATATTATTTCGATGGAGTTAGGTCTCGAAATATATTGTCCTTAAGAAATCAATAAATCCAAGCTAATTTTCATTTTTGGTTTCAACAAACCTCATTAATATAGTTTTGAATCCAAAATTTTTATGTATACTATTTAGGATATATGTTATATTTTTATGAAGATTTTTTTCTAAAAATTATTTTCCAAATTTTTGTTTAATTTGTAGGCCTTAAAATCTTAATAAAAGGTAAAATTTTTAGGGTTATTTAGTAATTTACTAATAAATTGATGTAAATTCTAACTTAAGATGTATTTAGACATCTTGAAATATTAATTGTTGTTAAGAGATGGTATTGTAGTGTTAAAAAGGTTAGATGTGTATAATATGAAATAATGTGGACTCTGTGAAAATAGGAAATTAAGTGGATGAAATGTATTAGAATAAATTGATAATATTATGACATTGATATTATAGTACAAATTTGATTTGAAACATAAATTTAGGAAATTATACTAAAAATATAGGATATTTCCAAATCAAGAGTAAATTCGAAAGTTAAATTAGGAATATGATAAATAAGATGAATTAGAATATTGATTAGGAACTAAATAGGAAACTTAATGTACCTACAATATAGTTAGGTGAACTTTACATGATTGATTGGGAGGTATCCCTAGGGTTTATGTATAAAAAAATGTAACCAGAAGTTGAATTGGAACTTAATTTAGGAATTGATTCAGAAACTGAGTCAAAAACTAGTTTAGAATTAATTTGATTATAACAACTGAGTAAAATTATAAATTTAAACTAAAAGTAATAATTTGAAGTTCATATATAATAAGAGTATAACTACTAAAATGATATTTAGTTTATAGAAGCGAGTGGCGACATTGTGACCCACATCAAACTTTATTGAGCAAGTTAGAGACTTCAAGTAAGTTTGGGATCAATACAATACAATACAATATTTTTGGGTACTATCTTATAGTATTTAGAGGCTTAAGATTGTATTTGTTTGTACTTGTAAGTAGCTGGCTTTTATGTCTCTAACATTGATTGATTTTAATGGCTTGCTATTATGGTTTGAAATTGTTTATAGTATGTGAACTTGTTTGCTCAGCTCAAAAAGGACTTAATTAAACTTGAACTATAATTATAACCGGGCACACATTGCAACCCATTAGGGAATGTTTAGGATTCTTTAACTAAATACAGATATCTTCGAAAAGGATAGCATTGTAGCATAATGGTTCCTTTTTTATCTTTAGTTGAATTAAGTGACAGGAGAGGACGTCGCAATAATGATGAGGGCAATGGTTTGAAGGATAGTCACGGCATGGGAAATGGCTCTATTACATAAACTGGGTTTAGTCGTGAGCCGTTGCATATATACGAAAACTCTTCAAACCTGGCTTGGTGAAATTTCTCTAATTTCACAACAAATTAGACAATTTTGTGTAATAACATTTGTATGTTGCATTGCATTTAATTAATTGTTTGAGAACCTTGCTTGTATTAATCATACAGTCTTATATCTCCATCCTTACTTACTAAGCTGTTGGTTGTTTACACCTTTATAGATCTTCTTGCAGGTGTTGATTGAAATGTTGCGCTATAATTATCTAAAGGTTAGAACTTTTGGAGATTTTAGGGGAGTGAAGATTTAAACTTAAAGAACAATAAAGCTTTTAAGGGTTTGGTTAATAATTCTTAGTTATGTAAATGTAATCATATTAATTTTATTTACCTTAGACCACTATGATGTATAAATATCTCCTGGGATATTAAAGCTAATATATATCTTTATGAATATGTTTTAAATCTTTGTATGTAATTTTATCGATATTTTCGTATGAATTGTTTACTTCAAAGAGGGTAGTTATGGACATCTTATGTAAATTATATCTATAATAACAGTTGTGAGGTCAGCTACTATCTTAGGTTGGTTTATATAAGGGATTATTTCTATTCCACTGCATTAGGACATAACAGGTATTCTCCTTTTTCAAGGGCCATGAGGGAATGATTGTGCTCAACTACCAAAAAGAATATCTACTAAGGACAAGCAGCATTGAACTCTCCCCAAAAGGAAACTAACGAAGGAGAACTTCGGCTACCATTCCTAGCCATACGTACACTCATACCTATTTGCAAGCCATGCAACCTTTCTTCTATAGATATGCACTCATTGCATGATCTACATGGAAACTATGCCCCAGCCATAGTGCCATATCAAGGACCCAATCTTTCGCTTTTGTCATCCCTTGGACCAAAATAATTTACATTCATTGTCTATATTGGCTTGTTCCAACTAATTGGAAAATTAAGCTTATGAACCAATCTCCCCTGATAGAATCATTCCTTCCAATTGTCCATCTTCAACTACTTCCTATGAAAAAACTTCACATGTAGCTCCTAACTCGCATAGTACATGTAGCTATCCCAGTCTCTCTTTAGCTAGAAGAAATGGTGAAACAGATGAGTAGCTGGCCTTCTCATGTGAAAAATGAACATAGCCTTAAAGGCTACTGGCACTTGCCATGTATTTAGGTATAGAGAACCCGATGACACTTGGAAGTAGTTGTATACTTTTTAATGGAAAGCAAAAAATGGAAAGTGCATCCCTATGTCGATTGCCTTCCAATACTAGCAAAACGTAGTCTTTTCCCCATAGTCACATGCCTGATCACTGGCCTTAGGCCTCTTCACTTCCCAAACATTGTTATTGGATGAAACTTGTCGGTAAACCTGGTGTTTCCTGTGCTCATCGTGCTTGTACTCAACTTCGGTTATGAGCTACCCTTCTCCTTAGATGGCCACAACTTCACTACCCACTCCAGTTTCTTAAGCACGTACTTTTCCCGATGCCTATCCGCTACGACTACCCTTCTTGTCTCCTATGAACGGACAACCTCCTCGCCGTCGATAGCTACCACTATTGTTTCTTTGGGGGGGGGGGGGGGGGGGGGGAGTAGGGTTAGAGATGCCCTCCCATTAGTTCTTGGTTATAAACACCTCATTTTTGTCTTCGATAGTTGTAGAATAAAGTCAAAGGGTCCTAATTTAAAAATACAAAAAATTAAAATATATAAAAAAATACAAAAAAAATGAAAAGCTAGAAAAGTACAAAAAAAATAAAAATTTTAGAAAAATACAATTTTTTTTTAGGAAAACATATTTTTCTAGGGAAATAAATGTCTCTAATCAATTTTAGGATCATTTAGAGATGGCCCTTTCATTTTCTTTAAGGTCGAATAAAGTCAAAGTGCACATTGTCAAGCTCTATTTCGATTTTTTTTTAATTTAATCTATATTAAGTGCGACCCACTTAATACATATTACTTTCACATAAAATTAAGGAAAAAACATTTTTTTCTTAAAAAAAGTTAAAAAAAAATTTCAAAACATCTTAGGAGTCGCCAACCAGTTAAATAGGTAAAAGATAGATTAAGGGTTTTTGGGTAAAAAACTCTAATCAAGTTACTAGCCTATTAATTTTTCTAAAAATATTTTTTAGAAAAACTTAAACTAAAGAACTAGGTTTGAAGGCTAACTTATTAAGATATGGTCTCCATGTAAAAGTTAAGAAAAGTAATCAATAAGCTTTTATTATTTTTTAAAATTTTTATAAATATATGAAAATATGCAATAATGTTAAAAATGCACAAAATGAAAATTTTCCTAAAAAAAAAAAAAAAAAAATTCTACAAACTTTATGATTAGCCCAAATGTGCCTATGTACCTACTAATCGAGATTAAACCGACCATAGTTCTCAATTTTTAGAAAAGATTTAATAAGTTGATTCTTTTTCTTTGAGAAAATAGAGCCAGATTTAGGTTTTTAAAAATTTTACTATTTAAAAAATCCTAAAAGATCTAATTTATTTCCCAAATTTTTTTAAAAACCCCAAGACAATCCTAATTTTTGAAAATACTCAAATTAAGATTTTTGATTTAAAATAAAAACAACTACATGATGAAACCATTTTCTCTCTTTTTTTTTGTTTAAATTTTCAAGAAAATCCTAAAAACCTAAAAATGCTATTTTTATGAAAAAATTAATGAAATATGCAATCCTTATGTAAAATATGTAAAGATTTGGAAATGATATGAATTTTCTAAAAACGCAATATTTATGTAAACAAATTCGAAAATCACGATTCTTGTCTAAAATATGATGATATGTCCAAATCTTATGAACATGAATTGATGCTAAGTCCTGTAAAAACCTATATAGTACCAATGAATTAACCTAATCATGCAATTTTAATAAAAACTATTATTGTCATTATTATTTTGAAATAATAATGACACGCTAAAAATGCAAGTTAGTAAAAAAACTAAACTAAACTAAGACTTGAACAAAAAAAAAAAGTTAGTATATATTTTTATTACTTTTTACAAAAACTAAAAGCATCAAAACAAAATAAACAAATAGTAAAGTATTAAAACCAATAACAAAAAAAGAGCTCAAAACCTACCTATACCATACTAGTTGGGTCAGATTTGGACCAGGGAAGAAATTTCGGTCGAACTTCATGAGTTAGGCTGGGTTGTCTTCTTATCTTACAATAGTAGATTTCCTAACTTCGTACGGAGACTTTAAGCACTAGATCAAACCAGAAATTGGAGATTTATGATTATCTTATTACCAAAACTAGGATTAGAGTGGGTGTTTCAATGTAAGGGGGTGGTTTTGGTAAGTTTGGTAGTCTATGGATTCGGCAGCGATGGGTCGTTAAAGGTGGGTTTGTGCTAGATAGGGGTTGTGTGTGGACTTATCAGGTGTTACTACTAGTGGTTGGAGAATGGGTCATGTTTGGACAATGAGAGAGAGTGTTGGACATTAATGTTGCTGGGTTTGGCATGAGGGTTGCAAATGTATGTAGTATTGAGTTAAGAGAAGAAGGGTCATGGTGAGGTCACTAAAAGGTCATGCGTGGGTCATACGTTATGTGTGAGGTGTTAGGGTTGGTTGTGTGTGGGGCTAATGTGTGTAACAGTGAAGAAGGGTAACAAATTGGAATGTGTGTATGCCGTTGCTATTTGCTATTGGTTGTGAGGGTGTTGATGGCACTAAGTTTGGCTGACGGGGGGTTGTCGAATGGATGAGGATAGGTCTGATTAATTGTAGATGTATGTGTTCGTGTATTAATTATATGTACATGTATTGTATGATTTGATCATCTTTGTTGACCTATATAAATAAACAAACTGAAATCTTTCTAAATAGGTTTGGATTAAAATAAATCTTTTAATTTAAGTTGGATTCATATGAACTTTAACAAATCTTGCTATGATAAGTTTTTCCATATTTTTAGTTAGATTTAACTTTATTGACAAAGATTTAATCATGGTTTCATCAAATCCACTAAAATGTCTTCAAGATTTGTTATGATTCACAACCAACAAGAAAATCTGTTATTTTCCTTTCTTTTCCCTTAGTTTCTAGGTGCAATGAAAGAGATGGAAAAAAAATTAAAAATCATGTGCTTAGCATGTGACAAGTCTATACCTATGATAAAAACTATTATTATCATTATTATTTCGAAATAACAATGACACACTAAAAATGCGAGTTAGTAAAAATACTAAACTAAACTAAGACTTGTCAAAAAAAAAAAAAAACCAAAGTTAGTATATATTTCTATTGATTTTTACAAAAACTAAAAGCATCGAAACAAAATAAACGAATAGTAAAGTATTAAAACCAATAAAAAAAAAGAGCCAAAAACCCACCTACACCATATTGATTCGGTTAGATTTGGACTAAGGAAGACATTCGAGTCGGACTTTACAGGTCAGGTCAGGTTGTCTTCTTATCTAATAACAATGGATTTCCTAACTTCACACGATGACTTTAAGCACCAGATCAAATGAGAAATTAGAGATTTATGAGCATCTTATTACTAAAACTATGATTGAATGGGTGTTTCAAGGTAAGGTGGTAGTTTTAGTGAGTTTGGTAGTGTATGGGTTTGGTAATGGTAGGTCATCGATGGTAGGTTTGTGTGAGATAAGGGCTAAGCATGGGGTGTGTGGTCTCGTTGAGTGTTGTTGCTTATAGGTGGAAGATGGGGTCATGTAGGGACAATAAGAGAGAGTGTTGGATGTCTATGTTGCTGGGTTTAGCGTGAGGGTTATAGATGTATGTGGTGTTAGGTTGAGAGAAGAATGATCACAGTGGGGTCACTAACAGGTTGTATGTGGGTCATACATTGTATGTGAGGCATTGAGGTTGGTTGTGCACGAAGTTGATGTATGTAACAGTGAAGAAGGGTAGTACCTTAGAATATGTATATATGTTGTTGTTGCTTGCCGTTGGTTCTGAAGGTATTGACGGCACTGGGATTGGTCGATCGGAGAGGGGGGAGGGGAGAGGGGGTGGGGCAGGGGTGTTATCAAATGGATGAGGATGGGTCCGATTGATTGTGGATGTATGTGCTCGTGTGTTAATTGTGTGTGTATTTATTGTGTGATCTAATCATCCTTGTTGACCTTTATAAACAAACAAACTCAAATCCTTTTCAACCAGGTTTAGATCAATTTTTCAATTTTTTTTTTTTATTTTTCCTATCAATCTTGCCCAAAAAAAAGGAACTTAAAGGGTAGCAAAAATGGGGTGTCTACATACATACGCGATTTGACGATTTTGAGCTATTATTGAGAATATTAAGTTTTTCTAAAAATTTAATATTTAAACCATAGTTGATTATGAATATTTTTAGTTCATAAAAATGAAATTAATTTAAGTTAATCATGGCTTTGAATGGTGCTTTAATTGACTTAATTCGATTGATTCACAAAAAAATCAAATTTTTTTATTATCCGTACAATCTATGAGCCAAAGCTTATAAAACCATCAAATTAATTCTAATTTGAAAATTATTTTTAGGATATTGGTACTAGACTCATTTTCGATTATTGGTACATTGATAATTTTATTGAGAACCAATTAATTTGGGTCCAAATCAGCTCATTTATTTGGAATTGGTTCAAGTCATTTGTTTAAGTGTAATATGATTTCATTATATTTTGAGAATAATTAGCAGCATAGTTGGTTGTTGCACCGTTCTTGTTTTCAAGGGGTTAAGGTTTTGACCGTAACTAGATGCATATGCACATATATCCATTTGTTTTTTCCTCTAAACCCTTGCCACGTATCATGTTTCTAGCAAGCCATGCTTTAGGCATGATAAGCGACAGGAGATGATTGCTCTAAGTAGATGATGTGGTATCCATATGGCACTGTGTCATCACCTTCCTCACTTCCTAATCCCAGATTTTTCTCCTCTTTCCATCTTACCCCCTTACTTTGCCATAGTCTTACATGTAAATAACATATGACCTTACATGATTTGTTGATAAAATCTTGTTATAAACATGGACTTCTTTGTATCAAATCCAAAAACTCGTCTCCATTCACCCATTTTCCACTCCATTCTAATAATGAAAATCAAGAAAAAGTCATTTTAGAGCTAGCACAATAATGGCTGAAATTGGCTGTTAATGGACTTTCCAAGCTTGTATAAGCTTGAAAATGTATAAATACCCTTCCCTAGATGCATTCCCATCATCAGCTCTCTTTTATTCTTTCCACTCCACACATTTTCAAAGCTTTCTCTCTCTTCACAAGTTGCTCTCTCTCTCTCTCTATAATTTGATGAGCTTATATGGTGGTTTCAAGTTAATATACTACCATAGCAATTTCACTTAAGTCGTAAGCTTTCAATCTCATCCGCCCCTACTCTTCGTTGCACTCATAAACTTCGCTATTACTAAACCTTAAATCACCTACAGCTACTACTTTGAAACTAGCACCACCGCATGACCTTATTGAAAATCTAGCATATGGTTGAGCTTGTTTTGTATCATGCCTCGAACCGGAGGAGTCATAATAGTCCCATTATGTAAATTAATCTAAGATAAAAGCTAACCTCACAATTGCTACCATAAATACACTCCACATAAGGCATACACGACTTAACCAGCTTGAAGTATCCATTATGATATATGTGAATAACCAAACCTGTGATATAACTTTACAAAATATCTATTCTATGCAACCTGTTGTCTCATAACATAACAGTACTCACATAAGTATCTCAAATCTAGAGTTATAATTTACAATCAGAGTTTACGAGAAACTACAGGTTTTAAAGACTATTTACAATAAGTTAGGAAACTAGTGGACATCGTAGAGAATTCTTAGTTAGTTTCCTCAAGATTCAAAAGAAAAGTCAAAAGTCTAAGTTCAGTTGATTCTTCATTCCTCACTTTCTTAGTCAACAACATATTGACCTGGGGGTAGTGGTATCTAAATATCATCGTCTTCCTTCAGTTCCTGCAACAAAGCTTATGGATATGTGAGTACAACTAGCTCAGTAAGTGGGACAGAGTTCGAAGAGTACCAAAGAATCACAAGTAAGGTTATTAATTATGATGAAATGCAATACAATTAATTATATGAAACATTACACAATGTTTTCTAGTCTATTGTCAGGTTAGAGAAATTACATCTGCTCCAACCTGGATTAAGGAGTTTTATTGCGACTCAAATTAGACCAAACCTAGGCTTGTGCAGTAGAAAACACTCTCCTCCCATGACCACCTTTGAACCATGGCTCCTACCCTTTATCACGACCTCTTTGCTTATTACTTAGTTCGACTAAGGATGAGTTCGAAGAGTACCAAAGAATCACAAGTAAGGTTATTAATTATGATGAAATGCAATACAATTAATTATATGAAACATTACACAATGTTTTCTAGTCTATTGTCAGGTTAGAGAAATTACATCTGCTCCAACCTGGATTAAGGAGTTTTATTGCGACTCAAATTAGACTAAACCTAGGCTTGTGCAGTAGAAAACACTCTCCTCCTATGACCACCTTTGAACCATGGCTCCTACCCTTTATCACGACCTCTTTGCTTATTACTTAGTTCGACTAAGGATGAGGAAAGAACTATTTCATCTATTTTCATAGAAAGGAGTTGGTATTTGGTCTGACACTACTAATTGTTTCCCCTAACGAGTGTTATACATGTCTAGTGTCGTGATATTCATATAGTTATTAGTTGTAATCAGGGGTGACCAAACAAGTTTATATAATACAGAAATAATGCAATCATGCAGAGCAGCACATTGAGGAGTTCAACTCCTGTTACAACTGAATACTAGATATACACGTGGCATGCACATAAACAACTAATTACAAGCACAAACATAAATACTTTTGAGTCTCTAGGTACTTTAATACAGTATCCCAATAATCGGTAAAGCTATAATCCCTACTTACCTGTTTAAATGCTTACTATAGGAGACTTGGGTTATCAACGATCTGCTCATTGTGGATCCTAGATACACAAAACCTAAATTTAGCTTTTGTAATATTTACGAAAACATGATGATTTTATCTAAAATAGTTATATATATTTATATATATATAATGTACATTATCATAATAATACATAGTTTTAATATGTAATTATATTATTACGTATAATATATCGTTTCGATCATATTGAAACGTACTTTTAATTGGTTAAATCATGTTTCAATTCCAATAGGGTTATCATAATACATACATTTTAGCTATATTATAGAGTTATAGGATATATTACCTAAGATTGTTTGATTTTAGTAAAAATAGTGTCGTTGGGTTTGTATAGACTTAAAGACATGTATTATGATTCCTATTTCTAAAAATGACTTTAAATGGGTAGTTCGAATTTTTAACATAGTTATACATATCTAAATAAATCTTATCATACTATACGTATTTTAGGCTATTAAACTATATTTTACCTAATTTGTCAACATATCTATATAATAAGGCTATTATCTAACCCTAATATACATATAATGTATTCTGGTCATTAAATATATTAAAAATATGCTTTCAATCCAATCTGACCAGTATACATATAGATAGTTTTTATTTAGTTATTTATCATATTTTAACCTATTATTACTACAAAATATGTCACAATTCGTAATTTAAGCCATTTTACTACGTAAATTCCTAATAAATAACTTAGGTCACCAAATAAATTCTCAAAGATTTCTATAAACTCCTAAAAATATAAGGAATTCAATTATCACCTAGTTTCGTGTTATTGATTCATCTCTTATATATTTGAAATTATTGTTTTACCCCTAAATTATACTTAATTATCTAAATATGATTTTTTTTTTGTACAAAATTATTTTTAACCTATCCTAACATCATTATACTTTATTAGAAACTAGTATAGGTTAATTTCACCATTTAATTTCATAAAAATTATTTATTTTATATTTTATCCCTAATTTCTAGTTATTTTTAGGCCGAAAAATATAATAAATATTAAAAATACTTAAATAAAAAATTGGGATACATAGAAATTATCTACATATCATGTATGTTCTATATAAAAATTTTGAGCTAGAAACAACATCATTTGATATATTTATTTTGAAAATCAAAATTCAAATGAATAATAACTTTCTTTAGCAAGTGTATTAACTATTCAAAATTTTACAAAAAATAAAAATATCACATGAAAGCATGTATGAAATAAAATAATTGAAAATTTTTTCATAATTTTTTTGGTGGATTTGCTATTTTCTAAAAATTATTGAAAAACAGGGCAGAAGTTTAACTTTAGTGTTTTTGAGCGCTTCGGTAGCCGTAGGGGGGGGGGGGGGGGGGGGGGGGAGGTGGGGTGGTTAGGGTGGGGTTAGGGGGATTTGTCGGACGGCTAAGGCACGGTGGGGAAGGATGGTGGCTAATTGGGTTCCATAGTAGACTCACTTTTGGGTCGGGTTTTAGCTTAGCACACCTTTTGCTTTGTTTTTTGAATAATTTTTTTCTATTTTCCAGAATTTTTTCTCTTTTGATTCTAACCTCAAGTTGGCTAAACTAAGACTATTCTGCCATGTTTACTATTTATAGGGAAATTAGCTACCTAAAGTTTTCTTTTGTTATTTTTTTTCTTTGTTTCTTTTTATCTAATACAAGCATGATGTGTCCATTTCCCCTCAATCTTCTATTGACTCAGCAATTTAGAGATCCTATAGCAAGCCACGGATACTCTCCAGCAAATTCCAAGCATGTTTCGACCAATTGGATGAGTATTTGTAAATATTTTGATTAAATATTATTATTATATATATTATATTAGTATTTAGTTATTTTACTAATACACAAGTATATATCTTATATATATATATCATGTGTAATATATAACTATATTTTTATTATTATGTTTCTGACATATCTTTTATTTTTAAGATATATTTCTTAATTATTTTTATGAATTCAACACAAAATATATATAATTAAGTAATTTGAAGTTAATTTCCTCACTCCCTAAGATTTAGCAGGTGCTAACTTCAAGGTAATTATAATCCACTTTCAAGCTAGCATTTGCAATAAAGTTTATAAGGATATGAATAACCATAGCTCAATAAGTTAGGACAGAGACTCAAAATCATAAAGCAAACACAAACAAAGTTATCAACCAAATTATTAGGTGTAATGCATGCTCAAGCAAATGTCATTGCACGACATTGTCTGACTCATCGTGAGATTAAAGAAATTACACCCGCTCTAATCCGGGTTGAGGAGTTTCCATTAATGCAACAACTCACAACTAAATTCAGGCTTGTGCAATGAAGACACCGTTCCTCCTGCAACTAACTTCGAATCGTTAACTTCACCCTTGTCGATATCTCTTCACTTGCCACTTAATTTAACTAAGGATAAAGAAGGGGCCGATTATGTCATCCAGCGCTATTCCTTTTGAAGGGGTTGGTATTTGGCGAGAGAATTCTAATGTTTCCTTAATGGGTTGCTATGCATGTCTGGTTTAGAATTTCAAGTCATATATTTAATTATATCCAGTTTAAAGTATTCAATCATTTCAACAAATAAAATAAATATAATCCAGGATAGCAATTAGAATCATATCTTTAAACTCAGAAATAAGTACATGCGTATAGTTAATTATCTAACAAGCACAATCGTGTGTTCTATAACATATAATATAAATGCATTTTTAGTATTTATATCTTAATGATATATATATATGTATATATACTCTAGGTTATGATTTACACTAATTCTTCCCATATACATAATAGTTATTATTAATTCATCCTAAGTTAGTTTACGGTTCGGTTTTCGAATCTAGTTCCGATTTAGGTCCTAAAGTGGTTCCAATTAAGGATAGTATATGTAAAGCCTAAAAATGTGATTCGAGCACAAATGTAAAATTCATCATATTAGGCTTAAGTATCCTAATTTCATACTTAGTCTTAATTCAGTATTCTAACTCACTTGGTATATTCTAATCTTGATTAGTGTACCGGATTTACTCTCGATGTAAGAAAATTTTACATTTTTAGTATAATTATCTAAAATTAATTTTTGTACCAAATTTAATATATACTAATATTATTATTATATTATCTAATTTAACTTATTAATTGCAATTAATACTCCAAATGCTGGGATTATGTTGCCACATCAAAGATTAACATTCTTAAATATCTAATTACCTTCTAAATCAATAATTAGTCATTTAATTACTTAATTAGTCCTAAATTACTCGTTTTTCTCATCATTTTAAGGCTAAGAAATTACTTAAAAATTTCAAAAATTAATTTTTGAAAAAGGGCTTCGTGGTACTATTCACCATCACTTAAGTAGTCTAAAAAAAATTTAGTTTGAAACTATACTCTTAAGCCTATTTAAATCTAATTCTAAATATGCTCGGTTTTGCTTAATTTCTTAAGCACCCTATATTTACAGACATAATTAAACTTAATTACTATTTTTTCTTAAATTTACATACAATAAAACATTAGAATAGCAAAATTCATAATTTTCTAGGAAAAATTAATAATTTTAATAAATTTTGCAAACTCGGATGGAATTTTAGACTCACCTGACTCTTGAGCTTCCAGCCACCAGTGATGTCCTAAAGCTGGTCAATCGGTTAGTCCAAATGTTCGGTTTGGAGTAGGGTGGTGGTAGTGGTGGTGGTGGTTCGGTCCCAAGTTGTAGTGATCTGTGGATTCTACCTAATTGCCCTAATTGCACAATTTTGTGTAAATTTTTGAAACTCTAATTTTTCCTCTCAATTTTCGGTTCTCTCTAATTTTTTTCAACTCCCAATATACCAAATAAGCTCTTGTGATTTTCTTGCTATTTATAGAGTTGTAAAGCAATGTTAGTGCATTAATTAGACAAGATAATTGCTTATCTTCTTCCATTTTGTCTTTTTTGTTGTATTAATTTAATTGGTCAAAATTTGTTTCTTCATTCTTGACTTGCCACGACTCAAATCTAGTTTGATCTCAACTTTTCTAATTTTTTTTATTTTTCTTTGATTTTTTTATAATTTTCTTTAATTATTTAGCAATTCGTAGGCAATTTAGGAAATTTCGCATATTTCTACCTATACGTAAATACATATGGAGTATAAGTAAATATTACTAAGTATTATTTAGGTCATTTTATGATTTTTAGTATATATATAATTTATCTCTAGTGATTCATTAGTTATTGGAATATATTTTTCACATTTCCGATAAATAACGACTAATATAATTAAAATTTGAAAATTTTATATTCTTTTATTTTATTACTTATTTTCTTAAATCAAACTTATGAGATTATTTTTACTAATATTTCTAATTTTAATTTATAATTTAAGCCTGATTAGATCATTTAGCCGATTGTCCTAAATCTTACGTACTAAGCTTGATCCTATAGTTATAAAACTTACATTTAGGGCTTATAGGGGTTCCAAGTAATTTGGTACTATATTAAATAATCATATTTCTAGGGGCAAAATTGGAATTTTGGATCGCTATTTTCAAAATCTAACTTCGCTGAGTCACTTCGACTAATTTTTTTATTTTAGTCGTAAAATTTGAGCTTAATTGAATAATTTTTCTTGGAAGACCTTAATCTAGGTTTGGTTATCTTAAACACAATTTTAAGAGCTTACAATGTGCTTCAAAACACCAAACCTTACCACCATTTGAACTCCATCAATCACCACTAGGTCATCTCGTGACTATTATTAACTACCACTTTCTAATCACTACCAAAACCAACTCCATCACCCACGACGCTAGCTCTAAGCCCCCATTCCATAATGAAAAACAATGAAACCTTCCTCTCTCACTAATTTTGACCACCATAACTGCTTGTAGCACACCACCAGTTGCCCTTTGGTTCTTCTCAAGCTCCATACATGCTCTACATGTGAACAGGTCGGGTGATCTAACCTAATTGCTCCATAGCCAACTTGGAAGATTGACCCGTATACTCCCTCCTTTGAGCTTGTTTGCTCCTTCTTTAGTTCTTTCTATTATTTGTCTTCTATTTGTTTTTTGTTTATCTTGTTATGTCATTAAATTAAATATATATGTATAAAACTAATACCCTAAAAAAAGTGAAAAAAATATATACTAATAAGTAATGGTTAAATGTTTTGTCACTTAGAAAAAAATTATAATTTTCCAAGAAAAAAAATGAACCCTTTTCTAAATTAGGATACTTTTTAGAATTTTAGTATAAATATATCTAAATTAGGATCATTTTTAGAATTTTCCTTAAATGAAATTAAATGGTTATAAAAAAGGTAAATCTAACCGTTTTCTAAATTTTCAAGAACCCAACATATTAAAATCCTACAAAAAAATGAATTGCGGAAAGTCTGATCCTAAGTAGTGGATATGTAGATAGCTATAGGCAACTATGAAGTGATTTAATATAGAGAATTTTTTGTCCCTTTTTCAAATAAGTAGAATTAATGTCTTAATTTCTTCTTTTTGTAAAAAAAAAAATAATTTTCTTTCTTTCTTGTAAATTAAAATTATTATTTCATGTGAAAAAAGGTATTTAAAAAAAATAAAACTAAATTCGAAAGGTTAGGGTAGTACCCGTTTAAGATTTAATAAGTTAACTCTCGAACTCAAAATTTCTGATTTTTCAAAATCATTTTTAAAAGTGATTTTTTTATAAGATTAGTAGCTAAGTTAAAATCAATTTACTCAATTGGGTCTAATTTAACTTTTCCTCGACTTTAGTCAAGCGGCTACTTCAAATTTTTTAATTTTCAAAAGTTTATGTAAACTAGATTTTCCTTAATTCCTAGTCAATGAATAATATTAAATGAGTTATGGTTTAGTATTAATCGGATAAACAAAAATAAAAATGAAAAAGTTTAGGCTTGACATCGGCATTAGTTGCCTCACTTGTGAATCTTTTCTATTGTTGTTGGTTAGTCATCTCTTAAAAACATGTCAAGAGAGTGAAGGAAAAAAAGTGAAAAAAAAGGAAATAGCTCGGGAGAGATTTTGGCAGAGTCTCGACTAGGAAAAAGTAAGAGTGAAGAGTAAACTGACCTTAAAGCACCTTATTTAGGTAGGCATAGTCAAGCGAAGCGTCGCCTCATCAATGACCATCGTGGACGCCTATGTATCGTGGTCAAAGAATTGACAGCTAGGATCTATCTAATAAGTAGATTGCTAACTTAGCACCGTGTGCTCTTCTTGAATGACTCACACCCTTCGAAGACTTCGGGCATCCCAACGATCATGTCAATCACACCAACTGTTGCATCCTTTTAACATGTGGTTAGTGACCATGTTCCTTAGCGCACCTTCTAATGCTCAATCATTTGGAAATGCCTGAGCTAGGGAAGTCTATCCTACATGCTCAAAAAAGGGGTTTAGATGCTTGGCTTTAATCTCGAGCATCAAATGACCAGCTATAAAAAGAATAGGAAAGTAGTGAGTAAGATAGTAAAATAGCAAAGAAAGAAAAGGAAAGGAGAGTAGATGAGCATATTCAAGAACTTCATTTTATTCATATTTAAAATTGTTAAAAAGCTTTAGGGGACGACATACCAACCTTAAGTATAAGCAAGAGTTAAGATACAACAAAAGATATAAAATAAAGAAGAGCTCAAAGCGCTCCAATTCAGTTTGTGCCTAACTATCATTTTTTGAAGGTTCTTCGTCTCCTTATCAAATCCATTGTATTTGTCAAGCAAAGGTTTGATCTCATCTAACAAGACATGGTAGTGGGCTCTTCCTTCACTGTGCCGAAGCCTACCACATCAATATCGGTAGCTTCGAGGCGAATACCTCGTCTATCAGAATAACCAAGGGGATACTCAACCTATTTGGAATATGTAGCCAACTTCCAAGGAAGATTCTTGTTTAACTGCAGCCACCCGAGCACCTTGGAATGTACATAGCAACTATCATTGAACCACTACCACGAGAGCATGTAAACTTATATAAGTAAAGGGCAAAAAATCTACTCATCCCCCTGATAACTACCATGCTCCCCTGCTTCAAAACGTTCCCCCCAAGGAATTACCATACCGTTCGTAGTCGGGTACACCTGAGCTACCGAGGAATCCCCTCTCAGCATCATAAACACTACAAACAATAGGCAATACATGGGCATCTACCATGTGTGCAAGTATGTCAGTGGTGTTAGTAGTATAATGGTATGAGGATGTACCCCCAAGTGCCCTTCGTTGCGCGAGCTTGCTTAGCATGGTGAAGTTTTCGATTAAAGGACCTACATACATCCTTTGATCAGTACTTAGAGGCCATCCCTCATCATCGGGCGACCTATTACATCCTTCAATCAATACTCAAGAGCTCGTGATGGAAGTACAACCAAAGTCTACACACTTTCCCTTAGAGTTTGATCTTTTTTGACTTAGACATCTCTTACACTTCAAGTATCGGCGGAAGTTTTTCCATACTCTAAAAGGATTCAGAAATGGTGAAATGAAACAATGAAATGAGAATGAAGAAAAAGGACCCTTATAGCACCTTTGTATAGCCAGCGAAGGAAGGGCCTAAGTTGTATACGTGTCACTATTGACCCATTTAATGGTAATGACAGGTTAGTAATAAAAGACCGCCATTAATATGGTAACTAATATATGATTATGGTGTTTTGAAGGCATATTAATAACTAAGCATACAACATATTGTCCCATGCATCGCCACTATGTTTGGAAAAGACTACTTGGGGAAAGACCACATGAAGCAGTCTTGTTAATGATCGTGTCATGTAAGCGCCCAACAGTTCCTTCTACCCCAATTGTTTGAGGTCAACTGCACCTTTCCTCAAAGTATGCTCGATAAGGGCTTTAGCTTATAAAGCTCGAGCATGCAATACTCTCCTCTTTACCTTAACACCAAGGAGATTAAGGAGGTAAGTGTTAATGATCAACTTTCGCCCTGGGACTCTGAAGGCTTAAGCCCATTACCGAGCTTAATTGTCCGACTTAAGAGTCTCTTTTGCCTTTGCCAGACGCTTTCTTATACCAAGTACATAGGCCACCTTGAGTACGCATACCAATGTCACCCTAATCTCGCAGCGTGGACAAAGACTTGGGATAACTCCCGAATACCTCTTATCTCCCGAGCTCCCCTCTACATGTAAGCAACCAGAGGATTTGAGTAACCCTCAAGAAGAGCTAAGGTCTCGAGCATTCCTAAATTGAGCTCCAAGCACTTTGGCCTCCCTTTGAAGATCCCATGTTTCACTTTTTGACCACTAAGAAGGGGTATGCCTCTAACTCAAAGTGACCTTTGGGAGGCATGTTGTCTTTCGTAGCTAGACTCGCTGTCCTCATTGCCTCTTTCTCTTTCTTTATTAAATGTTAAGTGACATCTTGACGCATAGCTTAAAGATCAAGTTATCGAGCTATGGCGGTTGCCTATGTGATGTGATAGGTTTATCCCCTAAGGCTCTACCAATTGGCAGAAAGGGAGGAGTCCTTTCTCGTATTGACAATACCCTCCTTTCTTAGATTTTGTTCTGGCCAATTCCTTCATGCTATGTAGTTGAGCAGGTCAGTTCCCTTATTTATAAATAGGAAGGAAAACACTAAGTAAGGGAATCCTTTTGAAACTTTCCTCAATCAAAGGGAATCCTTTTGAAACTTTCCTCAATCAACTCTCTTAAATACTCTCTTAACTCTCAACTTTTGTACTCTCTTTACTAACTTGAGTATTGGAGGATCCTTATTGGCTACGCCAAAGGGGTTTTTACAGATCCATCACCATCGACGATCATCGGGAGTTCCACTAAGAATCTTACTAGTGATATCTACTATCACTATATTCCTTTTCTAAGCTTTTATTGAGTTGAGCTTAAGATATAAGCTACAAGCACAATTGAATTCGGATTAAATTTTAACTATATCTTGTCCATTTATTAAAGTATCTTCATCTATAAGGACTCCATTTAAAATTCCTAAATACCACATTGGGAAAGATCTTTATATGGTCTTCCACTTTAGGGACGTACTAAGGAGCAAAGTCTTATGCGTTTTCATTGATCTCTTTCCAACGCCAAATTCATCACCTCTCAGACCATCCCTCCCCGGGGCCGACAGCAGGCCCATGCACTCAAAGACATAGACGAATGAGCCTCGGCTATTAGTCTCGACTACCAGGTTACTGGGCCTTCAAGAAAACGCACACGTGCCATGCTCCACTCCCTGTACTTGTCCATCTGTTTCACCTTCTCTGTTTGTCTGTACACACCTTTCTTTTCTTTTATGACTTCCCAAATCCTAAATCATTAAAACCCATAAAAAAGAAAAGAATTTAAAAAGAAGCACAAGATTAATTCGTACCCAGTTTCTTAATCCTTAGCATTACATATTCATCAATACCATTCACCATTATCATCATCATTCAATGTGTTACCATATGACCCAGATTCCAGTTCAATTCAGAAACCACCAAAGTTTGCATCTTTAGTCATGAATTCACATTCCCATGTTGTTTTCCCATTGTCTTTCTAATGTTCCTGTCAAAATTACGATGTTTTCAATCCCTTTACATGCTACCCTTTTCTCAATTATCAGTCTTTTTGCAGTTTTCAACTTAAACCCCACATTTTCTTCTGCTGTACATGATGAATTTTCAATCTTGGAATCTGATACGTTCTCATTCCATGGTGATTACACCCCTCCTGCACCGCCGCCGCCAGTGACGCCTCCGCACCCGGCTTCGGTGTCATGCAAGGATGATCTTCAGGGAATTGGGTCCCTTGACACTACTTGTGAGCTGAATTCAACTCTAAGTTTCACTAATGATGTGTATATAGAAGGTTTAGGGAATTTATATGTCCTTCCTGGTGTTACTATTAGCTGTCCTGTAAAGGGTTGTTTTATTTTGGTTAATATTAGTGGTGATTTTATTTTGGGTGAAAAGGGTGTTATTAATGTTGGTACAGTTCATGTAGTTGCGAATAACGCTACTTTAGGTGAAGGGTCTGTTATAAATGTTACGGCTTTGGCTGGCGATCCTCCGGAGCAGACTAGTGGTACGCCGCACAATGTGCAAGGTGGTGGCGGTGGTCATGGAGGTAGAGGTGCAAGTTGCTTTACTGATGATAAGAAATTTCCTGATGATTTTTGGGGTGGAGATACTTATTCTTGGGGTTCTTTGGATGATCCTTTTAGTTATGGAAGTAAGGGTGGTAGTACTATTAAGGAAGAGAATTTTGGTGGGGAGGGAGGTGGGAGGATTAGGTTCGAAATTGGCAATGAGATCGAAGTTTCGGGAAGTCTTTTGGCAGATGGTGGTAATGGTGGGATTAAGGGTGGAGGTGGGAGTGGCGGCAGTATATATGTCAAGGCTCATAGAATGTAAGTTCTTCCTTGAGTGGTTTAATTTGTTTCATCTATCGAGTGTTGCATATAATCCTCTGGAATAGTTTAATAAGTTTTTTATTTCTCTAGTCTTACATTGTTCTTGCTTGTTGGAGCATTGAAAATAAAATAGGAGAGAGCATGATATATAGAGTATTATGACTGTTGGGGAATCGGGTGGTTAACTTGTTAACCGAGCTAGATAACTTTTTATTGCTTTCTCAATCCTAGCACAATTGCTTATTTGCATGTGGTTCCCATATTTTTATTAGTTGTCTAGATCAATGCTGTGGGATCATTTTCTATCAGCATCAGTGTCATGCATGGAAATAGCTGCCTGTATATTTCACTACTCAGAATTGTCTTCTCAATAATTTTCTTACACATTATCTTGAAATAGACAAAATTTTGCCTCATGAAGAGAAGTAAAATTCCACATTCTGTTTAAAAGAGGCTCCTTTGATAGGGATTCTGGATGGGTTGAAACATAATCTTCTACAAGCTGAAGATTTATGTTATAATCCAGCTTTTGAAACTATGCTATAACTTTTGACAATCGGAATGCAACACAACCAACCTTACTCTGGGATGAAATGACAAAGGAACACCTGGAAACGATTCCGCAATGACTTTTAAACTGTTTATATGTTTGAGCTTTTGATAGAATCATGGTTTAATCATCTATTATTACATATTTTCTCATGTAATATAAAATCATTTATACATGCTCATAACATGAAACCAAATAAATGGGGAGGCAAATCACACTTTATAGTTTTGATTAAGCAGAAGTAAGTATACTAACTCTGAGGGAACTTTGATATCATGCGATAGTGTGAATGGGTGGATCATTTTCAATTCCCTCAACAGGCATAAGCTACTAGATAGAAAGTCTATGAATGCTTTCTTAAGGCACAAAAAAAAAAAGAAAAAAAAAATTAAAATAGAAGCAAATAAAATAAAGTAAAAAGTTCTTTGCTACTTGGATATTTCAACATGGATTACAATGTGGATGGCTATCTCGTCCTTTCTCAGAATGGCCTTCATAAGTTGATTCTATTCTAACTTGCATGGATTTGATTGGGAAGTTGGAGCTTGTCACACTTTGCCACTTTTGTTGCAGACTTAACTCTGATACTTATCTGCATCCTTTTGTTGACTTAAACAGTTGGAATTATTGCTATGCATCAATCTTGATTTCTCTTATTTAATCAAATCATAGCCTCTTACCATCTCTGGGAAATCTAGTGAATTGCTGACAGAATGGCCATTTGAACAAGCAGGATTGGATGTGGCACCATAAGTGCCTCAGGTGGTAATGGGTTTGCTGGAGGTGGTGGTGGAAGAGTATCGATAAATGTTTTTAGCAGGCATGATGTCACGGAATATTTTGTTCATGGTGAGAAAGCAGAGTCACTTGTTCGTTTTTTTTTTTCCTCTCTCTCTCTCTCTCTCTCTTGCTAGCACTCCTATTATAGCCATCAGTGCTAATTTCTGTCTGGTATTCTACTATCAATGACAGCATAGTTTAGTTTCGGTGGTGGAGAAAGTTCATCCGTGATTTCTGTCAATAGGGATTTATTTAGATATTTGAAATTTGGGTACATGCCCCTCCAAAGCAGTGAAGTTGAGCTTTTGTTTCATATGGGTAATTAAATCAAGCTTTTGTTAAGCTTATTAGGTTGGGTAATATTGTCAATGATATGTTGCTAAGCTTATTAGATGGTAGTATTGCGGTTTATATATGTGTATGAAACCTAACAATAGAACTCTGTTACATAGCTTCTTTTGAATTGTGCTAATTGCTGAGAGGTGGCTTGTGTAATCCATTTGATATCTGAATTTCAAATAATATGGTGACACTTACATCAGGAGGCAGAGATATCCTAGTAAATAAAAGCAATAACTTACGTCGGCTGGCATGATGAAATTGTATGGAGATTGCAAAATGAATTGAGCGGCCAGATCATGTATGCATGGGGTGCTTTGAGGAGCAATCCAGAGTGTGTGATTATGAATTTTGATGCATTTATCCTTAATTTATTCCCATACTTGTATGATATATAATACACTTTCTCCTTTGACATGGAGTAATTTTGATCTCACTATCATCAAATTTTGAATCTTTGACTTGTTTTCTAATATTGGTAATTTGATCATCCCCTTGGAAGAGTTGGTTTCTCCACTGTGCATATAGAAGTGTGAATGAATAATGAGATAAGCTTTTACTCCACCTGATGTGACATAATTGTCCCCCACCTTCCCATATGTTTGCTTGATATTCAAAAGGATGGAGGAGAATATAATTGATTTTGGTATTCACTGAAGTGATGGAATGAATTTGTGTTTGGCATCCATGTCCCTCATTAAAATTGTAGAACTTCAAATCATTATCGCTTACTATTGAATTTATTGTAAATGTACTTCCTGTATGATGTGATTTGATGATTAAAATTTTTTATTCTTATCTTCTGTTTTGCAATCATATGGCACAGTGCTTCATTTAGGTTTTCAACAACTATTTTCTTTCTTCTTTTTCACTTAGGTTGGAAAAAAATCAATAACATAATATCTCAGCTGCTTTTTTTAGGTGGGAGGAGCTTTGGCTGTCCTAATAATTCAGGAGCTGCTGGAACATACTATGATGCAGTACCTCGGAGCCTTACTGTGAACAACCACAATTTGTCGACAGATACTGACACACTTCTCTTAGACTTTCCTAAGCAGCCACTTTGGACAAATGTTTATATCCAGAATCATGCAAAGGCTTGTGTCCCGCTATATTGGGGTCGTGTTCAGGTAAGTGAGGAATTTGATTTCAAATGCTTCATTTTTTTTTTTCCTTGCTTTCTTCCACATCAGTCATTTACTCTCCTTAATTCAAGGAGCTGCTATTGGGAAAAACAATATTAATTTGATTGAACTGACAGACATATTGATATTGGGTGTCATTTCAGTCACCTGTGAACATGTCATGTGCCTTTTACATCTGGTCATATCTAATTTACTTCAAGTTTTAGAAAAGCTCTTTTTTTTTGGGTAAGATGAGAATTTTAGAAATGTTCTGTTATAACAATAGATTTGATGAAGCAGTTCACATGAGGAAACACACTTCTGATGATATCTGGAGGGGTAGTTCTCGACTGACTGGTTTTCTGGAGTAGTTTTTGGTTCATGAAGCGGGACCTGAACTGACCGACTTTGTTAGAGTGCTTGCTAGAAGCTTTGGTTATGATACTAGCCATATCTTACTATTCTGGGGTCATCAAATAACCCTCTCTCTGCCTAGTGAATGTCTTGATGGAGATTTCATTGTGTATAGGTTCGAGGACAACTTCACTTATCCTCTGGTGCCCTATTGAACTTTGGATTGCGACATTATGCCTCTTCAGAATTTGAGCTGATGGCAGAAGAGCTTCTCATGAGTGATTCAGTTATCAGGGCAAGTGCTTTACTTTGTGATTGATCCCAAGATTTATTTGGCATGGGTTTTTATTTCTGTATAGAGCATCTATCCTGCACCTTTCATGGGGGTGCTTTTTTTTGATTGTTAGAGCAATAATTTATTAGGAAAAAACTGTAGCACACTGGTGATATACAAGAATATAAGTAAAAAATGGGTACTATTTTATCTGGTGAGCTAATAGTCTGCTTTTTTTGCCATCTTTTTCTGTGTTGCACAGGAGATTTATGCAACCTGATTTGTAGCATAGAAAGATATAACATCATTTGTAAAGTTTCTTGTCTTTAAAAGTCTCACTTGTAGCCTTTCTGCGAAATCTAGATATATGGGGCTCTTCGTATGTCTGTGAAGATGTCCTTGATGTGGAATTCAAAAATGCTTATACATGGTGGCCAGGATGCCATTTTAGCAACCTCATTGCTTGAAGCCAGCAATCTTCTTGTGCTTAGGGTACTTCTCATCTTCTTTGTTTCTTCTACCCCTGGTGTGGTACATGCATAACAACGTTATTTTGTGTATGGAACCAGGAGTCATCTGTTATACATTCCAATGCAAATTTAGGAGTCCATGGACAAGGATTCTTAAATCTGACTGGACCAGGGGATGTGATTGAGGCGCAACGTTTGGTGATATCACTATTTTACAGTATCAGTGTAAGACAAAGACTGCCTTCTATCCTTGGTTATGTGATGTAGAAAGCAATAGTCTCATTTTCATCAATATTTGAAATATAGCTCCCATGCTTTACTGGAGTCCAATGCTAACAAGTGTTGCTTTCCATCTCTCAGTTGCTTATGTATGGAGAAAATCTCTTCTCACTTCTCTGATACTTGTAATTGCTATAATGTGGAAACTCAGACACCACACTTTTCCCATCAACATGCCCAGTTTATTTATGACTGTACAAATGCAAGAATTACGTAATGCTGGCCAGTTCTTTCCTATTTGGGTCCATATTTTAGTTTGTATAGGTGTTTTCTTGTCGTGCTACTTGTCTCAATTTCATTTGCTTTGCATCGAGAAATTGTGGTTGTAGTTTGATGAAGCTTCATGAAAATTTTTTGGACTTGAGACCCAGAGTGGAAGTTGCATTATCTTCGGATCACCCATCAATGGATAATTCTTCAATTACATTTTTTAATGCATGGGAATGTGGGACCTATACATAAAAAAGGAACCCACTTTTAATATTAACTGGGCTTCTTTCCTTAGTGTCAAATGGATAAACCATGAGTTGATAAGACCATGTACTTACTTTCCTTACTCCATAATGATTGGCTTCTGACAGATGATTCTTTGTGCTGTACCGATAACCTCATTTCTTTTAGTATGGTTTCCAGTGCCTACTTTTGTTGTTGGGAATTTTTTTTGTTATTTTGGTGTGTGCGTGTATATATATACATGCTCTTTGGACTAATTACTTTCTTATCCATGAAGGTCGGGCCAGGGTCTACTCTACGAGGCCCCTTGGAGAGTGCCAGTGATGATGACCTGTGAGTTGTTATAGATTCACTGTTAAAACATGGATAAGAATCTTATGCTGACTTTGACATTTATTTTGGAACAATTGTAGGTCACCAAAACTCTATTGTGACCTCCAGGACTGCCCTGTGGAGCTCTTACATCCGCCTGAAGACTGTAATGTTAATTCCTCGCTATCGTTCACCCTTCAGGTGTTTAACTGATTATCAAGCTTCCAGTGGCATTTACTTTTCATCTTGGAAATTTGACCTCTAAATTTGACTTAAAAATGATACTCTGCCACAGATTTGTCGAGTTGAAGACATAATTGTTGATGGATCCATTGCTGGATCAGTTGTCCACTTTCATTGGGTCAGAACAGTGGTTGTGCATTCTACTGGAGTAGTTACTGCATCTGGACTAGGTAGGAAGCATGGGCTTGTCTTGTTTGTAATCTTTAAGGGATTATTAATTGCTGATGTAAATTATACTTTAAAAAAGTTATCACTGATAAGTCTCCTTGATGGTTAGCTTTGAAAGAATTAGTATTGAAAGTGTGTTTTTCATGCACTGCAGGCTGCACTGGTGGGGTTGGTCAAGGAAAAATATCTGGAAGCGGGCTTGGTGGTGGTGGTGGACATGGTGGAAAAGGTGGGGATGGATATTACAATGGGAGCTTAGTAGAGGGTGGTGCCATGTATGGTAATTCTGAATTGCCTTGTGAACTTGGTAGCGGTAGTGGGGATGATAGTCTTGCAGGTGCTACTACTGGTGGTGGTATTATTGGTATGCACACTGCTAAACCACATATCAAGGACAGCTATGATGTGCTTTGGCCTGTGTGTTTTATTGAAAGATGATTAACTTTTCGTTTTGTTTCCCTCTTGGATAGTAATGGGTTCGCTTGAGCATTCATTGACAAGTCTGTCTGTTGATGGCTCCCTCCGTGCTGATGGACAGTGTTTTGTTGAAGATATGAGGAAAAAAAATTTTAGGACCATTTTAGTGGGAGGTCCTGGAGGTGGATCTGGTGGAACTATTCTCGTATTTGTGCATGGATTGGCCCTTAGTGAGTCCTCGATCATCTCTGCTGTTGGAGGTCATGGAAGTCCTAAAGGAGGTGGTGGCGGTGGCGGTGGTAGAGTTCATTTTCACTGGTCAAAAATACCAATGGGGGATGAGTATTTTCCCTTAGCTAGTGTCAATGGAAGCATTCTGACCAGGTTTACAGCAATCATTATCTTTGATTCTTCCACTTATATTTTACATGTATTTATATATGGGCAAAAATATTCATTGGTGGTAAACAACTTACAATAATTGCATTTCCATGGCTCTAAGGTTTATAAAAGTTGTTGGTAAATAACATGACATGAAGTTATCTGTAAACACTTCAAGAAAGTGATTAATGATTACTATGCCCTAGTAAACAGCTCCTTCGATATGCAAAGAAGTTGCCAGGGACTTGAAAGCATGAAGCAGCATGGAAAAAGAAATGCAATCGTAGCTTATTTTGCCCACTTAAAAAGATTGACTCCCATGTCCTACAATGCCACTTTCTCTTCCCTTCCTTTTGAATGTCAATTTCCAATGGTCAACCAATGTCAGTGTATGGTTCTTCAAGCTGATTACAAGGGAGCTTCAGTAAGTTATCATAATGGAAAAAAATGGATTTGAGAGAAGAAATGTTTTAACGTGTATGGCATTAAGTTTTGCACATGGATTTATCTTTAGATTTACCTATTGTAACTTTGTTGAGTTACTCTGGTTGCAGAAGAATGTTTCTTGTGCTCACTGATGAATTTTTCCCATTAATGACAGTGGAGGATCAGGCAGGGGAATGGGTCATGCTGGTGGCAATGGAACTGTTACTGGAAAGGCCTGCCCGAAGGGCCTTTGTGGGATTTTTTGTGAGGTATGTATCACAAATAGTTCGATTTCACATTTGGAAATATCTGTAAGCAAACTTCATACTGTATTGTTACTGACATGATGTTGTACGTTGAAATTTAAATATTGTTGAATTCAGTAAAAATTTGAAGACCGAAAATCTCCTTCAAGATAGGTGTTCAAGATATTACTGTATTTCTAATACTCTGCTTAGCTTGCCTATTAGTAAGCATGCATTTTTGCAACCTCCAGTACACAATTAATGCATTCTCAGAAATGTGTAGTTTACAATTTACATGGGTTCTTAACCAATTCTGCTAACTCTTGTGATCTGTTTACCGCCAAATAAAATTATCGCAGGAATGTCCTGTTGGCACCTATAAGAATGTCAGTGGATCAGATAGAGCCCTTTGCCGTGGTTGTCCACCTCAGGAGCTTCCACATAGGGCTAAGTATATCACTGTTAGAGGTAAATGTCAAGCTTTAGCTTTTTCTACTTTGGTGATTGTGCTCGATGACTGGTTGTTTTGCACAATATCACAATTTTGGAAATTCTTCAATTGTGTCATTTTGACGGAGAGCAATTCATTTCGTTATCTTCCTCCTCCTCCTCCTCCTCTTCTTCTTCTTCTTCATCATCATCTCTCTCTCTCTCTCTCTCTCTCTGTCTTTGCTTGGTTGGGTTTCCCTGAAGTACGATTCTAGCAGATGATGCTTACCTGTCTACCTTTTGTTTTTCCATATGTTTTAACAGGAGGTGTTTCAGAAACTCCTTGTCCATACAAGTGTGTTTCAGAAAGATTTCACATGCCAAACTGTTACACAGCACTTGAAGAACTGATATACACTTTTGGTGGACCATGGTTATTTGGCTTCATCCTCTTGACTGTCCTCACTCTGTTGGCTCTGGTTCTGAGTGTTGCCCGGATGAAATATGTTGGTGGGGATGATTTACCGGCCCTTGCTCCTACTCGACATGATTCTAGGATAGATCACTCATTCCCTTTCCTAGAGTCGTTAAATGAGGTTAGAATCATAAGGCTAGGGGAAATTTTGACGCTTCACTGCTATTCAGATTTTTTTCCCTTACATTATATTGATGCTTTCAGGTAATGGAAACATCTAGAAATGAGGAATCGCAAAGCCATGTGCACAGACTGTTCTTCATGGGCCCAAATACTTTTAGTGAACCTTGGCACTTGTCTCACTATCCTCCAGAACAACTGAAAGAAATAGTGTATGCTTCCTCTTTTGTCTTTTTTTTTTTGGGTAATGTCATAATGTTGGTATATTGCTTTTCCTATAACAATAAGAAAGAGGAATGTACAAATGAGGAACCTAAGTATTCGATTCATGAACCAGGAAAACAAAAGGAATTGATAGATCGAACCTTAGCTAACTTAGAGATCAACTTTACATAGAGACTATCTACCTAACTAGGACAAGAATCTATATGGTACAAAATTTTCCTAGCTAGTGTCAAAGGTGGAGAAGGGAGACCTCCCACGCTTTTACAATTCCTGTCTTTCCAAAGAAAAAAAAAAAAAAAAACTAATGGAAATTTCCTTGTATAAAAATCTGAGAATTTGCCAAAAATCATCACTAGATCCTTCGTTGTTTCCACTGCAAAGACATCTGAAAGTGGAATCATGTAGTGTCTATGTATCTCCAACCAAATTGTCTTGGCATATTCCCACTTGGCAAAAAGATGAATGTGGTATTTCTCCTCCCTGCTGCATAGGTAACAGCAATTCCTTTCAATGATTCCCCAACATATAAGCTTATCTTGGGTGAGCAATCTATCTTGTATTGCCAGCCATAGAATAAAGGAATGGTGTGGTATATTTGCCTTCTTCCAAGCAACCTTGTGCCACTGCACTTTTCTATGTGATTCTCTGATAGAGTTGTAAGCTTTGCAAATGGAAAAATCAATCGAAGGCTTTTGTTTCCAAACAAATTTAGATAATAATTTAGATGTATAGGCATGTTGCAAAAGGAAAGTACATTTTGGGAAAGATTAAAAAGGATGACGATTATGAAAACCAAATCTATCCTTTACTTCAAGTTACAACTTCTATGGTGACATGCAAAATTTTAATTTTTAGAAGCTACTTCTGAATTAGTCAGTCAAATTAAATATAGCCATGGTTATTTTTTCATTTGGCACAATGTCTATATTTGCTACCCATCAATGATGGTGAATCGTTAGCGAATCCTTGTGTGGATATGGTAATTAATGTGTTTTATTGAAGATGCGATGCATTTTCAATATTTTGTGTGTTATATTCATGAGAATGGCACGGTGATGTTCTGTATGATATATTCCCCAATTGCAGGAATTAATTATGTTATCTCCATACTATGAGATATATCTACTAGCATGCACCTTATTGCCAATTCTGTCCCTTTTTTCTTCTTTATTTGGTTTTGAAGAATTTCTCAGTTTGATATAGGCGGTAAATCAACCAGTGAATGACGAAGTTCTACACATCAATCCAAAACAAGCATACACATGTTACTGGTTGTATAATTATTTTTTCTTAAAAAAAAAATTAATATTTTGCCCTTACTGTTTCACTTAATGGAGTAATGTATACTCTCGGTATCCCTCCTCCACCCCCACACCCCCTCTCCCCAGCCTCCCCCCTTCTTCCCTTTTGGTTAATGGAGGGCATACACAATTGGACTGGGTACCTCTGGGCACAAGAACCATAATGGAAGACCCATTACCAGTCAAGTACAGCTAGTGCTATATAGGTGGTCCTAGAAAAGCCACTTCAGTCAGATAGTATGAACTCAACAGTGATGTGTGTAAACTCAGCATTTGTCTCCACTGTATCTGTATGTACAAACAAATTACTGTTCATAGTTGGTCATAATTTTTTTTTTAAAATTCTTCTGTTGCTTGAAAATATTAGTTTTCCTTCTAATACCACAGTGCTGATATTGCAGATTCGAGGATGCATTCAACAAATTTGTGGATGAAATAAATGGACTAGCTTCTTATCAATGGTGGGAAGGGTCAATCTATAGAATCCTTTCTCTTCTAGCATATCCGCTAGCATGGGCATGGCTGCAACGGCGTCAGAAAATGAAATTACAGCAACTTCGTGAATTTGTTAGATCGGAGTATGATCATGCTTGCTTGCGTTCATGTCGCTCACGTGCTCTTTATGAAGGAATCAAGGTGTAGTTTCTAATGCATGTTGGGTTTTTGTTTTTTTATTAGGTTGCTGGATGTGGTACTGCATGCAATTACGTTGAAGGCAATGTTGCCATCTTTCAGAATTTACTTTCGATATGATATACTGTTCATTGCTGCATAATGCTATGTTCTTCATAATATTATGTAAATTAGATTCAAGAAGTATTTCCTTTTGGACTTGTCATCTACATCTTATCTGAGCTCAGTAGGAAAAAAATTTGCGTACATCTGTGGAGCTGCATGTGAAGATACTTTTATATCTTACAGAGGAAACTTCACCTACCAACCTTTGAAAAACCAAAGTCAGGTGTTAACTACTGTTACACTTTCCTCAGGATATAAATAATGCTCTTGTGGGAACTGATTTTTTAATGTTAACTTCTCTTTCATGATGAGCATTATCGAGTTGTCAAAGTTAAACTTTACTTCATCTTATGATTTCGATCTATTGTCTTGCTTTCATCCAATCCTTCTTGATTGAATCTAGCCCAAAGTTCCCTTTTTTCTCCACTTAGTCATTATCGTATCTCTCTTTTGAAATACATCAAGTGGCAACCCCACTTTTCTGGAGGGAAGGCCAACAAATTTTTCTTAGATGCCTGAAGACAATTAGACCATGTGTTGTTAAATGAATTTAACTTTTCACCATGGGGATATATGGAGATGGCTAGGAAAATGTTAGTGGTGGTGTTATCTACTATAACTAAACAGACACACAATTTGATAATGCGGTCAGCAATTGGTGCTTTACTATGTGAATGTTTAGAACATCACAATAAACATGAGGGAATCTTCATGTTACTATTTGACTAAATATAAGGAAAAACCTTACCTTCTTCTTTTAGATTGAATTCTTTGAATATTATATTTTTTGCTAGCTTTGAATATGAAATTGAGGTCGCACTGCAATAATTTCATTTGTTGGATTTCTTGTAAAAGTGTTAATCTATTGTCTGAAATTCGTACAAGACTACCTATATCATGTAGAACAAGCAAGGATGGTTCCCTCATATTTCTAATTGTCGCTGTCATCTGGAAAAGGAGTTTTGACTTTTTAAACTTGCACTCCGAGTCTAAATTACTCAATAATGAAAGAACACTGTGCACCTGTATGAACATATATATTCTGAAATATTGGTATAACTGCAGGTTGCTGCAACATCTGATCTTATGCTTGGTTTTTTGGATTTTTTCCTTGGTGGAGATGAGAAGAGGACTGATCTTCCTCCTCGTCTTCATCAAAGATTACCTATGGCCTTAATGTTTGGAGGAGATGGAAGTTACATGGCTCCTTTTTGTCTTCATAATGATAATATTATTACAAGTCTAATGAGCCAGGTAAAGCTATTAGTTCTTTAAGAGGAAGTCCCTTTTAATAATTCTTATGCCAGATGCTCTGTGAGAGGTGGTGTTACTCATGCGACAGGCTCACATGCACTACATTAGTTGTCCTGTTTGACCACGTCTATAAGCGCAAGAAACAAACGAGCAGCTCCTAAAGCCTTTTATTTAGTCATGTCTTGTTTTATGTTATGTGCTAGTTGGGTCAAGATCTGTGTATGGTTTCTGTTATATCTGTTTTTGTTATGTATTTTCTGTTTTATGTTGCGAGTGGGTTAGGAGTTATGTTGCAGTAATGTTCAGTAGTGGTATGGTTATGTCATATTAGTAGTGTATGTGTCATGTAATGGGACTGTGGTGGTGATATTGTGGGGTTGTGGGAGATGGCAGTTATGCAATTCCCTCAAAGCCGTTACATGTATCAAATAGAACCTCAGCTCCATTAATGAATTCAGTTCAGATTTTGTCCAATTTGGTTTTTCAAGTGGAGATTGTTGGGTTCTCTAATGAGCCCCGAAACACTAATTCACCATAGGAAACCATGGTTGGAAAAACCATTAAACCTTGAGAACAACCTGCCATTATTGTGAATCGACCTAACACTAGAGCTTTTGGAGTTCTGTCAATTGATATTTTGCTTATTTCTTAGGCTGTACCACCTACCATATGGTATCGACTGGTTGCTGGTCTGAATGCACAACTGCGGTTAGTTCGTCATGGGCAGCTGAAACTGTCATTTGGCCGTGTTATGAAGTGGCTTGAAACACATGCAAAACCTATGTTAAGCTCATATGGGATTCATGTTGACCTTGCCTATTTTCAGCCTACAGCTTCAGGGTATTGCCAATATGGTCTCATAGCCTGTGCAATTGAGAATCAAGCTTTGCCTTCAGAGAGTCAGAGCCATGACATTGCTTGTCCAATGGAAAAGAATTCAAGGTACCGAGCACTTTGATTCTGTGTCAAGATGTTTATCCTATTCAGCCTAATTCATTGTGCTCTTTACAGTTGGTGCGGAACTTATAAAGACAATGCCGTGGACCACATAAAACTTAGAGAACAACTGCTGGCACATAGAAGTATATCTGGAGGGGTTTTGCATGCTAAGACCTTACCAACTCTAAAAGATAGGAGTTCTCTATGTTATCCTTTGTATTTTGTTTTATACAATACAAAACCTGTGGGTCATCAGGTATTCAACATTCCCTGATGAAATTTGTAAAATCCTGCATCTTCTTATACCTTTTTCCTTTTTGTTTCTTTTTCTTTTTCTCCCTTTCTGTTAAAAGCTGATTTTAACCCCTTTCTTTGGTTACAGGATCTTGTTGGTTTGTTCATATCGATGCTATTACTTGGAGATTTTAGCTTAGTTTTGCTTACTCTACTGCAGCTTTATTCTATTTCCCTGCTCGACTTCCTATTAGTTTTGTTTATACTTCCCCTTGGTATCCTATATCCCTTCCCTGCTGGGATTAGTGCCTTATTCAGTCATGGACCTCGGCGATCAGCAGGTCTGGCACGTATATATGCTTTATGGAATGTCACATCATTGATCAATGTTGTAAGTTTTCCTCACCCACAGCTATAATCCACCAGCAGCTTACGCATATTATTGGTCTAAGATACGCTGTTTTATTGAATGATCCGACTGATTTTCCTCTGAACAGGTTGTTGCTTTTTTCTGCGGATTTCTTCACTACAAGGCACATGCTGATAAAAGGCATGCCAACTTTCAGTCCTGGAATTTTAGCATGTAAGTAAGACACTCTTAATAGCGCATGTGGTTGGTGTAAATAGGTTTCGAGCATAGTCTGTTAATTTATTTGCCTAATAAGCATACCATTATGCATTCGATACGTCAATTTCGCTTTGCAGGGATGAAAGTGGATGGTGGATGCTCTCTTCAGGATTGGTGCTATGCAAAATCGTACAGGCACGTCTCATCGATTGGCATGTCGCGAATCAGGAAATTCAGGATCACTCGTTGTATAGCAATGATCCTGACGTATTCTGGCTATCGTGACATGCATATACTAACAGAGCTAGCCAAGGTAGAAAACCATTGTTCATAATTACATTCAAAGTTTTTGTTGGATATTTCTAGGTGTTCAAATAAGGTGGGAAGATTTCCAATCTTATATAATTTTTTGGTATATCATTTGAGGGTTTAGAGGTACACCAGGAAACTAGATTCATTGGGTATTATCCACCACTTATATGAACAGGTAGATAGTAAGTACCAATCGGATTTGGATACATGATGATATGAGCAGTTGGTTTTTTTTTTTTAATTAAAAACTACCAATTGCCACTATCATGTTTTTGAACTTTATCGGTATTTACTCATCATGTGTGTATAAATGTAGCGTGCAATACCCAATGAAGCTTTTCTTGTGGGAAAGCTGTGTACTAAATTATTTACCAACTCTTATTTTGTAATATACACATGCTTACTTGTGAAGGAAATGTAGGTTTGGTCCACATTTTACAAAGAGAAAAGGTCACTTAGTGATATAAAACGGAAGACCATGCTTTCATTTTCTTGTATGTGTGTATATATTTATATACATGTTCATCTATACTTCTTTTTGCATGCTGCTTTCTGTATGAGAGTGAGAGAACATTTTAGTTAAAGTTCACATGATGCAATCGTATGGAATCTTAGGCAAATATGTTGGTCTAGGACATCAATTTGCTAGGTTGTCTGTTCTCTACTGATGTAGTCAGGATCAAATTGACCATGGATTGAACCCATTCCATTTTTATAGTGTGATGTTTAGCTGTTCATGGATGATGCTGGGAGGCGTCCTTCGACCGATCTCATAGTTCTTACAGGAGATTGTTGTATTATGGACTTGGATCATCTATGTTTATGGAAGTATCGGTTTATAACCAAAACTGATATGTACATAAACATTGTTATGAATGCGTATGAGCATCATTCAAACAATGTGTAGGTTCATCTTTATCCAAGATGTTTCATAGAGAATGGAGCTTATAAATCAAAATCTTCTTGTACTTCCTATAAGATCAAATAAATGACGAAGCGAAATTAAACATAGGAATACGGCATTGTCGACAAATAAGAGCACAGAAATGTGCAAGAAAAATGACTCTAAAACAATGGTGTAACGCCTACCGATAATAGCCGATACGATTTAGCCATAGACCATTTCTTTGCTCTCTGCAGAACTTCGGTCGTCTGACAACTGGGTACACGATTCTCTCCCACTATCTTCAGAAACATCTTTTGCACACATGAAGCTTGGTTGATTCGTTGAAGAAAGAAGCCGAGCCCACATTCTATCAGTAATGACAACTTTGTTTGGTTTCTCAATAATTCTCTGCACGAAAGAACCGAAATCATTCCGATGTTCGATTAGAGCAAGTTTTGGTTCATTCAATTACTTAATTGAAAAAGGTCATGAGCATGAAGTCTTTTTCTTTTCTTGACGGGAGCGGAGGAAGAGATATAAGTCAGCAATGGGAGTGTGATCTTGATGTGGTGGAAGTGATCGGTGCGAGATGAGAAAAAGCATCAGATATTGGTAATGGTAATTGAGGTATGGTTTGGTCTTGCAAAATTTATGAGTTTGGATTGGATAAAATTTTTTGTCTAATATTTGGTATTTTATCCAATATTTGGTTTTTGGAAAAAGAAAAAAAAGAAAGATATCAAGGACTAGAGAATATATCTAAAATTTGTCTCATTAAAAGTACGGTATAAAAATTAACTTTACTCAATGGAAAAAATTAGTTTTTTTAAATCTTAAAAATAATTTTTATAATCTGTTCAAATTAAATTTATATTAGATATTATTGGAGGTATAAATGTCAAATCCTTGTGTATAATTAAAAAAAAGATGTTATAAAATATTATCTTCGGTGTTGTGTAAATCAAATATAGCACAGCCGGGTTGTATCCTTATCCTAGTGCTGTTGAGCTTTGTTTTTCTGGTCCGATTGTTGTAACAAAATGCAACTTAATCTTAAAAGGCTATTACTACTAGAGATGGACGTAAAACAACTAAAATTGACTCACATAGAAAGGTATGTAAGAGTGCCTTCCATTAACCAGTCCAGAGGTAAACCCTGTGTAGCCAGCCATAGCTCCATGGACTGCACTTTGGGCAAGGAGCGTACAGTATACATTGTCAGAGGCATTGCTGGGTATAGCTCGTATCATGTAGGTTGGGTCTGTATTAAAATAAAAAAAAAAAAACTTATATGATATATTTCATAATTCTAAAACCATGTTGCAACAACATTATTAATTTATTACTCATATAGATAATTGATAATAAAATTGACGAACCTATGTACTTGAGGTTTATAGACTTTTTAGTTCGCTGGTTAAAGTGTTCCTGCAGAAGGCAAATGACGTCGATCAGGACGATTAAGTGAAATATTATGCAAGGATAAATGATTTTATCCTAGTATACACATGTTACTGGTGTCCAACCAGGGTTTGTATAGAAAAAAATTCAATGAAATTAATATATCTGTATCTATATATACACACACATCATATATCAGATAAAATTTGTATACGCGGGTAAGAAAGGGTTCAAGGGATTATTCAAACCATGTATATATATATATATATATATAAAATAGGTTAGAAGTCACCGAAGAGGTCAACTAGATGACCATCTAACTAGTCGTCCTATATATATTGATATTGTACCAACCTTGATCTTTTGGGACAGCCAAAGACCAACATCACGAAGAAGCTTATTGCCGGAAGCATCCTTTAAGTCAGCAGCTTTAACCTCAGCAAGAAGTTCTTGTCCTGCACCTTCAGCAATTACAATGACCATATGCCCATTTTCCTTGAGTCGTTTCTCTGCAAACTCAAGAAGTCCACCTGGTCCTTCTAGGTAAAATGGTGACTCTGGTATCAAGCAACAATCCACATCCCTACTCGCTAGAGTTGCATACATTGCAATAAATCCTGTGCATAATCCAGCCTTATAACCCATCTTCGAAATGAAACTGACAAAGAGAGAATCATTTTCCTTATTGAATATTACGATTTTCCGTGATTCGTAACTACAACTACTACTCTTCAGCCATATCCATTGCCTTCTATTATTATTTACTCCTCCAAGCTACTAATGTCTAGTAATCTGTAACATTTCGAGACTATCACGATAATATTTAACAATCGCGGAGTTTGATAACAAATATTAGGATGGAGTACTACAAAGGTTAAGAACTCATGTTGTTGGTGTAAGAGTAATTAGGTTCAATGCCATTTGTTCGAAGAAGTTTACGAGCTTACCGCTGTAGCGTCCCATCACTTTTACGACCCCAATACCATTTTCAGCACTCTCAGCCTCGACGTGAGCAGCGTTTATAGCTCTCTGAGCTTCTTCAACAGCCGTGTCGAAACCGAATGACTTATCGATCACCTATATTGCAATTGTTATATCTATTATTCAAATTATGACATGTTCAATATGCAAAAATGATTCAGAATGCAATAGAAAAATCGTAATTTGATTCTGATCCACGTCTAACAAATATGATGCTAGAGTTAAACATTATTTTGAAAATTCCTTTATGCAAAAGAGAATCTTTTAATATTTCTGTAGATACTTTAGTAAGTTCAAATCTGTAATTCTAGATATCGAAAAACGTAGAATAATCGAAATATTTATAATTGAGATACGATTTATTTAACTTTCCCATGGTAACTTTTCTTCCTTTTTCTCCTTTTAATTTTCTGTTTTCCTATAAATGATATATGAACATAGGAAGCTGGTAATACCACGTAGCGAGATCAAGGCGTGTAAGCAATCACTTTAGAAAGATTGAGGATAGAGACATCTGCATCCAAACAGCCTCCACTTAGGAAGTAGGTTTCTCTTGCACGGATAATGGACCCTAGCTATTCTTTCCTAGGAGACCAAGAGCACATTCACTTTCCACAAGGCTTGTCTCCTTTATGTGTACAATCATTACAATCTAGCTATCTAGATAGGGATGGGTATGGATCGGACTGACACTGAATTGTATAACAAGTTGCATCTTACTGTTTAGTTTGAAACGTTCAATCAAACTAAACTGTTTTTTTTTTTTTTTTTTTTTTTTCCTGTTAACACCAATTACTTTTTTATTTCAATTATCATATACATCTAAATCAGAACTTTATTTTTAATTTTATATGAATTTTATTATAACAAAATACAAACATTTCTTTAACCTTTTCAAAAGACAACTATTTATACATAGGTAAAAATGTCAATATTTTTTGAGTTATGTTAGTTTAGATTTAATGAGATGAAATGAGAGTAAATACATATAAATGAAACTTAAGGTACATAAGTAAAATGATGTTCTACATATAAGTTTGAATATTTTCTTTTCTCTTAATAATCTGGACCGTTCAATTAAAATGATTCGATTTAGATTATAAAATCTAATTGAACTTGAATTGTTTAAACTTTCTTAAAACAGAATTAAATATGAATATAAAATCACATAGTAAAAAAAGTATATTTTACGGTTTAGTTTGATTTATTGAACCAAAAAGGTATATAGATGGGATGGCCTGAGTTGTAAGACAATATAAGGTTAAATTGTACGGTCGTTGAGCACTCTTTTTCAAGTGTGCATTAAGCAGCATACAAGGACATATGTTTACCGGGATGTCATTATCAATTGTCTTAGGGATTCCGGCAACAGCTACTTTGAGACCCCGTCTCTTGATTTCCTAATGAATATAAAAACAGAGCAATAACAATTCTTACCGCTAGAAAAAAAAAAAAACAAAGATATGGAAAAATTAAGAATTAGTTATAGTTATATTTATAAGCTATCACACACACACACACAATATACATATATGGGCAAATGATGTCTCTACCTCAAATATTACAGATGCTCCCTTCTGAGTTCCATCACCTCCAATTATATAAACCTGGTTAATGATTCCATTATTTGGGTTAAGAATGTTTATTTAATGAAATGCTTATATGAATATATTAAAAATAGATGGAATTTGTCAAATAATAAAGAAAGTTGATACACTAGCCCTACAAAATGAGATTAGACCTGGTTGATTCCTCGATCTTGAATGCTATCAACTATTTTTGAGGTATCATGACCACCTCGTGAAGTCCCAAGCACTGTTCCACCACGTTTATGAATGTCATTCACGACTTTAGGAGATAAGGGGATTGTATTTCTTGAATAAAAGCCTTTGTATCCACCCTGCAATATGGATTAAATTAGACGATTATTTTGTTATAACATATAAGATTTATATATATACATATATATGTAAAAGATTGCTTACAGTAATCACTTTTGCTTGGGTTTCAACATAATTTATAGGGAATATATGATCTTGCAATTATTTATTATCAATAGTACGAGATAAAATTGTATTTAAATGTATAAAACTTCTTCTTATAACAGTCTTGTTAATTGGTCTCTTTTAGAAGGAGATCTATATACCGTTTTTTGTATGAGTCTTCTTTTAGATTTGGGCAAAAGTTGGTTTCAAACTGTGAATTGATCCGGCTCGTAAGAGGTTGAGTCGAACCGTCTCCTCGAACTGCTAGAATCGGTGGGTTGTGAACTGCCAGCCCGCCATTGAACCGGTTGGTTGGTCTAATCGGTTCACTTCCTTAAAAAAAGAATGAAAAAGAAATAAAAAAGGAAGGCTATTAAGTTAGAAAAAATAATTAGATAATATTCAGTAGGTCGTTATATGTCAAAATCATTTTATTTGTAATGGTGAATAATAATTTTTTAAAAATAATATTATCAAACTAATAATAGATAACTAATCATAAGTTAATTATATGTTAAGAATATATGAAAAATTCAATTTCAGTTAATATAAATCCTTTTTATAGAACTTGTTAAACATTAAGAATTTGAATAGGAGGAAAAAATAAAAAAAAAAAACTAGAATCACATTAAGTTAGAAATTAATAAAAAATTAAAATTTATTAATAAATTAGTATACTTAAAAAAAAGAGAAAGGAGATTACATTATTAGAAATTATTAATATATTTTTTAAAAATAAATTAATAAAAAAAATAAATATAAAAAAAAAACAGTTCAAAGATTGAACTAATCTAGAACTCACCCTTACCAATGACCGATCTCATGAACCGCCGATTTTGAATCGATTCAAGACCGGATTGACCCGATGCTCACCTTTTTCTCCTCCTATCCAGAAAAAAGGTCTTCTATGGGGTTATCATATGCTTATAGTAACATATTGCCCTTTTCTTTAAAGTTTAACACTTCCTAATACGATCGAAAATAAATGAGAGGTATTTTTACCATATTCATTTTATTTTTTTCCCTATTTTTCTTGGCCGAATTTTTTCTCCCTATTTAATCCTCTAATTGCAAGAAGAAAGGATTAAATATCAATAATAAAACCTTAATAAAATAATAATTTAATTAGGTAATCACTTACGTCAATTCCAAGGATTTTCTTTACACCATACATGTGGTCCAACGCACATACAATTTCCCTAATCACCGTGTTAAGGCCTGGGCAAAGTCCTCCACACGTCACTATACACGCATGGACTTCGTCCTTCTCGAAATATACCTATTTAAAATCCAATTACAAATTAAATGCTAGTAACATTCCCAAGAATTAGTTTCACATCCATATTTTCATTTATTAGAATGAGAAATAAATAAGATAAACAAGATTTATCACTTTTTGCCGTTTATAACATTGATTTGAATCTTATATCTCATATCAAAATAATGAATTGAAAATAATATTTTTGAAAAGCTATTTTCAACAAAAGTCAAATTATGACCAAAAGAAAAAAAAAGAAAAAGAAAAAAAAAAGACACAATTAAAAACTAATTACCTTTTGACGGGGTCCAGCTCGTCGAAAATGTATTCCTCTTGGGCTAGTTCTGTGGGCAATAATCTGAAGTTTCAAACAAATTATATCAAAAAAGCTTGTTATAATAACAAATTTGGGAGCAATATGAATGAAGTGAACAGATGCTTCATATAACTCCATCTCTGGTTCTTCTGAATGAGTTTTAGGAATTAACTTATAGTTAGTTAAATTAATTACTTTTAGACAAAATAGATTTTAAAATGCAATTATGAGTCTGGTGGTAGCCGTTCTTAGTTCTTACTACAGTCGTATTGGCATACCTTCCCATTAAAAAACAGAAAAAATTGCAACACATTTCAATATCTCTTGTTCTAAGTAATAAAAAAGTACACACAAATATACATACATACATACATATATATATATATAAGAGAGGCGTAAAGCTATGACTAGAATGAGCTTACCTTTTGAGCAACGGTGTCATCATCGTTCACGAAGTACTGCCTGGTGGTCATACAAAAAAGATAAAATTAAGTAACTATTAAATGCTGATTAGCAAGTAGAACTCATAAATTTACTAACTTCGATTGACCACCTTTTGCAATTAAAAATTGAAGGAAAATATGTACTTACTTTACTACCGAATACGCAGGATGGGTTTGTAAGGGATTAGGATAAGTCTGCCAAAATAATAGCAAAGGGTGATTAATTATAATACAAAGCTAATAATAAATTCTATATTTTTGTTTTTCAAATATAAACTCAATTGATTTATAAATGTTTATCAAACATTTTTAATATCAGTAAAATGATCTCAAAACATAATTATTAGTGATTTTTATAGCTATTACAACCGACAGTGATCAATCGTCAGTTTTGTTACATTAAAATAAAGTCAATGCAAAAAATATATAATTTTCACTTTGAAAAAGGATATCTCTCTCTCTCTCTCTCTCTCTCTCTCTCTCTCTCTCTCTCTCTCTCTCTCTCTCTCGCTCTTTTCTTGTAATTTATGTTAATTTTTGTCATTCTAATTTGTAGTCACATCTTGTGTTTCCCCCTTCATCTCATTTCAAAAGTTATCTATAAATAGTTACTTTTGGCTACTAAAATTATTAGGCTAACTGAATCTTGGATGAGTTGGGACTAAGGATGAGAACGTGGAACTGACGTACAGTATTAAGAAACCGGTTTGAAATTGAACCAATTGGTTCTATATTAGTTACCGGTTGGTTTCACGAATAAAACAGAGAAGCTATTTTTCCCATGAGTTGGTAACCACACAAAAAATCTATTAGGGAAGCAAATACCGATTAAGCATGTGAAAATTTCAAATAGGGATTAATGAACGTGTGGAAAATTAGATATTTATCTCTAATGTTGATAGGTTAGAAAAAATTGTACAAGCAAAGAACTGAATAGACCCGATGAATGCTGATTCCGGAATTGTAAAATCGAAAATCGTATTTGGTTTGCACTTGAACCGGCCTTGGAGTTAACTTCAAAGCCTATCCAAGCCAGTTTATGTATTGAACCGCTTTTCTCCTCCTTCCTAATATTGATAATTAGATATCAAAGTCTCGTAGATGGAAAGTTATAACAATCATAACAGATGCTTACAATATATTTAGCGATGGAATCATCACATTTGATACGAGAAAAGAACGACCTACTCTTTTTTCATGTGGAAATGAAAAATCGTACTGGTAGGGTAATTTTATTGTGTTTATATATATATATATATATATATATATATGAATTCATTGTGGATCTTGCTTGCGAAACACTTCACCATCATCGTTTTCCTAATGGTCATCATCATCATCATCATCATTGTATGACATTATTATTATTATTGTTGTTTACCAGATACAATTCCTAGCTTGTTAAAATATGTTGACAATGAGTAATAGTTAGGGTTGAAATATCAAATTAGCTATGCATCTCTCTATTTTATCACCAAGGTCCCTAACAAAACGATATTTAATATTTATTTATATTATTTACGAAACTCGTAATATAAAAATCAAACAAAATTAACATAAAAAAATGAAAAAAAAAACTTTTCGGGGTCCTTATGAGAACATAAGAAAGAAGAAACTGGCTATATTGGTGGCAAAGGACCCCATGTCGGGAAAGGAGCCAAGAACCCTAAATGAAGATTGAAGATCCTCTTAGAAGTTAAATATTCAACCAACATATTCTGACGACTAAAGTCACTGTTGCACTAATTATATATATATATATGTATGCATAGTGTGTCATTTTTAAAAATATATCTATTTCATATAGTCGATGCCGGGGCTAACTCTTAACTTATATTCTCAAAACTAGATCTTATTCTAATTTTATGAACATATTATTTATAGATAGCTAGAATAAGTAATCATCCGAGTATAGAAGTAAAATTAACTCGTCAAGAGATGTCCCCATAGTTTGCAATTTGCAAGAGAAAAATCAGGATAAGTCCAAGAAGGAGAGAAGGAAAAGATTTGAATTCTTAAATTTCTTTTTGTAGTTAAACAACACGTGCCCTCTTTCCAAAAGTAGCTTGTCCACTCAAAACTAATTAATCCAAATAGAAAAATAAAAAAAAAAAAGAAAAGCTTCTTCGAGAAAAATTGTAACAAAGACGAATCTTCCTCATTTAGGAAAATGCATGGGATTCTAATCTCAAATTCTTAATACTAAATTTCCCTTGGAAAGTTCTAGGTTCTAACATATATTCGTTTCTTCATGAATCATACATCCATACATACACGGATAATAGATATACTTTATGCATGGTTATCATACCTTATTATAATACGATTTTAAAACATTGGGTCCTTCGGATAATTTGCCTGTCTCTTAAGTGAAAGTATTGCTTGTAATTATACAAGTTACTTACACCATAACACTTGATATAATCCATTGCTTCAATTTCATTTATCTTTTCCCATTTCATTTTCATACTACTCACAACAGAAATGCAATATATAATAAATTTACGAAGTGTGAACAACACAAAAGATATATAGAGTGTATGCATGCAGAATCAAATAATAACAACAAAGGCGAATGAGGACGCACAGGTGGATCAGAAATATAATCAGAGAAATGGGGAACATCTTCAAGAACGTAACCAGCATCTCCAGTCACAATCTTTGCATTTGAAGTGCCAGATAGCCCCATCCTTATTGCTTCGATAATTATATATCTTGATAGTATATGATTTTTAGCACAGGGGGAAAAAAAAAAAGGACAAAACCTAAGTTGTGCTTTTTTTCTGTTGTAAATCCAACAATTTATATGTTCTTCTACAAGTTATATCACGAACGCAATGGAAGAAAGACCATTGAAGCAGATTCAGTGAATGAGAGGAAATAACGAGTTCGTGAAGACAAAAAGTTAACAAATATGCCCTGTTTTTAGGGCACAGCATTGACCGGATATAAATTAATCGGCGTGTAGGAATATGTTTGAGTTTGTGTCTCTTTTGCCGATTTTAAAGGGTGTGCAAGAGAGTGGAAGGAAAGTTTTAATTTTACGAAAATTTTTTAATGACATATGCTAATTTTTATATGACAGTATTACCAAAAAAAAAAAAAGGGAATTGCAATTAATGTATAATTTTTCTCAGTGTGCACACTCAAACCATTTTTCATTTAGTTTATTTCTATACAAATATCCTTTAAGTTAATTCTTCTACAGAGATTTGTTAAGCTAGTTAGTTAGTTAGTTCTTTAAAACAGATTGTATAAATACTCTGACTTTACTTCTTCTAAACTCAACTCAGTATTCAGAAGAATTCCTTATGTTTTTGCTGATTTTCATATTCTTCTTACAAATCAAATGTTTGTTTTGCTGAAGCAATTCATCTTCCTCTTCACAAAGCAAGTGTAAGTTCTTCTAGTAAGTTTTGTTCATGGTATTAGAGCTAAGGTCTAGATATTGGTTTCGATTCTACATTCAATTAGCTTCACTGCAGAATAGAAATTGTTTTTAGTTCATTGCAATACAGTTGGATGGAATTTTTGAATAATAATGATTCGACTATTTTCGATCTTTTTCATCTATTTGGATCTGATCATCCGGGAATGTTGATAAGTAATATCATTTTTAATGGTATGAACCTTTTTTCTTGGAATAGATCTGTTAAGATGGCTCTTGGAGCTAAATTAAAACTAGGTTTCGTGGATGGCTCGATTAATAAACCTATTGAAGGATCACAAGATTGTGTCAAATGGATGAGGAATGATTACATGATTAGGTGTTCAATTCTTAACTCCATAACTAATGAACTGGCACAAAATTTTCTTTACCCAAGATCTGCTTAAGAATTATGGGATGAAGTCAATGAGCAATACAGAGTAGCTAATGATCCGATGATTTTTCAAATTTAAAGTGAAATTACTAATTTGCAACGGAATAATCAAAGTGTTGTAGTATATTACAATAAATCGAAACATTTTTAGGATGAAATTCAGGAGTTACATGCTTATTCTAGTTATACTTGGGAGAAGTGTACGTATGCTTTAAAGGAAAGAATTTTTGAATATGAGTCTCATATAAGGTTGATACAATTCTTAATGGGTTTAAGTGAAGCCTATGAAGGAGTGAGAAATCGGTTGCTCTCAATGGAGCCATTACCTACAGTGAATCGAGCCTTTTACCTAGTTTAGTAGGTAGAAAAGTAGTGATAAGTAAGAAGTTTGAATTCTACTGATGTTGAATTAAATGCCTTTTATGCCAATAAGTCAAATGCTTTTGGTAAGATAAATTTTGATAAGAAAGATAATGGAAAGAAGAATGGTGTGTAAACATTGCAAAGCTAAGGGACACACTGTTGAATCTTGTTTTCAACTAATAGGATATCTGGATTGGTATAAGGGTAACAAATTAATGCCGAAAGGGAAGACTATGTCCTTTGTTTTGTATTGTGCTAATGAAAGTAGCAGCAGATCAATGATGGACTCACCTCTTGATAAAGATCTGTCATTGAATACATGTTCTAAATCATTTAGTGTTAATAAACAAGTTTTGTAGTCGCTTTGTCAAGAAATGATGAAAATCATGAAAGAGAATCAAGTTTCGACCATGATAATGGCCAATGTAGTTCAGTGAGTAGGTATATCTTGTCCTTCTTTTTGTTTTTCAACTGTTACTAATCATATGGCTCATTGGGTGGTAGATACAGGTGCATTGGATCATTTGACCCCATTCTCACTAATATTACATGATGTTCATCAATTACATAAACCAATCTCACTTAGATTGCCTGATAGCATATTTCTTCAATCCAATGCTATAGGATCTGTACATCTTAATTCCAAATTAACCTTACATAATGTATTGTTAGTTCCTCATTCTACATACAATCTTTTATTGGTTCATAAACTTGTTTCACAAAATTCTTTGCTAGCTGTATTTGATCCTTTATCATGTACATTTCAAGACCAGACAAGTAATTCTTTGGTTGCTATAGCAAGATCAGAAAATGGCCTATATGTTCTCAATGTTGATTTCGACAGTAGTTCAACTAGTTTAGTTAACAATAGCAAACAATCTTTTTCATGTTCAAATTCTTGTAATAAACATAATTTTAGCTTGTTTCATCAAAGATTAGGTCATTCTTCTATTTCTAGTCTTATGCACTTGTCATCTTGTTAGGAAATGATTCTTGATAATTTCCTTTGCGATACTTGCCTTGAATCAAAGTTTTATGGATTGCCTTTTTCCAAAAGCTCTACTTCTTCTACTTTCATTTTTGAATTGCTTCATGTGGATATATGGGGACCATATCATGTGGCATCATTATGTGGAGCTCAATACATTCTAACCATTGTCGATGATTTTTCATGAGCTACATGGACTTACTTAATGCAGTTTAAGGATCAAACATGTTCATTGCTTGACTAATTTTTCAAATACATCCAAAACCATTTTTTTATTCCATCCTAAAATATATATGAACTGATAATGGGAAAGAATTCATGTCTCATAGCTGTTAGTTTTTGTTTCTCAACCTTGGAATCATACACCTACATACTATACCATATACATCTCAACAAAATGGAAGAGTTGAGAGAAAACATCGTCATTTGATAGAAACTTCACGAGCCCTTAGAATTCATGCTAACTTACCAAAATCTTTGTAGGTAGAGTGTGTTCTTATAGCTACTAATCTGATTAACCGAATGCCATTATCGACACTTAATTGATAAACACCTTATGAAATTCTTTTCATCAAAACACCTACATATGATCATTTGAGAGTGATGGGTTACTTGAGTTTCATTGCAAATCGTTTACCATCTAAAGATAAGTTTGATCCAAGGGGCTTGCATTGTGTATTTTTGGGTCATGGATAAGGTCAAAAAGTGTATAAGGTGTATGATATCTTGAATAGAAAAATCCTCATGAGTAGAGATGTTCAGTTCTTTGAAAATATATTCCCTTTCAAACATGATACTTCATCAAGAGAGGCCTTACTAGATTGTTCTTCTTCTGTAAACAATCAAATTCTTCCTTATATGCCATTAGATACACTGATTTCATCACACATTGTTCCTTCAAATCCTAACATTCAAACTATTAATCAACAAACTCCTATTCTTGTTCCTGAATCCTCTTCCCTAGTTGATCCGCTTAAACTATATAAAATTAAATTGCGAATACTCTAGCAAATATACTGGGTTGGAATCAAGTAATACAAAATAAGTAAGGTTGTTGATCTCTTAAGGACTAAGAAATTACAAATCCTATACTAGTTTTTATCAATATTCAAGCAATTAAAATTAAATTGTGAATTAACTAATCTAATAATTACCTTAAACTGGCAAGAAGGAAATTATGATAAAATATTTAAAACTAAGCAATCAATTAAGAATTATGGGAAAAACAAAATCCACCCTAGTTATGTAAATCAAATTGTTATCATGTTATATAGATTAATAGTTATATGGTTATTCAAGTGAACTTATTATGCCTTAAAACTTAAGGACTTAACTACTAATTAATCGGTCAACTCCTACATCTCTAATTAATAGTGGACTCTAAATTATAATCATACATATCTCAATGCTAAATTGTCTAATGTCCTAAATCAATTATCCCTAATGTCTTAGTGAATAATTAATCTCAAAATATTGCATTAATCCTTGGATAATTTCTAATTAATCCAATTAACGCCGCTCCTACATTAGTTAATCAAATTAATCAAGAATTTCTAACAAACCCCACATCAACTCCCATATCAATAGTGTTTTGAACAATTATAATCAATTAGAGAATTATAATTGAAATAATTGAAATTGCAATCATGAATCCTCTATATATCTATTAACCCTATAATATGAATACAATTCTTATCTCAACTACCTAGGGTTTCATCAATTCCCACAACTAAACTTAGCCAGCTATGGAAATTAAAACAAAAGCATAGATAATAATTGAAATTGCAAAGAAGTTTATAATTAAAAGTAGGAATAAATTATAGAATTGTAGAAACATAAATAGAATAGAGATCACCAATTCTCTATAGCAAGAGTGGTCTTTTCAATGATCCAAGAAATTCTAAAGAAGAATTCTTCAAAAGCTATCTACTAACAGACTCTCTTGCTTTAAAGAAGATGAAAAGTTCTGTCTAAACTATGGAACACATGACTATTTATAGAGAAAATTAGGGTTGGCTTTCGTATGGTATTCTCTTTATGAAGACTGGTGGTGTAGCTTCTAAGGCTGGTGACATAGACATCTAAGGCTACCGGTGTATAGTATAAGCCGGTTGCCTTCAATTCCAATTGTGTTGTGGCTCGATTCGAGCTTCTTCGTTTGCGTAAAACTCCTTTAAATTGATCCTATTTTCACTCTAAATTCTCTAATACCTGAAATGTCCAAATGAAAACATTTAAGTACCAATTCTTAATGATTTATATGAAATCAATAATAATTTTATCTAATTTGCACATTAAAACAATAATAAAATATGCCTTTTTATTACTAGTTGATACTGGTAATTATGAATTGCGAAGGTCTAATAGACTTAGAAAAACTCCTAGTTGGCTACAACATTTTGTTCATACAGTTCAAAATTCTTCTTTTTTTTGATCTTATTGCATTTACTTCTATTTTTTGATCAGATTATTGCATCTATTGATTCCTTGTCATATCCTTTGTTTGATTCAAATTCTTTTGCTAATTATCCATCAGATTATGTTACTTCTTTAGCAAATGAATTAACTATACAAGAGTCGTATAATTATAAACAATTTGTTAAATCTAACGAATGGATAGAAGCTATGAATCAAGAGTTGATGGCTCTTGAATTGAATGATACATAGGAGCTTACTACACTTCTTTCAAATAAAAAGGCGATTGGGTGTCGTTGGGTATATAAAACTAAATTTTGGCCTAATGGAAGTGTAGAACATTATAAAGCTTACCCAGTACCTAAAGGGTATACTTAAGTGAAAGGTAAAGATTATCATGACACGTTTTCATTGATTGCTAAACTTAGTACGGTGAGAGTATTACTTGCAGTTGTAGTTACCTAGTGTTGCAATTTTCATCAAATAGACATTAACAATGCTTTTTTACATGGCTATCTTGATGAAGAAATATATATGATTTCACCTAAGGGATATACCAAAGCTTTGTTAGGGCAAGTATGCAAACTTAAATGATCTCTTATTGTCTTAAACATGCGTCTAGGCAATGGAATATAGAAATTTCTAATTTCCTTATTGCCAATGGGTTTATTTAGTCGGTGCATGGTTATTCTCTATTTGCTAAAAATAGTACTGATGGTTTTATTGTAGTACTCTTATATGTTGATGACATTCTTATAACTAGAACAAATGAAGTACTTATCCATTGGTTGAAAGAAAGTTTGCGTAGTAAGGTCACCATAAAGGATCTTGGCTTGGTGCGTTACTTTCTTGGATTGGAGTTATGTTGTGCTTCCTTTAGTTTTCTTCTCAACCAAAGAAAGTTTATTCTTGACGTTTTGTTGGATGCTGGACTTTCTACTGTTAGACTTGTTAAATTTCCTTTTCCTACAAGGATGAAATTGTTGTGTAATAGTGGAGAATTGTTAGATGATCCTACTTTCTATCGAAGGTTGATTGGTAGATTATCCTATATTACAATCATTAGACTGGATATTACTTATGTCGTACATCATCTCAGTTAGTTTTTATCTAGTCCAAGAAGTGAACATTTGAAAGCTCTCTTTCATGTACTCAAATACCTTAAAGGCACTTATTCTTTAGGGTTGTTTTATCCTTTTGCTAATCGGTTATAGCTTCATGCCTTTTCAAATTCAGATTGGGTAGCAAACTTGAATGAAAGGAAGTTGGTTTTGGGGTATTGTATCATGCTGGGGTCTTTTCTTGTTGCTTGGAAAACTAAGAAATAGGCCACTATGTCTACTTCTACTGTTGAAGCTAAATATAAGAGCTTAGCCACTACTGCTAAAGAAGTGCTTTGGACTACCTACATATTACAAGACTTGTAAATTCCTATTAATCTTCGAGTTCCTTCGCTTTGTGACAACAGATCTACTTTTCTTATTGCAACCAATCCATGTTTTCATTCTTGTAGTAAACATATTGGTATTGATGTCCATTTTATCTGACATCATATCAATTCTGGAATTCTACAAGTTTGATATGTTTCTTCTTTAAACTAAGTAGCAGACATTCGTACTAAAGCTTTGGGTCATTAACAACATTAATTTTTGTGTTCCAAGTTGGGTCTTCAAGAGACTCTAACTTGAGGGGGGAATGAAGACTTTTATATTTTTCATTTAGTTTATTTTTGTACAAATATCCTTTACGTTAATTCTTTTAGATAGATTTGTTAAGCTAGTTAGTTTAAAAGTTAGTTAGTTAGTTCTTTAAAACAGATTGTATAAATATTTTGACTTTACTTCTTCTAAACTCAATTAAGTAGTTAGAAGAATTCCTTATGTTTTTGCCGATACTTTTCATTTTCTTCTTACTAATCAAATGTATGTTTTGTTGAAGCATTTCATCTTCCTCTTCATGAAGCAAGTGTAAGTTCTTCTAGTTAGTTTTGTTCAAATTTTTATTCAACGTTTGGTTTACAATTTCAACTTAGTCATTGTACAAACAAAAAAGGGTCATAAGTATTGAATAAAATATTTAAAATTTGTTCCATTTAAATTACGGTACAAAAGTTTACTTTACCAGATAAAACACTAGGTTTTTTAAAATCTCAAAAATATCCTCAAGCATGTAAAGCAAATTGACTATCCTCTCACCATTGCCTAAACATAACTGAACATCCCAAGCTTGATTTTGTACAAAATGATGTACAACAAACTAATTTGTTATTATATTATAATATGTATTAATTTGTTAGAATATTGAGTTAATTAATATTTTAATTATTAAATATTATGACAAATTGTTTTAGATTATAGTATATAATTAATATTTTAGTTACTTGCAAATTTATGAATATTTATTTACTATTATATGTAACTTATTTAATTGTGTGAATTCAATAATCAATTTGAATTGTACCTTTCAAATCATTTTAAATAATATAAAAATATAAATATATATATTGGACAATATTGAGGTTATAAATGTTACAATATAATAATAAGTTTAGTATTTGCATATACCAATAAGAGATATCACAAAAATTTGTGTCTAATACTGTGCAAACTAAATGTAATACACTAGGGTTGTATCGTCCTATACTCTTTATACTTGTATTATTTAATTCTTTTTATTCTGTTTAGTTTTGTTAATGAGATACTACCTAATAAGGATGGACCTATGATTATATAACTAGGGGAATTAGACTTATCCTAATTAAGTTAATATTAAAATCATTGGTAGAAAAATATATACTTATTATCATAATTATGTTACATTTTATATATGTAAAAATATCTTATTAATGATTTAACATGCAATAATTCCTAAAGCTTAATGGAATGGAAATTTTTTTTTAACAAATTATTAAGGGTGATCGGTATACTTCATAAGAACTTTAAAAAATATTACATTAACTTTTTAGCATTTTATTATGCACATATATTAAATAAAAATCAACTACCAATTTATAAAAGAATTACATTAGCATGTAAAACTTACGTAAGTTTTTTTTTTTACAAAAACAAATTAGAAAAAAAATTTTGAGTAGAAAATTACAAGAGACGCAAAAAAAAAAAAGCAAATTGATATAAATATAAGTATTGTATTGTTTCTTTTATGATAATTTTTTCTAATTATTTCATTAGCAATGCTAAAAAAATTATTAGGTTGAATATAAGTTATTAAGTAATCATTTATTCAATAATTAATATTCATTTTTGTAGCATTAATTGTAAAATAAAATTACTAAACCAAATTATATGATTGGTATTATTTATCAATAGTTCATGCAATAAGTATGAAATATTTATAATATGGATGATGTAATTATTATTTATGAATGCAAAATGATAAATGTCATTCAAGTAATAAATGCATTTAGAAAATTACAAGCAAAGCAAAAAAAAAAAAAAAAAATTGACATAGATATAAGTATTGTACAGTTTCTTTTCATGATAACTTTGTCTTATTATTTCATTATCATTGCTAAAAAAAGTTAATATGTTGAATATAAGTTATTAACTAATCATTTATTTAATAATCAATATTCATTTTGTTAGCATTAACTATAAAGAAAAAATTACTAAACGAAATTTTATGATTGGTATTATTTATCAATAGTTCATGTAATAAGCTTGGAACATTTGTAATGCAAACGGTGTAATTATTATATATGATGTAATATAACTATAAAATAATAATGTAAGAAAATTTATTTAATTAAATATGATTTGTAATTAATGAATTTATTGTCATTAGTTATTTTGAAATTTTTTTTTTAATAAATGTAGAAAGATAAAAGTTATTCAAGCAATAAATACATCTAGAAAAAAGTAAAATGACGTATATGCGATTTGAACTTAAGAACTCATATTTATAAAATCAAACACTTAACCACTAAATTATATTTGATCTTATGTTATATTTTACTATTTAAAATATATATTGAATACATATTTTTTCCTTTTCAAAAATTTAAAAAAATTACTTTTTTCCCTAAGGTTGGGAAGGTTGGGAGGATTGGGGCCCTTATTGGCTTCCCTTCTTAACCTGCTTTACTACATAAGGATCTTTTTCTTTTAATCTATAGTTCTTACCATAAGCTCCCTTATAATTTCTATAGTCACAATGGATCCATTTGTATATATATACATATATATATATTTACATCGCTGTGCATATCATATTTACAAGATCATAATGATGACAATGACAACAAATAAATAGTTAATTTCTATATTTGTGATAATGATGACAATAACAATAATTTCATATCCTTACCTTGCTCAGCTATGTAAGGATCTTTTTCTTTTAATCTAAGGTTCTTACCATAAGATCCTTTATAATTTCTATAGTCATGATGGATCCATTTATGTGTGTGTATATATATATATATATCTATTATGGCTACTCATATCATTTTTACAAGATCATAATAATGACATTGACAACAAATAAATAGTTAATCTATTAAACGCCTATACAAACATGCTTTTAGCTTAGATTTAATGCCATAAATGAATTTCTTGAACTACTTGCAATATCTAGGGAATCAAGCCCAATTTGAAGATGTTTTAGGGAGAGCTACCTTGGTAGGCTTAAAACAAAAAATTTTGAATTAGTTTTTTTTCTCTCAGCTTGACGTGGTTATCTCGTGTATGAAAAGTATATTAGGTCCATACAAGCTTCTTTTAGCCTTAATAGGCCTTAAGAGGACGAACTTTCTTTATTTTGCTAATTTTTCCTACTTCCAAGCACATTTCATTATTAAAGAAGAAGAAAATGTTTAATATTGATAGATGTTAGATGGAGCGATCCAACGATTATCTACAACATCTTATGTTGGTTGTCCATGTTAGAGGCATATGAGGTTTAAGATCAACCTTTTAAATCTACAAATACTTAACACGCTTTGAGCACATGTAATTTTAGACAAACAATGAAGCTTTGCCAATATGTTTTTCATGGAAAATTAATATATTTAAGCTATCAAGATTAGATAAAAAGTCATCAAGAACATTAAGCTCGGTCTCTTGTCACATGCATACACTTGTGAGATTTAGTTCCTCTTCCCATATCTCTTCCTATCATATTCTTCTACATGTCATCAATTAAAAATTACTTCATGATCGACTAGCACACTTATGGCATGCGATAGGTCTTTTATATATATATATATATATATCATAATGGATTATATGGGATCTAATATGGAAATAGTTGGACAAAGTAAAAATAAAAAAAAAAAGAAAAAAAGGGGATAAATTCTTATATTATGTGGAGAATTTGTAGGGGATGGATTGAGTTAATAGGTCCTAATGGCCCTTCCCTACCCTTTTCCTTAAAAAAATTTATGTAAATTTCATATAGCTAGTATCTCAAAATAAATAATACATATATATTAAAATTAGTTATGAATACATATATATATATATTAACATTAATTAATCAATCTTTTACAAATATAAGAAGAGGTTTCTTGGAGCACTATATTAGGAAAAACTATTTCAAATTTATTCAATGATCATTGTTTACTTTAATGTGCATTTTAGAGTATTTTCTACCATAATTTTTTTTTAACTTTTTCAATAAATAAATAGCAAATTTCAAATATGCTCCTTATTGTTATTGAGCACAAATAGATCCCCCAAACTCTAAAAATGTGACTTTACCTTTTTATAACTTAAAAAAATGCACACATATTGCTCCATACCATCATTAAAATTATTATTATTTTTTTACCATTTTGGTCATTTGAGCAATAGTTTTGGCATTTGGCAATAGATTAGGTGGTTATTTGTATATATTGAAAGTTATGAGTGAAGTAAAATCAAAGTTTTAAAGTTTAAGGGATCTGTCCATATAATTATCCCATAAATAAAATGCTCATAAAATATTTTGTAACTACAATAAGAAATTCTTTATGGCTTGCTTTAAAATAGTCATTAGAATGGCTAATCTCTCTCATTTCTTGAATTGATTCAAGCTATAGAGCACATACTTTTGTTTTCTTTTAGAATTGGATTTAAAAAGCATATTCTTCGATGAAATATGAAGAAACGGGCTTGAACTTAAATGAACTCTTGATTCTTTGGCTTTTTACTCCTCAATAAATAGTGAAATCAAGAGCTTCATTTTCATTAATAATCATACTTCAATTTCTCAAAAAGAAAAAAAAAATCAAGTTTAAATTCATATACTATTTAGATCTCAAAAAACCTAAAAGCTCTCTCTTTCTTCAAAACTTCTACCAACTGCTGCTCCTTGATCCATTTTACCACCTCATTTTACTACTACCTTTACCTAAAAATACTCCCATTGACTTTACATTATTTCCTAGAAATACCTTCAACCACAACCTAAGCCTAAACTATAACCTTAACCCTTTGGTTACCTTTAAGACCACTACTTTTCAACAACCTACAATTGTGCCACTATCATTAAATAAACCTTGACCCTCTAATATGCGCCTTTAAAGCTTCAAAATGACCAATGACAACTAGTATTGATTGTCAAAGCTCCATAACTTGAACTACTCTTATGAACTTGATTACCTATGGTTTGACCTAAACTTTAACCTAAACTTGTTTCAAACCTGGTTAATAAGATGATTCTTAATTGATCAATGATTAGACTTAATTCATTGGCTTAGTTTAGGTTAGTCTTGCCAATCCATATTTATTTTATTTATTTCATATTTTTATCTTATTTTTTAATTCATTTTTAAATAAAAATGAAAATATAGACCATTTTTTGAACAATAATAAAGTTTTCAATAATAATAGTAATAATAATAATATGTAGTTTTCGAGAAATTATTAATAAAGTAAATATTTTGAAAAGTAAAGGAAATTTTTAAAAATAACAAAGTTTTATCGGTTAATTTAAAGAAATAATAAAGTTTTAGAAGATAAAGGAAAAATTTTTAAAAAATAATAAATTAAAAAATAAATATTTTAGAGGTTTTATAAAAATATATAAAATATAACTTTTAGTGAAGTTTAAAAAAATAGGAATTGCTAAATGAAAGATTTTCAAAAATTCTTAAAATTTTTCAAAAATTAATACAAGACTTTTCACAAATTGAAATACGATAGCTTGATTTTAATTAGTAGGTACTTAGGTATCCTTTGGGAGCGGTTTCAGTGAAAACCTTTTAATTAGAAAAATAAGAGAAACATAATAGTGTAAAAAAAAAATTCCAATCTTTTAAAAAAATTGGAAAAAAAAAGATAAAAGGGAGAAATATAAAGAAATATTCTAAATTTGGTCCATTTTCCAAAATAATCTAAAATTGTTTTTAGATAGTTTTTTTAAACTTTCCTTTTTCCTAACCTTAGTGGGAGACAACTTCAAAACAATCTTTTTTCCAAAAACTATTAAATTAATTTAATTTATAGTGAAGTGCTTTATACTAGGTCATTTTCGAATGAGAAGTCCATAATAGAGGAATCATTTTTGAATGTGAAGTTGTGATATTTTTATGTTCCATTGCTTAGAAGCTTGCTGAAGACTACTTAGAGATTTCTTAAGTTTATAAACTTGATTGAAATATGCTTTATTGTCTCCTGGAGGTGGTTTCATATAAATTTCATCATCTAGAAAACAATATAAGAAAGTATTATTAATATCAATATAATGTAAAGGCCAATGACAAGCCATAGCTACAACAATCAAAATCCTCATTATACTAAGTTTAGCCACTAGAGAGAAGTATCATGATAACCTACCCCTTAAATTTGATTATACACTTTAAACACTAACTTGGTTTTATATCTATCAAAACTTAGCTTCAAACTCCTTATTTATGGCCATTACCTAATCTTGACTTTTGGAAGCTTGAAAATAATGAAATAGTCCATGTATCTTTAAAACATGTGTTAAGAAAGCTACATAATTAGAAGGATATGAATGAAAAGCACTAGGAGAAAATAATGGATATGAAGTGGAATCAATAGTGGTAGACGAAGAAAATGAACTATTGTCATTAACTAAAACATAATTCAATAAATGCATAAAATCAACAAGCTATATGGGTTGTTTTCTCTCCTAAACCTATGAATTTGAGGAATTAAAGGGGATTAAACAAAAGCTATAGTTCCTGATGACTTAGTAAGCTTTTGATGAGATGTGGTAGGTAAAGGAACATTAGAATGTGAATGATCTAACTGAAGAAAAGATTGGATAGGAGAAACATCACTAGAACCAAATGACAAGGAGGGAAATTTCTAAGATAAATTATTTAGATGTGAAAATGAATTAGAAGAAGAGGATAAGAATGAATTATCATGCTTAAAAGGAAAGATGTGTTCATAAAAAATAACTCTATTAACAAACATTTTATTGCAATGTAAGTCATAAAATTTAGAACCCCTTTAATTATTTACATAACCTTGGAAAAAAAATTCGAGTCCTCTTGAATGAAATTTATGTCTTTGAGAAGTATTTACCGCTATGAAACATAAACAATTGATCACTTTTAGATTATCATAAGATGGTTTCTATTTGAACAACAACTCATATGGTGTTTTTCATGCCAATTTTGACATTGGCATCTTATTAATTAAGTGTGTAGTTGTGAGAATACATTCTTTCCAAAATTTCTTTAGCAAATTGGCATGCAAACAATAGGCTTTAGCTATTTCAATAATATATCTATGTTTTCTCTTTACTTTTCCATATTGTTAAGGAGTGTAAGTCATAGATCTTTGATGAATGATGCCTAGGTTGTGAAATAATTCTTGACATGAATGAGAAAGAAACTTTGATCCATCATTAGATCTAACAACCTTAGTGATGGAACATTAACCTTCATATCTCTCACTCGAGCCCATCTTAAGGTTTTATATAATCTAATGAGGCGGATTCAATCTCTACAGCTCGGTTATAAGGAATTCTAGTGCCAAGAAGGCCTACTACTAAACCCCTTAAATGCCTAGCTTAGACGTATCATGATATACTCTATCTCATGCCCCAATGCCGAGCTTTTGAACATCTCTGGTATGGCTGAACTGTTAAGTGCTAGGCATCTTAATGCTAACCTGCCATATGCCAAGGACCTAAATGCTACCCTCCCAGCTTCTTCCTATCGACCTGTTTCTTCACCCAAATAGCTCGGCTCTAGTACTTCACTACCCCATGTATAAAGGGAATAATAGTGCACTGCCTTTCTCTACTTTTTCTGACATTGTACTATATTCTCTTTGTTATAATTGTCCCATTTGCCCCCTTTGGCAATTTACTAGGTTTCTTTACTTATTACCTCTTATGTAATTTTGCGCATTTCCTTGTTACTTTAGGGACTTACTATAAGTAGTCCTTTGTCGTTTGTAGCTGGAATTATTTATCATCATCTTATTGTTAATGAATATCCTCTCTTGTGTCTTGTGAGCCTTCTCAAGTTACAAACTCTCTCTCTTATCTAATCTTACTAATAGCTCGAGATTAGGAGCTAATGGACCTTAGTTCCTTGCTTATGTATTATATTAAGCCGAAACTAAGTCGTATGGTGTTCATTAGTGGGTCTTATCTGATGAGCAGCCTCACAATGCTATTAGAAAGGTTGAGTCAACCCATTTTGCTTCTTTGATAGTTCGAAGGACCCATTTTCAATCTTATGATAAGTCCTTATGATAAGTGAGCTCTAAGGCACATCGTATTTCCTGATATCAGAGCTTAAGGTTATGATCGATAGTTGAGTGTTTGTAGTAATTGGTTTTTGAAGTAGTTTACATACTTTTTTGTACTTTGTTTTCTCTATTATGAAACAAAGAAAGTGTTGAAGTTACTGTTTGATGTAGTGCTTAGTAATATTGTGTGGAATCTTTTGTTGGGTTGTGAACTTATTGGAGTCTTGTCGTAAGAATGTTGAATCCTAGTGTACAAGGAGAGATAGGTGATATTAAGAGTGATACTCTTAGTTATGGTTGTATTGGACAATAAACCCCTTAAACTATGGATGAACAGATATAGAACCTCATTGCCATTGTGACCAACTTGGTTGTGGTCGTACAAAGATTAGTGGAAGCTCAACCTTAAGAAAGAAATGTTGAATGTGAACAAGGTGTGTGAGACAGATTGAGAGGGCAAGGTATGAAAATTCAAGCGTTTGATGCTATGAACATGGAAGATGGTGAAGATGAGGATGAACACTTCCCTGAATATGATGAGCATGGGCTTCAAGTTCCTTGAGGGACTGAACACATCAAGGTGCAAGTTCCAAGCTTCTTTGGATGTGATAGTGTTGATGAATATATGGATTGGAAAGAGAAGGTTGAGAAGATATTTGATTTCTATGATTATGAGGATGCAGTGTATATTCAAGTAGCTGCTTTAGAGTTTTCTAGGTATGTAGCGATGTGATGGAAGAAGTTGCAAACCATACATCAACTGACTTGATGGGAAATATGAATTTGGAATGAGATGAAGTGAGTTTTGAGGAGTGGATTTGTTCTTGAGCACTATGAGCAAGATACTTTTTGACAGCTTTAATAACTCAGGCAAGGTAGCTAAACCGTGGATGAATATGTTCGAGAGTTTTAACTGTTGATGATTTAATGTGATGTAGATGGGCCAGAAGCACAAACTGTTGTAAGATTTATTTTTAGATTGCGACTTAATATTGGGAATATTGTGGAAGTACAAAGACTAAGAACTCTAGATGAGACTATTTGAATCGCTTAGAGAATCGAGCGGTAGAGGTGAAGTTAGCTCAATTGAGCTCTGAATAGCCAAGCTAGTATGTTGAATGGACTTGGCATGTTGAGCCGACTTAGATATGACTAACCTTAAGTAGTTTCGAGGTGGACCACTGAGGTCAAGTTCTAAGCAGACCTGATGAGGGTCGAGGTAAGGCTAAGGCTGAGGAGCTTGAGGTTAGGAAAGACCAAGGTCAGAGCTTAGGATAAAAGACTAAAGAAATTAGGTGCTTCAAGTGTCTCGGCTTCGGATATGTTGCTAGTCACTATCTGAATAGACATATGTTGACCATTAAGGATGAGAGCCCATAGATCAAAGTAGAGAGAGCAAGTGAAGGAGAAGAGGTTGTGGATGTTGGGCATTTATTAGAAGAATTCTAGGAAGATCTAGACACCTTAACTCGGCCTGAATTTGGGAAATATTGTATGTTCATCTGAAGGTATCTTAGTACCATTGCTATTGATGAGAATGAATATAGAGAGAACCTCTTTTACATGAATTGCTATGTTAATGGTAATCTGTGCTTTTTAATTATGGATAGACGAAGTTGTACCAATGTAATAACACAAAGAGTGGTGAAGGCTCTGAAGTTGTCGACTCATCTTCACCCCTTGACTTTATAAGATTCGTTGGCTCAATGAGAAAGGCGAACTCCTAGTTACCAAATAAGTTAGAGTGTCGATCTCCATTAGGGATAGATACAAGGATGAGGTGTTTTGTGATGTCCTCTAATGTGTGCTTTGCCCATACTTCTAGGTTGATCTTGGCTGTTTGACCTAAGAGTACTCTAGACAGATATAGGAAAACTTATATGTTTCAAAAGGATGGTAAGAAAGTTGTGTTAACTCCTATGTACCCTAAGGAAGTTCAACAATCCTAAGCTAAGATTTCCAAATCATTGTAGAAGAAATCCTTAGTAATTTCTCAAGCTCAATTTTCTAAAGAAGTTAAATTAGAATCTTGCGTCTTTCTGTTAGTTAGAAGGTTACTCAAGCTGAAAGATGAAGGAGCTTTGCTAGCTGATGTGCAGGCTTTACTTTGAGAATATGCTAACATGTTTCTTATTGAACTACCCAAAAGATTACCACTTCGTAGAGTATTGAACATTTTATTAACCTCTAGCTTAACGTGGCTTTGCCTAATTGACCTACCTATAAACTCAATCTTGAGTAGGCAATATAACTTAAGATGCAAATTAATGAGTTGAGAAAGAGGGTATGTTAGAGAAAGCATGAGCTCTTGTTCTTTGTCACAGTTTTCATACCTAAAAAGGATGGCTCTTAGCGAATGTGCATCAATAGTTGATCTATAAACAAAATCATTGTCAAGTATAGATATCCAATACATCAATTAGATGACATGTTGGATGAACTACATGGTACATGGATCTTTTCATAGGTAGATTTGAAGAGTGGTTACCACCAAATTAAAATGAGGCTAAGAGATGAGTGAAAGACAGTATTTAAGATGAAGGACTACCTCTTCGAGTGGTTAGTAATGCTATTCGGACTTCCAAATGTGCTAAATACATTTATGTGACTCATGAATCATGTGTTGAGATCATTGATTGGTAAATATGTTGTGGTTTATTTTGATGATATCTTAGTATATAGTGTTGACCTCTCATCTTATGTCAAGTACTTGAGATTTGTGTTTGATATTCTCTAAGTTGAACACTTGTTCGACAACATGAAGAAGTATACATTTTGTCATAGTGAAGTTGTATTCCTTGGATTTGTTGTATTTAGTAGAGGCATTCGAGTTGACGAGGAGAAAGTTTGAGCCATACTTAGTTGGCTAACCTTTACTAGTACTTCAAATGTGAGAAGCTTTCATGGTTTAGCTTCATTCTATTAGAGATTCATTTGAAATTTTAGTTTGATAGCCACCCTATTGATCAAGTTGACCAAAAAGAACTCGGAGTTTAAATGGTTAGAGAAGGCTTAGAGAAGTTTTTAGGATATCAAGTCCAAGCTAACTTTTACCCTAGTACTTGTATTGCTTGACTTTGATAAAGTTTTTGAAATGGAATGTGACACCTCTGGAGTCAGATTGGTGCAATTCTCATGCAAGAACATTAACTTATCGCATACTTTAGTGAGAAGCTTAATAGTGTTACTTTAAACTATTTTACATATGATAAGGAGTTCTATGCTCTTATCTGAGATCTTTAGAACTGGTAGCACTACTTGCTACCTCAAGAATTAGTCATCTATACAGACCATGAGTCCTTGAAGTATTTGCAAGGTCAGTAAAAGGTCTCTTAACATTACGTTAAATGGGTAGAATTCTTGGAAACTTTTTGCTATGTCATCAAGTATAAAAAGGGAAGCTCTTACAATGTTGCTAATGCTTTGTCACTTCAGCATATGCTCATTACAACCTTATAAGCTTGGATTCTTAGGTTAGGCACTATCCTAGATTAGTACAAGCAAGATCTGTACTTTATACCTATAGTAGTCAAATGCAACTATGGAGGAGTGGTAGATGGATTTAACTTGAACCAAGGATTTTTTATGAAGGGTAGACAAGTGTGTGTAACAAGCAGCTTAACTAGAGAACTACTTATTCGAGAAGCCCATGTTGGAGGCTTAACTAACCATTTTGGAAAGAAGAGGACCTTCGAATTGTCAAAAGAGATTTTTTTATTAGCCAGGGATGGTAAAGGATGTGTGTAAAGTTTTAGAATGATGTAAGGTGTGCAAGCGAGCCAAAGGAAGAAAGGAGCCTTATGGGGAATATACACCTTTACCTATACTTGATCAGCCCCAGATCGATCTAATCATGGATTTTAAGTTCAATCTACCTTGAACAGCTTAGAAACATGACTCTATTATGATAGTGGTCAATCAATTTAGCAAAATGAGCCACTTCATCCCTGTTATAGATGACTTTTATGTTATTAACCTCTTTTTCTAGGAAATTGTGTGGTTATACGGGATTCCCATAATTTTTTTTTTTTGATCATGACTCGAAGTTTACAAGTTTCTTTTAGTGAGCTCTATGGAAGAAGTTTGGCACTAAGTTGATGTTCAACACTTCTTATCATCTTCAAATAGATGGTCAGATTGAAGTTGTGAATAGAACAATTGGAAGTCTACTTTAAGCCATAGTTGGGAAGAATCTACATGACCAGGGTTTATGTCTACCTATCATCGAGTTTACCTACAATTGCTCGACCCACAACTCAACAGGCTAGTCACCTTTCAGGATTGTCTACAACATCAACACAAACTTACCTATAGACATGACTGCTAGCCTAACTTCTAGAGAAGAAAGTCAGACTAACCTATAGCAAGTTGAAGAATTTTAGAGACTACATAAGAGAGTTATTGAGCAATTAGCCAAAATAGTAGCTTAATAGCGAGAGTAAGGAACACAAGGGAGAAGGCGTATTGTTTATAATCCTAAAGATCTTGTATGGATTTACCTCAATAAAGAGCAATTCTTAGGAAAGAGGATGAACAAACTTAGGTCGAATGGTCCATTTAAAGTTTTGAGAAGAATTAATGATAATGCCTATGAGTTAGAATTACTAGAAGGATATAAGGTATTGCCAACATTCAATGTCTTCAATTTGACACCCTATATCCTAAAAGAACAAGTTGACTAAGATTTGAGAGCAAATCTTCAATAGCCCTAGGGAGTTGATGGAATACTAACCTCTAGACCTCTTACTTGAGCCCATTTCAAGGGCATATAAAATCTTGTAAGGATGATGCAATCTTTGTAGCTTAGCCATGATGAATTCTAGTACTAGGAAGGCATGCTATTGAACTCATTGAATGCCCAACTCGGACGTACCCAAATCTACTCTATCTCATGCCTAGATGCTGAGCTCGCGAACATCTTGAGTACAATTGACCTGTTAAGTGTTAGGAATCCTAATGCCGACCTACTACATGCTGAGTACCCGAATGCTAGCCTCCCAGCTTCTTCCTATTAACCTATTTCTTTACCTGAACAGCTCGACTCCAGTAATTCATTGCCCCATGTATAGAGAGAATGATAGCGCGCCACCTATCTCTACTTTTTCTAACATTGTACTATATTCTCTTGTTGTAATTGTCCCATTTTCCCTTTTTGGCAATGTATTAGGTTTCTTTACTTATTACCCCTTATGTAATTCCGTACATTTCCTTGTTGTCCCAGGGACTTACTATAAGTAGTTCCTTGTCATTTGTAGTTGGAGTTATTTATCATCATCATACTGTTAATGAATATTCTCTCTTGTGTCTTGCGAGCAACCTTCTTAAGTTATAAATCCTCACTCTTATCTAACCTTACTAGTAGCTCGAGATTAGTAGCAAGTAGACCTTAGGTCTTTGCTTATGCATCATATCAAGTTAAGACTAAGTTGTATGATGTTCATCGGTGGGTCATATCTGACGAGTAACCTCACGAAGCTACTAGAAAGGCCAAACAACCCATTTGTCCTTTTTTCGATAATTTGAAGGACCCATTTTCAATCCTATGATAAGCCTTTATGATAATTAAGCTCCCAAGCACATTACTTAAGATCAGTAAGAAATTGATTCTTTATCATCTTAAAGAAACTTTCAAAAACTCTAACAACTTGTGACTTATTATGAAGCAATTAAGTCAAAGTGCAACATGTATAACTATTAAGCAAAGTAAGAAAATAACAAGCACTAGATATATAGGAATCGAATGAGGACCCCAAACATCCATATCAATGAGTTGAAAAGCATAAGAAGATTGATGAAACCTTGTAGCAAAAGAATTATGTGAGATTTTGCTAGATAAAAAGTACCACAAAAAAACTCATTTAAATTTAGATGTTTACAAATATCCAAGTGTTAAGTTTAGAAATTGAAGAATTACTGAGGCCATTATCCAAGATAATGAATGAAATTTGCATTATTACAAGATGTAATAATAGAAGAGGAAGCATTTGATACAACTTCATTATAGAAACTAGGAATCTTGACCTCTTTAGATTCCAAAATGTATAACCCATGCATAGCTTTGAACAACACAATGTTTGATTACTTTTTGGGTTTTGGAATACGATGAATAGATGAAAGATTATGAGTGAAGTTTCAAACAAATAAAATATTGTGAAGAGTTAATGAGGGATTAGTATAGATTGATTTAGCTAATTAAATAGTCTTGGAAGTACCATTTAGGAAATGAATTGAAATTGGATGAGGTAATGAGCAAATATTAATAAACCAAGGGCGAAAAAGATTGATTTAATCCATAAAACCTAAGTTAACAATCCATGAACTAAATTTGTTATTCAAATTACTAAAAAAAGAGGACGGAGATGGGGTACCTACAAATCGGACAGTGTTCACTGATGAATTTTCTTGTCTTTGCTAAAGTTTTATGCATTTGAGATATTCATGATATAAAGTCTAAATAATATGTAGACCAACAATGCCTAATGCTTTAGGGGATGAAATAGAAGCCGCTATATTATGAGAATCACTCAATACGTATAAAGGAGTTTGCATATTCTAATATGTCTTAGAAACAACACATTTAGCAGATGTCTTATTGAAACCTTCAACACTTTTCTTTTCCTTATACCAATCAGGGAAGCCTATCAATTGAAAATAGTTTTCATTGTATGTCCTTCACCGTTGCAATGTTCATAAACAACCTAAATTTCCCTTTCTTTCATTTGACAGTATTCTTATTAGCTATTATATGAGCCATATCGAATGTAATATTATCATAGTCATTAAAAGCAATTAATGTAATTTCCTTTTGTTTTTCCACTTATTGAACTATGTAATAAGCTTTATTAATGGATGCCAATGGATCGATGAGAAGTATGTGATCATGAATTGAATCAAAACCTTCATTCAATCCCATCAAGAATTGCATCAATCTAGTTTGTGACTCAAAACCAAGAATTCTTTCTTTTTAATCTACATGTAGAATACCATTCACCCATACTCACAAGATGGATAACATTGCAAAGTTGGAGTTTATCTTGCTAACTTTCCAATCTAATGTAATGCGCACATACTAATTGATCCAATTGTTTTAAGTTACTAATTTCATATTATAATTGAAGGATAAAAGGCCCATTGCCCTATCCATATTGCTTGCACAATTCATTCTACAATACGAATGAAGACTGTGATAACATGCTTAACATGGAATTATGTATCCAGCAATGCACTATATAGCCTAAGGGATCTTGATTAGGTTTAGTAATACTCCCATTCATAAACCTAACATGAGTTTAGCATCTAGCCTTATCTTAACAAAGTGACTGCAAGCCAAAAAATTCACTCCACTAAACATGATATTACACATTACCATACTAGGACTATCCAAACTCGATATATAAAGTGGATTATAACTAATTTGATCAACTTATAACATTTGCCTTTGATGTGATTGAGAATTCATGATATCAAAGGATGAAAAAAAACAAGCAATACTATAAAGAAACGCTATATATGCACCTTAATACTTTGATACAATGTGAAAACTAAAGATCTTATGCTCATTATAGTAGTAAGAAGAAGAATGTGAGAATTTGAATGATAGGACATTGAACTAAATTGTTTGTAATCCTAGTAACAGAGTCCATAATAGAGAAGAAACACTATTTATATAGAGAAGAATCAACTAACTGATTGCCATAATATCTGAACACCAAATTGCCAGCTAAATATGTACACATGGAAAAGATAATTGAAATATAAAATAAATGAAAACTTCATCTTCATAATGTAGAATCACTATTTTCTAATACTTGATAGTTTTAATATGGAAAATGATACCAAAAGGGCTCTTGCAACAAAAGTAGCATGTATGATGAAATTAAAATCAGTATTTCTTCTTTACAAATGCAAATGAAGAGGATGTGAAAAATATATCTTTGATGCAAAATATCAGTCCTCATATTCTTTTAAAAGAAAAAAGGGTACATATATGGGTACTAGCATGAATGCATAGGAAAGATAATTTTCGTATTTAGAATAGTGTTCAAATGGAGTTCACAACTTCTTTCTGTATCATAGTTGCCTAGGTGATGGTTTGGGCGGTGAATGATGGGAATCAGGCTATCGGACCATTGACCCGCAACTTAGCCTGAGGACTAGAAGGACTGGCAAGACAAATCCTCTTATTTTAATCGACCTTTGCTAAGGCCTAGTACTTCTATGTCGAGTTACCCTTTATATCGAGCTAAATGACTGTCCATCTCTTTATAGTGTACTGAATTGAAGAATACTCACTTGCACTCAAGCCATCCAATGACTCGGCAGCTTTCTTGCTGAGAAATCGAGATAAAGAGACTCCTGCCTCATTAAGCCACTCCTTCTTGGATGAGTAAGCTATCTGTACTTTTTGTTTACATTTTCTAACAGCCTCACCAATGTAGCATCGCCACGTGTATAGTATCATATGTGGAATTTGTTGCATCAATTACTTCTTCATTCGTCATTCATTCCTTTTGTATTTTCTCATTAACCTTTTGAGCTTTCTACAAGTTTAGACCCATCTAGTGATCGGTCTTGTTTGTTCTTGGTCATGGTTCGCATTGGTGAAGAGAGTGAGAGAGAGTAGGAGGGGGAGGCAAATGTGAATAGCTGTTGAAAAATTAGGGTTTTTCTTCTTTATAGAGATAAAGTTATGTTTTGATATTAGTGGGTAAGATTGTAGTATGATGATTTTGATGGGGGTACTTTAGATAAATAAGAGCAATTTCAGTATTATGTAGCTATTCATAAATCTAAGTAATGAATTCGTACACATTATTTTCTTTATTAGAGATTCATTCTAAAATTGCTATTATAGAGCTATACGGCACTTAAGTGTTATAATAACTCTTATATAGGAAAGAGAGAACGAAATGGGTATACGGCCAAATAAACGGGCCATAGATGATATATTCTTTTTAATTCTAGGCATTTTATCATTATACAAAAATCAAATAGATGACAAATGAAGCCTTAATATGTATAAAAGCAAAAACAAAAATATAGAACACCTATACAACCATCTCATGATTGACTTTAGGACATCTAGATTTGATGCGTCTCTGAGGTCGTACATATAGAGAAGTACAATGACGAACAAAAATGAAAAGAAAACAAAGGGGATTTAGCAAATTCAAGTAGTTATCAGCTGGATATGATACACCAAATGATCTTATTTAGCCTAATCTTGACATGTGATATGACACACAAATGTAGTATTAAGATTGCTTACCACTAACTCTTACTAAAGAAGTCAAATAAGAGCTAAGGATAAGAGAGAACACATAGGTTACTTTGCAAAAGGAAATTGTAATTCAATAATGAACGTATGTTGTTTGCGTTTAAGGAAAAGAAGGTTTATATACTAGCCCTACTAAGGTTATAAGTGTATGAGGAAAAGAAAAAAATGATAAGATGCAAAAGATTCCTTAAATATACTACAAGGGGTAAAAATGGCAAATAATGCCCTATAAGGAAATGTAGAGAATCCTTTTGGAATGTTGTACCGGAAGACGTGTCAAGTGGTGATTGGTGATCTGCAACACTTTTGGTCTTGTTGAAGTGAATTCTAGGATAGCTTGGAATTTGTAAGACTTAGCTTAAAAGAGGTTGGTAGGTTAGAAAATTGGGTAGACTTGGTTTGGATTAGGTTAGAGCTTGGGTATTCAAAGTTATTTAGAGTTTCTCCAGGTTTAGTGGTTAGGCAGCTCGTCTTAGATAGATGCCTAGTGCTCAAAGCTTTGAAGTTGAGTTGATCACAACTACGGTGGTACTTAGGTTAGTAAAAGTGTAGAAGTCTAAGATCAATGAAGGAATCTTGGTCGTAGAAGTGTTCTTGAGCTAGTACACGTTGAGTTAGTCCTTACAATCTTCTAGCTTGACTTTGTATGGTTAGTTTAATGAGTTGATTCCTGTTAAGACTAAAACTGCTATCAAGGTCCATGCCATCAAGATCTCTCCATCCATTATCATATATGGATTCTTTCATTGAGTTGATGCCTCCTTCAAGCCTAATTACATCAAATTCCATGAATCCTTACTTTCTATAAACAAGAATCTTCTTAGTTTGTAGAAAGCTATATCACAAACCATTCTGGTTATCATTTTTGTTATGATATGATCTTTAAATATAATTATAGATCAACAAAATATATAGAATGAGACTACCATGTAAATGGAAGAGAGAATTTAATATATAAACTTTAATGTGAAAAACTTCAAAATAAGGGAAGAAAACCATGGACCAAAATAGAACAAATGTATGCAGTGATAGGGGGTATCACTAGGATGGTTTCTAGTAGAGTTCTTGGTGGTCTAGCGATTGCTGATGGTGCTTAACTTGCAAAAAGCCTCATGTAGTGTAGCTAGTGAGGGCCCTCTAATGCTTAAGTTAGTGGGAAGAGTATTGATAATTGAGATAGAGAATTGGTTAATAAATGTCGAAAGGAAATCTAATTTGTCAAGCATGACTTTTTTCTCCCCGGCTTTATGAATAAGTTTTCTTTAAATTGATCAATACTAAACCTTACCTATTTAATATTGACCCTCAACTAGGGTTTGAAGAAAATCTGTTCTTTTAATTTTGAAAACATTTTGGAGTCACCACTTGACCGGAGTTGGAAAAGAGAGTTAAATTATAACCAATTGGGTGGATTGGTTATAATTTAGCTATTGGTCTTTTTGATAAAACCAACATTATAAACGATTTTAAGAACTAGAAATTGAGTCCAAAGGTCAAGCTTTTTAAACTCTCATTTGTACCATTAACTTTCCAAATTTAGATTTAATCTTAAAAATCATCTTTTTTTAAAAAATTATCTTAAGAAATGAAGCTTAATTATCGATTAGGTTAACTCGAGTGAAACTACACCAAAAATGGAAGAAATGGGTTTTTTCGTTTTTTACTATCGTCCTGTACTTGTAGGTGCTTACGTACCCAATATTTGGGATTAGATGTACGTGGTTCTTTTTTGTAAAACTTTACTATGTTAGATTCGTTTTTAATTTTGAAAAACACGCTAAGTTTAAGTTTTTAAGTAGATTCGATTTTTTTAGAAAAGATCTAAAAGGTCCTAAATTCGGGTTTTATTTTTGAAAAATTCTAAAGAGAACCATGTTTGAAAAATACGATTTTTCTTAGTGTTAAAACAATTTTTATTCACTAACCAATTTTTATCTTATTATTATTATTATTATTATTATTATTATTATTATTATTATTATTATTATTATTATTATTATTATTTCTCCTCATTTAAATCTTAACCGAAAATAAAAAAATAAACAAAAATGATAAACTTAAGCTTTTCTCTCTTTTCTCTTTTCTCTTTTCCTTTTTTCTTCTCCTCTTTTTCCTTTTTTTTCCTTTTCTTTTTCTTCTTTTTTTAATCACATTTACAAATACATGAGTAATAAATAAAATAAAATAAATAAATAATTTTTTGTTAAAAAAGTGGTAGTTAGCTTGAGTTGACTTCAAATCAGCTCGAGTTTCATAATGAAGAAGCCAACAGTAATGGTGGGGGATGATTTGACTTGATATAACCATCAATTGAAGGGGGAAAAGTATTTTTTTGTGGGTTTTAGATTGGGGATATGGGGGGTAGGATCAATGCGTTGGTGGTGTGGTTTGGGTTGCTTTTGCTGGTAGTGGCTTGTGGTGGTTGCCAATGGTGATGTATGGTGGTTGTTGGAAGGTAATAGAGGGTTAGGTCTTGGTTTTTTTACCATAAAGAATCAGTAATGGTAGTGGTTTTAGAAGACGATGCCTAAAGAGAGAGATTCGAAGAGAGAGAGAGAGAGAGTTTGTGAGTGGGACCCTCTTAAAGTGATGATTGAGGTCCTATTTATAGTGTAATATCCTATAAATCAGTAATCAAGGCATGAGCATCTAAATATTAGGACAAAGCCCTATTCTTGTATGATTAGGGTTAATAGTTGATTTAAGATATTCGGAAAAATAAACCGGTTAGGTTAGAAGCTTACGAAAGACATAATAATTTTAATCAAGGAATTCTCATACGTTTAGAAGTTCATAATATAATACAATCAAAATAGTGAGAATTTATTCTATATGAGACCCTAAAGTCAAATTTAGGGCAATCGTAATTAAATTTAGGACTTTTTGGAAAACATATTCGATTAAGTCCAAACTTTACAATTAAGTTAGAAAAGTTAGTTGAAACGATCCAGTAAGATTAGATTTAAAAAATAATGACCAAAAATCATAATTTTAGCCTTAAAAATGTGATTATTCAATATAGTATAAAAATAATCGAAACCCCTAAAACTAAGCTTGAAATGTGATGGGACTTAAAGATAAGTTAATTAGGCTATAAAGGAAAATAAAATAGCATAATATACTATACGAGTATGCACGTATTTTTATGAGTTAGTTCGTACATATAATAAATATACCTGTAAATTAACCTCAAATTATATAATTATGCATAATAAGCGATAAAATCACAAAAATCAAATAGGAAATATGTTTTAAAAATAAAAGATATGTTAGAAACATAATTATATGAGTATAGTTATACGCTATACACGATACGCGATACATACAGGATATATACTCGTATATAAATAAAATAACTAAATATTAATATTTAATCAAAATATCTATTTAAGCTTATCTAAAAGATTGAAAAATGTTTGGAAATTGCTGGAAAAAATGTATCATCCTCATTTTAAGTCCTTAAGCTAGATCAAAAGCAAGAAGGTTAGAAAATTAATACCTCATACTTGCAAATTCCTTAAAAGAATAACCAAATAAATAAAAAAATAATTACTTAATGACTAAGAAAAATTCTAACTGTCCTAAAAAATTATGAATAGGATACTAGGACTTAGATTTAACATTTTGGTAACAAAAAACACTTAAGGAAAATTTGAAAAAATATTTGGAAAAAATAGGAAAAACAAAGCAAGGACCAACCTAGCTTCCACCACCATAGAGCACTACCAATTCCTTGGCAACCGACATACCCCTACTGACAAACCGTAGTCGAAGTACCGATAAATAGGTCGGTTAATTTTTTGCCCTATTTTTCTTATAAGTTCCAAAAATGTTAAATTAAGTTAGAAAATTATATATAGGCTATTTTAGATATATTTTCATGTTGTAATTTTATTTTTGTAAAATTGTAATTATTTTATGCACATGATTCATTTGAATTTCAACTTTCAAAATAAATACATTAAATGATGTAGTTTCAAGCTCAAAATTTTTGTGTAGGATATACATGATATATAAATAATTCTATGTAGTCTGATTTTTTTATGTGAATATTTTTAATATTTATTGTATTTTTTGGCCTAAAAATATCTAGAAATTAGGGTGAAAATGTGAAATAAATAGGTTTTATGAAATTAAATGGTGAAATTGACCTATATTGATTTCTAATGAAGTATAATGATGTTAGCATAGGTTGAAAATAATTTTGTGCAAAAAGAATCATATTTGGATAATTAAGTGTAATTTAGGGGTAAATTGGTAATTTCGAATATATAGGCGATGAATTGATAACTCGAAACTAAGTGATGACTGAATTCCAAATATTTTTAAGAGTCCATAAAAATTTTTTGGGAAATTATTTGATAACTAGAGCTATTTATTACCAATTTATGTAGTAAAATAGCTTAAATAACAAATCTATACCCAATTTTAATGATAATAGGTTAAAATATGATAAATAGTTGAATAAAAACTATCTATATGTGTACTAGTTAGATTGGATAAAAATTATATTTTAAATATATTTAATAATATTTTAATAACCGAGATATGTTATAGAGGTACTAAGGTTAGATAATATCTATATTATAGGTTATATTAAAAAAATAGGTAAAATATAGTTTAATAATATAAATTATGTATAGTATGATAATATTTGATTAGATACGTATAACTGTATTAAAAAATCAAATTACCAGTTAAAAGTTATCTCTAGAAATAGGATCCGTAATACGTGTTATTAAGTCTGTACAAACCTAACAACACTATTTTTACTAAAATCGGACAATTTTAGGTAATATAACCTATAACTTTATAATATTACTAGATTTAATTAATTAAAAGTATGTTTTGATACAATCAAAATAATATATTATATATAATAGTATAATTACGTATATTATTAATAATTAATAACTTAACTCGATGTATATATATATATATATAATATAATAAAACTATATATTATTATGATAATATAATTTATATATATATGTAACCATTTTAGATAAAACCTTAATGTTTTCGTAATTATTACGAAAATTGAATTTAGGTTTTATATATATAGGGCCTTCTAGTAATCGGACCGTTGACAATATGGGTTTTTCGAAGTGAGCATTAGGATAGGGTAAGTGGAATTAATGCTTTAAAACATTTTTGGGTATTATTTCAGAATATCTGTAGACCTTGGTGTGTATTGGCTTGTGATTGTAGGTAATGTTTGTATGTGTGCAGCGCTTATGGTTGGGTTTTGATTTGCTATAATGAGAGCTAAGCTCCATGTTATGATTATTCCATGAATATTATGTTTAAATTGTTTAAGCGTTATTAATCACCCTAGGGGTAATGACTAGGATTCTTGAGCTAAACATGGACTCTCTTTGATGAGGATAGCTGAAATAGTCCTTTCCCAACCCTTAGTCGAACTAAGTGACATGAGAGGAGGTTGCGGCAAGATTGAGAGTCGTAGTTTGAAGGTGGTCATTGGAGGAGGGTGTTCTCTATTACATAAGCTTCGATTTGGTTTTGATTCGTAAGTATGTGACATCAATCTCCTCAACCTGGATTAGAGTCGGTGTAATTTCTCTGATCTTACGATGAACTGGATAATATCGTGCAATGGCATTTTCTTGTATATGCATTGCATCTAATGTGCTGAGTACATACTTTTGCCTCTGCCCACTTATTGAGCAAGTTGTCGCTCATTCCCCTATAGTTTGTTTTACATGTTCCAAATGGATTACAAGTGCTTACCCAACACTAAAACAGTAGTAAACTGAGACAGGAAATGAGATACAATAAAAGATGGCTGGTTATTGTCTTTAGTATTAACATTTTACACAAGACTCCTCAAAAGGCTTAGTAGTTTTCAATATTTTAGTTTGTATGTGAAATGACCGGTACCTGTAGGATTTACTGCTACTCTTTTATAAGGTTAAATTACAAGTTTATTTTTAATAAATTATTTCAAAGGACTACTCCATAGGTTTATATCAAATAGATATTGAATTGAACCCTTCAAAAGGGTAGAGTCAAGTAAACCTGATGTAAACTAGGTCTAGGATAGTAGTTGTGATAATAGTTTCTATCTTAAGATGGCTCATGTGGTGGGATTGTTATGACTTCACCTTTTTGGGGCATGATATATAGCCTTAGAGGATTGAGTTAACTTTAGGAAGTTTAGGAATTTTGAAAATCACTATTAAAGCATGACGACCTGAAAATATTTTTTCAATTTTTGAACTTAATTCTTACTGCATAGGAAGATGAACTTGGATGAAGTTTTATCTCTATTTAAAGTATGCCAAGTGTACTACATGATTTCATTGTTAATTTGGTGAAATCATGTAGTAAATGGGGTTAAAAATGACCCTAAATTGAGCACACAAGAGAAGGAAATAACTAGAAATTTGGAAAAAAAAAAGGAAGAAGAAGACTAGGGGCCGGTGGGCATGTGCTATGTGCCCCCACGTGGAAAGTGGAAAAAGAATTGAGGTACACCAAATACGCCCCTTGCCCTTTTTCTTGCTAAAATGAATTAAGGCCTTGGGCCTTGCTTAAATTATGCGGAACGGGTTTTAAAACTGGGTCTAATCCCTTATCTTTTTTTTTTCCTAACTAAAATAAAAAATAAATAAAAAATAAAACAAAAAGAATGAATCTTACCTTCCCTTATTTCTCTAAATTTTCTACTTTTTTGTCATTTTCATAAATTATATATATTTTTATTTTTCCTAAATTAAGACCCTTAAATAAAATAAAATAAAAGGGAAAAAATGGGGTGCATATAGCTGCCTCTCTTTGTGATGAAGTTTGAATAAAATTTTGTCACAAAGGCAATAAAGACACTATTATTTTGCCTTAGGGGTAGAATTTGTCCTAAAGAGCACTATAACTAGCTAGTTGTCTTAGGTTTAGTCCATTGGGGATTTGGTGAAGGGTGAAAGAGAGAGGGATTGCTCTAAGAGTTAGTTGAGTGAGTTTAAAAAATTTTGGTCCCCTAGGAGCTGGTTAGAAAGATTGGTTTGAAAACTTGTTTGTGCCCTTTTGAGTTGATTAACTTAGGTGAACAGGAAAAACGTTCCTTGAGCTGGTTAAGACCCTAACAAGATGTTGAGTACTTGGTTATACTCCTATGAGCTAACTAACCTAGGTGAATGGGAGAAGAGCTCCTTGAGCTGGCTAAGACCTTAAAGAGATGTTAAGGACTTAGTCATGCCCTTATGAGCTGACTAACCTAAGTAAATGGGCAAAGTACTCCATGAACTGGCTAAGACCTTAAAGAGATATTGAGGACTTGGTTGGACCCCTCCAAGTTAACTAACTTAGGTAAGAGTGTCTTTAAGGAATTAGCAACCCTTAACTGGAATGGATTTGGAAAATCTAGTCATGCTCTTCTAAGCTCACTAACCTAGGTGGGGGCATTTTTAAGGGACTAGCAACCCTAAATGGGAATTGATTTTGAAAACCTGGTTATGCTACTTTGAGCTTACTAGCTTAGGTGGGAATGTCTCTAAGGGACTAGCAACCCTAAATTAGAATTAATTTGGAAAACCTGGTCGTGCTCTTTAGAGCTTACTAACTTAGGCAGGAGTATCTCTTGGGGACTAGCAACCCTAAATGGGAATTGATTTTAAAAACCTGGTTGTGTTACTTTGAGCTAACTAACTTAGGCGAGAGCGTCTCCAGGGGACTAGCAACCTTAAATTGGAATCTATTTGGAAAACCAGGTTGTACTCTTTGAGTTCGCTAACTTAGGCAGGAGTGTCACTAAGGGACTAGTAACCCTAAATTAGAATCGATTTGGAAGACCTAGTTGTGCTCTTTTAAGCTTACTAACCTAGGTGGAAGCATTTCTAGGGGACTAGCAACCCCAAATTGGAATCGGAAAAGTGTCTTATGGGCTTGCTAAAAGGAATCAGTGATGAAAGGAAGTACCTTATGGGCTTGCGCAAGAGAAATTGGTGAAGAGAAGTGCCCTTATGGGCTTGCTAAAAGAACTTGGTAAAGAGAAGTTCCTAAAAGGTTGTCTAGAACCCTTATAAAGAATAAATGCGGGGTTAGTGCTCTGAGAGCTAGTTTCAATCCTAAAAATGAAAAAAAGAGGGGTCGGTGCTCTAAGAAGTAGCTATAACCCTTAAAAAGAACAAAAGAGGGGTTAACGCTTTAAGAGTTAGCTAGAACCCTAAAAATGAATAAAAGAGGGGTCAACATTTTAAAAGCTAGCTAGAACCTTAGAAATGAAAGACAAGACAATGCCTTAAAGGCTGGTTAGGGTCCAGAAGATGGTACAAAGGGTAAATGCCCTAAAAAAAAAAAAATCCAAAAAGATTGTAAGTACTGGTTATTCTCTAAGGAGATGTAGTCCAAATTGAATGTTCAAAAACCAATGTGCTAACATCATGTGGAAGTACTTACTTGGCCTTGTTAATAGCACCCAAACTATTAAACCTTTCTTTGAAAAGTCCTATCAAAACCAACTAACTCATTCTTCAAAATGAATTCAATCTTTGATCCCTTGTTGTCAATTGAATTGATCTTGGTATGGAGCTTCTGAGACTTTACTGGCTCTTTTAATGAAATCACAGAAATAAGCCTGATATAGAATGTTACCTACTGTTTTTGTCCATCGACGGGTTGTTTTCTAGTAAATATCTATCGTGAGGTGATTGCTTATCTGGACTTTGCCTTTCCCTGAAAGATAGACAATAAAAACTCTCTATTGAGGGAGATTAATCCGTAATAAAGTATTTTAAAGGGTTTTGTTAATCACCAAGGTTCTATATCTCACTTTTCAACTTCTCTCGTGTTTTCAGTGTATGGGTCTAATTAAATAAAGTAAGGGAGTTGGACCTTTTAATGGAGCAAGATGAGAGGGTGATGATTCCAATATCGACAATTGCTAAGGATACCAACTTTGCTCATAGAGAGAATGAAAATTAGACTACAATAACATTCAAAACGACCAACATTTATGGGTTTAAGTAAAAATTTCCATTGACTTCTCATGGATATTACAACTTTATAATGACGACATTTATAAAGTCTCCCAATTATGGACCATTTATTTGAGGCAAAATTAAAGCCCCTCCTAGTAATACTCGCTTCACGACATAAGGGTCTCCATAATTGGGACCAAATTTTCCTCTAGAGTCTTGTACATTAGGCAAAGCCTTTCTCAACACCATATCACCTTCTTTAAAGTTTCTGGGTCATACACTTTTGTTGAAAGCCCGATCCATTCTTTCTTGGTAACATAATTATGACATAGGGCTATCAATCTTCTCTCACAAATTAGATTCAATGGCTCGATGTGTTTCTTTACTCAATCAGCTTTGTCCAACTAGGTTTTTGATAGTACTTTGAGAGACAAGATCTTAACTTCTACTGGTAACATTGCTTTTGATGTGAATCAAGCTATTGGACCTTTGACCCGTAGTCGAGCTTAAGGGCTAGAGGGGCTGGCATGACGAATCCTTTTGTTCTAACCAACCCTTGTCGAGGCTAAGGTTAAGTACTTCTTTGTCGAGTCACCTTCTATGCCGTACCATATGGCTACCCATTTTTCTGTAGTATGTTGATTTGTTGATTACTCTTTAGTACCGAGTTGACCAATTACTCGGCATCTTTCTTGCCATGCCAAGAAGCCGAGAGAGCCATATTTGCTCAGATAAGCCCATCTACCTGTACTTTTTGTCCGCATCTTTTAATGACCTCGCCAATGTAGCATTGCTATGTGTACAATATTATGTGTAGAATTCGTTGCACCAATGATTTTTTTTTTTCTAGTATATTCATTTTTACCCTTTTGTATCTTGTACATTACTTTCTTAGGAAATACCCTTTTTGTCTTTTCCTTTTTAGGCAGGTTGTCCTAACTTATAGGTATAAATACCCTTACAATTGTAACTGTAATGATATCAGGTCATTCTTAATACACTTGAGTATTTTCTTCCTTATGTAAACACTGTTTGTTTACTTTCGGCATCACTCTTATCTTTCCTCTTAAGAAAGCTTAGGTGGCAAGTAACCTTGTTAGAACGATTCGTGCATCATATCGAATTGTATCGTGAGTCTTTAGAAGATCTATTGGTGCGTCATATCCTTTGGAGCTATTCGTAAGTTGTTGCTTATTGTTTCATTCTTCATTTTTCCCTTTCACACTTTCCCCACTAATCCTCTTTTGAGCTTTCTGTAAGCTTGGACCCATCCAATGTCTTGCCTTATCTGTTTTTGGTCACACTTTGCAACATCTTGGTATTAGAGTAGAGGTTTTGTGTAAATTATAGTAGTTCTTCTTGAAGTTTTGTTATACTCTGTTTTGCATGTGTGAAACTAAGTAAGTTACTGTATTCAATTGACTGCTATGTTGTTAACTGTTAAATTCTTGAAGTGTTTGTTTAAGATTTGAACATGTGAGGAAAAATGATAGACCCAAGTATGAATGTTGGTATAGGTGATGACGGTGGAGTTATCTACCATGGATGACAGTTTTAGGGAACTCCCAGAAGTACTGATGAAAGGCTTGATGAGGTAGGTAACCTCTTAGTAGATATGACTTGAGCTATTTATGCGTTGCCTTGTCGACCTCCTAAGGCCATATAAAACACTCCCCAAGCTGCTCAACCTTTTTGAGGTCAGAACCCAGCTCGACCTATTCAAGGTGGAAGAGTTGGCGAACGAGTAAGGCAAATGATAGACTTGAAAGATCTTGATAAAGAGAAAAAGGAGTATTTTGAAGAAGAGCGAGTACAAGTCCCCAGAGCATCCAACCATGTGAAGCTTTGAATTCCAAGTTTCTATGGACTTGGGAATGTTGATGGATATCTAAAGTAGGAAGAGAAGGTAGAGTGTATGTTTGATTATTATCAGTACGAGGATTATGAGAAGGTGAGAATTGCTGTTGTTGAGTTCTTCGGCTATGCTGCCATGTGGTGGAAGAATTTGAAGCCATGAGGAGATGAAAGGGGTATTAAGAGATTAATACTTGGCCAGATTCTGCTAGAAACCTATCTTCAAGACACTTTCACTTGGCTTTAAAAGTTGAGATAAGTAGGCCGAGTAGTTGATCAGTATTGTTGAGCCCTATTTTAATTTCCTTAATTTAACCTATATTAAACCCAGTACGCTTAATATAAATTACTTGACATTAAGCTAAAAAAAATATTTTTAAAAAAATTTAGAAATTGGAGTTGCTAACCAGTTTAATTGGTAAAAAAATAAAATTAGGGTTTTCGAGTAGGAAAACCCTAATTTGACCACTAGTCTACGGATATTATAAAAAAAATTAATTTTTAGAAAAATTGAACCAGAAAACTGTGTTCGGGGGCTAATTTATTAAGATTAAGTCATCATGTGAAAATTCAAGGAAAAATTGATGGGCCTTATTTTTGTAATTTTTTAAATATAAAAAATATACCTAAATTCACAAAATGTAACTAAAAATGATTTTTATTGTTTTTTTATTACGAATTTCTAAAAAAAAGGGAAAAAAATTTTTTAAATGGTTGCCCCGAAGGTGTTTACGTACTTGCTACTTGAGATCAAATTGGTCGTAGTTCTTTTTTTTTTTTTATAAAATTTTTGGTGAGTAGGTCATTTTTATATTAAAAAGTTAGTCAAGTTTATGTTTTTGATCAACTTATTATTTTAAGAAAAAAAAACCCTAAGAAATCTAATTTTTCCAAATTAAATAAAAAACCCTAACTAACTAATTCTTTTTGGAAAAACTCAATTTAACATTTTTTATTTTTCAAAACCACTATGTATAAAAAAGTGTCTTTCTTAAATCCTAACGATAAGATACAATCTAGATATGTTTATTTTCTAAAAAAAAAAACACGATCTTACTAAAAATGTAATTGAGCTAAATTTATTAAAAATTGAGATTATTAAAAAAAAAAAACACACAATATGAAAACAATAAAAACTTGCACTAAAAAAATAAATAAATAAGTTTGTAAAAATAATTAAATTAACTAATAGAATAAAAATAAGAAAATAAGAAATTTTACCTATGAGTCGAGTTACACGTTAAACACTATTTTTGGATGGTCACGAGTGTGATCGAAGGCGTATTAGTTGCTGTTTGCACTTATTACGGGTGTGATCGAGGGTATGTTGGTTTTTATTTCCACTAATCATGGGCGTGATGGTTGGTGCGTTGTTTGTTGTGGTCATGTGTTTGTGCTTATGTATAACATATGAGTTGGAGTTTGTATCATGCATTTGCGTATAGCGTATGTACAGTGCTATCATGTGTCCAAGTGCAATTAATGAATAAGGGATGTCTATTTGGAATTGAGGTCGCGTGGCTATTTGCGTTGTTGCGCTATTTGTTAATCAGGAGCAAGGACGTTTAGCTGCTACAGTGTGTGTAGATCTAACTTGTTGTATGTGAGGATGGGAGACGTGGTAGCAAGGATTCGATTGTAGATCGTGTATGCTGTCGTGAATTAAGATGGTAAGGGACAAGGGTTATTGTTGTTGGTGAGAGTAGGAGCTGTTGGTCAAAGTTGTTGGTCAAATGTTATTTGGCGTTCGGGGGAATCGACGTAGAGCAATGGTTTAAGCAGTTGAGTTTGGATTGCATTAGGGGCAGATTGGACAGGGGGGTTATGGTAGTCACTGTTAGGTGTTGTGGGATGTGGGGTAATGGTTGTAGGGTGTAATGACAGTGGTGTTTTGTGGTGTTTCAACAGTGGTGTTGGTGGTTGTGGGCGGTGGTGCTTTAGAAAGTGTGTGGCGTATGGAAAATAAAAACCATCCTTAACTTTCCATCGATGTGCTATTTATAAATTCAAAATCAAATCTTTCATATTGAAGATATGATTATGATTTGTCAAGGATTTACCCTAACTTCTAGAAACCCTAATTTATTTTGGCTTTTTTTTTTATTCTTCTAAGGCCTGATTCGATCCGATCAGATCCGCTACAATTTAGCCCAATAATTTCCTAATCTGATTTGAGCCCTTAAATTAGATGAATTTTTATTTTATATTGGTCTAGCCCAAAATTAATTAAGCTCATATTGTCACTTAATTCGACAATCCAACTCAATTCAATTCAACACAACACGACTCGACTTATGACTCAACTTGCTATGACTTGGCCTTTTTTTTCATTTTTTTCTTTTAATTTTATTTTATTTTTTATTATTTTTTATTTTTTAATTTTTTTGTTCATTTATTACTTGACTCAATTAACAAAATTGATAAAAAATTGACAAAAATGAGGTGTCTATAAGTATATTTAAGACATTCAAATGCTTACGATACGTTGTGGGTTGAGAGGAGACATTCGGGACATTGTACAGCTTCAACAATTCGACACAATAGATGAAGTTGTTAGGGTTTGGACATATGGCTACTTTGTACCCAAATTGAAGGACGATGGTCATCAAGGGAGACATCCCGAAGCTAGAAGTAGAAAGTACTGATGAAGAACCTAAGGAAGAGGAGGGGGTTCCTATTAAGAAATAGTAGATTGAGGAGGACATGTTTCCTAAGGACTTAGATGAGTTACTCATAGTTGTCCAATGCACTATGAACTTGGAACTCTTGTGAGAGAAGGAGTAGAGAGAAAATTTGTTCCATACTACCTTCAAGGTAAATGATCAGATGTGCATCCTCATCGTAGATAGTGGAAGCTGGACCAATGTAGCATCAGTCGATCTTGTTTCAAAACTGAAGTTGCCAACTGTTGTACATCCGAGGCTGTATAAGTTGCATTGGTTGAGTGAGAAAGAATCATTATATGTCATTCAGAAAATACTACAGCCGATCACTATAGGGAATTACTCCGACCAAATTCTCTACGATGTATTGCGCATGTATACTTCCCACGTGTTGCTAGGAAGACCATGGTTGTTTAACAGGAGAGTTTTGCATGATAGCTACATGAACACTTATATGTTTGAGAAGGATGAACAGAAGATCACACTGAACTTGATGCCTCCAAGAGAAGTTCATAAGTTACAGAGGAAACTTGCTCGTGGATCAAAAAAGGCTTTGGTGATGAGTAGAGTTGAGCTATGAGAGGCCATCAATGCTAATGAGCCAACCTTCATGTTAGTGGGGCAACTACTGGAAATAAGGGAGCGGGGTGAGTTATCTTAGGAGGTGAAGGAGTTGTTAGATGAATAAGTTGACCTATTCCTAGAGTAGTTACTTGAAGGGTTGCCTCTAACTCGAAGCATAGAGTACTGCATGGAAATGGTACCCGACGCTGCACTATCGAATAAGCTAGATTATCGAATGAATCCCAAGCAGGCTTTTGAGCTCCAACATCAAGTCAATGAATTGTTGAAGAGAGGCTATATAAGAGAGAGTCTCAGTCCTTATGCTGTGCTTGCACTTCTAGTGATGAAGAAGGATGAAACTTGGCGAATGTGTGTAATAGTCGAGCTGTGAACAAGATCATGATCATATATAGGTATTTGATCCTGAGGTTAGAAGATATGTTGGATGAACTCAATAAAGCCAAGATTTTCAGCTAGATTGATCTTAAATCTAGCTACCATTAAATCCGCATGAGGCCAGGAGACGAGTGGAAGATTGCGTTCAAGACTCGACATAGACTTTATGAATAGATGGTCATGCTTTTCGGCTTATCGAATGCCTTGAGTACTTTCATGAGACTAATGAACCATGTGTTGAGACATCTCATAGGGAAGTGTGTCATGGTGTACTTTGACGACATTTTGTTCTACATTGCCGATATGTCGAGTCACTGTGAACATCTCAAAGCAGTCTTGAATATCCTCCATGTTGAGAGACCATTCAGCAATCTAAAGAAATGTTACTTTCACTAGGAAGAACTGGTATTCTTAGGTTATATAGTCAGTGGAGGAGGCTTGTAAGTCAATGATGAGAAGATTTGAGCAATTGTTGAGTGGCTAACTCCTATTACTTGTGCTGAAGTGAGAAGTTTCCATGGATTAGCTTCACTTTATAGAAGATTCATCAGGAATTTTAGCACCCTTGCTGCGCCACTTATTGAACTAACAAAGAAAAACATTGACTTTCAATGGGGAGAAAGGGAAGAGAGGAGCTTTATCAAGGTAAAGGAAAGGTTGACCTCTACCTTGATGTTAGTATTACCTGACTTTGACAAAATTTTTGAGTTGGAATGTAACGCATAAGACATTGGAATAGGTGTTATCCTAATGTAGGAAGGCCGGCTAATTACCTTTATAGTGAAAAGCTTTAAGGACCCCAGTTAAATCATTCCATATATCATAAAGAACTTTTGGCATTGATTCGAGTACTATGAGTATGCCAACACTATCTACTGCCGAGAGAATTTGTCATATATGCTGACCATGAATTGCTGAGGTACCTCCGAAGTCAGACTAAGTTATCGAAGCGGTAGGCGAGATGGATTGAATTCCTCGAAGGATTTAACTTTGTAATAAAGTACAAATAAGGAAAGGGCAATTTGAGGAGATATGCACTTTTATTAGAATTGCAAACTAGACTGTTTGGGTTTGCAAGTATTAAAGAATAGTACTCTGATCTACACTTTGGACCCATAATTTCATGATGTGTTGATGGGAGGATAGTGGACAAGTATCATATGGAGGATGGCTATTTGTTCCAGTGAGGAAAATTATGCATGCCGAATTGTTCATTGAGGGAGCTATTGATCGGAGAAGCTTACAGTAGAGGACTCTCTGGACATTTTGGAGAAAGGATGACCTGTGAAATATTGAATGACCACTTTTTTGGCTAAAAATGAGGAGAGATGTGCACCAAGTTGTCGAAAGCTGTACCATATGCAAGAAGGCTAAATGCTGAGCTGAGCAAGGGAGAGCAATGCCCCTACCTGTTTCAACTAGACCGTAGACTGAATTGAGTAAGGACTTTATCTTTGGACTACCGCCAATTGCCCGAGGTAAATATTTTGTAATGGTTGTTGTGGATAGGTTCAATAAGATGGTACACTTTGTATCCAGCACCAAAATTAACAACATTTCGGCTATTTCATCTCTTTTCTTACAGGAGATTGTGTAGATACATGATGTACCGATAAGTGTAGTCTCTGACAAAAACCCAAAGTTCTTGAGCCATTTTTAGAGAACCTTGTAGTGTCGGTTGAGAACTAAATTACTCTTTAGTACCTCATGTCACCCTCCAAATTAATGGCCAAACCAAACTGGTTAATCGTACTTTGGGGTTACTGCTCTGAGCTGCAATAGGTAAGAACTTGGTTAATTGAGACGTTTGCTTGCCAGTAGTTAAGTTTGCCTATAACCAAATAGAACATGACACCACTAAGCAAACTCCCTTCGAGATAGTTTATGGGTTCAATCCTGAGTTGCCCCTCGAACATGCCCCTGTTCCAATACTTGCGCAAGAGGTCCTTAATGCAATAGCCAAAGCATAATCCCTTCAGCACATTTACGACAAAGTCACTTGGCATATCGACCAAGTTGCTAGAAGACTGAGAGAAAAGACCAAGGGTAGAATAGCTAAATGATTTCAGTTGTGAGACTTAGTGTGGTTACACCTCAGTAAGGAGTGATTTTCGAACAAGAGGAGGAATAAATTATTTGCAAGAGTAGAAGGACCTTTCATAATCCTTTAAAAAATCAATGATAATGCTTATAGGTTGGAATTGCTCAAGGACTATGGGGTTTTTTACGCCTTTAACATTGCCGACCTCAGTCCATATTACCTTGATGGAGAACTGAATGAACACCATTCGGATTTGATCTTAAATCCAAAATAACCCGGAGGAAATGATGGAAATCTAGCTACCGGACCTCTAACCTGTAGTCAAGTCCGAGGACTAGAGGAGCTAGCATGACAAGTCCTTCTATTCTAACCAATCCTTGCTAAGGCTGAGTACGTCCTTAACAAGTCACCCTCCATGTCATGTTGTATGGCTGCCCATTTTTCTATAGTATGATGAGTTGTTGATTACTCTCAGCATCGAGCCGACTAATTACTTGGCATCTTCCTTGTCGAGAATTCGAAAGAGAGAGTTTAGACTAATTAATCCATCTTTGCTTGGATAAGCCCATTTGTCCGTACTTTTTTGTTTGCATCTTCTAATGATCTCACCAATGTAGCATTGCCACGTGTACAGCATCATGTATAGAATTCGTTGCACCAATGATTTTTTTTTTTTCTTATATATTCGTTTTTACCTTTTTGTATTTTACCCTTTTGTATCTTATATATTACTTCCTTAGGAAATGCTCTTTTTGTTTTTTCCTTTTTAAGCAGGTTGCCCTAACTTATGGTATAAATACCTTTGTACTTGTAACTATGAAGACATCAAATCATTCTTAATGCATTCGAGTATTTTCTTCCTTGCATAAACATTATTTGTTTACTCTTAGAATCACTCTTATCCTCTCCTTTAAGAAATGTTAAGTAGCAAGTAACCTTACTAGAATGATTCATGCATCTATTGAATTGTGCTGTGAGTCCTTGGAAGTTCTATTGGTACGTCATATCCTCTAGAGCTGTTCGTGTGTTTTTGCATATTGTTTCATTCTTCATTTTGCCCTTTCACACTTTCCTAATTAATTTTTTTTCGAGCTTTCTACAAGGTTGAACCCATCCAATGATCGGCCTTGTTTGTTCTTGGTTACGGTTCACAACAACTTTAGTGCTGTATACTGAAGAGTAAGGTGTTGCCTTAATCAATGTTCTGATGGAAGTTCGATAGGCCATGAGTGCGAATGGCAACATCTTATTCTAGTCCTTATGTGTAACGTCCATTTTTTGGATTATTCTTTTGAGGTTTTTATTAGCTACTTCAACGGCTCCATTCATTTAAGGTCAATAAAGGCTGGAGTTCTTGTGAATGATCTTGAATTGTTGGCACAACTCAGACATAAGCTTATTGTTAAGATTAATGCCATTATCGGTGATGATTGTTTTTATAGTCTTGTATTGAGCTAAGATATCTGTCTTGATAAACTTAACTATAACCCCTTTAGTAACACTGGAGTAAGATGAGGCCTTAACCCACTTGCTAAAGTAGTTAATGGCGACCAATATAAAGCGATGCTAATGCGTCTCCGAGGTCGGACACATGGAGAGGCACCACAACGAAGCGAATCGAAAAGAAACAAAGAAAAAGATAGCAAAGTCTAAGCAACTATTGAATGGATATGGCACATTACCCGATCCTACTCGGCCAACAATCTGCCGGATATGATACATTGGTCTGAATTGAAGGGTCACTCGCCATTACTCCTTAGTAAAGGGAATAGATAAGAGTTGAAAGAAAATGAGAACACGAAGGTTGCTCAAGTGAATAATTCTGTAGTAAAAGCTGGATGCCTGCGTATAAGGAAAGTGGGGGTTTATATACTTTCCTATTAGGCTTATTTTATATGTATAAAAAGACAAAAGGGTATTTTACAATTATGTTATTAAATCATGCTAAAAACGAGTATAGAGGATAAAGAATATTTGGTACAGAAAACAAAGAATCATTCTATAATGTTCTGTCAGAAGGCACATGACACTTGATGGCTGTTCATCAGGAGTATGATACAACATAGGCAGAAATAGGAATGCATTATAGTTAGGGGCTGACCTGATCTAGATCAGGTTGGGAGCCAATCAATTTGGTTAGGAAGTTTGCTGAATTGGAGTTAAGTACTAGTGGTCGGTTAGAAAGCTCAATTCAGCTAGCCTTTCTTGGGTTACCTTCTACGTCAGGACTTTGTAGCTGGGAAGGAACATGTTAGACATACATGAGGATCTGACAGACAGGTTAGCTAGGGGTTAGATTGGGATAGGAGTCCTCGTCTTGGTTATGGCTTAGAGTTAGTATTTTCTATGCGAGCCCCTGAAGTCCTAGAGATCGGCTTCTTGTGATCGGCCCAAGGGGTTGATTCTTATTATTTGCTTGGGGGTTGAAAAGACTTTTCCTCAAATATAAAGCAGTTTTTTCTCATTCTTCTAGGGTACTCGTAGGGTCTTCTTCTATTGGTTGATGGGGAATCAGATCGGATACATTGAAGGTAGAAGAGACACTATAGTCATTAGGCAACTCGATTTGGTAGGCGTTGTAGTCGATCTCTTTTAGTACCTTGAATGGACTGTTAGCTCGGGCTGATAGTTTGCTTTATCTTAAGTGTAGGAATCGCTCTTGGCTAAAGTGAATCCATATTAAGTCTCTTAGATAGAAAGAAATAAGTCGGCGGCCTTAGCTACCAATCTGTTGCTGCCTTTGGTTGAATTTAATGATCTTCTTTGTTACGGACTAGTGTAGTTTATGTAATTCTTGAGCTCGATCAACTCTAGATTGACTCTCTTCAATAGCTATTGGGGTGTTTATCATGTATAGGGGAATGGTTGGGTTAAGGCCATAGCCGACCTTGAATGAAGTCTTTCCTATAGTGCTATGGACAGTTTAGTTGTATGCGAACTCTATGACTGCTAGGCATAGAGTCGAATCCCTCAAGTTCTTCCCTATAACAGCTTTAGGCAGATTACCTAGGGTCCTGTTTATCACTTCAGTCTAGCCATCAGTTTGAGGGTAGTTACTATAGCTGAACACTAGTTTAGTCCTGGCTCTCCTTCAAAGAGTTTTCCAGAAATAGCTCAAAAATTTTGTGTCTCGATTTGAGACAATAGTCTTCGGTACTCCATGTAGTCAGACAACTTCCTGCAAAAACAAATCAACAATATATAAAGCATCATTAGTCTGATGGCATGGAATAAAGTGCGCCATCTTGCCGAAATGGTCTACTACAACAAAAATAGAATTTTTCCTTTGGAATATTTGAGGCAACCCTAGGATAAAGTTCACGTTGAGGTTAGCCTTTGGTAAGGTAGGCGTTAATAAAGGTAGGCGTTGGCAAAGGCATATACTTTTCATGGGGTTCTCTCTTCCTCTTAGCACACTTATACACTTCACAACGACGATTACCTTATGGACATCTTTAGCTAGACTTGGCTAATAAAAGTTCTCTTTCAACAAATTGGCTGTCTTGACCTCCCCAAAGTGGCTAAAAAGTCTACCGCTGTGAGCTTCCTGGACCAACAGTTCATGTGTAGAGCAGTTTGGAATACGTAGCCTGCGATCCTTGAACAAATATCCATCTTTAAGATAATATCCTCTAACAATTAGTCCTTCGCGACATTATTCAACAGTGGAATTGAAGTGACAGTCATTAGCATACTACTCAGTGATGAGTGAGAATCTCAATAGTTTTGTTTGCAAAGTGGTCAGTAAGGTTTGTCGTCATGATAAAGTGTCAACGACCACATTTGTACTTCCCTTCTTGTGCCAGATGACGTATGAGAAACCTTCCATGAACTCTAACCACTTATCTTGTCTCTTCGAAAGCTTATTTTGACTCCCAAGATGCTTAAATGATTTGTGATTAGTGTAAATAACAAACTCTTACGACAGCAAATAATGTTGCCAAATAGTAAGGGCTTGGAAAAGGGAGTACAACTCCTTCTCGTATGCAGAATAGTTCAGGGTTAGGTCACTTAATTTCTTACTGTAGTAAGCGACGGGCCATTGTTCTTACATCAGGACAATACCAATTCCAACTCCCGATGCATCGTACTCTAGTTCGAAGGGCTAGTCAAAATCTGGTAGTGAAAGGATAGGTGCCAAGGTAAGCTTCTCCTTGATCTCCCTGAAACTTCAGTCAACGTGATTATTCTACTTGAACCCTTCATTCTTCTTTGTCAACTCGGTTAATAGGGTAGCTATTATGCTGAAGTCCTTAATAAATAGCCTATAAAAAGAAGCTAGGCTATGGTAACTTCAAACTTTCATGACATTCTTCAGTGTCAGCCAATCCAGAACAGCTCGGATCTTCTCCTCATGTGCTCGGATTCCATCCCCTGACATTACAAACCTAGAAAAATCACCTCTTTCTGGCAAAACATATACTTCTTCACGTTTTCATACAACTTCTCAACTTGTAAAATGTCAAATACTTCACGAAGATGTTGAACATGGTCACTTAGGTTGGCACTATATACCAATATGTGGTTGAAGTATACGACCACACATCTCCCAATTAAGGATAGAATTAGATGGTTCATTAACCTCATGAATGTGCTTGGTGCATTAGTAAGTTCGAATGGCATAACCAACCATTCGTAGAGCCTATGCCCAGTCTTAAAGGCAGTCTGCCATTCATCATCTAGCATTATGTGAATTTGGTGGTAGCCACTTTCCAGATCAATCTTCGAAAATATCTTTGCCCCATGAAGTTCATCTAACATGTCATTGAACTTCGGTATTAGGTACCGATACTTGACGGTAATTCAGTTGATTGCTCAGCTGTTAATGAACATGTGCCATGAACCATCCTTCTTCGGAACGGACAAAGATGGTACAGCACAAAGGCTCATGTTCTCCTTTACATACCTTCGGTCAATGAGTTTGTCAACCTATCTTTTTAGTTCAGTAGCCTACTTAGGGTTCATCCTGTACACAGATAGGTTTGGTAGAGCGGTACTTGGCTACAGATCAATACAGTGCTCTATGCCTTGGACTGGTTGCAGTCCTTTAGGTAATTCTTCTAAAAATAGGTCAGAAAACTCATTTAGTAAGCTTCGGATCTCTTCTGATTCATTCTGTAACTCCCTCATCTCCATCAATCTCCTAACCAATAGGAACATCGGTTCATTAGCTTTCTTAGCAGATCGGAGTTCTCTACGGCTCATTACTAGGGTTTTCTTCTTAGTAGCCTAAGTAGGCTAATTATAGGTGTCATTTACCTAGGACGAGGTTAGGGGTTGCAACACAATCCTCTTTCTATCCTTAATAAAGGCATAGGTGTTCTTATATCCATCATGTGTAACATGTCAGTCGAACAACTAAGGTCATTCAAGTAGTAGATGTGAAGCTCCCATAGGGACGGCATTGCATACTACTTCGTCCTTGTATACATTGCTAATACTGAATGTCACGTCACTTGTTCAGTCACATGTAAAGCTCCCTGATCATGAAGCCAATGCAGCTTATATGGTTGGGAATGCCTTGAGGTTGGTAAACCTAACCTTTGCACAAAGGATTGTGTAAACACATTAATGCAACTTTCTCCATCCATTATGATTATGCATAATTGGCCTTTGACGGTACACTTGGTATGGAACAAATTCTCCTTTTGGTTCTCCTCAGAGTTTAGCAAGGAACTCAAGACTCGTCTTAAGATTAGGGTCATCACTTCTCCTTGGTAGGCATAGACATATGTCTCCTCTTCCTCCTCAACTTCTACCTTTCAAACATCCTTCTCTTCCTTAAGCTTACTCTTGTCATACTATCCATTACATCTCCTCGGAGCATCACGATACGTCAGTTTGGACACTTAGCAGCCAGTTTTTGAAGCTTAAACATTTAAAGCATTTCACCTTGCTAAAATTCCGTTTGGAGGTCTATCCCTTCTCATATACTCTTAGGTGTGGCCTAGTGTCTGCTCGGCCTGACTATCTTACTCGGCTATTGTCAGGTTGGTCATTCCTTTCCTCGGCTCGGTATGGTCTCCTAAGCTAGGATTAAACAGGTTGGCGTAGTATTGAGGCTCCAGAGAATGTTGGCCTAGGTTGGCTCGGAACATTTCTCCTTTACATTTCAACCTTCTACGCTATTTTGATGGCCTCTTCCAAATTATAAAACTTCTGTACATCTACGATATTGTGAATCTCATACTAGAGTCTGGAAATGAACTTCGGCACTGTATAGGTCTCTGGCTCTTTTACATCTGCTCAAATCATTAGCATCTAGAACTCTCTTACATAGTTATCAACAGTTCAGCTTCCTTGGCAAAGCTCTTATAACTTTGCAAATGTATCTTGTAAATAAGTCTTGAGAACAAATTTGCCTCTTAATAGCCTTTTCATTTCATCCCAAGTTCTAATACCTCGTCTTCTATCTCTTGCCTTAGCTGCATTTAGATTCTTCTACCATAAGATGGCATACCCAGTAAACTCTAATGAAGCAAGTTGTACCTTGATCACATCCTCATATCCATAACATCCAAATACTTTCTCGACTTTCTCTTCCCACTCCAAGTATTCATCTGTATCTCTACTTCTATCGAAGGGCAGGATTTACACCTTGACATTGTCTAGCCCTCGAGGGACTTGTCATCCTTATCTCTATGCTTGGTAATAATCAACTTCTTCTTCTTCACTAAACCCTTCAACATCTAGCTCTTCATTATCCTCCACAATCTCCTTTAACCTTAGTCTTTGTCCAGAAGCTCTTCCAGCTTAAAGAGGTTGAACTGGGTGATTAGTTCGATTGACTTAGCCATACTGTCTCTCAGGGGCATCATTCTAAGGGTTTTGTTGCTGTACACCTTGGGGTTGTTGCTTATTAAGTTGCATTGCAGTAACTAGACTCTTAATAAGGTTTGTAGTCTGTCAAGTTTGTTATCAATGGACCCCAGGGTATTATTCCCATTAAAACCACGACTAAGTTGAGCATTACTACCTTGGTCACCAATTACTCTTTGAATACTTGAATATGACATAGTACGGTACTTCTCAAATGGATTAACAATTGGCTAACAACTTCAACACCTGATAGTCGCTCAAATAAGATAGAAACAAACTTGCTTTGTTTTCACAATAGAAAATAGAGTAAAATTAAGTAACAATAAAACTACTCTTATTGTCACACCAACATACTGTAGTAGCTATGGAAGGAACATAACGGAAACTAATAGTAAAGTGAACAAAAACTTTACTACAACTTTACATACTCCCTCATCGAACAGTGCTCTAATATTAGCGAAGCTGATGCGTCTCTATGGTCAGACACACGGAGAGGGACTACAACAAAGTGAACTAGAAAGAAACAAAGAAAAAGCTAACAAAGTCCGGGCAGCTATTGAATGGACATGACATACCACCTAATCCTACTCGGCTAACAATTCACCAGATAAGACACACTAATTCGAATTGAAGGGTCACTCGTCACTACTCCTTGTTAAAGGGAATAGATAAGAGTTAAAAGAAAACGAGAACACTAAGGTTGCTTAAGTGAATAATTTTGCATTAAAAGCTGGATGTCTATGTATAAGGAAAGTGGGGGTTTATATACTTACCTATTAGGCTTATTTTACATGTATGAAAAGACAAAAGGGTATTTTACAATTATGTTACATGAATCATGCCAAAAAGGATAAAGAATATATAATACGGAAAAGAAAGAATCATTCTAGAACGTTGTGTCAAAAAGTACGTATCACTTGATGGCTGTTCATTAGGAGTATGATGCAACATAGGTGGAAATAGGAATGTGTTACAGTTACGGGTCGACTTGATTGGGATGAGATTGGGAGCCAATCATTCTGGTTAGGAAGTCTATTGAATTGGAGTTAGGTACCAGCGGTTGGTTAGAGAGCTTGGTTTTGGTTAACCTTTCCTAGGTTACCTTCTACGTTAAGACTTCGCAGTTGGACAGGAACATGCGGGACACACGTGAGGATCTAACAAACAAGTTGGCTAGGGTTTGGATTGAGATAAGGAGTCCCCATCTTAGCTATGGCTTCGAGTTAGTATTTTCCGTATGAGCCCTTGAAGTCTTTGAGCCCGGCTTCTTGTGATCGGCCCAGTGGGTTAATTCCTATCAGATGCCCATTGGATGCTTTTAGAGTAAATGAGCTGATGATGTCTATTCCCTACATTGAAAAAGGCTATGGCAAGGAGAGCATGTGTAATTCCTCAGGTAGAGCATTTATCTTATTTGCATAAACTTGGCATAAGTGACAATGCCTGACGTACCTAATGTGATCACTTTCCATTATTGAATAGTAATACCCTAGCTTCATAATTTTCTTAGCCAGCATGTAACTGTTCATATGAGGGCCACATACTCCTTCCTATACTTCTTCATCAAAATCTCGGCCTTTTTGTCATTTACATACCTTAAAAGTATGCCGTCAAAAGGTCATCAATGTAAAGTGGACTCGCTTACTAAGAATTGGACAACTGATCTCCTAATTGTCCTTCTATCTTTTTTCTCGGCCTTTTAGGGTGTGTGCCTTGTTTTAGTTACATTTTAATATCCATAGCCTTTTGCCATTCGTACCTTCAATTGCCAAACAGAAGGCAAGCTTTTCTTCAATTTCGATAGTAAGGGGCTGAATCTCGACTCCACCAGATATCTAGACCATAGATGTTAGAGTGGCCAAGGCATTGACAAATTGATTTTGAGTTTTGATACATGATTGAAAGTGATTTCTTTGAATTTCTCCATCAAATTAGTTAAGTACCGGTGATAAGGTACTAGTTTATGATCTTTCGTCTTGTATTCTCCTCGAGTTTGGTGGATAATGAGTGAAGAATGATAAAGGTATATTTTTCATGATTTAAAGTGCAAATTAAGATAGCATTATTATTGATTTTATAGAAATCATTAAGAATTGGTACTTAATTATTTTCAATTGGACATTATAGGAATTAGAGGATTCAAGAGTGGAATTATGGACGATTTAGAGGAATTTTAAGCAAATTAACGAAGTCTAGATCAACACATGCAAATTGGAATTACAGGCAGCTGGCTTAATAGTCGGCTTACAACTTACAACTTATACCGATGGCCTTTGATATCTATGCCATTGGCCTTTGATGGCTACATTGCCAGCCTAAAAGCCGGCCTTGCACTTATACCTCCAACCTTGCACTTATACAGTCAGCCTTCATGAAAAAGAAACTTTACACGAGCCAACCCTAATTTTTCATATAAATAGCTTATGTTTCATCATTTGGGAGACTTTTTGATACTTAGACATAGAAAGTCGTAGAATAGTTTTTAGATGATTCTTGAAGAATTCTTCTGGAGAATCACTTTGATCAATGAGAGGATTTTGTTTTTGCTGTAGAAACCAATTTGAAGTTGCAATTGAAGTTTTTTTTTTTCAATAAAGAATTGGTGACATCTATTTCAATTATTCTTATGCAATTCTGTCAATTACTTATACTTTCAATTATGAATTTTCTTGCAATTTCAATTAGTATTTGTGTTTTTGTTTCCAAATCTATGGTTGGTTAAATTTATTCATGGGAATTGATGAAACCCTAGATAGCTAAGATAATAATTGTATTCATTTTATAGGATTAAAAGACATATGGATGACTCATGATTGCAATTTCTATGATTTCGATTATAATTGTTTAATTAATTATAATTGTAGAAATCCTAATAATGTGGGAGTTAATATAGGGTTCGTTAGAAATTCTTAGTTGATTTGATTAAGCAATGTAGAAGGAAAGTTAATTGAATTAATTAGAAATTATCTAGAGATTAAAGTGATGTTCGCAATTGATTATTCATTAAGACATTAGCGATAATTGATTTAGGACATTAGACAATCATTGTATCGGGAGATATATGATTGTAATTTAGAGTCTACTGTTAATTGGAAGATATGGAAGTTGACTAATTAATTAGAGGTTTAAATCCTTAAGTTTTAAGGTATAATAATTTCACTTGAATGACCATATAGCTATTAATCTATATAACATGATAACAATTTGATTTGCGTAATTTAAGGTAAATTTTATTTTCCTACAATTCTCAATTGATTGCTTAATTTTAGATTTTTCATAGTTATTTTCTTTTCAATAGTTTTAGTCTTCGAGGGATCGATATACTTTCTTTATGTTACTTGATTTCGACCCAATATACTTGTTGGAGTATTTGTGATTTATTTATATATATATATAGTTTAACTGAATCAAGTTTTTAACGCCATTGGCAGGGACTAGAAATATTAAACCTTTTAGTTTTGTCTATAATTTAGGCGCACCTAACGACGTGTGTTATTTTTGTCTCTTTGTAGGTGTTTTATGCACAGGAGTAAAAGTGTTGAAATTTTACCACTAGATTCAGAAATAGAGTGCACTTTGCATCAGTTGAGGTAAGAGAACAAAATAAGAATAGACGAGATGGCAAGTAATGAGGGTAATAATCAGATACAAGGAGTTTCGCGAGCACTACGAAATTATACATTACTTATGGTAATGGGTTCGGCTATAAGGAAGCCTACCATTTAAGCTAACAACTTTGAGTTGAGGCTATCCCCTATTCAGATGGTTCAGATGAATTAGTTTGGAGGATATCCCAATGAAAGTCCTGATAAGCATATTGTAGGATTCCTTCAATACTGAAATATAGTGAAGATGAACAATGTGACAAATGAGGTTATCAAATTACAACTCTTTCCCTTTTCACTGAAGGATAAAGCTAGAGCTTAGTTTCATTTACTACCATAACAGTCTATTACCACCTGAGCTAATCTTTCATCAAAGTTCTTAAGGAGATTTTTCCCACTAGCTAAGACTGTAAAATTAAGGAACTAAATTACCAACTTTACCAAGTTTAGTGCTGAGTCACTTTATAAAGCATGGGAGAGATTCAAGGAGGCAATCAGAAAATGCCTACATCATGGATTGCCAGACAATCTCCTGATTAAGATCTTCTATCTCAGTCTGGATAAGACATTGAGGTCCCTAATTGATGCTACAGCTAGAGGTGCTCTGATGGGTAAGACATACAATGAAGCAAATGTACTAATAGAAGAAAAAGCCTCCAGTGTATATAATTGGCAAAAAGAGAGAAGTAAGTTAGGAGTGGCAGTAACCAGTGACAATAGCACTGTATCTTAATTAACGGCTCAGATAGCAGCTCTCACTACTGAGGTAAGTAAACTCACCTCAACATAGTCTTTTAATGCTAACCCTATTGTTTTTTATGAGTTATGTTCAGGACCACATTCGACTCTTGAGTGCTTAACTAGGAATCATTGAGCTCTAACCAATAGAGAATAGGTGAATTTTGTCAACAATTTTGAACGTGGCAATCAAGGACCATATTCAAATACATATAATCTTAGGTGGCGTAATCATCCAAAATTTTATGGAGAAATGAAAACAATGCATTCCAACTACCACCTGGATTCTAGAAGTAAGGTCCTGCTTAGAACACTTTACTTCAGCACAATCAGTCTAGAATGGAAGAGCTCATGTTGAGCTATATGCAAAAGACTGACACCATGTTACAAAATTAGTAGGCCACTATTCAAAACCTAAAGAATCAGATTAGTCAGATTTCTTAACAGTTGAGTAACAAACCATCAGGGTCTTTACCTAGCAATACTGAAGAAAATCTTAAAGTTGTCAATGCTAATATGCTGTGGAGTAGAAAAGCATTGGAAACAGTTGACAGATGAGGTGAAGAAAAGGTGGAGATTTTAAAGGTAGAAAAAGGGAAAGAGGTGGAAGAGGAACTAACGTAGAAGTCACTAGAAGTAAAACCGTATGTTCCTCTAGTCCCCTTTCCAAGAAGATTGAAGTAACAACAGTTAGACACTCAATTCACCAAATTTTTAGATGTCTTCAAGAAGTTGCAAATCAACATTCCTTTTGCAGAAGCACTTCAGAAGATGCCTTCGTATACCAAATTCATGAAGGATTTGCTCACCAAGAAGAAAAAGATTGATGGGAATAAACTGGTAATGCTTACAAAGAGTACTCCCTGATCCTTCAGAAAAATTTATCCACCTTGCCTAGAAAACAAAGAGATCAAGGGAGTTTTACTATTCGTTGCATTATAGGAAATCTTCATTTTGATAAGGTTCTTATTAATCTAGGTGCAAGTATAAATTTAATGCCCTTGTCTATTTTCAGGAAGCTAGGACTTAGAGATTGCAAGGAGACTCATGTCACCTTGCAACTTGCTGATAGGAGTATCAAATACCTAAGGGGTATTGTTGAGAATGTCCTAGTGAAGGTAGACAAATTTATCTTCCCAGTTGAATTTATAGTCCTAGAGATGGAAGAAGACAGAGAGGTACCCATGGTCTTGGGCAGACCATTTCTTGCAATAGGTAAGGCGTTAATAGACATGTAATAGGGTAAGCTGACTTTAAGAGTTATGGATGATCAGGTAACGTTTAATGTTTATGAAGTCATAAAACATTTTGATGATTGCAAATCCTATTACACTATTGACATTTTTTATGAGATTACCTGTGAGTCTATAGATGAGAAAGCAGGATTGGATACCATGGAGTTAGTTCTTAGGGATCTGGATGATTAGAGTGATGATGACGAGCCTGAAGAAGAAGGTAAGGAATGTATGATAGAAATCAAAGCTCGATATCATGAAGAATTAGGCACCAGGAAGCGGAAGCCAGTTCCATCATTGATACAACCTCTATGCTTGAACTTAAACCTTTTGCTTAGTCATTTAAAATATGCTTATCTTAGAACAAATGATACTTTGCCAATAATTATCTCCTCCTCTTTGACAGGTGACTAGGAGAAATAACTTCTAGTAGTTCTGAGAGAGCATTAAGAAGCCATCGAGTGGACCATTGCCGATATAAAGGGGATCAGTCCCTTAATTTACACTCATAAGGTATTGCTTAAGGCTAAGTACAAACCCATAGTACAACCACAGAGATGGCTCAACCTAACTCTCAAGGAGATAGTGAAGAAAGAGGTATTCACATTGATGGATGTAGGTATTATCTACCCTATATTAGATAGTAAGTAGGTTAGTTTTGTTCAGGTAATGCCAAAAAAAGGTGGAATGACTATGGTTAAAAATGAGGTTAATGAGTTAATCCGTACTTGTAATATGACCGGGTGGAGAGTTTGCATAGATTATAGAAAACTGAATGATGCCACCTGTAAAGACCACTTCCCCCTTCCTTTCATAGATCAGATGTTAGAAAAACTTTCAGGGTTTGATTATTATTGTTTTTTAGATGGATATTCTGATTATAATCAAATTCATATCACACTTAAGGACCAAGAGAAAACTACGTTTACATGTCCTTATGGCACTTTTGCCTTTAAGAGAATGCCCTTTAGTCTCTGTAATGCACTCGCGACTTTTCAAAGATGCATGATGTCTATATTTTTTGACATGTTAGAAGATTTTGTTGAAATATTTATGGATGAATTCTCTATCTTTGGGAAGTCATTTGATTCATGTTTGATTAATTTAGGCTGTGTGCTTAAAAGGTGCAAAAAGACTAATTTACTTCTAAACTGGAAAAAATGCCATTTTATGGTAAGAGAGGGAATAATCCTAGGTTACTAGAGTTAGGACATAATTGAGCCCATGGTATTGACTCGGCCTTCTTTAAATTTGGGCTTCTCATCTTTCTTTCAATCGGTAATCATACATACTTCTTCAAACATTTGGAGTCCAAAGTCCTCCTGCTCTTTAATGTCAATGTAAGGTATGGCCATTTCCTTATATATTTCATAATCCTGATTACCTAGAATCGTGATGACTTAGCCACTTGAGATGAATTTAACCTTTTGGTGTAAGCTTGAAAGTATGCCCCCTGCTGAATATATCTAAGGTCTTTTTAATAACAAGTTGAAGGTCCTTGGGATGTCTAGGACCTAGAATCGAATGTTGAAAGCTTGGGGGCCAATATCTGGTAAGTCGATCTCTTATATAATTTCTCTTTTGGACCCATTAAAAGCCCTAACTGTTGTCGAACTTGACTTGGTTGTGATCATATCGATGCCTAATAGATCTAGGGTGGTGAAAGGGTAGAAATTTAATGATGATCCATTATTGATGAAGACTCTTGTTGTGATAATGTTGTTCACCCTCACTATTATGAAGAGAAGCTCGATGTGTTGGTTACCTTCTTCACCCAAGTTCTTGGTGGAGAAAGAAATCTAATTAATGGTGAGGATAAAGTTGGTGATAGACCTTATTCTTTCAGCTGGTATTTTGTGAGGGACTTTGATTTCCCTTAAAGTTATGAATAAAGCTTCCCGATGTGGTTTTGATGCCATTAATAAACTTGTGAGAGATATTTGTGTTGGAGTCTTAGTAAGCTGATCCATTATTTTATACTCACTAGACTTGATTATTGTGGTGAAGGTAGACACTCTTTCTTCATATTCAATTGGTTCATTATTTGGTCTTTCTAGTACAATTTTCATTTTCAGGTCTTTCTTTTGGTCATAAATTCAACCAAAGTGGGTAATTTCCCGTATGAGTGAACTCGATTTCCCTTTATTTACTACCTGGTAGTTAAGAGGAGTAGTTTTATAATTTTCAAGGGCTAAAGGCATATGGAAGGTGTACCCTTTAGTCTTTAGAGTTTGCTTCTCCTCTTGTTTGTAGAATCTATAGACCCTGGGCTCTTGGTTGGAATCAATTATGTTGATGACAGGATCTAAGTAGTCAAATATCATGTTAATGATGGGCCTATGGTTAGGTAAAAGGTTGTTGTTGATGTTTAGAACTTAAGCTTCCATGAAGTCTAGTTGAACTGTACCTTTATCAATTAAATCCTGAATTTTATTTCTTAATCTCCAGCACTGGTCTATTGAATGGCCCACTTACCTTAGATGATATTGATACATTGCATTAGGATAAAAAACTCTTAGCTTGTACCTTTCATTGGGAGGCTCAAAATGAGGTAGATTATCCTTTCTTAGTTTTTTAAGTAATTGACTAAGAAGAACAGGTATTTTGGTGAACTACCTTAGGGCCCTATCGACTTGAGGTTGGCTTCTAAACTATTGTTGAGCTGGCAAAGGATTTGCCTTAAAAGAGACCCAACCATTGGGCCTGGTATTTGAATTAACCATGCTGACAGTAGCTTCTTAGGGCTTGTTGGTGGTGGGTTTAGCAAAGCGTGGTCTTCTATCTAATGGTTCTTATAATTTACTGAAGGAGACGACACTTTTAGTTTAACACCTTGCTACCACTACCTCTATAAAACAAGAAAAGGCTTGCTTAACTAGGTGAAAGAAGTAAGGTCTTTCAAGAGATTGATGAAAGCTGAAGTTAATTCTTTCTTGATTATGGGGGTAGATACCCTTGTAGCTAGGGACCTCCACCTTTGGGCATATTCTTTAAAAGATTCATTGTGCCTCTTCTTCAGGACAACTAAGTCCATCATGGTTGATGCCACTTCAACATTGAACTTATATTGCTCATAAAACACCATAGCTAGCTTCTCTCATGTGTTTATCTAGTTCAGATCCAATTGGGCGTACCAGGTCAAAGCAAGGCCCATTAGGCTGTCTTGAAAAGTTTGTACCTTAAGTTGGTCGTATTGTACATATTTACCCATCTTTTGTACATAAAGTTTGGTATATAGTTTAGGGAGCCCGGTTCCATTATACTTCTCAAAGTCAAGTACTTTAAATTTCTTTAGGAAGCTTCCATAGTCATAAGCAGAGAAGTTCATTATACTAGCCTAGTTAAATCCATCATACCCTTCGAGCATTTTTATCTTCTCGGTAATTTGTTGGGTTAATCGCTTCTTAAGATCTTTCAATCTATCTTAGTCAGATTTAGGCTTTGGGTTGATTAGGAATGAGTAAGTGTTTGGCTTGAAAGTCAGGTTGACCTTTTGATAGACCCCTTCTATCTCCAAAGATTCAAAAGTCTGGTTGATTTTTGGATAGGCTTCTTCTACTTCAAGAGGTAAGGCTTCAATATTCTTTCCATGTTAGGATTTAGAGTTTTCTTCATTTGATGGAGCTGTGGACTTAAGTAAGGCAATGTGGTTAGCAAGGAAGCTCAGTCGATCTACAATCTTCCCCACCGTTCATTCTAAAGAGTGGAACCTTGATTCGATAGGATCAATAATTTCAAGGTTAATACTGTTGTTGTTGGTGTTGATGTTGTTGTTTCTTTGGCTGGCTATTCTAGTTTGAGAGTAGGTTTGAATAAGACTTCTCTGGAAGGTTTAAAACTTGGGAGCAATCTTGGTGACCTAGTTTAAGATCACTTTTCAACAATTTAGCACATGTATTTTAATTTTTGAAGATATGGAATTGAAATAAATGAATAAAATGCAAGCGTGCTACACGAATGAAAATGAGGGGATCACAAAATGGTAAGTTTATTTATTATTTCACAACTCTCGGAGTTTTATTACATCAAAAAAGAAAAATACAAATTCATTTAGACTAATCTTCTTTCCTTCTATAGCCTAAATGCTATTTTCTTCTTTTGGTTGCTGGGTTCGACGGATACTATTTTACCCCTCTTTTGACCATGCTCAATTGCTTCCTTAAATTCTTAGATTCTCTTTTAGGCTATCTTTAATTGGTACTCTAAGGTACGTAATCTTTGCTTAGACTCCCAAATAAGGTTTTCCCACATGTCTTTTCAATGTAGATGACTTCTATATGAGCTTTTACCTAGTGCATATAGGTCACCATTTCAGAGCTAGGATTTGTGGGGGAAGGTTAAAGGACCTCTAGTGCTCAATACTGTATCATGACTACCTTATGAAGTTGATTGTATAAGTACTCTTTGGTGACTTGGTGTTTTTCTATTTCTCCTATGAATTCACTCAAATTGATGTTAGGGCTTATGGTCCTGGTGTCCTACTAAGCCTTGATCTTGTGAAGCTTGGATACCTTTTTTTATGGACTGAGGCTCTTTGAGGTTAAGAGTGAATGGCTCTAATGAAGGCTTGTAAACTATGTCTTGGATGCCTCCAAATTACTTTACCATGTTGTTTGGATGATAACCTGTACACCAACTCATTCCGATCAATGGTATGACATGATAATTTTTACAAATCAATATGACCTTAGTGTAATTGCTCTACCTAGCTGTCTATAGTATGTCTTCAACTAGAAAATCTTGTAGAACTTCCATCCAGGGAAAGGTAGGGATATCTTTTGGTAATCTGATCTTATCAATGAAAGAGTCAATAAGATCAATCTTATCGGCAAATGTACCCCTTATCCAGTCTAACTTGAAGCATTTAATGTAGTTGACGAACCATACCATTAATAGTGCCGTGCTTGACATAAGATCTCCATAGCCTCTTTTCTTAAGGAAATTAAGGTTCCTTATTTTTTTATTGAGTAGGGCAAGAATATAAGACTTCCTTTCCCAAAATTGACCCACTAATTCTACCACCTTAAAGTGTATAAGAAAATATATGCTTGGAAATAAGATGGTGGTAAATATTGCTAATATATAGCCCTTAATTTGATTCTTCCTCTAATTACCAAGAAATAGAGCCTATTTGTTGGAGTTAGGTTTGGTTTAGAACCAATGGACTAGATCCCATATCTTGATAGTGTACTTATCCTTGACGGTCCCCAGTAGAGTTACCATCCCATTAAGCCTAACTTTTTTCTGACCGGTTTTATGAATAAGTTATCTTTAAACCGATCAATATTAAATCTTACTAGTTTAATACTGGCCATCGATTAGGGTTTGAAGAAAACTAGTTCTTATAACTTTAAAAACATTTTGGAGTTGCCACCTAATCGGAGTCAGGAAAGAGAGTTAAATTATAACCAAGAGTGGATTTGTTATAATTTAATTACTAGTCTTTTCGATAAAAGTAAATTTATAAACAATTTTAAGAACCAGAAATCAAGTTTAGGGGTTAAGCTTTTTAAACCCTCACCGGTACCATAAACTTTTCAAATTTAGATTTAATCTTAAAAATCACTTTTTAAAAGAAACTACCCTATGAAATGAAATTTAATTATATTGGGTTAACTCAAGTGAAACTACACCAAAAATGGAAAAAAAATGGGTTTTTTCGTTTTTTATCGTTGCTCCATAGGTATTTATGTATCTGCTATTTAGGATTAAATGTACATTATTCTTTCTTATAAAACTTTATTGTGTTAGATTTGTTTTTAATTTTAAAAAAACCGCAGAGTTTATTTTTTTAAGTAGATTCAATTTTAGTAGAAAAGATCTAAAACATTTTAAATCCAGGTTTTATTTTTGAAAAATTCTAAAAGAGATCTTAAGTTTGAAAAAGGATTGTTTGCTTTTACTTATTTCAAAAAAAAAAAAAATTTTCTAAGCGTTAAAACAATTTTTATTCACTAACCTATTTTTATGTTATTTTTATTATTTCTCCTCATTTAAATCTTAACCAAAAATAAAATAATAAAGAAAAATAACAAACTCGAGCTTTTCTATCTCTTTTCTCTTTTTTTTCCTTTCTTTTTTTTTTCTTTTTTCTTCTTCTCTCTTTCTTTTCCTTGTTCTTTTTTTTTTCTTTTATAGGTTTCAGATTGGGGATATGGGGGTAGAATTAGAGTAGGGATATGGGTTGCTTGCAGTAGTGGCATACGGTGGTTGCTGGAAGGGAATGGGAAGTCAGGTCTTGGTTTTCTAACCACTACGAAGTTAGTCGTCGTCGTAGTTTTGGAAGAGGGTGCCTAAAGAGATATTCAAAGAGAGAGAGAGAGAGAGGCTATGGGTGTAGAGAGAGAGAGTTTGTGAGTGTGATCTTTGTAGAGTGATGGCTGAGGTCCTATTTATAACCTTGAAGGATCGACTTAACCTTGGGAAGTTCGAGAATTTTGAAAATCACCATTAAAGCATGATGACTTGAAATTTTTTTTTCAATTTTTGAACTTGATTCTTGTCGCATAAGAGGATGAACTTAGATGAATTTTTATCTCGATTTAAAGTATACTAAGTATATTATACGATTTCACTATTAATTTAGTGAAATTGTATAGTAAATGGGGTAAAAAATGACCTTAAACCAAGTACACAAGAGAAGGAAAGAACTAGAAATCTTGAAAAAAAAAAGGAAGAAGAAGATGGTAGGCACGTGCTACACGCCCCTATACACACGATTGAAAAATAATTAGGGTATACTAAGCACGCCTCTCACCCTCTATCTTACCAAAATGAATCAGGGCCTTAGGCCCTACTCAAATTATGCAGAGCAGGTTCTAAAACCTGGTCTAATCCCCTATCTTTTTTTTTTTTTTTTTACTTTTTCCTAACTAAAAGAAAAAATAAATAAAATAATAAAAACAAAAGTGTCAATCCTAGCTTTCCTTATTTCTTTAAATTTTCTATTTTTTGTGATTTTCTTAAATTTTCTAAATATATTTTTATTTTTCTTAAATTAGGACCCTTAAAAAAATAAAATAAAAATAAAAGGAGGCAAAATTGGGTGCTTACATAATCTCCTTACTTAGTGCTTCTTTTCTTATTTATAGGTAAGGGTCCTTACTTGGTCAACCACATAGCAAGAAGAGATTGGTTGGAACGAAGTCCAAGGAAGAGGAACTATTAGTACGAGAAAAGACTTTCACCCTTCCTCCATTTAGTAGAAGCTTGGGGATTAGGCTTATTACATTGGCACGAGCGGTTGCCATAGCCTAGTAGTTAGACCTCTAGGTTATGTGTTAGGATGTCATTTAGTTTTAGTAAAGAGAGAGAAATGAGCAAGGAGGACAACGGGTCTATCCATGACGGGCAACACACCTTACAGGGGTTGCTTTGAACTAGTGGTACACTCATTTTTGGTAGTCAAAAGGTGAAATACTGGATGTCTAAAGGGAGGCTTCGAGTGCTTGAGGCTTGGTCTGGGAGCACTTAGGGTCTTAGCCCTTTCTGAAGGTTACATGGGCTCTTTGGTTGTGTGCACTTAGAGGGGGCAAGGGGCAACGTAGGTGCTTAGGAGCCACCCGAAGTTTTCGTCTACATTATGAGCTCTAAGGGTAGCGCTGGCATGCATACTTAAGTTGTCTTGTATATTTAGTATGGGAAAGTACTTAGCAAAGGCGAGAAGGGCTCTCAAGTGGGCTAACTAAGCTTGGTGATGGGCTTAGACTTTTAGAGCCTTAGGCTGAAAGGTCACCGTCAACAATACGTACAGCAAAGCACTCTATAATTGAGTCTTATAGGGTTTCTCACAACCCTAATAACTTAATACAAAATAAATAAATGAGTAGATAAATTGGACAATAAGTGTAAAATATGCCAACCATGTAAGGGTTGGTTGACTAACCAATCTACTTAGAGAAAACATAGTCACTTTACTTGGCTAAACTCGAGTTTGATTGATTGAGCTCAGCGTTACCTCATGTTACACGCTCACTCATGCACCAATCTAATATCCTATTGAAATTCAAGATATACTTAAAAAGTTAGTTCAATTGATGACACTATTGAAAGTTTATGTATTCTAATGATTTTTAATATGCCTTCTTTGTTCAGTTATAATTCATTTCCTTAAAGTAATTTTCATGAATATAGATGTCTTATGTATACTTTGTACTCTTTTATGGATATCTTCTATAACTTCAATCTTGTATGGTATATTGTTAATATTCACTTGTAATCTTATGATGTTTTATTCAATTTATCTTGGTATTTTTCACTATATATCTAAAAACTAGTATTAAAGCTAAGGCTACATATTGGGTGATTTGGTGTAAGGTTTCATTATGAAAGCCTTATTTTATTCTTTATAGGCACCACTACTATACTGCGACAATTTTGTACTGATGAGATCCATGTTTATAACAAACTTTTTCTATAGCTATTCTTCTTAGTTCTTTCCTTCCTAACAAGGCCAAGTTAGTGGAGTGACCCTATTGAGCTTAGGCTTTAAGTAAAGTAAATGAGTTAGGAAATTGATTTGTCTTCAAATTTGCTTCTTTTCTTTAAGGAAATCTTAATTCATTGGTCCTTTCGATACAATCCAATAGAAAACCCTAAGGGTACCATATTTTGGGAGCAAAGAGGAGTCTCGCCCCATTTTCAATGAATAAAATCACTAATTACAATGAAGAGTCAGTTATGAATGGGTCGTGCTATGAATAAGGACAGCCTTGGCATTACCAACATATATCATGTGGACTTAAAAAATTGTTAAACCCCATAGTAGTAGGCCTTCCAACCATTGGGATACTTTATTTTCCAAGTTCTAAGGTTAAAAAAAAAATAAAGAATAAGATAGTAACAATTTTTAACTCACTGCTTAGTTACATGTATTATTGCTTTAAGATTCTATTGGGATGGTAGATTGGTGGGCAATTTGCATGCTTAAAATTAGCTTGATGATGATTTTTATGGCAATAGGCACTTTAAAATCACTACTAGGCCACAAGACACTAATACTACATGAGATAAGCTATGTGAAATATATCTTCCCATATGGACAATGAGAGAGAATTGATATTAATTTATGAAGGACAAGATAGTGATTGTAATATCTATAATGCCTTAGAACCCTATTGGGCATTAAAACCTGCTACATACCTTTACTATTTAAGGATATGCTAAGAATTTATGTTCATAATTACCTAAAATCTATAACTTGTCATGATTGAGAAACATCATCTACTCAACATCATCAAGAAACTAAAAACAAGTCATTAATTCTTCATGTGGGAGTACATTCCAATTCCAACATAAGTCATAAAATAATGTTTCAAAGGAGTCTAGCAAACTCCTAAAACCACAAGCATCAAGTATTGTAAATCAAGGAGTCTAAAAGCTCCAAAACAACCTCAAGACAAAGTGGGCAAATAGAAGAGTCTAACTCCTTACACTCAACAAAATCCTCTAGTCATAACAAAATCTCTAAGCAAAAGTAACCCATTCCTCAATCTCAAAATATTTACAAGTCTCTAATCATCATAGAAGTAAAGATACTTAACTCCTTCCTTTTCTTGAATATCCTTAACATATGGCTCTTCATAAATAATGTAATCATTGATGCATGTGCCTAAAAATGATAAAGAGTGAGACAAGTCTTAGTACGTTTTGTACAAGCACATGCGGATGCTACACAATTTAACTTACATATACAATGCAGGAAAAGGCAAGCAATTGTTTAATTAGCTTGAATTTAGTCCAAAAAGTAATATAGGGGTACTCATGACCCCACCACACTACAATCTTATTTATACATATATATATATATATAAATAGTGTTCTAGCTGCATCGTTCCATATATGAGTCCACTATAGAATCCTTACATCTAATTAGTAGTTGTTCCCCAAGGATTTGCCACTAGATGCCCCTAGATATAACTTAGTCCAGTTAATTCACTAAAGTCTTAGTAAGTACAAGTAAACAAACTAAGTACTACATACCTGAGTCGTTGAATACTAACTATATGACCTGAATTGAATTAAGTAAAAGTAATCCTGAAAGAGAACTTGGCCAAAATAAAAAAAAAAAACAAATCTTCCCTTAATACACTTAACCAAACTAAACCAAGAAGATTTAAGTTTAATTTCCCCTAATACTCTCGAACTCTAACTTACTGAACTCCAAAGGAATGGAATAAGTGGAAAGATCGGATCTTATGATAAGTTCTAGTGTAAAAGACACTTAAGTGCAAGTTTGGGATAAAAAAGATTCAAGAATTACAAGTTTATAAGCTAAACAAGGGATAGCATCCAAATCTTAAGCCAACATTGCTTACAGAGGCCTAACATCCAAATTCCAATCTACTATTCTACAGTTTTTTAGAATAGCTCAACTTGAAATACTCCTTAAGTTTATTCAACTTCCTCCAAACTTTAGTATACCTTCAAGTACAAATTTAAACATAAAAGCTTAGTGATTTCCAACTTTAGAACTCTATCTGAACATAACTACAAATTCAATCCCTCATACCCAAACTTCAATAACCCTTTATAAAACCCAAAACTAAAAGAGGGAAACATATATAACTTACTTGACTTAGCTTGAGCACTTAAAGGATCCTGGAAATGGAGCCAAACGCCACTAGCAACTGTAACAAATAATCTGTTTGAGATTTAATCCTCAATAAAACCAAGTAATTGAAGAACTAAGCTAAAACTCAAAAGGAGGAAAGGGAATGCTATGGGGGGTAATGTGGGGTGGGGTGAAGAGGGTGTTGTTAATTGGGTATTAATGAAAAATTTATCTTCTTTTTAAACTTAAGCACTAAATGCAACAGTAAGCATAATCAAGATAATGATAAAACAATAATAAGTGCGGAAATTAAAAGAGATAACGATAAAGAAGATTAAGTTTGGATTTAATACGGAGTTTGGACTGAGCCTTACTCTCCACGGACACACAATACCTTCACTTGAGGACTTCACACCACTTTATTGATTTTCCAATCCAAGCACCAAGAGCTATACATACATAAGCTTGATTACACAAGTTTCCCAGTTGCAACTCTAAACATAAATCATAATCTTAACTCATAACACAAAACTCAATCTCAAGGATTATTGGTGTAGTGCTTTTAACTCTCAATACTTTGTAACTAATAGCTCATAAGCACTAAACTTCAAATCTCTAAATATTAGCAAACTAGGATATAAGAGACAATGATAATAAATAACAATAAGAGTATAAAAGAATATTGGAATATTGCAGTAAAAGATCAACTCTCTATTGTCCTTGATTAGGTTGTTGAGCATTTATACAAACTCTTTAATATCTTCCTATTATTGTGCATTACTGCACATTAAATGCCTTAAAAACTAGTTGAAATAGACTTACTGTCATGACAGTATCACATTCTTACTATTAAGCTGGTAAGTCATATAACTATCAATACGAACATTGATAACTCCACTATCATGCCGGCTTAGAGAACAGAAGGCAATCTATCTTTCAATCGAGGGCACTAGAATTATCAACTCGGTAAGCCTCTAGAATTATCAACTTAGTAAGCCTTTAGAACCATTAAGCCTATAAGCCATTTTCACCTATTTCCAACTTTCAAACACAACATATATAATCATACTATATGATACGGTCTGACGTAGATGAACACACGATATTTGATATCGCGTGAACTAAGGCAATGGGCTTGAACCTCAAGACAATTCGAAGGATAAATGATAGCTGGAGGTTAAGTAGGGGTCCTCGTATACCGATGATAGATATAACACACTAACGCTACTACTATACACTCAATGAGCTAGATAAGAGTAATTGAGAGTAAGCGAGATATGCTTAACTCATGTAAGAAGAAAAATTATCTAAATGTTAATTGTATTTATCGTTACGGCTATTACAATACACAAGTATTTATAAAATCTAATTATAGTAAATCTTGGGTTAGTGTAAATTACCAAAAGGATTCCTACTAGTAAAGGAAAAGGAATAATTTACAAGGCTAATGTTGTAATCAGACAAAAAGATAGATATTCTATTACAATGGACAGTACGGATGTTAGACAAATAAGGCACACCGGCTATCCTTTCTACGGTCCTAGTGATGTTATTTGTTAAGTAGAGCAAGTTCTATACAGAATAGGTTAGGTTTGACAGTTCGACAACTCGATAGCTCGGATATTTAGTGTTGGGAAAAGGGTTAGTCTAGAAGGTAACTCATTAGTGGATCAGCTTTAGGTGGTTAGCTCTGAATAGGTGTCAACTTGGCCTCGATATGTTTAAGGTTGGCAGTATGTAGATTCGAAGTTGGCCTTAGATAGATGTATTGTGGAGGGGTCTAATCAGTACATAGGTTGGTTATCTTGGTAGCTTCTTAAATGATGTAGAGGCTAAAGTAACTCGATAGATTGGATTGGGGATTGCATTTCTCTTCTAAGTTCAACTCTCCTCAGATAGCTCAGTGAACCATATGAGCAAATCCTTGTGCTTGGGAGCACATGATTAGTCTATGATCCTTATCATCCCTTTCGAGTTAGTTGAGATTTGGGTTTCAATCTAGTTTAACTCAATGTTGCTCATCTTTAGAAGTATGCGGGTAGAAGTTGGCAATGTTGAAGGAGTCCAGGACTCCATACTCTTCTAGTAGTTCAATCCTATAGCATTATGATTGATCTTTTCAAGCACTTTGAATAGCCTAGTAGCCTTAAGAGATAACTTTCTCTTCCTTAAGTGTAGAAACCATTCCTTACTAAGGCGAATCCAAACCAAATTGCCTGGTCGAAATTCCCTATTTTTCTGTCCTTTATCTCATTTGTTGAGCTTGGTAACAACTTTACTTAAGTGTTCTTTCACCTTTTGGTGCATGGCTTTGATGACTTAGACTCTTTTTGCAATTGGCTGGTCATTATCTAGGCTTAGAAGCGGTATTTAGTCCATTGGGAGCTCAAGGATGAACCTATAGGTGACCTAAAATGGTGACATGTTCGTTACATTATGGGGGATCCTATTGCAGGTGAACTTTATGACCAGCAAGCACAGATCCCAATCAGCCATGTTTTGACCAACGACAACTCAGAGTAAAGTCCCCACTGTCTTATTGATAACCTCGGTTTGTTCATCCATTTGTAGATCGTAAGACTTGCTATACAATAGCTTGGTTCCCATTTGTCTCCATAACATTCTCTAGAAGTAGCTCATGAACTTTGGGTCCTAATATGAAATAATGGTTCTAGGTACTCCATAAAACTTCACTATTTCCTATAAGAAAAGAAAAGAGAGCCAAAACACTGTTAGTTTTAGACAAGGGTATGAAGTGTGCCATCTTACTAAATTGGTCCATGATTACCATGATAGAATCCTTCCCTCGAGACATCCTTGGCAACCTTAACATAAAGTCCATACTTAGCTAAGACCATGGTTTGGTTAAGATGGAAAATGGTAAATAATGTCCTTGCTCAGCTAGGCTCTTTGCTTTTCTGTAAGTTTAATACACCTTTTCAACGTAGATCAAACATCCTTCTTCATTTTTTGCCAAAAGAATCTTGAGGATAATATCTCATGAGTTTGATGATGGCTAATGTGTCCAAACAATCGTCCCTTATTTGCCTTTTGTACTGATAGCTCTCTTATGGAACACGTCGGGATACATAGTTTTGTCTTCTCAAATAAGTATCTGTCCTCCCTGTGGTAGTCATCCAATGCTCAACCTTCTTCACATTAAGCATAGATTGGACTAATATGTGGATCCTTAGAGTATAAATCCTTGATCATTGAAAATGCCAATAGTTGAGTTTGTAATTCGGTCAAAAGGAAATGTCATCTTAATAGGGTATAGGTTACGACATTATTCTTTCCACTCTTGTACTTCACGACATATGAAAATCCCTCCATGAACTTAACCCATTTGGTTTGTCTTCGCGACATCTTGGGCCGACTCTTCAAATATCTCAAAGATTCATGATTATTATAGATCACAAACTCTTTAGGTAGTAGATAATGTTGCCATATAGTTAGGGCTTAGATTAAGGAGTAAAACTCCTTATCATAGACAGAATAATTGAGTGTAGCTCCTTTAAGCTTCTCATTAAAGTAAGTAATAGGTTAGCCTTCTTGTATCAGCATGGCACTTATGCTTAGTCCAGATGCATCACACTCTAATTTGAATACTTTATCAAAGCTCGGTAGAGCTAAGACAGGCATTGTAGTTAGTTTCTCCTTCATCTCTTGAAAACTCCTTTGCTCCTTCTCTCCTCATTTGAACATAACATTCTTCTTTGACAGTTCAGTAAGTGCGGCTACGATCCTACTGAAATTCCTTATAAATCTACGATAAAATGATGTCAGGCTATGGAGGCTCCTCATGTCGACCAAAGTGGTTGGCACAAGCCATTTGATGATTGCACTTATTTTTTCATCATCAACTCGTATTCCACCACTACTTATAACAAACCCTAAGAAGATTACTTCAAGCCAACAAAAGTCATACTTTAAACTGGCTTAGAGCCTTTCAACTCAAAGTTTTGTAAAGATTGCTCGAAGATGCTCTTGGTGAGTGTTCACATTAAGGCTATACGCTAGGATGTTGTTGAAGTAAACTACCACAAATTTCCCTATTAGTTCTTAGAGCACATGATTCATTAGTTGCATAAATGTGCTAAGCGCGTTTGATAGTCCAAATGGCGTCGTAAGGCATTCATACAATCCTTGGTAGGTCTTAAATACGGTCTTCTACTTATCGCCTTCTTGCATTCAGATTTGATGGTATCCAGATCTAAGGTTGACCTGGAGAATATTCTGCCTCCTTTAGATTCATCCAGCATATCATTAAGCCTTGATATGAGATACCTGTACTTAATGGTAATGTGATTGATTATTTGGCTACTTATATACATCCTCCATGACTTATCTTTCTTAGGCACTAAAAGGGATGGCATGGTATAAGGGCTAAGGGGTTCTCATACATACCCTTTCTTCACCAACTCATTTACTTGTCTCTATAGCTTGGCAACTTGATTAGGGTTTAGCCTATAAGTAGGCTTGTTCAACAGTGTAGCTATTAGTTGCAAGTCAATTGCATCTTCATCACATCGGATGGGAGGCCAACCTTTCAGTAACTCACTTAGGAGTAGGTCAACAAATTCATCCAATAGGGTTTTCACCTCGGTAAGTAGCATCCCCTCATCAAATCTCCTCATCTCCAACAACCTTCTAACTAGTAGATAGGTTGTCTCTTTGAGCTCCATCTCTTTCTTCAGCTTAGCTTGAGTCATCACCAAAGCCTCTTTATTTAAGACTTGGCTCAATTGGGTTTGCATGATTTTAACTTGCTTGATAGTCATAGGGCTCAACTTCACCTTTTTGCCTTTATACTCTAAGGAACATGTATTCTTCCTTCCATCGTATATCATGGTTTGGTTAAACATCCATAGTTGTGTAAGTAGAATATAGGATGCACTTATGGGCAATACATCATGGAGCACTTCATCATGATAGTTTCCAATACAGATCGGTACAGTCACTTGCTTATTTACTTGCAAAGCTCCCTTATCACTGAGCTAGTGTAGTTTGTAAGGTTTAGGGTAGGGCTTGGTAGGTAACTTCAATTGCTTGACCATGAAAGCAGAGGCTGATTTGGTGTAGCTCTTACTATCAACAATTAAGGCACATAGCGACCAATACCTTACATCCAATGTAAAACAAATTCTCTCTTTGTTCATCCTCGGGCATATGACTTAAACTCATTGCTCTCCTTAACACCAACTGGCAAGCATAAAGTTACCTTCCTCACTATAAACGACTTCTTCCTCTTCAGACAATTTTGTTTATCTAGCCTCTTTTGAGTCTTCCACTTTCTCATTAGTATTATTTATCTTAGTGGTCGACACTTCACTTCGGATTACTATGGTTCTTTTGTTTAAGCACTGAGCGGCCATGTGTCTAAATCCTTAACACCTAAAGCACTTGATCCCACTTGTCTTTCTTCTTGAGCTCTAGCCCTACTCAAACTTCCTTAAGATCTCCTTCTCCTCAACTTAGGTAGTTTGAGCAGGTCGAGTCTCAACAACCTTATTTGGTTCTAATCCTATAGGTTTGCTTGGAACAAATTGGCTATTAGCAATCGGCCAACAAGAGGTCGAAATCTTCCTATTCGATGCTTTTTGATCCTCTGGGCAGCTCTGATAGCATCATCAAGTGATCCAATATCCATGTTGTCTAGAATATCTCCAATTTCATACTTCAACCCATTAATGAATCAAGACACAGTTTAGTCTTTAGGCTCAATGACTTCGCATCGAATTATTAGCATATGAAATTCCTTTATGTAGGCATCAATACTCGATCCACCTTGTCTAAACTCTTGTAACCTTTGAAACGCATCCTATAAATAGTAGCTTAGAACAAATCTTCTCCTTATGACTCTCTTCATTTTATCCTAACTCCTAACTTTACGTTCTCCTTCTCTTCTATGTACAACTTGCATGTTCTTTTACCATAAGGTGGCATAACCTATAAATTTAACATAACTAGTCTAACCTTAGCATTTTCAGGTACTTTGTAGCATTTAAATTGCTTCTTAATCTTATCTACCCAGTCTAGGTAGTCTTTGGCATTACCACTGCTAGAAAAGCCAAGGATATGCATTCTCAACCCTTCCACTTTAGGAGATTGGACATTCATCTCCTCAAGTTCGTAATATTCTTTTACTTCATCACTTACTTCCTCATCCTCTTCTTCGATCTCCTCTAACATTAGTTTGTATCCAATAACTCAACCTACTCCTCTAGCTCAAGGTAGTTGAATTAGGGTATTAGCTTGGCTAAACTGACCATTAGCTCTCTTAGGCTGTTCACGTCCTCTATATGAACCATTCCTGATTCGCCTATGTTCATTTATGGCTGTCACTAGACTAGCCATTAAGTTTGTAGGTTGATCTAGTCTATCATTTGCGAATTGGGGTATGGAACTCCCTTGTTGACCTTGGCCAATTCGAGCACCACTCTCTTAGTTACCAATTGCTCCTTATACATTAGAATTAGACATTATTGTCTATTTTCATGAGATTAATAGCTAATACACTATTCAAAGCTTCCTACCATAAACAAGGGTAAACTAACAATAAATACACCAACAATTATTGATCGCCTCTTTTTAGAGCTTGCGAGTTTTATAATTTATAAACCTATATTCTATACCTAACTCAGCTCGCCAAGTAAGTGTACCTATTGTTTTATAGCATAAATGAGTATAGAGTCGTCTCTATTGGGAAGATAACTCAAAAGCTAGTACTTAATCATTTTCCTATTATCTAGCAGTCAAATTTATGAAGTGATTGATTATTAAGACTTTAATTGTTAACTAAACTACAATAATCCACAAACTAGAGTGATTAATACGATGATTACAAGAACAACTACAAAAATACACTTAACATGCAGACTTGCTTCATCACTTAGTATAATCTTAACAAAATACTTCTCATCCTAATATTTGTTAATTATGAGAAATTACAGTATATAAATATTCTTCTCAGAATTACTTACTTATAATCTTAATTGTCTCTATTGAAATTTCTTCTTAATTAACAGACAACTAAGATTGCATTAATGTTGTGTTAATGTATCAATTCCCCTATGGATACAACTACTTTCCTAATAATATCTCTATTATTAGGAGTAAGTTGTTCCAATAAACTAAATCTATTCAATAGAATTATATCTCGACATATTCTATTGAAATCCGTACTAAGTCAATGTCGTACACTATATTGTACTAAGATTCATTAAATGCCATTCATTGGGATTAACAAACATTAGAAAATTAATTTTCCATGCACTTGATCATACTAAATGATGTAGCAAGCCCTAACAAACTACTCACATATGATAAAATAACAATGCAAACTAACAGGAAACATAATTACGCAGAAATAAAGCATAGAATAAGTTAAAAGTAAAAACCCTTTTTATTCCACTGAAGAAATTGATGAATACATGAACAACGAATTCCCATCGTCTCTCTCGAGTGATTCTGGGAAAGTACAGTACACACTTAGGAAACTATACAGAAAACAACGGAAAAATGCAAGATTGGGTATAAGGATGGGTGAATGGATGTGTTGTAGATAGGTGATGTTTTGTTCTTGATGATCTTTACTCTCCTAAAATTTGATGTCTGAAAAATTGATTCTTCTTTACAAGTTGTGGTATCTTTTTATATTCTCTTCGTCAAAAGACTCGGATCTACCCCTTTTATGGCACCACTTGACGTTTCCCATGTACTGGTTTACATGAAAAGGTTGAAAAGAATAATTGTGCCCCTTTCTATCACGCTTGTGACTCAAGGCGTAATAGTCTCGAAAAGAATTATTTTTAGCCAATTACAGTCGTGATGAATGTTGTGAAATCCATGTCGTATTATTAGATCTCATTACGCCTGTGACAATGGCCGTAATCATCCTCTTGTTATTCAATCACAGCCGTGATTGATAGCGGAAATGACAAAACTTCCTTGATCACGGCCATGATTGAGGGTGTGACTAAGGCTATATTCTTCATTGCTTCATTATTACGCTCGTGATTGATGCTACTACACTGATTTCTTCTCCTTTATGGTCATGACTGACTAAAAAGTTGTTGCTCTTGTGTATAATTCATCTTCTTGCTCGTGATTTACTTGAAGTCTATATTTTACGCAATTAAGTATCCAAACTAAAAAATTAAATCACATTTATGATCAATTCTATGCCTAAACATGCTTTGAAAGTGTAATGTAATTTACACTTATCAAACTTCCCCACACTTAAGCTTTTCTTGTCCTTAAGCAAACACTCAAAACAATTAATTGTATTTTTGACAAAACATCTATAGTGGCCTAGCCTTATGCATACCTCGTTGTGTTCTTAGAATACAAAAAGCAATATTCTAAGATTAATCAAAGTAAAACACACTTTACCCTTACTATCTAACAAAAATCTTTCAAAGGTCCAAAGTCAACACAATGTCAAATAGATTAATGAAAATTGGTTCTACTTCATCTTCTTCCCTAAATGTATAAAAAACCTTCAATTACTTCTTAAGAACACTAATATAGAAGAAAAGTATATTGCATCCATCTTTCCCCTGTATTTCTACTTCTTTTATTGAATCTCTTTAATATGACTTACACATTGCATTCACCCCTTTTTTTTTTTACATAAGAATAACAAAGATCAGTAACAAAGTCAGACTTTGCTTTTCTAAAGGACCGAAGCTGCCCTTACTAACTTGGTAATAAGGTCAAAGTTCAACAGTGAAGTTAGACTTCGCTTTTTTGGGGGACCAAAGCTTACCCTTATTAACTTGATCCTTGTAAATTCTTATTACAAACTTATAAAGATAAAAATTAGTAACGGGGTCAAACTTCGCTCTTTTGAGGAACTAAAGCCCGCCCTTACTAATTCAGTGCTTAAAACACTTCAATTTATTCTAATTTGAAGAGATTTTCAAGAAGTATCAACAAGTAAACTACTTTATTTACCCTTTTCATTCAAGGTTAAATGATCTCCCAAAAGTAATTGAAAAATAGATATACTAATTAGGAAATTTAGAAGTATAACCAATTAGCTTTGAACTAAATACTACGATTCACTTCGAACCCCTAAACTCATTCATTAATTAGCAAGCAAGTGTGATTCACTGAGATTCTATCTCATAATCTTGATCATGTAAACTAAGTCTACAAGAATTGAGTGAGGCACAAAATTAACTCACTAAATTGATTGCTATTTTGTTAAATTCACAATCCATTAAGTCAAGTCATACTTTGAAACAAACAAGCTTAAGTGGAAGGTTCTTTTATGAACATAATTTACCCTTCTCCGCACTTAATGAGAGACATTGTCCTCAATGTTAGAAGGAAGTAAACATGGAATAGGCATATAATTGGAATAACTAGAGAGATGAAATTAAAGAAACAGCAAGAACTGGCCTTCCTTGAAACATGAAGTTCGAGCAATTCATTAATTCCTAAACGATCAGAGAGTACAACTTCCAACACCATAACAACTTCAACAATGAAAGACACCTGTAGATTAAGATTTTTGCCCATAGTAGTCATAGAGCACTGTTCCTATCCATATCTTCTTTAGTGCTTCAGTCAGCTTATAGAGCGCTATATATTTTCATTTAGGAATCTAGCCAGCTCATAGAATGTAGTTCCAATCTAAAGTTTTTTATGCTTCCAGTTGGCTCCCAAAACACAGTCCCAATTTATAATCTCTTAAGGAGCTAGCCAACTTGTAAGTGTAGTCCCAATCTAGAGTTTCATAGGCTCCCAATCGCCCAACTTACAGAATGTTACCCAACTTATAATCTCTTAGGGATTTAGCAAGCTCATGGAGCATAATTTCAATTCAAAGTTTTCTTCATTCTTTAGGTTTTAGCCAACTCAAAGGGCGGTTTGACTGCCTTGGTTAGTCAACTCATTAGAGTACGACCAAGTTTCTTCATTCTTTAGGTCTTAGCTAGCTCAAAGGGCCAGCTCATAGAATGTAGTTCCAATCTAAAGTTTTTTATGCTTCCAGTTGGCTCCCAAAACACAGTCCCAATTTATAATCTCTTAAGGAGCTAGCCAACTTGTAAGTGTAGTCCCAATCTAGAGTTTCATAGGCTCCCAATCGCCCAACTTAAAGAATGTTACCCAACTTATAATCTCTTAGGGATTTAGCAAGCTCATGGAGCATAATTTCAATTCAAAGTTTTCTTCATTCTTTAGGTTTTAGCCAACTCAAAGGGCGGTTTGACCGCCTTGGTTAGTCAACTTATTAGGGTACGACCAAGTTTCCTTATCTTTAGGTCTTAGCCAGCTTAAAGGGCACCTTGACCACCTTGGTTAGTCAGCTCATTAAGGCATGAGCTTTTGGTATTAGCCAGCTCAAAGGGCACTTTGACCGCCTTGGTTAGTTAGCTCATCAAGGCAAGACCAAATTTCTTCATTCTTTAGGTGTTAGCCAGCTTAAAGGGCGCTTTGACTGCCTTGGTTAGTCAGCTCATGAGGGCATGACCAAGTTTCTTACTTCTTTAGGTCTTAGCCAGCTCAAAGGGCGCTTTGACTGCCTTAGTTCATCAGCTCATTAGGGCAAGACCAAGTTTCTTCATTCTTTAGGTCTTAGCTAGCTCAAAGGGCTCTTTGACTGCCTTGGTTCATCAGCTCATTAGGACACGACCAAGTTTCTTCATTCTTTAGGTCTTAGCTAGCTCAAAGGGTGCTTTAACCGCCTTAAGTAGTCAGTTCATTAAGGCACAACCAAGTTTTTTTTATCTTTAAGTCTTAGCCAGCTCAAAGGGCGCTTTGACCGCTTTAGTTAGTCAGCTCATTAAGGTATGACCAAGTTTCTTTATTCTTTAGGTTTTAGTCAGCTCAAAGGGCGCTTTGACTGCCTTGGTTAGTCAGCTCATTAAGGCACGACTAAGTTTCTTCATTCTTTAGGTCTTCGCCAGTTCAAAAAAAGCTTTGACTGCCTTAGTTAGTCAGCTCATTAGGGTACAACAAAGTTTTTTTATCTTTAGGTCTTAACCAGCTCAATGGGCACTTTGACCGCCTTGGTTAGTTAGCTCATTAAGGCACGACCAAGTTTATTCGTTCTTTAGGTCTTAGCTAGCTCAAAGGGCGCATGGACCGCCTTGATTAGTCAGCTCATTAGGGCACAACCAAGTTTCTTTGTTCTTTCTTTAATTGCCTTGGTTAGTCTGCTCATTAGGGTACAACCAGGTTTCTTCGTTCTTTAGGTCTTAGCCAGCTTAAAGGGCATTTTGACCATCTTGGTTAGTCAACTCATTAGGGCATGGACAAGTTTTTTCATTCTTTAGGTTTTAGCTAGCTCAAAGGGCGCTTTGACTGCCTTGGTTAGTCAGCTCATTAGGGTACGACCAAGTTTCTTCATCTTTTAGGTCTTAGCCAGCTCAAAGGGCGCTTAGACCATCTTAGTTAGTCAGCTCATTAGGACACGACGAAGTTTCCTTATCTTTTAGGTCTTAGCCAGCTTAAAGGGCGTTTTGATCGCCTTAGTTAGTCAGCTTATTAGGGCATGACCAAGTTTCTTCATCTTTAAGTCTTAGTCAGCTTAAAGGGCACTTTAATCGTCTTAGTTACTCAGCTCATTAGGGCACGATTAAGTTTCCTCATGTTTTAGGTTTTAGCCAGCTCAAAGGGCGCTTTGATTGCCTTGGTTAGTGAGCTCATTAGGGCATGACCAAGCTTTCTCAACTCATTCTTTAGGTCTTAGCTAGCTCAAAGGACGCTTTAACTGCCTTGGTTAGTTAGCTCATTGGGGGTACAACCAAGTTCTCTTATTCTGTTAGGGTTTTAGCTAGCTCTAGGAGCGCTTACCCATTTCATGTAGTTTAGAACCTTAGCCAGCTCAAGGAGAGCTTCGCTTGCTTTAATTATTCAACCTATAAGGGGGTACGACCAAACTTTCATGATTCCTTTTAGGGATTCTTATTAGCCCATAAGGGCGTTACCCTCACTATTCTTCTTTCCAAACTTATCGTTGTTAAATGTCTTAGTGTTCTTTAGGATAGAATTGTCCTGAGGCAAAAACGGTATCACTTTTGTCTTTGTGATAAAGTTTTATTCAAACTTAACTATAAAAAGGGGCAGCTGTAGATACTTTATTTTTACCCATAGTAGTTATAATTTTTGTTTTTAGGGTCGTAATTTAGAAAATAATAAAAAAATTGAAAAATGATAAAAAAAGAAAATTAAAAAAAAGAAAGAAAGAAAGAAAAAACTAGAAAAGAAAAAATTTGAAAAAATTAATTTGATGGAATCTCGACTAAATAGTTATAAAAAAAAAAGCAAATCTGATACGATGATGTTAAATATAATAAAATCAAGATTTGTAAGATTTGAATCTATTTTGGCTCTTTATCAATTTAGGTTCAATTCGATTCGATTCGATTCGATTCGATTCAAAAGATTTGTTTTCGAATTTTATAAATAGGGGTTGCATAGTGTGAGGCAGAAAAAAACAATTACATATTTATTAAAAACACGCTCGAACTCACTCCTTAGACCAATTTTATAGTTGTGCGCACGATAGGACTGGGATCCAATCCATTCCCTTTTATTAGCTTTGCGTGCTTTACTTTGCAGGTACATAATAGTGGTTTTTTATTATTGTTTATAACTTGTCTTATTTATTTATTTTTATCTCACATAGTATATGTGCAGTTATTTTTAAGACTTGTACTAATTTTTATTTTTATTTTTATCATGTCATTAATTGCTAGTAATTAGTTATAGCATTAGTGTCTAGTGAACATGTGTTAAGTTAAATTTTAGTTTTTTTTTTATTTTTTTTAGATTTCTTATTTTCAAAATGACATTTTTATAAAATCTCATATTTTACAAAATCTCATTTTTTGCATATTGTATTAATTTAGAAAAATTGCATTAGGCATGCTAGGGTTTTCTAGATAAAAAAATCATTTTAATGTTCATAAAAAAAAAACTTTAATTGACTTCTTTTTTATGGCAAGACATCTTTTCTATAATTTAGGCTTGTTTTCCATAGTTTAGATGCCTTTTTCATAGTTTAGATATTTTTTCCATAGTTTTGATTTCTTTTCTATGGTTTGAATATCTTTTCTATGGTTTGAATATCTTTTCTATGATTAGGCATCTTTTCTATAGTTTACATATCTTTTCCATAGTTTAGGTTTCTTTTCTATGATTTGAATATCTTTTCTATGGTTTAGACGTCTTTTCTATGTTAGCATTCTTTTCTATCATTTATATATCTTTTCCATTGTTTAGGTTTCTTTTCTATGATTCAGATATCTTTTTTATAATTTAGATTTTTTTCTATGGTTTAAACATCTTTTTCATAGTTTAGACATCTTTTCTATGGTTTAGATATCTGTTCTATGATTTAGGTATTTTTTCTATGATTAGGAATTTTTTTTCTTTTTTATGTTTTAAGCATCTTTTCTATATAAAAGATTCATCATGTAAAGCATTGCATGTTTTATAAAATCTTTAGGGTTTTTTCTTGAAAATAAAAGAAATTATCACTTAATTGTTTTTAAATAAAAATCTTAATTTGTAACTTTTCAAAAATTAGGTTTTTAGGTTTTTTTTTTTATAATTAGGAATAAAAATTAGGTTTTTAAAGATTTTTCTTAATGAAAATGAAATGGCTAATAAAAATGTAAATTTAACCAATTATTTTTTTTTTATAAAAAGAACTACCACATTAAAGTTTTTGAAAAGAACTATGATCGTCTGATCTCGGCTAATGGGTATGTAGATACCTTTAGGGCAACAATAAAATATGCAGGAACTTAGGTCCTTTTTTTTCTTTTGATTTTATTTATTTATTTTTTAAATATTATAATTAGAAGAATAATACTAATTTCGGTAAATAGATAATGGTACCCGTTAGGGTTTAATAAGTTAGCCCCCGAACTTGGAACCCCGAACTTGAAACTCTCTAGTTCTTCATTCAAAATTAAAATCAAAGACCGGTAGCCAAATCGTAATCAATCTACCCAATTGATTACGGTTTCTTTTTCTTTTCCTGACTTCGGTAGGGTAGTGACTTTAAAAATTATTTTCAATAAAAACCCGAAATATCTCAATTTCTTTAATTGAGGGTTAATATTAAATGGGTTAGGGTTTAGTATTAATAAAAAAATGAGGAAATCAATTTTAAATAAAAGAAACTGAAAAATCAAGCTCGACAACACCGAACCATCAAGACAAGATAACAAAAAAAATAAAAGATGACAAGCTCGTAGTACGAGAGTCTTCATAACAATATGCATAAGTAAAAGTAAGCTCTCAATGAACTAGTGATAATAAACCAACAAAATACAACAAAGAAAACAACAACAAGAAAGAAGTCAGTCATCATCGACTGCTGTCTCCTTGTCCAACCTGTCTTCATCCTCCTTACTTCTATCCTTAGTATCTTATCTAACTGGTACTTCTTAAGCTTCTTCAGTGCCTTCTTCATCATCACTATTAGCCTCGTTGGACTCGTCCTTGTCATCACTAAAGTCTTCCTCTTCAGACTCTTTATCTTCTTCTTCTTCTTCTCCTTGGGGAGGTGGTATTGGTAAGGGAACCGAAGGTTGATTAGGACCAGCATCCTCCTGAGTTTGGGGAAGAGAGAAATAGGAAGGTATAGCTGCTCCTACTTTAGTGGCTATATTCTTTAAGAGCTCGATCATTCCCTTATAAGTGTCCTTAATCTTAGCCACCTCAGTTTCTAATCTCTTTCAATTCCCAACCGAGAAGCTAGAAGTTGAAGGTACAAAATCAAGAGCTTCAGGGTCCTCAATATCTAAATCAGGATCCGAGACTCTTACAATACCTCATTGATTCAAAGGGGTTCTTGGAAGTGGTTTAGGATCAGCACAAGAGTTACTCGTCCTATTACTTATAGGCTACAACCTTAGATTCCTTAAAATCCTAGTGCTTAGCGCCCCACCCCCCCAAATATGCCTTTACTCTTATCAAAAGTCTGCTAATGAAGTTTATATGCGGTTAAGATGCCTACATTCATCAGAAACCCCTTCAACACACCATATAAAGGTAATAAATTATGCTCCCCTCCTGCTCCAAGGCTCTTGTGCTTCCCATAGATCATCTTGACCAAAATATAATGGAAGACTCGAGCACTGGTCTTCTTTAAAGTAAACACTTTTGATTTACTCGCCCTGAAGTTGCTTTCATTGGAGATTTCTCTCCAAAATTCAGTTACTGAAGTTCTATGGGGTAGGCTCACAGGTAAATCAACAAACTCCTCATCTTGAAGCTTGGGTGTGTAACCCCATTGCCTGTACAAATGTTAGCATGTCAAAGGTGTGAGTCCTTCCAAATGCATAGAACTCCATCTCATTATCCATCTTAGAGTTGATATATTCATACTTAATCTTGAAGGATGAGAGAAAAGCCAGTGTTGTTTGCTGATATGTCTTTTCTTGAATTAAAAACAACTTTAGCCATGGTCCATTACCTAATAACCATTATATGGCTATCTTTAAGCCGTACTCCCCCAGCACGTCCTAATTTACCACATAATGTCTCTTAATAAGCTTCTTCGCAACAAACTCCTTGAATCTGTTTGCTTAGTCCTCAATCATATCGACTGGTAGAGCAACTAAGTGAATGGAACTTGCTACGTTGAAATGTTGGGGAGGAGGAGAAGGAAGACTATTAGCTCTTAGTTGTTTATGCTGAGAAGTAGTTAAACGTTTTGGTACCATTTGCAAATATCAATTATTAGTTCAAACTTTAAGCACACTTCAATTCAAGCAAACCTAATTCAACTTCTTGCTACTTACAAACATAATGCATCTATTAACTAATCATGATCAATCCTAACCAACTTCCAAGCATCCACTACAAATGAATTCAACATAACTCAACTCAGAGCCATAACATTAACTAAGGATGAATGTCCTCCCTTGATTAAACACACTTAACGTTACATTTTTACACAGACAAATTCATCAATCTTAGGCTTAATTTGCAATAATCCTTAATTCTATCATTGTCCAAAGGAATTAGGGTTTCATTTTGAATAAGCAACTTCCATTACAAATTTATGCAAATTCAAAGTCTAAGGATGATATAAACACATTACAACTACTATAACAACAATTTCACAAATCATAGCAAACATATATAGATAAACCCTAAAGTTATGTGAAATGAATCACTATACATGTAAAGAAAAGCGAAGGAAAAAGAGGGAAATCATACCTTAAAAGAGTATTATTGTGATAAGAATGATTGTGTAAGTGTTAGAATGGGTTGAAGTAAGGACGACCAAAAATGATGCGGGTTTTTCATGAAGGACATGTGTAGAAAGTGTTATCATGGGGTGGGAATTTGAAATGTGAGAAATGAGGAGAGAGAGAGGGAAATTTCTTATATAATGGGGTGACAAGAACATGATTACAATCATGACTTAAGCGTTAATCCCCATTTTAAGCTTGGTCATAGGTATGATGAGTCCTATGATAAGCTCGATGCCCAAAATTTTTAAACCATCATGGCCTTCCTCCTTTTATAATCACAGACGTGATCATACCCATGATTGATACTATGGCCTTAGATTTCACAATTATCTTATTAGATCATGGCCGTGATGTCATGAAAAACTTCTAGGGTATTGATCATGGCTATGATTGAGGTGTGAACTCTTATAGGGGATTAATCATGGCTGTGATGAACAAGTGGATTAGTCCTATTAATTTATCACGGCCATAATGGATGTTTTACTTGAAAATTTCAAATACTTACCTTTATCACAGCCAAGATGTATACTGGACTTCCAATTTCCATCTGTGTCCCTACACTCTATGAATTATTCTCTTCTCACTAAATTTCCATGACTTTCACTCTATGATATCTTTCTTTGTGCATGAACAATAAACAAAACACTTAAAACCAATCCAAACCACTAACAATAACAATCAATTAATTAAAATTAAAAACTCAACAATTCTCAAAGTACTCAAAACAAACAAAATGAAATTGAAAGTCTAATAAATAAATAAACATGCTTGTTTAACGTCTCAAGCCTGACGTTCCCAGGGTATGCAACTTCAATCCTTGAATTAGAGAAGTCTTAACTCCCCCTTTCCTTCTTTCTAATTCACTTCTCCGTGGTTTATCTTCAACCACTATCCATTAACCTTGAATGTCCCCTTTTTTTGGGTGTTTAACTTCTATAGCTCCATATGGAAATGCCTTTTTCACTAAAAAAAGGACCTAACCACCTAGACATAAGTTTTCTAGGAAATAACTTAAGTTTAAAATTGTACAATGGTACCGGATCACCCTCCTTGAATTGCTAGGGGTGCTTAATCCTGGAATCATGAAGATGTTTGGCTCGCTCCTTATACATTTGATTATTCTGATAAGCTACCCAACGCTACTCGTCTAGTTCATTAAGTTGGAAACGCCTAAGTTTAATGGCTACTTCATAATCTAAGCTTGTTGTCTTCAAAGCCCAATAAGCCTTATGCTTAATCTCCACCGGTAAATGGCAGACCTTACCATACACTAATCGATAAGGAGTAGTACCTAATGGAGTCTTGTAAGCAGTTTAGTATGCCTATAAAGCATCATCTCGCTTGTTAGCCTAATCTTTTGTGTTATGTGCTACAGTCTTCTCCAATACCCTTTTTAAGTCCCTATTATATACCTCCACTTGGCCACTTGTTTGTGGATGATATGGAGTGGCTATCCTATGGTGTACCCCATATCTATTAAGAACTCATTCAATCTGGTTGTTGCAAAAGTGGGTTCCTCTATCACCAATTAATGCTCAGGGTGCTCTAAATCTAGAAAAAAACTTTCTCAAAAATTTCGCTTCCACCTTAGCATCATTTGTCGGTAAAGCTTAAGCTTCAACCTACTTTGACACATAATCAACTATAACTAAAATATACTTATTGCCATACAAACTTAGGAATGGTCCCATGAAGTCTATTCCCCAAATATTAAAGGCTTTACATTCTAATATATAATTCTATGGCATTTCATCCTTCTTAGAAACATTCCCAAATCTTTGATACTTATCGCAAGCTACAACATAACCACGAGCATCTCGAAATATATTTGGTTAGTAAAAACCAACCTCCAACACTTTCTAAGCTATTCTATTTGCACTATAGTGACCACTTGTTGGTCTACCATGGAAATAGAACAAATTTTTTTGTCCTTCTTCATGTGATACATAGCATCAGATAATTTGATCAGTACACACTCAAAAAAGAAAAGGATCTTCCCAAAAGTAATGTTTTAACTCCAAGAATTTTTTTTTTTCTTGTGGTGATCCAAATCTCATTGTAAAACCTTAACCAAATAATTTGCTATATCAGTAAAACATGGAATGTTATAGGTTGCTACTGTGCAAAGGGAAAACAAGCTTTCTTTGGGTAATTTATCATTAATTTCATCCTCATCCAACTGTTCCAAATGTGGATTATCTAACCTAGACAAATGGTTTGTAGCCAAATTTTTTACCCCTTTCTTGTCCCTTTTTTCTAAATCAAATTCTTATAGCAACAGTACTTAACAGATTAACTGAGGTTTTGCATCAAATTTAGATAAAAGGTATCTTAAAGTTGAGTAATTGGTGTAAACAGTCACTTTCGAGAGAACCAGATAGGGCTGAAATTTATCAAAAGCAAAAACAGTCGCTAACAATTCTTTCTCAGTTATGGTGTAATTTGCTTGAGTTGGATTGAGTGTCTTGCTAGCATAATGTATTGATTAAAAGTGTTGGTCCTTTTTCTACCCTAATACCGCTCCTATTGTTGAGTTACTAGAATCATACATTAATTCAAATGGCATGGTCTAATCAAGAACTACCATGATAGGAACATTGGTCAATTTTTCTTTCAAAATGTTAAAAGCCTCTAAACAATTGGTGTTAAAATCAAATGGTACACCCTTCTTAAGGAGCTTCGTTAATGGCCTCATTATCTTAGAGAAGTCCTTAATGAATCACTGATAAAATCCAACATATCCCAAAAAGATTCTCATAGCCTTCACAAATGACGGTGGTGGTAACCTTAATATCACTTCTATCTTCGCCTTATCTACCCTGATGCCTTTGTTTGATATATTATATCCTAACACAATGCCTTGTTGTACCATAAAATAGCACTTTTCCTAATTGAGAACTAAGTTTGTCTCTTCACACTTCTGTAGAACCCTTTTTAAATTTGCAAGGTCTCCATCAACTATATTACGAAACACTGAAAAATCGTCCATAAAGACTTCCATCACATCTTCCACTAAATCTCCAAAAATAGCCATCATATAACGCTGAAAAGTGGCAAGTGCATTATACAGTCCGAACATCATTCTACGGTATGCAAAAGTACCATAAGGGTAAGTAAAGATAGTCTTCTCTTGTTCTTCTAGAGCTATTGGAATCTGAAAATAACCAGACATCCCATCTAGGAAACAGTAGTATTCATGACCTGCTAATCTCCCTAGTATTTGATCAATAAAAGGTAGTGGAAAGTGGTCTTTCCTTGTGGCGTCATTAAGTTTCCTATAATCAATGCATACTCTCCAACTAGTCACAGTATACATCGGTATCAACTTATTATTCTCGTTTGCTACTATTGTCATGCCAACCTTCTTTGGAACTACTTGAACCGGACACACCCATGGACTATCTGATATTAGGTAGATGAGTCCTGCATCCATCAGCTTTATTACCTCTTTCTTAATGACTTCCTTCATGTTAGGATTCAACCTCCTTTGAGGTTGCATTACCGATTTACATCCATCCTCCATCAAAATTTTATGTGTACAAAATGAGGGACTAATTCCCAGGATGTCTAATATCTTCCATGCAATTAACTTCTTATGTTCTTTAAGAATTGATAAAAGTTTCTCTTTTTGATAAGAATCTAGCCTTGATGATATGATCACCGGTAGCTTAGAATCTTCAGATAGACAAGCATATTCTAAATAAGTAGGCAATTATTTCATTTCTAAGTTAGGGGGCTCCTCAATTGAAGGCTTTATACGAGTAATCAAACTCCTATCAATCTCTTCAATATCGAAATTCTTCACTTGTGTACTACATACCTCCAACTGAGTGATCATCTCTTTCACTTCTTCTACTTCATCTACCTCATTTCCTTTCTCCAAGCATGACTCCAAAGGATCCTTACTTAAGATATCTTGCAAAAGCTCCAAAATAGTAAAGTCAAACGAATCAATAGCAAAGCATTTATCATCACCACTCATTAATTTTTAGAAGATGTTAAGCATTTTGATCACGATTTCCTCGTTTCTAACCTAAAGGACCAGCTTCCCATCCTTGACATCAATCATAGCACCTACAGTTACCAAGAATGGTCTTCTCAATATAAGTGAAACCTCAATATCCTCATCCATATCCAACATTACAAATCTGCAAGAAAAATAAAGTCATGTACTTTAACCAAAACATCTTCCACAACTCCTCTTGGGAACCGCATGGATCTGTCAGCTAACTGAATGCTCATTCGAGTACTTTTGGGCTCCCTCAAATTCAATCTCTTGAACAAACTATAGGCATCAAATTGATGTTGGCTCTAAGATTTTCCAATGCCTTCTCTACTAGAAGGTCTCCTATCAAATAAGGGATAATAAAGCTACCAGGATCCTTGAGTTTCTTAGGTAACTTGTTCATAAGAACTATAAAGCATTCTCCACCCAGGATAACAGTAGAAAGTTCCTCCAATTTCCTCATATTGGAAAGAAGCTCCTTAAAAAATTTTGTATACTTAGACATTTAGCCCAAAGCTTCCACTAAAGGAAGGTTGATGTGAAACTGCTTGAAGAGTTCTAAAAACTTCTTATAATGCTCATCATCCTTATCTTTCCTTAATCTAGAAGGGTATGGAAAATGTGGCTTATATTCTTTTGGTGCTATTGGTAAGACTTTCTCTTTTGGTGATCCATTATTCACTGGCTGATCCCCATTTGTAGCCTCAACTTCTTCTCCACTATCTTGGATCCTCTCAGAAGTTTGTAACTCCTTACCACTTCTAAGAGTCATAGCCTTAACGTGATCCTTAGGGTTTGTCTTCATGTTGCTCGATAGCGATGCAGGAGCTCTTTTGGATAACATCTTAGAAATCTACCCAAGTTGATTTTTTAAGTAATGTACTAAGGCTCCTTAATTTCTTAAGGCTGCTTCTGTGGCATGGTGGCGGCTCTTAGAGGTCTTGATGTACTAAGCCAACATCTCCTCAATGAAAGTTAGCTTACTTTGAGAAGGAGGCACTTGCCTCTAAAATCTAAGAGGTCGCATGTGGGGACCTTAACTAGTTTTGTTACCCCATCTGAAATTAAGATAATTTCTCCAACCCAAATTATAAGTGTTGTCGAAGGGATCATTGCTAGGTTTGATCGAGTTCCCCAGGTAGTCAACTTCTTTTACTTGATTAATCTCAGATGGGTTGGCCAACTTTGAACCTATAACTGCTAACGCTTTGTTCTGAGCCATTGTAAGACTATCAATTTTCCTTACCAACACTTCTACCTTATGTGCTAAAGTAGAAGTGGCATCTAATTCATGTTTTCCTACTAACTTTCTTTCTCTTCCTCTTGTAGATGACTACTGATAATGATTATTGGCCATATCTTCAAACAATTGAATGCATTGCTCAAGTGACTTATGTTTTAGGCTTCCTTTAGCAACTGCATCAATGAGTTACTTGGTGGTATAGTTCAATCCATTATAGAATGCCTAAACTTGATGCCAATCTGGAAGACCATGATGAGGACACTTTCTTAACAACTCCTTCCACCTCTCCCATGTTCATATAGAGTCTCTGAATCCATTTGATTAAAAGAAGAAATATCTGCCCTTAGCTTAGCTATTCTTAAGGGTCGGAAGTATTTTCTCATAAACAGTTCAGCCATTTCTTGCCAAGTATTAATAGAATTTTGTGGCATAGAGTTGAGCCACTACTTTGCATTAAAAACAAAAATAGCTTAAGCCTAATAGTGTCCTCAAAAACTCCACCTATCTTGAATGTGTCACATATCTCTAAGAACAGCTGCAAATGGTTGTTGGGATCTTCATCGTTGAACCTATCAAACTGAACACATTATTGGATCATTTATATGATACTCGGCTTGATCTCAAATGTATTGGCTTGAACTCTAGGTAAAGCTATACTAGTACTAGCTCCATCTAGGTTAGGCCTATAATAATCCAACATTGTCCTTAGAGCCAGAGACAGATTTACTTCTGGCTCAATTCTCGATGGTAATACATTTCAATTTCCATCAAGATGTAGGTCCAAATTCAATGGTAGATCACCTTAGATACCATCTTCTAAATTCAAGAAATGATTTCCTACTGGTGGCTCGATGTTTTGATCTGGGTTTTTCATTGTAGATCTCAACCGTTCTCGTATTCTTACTTCCTTACTAGTTGATACTTGCTACTCAAAATTTTGTCAAACTTTCTTTAAGTTACTTCTAAGTGTTCTCTTGGGTTTAGGATCGAAGTTAGCTAGATCAGTTGTGCTGCTTCGGGTCATAAATTGCAATATAACAAATAATCAAGTATGAGCACAAGTATTATGACTAAACTACTAACAATTATAAAAAGAAAAACAAAGGCTAGAACAATAGGAATCCTAATGTTCTTAATGATGATGTCGATTTTCCCGAACGATGAAGCCAAAAACTTGATCACCCCTTTTTAGAGCTTTTAAATTTTACAATTTATAAACCTATATTCTGTCCCTAACTTGGTTCGACAGGTAAGTGTACCTATCGTTTTACAACACAGATAAGTATAGGGTCATCTCTATTGGGAAGATGACTCAAACGCTAGTACTTAATCATTTTCCTATTATCTAGCAGTCAAATTTATTAAGTGATCAATTATTAAGACTCTAATTATTAATTAGACTACACTAATCTATAAACTAAAGTGATTAATGCAATGATTACAAAAACAACTACGAAAATACACTTAACATGTAGACTTGCTTCATCACTTAGTATAATCTTAACAAAATCTTTCTCATCCTAATACTTGTTAACTATGAGAAATTACAATATATAAGCATTCTTCTCAGAACTACTTACTTATAATCTTAATTGTGTCTATTAGAATCTCTTCCTAATTAACAGATAATTAAGATTGCATTAATGTTGTGTTAATGTATCGATTCCCCTATGGATGCAACAACTTTCCTAATAATATCTCTATTATTAGGAGTAAGTTGTTCCAATAAACTAAATCTATTCAATATAATTATATCTCGACATATTCTATTGAAATCCGTCCTAAGTCAATGTCGTACACTATATTGTACTAAGATTCATTAAATGCCATTCATTGGTATTAACAAACATTAGAAAATTAATTTTCCATGCACTTGATCATACTAAATGATGTAGCAAGCCCTAATAAACTACTCACATATGATAAAATAACAATGCAAACTAACAGGAAACATAATTATGCAGAAATAAAGCATAGAATAAGTTAAAAGTAAAAACCCCTTTTTATTCCACTGAAGAAATTGATGAATACATGAATAACGAATTCCCGTCATCTCTTTCGAGTGATTCTGGGAAAGTACAGTACACACTTAGGAAACTATACAGAAAACAACGGAAAAATGCAAGACTAGGTATAAGGATGGGTGAATGAATGTGTTGTAGATAGGTGATGTTTTGTTCTTGATGATCTTTACTCTCCTAAAATTTGATGTCTGAAAAATTGATTCTTCTTCACAAGTTGCGGTATCTTTTTATATTCTCTCCATCAAAAGACTGGAATCTACCCTTTTTACAGTACCACTTGACGTTTCTTGTATACTAATTCGCATGAAAAGGTTGAAAAGAACAGTTGTACCCCTTTTTATCACGCTTGTGACTCAAGGCATAATAGTCTCGAAAAGAATTATTTTTAGCCAATTACGGTAGTAATGAATGTTGTGAACTCCATGTCGTATTATTAGATCTCATCTCGCCTATGACAATGACCATGATCATCCTCTTGCTATTTAATCATGACTGTGATTGAGGGTATGACTAAGGCTATATTCTTCATTGCTTCATTATCATGCTCGTGATTGATGTTACTATACTGATTTCTTCTCCTTCATGGCCGTAACTAACTAGAAAGTTGTTGTTCTTGTGTATAATTCATCTTCTTGCTCGTGATTTACCTAAAGTCCATATTTTACGCAATTAAGTATCCAAACCAAAGAATTAAATCACATTTATGATCAATTCTACGCTTAAACGTATTTTAAAAGTATAAAGTAATTTACACTTATCAACTGTAGAACCAACACATGATAGACAAACATACACTCATACTCTATTTTGCATACATGAAACAAGGGAAGACAGAGCACAAAATTTCTTTAACACTATTCACCTACTAAACTCTTATGACAACAACAAAACATCTAACAAACACGTACGGAATCAATAACAAGTTAATTAGAGAATATAGCGATAGAAACTAGCTTCAAACATAACCAAGCTCTAATACTAAGATGATACAATCCAATGTGAATGAACATATGACGTCTAGTATTGCATTAAATAAGGGGAAGGGTTTAAATCTCAAGACGATTTGAAGGATAAATGATAATTGAAGTTTGTGTAGGGGTCCTTGTGTACCAACAGTAGATATGATGCACCAACACTGCACATGAGCTTTCATCATACTTGATATTACATACAAGTATGGCAAAGGTCACTTACCACTAGTCCATGCTTAATGGGTTAGATAAGAGTAGTCAATAGTAAGTAAGATATGCTTAGCTTACGTAAGAAGAAAAATTATCTAAATGTTAATTGTATTTATTGTTGCGGCTATTATAATACATGAGTATTTATAGGACCCAACCAGGGTAAATCTTAGGTTAGTGCAAATTAACAAAAGGATTCCTACTAGTAAAGAAAAATGAATAGTTTACAAGGGTAAGGTTGTAATAAGAAAAGAAGATGGATATTTGGTTACAAAGGATAGTATAGATGTTAGACAAATAAGATGTGTTAGCTGTCCTTTCTATGGTCCTAATGATGCTATTTTCTAAGCGGAGTAGGTTCTGTGCAAATGAGGTTGGGTTTGGTAGTTTGATAGCTTTGCAGCTTAAATGTTTAGTGTTAGGAAAGGGTTGGTTTAGATGGTAGCTTATTGTCAGATTGGCCTCGGGTGGTTGGCTTTGGGTAGGTGTCAACTTAGCCTTAGCATGTTTCAGGTTGGTAGTATACAAATTCGATACGTGGCTTTCAATAGATGTGTTGTGGCGGGGTTGGCTCGATACACAGGTCGGTCACCTCAACAGCTTCTTAAATAATGGAGCAAGTCAAATTAAGGAATGCACTACTCCTTTAAGTTCAACTCTCCTTAGACAGTTCAACAAACCATATGAGCAAGTCCTTGAGCTTGGGAGTGTATGATTGGTTCGTGATTCCTATCGCTATAAAGTTTAACTTCAAAGAGAATTGTACATCCTTCAAATCCAAATATTTTGGAGAGTTAATTGATATTCATATTCATAATGCAAGGTAGCCATTCTTTTGCAATTAACTCAATCTAATCAAATAATAACATATTTAACCATACACTTTTTGTTTTATTCTCATCAATGAACTTTAAGTTCAACATTCTCCCCCTTTTTTGATGAGGACAAAAATCTTATATTTTAAAAGCTCCCTCCTCAATCAAGTATGCAGTTTCAAAAGGTTTGCAAACATGTAAGAACAATGGAATATTTGGTATTAAGAGAAATAGATGTTAGGGAATCAAACTTCATTTTTAATATAGAACTTATAGCTAATAATATTATTAAATTATGTTACAGTAGCAAGTCACGAACCCAGAATGGGTAGTTAAGGTTTGGGCGGGAATGAAGAAGAGGGAGTGAAATGGGGGTTTTGACAGTGAATGTGTATGAATATTGCGCACCAAGACATGGGCAGAATTAAGGGTTTAAGCTCGAAATAGGGTTCGATATAACTCACGAACAATAAATGTCACTTAGGATTCAAATGAGAGCTAGATGCAACTCACTAACCAGCTCAAATGAAGGGTTTACTACAATCTTAAGGTCTAAATTGATAAGAACATAAAAAAGATTAAAGAGTTAGTCAACACTCGATAATCCGACAAATGTAAGCTCTAAGAGCTAAGTTTAACCTTGCTTGAAAGAGGAAAGTTCCAAGTGCAAGAATATTCTTTTGTCTGATAATGATTATATATCTACAAATGTTGCTCTTTATAGCAAGTCTTAAACCATTGTGGTAAAACTGTAAATAATGTATAAGGCTTTAAACTTTAAAGAATCAGCCTATAATTAAAATAAGGAAAATCTTCACAAAAATACAAAATTGTGCATTTTAATAGAAGAAGTCAACATACAATCATTCGGCATGTCTAGAAAGGAGTAAGATTCGAACAACATGGCATTGAAAATTAGATCTCTGGGTTTGAGAAGGAACCCCTAAAGTCTTGTAATGGTTAGCCAAGATACTTGAAAGGTCGGCCCAAAATTGTTAAGTACTAAAATTAGTCGACGCTAGTCTCACCATGCTGTACCGAGTAGATTTTTGGCCTTGGGTCCTCTGTTGTCTGGTCTCTTTTCTTCTTAACAAATGACTAATCAAACATTGAGTGGCTCCTTTTCTTCCTTTCGGTCTTCTAGTATTAGCTTAGCTTCAACAAAAGCTGTTTGGCCTTGACTTCGAACAATTCAACCTTGGGTTAGAGTAGATTGGCATCTGCTTCTAGCAGGTTGGTGTCAACTTGGGACAGGTTGGCCTTAGTTGGGAGATAGTCGTAGGCTAATTCTCATCATTACTATAGGGATGAAGGCTGAAAAGAAGTTGTCCTTGACTTTAGATAATGAGCATGAGTCCAAATGCTGAACAAACTTCTCTTCCCTTTCCTCTTCTCCATGGGTGCTGAGTGAGTTTGGATTTTCTCAATGCTCATGGGGGTTAAATAATAGCTCTTTTCATCCTTTTGAACTATATAAGTGTTGAGGAAGCCATTATGGATCACTTTTTGGTCATACTCCTAAGGTCAACCAAGAAGTAAATTTGCGACATTCATAGGGACTGCATTAAAGTTAATTTCGTCCTCGTACTATCCTGCAAAAAATGTTATTCGAGCTCTCTTATACACATAGATTATACCCTTGTTGTTGAACCACTTGAATCCATAGGGTTGGGGTTATTAGTAAGTCAGCAATTTCATCTTTTCTACTAGCTCAATAGAAACAATGTAGGTACAGCTTCCTTCATCAACAACCAGAGAATAGGTCTTCCTATTCACTAGACACCACATATAAAATAAATTTTCTCTTTGTCTAGGATCTACGCTTAGGTCGACTCACTTCTTTATCATGGCTATGAGTTCATCTAAATTTTCGACATAGACATCTTCTTCTATCAACTCATCTTCCGAAATCTTGTCACTCTGACTTTCTACTTAAGCCTCGGGTGTTTTGCCCTTCAACCCTTTTATTCAAGCATTAGAATGTAATATGCTTGTAGCCTAAACATTTGAAGCACTTCACATCTTGGGCCTTATTACTGGGTACCTTTTCTTTCTCGATCCTCTTTGTCTTGGCATGATTGGGTCAGCTAGACTCGCCTCTTTCCAAGTTCGCCTCTAGCCTTTTCTTGGCATACTTGTTATTTTCAAGGCTAACTAGTTAAGGTCAGTTGGTCGGCCTCTAATGCCTCGTTTTCCTCTATCTCTCCACTCTTAATGCCAAATTGATCAAATTGTCCAATAAGTTGAACGGTTGTAGTTTGATTACATCGGTAATGTCATCTCAGAGTCCACTCAGAAACCTGGCAATGGTATGGTCCTGTGGCTCGGCAATCTTACATCTAATCATCAAGTTTTCAAACTCTAGCAAATATTCTCCAACGATGTTTTGACTTTGTTTCAGGTTGATACAAGGCAAGTGCACCTATCGGTTTTAATATAGCGGATGTGAGTCTGAGTCGATCTCTCAAAGACTTCGAGTACTAATATTAACCTTAGCTCTATTATCTAACCGAAAAATTACGATAAGTTAAATGAATTAAAAATACTAAAATTAACAAACTAACTTAATTATGAGACTTGATTAAGCAATTTAGAAAGCGATAAAACTAAGAGCGACTTCAAGAAGGCAAATAACGTATTTAGGAATTATTTTCCCTAGTGTTTAACATGTGACGGCTTAAAATATATTTAATTCGATCTCTATTATTCTTGACTAGAGGGATTCACAATTAAAGTTAACACCTTTCTCAAGCATATTAACCCTAATCCTAAATTATTCACTGGAATCTCTTTACTTTGTAATATAATTTAGAATCGCATCAATGTATAATGAATTCTCACACAAAAGAACAACTTTTTGGAAGAATCATGTATCTTATCTCTAAGTACACATGTAATTCTCTCCAATTATGTCAAAATCTCATTACACATGTGATTTCTCAATCATCATGCATAATATCATAGATTGATGCCGTAGAAATATCAATTAACAATTAAATAACATAATTGAATCAAGAAAAGATAGAAACTTTATTGAAAATTATCAATCAATCTAATAGTCACGTGAAACCCTAGGTTCTACAATTCTAAATACAAGAATCTTAAGCTATCATAATGTAACTAAAAATGAATGGCAACAAAATCAATAAATAAAACATGAAAAACTCCCTCTGTTGATGAAAAATCTCTTCAATCTTGAAGTTAGGTGTTTCTTTCACCTTTTTCTTCTCCTTCTCTTCAAGTATCTTCTCTTTTTAATGTCCAAACTTCTGTACGAAACCCTAGTTAGTCATTTTATAATGTATTATAAAGCTTCTTTTTTCGTCACCAAACATAACTTGGGACACAGTTGTGTCCTCAGGTAGTGTAACTTTCTGACCTTGGCAAATCTTTCAGATGGATACAGCCTGGGGACATTGTTGTGTCCTAGACTGTGTAACTTTTTGACCAAAATTTCTATTGTTTACATAACTTCAAAACTTCATAACTCATTCATTTGAACTCCAAATTGAGTGAAACTTGATTCCTTTTTTTCGTTTTAAATCTGAGAACGCGTTCAAACCTAGAAATCAAAATTTTACTCAATTAAGTATCAATTTATTTATTTTTTTTTTAAAAAAACAAAGATGTAAGAGAAATACTATAAAATCACCATGTGAAATGTATTTAAAATAAGAGTTATCACAGGTGCTGAAACGCATGGAGCATCTCTTATTTAAAGTAGGTCAGAACAAAGTATTGATTTATCAAATGTTTTATAAGCTTCCAAGTTCTGATTAGCTCTTCTCCTTTAGCATCTTACTTGGCGACTAATTTATCCCACCAAAAACTTGCATATTTAACAAGGGTTAGTGAAGCCAGCTTAACCTTTGTCCGACCATCACACTCATAGCACTCAAACAGCTTTTCGACTTGGGGAATCCAGTTAAGGAACTCTTCAAGTCGATTACCACCACTGAAAGTTAGCAGCTTAAGCTTGATGTTGTTAAGTCCTTGGTTATGTGCTTAGGGTTCATCCCTTACATTTTGAGCTAATTGGTTCACCTCGGATCAACCATTTCTGTTCAAACTCTGATTGGCCATATCCCTTCTTAACCTCAGCTCTCTTCTTTGGTTTCCTAGGTTTTTGGTATTAGTACTTCTGTCATTGCATCTTGTCGACATAAGTTGGTTTTCTCTTCTTCTTGGCTCAGTAGCTCTTCTCAACTATCGCTCATCATTATCTAGCCCATTGGAACCACTTCTGCTGGTAGGTGTTCATTCCCTTCTTTCACCTCGGCCAACATGTTTAGGACATCTAACTAACCAAGTAAGCACCTAGGTAGAGTCAGTGAGATTTTGAATCTAACATTCTAAGCTGCTAACATATCTCCTCAAGCTTTCGCAGGGACTATCACCACTGTTATTGACATTATATTAAGACATTCTTGTTTGTACAGTAATTTCTAGAGAAAATTGAACAAACAACAAAATACGATTACAGTAACTTAGAAACAACCACTACTCGACTTCTTATAGCTATTACTACTGACAAACACTAAAATAAACTACTATAATCAATGTCACTAGACTCAACTGCAGCATAATACCATGAATACTAAAAATACGATCAACACACTATACTACAGAACGATAACTAACAGATGTCCAAACCATGAATAAAACTTTGAAGAACACTAACATGCATATTTCCCTAAAGCTCTAATACAAAGATGTTACGGCAATGGGTCACGAACCCAAAATGGGTAGTCGAGGTTCGGATGAGAATGAAGAAGAGGGAGTGAAATGGGGGTTTTGACAATGAATGTGTATGAATATCACGCACTAAGACATAGGCACAATTAAGGGTTTAAGCTCGAAATAGGGTTTGATATATCTCACGAACAATAAATGTCACTTAGGATTCAAATGAGAGTTAGATGCAACTTACTAACTAGCTCAAATGAAGGGTTTAACACAATCTTAAGGTCTAAATTGATAAGAACATAAAAAAGATTAAGGAGTTACTCAACACTCAATAATCCGATAAATGCAAACTCTAAGAGCTAAGCTTAACCTTGCTCGCAAGAGGAAAGTTCCAAGTATAGGAATATTCTTTTGTTTAATAATGATCGTATATTTGTTAATTACAAATGTTGTTGTTTATATTAAGTCCTAAACCTGAGTAGTAAAACTATAAATAATGTACAAGGCCTTAAACCCTTAAACCTTAAAGAATGGGCCTAAAATTAAAACGAGGAAAATATTCACAAAAATACAAAATTGTGCGTTTTAATAGAAGAAGTCAACACGGAATCATTTGGCATGTCCAAGAAGGAGTAAGATTCGAACTGAATGGGGTTGGCAGTTGGATGTACGGGTTTGAGAAAGAACCCCTAAAGTCTTGCAGTGCTTGGTTGAGATACCCGAAAGGTCGGCCTACAATTTTCGAGTACTAGAATTAGTCGACACCAGTCTCTCCATATTTTACCGAGTGGATTTTTAGTCTTGGGTCCATGGTTATGTAGTCTCTCGTCTTCTCGGCAGATGACAAATCGAATGCTGAATGACTCATTTTCTTCCTTTCAGTCTTTCAGTATTAGCTTGACCTCAGTAAAAGCCGGTCAGCTTCGGCTTCGAGTTAGAATAGGTTGGCATCTGCTTTTAACGGGTTAGCATCGGCTTGGGATGGGTTAGCCTTAGTTAGGAGATAGCCATAGGCTGATTCCTATCAAAACTATGTTCATTTTTTAATATTATCAAACTCCTTATCAAAAGTTTTATCAAACTTATGACTCTTTAAGTGACTTAAATTCTTCTCCTCTTTTGGCATCATAAAAAAAGATGAGTATATCTAAGTAGTGAAGAAGAAGAATTGGCTAAGTCAAAATTTTGGCATAGTCTTGGCTTAAACCTTAGAATATGCCTTGTAAAAAAGTGAAACCAAAAAAGCTGAAAACCATGCCAAATAAGATATCCATAATGAATTTATCAAGATCAGTCTATATCACATCAAATGTTAAAAAACATAAGCCAATTATGAGGAGTGTAGTAACTCCATGAGATACATAAACCATAAGTAATAGACAACATAAACAAGCAACATAAGCAACACATAAGCCATAAGGATAAATGTCCTAGTATCCTAAAAGATAAGAGATCACTACATGAGCAACAAAGGCTAAGATAATGGACAAGACAAGATGATAGAAAGTAACAATAGTAATGGCCAATGGCTAAGTTCATAATATAAAATAAGCATAATGACGAGCCTATGCAAAATATAGTGGATGTAAGAATTAAGGATGCATGCTTGTCCCATCATTTTCTAAATAATTTGATCTTTTCTAGCTTGCTTGAGGATAGGTAAGCTTTTAAAGTTGGGGGTGATGATCGCAGTTAAAAATGCATAATTTTCCATAAGTTTAAAACCTACATTTTTGCATAAATTTAGAGAAAAATTATTGATTTTACATGAAATTGAAGTTTATGCATGAAATGGACCAACTTCAGTAAAATTGCCAAAAATGCATGAAAAAGGATTAATTTTAGATGAAACTCATTAATTTTAAATCTTATGTGTAGGTGCATAGGGGCTACCATACTCTTGGTAGCCTCCATTGTTTGATTAAGGAGTTTAAAATAAATGGAGTAAATGGATCATCTTCATTAGCTGGAGGCAGATGAGGACAAGTAGAATACATATTTATTGGAGGTACCAAACCACTTATAGTTTATGAAAGCATTTTGACAAGCACTTGGTAAGTTAAGGTTAGAAAGTGAAATGAGTAAGAGAAGTGAAAGAGGAAGAGAAAAGGAATGTGAATGTGTAGAGTATAAAAGAAGCTGGTAAGACAGTGAGATGGGTGGTGATGGCATCATGATGGTAGGGGAAGCACACCAATGCAATGATAAAGGAGAGAGTATGGGTGAGATGTGGAGAGAGAAGATGCAAGAGAAAGCTAAGTAGGGATGTAAAGAAAGAGAGAGAGAATATTGGTGATTTTTAGAAGAAAAATTGTGATTTTGGGTGATTTTTTATGTAGAGATTAAGGGTTTTGAGAGAGGTGTTTGAAGGTTTGAGAGAGAGAGAGAGAGAGAGAGAGAGAGAGAGAGAGAGAGAGAGAGAGAGAGAGAATTGGGGTTTTGAAAAAAAAAAATGTAAGGATTTAGCTTACTATCATGATGGTTCTTAAGGATACTGTCATGATGGTTTTAACAAAAAGAAGCGATGCAACTTTATTATAGAGGACTTGTTACCGTCAAGACAGTGTTTTGCAATTTTATAGAAAATTGAGAAATGTCCATTATTTTTACTAAATTGCCAACTCGATTCTATTTAGATTGATGTACTAAGCTATCTAGCACTTTAAGCAAGTTTAATTTAATCTGTTAAAGCCTAAAAAACTTAAATTTTATCTAGATAATTAAGATTTAACCAAAACAAATCCTTAAAGCTATGTAGTTCATGATAAAGTATAAGTATGCACGAATAATGATTTTTTGTACATAGATGCCAAGTTTTTGCGTACCAACACTTCACGCAAATTTCAATCTCATATCTTAGAATGTTTGAAACAAGATATCACTTCAAAAATTAAGGAATTATAAAATCACTACTTAAGTTCCATGAATTGAAGTATATGATACAAATATAGCTAGAGATCAAGTAAGTGCACCAATTCTAAACTAAGCCATGTTTTTACTTCAAACCACTTTCAATAGTACTTATACACATGAGAGGTACATTATTTAGACAAGTAACATCAAAATTGTCAAAATGATCAAATAGCCCATCTTGTATCATCAAAAGCCTTCTAAAGGTTTAGATGGATCAAATTTGCATAAGTTCAAGAGCTAACAAAAATAATCACTCAATCATGATTCGTTGGTGGAATTAAACATGTGGACAGTGGTTTTAGGTACAGAAACCAATACATGATAAATTTGTGCATATATAAACTTAGATAAGTATAAATGATTTCAAATGTGCTTAAAACATGTTAAATGCCATATTTTATGTATGAAATCTATTTGAACATGTTAGGTTCAATTGAATGTAAATAATCTCAACATGATTAAGAAGATTTAACAAAATTAAGTCATTAGTTGCTTGAAGTTCATTATTAAGCCAAGTAAATGCATGAATGACCAACTTTGAGTAATAAGGCTTCATTATGATAAGTCAATACTTCACGTAAGTTTCAACATCATATTCAAGAATGTTAGAAATAAAATAGCGAAACAAGGATAAAAAAAGTCCTAAAATCATCATTTGAGATCATCAAAATTAACTTTTAAACATAAATTGAGCTTAATGACAGATATACACACTAAATCAAGTTCATAATAATTTGACACTTTAAACAAATTTCAATGGTGCCTATAAACACAAGAGTAGCATGATCAAGATATAGAGTAAGTAAACAGATAAAATTATCATATGACTTCCCAACCAACAATAAGAACATAATTTGGGTCTATAGCAGTAAAACTTGCCCAAAATAAAAAATAAGTTAAATTAATCACTTAACCACAAATCTATTGATGGGGTTAAACATGCGTGAACTAGTTTTCAGTACAACATGGCAAAATTATGCACATATGATCCTAAATATACATGAGTAACTTCAAATGTGCACAAAATACATGATATTTGTAATTTAACCTTTTAAGCTAGTTTTAAATGCATATTACAACATAATGATAGTTTAATCATGGCTTGTAAAGAATGTAATTGTAGAAACACTAGTTGAGTTTCTAAATGCTTATGTGAGTTCAAATGTGGTTTAGGATAGGTTAACTATGCATAGTTTTATAATCAAATCAAATCAAATCAAATCAAATCAACCATTCAAGCATGAAATGTTGGCACATTTAAATATGAGGGAACTTATGGTCGATATTAAAATGAAGAGATGGTAAACATGTACACAAGGAAGCTTAAGTAACATAGAGAACTTTAAGTGCATGCAAAGTATTTTAGTTATTATATAGAGACTACTTGAATGAGTTTCTTAAATAAAATATTGTGTTGGAGGAATTTTGAATTTTCTTTGCGCATTCACCATTCAAGTTTCTTGAGGTGTTCCCAGTTTAACTTCCTACAAAAACATATAATTACTTCTTTAGTACTTGTTTAAGTTTAGGTCCTTTATGGTTAGTAGATATGATACATCCTTATCCTTTTAGAACCCAAACTATCTTACCTTTATGAATCAAATTGGTATTGCGATGTATTGTATACGTATGTATAACATGACCATATCTATCACAATAATTATAGGTCTTAATTGTTGCTTTTACAAAGTAACTTTTGTAAGACTTATAAATATTTTCTTTACTATAGTCAATTTTGGTTTTTTCCAATCCTTATCTTTGTTGGCCAAGGAGTTTTCCTAAATTCTTTTCTTCATTCATGAACTTGGCTATAGTTTGTTTCAAATCATCTAGGCTAAACTTTAAGATAGCATTTTCAATTTGAAGCTCTCCTAACTTATCAATCATGTCATCTTCATTTTTCATGCTTTCAACTTCTATTTCAAGAGAATTACACTTCTCTTTCAAGTGATCATTTTCCTTAGTTAAAACCTCATTCTTAATATTCAATTCTTCATTATTTCTATTTCATTTATCAACTTTTAATCTTAAGTACTTTTTGTTCTCCTCTAAACTTCTTTGGCATCATTCACTTTATTATATTCATTTTTAAATACATTAAATTTACTTCCTATTTCAATCATCATTTGTTTCATCATCTTGTTTTTCTTTTGAACCGTAATAAATTCTTTAAGCAACTCATCATACATATATTTAAGCTTATCGAATGAAGAGTTACTAGAAGTAGAGCATACCTCCATGGCCATGAAGCACATTTCCCGATTTGAGTCACTTGAATCACCATCACTCTAAGTTGCCATCATAGCCTTTCTCTTTATTCCTTTCCTGACTTACTTAAAATCAAAGAAATATTATTGAATGTGGCTCAATTTTTGGTAATTGTAATACTTGATTACTTCCTTCTTCTCCTTTCTAAACTACGATGTGTTTCTATCCTTATCCTTCACCAATTTTCTATTGAACTTCATAAATTTCTTTAAACATCTTGTGATCATAACCACATCATCATTGTCCTCACTTTCATCACTACTAAAGCTTTTCTTGGTTGCTTTTAAAGCAATTGTTTTCTTCTTGAATTCTTTTCCTTGCCTCTTAATCATCTCATGAGTCTTAAGAGTTTCAAAAAGTTGCTTGTTTGACATTATGTTAACATTATGAGCTTCCTCAATTGCGATTCTCTTGGCTTTCTAATCATTCGAGAAACACCTAAGGATTTTGGAATTAATCTCAAGATTAGTAAAGGATTTACCAAAAATATTTAAAGGATTGACTTTGTTAATGAACCTATTGTGCATCTCATCAATGTTTTGTTAGGATCTATCTTAAAAATTTCAAATTAACCATGAAGTAAGCTTATTTTTGTGTCCCTAACACTCTAATTTATTCATATGTGCTTTTTAACTCTTCCCTAATTTCCTTAATACTCTTGCATATACAAACTCTATTAAAGTCATTTTTATTGATAGCATAATGAAAAATATTTATAGTCATTTCATTTAAATCAAGTGAATTTCACTTATTTTTAGTATAATTCTTTTCTTTCTTACCTTCTATCTTAAATAGTCCTTTATCAACTACTTGCCACAACAATTTATTTTGTACTTTTAAGAATATAGTCATTTTACATTTTCAATAAGGATAATTATTCCTGGTTAAAAGTAGTAGTCTATTTATAGCTTACCCTTCCATGAAGCTTAGTGTGTGCAAATGTCATGATCTTCATTTTAAATGCAGTTAAGCAATGAATTTAGAAACTAACTCTGATACCATTTGAAAAACTAGGCTAAACCCAAGAGGGGGGATGAATTGAGTTTTAATCATGAATTAATATTTTTTTCAAAATTAAGTACTAAATGCAACAATAAGTATAATTAGTACAGTGCGTTTAACTCTCAATATTTTATAACTAATAGCTTACAAGTATTATACTTCAAATCTCTCTAAATATTAGCAAATTAGGGTATAAGAGACAATGAGAATAATAGACAATAAGATTACAAATAATGCTAGAATATTGTAGTAAAAGATCAACTCTTTATTGTCCTTGGTTAGGTTATTGAGCATTTATATTAACTCTTTAAAATCTTCCCATTACAATACATTAGATACCCTAATGGCTAATTAAAATAGACTTATCGTCATGATGGTATCACATTGTTATCGTCCAGCTAGCAAGTCATATAACTATCGATACGAACACCGATAACTCTACCATTATGCTATCTTAGAGAATAGAAGGTAATCTATCTTTCAATCCAGGATACTTCACTGTTAAGCTAATAAGCTTCTAGAACCATCAAGCCTGTAAGCCACTTTTACCTATTCTCAAATTTCAAACACAACATATATAATCATACTATAAATGATGCGTCTTCGAGGTCAGACATACAGAAAGGCACTACAATGAACCAAAAGAAAATAAAATGGGGGGTTTAGTAAATCCGTGAGTTATCTAACTAGATATGACATACTAACAAGATCCAACACGGCTAAGACTTACTGGATGTGATGCACCGGTCCAAGTAATAGGGTTGCTCACCATAATTCTTACTAAAGGGATTGATAACAACAGGTAGAGGAAAGTTTTCTAAGAGAAAGTCTCAAGGTTTTTTTATTAAATGTGAAAGTCTATATCTAAAACCCTATACAAGCGTTCTATTTATACAAAGTGGTAAAGTTATAAATAAAATAACTGAAGGATGCCTTAGTGGCATTCTAGTAATTACAAATAAAACATGAAGACAACTTAAGGAAAATACAAGAAATAGGAAACCTAAATAACATAAGTAAAATAGATAGCCGATTGAGATTTTTGGGTAAAGGGTTAATGTTTGATTTCGAAGAGCAATTGGAGACTTTGGAACTTTGATTTGGGCAGACCTTATTTTGGATGACCTATTTTGTCTGGAGTTGATCTAATGTATCCGTGGCTGACCTAACGTTGTCGTAGTCGACTTAGAATGGCTAAGTTAACCTAATATGGCAATGACCGATCTAACATGGAAGTAGACAACCTATTTGATCTAACTCGATATGGCCGAACTGAAATGGGATAACCGAGCAGTCTCAACATGACTGAGTAGATCTTAGCTTAAGATATCAATTTTGGTACAATAGAGCAGATGGGTAGGGTAGGACAGTCCTGTTGAGCAGAATAGGTTGGTAGCACATGGATGTTTGTCGAGCAAGATAAAACCATTTAGATTAGAGCAAAGCACACTGAACTGATCGGGGTAATCCTGGGAGGGTAGAGCAGACCCGACTAGAGTAAAGCAAGGTAAATCTTGTATAGTAAAGAAGACTTAGCAAAACAAGGCACAAATAATAGGCCAGGATAAAACTTGCAGAGTATGTCGAATCTTCTAATATTGCCATAGTTCATAGTTAGGTTTGCAAGAATGCTAAGTTAAGATAGAGTAAGGTGTATTTAACATTATAAGGTAGACCTAACAGAGTAGGGTAAGCCATCCAACATTGACATAATTTATCATTAGGTCATCCATTTGCGCAGAGCTTGTGAGTAAGCCTTCCATATCGTCCAAAACTTAGCATGTCCTTGGGTCAGTACCTACAATCCCATCATTAAAGTTCAACTTCAAAGAGAACTGCACATCCTTCAAATCAAAATATTTTGAAGAGTTAATTGATATTTATAATCATAATGCAAGATAACTATTCTTTTTCAATTACCTCAATATAATCAAATAATAATATGTTTAACCATGCACTTTTTGTTTTGTTCTAATCAAAATCAACAAGTGAACTCTAAGTTCAATAGTAATTATCCTTGAAATTGACTTAGCCGAAGATAACCCTTAAGAAACTTATCTTAATTGCTTAAAGAAGTTGCTCTTGGTAAATGTTAGACCATTTCCATTTGAAAACTCTAGAGTGCAAATTGATATTAACCAAAAACGAAAGGTTTAGGATAATGAATGATTTAAAACGAATTTACTTAAGTGAAAACTTCAATCTTCACTAGGCTTTTCTCTTAAGGTGTAACTTAGAGGTTGCCCAAATAGTTTTCTACATGTGAAGTATGGTTCAGTCTTTTTTTGGTAAAGGATTAGGGTTTAAGAGAATGGTTGCTTCACGAGGTAGGATTTTAGTAACTCATTGAAAGGAATAAAATACCTTTGCTTTTGAAAATATATATATTTTTTATAATATTACAATATCATACTAGTTACAAACTTTTAGGTTAAGTGGTTGAAAAAATATCTATTAGTATTTGTTGGCTTAATTATTAACTACTTTTGATTTAAGGAATAACAAATGATATCAAACTTAACCCTTAGCAATTAGTGGACAATTTAGGGACAAACCAAGAGGAACTAGGTAAGCTTGTCTTGACCTAGTTTAGAGAAGAGGTTTGAGAAAGACAGGGAGTGTCATCAGGGTACATCTCCCAGCGTACTTTCACAATAACCTGGAGTTTGAGGGTAGTAAGAGTTAATTGAATTACACATCGAAAAGGGTGAAGAACTAGGCTTAATTATAAGGTATTATGATGAGGACATTGCATGTTTAAGGAGAAGAAATTGTGTTACTCAATATGAAATGAGTAGTCCCTATTGATAGTGAAAGAGAATTCGTATTGGTTTATGAAGTCTAAGGTAGTGAATATTATGTTAAAGTCTAAGGTAGTGAATATTATGTTAACACTAGTTAGAGACTTTTGAGATAAGTGATTGAAAAAAGATCCATCAGTCTATGTTGGCTTAGTTACATTTCCCCTCTTCTTCATTCTTTTAGGTCATATGTTCCCTTAAAATATTGTTAGTTGTATTTTGTTTGGTTGTTCAAGCATTTTTTTTTTTAATTATATAGGTAATGAATCTTAATAAAGTTAATATTGTTGTGTAAAATGGGTGTTGTTATGTAAAAGTTTGTATGTTTATGTTTGTATTGTGTTTGTACTGTGTGTAAATGTTTTAAGTTGTGATGTATATTTGTGTGTTAGTGTTTAGGCTATGGGTGCATCTGTCATTTAGGTTGCATGTGTATGTTTGTACAATATATTTGCTCTATGTGTATTATATCATGTTTGACATAAAACATATTTTAGGTAAAAATTAAATTAAAAAGAATGAAATTTAGATAATTAAATAAAAGGACAAGGGTATAACTATCATGTTTTTGCCAAAAGGTCATCCTTATGGTTGATTTAGAAAGATAGTTTGGTTGTATCTTTCCTTTATCCATCCCTTTCCTTACATTACTTTTCCCATTCCCACTATAAATTCATTCCTTCCATCAGGAATAGAATAAGAAGACCAATGTAAGAGGGATATATGTTCTTTCTAATAGTTTTGAGAATATTTCAAAGTGTTTAACATCATATGTGTTGGGCAAAAACAAATTTGTAAGAGTTCAAAGAAAATCCTAAAGGAATGTCACTTTTAGGTAGAGATTAACCACATTAAGTGTAAGAATTAGTATACATCTAAAGTGGTAAGTGTTGTTTTTTATTTGTAGTTGTTTTCTTAAAGGTGTTAGCAATTAGAAGAATCTTTAGAATGGAGGTTGTGCATGTAGTACAAGAATCAATAAGTACAAGATCTAACTTTGATATAATTTGTTAATTAATCTTTTTGTTAAGAATATTTGGGTGTTAGAAATGGTTAGAGAAAATCATATTGAATGCATCTAAGATAAATTGTAGAAAAAATGATGTTTAATGCAATGTCTAGAGGAAGAATTGATGTTTGTTGGAAGGGTATTTTGTAGGAGGTGTATAAGTTGAAAGTTCGGCTTACCAATCCCATTTTTGACTCGCCAATCAATAACTTAGCAAGAGGTACTGTGATAGGAATCAGCCTACGACTATCTCCACCGTATAAAGCCAATGCTGACGCAACAAAAGCAAATGTCAACCTATTCTAACCTAAGGTTGAAAAACTTTTGCCAAAGCCAAGCTAATACTAGAAGATCAAGAGGAAGAAAAGGAGCCACTCAATGTCCGGTTTATCATTTGCTAAGAAGAGGAGAGACTACACAACTGAAGACCCAAGGCTAAAAATCTACTTGGCACAGTATGGAGAGACTGATGCCAACTAATTTTAATACTCGACAATTATGAGCCAACATTTCAGGTATTTCAGCCAGGCACTGTGAGACTTCAGGGGTTCCTTCTTAAACCTAGACATCCTATTGCTAAACCCATCCAATTCAGATCTTACTCCTTCTTGGACATGCCGAATGATTCCATGCAAACTTCTTCTATTAAAATGTACAGTTTTGTATTTTTGTGAATATTTTTAATTATTTTAATTATAGGCCTATTCTTTAGGATTTAAGGTCTTGTACATTATTTACAGTTTTTTCATAAGGGTTTAAGACTTGCTATAAATAGCATCATTTGTGATTAACAGATATACGATCATTATCAAACAAAAGAATATTCTTGCACTTGGAACTTTCCTCTTTCGAGTAAGGTTAAACTTAGCTCTTAAAGCTTGCATTTACTGGATTATCGAGTGTTAAGTAACTCTTTAATCTTTCTTGTGGTTTTATCAATCAAGACCCTAAGATTATGGTGAACCCTTCATTTGAGCCGGTTAATAAGTTACATTTAACCCTCATTTGAATCTTGAGTGACACTTAGTGTTCATGACTTGTATCGAAGCCTATTTTGAGCTTAAACTCCTGATTGTGTTTGTGTCTTAATGCGTGATATCCATACACATTCACTATTGAAACCTTCAGTTTCACTCCCTCTTCTTCATTCCTACCGGAACCCTAACTACCCATTTTGGGTTCATGACCCTTTACTATAACATCTTGGTATCAGAACTTTAGGGAGATATGCGTGTTAGTGTTCTTTAAAGTTTAATTGGTGGTTTAAACATTTATTAGTTGTCATTCTGTAGTGCAGTATGTTGTTCATATTTTTAGTAGTCGTGGTATTGTGATTCAGTTGAGTCCAATAACATTGATTTCAGTAGTTGATTCTAGTGTTTGTTAGTAGTGGTAGCTACAAGAAGCTAAGTAGTGGCTATTTTTGGGTTACTATAGTTGTGTTTTGTTGTTTGTTCAATTTTCTTTAGAAATTACTGTACAAATAAGAATATCTAAAGATAGTGTCAATAACAATGGTGATAGTCCTTGGGGAAGCTTTAGGAGATGTGTTGGAAACTTAGAATATTAGATTTAAAATCTCATTAACTCTATCCAAAAGCCTACTGGGTTAGTTAGAGGCTGCAAATGTATTGGCCAATATGAAAGAAGGGAACAAACACTTACCAGCAGAAGTGGTTTCAATAAGCTAGATAATGATGAGTGATAGCCGAGAAGAAGAGAAAACCGACTTATGTCGAGAAGAGCAAGGATAGAAATGTTGATATTGAAAACCCAGGAAATTGAAGAAGAAGCCAAGAAGAGATATGGTCAAGTAGAGCTCCAATAGAAGTGGTCGATTTGAGGTGAACTGACCAGCTCAAAATGCAAGGGATGAACCCCAAGCACATAATCGAGGACTTAACAACATCAATCTTAAGCTACTGACCTTTAGTGGTGGTAGTTGACCTGAAGAGTTCCTTTACTAGATTCCTTGAGTCGAAAAGCTGTTTGAGTACTATGAGTATGATAACTGGACAAAGGTTAAGCTAGCTTCGCTAGCCCTTATTGAATATGAAAGTCTTTAGTGGGATAAATTAGTCGCTAAGTGAGATGCTGAAAGAGAAGAGTCGATCATAACTTAGAGACTTATGAAATGTTTGATGAATCAATGCTTTGTGCTAACCTACTTCAAACAAGAGATGCTCTGAGTGTTCCAGCACCTGAGACAAGGTTGAAACACTATTGAAGAATATTTGCAAGAGTTTGAGACCTTGATGAGTAGATGTGAGATTATTGAGCCACAGGATCACACCATTGCTAGGTTTCTAAGTGGACTCTAAGATGATATAATCGACATAGTCGAATAGAAATAGTTCAACTCATTAGATGAGCTGATCAATTTGGCATTAAGAGTAGGGAGACAGAGGAAAATGAGGCATCAGAGGCCAACTAACCGACCTCAACTAGTCAACCTATAAAATTAACAAGTATACTGAGAAAAGGCTAGAGGCGAAGTTAGAAAGAGGCGAGTCTAACTGACCTGATCATGTCAAGACAAAGAGGGTTGAGAAAGAAAAGGCACCCAGCAACAAGGCCCAAGATATGAAGTGCTTCAAATGTTTAGGTTGTGAATATATTGCGTGACAATGCTCGAATAAAAAGGATATGGTCTTAAAGGGTGAAGGACCCAAGGCTCGAGTAGAAAGTTAGAGTAACAAGATTTTAGAAGGCAAGTTGATAGAAGAAGATGTCTATGCCAAAAATTTGGATGAACTCGTAGCCATGACAAACAAGCAAGCTAACTTAAAAGTAGATCCTAGATAAAGGGAAAATTTATTTCATATACGGTATCTAATGAATGAGAAGACATGTTCCTTGGTTATTGATGAAGGAAGCTACACTAACATTGTTTCTACTAAGTTAGTAGAAAAGATGAAATTGCCAACCTATCCACATCTTTAATGTTATGGATTAAAGTGGTTTAATGACAAAGGTATGGTCCATGTGCATAAGAGAGCTCGAATAACATTTTCAGTAGGACAGTGTAAGGATGAGATTGACTTTGATGTGGTCCTTATGAATGCCACAAATTTACTTCTTAACCGACCTTAGGAGTATGACCAAAAAGTGATCCATGATGACTTCCTCAACACTTATACAATTCAAAGAATGAAAAGAGCTATTGTTTGACCTCTATGAGCATTGAGGAAATCCAAAGACACTCGGCACCCATGGTGAAGAGGAAAAGGAAGAGAAGTTTATTTGGCATTCGGGCCTATGCTCATTGTCTAAAGTCGAGGACTACTTCTTTTCAACCTTCAACCCTATGGTAATGATAAGAATTAACCTACAACTATCTCCCAACTGAAGTCGACATGTCCCAAGCCAATGTCGACTTGCTAGAAGTAAATGCTAACCTGTTCTAACCTGAGGCTGAATTATTTGAAGTCAAGGCCGAACTGTTTGAAGTTGAGGCTGAATAGCTTTTGTCAAGACCGAGCTAATATTAGAAGATCGAGAGGAAGAAAAGGAGCCACTCAATGTCTGGTCTGTTGTTTGCTGAGAAGAGGAGAGACCATACAACTAACGACCTAAGGCTAAAAATCCATTTGGTACAATATGGAGAGACTGTTGCCAACTAATTCTAGCACTCAACAATTTTAGGCCAACCTTTTGGGTATCTCGGCTAAGCACTACAAGGCTTCAAGGGTTCCTTCTTAAACCAAACATCTAATTGCCGACCCCATCCAATTCGAATCCTGCTCCTTCTTGGACATGCCAATGATTCCATACAGGCTTCTTCTATTAAAATGTACGGTTTTCTATTTTTGTGAATATCTTTCCTTATTTTAATTATGGGCCCATTTTTTAGGATTTAAAGCCTTGTACATTATTTACAGTTTTGCCATAAGGGTTTAAGACTTGTTATAAATAACAACATTTGTAATTAATAGATATATAATCATTATTAGATATATAATCATTATTAGACAAAAGAATATTCTTCCACTTAAGACTTTCCTCTTTCGAGTAAGGTTAAACGTAACTCTTAAAGCTTGTATTTGCCAGATTATCAAATGTTGAGTAACTCTTTAATTTTTCTTGTGTTCTTATCAATCTAGACCTTAAGATTGTGGTAAACCCTTCATTTAAGTCGGTTAGTAAATTACATCTAACCCTCATTTGAATCCTGAGTGACACTTAGTGTTTATGACTTGTATTGAAGCTTATTTCAAGCTTAAATCCTTGATTGTGTTTGTATCTTGGTGTGTAATATCCATACATATTCACTGTTGAAAGCCCCCATTTCACTCCTTCTTCTTCATTCCTACCGGAACCTCAACTAACCATTTTGGGTTCATGACTCACTGTCATAACACACTGTCTTGCCAATCTTGAGGTCAAAATGACCCCTTTTCTATTTTGAACATTATCTTCTTTACTAGCTTGATTATGTTTGTGTAGTTTTATATAAGGCATCACTTCCTCTCTTTCAAACATGTTTATATCAAATATTTTAATAAGAAATCTTATTTTAACCCAAAATCAAACCTAAAGCATCGAATTAAACATTAGTTAGAACAATAACCAACCTAAGAAGATACAAAGGGGATTTGAATCATAAAAGTTGTGGAAATTCTTCATTTAACAAAAGATAGTTATAGCTGTTTTCACTTCAATTCTAGTTGAAATAATTTGCTATCCAAGCTTGCTAATCTAAGTACGAGGTTTACCATGTTTACTCTATGTAGTTGTGTAGTCTTAGTAAATAATGAACCTAACTCATATCCATTTAATATACTTGGTTGAGTATGTGTGCTTAAGCCTAAGGGACTAGGTGATAAGCCACGACTAAGGACTAACAAGAGCGACCATATCGGGGGTAGGTTTAAGCTTGCCAAAAGCTTGAAAACAAGGTAAGAAATGCATGAGGAATAGGAAAGTAAACAAGCAACTCTTAAATAGCTCCAAGGATGTAGCATGCTAAGGAACTTTTAATGACTTATAGCTCAACTCGGTGTGACATACGAGTTGGTCTAATGAGATTACTTGCCACCTAGGCTTACTTAAGGATTAGAATAAGAGTGAAGTAAGCAAACAAGTTATGAGCAATGTTTACAAAAAGGGAGTATATTCAATATTAGAGAATGTAAGGTCTTTTATGGCTACATGTATAGTAAGTATTTTTACCCGAAAAGTTAGGGTATTCTACCTAAAATGGAAAAGATAAAATAGGGTAATATCTAATAGGAATCCTTAGATACATAGCAAGTGACTAATGGTTGTACGTCTGGCAAAAGATGGACAACGGTTCCACTAGCTTAGGTGCTATTAAGTGATGATACCGAGTCGAGGTAACAATGCAGTGGTACTAAGCTGATTAGGTGATTTTTCCAAGGTGAATTTAGCTTAGACATACTGGGTACTATTTGGATTCAAGTCAGTTGAGCAATTAGTTGGATGAGTTGAGTTGCTATCTGGATGTCTCTCAGGTTAACAACTGAAGATTATCGAGAAGTACAAGAGGGTTTGGCTCGGTTAGAGCATTAGGTTAGTAGACTATAGTATTTCAAATTCCTCAAATGTAGTGCGCAAAGAAAGAACTTACTCAACTTAGACATACTGGGTACTGCTTCGATTCAAGTCAGTTGAGCAATTAGTTGGATGAGCTGAGTTGCTATCTGGATGTGTCTCAGGTTAACAACTGAAGATTATCGATAAGTACAAGAAGGTTTAGCTCGGTTAGAGCATTAAGTTAGTAGACTATAGTATTTCAAATTCCTCAAATGTGGTGCGCAAAGAAAGAACTTGCTCAACTTAGACATATTGGGTACTGCTTGGATTCAAGTCAGTTGAGCAATTAGTTAGATGAGCTGAGTTGCTATCTAGATGTGTCTTAGGTTAACAACTGAAGATTATCAATAAGTACAAGAAGGTTTGGCTCGGTTAGAGCATTAGGTTAGTAGACTATAGTAGTTCAAATTCCTCAAATGTGGTGCGCAAAGAATGAACTTGCTTGGCCATGCTTTCCAATGCTTAGATTAACGCTTAGTTCAAGAGTTCAGTGGTTTGATTCCTATTATCGAGAGTATCAATGATCTTAAGGTGGTAACTAACCATCAATATTTATGATTGTCCTGAGTGAAGTTGTATATTGATAAGACTTAAGTATATTTTAAGTTGATTCATGGACTCTAAGGTGTTGTAGAGTAAACAACACTATATATTTATTATGTATGTAGATGAGTATGAAGCAGGGTCATGAGTTATATCGAGCTTTGGTACGCCAAAGCTTTGCTACTTGACAGGCTTAAAGTAAAGATGATAAAAAGCAGTTGTGCATTGTTTATTTATGTTATGCATGTGATGTTGCTATTGTATGTTCATGCACATGTTGGTGCGATATACCTTGTATTGGGTAATAGCTCACCTTCAGAGACTTTTGTTTTCCTTATGCAGATACTTTACATGACACAAACCTCTATGGCGACTTCGATTTACAACTTAGCATATGACCTAAGAGGTGACATGGTTTACATGTATTTTGAAGAGTAATTGGGTTAGGTTTTGATAGTATATGTGTTGACGATGTTTGTTAGTTTGTTACTATGGGTAGAGATGAGTCTTTAGTATTAGTGACTTATGACTAAGTTGTTTTGAGCTTTGTTATCTTTGTGAGCTATTAGATGGTGTAGGAGTTGAGATAAATTATCTAGTTTGCATCGTAGTTGTTACATTAAGAGATCTATATAAACTACGATTATGGCATACATTTGGAGTTGTTTAGAATTGTATATGTGGATTAAAGCATTAATTGTGGTGTGTTTAGACCAATTTTGATCCTTCGCATGTCAATACTCAGTATTAATGTGTGACAGGTTATAGTGTCCAAGGTTTCAAGGCATTACGATATTTATTTACTTTTTCTACTAGGTTTTCATTTTGTTTAAGTAGGTGTTTTGTTTCTTTTTTTAGGAAATTGATGCATTAAAGTAGCAAAATATTTACAAATAGTCTAGTACAATGCTAGAAGCAAAAGTTGGAGCTTATTGCTCCTTGAGTCATGCCTAGCATAGACAAAGAACAATAGGAAGAAACAACATTGACAGGAGTTCTATAACAAACAATAATTTGAAAAGAGAATATAGAGTCGACATGATTGGTATCTTTCACCCATCCAGCAAGGACGTTTGCAACAGAGGTAAGCTTCCTTAGAATAACTTCAATTGTCCACCTTCGGAGATGGGACAGCTTTTCCCTACATGCACCAACAACATTATGCTATAACAAACAGTAATTTGAATGTTCTCTTAATAAATATGTTGTTGCTAATGAATCAAGATCCATTTCAACATCCAATAGGTTGAGCATGATGCAATAATGAAGACCCCAGTATAATGCCTAAAGCTCTATAAATAAAATATTAATAGAACCAACTTTTTCTGGCAAATCCAAGAACCATTTGCCATTGGAGTAAGTGTTTATTTATATCTTCAAATATATAAAACTTTAATTGAAATGTATTTTATCTTTAACAAGTATTGTTGCATCTGTTTTCTAAAATATTAAGCTGCTAATGAATTATATGGTTAGTGCTTTTCTATTATTCTTTTCTCTCCTCAATTTTATGGTATTTAGTGTTTGAAGACATAAAACTTTTTTGAACATTTTTTTAATTTTGTTCTTGTTGGTTTGAAACCCCTTTGAAATTTGCTATTCATTTTTCAACAATTCTTCTTTTTTTTTTTTTTCCTTATTGGGTTTAAATCTCTAACCTTTATGCTTTTAGGTCCAATCCAAATGAAATTTAGGATATGAACTTGTGGGTGTGTTTTGTGGGTTCATTGAGTGAGGGGTGTGTTTTCTATTCTGATGTTCATTTGTTATAGAAGATAAAAACATAAGGTTGACTAACATTGGATAATGGTGCCAGGGCAATTAAGAACGTGGTAGCTTAGCAAATAAACATGACAGATCATTCTGAATATGAAATCCAAACCTGGTTAATGTCCACCTCATAGGTATTGCATCATACACACATACATACATATAACGTAAATGAGGAATTGTTACAATAAAATTTTATGTACTAACCTCTAAATTAATAATATTACACTTCAATATATGTAAAATTCATATAATATGTAGAAAATGTTATCATTAGTAAATCATCAAATTACTTACATTAATTTTTCAATTTCTTTATTATATTCATCTATTATTTTTCATGCAATAGTAATTGTAATATCTTATATAATTTTTACAAGTTTTAATTTCTTTTTAAAGGGATTGTTATTTTCATGTATCCATATTATTCAGAAATAATGATGTGATAAAATTTTATTGCAACTTATGAGATTGCTCAGACTAATCATTTTATACTTTTAATATGTTATACAATACGACTTTTATTAAGGCAACAGAATATGATTGGGACATGGAAGGAGAAATAACATAATTCCTTAAAAAAAAAAAAAAAATTTGTCAACTGGCTTACAAGTCACAATACCGTAACCTAAAACCATCAGACCTGCCAATCTTATTGAACCGACATCAAAGCAGAGGGTTATGCTGGTATTGGCTCCTATTTTGGGACCATGACCTGGTGGGTTGAACTGGATTGAGCCTGGCCAAAGTTTCGTGTCGTCTCCACCTCTGCCTTAGGCACCTAAGTGCATTTGGATGCTTTATAAAGCGAATGTCAAATAGTAATTTAGATGATTAAATGGAGACATATTAGAGCTTAGATTGTTTGGTAACAAGACTAATGTTTCAGTTTGATTTGGATTACAATAGCATCATATAGGTCAAGGTGCTAAGGTCGACTTCCTGGCTTATGGGCACCATGTGTGACTTGATAATTTTGGGGCTAAAATATTGTCGAATTCCTTAGTCACCTATCCTATGGTTGTAAATGCATCAACATTAGGTCATTTTTCTTGGAGTGTTTGTAGTTTATGTTGTATGTAATATTTTGTGATTTTTTGGGATGTGTTCTAGTAAATTCTTTTTTTTTTTCCCCCAACTATTACACATTGTATAACTTTGGGAAAGGAGATTAAAACTTGATTTATCTCGATAGAAGGCCAGTGCTTATTTTTTATAAGTTAGTTTTCATCATTTATTTTTATTTTTACTTTTAAACTGTATTAGCTAATTTTTATGTAATTTCTTATGCATAGATTTTTCATTTTTTAATAAATGCATTTCATATGAAATTTAGAAGAAACGATTTGTTTTAAGTTAATTACATTTAATAAGCTTCACAATAAGAGAGTTTACTTAGTGGAAATTTTAATTATTTAATTATTAAAACAAATACTTGAAATCAAGCGAAGATTTGGTAAAGTCTCGATATAAAGTTAAGTTTACCTCGATAAGTTTCGCATTTTTGAGATAGAATTATTTTGGAAAATCAATTTATGTCTTCAAGATACTACGATTTGAACAATTCTTTCGGACTCTGACAATATGGTTATCCTAATTATATGAATTATCTTAAGACTCCTTTAAATTTAACAAATAAAATGAGTGCGTTGTCAAATAAAATCTGTTAATAGTATATATCCTTTTAAACCCATTGGATAAAATCTCTCTTAAAGGCAATTGATTGTGAATTTTTGGTGTAGTGTAGCAATTACATAGACAAGCTCTTCTATTTAAGAAATAAAATAAAATAAGCTGAATTACGCTTTTGACAATGTGCGTACGCTGATAAGAACAGCTGAGTTGAGGCAATTTTTCATGCCCCCATTCCCTTTTACTTTTGGAGTTTCCTCAACACTATCCTCTCTCTCTCTCTCTCTTCTCTCTCTCTCTCTCTCTCTCTCTCTCTCTCTCTCTCTCTTACTTACACGCATAAACCGCCTTACATGCCATGCTATATCTTGTACACACAAACTAGCTAGGACTGGGAACACAAACAAGTGACATAAAGTTGGGGACGATGATGATGGTACGGTAGGTTTCATTTTTGAAGCATCTTCTTTCTTTCTTTCTTTCTCTCTCTCTTTTTCCTCTTTTTTTCTTCTCTCTAAGCTACTTCCTAGCTCTCTACTTCAGTTAAAGAGAAGAAAGAGGGTATTCCTTGTGTCCTTTATTTAGTTAAAAAGAAGCATGTTTTATAGCTCAATATATACTGTCTGCTTCTCTTCCTTTTTCTTCCCTTACGCATGTGTTTTCTTCTTCTCTTGTTATTTTCTCCATAAACCTAGAAATTTCAAGTCATATTCTTGTCAATTTATCCATTAGTTCCTATTGATCAACATATAATTATAAATTATTTCCCATATTCTTATCATTTATCTCGATTATTTTGAATACTTGAATAAAAACATTATTTATCATACCAATCATATTCTTTAATAAATTCATTTATTAAGTACTATTCTTGTTTATAGAAAAGAGTCATGACATATGATGGTGGAAATTAATGATTCTTGAGTCTATATTGGTCACAAGCTGTGGAATATTTGTTGAAGCGCCATTTTGTGAATAAAGAAAAAGAAAACCATGAATTACCAGAGTATCGAATTGGGCTCTATAAGCACATCCGATCTCATTGACTCACGGCTCGAAGAGCGGCGGATTGGCTCATCCAACCACTGCCCTAACTGCGGACAGAAGCTCGAGGGAAGGCCGGTACGTGGTAACACATTATTAGTCATTGTATCTTAAGATGGATTCTATTATATATATACATGAATGTTTTCTTAATTTTTACATTACCCTTTTTTTTTTGGGGGGGGGGGGGGGGGGGGGGGGGGGGGGGGGGGGTTTTACTATTTCATAGCTTGATTTTAAGAATGTTGTTTTACAGGATTGGTTAGGTCTACCAGCAGGAGTGAAATTTGACCCAACAGACCAAGAACTGATAGAGCACCTTGAAGGGAAAGTAGAATTCAATAAAGATATGAAGTCTCACCCTTTGATTGATGAGTTTATCCCTACAATTGAAGGTGAAGACGGAATCTGTTACACCCATCCTGAAAAACTTCCAGGTCAGATTTCAAAAACAAAAACAAAATATCCAGATTACAAAACACTCCAAAAAAAAAAAAAAATTAATTAATTATGTAAAAGATCATATCCGAGTTTTCACACATGTTCCATTTGTTTTACCCGTGCTTCTATATTCACAAAAAATACTCGGGTATGTTTTTTGTAATTAACACCAAACTAAATATATGTGCATATATTATGATCACGGGTTTATTTATCGTGATTAATTTTTTTATTGTTTTGAGTTTCATCGTCATATATGAAAACGGAAAAATGTACTTGTAATAGAACAATTGGATAATCCTTTTTAATGCTTTAGTGGGTATAAGGAATATCGGATGAAAATTATATTACCACATATTTACCCTACTATTATTGCTAATCAGTTAGGACGAAATGTCATGGAATGTTCCGAATTTATACGGAATTAATACCCTAAGGTCACGTTTGTTATGACTTATGTAATTTCCTGAAAACCCACATGTTGGGTAATGTCACAGTTTGTTATACCTAAGTCAACCTAACTTTGATTTTGGCAAATAACAATAATCATACGATGAAATTTGATGAAAAATGCACAAACATTACTTTTCCAGGAGTAACAAGAGATGGATTGAGCAGGCATTTTTTCCACAGACCGTCAAAGGCTTACACGACCGGGACAAGAAAGAGAAGAAAAATCCAAACTGACCATGAATGTCACGACTTACAAGGTAATAACGTTGGTACTCCTACTACTACAAACGGAGAAACTAGGTGGCACAAAACTGGCAAAACGAGGCCTGTCATGGTAAATGGTAAGCAAAAAGGTTGCAAGAAAATCCTAGTCCTCTATACGAATTTTGGTAAGAATAGGAAACCTGAGAAAACCAATTGGGTCATGCATCAATACCACCTTGGCTTACATGAGGAAGAGAAGGAAGGCGAGCTCGTCGTGTCGAAAATATTTTACCAGACTCAACCTAGGCAGTGCAGTTGGTCGGCCGATCGGAATGTTACGGTAGTGGCGGGTGAAGGAATTAGCGATTTGAGTTGCAAGAGAGAGAGTGGGAGTACTGGCAGCTGTTCTTCAATGGAGATTATGGTTGCTCAGAGGCAGGAGGAATTTTCAGGAAGTGGAGTTCCAAATATGTCGTGTAATTACAATGCTATGGAACTTCAGCAACTGAAATCTGAACATTTTAGCTTCAACCCATTTAGAAGGAGCTTTGATGAGGTAAATTATTCTAGACAAATAATTTATCAATGCCTAATTTTTTTCTAAATTATGTATAGCCATGACTATGCCACTTTTAGAGAATTTTCCCATAACAAGCCATGATTGACTTAATAAATGAAGGTTAGGACAAAGGGATTACTTATATATATACAGGTGGATGATATCTTCTATGTTCTCATTCATTATTCCACTATGAAATACAAAGAAATCAACTCGATAACAACACTGTTTTTTAACAGGATAGAATAGATATTATTTTCTTCACTCAAATCCCACGTAAACCATATAGCCCATGGAAAAAAAAAAAATAGATAATTAACGATCCGATTAAAGCAAGCCTCAAATTATGATATTTCCAAGCAATCTACAATGTAGCAGAGCTGTATTAATTAAAGCGAATTTATCTGAAGTACTTTCTATAGCTAATAAGTGCTAAATAAAGATCTTATGTCAATTAGATAGATAACATCAAACGATTCCTATATTTTGATCAACTGGCGAACATCTTGTATTCATTTCAGGTGGAAGTAGGGGAGGCATCAACACCCCGAGAAGCACCAGCAACATCGAGCACATCTGAAAATGTGCCCGAACATCAAAATGTGCATCTTGTAGCACATGAATATCAACACCACCACCACCAACCCCCAGATCCTATACATCACCACATTGCAACTGCAGCCAACTTCCACATTAGTAGGCCTTCAAATCCAGTAATATCTACTATTGTAGCTCCCCCACTCCATCACACTTCCATGAATCTTCTTGAAGAAGACCCTTACCATGTCTCAAGAATAATGCTGCAAAACCAATTGCAGGTATATATGTATTGGTTGACCCGGCTCTTCAATTTCTATTTTGAATATAATTTAAGGCTTTTTTATTTTGTTTCACAAATTTGATTGATTCTATTGGTTAGGTTACAAATAATTTAATCCACTCTAATCTCTCTGAATGCACCCTAAGTTAATTGATCCTTGAAATACTAATTAGTGATAAAAATTATAAATAAAAATCTTTAAGTGAGAGGTTAATAACTTGATGACATATTTAGCCAATATGTTAGGATTTGGATCTTTAAAGTTACCATTCTTTAAAATTTCCTAAAATTATGTCAGATGTCATCATTATGTTACAAGATATTTCAAATATTTAGATAATTTGAACCATTGATTTTGTCGCTTAGTTAAGGCCCTTAATTTATCTTATTTTATGTTTATATATACTTGAGGCCTACTATCCTCTCTCTAAGGTAAGTGGCTATAGACTATAAATGTTTTACGTCTTAAGCGTAGTTGGTATAGGTAAGATTTTCTTTCCCCCCTTAAATGTTAGTTTGAATATGTCAAACTTAGATTCGTTGTATTCAACAGAATTCTTATAGTTTTTTAATAAGTCCCTTAATTTACTGTTGATGTTCAGTTTATTATGACGAGAAGATTAGATTTATTATTATGTGCTAATGAATTTGTGCATCGTAAAATTTTTGAAAATGTGCTAGTTTTTGTCAAAATATGCCCTCTTTCCAAGTCTTAATGTAATAGAACGAATTTCAAAAGGCACATATTATTGACGGATAAAAGACTTTGTAACGCTAGCTATGTAACCCTAGCTAGCTTTTGGCTATCTTCATTTATTAAGTAATATTTATTATCCACCCCTAGCTCCTTGGAAAAAGAATCCATTAGTATGTCGTCCTTGGTGAATATATCTTAATCATCATCTGTGATTGCCTTTTTGGGAAAATAGTAATGATGATGTTGTTCTAAAGTGTGCATGAAAATCGTCTTACTATAAACATAATTGCTGTTTGCTCGCAACCTGCTCTTAAGGGAAATATTTTATATAAATCATGTATATTCAATTCCTAGATACGTGGGATCAGCTAATTTTTATACGTGGACCTATTAAATTTAAGGTTCTAAAATATGTGGTTTATATAGATTGAATCTGTAATTAAATATTTATTACAGAATATTAGCGTCGGACAAATAGGCGGGTATACTGATGACTTTTTTGGGATATTTTGAATAAAATAATATATTAGGAGCAGCAGCAACATTATAAGATTGGGAGGATGAGTGGAACTGGTTTGGAGGAGGTCATAATGCAGTGCACATCATCATCGACTGCAGATCTCAAGGAAGTGAGTATAATGCTATGTCTTTTTGACCCTGAAATCTATGATGCTTGTGTTCTTTTTTAGTATAAGTACACACTGCACTCTTAACTAACCACAATAGAGAAGAGAGAAAGAAAAGTAAAGGAAAGGAAAGAAAAAGAGGAAAAAGAAAAAGAAGAGAGAGTGAAGGGGAAAGTAAAAAAAGGACGAAAGAAGAAACGGAAACCCCTATTTGTCTTTACTACTATTTTTAAGTTAAAGAGAGTGATACCAGAAGACTTTTCCTTTACTCCTTTAACTTCTTGTACCCGCCCTTAGCCCTTACTTTCTTTTTCCAATTTCACATTTTGACCCACATATCATGATTGAGAAAAATTGCATGCACGAAGGTGACCTGTCAAGAATATTTATATTACCTTTTCCCTCACCCCCCCTCACCTAAACTCAGAATATATATAAGTACAAAAATATCATTGATAATAATGCGTTAAATGTTTTGATGAGCATGGATAAGTACCAATTGTATCTATATACATATTAGTTATAGTCAGTAAATTTTAAAAATTTATCATTTATATTATTATTTCTATGGCATATTAATACTATCAAAGTTTTGCTCCACAAATATATATATATATATATATATATATAAAAGGGAGTTAGATTTTTCTTAAGAGATCAGTTTGAGGAAATTAGAACAGTAGCTAAAAGTATTTAAGCTATGGAGCCTTTTGGCTTCAAATCGGTTTTAGAATGTCTTATAAGTTTTTTTTTTTTAATTTCAATATGAATTTAAATAAAAAAGGATATGAGTATTAAAATGTAGCACTATACAAGACGATAATAATATAATTCAGACATAAAAAAGACAATTAAGAATTGGCTTTTCTCCAGTTGTATTGGTACTATATTTCTGGGCATGTATGAGAAATTAAGGTTTCAATCTTGCCTCTCTCAAAGATACATATTAAGCAGCTGGCTTAATAAATTATATAATAAATTAGATAACAATGATAAAATGCAATTCTATCTTTTCCAAAATGAAATTCATACTTAGCTTCCTTGTCATTTTAAAGCGAATAAAAAAAATATCACATATTATTATTTTGTTAAAGTTAATATATGCATATACTTAACGTGAAACCTATAGAATGTGTGATCCATATTATAAGAGATTCAGTAGTAGGTAAAGAATTATAGCTACTTTATAAAAACATGTTTTAAAATTTCAATTGTATTCAATATTCATTTTGAGAGACATATTCTTTTCTTTCTTTCCTTCTTTCTTTTTTTTTATTATTATAAAGCAATGTAAATAGAATGAGAAATAAAAATAACCTTTTCTTTTTTCCAGCCAAAGAAATAAAAACATCCTTAAACGTGCATTTCTTGATTTCATTTTTCCCTCGGAAAATGCAAGCCACTATTATTTTTCTGTACTTGTAGAAAATGATCTCCCGACACCACGTCATTTTCCACTTCCAGGATGAAAAAGACACAACTTCTTGTCGTAAAGCTTTTACTGCTTGAATTTATTATAATTACAAAAATGTACAACTATATAGAGTTCAAATACAAAAGACATATATCCATATATATGATACTATTATATAATAATATATTTGCGTTGTCATAATGCCTTGGGATGAAAACAAATACGAGACATATTCATGCTGCTGGCGGACAAAAGAGGCAGCTTCTTAGCAGTTGTGTTTTTTCTTGAATAGATAAAAAAGGAACACACTTATGGTACACCCATTGAAAACCCTAGCTAGCTTGCATAGCAAAGCAATCACACACAATACAATGATATTCACATGCAAATGCGTGCTTTTTGTTTAATGCAGAAGTCATCAGTTACACACCCACAAGTAACAGACCAGTGGATAAAGTACGCTTCATTCTGGAATAATGACCACCACCCTGACAATCCGGATCATCATCATCATCATCATCATTTGTAGAAAACCCGAAAAACGACATTAACGACACAACGTTATGGAGTACAAAAAAAAGTTTGCTTCATCGATCAAGAACCACATTGTTCCCATTGTTTTTGTACGTAATTATTGTCAAAGAAGCTTTCCTCTGACATATATCAAATTACGGTTTTCTCTCTAGATGAAGTTATATATACGTACATCAGAAATCCATATTTAGAATTTATTTTCCCTTTTATTTATTGTCATTTTTTTTTTTTTTGGGAAAGTACAATATGATCAAGATTTCGGTTTATTCTTCCATTTATGCTGTAATTTCAAATAAGATCCTTAACCAGTAACATTTTTTCTTGTTATATATATTTCTTCTAAATACTATGGATTGAGATAAATATTATTTTTCCTTCAAGTAGGTTGTGTAGTTGTAAATGTTAAAGACTAGTAATACGATATCTAAATACTTAAGCTTTTAAATCAGTTAGTTGTGGTACCAGTTATGATATTAAAACAAAACATGGTGAGTTGAAACCCTTCTATTGTCAAGCAACCTCCGTTTAAGTGGTACACTTGTAGGTCTTAGTCAAAGTTTGAGGAGAAGTATTAAATAATAAATATTATGGACTACACCAATTATAAAAATTTAATATTTTAGATGAGTTGGTTATAATACCAATCTTAACACATTATTCTTGGAGGAATTAGTACCACAAAATTTATCTTCTTACTCATAAATTTAAATTGGTCATATGTCACCAGAAAATTAAGGGTAAGCACAACATGTATGGGAACCTAAAATCTATTGGCCCTACACAATCAAATAGGTTCTAGAGTAGTATCAAATGATAGAGGATACATAGGTGCTTATTCCAAATTTTTCAAAAGAAGCATATGAGAGAGCAAGCATATACATATCTTAGTACCTACATAGAAACTATGCTTTAAATAACATAATTTCAAGTTCTAGAATACCCCATAAGTTCTTCACATATGTATGAAATTATGAAATTAGATTGTACACAAGGTTGTCAACTCATAATTTTACCTAAAATTGCTAAAAAGTTTGTAAAATCGGATTGTAAAGTCGAAACGTAGAAATGTAATTTTTTACAACCTATGTAAAATAACTTTTAAAAAACTATAGATATGCTTATAATAGCCATAAAAAAAAAAAACTTAAAAACATTATGGAAATAAAGAAATGGAGAAATTTAGTTCTTTTTTTTATAAAACAATTCTTTATCTATGATCTAACATTCATGAAATGAGTGTAAGGATGGTCGAAACTATTTTTTTTCCCATTATTTTGTTTGAAACAAGTAAGGAATTGAAGAAAACCAAAAAATGTTTCAATTAATTTTAAGTTGTTAATAATATAAATTTAAATATATAGTTTTTCTTTTAAATTTTTCTATTGGAATTAGAAAGGAAAAAAATTAGAAGAATATAGGGAAAATCTTAATAGTCAATGGAAAAGTAGAAGTCTAGTTATATCTTTTTATTTTTCACCCATTGAACTTATATATGTACAATCGTAAACTTAATAAAAACTGACATGTAAAATTGGTTAAAAATGTAAGTTTCTATAAAAAAAAAAAAAAGAAATTTACACACGAGTTAACTTAGAAAAACTTCTTAAAATCGAAAACTCGAATAATCTGATGAGTAGAATCATAATTTTAACAACTATACTTATTTAAATATAATGAAAGTTAAATTATGTTAATCTAACCAGAGCCAATTATATTATGCCATTATGTAATTATATAGTCAATTTTCCAATCTAAGCCAATGTCATGATTTTTTGCTTCATTTTGTTATTGATTTATATTCTTATTAACATTATTTAAGTTTACCTGTATCATTCATTTAAAAGATTAACTTAATTTTGAATATTTTAATTTTGGACATAAATGATATAACATTATTTTAAGTTTAACAAAAAATTAAAATCGCTATTAACTTAGAATTTAAATTTTATGATAGTTAGGAAGGTAACATGTTTTCTATGCGTCCTCATTGCTCATCTTCCCCTCCTACCATTTGTTGCAATCTCCATTGTGAAGAATTATTGACACGATGGAAGTTGAATCTCTTGACACATAATTGCGTGTATTGAGTGTATGTTTTCTTTGCCTATGTGGTAGGGAGTTCAATTAAAGCCCACTGTAGAATTTATCCAATGGAGGGAATTTTATGATGCACAATAGTTCAGATTCAGTGCCTCTTTAGAATCATTCCACAATAAGTTAAAAAGTCCATAAGATGTGTATATATGTTTTCCTTTTTGACCGAAGATGCATCAATATTTAAGTTTGGAGCAATAAACTGGTCTATTTATTTAGTTCCACTTATTCTATGTGTTAGACCATAAATAGAGAATGTTGTTAACCTTAATCTTTATACTTGGACACATATATTACAAGAATATTAAGGATTCAATGGCTGATATATTATTATAGTTACATATAGTACATGACAGCAGTCCTCGTGTTACTATTATATTCCTGGTTAGGACTGAACTATGTTGCAGTCGACTGTCGACAGTCCTACTTGGAAAGCTCGGTTAAACAAAAGAGGAAGAAAGAAAGAAGAAGATCGAGGGAAGAACAAAAGAAGAATCCAAGGAAAAGCTGCTCTGTGTACTGCCAAATAGAAGAAGCAACAAAGAAACCAAAGTATAAACAAACTTGCATGAAAATCATCACCTCCATAATGAACGTTATCTTTATGACTTTACTCTTATCATTTTCTATTACATGGATATTTTAGTTTCTTTTTATGGTTTTATGGCCCTTTGACAATAAAAGGTTAAATTATACGTTTGCAAGTAAGGAGGGCTTGTATATAATATAAAACATACGGTTTTCTTTTTCCTTTTTTTTTTTTCTTTTCCTCCCTTTTGTACCATTTATCATCATAATGATTTGCAATAGCTGGTGGGTCTCTTTCATACTTCGTAGCTATGGGAATAGTAAGAGTAACTTTAGTGATGAAATTGTTAATGTAGCATTATTTTAAGGCTAACTGCAATCTTAGGTTGAAAAAGTAAACAAGAAACTATTGATTATACTTTGATGCACCCTAATTTCCCGAATGTAGATTTGTCTCCCCATAACTCTCCGGAATAGGCAGGTGCTAGGATATTAAACTCTAAATTTAGAGGTTAAAATCTGAACACTTAATTTCATTAAAATTTACGGGAGATAAAGCCACATTTTTTAGTTTGAGTGTGTATCCCTTGCAATCAATATCGTTGATATCATAATAATGCAATTATCCTACACTTCCTCTGTCTTCTTTAATCCAATTATTATACCAGAAATGTTTCAAAACAAATCCCACAAATCGAGGGTACGAACTCCATTGGGTAAAGCTTTGTCATGATCTACACACAAATGCCAAACTATATGCATTGAAAACGATTTATAAACATATATAGTAATCAATGATCAAGCAACAAGCAGAGTTCCCAATTTAATTAATTTTCGTTGTATTTAAGTAGGGAGCAGCGAATACAAACAACGAAAATCTAATATTCCTTGAGTCTATGTGTCAAATCGTTTCGTAGTAAATTTACAATCAGTATTAGCCATCAAGTCCATTCCCCTTTATGCACAGCTACATCCATTATTATAATCACATCTCGTCGAAAACTTCATCATGAAGCTTCCTACTCCATATGAGCGATCGACTTATCACATCGTCGACCCTCTTATCCACATAAATGGAACTGGTGCTTAAATTACAAGTCCAACCACCCGAGGGTATTTGACGCATGATTGGTCCCATGTACCTAATTCTTGATTCACTTATCTCTAATCGTTATAGTTCTCATTGTCAACCTGCACTATGCAAAGTTAAGATTGGGCATAAATTAACTTTATTTTCTATCTCACTTACATGCGTTGCCAATCAAGAAGGTAGTACTTAAATTTACTTAGGGAATTGCTTGTTAAGAGCATTAACTTCCAAATCCTTATCTCAATCAACCCTATAACCAAAAATTTTTAAAAAATATTTAATTACTTTGACAACGTGTTAAAATAACTTTCATCCTAACTTAGGTTGTTTTATAATTCTCTGGCCAATTTATCATCCTTCTTGATTGAAAGTAAGCATTAATGATCTAAACAAGAGAGTAGCAGTCAAATAAAGGAAGGGGCCAATCAAATGGGTAGGAAATCCCTAGTCGAATCTGGTTCAGTTATTCATTTTAATTTTATCTCCCATTTTTCACCTATAATTCTCATAATTTGATATCTAGGTTTAAAATGGGGTCCTAAATAATCCTTTACGATAAATTTTTAATGTCTTATTAAGTAGAGATCACAATCTACTTGTTTAATTTAAAATATAACTTCTATCATCTTTTTTTGGCTTTCTTTATTACATCTTCCGTGGGAGTTAGTTTCTCAAAATTGGTCTTTACTATAATTATCTTAAAGATTTCATTATGGATTTGATTCTAAACGTCTATACCATTTTAATTGAACTTAAGTTTTTGTAAATTTGATCAATCATCTTCTAAAGAAAATTATTTGTTTGGAAAGTGGCTAATTTTCTAGATTATGATTGGTTTGATTTAAATAAGGACAAATGAAAAGGATTGAAGTTCAGTTTAGGTGTATTAACCTAGATTGGTTATTTAAGGCAATTCTCCTCTCTCCATTTACAAGAAGTAATCTCTTATTAAAGTAAGTTAAAGGGAGTAGATGGATCTAAGGTCTAATTTATAGAGTTACAGACAGGCTAAATCATATCTTAGAGAAGTCATTTCTAATTATATTTTCAAATTAAATTTGAGGTGTCAAAAGTAATATGATAGGGTTTTTGGAAGATCATGAAACTAAAAGAGAATCATATAATTCATATAAAATAGTCTCAAACTAATGGAGTGGCATTGGAAATGGAGTAATTGTATATTAATCAATAGTAGCTGTCATTCTTTATGCCATTTCCTTTAACTTCCTCTAATGATTAAAAAAAAAAGTCATAAAAAGCAAGATATATTTATTTTTATTGGCTTGTTATATTATCATATCATAACAAGAATGACAACAACTATACTCATGTTATTAATATAATCATCCTTTTATTTACCAAAAAAAAAAAAAACTATACTTAAGTTAATTTTAGTTATCCTTACCCTCATTATAGAATATTATAATGCCTTAGAAGTGCTCTTATATCACATCTTTGTACATGGCTATATTATCTTAATCATACTTTCCGCATTATCACATCTACGAATTTTATTTTAACTTTCTCTTTGATACATCAACTTCTTGTCTAATCCATTTTAGTGTAATTACATATCTATCCATAATTTATCAATACACCTCTTAGATCTATTGACTAATTCTAGAAACATAAAACTCTAAGACATATCCTATTCTCCTAATTTCATAGAGGATTCATTGTCCTCCCAAACAAGACTATAATAAGAAGTAAACGAGACTATAATAAGAAGTAAGGTCAGTTGACTGCCTTTTCATAGCCAATGAATCATTCCTAAGGTCAACTACCTTATTCCTAAGATGACTACATGCATGTTCTTAATTGTAGGAAATTCTTATTCAGTTAATTCAAAATTATAAAAATCTCACAGCATGTTCACTTGGGGGAATGGAATTACCACTCCCCTTTTATTCATTATATAGGCTTTATTACCATGTTCACTTAGATTTTACCCTACATAATACCAATTTGTCAAAATCTTGATTCCCTAATAATCTTACATATAAATTCCTTAAAGAAACCTAAAATTGCAATTTGTAAGTCATTTCCTAATTTTATTCCATAAATACCCTTATTGAAAATGAAAAATGACATTCTTTTTCCCCCAAAACACACCTATTATAATCATTCTTCCATAACCCTTTGACCTCAACTTTCTTATCGTAGCCTTAAGCCCTTTTCAATACATCTTACGCTTGAAGAATCGCAAAGAAGAAAACCTTAATGTACCATCCTTGACTAAATTCCATTCTCTTCTCTTCAATTTCTTTCACATGTTCATCTATCTAAGCCTTATATACTTATCACAATCGCTAGAGTTGAAGATCGCGACCTATTACATCGTGCTCTCTCTAAAGTCAATCTTTGAAGAAAAAGTAATTTTCACATATGTTTCCTTCTCTTTATATGTGTTATTTATGTTGTTTGCTTGGTATTAAAGTAGAGAAGAAGAGATAGCAAAAATTGATCTTTCATACTGGATTCAAAGTTGTATGAAAGAGAAATGATCGGGAGTTGCTTGTTGCCATGGTGATTCCTTTGAATAAGTTGTTTGTTTCTTATTCGATGGGGTTAAGGTTTAGACAGTCATCTATCGTTAGGTTGGGCTTGGGCTTGGGCCTACTATGTTGTTCTCTTTTTATTTGATTTTTATTTTTTTCATTTGAATAAATTGGGGTTACTTTGGACATTTTGATTTCTATTCTATACTTATTCCCTTTCCAATTCAACCAAGCGAACAATGTATTTCTAATCTTATTACACTCAACTAAACACTATGATATGTATTCACTACTTGTTACATATCTATTCCATTCCATGGTGATTGCCATTCCATTCTCCCGTTATTCCATTCAACGGAATGAATGAGCCATTAGAGTTTATTAACTAAGTTGAAAATTAGGAGAAACCATAAAAAGGAAAATAATAAATTAGGATAAAATTAGAATATTACAGTTTATTTGTCATAGGATATAATGAAGTAAAGAAACAAGCAATAGTTTTCAAGAAAAATGAAAGTTAATACAATATTTCTTGTTTGTTGCCTATGTATGTGTAGGATATATACAAATGGACTAACAAATATCACACTCTATAAATGTTTGTGTTGCTTATGCTTGGCCATTTGAACCTATGATGGTAGCCTATAATGGGTGGATGGTGATACTAAACTTCTCAAATGATTTGTCTAGAAGTAGGCATAGAAATAACTATGGTGATCAAATGGGCTATCGATATGAAAGAACTATAAGTGATATGAGTTAGTTGAAGAGGAATAAAGTTGCAAAGGGGCAAATGGGTATAGAGCGCTAACTTAGATGTTATAGATGGATTATGCTCCTCATGGTACGATATATGTGGTAAATTCCCACATATGATCAATTATTTGTTAGCAATAAGAAACAAAGACGTCTCTTCCATATATTTATCATAAAAAATAGGTTTATAATCTTTTTCATATTTATTAGTACAAGTGATGAGTCTGCGGGCCATGTCACATTTAAAAGTGGAATTTGAGTGATTTCAAATCTTGGATATCAAGGTTGAGTTATGGAATGACATTAAAATACAATGTAATAAATATTGTTTCTTACATTTAGTGAAAATAGATTGTATTTGTGTTTAATTGGTTTGTTATTTGTGTGTACGTGTTGCAATTTAATATAGAATTTGCTGAACTTTTTTTATTACCTTGTTTGGAAATTCATTTTTTATAAATTCAACTTCGAATTTGAAGATTCTACTAGGAATATATGATGAACTGTCATACCCTTCGAGTTTGAAGCATTACGGTTACCTATATACACAAGCACACGCATATGTAAACATAAATTGTACGTACATCAGGACAAAATTAATTAGGGCAACAAATCTTAGAAACATTCTAAATTTCTGATGGGCACATGTTTATATGGAAGATAGATTCTTTCAACAACTAGTTTCGGATAAATAATTAAAAAGAAAATGTTAAGCAAAAAATATTAAGTTCTCCCCATATTCCTTCACAGAACACTTATTTCTAGTCCGAATCCTATACAGCATACATAAACCCTAACCGCAACAGCAAGATTTGCTCGTTAACCACTGTATCACAATTATGTAATCACAATATCTATGGCGAAATCATAAAAGTTTTAAAGTTATATGTCGAATTTCATTGAACATAACTTTAAGAAATTTATATATTATCACTATATGGGGACATCACTATGTCTGCGTTTTTTTGTCGCTGAATAAAGTACAAGATATGAGGGTGGGGGGTGGTGGGGGGCGCCTCTAGCTAGCTTATATTTAAGTATCTGGACATGGATATATACCAATCCCTTTCATGTAACTCCCTGAAGACAAGTTGTGTATATATATGATCAGTAAAGCAACTTCATCGTAGTTTCCAGGAAATGAACACGGATCGCAAAATGGCAAATCAAATATACCCGATTCCCCAGGTAATCGTGACCGAGCATCGTGCTGTCTGTATCTCTCTCCTTGTCACTTTGGCTCGTATCCTATAGTACGACAGTGAGTTATTATTATAAAAATACGTCAGACCCAGTACAGTAAGTAAATATATATACTTATACTTACACCTTAGGAATTGTCGAAAAAAACTTACATGCATTAGATTCACGTGGTACATAAATATTACATGGCTATATTCGTCGGAGAAAGAAAGAGATAGTCGCAAAAGTAAAGTTGTTAGAACCTATTTAATGTTTATAAGAAGCCAAACTTGTCAGAAAAACTTTAGTAATATTAACACATTATATTGATTAATAAGTGATGTATATAAATATTAATAAAATTTTAATATATAAAAGTATAATTGATGTTTTTTTAAAAAAAAAGTATATTCATTTATTATTACCTATTAAAATTTTATTAATAATTATACGTTATTCATTGATATATACGGTACACTAATACTATTAAATTTTTTTTTTTCCTAGGCCCTGCTATAATGTGCTTCTCCCATGTACTAAATTTTTTCTTAGCCGGATTTTGAAGGTGGAACATCACTAGCTATTCTTAAATCTTTGGATGACATATGCTGTTTGAGTTTTCTACCATTAAGATGCACATGCCAGGCCTCCCATGAAATGGATCACCGGAAAGAAAGATATAGTGCAATATAAGATTTACGGCAATGATTGCTATCCGGAAATTTTTTATTCAACTGGTTAAAAAGATACATTAATCACCGTTGACTTAATCCATTCACTTACGATGAACCAGTTAGAGGAGGTATCAGAAACAATTGATGTCTAGACAACGGGAGGTAAGTTTCATGCAGGGCAATGGTCTCCTAATTCTTAAAGTCACATATGTATGTATATGTGTGTGTATATATATATATACATATACACATCAGGCACTAGTTTACTTTCAGTGGGGCTCTTCAAAAACCTTAAACTTTTGAATTCAATCATGTCCAGTGGCATTTGATACACATTGGTAATTGCAGTAGAGTGTGGAAATGGCAACTATGCCCTAAGCAAACTATAGTGTCTTCTTTTATAATAATATAGAGGATGTTTTCTCTTTTTTTTATTTTTTAATTATTATTTTGGGTAATGGAGGTCACATTGTTGTTGACATGCTGATGACTGGCTTCTTATTAGTGAATGTGATATTACGGTGTGATGTGACTTGTGACCACCATCACATTTTTTAGCATCTTCTAAACATCTTTAGGTTCTTGTTGCAAATCTTAATGCTCAATTTGTAAACTATAACCTTCCGTACACAATCATTCGAACAGTATGAGTTATGTAGATTACTATTATTTGCTACGTGGAATCAAACTTTCACTTTCAGTCGAGTCATTTCATAACTTAGAATAGATAAACTACACTTGTCTTGCTCCATTACCATCCCTATCGATAAATTCATCTAGAAAAACTCAGAGAAAACGGCAAAAACGAATATTTTTTGGTGGGTTACGTTAACTATAGGAAACGTCAGTCCGTGAGAAATCGTTGTTTATCATATACCCATCTTCAAGCATGTGCAGATGCTAAATTTAGCACAAGAAAGCCTAACTAGATAAAATCGAAAAAGAAAAAAAAAAGAAGAAGAAGAAGTGACGTGACGTGACTAGTTGAAACTAAAAGTCGATATCTGGTTTTATTTCTCACTTTACAGAAGATTTTGTTTGTCGATGTTTTTTTGTTAGTAAAGTATTTCTAAGATGTAGCGTTGGCATTCTGTTGATTTTGGTCGAATAAAGAAGTAGCACGAAGAATTTATGCAGTTCAACTTGGGAATATATAATCACAACATTCCAGAACCAACTTTCGTTGATTCCTTATACTCTTTGAAAAAAAAAGGCCTCGCTATCAAATTTTAGGTGAAAAATGGGCTTCCCAAAGTGAACCTAATACACAAAAGGCCCATAAGCGGCGGGCATGGTAATGGTTGAGCCTGATATGAATCCCAACCATCTTCTCTCGAGATAAATGGATAAGACGAGTAACCCTATTTATAAAATATTAGTAACAGCATTTTTAATGTATCTAAAAACGATCAATACTTACATATCACATAAATATACATATAACGTATGTTATCTAATCAATCTTTTCCCGTTCCGGAAACTATATGCTAAGGTCTACGATAAAAATTTCTTAATAAAAGCCATCCAGTGGACTTGTTTTCTCCCTCATGTGATTCGATTAATAAGGGAGGAGGAAGATAGTTATGGAGAGAGATACATGATAATGTAGAAGCCCGAATAAAATCACACGACAACACGCCCATGTCAAGCCAAAGAACGAGCACGTAACCGAACTGGACAGGCAGAAGCATGGCTCATTAGTTTAACAAAGCGTTGCAAAGCATAACAAGTGAAAGCACCCTGCACACAGCGAAGGCTACCTAGCACCACCCATACTTTAATACGTCTTAATCAAACGACAACACACCCATGTGGTGTAAATTTTTCTAGTTTAAAAGATGGAAGAAGAGTCAATTAAGTGTATAAACAAGTTAAACTATTCGTAAATAGTTTGAGTTTACATTGATTTTTACTAGAGTTTGACTCGAGATAGAACAATTGACGTAAACTTAAATTTGAGCTACTTAAATAGTTAATCAAGTTGAACTCAAACTTTATAATATTTAACATGATTAGCCAGTAATCATAATCAAGCTTTAAGTTGAGTATAAATATTATAATAATTAGAAGGGAAAAAAATTAGATTATTCAAGCTTAAACAAGCTTAATCCGATAAGTTTTAGTTTGAGTCAAACTTCAACTTGATATTTTAAATTTAATTAAGTTTGAATTTTGAAATTTCAAATTAAGTTTGAACTAAAGCTCCATATAAGTACTATATTGTCTTGATTTGACTTTTATATAATTTTAAGCTTGATGAACTTCTACATCCAAAAAAGAATATCTTAACCGTTAAGAGATAACATATAAACTTTTTGAAGGATCTATCCATTTAGAAAAGGACTTAGATCCTAGCTACGAACTACAAACAACAACAAAATTATAGCAAACTTAATCAAGTGGGCATTTTGCAGTCAAGTTCAGTTTTCAAATGTGGTGCAAAAGTTGTAAAAGCTAATTTGCATTAGGTTCTTGCTTCATGTCTATTTACTTTATTAATAGCTCTTATTCTAGAATGGTTATGTTAAATTAAGAAATGAATCCTCTTAGTTTATTTTCATAATTTTTTCTTTATTTACTTTCTTGAGATATTCTTACGTATAATCAGTGATTGAAATTATAAAAAATATGATAACATCATATGATATTTCAAAAATCTAAATAATCCTAACCGTTAATTTATACATGAGGGAAATTAAGGGAAGGTTAAATAAAAAAGATCCAAATCTGCTTTTTATAAGTAAAATTACCGGAAAACTTATATTTTTCATATTTTGTAATGGTTTTCCACTATAATTTCACGCAATAATGTATATTGCGAAAAATGGGCTACCAAATATCTATTAGGCTCTTAAAGCGTGAGAAAAGGACAAAAATATTACGGTTTTCTAAGGAAAAAAGAAAACCTAAATTATGGCCTAAAAAATTTTTTTAGAGAAATTGTAAAAACCTTCATAAACTTTCGGTTTGATGTGAATTTACCCTTTAGATTTTCAAATTAAATTTTTTACCCCCTAAATTTTCCCTCTAGTACAAATTCACCCCAAACTTTATAGTGTGTTCTTTTATCTCCTAAATTTTGAATAATTTGCAACATTATTTCCATTTTATATTTTTATTTATGAAAAGGTATGTACATGAGGATAATCAATGGTAATGTATAATATATTATAAAAATATAATATATATTGTACAAATATAATATGTCATACCATACACTATGAAATATATAGTAAAATTATATCAAATAGTAAACGTTGTACACTCACTAATATTATATATTATAATAACATAAATAAGATATGCTATATGTTACTATGTAAAATCGTATTTTCTAACAAATGGTATATTATATATTTATTGCATATGTTACATAAGTAGATAATTATTCAATCATTTAATCAGATAAAAGGTCATACTTCATATCTATCTAAATTAATGCATTACATACGATAGAAATATATAAAAACTACCTTGATATCATGATTAAATTTTCAAAATGTTGTGGATCAAACTATTATAAAAGTATTTTGACTTATAAATTATCTTTTCAACCATTGATATTCCTTAACATCATCATTAAGCATGCCCAGATATAATATGGTCCTTTTGCATCATTTTGTCATATATATATATATATATATATATTAAATAATCACACTAACTTGCAATCAATGCATTTATAAAAGTAGAAAATATTACAACGATAATATAATTGTCATTTTATATTTGATGAAATCAGCACTAATTATAGACCGAGAGATTTTATTTTTCAAATAAAAAAATATATGACTATTATACCTATAATGAACATGTAAGTTTTTTTATGAAAATCTTTCCTTTAATTACCATAAAATGTGATGAATCCATTATCATCAATATATTATGCATTAAAAATAAATGTACATGCATAGTACATGACTAATTAAGATGGTTATGAAAATATGACCTTTATCTAATTGAATAATTTATGTAACATATACAATAAATATATATACTATATCATTTGTCACAAATTATTATTTCATACAGTAACATGTAACGTATTTTACGTATATTATTATAATATATAATGCTAGTGAGTATATAACATATACTATTCACTATCATTTCAATTTAACAGGTAGAGGTTTTTATCTTAGACCTTGAAGATGGGCTTAAGCCTACAAGAAAAAACATAGTCAATGAGTGCTAAAGGGTTGTCTAGTACATTATCCCAATATTTTAGTAAGCAAATATGTGGAAATGGGAAAGCAAGAGAATGAGATGATTTGTGCGTATGTACCCAAAGTGTCTTACTTGGGGCGCTTAGCCCCTAATTATAGATAAGGGATGAATAATTTTGGAAAGGTGCATGTGTTGGCTTAAATAGGGAAGTATATTTTCTAAATAGATTTTTTTCTAAATAGGCAAGTAAGGGATAGTTCCTAAATAAGTAATTCAGTGGAATAATAGCAGACTCTAGTACTTAAAGTCTAGATGACCTCGAATCCAAGTGATCCTAAATCCAACTGACTTTAGGTAGATTCTAAGGTTTAGTGGTCTCAGTGGTTCAAGCACTATAAGTCCATAGAAGGCCTTAACTAGAATGTGTAGACTTTCACATGGGTAATTCTCAAGGTTGAGAGCAATTATAGGCCATAATATATTAGCTCTTAATTCGCGGAGGTTGCATTGGGTGTTTAGAGCTTGCAATTGAAAATCTTACATCAATAATATTTAATATAATTTTAATATATGTTTCATAACATATGGTTTGATATAAATATTTGCATAATATATATTATATATTATCATCAATTATCTCCATGCACATAACTCTTTTTTTTTTAAATGAAAACTATTAAATGAACATAATGTTGTAAATTAATGAAAATTTAGGGGGTTTAAAAAAAAAAAGAAGTAAAAACTCGCTTTGAAAATTTAGAAGGGTAAGTCTACAATAGAGTGATAGTTCAGGGGGGGTGAGATGTTTTTTTCTAAGTTGCCCAAATTTCAAGTATACCTTACCTAAAATTGCGTTTTCAACTTAGGATTTTAAATTTTCTTAAAATTATGAGTTCAAGAAACGACTTTAATAATTAAGGGAAAGGGGGAAATGAAGATATCTAAAAACTGTATTTTAAACTCACAATTTTTAAATTACCTTGAAATTAGAGTAAAAGATGTGATTTTTACAGTAAAAACAATACTAAAAAAAAAATACTTCCTAAATTTATCATTTCACATAGTTTGCTTTTCCTTCAACCGCTAATATTGCTAGCACATTGACTACTTTGTGTATTGAGGGTGGATGCAAACACGGTGTAATGCACACGACAAGCATAATTTCAAACCCATCAATGAACAAGGGGAAAAACGAAGCTGCAATGTAATGTGTAAATCCTAAAAAAACAGAAAATTCCTATATGGTGAATTATCCCGAAAGCGCATTTGTGATATATGTTTTCAAGATAATTTTTTATAGACAAAAGAAAATGCATATAAAATTGATACGTTTTCTTTTATGGTTATTGAGAATACATTCTGTGTGCGTTCATTTCAAAGTAAGTTCTAATAAAAATGAAATATGGCATTATGTGTCTGTTCCGTATCATATCTTATGAAGCACCTATTGAATAATTTTCTTAAATCTATGATAGATCCATACGTTTCTCAATATTTTGAAGGTTCTTCTTTTAAATTTTAGTGCGAATCAAGTGCATCTCGTTCCCTATGGGTTCAATCTTAGGTGAGGGCTGTTACATAACAAGGTCGATGTGGCAACAGCCTCAAATTATATGTGACTGAAGAAACAGTGTCCTTCATCTATGGCATGACAGTAAAGAATACAAGGATCTCATAATGGGTAAATTGATTTGATAGTGATGTAGGAACAGGGAAACGGCTATTTGTGTACTGTGTCCTGAGAGAGCTTCATATATGTGAGTTAATATTCCTTATTTATTTTTAAGTAGTTTTACTAGTATTTGATTTGTAAGAGAATACCATAAATTTATTAATGCTATTAGAGCTAGGATTAAGGTTACTGTCCCAGGGAAAACCTCGTAACACCATAACATTCTTATACCAGTCCTTCCTTAATAAGCATATGGGCAGGTCATTGACTTTAGACCAACTTACATATTTACTTAGTCCTACATAACCAGAGGAGTGGATTAGATGAATAGTTTAAAGTACTCGAGAGGATTCTAAGTATTGGTTACTCTCTTAGTGATATGAAGCTATATTAGTAGAGAGGGGTGCATTTATACAATTTATTGAATATCATAGTTTTCAAGAATTATGATCTTTCCTATAGTTCGACATAGGAATCTGGAGCCCTAGTTCGTTTAGCTCAGGAATGACCCGACATTCTTCGTTATTTGATGTTCTACTTGTGAAAAGCTACAAAATATTGTCAACATTTAGGTAATAAAAAATAAAAACATATGGGGTAATAGACATAAAAACAAATGAAGCTCTAGAGAAGATCGAGGAAATTAAGACTTTTATTTATTTTTTATTTTTTTTTTTACAGTTGCCTTTCAATTGTTCGCAAAAATGTTTGTTTGCACATATCGTCTCTCACGTTGTGTTTATGATCATGAAACTCTTATATGATCATTAACCAATAGCTTTCTTTATCGAAATATGTTGAAATATATAGCTTAGATTTTTCTCAACACGACCCTTTTTTTTTTTTCTTTGAACTTCATGATGAAACTTTTGTTTTAAGTTCGACTAAGTTTGTGAATGCATTTAAGTTCATGATGATGTTGTGTCTATACGGCAAGATAAGACGTATCTGGTAGAAAAACTCGAACCTACCACACAAAGATTGCCTGGTGCTAAGAGACTGATTTGAAGTAATAAATAAAAGCCTGTAACTATATAGATATCAAATGGTTAATGATGATATATTATATGGTGATATTATTTCTCATTCTTCATACTCTCTTTGAACAGTACAATCGCATTATTTGAAGAAACAATTATGTTATAGAAGGAAGAATGCTTCCTTTATTATATACAATCGAGTCAAGACTGACATTAATTTATAGCTTAAATAAACTAATACTGTAAATTTCGCATTTACTACAAAAATTTTGCTAAATTGACTACCTAATAACTATTCCTTATCATTTATGCTACAACATAACTCCATTAATTTCCATTTGAAAACAGGATATATTGACTAACCACGGCTTGACAGATGGCATATGATACTGTTTTAACGTTACAACCACCACGTAAGACTCTAGCTGATTGAAAGCATAGTAGAGACATGATGTTTATGCCCTCAAAGACTATTGTTAGTTTCATGACTTACTTTATTATAGAGACATGATATTAAGAGTACAGTGGATTGATTTTCTGACGTGTCTTTTTGTTTTTTAAATATTCACTCCAAGTGGATCTCACGTAGTGGTTGTATTATAAAAACAATGTCATATACTATGTGTCAAGTCATAGTTCATCAATATATACATGTCTACAAATAAAAATTAATAAATTAATGGAGTTATGTTAGGTAGTATAAATAATCACTGATTGTTTAATTAGATAGTAAACTGATTTTTTTCAAAACTTAACTATTTAATTGTAAAATTTGATGATGTTGGAGTAGTGAATGCGATATTAACCCTAAGTTAATATAGGTTGTTGTTATCTCAAAAATTGTTGTCGTATTTTGATGTTGGCAATGAAACGTTGCAAAAGTTCCTCTATGATCGAATGGTCGTAATGCAATCGTATGTTCAGCATCTTTTACATTGCAATGCGAATGAAACTCCACTAAAGCATATTTGAATTCATTTAGATGTCCTTAAAGAATAGCTACTTTTAGTTGATAGGTCAATGATGCTACAAGTAGGAAACAACAGCTTGATTCGTCATAATTCATTTAACATGCAAATTGATATGCATCAAAGGACGATACAAATTGTCTTGTGTTAGAATTTATAATAATAAATGTTTTCTCTAAATGAGGTTCACTCAAGAGGATTCTTCACTCTTTCTTGGTTGAAATTCGATAGAAATAATTGTGATTACCACAATATTATTACTCATAAACATAGCATTTCCAAGTTTTATACTTGGATCTAATAACCATTCTCTAAAAAAATGAGTAGTCACCATTTCTAAATAACTCATAGGGCTTTGGTGATTAAAAATACTTAAACAACATCACAAGTATGTATATGAGTCTTCTCAAGTGAAATACAATGAAATGAATCAAAATGCAACAATTGGAACTATAACTAAAGCTTCTAGCAATTTTGTTAAGAAGAAGAAGCTTCAAACTCTTTTCAACAAGCCAGACTATCTGTTAATCTCTAACAACGTGTTTGCTCTTATTATGGATTGTTTACAAGTATTTAATCAAAGGTTTGGACCCCTTTTTTTATTTACTATGTGGGATACTCTTGGCACAAACAATTTAGAGGATTTATTAAATGGTATAAACTTTTTGTATAGCTTTTGATCTCATAGACCAACAAACTTATGGATTAGTCCTAAGCATTTAATCAAAGGTTCGAACCATTTTCTTGATTTGTTGTGTAGCTTATTCTTGGCATCAACAATCTAGAGGATTTATAACAAGGTCTAAACTTGTTAAATTGCAAAACTCCCCTATAGCTTTTGATCTCATAAACCAACAACCTTATGCATGATTACTCCCGATCTTTATAATATTTTCCCTAACACATTATTTTGTGCTTCATTTGATCTTCAAGTAAAAAAATCCTAAATAACAATTCATATAACCTAACACTCACCTAATCCTTCCCCTAATCTTCTTTTGAATTGGCCTCTAATTTCGTAGCGTTTTCTCCTCCGTATTATCAAAGTATAATGACAGAACTTACACATCAAAAGTGACTGTAATCTTGTGCTCCCCTCTCAAATCTAGCTTGTATGCGTTTTCATTTATCCTCCCTATAACATGGAATAGTCCTTCTACTCTTGACATTAAGTTAGACTTCCTCCTTTCAAGAAACCTTTCATTTCTTAAGTGAATTTATACTAATTTTGTAAGATTAAACACTATCTTTATCTTTCTTTGATTTGACTGGTTCTTATAAGTTGTTAGTCTCTTCTTTAGTGATTTCTTCACCCGCTCATATAATTTTTGCTCAAACTCCACTTAGGCCTACCCATCGAGATAATCTTGCTCCTAAAAAGGTAAGGATGCCAAATTAAGAGAGTGATGGAATTAAACTCTTACATTATATCAAAAAACATTTTGTTAGTAGTACTATCAACACATTTGTTATGAACAAATTCAACATATGGCATATAAGTATTCCAATCCCTAAGATTTTTATCGACTACAACTCTAAGCATGGTACCAAGAATATAGTTAACTATTTTCATTTGTCTATCATTTTGTATATGACATGATGCCCTAATGAATAACTTAGTCTAAAATTTCTTCCATAAGATCCTTCAAAAATGACTCAAAATTTTTAGTTCAAAATTGGAGGCTATATACTTTAGAATACCATGAAGGAGAATAATTTCTTGAAAGAAAAGGCCTAAAACATGAACAACATCATCAATGGTTTTACATAGGATGAAATGACACATTTTAAAGAATCAATCTACTACAACCATTGTAGCTTCTTTCTCTCTTGGGGCAATGTCACCAATTATACCTAAGCTTTGTCATTTTTTTCAATTTTACACTCAAAATTTCAATTCTTTTTAATATACACCTGATTGAAGTTTTATATGTTTTAATATATGCCTTTGTTAACTTTCCTAACACCGTTGTCAAGTAGGCAATGTGACCCAATAATTGAATGACATGTGGAATATTAATATTCATATTTCCACATCAATCATCCAACCCAGTGAAATTAAAAGAGGAAAAACAAAGAAGAACATTTAGAAGAGTGTAAACCTAGATGGCCCCAACCACCACAACATTACTCTCCACTCGCAAACCCTCAACGCTTGACCCTCAGCAACTTCAAGCATCAACAACCACAAATCTGCGTAGCCAATACCCTCCACCACCGTAACTTGTGACAGTGAGTGCAAACACCACTCACTAATGACTCATATGCATAGAACAACCCCAATAGGCCTACATTCACACTCAACACCCCAACTCTCTCTCCCTCTCTTAATAGCCAACAACAGCCCCTCCATTGATTACTTTCTTTCTCCACTACAAGCACAAACACACATCAACCCCCATTCATTCCCCTCCCTCTTGGCCCAAACTACACAGAAAACATAACACCAAACATACACAGCACCTACATGATCATCACATACATACCATAGAGCCACATGCAATTGTATCATCAACCATTGCCACCCACCATATTTTGAAACCACCATAAGAACCCCAAGCATTGTGACTAACCTTTGTTTTACTAATAAAAATGACATGAATATCAAACTTCCCATTTGAAAAACACGTTAGAGGCCATCTTGAAAACTTCGCATGGTGGTCGCTATTGAGTGTTGCGGCCTGTTGGATTCTATGCCTGATTTGCACCCAATCCTAATATGCACCAATCTCTTACGAGATGGTTGACTTAGAAGGAAGAAAGTGTGATTAGGACATTTAAAATGAAAATAACAAATGTCATGCAGTGATTGAATGATTACGTTCATTTAGCTAACAAAGTTAATTAAAAATAATATAAGTGTATATAATGACATGTCAAACTTCGATTAGGTGTATATTAAAACAACCTAAATGTTTAGGTATATAATTGAAAATAATTGTAAAGTATGGGTACATACCGTAACATTAACCCTTCTCTCTTTGTGTTCAAGGTAATCAACTATGACATACATACCTATTTCACCCATGATTAATGTAGGATAGGTAAACGTATATGTAACCTCACGAACCTCTTATCCTTCTAACAAGTCTCATACCTCTTAATCACATTTCTCTCATATTGTATCCTATGAAGCCAATAAGAATAATCCCTAAAGATATCATACAATACCTAAACAAGTAGTCATCCTCCCTAAAATATCCATCTTGAACTCCTGGCTCACAAATTCTAAACATGCTAAAAAATTGAGATCATTCTCATAATGGCCTTTATTCCACTAAAATCTTAACATCTAATGCACCTAGGAGCTTAATTATCACTAGGACTTATCGTAGGAGATAACGAGCTAATGGGTCCTTCGAAATATAAAAAAAAATAGAGTGAGTAGGTCTATAAATGAAAAATAGTAGCTTATGCGAAGCTGCTCGAAGGATGTAACCCACCAATGAACACAACACGACTTAATACTTTACTTGATATAACACACAAGCTGATGTCAAGTCCATCCCGTCACTAATTCTGAGCTACTCGGCAAGATTAAATAAGAGTATAAGAAAATAGACTTGGAAAGGGTCGTCTCATAAGAACAAGTATATTCAATGTTAAGAATCCAAAAATGTAATAATTCTAGCTATAAAAAGAATGGACTATTTATAGTGAGTTCCTTGGTTAACATTACAATTAAGGAAAATTACAAAAAGGCATACATAAAAAAAGGGTTCCTAATACATATGAAAAAAAAGGTTAAATAAGATAAATAACAAAAAATAAATAAAAAAGAAAAATAGTACAATGACAGATGAGTTAGACAAGTGGCAGCATAACATTAGTTCTATATAAAATATTCTCTTATTACAATAGCCAAGTAGAATTAAGATGTTACGGCGATAAGGAGGCTAAGACGAGAAAGTGATGTCGTGAGAATTGGAAGGAGGCTTAAAAAGAAGTACTTGGCCAGTAAGAGACTATCTCTCATTACTTGGTAGGGAACTCTTGGCATTTAAAGGTCTAATCACTCGATACAAGTTTCTTGGCCAGAGAATAGTTAGCATCGACATAAGAAAGAGAACAGAGCATAGTATAACAACCTAAAGCTCTTAGGGAATTCAGCTATCTACCTTAAAGGTCTAATCACTCGACATAAGTTTCTTGGCCAAAGAATAGTTAGCATCGACATAAGAAAGAGAACAGAGCATAGTATAACAACCTAAAGCTCTTAGGGAATTCAGCTATCTACCTTATGTGTATAGTTTCTCGTCATTGGCAGGTTGACAAGAAAGAATTCTTCATATAAGAGACCGGATGCCTCTAAGGCATACGTAAGTAAGTGGACCAGTGGTTAGTAACCTATTAGCTTCCTACGGTTGTTGGAGATTTACCCTCAAATCATGATCTTCGTTATCATCTAGCACATAAAGAGTCAGATCAGCAATGTTAAATATAGTAAATATGTAGTATCCTTCAAGTAGCTCAACCTCATAGGCATTTTCATTAATACGCCTAAAGATCTTGTAAGGTCCATCCACTCTAAGAGATAATTTGTTCTTCCTCCTGTCAGGGAAACACTCTTTGCTAAGATGGACCCAAACGAGGTCTCCAAGGGTATAAATGACTTGTTTCCTTCCTTGGCTTCCTTGTTCCTTTCGTCAGGCTACAGTCTTAGTTCTTCTACAACTCTCTGATGCAACTTTTGGAATTCTTCAGCTCATTATAGGCCGGGTTGGCTTTTCCCTTATGTAACTGGACTAATAATTAAATCTAAGGGTAAGTTTTGGTTAAGTCCATAAACGACATCAAATGATAATTTTCCTATCGAGTTGTGAGTTAGCAATTGTAGGCAAACTCAATGACAAGCACGCATAAATCCTAATCATGCAAATTCTTCCCAACAGTTGCTTACAGAAGGTTGTCGACTATCTTGTACACAACCTCAGTTTTGTTATCTATCTAGGGGTGGCAAGAAGTACTAAACATGAGTCTGGTGTCAAGCTTCTTCCATAAGATCCTCCAAAGGAAGCTCGTGAACTTTGAGTCACGATCAAACACAATACTTCTCAATACTCCATGCTGGTGAGAACCATGACTAAGAACTAACAAAGTCAGCTATTGGATGGGTCAAAGCTTATAGAATAGTCAAAAGGAGTAATGAGGAAAATGCGTAAAAGGAATGAATGATGAATGAAAGCTAAGCAAAACGCATGAACAACTTTAGAGGATATGATGCACCAATGAAACTTTTAAAGAATTATGGCACAATTCGATATGACTCACAAATTAGTCCGGTAAGGTTACTCACCACCTAACCTTACTTATGGGAAAGGATAAGAGTAATGCCAAGCGTAAAATAGCAAAGTGTTTACATTAGGAAGGAAAAATACTCCAGTATATTAATGATAATCTATTTGCCTACGGCTTCCAAATACAAAAGGCATTTATATCTAAGAATTTATGGCAACTTACCTAAAAGGGGGAAAGATAAAAATGGGTATTACCCTAAAGTAGTAATGTACAACAATACAAAAGGATAAAAATGAATATTTATAGAAGCAATACAGCCAGCTAGCTTGTCCGAGTAGTGATAGCTTATGTAATTTAGGGTCTCTCTCTTGGCATAGCGGCAAGGGTGATGTCGAGTAAGTAAGTGGTTAGGCATAAGGGAGGATTGGATGTTGTCTCGATCATCCGTTTCTCGACATTTTATCTACAAAAGATTCGCAATCATTCGGCATAGCTTAAGAAGTGACTTAGCATCAGCAGGAGTCTGTTCAAGTAGAAGAATTTGTCTTGTTAACCCTTTCAATCTTCCAACTCAGCTGCGGGTCAAAGAGCCAGTAACTCAATTCCCATCACATGTAGCCTCATAATTTATTACAAAAATAAGTTAATGATGAATAAAGTATCATTACTTCCATGGTAGGGAATGAAGTAGCTCATCTTACTAAACTATTTAACCACCACCATAATTGAGTAATACCTTCTTGGAGTTCAAGGAAGGCTGAGCATGAAATCCATACTTAGGTCGGTTCATGGTCGCTTAGGTATAAGCAAGGGTGTGTACTCTCCATACGGTTCTCTCCTTCCCTTAGCATATTTGCACACTTTACACATCTCAAGAATTTGGCACATATCCTTCATTATCTCAGGCCATTGAAATGTTTTTCAATATCTTGATCGTCCTATTTTCCCTGAAATGGCCGGCTAAGCCCTTAGCATAAACTTATTGGATGACTAGTTCTCTTGCTGAACCACTCATCACACAAACTTACTTACCTATCATCAAGAACTCCTTATTCAAGTAGAACCCATATGCAGCTCCTCCAACATTGCACTTAGCCATTAGGGGTCCAAAACGCGAATCATGCTCATACCGATCAGGTGAAGTGCCAAATCCGAGTACCTTGGCCTGCAATGTTGTGATGAGGGTATGACGACAAGAAAAAGCCTTGACCATGGTGTTTGTGCTCCCTTTCTTACACCTAATGACATAGCAAAAGGTCTTTAAGTACTCAAGCCATTTGGTATGATGCCGAGAAAGTTTCTATTAGCCTTAAAGGTGCTTAAGAGAATCATGATCAAAGTAAATGATAAATTCTCTCAATAATAGGTAATACTACTAGTTTTGTAGTATTCAAATAAGGGCATAGAACTCTTTGTCATAGGCCAAGTAATTAGGGGTAGCTCCTCTAAGTTTTTTACTAAAGTGAGCAACGGGTCAATACTCCTACATAAGGATAACACTAATGTCGATTCTAAACGCATTATATTTAACCTCAAAAACTTTCTTAAAGTCTAATAAGGGAATTACTGGATTAGATGTCAATTTGGACTTTACATCTTTAAAACTCTTTTGAGCTTTCTCTAACCACTTAAACTCTGAGTGCTTCCTGGTCAACTCGGTCGAGGGTACTATTATGGAACTGAAGTTTTGAATTAATGTCCAATAAAAAAAAAAAGAAGCAAGGCTATGTAAACTCCTTACTTCAACAACATTAGTCGGTGTGAGCCACTTGAGAATAGCTTTGACTTTCTCTTCATCAACTCAAACTCCTTCCTTCGAAATAACATACCTAAGGAATATAACCTAGCTTTGGTAAAGCACACATTTCCTTATATTTCTGAACAATCTCTCAGCATAGAGGATGTTTAATCGTATCACGAGTAGCAGAACTCAGAAGAAAGATGATAGAATATGGGTTTGAGTGAGAATAGGAAATAGAGAGTGAGAACAGGAGGGTTTGAGTGTGAATGTGTATGGATATCACGCACAAAGACACAAATACAGTCAAGGGTTTAAGCTCAAAATAGGGTTTAAGCTCGAAATAGGGTTTAAGCTCGAAATAGGGTTCAATATGACTTACGAATACTAAATGTTACTCAGGATTCAAATGAAAGGATAGATGCGACTCACTAACTTACTCAATTGAAGGGTTCACCACAATCTTGAGAATAAGATTGATAAGAACACGAGAAAACTTAAAGAGTCTAATCAACACTCAATAATCCAACAAAACAAGCTCTGAGAGCTTAAGTGTGACCTTGCTCGAAAGAGGAAAGTTTCACTATAAAATATAATTGTCTTCATTCATATATTTCTGTCTAATATATTATTACAAATGTTGCTATTTATAACAAGTCCTAAATCCTAGTGACAAAACTATAAATAATGTACAAGGTCTTAAATCCTAAACAATTGGGCCCATAAATGAAATAAATAAAACATATGCAAGAATACAAAACTATACGTTTAATAAAAGTCAACATATAGTCACTCAACCTGTCCTGGAAAGAGCAAAATCCGAATTGGGCAGGGTTGATAGTTATATGTCTGAGTCCGAGGAGGAGCTCCTGAAGTCTCGTAGTACTTAGTTGAGACACCAAAAAGGTCGGCCTATAATTGTTGAGTACTAGAATTAGTCGGCAGTAGTCTCTCGATGTCGTACCTAGTGAATCTTTGGCCTTAAGTACTCAACTGTATGATCTCTTGGATTCTCGGTAGATGACAGACTTGGTGTCAAGTGTCTCCTTTTGTTCCCCCGGGTCTTTTATCATTAGATTAGCCTCAGTGAAACTTGATTGATTTCGGTTTGGGATTGTTCGGCCTTGGCTTAGATATGGTCAGAGGCTAATCCCTATCAGTGTTGAATACCGATCTTAAATGCTCTACATGAGCAATGAGGTCAGTACTATAGACCAAATGTCAACAAAATAAACCACAATACATTTGCCAATTAATTCCCTCAATACATGATTCGTGAACCGCATAAATGTACTCGATACATTCATCAAACTAGACGGCATCATGATCCATTCGAATAGACCATTCCTTATCTTGAAGGCAATCTTCCATTCATCTCTAAGTCTTATTCATATTTAGTGGTAACCACTCTTCAAATCGATCTTTGAAAAGATGTGGGCACCATGCAACTTATTGAGCATATCATCCAACCACATAATCGAATATCAATACTTAACAATAATTTTATAGATGGCATAGCTGTTAATGCACATTCTCCATGACCCATCTTTCTTCGGTACTAGCATGGCTAGGATGGCACATGGGCTCATACTCTCTCGAACATATCCGTGATCTACTAACTCACCAACTTGCTTCTTCAGCTCAGCTGCCTACTCTGGATTAAGTCTATAAGCAGGTTGGTTTGATAGGGTTGCTCTAGGTTGAAGATCAAATCAATGTTTAATGCCTCTTAAGGGTAGTAAACCTTTCAACATCTCGATAAGACATAGGTTAGCATACTCCTATAGTAAAGTTCTCACTTCGTCTGGTAAGTTCTCAACTTCTCTCAACTCCAAGAGTTTTCTTGCTAAAAGAAACATACATACTTCCTCTTCAATTTCTTGGTAAAATTGAGCGTAGGAAATCACTAAGGATTTCCATTGCATAGATCGGGAAATTTTCTCTTTAGACTCCTATACTTCCTTAAGGCTCATAGGAATCAAAATAACTCTCCTTCCATCTTTTTGGAACATGTAAGTATTCTTATACCCATCATGTAATACCTTCAGGTCAAATAGTTAGAGCCACCCGAGTAAGATGTACGAAGCGCACATAAGTAGTACGTCACACAACACCTCATCCTTGTACCTATCGCCAACAGTAATGGGTACCTTAACTTGCTCAGTAGTAGGCTAACCTCCTTTCTCATTTAACTAATGAATCTTATACAGCTTAGGGTATGGAAGGGTCAACAACTTCATAGACTTCACTACACCCTGTGCTATAACATTGGTATAACCATAGTTGTCAAAATTGTGATTTTACCCATTGGATTCTACGAGTTTACGATTTTAGGAAGCCCTTCCAAGTTAACTTATATATAAACTTTTTTGCATATAAAAACTTACATTTTTAACTGAGTTTATATGTAAACTTAGTAGAAACTTACACTTTTGACTGAGTTTACCGATTCTACATATCTAAGTTAAATAGGCTAAAAAAAATATATATATAACTAAGTTTTTACAAGCCATTAACTATCAGGGCATTATATCATCTCCCTTATCCTATTTTATTGTATTTTTTCCTCTTTCTCTCTCTTAATCCCTTATTTTATATTTATACCTTCACTTAGGTTTTGGCCCTAATAGCAAAAATTGCAAGAAAAACTACATAATTCAATTTATACTATCAGCAATTTGAAATGAATCAAAATATTTGATTCTCTTTAGTCCATTGTTTTCTTTTTTCAAAAGAAAATAATGAAAAAATTTAGTTTCCACTTTGTTTGTTCTTCTTCATATATATTTAATTATACATTGTTAAGTTTTAAACAACCACTATAAGCATCTCCATAGTTTTTTAAAGCTATTTTACAGAGTTTGTAGAAGCTTATATTTTTATGTTTTGATTTTATGTTCTAATTCTGTTAACCCTTCGACGATTGTACATAGAATTGCGAGTTTGACAACCTTAGGTACAACTTCCTTTGTCAATGATCAAAGCGCATAGTTTGCCATTCACTTGGCAATTCGTGTGGAAGAGATTCTCCCTTTGTGCATTCTCATCAGCTACAAAAGTGTTAAAAGATCGATGTACAACAAAATAGTATTCAGTTCTTGCTTCGAGAGGTGTAAGGGCATCAGGGTCTTCTTGAAACTCCTTTAGTATTGGGCCAACTTCAACCTCTGCCTCTCCTTTACTAACACTCTCCACTTTAGGGTTTAGGGTTTAGGGTTTAGGGCATCAGGGTCTTCTTGTCTCCCTTAATTATCATGATACATCGGTTAAGACATTGATTAACCATGTACCCATATCTAAGACATTTAAAGCATTTGATCTCTTGGGTCTTTCTTCCACGATTGTACATAGAATTGCGAGTTTGACAACCTTAGGTACAACTTCCTTTGTCAATGATCAAAGCGCATAGTTTGCCATTCACTTGGCAATTCGTGTGGAAGAGATTCTCCCTTTGTGCATTCTCATCAGCTACAAAGTGTTAAAAAATCGATGTACAACAAAATAGTATTCAGTTCCTGCTTCGAGAGGTGTAAGGGCATCAGGGTCTTCTTGAAACTCCTTTAGTGTTGGGCCAACTTCAACCTCTGCCTCTCCTTCACTAACACTCTCCACTTTAGGGTTTAGGGTTTAGGGTTTAGGGCATCAGGGTCTTCTTGTCTCCCTTAATTATCATGATACATCGGTTAAGACATTGATTAACCATGTACCCATATCTAAGACATTTAAAGCATTTGATCTCTTGGGTCTTTCTTCCACGATTGTACATAGAATTGCGAGTTTGACAACCTTAGGTACAACTTCCTTTGTCAATGATCAAAGCGCATAGTTTGCCATTCACTTGGCAATTCGTGTGGAAGAGATTCTCCCTTTGTGCATTCTCATCAGCTACAAAAGTGTTAAAAGATCGATGTACAACAAAATAGTATTCAGTTCCTGCTTCGAGAGGTGTAAGGGTATCAGGGTCTTCTTGAAACTCCTTTAGTGTTGGGCCAACTTCAACCTCTACCTCTCCTTCACTAACACTCTCCACTTTAGGGTTTAGGGTTTAGGACATCAGGGTCTTCTTGTCTCCCTTAATTATCATGATACATCGGTTAAGACATTGATTAACCATGTACCCATATCTAAGACATTTAAAGCATTTGATCTCTTGGGTCTTTCTTCCAAATCTCTAACCTTGGTCGCTTCAGACCTTAAGTTCCCCGACCTTAACCTTACCTCAGCTTTCTTTTAATCGGCTCAGCACTAGTCCTCGGTGATCTACCTCGGAACTATTCGATGTACATCCATAATCTGATTAACTTTACATGCTACTTCAGCTCAGAAATCCTGTTCGACTAGATTGGCTCCATCTTTGCCTCTCAACCCTCTACGCCACTCAGATGGTTTCATCTAAACTTCCTAACCCTTGTAATTCCACAATATGACCAATTTCAGTTCTCAGCTCAAAAATGAACCTTCCTATAGTTTTTGTCTCGTGTTATCAACATCAAATCGAATCATGAGTAATTGAAACTCTCAAACATAGTCGTCCATCGACCTATTACCTTGTCTTAAGTCTTGAAGATGTTGAAAAGTGTCTTGCTCTTAATGTTCGGGAACAAACCTACTTCTCAGAACTCTATCATCTCATTCCATGTTCAAATTTTGCATTAAGCCTTCATGTAAACATTTTCTAACTTCTTCTACCACATTGCTATATATCTAGAGAATTCCAACATAGCTACTTAAATATAGATAGTATCTTCATAATCATAAAAGTCAAATATCTTTTCGATCTTCTCCTCCCAATCCAAGTAGTCATCAGCACTACCAGACCCATTGAATCTTAAAATATGTACTTTCAGGTGTTTAGTTCCCTAGGAGCTCTAAACTCATGCTTGTCAATTCCAACATACTACTCCTCTTCTTCTTCAAACTCTTCCACTTCATCCATCTCTAACCTTCTTCTTATGACTCTATCGGCACAACGGGGTGGTGCTTGGTTTACATGAAGGGTTAATGGTGCTAATTATTCATTCATCTACCTTTTCAGTCTATCCTTCATTTCTTGGCCCTGTTCAGAGGCGATCATATCTTGCAGCCCTATCTCTAAGACTCTTTGCATTGAGATAGTTAAATTGGCCACGATAGTGGCAAGGTCCTATATTTGCTCATTAATAGTACGTGGTAACTCTTGGGTCACACGACCACATCTTTGAGCACCACTCTCAGCATCATTAATTTATCCTTACATGCTAGGATTTGATATTCTCAACAAGAATAAGCTTCAAAATACACTCTTTAAGCAAGAAATTACCGCATAGGGAAATACCAATCTAATAATGAACTATAGACTTGCTCTATGCTCTATTTTCCTAGATGGAAATAGAGTATACAAATAACAGACCAGTAAGAACTATTACAACATAGCTTTCAGTCACAACCTCAAGCTCTAATGCTAGGAAATTATACGATGTGCCTAAGAGTTTAGTTATCACTAGGGCTTATCACAGGAAGTGAGAGCCAATGGATCCTTTGAAATATTGAAGAAAATAGAGTTAGTATATTGACGAATGAAAGATAATAGCTGATGTAAAGCTGCTCAAAGGATTCAACCCACCAACGAACACAATACGACTTAATACTTCACTTAATATGATATATAAGCTAATGTCAAGGTCCACCCACCACTAATCCTGATCTACTCGGTAAAATTAGATTAGAGTGTAAGAAAATGGACTTGGAAAGGGATGTCTCGAAAGAACAAGTATATTCAATGTCAAGAATCCAAAAATGTAATAATTCCAGCTACAAAGAGAAGGGACTATTTATAATAAGTCCCTAGGGCAATATTACAAATAAAGAAAATTACAAAACGGTATGCATAAAAAAAGAGTTACTGGTACATATGAAAAAAGGGTAAATAGAAAAAAAAAAAGAGAAAAAAAGTACAATGTTAGATGAGTTAGACAGGTGGCAATATAACATTGGTTTCTTACAAAAGATTATTTGATTACGGTAGTTGAGTGGAATCAAGATGTTGCGGTAATAAGGAGGTTGAGAAGAGAAAGTGATGCCATGAAAATTGGAAGGAGGCCATGAGAGAAGTAAGAGGCCAGTACGAGGCTATCTCTCGTCAATTGGTAGGAAACTCTCAACATCTGAAGGTCTAATCACTCGACATAAGGTCTTCGACCAAAGAATAGTCGACATTGGCACAAGAGAGAGAATAAAGCATAGTATAACAACCCAGAGCTCTAAAGGAATTCAGCCATCAGCCTTCCGTATATAGTTTTTGATCATTTGTAGGTTAATGAGAGAACATTCTTTGTATGAAGGACCAGAAGCCTTTGAGGCGTGTACGAGTAAGTGGGCCAATGGTCAGTAACCCATCAATATCCCAGTTTGCATTAAGTAAATTAAGGTATATCTCTCAGAAAGCACTTAAGCCACAATGTAAAGTGATACGCTACGCTAAGAACCAATAAGGGTGGCGATATCAAGGTGAGTCCGATCTTATCGAAGGAAGGGAATGGAATGGGTTTAATGAGGATTTTAGTGAATCTGTGAGTCACTTAGTCGAACATAAAGCACTAACTAGATTATCCACTGCCTAAGACTTGCTGGATGTAATGCATCAGTTCGAGTGTTATGGTTGCTCGCCATAATCCTTGCTAAAGAGATTAATAAAAGCTAATAAAAGACTCAAAGGGTTTTTCATTAATGTTATAAGTCTGTCTAAAACCCTACCATGCATTATATTTATACATAATGGCAAACTTGTAAATAAAATGATTAAAAAGATGCCCTAGTAGCATTCCTGTAAATATAAAATAAACATAACGATAATTTATGAATAATATAAGAAATAGAAAGTTAAAATAATACAAAAAAAAAAGTAATTAAATGAGATATTCAGGTAAGGAGTAAATGAGTTCGGCTTTGGCACTTAGGTTAGGTCGGTATCCTAAATCTTATCAATAAGACTCCTACTTTTATCCATTTCACATGTTGTCTACTCAACTTATACTACCTATGGATATGTTTTGAAGATTCATGGTTAGCATGCACTATAATAGTGTTATCCTATTTCTAGGATTCATATTAAAGAATAGAACTTGTCATCGTAGGTAAAATGCTCGAAGCAATGGTCACTCAGTTTCTTACTCAAATAGGTAACTAGCATTTGTCTTACATAAGAATATCTCTTATTCCTATACCTGAAGCATCACACCAAATTTCAAAAATTTTATTAAAGTTAGGTGGCTAAAATGAGTATGGTACACAACTTATATTTATATTCTCAAAGCGATCCTAAGCTTCAAAATTCTAGTCAAACTTCATAAGTTTCTTTTTTAATTTTGTTCATAATGCTGAAATTCCTAACAAGTTAATTGTAAAATAAGGCCATTATAAAATAAGGCTAAGACTAGGAAACTCCTAACTTGTAACATATTTCTAAGTATAGGCTACCCCTAAAGGTTTTAACCTTTTCTCCATCTAATTCTATACCATTACCAAAAACTATATTCCTTAAGAAAATGAATCGAGTTTGACGAAACAACTGCCTCCTAAAATTATTGTGTAACTCTCCTGTAATAAAGTTTCAAAAACTCTACTTAAAAGTGTTAAGTGTTCCTCAAGAATTTCACTATAAATGAAGATTTCATCATTGTACAACAACAAATTTTCTAAAAACCCCATAATGACTTGGTCCAATTCCATTGGTCTCCTTCATAAATCCTAATTTGGCAATATCTGCTCTTGAGATCAACTTTAGAAAAAATAATAGCACCATACAACTTTTAAGCATGTCATCTAATTAGGAGATTAGGTGACAGTACTTAATGGTTGTTTTTATTAATAGATTTACTATTTATACACATCCCCATCATATTATCCTTTTTAGGTACATGAATTTTATGTATCAAACATGGCTTAAGGGATTGTCTCATATACACTTTTTTGTAATAACTCATCTACCAACATTTATAATTCCTTTAACTCACTAAGATTTATCCTATATATTAGTTAGTTGCATAATATGACTCTAAAAATCAAAGAATTTCAATATTCAATGCCTCTTAAGGTGGTAAACCTAAGTATAACTCTTTGGTAAACAAAGTTGCAAACTCTTCTAAGAGTTTAGATATTTCCTGGGCTAATTCCTCTTGGTTAATAGTCAAACTCTCCTTAAAAATTAATGAAACAACAAGCAAATTCTTAACTAAAACCTTTTTATCATTCCTTAAGTCAAATATAAATTCTCTTTCACTTTATTCTTTTGCAATCTCACTTATTCTTTAACTTGCTTAAGACTTAAAAGGCACAATACATTCCTTCTTTCTAATGAATACTTGCTTGTGAATCTATCATGAGTAGCCATTTGACATATGTGGTGCTCATTGGAATCAAATCATAAGTTACCTCATCCTTATAGTTTCTATAGAAAACGGCATCTTGAAACTAACTAAATAAACCTCACCTTTATTATTTAGTTATTTAAGTTTGTAAGAATAGAAATGGTTAGATGTTGTAAGCCTAACATATCATCTAAAGAAGTGAGGTAACATTGATGTAACTAACTTCATCTCTAAGTACACTACACATCTTATTTCCTATCTTAACAAGACTATGGAAAATATTCCCTCTTTTTTTATTCTCTTCCTTTACATCTCTAAATAAGGGTCTCATCGCAACTAAGAGTTTGCCTTTTTCCTATAGATTTTCATCCTCTTTTACCTATTAAAGTATCTTAGAGATATTTTGATAATAAAAAACCACTATATTAATTAAACTAATACATTTACTTAGTGTGTAGCTAAAACAATAAGAAATGTTAGAAAAAATAAAGCTATTAAATGGAGTTTGAAGTAATTTGCTCATCATGAAAAGATCAATTGGAAAAAAAGGTTTAAAAGAGCAAACAAATTTGTAAAGGTCAGAGGTAAATATTTCAAAAGAAAAAAAAAATGACATGGAAAAAGTTATATAGATGCAGTTAGAAGTAGAAGTAGTATATCATAAGCATTGTAAAAGGAAATTGCAAAAACTTATTAATAGAAGTTCTAAATGAAAAATAAGAAGCAACAGTATAAGCATATTCATGTTAAATTGGAAACTTTGATTTGAAGGCCTAACACTATATATTTGATATTTTCAGGTAAAACATCTAATCAAACCATATAATCATATTCTTTCAATCAAATTATATAAAGACATTTCTCAATTACATTGGACAAATAAGAATTAATGGGTTTGAGCCAAAGATTTGATGAAGTCTTTATGGAAAGTCAAAGAAGACAAATATAGATGTTAAACACTTATTTCCATGATTTAAAGTTAAGTCATTGCAATGCATTATTAAGCATGAGAAAAAAAAGTTTATATCAAAACAAATCCAAAGATATATCATTTATGAGCAAGAAGACATTTATTAAGAAGCTATTATAAGATTAATGAAGATATTTATGGGTAAGGGTGTAAATAAGACAAGTTTACTCACAAGCTACTCGAATTCAGATCAATAATTACTCAACTTAACTTGGTTAGAATCGAGTGGAGCTGGAGCTGCTCAAGCTAATAGGGTAGCTTATAAAGTCCAACTCAAGCTTTATGATGTTCGAGTCAATAAGTTCGCAAGTCTAATTAAATTCAAGTCAAATTTGAATATTAGTTGAGTTCAAGTCAAGTATTGATATTATTATTATTATTTTAATTAAATTTATAATATATTTTTAAAAATTATCTAGTTAAGACGAGTTTAATGGAGTCAACTTCAAGCTTATTTAAGGATAGATGCATAATGAAATGTTTATAATTTGATTATAATATATTTATTAGATAAATTAACTAATATAATATATGATTGCTATTTATGTATAAGTTTGAAGATATTTGATTATAATAATTTCGAAATGTTTATCGATTATAATGTTTATAAATAATTGATATGTGACAAAAAAAAAATACAAGCAAACAACAATGAACAACTAAATAAAAAAAGAAAGATAAAGAAAGGATAAAAAAATAAAAGAAACAACACAATATGAGAATAATTATGACATATAAACAAGTTATACAATATAAAGAATAGTCTCAAGCAAAAGAAGAAACAATATATTACATACAGTAAAGATATCTAACCTAGTTAAAGTCTTGTGGATCGGAGTAACAATAGTAACTGGTAACATTTGCACGTATGTGATGAAGACTATGAAATTATGTAATCTAATATTAAAAAACTTAAATATTTGATTGGACCTATTGGTCTTAGAAGATGCATTAGTAAATATTAATGATAATAATATTTGTAATCAATTAGTTTCCATTAAGAAATTAGATGGAGTACTTGAAGAAAATTTTATTTTATTTTTATTTCATACTTTGATATCTTTCTTTTTGTTTTTTTCGTTTGAAAAACTATTATAATGTTTAAATTATTAGGTCCTTTTCAATAAAAATATTATTCAAATGAGGTAGTTCCAAGAAAAAAAGTCAAAAGAAATCAATATGAGTTAGCTTGGTGCCAAACTATGGTTACCTCAATCTAAAGAGAAAAGAAGCAAGTCAACAATTGCTAAATAAATCCATAAATCTAGATGAGTATCAGTATGTTGTTAAGTCTACTCACTACAAATCCTTTAAACCAATTCAACTATGGAAATACTACACATATTAGTGGTAGTAGGTTTATAAGGAAGAAGAGCCCATGCTTAATGGCTAGTAATTTCAATAATCAATACGTTGTAATGGGATTTTACCAGACAAGAAATTAATATCAATATAATATGTGCTAATTGGTTTTTAAGGACCAATACTTGCTTTGGAAAAAGACAAAAAGAAAATAAAAGCTAAGAGCATGTAAAAGCACTGGAGGGGCTGAAAAAGGAAATAATGAAAGCTAGCCTATAACTTGTTAAGGTAAAATTAAATTAAATTAAATTAAAGATAAAACACTGTTGACCATTTACTATATATCTAGTGGACCAATTCACAGCTTGTTGTATCTTTGTGATTGTGCGAACTAAGGGGATTATAAATGATGGATAGTGGTACGATTTAAACCAAAAATTATCTAATATGATTTTTTGTTGCTCCCCAACAACTTTGTGTTAATTTTTTAATTATCTTCGACACTTGTCTTCCATTCTTCGGTAGACCTTCAAACATTTCTTAATAACCTAATCCCTTTTAGTATAAAGGTTTGACTTACCATGAATAGATTTCAAGTCTATATGTTGTTGAAGAACAACTACTCTTAACTGATAAACCAATGATGCCACTATTAAGAAACAATAGCATGATTTTCCATAACTTGTTGGAATTATGTATCATAAGAATGAAATGATAATTGAAAACACTGCGAGTTAGAATTAACGATGAGAAATGTATTCCTTAAATAAAGTTTTCTCTAGAGGATAACTCACTCTCTCTTGCTCAAAATTCTATAGCAGAAAAAAAATGTGATTGTTACAATATTGTTACCCAATTGACTTAAATACTAAGTTTTCCAAATTTTATACTTGAATTTGTTACAACACCTAAAGTACATACTTAAGGCTTTTGGAATGAAATACAACAAAAAAAAATTAAAACACTACAATTAAATTAGTAGAGAAATGCTTTAAACTCTTTTCAAAGGGTTTAGACTATTTATTGACATGGATTGTTTTGGAGCTTTTAATTTCGACCATTTTCTAGTTTCAAAATGAAAAGCAATAAAAAGAAATCAAAATGAAATAATTTGAAACTCAAACCAACACATTTGACAATTTTTTAGAGAAAAGCTCCTGATACTTTTAAAAAAATATGAACTATTTGTTAATCTCTAACAAGCTCTTAGCATTTGTAAAAGTTTTGGACCATCAAATAAAGGGGTTACTAGGATTTATTAAAAGGTTTGAACCCTTGTTAAGTTGTAGAATTCCTTTATATCTTTTAATCTTATTGGCGAACAAACTAATGTACCTTATTCTCAATCTTCACACCACTTTCTCCGATACACTAACTCTTGATTCATCCTATCTTAAGTAACATGTCCTAAACAATAATCCATGCAACCAACACCCATCCGATCGTTCTCACTAGCTCTACGAACACCTAATACTTACTCTAATAGCTTAGATCGAGCTTTAGAGGTTGGTCCCAATGCATATCAGTTGCGCTTAAACAATATTTACTTACATATTTATTCTTAGGGTTTATTTTCATGATGAGTTTAATTTGACCACGAATTGATTATATCCTAAGAAGGTTGGTTTTTCTTTTTGCTACGAGCCCTTAATTAGTATATCATAGATCATTATACTACAATTGAGATATTTCTATTGTCACAATTCCCTTCATAATACCTATAAGTTATAGATTTCTTGTGAATTTTATTAAAATCTATTAAGTTAGGAAATTAGCCACAAAAAAGAACTAAAAACAAGAAAATGAAAAAATTGGGGAAGGAAATCTTGGACTATAATTTTACTTTAATTGTTTGTATATGTATGTTTGTATATGCATGTACATGCACTTGTGTGTATATGTGTGCGTACACACATGTATAGATGTATGTATATGTGTATGTGAATAACAATTCTCAAGCTTTAACCCATCAAAGATAGTTGACGTTAGCTAATATTTACTTACATGCAAATGGGTTTTGGCTCACGGCCACCCTTTTAACTCACTCTTTAAATGGGTTTACGCTGAGATTTTTTAGCCCATTTTAAAAATAGGCTAAATAAACTCGATCCGTTTAACTCGTGATTCTAAGTGGATTGATTTAGGTCATCCTATTTAATACATTTATACCTTCAGCCTGTGGATCAAGTTATTTAACTCGCTTTTTAAATAAGTTAGAGTTAAGGTTTTTTTGCCTCGTTGAATAAGCAAACTAAATAAACCTGACTCATTTAATTCATGAAACAAAATGAGTCAAGCCAAGTTTTCCTATTTAACCAACTTGCATATCTCTACTTACATAAGATTATTTTAATATTAAGTTTCATTTAACCCCTTAGTGAATCATGTATCTTAATAAAGACTATTGGTTTTGCTTTTTACCATGAGTTTGGAATTAGTTTATCATAAACAAACATGTTATAACAAAAATATTTCTCTTATTAGGATGGATTATGGTTCTATTATGTGTATGCATATCTATGTGTATGTGTATGTGTATGTGTATGTGTATATATGTATGTATACACACATATACATATATACTCCATGGATTATTTTAATATTGAGTTTCATTTAATCCCTCAATGAATTATATCCTAACAAAGATATTGGTTTTTCTTTTTATCATGAGTTTAGAATCAGTTTATCATAAACAAACATGCTACTACAACAAAGATATTTCTATTACTAAGATGAACTATGGTTCTATTGTATGTGTACGTATGTATGTGTATGTGTATATATATGTATATGTAAGGGAAAAATTATAATTAATACTTTTGCAAACAAGTGATGTGTATTTTTATTTTTGATAAATACATTACCTGTGTTTCTTTGATTTTTGTTATTATCATATATTTGTGTATATATGTATATGTACAGGAAAAATTATAAAAGCATAACTTATGTTTTTAATACTTTTGCAAACAAGTGACTTGTATTTTTATTTTTGACAAAAACATAACCTATGTTTCTTTGATTTTTTTATTATCATATAAAGAACGCATAGTGTTTCCTAATTATTTCATAACATTATTAAATAAATTTATAAATAATTATAATCAAAACAAACATAAAATTAAAAGAAGAGATAAAAGATACAAAGAAGGGGTGGAAAATTAAAAAAATTAAAAAGAAAAAAGAAAATATTGGCTTAAAATCTTGCTTGCTTTTTGGTGTATAATGACTATACTTAACACCTTCATGATGATTGCAACATGAGAACACATAAATTAATAACAGAACTTACTTACTTTTCCGCAATTCCTATATTTCCAATATGATATTTATCATTTTCTTGAATTGTATGAAAAATTATTAAAAGTTGTCTATATAAGAAAACTCTAATATTTATATAATCAGTAATCCTTACTTTTTTACTAACATTAGTATAAAAGACAATGGTGTTACGAGAAGAAAGAGCAGCAGAGGAGAAAGAGCAGCAGAGGATCTAGATTATAACTGCCAACAATAAGGAGAGCAATTAGGATAATAAGATAATGAATTAAAAGGAGATTGAAATGAGTATCAAAACATGGTAAAGAACAAGAGTGTAAAGATGAAGTAGAATTGGAGTGCGATGAAGAATGGCAATCTTAAGTAAGTTTCACCCTTTTGGTATAGTAATAGGAAGATGTTGAATAGATAAGATAAAGAGATGGCCAAGCTTTTCAAAACAGCATTTATTTTCTTTTTTTTTTTATTTGTCTACAACTTTTTTCTTTCGTGTGTTTTAAATATTTTTATTTATTTTATTTGCTAAAAATTTATTTGATAATATTATGAACTAATAAGAATTCATCACATAGTCTCTATGTATCATTAACATAAAATAAAGAAATATAGGCCATATATTTATAAAAAATTAAAACACAAATCACTTGTTTGCAAAAGTACTAAAATATAGGTTTCTATAGTTTTTTTTGTATTAATAGTTTTTGTAGTTTTTCTTATATATGAGCAACAATGCCTAAGCTTCAATTTCACTTATTGCTATAAGGTTGGCCAACATTTACTTATATACTTTTTTCAATACTTGTTTTAGCTAATAAAACTTGTTGGTTTTTGTCCTTATGCCATGAACTACAAATTAATTTATCATAAATGAACATGTTACGATTAAGATATTTCCATTATTAGGATTTCCCTTCGTAATATCTTCAATGTGAACATATAGATTTCTTTTGACACTATAAATTTCAATTTAAAAAAAAAAAAAGAAAGAAAGAACAGGTCACACATATACACTCACAAAAAATAATATTCAAGCTTTAACCTTAGTGAGTGTAGTTAGCATTGACCTATATTTAATTGCATATTAATTCTTAGATCTTACTTTAATAATGAGTCTCATTTAACTCTGCTTTTTTGTTTTATTTATTTTTATTTTATTTATTTTTTATCATGGATAAGCAAGCTATAACTAAGATGTTTCTAATAATAAGATTTCCTTTAGCACTATCTCTAATTGATAAGTATAGATTTCTTGTGAAGTCATTTAATAGGGAATGAAACTAGTTATAAATGGAATTGAAATCAAGGGACAAAAATAAGTAATAAGAGGAAGAATATTTTAGATTGTAGTTTTGCTACAATTATTTGTAATATATTTATACATTTACATATATACTTATTTATATAAATATTTATATATGAATAATGATACTCATGCTTCAACTTATTTGTAGTTGATATATTTGTTCCTAAGATTTGTTATAATAATGATTTTGTTTGACCCCCAACTAATCATATTCCTCACATATTAATTCTTAGATCGTACTTGAATAGTGAGTCTTTGTTAGCCCTTAACTAATCATACCCAACAAAAGACTATTAGTTTTTCTATTTTCCATGAGTCAAGAATTAATTTATCATAGATGAGCATAATATTAAGTGTAGATTTTTTATGAAGTCTATATAAAATTTAAAATTGAATGAAACTAGTTACAAATGAGAATTGAAAAGTAAGGGGAAAAAATATAATGAGAGGAAGAAAATGTTTCACTGTGGTTTTACTTGTGATTATCTATAATATATGTATATACTTATATACTTCATCATATATACATATATATATGTGAATAAATATACTTAAGCTTCCACTGGTTTGTAGTTAAGTTGGGTAATATTTACTTTTGTATTTATTCCTAAGACTTGTTTTAATAATAAGTTTTACTTGACCTCAGACTAATAATAACCATTGATTTTCTTACATATTCATTCTTAGGTCATGCTTAATAATGAGTCTCATTTACTCCTTAATTGATCATATCTTAATTAAAACTATTGGTTTTTCTTTTTGCCATGAGTCAAGAATTAATTTATTATAAGTGATAATGCTACAATTATAATATTTCCAATATTGGAAATTCCCTTCATACTACCTCTAATTGGTAGGTATAGATTTTTTGTAAAATTTATAGAATTAACAAGAATGAAACTGGTTATAAATGAGAATTGAAAGTAAGAAAAAAACAAATAACAACAATAGGAGGAAGAAAATTTTGGACTATAGCTCTACTATAATTATTTGTATTTATGTATATACTTATTTATATTTATTTGTATACATAAATAAAAATACTCGAATACAATAATATATTAATCACCTCCCTAGTAGAAAAGGTAAAAAAAAGATACCGCATCCTACATCTACCTTAACATAAAACCCTCTATGCATTTAACTCTCAACTAATCATATTCTAATAAAAACTGTTGATTTTTCTTTTTACCATAAGCATACAATTAGTTTATCATAAATTAACAAATATGCTACTAAGTATCTCAAATTTGTAGGTATAAGTTTTTCATGAAGTATAGGAAAAATATAACAGCAAAGAAAACTAGTTAAAAATGACAATTGAAACAAGGAAAAAAAAATAATAATAAGGGAAGAAAATCTCAAGCTATGATTCTATTATAATTATTTTGTGTTTGTATGTTTTAATATCATATGAACAACAATATTCGACTTCAACCTCACTAAGTGAGATAACCAATATTTACATACATATTCATTCCAATGACTTATTTAGTAAGTTTCATTTAATTCTAATTGATAATATCCTAAAAAAGATTATTCATTTTCTTATGTTTTGAATATAAGTCAAAATCCATTTATTATAGATGAACGTGTTACAATTAAAATATTTCCAATGATAAGATTTCCTTTTATTATACTTTCAATTTGTAAGTATAGATTTTTCCTTAAATCTAAAAGAAATTTGACAAAAAAGAAAACTAGTTACAAATGAGAATTGAAACAATAAAAAAAAAAAGAGAGAGAGAACAGGAAAGAAACTATTATACTATGATTTTGCTATTATTTGTATGTGTATGTAAAATGAGTCTCAAGCTTTGATCTACCTTTTTTTTTCTTTTTTGCCAAAAGAAAAGGAAACTATATTTAATAAGACTTTTTTTTTTCTATGTGCTTAGAATTAATTTATCAAAAATAAACATTCTACAATTGAGATACTTCCAACTTAGGACTTCGCTTCATAGTGCCTTCAATTTGTAGGTATAGATTTCTTATGAAGTCTAGTTAGAAATGAGAAATAAAACAAGGAAAGAAAAAAAAATCATTGATGAAGGAAACTTAAACTATAATTTGGTGCATATGGATGTATATATATTATATGAACAACAATACTCAAACTTTAATCTCAATAAGTGTAGTAGCCAATATTTACTTACATATTTATTCTATGACTTCTTTTAATAATAAGTTTCTTTTAATAATAAGCTTCATTTAATTATGACTGATAATATCTTAATAAAGATAATTGGTTTTTTGTTTTTTCTTTCTTATTTTTGGTAATAGACAAAATCCATTTATTATAGATGAACATGCTAAAATTGAGATATTTGTAATATTGAAATTTCCCCTCATAAAACTACCATTTGTAAGTATAAATTTATTTTACTTTATATAAAAGTTAATAGGGTTATCCATTTATTATAGATCAACATGTTAAAATTGAGATATTTCTAGTATTGGAATTTCCTCTCATAATACTACAATTTGTAAGTATAAATTTAGTTTACTTTATATAAAAGTTAATAGGGTTAGAAACTAGTTAGAAATAAGAATTAAGAACAAGGGAAAGAAAAGTAACAACAATAACAAAAGAAGAACAAGGGAAAGAAAAGCAACAACAATAACAAAATAAGAACAAGAGAAGCTCTTGAAAAAGAGTTATCTCAATGATACGAAGTGGCATTGTTATGTTCGAAGGGGGTTATATAATATGGACAATTTGTCTTATGTCTAGCTAAGGAATAGTATGCAAGTATTTAGGCTTTGTACATGTTATCAAATTTATAAGATTGTATGTTTTGGAAATAATCAATTCAATGCTCCAAATGAATGAAATAATGCTTAAAGATTAAGGTCATTTTCAAAGGTCCAATATTCTTGCTTCAATAAGTACATTAGCAAAGTACGTTGCAATACAGTTTCCATTGCCTAGTTGTTAAAGCAATAGTTTCTCATTTTCAGTCTCTTTAAGATTAGCTAGTCCATCAAGAATTCTATGAGACCATTATTAGATGGGCCAACATATGCACGCTACACACATCTCATGTTTTCACTATTCCTATAAAAGGCTAAAATTGTTATATTAAATATTAGGTTAAGCCCACTATTTATTTAGACCTAACTTATTGGACTAGGTGACAATGTCCAAGAATCTAGTCATGATTGAGATGAACTAAAGAGATTTAGGTTACTGGGCTCAAAATAAGGATCATTCGACTATTCAGTCCACTCCCAATCTCTTTCAAGTAGGCTTACATACTCAATAAGGTTGGCTACTAGTCTTAAGCTAGTCATATAAGGAGAGAGAAGACCATCAAAGAATGCAAACTAATAGGACAATACATCTAGGTGGCCCCGCATCAATTTAAGCTAGCATCTTAGAATAGATCTCCTTACACCTGTCTTGATTTGGATGAGCACCATACAACTTAGGGAATGCACACTAGATAAGAAGGATCCACTTAGACAAGAGAAGATCCCTTGCCTATTTATGCCCATCTAAGGGAGAAGTATCGACTAAGAAGAATTTATGTCCACATAGGTAAATCCTAAGGTCTCTCTCCAATGTAGAGACCCCCTTAGATGCTACCTTTGAGTAAGATTCCAATCCAAACCCCCCAAAAGTCGAACCTTTGATGCTTATATTGCACTTAGAACACAACCCCTAAAATTGGGCCTAAGTACATACTTCTAAACTCTAAAGCTCTATTAAGTATTATTATTTAAGATTCTATACACTTTAGGCCACCTACCTGAGTTGAACATTAGAGTATATGTGTAGAGCCATCTTCGATGTCCTCTTAACTCACATTTTCTCTTTTGCAAGCTAAAGTTAAAGCCTAAAGCTAGATGGACAAGCCTAAAAGGATCTTCAAGCATTAACAGGTTGGCACCCATTGTGCTCTTACTTAATTAAATACCATGCCAAACATACGAAACACTAGAAACTCTGATAAATAGCTGTAAAATAACTTAAAAACTAACATTCCTAAAACCTCCAATCATCTACCTTAAGACAAAATATCACTACAGGTGTTCCAAAATGATCTCGTCACTTAGTTATTGCAAAAATAGTTGAAATGATGACCATAAACAAGCCCTTATCTAAAAAGCTCACAACCTTAGAAGAATGCTTACTCCTAAACAACAATTAACCAGTTCACGTTAATGACAACATATCTTAACCTAGCTCATAAGCCTCTCAACACCATCCTAAGCATGTTGCTTTGTACAGAATAATGCTTCAAAAGTTCCTTGTTGAGCACTTTGAAGCCTAGTCTAAGAAGTTTCCCACAAACTTTGACATGAATGAGAATAATGACATGATAAAGAAGCTTACCAATGCCAAGGAGTCAAAACAACAAAGCAATCCTTAGACCATTGTTTCTATTAGACAATTTTGCTTCTTCTAGACTATAGGATAAGAAGTTCATCCTCTAAACATCAAGATTTCATGAATGGAGATGTATGATGATACCAAAGACCTTGTGCTCCAGATGACCTACTACATCTCTATGATGGATTTACATAACGCTTCCAATGCCATCACCTATAAAGCCCTTACTAGTACATTTAAGAACACCACTCACATCTAGTAACATGGCCTTAAGTTAAACTCCATCGTTAGTTTTGAAAACCTCAATAAGTCCCTTCTCCAACATTTCATGACTAGTAAAATGCTAGAGAAGGATGTATCCAACTTGATGAGAATCTATCAACATCCTAATGAATCTCTATAAGACCATCTATCCTACTTCAATGTCACCATGCTCAAGATCTTACATCTTAACATGAAGTGGCACGCAATTTAGTTGTACAAAGGTGAAAGACCATTGTCAGTTCATTTACTCCTTTGAAAAGAAGAAGCCCACTACATTTGTTGAGTTCTAGTAAAAGACCGCCACATACATCACCTAAGAGGACAACATCAATGCCATAGCAGTTTGAAAAACAATCAGTCCAAAGGGAATCCCTGATGAAATTCCAACTCAAGCCTCACGGAAAGAACACCAAATCTGACCAATAGAGCCCACCTAGCTCCCAAGCCAAAAGGCAAACAACCTTGCTCCTTGTTAGGTACCATGAGCTTACTAAGCCTCGATATCAAATCTTACATGAAATCTAAAACATTAGAATCTTCACTTAGCTAGAGCGCATGCATAAATACTCCTACAAATACTATAAGTTCCATTGACATAGGGTATACTCAACACAGGAATGCACAGAATTCAAACATGCCATCGAGGACTTCCTAAACAAGGTAATTTTAAGGAGTACGTCACCAACAAGACCACTTACGCTTTACGAACTCTAAAACGAGGTCAATACAAAAAACAATTAGAGGTTAGGCCATCCAATATCAATAAGAAGACTACCAACTGGCCTACTCATGGTACTATCTACATAATAGTAGGTGGTATGATAGTAAGAAGGTAGTTAAACTCCTAAAGTAAGGCCTATGTCTAACCAAAACAGTTGCAATAAGTTCTTAATGTACAGAACAAGAGATACAAGATGGATACTTCCATCTCCTTATGAAGACCAACATGAAAGGGATCATCACCCCTCATGACGATGCACTTATGATCCAAGCTGAGATGACATATCTTGATGTTCATAAGATACTCATTAAGAGTGGTAGCTCTGCTAACATTACCTTTATAAAAGTGTTAACCTAAATGAAGAACAAGATCATAGCTCCATTTAAGCTATACTAGAATGATTTATATGGCTTTAGCTACTAACCTGTCAAAGTCAATAGTATTATCACTTTACCTATAAAGCTTGGTGACACTAAGCATACAATGGAAGCCCAAGTCAACTTCTTAATAGTAGATACCTAGTTACTATACAATGCCATCCTTGACAGACTAATGATGAATGATAACTCTGATTTTAAACATATTTTGTGTGGTGATTTTATAGTATTTTCCTCACATTTTTTGTTTTCTTTAAAGAAATTGATACTTAATTGAGTAAAATTTTCATTTCTAGGTTTAAACGCATTCTAGGATTGAAAACGAAGAAAAGGAATCAAATTTCACTCAAATCGGAGTTCAAATGAAGAAGTTATGAAGTTTTGAAGTTGTTTAGAAAATTTTGCCTTAGTGTAGAAAGTTACACGACTTGGGGACACGGCCATGTCCCAGGCCGTGTCTAGTGACGAAAACAGAATCTTTGTAATACACATATAAAAGGATATCTTAGGGTTTCAAAAGACATGAGAGACATTATAGAAACGGAGAGACACAAAAGAAGAGAAAGAGACTTAAGGAAAACATCGAGAAAGAGGCGGAAACAACATCAACTTCAAGATTAGAGAGATTGTTCATCAATCAAGAGGGGTTTTCCATGTTTTATTCAATGTTTTTGATGAAACTCGTTTTTAGATACAGTATGATAGCGTAGAATTCGAGTATTTAGAATTATGGAACGTAGGGTTTCATGTGATTCTTGAATTGATTTAGAAATTTCAATAAAGTTTCTATTTTTACTTGATTCGATTATGTCGTTTAATTATATATATGATATTTCTAGAATATCAATATATGATATTATGCATGTTGATTGAGAAATTGTATGTGTAATTAGATCTTTACATAATTGAAGAGGATTACATGTATACTTAGAGATAAGATACATGTTTCTTCTGAAAAGTTAATTAATTGTGTGGGAATTCATTATACATTAATGCAATTCTAAATTATATTACTAAGTGAAGAGATTCTAGTAAATAATTTAGGATTAGGGTTAATATGCTTGAGAAAGGTATTAACTTTAGTTGTGAATCCCTCCGGTCAAGAATAATAGAAACCGAATTGAATATATTTTAAGTGATCACATATTAAACTCTAGGGGAAATAATTCCTAAATACATTAGTACTTTCTTAAAGTCGTTCTTAATTTTATCGCTTTTTCAATTTCTTAATCAAGTCTTATAATTAAGTTAGTTTGTTAAGTTTAGTATTTTAAATTAATTCAAACTTTCATAATTTTCCGGTTAGATAATAAAGCTAAGGTTAATATTAGTACTCGAAGTCTCTAAGGGATCGACTCGGACTCACATCCGCTATATTAAAACTGATAGGTACACTTACCTTATATCAATGAACTTCATCAAGATGATTACATCTTGCTACACTTTATTATGCATCACCTCAACATCAATAAGGATGAGAAAGTCTACCAAAAAAAAAAAAAAAATACAACACTTCACATTAAACCACCAAGTAGTAATAGAGGAGAAGGTATAAAAGCTCCTCCAAGTAGACTTCACATGTGAAGAACCATACCTGACTTGGTTAGCCAACACTAGAATAAAGACTACTCAAAAGACTACTTCCCACTTCCTAGATAAACCAACTAGTGGATCCAACCTCTAGTCACACACTACCTAGTTTCATTAATGTTTTATCAAGCTGCAACCAAATCAAAATGGAGGAATTCGACTAAGGACATACGTCTTTCAACAACAACTTTAGTACTTATTGCTAAAAGGCCAAGCCATTTAGCCTCAAGAACATTTAGACTACCTACCAAGGTTGGTGACCAAATGTTCAAGCCTCAAATCAGCCGTAATGTTGAGATTTACATTAACAATATGATCATCAAAAGTAAACTTCTCAAATGGCATCTTGTTGACCTTGATAAGACGTTCCATACACTTAAACACTATAACATGGAAGTGAACCCTTAGAAACATGTATTTGCAGCAACTGCAGGTAAGATCTAGTCACTACAAGTGCCTATAGAAGCCAATCTAAAAAGGATCCAAGCCATATTGGACATGCAACCACCCTTAATGGTAAAAAAGTGTAATGGCTAATTGGACAAATCACCACATATAACTGCTTTATATTGTGCTCAATAGACAAATGCCTCGAATTCTTTAAGGTTTTGAAAATTTTGAACAACTTCCTATGGACTGACTAATGTAAACAAGCATTCAAATAGCTTAAGGACATTACCACTGGTACTAGTTAAGCCTGTACCAAGGAAGACCTATATTTATATCAACAATCAATGCTAAGGTTCTCTCCTTGGTCTAAGTTTAAGCAGATGGAAAGGAGGATAAACCAATCTATTATGTTAATTATGTCCTCCAAGGATGAAAGATTAGATACTTTGAAGTTGAGAAGTTCACCTTACATTCATCATCTGTGCCAACAAGCATCACCTATACTTCAAAGAACACCAATTGATCGTCTTCACTGAATAGTTACTTTAATAAATTCTGTACAAGCCAGATGCCTTAAGTTCGATGGTCAAATATGCCTTATAGCTCATCACTTTTGGTGTCTACCAACCTTATGAGACCATCAAAGCTTAAGTCCTAGCTAACTTCATTGTAAAGCTCACATACTAAGAAGACATGGCCTACCTACCCAAACAACTTTTTAGACTATTCTTGTACCAAGATGGAGTTTTTGCACTAACAATGAAGCTAAATATGAATCTTTTTTCTTAGTCTAATATTGATTGAAGAAGCTAAGGTACAACAATTATGTATTTAAGGTGACTCAAATGGTAATTGAGCAAGCTAATAGTGACTGTACTCTTAAAAAACCTATAATAAAGCCTCATAAGGCCATAATACAAGTCTCGATCAACAATTTCTAGTTAGTAGAATGAGATCATACTACATGATTACAAACCAATACACTAATGCACTAGTAGCACTAACATCAAAGGTCCCTATTCAAGAAATAGGTAGTAGCCATAATGTATAAGTTATTAAGAAGTTGATTCCATGTATGGCATTAAAACTTTTAGATATTTACTTACACTTGTGGCACATCCTTAGGACTTTAACATTTCCCGCCTTGCTCCTCTTAAAGAAGTATTCAATCTAAGATGAGAACATTGATCTTTTCTTTTTATTCGAACCCACCCATAATGCATCTAAGAAGGTAATCTAAATGCATAGCATGTGAGGTAGGAATAGTAGTATTGTTCCCCGAAAGTCATGTAGTCGTAAGAGTATGTAAAAATCCTCAAGTGTTGGCATGAACTCCTCCCTATGAAGCAATAAACGTATGACTCTAATGGGGATACTACTGGATGGGTAGGGTCTGTATACTTCACTAAACCTGTTCAACTCGGTGAAAACTCTATTAGGTCTAACCTGTAAGGTTTGGGGGATAAGTTATAGGAAGGAATTCAAAACCTTATAAGGTTTTAGGTTTAGTTCTAAGACTTAGGAAAAACTTAGACTAAAAAACCAAAACACAGTAATATATATATATATATGTATATGTATAATGTATTTTTAATATTATATATTATTATAAAGGCAAAAAAAGGAATAAAACTGATATTTTGAAAATTGAAACCTCATTGTCTCTCACGTCTATTCTCATACTCTCTAACTCAATCTTCACAATTCACAAAGTAATATTTCTTAAATAAAAAAGAAAGAAAGAAAGAAACTGTCACATCACTATCTCTTGAGGTCACTTTACTCAATCCTCTTTCTCTTTCTTGAATGAATTTGTAGTGTCCTGTTTTAAAGAAATAATGGTTCACCTTCTAAACTGATTCTAGAATCAAAAGCAAGCACACATTGCTTTAGCTTAGTGAAGCCGAGCAATTAGACTAGATGGTTCAACTGAGAGATTTACTCTTAGAAACCCATAAGTGGCGAATTGTCGAGATGTACACAAGTTAGAGGGGAAAAAAAAAAAGAAATTATATAGTAACCTAAAAGGTTGAGACTCTAAGAAGAAGCAATTGGTTTTTTGATATTACAAGTTTAAAAAAAAGGATGTTTAGTTGGCACATCATTTGAAAAAGTAATATTTATTCTAAGGATTTATGCTTTTTGTAGTAGCGAAACATTAAAATCGTGAATGTTATTTCATCTTGAAAAAATTTAGAGGAAAAAAATGATTTTATGGCATGGTGAGTCAGGTTAGGTCATTAAAGGCATAAAATAACTCTACAAGGACAGGTTTTGAGAATAGAGTAAAAACCTTATAGTCGTCTGTAGTGAATTTTGGAAGCCTTATACAATACTAGATTAAGTTTGGATTTTGTCGAACCTATCCTAAACTTGCCTGGGTTGCATCCCTAGACTGAAGGCTTGCTACAATCTCATGTCTTCCATATGAGGGAAACTAAGCCAATTTGTGATGACTATGGCATGATATAGTTCTATTGTTTTTTTTTTATATATTTTTATACCTATCATTTTGAGTGATATAACATGTTTACAAATCCCATCTAATAATTGATTGTCTTAAAAAGGAAAATTGGACATATCATATCTAAAGTGTAAGACTTACCTGAGCAAAGGCTCTCAAATTTAGGTTAGGCTCGAGTTAATGAAGTAACACCTATCACTAGCAAGCTGAAGATCACAAAGGTCTCCACTTTTCATCTTGGCCCATAAGTCATCTTTAGAGATGGTTGAATCTAATCGTCATAGTGTAGGGATTGGATGTGTAGTGCTCATACATCAGGATGCATAAGCAAATCCTTTCACTTAATTATCTTAGGGTTGTAAGAATGAGTATATGTTAAACCTTTTGGCCATTAATGAGCACTATTACTATTATTAGTGTGAAGAAGTGACTCAATGAAAGCGTGAGCCTAAACTGACAAATATATTGGGTCATGGAAGTAGTATAAAGATGAGTCAAGGTTGTCTTTCACAAAGAACTAGTTGGCAAGCACTAAATCAATTAAGTTTTTCCTTAAGCTAAGCTATCAATAATTAAACTAAAAGTGAATGAAAACTAAATAATAAGATAAACACTAAATCGAATGTCTTAGCTACACTATAAGGGTCTCGGGTTTAGGAGATAAAAAGGATCAAATTAGGATTCGCAAATCTATTTTCATTTGAATAAATGTGATGTCTTGAATTAATATTCGAAATTGACTAAACTAGATTTAACTAAACTCACTAGAACTAGTGTACCTCCTACTGTAGTGAAATTGTAATTATAGCATAAATTTACCTACCAAGGTAATTTATCTATAATTATTAGGTAAATAATAATCCACTTACATTGAAATTATTATTCTAATTAGAGATATGGTTTGAGCACGTTCCCATGACCTGAACCATATTTTCAACTGCACTAAATGCGTGAGTTCATAAATTTAATTAAAACCTCCATATCTCTATATTTATCATAAGCTATCAAAACTGTCCAGAATATCCTATAACTCAATCTAGCTAAAAAGTAATCACTAAATACTAAATAACTAGATAATGAACACAATAGAAAAATACCCAAATACTCAATATTGATATCGAAACAAATCATAAAATATATCAATTCATCAAATCCATCAATACAAAACCCAACTGAATTAAGCGCAATATCTCATCACAAAACTCAAATGATTCAAGACATATAACAATTGAAAATAACAGGAAAATGAAATACTTCAATTAGTATAATTAAATTCGAAACCCAATACAAAAATCAGCGTATCTCGATACATTTGAGCACTCAGGGAATTTCATTCCTTTAGTGAGCTAGAATAAAGGGAATTAGTGTCCTAAAATTAAACAAAACATAATCAAATTAATAAAATAAAAACAAAAATAGAAGTTTCTATTATTTAATATTCTCAAGTAAAAAAAAAAAAAAAAATCCTTAAGCTATTGTGTTCTATCTTCTCTGTATTCGGTTGCTCCTCTCGCTTTATCTAGTGTGGTTCCCCCCTTTTTCTATTGTCCTTCATTTCTCTATCAACAACATGGGCCTACTACTTTTGCTAAAATAAACAATGCCCCCCCAAAAGATGACAAAGTCCAACCCCATTGTACAACAAGAGTGAATGAATGAAGTTTCCACATACGTGTAAATTGGACTAAATAAAGACAAAACAATTAGACAATGGATCCTCTCAAAGCTACTCCCTGTTGTTTAATGATATCAGCAAATCCCAAGTTATTGAGCTAAACTAAATGGACCCTGGGAATGCTTTCCACGTGTGGGCTTCTTTATTGAAAATGGGCTACCCGATTGTGCTTCGATGTTTTATTTTTGTGGTCAGTTAAGAGGAACTAAAAGAAGTCAAATGAAACCACGTGCTACTATTGTTTAAGATCTATAGCCAACTGTAGTTTAGTTGTAGTTGTGGTTGTTCGTGTTGTACTTTGCTCAGAGTTAGACATAAGCTCCACTGATTACTTAGCTGATGAACTTGCTGGTGTATTGATATTAGCTACTGCGTATAAATAGTTGATGTTGCCATGAACGTGAATGGTTTGTCCTTACTGTAGTCTACGCGAAGCTCAAAAGGAGAGGATAGCTACTAGGGTGAAAATTCTGGCATGCTCAGACGAAGTTCAACTGCTACTCGACATTCCCTGGTTCAAGTCTTGTTTTGGTGCAGCGGTTGCTTAAGATGTAGATTGGAGCTTGAACTGTTGCGATGTGGAGCTCACATGAAGAAGTTGCTACTAGTGTGTGCTCAATTGAAGTTGTTGCTGAAAATTGCAGCTCAAGAAGCTCCTGCAGTTGTTTGTTGGTTCAATTGGAAGTTGCTCAGCCCATCATTGCTGTTCGAAAAAGAAGCACAACTTAGCTGTTGGAGTAGCTGCTACCAGCACGATGGAGTTGCCTTGCTGTGACTTGTGCTTGTTCTATTGTTTAGTGTTGCAACTACTATCATGGGTTAGAATGCTACTGTATGGGCCCTCACGGCTTGGTTGAAGTGTCATTGGAGTACTCAGATTGCTCGGCATTAGCTTGGTCCTTGATAGCTCAATTAAAGTGGAGTTCAAAGAGCTTCTTGGTTTAGTAATGATGCTATTAAAGTTTACTTGAGCTATTCTATTTTGTGGTGTTCTCAGCCTTGGTGAAGCTCACATCTTGCTGCTGCTAAAGTTAGGACTTTGTTGGTCTATCTTGAAGAGCTCGAACCTCAAAATTATTTCTCATACCTAGTAAAACCAAAATAAAGGAATAAGTAGATGTGCATCCTATATAAGCTAGGATAATTATATTTTGTAATGAATTTTAAGCTAGCAAAATTAATTTGGCAATTTAATAAGAGTTAATGTCCTTCCAAATGATTGGTATTCATTCTCTAATTTACAACTCTTGTGATTGATCCTGTAATGCCTCAAGAAGTCATTCATTTTATTCATCCTCTCATCTACTTATTGGAAGTCCATCGCAAATCTACATATGTAATAAATTATAGCTACTTGGCTTAGTCGTGTTGGAATGAGTTGGTGCTCATGTTTAGTTTGAATGAGTTTAGCAACTGCTCAGGTTGTTCCTTGCCATTCTAGGTTGACTTGGAGTTGTTCAATTGATGATAACTACTGAAATTTTCTATAGCACATGTCTAAGGAACTATTGTAGAATTTCCTTAATTGGAGTTTATTTTCAAATGTTTTGAGAGCTTCTTGGCCTGATACTTTTGTTACCTAATTGGAGTGCCATAGTAGCTTGTAGGTATGGTTGCAGTCTAGTTTTTGGAGCATTGCATCTGCTCAGCGACAACATGTTAGGCTACTAATCAATTGCAACTACTATTCTCAAATCTTTGGCATGTAAATTACTACAGCTAATCTTACTGAATTTAGAGAGCAACTCCTATTTTAGATTTGCTTCATGACTGTTGTAATGAAAGAGTAGCCTAATGCAAACTCAACAAAGGAGCTACTACTGTTATGCTCAAATTAAGAAAGAGCTTAGGTTCAGCTACTCAGATTTGCAAGTATTATGGCTAATGCTTAGTTGCTCAAAGTCCAATCTAGCTACTTTACTCTTGGCTTGGTCAAGGAGATCTCTAATTATTGTATCTTTTATGTTAAGGAGCACGGCATGTAGAGGATCATCTTTGTTACATTTTGGTGGCTTACTGTACATTAGCATGTCCATTAAGGAAGTGACATAGCTACTTAGATTGGAGCTTAACAGCTTTGTTAGCTGTTGTCCATGAATGAAGAATTTGTTGGTCAATTGCAACTGGATCGATGGATTGCTAATTGGTGTGCTTAAAGTGTCATGGCATTGAAGTGTTACAGTAGTCAAATATTGTTGTACTATTGGATGGAAACACAAGGCCTAACATTTAGAGTTCAACAACTGCTGTTTGAGTTAGCATATTGATTGTGACAATAGCTGCAATGAGTATAGCTTTGTTCACAAATATTGGTCCACTCTGTATCTAAATTTATTCAGGGGCTTCTCAACTTCCTTTTACATGGTTCAAGTAAGGTCTACTATGATCAAGATACTTCTTAGCCTGCTATTATTCTTGGATAAGAGCTAGTTAGGTTTGGGTTTCTTGGAAAATCTACTACAAAAATATCAATGTAAAGAGAACCAATGAGCTCATACTAATGAAAACAAAGCACAAGCAACTAATCTAAGCGTGTTTCCTTATGAACATGGCTAAATAGAAATTTGACATGACTTTTTCTTTTATAAATTGCATAAACTCACATATAAAAAGACATACAATCATGATATAAATACATGAGTTTATACAAAGCTATTTAAGTCATATTTTGATCCTTTTCTCACTATTTATGCAACTGACCAAGAAAATTACATTTTTCATGATTTCTAAACATAACTCACAATAAAAGCACCATGAAAAATATAAATGTGCAATAATTAAAAGAAGACAAATATGCAATTTTATGTATTTATCAACTAGCAGTAACAAAGAAAGTTGAGAGAGCAATGAGTTTTAAGATGGTAGTCGCAAAAAGAGGACTAAGAGGGGAGTCAAAAGCATGTATGTATCTAAAAAATAAATAATAATAACAATACGAGAAAAATAAATAAGACAATGATAATAACAAGGAAATAAAGTGAATGAATGACTCCATTGATTAAAACCAAAATATGGCCATGATTATGTCACCCTCAAACACCAAAAACGTAAGCATGAATCACTATTCATATATGATGGTCCGATTAAAGTAAGCTATGTGTTTAATATGTAGGACGTATGCTAGATGAAATTCTAAGTAAAAAAAAATAGAGAAATTTGCTTGTTTATTGTCAAAATCAATGAATATTAAATGATTACAATTTACATAAAAATATTATTAATATACTATTACAATGTCAAATCTTTAAGAAATGACATTAGTACTTATATTTATGTTGCATCTTTAAAATATGATTTCTTCTTAATAAGGTAGTCTTATTTCCTAAGTGTGACAAAGCAATGAATAAAATAAGGAAAATCACACTTCACAAATGCAATTTCTTTAATTATGTAAATCAGATCTTAGAATGCAATATAGTCATTGTATTTTGGTAATATTCTTTATACAATTGATAGTTATGTATTTTTTTTTTTAATAACAATGATAGACACATGTAGGATCCTAAAAAATATGTATTGTTAGTAAGAGGGAAGCCACTGTTAATGACAAGTGATCTAGTCATGTTATGATGTCATTAAGAGGCCATTTTAGTTAGAGAATGATTACCAAAGATTCAAGGATAGGACAATTAGAAGATCACTACATTATGGCATGCACTTAATCATAGCTTTTAATTATAGAGTAATCGTCATGCTACTTATAGATAATGCAATGAAAATATGAAGGATTCAAAAACATCACATGAAATATGTACACAAATATTATTTGACTTTCTCTCTCTTCAAAATGTAGAGAGAAAATCCTCTCTTCTCCTCCTTCATTTTTCTTGTCTCCTCTCTTCCCATTCTTCTCCTCTCCTTTTTGACCATTTCCTACACACCCTTTGCTCTCCCTTAGTCCTTTTCCCTCCATCTCTAAAACCCTAAGTCCCTTCTTTTCTGTCCATCACTTTCTAGCTTAACCCCATCTCTTCCTCAAACCTTATTATGTTCTTAACCCAGAAACCCTAATCCCTATACCTCTCTCCTTCTTTGTCTCTTTCCTTTCAACATCTTCCCCCTTGGTTTCTTCACTTGTCCCTAAACATAATCCCTTTTTGCTTAAACCTCTCTTTCTATCCTTCTCTTCTTCTTCTCCTCACGACAGGTCTACCCCATCAATAAACCCCAGCTAACTCCCCACCCTTAGCCACCTTTGGTTCTTCTACCCCAACCTAAAACCTAGCCAAGGAGGGTGTCTCTGTGAGTCTTTCTGCTCCTTTTGTTGTCTCCCCTCCTGGGAAAAAGGTATAGTACCTTGTTCTGCTCCTCTACAAAGTAACACTCAAAACATAGCTTTTGAGCACTGTACCCCTAAAAAAGGCCACTCCTTTGTCTTCTTAAGGCTGAACTTTGGCTTGTAGAGCCTAAGTGGTAAAGCTTCTACAAACCTTTCCTCTTTAGGTAACACTACTTTGGAAGAGGAAAACAACCTGGTTGATCAATTGGAGAACCAAAACCTTCCTTCTTCTTTCGCTACGAAACATAAATCTTTTACTAAAGGATGTAGTAAACCATCTTCTTTCTCCCTGGTTCTTGGATTTAAACTTCAATATTTCCCTCCCATTTCTAAGGGACCCATGGCTAGAGTTAAGCCTCCCCTAAATTAGCTACTTGTAGCACCAAGTTTAGAATACTATACTAGTAGGTTTTTTCCTTGGTAAAAAATTTCCTTATAGCATGGTTTAACCTACAACCATAAGATTCTGGTAGAAATTTGGTATCCTTAAGTTTTTAGGAAGTAAGGAGGGTTTCTATTATTTTCACTTTGCTTCCTTAGGGGATTTAGATAATGTCCTAGAAAAGCATTAGTTTTTCTCTCAATGTCTCCTTATTCTTCATAAATGGAGACTTAGGATGTCTTTTAACATGCCTCAACTTGCTGTCATCCCTACCTGGGTCGTCTTTTCTTGCATCCCTTACGAATTCATGGATTCAAAGGGCATTAGCTATATTGCCAGTAGAGTGGACAAGCCTATTCAAGCTGACCCCCTTATTACTCTCCGTTCTCAAGCCAACTAAGCTCGTATACTTATTGAAATTGATGTAAGGGAGATGGTGTCAAAAGTTGAGATTAAAAGGGAAGATAGATCATCCTTGATAAGGATTACGGACCAATTACTTACTCTTTAGGTTAAGGACTCACTCATGTGGTTTGTCGAGCTGTCCAAAGGGAGTTGAACTCTGAAGAACAATGCATTTTCTAGTCCGACCCACTAAGTTACTTTATTCTAGATCTCATTAAAGAGACTCCTAAGGTGCCTAACCTATTATCGAGCCAACCCCTTCATAGTCATGGTCAAGCACTAAACTCGCTTGCTAACAACCTAATGAGGTTAAACAGGCTCGACCCTAAGCTAACTAGCCAAGGCTAACCAAACAATGGGCCGCCCATTGGATTAAGCCTTCCTTAGCCTAAAACATCTAAGCTACCTAGCATCCAATCCCAACTTAATCTGCTCATAACCTGTTTTGCTTGGCAAATAGCATCATTGGGACCATAGAATGAACAATTAACATGTGCCCCATTTTTTTACATCTGTATTGTCCTTTTTGTATCTATATATCTTTTTTTCCTATTTACAACTTTTCACTTGTAAATTTTGTATCTTTCCTTTTCCAATAGGAATCCTTTTTGTAAATTACAAATACTTAAAACTTGCCCTAATTAAGCCATATAAATACTTGTAAAATGTAATAGTCATAATAGTAAATGATATTGAGCTTTTAGACATACTTTTATCTAGTTCATCATGAGCTTGAATTAATGGCAAGTGCCCTTTGACTATACTTACGCATAATATCAAGTATGACCTAAACTCTTGCAAAGCGTTAGTGAGTCACATCTACTGTCGGTACATGAAGATCCCTGCTTAAACCTCAACTTCCATTTATATTTTGAACCATCTCCCGTTTCAGACCCACCCTTGGTTCGTATGATATTGGTAGTCGTGTGTCATCCTTTTCCCAGTGATCTGCATCAATCCTTCTCTATTACTATCGAGTACAAGTGGCTTCCTCTATGTTGCCCCTCATGCAAGGTTTTTGACCATGTGTATTGTAACACCCCACCTCTTATGACCTATTCGTTTAGTATATGTGTAATACTCTAAGATTTCGAGCCAATTCAATAACCCTAAGATCCGAGTCCCTAAATTTAGGGGGCTAGGCTATGAGACTCGTTTAATTTCAAACTTCACAATAAGGTTAGAAAAATTAGATAAAATGATTTAAGTAAAGTCAATTTCTCAAAATAAACTATATAAAAATATTAATTTAAGAAAACGTTAATTTATTAGTAAAGCTGATAAATAACAAAAATGTGAAATTCAAGTATTTATATATAGTGAAATATTAGAGATAAGTTATTCAACTTATAAAAATAATAAATAAAGTTAAATTATATATAATATACATGTATTAACATAGAATATGTATTATTTATATTAAATGCATATATAATAACAAATTATTATTAAAATAAGGTAAATTAATATAAAAAAATGGAAATTTAATTAAAAAAATGAAAAGATGAGTCATTATACCTATGTGGCAACCTAAGATTAATTTGGATGATGAGTCAAAAGTTAAGAAAATGAGGAAATGACACCTAGCAAAATTAGATACTAAGGATTTTTAGATTTTTGACACATAACACCCACTTTTTGACATGTCATCTTATCTAAAATTATAAATAGGTCTTCTATACTTCATTTTGTTATTTTAGAAATTTAAAAACAATAAAAAAATTGAACAAAAAAAATTTGGAAAAAAAAAGAAAGAAAGAAAAACAGAGGGAAATTAGGAGCGAAATCTAAGCAAGCTAGTTCACTAAGATATGAGCAAGCTAACTTGGAGTGGTTTTAGGGTTGAAGAGAGGGTGGTGTGCTTGGTTCTTCTAACAAGGGGTGGTGACCAGAGGGTAGCCGGTTCAAGTAAACCAAATTTCTAGTAAACCAAATTTCTAGTAGAAAATTTGTAAATTTTGTAAAAATAGCAAATGATGTTATTTAATTATGAAACTTAGTTTTCTAGAGTTATTTTATGTATATATTAATTTAGTAATTTTATTCTAGTTAAATAATTGTTGAAAATATAAGATCCTTAAGAAATGGCTTTATTTGGACAAAAATTGAATTAAATTTTAAAAATACTAAATGATGTCCTTTCAAGTTGAAAAATTATACACAACATACTTAATATATATATATTTAATTACAGAAGCAAGAATTTTAAAAAATAATCATGTTTACTATTTATTGTAATTATTTTAGATAAAATTGGAAATTTCGCTGTTTTATTGAATTAATTAGTTTTTAACAAAATTAAAGTATGGCTTCTATGTATTATGATTTCTAAAAGTTCATAATGAAGTTTGGGGCACTTTATTTTTATCTTGTGATTAAATTCACTTATTTGTTCAATTTTTACTAATTAAAGTTAAAACCGTTATTTTCGTAAAGATAATAGCTAGTTTAATATAATTTATGGCCAATAATTAAACTACATATTTTTGTAAGTCCATAGGATTTTTCATGAAATTAATTGGACTTAGATTCTATTTTTTATGTATTTTCATGATATAAACCTATACATTAGCCTAATTTATGATATAGGAATTAGTACTAAAGTGATATTTGTTAAATATGTAAAGGATTTGATAGGAATCAACCCCCCTGAACTGATTACAAGAAGTCGAGCTAGAGAACTTTAAGGACTCGTCCAGAAAATACTAACTTTAAGCCTAATCGACATGGGGATTCCCATCCTGATCCAACCTCTAGCTGACCTGTCTATTAGAACTTCACGTGTGTCCAACCTACTCCTACCCAACCGCAAAGTCCTGACCTAAAAGGTAACTTAGGAAAGACTAGCCTAGCCAAGCTCTCCAACCAACCACTGGTGCTTGACTCAAATTCAATTGACTTCTTAACCAAACTTATTGGCTCTAAACCTAATCCAACTCAGGTCGGTCTCTGATTACCAACACTTAATGTTTCTATCTATGTTGTATCATACTCCTAATGTACAGCCACCAAGCAATACGTACCTTTTGATACAACATTCCAAAATGATTCTTTTTTTCCCATACCAGATATTCTTTTTCCTTTTTACCCCTTTTTAGTATGATTCATGTAACATAATTGTAAAATACCCTTTTTTTCTGTTCATAAGTATAAAATAACCCTAGTGGGCAAGTATATAAACCCCCACTTTCCTTGTATGCAGATATCTAGCTTTTAATACAGAATTATTCACTTTAAGCAACCTTAGTGTTCACGTTATCATTCAACTCTTATCTATTTTCTTTAGCAAGGAGTAGTGGTAAATAACCCTTCAATTTGAATCAGTGTATCATGTTCAACAGATTGTAGGCCGAGTAAAATCAAGTGGTGAGTCATATCTATTTAGTAGCTGCTCGAACTTCACTAGTTTTTCTTTTTTTCTATTTTCCTTATCGATTCATTCGTTGTAGTGTTTCTTCATGTATCTAACCCTGGGGATGCATTAGCTTAACTTGTATCAAAATACAATTTTGTGAGGGAGTGTGTGAAGTTACAATGAAGTTTTGACTCGCCTTACTATTAGTAGCTGCTATGTTCCATCCGTAGCTACTATAATATGCTTATGTGTTCGTAAGTGTGGTTTCATTGATACTTTGTTCTTACTCTGTTTTTCATTGTGAAATAAAGCAAGTTTGTCTCCATTCTATTTGAGTAACTCTGGGTATAAAGTTGTTAATAGTTTGATAATCTGTTCAAAAAATATTATACTATGTTAAAATCGAGTATTCAAGGTGTTATTGGTGACCAGAGTAATAGTACTCAACCTGGTCTTGGTCATAATGGTAGTAACACCTCAAGATCCATTTATGACAAACTTGATAGACTCATAAACCTTATTGAGAGTCTAGTCACCACAATGCAAGTTAATAGGCAATAACCTTAAGGTATATAGCAACAAAACCCCTAGGATGGCGCACCTGAGAGACACTATAGCCAAGTTAATCAAACAAATCACTTAGTTTAACCTCCTCGAACTGGAAGGGCTGCTTAACGAAGATTAGAGTTAGAAGAGATTGCAAAGGATGATGAGGAGCTAGATGTTGAAAGGTTTTGTGAAGAAGAGGAAGTTGATTTTTACTAAACACAAGGATGGGGACATTAAGCCCCTCGAGGATAAAACAATGTTAAGGTTCAAATTTTTCCCTTTAATGGAAATGGAGATGCAAATGAATACTTAGAGTTGGAAGAGAAGGTTGAGAAGGTGTTTGACTCTTATGGGTATACAAATACTATTAAGCTCCGACTTGCTGTACTGGAAAAATCTAAATGTAACACGAGCAAGGGATAGAAGACGAGATGTCAGAACTTAAGACGAGATGAAAAGGTTGTTGCGGGGTAGATTTGTGTCCAAAACATACCTATAAGATATGTTTTCCAAGTTATAGGAGCTTCACCAAGGAAGCCAATTTGTCGATGACTATGTTAAAGAATTCCTGACACTTATGATCAAATCCGACGTAGAAGAACCAGAGGCCCATACAGTGTTAAGGTTCATTTCTAGGCTCAAGTATGAGATTCGCAATATCATGGAAGTATAGAGATTTTATATCTTAGACAAGGTAATCAAGGTCGCGTAGAGAGTTGAGAAACAGAGTAGAAATGCTCTAAGCCAACGTGGCTTGACATTCTCTTGAGCCCTAATACCACGTCGACCTGTTCAAGCTAAGCCAAGGAAGCTATACTAAGCTAAAGACAAGAGTGACAAACTTGATGACAACCAAGCTAGCTAGCAAGGCCAAGCCAGTCAACCAAGCCAATCCGAGGTTAAGCCGACCCCAAGGACATATGAGAAGGGATAAACCTCCAAACAAAAGACCAGCAAGGTGAAATGCTTTAAGTGCTTAAGCTTCGAACACATGGCTGATGAGTGTTCGAATCAACAAATCATGATGCTCCGTGGAGATGTAATGGATAGCACTGATGAGAGTGAACCCGAAAAAGATGATGGAAAGCTCAAGGCTGAAGAAGAAGAGGAGATTTACATTTATGTCAACCCAAGAGAAGTGATAACCCTAATCTTAAGATAAGTACTGAGTTCCTTACCGAACTCTGAGGAGGACCAGAGGGAAAATCTATTCCATACCAAATGCATCATCAAAGGCCAATTGTGCACAATCATAGTGGACAAAGGAAGTTGTACTAACGTAGTCGCATAATCCTTTGTGCAGAGGTTGGGTATGCTAACCTCAAAATACCCCCGACCTTACAAGCTGCATTGGCTTCATGATAAGGGTGCTCTACACGTAACTAAATAAGTGGTCGTACCATTCGGTGTTGAAAATGTATATAAGGATGAAGTAGCATGCGATGTGATCCCCATGGGAGTTTCACACCTACTGCTTAGACGACCTTGGTTGTTCGACCGATGTGTTACACACGACGGGTATAAGAACACATATGTTTTTGTTAAGGATGAAAGGAAGATTATACTGCAACCTCTAACCCTATCACAAGTAAACAAAACCCATAGTAAGCTCACCCGAGCTAGTAAGAAAAGACCTTAACCATGAGCAAAAGAGTGCTTCAATCTACTGAGAAGGCTAATAAACCTATGTTCCTATTGGTTAGAAGATTGATGGAGATGAGGGAATTACAGGATGTTCTAGAAGATATCCAAAGCTTGCAAAATGAGTTTTCTAACCTATTTCCAGAAGAACTACCTAAAAGACTACCACCAGTTCGAAGCATTGAGCATTATATTGACCTATTGCTAGGCGTCGCTCTACCTGGCCGACCTGTATATAGGATGAATCCTAAGTAGGTTGCCAAGCTAAAAAACAGGTGGATGAACTCATTGAGCAAGGATATATGAAGGAGAACATGAGCCCTTATGCTGTATTAGCTCTGCTCGTTCCGAAGAAGGATGGTTCATAGTAAATGTGCATTGATAGCCGAGCAATCAACTGAATTACTATTAAGTACAGATACCCGATACCGAAGTTCGATGACACGTTGGATGAGCTTCATAGTGCAAAGATATTTTCAAATATAGATTTACGAAGTGGCTATCACCAAATTCACATGAAGCTGGGCGATGGATGGAAGACTACTTTTAAGACTAGGCACGGACTCTACGAATGGTTGGTTATGCCATTCGGACTTACTAATGCGCTGAGCACATTCATGAGGTTAATGAACCATGTAATGCACTCTCTTCTTGGAAGATATGTGGTCATGTACTTCGATGATATATTGGTGTATAGTGCCAACCTGAATAACCATGTTCCTAAGGTTTTTAATGTCAAGAGAAGGAATCTGAGCAAATGAGGAGAAGATCCGAGCTATTCTGGAATGGCTAATGTCGAAAAATGTTACTAAAGTCTGAAGTTTCCATGACCTAGCTTCTTTCTATAAGCAATATATTAAGGACTTCTATATAACAGTCGCCCCATTGACCAAGCTGACAAAGAAGAATAAAGGGTTCTAATGGAATGATCAAGCTGAGCGAAGCTTTAAAGAGATCAAGGAGAAGCTCACCTCAATACCTGTCCTTTGACTACCAGATTTTAATAACCCTTTCAAACTGAAGTACGATGTATCAAAAGTTGGAATTGGTGCTGTCCTAATGTAAGAATGATGGCCCATCACTTACCACAGTAAGAAATTGAGTAGCTGAACCTTAAACTATTTCGTGTGCAAGAAGGAGTTGTACTCCCTTTTCTAAGCCTTTACCATTTAGCAACACTACCTGCTACCACGAGTGTTTGTTATTTACATTGACCACGAATCATTAAAGCATCTTGGGAGTTGGAATAAGCTTTCAAAAATACAAGCGAAGTGGTTAGAGTTCATGGAAGATTTCTCGTACGTTATTCGATACAAGAAGGGAAGCGCAAATGTGGTTACCGACGCTCTGTCACACCGGCAAACCTTGCTGACAACTTTCCAAGCAAAACTATTAGGATTCTCACTCATCCCTCACTTCAGTTCCGTTGTTGAACAGTGTCAAGTAGGATTAGTTATAGGAGGATATTATCTTAAGGATGGCTGTTTATTCAAGAACCGTAGGCTATGTATTCCAAACTACTCTACACGTGAACTGTTGGTCTGGGAAACTCACAGCGATGGATTTTAGGCCTCTTTGGGGAGGTTAAGACAACCAATCTATTGAAAGAGAATTTTTATTGGCCAGGTCTAGCTAAGGATATCCATAAGTTTGTTAGTCGTTGTAAAGTGTGTAAACGTGCTAAGGGGAAAAGAGAAACCCATGGAGAATACATGCCTCTACCAATGCCTACCTTACCATGAGCCAAACTCAACATAGACTTTGTCCTAGGGTTGTCCCGAACATTCAAAGGAAACGATTCTATTTTTGTTTTAGTGGATTGTTTCAACAAGATGGCACACTTCATTCTGTGTCATCATACTAACGATGCTTTATATATTGTCGATATGTTTTTGCAAGAGATTGTCTGACTACATGGAGTACCGAAGACTATTGTCTCAAATTGAGATACAAAATTTTTAAGGTATTTCTATAAGATTCTTTGAAGGAGACTTGGGACTAAACTAGTATTTAGCTTTAGTTACCACCCTCAAACTAATAGCCAGATTGAAGTGGTGAATAAGACACTAGGCAATCTGCTCAAAGTTGTTGTAGGGAAGAACTTAAGGGATTAGGATCTATACTTACCAGTCGTAGAGTTCGCATAAAATTAAACTGTCCACAACACTATAAGGAAGACCCCATTCGAGGTCGTCTATGGCCTTAACCTAACCATTCCCTTAGACATGATCAACACCCTAACAACTACTGAAGATAGTCAATCTGGAGTTAATAGAGCTCGAGAATTACATGAATTGCACCAGTTTGTAACAAAGAAGATCGCCAAATTCAATCAGAGACAACAAGAGATTGGTAGCCAAGTCTACCGAACTATTTATTTTTAGGCAGGAGACATAGTATGGATTCACCTCAACTAAGAGCAATTCTTGCACTTAAGACAAAGTAAACTATCTCCTCAAGCTGACGACCCATTCAAGGTCCTAAAGAAGATCAACCACAATGCTTACCAGATTGAGTTACCAGATGGCTATGGTGTCTCCTCTACCTTCAATGTGTTCGATTTGATTTCCCATTAACCAACAGAAGAAGACCCTATGAGCACCCTAGAAGAAAAAGCAGAAATTGCTTCAGATTTGAAGAAAAATCTTTTCGATCCCCAAGCAAATGATAGGAATCAACTCCCTGGACTAATCATAAGAAGCAAAGTTAGAGGACTTTAAGGGCTCACACGGAAATTACTAACTCTAAGCCATAGCCGAGACAAGGATTCCCATCTCGAATCGACCTCCAACTGACCTGTCTATCAAATCCTCACGTGTATCCAACTTGCTCCTGCCTGACTACAAAGCCTTAACTAAAAAGGTAACCTAGGAAAGACTAGCCAAGCCAAGCTCTCCAACCAACCACTAGTTCCTAACTCTAATTCAGCTGACTTCCTAACTAAATTGATTGGCTCCCAACTTGATCCAGATTAGGTTGGCCCTTATTTACCAACACTTCCTGTTTTTGCCTATGTTGTATCATACTCTTGATGTACAGCCATCAAGTAACACTACCTTCTGACACAACGTTCTAGAATTATTCTTTCTTTTCCATATTAAATATTCTTTTTTCCTTTTTACCCTTTTTTAGTATGATTCATATAACATAATTGTAAAATACCCTTTTATCTTTTCATACGTGTAAAATAACCTTAGTGGGTAAGTATAGAAGCCCCCACTTTCCTTCTACGTAGACATCTAGCTTTTAATATAAAATTACTCACTTTGAGCAATCTTAGTATTCTCATTATCATTTAACTCTTATTTATTCCCTTTAGTAACAAGTAGTGTCGTGTAACCTTCAATTCGAACCAGTGTGTCATATTCGACGGATTATAGGCCAAGTAGGATTGAGTGATGAGTCATATTCATTTGGTAGCTACTTGGACTTTGCTAGTTTCTTTTTTTTTTTCTATTTTCCTTATCAGTTAGTTTGTTATGGTGTTTCTCCATATATCCGACCCCAAAAACGCATCAGGATTAGTGTTTTAGGGTACATAATGAATGCTAACTAGCTTGGGAAAATTGGAAATTTAGGATTTTTTTAATTTATATTTAGGGTTTATTTATGTTAATTACGATTTTATAATAACATACAGTCAAATTGATAATATGAAAGGGTATTTTTGGACTTTGATAATATTGAAAGACTTTATTCTTAAGATATCTTAATAGTACTTGAAATAAGAAATGAGTAAGATACGATCAACAAAATTTAAAAACGTGAAAATGAAAGCTTATAACAGTTCAGGTTCAACCCAGACTTTATTTGAATACTGTATTATATCTTCATAAGTGTAATAAGTAAGGAAGGACCACGAAGCAAAGTTTAGGTTTTTGTGCTATTGATGAGTCTAAGTAAGTAGATCTAACCCATGCTTGGAGTAGATATATTGCTACTCATAAAATTGCGTGCTATATGATGCTATGTTGATTGAATATGAGTATATCTTGGGTAAATTGATATGCTACTATAGTAGACACTGATGTGATGATTTGGAATGATAGCAACTGTATCTTGGTTAAACTATTATGCTGCTATGTTGGGTGATGATTTGTGATTATGGTTGATCATGCTAACTAAGGAAGTTGAGTGATTACTAACTTAATCTTCTAGGTGTTCACTAAAGTAAACCCTAAGTAAGATACTAGAATTCTGGTATGGAGAGCTCGAAAACTAAAATCTAATAACTAGGTTGAATAAAACTTAAAGATTGATTATGCTAATTGATATTCTTGAGTTGTTATTGCATATCATGGCATGGCACAAAAAGGAACCTATGGGTCAAAACTTTCGGAATGAGACTTCCAAGTAATCGTGGAAAGAATATGGCTTTATGAACTTAATTTTTTGAAGCATATAGATTGATTGCTTATAATTGAGACCATTTTGATAGTCAAATTTGGTAGAATACAGTATGTGGTCTAATTTGGCAATGTTGCTACTTTGATTTGGCGAACTAAAACATATAGTCTAATTCTGTAAAGCAAAGTTGGGGGGTCCTATTCTTAGGCAGCTTCTTGTTGTCCTTTTTGAAAATGGTAGACTACACTATGTAGTCCAATTTGGTAAGGGTCCTACTCTTAGGTAGCTCTTATTTCCCATAGGTTCCTAGATGTTGTATCTAAATACCTGACTATGTCGACTAATTGGAAGAAGATTGGAAGGCATTGGATATTAGTACCAATGTATACCACATGCATGAGCATAGCATACTGTATTGCTAACAATAAATGCCCAGTTGGGTAGATGCATATATAAAGTTGAACTTACAGGTTATGATTGAAATGTTTCAGTTGTGATATGCAGTATTGTCTATCATATTGTCTATATTATGTTGTTTGTTATCCACTCTCACTCATCTTCAATAGCTGAAGGGATAAAATGTTTTATCCACAAGTTAACTACATTGAAAAGGGCCCAACACTAAGGGGGATATATATATTGAGAGTGTGAATTGGAGTTAACAACTTTTATATGAAACCTGTACTAACTCAGGAATCTTATTATTGTGAAGTGGAAAAAAAAAAGCCAATTCATGTTTTAATGTAAATATTATGTTATATACATGAGTTGTAGCAGAATATCTAGCTAGACTCTGATGTAGCAACTCCTTTATCATATAAACAATGTTGTCTTTTGATAAATGAGCCGGCTAAGTTAAGTTTTCAATATGTATTCCTATGTGATAGTACATCATGTGCTAAGCCGAGATGTGACAACATGGGTACCTAGGAGACGGATTGCTATGTCGTCCTCAAGTTGAGGATAAGGCTAATTAGAAACTAAGCACAGTTTAAAATTTATGAGAATACATAATTATAGAGAATCATGGAAGTGTCTTTTAGGATACACAACATAAGAGCATCATAATGCCCATGTCCATTAAAGTCACTCAAATCGAACATAACGGATTTAGGCTTTCAACATTTATTCATAGTATAGTAATATTTGATCCTCACTCTCAGTGTCCCCAGTCTAGACCTAAGCTCCAGCATAATCTCTATCTTCCAGCTTTAAGGCTAGAACAAAGCCAATCCCTTTGCATCAAGCTAAGTGAACATATATTAAATAGTCAATAGCAATGAGAGAATTCCAATTACAAATATAATATCAACCTCATAACAATTTTAGCAAATAATAGCACAACCATAACTGAGCTTAATGTAATTTTAACAATGAATAGTTGCTTATGCAATATTATGCCATGCTAATGTACACAACATACACTAGCTGGTATCCTAACCGAGCAAAATATTTAAGCAACACTTAGTAGCTCAAAACCAAGCATGTAATTCTATATGATGAAAATAGACCTAGCATTGTAAATTGAGTTTTACAAATTTAAGACCTGTAGGTCCTTTATTCAACCAAGCTTTATATTTGACCCTTAGGTCATTTTTGAAATCGAGCTTTTCAAATGTAACCCTTTGGTCCCTTAGTTAAAATCAAGCTTTATAAGAATATGGCCCTTAAGCCATTTTCGTACCATGATATGATGCACATGATGCAATAAATTACATTAATTAATGATTGAGCATATATTTTAGGCATGAACTATCTTTTTAATCATTCATCACATTGAACATGTTGTTATAGTATTAACTACTCTCCACCAACCATGACTATAATTAAGGGCATGGTTACAATCAATATGTTGTATCTCTCTAACTCCAGTATGAAATTCACCAAGCATAATTAGATCATGTCAACTAAATAGAGTATTTCTTCAATTACACTATTTATACCAAACATATATAGTCATAAGACCATTATCCATGTTCGTCATTTAAGAGAGTATGCCAACCAACACTTAAAATATTACTCTACGATAGCTTCACTTCCAATCATAAATTTAAATAATATGCCTCATAATATATCATATAATTCCAAGCTTAAGCCACTTATAATAGGCATACTCATTAAGTACTCATATTAAGCAACCCATTTCAAATCACATATTATGTAGTCGTCATAGCATTTATTTATTAAATAATTAAGTCCTACAATTCACTTAAGTGAAGTCGTAGTAACTTATTCAAATGAATGGTTATTAAATTTATGGTCACTTCACATTATAGTAAGCAAGAAAAGGGGGTGTTTACAGTATACTTCTAGTGTTCTCCGTTATCATTCTTGCAATTGTCTACCATATCTATGATGTCACCTAGATATGTACATATTTTAAGTAACGAAGTAAGATTTTAGAAATAAATCATTTAACTAAATTTTATTTAAGTTTCCTCATCTCATTATTCAATTAGGTTAATATTGTAATTCCATGTTTACAAGCTTATATACGTGAAATTTTTTTTTTCATCATCATTACATTTAATATGAAATTTTCACAAGTAATGAACCTTAGATAAGAGCTGCTTTTTAAAAATTATTTCTATGCACTTTCCAAGAAATGATCTCCATAAAATAATAAGTAATCTCAATTATTAAGCTTACTGAAAATGTATTTCTTATTAATAATATTATCTCATCTTTATACATATATATTAATGGAGAATAAGAATATATATATATGTGTATACATATATATATATATATAGTGTTTTGTACAAACACTTGTTCACATACCATCACAATAAAAAGTATTCTTCAAAATATCAATTACACGCCTTTGCCTTAAATATATCTTATTTAAATATGAAATTACTAAATGTTCAAAATAATGAAAAGAGAGGGAAAAAATAAAATAACTTTTTAGGTCATAGTCACAAAGGCCAAATCGACCAAGAAAAATCAACGAATAAGACTAAACCAAGTGAAAGCCAATGGAAATAGGAAACAAGACTGGACCAAACCAGCATGGTGCACACCTTTAAGGCCAAGCCTCTTGGGTGCACATTTCTCATATAGCACATTAGGCATCAACATATGTATAGAAGGCATTGAATAGCAAATAAACCATGTGGGACATGAAAATAGAATCGGCATATTAATGTAAAATTTTTATACACTTAAGCGACTTTTGCCATGCTATTAGCCATGTTAATTATGGTGGTTGTTTAGTAAAATGATTCAAAATGATACTAAGCCATCAATAATAACTTATGACAAGAATTTTTATCAAAATCTTTCACTTAAACATCATCAAATTGATGGTTGAAGTTGGGGGATTACATTGTTTCAGACTCAAAATTGCAACATATACATATATATATATATATTTCGAATTTCAAATTGATATTTTGAGTTTTTTCAAGTGTGATATTTTGATAAAGTTGATCCAAGTTTATTCTATTATTTCTTTAGTTTCATTTCATCTAGTTTTTACAAAGATTCATTGGTAAAAATCAAAACTTTATTCAATTACAAATGCATACATTAAGCTGTTTTTGCAAAAATAAAAAGGGAAACTCAAATTTTTACCTTTAATTTCCTCATTACACAATGAAAGTTAGGTCAAGTTACTAGCCAATATTTATAGTCTTCTATGTGATGAATATATTAGTGGTGGTGGCTTATTGTTTGGTGATCAAAGGAGTGAGAAATCAGTGCTTAAAGTGGAGGGTATAGAGAGGCTAAATTACAAGTTTTTATACTAAGTGTTAGTCTTTACATAAAGTAGGGAACTTTGATTTTCTACCTTGAATTTCTTACCAAAAAATCATTTTCGAGTGCTTCTAAAAAACATTATCAGAATCTCTCACGCCTAAAGAGGAGTGGTGGTGGTGGTGGTTCTCCAAGTGGTAGCTGTTGATGGAAGAAATCAAAGCTTAAGGTAGTCAGAGCGAAGCTCCAATTGTTAAGGGGTCAGCCCAGGGGTCTCTCTTTGTATACTATTTTCGAGAATATAGTGGTGGTTGTACCTTGGTGGTGGTGATGGGTTGAAAGTCGAGTTAAGATGGTTTATGTAGGTGAGTTTAAGTTGTGGTTTGGATAAGTGAGTGGTGAGGTAGATAAGGTGAAAGTTAAGGCATCATTGTGTTGGATCTGGAAATGGGAAAAGAAGGAAGAATAAGATGCAACCCAACATTCCTTTTATCAACACTCAAGACTTCTATATATATGACTTGAGTAAAGCTAATCGTGGACTAGATGTGTGTTGTAAGAAGAGGAAATTGGCGTATTAGATGGTAATTCATACATTTTTCCCACATCAATGCTTTGGGGCTACTATTGTTAGGCTATTTAAATTTCAAACAAAAGTAGGTGGCTAAATTTCAAAATATTTATCAGTTTGACTTTATTATACGCGTATATGTCCTATACATGATAAAATTATTTTTACATTGTATTTCCACAAAAACTTATAGATAAGCTTAAAATTTATTACGTAATGAGAAAAGATATTGAAGCTAATATTTTCATACCATTACTCTATATTTTGAGATACTTATATTAATTCCTTTATCAATTAGCTATTCAGTATTGAAAATGCAATATTTTTTAGTTTTGACTTTTACACTAAACTATGTATTATATTTAAAGGCTATAATTTATTAAAATATATATATATATAGATTTCTTTGCTTATTTTATTTTTTTAATTCCAAAATGTTTTATTGTAATATTAATATTAATATATATATATATATATTTTTAACGAACTTGATTCCTCCCTAAAATTTATTTAACTAATTATCTATGAAATATCAAGTTGGAAATTTTAAATTTCTACTCATTATAACTCTAATCATATTTTAGTCTATTATTTATAACAGGATATTACATGTGTCCTTTAAACCCAAAACCACAAGCTTCTTAAGGTCAACCTCCAACTAAAAATTAATGGGTAAGTTAAGAAAAGAGGCAAAGGACCTATTAGTGTTGCTGCTACCCCACATGATATTTCCTCTCCTTCATCTCCCAAAGCCAACTTAAACCAAGGTGATAGTGGTAGGTTAACTCTCCATTGAAATCTCATGCTTTGGATCGTAACCAGTCTTCTTCCCTTATCCTTGAAGAAGAATTTGAGTTTATTCCTAATAAGAACCTTTAGCAATATGCTGTTGATGTGGATGTTGGAGAGAAATCCTCTGACCAAGAGGTTATACATGTATCAAATACTCTTGCTGATGAGCAATACCTTATCCATAAAGTGTTCTACACCCTGTTCCTCCTGAAGAGAATGGGGAGGAAGTCAATGTTAAGTTAACGCCTACTATTATACCCTTGAAAAGGCATTCAAGAAGTAATAAATCAAGGGTAGATCAACTTCTAGAAGCAATAAGAGCTCCTCTAAAGAAAAACAAGAGAAGTTTTTCAAGAGAAAGTGTTAATTTACTTGATGCTCCTATCCTTCCCATTTTTTATTCTATCCATAAATTTGCTAACATAGAATGCTCAGGGGATTAGTGACCCCATTAAAGGTGGTGGTGTGAGGATCTCTTTATTAAGACTGTTGGAGACTAGAGTCAACCACTCAAATGTTGAGTTTATAAAAAATAAAATCAATCTTAATTGGAACTATGCAATAAACCCCTTTGTAGCTAAGCATATTTGGCTTTATTGGGATGAAAGAATATGGAATATCAACATTCTCAAGGAATATAGTCAATTTTCCCATTGCTTTTGCCCAAACAAGAAGTCAAATTGCTATTTTTATGCCTCTTTTGTGTATGCCCCTAATTCAAGTGTTAAATAGAAAGACCTTTAGCTTAACCTATTGTCTCTTAAAGACTTATTAGCTAACTACCCTTAGGTGGCTCTAGGTGTTTTCAATGTTACTAAATCAATTTTTTAGCACAGTGGTGGTGGCTCAAGAATGACTGAAGACATGGAAGATTTCAAAGCTTTCTTTGGATGAGACAAAATTAAAGGATCTACATTTTTTGAGTAATTATTTCTCATGGTCAAACAAACAAGAAAATAACCTTATCCTTAAAAAAGCAAACCATGTCTTGATAAATTAGCTCTAGTTAGAAGCGTTTCCTAAGTCATTTGGTGTTTTTTCTCCTTCTTTACAATCTTATCATGGTTTGGCCTTAGCTCAAATTAATTTTTCTAAGCCAAACAAAAGGTTGCCTTTTAAATTGTTTGATTTCTAGTGTGATTTGGTAAATTTCTTGCCTTTTGTTGAAAAAGTTTGATAAAGTGAGCTCTCGAGCTCCAAGTGTTTTCAGGTGATAACTAAACTTAAGCTCCTCAAAGAGGAACTAAAGCATCTTAATGCTAAATACTTCTTACATATCTCCACTAGAGTTACATGTACCAAGGATCATCTCTCAAACATTTAAGAATCAATTTCGTAAGGGGACACAAGCCCGATACCTGATAGTAAAAGGGAAAAGGACTTTTAAGCAATACTACTTATTGTAGGGTGTTGACAAAAGCTTCTTTAAACAAAAAACAAGAGTAAAGTGGCTTAAGCTTGGGGATAAAAAAAATTCGTTTGTCTACAAAGCTGTCATGTAAAGGTACAACAAAAACACTATCTATGCATTGGAAAGAGAAGACGGATCTCTTGCTAATGGCAAAAAGGAATTCCATCAAGAAGCCACTAACTATTTTTGTAAACTTTTTTCTTTGTCTCATGTTATAGGTACCTCAAATCAACCTCTACCCATTCATGACTTCATCTCTAGGAGACTAAGTGTGATCCAAATTAACTTGCTTGAGGCCTTTTTTGCTAATGAAGAGATCAAGCTTACTTTTTTCTCTTAAGGGAATGGAAAAGCACCTAGATTGGATGGATATTTGGCCAAATTCTTAATGACCTCCTAGCCATTTGTGGTGAAGACTTAATTCTAATAGTAAATGAATTTCTACCTTTCAATTTCCTTCTCAAAGAACTTAATAGCACTATTATTACTCTTGTTCTAAAAGTGCCAAATCCCTCAAAGTTGGTGGATTTCTTACCAATCTCCTGCTATAATGTGACGTATAAGGCTATATCTAAGTTATTAGCATCAAGACTAAAGGCTGTCCTCCATGACCTGATCAATTAAGAGCAAAGAGCTTTTATTTCATCTTGGTACATCTCGAATAATATCTTTATTACTCAAGAGTTGGTACATGGGTATCACTTACACAAGGGACCTCCAATATGTAGTTTAAAAAGTGGACATCACTGAGGTGTATGACACTATTAATTGGGATTTTCTGGACCAGATTTTATTTACTATGGACATTTTGAGGCACTTCAGGGTCTCCTCCACCAATGTTTTTCTACCCACTAGTTCTCTCTAAACATCAATGGTGAACTTTTAGTTTTTTCCCTAACTCTATGGGTCTTCGTTAGGGTGACCCTATTTCACTACACTTATTTGTTCTTGCCATGGAAGTATTATCAGGAATATTGAGGAACTTGGCTAATTCAAAGGAATCATCCTTCCATTGGTTTTGTAGGGAAGATAGAATCACTCATTTATATTTTGCAGATGACCGTTTGATTTCTTGCAAGGGGAATATCCAATCAGTAAAGCTTATCAAACTCGATCTTAACAACTTTGGAAATTTTTCTAGTTTGCAACAAATTCCTCAAGAGTTAAGTTTTTCTATGTAATGTTCAACCTTAGCATAGAGAAAACCTTAACATAGAGAAGTTATCCTTGATATTCTTCACTTTCGAGAGGGAAAATTTTCTATTAAATATTTGAGAGTCTCGCCCATCTCCTCTAAGTTGAAGAAGGAACATTTCGATGGCTTAGTTGCAAACATTTTAACCTGCATTGAATCATAGACAAGTAAATTCTTATCCTATACTGGTAGATTGCAACTCATCAAATCAGTTATCCTTTCTATGTAAGTCTATTGGGGTTCTATCTTCCTCTTCCCCAAAATAGTGACCAAAAAGATTAACCAACTCATGAGGAATTTTCTATGGAGCAGTAGGACAAACATTTCTTCCAAAGCAAAGGCCAAATGGAATATTATGTGTAGACCAAAGGACAAGGGAAGCCTTGGAATCCCTGATTTGAAACTATGGAATAAAGCTACTAAAATAAAACATATTTAGATCTCTTCAATATAAAGCGTAAAGGTATTTTGGGCCAATTGGATTCATTCCATCTTTTTGAAAGATACCGAGTTTTAGAATGTTCAATGTCCTTTTGCATGCTCTTAGACTTAAAAGAAGCTTTTAAAGCTTAAGGCCATAGTTAAGCCATGGATTTGCTGGCAGGAAATGGTTTTACCATCTCCCTTTAGTTTGATTTTTGGCTCTCATTGAGGCCATTGGATAATGTTTTTAATACAAAGCAGATTGCAAGTTCATGTATCCCTTATAATGCAAGATAATGCTCCATTATTGATGGAAATGCCTTGCCCTCCCATGCTAGTTCCTTTTAGGAAAATGTCAATATCCCCTTACCTATTATTCCCAATTAGTTAGGCATGGACTACAATTCTAAGAAAGTTTTCTCCATCAAATGTACCTATGAAAACCTTAGATCTCATGCCTTAAAGGTTCTTTAGAAAAATCTAATATGGCATAAAAAGTTGATGCCCAGGTATACTTTTATCCTTTAGCTGGCTTACTTAAAAAAACTTTTCACTTTAGACAAGCCTAGCAAATGGGGAGTAAAATCCCACATAATTTGCTATCTATGTTGTTTTGCGTCAAAGGACCATGACCCCTTGTCTTTTACCTGCTTATATTAAAAAGTTGTATAGCATAAGGTGGTCTTAGATTCAAGTTGTTCATCTTCTCTATCCTCATGGCAAGTATCAAACATAGCCCTTATTAATAGTCCTACTATGAGATCTGCATCTACTTAAAGTCTAACATTAGTTGCTAAGGTTTATAATATTTGGAAAGTGCACAACAACATTTGTTGAGAAAAGTCGATCCCAAGACATGAAGTTTTAACTTCATCCATTTTGAATTACATATGTTTCTATTGTTAAGATTGCTTGTTAGGTCCTCTTTTATATCCTTTATGGGTCTTTCTTTGTATTTTCAGTAGTTTTCTCTAGTCTTACTCTTGTACAGCCCTCTTACGTCCCCCCACTGATTCATAGTGTTTTTGTAATTACTTGTTCATATCAATAAATTATTCATTTACCCAAAGAAAAAAAGTAAGCATATAAATTTAAAAAAAATAAAACAAAAAGCATAGGGATAATGTATATAAACAAACTTTTGCTTGCTAAGGAATGCATGTAGTTTTGAAAGGAAGCATGATGAAATTTAAGGATTGCTGTATTACTACTATTAGTTTTAGCTTTCTTAAAACTAGGGGAAGCGTAATGTTGTTAGTTGATGTTTGGAATCCTTATTGACGCCAACTCTTCCTTAAGCCACCCTTAATTTCACTATTGGCCTGTAAAAGCAAGAATGGTTGAGGAGAAGAAAGGAGCATAAGTATTAAAACAAGATAGCTAATTTAAAAACAAAGGAAAAGAAAGAAGAAGAAGAAGAAACGGATAATCTTAGATATGGTCTCATAAATACGCCCTTAACCACTGTTGACTTAATTTCATGAATAAGTTAGAGAAATTTGATAAGAACGAATTTAGATCTAAAAGGATGTTTAGATTTGGAAAGATTTGAAGCAGGGGAGCATGTAATTTTCTATTAGGGCAATATTCAAAGTGCAATGGAAGAAGTTATTTCTGTTTTTGATTGCTAAAATCAAGGGATGAAGTTTGAGACAAGAGAAAGGAAGAATTGAATTCTAGAATTTGCGTTTTGTTGGAGATTTTGATTAAGGATTGAATTTGAATTTGAATTTAAGATGTGAAAGGAAGCTATTATGACATTCGATTATTTAGTTATGCCACTCGTTTCCAAAAATATGCCTTCTGTATTTGATGAGCAGGCAAATAGAATGATGAGAGAGTAGCAAGAACATCATGTGTATCGTGATGGAATCTATCGTCTCTAGGTTCTTACTATAAGTGATTTAACTTTGCACATATAGGGCCTACAAAACAATTAACAGTGAAGGGATGCCAAGAGGTTATTTGACGTGGCCACTCTAATGCTTAAGTTAGCAGTGGGTAGAGAGCTTGGTGTATAAAGTCTAGAGAGCTTTACCGTTGGGTAGTAACCTAGTATTTATAGTGAAGTAGAGCCGACAGTTGGAGGTTAATTAGTGGGAGAGATCTTCTCCTACAAGTGTAGGAAAGTGGAGTCGTTATGCCCAATGTATCCTACTTATTCAGAACATAGTTGTTTCATCCTTACCTTATGCATTCTAGCCATTGCAAGATTACTAAGCTTGGTCCATATAAGCCAAGCACTTAGGCCCATAGGGGTGAGCCTTAGGCCATGAGATGCGTCGGATACAATCAAGCTTAAGAGGCTCATATCTAAAGTACCCTGTCAGTACTTGCCCCCACCCCCCCAACCCTACCCATATAGTCTCATTACTGAGGCGAAGGCAAGGAAAAGGGATATATAGGCTGCTCAGGCGTCACCGATCCAACTTAAAGGAGTTCGAATTGGCGCGATGAGGTCGACGTGGTAGGCAAATAGGTCTACATTGGAAGCTAGCCGCAGTAAAGGTGTACGAAGCAGAGGATACTTGATCGAAAAACGTTCAAGGCAAGAAGAGCAAGAGTGTTCAGCAGTTGTTCCAAAGCGGAGTGCTAAAGACTTGAGCGAAGCTTATGTTAGGGTATCAAAGCAAGACACCTTTGCAACTCACTATGCAAGTGCTTCCAGGCTTCAAACCGGTTTGTTTGAACAATGCTCAACAAGGATCGAGCAAATGCAACTGCATTGTGTCTTTATCATGTCGACTAAGTGGAAATGGGATGGGCCCTGAAGAAGCTTCTTATTGAAGGAACTTTTTCAAAATATGATTTTTGCTGGCCTGTATTTCGTACATTAAATGTAACATGACAGGTGTCATGATATAGCAAACTAAAGTGCAACTACATGTCTTTTACCTTTTAAAGGTGACCGTCCGATCAAAATACTTTCTACGTGTCTGCTACACAGCATTCCAAAGGATTTATGCTTATATGGATCCTTACAACTGCCTATACGACTTCCTAAGAAGTTTACTTATAAATAAGAGAATCCCAAAGAGAGACCTCTTTTCTACATTCTCCTTTTTCTACCATTATCATACTCAAAACTTTCTTCAAAACCTTTCAAACTTTCTCAAAGTTTTTCTTCCTTTTTCAAGTACTATAACCATGTCAACCAACAAAAGTGAGACTGATTTCTCTTTGTCATTCTATCTCTCTAGTTCAAAGTCTATGAGGACTAATCCCCCTCAAGCATGGGAAGGTGAGGTCTCGTCACTAGCACAGCTTGACAAACCTACGAATATGGCCTTGAAGGCACTAGACAAGGCTAAAATCATCAATGCCATCCCTAAGGATGTATATACTCACCCTCCACTCCCCCCTCCACCACACCACCACCAAAGGATTTGTTCAATGCTCTTAAGACGGGCAAGGGACCTAATGGTCGTATGAATAGAAGCAAGCCAACTACCCCTAGTAAGACCATAAGTAACTTTCTTATAGAGGCGATCTTTAAGTGGTAGATTAGGTTGCTAGGTAAGGACAAATCGGTGGCCCTGCTATTAGGGAGGCATTTTATAGTATTTGAGAAGTGCCTAGAGTTTAGGCAGCACCTCCCTCTAAGTCACTTCGAGAAGGAGTTCTTCAGTTTCCACCGCTATAGTCCGTCACAGGTCTCTCCCAATGGATGGAGGGTACTAAAGACTTTTGAGGCGCTCTGCAAATACCTAGTGGCAAAGGCTACTCTCAAGCTCTTCTTTCACTTTAACATGTGAAAGAACGTCGGGAGTTGTGATATCAAGCAAGTGTACCTATCAGTTTTAATATAGCGGATGTGAGTCCAAGTCGATCCCTCAGAAACTTCGAGTACTAATATTAACCTTAGCTTTATTATCTAACCGAGAAATTATGAAAGTTTGAATTAATTAAAAATACTAAAATTAACAAACTACTTTAATTATAAGGCTTAATTAAGCAATTGAAAAAGCGATAAAATTAAGAACGACTTCAAAAAAGTAATAACGCATTTAGGAATTATTTCCCCTAGAGTTAATCATGTGATCGCTTAAAATATATTCAATTCAATTTTTATTATTCTTGACCGGAGGGATTTACAACTAAAGTTAATACCTTTCTCAAGCATATTAACCCTAATCCTAAATTATTTACCGGAATCTCTTCACTTAGTAATATAATTTAGAATTGCATTAATGTATAATGAATTTCCATACAAATAATTAACTTTTCGGAAGAAACATGTATCTTATCTCTAAGTATATATGTAATTCTCTCCAATTATGTAAAGATCTAATTATACATGTAATTTCTCAATCAACATGCATAATATCATATATTGATATTCTAGAAATATCAATTAATAATTAAACGACATAATTGAATCAAGAAAAGATAGAAACTCTATTGAAAATTATAAATCAACCCAAGAGTCATATGAAACCCTAGGTTCCATAATCCTAAATATACGAATTCTAAGTTATCATAATGAATCTAAAAACAAGTTCCATCAAAAACATAAAATAAAACATGAAAAACCCCTTTAATTGATGAAAAATCTCTCTAATCTTGAAGTCGGTGTTGTTCTCGCCTTCTCCTTCTCCTTCTCCTCAAGTCTCTTGTCTTCTCTAATGTCTCTTCTTCTCTTTTGAAACCCTAATATGTCCTTTTATAGTGTATCAAAAGGTTTTCGTTTTCTTTACCAGACACGACCTGAGACATGACCGTGTCCCTTACCCGTGTAACTTTCTGCCCCTGGCCAATTTTTTCTGCATAGACTGTGTAATTTCAAAACTTCATAACTTCTTCGTTTGAACTCCGAATTGAGTGAAATTTGATTCCTTTTCTTCGTTTTCAATCCTAGAATGTGTTCAAATCTAGAAATCAAAATTTTACTCAATTAAGTATCAATTTCTTTAAAGAAAACCAAAAATGTAAGGAAAATACTATAAAATCACCATATAAAATATGTTTAAAATCCAAGTTATCAAATTTCCCCACACTTGAGCATTTGCTTGTCCTCAAGCAAATAAATCAAAAAAAAACTTTCGGGACAAGAAACGCTAAACAAAATTTATCACTATTTAGGAAACCGGTGAACGAAAACACTTGACCCATAGAAAAGTAAGAAAATCATTCTCAACTAACTTGCAATAATAAAATCAACCAATTTCATCTGACCATATTCGAATGCTCCAATAATACTTAATACTAAAGTTCACTAGTTAATTTATGAAAATCAAAGTTTACCCGAGTCATTTAACCAAGGATTCTTAAACTAAAAATTGGATTTAACATCTCGCCAACCCAGAAAGAGTCATAAAAATTTTTTCCATTTAACTAAAGTGTATACAATTCTCTCTTCCATCTCACCAAGCACCATAATCTAAAACAAACACATTTTACATCCATTCAGACTCTGATCATCCCCCTAGTTCATGCTTTTGTTGAGAGGTTCTTTTAAATTTACCTTATTTGAGTACAATTATGTTAGTAACGGGAAAGAATCTCGCTCTTCTGACGGACCAAGACCGATCCATACTAACTTATTCCTTATATTGATAGCAGGAAAGAACCTTGCTCTTCTAACGGACCAAGGCCAATCCATGTCAATTTTTTTCTTTTTTTCTTTTTTTTTTCCCATTTGAATTGGCATTAGGACTCAATCTCGCTCTTCTGATGGACCAAGATGAATCCTTACCAAGTTTTTCTATTTATACACTTGTTATTACTTTTGACCTCCAATCATTGTGATTTTTCAGGGGTTTCTCAAAAGAAGAATTTCATTTGTTTGTTTGCTAAAAATTATAGGACTCTTAAAAATTTCTAAGAGAAAGGTATACATAAAAGTAAATTTAAAAATAACCATGACTAACTCTCAACTAGTGATGTTGCTTTAATCTTAAGTCCTAAAGTTCGAAACTAAATAACTCGTAACTTTGCCCTCCACAAATTTGACTAATCAATTTTAGTAAAGTATAATAAGATCAATAATAATCAAGATGATACAGTTAATTTGGCTCAACACTTGTGAATCACCTATTGCAAGTTAACTTAAAAATTAATTAGGTCAAATGTAAATAATTGGTCTCCTAAACAGTAACAAATTCATATATATCCCTTCCCCTACACTTAATAATGTACATTGTCTTCAATGTACGACTAAGAAAGCAAAATAACAAGAAATGAAACAATAAAAGCTTCAAAGGGAAAAATGAAAGACATGTATTGAAAAAGAAACTAATATTTCCCTGCCTTGAAGCATAAGATACTCTAGTGGAGAAAGAGTGCCTAGTAGCTCGATAATAGTACCCTCATGATTAGAACATGATGTAACAGATGTGGACCTCCTTCAAACAATCTACTTTTCACGATTTTCCATTGACGACCTAAGAAGAAACATTGAATCGGGTTGGATTTGATGAAGAAATGTGTTGATGAAAAGTAAATCATGAGGAAAAGAAGAAATATGTGTTGATGTGTGGAAGTGTGTGTGTTGAAATAAATAGGGCGTGTGCTGAATCGTGTAGGTTTAGGTAGACACGGGCTGGGACACGACTGTGTCCCTTGCCTGTGTAACATTCTGTGTGTATCATGTGGAAACTAGTTGGACACGAGCTGGGACACAACCGTGCCCCATACCCGTGTAACTCTCTAAGGTCTACCGTAAAATCTGGATGCACACGGGCTGAGACACGATTGTGTCCCACGTCTGTGTAACTCTCTGTTTGCGGGTGGGATTTCTGGGTGCACACGGGCTCGGACATGACCGTATCCCTCGCCCGTGTAACTTTCTATACCCATAGAGTAAAAGCTGGGTGGACACGAGTTGGGACACGACCATGTCCCACGCCCGTGTAACTTTATGTGGGCATGGTAGATTAAAAAGGCCTGGATGGACATGGGCTGGGACACGACCGTGTCCCTTACCCATGTAACTTTTTTTTTTTAAATTTAATTTAAAGAGAAAGGAAACTTATAGAAATAAAATAATAAAACTAAAGAGAAAAAGCAACAATTAAACTAAAAGGAAAAGGCTATGACGAAAATAGAAGAAGCAAAGCAAAGTTAGATAAAAGGAAAATAAAATGAAGAAAACTTAATGAACTAAAGTATAAGCAAAGTTAGACATGGGTTGCCTCCCAAGAAGCGCTTTAGTTAACGTCGATAGCTCGACGGGATACGTCTTCTCATGATAGTTCTTCATCCAGGCGGAGATAGGACTTCTCCTGTATCTCGCTTTCGAACTCTCCATACGAGTGTAAATTTACCCTTCGACCATCGACCTTGCCAATTCCATTTCATTGATGAAAAGCTTCCATAGTTTCTCTCGTTATCATGCCACTTATCAAATTCATGTAGCCTAAACTTCTTCGTTTTGTTTGCTTTTAGCTTAGATACGATTGTCATTGGGAGTTTTAAACTTTTCACCATAAAGACATGTTTCAAATGATTTCTTGACAGTTTTGGTTCGAAAATTGGTGGCTTCTCTTTGAAAGATTTTAACCTACGATCCTTTGGCTTGTGGAGTGGATTAATTCCCTTCTCGTCCACAATGGATTCATGAACTTCTATTTGAGCTGCCACTTCTGGACAATTGGGGTAGTCACCAAATTTTCATCTCCCTTTTGCAAGCAATAGCTTAAAGAATCCTTAGCAAGAGTTTCCTTCACACATGTAGATATAACGGCATTAGTGGCATTAACATTGTGACTTATGTCCTCTGAGTCAAGAAATTTGTTCGTTGCCTCTGGAGTTTTAAAAACTACTACATCATCCCCAACCCGTAATATCAACTTATGCTCACTAACATCAAAAACAGCCTTAGCATTGGCTAGGAAAGGTCGACTTAAAATGATTGGCACCTCAATATCTTCATCTATATCAAGTATAACAAAATCCACGGGAAAGATGAATTTGTTTACTTGCACTAAAACATCCTCTATGATGCCTCTAGGGTATGTGATAGACCTATCGGCTAATTAAAGACTCATGCCCATTAATTTAGGTTCTCCTAACCCTAGCTTTTTGAACAATTTATATGGCATCAAATTTATAGTAGCTCCTAAGTCGGCCAAAGCATTATCTACCAACAAATTGCCAAGCATACAAGGAATAGTGAAACTCCCTGGATCATTTAATTTTTGTGGCAGCTTTTTCTGGAGAAGTGCCGAGCATTCCTCGTTCAATGTGACGGTTGTAAGCTCCTCCAACTTCCTCTTGTTCAATAGAAGATCTTTTAGAAATTTCACGTACTTTGGCATCTACAAGATGACATCAACAAGAGGTAAGTTAATGTGTAATTGTTTGAAAACATCAAGCAATTTACCAAATTCCTTATTCTGATCAGTGTAACTTAGCTTAAGGCGCTACGGGTAAGGGATGGGAGGCTTGTACTCCTTCACTTTCGGTGATTCCATGCTTTCTTTTGATTTTAATGGCTTTGCATCTTCCTTACGGCTGATTTCCACTTCTTTCTTAACTACTTCCTCACCATCTTTCTTCTCCACTTGCAGTTTTCTACCACTTCTCAAGGTCACTGCATTAACATGTTCCCTGGGATTGACCTCAGTATTCCCTAGGAGTGTTCCCTACGGTCTTCCAGAGATTAGCTTCGCAAGTTGACCAATTGGGTTCTCAAGGTTGCGATTTGAAGCCTCTTGATTCCTCAGCGATGATTCAATGTTGGATAAGCGAGCCTCATTGCCTTGAATATATTTTGTGAGAAGTTCTTCTACACTGGGCTTCTTTTCTTAAGGAAGAGGAGGTGAGAATGGTCTTTGAAATCCAGGTGTGCCAAAATTGGTCTTCTGTTGCCCTTGGTTTTGGTTTCCCCATGAGAAATTGGGGTGATTCCTCCATCCTAGATTGTAAGTGTTGCTGTAGGGGTTATTTTGTTGCTTGGGTGGATTTCCTAGGTAATCTACCTGTTCCAGTTGTTCTTGTACTCCATACCCCTACATACCAAAATCACTTACATCCGATTGCACTTGTTGAGGGCCAACTGAGAGTGCATCAATCTTCTTACTCAATAGGTCCACCTTGGCTACCAAAGCAGTGGTCAAGTCCACCTCATAAACTCCCATGGCCTTTTGCTTAGCTCTATTGCTTTCCCATTGATAATTGTTCATCGCTATTCTTTCAATCGGGTTTTGTGCTTGTTCAGGTGTCTTTGTGTTCAAAGTACCTCCTGCGAATGCATTAATCATCTGTCTCGTAGATAAATTGAGACCATTATAGAAGGTCTGAATCTGCATCCATAATGGAAGGCCATGATGTGGGCACCTCCTGAGCAAGTCCTTAAACCGCTCCTAAGTATCATATAGCGTCTCTGCTTCCAATTGAGCAAAACAAGAAATATCATTCCGAAGTTTAGCCGTCTTTACAGGTGGGAAATATTTCTCCAAAAATTTTTCTACCAATTCATTCCAAGTTGTGATTGAATTCCGTAGTAGAGAGTTCAACCACTGTTTTGCTCTACCCCTCAAGGAGAAAGGGAATAGTCGCAGTCGGATGGCATCATCCGTGGCTCCGTTGATTTTAAAAGTATCACAAATCTCTAGAAAGCTAGAGATGTGGGCATTGGGATCTTCATCTTGGAGACCGTCAAACTGAACATATTGTTGCACCATTTGTATAATGTTAGGTGCAATTTAGAAGTTGTTAGCCGTGACGGTTAGCCTTACGATGCTAGAGTCAGCACCAATAAGTGTAGGCCTTGAATAATCAGACATGGTCCGAGCTTCATTACCATTGTTATCCATGTGTGGTGGATTTTCTTGCTCAATGAATTGGGTATTGGTCTCTTCACCCTCTTCCTTAATCTCAATGATTGACTCGTCTTCAATGGTAGCCACAATTTGTCTAGGTCGCACTCTCAAATTTTGAAGGGCAGTTCTCTCAATTTTAGGATCAAGTTCTACCAAATCTTCCGAGTTGCTTCGAGTCATTCACTGCAAGGGTAAGAAATATAGAATCAATTGCAGCTCTAGCTAATGAAAATAAACAATGAAAACAAAAGAAAAAAAATGGTTAAAGTAATAAAGCAACTAGTGTTCTTAATATCGAAAGTCCCTGGTAGCGGTGCCAAAAACTTGATATCAAGCAAGTGCACCTATCAGTTTTAATATAGCGGATGTGAGTCCGAGTCGATCCCTCAGAGACTTCGAGTACTAATATTAACCTTAGCTTTATTATCTAACCGGGAAATTATGAAAGTTTGAATTAATTAAAAATACTAAAATTAACAAACTACTTTAATTATAAGACTTAATTAAGCAATTGAAAAAGCGATAAAATTAAGAACGACTTTAAGAAAGTAATAACGCATTTAAGAATTATTTCCCCTAGAGTTAATCATGTGATCGCTTAAAATATATTCAATTCGGTTTTTATTATTCTTGACCGGAGGGATTTACAACTAAAGTTAATACCTTTCTCAAGCATATTAACCCTAATCCTAAATTATTTATCGGAATCTCTTCACTTAGTAATATAATTTAGAATTGCATTAATGTATAATGAATTCCCATACAAATAATTAACTTTCCAGAAGAAACATGTATCTTATCTCTAAGTATACATGTAATTCTCTCCAATTATGTAAAGATCTAATTATACATGTAATTTCTCAATCAACATAACAATTAAACGACATAATTGAATCAAGAAAAGATAGAAACTTTATTGAAAATTACAAATCAACCCAAGAGTCACATGAAACCCTAGGTTCCATAATCCTAAATACACGAATTCTAAGCTATCATAATGAATCTAAAAACAAGTTCCATCAAAAACATAAAATAAAGCATGAAAAACCCCTTTAATTGATGAAATCTCTCTAATCTTGAAGTCGGTGTTGTTCTCGCCTTCTCCTTTTCCTTCTCCTCAAGTCTCTTGTCTTCTCTCATGTCTCTTCTTCTCTTTTGAAACCCTAATATGTCCTTTTATAGTATATCAAAAGGTTTTCGTTTTCTTTACCAGATACGACCTGGGACATGACCGTATCCCTTGCCCGTGTAACTTTCTGCCCCTGGCCAATTTTTTCTGCATGGACTCTATAACTTCAAAACTTCATAACTTCTTCGTTTGAACTCCAAATTAAGTGAAATTTGATTCCTTTTCTTCGTTTTCAATCCTAGAATGTGTTCAAACCTAGAAATCAAAATTTTACTCAATTAAGTATCAATTTCTTTAAAGAAAACCAAAAATGTAAGGAAAATACTATAAAATCACCATATGAAATATGTTTAAAATCCGAGTTATTAGGTTGCCTTACCTCCAGCTACGCCCAGGGAAGAAGCTGTTTTACGACCTTTTGGATTCAGTCAAAAGTTGGCAAGATGAGTATGTGGTGGTTGAACTACCCGAAGAGGCGGACTTCTGGACTCGATAGATCAAGATGGTCCATACTAGAGGTGAGAAGGGGCTTAGTCCCAGCGATGCCGAAGTTGCCCAAGAGATCCTAGTCTTAATGGCACTATGATACGGCTGGAGATGAATGTTGTGAAGACTATGGAGAGGTATTTCTGGTACCCGATCTTTGAGCTCTTCCCCAGCATGAAGAAAGTTGTGGTGGAGAAATAGGCCGAAGGTACAAGTATTTCCGATACTCAATCAAGTTGTGCTAATGTTAAGGTGCTTCCTTCGATGCTTGTAAGATAGGAGGACTCCCTTAGCTGTGCCAATTACAGTGTTGTTTTGTGAATGGTATTTGTAGTTTCTTTTGGTTTGTTCTTATTTTCCTTCTCTACATTTCAATTGAGTTTCTTACAGGCAAAAATTTAGACTTAAGGATGCCTCGTCCCTTTATGGACGACTAGATGAGCCGACGCCAGGCACGGACCAAGGCAGACCTGCCAAAGGCAAAAGTAATAAGGCTAAAGCCAGGGCTTGGGGAGACCAACAAAGTACGGCCGAGGTCTATTCCTTAAGGGACTCCATTCAGCATCTGGGACGACCCTGTAGATGTAGAGCCCTTGGGTGTGGCTCTAGTGGCTCTTACCCTCACGCCTTCTACCAAGCCCATTGTCAGAGGCAATGAAGGTACCAAAATGGAAGGGCCCAATGTGTAGATGCTTTCCCTTCTAAGGGCAAGGGAGGAAGAGATTGAGTAAGGGGGTACCCTTCCTCAAGCTGCTAGCTAGAAGCGCAAGGCTCGCAAGATAACCAAGGAGCTAGGTCTTGGAGTAAAGAAGCAAAGGCCCTTGGTACGGGTACCTTTGAGTAAGGGGAAGTGGAATGAATGGCCCATGGCTCATCCCTATCAAAGCGTCAACAACATAGGGGATGCATTTTTTAAAGTCTTCAACAATTTTAGGCTAATGGGGATAGGGTTGGAGTCATTCCAGGAAGTGTCGTACACTTCCCATGATGAGGAGCTCTTGAAGGGAGCCCTAGAGTTAGAAATGAAGAGGGTCTAAGGGAAGCTCCTCAAGCCGAAGTAGGATGGCTCTAAGCTTGCAAAAAGTTCAAAATAAGTAATGAGGAAAATGCATGAAAGCATAGTGACGAATGAAAGATAAGCAAAACCTATAAACATCTCCAGAGAATACAACGTATCAATAGAACTTTCGAGGACTCATGGCATAATTCGATAAGATATACAAATTGGTCCAGTGACGTTACTCAACACTTAACTTTACTCAAGGGAAAGGATAAGAGTGATACCAAGCATAAAAATAACAAAGTGTTTACACCAGGAAGGAAAAATACTCAAAGTGTATTAATTATATCTATTTACCTCTAGCTTACAAATACAAAGGGTATTTTTACCTAAGCATTTAAGGTAACTTACCTAAAAGGAAAAAGACAAAATAGGTGTTACCCTAAAGTAGTAATGTACAATAATACAAAAAGGTAAAAATGAATATTCACAAAAGAAATAATTAGTGAGGCGGATTCTACATGTTGTCTTATACATGTAAGGATGCTATATTGGTGAGGTCATTAGAAGATGCGGACAAAATAATACGACCAGCTAGCTTGTCCAAACAAGGATGGCTTATATATTCTAAGGTCTCTCTCTCGACATGGCGATAAGGGTAATGCTGAGTAAGTAATTAGGCATAAGGGAAGATTGGATGTTATCTTGACCATCCGTTTCTTGGCATTCTATTTGTGAGAGATTGACAGTCATTCGGTATGACTTAAAGACTGACTTAGCAAGGAAGTACTCAACATCTGTAGGAGTTGACTAGAGTAAAAGAATTTGTCTCATTGTTTCTGGGTTTATTTGGATTTAGGATCAAATCCGGATGGTTTTCGATCAGTTTTCCATCAAAGTGATATGGACTGAGGTCAGCAATCTTAAAGGTGTCAAAAATCCCATAATCCTTTGGTAGCTCGAACCTGTAAGCATTGTCATTGATGTTCTAGAGGATTCTAAAAGGGTCCCTTATGCCTTCGAATAATTTATTCTTCTTTTTGCTCGGGGAACCATTCCTTACTAAAGTGCAGCTATAGCAAGTCTACTAACTGGAATTGCTTAGCCATCTTACCCTTGGTCTTCTCTTGCATTCTTCTAACAGCTTGGTCGATGTGCCGAATGACCTTATCGTATATGTGTTGAAGGGATTATACTCTGGCCGAGGTGTTAGGATCCTCTTACGTGAGTATTAGTATAGAGATGTAGTCAAGGGTCAACTCAGGATTGAATCCATAGACCACCTCGAAGGGAGTCTATTTAGTGGTGTCATGTATTGTTCGATTATAAGTAAACTCGACCACTGGCAAGCAGACATCCCAATCAACTAAGTTCTTGCCTACTGTAGCTCAAAACAGTGATCCTAAAGTGCGATTGACCATCTTTGTTTGGCCATTAGTTTAGGGGTAATATGAGGTACTGAAGAGTAATTTGGTCCCCAACCGATGTCATAAGGTTCTCCAAAAATGGTTCAAGAACTTCTGGTCTTTGTCGGAGACTACACTTCTCAGCACGCCCTGTATCTACATAAACTCCTATAAGAAGAGAGAAGCAATAACCAAAACGTCATTAGTCTTGGTGCAAGGCATAAAGTGTGCCATCTTACTAAACCTATCCACAATTACCATTACAGAATTTTTGCCTTGGGTAGTTCGCAACAGTTCGAGAATAAAGTCCATGCTCAATTCAGTCCACAGCTTAGTTGCAACAAGTAGGGGCATTACTCTCCCTTGCTTGGCTCGACACTTGGCCTTCTTACATACAACATAGCTTTCAACAATTTAGTACACATCTCTCCTCATTCTCGGCCAAAAGAATCGGCCCTTCAACAATTCATAGGTTCTCCTTTCTCTAAAATGTCCAAAGAGTCCTCCACTGTAAGCTTCCCTAATCAATAACTCCCTTAAGGAACAAGTTGGCACGCATAGTGTCCCACTTTGAAAAAAGTTTCTATTCTCCACATGGTACTCGTCCACTATTCTCCCATCAATACATCCTGCAAGTATGGGTCCAAAGTGTAGATCCTCAAAATACTACTCCTTGATATGTGCAAACTCAAACAGCCAGGTTTACCGTTCAAATAAAAGTACATGCCTTCTCAAAAGAGCATCTGCAACTACATTACTCTTTCCCTACTTGTATTTTATTACAAATATGAATCCTTTAAGGAATTCAACTCATCTTGCCTGTTGCTTCGATAACTTGGTCTGATTTTAGATATACCTCAACGATTCATAGTCAATATATATGACAAACTCTCTTGGCAATAAATAGTGTTTCCATACTTACAGTGCTTAGATCAATACCAAAAGTTCTTTATCATATACAGAGTAATTCAACTGGGGTCTTTGGAGCTTCTTACTATGGAAGGCAATTTGTTAACCTTCCTGCATTAAGACAGCACATATTCCAATGCGTAACGCATCATATTCCAACTCAAAAATTTTATCAAAGTCAATTAACACTAACACCGAGGTAGAGGTTAATCTTCCTTTTATCTCAGCAAAACTACTCTCCTCCTTTTCTCCCCATCGAAAGTTAATGTTGTTCTTTATTAAATCGATAAGTGGTGCGACGAGCTTGCTGAAATTCTTGATGAACCACTTATAGAATGAAGCCAATCTATGGAAACTTCTCACGTTGGCACAAATAGTAGGAGTTGACCACTCGACAATTGCTCAGATCTGCTCATCATCAACTTGTAAGCCTTCTCCATTGACTACATAGCCCAAGAATAACACTTCCTCCTAGCAAAAGCAACATTTGTTTAGATTACCAAATAGTCTCTCGAAACGAAGGATATCCAAGATTGCTCTAAGATGTTTACAATGACTTGATATATCAATACTGTAGACCAGGATGTCGTTAAAGTACACCATCACACCTTTCCCTATAAGATGTCTTAGCACATGGTTCATTAGTCTCATGAAAGTTCTCAGGGCATTCAACAAGTTGAAGGGCATGACCACCCATTCGTAAAGTCTACATCGAGTCTTGATGGCAATCTTCCACTCATCTCTTGGTCTCATACGGATTTGATGGTAGCTAGATTTAAGATCAATCTTGTTGAAAGTCTTGGCTCTACTGAGTTCATCCACTATGTCTTCTAGCCTCAAGACCGGATACATTTATTTGATTATGATCTTGTTCACAACTCGGTTGTTTACACACATCTACCAGGTTCCATCCTTCTTTAGCATTAGAAGCACCAGTACAGCGTAAGGGCTGAGACTTTCTCTGACATATCCTCTCTCAAGCAACTCATTGACTTGGCATTGAAGCTTAAAAGCCTATTTGGGATTCATCTGATAGGTAGGCTTATTCAGTAATGCGATACCGAGTACTAAGTCAATGCAGTGCTTATGCCTCAAGTTGAGAGTAATCCTTTAAGTAACTGTTCCTAGAATAGATCGACATACTCGCTCAGCAATTCCTTGATATCCTAGGAGAGCTTACCCCGCTCCTTCATTTCCAAAAGTTGCTTAACCAACATAAGGGTTGGTTCGTCTGCTTTGATGGCCTCTTGAAGCTCAGCTCTACTCATCACTAGAGCCTTCTTCTATCCATGAGCAAGTTTTGTCTGCAACATATAAACTTCTCTCGGCGGCATCGAGTTCAGTGTAATCTTCTGGTTATCCTTCTCGAACATATATATGCTCTTATAGCCATCATAGATGACTCTCTTATCAAACAACCACGACCTACCCAGCAACACATAGGAATCGTACGAAGGCAGTATGTTATAGAGAATCTAGTTAAAGTAATTCCCCATAGTGATCAGCAGTAGTATTTGCCAAGTGACATGTAATGCTCCTTTTTTACTTAACTAGTGCAACTTGTACGACCTTAGATGTGCAACAGTCGGCAACTTCAATTTTGAAACAACATTGGCTGATGCCACATTTGTGCAGCTTCCACTATCTATGATGAGGGCACATACCTGATCATTCACTTTACAAGTGGTATCAAACAAGTTCTCTCTCTGCTCTTCCTCTCGTAAGGGTTCTATGTTCATAGTTCGTTGAACAACCATGAGTAACATATTCAAGTCCTCAACAAACATGTCCTCCTTAATCAGCTTTTTCTCAGCATTTTCTTTCTTAATAGGAAACTCCTCCTCCTCAGGTTCCTCATTTGTACTTTCTACTTTTAGCTTCAGGATGTCTCCCTTAATGACCATCATTCTTCAGCTCAAGCACTAAGCAGCCATATGTCTAAACCTTTCACACTTAAAATATTTGATCTAGCTCATCTTTCTTTTAGAACCTTGCCCCTTCTCATAAGTTTGGATTGGCACTTCATTGTCAGATTGGCCTTTCTGCTCGACTCGGTACTCGATAGAGTTCAGTGACTTCCCAGTCCGGATCGATTAGTCGGCGTTCTGGTCGATACTCAGTGTTTTTTCTACCTCTCCACTCATTGGCCAATCCTAACAACTTCATCCATTGTGGTGAATCTTTGAAGCTCTACAATATCCTGAATATCACCTCTTAGTCCAGTAATGAACCTTGAGACTATTCGAGCTAGTGGTTCTTCCATTTCATAACAGATCGTAAGCATTTGAAATTCATGAACATACTTGTTAACAGTTCAACCTCCTTGTCTCAACTTATAAAGCTGAGTGAAAGTATCTTGAAGATAAGTTTCCGGCACGAATCTGTTTCTAAGTATTCTCTTCATCTCCGACCAAGTATTAATCTCTCGGTATCCCTCTCGTCTCCTCATGGCCTAAAAATTATTCCACCACATGACGACGTATCCGAAGAACTTAATAGCAATAGTTCTCACATTGTCATAATCCCCATATTGATGGTAATCAAACACATACTCTACCTTCTTTTCCCATTCTAAATATTCATCAATATTCCCAGATCCATTGAAACTCAAAATCCAAAACGTTACATGATCGAATGCTCTGGAGATTCATACATGCTCTTCTTCAAAATACTCTTCTTCTTCCTCGTCTCCTATTTCTACAAAATCAATCCTTCTCCTCACTTATCCACCAACTCTCCACCTTAAATAGGTCGAATTGGGTTCTGACCTCTAATAGGCTGAGCAACTTGTGGGGTATTTTGCGTGACCTCAATGGGTCGGTAAGACAATGCATGAAAAACTCGAGTTAAATCCTCCAAGAGTTTAACTACCTCATCAAGTCTCTTATCAGTGCTTTTAGGAGTTCCCTGAGACTATCGTCCATGGTGGACAACTCTACTGTCATTACCAATACCAACATTCATACTCGGATCAATCATTTTTCCTTACAAATTTAAAGCTTAAACAAACACATCAGGAAATTAACGGTTAACAACACAGCACTCAAATAAACACAGTAACTTACTCCATTTTACACACGCAAAACAAAGTATGACAAAACTTTAAAAACACACGTCAACTCAAACAAAACCTCTACTTTGATACCAAGATAGTGTGAACCGTAACCAAGAATTGATAGGGTTGGTTGCTAGATTGGTCCAAACTTACAAAAAGCTCAAAGGGAGTAATGAAGAAAATACATGAAAGAACAATGACAAATGAAAGCTAAGTAAAACTCACAAATAGCTCCAAAGGATATGACGTACCAATAGAACTTCTAAGGACTCACGACACAATTCAATATGGTGCAAGAATTGGTCCAATGAGGTTACTCGCCACTTAACCTTACTCAAGTGAAAGGATAAGAGTGATACCAAGTGTAAAACAATAGAATGTTTATACCAGGAAGGAAAAATACTCAAGTGTATTAATTATATTTGTCTACCTCCAGCTTATAAATACAAAGGGTATTTATACCCAAGAATTTAGGGTAACTTACCTAAAAGAGAAAAGACAAAATGGGTGCTACCCTAATATAGTAATACACAACAATACAAAAGGGTAAAAATGAATATTCACAAAAGTAATAATTAATGGGGTGGATTCTATACGTGGTCCTATACACGTAGAGATGCTATACTAGTGAGGTCGTTAGAAGATACGGACAAAACAATATGGTCAACTGGCTTGTTCAAGCTAGGATGGCTTATGTTGTCCGGGGTTTCTCTCTCGATATGGTGGCAAAGGTGATGCCGAGTAAATGGTCAAGCATGAAGGAGGATTGGATGTTGTCTTAGCCATCCATTTCTCGGCATTCTATCTACAAGAAATTGGTAATCATTCGGTACGACTTAAGGAGTGACTCGATAAGAAAGGACTCGGTTTCGGCTAGAGTAAAAGAATTCGTCTCTTCAAGCCTTTCAGTCCTCAAGCTCGGCTGCGAATCAAAGAACCAGTAACTCGATTCCCATAAAGGTCCATGCGAATGATCTAATACTGCGATACCGGACGCTTAGCTATCAGGCTTTGACGGGGTCTTACACCTCCGGTAACTGGGTTATCCTTAAAGGGCTCTTCCAAGAAGGTAGGGATGACCCCATATAGATAGTAGGCTACTTGAGCATGCTGATGCAATAGGTAACTTTTTGTTGCTCCTGTGTTGTCGTGCTTTTATTTATCATTCTATTAATGGTGGGCTTCATTTTTAATTTTCAGTACCACGACCAATTGTTGCTTCAACCAAACAAGTCTAATGCTGCCCAAAAAGAGGTAAAGGGCTTTCGAGAGGAGTTGCATCGACACGAGAAGTACTTGCTAGAGGCAGAGACTTCTAATAAGAGGTGCTTAAAAAAATTTACCAAGGCTAACAAGTGCCTATGCCGCTTTATTGTGCAAGTAGCAAAACTTAAGGCAAGGCTCAAGGAAGTAGAGTGGGAGAAAGACAATGCTGAAGAGGCAGCCAAGAAGACTAACGACTTGAAGGATCAGCTAGAGATTAAGCAAAAGACAAAGACAAAGGTTTGTCTCTCTCAGAAGTTGGATGAAGAAGACAAGACTCGAGCCAGACTCAAGAAATAAAATGCTAAGCTAAAGGCGTCCATAGCTAGGTTGCAAACCGAGTTGGCAATGAAGGCATCTAAATGCAAGGGTGTTAAGGCCACTTTACTGGAGCTAGCTATTTTAAAGGTCGGTTTGGAGTAACAGGTTGAGGAGTTATGAGACAAAGTTTTAGGGATGGGAGAGAACATCTCCAAGATAGAGAGTAGGGAGGTCCTTAGCAATGCTACCTCTAAGAAGGTAATCGCTAACTACAGGAAGATCGAAGAGTAGTTAGATGAGCTAGAAGACCTGACCACTGACTCCACCCACTACACTTAGAGGGAGGGTCTCTCTCACTATCCGAACTTGGACTTAAGTTTCCTTGACTTTCTAAACTTACTGACCTTCAACAAGAAAAGGGAAGCCTTAGCCTGAGAAAGAGAGACCACCCAAGTGGCCTTTGATGATGTAGGCACTCCTTCTACTACTAGGGCCGCTTTTACATTCGCTTCTACCCTAGTAGCCTAGTAACCTAGTAGGAGGTTGCCCTCGAAGTAGTTCTTAAAGACCATCCATCCGTGAGCAATCTTCCTACTGCTCCTAGTTCGCATTCCTTAAGCCTTGCTCTAAGTTAAAGCCTACCGCCTGAAGCACCAATGAATCAACGCTATGAGCAAATAGATCCTTGGACTTTTTTTAATTATCGAAGTTAGCTGATCCAAGGAGTAAGGATATGTATTTCTCTTTTTTTTTATAACATGTAAGTCGGGCCAAGATGTTGGCCTTTACTAGTGTAATTCGACAATCAATGAATGAATAGATGAATATTTTTGAAACATCCTCTCCTGTTTTGTGTCTGAATATATCTGCTTCGCAAGGAGAGTTTACCTTTGCTATGTTTAACCATTGGGGAACTTCCTTTGTCTAAGGGGTATTTCCCATTACTAAGGTTACATGAGAGGTCAGGTCAATAGCATTCTAACCTACCTAGTATAGGGGAGTTCCTTTGTGCAAGGGGTATTTTCCCTTGCCAAGATTACCCTAGTGGGGGTCAAGTCAGTGGCATTCCAACTTGCTTAGTATAGGGGAGCTCCTCTATGCAAGGGGTATTTTCCCTTGTCGAGGTTATCCTAAGGAGGGTCAAGTCGGTGGCGTTCTAACCTACCTAGTAGAGCATCTATGTGCCTGTTCAAACATTTAGATGGAAAATAAGAAAAAGGGAACGAGAGAGACAAAAGTAGTTAATCATTATCAAATAAGTTTTGATTTCATCATTCTAGAAAAATGTATATGATAAAATGCTAATCAAATAAAGCCGGAGATTATTGGCCTTCCATGTACACGAGATGAGCTCACCATCTAATCTTTCCAACCTGTATGCTCCATTGCCCAATCTCTTCTTGACTCTAATCGGGTCGTCCCAATTGAGGTCTAGCTTACCTTACCCTTTGCATGAACCTGTAGCTTCTAGTTTTCGGCACACTAGGTCGCCAATCTTAAACTCCATGTGTCTAACCTTCTAATCGTAATACCGAAGGGCCTGATGTTGGTATGCAATTACCCTAACAACAGCAAGGTCTCTGATTCCCTCGATAGTCTCAACATTCACTTGCAGCAGTGAGTCATTAAAGGTAGTGTCAAAACTTTAAGTGTGGATATTAGGGAGCTCAAGTTCGATGGGGAGGACTGCTTCCAACCTGAAAGTAAGGTTGAAGGAGGTCTCACCCATAGAAGTGTGGTGGGTAACCCTATACCCCCATAAGATATTGGGCAGTTCATCAGCCCAAGTGCCTTAAGATCGGTCCATGCGCTTCTTCAAGCTATCCAAAATGAACTAATTGATTGCCTCCACCTATCCATTTGATTGAGGGTAGGTAACCAAGGTAAAATATAAGGTGATGTGGTGCTTAGCGCAAAACTCCCTAAACTTAGGGTTATTGAATTGTCGGCCATTGTCCATGATAAGGGCATAGGGGACCCCGAACTAGGAGAATGTTGTTTTTGACAAAAGATTCAACACTTCTCTCCGTGATTCTGGCCACTACTTTAGCTTCCATCTACTTCGTGAAGTAATTAACGACAAAAATTATAAACTGCTGTCCACCTGAAGCTTTTAGGAAGGCGCTAAGGATATCAATCCCCCATTGCGCGAACGGCCATGGGCTTGTCAAGGGTTAGAGGGTGATGATGGGTGTGTGACTGATTAGGGCGTGGTTCTAGCACTAAAGACACTTCTAGGCTATGGCCTTTACGTCTTGCCTCATGGTGGGCTAGCAATACCTAAGCTATAGAGTTTGTAGGTAAAGGGCTTGAAACTGAATATGGTTACTACATACTCTAGTGTACAACTCTTCCATAATGCGTAGCCCTTCCCCTTCTCGGAGGCATTGGAGTAGAGGGAAACTGACTCCCCTATGACACAAGACGCCATTGATTACCGTATAATTAGTGGTGTGGTACCAGAGCTTCTTTACCTCCCTCTTATCTTCCAGCAGAGTACCCTACTCTAAATAACTCCAAATAGGATCCATCCAACTCAACTCTGGTGTTACTGCGATTAGTTCCAAAACTTCAGCCATGCCTAGAGTTATGCTTTTTTCCAACAAGTACTCGATGAAGATCTTGCTATCCTTCACCTTGAGCTTCCATATACCAGTAGAGGCAAGCTTGAATAGCTGGTCTACTGTAGAATATTCCAATCGAGGGATCTTCTTAATGTCCCATGAAGGGAACTATGCTAGGAGGCTCTTTACTTTCTCAAGATACCTCGCCATAGTATCATCTCTAGCCACGTATTCGCCTCAAACTTACTGGATAACTAGCATAGAGTCTGAGAAGATTCACAACTACTCAACATCGATCTCCTTGGATAGCTTAAGACTGGTGATAAATGCCTCGTATTTGGACTTATTATTACTGGAATCAAATTCGAACTTAAAGGCATAGTAGATGGTGACCTTATGCAGGCCAGTTAGAATAAGACCTGCACCTCCACCGCTCTAGGTAGATGATCCATTGATATGAAGAGTCCACACCGACTTGTCATCGCCTAGTGATGTTTCCTCCTCTCTTATATATTTTACCATGTAGTCAAATAGCACCTATGCCTTGTAGGCCATTCGTAGCTAATACTAGATTCCACACACGCTCAATTCTATTGCATACTTCATCATCCATCCAAACATGTCAAGTTTCTGCAGCATGGTGTATAGTAGTAGATTCGTGAATATGATCACCTGGTGCGCCTAGAAATAGGGCCTCAACCATCTAGCTGTGATGACAATGGCTACGGTAACTTTTTCTGCCCGGGTGTACTTGACCTCAAGCCCATGCAATAAATGGCTAACGTAATATACTGGCCTGTATTCTCTTCCCTCTACTTTGACCAATACAGAGGAGAGTACCCAATCACTTATGGCCAGGTACAAGAACAGGTCCTCCCCTTGGATAGGCTTGAAGAAGACCAATAGACGAGTAAGGAAGTCCTGGAGCTACTGAAAGGTGGTCGCGCACTCAAGAATCCATTCAAAACCCTTGGGATTTTTGAGGATTTTAAAGAACTTTGGGCATCTGTCTATACTCTTAGAGATAAATCTACTCAGGGCAGCTACCATGCCAGTGAGTTTCTATATGTCTCAGACTGAGTTAGGAGGCTTCACTCCCTTAATGACTGTGATCTTCTCAAAGGTAGCCTCAATACCTCTCTATATGACCAAAAATCCAAAAAATTTGCTAAAGCTGACTCCGAAGATGCACTTTTGGGGGTTTAACTTCGTGTCATCAATGTATACCTCCATATTACACCCGATCTAGGGCTTGAAGAGCTTTGTCACCATTTGGCGGTATATGGTCTTAGCATTTTTAGTTCAAATGGCATTATGATGTAGCAATATGTGCCATAATCAATGATAAAGGAGGTACAAACTTCGTCCTTCAAGTCCATTTTGATCTAGTTGTACCCCAAGAAGGCATCCATAAAGCTTAGCAGGGCATATTCTAACATATAATCGACAAGCCAGTCGATCTTAGGGAAAGGGAACCAATCTTTAGGGTAGGCTTTGTTGAGGTCGATATAATCGATACACATACGCCACTTCTTGTTCTTCTTCTTAACCAATCCCACATTCGCCAGCCATGTCGAGTACTTTTCCTCCCTCACGAAGCTGGCTTTAAGCAACTTCTATGCTTCCTCTTCAATTGCAACCTGCCATTATAAAGCAAAATGTCTCTCTTTCTGTTTAATAAGCTGCACTGCAGTATCAATGTTGAGGTTATGGGTCGCCAAGTCGGGGGAAATTCTGGGCATATCCGATGCCGACCAGGCGAATCTATCTGAATTTGCCGATAAGAGAACAATGATTTCATCCTTCACTTCAACTAAAGTCTCAATCCCAACTTTCATGGTCTGATCAAGTGAGCTTCCAATCTGGACATATTTTGTCTTTTCTCCGAGCTTGCCCCTCTCGGCTTACCTCTCCTACAAGCCTATTTCTAGGGTGAAGACGTTATCTCCTTTAGCCGCCCTAATGAATAGCTCTCGTGAGAGCTTCTAATCACATCTGCATACTTCCACCCCAGTTAGGGTCGAGAATTTGACCTTTAATTGAAGGGAAGAAGTGATCACTCCAAACGCGTTTAAGCTTAGTATTCCTAAGAGCACATTGTAAAGGGAAGGGCAATTGATCACAATGAACTCTACAGGTCGTTGTGCTACGTGGTCGTCATCGCCAAGTTCTATATCCATTGTGATGATACCCCTAGCTTGGATAGTACTTTCGTTGAAGCCAGTCAGGTTATGATGGTATGGCTTCATTTTTACTAGCAACTTCTTCCTCATCTTCTCTTATGAATGGAAGAAGAGTATGTCGATGGAGCTACTAGTGTCCACCATAATCCTTAGGACCTCAAATTCTGAGATCCTTACCCCCTATCACTAGGGCGTCTTAATGAAGTGTATCAACCCTTTCAATGTCTTCGTCGAAGAAGGAGATGGAAGTGTCTAACTTATGTCTCTTCTCCCTTATAGCTAGCACCTCTAATAGGGCGTTAACCTAGCTGCTAGTGCTCGTCTGGCTCTTAAGGTGTGGCTCCCCTATGATCACGTTAATGACACCATTAGGGGTACAATCATTGTGAAAGTTGTTATTCTACTCCATATGGGCATCCTCAATCCATCACCTTCAAGGTACCCTATCTCCATCATCATCAAAATGATCGCCATTCTTCCGATAGACTATAAGCCGCACTGAATGGCATATTTGAGGGCATTCTTCAATTGGAAGCATTCGTCGGTGGTGTGGTTGTAGTCTCCATGGAACTAATAGTATTTGTCAAAGTTCCAACAAATAGGGTTGCCCAGCATTTTCTGTGGCGTCTGGAGCAAGTTTCAGTGCTTCGCTTCATAATAAACTTAAGCAATAGGCCTATTCAGAGACATGTACTGGGTGTAAATGGGAGGGAGGAATGAGTCGCGCTCAACTCGGTACTTCTTCTTGCCAAAGCTCTCCCCCTCCGATCTACTTGACATCCTACCGCTGAAGCAATCCTTTACAAACAATTTTTCCTTATCATGCTTTCCGCTCAACCTTTTTTGGTCGGCGTCATGCCTGGTGCAAATCTTGTCTTCCTAGTCGATATAGTTCTAAGCTTTATTTCAAAAGTCAGCTAAGATCTTTAGCTTGCTCTTCGTCAGCGATCGAAAAAAATCTCCCAAAGGTTAGATGTTAAGCTAGGCTGCATGGACAACGACCCCCTAGTCTAACTAAGAGATCTCAACCACAACATTGTTGAACTAGGGCAAGTAATCTTGTAAGGACTCACCTTCACCCTACCTTACTAGGTACAAGGACAATGTATCATTGGATAAAGACTTAGTAGTAGTGAAATAGATGTTGAACCTCCACGCCAGCTCATCAAAGGAGCTAATGGAATTCTTAGGGAGATGGTTAAACTATGTCCGAGCTGCCTTCCTCAAAGTACCTAGGAAGGCGTTGCACATTATAGCATCTCTATGACCGTGAAGGTATGAGGGTACAAAAGTGGAGAAGATGGTCATTAGGGTCGCCTATACCATTATACTAGTCTAGAGACGAAAGTTTACCGTTAGGGAGTAGCACTTCTTCTTGGAACCAACCCGACGTCACCAATAGCCTTGCTCGTTTAAGTTAGCATCGTCTATCGCGAAAGCTCATCGTACAGCCAAATGAGCATGCACTCCCTATGATTCGATTTCTTGTTTATTACCAACCAGAGCTTGGTCGCTAGTAGCCGTAGACCTAGCTAGCTGCTAATGCAATGGTGAGTCAAGTTGCGGATCCCTGCTATTCTACTATTGTTGTTGGATGTTGTTCTGCCTAATGTAAGCATTCGAAGCTTTAGGAAGGTAAGTTTGCAAGCTATACCACTTCATTTCATCTAAGCAAGCTCAGAGCAACCTGTTTTACACCTCATACTCTTCAGCCAGGTGTTCCATGTGCTCTAAGCACTCCTCTAGAGCAGCCCTTGGGAGGGGTCGATTGCCCCCAGGTTGGTTATTTACCAACTATTGATTTTCTTGCTCATCGCATTGATATTTAATGTCAAAAGAATTGCTTATGGGGTACATGTTTAATGTGTTTGGGCTTTTAGGTGGAAGAATTCAACTTTCCTACAAATGGCATCAAATGTCGTCTTTAGGTTCTTATTGGTAAGTGATTAAGCTTTATACGTATAAGGCCTACAAAGAAATTCACAATAAAGGGATGCTAGGGGGTTGTCCGGCATGACCACTCCAATACTTAAGTTAGCAGTGGGATCTTGAGCATAGGACGTAGTGTAGGAAAGTGTGCAAACTTGGTGTGCAAAGTCTATAGAGCTTTACCATTAGGTAATAACTCAGTATTTATAGTGGAGTAGAACCAACAGTTAAAGGTCAGTTGATGGGAGAGATTTTCTCTCGCAAGTGTAGGAGAGTAAAATCGTTATGCCTGACGTATCCTACTTATTCATGATGTAGCTGTTTCATCCTTATCTTACACATTATGGTCGTTACAAGGCCTACTGGGCTTAATCTGTACTTACCTAAGGCTTAAGCTCATAGGAGTGAACCCTAGGCCATAAGACATGTCGGATACAATCAAACTGGAGAGACTCATATTCAAAGTGCCCTATCAACAAAATCTGTAGTTGATATATTGCCAAAAATATGATAGTGGACATGGCTTCTCATTATTGTTTTAAGGGGTCAAATTTATAGGTCATTAGAAAAAATAAAAAAGTATATTGCCTTAAGAAAATATTCTTCTAATAAGCTTAAAATTAGCACAATCATAATAGTGGTACGAAATAATAAACTAAAAAAATTATATATGTGTAATAAATAAATTTGCAATATTAGCACTAGACTCATGAATTACTATCCATTAATAAAATAAAGTATCTAACTACATAGGTGCACTAAGCAATAGTTCAATTACTTCATGATATTACACACTACTGACCTAACTATTTGAAACGTACAATCAATTACATAATATTTAGACTCCATCTAAAGAACTTTTGTTAGGAGACAAAAACACAAAGGCTAAATTTGTTGTACTAAATATTGGGCTAAACCTACTATTTCTTTGGGTTTAACTTCGTAGGTTTGGTAACATTCCCTGGGAAGTCTGTTTCATGATGTGGATGACTTAGAGTGATTTGGTTTATAGGCCCAAAATAGGGATGTTGAATCAATTCATTCTCTCCCAACTTTTTTCAGGCTCACATACTCAATATGATTAGTTACCATCTTGGGTTATAGTGAACTCTCTAAGGTAAGTAACCTTAATTCTATTCATTAGCTAATAAAGATTATCCAATGGATATCATTGAGTTCAAGAGTTTATAAATACAACCATGTCTTCGCATTAGTCACTTTTAGAAGCTGTAGGAATTAGGGAAACACCATAAAACTGTAAAATTTTTGCTTTAATGAATCAAATAAGGCTAAAACAAATGATAATTTATGATTCAATCAAAAACAACGAGTTCAATCCTTTAGAGCTCCTTCAATAACACTAATGTGTTTTAGCTACTATGATAGTTTATTCCTCTTCCCAGCCACTTCTCTCTGAGTCCTCTATTCAAGCATTGTGTACATGTCACTCCTTTGAGATTAGGTACAGCATAAGACTCAAGCAACAATACATGGTGGCATCAACCAAAAACCTTACATCTACTCTCCCCAATATATCTGAAGCCAACACTTGCCAACCCCTTATGTTGGAGATGTAAAGCAAAATTTGTTATCTATTCATAGCCTCTTAACATGGGTTGACCTCCAACATCAATTGGAAAGAGTCATCCTCTGTTCTCGACCAATCAAAGCCAAAAGGAAATCACAAAGATTTATTGATCGGGTGCCTATATACTCTAGATGTGAGTCACTGATGTCAAATACATTAACAATTAGACATTTAACGTCCAGGCAATCTTGTACCAATGCCATCAAACTTCTTGGTGAAACAAGAACACCAATTTCAACCCTTTAATTTCTTGAGTTTCTTATAGCTTTGAACAACAATTTCTAGTCCGCTCTCTGTAATGACATTTCTTGTCTGAATGAACTCGAAGTTGGGCATTTCTGAATCAGAAGCATGTGATGCTCTTGATCGCTGTTGGAATACTAAAGATCTAACCCAAGTATTAAAGAAGGTAACTGAAATTTATGAGACCAACATATATCCAATATTACAATATATCATTGTGTGCTTTGTAGATAAATGACAATACGAATTGGCTATTAAGTCAGCTATTGAGAGCTAGAATAATAACCAAATTAACATGAGACATGCTACCACATTGCATTAGAGTCCAATATCCTCGACCTTTTGGATACGAAAAGAGTCCAATATCCTCGACCCTTTGGATACGAAAAGAGTGCCTGAAAATTCATGGTCATTGTATGGACCGTGCCGATGTGTCACAAGGAGTCATGATGGTGAGTTGAGGTTGAAACGTTATGACGTATTCAGGCATTAAAATTACAGAATACTGTACCATTTTATAATTTTATAATAATTTTTTTTAGTTAAGAGAGATGGAAAGCTTTTATAGAATTATTAATTTTAATATATTTAATTTTATAATTTATAAGTTTATCAATTTTATATAATTTTATATACTAGCTTAAAAACATTCGAAATAACAATAAAATTGCAATTAATTAGGAAAGAAGCCCGCCCAGTCCATCCTACTTTTAGTGATGCTAGTTACTCGACAATGACACTCTTAACCCTCCCTATTGATGGCAAGAGCCTACCAATTTGACCTTTATCAAGAAATTATTTGTAGAGAGACAACACCATAAATAAAAATAAGAATAATCGAAAAAACATGATGAAGACGCATCCTCAAATGTGTTTCCCATTGTGCAGGGACAAGGGATAATATTAATCGCGAAGTCTATGTTTTTTCCACTGTTGGCAGCAACCTATTGCTGTTACTTGTTAGTGTATCGGTGATGACACTGAAGAGATAAGTTTTAGAGGTCATCAATTACTTGGAGCGATGCTTCCTGGGACTCCACGCCCTTTGAGTTCTAGCGATAGATCAGCTCCTCTGGAGATGAAACACTCACCTAGAACTGGAAAGATGCTAACCTCTACCAATGGAGGCAGAAACTTAGATCACCATCTGCATAAACAAAAAAACAGACCTTGCGTTGTCACGTAGGGCTGTTGTTGAAGATAGCTGGTCTCTTGCCGACCCTTTCTCCCTTAATTTTTCTTAGGAAAACTCTTGTGCGCTATGGCTTCTTCGAAAGTTTAGTGCATGAGCATATGTTGAATTGGGTGAACCAACCTCCTTTTTCGCCACCTCCAGAGGTTTTAAATGCATGAGCATGGGATTTAAATGAATCATCTGTACCGTACACCATTAAAATGCATGAATCAAAGTATTTTTCAGATTGCAAAAAAGATAAATGAAAATGGATTTCGTGAAAGATCCCTGTTTGAAGCAGTATATGACATTTGACTTGGCTTCATTTTAGAGAATCTGTCAAAAATATAAGGTATGCCTCCTAGCCGGTGTTCTGAATTTGAATTTGTTGCGCAGCATCAAGAGCGCGAGTGTAAATTGGGCAGTCCGGAACCAACCACCTTCAACCACCGATGTAAAGGTGCTCCTTCACTGGTTGGCACAAATTAGAGTACGACACCCAAACAAGAAAATGAGGTTGAGACATGAATTCCAGTATATATTCTACATGCCTAAAGTCAATAGACGGACCACCGAAGAGATCCATTAAATCAAACGGACGACGATAGGGCCACCTATTTGATAACTACCAAGTAGCATCTTTAGATTCCCAGAACCATGCAGCAGGCCACATCCAAAGTTACCATGAACAAAATTTATATGACTAAACTACAGCAACAACTAATCCATTTTTGCATGGACTATCCCAGAGGAAGCAAAATTTCTTTTAAAACTTGTGTACACAAAATCGCCATACTTTCTTCGCCATCATCAGAAAATCTCTCTCTCTCTCTCTCTCTCAAACAAACAAGAAAAAATACAGTTGAATGACGGTGATATATTATACAGCTGACCTAGCAAGCACCAGCCTCAGGCACAGGGAGTCGTTTAGTGACAGATCCAATGCCACCAGACATTTTTAAAGATGCAAAAAGGCAGGATAACTTTTCGATCATCGGTCTAGACCACACTGCCTTAGGAATGACAGCTAGCTCCTTACCCGCATTATAATCCAAAGTGCACTGGTACCCCTCGAGATCATCTTTTGTGATTAAAACTGCATCTGCAGAAGGAGAAGACTCGCTTGCAGTTGGTTGGCGCTGCTTGCCATATTCTTGAACTGCCTGCTCAATAGGATCAAAGAACCCGTGACATTGAAGCATACACAAACATAGAGATACAGAAGATCACTAGGAATAATATAAAACACAGGCAGATCACTCATTAAATAAAGCACAGCGAGCTCCGACTCTGCATCTGCTTTTAGATATCAGGCAACAAATGGTTTGTTTACATGATTAAACCAAGTCAAGAGAAAGAAATGAAAGCTGATAATGTGAAGTGACCATCTGGTCATGCAGATGAAGGAGGTATCATGGAAAAATCAAATAACTCATTATAATGTCCTAGTTTGTCATTGCTTAGGTGGTGCAAATAAATCTATTACTCATCAATCCATTTTCAATAACTGAAACGAAAATGGAGTAAATCAACCATTTTGACTGTTTTTAATCTTGTTAATACCAGCCATATATATATATATATAAGAAAACCAAGAATAATTGAAAATGTCAGCCTTAATGAGTTTAGTATATCTATATACACTGGCAGTCAATGCTTGAAGTCTCAGACCTTTGATAAACAATTACTATAAAGTAGGTTGCAAGCATCATAATATCCTTCTTATTGAAATGTCAATATGAAGAAGATTATGCACATTCAAATGAATTCTCAGAGTACCTTCCACTGTGAGGGGGCAAGAAGTATACGTGGCCTTCTGGATCGCACATATTCCAGGGCTTCTGAAGATGACATATCCTTATACTTCACCTGCATTACACAGACAAACTCAACCTATCTTGTACAAGGCAAAAAAGTTAACAGTCAGAATACTTGGTCATTTACATAGGTGGTGACAAACCTACCAAATAACAAAGGACAATTGTTGTGCTCCTTCCCCTTCCAGCTTTGCAGTGGACATAAGTTGTTCGACCAACAGATGAATTCCCTAAAGTGAAATAGTGACAAAATAATCAACCCAAAGAAAAATTTATTGACCTCATGTAGTCAAAGGGTCATGATGGCAGTAATGACAATAATGTCAAAGTGATCTACTTACTGTGAATGAAGTCAACTGCTTGGTTGATATCGCTGAAAGACGGAGCAAAGAGATAGTCCCTAGTGGGTATTACAAGGTGGTCAATCCCGTGAGCCTGGGGAACAGTTTATATGAAAAGGAAAGGGGTAAATCAACAATTGAATAAAGAAAAAATTAGACTGACAGTTGGATTGCCATATTTCAGAGGAAGCCTTGAGTTTCAATTCTCAAGTCATGTTGCTCAATTCCACAATGACTCAAAGAGAATCTGTTATGAAGCAGAAAATAATCTTTGTCCAACCATGCACATCCATATGATTAAGAGGTCACCAAATAAAGTATCACACAGATTCATCCTAAGTCAAGAATGGTGTAGATTACCAATAAACAAGATCAACAATCTCTTGTGGCATTAGCAATTTGAATCACTTACAGAATATAATGATGATGGCACTAAAGTTTCATAAGCCTCATTCAGAGTAATGACACCACCAACCCCAATCTCCTTCAACCTTGGAACATCCTTGGGGAATGGAACCGCACCTAGCAGAAGAAACTGAAGAACACCAAAATATCAAACGCTGTTAGCATAATCCATCTTCACAACACTCATTAAATTCATTCAAAAATAATATCCACAAATGGAAAACTTTCCGTGATTTCTCCTTATACTAATTGCAACCCATCCCAAAATTTCTCCGATGCAAGTATCTCCACCACCCACAAATTATAAGTTCAACCATAGTTCATGTGCATCCCTAAGAACGGTTTGGCAAAATTGATCCTACTTTCAAACCTCAAGCTGCATATTGAAAACCCAATACAGCATAAATTAGCTCTTTTCTCTATTAATTTACCCATTAAACTCATATCAAACTCAACTCAACAAGCTATATGTCATGCTCTCTTACCTCAAATCTGATAACCCACAAATCCAAATCTCAATCGATTCAAAATACATTTTCCATGCATGTCAAGTCAACAAAATAAACCGTAACGGCACATCATAATTGATCGTGAGAAACTCGAAAAAACCAACAAAGAAAGGAAAAAGAAGATCCTCCAATATTATTAAATCCTTGAAACCTAAATGTTCCAATTTTCAACATTGAATTAAAGTAAAATTGAAAACGAAGAAAATATATAAACAGACAAACCTGATCAACTTGATCCCACCACCTAAACTCAGCTTGGATCTTGTTCCTAAACACATTATACAAAAGGGTTGGGTAAAACAAGATTCGAGCGCCAGCGCCAACCAAGACCCGTTTTGCATCATCACCGATCACTACTTGCATCTGACTTTGCTTCCCGGAAACCTCATATTTCTTCTCATCATCTAATTCCTCTATTTTCATCTTCAAGAAAAATTAAATAAATAAAATGAAAACCCTACAAACAGACCAAATTAAAGACACTGAACGAAAATCTAACGCAGACCCAGAATTTGTTTCGGACCCAATACCCTGTAACTAAGAGCAAGTTGGAATTTTGCAAAACATGGGGCTGATGGGGCGTGAAATGAAAGAGGGTTTTTTGTCAAAGTACTATATTAATAATTTATTTTGTGATTCCTTGAACTTAGTGAAATGGTATGTGAATCAAACGTTAATTAAAGTATTATGGTGGTTGAGAATTTGAGGAAATAAATTAAATTTGGGAAGACGTACTGAAAAATGAGAATAAGATTGCCATTAAATGCTGTATTATTATTATTTTTTTATCTTTACGATGTGTTGTTTCAAGAAAAATTGCTTAAGATAGACGAATGTAAAGACGATAAATTTTAGGATTCGAATCCACTTCATTTGCTTTTATTAAATTTTTTTTAATTTATATATTAATAGTTGAAATTATTTTAATTTTTGAAATATTATATAATGTTATTAGTATATTATTTTTTTATTTTAACTATTAATTAAACGTAATAACATTATAAAATAATAAATTGAAAAAAATGAAAAGAAATTTAAATAAAAATGATTCATTTCATAAATTTTAAAATCAAAATAACCATTTCTATAGAAGCATATATATATATATATATATATATATATAATAAAAGAAATCATCGTTAACATAACACTAGTTATCATTAATGTTAGTTGTTACACATTCTTCAGTATTTACTCTAACATATTTGTATCACGTTAAGGAAATTATCCATTAATTTTATTAACAAGTGCTCACTTAATGGTTGATGATTATACACAATGAAAATTTGCTACTTATACATTCTGTATAAAATCAAATACATCTAATATCATATTTTTTATATAAATTTAGTTTATTTTTACAATTAATTCATTAAAATCTAAAAGTATTAATTTAATATTTATAAATTTTTGGGAATCATTTATAGTACACTGAGAAATAGATTGTAAAAGCGAGACAAAATTTAAATAATTAATTATAAAAATAGTTAAAATTTAAGTATCAATTTTAACTGCTTGTAAAAAGTAAGTAAATTTTAGTTGGCAAATGTGACTTTAACAAATCAGATGTATGAAAATGTAAAAGGAAAAAGTGCATGAAGAAGCGCTTGAAATACTATTTTTTTTTTTTTGGAAAAAAAAAAAGTTCCATTATGTTAAAGAAATTGTAAAAGCTTGCTCCTGATGCCCAAAGCGGAAGCCACCGGAATATCGGTAGGATTTACAATTTTCAATAATGTAGCATGCATTAATTATTATGTGTATTAAAATAAATTTTTTTTCCATAAATAATTGTCAATAAAACCATTTATTGCATAAGCATGACATAGAGCAATGGGTTTGTTGTAACTGTAACGTCTTCTTTCGAGTGAAATGTGACGATAAATGCGCTATCCGTTTAATATAAAAACCGTAGTTTTAAGTTTGTCTTTTTGTAGAATCTTTTATAATTGAAATAGTTGGATGATGTCTGGTCATCCAGAAGCAACATTACTTTGCTATTAGCAATGTGTTTAAATACACTCTTGATTTTATCTTATATTTGCTTAGCTTTTTATCTTTAAAATTAAGCCTTTATGTCTTAATGTTTTTCTAAAAAGATGTGTTTAAACTTTCATATGGTCATTTTATCCATAATCTTATGAATTTTATTTTCTAATTTTATTATTTTATTCTATAACAAAATAATAAAATAGGGTTTAGAATCATATTTAGTTTAAACACTTAATTTTGATAAAAAGGTTAAAACATGTAAAGTATCCATAAGAGATAGTGTTTGCATTTTACACAAATATATATACATATATTTTACGGTAATAAAGCAAAAAAGTACAAAAACTTGTGTTATATAATTAAAAAAATAACAAGTACTAATAAAATGATAAAAATGAAATCAAATACAAGCCATTGGTATTTGCAATCTAAATGTCAACCATTATCATGATTGACATAGTTTTCTTTATTTTACATTTTTCAATTTTATGCTTGGAAAAATAGATACAAACGAATTAATTGTTCTTTTTTTTTTCTTTTTTATTTTTTGTTATCTTGCAAACAATTCTTACAAGCATTTGCCATCACTCTATACTTCTAAAATAAAAAAGCTAATAAAACATTTACTAAAATCTACTTCTTAAATTATAGGAAAAAACATACTTTAGATATACAACATCCGAGCACTATTCTATTTTCAGTTTTATAACTTTTTAAAACATTTCCCCCTTTTTATTTTAATTTTCGTGGTGATGGAGGATGATAACCCACCACTTTGGATGGATGAAATGAACCAATTATGTTTGTCATGACCGTCCTTATTGATGGCTATTCTAGTTTCGACTAACTTGTACTAACAAGTTGATTCTCCTTCTTTTTCAATTTTATGTTATTTTTCTTTTTTCTTTTTTAGATTTTTATTATTTTAGTTAATTAATGTATATAATTATATCATCTAATTAAATTAATTACATCAATGAATTAAGTGTTGCTAAGAGCCAAAATCGATGAAAAAGTTAAGATTATAAAAAAAAAAAAGATTCCAACTTTAAAAACTTATTAAACATTGAAGCTTCAAATAAAACAAATTATAAATTGTGTGAATTTCAAAAATTGCATAGATACTTAACTTTTTCAAAAATTAAGACTTAATACTCTTAAAACTAGCATCAGCCTTATTAACAGAACTATTTAGATATAGGTCCCTTAGGTCCGACCAGATTTGACATGTCTTGCCGCTTAGGGCTCGCTTCTGTGGGCTAAAGCCCTAGGCTTGTATTAATTAAGCTTAATAAGTTCTGCAACAATTAGAATACATAAAATAAGGATCAAATAGTATTAAACAGTCATATCCGAAATAAGTAGAACACGTCCGACACAACAATTCCACTTTCTTACAATTGCAGGAAAAGATACTCTTCCACACTTGTAGGAAAAGATCTCTCCCCACTAACTGATCTCCAATTGTTGACTCCACTCCACTATAAATACCAAACTACTACTCAACAATAAATCTCTCTAAACTTTAAATACCAAGCTTGCTTATTATCTCAAATTACTTTCTATTCTCCAAAGCCTGACTATTAACTCAAGCATCAAAGTGGCCATGTCAGACAACCCCCTAGTATCCCCTTACAATATATTGTTTTGCAAGCCTTCTACGTGTAGAAACCCCATATCTACTGATAAATACTTAGAGATAACATTTAACGCCATCTGTAGGAAAGTAAATTCTTACACCTAAAACCTCAAACACATTAAACACATACCCTGCAAATAATTCCTTTAAAATAATGTCTCACCATGACGAGCAGGAGAACTAATAGTTGTTAAATAACTAACCTAGGGGCAATTAGCCCCTCCCAAGGGCTATATTAGAAGAGTACTTAGAGCATATGGAACGTTTAGTTGAAGAATAGGTTGCACAAAACAAGGTACTTCGCGCTCACCTAGAAGAAATAGACTTACATAGTGCATAAACTCACCCCCTTAAAGCTTTGGATGCTTGTATTAGGCAGAACAACATCCAGCAACAATAGTAGCAGAATGGTAGAGATCAGTAACTTGATCCACCCTTGGAGCAATAGCCAGCTAAGTCTGCAGTTACCTACAACTAAGCTTTAGCTGGGAACGAACAAGAAGCCAACTCATAGGGAGTATCGGCTCACTCAACTGTACGCCAAGTTCACTCGGCAAACTATGCTAACCTAAACAAGCTCCACGCCATGGTAAGACAGCTCTTTGAGCAATAAGGGAGCAAGGCTGCTGGTGATGATGAGTTGGTTGCCAGCAATAAGAGCCCCCTCACTCGGGGTATCTAGGACAAAGTGTTGCCTCCTAATAACAAACTTCCATCTTTAGACCAGTATGATAGCATGAGTGAACCTGACGATCACCTTCTCTACTTCCATACCCTTATAAACCTCCATGGTCATAAGGATGCTATAATGCACAAGGCCTTTCAAGAACCTTGAGGAAGGTAGCTCAAGCATGGTATAACTACCTCTCTGATAATTCCATCAACTCCTTTGACGAGATAACACAGAGATTTAGTCCCCACTTCAAGGCTAGCAAGCCCTCGTCTAAAGACATATCATCCCTGTACCTCATAAGGCAGGGGGAAGGCGAGTCCCTGCATGATTATGTAGCCCAGTTCAATAATTCCATGGTCAAGATCCCTCAACTAGACAAGGGAGTTACTGTCTATGCTATGCAGCTTGTCATGTGACCTTCAGTAGATTTTTTCAGATTGCTTACAAGGAGCAAGCTAAAAACCCTAGCCAACTTTTAGAATAAAGCTTAAAAGTACATTGACCAGAAAGACAACATTTGCGCCAAGCACAATGCCGACGAGAAAGGTCGAGCAAAAAGCAAGATAAAGAAAAATTGTCCATGAAGAATTACCTTGATGATAAGATGCTAGACAGATCAAAGGGGTGAAAGCTCTGGAAAGAAAAAGCGCACGGGTTGAGTATGACCCGCTCTTTCCCCCGACACCTAAATTTACACCCAGTACAAGCCCCTAACTGACCCATTTCTCAGGTCTATTCTAAAGTAAAGCAATGGAATTTGCTCCAAAGGCCACAAAAAATGTAAGGGAACTCTAATCGTCGAAACTCTAACAAATAATGTCAATTTCACGATGGCTATGACCATACTATCGAAAAGTGCTTCCAAATGAAGAATGCCCTCAAATATGCCATTCGAGGCAGTTTCTTCAACAAATCATTCCAATAATGATCAAGATAGGATACCTCGGAGGCGATAGACCAAAAACGCCCACACCGAGCAGAACAATGACCAAAACAATAACCACACCCTCAATAGTATCATAAACGTAATCATAGGATGGCCATTCCTTAGGAGCCAACCGGGTACTAACAGCTCGGTTAACACCCCATCAGAGGTGTTAGCCGTAATGGAGAAGAGATAGAAGTTGAACACTTCTATCTCCTTCTCTCACGAAGATCTTGAAGGGGTTGGTACACCTCATCAAGATGCCCTAGTGATAGGGGCATAGATCTCAAAATTTAAGATCTTAAAGATTATGGTAGATACCGGCAATTCCACTAACATACTTTTCCTTCATACATATAAAAGGATGAGGCAGAAGCTGCTAATAAAAATGAAACCGTACCACCATAATCTAATCGACTTCAACAGAAGTATGGTTCGAGCTAAGGGTATCATTATGTTAGATATGGAATTTAGCAATGATGACCATGTTGCAAAAGGACCCATAGAGTTCATTGTGATTGATTGTCCCTCCCCCTACAATACGCTCTTAGGAAGACCAAGCCTGAATACGTTCGAGGTGATCACATCCTCCCTTCATCTAAAGCCAAATTTCCAACCCCAACGGGGGTAGGAGTATGCAAGTGTGATCAATAGCGTTCACGAGAGCTATACATCAAGGTAGACAAAGGAGATGTCATCTTCACCCTAGAAATAGGCTCGTAGGATAGGCCAGCTAAGAGGGGCGAACCCAAGGAGAAAACAGAAGACGTCCAGATCGATACCTCACCTGAGTAGACTACGAAAGTCGAGATTGAGACTCCAACCGAGGTGAAAGATGAAATCATTACTCTCTCACGGGTAAACTTGGATAAGTTTACCTAGTCGGTATCAAACATGCCTAGAATTTCACCTGACCTAGCGACCCATAGCCTCAATATTTTTACTGCAACATGGCCAATTAAGTGGAATAAAGAGGCATTTCACTCTAGAGAAGCAGGTCACAATTGAGGAAGAAATGTAGAAGTTACTTAAGGCCGGCTTCTTAAGAGAAGAAAAGTACCTGACATAGCTAGCAAATGTGGTACTGACAAAAAAGAAGAATGAGAAGTGGCGAATGTGCGTTGATTACACCAACCTCAATAAAGCCTGCCCTAAAGACTATTTCCCCCTCTCGAGGATCAATCAACTCATTGATTCTACATCAAGATATACCCTGCTGAGCATTATGGATGCTTTCTCAAGGTATAACCAGATCAAAATGGGCTCAAAGGATGAAGTCCATACCTCTTTCGTCATTGATTGCGACACATATTGTTATACCGCAATGCCATTTGGACTGAAAAACGCTAGGACCAAATACCAACAAATGGTAACGAAACTGTTTAAGCCCCAAATCAATCGTAATATGGAAGTGTACGTTGACAATATGATCATCAAAAGCCATAAACCAGTTGATCATGTTAAGGATCTCCAGGTAGCCTTTGATCAGATGTGCATGTATAACATGAAGCTGAACCCCTAAAAGTGTGTCTTCAACGTCGGATTTGGCAAGTTCTTTAACTTTTTGGTAACACAAAGAGGTATCGAAGCCAACCTCAAGAAGATTACTACCATTAGGGGAATAAAGCCTCCAACCTCAGTCCAAGACATACAAAAGCTTATAAACATGGTGGCTACTTTAAGCAGATTTATCTTGAAGAGCTCTAACAGATGCACTGAGTTCTTAAAAATCCTAACAAACCCAAAGGGATTTGAATGGACTTTGGAGTATGCTGTTGCCTTTCAATAGCTCTAAGACTTCCTCACATACCTACAAATTCTCTCCAAACCTATCCATGGGGAGGACTTGTTTTTGTACTTAGCCATGAGCAACCAGATGCTCTCTTCTGTATTGGTCAGAGCAAAGGAAAGAGAATACAAACTAGTATATTACATCAACCATATGCTGCATAGGCCAGAGGTCAGGTACATCCGAATAGAAAAATTTGCCCTAATCATTGTTATCATGATATGACGATTAAGGCCTTACTTTTAGGCATACTAGATAATTGTACTTATGGATCAACTAATAAACACTACGTTGTAGAAACCTAACGCGTCTAGATGAATGATGAAGTTAGTAATAGAATTGAGCACATACAAAATCCAATATCAGCCACGAACAGCCTATAAGGTACAGATGTTGGCAAACTTCATAGTAAAATATACATGAGAGGAGGAAGCACCACTAGGTAATGACAAACTGGTGTGGACTCTCCACATCGATGAATCATCCACCTTGATGGGTAGAGGCGTGGGTCTTGTTTTGATTAGCCCGCATAAAGTTACAATCTGCTATGCCCTTAAGGTCGAGTTTGATTCTAGCAACAACAAATCTAAATACAAAGCGCTTATCACTGGTCTTAAGTTAGCTAAAGAGATCAACGCCGAGCATTTATGGATCTTCTTGGACTCCATGCTTGTCGTCTAACAAGTCTAAGGTAAATACGAAACCAAGGACGACACAATGGCTAGGTACCTTAAAAAGGTGAAGAGCCTTCTAGCTGAATTCCCTTAATGTATGGCTATCCAAGCTCACCACCATTGGTGTACGAAAGCCTGAGGTGAAAGATTGCAAAATCTTTATAGAATACCTGCAAAAAAAAAAAGAAGAAGCATAACTTTAGGCTCAGCTGAAGTTTTAGAACTACCTAAAGCAGCACCAAAGCTAAGTTGATGGATCTTATTCAGAGTTATTTAGAGTAAGGCATGCTCCTAGATGATAAGAGAGAGGCAAAGAAGCTTTGGTATCATGCCACCAACTATACATTAGTCGATGGTGTCTTATATCGTAGGAGAGTTAGCCTTCCCCTACTTTGATGCTTCCATAAAGGGGAAGGATTGTATGTCATAGAAGAGTTATACACCAGAGTGTGTAGCAATCACATTTAGTCCTAAGCCCTTTACCTCTAGACACTACGGCTTGAGTATTACCAGCCTATCATGAGACAGAACATAAAAGCTGTAGCCGAAAAGTGCCTACAGTACCAAAAGTACATGCCACTCAACCACGCACCTAGCACCATCCTCCAACCCCCAACTAGCCCATAGCCGTTTGCACAATCAAGGATTGATATTCTCAATACCTTCCTAAAAGCTTTGGGAGAAATACAGTTCATAATTATTGCTATTGATTACCTTACGAAGTGGGTGGAGGCCAAAGCGGTAGCTAAGATCACAGAGAGAAATGTCGAATCTTTCATTGAAAACAATATTCTCTCTCGATTCAAGGTCCATTATGCTCTGATCATGGACAACAGGTGACAATTTGATAACCCCAAGTTTAAGGAGTTTTACACCAAGCCCCATATCACCCCGCACTTCACCTCGATTGCCTATACCCAATCAAATGGACAAGTTGAGGCAACCAATCAAATCATAACCAATCTCAAGGTGCTTAGGCTGACGAACTACCCAATATCTTATCGAGGTATAAGACCACCTATCGTACTTCTATAAGTGAGACCCCCTTTTGCTTAACATTTGGGTCAGAAGCAGTGCTCCCCATTAAACTTGAGCTTCCTAATATTTAAACTCGAAATTTCGACGCTACCCATAACGAGTTACTGTTGCAAGCCAGCATCAATACCATCGAGGAAATCAGAAACTTTATTGCTACTCAGGTAATCGCATACCAACATCGAGCTGTCTGATATTACGACCAGAAGGTTTGACACAAGGAGTTTAAGGTTGGCGACTTATTGTACCGAAAACTAGAAGCCACAGGTTTACATGAAGTGCAGGGCAAGCTGGCCTCTAATTAGAAAGATTTGGTCAGAGTTGTGGAAATATTAGGCAATGGAGTGTACAGATTAGAAAGACTAAATGGCAAGCTCATCTCACATACATGAAACATTGATAATCTTTAGCTTTATTTTGATTAGCATTCTATTATGTAAATTTTTCTAGAATAATGAAATAAAAAAGTTGTTTCATAATTGATTGTTTACTTCTCTCTTTTGTTCCCCTTCTTTCTATTGCCATCTGAGCCCATGAAGGGACATATGAATCATTTACCAAGTAGGTCGAAACGCCACCAACCTAACCTCTCGAGTAACCTCGACAAAGAGAAACACCTCTTGTATAAAGGAATTCCCATTTACCAAGTAGGTCGAAATACTACCTACTTAACCCTCCACGGGTAACCTCAATAAAGGGAAATACCCCTTGTACAAAGGAACTCCAATATATCAGGCAAGTCAGAATGCCATCGACCCGATCTCCTTCAGGTTACCTCGATAAAAGGAAACACCCCTTGTATAAAGGAACTTCTTTCTATCTAGCAGGTTAGAATGCCACTAACCTAGCCCCCCCTCCCCCCCCCCCCCCCCCCCTAGGGATAACTTCAGTAAAGGGAAACAACCATTGCTCAAAGGAACTCCGTTCTATCAAGCAGGTTAGAATGCTATTGACCTAGCCGCCCTACCCCCCTTTGGTTAACCTTGGTAAAGGCAAAACCCCCTTATGTAGAAGAATTCCTATGCAAATATATTAGAAGGCAAAGAAAAAGCAGGAATATAGAGGACATTTCAAAAGATTCGTTCATTCATTGATTGATGGATTACATAATGAAGGCCACCATCTCGACCTAACTTACACATGTTTAAAAAAAATAAAAAAAGAAGAAGATAAACATGTTATCTCCTTAGATTAGCTAACTCCGATAACTCGAAAAAATCTAAAGCCTCGATTTGTTCGGAGCGCTGATCCGTCGGTACTTCAGGCAGTAGGCCTTGACTTAGAGTGAAGGCTGAAGAATGCAAACAAGGAGCAATAGGAAGATCACCGAAGATTGATTGCCTTGAGGATCTGCTTTAGGGACAACCTCCTACTAGGCTACTAAGGAAAAAGTCGATGTGAAAGCACCTTACTCAACCTTAGCAATAGAGGGAGTGCTTGCAACTTTGAAAGACACTTGGGCCACCTATCTCTCATGCCCCAAGGGTACCCTCTTCTCATTGAAGGTTAAAGAATCCAAAAAGTCAAGGAAGTTTAGATCAAGGTCAAATAATAAGAGAAAACCTCCTTCTTCGTGTAGTGTGATGAGTTCGTAGTTAGGTTTTCTAACTCGTCTAACCACCCTTTAGCCTTTCGATAGTTGGCGACCGCTTTTTAACAGCACCCCACTCTCCATTTTGGCGATGATCTCCTCCATCTCCAAAACCTTCTCTCGCACCTCCTAGACCTGTTGCTCCAATCCGACCTTCAAATCAGCTAACTCCAGCAAAGTAGCTTTAACACCTTTACACTTGGATGCTTTCATTGCCAACTTAATTTACAACCTAGCCATCAACGTCCTTAACTCAACAATCTCCTTTTTGAGTCAATAACTAGCTTCGCCTTCTTCATCCAGCCTTTAAGAGAGGCAAACTTTCATCATCTACTCATCTTCTAACCAAACCTAATAACATGGGCTTATAACTCAAGTGAAGGTATCAATTTCAAATGTCATCTCTAAGTATTTACCAATGGATATGGGGGCTTTACACATAGAAAGCCCATAAAACAATACACTATGAGAAGACGTTCGAGGGTTATTCGGCGTGACCACTATGATACTTAAGTTAATAGTGGAACTTTAGATAGTAAAAAGTAATTTGGGATAATATGTCAACTTGGCATGTAAAGTCTATAGAGATTTACTGTTAGGTAGTGGTTTGACGTTTATAGTGGAGTAATGCTGCCAATTAGAGGCCAGTTATTAGGGAGAGATCTTCTCTTATAAGTATGAGAGAGTGAGGTCATTATATCTGACGTATCCCATTTATTTCGGAGTACTTGTTTAACACTATTTGATTTTTATCTTGTATATTCTAACCGTTACAGAATGTACTGAACTTAATCAATACAGGCCTAGAGTTTTGGCATACAAGGGAAAACCTTAAGTGACGAGACGTATCGAATCCAATCAAAATTAAGGAGCCCATATCCAAAAAACCTTATCGATAGGCCTCTTTTTTTACTAGATTTTCATGTGCAAAATAAGTTTATTTAAACATTTACATGATAATTTATCCATGTATTTAATTATTAAATTGACAGTGACTAAAACATCACTAAAAAGCTTCTTTTGATTTAAATATATGGATAGATTTAATTCAATTAGCAAGAAAAACACATGTAAACGTTCATATAAGTTTATGTAACACATAATAATTTAGTCAAGAAAAGAGAGAGAAAAAAAAAAGGAAGGGTTGACATTATTTTCTAGGATGGTAATTGTGACTATCAAAAAACCTAACACTTTAGATAATTTCTAAAATTTTAAAGAAGGACCATGCAATTTAAAAAAAGCAAAAAGAAGATTAAGAATTCAAAATAAAAATGATGTATACTGTATTTGTAAATTATAATAGTGGAAAAGCAATGTTAATAATTAATGTACTATCTTAATAGGGGGCATGCTTAAGATTGATAGATCTGATAAGATGAGATTCATAGTTTGTATCTTCCTAAGTAGAAGGTGGTGAATAAATATGCCATAGCAAAATGGTAAGAAGTTGAAGTACTCTATTATGTTTGTTCCTTCTCCAACTTTCTATTTTGCTTTTGTCCTTGCACATGACTCATGAGACATGACAAATGACCCCCACACAAAGAAAAATAATTAGCTTCATTTGATTGATTAAGATGTCACTTTCGTGACATAATCCAATTGTTCCCTGTCTTCGAACCTAACCATCCATTTTATAAACGAAAATATTAACGAGTGCTTGCGAAATAACTAAGCTTTAAAAATATAAAACATTTCTTGTGAAAGACGTTAATAATTTTGAAGACTCATAGACGAGATCCCATTATGAATCATAACCGGGCCAGTAGGTAGACTGAATCATGCATATCTCTCTCTCTCTGTCTCTCTCAAGCATGCAGGCTGATGTTGGATGGACAAAGTATAATTTTTTTAAAAGAAAAATAGAACACTATTTTTGTCTCTTTCTCCAACTCATCGTTATCTCATTTAATCAACTTCAAGGATTTATCGAGAACTTCGCATGCGTAGTGGGCAAACAGTTGACACACCGGTTAATATGACGATACGTGTACAAATATGATGTATAAACACTAATTATGTTTAAATATATAGTACTAGGAAATTATTTTTAAATCTTCTCTCACTTGCAAGAATCAGTCTTAATTTCTCTTTATATTTATTTATTCATATTTATTTTCAATAATGTCATTTTATGTATCATGCATTAATTATTATGTGTATTAACATATTTTTTTCCATAAATAATTGTTAACAAAACTATTTATTGCATAAGCATGACATAAGGCAATGGGCTAATTGTAGCTGTAACTTCTTTCTTTCCAGTGAAATGTGACGATTTTATTAGGCACTTATAAAATGGTATTATTAAAATTATGAGTTAAAAATATGATTTTATGAGTTTTTTAGAGAATTAATTTTGTTTATTATATAATTATTAATTTACTATTAAGTTAATCTAAACCATTAAAAATATAATCAATTCGATAGTTGAGATTTAATAAATATAAAATCAAAAGTTAGATTAATAATGACATTGGTCTTGTAAAAAATATAAATAAGACGGTAGAAAATTTTGATTTTACGAATTTAAAGATCTTTTTTTAAGTAAAAATGAATATAAAATTATTTATATATAATTTTTTAATAAAATTACGAACTTTTATATATGATTCTATAGATTTACAATTTTATTAGTTTTATACGATCCTATACATTCAAATAAAAAATAGAATCGTAATTTTAACAATTATGTTTACAATTAAAATAATTGTATGATATTTGTCTATTGAGAATAAATATTACTTTATTATTAAGGCTGCAAATAAATTGAATTGAGCTTTCAAAAATTTAGCCTTAGCTCTTTAGGGATTATCCAGTTCAAGTTTGAGCCAAACGTTTATTGAATTTACTTACGAGTCTAAGAATATAAAATGAAAAAATATATATAAATAAATTGATTAACAAATAATTCTAAACGAATCATTTCGCGAGTCTAAATGAGAAAGCATACAAACTTGAACTACAACCTGAGTTTAACTCATTTAGATAAACGAGTTTTATCTTAATTTTAAGCTCAATCCATTTACTGATCGAGTTATATCGAACTCGAATAACTTACAAGTAATTCAATTTATTTACCACTTTATTTGTCATTATATTTAAATGCTCCAATTATTTTAAAGTGTATTTAAATTTCTATATAACCATCTTATCTTTGATTTTATAAATTTTTTATTCTTATTTTAAGTAATTTTATTATTTTATCACATAATAAAATAATAAAAGGGGTTTTAAAAACACATTTATTAAAGAAATGCTTAATTTTCATAAAGAGAGGTTAAATGTACATGAAGTAAATATGAAAGAATGAGAGAGATAGAATTTATATTCTACACAAATATAAAAGAAAAAACTGCAAAAGCTCGCATTATAAAATTAAAGAATATAATAAGGACTAACAAAATGTTAAAATGAAATTAAATGTAAAACAGTGAGATTTGCAATGTAAATGTCAACCGTTATCATGATTCACATTTTTTTTTTCCTTTATTTTACATTTTGGCATTTTTATGCGTGGAAAATAAAACAAATAAATGGTTCCTTTTTTTCATTTCCCTTTTTAGCTATATTATGAATAATTCTTACAAGCATTTAACGCCACTCCTTACCTTTACCATATTTATACATTATGAAATAAAAACAAGCGAATAAAACATTGACTTTTTCCGAAATCTCCTTGCTAAATTATTGGGAAAAGTCTGAGCACTGTTCTATTTTGAGTCATAAACTTTTTTGAGTTTTCCCACTTTCCTTTTATTTTTATTTTTTCTTTCAATTTTCATAGTAATGGATGACAGCCTATTCTTCGGGTCAATCAAGCAATCCACTTTTGTTTATGGGTTTCGATCCACCTTCTAGTTGATGGCTATTCTAATTTTCTCACCACCTCAGTCTTTACAATGGCCAGTTTTTTTTTTTTTTTTAATTCTTTTGTGATCTTCCTTTTCTATTTTGTAGATTCTTTATTAATTTATTATTTTAATTTATATATAATTACATAATTTGATTAAATTATTTAAATGGACAAATCAGCTGTTGCCATTAGCCAAAAGTAGATATAAAGTTAATTGTGTTTAAAAAAGTCCAACTTAATAGACTTACTAAATATTAAGGATTTATTTGGAAAAAAAAAATGGTTACGGATTTAAATAGAAGTAAAAAAGAATAAAAAAATAGCGAATCATTTTCCTAAATTATAACGGCGGAATGTCTGTGATTGGTAGATCGGATAAAAAGAGATGCCGTTTGTATCTTCCGGAGTAGAAGGTAGTGAATAAATATACCATTGCGAAATTGTAAGAAACTGGAAGTACCTTACCGTGTTTGCCCCTTCTCAGACTTTTTTATTTTCCTTTTGTGCGAACACATGACTCATGAGTCATGACAAATGACACGAACATGACCATAAATTATTAGATTTTCATTTCATTACCGTCCTTTTTAAATCGTCACATTATCCAATTGTTTCCCGTCTTCGAACTTAACCATCCATTTAATACACGAGAATACCAATATTATTAGATGCAGTTTAAACGGTTGATCCAATTATAAAAGATGATTAAAATTTTAAATAATTGAGGATAAAATGGGTTTTAATCAGAATTAAACCAAATTGAATCAAGATTAGATGAAATCAAATTTATCATTAGGTCAGGTCAAACTAAGTTTTACCATAAATGTTAAGGCGAATTTAAAAATACTAGAAAATAATAGTGAATGTCTTGAAAATACTTATTAAATATCAAATAAAAAATATTATATTTATATATATTTTTTAATATATAACTAATGTCTAAAAGTTAGGCGAAGTTTCTTTTTGAGGACCTAAATAATTCAAGACATCCTTTAACAAAATTATATTATTAATCATAAGTGGAATAGCAGGAAGTATAAATCTATGCAATTATTTTTTTTCTTTTCCAATGCCTGATGTTAGATGGATGAAATATAAAAATAAATGGAAAAAAGAATTGTTTTTGTCTATTTCTCCAACTCTTCGGTTCTTTTTTCTTTTTTATTGTATCAGCTTCAAAGGCTTATCCAGAATGTCACATGCTTAGTGGCAAAGCAGTTGAATTGAAACACTGGTTAATGACGTTATATGTATGTATAAGTAGCGAAAGTTCTTTTTAGATTTACTTCCTATTACCACTATATGTTTAAAAAAGAAGAAATATTACTTATACACTATATACATATGCAAACATCAGCATCATTAATCAATACGCTCTCTTCCTCTCGCTATCAAGAGCCAGTCTTAATTTATCTTTGTATTTGTTTGTTTATATTTCAGCTTCAACTGTGTGATGTTGGCCCTCTGTTTATTTTACAAGATTGAAGCAAATCCAACGACAAGCTGCCTTAGCGTGAGTAGACATGGTCATCAGGCCAAACCTGCCTGAAGTGAGTAGACATGGTTCCTAGGCCGAAACGGCTCTAAACCATTTATTCATAAGCCAATCCCAGTTAAATCGAGTCGGATTATTGAGACCATGGATTTAAATCGGTTCGGCTTAACTAGTAGTTCAAGGGTGGTTCACTAGCCCTTAAACATTTTATGTTTTCTTTTTTCTAATTTTCATAATTAAATCCTTTTATATTTTTTCCCGTATTCCTATAAATAATTTTCCATCTTCTCTCGTACTTATATTTTCTTTTTCATATTATTCTAATACATTATATGTACTGATGCATAAATGATTTACTATTATCTTCGATTCAAATTTTATTCTATTCACAAATAATTAATTTAGACTATACTAGTTTAATCTTAAAATATTGAGTAATAATAAGTAAAGTGAGAGAAATCATAAAGAATAAAGAATTCTTAATGGAATATTGGAAATTTGGAATACATGAATGAAATAAATTACAACGTTACTATTAACTATAACTCATAGTAGTACACTACAAAATATTATCTCCCTGATCAGATTATAGTTGCCGAGTGGAAATAGAAAGTGAAATAATATCCATAATGGTAAAAAAAACATTATAACAATTCACTCTCGAAGAAATTAGGGATAGGGGGAATTTTTTTTTTTTAATTTTAAGGTCATCATGAAGGAATCTATGTATCTTCTAATCAAAATCAAACCACCATAGTTCGATGTGATTCTGTACAAAACATTTAGTGTGTTAATCAATTATAAATTATGCAAAAAAGCTAAGTATATGTGATTATCCATTTAATTTTTTTGAAGAAAAATAACTTTAATCAATGGTAATTTGAAAAGCTAAGCATACTATTTAGAATTTTTTTTTTTGGTAATTGCCAAAATAATTTTACTAGTTGATATAACTTTTTTGAATGACCAATAAAGAAAAAGAAAAAGAAAAGATTTGTTAATACTTACGAGGTGTCTCTTTACGTTAGCAGTATATGTGATATGAGACAAATGCACCTATCAAATTTTAATATAATATATGTGAATCCGAGTCGATCCCTAGAACAGCTTTAATACTAGTACTAACCTTAGCTCTGTTATTTAAATAAATAAATTCAATTTAGGAACTCAATTCTATAAATAAAATTGTAGCTCTAATTAATTTAATAATTGATCAAGAACTAAACAATAAAGCAAAATATTAAAGATTAAATTCAAGACTCAACGATGTACCTAGATCTTGGTTTCTTAGATCTACACGTGCAACTTTTCCTAGAGATAATATAACCCAATCTTTAATTATTTCTTGATTGGGAGAACTTTCTTTTAAATTTAATAACTTTCTTAAGCTTATTAACCCCTAATCTCTAAATTACCTAATAAGATCTCTCCCCCATAGCATAATCTAATATCTTATTAATTGTGTGATGAATTCTTTTAAAAATAATATTAAAGACAATATTATAATTCTAGAAAAATCTTGCAACTTATCTCTAGCATTGCACAAACTCTCATTAACTATGTAGATCTAATTATACAAAAAATCTCTCAATCTTCTTGTATAATATTAGATTTAAATTAATAACCTGTAAAATTATCAATCTAAAACATACAAGTATACATAATTGATTAAAAAAGAATAAAGATTTTCATTAGATCTAAATAAAATTGATTGTTACATGCGAGATCTAAGTTTTACAAGACTTAGATACAAAAGGTTATAGACTATACTTATGATAAAAGAATTATTTTTAATAAAAACTAAAGAAAAATAGTTGAAATAAATCATGAGTTTAACAAGGTGGTTCTTGAGTCTTGAGATCTTGAAATCTTGATACATTATGCTCTCTTGAGTGTTAGCCAAGAATGTAGATAACTCAGCCTATTAGTAGACGAATGGGCGAGTAAACGAAATTCAACTATCAACATTTGCCCCCCCAACTCCTGTATTCAAGGATTCGACTAAGGAAGTAAACATTTACTACTCTGGAAGCCGAGTGGGAACTGTTCCTTAAACGTCGGCTAAGGTAGGAAGGAAGATGGATTGCATCCAAATTGAAAAGTTGCAATTTCCAATTTTCTCGCTTATTAATAGATCAAATATTAGAAAGTATGATAGCTGTCACCTAGGTCATCATTATATGTAAGCATAATAACTGTCAGTGACTTAATAGCCATTAGATTTCTATCTCAAAACATACGTCAATTATCCATGCCATCATCTAAGCAACACATCATTTCTGTTATAGATTCATTTATAGTTATGAAGGTAAATCATCTGTATTTAAGAAACTTTCAAAATTGAAAACAAATTTCTTCAATCACATTCATAAGTTTTCGTCACTTGCTTGACATCTTGTCTCACCTTCAAATTCTTCAATTTTCGTAACATTCACTATAGTTGATTAGGTGTGGTTCACAATGTAATTCGTTAACTTGTCCTTCTAGATTATGAAGCAACTAAGTTTGATGCTACTTTCCCTTACCTTTCCCCCCAGAAGAGGAGCAAAACGGCATGTTCCTCAAGTAGCTCAATCAACAGTATTGTGGAGTGATGGGATAAACTCGCTCAGATCAATTTTCTTATAGTATATAATTATCCAAAAGACAGGAAAGGAAGAGTCATGGCTAGATATCTATACAATAATATAGTTTACTTTCGTGATTCTCCAAACAAAGCAGCTATTGTTGTCGACAGGGTCCTTGTTTCAAAATATAACCAATACTGGCAAGATCTTCCTAAAGTGTGGAATCTTAGGAGGTCAAGAGAAGAGGAAAGGGTATATTTTCCAAGGGAGTGCGAGTTTCATATCTATTTAAAATATCTCGACTTTGGGTTGCGCTTCCCTTTCTTGACATTTAGCAAGCAATTCTTCAATTACTTCTGAGTCGCACTAAGTATGTTCTCAACAAACACATATCGGTTTCTAACAGCATTCAAGATAATTTGTGAAGAAATTGAAATCAAGGCTACGCCTTAACTGTTTCGGTACTTCTTTATGATTAAGAAGCAACTCAATGGTTAGTACTTTACAGCCACTAAGCATGAGTAGAAGTTCATGGACAAATTAGAATCCAAAATTCATAAATGGCACAATAAATTATTGTTTATCGTTTTAAATGAGGAGTTGGATTTCTGGACTCAATGGATTGAGTCAATCCATATTAAGGACTTAGAGTTGATGCCGAATGATGCTATTAAGGTAAAGAAAATCTAAGAAAGGTGGAAGAACAAAATATTCTTTTGAGACGCCAAAAGAATAATAAGGTATTATGAGAGCGGAGAGCCATTTTTTTCCAAGAAGGAAGGTACGATAATGAGTAATCGCCATACAGAGTATAGCTACAAGAGGAAAGCTATTCTCATGACTTGGGGGAGGAATTATTGCCTTTGAACCTTAATTGGTATGGAGAATGTAAGTTCTTTCTTATTCCTCACATTAATATTAATATGTTTACTACTTATTGCAAATATGGGTGCTGATGAGGTAAATCCTGCTAAGTTATTAGCCTAAGAAAAGGCCAAGAAATTGAAAGCTGACAAGTATATGACCACTACTGTTATTACCACTCAACGAACTGATGTCAAGAAAATAGTAAAGGAGGGTGCAGTATAACAGGTGGCAAGCTAAAAGAAAACCTCTTAACCAATTGAGAAGTGAAAAGGGAACAAGAAGCTTAGGTTAGTTAAGGCCACTCAAACCAATGTACCTCCAGTTAAGAATATTCCATCTGTTGGGGAGTCGAGAAAAGGTTGTCAAGAAACCCAAACCCACAATGAGGTTGAAACTACCACAGCTACTAAAGGGTCATCACTCATTATGAAAGCTGTACCGAGTACTAATAAGAGAAGTGGGAAGGAACTTATCGGCCAACTCCCAGCTAAGAGGTCCAAAGAATTCAATGAAAGGACAAAAGAGGCCATGCGTAACAAGGCTCTCGACGTCAATAGTGTTGAATTCATGTTGAACATAGAGGTTGGTGAATACTTTGTCCCTTGTTGGAGCCATAACATCTTGCATACTGATTTGGCTTTGGGCGACATGATGAAATCTTTGGCCTTGATAGAAGGCGTTATTCTTCCTAAGGATAAAGAGATTGCAAAGAAAGACGTCAATAAGGCCGGCAGTTGTAATAAGGCTTATATCGCGACTAAGCTATATAATGTAAGTATCTATTGAATCCTTTGAACTATTAGGCGTATTTAGTTGCTAATACTCTTACTTGTGTTCAGATCAGCAGCTACGTTCTAATTGCCTTAGATGAAGCCGATAAAGAAATGAAGAAGGTAATAATAATAATAATAATCTCTCATATACTTTGCCAAGTGATTTGGAGAATTCATCATTCTATATTGACTTCTTGTAGAAAATTGAGGATGCATACAACTCCTCAAAGGCTTAAATTGTGGTTGCTAAGAAAGGAAGAATAAAGGCTGAGTGGAGGCTAGAAAGTACCAAGATGAACTAGCTTCCGAGAAGCCTGCACACCCTTTAGTTGCTGATGAAGTCTCAAGCCTTAAGGCCAAGGTTGAGGAGCAATATAAGGAAGTTGAGGACCTGAAAGAAGAGCTACACAAGAATAGGAGTGCTAAGGTCAGGGGCAAACACTTTACTCGATGAGTGATGAAGAGGATGGGTTTAAGGTACAAATCAAGGAACTAAAGACTAGCAGCACTAGGTTACGAAGCCGTATTGCCTAGTTAAAGGAGGCTGTGAGGAAAGGACCCTCTATTGAAGAGGCACTCGAAATTGTCACTCTTAGTCGATCATACGAGAGACTTCTGAGGAAGAAGTTGTTGGAGGGGGTTCAGGCGGTAAGAGAAGAAACTCTCAAAATTTACCCTAACTATGATCTCTCATGCTTGGATTTTGTCGATGTTGATGAAAAAGTCAGCAATTTTGAGGAGGAAGACGATGAGGATTTAGGTACCAAGATCAATATACAGGATGAAAATGAGGCTCATGCTGAGGATCTCGAGGATGATAAGGATCATCTATCTAAGGAAATCCCGTATGTGCGTAAAGAAAAATCTACCTGTTCCCAGACCCTAAGCGTTGAAAAAGAAATATACTTCGAAAAGGCCTTATCTTCTGATTAATGAAATCCTTTTGCTCAACCTGAAAATAAGCCATAGGATTGTTTCGTAGTTTTACTTTATGAATGGAATGTTTTAGGTTGAGTGGTCGAATATTGTAATTGTAATTGTATTGCGATGAATGAGAATTATTTATTTGCATAAATTAGAATTTCCAGCACGTTTTATTTCATACACTTCATCAATTCTGAGTGTAATTTATTTCATATGTCGTATTTTCCTAGCATGTGTTATTTTGTTTTTATTTCTCGATGTGTCCCATTTCATATGCTCATTTATCTTAGTATATTTTATTTCACACGCTTAATTTGAGTGTCTTATGGACATTATCTGTTAGTCATTGAGACGTAGACTAGTCATTTTACTTGAGAGCTCGTTATTTTGCTATAGGATTGATTTATGAAATTTGTTAACCGCGAGGCTTAAACTTACATTAGTTCGTTCACCGTACAGTTTTGAACTTATTAACTCATCAATCATAAATGGATCGAGAAACAAAATAAAACTTCAAATATAATTGTCTTGCAAAACAAATAGATTGTTACCTTACAAAACAAACAGAAATGCATAACATCGAGGGAATAAGTGAAAATATAATTCTAAGTTCTTGGCATTCCATGCATGAGGGATAATAGTACCATTTAACCTTTCCAATCGATAGGCCCCCTAACCAATGACTTTTCGAACCTTAATAGGATCATCCCAATTTGTGCCAAGCTTCCTATGTTTTTCTCGCATGCCAGTCGCCTCCAACTTTCGGCAAACTAGGTCCTTAGGCTGAAAAACCTTATGTTTCACTTTCTAATTGTAATACCCGATTGCCTTATGTTAATATGCTGCGACCCTTGCTCTTGTGACATCTCTGATTTCTTCAATTGTATCAAATTTACCATCAATCTAATGTGATTAATCATCACATCAAAATTTTACGTTGGTAATTTAAGCAGATCTAACTCAATCAGCAAAACTCCTTTCGTGCCATATGCTAACCTAAAGGGGTTTTCCCATGTTGTAGTTCTGTGGGTGGTTCGACACTCTTATAAGACATTCGACGATTCATTAGCTCATTTGATGGGAATCAAGCTACGAGGCCCATGACTTGCAGCTGAGCTCGAAGATTAGAAGGGTTGGCACGACGAATCCTTATGTTCCAACCAACACTGTCGAGGCCGAGTACATCCATACTGAGTCATCTCTAATGCCGTATCGTATGAACGCCCATTATTATGTGGTATGTCGAGTTAACGATTACTCTCTGTTGCCGAGTCAACCAATTACTCGGCATCTTCCTTGCTAAGAAGCCAAGAGAGAAAGATCGGATTGACTAGGCCATCCCTACTTAAACAAACCCATCCGTCTGTACTTTTTGTCCGCATTTACTAACAACCTCGCTAATGTAATATCGCCATGTGTACTATATCATGTGTAGAATTTGTAACACCAGTGATTATTTTCCTTATATATTAATTTTTACCTTTTTGTATCATGTAACATTACTTTTTTACGAAATGTCCTTTTTGTCTTTTCCCCTTTGGGTAAGTAGCCCTAGTTTGCGAGTATAAATACCCCTGTACTTATATTTATAAGGCATCAGATAATCTTCAATATACTTTTGAGTACCTTCTTCCCTATATAGCCACTGTTGTTTACTCTCGGAATCACTCTTATTCTTTCCCTTAAGCAAGGTTAGGTGGCGAGTAATCTCATTAGACAAATTTGTGCTTCACATCGAATTTTGCCGTGAGTCCTCAAAAGTTCCATTGGTGCGTCATATCTTCTGGAGGTGTTCATGGGTTTTGCTTGCTGTTTTCACCCTTTCGTACCTTTCCCTATTGACTCTTTTCAAGCTTTTTGTAAGCTTAAACCATTCAATGACCGACCTTATCTATTCTTGGTTACAGTTTGCATTATTTTGGTATAAGAGTGGAGGTTTTGTGTGAGTTGTAGTTAGTTCTTCTTGAGTTTTATTATACTTTGTTTTGCATGTGCGCGAAACAAAGTAAGTTACTATGTTCACTTAACTACTGTGTTGTTAGTTGTTCAATCTCTAAAGTGTTTGTTTGAATTTCAATTTGTGAGAAAAAATGATTAATCCAAGTATGAATGTTAATACTGGTGATGATAGTAGAGTTATCCACCATGGATAACAGTAGAGTTATCCATCATGGATGATAGTAGAGTCGTCAGGGAACTCCCAAAAGTACCGATGAAAGACTTGATGAGGTTGCTAACCTCTTGGTCAATATAATTCGAGCTGTTCATGCCTTATCTTGCCGAGCTACTGAAGTCGTGCAAAACACTCCACAAGCTACTCAACCTATTAGAGATCAGAACCTAGCTCGACCATTTCGAGGCAAAGGAGTTGGACAAGTAAGGCGAAGGATAAACTCAAGAGAGCTAGATGAGTAGGAAGAAGAATATTTTGAAGAGGAGCGTGTATGAGTCCCTAAAGCATCCGACCATGTGAAGCTTTAAATTCCGAGCTTCAATGGATTTATGAATGTTGAAGAGTATTTGGATTGGGAAGAGAAGGTAGAGCGTATGTTTGATTATTACCAGTATGAAGATTATGAGAAAGTGAGGACTACTGCTATTGAATTTTTTGGATATACTGCCATGTGGTGGAAAAATCTTCAAGCCATGAGAAGAAGAGAGGGGTACTAAAAGATTAATACTTAGCCCGAGATGAAGAGGGTGCTCAGAAACATATTTGTGCCAGAAACATATCTCCAAGATACTTTCATACGGCTTCAAGAGTTGAGACAAGTAGGCCGAATTGTTAATGAATATGTTGAAGAATTCCAAATGCATATAATTAGATGTGAAGTGGAGGAAACACCTGCCCGAACAGTTTCAAGGTTTGTCACTGGGTTGAGAGGAGACATCCGAGACATTATGAAACTGTAAGGATTTGACACAATGGATGAAGCTATTAGGATTGCCTAATGGGTAGAAAAGCAAAGAAGAAGCTGAGTAGCGACTAGAGTACTGACTAGCAGACCTGAATAGGCAAGTAACCGAACATTGTCGAGTACCAAGTCAAGAAGTACAATATATATGTCAAAGCCGAATAGAAAAGCTAACCCGAAGATGTAGTGTCGATTCGAACGTATGAGAAAGGGCAAGGGTTTGGTCGAAAGACTAGCCAGATCAAATGCTTTAAGTGCCAAGGGTTTAGACATATGGCTGCTCAGTGGCCAAACTGAAGGACAATGGTCATTAAAAGAGACACTCCGAAGTTAAACATAGAGAGTACAGACGAAGAACCCGAGGAGGAGGAGGATCCTATCGAGAATGAGAATGTCGAGAAAGAGTTGATCGAAGAAGACGTATATGCTAAGGACTTAGACTAGCTACTCATAGTTATCCAACACACTATAAGCATGGAACCCTTATGATAGGAGGAGCAAAGGGAGAACTTATTTCATATCACTTGCAAGGTGAATGAATAGATGTGTACCCTTATCGTGGACAGTAGGAGCTGCACCAATATGGCGTCAACCGACCTCATCTCAAAACTGAAGTTATCAATTGTTGCATACCCGAAGCCATACCAGTTGCACTGGTTAAGTGAGAAGGGAGCCTTATACGTCATTCGATAAATACTATTATTGATCACTATCAACAAATACTACTGCCTTCAACCAAATTCTTTATGACGTACTACTTATGTGTGCATCCCACGTGTTGTTAGGAAGATCGTGGCTGTTTGATAAGAGAGTGATCTACAATAGTTATAAAAATACCTACATGCTCGAGAAGGATGATCAGAAGATCACGCTAATCTATTGCCACCAAAAGAAGTTCACAAGCTACAGATAAAACTTGTTCGTAGATCGAAGAAGGCTCTGATGATGAGTAGAGCTAAGCTTCGAGAACCCATTAATGCTAATGAGCCAGCCTTCTTATTAGTCAAGTGACTACTGAAAATGAAGGAGCGGAATGATTTACCCCAAGAGGTGAAGGAATTGTTGGATGAATATACTGACCTGTTCCTAGAACAATTGCCAGCAGGGTTGCCCCCGACCTAAGGCATAGAGCATTACATTAACTTAGTACTCAATGTTATATTGCCGAATAAGCCGGCTTATCGCATGAACCCCGAGTAGGCTTTTGAGCTTCAACATTAAGTCAATGAATTGCTGGAAAGAGGATACATGAGAGAAAGTATGAGCCCCTGTACTGTACCTGCACTTTTAGTGCTGAAGAAGGATGGAACTTGATGGATGTGTGTTGATAGCTAAGTTGTGAACAAAATCACAATCAAATACAGGTATTCGATCTTCAAGTTAGAAAACATGTTGGATGAATTAAGTGGAGCTAAAATTTTTAGCAAAATTAATTTCAAATCTAGCTACCACCAAATCCGCATGAGGCTAGGAGACGAGTCTTTCAAGACTCAACATAGACTATACAAGTGGATGGTCATGCCCTTTGGCTTATCAAATGCTCCAAGCACCTTCATGAGACTTATGAAAACATGTACTGAGGCATCTCATAGGAAAGTGTATTGTGGTATACTTTAATGACATCTCGATCTACAGTGCTGACGTGTCGAGTCACTATGAACACATCAGAACAGTCTTAGACATCCTTTGTGCCGAGACACTATTTGGTAACTTGAGGAAATGTTGCTTTTGCTAGGAAGAAGTGGTATTCTTGGGCTATGTTGTCAGTAGAGGAGGCTTGCGAGTCATTGATGAGAAGATCCAAGCAATTGTTGAATGGTTAACCCCTACTACTTGTGTTGACGTAAGAAGTTTCCATGGACTGGCTTTGTTTTACTAAAGTTTCCATGGAATAGGCATTGTCCTGATGCTGGAAGGCCAATTAATTAACTTCTACAGTGAGAAGCTCTAAGGATCCCAGCTAAATTACTCTATGTATCACAAAGAGCTCTTAACACTAATCCGTACATTGCAAGTATGGCAACACTATCTATTTCCAAGAGAATTTGTCATAGATACATACAACAAGTCATTACAGTACCTCCAAAGTCAAACCAAGCTGTCTAAGTGGCAGGCGAGATGGGTTAAATTCCTTGAAGGATTCAATTTTGTGATCAAATACAAGTAAGGAAAGAGGAACGTAGTTGCAGATGCTCTATCAAGGAGGCATGCGCTCTTATCAGAACTATAGACTAGACCGTTTGGTTTTGTAAGTATTAAAGAGCAGTACTCCGAGGATCCACACTTTGGACCAATAATTTCGAGATGTGTGGATGGGAGAACAATGGATGAGTATTATGTGTAAAATGGCTATTTATTTTGAGGAGGAAAACTATGCATGTTGACTTATTTCCTACGGGAATTATTAATTAGGGAAGCCCATAGAGGAAGACTCTTTAGACATTTTAGAGAGAGAAGGACCTGTGAGCTAGTGAATGGTCGATTCTTTTGGCTAAGAATGTGAAGAAATGTGCACCAAGTGGTCAAAAGTTGTGTTATGTGCAAAAAAGCCAAGTACTGAATTGAACAAGGGAAGGCGATGCCCTACCTGTTCCAACGAGGCTATAGATTGAACTAAGTATGAACTTTGTTCTCGGATTATTGAGAACTAATCGAGGAAAAGATTCAGTAATGGTTGTTATGGATCGGTTCAGTAAGATGGCACACTTGGTACCCTACATTAAAACTAACGATGCTTCAGTTATTGCTTTTCTTTTCTTATAGGAGATTATGTGGATACATGGCATGCTAAGAAGTGTAGTCTCCGGCAAAGACCCAAAGTTCTTTAATCATTTCAGGAGAACCCTGTGGCATCGACTGGGGACAAAATTACTCTTCAGCACCTTTTGTCACCCCCAAACTAATGGCCAAACAGAGGTGATTAATTGTACTTTGGGTTCACTACTTCGAGCTGCAATCGGCAAGAACTTAGTCGATTGGGACGTCTGCCTACCAATGGTCGAGTTTGCTTATAATAGAACCGTATATGATACGACTAAGCAAACTCCCTTCGAAGTAGTCTATGGATTCAATCCTAAATTGCCTTTTGACCATGCCCTTATACCCATATCGATGAAAGGGGACCCCAATACCTTGGCAAGGGCATAATCCCTTCAACACATCTATGATAAGGTCATTCAACACATTGACTAGGCTACCAAAAGAATGTATGAAAAGACTAAGGGTTGGTTGGCAAAACAATTTCAGCTGGGAGACTTAATATGGCTACACCATAGCAAGGAACGGTTTCCGAACAAAAGGAGAAACAAATTATTTGCAAGAACAGAAGGACCTTTCAGAATTCTCCAGAAAATCAGTAACAACGCTTACAACTTGGAATCGCCTGAGGACTATGGGCTTTATGATGCCTTCAATATCTCCAATCTCAATCCATATCACATTGATGGAGAATTGAGCGAACACCACTCAGATTTGATCCCAAATCCAAAACAACTAAGAAGGAATTATGGGAATCAAGCTATGGGGCCTCTAACCTGTAGCCAAGCTCAAGGATTAGAGGGGCTGGCATAACAAATCCTTATGTTCTCACCAACCTTTACCGAAGCCTGCCGAGTCACCTCTAATGTCGTGCCATATAACTGCTATTATTGTGTAGTATACCAAGTTAATGATTACTCTCTATTACCGAGTTGACTAATTACTCGGCATCTTCCTTGCCGAGAAGTCGAGAGAGAAAAACCAGACTGATTAGGCTATCTCTACTCGAACAAACTCATTCGTTTGTACTTTTTGTCTACATTTACTAACAACCTCGCCAATGTAACATCACCATGTGTACCATATCATGTGTAGAATCTGTAGCACTAGTGATTGTTTTCCTTGTATATTCATTTTTACCCTTTTGTATCATGTAACATTGCTTCTTTAGAAAATGTCTTTTTTGTCTTTTCCCCTTTAGGCAAGTTGCCTTAGTTTGCGGGTGTAAATACCCTTGTACTTATAGTTATAAGGCATTGGATAATCTTTAATACACTTTTGAGTACTTTTTTCCCTAAGTAAACACTGTTGTTTACTCTCGATATCACTCTTATCCTTTTCCTTAAGCAAGGTTAGGTGGCAAATAATCTCATTGGACCGATTCATGTATTACATCGAATTGTGCCGTGAGTTCTCGGAAGTTTCATTGGTACGTCATATCCTTTGGAGCTGTTCGTGGGTTTTGCTTACTGTTTTCATCCTTTTGTACCTTTTCCCATTAACTCTTTTCGAGCTTTCTGTAAGCTTAGACCCATTCAGTGACTAGCCTTATCTGTTCTTGGTTACGGTTTGCATCATCATTTCCCTTTAATTTGATTAAGCTTATTCCTTAAGTTGTACAAGATAATCTTATTGACATCTTTAACCTATCTATTCATTTAAGGGTATACTATAGATATGTAGTTCAAGCGAATGCTATATTTCTCACAAAATGCTCAGAACTTATTGTTGTCAAGCCATGGCCCATTGTTCGTGATTATCATAAATGGGAATCCAAATCTTGATATCATGGAGTTGATAATAAAAAGGACTATAATTTGGTAAGCATTGAATATCGTTTCAATTTCCTTGCCGAGAAAACTACTATTAAAACAAACTACTCAATTTTCTTGTATAGATGCTCTAGTCCTTATAGGACATGACTCACGTAATAAATGAGTCGATGCTCTTTGCCATCGATTTAGACCAATACAAATGAAAGAGCTCGATAGTTGACTGATAAGTATAAATATAAATTTCTTGCAGAGAGAGGCATCGAAAGTATTGGGGATGATGCAAGGAATTCTTTAAGCTCATTGAAAACCCTTTCATGATCATCTGTCCATTTGAAATCTTTCAAATTCTTTAAAATTTTAAAGAATTCTACGCACTTATCTACGCTTCTTGACACAAACCAATTAAGGGTAGCAACTCGCCTAGTGAGTTCTTGTACATCCTTAACATTAAAAGGAGATTTCATGTTTATTATTGCATCAATCTTTCTTGGGTTGACCTTAATATCATGCTAAGTGACCATGTATCCTATAAACTTTCCCGAAGTAATGCCAAAAACACACTTTTGTGGATGAAGCTTCATGTTATATCTCCTCAAAGCAGTAAAAGTTTCCTTAAGATCAGCAAGATGCCAATCCTCTATCAACCATGTAGATAACTCAACTTGTCCGCAAACGAATGGATGAGTGATTGAAACTTAACTATCAAAACTAACTGTTGATATAACAAACAAATAGACACTTAGCTTGTACACTTGAGAGAAAGTCTTAGTTGGATTATGAAAAACATTAAGAACCTTCAGCAACTGGATACATATATCCTAATTGCTAGGGTAAATTTCAACTTCGCATATGTTATACATCGTAAAATCATATAGCAGTTCATTATAAGTAATGGTGCTATGCAATAACTCGTACTTAAAGTTCCAATAATGTTGCACATCTATCTTGAATTTTCAAAGCCTCTTCCTATGCTTCATGCAAAACTTCATCTACTTCTTATGTAAGGAATGCCCTTTCCGTTATTATCTTCCCCATGTTTTTTATTGGGGCTACCTTATCTTACAAAGCTACAATATTATCCCTTACACATAAGTTAAGAAAATGACATGTATAACATATATGGAAAAAAATCTCCCCAAACATCTATTGGCATAGATTTTGTAGATATGATATAGAGGTCATGTTTGCACTTGCATTATCAAAACCAATAGAAATTTTTTTTTTTAGCCAAGCTATATTTGTTTAGAATTTCTTTGATAATTTTATAAATGTTTTGTACCATGTAGTGGTTGTTAAATACCCTTCATGCCAACAATTTCTTACTTAGTTGCCAATTATTGTTGACCTAATGAACAATTATACCTATGTATGAATTGTTACAGAAAAGATTTATCTATATGTTAGCACATATGGATACTAACGTATCAAGTGAAGCAAACTTATCTGCGAGCTCCCGCTTGCCTTTGTAGTAGAACTCTTATGTCGCTCAACTCAATGTAATGCAGCTTCACTGGTGTGAGTTAGGATTGAACATCTCTCACTTGTATTAATAGGATTCCAGGTACTGGTCTGATGTCCTACCTTATTTTGGACTATATGGGAAGCCTATTTATGAGCTCTACTTGAATGGTTGACCTATTTATAAGCTCCATTAGTATTGAATGGCTTGCCCTACTTTATCGGGTCTGCCTTATAATGTTGAATACGGCATGCTCTATCCTGGCCAAGCTCCCAAAGAAATCTATCTATGAGCTTCATCCATATAGGAAGACCTTCCATGCTTGAATAGCTTTATCTTGGCTAACTAGTGCTTTATTTCATGAGGCCTTCCTTACTATACCAAGTCTATCCTACCCTTTCAGCTTAGCTTGGATAGTTCTGCTTGATTTGATTGGTTAACTCCAAACAGGTTGGCTATGTCCCTGTAAGAACGACTTAGTCATACAAGGTCAGCTACAATCATGTCAGGTTGGCCTCAAGTCGGTCACTACCATACCACGTCAATTTGGCCATTCAGGGTCAGCTTCGGTAACATCAAGTCGGAAGTTGGCCATGGGTATATTAATGTAGACATCTAATTCTTACTCCCTCTTATTTTTCAAATTAGGTTATAAGGTCCTAAATTAGAAAAAGTTCAAAAAAATAGAAAATTAAAGAAAGCCCCCCAAAATGAAGAAATTTAGAAAAATAGGAATTCTAGAAAAACATAAGAAAATAGGAAAAAGACACAAAAAAATAAGAAAATTAGAAAATACAAAAAATAAGAAATTATGAAAAAATCACAAAAAAATAATAATAAATAATAAATAAATAAACAAAAGATTTTGGAAAATAACCTTTCGTTAGATTATATTTATGTTTAGAAGTTGAGCAATTAAACCTAGGTTTAGATTTAAATATGACCCAAGCTGATCGATTGCACATATGGATAAAGCATAGGCCAACGGCCTAACGATTAAGCATATGGACATTAAGCATGAGGTCTTGGGTTCGAAACTTAGCAAAGGCAAGGAGGCCTTTTTCTTGCTTTTTGTTTTTCTTACATCATAGATTGCTACGTATCAGGATCTGATTATGCCACGTATCAGGACACGTGGCATAATCAGATTGAACGACCTTTGCTAACATGGTGCTACGTGTCAGCCACATGGCATGTCACATTAGCCACCATGTGTCAAGTGTGACACATGGTAGGTTGGGGTTTGTTGAGTCGACTGACGTAGTGCCACGTCAACATTTTCCCTTTCTTTCCCTTAGTTTTCCTCTTTTTTCTCTTGATTTTCTTCAGCTTTCCTTCTCAAGAACAGCTCACTCCCTCCACTTTAGCTTCAATTTCTACACAAATTCCACTTACAGGCTCATGGTTTCTTGCATTAATCTCGCACTAGACATAGCCTACTACGAATCGGTGTAGAAAACGCGTACAATTTTGGTTAATTACGCATTCAAATCAAGCTTCAAAGATTGGAAAAAAAAAACTGAAAATTCGGCCATTCCCATTAACTTCGATTCGAGCTTTCCTTTGTTGTTGGGTTGAAATTTAAGTATAAATAGGGACGTCGATGAGCAAAAGAGCCATCCCCGAGCTTCAGAATCAACTCTCAAGCTCTCCTTCTCTCTCGCGACTCTCTTTCTCTCTCTAGCTCATTCTTTCTCTCCTTGCATCTCTCTTCTTCGAGCCTACTACCACAACCCAACACCACGGCCGTGATCACTACTCTATTATCTCCCAAATACAACTTTCCTCGACCTCCGCCATACCCCCTAACAGTGCCGGCCAAGCACTACTGCTAACCACCAATTCTGACAATCGCCGAATGTCTACCCCAAGCCATGGCACTTGGCCTACCCCCCCTATTCCTAATCCAAAACTTACAAAAAACTCCTCACCCCCTCGCTTTGGCCACTAGAATTGCCTAAATAGCCCTGTGCCGCTATTGCTATTGAAGGCATTGAAGCCTGACCCAGAACCAGTGGTGCGACCTAACCCAACCCGACTCGATCCGACCTGCCTAGGTCTAACCTACGCATTCGAATCCATCTGAAGCTTTTTCTTTTATTTATTTTTGTTGTTTTATTTATTTATTTTTATTTGTTTTGTTTAAATGTAATAAAAAATAATAATAAAAAAAGTAAAGATGAAAAAAAAGGGAAAAAAGAAAAAAAAGAAGAAGGTAATTTTGTTTTATTTTATTAAATAAGTAATAAGTGATAAGTGATGAATAAATTAAGAAAAAGAAAAAAATATGAAATAAATAAAATAAAAAATAAATAGGTAAATAAAAAGATTATGATTTCTTTTTGTCACTTAGAAAAATTAAGCTTTCTAAAAAAAAGTGAAAATAAATAAACCTTTTTTTTTCCAAATTAAGATTATTTTAGAGTTTCCAAAAATAAAATACCAATTAAGACTCTTTAAAAGAATTTCCTTGAATAAATTAAACTGGGTAAAAACATAAATGTGACCCTTTTTTCAAAAATTAAAATCAAACCACCCACTAAAGTTTTTATAAACGAACTACAGAAGTCCGATCCCAAATAGCGGGTACGTAGGCACTCGTACACAAGTACAGGGCGACTTAAAATATGGAAAGTTTTATTTTTTCCATTTTTAGATATTTATGTAAATTAATCAATTTAGTTGCATGTATCATAATTAGATGTTTTTTAGAAATTAAAAAGGTATATTTGAAAAAAGAAGTTAAATTTGGAAAATTAAAAGTGATACCCGTTTAGGGTTTAATAAATTAGCCCCCAAATCTAGATCTCTAGTTTTTAAAAAACCATATTTATAACTTGGTTTTTTAATTGATAAACCAGTAGCTAAATTATAACCAATCTACCTAATTGGTTATAACTTAACCCCTTTTCCCAACTTCGATCAAGTCGTGACTTCAAATCTTTTCAAGTTGGAAAAAATAGTCTTCTTTAAACCCTAGTCGAGGGTCAATATTAAATGGGTAGGGTTTAGTACTGATCGGCTTAGAGAAGACTTAATTTTATAAAAAGAACCGAGAGGGTGAAAAACCGAAAGGGTAAAAAACCAGGCTCGATAACTTAGCGACTCCACTGGGGATTGTTAAGAAGGCTAACCACTTAAAAACATTCCAAAATTAAAATTGCTTTTCAAATTACCCACATTGTTTATTTATTTATTTATATATTGATTTGTTTATTTATTATTTACTTCGTGTACATATTTGTTTTAATATTTATTTAGTAGGCATGAGATTTATTTTACTGCATCATGAATACATGATAGATACAGTCAAACCCGGGTCGTCATAGAATCTTAAGACGGGAAGCCATTGTGTAAAGTCTCAGACGTAGTAGGGCAACTACCGTTCGGGGCCGATTAGGCTATCTCACTTAAACTTCGATGTGACTAAAGAACCGTTTTTCTGTAAACGTGTGAGGTCATAGCGTTTAAGGAACGTTAGAACCCACCTGTCTTGCATTACACTTCATAGGGTCAACAAATAATTAACAAAACGACAATGTTACATAAGAAAAAAAAGAAAGAAAAAAAAATGATGAAGATTCCGGAGTTTTTTTCTATATCCTTCTTAGAATTGATGTACTTAGGAAGTCTTGTATATTTTTTCTTCTTATAATTAGCCTTTCCCTTGTAATTTATGCTTTCTTTGTAATGTTTCAGAAATGGCTAACTCATCCAACACCAAGGTTCTCGCCAAAGAGATTCATGTCCATAAACTTACAAACCTAAAGCCTATACTCAACCAGTGGTTTCAAACCTTCAATTCGAGAGAGCAACAGTTCATTACTAAAAAAATTAGACCCATACTCTCACTAGCCAAAGTGAAGGCTAACATCACGCTAGTAAGGGCCTTAGTCCATTTCTAAGAGCCTAAAGAAGTAGCTTTCCAATTTGGACCACATCTAATTAGCCTAACTCTAGAGGAGTACACCCAACTGCTCCAAGCTCCTCCTTTGGATGAAATATATGTCCTGAAACTCAGCTTTAGCCCAACATATATCTTCTCAAGATTCCTAAGGATCCGTAAGACTGAGATAAATGAGGCCCTAGACAACTGCAACAAATACGCCATCAATATATGGAATCTAGTCCATTGGTTCTAGAATGAGCCCAGCTCTAACAATCAAGCACTATTTTTTGGGAATTGGAGAGAAAACCGAATCAAGGCTGATGTGCTAGCTGTGTTCACCACTATCTTATTCCCAAGTGGATCTCTTCTTATAGATTTTAGGGTAACAGAGTTAGTAGCTTAATTTTAGGAAGGTAAATCTTACATTGTTGCCCTACTTGCTGAGCAAATAAGGAATCTTAATTTCCTTAGGGAAAAGGGCTGTGGAGATCTCAGGTCAAGCATGACATTATTAATGGTTTGGTTCGTCAGTCACATCAAGTGCTTTGGGTTAGATTTAATAAAGGGAGCATTCGAAAATAAGGTTGACCTTATTGATTCTTTCGTCGATAAGATCAAATTACCAGAAGATATCCCTATGCTTCTCTAGATAGAGGTTCTACAAGATTTTCGAGTAGAAGATATATTGTGGACTGTCAGGTAGAGCAATTATACTAAGGTCATACTGATTTGCAAAGATTACCATGTTGTACCACTAATTAGGATGAGCTGGTGTACAGGCTACTGTCCAAGCAACATGGTAAGACAATTCGGAGGGATCTAGGACATAGTTTAAAAACCTTCACTAGAACCATTCACTCTTAATCTCGAAGAGCCTCACTCCACATAAAAGGTATCCAAACTTCATAAGATCAAAGCTTGGTGGGATACCTAAACCATAAGCCCAAACATCGATTTGAGTGAGTTCATAAGAGAAGTGGATAAACACCGGGTTACCAAAGAGTATTTATGCACTCAACTTCACAAGGTAGGCGCAATGCGATATCGGGCACCAGAAGTCCTTCAAACCTCCCTTATGCGCCCTAACTTTGAAATGATGACCTATATGGACCAAATGAAAGCGCGTATGGAGATCCTCCATGATGAGAAAGATGAATGGGCGAACTTATGCCAATAATCTAGACAAAGGTTCTATGCCCTGGAACACCAGCTAAGGATGGCTCAGAAGAAAATTAAGAGTTTAAAGAAGCAGCTAAGCATGACCAAAAGAAGAAGAAAATGTCATCTAGCCCACAGAAAAGAAGGAAATTAGCATAAATGAATTTGTACCTTTTTCTTTCTTTCATGTAATAAGACTTTGGGAATTAAAAAATAATGAATAACTTGCCATTCTGTTAATCATTTGTTGATCCTCTCCTTTTCATTCGTGTGATTCACTTGCATTCTTTTTTCAAAATATCCCTATGCTAACTTGTTGAGAAGTTGTTTTTGCTTAGGTTGCCAAGATAGCTCCCAAATGTCAAGCCTTCTAGAGAATCCCCATTAAAACTCGTTCTCAAGCTAGAATGGCCAACCAAGGAAGCATCAACAATAAAAGCAATGGCAACCTCAAGGTTATTGACTCCACAAAGTTAAGATTCCAATCTTTGGAACTAACAATGGGAAAGATGGTAGATCAACTGAGCTTCCTTGCTGATAGCATCTCTTTGCTCAGGTGTACAGCCCCATCAAATGAAGAGCACTCCAAAGCCCAATATAGAAAGAATGCTGAGGCCCTACCCATTGAAACAGAAGAAGCTTACCTTAAAGGCAATTAGGGCTTTGAATCCTTTGAAACTGAAGAGGTATTTCCAAAGGCTAACTCAACCTTTGAGCTAAATACTTACTCAATCCCAATCAACCTGAAGCTTGAAGTTGACTAGGATAGATTGAAGGACCTCAAAGAGTGGTCAACTTGACAAATCACCGAAAAAATGAAAACGCTCGAGGGGTATGATGGATTTGAGCACGTTGGAATAACAGACTTCTTTGCCTACAATTATGGAAGGTTACCAGAAAAATTCAAAGTACTTGACTTTAAAAAATACAATAGGATTGGATGCCCCAAGCTATACACCCGACTGTATGTACGTAAGATGGGCAAGTATATACAATATGATCAACTCATGGTTTAGACCTTTCAGGATAGCCCAACAAGCCCTGCTTTAACCTAGTATGCCCAGTTGAACTTAAATTAGGTAAATACATGGGAGAAGCTGGCTAAAGCATTCTATGAGCAATATAGATTTAATGTCGAAGTGGCACCAATATTGATGGATTTGGTTGCCCTAAGGAAAAGGCACAATGAGTCCTTCAAAGAATATGCTCAAAGGTGGAGGTCCTTAGTTGCAAGGGTATCTACTCCTGTGATTGAAAAAGAGTTGATGGTAACTTTCATTAACACTATTAAGATGCCCTACTTTGCTCACCTAATTGGACAAGCCTCTTCTAGCATTACAGTAGTGGTAGCAAGGTGCTAAATTGAGAATGCCATTTCCTCTGGCAAGCTACAAGAAATAGGAGATAGACAACTACCCTCTGCTAAACCCACCACTAATAAGCCTAGAGAAGCTACTGTCAGCATAGTCCACTTGAATGCAAGACCTAACTCCCAAGTTTCTTTTAGGATGAATCCCCCGCCAGCTCAACCACAATATAGAAACCAACTACAGGTTAATAGAGCCCTGAGACAGTTCGCTATAATACCTGTTCCACTTAGTCAGGTGCTCGAGAAGTTAAGAAGAGATAATATGCTACATTTTAAGGCTTCCGGTGAAAGGTACATGCCGAAGTTCTTTGATCCCAATGCAAGATGTCAATATCATCTAGGGCAAGTAGGCCATTCAACTGACTCATGCTGGAGGTTGAAAAACAAAATCCAAGATTTGATCGATGAAGGTACAGTACAACTGGATTTTGTGGAGGCTCCTACCTCAAACGTCAACAATAACCCACTGCCATACCATGGACCTATCATCAATATGATATCTGACTACCTAAAATATGCCTTCAACATGATCAGTTGAAACCAAGAACTAAAGGTTTATAGGTTCTACAAAAAAGAGGTCCTACAAACTAAAAGGTACATATTCCACGTACCTGTAGCCCCCGAAAATTATAAAGCTACCCCCTTCAATTACCAAGCAATAGACCAAGAGTAATCAAGCTCGCTTGTAAAGAGGATCACTCGCTCCAGCAAAATCTACAATCCAAAGGAAGACTAAAAAAAGAAGGGCATACAAGAAATGCCAAACGCCGAACAAGCTAAACATGAAGAAGGATTAACTACCTTCACCAAAATAATCAAGTCTAGTGAGTACAAAATAATGGACCAGCTCGCTAAAACTCCGGCACAAATATCCCTCATGAGTCTATTGGTGGCATCAGACCCATACCGAGAGGCCTTATTCAGAACACTAAAGGATGTCAAGGTCTCTCGTGAAATCTCGGTTGAAAGGATTAGCTCTATCACCAATTTCATCCTCACCATAGATCAAATTTCCTTCTCCACCAAAGAACTGGGTGAAGAAGGTACTCAACCCACAAATCCTCTACTCATAATAGTAAGGATAAATAACATCATCCCAACAAGATTCCTCATCGACAATGGGTTGTCTCTAAATTTTTCTCCTTTAGCCACCCTGGATCTATTAGGCATCGATACAACTGCTATCAAACCTAGTTCAACAATGGTAAGAGCTTTTGATGGATCCAGGAGAGAGATAATAGGGGAGGTGGACTTATCAGTTGATATCAGCCCGTAGACGTTCAGGATCCCATTCCAGGTCTTGGACATTCCAAAGACCTTCAATCTGTTATTGAGAAGGCCTTGGATATATTCAGCAAGGGCCATACCATCGACTCTTCACTAGAAAGTTAAGTTCATCGCTAATGGCCAAGTCATCACAATTCTAGGTGACTAAGATTATGAAATCTATAAAGAAACAACCATACCCTATATCGGTACAGAAGAACAAGAGGACTTTGGACTCCAGATGTTTAATGAGGTGTGCATGATCACCAATCAATAGAAAGAAGAGAGGCTGAAATATAAAGAAGGCTATTTTGGGTCCTATGGGTTAGGGTACATTCTAACCCCAACAGAAGAATTGCAAAGAATACAAACTAGGGGTAGAAAGGGTAATAGGTTGTATTACGCTCCAATGAACTTCCCACCATTGTCAAAAACTTTCATAAAGATCGAAACCCAAAACTCAAAGCCCACTAAAAAAGGCACTTCTAACAAGAATGAAGGGGCTGGCCTAATCAACAAAGGTCATCACTTAAAAATTGGTTCTCCATCCCTGTGAATAACAATAAGTCTTCCTTAGGGTAAAGGATGAATCATGATACAGTATTTTATAGAATTTTATAATAAATTGCCTCTGTTCTCCAAATGCTTACACTCAATAGAGAGTTCCCTAAAATAAAATCAGCTTCTTTTCTCTTTATTCATACCTTACTTACATTCTTCCTTTTGTACACTTTCTTGTTCTTTCCAGATCTAACGACTCAAATAAAGACTATGGATACCTCGTGCAGATAGGTAATGAGAATATTGATATCACTTTTAGCCCTACTGGGTTAGTCGTCAGGGGTGATGTTGATGACCATAATGACGTACAAGAAAGCTAGCAAAAACATGAAATGAGTAGAATTTCTATTGATGAGCCGACAGAGATAATTAATGTTGGTACCGACGAAAACCCTAAGGTATTGAAGGCTGGGGGAAATTTGGAAGAAAATCAAAAGATAGAGATGACCACATTGCTATCCAAATACCAAGACGTATTTTTATGGTCTTATGATGATATGCCCGGATTAGACCCATCGATCGTGATCCATCACTTACCCACTTAAGAAGATATCAAGCCTAAGAAACAAAAGTTGAGAAGGTTCCGACCAGATATCTTATTGAAAATCAAGGAAGAAGTTAAAAAATTATTGGAAGTCGGCTTCATTGAGGTATCTGATTATCCTAAGTGGGTAGCCAACATAGTACCAGTTATGAAGAAGAATGGGAAAGTTGGGGTATGCGTGGATTTTTGAGACCTCAATCAAGCAACCCCTAAAGATAATTTCCCTTTGCCCTATATCGATGTATTGGTCGATAACACAGCCGGAAACCACATTTTCTCTTTCATGGATAGATTTTCCGAGTATAACTAGATTCGAATGGCTGAAGAAAATAAAGCTAAGACCACATTCATTACAACTTAGGGCACATTTTGCTACAAAGTGATGCCTTTCGGACTTAAAAATGCTGGGGCAACTTACCAAAGGGCCATGGTAGTAATTTTTCATGACATGATGCACAAAGAAGTCAAGGTATATGTCGATGATATGATTGCCAAGTCTAAAGAAGGAGAAAATCATATGGAAATCTAAGGAGATTGTTTAATAGGTTGAGAAAATTCCAACTGAAACTCAACCCAGAGAAGTATACTTTCGGGGCAACTTCAGGGAAGTTGTTAGGTTTCATAATTAGCCAAATGGGCATTGAAGTGGACCCTGATAAAGTTAAAGCGATAGTTGACCTGCCCCCACCACGCACACTTAAAGAAATCAGAGGTTTATTGGGCTGTTTAAACTATATAGCCCGATTCATATCCCAACTCATAGACAAGTGTTATCCTTTATTTAAGTTGTTAAAAAAGAATGCCAAGATCAACTGGGACGAAGAGTGTGAGCAGGTCTTTACAACAATTAAAGAATACCTTATGAACCCTCTAATTCTGGTAGCTCCGAAACCTGGAAAGCCTTTATTCCTATACTTGACAATATTACCAGAGTCCATGGGGTGCATGCTTGGCCAGAAAGATGAGGAAGGAAAGGAACAGGCTGTATATTACTTAAGCAAAAAATGCATTGAAGGGGAGTAGAGATATTTAGAAATTGAAAGAACCTGTTGTGTGTTAGTCTAGGTAATGCATCAGCTCAAACAATACATACTCTACTACCAGGTGGAATTATTGACTCAACACGATCCCCTGAAGTACTTGGCAGACAAGCCAGCCCTAATTGGTAGAATCTCAAAGTGGCAAGTGCTGTTATCAAAGTTTAACATTACATATATGAACCAAAATTCAGTCAAAGGGCAAGCTTTGACAAATCAATTAGCAGAAAACCCCTCTGATAGTACTCCTCAAGAAGTACAAGTCAATTTCCCCAATGAGGCTATCTTAGTGGTCGAAGGAAACTCTGATAAAGGAAAGGATGACAAGCCACCAAAATGGAAAATGTTCTTTGATGGTATAGCTAACGTGTTTGGACGTGGAATTGGAGCAATACTAATATCCCTTGAAGGTACTCAGTATCTGGTGGCTATAAGGCTTGTTTTCCCATGCACTAATAATATTGCTGAATATGAAGCATGCATCATAGGACTCAAGATGGCCCTAGAGAAAGACATTCAAGAATTATAAGTGTATGGGGACTTCTCACTCATTATTGGCCAAGCACTGGGAGAGTACAAAACTAAAGATCCTAAGCTGGTGCCTTATCATAGATATTTGATGGAATTAATGGAAAGTTTTACAGAAGTCACCTTCAATCACGTACCAAAGACTCATAACCAATTCGTTGATGCTTTAGCTACGCTAGCATCTATGATCTAGATATCTGGTGGAGTCGAGATTCAGCCCCTTACTATTGAAATTGAAGACAAGCCTGCCTTCTGCTTAACGATTGAGGGTATAAATGATCAAATACCGTGGTATCATGATATTAAGATGTTCTTACAACATAGTGCATACCTTGAAAAGGCCGAGAAAAGAGACAAAAAGATTATTAGGAGATTAGCCACTCAATTCTTAGAAAGTAAGTCCACCTTATACCGACGTTCATTTGACAGTACACTCTTAAGGTATGTAGTTAATGAAGAAGCTGAGAAGTTAATGAAAGAGGTACATGAAGGAGTATGTGGCCCTCACATGAATGGGTACATGTTGGCAAAGAAAATCATGTGGCTAAGGTATTATTGGTCAATAATGGAAAGTGATTGCATCAAACATGTTAAACACTGTCATTTATGCCAAGTTTATGCAAATAAGATAAATGCCCTGCCTCAGGAATTGCATGCCCTCTCAGCACCATAGCCTTTCTTAACATGGGGCATAGATATCATCGGCCCTATCACTCCAAGAGCGTCTAATGAGCATCGCTTCATATTAGTCGCCATCGATTACTTCAGCAAATGGGTAAAGGCTTCGTCATACTCAAATGTTGCTAAAGGGGTCATAGTTAAGTTCATCAAGAGGGACATCTTAGCTCGGTACAAGACTCTTAAAACAATCATCACTAATAATGGCACCAATCTCAACAACAAGCTTATGACAAAATTATGCCAGTAATTCCGAATCATTTATAAGAACTCTACTCCTTATCAACCCTAAATGAATGGAGCTGTCGAAGCAGCAAACAAAAACCTCAAAAGAATCATTGAAAAATAGCTATTACATATAAGGGCTGGCATGAGATGTTACCCTTCACACTCATGGCCTATTAGACTTCCATCAGAACGTCAATTGGAGTAAAACCATACTCTTTAGTATACGGTATTGAAGCAGTGTTACCAGTAGAGGTTGAGATCCCATCACTCAGGGTACCATCAGAAATTCATTTGGACGAAGTCGATTGGGTAAGGAAACGCATCGAACAGTTAAATTTGATTGATGAAAGGAGATCGATAGCCCTATATCATAATCAATGTTATCAGCAAAGAATGGCTCGGGCCTTTAATAAAAGGGTGCGACTTCATAACCTTAAAGAAGGAGATTTAGTGTTAAGAAAAGCTCCCCTAATGCACAAGACCCCAGAGGGAAATTCACCCCTAATTACGGGGGTCCTTATGTCGTGAAGCGAGTATTATTAGGAGGGGCTTTGATTGTGTCCCAAATGGATGGTCCAGATTTGAGAGACCTTGTAAATACCGACGTTGTAAAATTGTACTATCCATAAGAAATCAATGGGAATTTTGCTCAAGATATGAAAATGCCAGTCATTTTGAATGTCATTATGGTCCAATTTTCATTATCTATGAGCAAATTTGGTGTCCTTGGCCGTTATCATCGTTGGAATAACCACCCTCTCCATGGACATGTCTAATTCCCTTGACTTCATTTAACCAAACCTATACACAGCAAACATAAGAGGAGTTAAGGAATGAGATCTAAAACATTGGTAATTAACAAAATTCTTTAAATACTTTATTATGGATTGATCGCCCTCAATGGGAGTTTTATTGTCTATTTTTTTAGAGGAAGGTGAAACTTAAGTAAGTAATCACAGTAGATGGGAATGAGGCTTTTAGGTTCATAAAAGTTCTAAAGAAACAAAAATAGTAGGTGGTTTTCCTGCATCAAGCTAATCTCCATGATTTCTCCAAAAAGAACTAGCAAAGCCTCGAACGTTGTATGTGAAGAACATCTGGGTTGATAACAAGGGACTAAAATAAGAGTCAGTAATTTTCTAATGGGGGCTTTTCAAAAAAGGTTTGACGGATTGGGAGCTATCGACAGAGACCGGCTAAGTATTTCTACACAGTGTTAGTACACCATTTTTTTCTTGCATTTAGACCACTTTTACTCCTAACAATCTTTTTTAACCAACCTAGAGGCATTTACTTTCTACATTTAGTATTTGGCCAACCTATGAAGACATGATCTTAGCTCAGTTCATCCTTCCAAATTTCTTGCAATCAAGCCTGTCTCTTCACTAAGGTCTGTAGGGCACTTTCTTTCACTAAGTTTCTCTCAACCGACTTGTAAAGCAATTACCTTCATCATCTTCTTAACTAGCCTTTCAAGTTTGCTCATTCTTTTTAGGGTCTTAGCTAGCTCTAGGAGCACTTTTCCCACCTTGGTTAATCAGCTCATCAAGGCACTACCAAGTTTACTCATTCTTTTTAGGGTCTTAGCCAGCTCCAGGAGCTCTTTGCCTACTTTGATTAGTCAGGTCATTAGGACACAACCAAGTTTACTCATTCTTTTTAGGGTCTTAGCCAGCTCTAGGAGCGCTTTGCCTACCTTGGTTAGTCAACTCATCATGGCATTACCAAGTTTGCTTATTCTTTTTAGGGTCTTAGCCAACTCTAGGAGCGCTTTGCCTACCTTGGTTAGTCAACTCATCATGGCATTACCAAGTTTGCTTATTCTTTTTAGGGTCTTAGCCAGCTCTAGGAGCGCTTTGCCCACCTTGGTTAGTCAACTCATCATGGCATTACCAAGTTTGCTTATTCTTTTTAGGGTCTTAACCAGCTCTAGGAATGCTTTGCCCACTTTGGTTAGTCAGCTCATCATGGCATTACCAAGTTTGCTTATTCTTTTTAGGGTCTTAGCCAGCTCTAGGAGCGCTTTGCCCACCTTGGTTAGTCAACTCATCATGGCATTACCAAGTTTGCTTATTCTTTTTAGGGTCTTAACCAGCTCTAGGAATGCTTTGCCCACTTTGGTTAGTCAGCTCATCAGGACATAGCCAAGTTTGCTCATTCTTTTTAGGGTCTTAGCCAACTCAAGGAGCGCTTAACCAGTTTCACTTCACTTTGTTAGTTCATACAAGCAAAACTAAACTTCAATTTTTCTTTTCATCTTTTGGTCATCTCTTAAAGCGCTACCCTTCTCTTCTCAAAATCCCCAATGGATTGGACTTAGGATAGTAAGCTAGCTGTAGCACTTCTTAGCATAAAATCCATTCTTGGGGCAAAAATAATATCTATTTTATCTTTGTGATAAAGTTTTCTTCAAACTTTACTTTATCACAAAGAGAGGCAGCTGTAGACACTTAATTTTTACCCCCTTTTATTTTTTAAATTAAGTTATAAGGTCTTAAATTAGAAAAAAGTTCAAAAAAATAGAAAATTAAAGAAATCCCCAAAAAATGAAGAAATTTAGAAAAATAGGAATTTTAGAAAAAATAAGAAAATAGGAAAAAGGCACAAAAATAAGAAATTTAGAACATATAAAAAATAAGAAATTATGAAAAAATCACAAAAAAAAGATAATAATAAAAATAAATAAATAAATAAAAGATTTTGGAAAATAAAATTTCGTTAGATTATATTTAGATTTAGAAGTTGGGCCATTAAACCTGGGCTTAGATTTAAATATGACTCAAGCTGAACGAGTTTAATTGTACATATGGACAAGGCACAGGCCAACGACCTGAATGTTAAGCATATGGACATTAAGCATGAGGTCTTGAGTTCAAAACTTAGCAAAGGCAAGGAGGCCTTTTTCTTACTTTTGTTTTTCTTACATTAGAGACTACCACGTGTCAGGATCTGATTATACCACGTATCCTGACACGTGGCATAATTAGATTGGACGACCTTTGTTGACGTGGTGTTACGTAGCATGTCACGTCAGCCGCCACGTGTCAAGTGTGATACGTAGCAAGTTGGCATTTGTTGAGTCGGTTAACATGGCACCACTCAGCACTTTCCCTTTCTTTCCTTTGGTTTTCTTCCATTTTCTCTCTATTTTCCTCAACTTTCCTTCAAGAACAACTCACTTACACCACTTTAGCTTCAATTTCTATACAAATTCCACACACAGGCTCATGGTTTCTTGCATCAATCTCGTACTAAACATAGCCTACTATGAATCGGTACAGAAAACGCGTCCAAGTTCAGTCGATTACGCATTCAAATCGAGCTTCAAAGATTGGAAAGAAACTAAAAATTTGGCCATTCCCATTAACTTCGATCTGAGCTTTCCTTTGTTGTTGGGTTGAAATTCAAGTATAAATAGGGACGTTAATGAGCAGAAGAGCCATCCCCGAGCTTCAGAATCAACTCTCAAGCTCTCCTTCTCTCTCGCGATTCTCTTTCTCTCTCTCCTTGCATCTTTCTTCTTCGAGCCCACCACCGCAACCCAACACCACGTCCGTGATTACCACTCCATTAGCTCCCAAATACAACTTTCCTCGACCTCTGCCGTACCCCCTAGCAGTGCTGCCCAAGTACTACCACCGACTGCTACCTCTGACAACCGCCGAACAACCACCCTAAGCCACAGCACTCAGCCTACCCCCCTTGTTCCCAATCTAAAACTCATAAAAAACTCCTCACCCCTTCGCTTTGGCCATTAGAACTACTCGAATAGCCTTCTGCCACTATTGCTATTGAAGGCATTAAAGCCTGACCGGAACCAGTAGAGTGACCCGATCCGACCCGCTTAACCCACCTAGGTCCAACCCACGCATCCGAATCTGTCGTAAGCTTTTTCTTTTATTTATTTTTGTTGTTTTATTTATTTATTTTTATTTTTTTTATTTATATGTAATAGAAAATAATAATAAAAAGAAGAAAAGAAGAAAAAAAAGAAGAAGGTAATTTTGTTTTATTTTATTAAATAAGTAATAAGTGTTAAGTGATGAATAAATTAAGAAAAAGAAAAAAAAAAGCGAAATAAATAAAATAAAAATAAATAGGTAAATAAAAAGATTATGATTTCTTTTTGTCACTTAGAAAAATTAAGCTTTCTAAAAATAAGTGAAAATAAATAAACCTTTTTTTTACAAATTAGGATTATTTTAGAGTTTCCAAAAATAAAACACCAATTAGGACCCTTTAAAAGAATTTCCTTGAATAAATTAAACTGGGTAAAAACGTAAATGCGAACCTTTTTTAAAAATTAAAATCAAACCACCTACTAAAGTTTTTATAAACGAACTATATAAGTCTGACCCGAATAGTGAGTACATAGGCACCCGTACACAAGTACAGAGCGACTTAAAATATGGAAAGTTTTATTTTTTCCATTTTTAGATATTTATGTAAATTAATCAATTTAGTTGCATGCATCATAATTAGATGTTTTTTAGAAATTAAAAAGGGTATATTTGAAAAGCGAAGTTAAATTCTGAAAGTTAAAAGTGGTACCCATTTAAGATTTAATAAATTAGCCCCTGAATCCAGATCTTTAGTTTTTAAAAAACTGTATTTATAACTTGGTTTTTTAATCGATAGACCGGTAACTAAGTTATAACTAATCTACCCAATTGGTTATAATTTAACCCCTTTTCTCGACTTCAATCGGGTAGCGACTCCAAATCTTTTCAAGATGGAAAAAATGGTTTTTCTTTAAACCCTAGTCGAGGGTCAATATTAAACGGGTAGGGTTTAGTACTGATCGGCTTAAAGAAGACCTAATTTTATAAAAAAAAAAAAAAAACCGGGAGGGTGAAAAACCAGGCTCAAAACTTAGATCAACCCCAAACAAGATAGGTAATCTAGAGTCTCAAGTCTGCCTAAATAAAAGCTCCAGAGTCTCTAACAACCCTTCAGAATCAAACATCAACCCTTCACCCAAATATATTATTTAGTTATCTATTTTACTCATGTTATTTGGATTTCTCATTTCTTGTATTTTCCCTTAGTTGCCGTTCATGTTTCATTTATAATTCTTGGAATGCTAATAGGGCATCCTTTAGTCATTTTGTTTACAACTTTACCCCTTTTGTATTAATAAAACACTTGTATAAGGTTTTAGACAGATTTACAACATTAATGAAAAACCTTAGAGTCTTTTTTCCTAGAAAGCTCTTCCCTATCCGCTCTTATCAATCCCTTTAGCAAGGATTGTGGTGAGCAAAGCAAACCTAGGTCTAGTGTTCATGCATCATATCAAGTACTAGCTTAGGTTTGTATGTAGTTCTACAATACATCATATCCGTAGAGTTAGTGCGCGAGATTACTAAACCATCAACTTTCATTTACTTTTCGGTCCATCTTACAACTTAGACCTACCCTTTGGTTTTTGTGTGATACTGGATTCGTATGTTTATCCACTAATTCGTATTACGTATTGATTTTACCATTGCGCACACCTACATTGAAGGACAAGTCCATGTTAGTGAGGTATTACATGAGATTATACTTATGCTTCTTTTGATCATACCTCATTAATGCTTGTATGAACGAAACACCACTTTAAGAGATTTGTTATTGCGTACTATCTATCTTCACCTCTTAAGGATGCTTCGACTTCAAGTGCTTATTGAGAGTATTATACCCCCCTCCCATCTTTCAAGCATAACTCATGTTATAATAGTTGCAATATGCCCCGAGAATTCTCTTTTTTATCTATACCTTTATAGAAATATGTAGTGAAAATACTAGATTTAAGGGGCTTACCTGAGTCTAAAGGTCTTGAACAGCTAGTTGCATGCTGACCCATATGTTGCTTTTTGGTCTTGAGAATCATTTCGATCTTGTCTTCCTCATTCTTGAATATGGCCAAGGCGTAACTCATGGATAAAGGATCAAATAAAAGAGGTGGTGTAGGGCCACTTAGACTTATGCAAAGGCCGGTTCCGAAATGTGAGCTAACTTGGCCCGAAGGTGGGCAGGCTTGAACCGACCTATGAATCAACAGGTTAGTGAACTAACCAGGTTAGCTCGCCAGTTTAAGCCAATTCTACCTCTCCAATATTTAAAAAAATAATAACAACCCCACATGTTATATGTCTTCTTCCACTACTTTTCTGTTCCCTAATATAGACCACGTACCATCACAAATTACAGTTAATAACATTGTAATTTTGTTCTTTCCATAATATTTTGAGATTCGAATGAGAAATTCTCATCTATTGCAAATTACAACTTCTCTCACTTTGTTTAACCTTACTTAATATTTTAATATCAAAGTAACATAATGCTCACATGGTCTAAATTAGTTATTTTGGAACGAAATAAAATTTGTAACTTCTTTCACTTTACTTTATACAGTATAAGATTAGAAAGCAACTGGTTCGGTTGAATTGGCCCAAGCCTTTACCCTCAAGGGTCGGGCTTGATTTAACCTTGCACCAACTCATGAACTAGCAGCTATAAGTTAATTCATCCCAGTTCTTAAGTCTAAGGCCACTCATGCATAGAGATTCAAATCCAAGAGGTGGTGTACCTTAGTGGTCGACGTTTGTTACCACATTGTATACCCTTTCCTCATTGAGGTCATACTCTTACTCCTACTCTAAGTACATTAGAACATCATCGAATTGCTCTACAGTGGACGACGTCCTTGTTCCCTTCGCCTTACCTTTCCCGCTTAATGAGAAACTATACTTCTTTTAAGAAATCTATAGTAGAAGAATCAAACCGTGGAGATAATTTGATTTATTCTACTACAGAGAAGAAAAATTTGTATAGGAAAAATTCTTAACAAAGGTAGAAACGATAAGACTAAAAGAAGTTATAAATTATAATATCATAGTTACTCTAGCGAGTTATAATATCATAAATGATAAGAATGAAAGAAGAAAAAATATGGCTTTAGAATGAGAGTAAAGTATGGATAGGAAATATTGAAACTTGAATGCTAGCAAAGTAATTGTAGAAATTTGCATAGGATCGTTTGTAAGAAACATTGCCAATTTTTATGCAAATGAAACAACACGTGTTTGAGCCTCTCATTTGAAATTTGAACCTGAATGAATGGTGCCATTTTGTGAATTCTCATAACATTTAAATGATTTTGCATTGATGTATTGAAATTTTTTTCAATGCAAATTACGTTGAAATATTCTTGCTGTCTCCTAAACACTTTGTTTCCCTACCATGCTCTGACTCTTAGATAATGGCTTGCTAAAGTATTCTTGTTGTAAATTCTCCTAATGTATTATGTGCATGAGTCCAAACAATTTTTCTGCCTTAATGTATATGTGTTATGAAATGTAAAGAGTATACGTAGAATCTCCAAAAAAGGAAAAGGAAAAGGAAAAGGAAAGTGACATTATTGTGTTTGTGAATTGTATGTATGATTCGCTTAATATATATATATACATATATATATAATAAATCGTGAATACACCAGTAAGTATACTGGGTTGGAATCAAGTAATATAGAGAAAGTAAGGTAGTCGATCCCTCGAAGACTAAAAAATTACTAATTCTATACTAGTTCTTATCAATATTCAAGTAATCAAAATTAAATTAATTAATCTAATAATTACTTTAAATCTATTGAAAAGAAAACAACTATGAAAAATCTAAAATTATGTAATCAATTGAGAATTTAGGAAAACAGATCCATCCTAGATTATGCCAATCAAATTGTTGTCATGTTATATAGATTAATAGCTATATAGTCATTTAAGTGAAATTATTATACCTTAAAACTTAAGGATTTAAACTCCTAATTAATTAGTCAACTTTTGCATCTTCCAATTAACAGTAGACTCTAAATTACAATCATATATCTCCCGATACTATGATTGTCTAATGCCCTAAATCAATTATTCCTAATGTCTTAATGAATAATCAATCACTGAACATCACATTAATTTCTAGATAATTTCTAATTAATTCAATTAACTTTGCTTCTACATTAATTAATCAAATCAACTAAAAATTTCTAACAAACCTTATATCAACTCCCATATGATTAGGGTTTCTAATTGTTATAATCAATTGAACAATTATAATCGAAATCATAGAAATTGCAATCATGAATAATCCATATACCTCTTAATCCTATAACATAAACACAATCGTCATCTTAGCTATCTAGGGTTTCATCAATTCCCATAAATAAATTTAGCTAGCCATGGATTCGGAAACAAAAACACAAATACTAATTGAAATTGCAAGGAAATTCATAATTGAAATCATAAGTAATTCACAGAAAAGCAAAATCTTTTTAATGATCGAAGTGATTCTCCCAAAAAAATTCTTTAAGAACTATCTAAAGACTATTGTACGACTCTTTAAGTCTAAGGAAAGTGTGTTCAAAAGTTTTTGAAAAAAAAAAAACGAAAGTCTTCTAAACAGTGAAACACAAGCTATTTATAAGAAAAATTAGGGTTGACTCATGTAAAACTTCTTTTTCAAAAAGGCTAGTGGTATGAGTGCAAGGTCGACGATGTAGCCACCAAAGTTGGCGACATAGACTCCAAAGGCCGTCGATGTAAGTGTAGGTCAGCTACCTTCAATTCCATCTTGCGCATGTTAATTTAGACTTCGTTCCTTTTCGTAAAACTCCTCTAAATCGTCCGTAATTCCACTATTGAATTCTCTAATTCCTGAAATATTCAAACAAAAATAATTAAGTACCATTTCTTGATGATTTCTATAAAATCAATAATAATTCTATCTGAATTTGCACTTTAAAACATGAAAAATATATATTTATCAGTGTGTTGTGAAATTTGGAGTTTGTGAATGTGCATGTTCTTTTTTTGGAAAAGTAATAGAAGATGAGAATTGAGATGGGATTATTGAAGTAGAGTGGAGTGATGTAATTGATTGGTGAGGTAAAGTGATAAGTAAAACAAAGAGTAAGTAGTGAAGGAAGGGACTTAGAGTGTAATGGGATGATAGATTATGTAATTTATGTTTTTTTTTAAAGAATTACACTTGGGCTTAATCGGTGGGCTAAGTGGTTTTTGATGGCCAAATTGTTTGAGGGATAGTTCAAACTTAGCCACATCTGGGCTAGGTAGAGTTGGTTCATGATTTGAAACCAACCCTTATATGGGTCTAAGTGTGAACACAGTAGAAATCTCTCTCTCTCTCTCTCTAAATCTATGAATAGGGGTGGACATTATGTCTATTGTCTAAGTCTTTCCATGAATGAGAACTGGAGATGGTTTTTTTTCCTCTCTGACAATCGTTAAGGAGAGAAATTTGAGGCTAATTTATCTCATTAAGAGACATTATATTGTAATTTTTAAACTCAAATCTTTAAAAAAGTTAGGTTCGGTGAAATTATAAAAAAAAAAAAATTAATTAGGAGATTGTGTATTTTCATAAACTATTATGTATAGTTACAAAATCTCTGGAAACTTGAGTAACTACTGAGATAAAAATACAAAAAGTTTATGAGGTTCTATACGTGATTTTATGAGTACATAATTAAATTACGAATAAAAAATGACATACTTATAGCAGTATTACCTAAATTTGAGAATTGTTATAAAATAATTTTTGGCAAACATTCTTTTATGTTGTAAACTCTGCAATAATGAACTTATGTAATATTTTATAGTATTAATACATTTCGAATAATGAATCATATTACTTTTTTTTTTATTTAGTTTATTATGGAGAAGATTTGCAAACTTATTCTTTTTTTTAAGAAAAATGGTCGCAAAAAAACAATAGTGAAATTACAAAATTGAGTAAAGATTAGGAAGTCCAAAGTCAAATTTATTAAAATACAATGCTAATAACAACTTTATCAGTGTGAATGGGTGGTTACACAACCATTAGGCTATAAAAGCTACAAAAAACTAATGAATACAAGGATGAAATCTATCCTTAACTTAATAGAATCTAAAAAGATGTTTTAGAAAAAAAAGGCAAAAAAATTGCTAGGTTATACTTTTAAGTTTGGGCAATTTAATGTCTCCAATTTTAATTTTTGTAATTTAGTACTCAGACTTTCAAATAATATTCATTTTAGTTGTCACTCTAAGATTTATTTATTTCATTTTATTTTTCAAAGTAGATAAATTCCTCATGGTTTTCATAATAGCATACAACTAAATTATATGCTTGAGAAAGAAGAAATGGCAAATTTACAACCTAAGCATTTGTGAAAAGGCAAATTCATTACTTCAACTTTTCAAAGATCAATTTCATACCTAATTAAAGTTTTTGTTGGTATTTCTACTAACTTTCTTAATACCATTAGTTTCCGTTTACACGTGTCCCTTAATATTATTTTAAGCCATATAAGTGCAAAATTGACCAAAAATAATAATAATAAAATAACATTGGAGAATGAACAAGAGAAAACATGTGACCTATAACCATCAACATCAATTGCAATTTGGATGCATGTCTTTAGTTATTACAAAAAAAAGTTTACTTAAGCTCAACAACTATGTTTTCATTTTTATGCAAAAAAAAAAAATAGCCTTCTACATTTATATATAGTTGATATATAAAAGCTGGAGTACATAATTCTTGGACATATAATTGATATATAAAAAGCTTCTAAAATTGTATATAAAAGATTTTCCTTTTGGAAATAAATTCTCTCCATTTACTTTCCTCAATTTCTCTCAATTTACCTTTTAAAGATGTTACCATGTGTAATCAGTAATTAAAATTATAAATAATATGATAATATCATGATGACATTACATAATATTTCAAAAATTTAGATAATCTTAATAATCGATTTGTAAATTGAGGGAAATTGAAGGAAGGGTAAAATGGAGAAAATTCAAATCCTTTCCTTTTTCTGCAAAAAAGGAAATGATTTTCAGTTTGGCTCCTGTCCCAACACTATAGTCATGGTTATCGCTCTTTGAATGGACCAGCTTTTGTTACTGTCTATGTGATCAATGAGCATAGAGACATATTTATATACTATCGAGCTCTATTTCAGTTTTTCTTAATTCAATATATATTAAGTCTAGCCCGCTTAATGTAAATTACTTGACATAAAATTAAGAAAAATATTTTTCATTAAAAAATGTTTAGAAAAAAAATATTTTAAAAAAAAACAATTAGAGTCACTAACCAATTAAAGTGTTAAAAAGTGAAATTAGAGTTTTCAAGTGGGAAAACCTTAGTTTAGCCACTAGTTTACAAATATTTCTTAAAATTATTTTTTTAGAATATTAAACTGGAAAATCTAAACTTGAGAACTAACCTATTAAGATTAAAGCACAATGTAAAAAAAAAAAAAAAATAACAGGCTTTTATTTTTTTTGTAATTTTTCTAAAAGTACTAAAATATGTATAGGTATGCAAAAGTGTAATCAAGATGAATTTTTTAATAATTTTTATTACTAATTTTCAAGAAAAATTTATTTTGTTTATGGTTGCCATGAAGGTATCTGCGTATCTGTTAATTGAGATCAAACTAACGTAATTATGTCTTTTAGAAAAGATTTAGTAGGTTGGTTTTTTTAAAAAAGAAAACAAGCTAGATTTACGTTAGTTATCAATTTATATTTTTTTAAAAAAAAAACTAAAAAGATCTAATTTCACAAATCTTCTTTAAAAGAAAAAGCCTTAACTAACTAAATCTTTTTAAAAAACTCCAATTAAGATTTTTTTATTTAAAAAAAAAACTACTACATGTCAAAAAATAATTTTTCTAAATCCTAAATCCAAAATCTATTAAAATATATTGAGATATGTGATTTAGATATATATCTTCTCCAAAGATATGAATATCGTAGAACAGATATACAACTTTTTCTAAAAGATCCAATTTTGATAAAAAAAAAATGTGATTTAACTAAAAAGCATGAAATTTATCAAAAAAATTGCAAAACTGCATGACATATAGTTTATGTTAAAATTATTAATTAACATGTACTTAAAAAACATGTTAGTAAAATAAAATAATTAAAATAATTTACCTAATTATCTAGACAGGTCAGGTTGTGTATATGATCATGATTAGACTAGACGTGTGTTGTTGATGGATTGCTGGACGTAGCCATGTGGATGGACTGCCCTATTCGTGTCATGCTCGGATAGTGGATGTGAAGTAGACGTTCGGTGTGTGTATATGTGTCTGGTCGTGAATAGTGGCATATAGTGTATGATCAGCAGTTTAGATAATGCTGAGTGTGTATTAGTCGGCATGTGGGATAGTAACATGTAGTGCTGTGTTGGTGAGCATGTGCTACTGATCAATGTAGTGTGTGTAAGCATAAGTGGTTGTATATAAGTGAGTGGCTTAGTGAATGTAAGTAGTGTACTGTGACATAAGTGGGTCTATTATGTACGTAAGGACATTGGGACATGAATTGCAGTGCATGTGGCATGTATATAAATTATGTGTTGAACGGATTGTAGAAATATGAACTTTGAAAATGTATAGGAGATGTGTGGAGTTTACAAGTGAAAAAAATTAAAAATTTTCATAGCTAAAAACTATTATTTATAAGCCATTCACTTGAATCTTTTGGATCTTTTTGTTGTGAAGATTTATTCCTAACAAATCCAATATTGATAAGATACGATGATACTCAATTTAGATTTATTAAATTTATTGAAAATTAATCCATTTTCTAATAATTTCACACTTATTTGGGCTTCCCATCTTAGACTTGATTCAATCAATTTTAATTTAGTCCAAAATATACATTAACACATTTAGTAAATTCTAAGTCTATTTAGCTCAACATAAATTAAATAAAAATTTCGTTTTATGTTGGACTAGACTAAAAAAATATTTTTAATGTAGCCCAACTATTCAACAACTTAGAATTTATTAAATTAAATATACATTTTCAACCGGTCCGATGCGATCCTAAACAACTGACTTGACTCAACACTTTTATTATTATCATTATTTTATTTTATTTTTTTCTTTATTTTTTATTATTTCTATTAAAACCTAGCTAAAAAAAAAAATCATAAGGGTGATAAAAATAAGGTGTCTACAGTTGCCCCCTTTTATAGTAAAGTTTGATTATAACTTTGCTACAAAAACAAAAGAAATACCAATTTTTGTTGAATCCTATCTTGAATTGATAGAATGGGATAACTGACTTAAATGGTCGACTAAGCTGTATTTGATCTTAAAAAACGATACCAACTTCAAAGGTCGATACAAAAAATAAATTGCCTATCTTGAAAGGACGGAGCAAATGAATAAGAGGGCATATCTTAAAAGGATAGGTCAAAGGAATAGAGGGGCCTGTCTTGAAAAGGATAGGGCAAAAGATTAAAGTGCTTATCTTGAAAGAATAGGGCAAAATGATTAAGGGGCCTATCATGAAAGGATAAGGCAAAAAATTGGGGTATCTATCTTGGAAGAATAAGGCAAAAGATTAAGAAGCCTATCTTAAAAGGATAAGCCAAAAGATTAAGGACTTTATCTTGAAGGAATAGGGCAAAAGATTAGGATACCTATCTTAAAAGGATAAGGCAAATGATTAAGGTGCCTATCTTGAAAGGATAGGGTAAGTGATTACTGTAACTATCTTGAGGCAAATGATTAAGGTGCCTATCTTGAAAAGATAGAGCAAGAAATTGGGGGTCAATCGACTTGTTTTAGTTTGATGGATGATCTAAAGAGAATAGATCCCTTTGAGAATTTTTAAAGAACTTCTCAATTCTTCTATATATCCATATCAAGAGTTTTAGAATTATTTTACTTGTGAACGAAAAATTTTGCAGATAGTAACCAATTGGCATACCTCACGTTAACTCTCGTTATCCATTCATTCAGATAGCAGAATATCACCAAAGTATTTCTTCAGGACTATGCTTCTTCTTCTCCTTATTTATTTATTTTTTTTAGGAATAGGGCCTTCTTTATGGTTTCACTGATGAGTCTTTTAGCCATACTATGCTCATGTCTTAATTCAGCTCATTTCTTGATTCTATTTTTATCATTGTCGGATCTCAATTTCCACCTCTATCGTTCTTGAAAAATAAGTCTCTTTTAGAAAAACAAAGTTAAACCATCAAGAGCATTCGACTTCAATTTATTTGGTAGTTTAAGTTCATTTGCACGTGTTTGGTATTTAAGTGTGTGAGGCTAAGAAACACGATATACGAAGATTTATTGGAGAAGTGTTTGTTGGCCAATGACCATCCAAATCTAAGAACATTCATGCATATCAACTTTGCTTGCAAATGATGAAAGATTAACTACAAATGATGAAAGATTATTAGAATCTTTATTGAACTCAATTTTCATGGATAATATAATTTAACTGCATCCAAATTCACAAGACCCCTTAATTTTGGCCCATCCAGTTCTGTTAACACTAATGCACCTCCCGATAATACCTTCTTTACCACATAAGGGCCCTCATAATTTGGAGTAAATTTTCCCTTAGGGTCTTTTACATTTGGCAGTACTTTCTTCAACACCAAATCTCCTTTCTTTAAAATACCTTAAGTGCACCTTCTTATTAAAGGCTTGGATCATCCTTTATTAGTAACACTAACCATGACATATTATTGCAAGCCTACTTTCATCTAGGAGGTTTAAATGCTCCATTCATTTCTTTACCCACTCTGCTTCATCGAGTTAGATTTCTGCCAACACTTGAAACGAAGGTATTTCTACTTCCACTGGTAGTACCACTTCAATTCTACATATCATTGAATAAGGTGTTGTAACTATAGAGGTTTTGACTGAGGTTTTGTAAGCCTTGAGAGCGAAGGGGAAGATCTCATGCCAATCTCTATAAGTGATTGCTATCTTCTCAATGATTCTCTTGATATTCTTCTTAATGACCTTAATTGCCTCGTTCATTTCAGGTCAATACGAAGTTGAATTTCTATGAATGATCTTAAATTGGCCGCATGCTTCAACCATCAGCTTATTGTTCAAATTTGACCTGTTGTCTATAATAATAGACTCAGGTACACCATATTTGGCAATGATGTCTCTTTTCAAAAATTCGACTACTACTCCTTTGATCACCATAGCATATGATGCTGCTTTTACTCACTTAGTAAAATAGTTGATCATAACTAGGATAAATCTATGGCCGTTTGAAGCCATTGGCAAAATTAGACCAATTATATCTATTCCCCACATTAAGAAAGCCTAAGGAGCTGACAGCACATGTAATTCTTAGGGAAGAGCATTGATTTTATTGGTGTATACTTAACACAGATAACAATGCCTTATGTGCTTAATATAGTCTGATTCTATCGTCATCTAAAAGTAACCCATCCTTATGATTTTCTTAGATAACATCTACCCATTCATATGAGGGCTACAGACTCCTTCATGCACTTCTTTCATCAATTTGTTGGCTTCCTCTTCATCTATACATCTTTACAATGTCATATCATGTGATCTTTTGTACAATGTAGCTTGTAAGCCCCAAAATTAGCCATTCGAGGTTTCGATCGATTGAAGGAGCTGATCGAGTTTAAATTATAAAATAAAGCTAGAAATATTAGTAAAATGATCCCGTAAGTTTGAATTTAATAAAATAAGCAATAAAATAAAAAGAATATAAAAATTCCAAGTTTTAAGTGTATAACTCGTTATTTATCGAAAATGCGTAAAATGCATTCTAATAATTAATGAATCGCTAGAGATAAATTATATGTATACTAAAAATCATAAAATAACCTAAATAATATTTAGGAATATTTATTTGTACTATATATGAATTTACATGTATGTAGAAATACGCGTAATTACTTAAAATACGCGTAATGTGCCAAAATAAGACTAAATAATTAAAGAAAAATCATAATTAATTAAGGAAAAATAAAGAAAAATCAGGAAAAATAAGGAATGATCTAGAATTGGATCGTGGCAGCTGGGAAAAAATAAAAAAAAAATCGGCCAATTAAATTAAGACAACACAAAAGCCAAAAATTAAGGGATAAGGCAATTGTCTTGTCCAATTTAATGCACAATAAATTCCCTCAACATCTATAAATAGGAAAAAATTCTGAGAACTCCTTTAGACAGTTAGGGATTTGAGAAAAATAGAGAGACTCGAAAATTGAGAGAAAAACTAAGGAAAAAAAAAAGAAAAGGAAAACTGTACAGTTAGGGCCACAAAGGAGAACTCAGACCCGACGGGCAGCTGGGAGTGGACGGCCACCACCACCACACGGTGGTGGCAATGCCCAGGTGGCCCGACACACCCATGGCCACCGACGGTGGCCGGAGCCACCCAAATCGGTGAATTCGATTTCCAGCCCGATTTTGTGTAATTTTGTAAAAATAGTAAATAGTTTTAGAAAATTATGAAACTTGTTATTCTGAGGTTTTATTGTATGTAGATTTAGGGGAAAATAGTGATTTAGTTTAATCACGTCTGAAAATATAGGGTCCTTAAAAAATTGTGCTATGAAGCTATTTTTTTTAAATTAATTTTCGAAATTTTTAAGTTAATTTTTAGCCCTAAAATGATGAAAAAATTGGTTAATTTAGGGTTAATTAGGTGATTAAGATATTAATTACTGATTTAGATAGTAATTAGATGTTTATGGATGTTAATCTCTGATGTGGAACCCTAATCCTAACCTTTGGAGTATTAAGTATAGTTAATTTAGGAAATTAGGTAATTAATATAAGAAATTAGTAATATGTGAAATTATAAATTAATAAATCTAAAAAATTAGGGTTATTTAGATAATATTAGAGTAAAAATCAGAATAATATTACAGGTGAATTAAGATTGAATTTTAGGTAATTATATAAAAAAGTAAGATTTTCTCACATTGGGGATAAATTCGATACCCTAATTAGAACTAGCATATACCGAATGGCTTATAATACTAAATTAAGACCCAATAGGATATTTGAATACTCGAGCTTAATATGATTAATTTCACAATAGGATTCGGGTATGTTTAGGACTTAGAAATCGAACTAAAACCTAATTTAGAAATTGATGCTGAAACCAAACCCGAACCTAACCCCGAACCTAACCCCAAACCTAGAATAATTATAAAAGACTTAAGACCTAAATAATTACGTATATTAAACCCTAAATAAAACATAACAATAAGCGTTATAAGAGAAAATGAACCTATAATCATTATATAAAAACTGAAACCACGTTTGTGTTATAGTAAGTGAGCGATGAGTCGAGGTAAGTTAGGAATTAATACACTGTTGTATTTTGGAGGCTTGAGATTATGCTTGGTTGTGCTTGTTAGATAATTGACTGTGTGCATGTGCTTGATTATGGGTGATACTATGATTCTGTTTGTTGCTCTGTCATGTATTGTATGACTTGTATGAAATGATTGATCACCCTAAACTGGACTTAGGACTCTCCGGCCAATAATCATAATCGGACATGCATGACAACCCGTTAGGGGAACTTAGGACTCTCCGGCCAAATACCGACCCCTTCGAAAGGGATAGCGCAGGATTGCAAAATGATCCCTTCTTCATCCTTAGTCGAACTAAGTGACAGAAGAGGAGGTCGTGGCGAGGGTAAAGACAGTAGTTCGAAGGTAGTCGCGGGAGGAATAAGGTCTCCATTACATAAGCTTGGGTTTGGTCGTGACCTGTTGCATTAACGGCAACTCCTCAACCCGGATTAGAGCGGGTGCAATTTCTCTAATCTCACGACTGGCCGGACAACGTCGTGCGATGACATTTGCTTGCACATGCATTGCACCTAATAAATGATTGAAAACCTCGTTATGTGTATGGTATAGTTTTAAGTTCTCCATCCTAACTTACTGAGCTGTGGTTGCTCACATCCTTATAGACGTTGTGCAGGTGCTAGCTAAGAAGCGGCAAACAACTACTCTGAAGCTAGCAACTGCTGGATCCTGGGGAATAAGGAAAAACATTGGAGAATAAACACATATTTTTAAGGTCTAAGTTTTTATTTTAGAATTATTTTTCATTTCTGAATGATGTAATAACTAGGAAATATACTATAGAGAAATATTGTAAACTTTAACTGCAATAACTGAATTATAACACATATATATATATATAATTCCTCACTTTTATGGGTAAATGATTTATTTAAATTACAAACTGTTTACTTCAAAGCGAGTTAGTCGTGGACGCCTTGTGTAGATCAGGTCTAAGATAGCGGTTGTAAGGCTAACTTCTATCTTAGGATGGTTTACACGGCGAGGCTGTTACGACTCTGCTGCTTCGGAGCGTGACATAGCTCCACTTAACAAGAAATGAGTAGTCAATCTCCTTAAAGCTTTCCTATCTTTTCTATCAACCTCATTAGGGAACTCACCCATTTGAATTAACTTTTTGATATCATAATACTAAGGCTTCTTTTATTCTTTCTCGTCAACGGTTAAACATAATGTTGATCTTTCCTTTACCTTAATCTTCAAAGGCTAAATTTCTATCCCATTGGTGACCTTCGCTATTGATGCTAACGTGGTTAATGCATCAGCAAATTGATTTTACATTCTCAGAATATAAGTAAATGAAATTTCTTAGAATCTCTCAATCAGCTTTCCTAAATGCTCATGATAAGGTATCAACTTCCCATCTTTATCTTATATTCCCTTAGAATCTGGAGAATTATAAGAGAAGAATCTCCATATACTTCAAGCTTTTATATTCCCTTGTCTAGTGCTATTTTGAGCCCTAAAATGCAAGCCTCATATTCTGCTATATTGTTCGTATATGGAAATGTTAACCTGGCTGTCACAAGGAAATGATTACCTTCATGTGATATAAATACTGCCCCTATTCCACATCCAAACACATTGACTACTCCATTAAAATACATTCTCTATTCTAGTTTTTCACCACTCAATTCATTTGCCACCATCACATTTTCATCAGGAAATAGAGCTTCTAAACCATTATCTTCATCTTCTAGTAGGTATTTTGCTAATTGATAAACCACTGCCTGCCCTTTGATTAAACTTTAACTTACATACTTGATATCAAACTTAGAAAGTAGCATATGCCACTTCAATATTCTCTTGATCAATGCTAGCTTTTCTGCTAAATACCTTAACAAGTTATGTTTTGTCAATAAATCCATTGAGTAATAGAGAGTGTACTGCCTGAGCCTATGCATTACCTATACTAAGGCATAACATGTTCTTTCTACCTCTAAGTATTTCTATTTGCCTCTTGTGAATTTCTTGCTCATGTAATATATAAAATGCTCTTTTTTACCTATTCCATCTCTTTCCCCCAGCATACATGTCATTGATTCAAGGAGGATTGTCAAATAGAGAATCAATGGCCATCCGGTATAGGAGTGACAAGTATTGGCAGATTCATGAGATACTCCTTGATTTCAATAAACGCTTCCTCACATTCTTCGTCTTACTCTATTGCTGCATTTTTCCTTAAAAGTTTAAAAAACAGCTTTCATTTATTGGTTAGTTATGATACAAACTAAGCAATATAATTCAACCTCCCCAGCAATCCCTAAACTTCTTTTACAATCTTTGGCATAGGCATGTTTACGATTATCTTGACTTTGTCTAGGTCTACTTTGATTTCTTTTCTGCTGACTACAAAACCTAACAATTTGCTCAAGGTTACTCTAAAGGTGCACTTTTCTAGATTCATCTTCTATTGAAACTTTCTCAATCTCTCAAACAATTTTCACAAAACATCAACACGATTCTCTTCCTTCTTGGATTTGGCAATCTTATCATCTACATAAACCTTGATTTCCTTATGCATCGTATCATAAAACAGAGCAACTATAGAGCGTTGATAAGTTGCCCTAACGTTCTTCAGCTTGAAAGGCATTATGCAATAATAGAACATTCCCTAAGTGGTAACGAAGGTAGTTTTGATTTTGTCTTCTTTTGCCATTTTAATTTGATTGTATCCTGAGAAAACATCGATAAATGAGAAAAGATGATTTCTGGTCATGTTATCCACCAATATGTCAATGTGTGGTAAAGGGAAATTATCCTTAGGCGTCACTTATTTTAAATCACGAAATTCTACACATATCCTAACTTTCCCATTTTTCTTTAACGCTAGCACCACATTGGCTACCCATTCAAGGTAATCCGACACTTCTAACCCAAATTCCAGTAATTTATTTACTTCTTCTTTTATTTTAAAGAGTATATCTGGCCTAAACCACCTAAGCTTTTTCCTTTTAGGTTTAACATCATTTCTTGTAGGAAACTTGTAAACTACGATTGACGAATCCAACCCGGGCATGTCTTTATAAAACCAAGTGAATATATCCAAGTATTCTAATAATAAACATGACAACTTCTGCTTCTGATCATTCGCTAAATTACCACTAATTTTCAAGTTTTGTGGATTCTCTTATATTCCCAAATTAATCACAACTATTAGTTATCAATAATCACTCTACTGTATTCAAATCGATGCCAACTCTTTTGTATTTTGCTTGGGGTCTTAATATCATCTACGATGTCTGACCCAGCAGGGCTAAAGGTAATATTGGTACTTTCATCGTTTATAGGTGCGAGATATCCATTATGTTCATTGTTTCTATTGAATCTGAAGAGCAAAGAAAAATACAAAGGGTAATAAGTGAATAACAAAGTAGAGTAGTTGAAAGAAAGAAAGGAGCTAACTTTATTGAATGAATTCAAATCGTTTAAAAGTAAAGGCCTAACTAATCTAACTAACTATGACATCAAATGCTCTTAATTGATCTAATGTTTCTCCTCTAAAGAGGCTTATTAATAAGAATGGAAGACTAATTGCATAAGGAAACTGGAACGCTAATATCTTTCTCCTCATTTGCATTGATGCTAAGCAAAAGTCTTGGCTAGACCGGTTACTTCGAGTTCTTGGATGTAGGCTGATATTGGGAATGTATGGCGGATGTTTGGAAAATCCATGTGAGCATGGTATAACTGATCTCCTCTCTTCCCTCTAGTTTTGGCTTTCATTTCTTGGATTTCTTCTTCAATTAGCTCATATCCAAGCTAGAAATGTTCCCATTTACTACTTAGGTTGTTTCGAGCGACCACATACCCCCTATCTTGATACTTCAAACATGTTAACCTTACAAAAAAATTGCAATCTTGGTTCATCTAATTCTTTACTCCCGATATATGAAATGGTTGTCTCTTTGTAAATCTCATAGTCTTGCTCCCCAAGAATAGTGACCAACTGCCCATTGGCTATGAATTTCACCTTCTGATGTAGACTAGATGGAATTGCCCCTAATGAGTGAATTCACGGCCTTCCCAACAAAAGATTGAAGGTTCATAATATATTCAAGACCTGAAATGGAATAGTAAACATTTGTGGACTAATCTTAACCTGTAGCCTAATTTCTCCAAGTATCTCCCTCTTTGATCCATCAAAAGCCCTTACTGAAATCGAACTAGGCTTTATCTCAATTGAGTCTACTCTAAGCAAATTTAATGTTACTAGCAAACATACATTCAAAAAGTAAACATTATCAATCGGTACCTGAGCAACAATTCTCTTTACACACTTAACCACTTTGAAGAGGGGTTTTGTATATCGGTCCCCTTCTTCGCCTAACTCATCTGGTGAAAATGAGATCCAATCCATTGCAAACACTGAATTGACTGCTAATCCCAACTTTTTAGTGGAAATCCCTTCAGGTACTTTAACATGTTTTAGAATATTGATTAAGACTTTTTGGTGAGGATCATATGACAATAGTAAGAACATTAAGGAGATCTGGGCTAGTTCCTTAGCTAGCTAATCCATAATCTTGTACTCACTACCTTTTACTATCTTCTCAGCTACATTTTGGTCTTTCTCACCCGTATCTTCAAAGATCCTTCGAAAAGCCTCTTCTACAACAAAATTTCATTTGGTCTCCTTATTCTAGTCATAGACTCGTCCTGAGCATGTAAGCCCCCTAACCATAGGTGGTAAGGATCTGGTTATTTGATTCACCATTTGATCATCTAGAGGGCTACTTTGTAATTCTCTAAGGCTATTAGGACCTTAAAAGCAAGTTTCTTAGGTTTACCTAATTCTTTAACCTTCTCATCCTTCTCCTGGTACTTAAAAATCAAAGGTCTAGGCCTATCTCCAATCATCCCAACCATCTTAGCTGTATTCTTGGCTTCTACAATAAGCTTGTCTTCTTCCTCAAATTTGGAACCCCATCTAGTGGGTAATTCGTCAGCATATATTGTGGGTGAATTAGCATAATTGACTAAGTACTCATATTTTCTTGACTGCTCTCCTATGGTATCAACCATTAAATCCCCAACTTCATACCTTTATTTGAGCTCCTTTTGAGTACATATCTTTCATGGTTTTGGAACTATCATAACCATAATGTTAGTCTTCTTTATCTTCATATCCTTCAACGATTGATATATTGCTAGTTTAATGTTCTATCTCTGAGATTCATATTCTACAAGTATCCAACTTGCCTTAGATTCTAAGTTACCTCTTCAATGGTGATAGGAAAATTATCTAAATTAACTTTTAGTTCAAACACTTTAGCGATGATCATATTGATTTAGCATCCATGGTCCGGTAGAGGATTATTACCCACATTAAGAGCAAGAATCTAAACAAAGTCCAATTGCACCAACTTAGCATCAATGAGATCATGAATCTTATGTCTAAGTCTCCAGCACTAGTTTATAAAATGTCCCACTAGCCCTAAATGATAATGATAGCGGAGCTCTAGGTTGTAATCCTTCAGTCTCTATCCTTCCTTCAGTATTTCAAATGTTAAGAGATTCTCTTTCCTTAGTCATGCAAGAACCTGACTTAAAGGAATGGGGATCTTAGTAAACTGTCTCTTTTGTGGGTGGATACCTTGATCCGAATTCGGTAGGGGATTAGAGTTTCTTGACATGGCTACCGGTACCGTAGGTCTGACATAGTTGCCAATATTGACAATGCTTACAGTCGCTTCTTTGGTCTTATTGGAGAATCTCGCGAGAGGCATCTTCTTTTCAGTGCTTCAGGATTAAGAAACCTTCCAGTAGAGATAGCTTCCTCAATTTGGCATCCTGATTCCATAATCTCTGCAAAGTTAAAGGTAGGATGACCTACTAGATGTTGGTAGTATGGGCTTTTAAGAGTGTTAAAAAAAGCAAAGGTCAGATCCTTTTCTACTAAGGGAGGAGTCACCTTAGCCGCTATGCCTTTCCATCTATGAGCATGCTCCTTAAAGCTCTCATTAGACTTCTTTCATAAGTTGTTTAAATCATACATGGATAGTGCCACCTCGATATTAAGCTTGTACTGGTTGTAGAAAGCCCAGGCTAATTTATCCCATGTATCAATCTCATTCAAGTCCAGTTGGGCATAACAAGTTAAGGCGGGCCTAGTCAAGTTATCCTGAAAGGTTTGGACCATCACTTTGTCATATTTCATGTACTTTCCCATCTTTCTAATTTATAGCCTGGTGTAGAGCTTAGGGCATCCTATCCCATCGTATTTCTCAAATTCCTGAACTTTAAACTTTTCCTAGAAGTCATCATCTTCATACATCGGCAAATTGACCATTCCCATTTGCTGAAGCTTGTTAACCATTTCTAGAGTTTTTATCTTCTCCGTCAACTTTTGCATAAACTTCCTTTCCATCTCTCAGTGTTTTTCTTCAATCTCCTTCCTCTATGTTTCAGCATTGGGGATTGATTTAATGTCTCCTAATTTAAGGGGAGGTGTCGCTTCTACATTTTGATTTGGGTTGACTTAATATGCTTGCCTATTATTGAGAATTCCAATAGCCCGCGTAAGAGCTTGAATTTGTTTAGCCATCTTATTTATGTTTTCCTCTAAGGTTGTGACTTTCGAGTCAAGCTTGATTTAACTAATATTTCCACTCCTGTGAGTTGACATTTTTGCTTTGAAATGAGTGAATATTGGGATTTTAACAGAGTTTACTTGCTTAGGTGCTATCTTTAAAATCCTATAAAGACTTGAGTTTAGATGTTTTGTTAATTAAGATTTTTTCCTTTTTTTTTTGTTGTTTTGTCATTTTTTATTTTATTTTCTTTTTGTTTAAAAGGAAACTATCAAAGGAAAAAATAAATAAATAAATGAATAAAAGACTATGGAACCAATAAAAACTTTCATCAACTTCTTTCATGAGTCTTTGGACTATAACATCTCTTGCTCGAATCTTACTCCTTAAGAACTAGTTTTCTTCCAAGAACCTCTCATTTGGCATTTTTAATTCTTCAATGATCTTTTTGCATTCTTGGAACTAGGCTTCTACTTTAGCTATATGGTGTCTTGGTAGGCCTATTTGGTAGGTGAAAGGTGTTCTGGCTCTGGCTTATGTTTTAATACTTTTGGAGCTTCATATTGTATCTTTCCAGTCTTTTTTAACTAATTATAGATAAACTGCTTAGTAGCTTGGTATTCTCTGACATTTCCCCTCAAAGTTCCTACATTTACTACTTTCTTTACTTCCCTTCATTCCTACAGCTTCACAAGTTCTGCTAGTTGTTAAATCAAAGTAGCAATAGTTAAGCAAGGATCTTGATAATTTAAAGTAACAACTTCTAAGGAATCCCTATATGCTATCTCTAGAAGCAGACCTAGCTGTTTGGTGACACAAGCTAGGAAGTACCCTATACAACTTATAATGCCAATGAGAGGGACCCTTGCATAATTGTTGCACCTTAGAATGGCTCGAGTGTAGCTGCTTTACCTAGCTGTCCACATAAAATCCTTTAGCTGCATCTTGCTTATGATTGCTACCCATCCTTTAAATTGAGCTTCTTGTGGTACCTTATGGTGATGGACAAAGTCGTCAATTAGATTAATATGTTCAATTAAGGATACTTTGAGAAGGTTCCCTACATATTCCTGTGTGTGACTAAGAAACTATACAACAAGGATTATAGGGTTGGTTGTGAAGTACCTATGCTTCTGCTTCGTTAAATAGGTGAGTATCCTAAATTGCTTTGCTAATAATGTCGATATAAGGATTTGCTAGCTAAAAATTGGGTTAATAACTCGACTACCCTATAATGGACTTGACCACGCTTGAAGGGAAATAACACTATCTCGAATACTATCATGATAAAAGCATTTACTCTCTTCTTAGCCTATTATTTATATTCCCTATAAAAGATCTAACAATGTTTCTAGGAAGCATCTGGGTTGAAAAACCATTCTACTAGTCTTAAGATGTTGAGACATTTCTTGCCCTCTGAAGATAAAAAAGGTGCCAAGACTACCTTTTTTACTCCTAGCAAAGTCATAAAGCCTTTCTTAGGCTAGACTCTGGAATCTAGAACCGTTTTGCTTGCTTCGAAAGGTAGAGCACTGAGTAGTTGAGAATACTCTTCCAAAGTAGACATTAACACATGTAGGTCGAACATAAAAACCGCAAATTTTGGATCCTAATAATGGATTAGGGCTTAAATCAGTGGCTAATGAAGTTGGATTATTATAAGAGATATGATCGACTCAATCTTCTTGCTCATGCAATCTTTCTCGATGGGTGGAAGTTAATTCGACCAATTTTTCAATACACCTTGGGAGAAAGAGTACATATCAAGCTAGACCTCATGGATGGGCTTAAGATTGACCCTACTGTGACTTTTCATATCTATGTTACATAAAATATGAAATAACGCAATTATTTGCAACGAAACTACTAAACTTACAATAAGACTGTGTATGATACTAATAATTTTACAACTCCTTCAAATTTTTTAAATTATGTAGCCTTTTACTCACTAAGGAAAAAAAAACACATATAATATAGAAAACGAAAATAAATGCATGGAACCAAGCATTAGTAAAAAAAAAAAATCAAATATATAAAAAAAAAACACACAGTATGCTATACACATATGTACTGTAATTAGGATCGGTAATTAATAAACTATAAGAATTATTATGAACCCACAGTCAAAGAATATGCATATATATATAAGTGGATCCAATTAAAAAAACAAAGCTCGTGAACACTTATATATAAGGGTACTGATTCTTTTAATTTCCTTCTTTTTTTCTTTTTGAAAAAGAAAGCCTAACTAACTGCAGATTATAATAATCAAGCTTTTCCTATAATTTAAAAATGACTACCATTTTCTTTTCAAACAAAAGAAAATGACGCAAAAGGGTGGGTTCTATAGGTCTCAAACTTTGTAGCCTCAGGGATTTCTAAAGAAAGACCTAGTGGGCTACATCGAAGCCCAAGTGAGGTCACCTATTATCGTTAAGTGGGGGTAAAGACCTTAACAACTCAAGAGCTACACAATGGTGGCCTATCCTTAGGTCCAACCATAGCTATGCACACAAATTTTTATTTTTTTTTTCTAAATAAAGCCCCCTAAATCCTTAGTAATGAGCCCATTGGGCTAGGTTTTTCTTAGAGGCCTGCATCATTAAAATCCAGTTAATACAACTATATTATAAGATAAACATAAAAAGAAAAAAAATGAAAGCCCTTCAATTAACCTTTTTTTTTTTTTTTTTTTACATAGCTAGCCCATTAGTGTCTCTATTTCGGTTTTCTTTAACTTAATCTATATTAAGCCCAACCCACTTAATGTAAATTACTCAATATGAATTAAGGGAAAATGTTTTTCTTAAAAAAGTGTTTAGAAAAAAATATTAAAAAAAAAGTTGGAGTTGCCAACTAGTTAAACTAGTAAAAATTGAAATTAGAGTTTTCAATAAGAAAACCCTAATTTAACCACTAGTCTATAAATATTCTAAAATATATATATATATATTTTTTTAAAAACTAAACTAGAAAATCTAAGCTTAGGGGATAACCTATTAAGACTAAGTCACTATGTAAAAAAAAAAAAAAACTAACAAGCTTTTACTTCTCTTTTTTTATAATTTTTCTAAAAAATGCTAAAAATGTACAAATATGCAAAAGTGTAATCAAGATGAATTTTTTAATAATTTTTATTATCAAATTTCAAAAAAAAATATTTTTTAATAATTGCTTCGAAGGTGCCTACAATTAGTCGGGATCAAATCAATGTAGTTCTATTTTTTAGAAAAGATTTAGTGAGTTCATTTTCTTAAAAAAGAAATCAAATTAGATTTACATTAGTTATCAATTTATATTTAAAAAAAAACTAAAAATCTAATTTCATGAATCTTCTTTAAAAAAAAATCCTTAACTAACTAGATCTTTTTAAAAAACTTCAGTTAAGATCTTTTATTTGAAAAAAAAAAAACTGTATGTCAAAAATTAATTTTTTTAAATCCTAAATGCAAGATCTACTAAGATATATTAAGATATGCAATTTAGATATATATTTTGTCCAAAGATATGAATCTCGAAGAAAAGATATGCAATTTTTTCTAAAAAATGTAATTTTGATAAAAAAAAATGCAATTTAACTAAAAAACCTGAAATTTATCAAACAAAAATATAATTTATCTAAAAAATTGCAAAACTACATGACATATAGTTTATATTAAAATTATTAAATAACATGTACTAAAAAAATAAGTTAGTAAAAAAAATTATTAAAAAAATAAATAAATAACTAAAATAATTTACCCTATTACTTAAATAAGTCAGGTCATGCACATGATCGTAATCGGAGTAGATGTGCATTGTTGATGGACTGCTTGACATGGCCATGTGGATGGATTGCTCTATTTGTGTTATGCTCAGACAGTGGATGTGAAGTACACATGCGATATGTGTGTATGTCTGGTCGTGAAAGATGGTGTGCAATGTGTTATCGGTATGTCATCAACATCATAGATAGTACCAAGTGTGTACTGGTCGGCGTGTGCGATAGTAGTGTGTAGTGCTGTGTCGATGAATGTATGTTGTCGATTGATGTAGTATACGTGAGCGTAAGCATGAGTAGCTATGTGTGAGTAAGTGGCTTGGTGAATGTGAGCAATGTGCTGTAACGTGAGTGGGTCTATTGTGTGTATGAGGACAGTGGGACATAAATTGTAGTGCATGTGGTACGTATGGAAATTATGTGTTGAACAGATTGTAGAAATATGAACTTTGAAAACATGTTGGGATGTGTAAAGTTTGTGAGTGAAAAAACTTTTTCACAATTGAAAACTACTTTTTAGAAGCCATTTACTTGAGAAAAAAAATAAAAATCCACTTTATATTGGACCAATATAAATTAGAGTAATATAAATTATATTAGACAGGACTAAAAAAATCCTATTTGGTAAATCCTAAGTCTATTTAGACCAATATAAATTAGATAAAAAAATCCACTTTATATTGGACAGGACTAAAAAATATTTTTAATAAAGCCCAACTATTTAACAACTCAAAATTTATTAAATTGAATGTACATTTTCAACCATTGTCCGATCCAACCATAAACAACCGACCTGATACTTTTATTATTATCATTTTTATTTTATTTTTCTTATTTTGTTATCATTATTTTTTTTATTTCTATTAAAACCTAGCCCAATAAAAAAAAAAAAAGAATCCTAAGGGTGGCTAAAATGAAGTATCTACATATACTAATCACCTCTCATTGTCTTCATTTTCTCTTTCTTTTTTAGACATTGGAAAGAACTCTTTTAATTATTTTTAAGCTTGTGATGTAATGATTTTCTCTACCATGCGCTATTTTTCTTTTATTCACCAAAAGCGGATGTAGATGCATATTGCCTTTACAGGTCAAGTCAGCTTTTGCCATGGCTTTCTGTACCTTGACAAATTCAAAGATTATTGCAACCCTTGGCCCTAATAAAAGCATTCTTAGAACAATAATTAGACCATATGTGATCTTATCAAAGTATAAAGGAGGCTACAATTGGATGTTACTTTCAAGAGTTTGCTTCCTTGAGTAGGGTAATTATCGAAGCCAAACTACAAGGATCAACATGAGATCTTTTGCGATTGGTAAGTAGATGATGAAGAGGAACCACTGCCTCGTCAAGGTAGAATATCAAGATCTCTTAGTGAACCTTCTTCAAGGCAGAAGAGAAAGTCTGGCTTTAATGCAAAATTTGCTAAGAATAAGGGTAAAGAAATAAAAGATACACATATGCCTGGTATTGTAGAGAATGGTATGAAGAATAATATGTCACGTTTCGAAAAGGTGGAGTCATAATAGTCTCGCCATGTGAACCATCTTAAGATAGAAATTGTTTTCATAGCTGCTATCCTAAACCTAGTTCACACTAAGCGAACTTGACTCTACCCCTTTGAAGCATTCAATTCGATACCTATTTGAGATAAATCTGTGGAGTAATCCTTTAAAATAATTTGTTAAACATAAATTTGTAATTTGACCTTATAAAATAGTAGTAGTAAATCCTACAAGTACCTTTCATTTCATATACAAACCAAAATATTGAAAACTACCAAGCCCTTTGAGGAGTCTTGTGTAGTTTTCCTTAAAAGCTAAAAAGTTAATACTAAGGATAATAACCAGTCATTTCTTATTGTATCTCACTCTTTATCTTAGTTTGCTAAGGTTCTAGTGTTAGGTAGGCACTTATAAGCCATTTGGAACATGGAAAATAAACTATAGGGAAATAAGCGAAAACTTACTCAGTAAGTGAGGCAAAACAAAAGTATACACTGAGCACATCACAAGTAGAGTTTTCAACCAAGTTGGTTAGATGCAATACATGTATAAACAAATGCCATCGCATGATGTTATCTGATCTGTTATGAGATCAAAGAAATTCGTTCGCTCTAATCGGGGTTGAGGAGATTGACGTCATATACTCACGAATCGAAACCAAACCAAGGGTTGTGCAATGGAAAACACCCTCAACTCGTAACGACCTTCAAATTATGGCCCCTAACCTTACCACGACCTCCTCTCCTATCTCTTAGTTCCACTAAGGGTAGGGAAAGGACCATTTTAGTTATCATCATAGAAGGGAGTCCGTTTTTGGCTTAAGAATCCTAGTTGTTATCCTTAATGGGTTGCGATGCATATCAAGTTAAGTATTACACTGAGTTTGAGTTAGTTCATCTTTTTAAGGTGATCAACCAAGCTCAAACAATTTCAACATAACGATATTCACAAAGTAACCATAACATGAAGCTTAGCTTCCATCACATCAATTGAAACTCAACTACAAGTGCTCCAAATGCATGAACAGCTAATTATAATCATAAGAAAATACATACCAAAGTCTCAAACTATTCTGAAATAATACCTCAAAATGTTATAAAATATTGATCCTACTTACCTATCCTAACGCTCACTATAGAAAACTTATATTGTTAGTGGTCTGATTGTTGACATACCTTATATATACAATACCCAAATTCAGTTTTCATAATAGTTACAAAAACATTAAGGTCTTATTTAAAGTATATTATCATAATAATATATAGTTTTATTATATAAGTCAAGTTAAGTTATTACTTGTTAATAATATACGTAATTATACTATTATGTATAATATATCGTTTCATTCGCATCGAAACGTATTTTTAATCAGTTAAGTCATATTTCAATTATGGTAGGATTATCGTAATATATAAATTCCCATAATATTTATTTTTAGAGGTGACTTTTAACAAATAATTTGAATTTCTAACATAATTATATGTATCTAAATAAATATTATAATATTATACTTATTTTATATAATTAAACTATATTTTACATAATTTATCAACATAACTTTAGAATATGGATATTATCTAACCCTTATACATATGTGACATATCTCAATCATCAAAATATCATTAAATATATTAAAAATGTTTCTTTATCAAATTTGATCAGTAAATATATAGATAGTGTTTTATTTAATTATTTATCATTATTACTAAAAATAAGTCCTGGTTCATAATTTAAGCTATTTTATTACGTAAATTTGTAATATAATTCTTAGAAAATTTCTATAGACTTCTAAAAATATGAGAAATTCAATCATCACTTAGTTTTATGTTATCAATTTACCGCCTATATACTCGAAGTTACTATTTTACCCTTAAATTATACTTAATTACCCAAATATAATTATTTTTGGAGAAATTTATTTTCAACCTATCCTAACAGCATTATAATTCACTAGAAATCAGTACGTATCGTTTCCATTAATTAATTTCATAAAAACCTATTTATTTTATCATTTCATCCTATTTCTAACTATTTTTAGAGAAAAAAAGTACATTAAATATCAAAAAGTACCTAAATTAAAAACATGGCTACATAGAAATTAAATATATATCATATGTATTCTACAAAAAAAATTTGAGCTAAAAACTACGTCATTTAGGGTATTTATTTTGAAAGTCAAATTTGAATAAATAATGACTTTCTTAAGCATGTACATAAAATGATTACAATTTTACCAAAATAAAAATACACCATGAAAGTACATCTAAAATAACCTAGATATAATTTTTTTTCATATTTTTCTAACTTAAATTATTATTTTTAGAAATTATAAGAAAAATATGGTTAAGAATTGACTGACCTATTCGTCGATGCTCTGGCTACTGTTGGCCAGTAGAGTATGTCGACCGATAAGGCCTTTGGTTGTGCTCCATGGTGGTGGAAGGGTATTATAGCAGATCAAGATTTGGTCTAGGAACTAGTTAGGCTCAATCCTTACTTTAGTTTTCCTATTTTTTGGCAAATATTTCTAAATTTTTTTCGAATTTTTCTTAAGTTTTCTTAGTTGCCAAAATATTAAATTTAAGTCCTGATATCCTATTTATAGTGTTTTAAGTCGATTAGAATTTTTTCTTAGCCATTAAGTAATTATTTATTTAGTTATTTTTTTAACGAATTTGTAAGTATGAGATGTCGATTTTTTGTTTAATTACTTTTGATGCAGTAGTATATTCTTTTTAAGTTGCTCAACATTTAATCCAATCATATTCCCTGTTGTTTCTTCTGTTTTTTATAATTTTTAGATGATATTTTAGGATCTTTTGGTAATTTATATTAGTATTTAATAATTTTGGTAATATACACGTATATATATGATATACATATCATGTACGTAATGAGTAATTATATCCATGTAATCATATTTTTAGCATATCTTTTATTTTTAAGATACTTTTCCTATTTAATTATGCAATTTTATCACTTATTATGCATAATTATATAATTTTAAGTTAATTTACAAGTATATTTATTATACATACTAAGTATATTCATAAAAATACGTGTATACTTAAATAGTATATTATGCTATATTTTTTTCTTTTATTGCCTAATTAACTTATATTTAAGTCCTTGTCGCATTTCAAGCTCGGTTTTAAGGGTTTCGATCATTTTTACACTATATTGAATAATCACATTTCTAAGGCAAAATTTGAGATTTTTTAAATCTAACTTTACTAAATCACTTTAATTAAATTTTCTACTTTAAACGTAAAGTTTAGGCTCAATAGAATGTGCTTGCCCGGAAGCCCTAAATTTAGGTACAGTCACTCTAAATACAACTTTAGAGTCTCATATGAAGTTGATTCTCACTATCTTAATTATATTCTTGATATTTTATTATATTTTTTTACTTCTAAGTGTATGAGGATTCCTCAATTAAGGTTATTATGTCTGTCGTAGGTTTTTAGCTTACTCAATTTACTTTCCCGAATGCTCTAGATCAATTATTGATCCTAATCATAAAAGGATAGGGCTTTATCCTAATACTCAAATATTCATGTCTTGATTGCAAATTTATGAGATATCACATGATAAACCTTTGAAGGAAAAATGGAAACGTACCTTCTATAATGCTTCTTCATTGAATAGAACATGATCTTTACTAATGTATTATATTTTTGTAAAACCTAAATAAAGGAAAAAAAAATAAATAAATGGTATTTTTCAATAAGGGCATAAGTCGGTATTATCTAATTGTAGCAGGGGTAGTCTAAGCATAAGAAAAATTCCTACAACCAAGTATAAAAGCCTAGAGTGCTCATTGGAAATTCCTTTTCGCTTTTGCTATGTATGTACCACCATTGTAGATTAGGGTTTCTGAGCAAGACTAGAGACAAGAAGGGAATTCAATGCCTACAAGTGAGATTAAGGTAGGAGAATTCATGGTAAGGTTTGTAAACAACTTCTATTCAAGGGTTTTGATCAAATCTACACTCAAAATTCATTTTCTTCACTAGGGCGATGAATTAAACAATTTTGGTGTGTTGTTTCGAAGAGTCTACAGCGGATTCTAGGTAGTGGAGACATAGGTTTTTTATCCTAAAGGTAAGAATCTAACAACTATTCCTTGTACGTATTGTTTTATGAACGTATGGTTTGAATCAAAGAGAATTGGGTTGAGTTTTGATTATAATTGGTATTTGATTGGTGTTTTAAGGGTTTTGGAGTTGTATTTTTTTATGGAAAAACATTCCTAGAGTGGTGATTTTAAAGATCAATGGAAGGGGGTTGATTTTTAGGGGGTGAAACATTGCTATAGTCTACAAATTTCTATAGAGTAGCATTTGGATGCTAGGGAGCGAATGCTCCTAAACCCTTAGCGTTGGGTGCTACGTAATGTAGCATCTGGACACTAAAGCCTCTATTGCGTATAATGATGTTTCACTTGAATCCTTGATTATTATTTTTTTTTTGGGCATGTTTTCCATTCCTAAACCTTTCTAAAGTCATCTTAACCAAGAATCTTCGCTTAAAACAATCTACAAGCCAATCTAATGTCATAATGATACTAGGTTCTCTAGTTAACATAAGTTGTAAGTGTGTAAGGGTTATGTTGTTGAGTTGGTGACAATAGATGAGTTTAGAAACTAAGTAAGGTGTGTTATTTGTAAGCCCTGCAATCAGGTACTCGAGGTTCAATTCGTAAAATTTAAGGCGATCAAGTAAATTGTCCGATTCAGCTCAAATTTTATGACGAAGTTAGAAATATTAGTAAAAGTGATAAGTGATTCTATAAGTTTGGATTTAAAAAAATAAATAATTAAATAATTAATTATTATAATATTAAAATATATATTACTCGTTATTTATTAGAATAACTAACGTATTGATAGAGATAAATTATATGTATACTAAAAATCATAAGATAACATAAATAATATTTATTTCTATTATATATGTATTTACATGTGGGTTAAAATATGTGAAATTACTTAAAATACTCGAAATATGTTAAAATAAAACTAAATAATTAAATAAAATTCATAAAGAATTAAGCAAAAATCAAGAAAAAATGCAAAAAATAAGGAAAAGTTTAGAAATAGGTCATGGTGGCTTGGGATTTAAAGAAATAAAAGCAACTAATTAAAAGAAAACAACTAAAAAGTTAAAATGAAGGAGAGATAAGACAAATATCACTTCAAATTAATGAAAAAGTATCTATGTAGCCCTATAAATACCCAAACTTGGGCAAAAGCTCATTTGGTCTATTTAGAGAGTAGGAAAATTTGAGAGAACCAAAAAATTGAGGATTAAGGTTTTTTCTTTTCAAAATTGGAAAAAAAATATGTGCAAATAGGGTATATAAGGAGAGACTCAACCCGACGATAATCTCAGAGTGGACAACCACCACCATCACATGATAGTAGCAGCGCCTAGACTGACCGATAAAGCTATAGTGATCATTGGTGGTCGGAGCCACAAACTCCAGTGAGTTCGATTTTACTTATTTTGTTAAAAATACCAAATATGTTTAGAAAATTGTGAAATTTAGTATTCTAATGTTTTTAAGCATGTAGATTTAGGAAAAAAAATATTATTTTTATATAACTATATATGAAAATATATGATGTTAAGGAACCATACAAAACCAATCATATTTTAATTTAGAAATAAATTACCTTAAGAGTGTAGTTTTAGGCTTAAAATTTATACGTAGACTACTTTGGTGTTATAGAGTAATGCTATGTAACCCCTTTTCAAAAATGAATTTTTCAAATTTTTAGACCTTAAAATTATGCATAAAATGGGTAATTTAGGGATAATTAAGTAATTAAATAGGTAATTACCGATTTAGTACATAATTATATGTTTTAGGATGTTGAAATTTGATGAAGTATAATACTTATAGCATTTAGGGTATTAGATGTGATTATTAGGGTATTATGTAGTATAAATGTAATAAGTAAAACTAGTAAATTTTAAGTTAATTTTATATTTAGGGTAATTAGGTGTAAATTTTGATTTAGGATGAATTTAGATATTTTGAGATATTAGTTGATGTTGAGAGATGATATTTGAAGTGATGGGAATATTAAATGTGTATATTATGTACATATTAGGTGATAATATATAATATGTAAGTAAAAGAAATTAATGAATAGGAAAATATTAAGTTAAAAGTGATATTATAATAATAATAGAAATATATAATAAATTTGGTAAGAAAATTAAATTTAGGTGTTTATATGAAATATGTAAAATATTCTCATATCAGGATTAAATTTAGTAGTTAAATTAGGATAAGGGATATACCGTATAAATTAAAATACTGAATAGGGTTAAATATGATATTTAGGATACCCAAATATAATATGATTAATTTCACATTATGAGTCGAAATGAGTTTCTAAGGTTCGCATATAAAATCGTACTTAGAAACTAAACTAAAACCTAATTTAGAGATCAATTTGGAAACTAAATCAAAACTTAGCCTAAATCAAGAATAATTTAAAAAAACTTAAAAACCTAAAAAAAAAAAGTATATTAAACCCTTGACAAAAGATAACAGGAAACGTTATAAGATAAAACTAATCTACAACAGTTACGTAAGAACTGAAACAACGTTTGTATTATAGGGATGATTGGCGATGGCCTATAGGAGTCGCATCTTAAGTGAGCAAGCGAGGAATCCAGGTAAATTGAGATTAATACGTTACTGTATTTCAGAGTACTAATTTTTAATATTTAGGGGCTTGAAATTGTACTTAATTGTGCTTATTAAATAGTTGATTATGCATATGTATTTTTTTCTTAGTTGATGATATGATTCTAATTCCTGTCTTGGCTTATCTTTGTATGATTTGTTGAAATGATTGAATACCTTAAACCGGATTCTATTAAATATATGACTCAAAATTATAAGTTGGACATGCATAGCAATCCATTAAGGGAAACTTAGGGTTTTCTGGCCAAATACTGACCCCTCCAAAAGGGATAGTGTTGGATAGCATAATTGGTTCCTTCTTCATCTTTAGTTGAGCTAAGTGACAAGTGAGGGGGTCGGGGTAAGGATGAAGTCAATGGTTTGAAGGTGGTCACAAGAGGAGCGGTGTCTCCATTATATAAGCCTGAGTTTAGTGGTTAGCTGTTGCATTAAACGAAAACTCCTTAACCTGGATTAGAGTAGGTGCAATTTCTCTAATCTCATGACGAGCCGAATAACGTCATGTGAAGGCATTTTCTTGTACATGTATAGTATCTAATTGATTTGATTGATAACCCTATTTGTGTTTGAGGTATAGTTTTAAGTTTCCATCCCAATTTACTGAGTTGTTGGTTGCTTACATCCCTATAGATGTTATTGTAGGTGTTAGCTAGGAAACGACCCATATTCACCTTGAAGCTAAAAACTATTGGATCTTGGGGAGTGATGAAATACATTTGAAGAACAAATATAGTTTTAGGGTCTCTCTTTTATTTTAGAATTTTCCATTTTCAGATAATTTATTTCTTAGAAAATATATTACGATGAAATCTTACAAACATTATTTGTAATATTTGAATTTTAGTGAACATACATATATTTTAATACTTTCTTAGGTAGATAATTTATTTAATTCATGAACTGTCTACTTTAAAGCGGGTTAGTTATAGATGCCTTGTGTAGATTAGGTTTAAGATAGCTACTGTAAGGTTAGCTTTTATCTTAGAATGGTTTGCACGATGAGACTGTTACGACTCTGTCGCTTCGGGTGTAACAATTCTAAGTTAGTATCATATCATAGTTCTAGTAAAGTCACTTTAAAGTGATATAATTAAAGGAAATAGATACTATATGAGTACATTGAGAGTGGGTCGTAAAGTATTGTACTATAAAGTATAAGATAAGCAGTGACTATAACACTAAATTGAGATAAACATTAATTAAACTTAAATCCAGTTATGGGATTACATGGAAAATTGGTGGTTAGTTGAAATGATTCAGGTAAAATGAAGGTGAATCTCTAATCTCATACAGAGCTGATATGTAGAGAACATTGTTAAAATTAGTTAGTTGGGATGTGTTAATATTGTCGATGAGATTGATGTGGAGAACACTAATAGAATTAGTTAGTTGGGATATGTTAATATTATCGATGAGATTGTTGAGAAGCTTGTTGATAAAGTTGTGATGTTATTGAGGAGATATGATGTGGTGATAAGATAAATAGATGATAATGGAGTTTAATTTGAGCTTTCAACATAATAGAGATATTGTGAGCCATTGATTAAAGATGGGTGGAAAGTAAGGGATTACAACTTAAATAATACTAGTGAGATAATTCTAGTAAAGAGTAATACTAGTTAGATATTTCTAGTAAAGATAGAAGAGAGAAACCTTACCTTATTAGTATGACTCATAATCCGACTAGTATATTATGTATCTTTAGATGATTACCCTTTGAGGATTATTGATTGGTTTCCATATTTTCTAGATTAGTTGGAGTAAATTATATGCAAAATGAGAATACAATATATGAGATAGTAGTTGCTAATGGTATTGAGGAGTTTGATAATAATAAGGTACATGGAATAATTACTATTTCTGATTTTCTTATGGAAGTATAATGTACTAAATCAACAAGTGGAAATGAAACTAAATTAATTGGAAGAAAAATGTGGTAGAATTCTTTTAAACAAAGATTTCAATTTTGTCATTTACTTTTAATAAAGAGATTAAGAAAAAGCTATATTTATGCTCCCATATTAAATAAGTCTTTCAATTACTATATTGTTTCATAATATAATTAATACTAATGTATTACCAATGGCATATACTCATAATACAAAGATTATAAGTACTTGATAGTAAATCTATCAAATATTTAGTATTTTACATTTTCATTGAGTTTTTCTAGATAGAGTTTTCTAAGTGTACAATTTAGTACTATGTTATTATGACAGGCTGTAAACCATGAAGGAGGAGTTTATCTACTTCGAAAAATAAAAAATGAAGGATAAATGTTTTAGTAACACTAAAACGTATCTCCTTGATGGATGTGTGCTCTTTAGATATGTAAATATGTTATAACATATTGTACAGTTGTGATTAAAGGTGTAAGAAGATCAGGTGTGTCTTGGCTGACCAACCTTAGAAGTCCCTTACATGTGTAAGAATGGTAGTAGAAACTATATTATAAGACTATAATTAGGTTATGAACCCTTTAGCCTTGGAAGTCCCTTACATGTGTAAGAATGGTAGTAGAAACCATATTATAATACTATAATTAGATTATGAACTGTTTAGCCCTTAATGAATTATGAATTGAAGACTTATATTTTTGGAGTTGTAAGCAAGCATAGATGGAACAAAATAAGAATGAGAGGATAATGGGCTCTTTATGTTGTATTAAGGTGAATGAAATGATATCATTATATAGTACATACATTTTGTTACAAGGGATGGGTGATTATTGAATGGTACATGAGAAATGAAGTAACGTTATCAGATAAACTATGATTAAATATGTATCTAGGCACCTTAAAATAGTAGTAGAATGAGTAACAATTAATGGTAGAAATGGAAATTAAAGAAAAAGTTTAGAGAGTATTAAGACTTTTGATCAAAAGTTTCTTAGCTATTCTAAGACCAATTTAGAAAGAAATAACCTTTTGGGAAGTGAATTTTTTTTAAGACAATTATTTATTGGTATACTTATTATGATATGATGATAAGGAATGTTGAACAAAGATGGTTGTTTAAGGAACCAAGCTTAAAGAAGTCAAGAGATAAGTAGTGATTTAAGTGAAGGACTCTCACTTGATCTTAATTATATGATAATAAATCTAAACAAAAGGATTGGTTGATAATCATAAGAATGAGTACAATTATTGTAGGATATATATAAATGGATGAAATGCAAGTACAATAATGATATTAAGGTCTTTATTCCCTATAAATCAGAAAACTAGTAGATGAAAAGGGATTTAAGGTGATTAGGATTATCATTACTTGTCAATTTAGAATTTATATTATAGGTAAGACATTAATCCAAAAAGTTGTAGGATATGATTAAAGGGGAATTCAAAAGAAAAGCTACTAATGGTAGGTGATGAGAAGTTGTTAATATTTACAAGTGAGGGATCAAGGAAAGTATCAACAAGTACTAGATCCATGTTTTGTCAAACTCGCGATTCTACTATTCTTTGAATGTATAAATTAGTAGAATCGTATAAAATCAATAAAATCGTAAACTTGTATAATCGTATATAAAAGTTCAAAACTTTAATAAAAGTTGATGATTTTACATCCATTTTAATTAAGAAAAATATTATAAAATCATAAACTTATAGAAACGTACTTTTGACTCACGATTTTAACAACCATGACTGGATCTACTAGTAATGTATAGATGTTCAAATGTATTTCTAAAGATTAGTTTGTGGATATTTGAATGTTATGGTTAAGTTAACTAACAATCGAACTTATAGCTGAAGTTCTATAATTGATAGTATAAACGGGACCTTAGGAGTTAAAAGAGTGACTGTGTTTTTCTGGAATAACATTGGATTAGAATATTACCAACTTAGGATTAAGATTGGCGGAAGCTTCTATATCATAATATAATATGAACATTATAAATTATTAGCAATGTATCTTAGTTTAGTAATGCATAGATTGTAATCACAGAATTGGGAGAATCGCATATATGCTAACTGTGTATGAAGAAACTTATTGTGAAACTATCAATAGTATTTTGATATATAAAGTGTTTGTAGGTATCCTTAAGGAAGTTAAACAATCATAAGTAGTATGCTAAATTTGAAGAAATGTAACTTTCAAAGGAGATAATACGTTATATTTAAAGAAGGAATTTTGATGGATATTGAAAATGTTGAACTAGTGATCGAAGGAAAAACCATTGAGGTAACCCTATATATGAGAAGGTTATAAAGTTCCAATACACTTCATATGAGATATTGCAATAGGTAATCCAATATAGGAATGGCAAATTTGAGATGGACAATCCATTGTTGTTGAGTATCGTATCATGTTAACCCTATCAGTGTAATCTATCATGTCTCGTTTTATTAAGTAATAACTCCTTGTTAATATTGTCTCTCTTGCTGAATTTGTCAATCAAAAGTCATATTCAATTTTATCAAGTCAAGTCAAATATAGTTGATCTACAATGTTAATTATCTCATTTGAATCCGAGATGGAGGAAAGTTAAGATTTGCTAAATTTATTTCTGTTGATCTTATGCTAAGTTGCATGAAGAACAAATGAGAAGCTATGGCAACTACGTAGACATTATGAGGGGAAGATTATTGATGACAGGAAAAATGATGATATAAGGTAAACTTAAAACTGCTAAAGATCACAAGTAAAACCTAGGAATTAGTAAAACAAGAAAACAAATGGAAAATAAATCAACAAGAAAATTTGTAAGCTTATAGAATTAAGTCATAAGATAATATAATACAACTAGAGGACTACGGTGATAAAATAAGATCTAATTGATACTAAAGTATGAAATGCAAAGAAAGATAAATTAAGAGATCGAGCAAAGGTTCAAATAGAGAAGGAGTGGTAACTTAATCAAAAAGCGATTCAAAAGCTTAGTTAGAAGATAATTCAATAGAATGGAAAAAGGAATTGCAAAGTTATGAAGCAATCTATAAAAATATTGGATAATCAGCATGAGATACATGAAGATATAATGAGATATAAGTAAACTAATAAGTTACTATAGAATAGAACATGGCAAAATTTAAGCACTACTTATGGTTCTTCTGGTTCTTAGGATAATAAAAGAATGTAAGCCGTCAATCTTAGTTAAGTGAGCAACATATAGGTATATAGTTGTTTCAAGGATGAAACTATCGTAAGGGGGGTGGAAATGTAAGCCCTTTAATCAAGTACTCAAGGTTTAATTCGTAGAATTTAGCATGATTGAACAAATTATCCGATCTAGTCCAAATTTTATAATGAAATTAGGAATATTAATAAAAGTGATCTCATAAGTTTAGATTTAGAAAAATAAATAATAAAATAATTAATTATTATAATATTGAAATATATGTATATTACTCATAATTTATGGGAAACGTGTAAAACGAGTTCCGATAACTAATGTATCGATAAAGATAAATTATATATATACTAAAAATTATAAAATAAGATTTAAGAATATTTATTTGTATATGTATTTACGTGTAAGTTAAATACGTAAAATTACTTAAAATATCTAAAATATGTTAAAATAATATTAAATAATTAAAGAAAATTTATAAATAATTAAGAAAAAATCAAGAAAAATATGAAAAAATCCAAAAATGAGTCATGATAGCTTGGGATTTAAAGAAATAAAAGCAACCAATTAAAAAAAAACAACTAGAAAGTCAAAATGAAGAAGAGACAGGACAAATGACATATCACATGGAAAAAGAGTCGGATTACCATTATAATTGTGGGTCATGGAAAGTAGTCGTATAGTTCTTTTTTACTTTTTCTGCCATATATAATCCTACAATTCAAGTGTCAAATTACTATCATTTTTCCTAATAGCATACTAATCATATATACAGTAGGTAGATGCATCAACAAAGTACAAACTAGTGATGTCGATCCATAACCTTGTAGTTACATTACTATCATAACCAATGCAAAGTACTTTCATCACCACCATTCTTGGATTCGTAGAAATCAGCAATGTTTGGAGGGAAATCAGCAATTTATATACAATAACACATAGTAAAAAACCCAAATAAACATATATCGTCAAGAGGAATGTAAGAGAAGTGGCGAAACAAATTTTCATACTTTATTTTTTTTTCGGTTAAGTGAACATTCATTAAAGGAAATAAACATAATGCAGCAGGATATGGGATCAACCCATATAGTCAAAGGCAAGGCTAGAGCCACTCGAGTTCTCCCACATGGGACAAATTTTCATACATACAGGACAGTAAGAACATGAACGTGCATGATACTATGGGACGATTAGTATCTCATCTCAGACTTCATCCTCCTAAATAATTTTTTTGCAGAACTCCAACTATATTTTGTTACTGGTGGTCGTATTTTCCCGTAAAAAGGAGTCGTTAAAAGAAAAATATTATAGAAGGATAGTTAATGAGAGAATAAAATTAAATGGCATAGAATATTGGAAAAATTAGTGGATAATATTATCTTTGAACAAAATTGGGCTGTTTTAGTGAGAGAGTTACAATAGAATAGATTAACATTATGGGGTAATTTTAAATAAAGAATCAACATTTCAAAAAATTCAAATAAAATATCAATTTTTTACAAAATAGTTCATATAAGCGATCGACATTTTCAAAAGTTTGCATTAAGAATCAATGTTTTGCAAAATAGTTCAAACAATTTTACAGATTAGCTATTATAAATTCCTTATTTGAATCACTTTGTGAAACGATAATTTCTTATTTAAACTTTTCGAAATGTTGATAATTTATTTAAACTTACCCTCAAATATTAATTTCTTCATTATAATTTTCCCTATCTTAATAGCAAAATAGCTATGTAAATAGCCTCACCAAAATGAGATAAAAAAGAATTAGATTAATTGCAAATTGTTGTTAAAAATTTATCAGTAGAGATTCTTGATTTGGGCCTTAAATGTGGTTTGCCTTGAAGGCCATTAGGAGGTTGTTGTATGACCACTCTAATATTTAAATTAATATACAATGAGATTAAATATGAAAGTAAAAAGGTTAGGGATGTAAAAGTGTCATAGTTGATAGGAATCAACCCCGACCTCTTCGAGGCCTCAGCTAACTTATCTCGATGCCAGGCTAAGCTTTTCCATTCATGGTCAAGTTAATGTTAGAAGGCCAATAAAATAGGTAAATCCAAGACAACAACGACAGAGAAGGTAAAACAAGGACAAAGAAGGTAAAAGCCTTGCCGACCTTTAAAAGACGTGAGGTCTCGCTAATTAAGGTTATGAGATAATAGGCTAGCTCAACACCCAAAAGCCCGACCTTATGGCTAAATACCCACCTAAACTAAACAAAGGCACTACTTTAGGACAAACCTTCAAAGTACCAACCATTCCTCAACTTGAATCCTTTTACCAACCTGTTCTTAAGCTAAGCAACTATAGGCTAACCTTACAAGAAGCTCAGACAAGTGCACCAGGACCTTAGCACTTCCATTCCTAACTTAGACATCTAAGTACCAACCTACTGTAGATCAACTTAGATGAGTCTGCATCCTAACCTACCTCTTGAAACATACAGATTTGTATAGTTTTTAAATTATTTTTAATGTCTAGCTTATGGGCCTTGTATTTAGGGTTTAAGGCCTTGTATTTAGGGTTTAAAGCCTCGTAAATTATTAGTATGTTTCCATTAAGGTTTAACATTTACTATAAATAGCATCATTTTATAATTAGTTACAATGACCATTGAGAATATGCTTGATGTTTTCCTCCTTGAAGCTCATGAGCTTGTTAATGAGAAATTATTGATTTCTATTGATTATTAAGTATTCCTAATACTCTTTAATCTCTTGCTCTTATCATTCTAATATATTAGAGTCTGGTGAGCTTCTTCATTTGTAGGTTAGTAAGTTGCCTCTAACCCCCATCCAAACTTATAAGCTTGATTTGGTTTTAGTAAGTGATATCAAAACCCATTTTGATCACAACCCCTGTATGTGTTTGTAATAAGGTATGTCATATCCTCTCACATTCACATTCAAACCCACTTTACTCATTGTTTTCCATATAAGCCCTCCAAATCCCAAAGACTCATTCATGTTCATGGTTATGTTGAGTGTTGTGAACTATGACTGTGTAGCACATCATCTTAGTATTAGAGCTTTTGGGAGACATGCAAGTTGATTTGTGTTCTTCGAAGTCTAGTTTGTGTGTTTGTATTTCACTATTGTACTGCTATTCTATAGTGTAGTTTGCTATTCGTAGTTAGGTAAAGTTGAGCAATGGTGTTGTTTTTCAAGTATTAAACGTAGTATTGTTGATGAAGCGAGCAAGTGATTGTTACCATTTGTTGTTGTAGTTATTTTGTTGTTGAGGTGGTGATTCCATCTATTTTTAGATTATTTCTAGCCATTATCTTTTTGTAGTGGTGTTTGGGGTGTCTGTTGGTGGTGTTCCTCAATTATGGGTAACTGTAGATTTGAAGTTATGGTAGTCCTGAGTAATATGTTGTTAAGTGTGCTAAGTGTTTGACAAAAATTCCTTATGATGTTGTATGGAGTAAGGATGTTAGAAGATAGTGTAAACATAATTGGTGATAGTTCTCGAGGTAGTATAAGATGACCTCATGGACCCAATCTAAGAGTTGATAGGATTAGTCTATGCCTACCGACATAGTAATTGAGGTGAAATAATGGGCAATAGCTTGAATGAGCTACCATGCGCCTCAAAAAAGAGAAAAATCAACTTGGAAGGAATTAAAACAAGTCAAGGGAAGACCAACTTTAGCTTCAAAGAGATTAACTCAGGCTAAGAAGACAACAACCTAAACCTAGAAGGAATAGTGTTAAACTTGGACTTAACTAAAGTAATGGTTCTAAAGTGGACTAGAAGGCTCAAAGAAGAGAGGAAGAGTATAGGAGAGAGCGTTATGAGCAAAGAAGAGGGCTTGATGAGCTAAGTGGATCTAAAGTAAATCAACAAGCTTGATACGAAAGGGAAGAGCCTCGAAGTGCTAACTAAGGACTTGAGAACATAAACCTCAAACTTCCAACTTACTTTGAAAGAAATTAGCCTAAAGAGTTCCTTAATTGGGTCCTTAGGGTTAAGAAACTTTTTGAATGCAATGAGTGCGATGACAACACTAAAGTTAAGTTGGCTTTGTTGTCCCTCATAGAGTACGCTAGTAAAAGGGGCATAATACTTAAGGGAAAGGGACCAAATGCCCAAATAGAGAGTTGGAGTGACAGAAGCTTAGAAGGCAAGTGTAAAGAACTTAAAGGAGTACATATCTACTCCGAAATGGGAGAGTTCTTAGCCATGATGTGCAACTAAGTTGAACTAAGGGAAAACCCTGGCTAGAGAGAGAACTTGTTCTAGATTCAATGTTCCTTAATAATAGATGGAAGAAGTTACACTAACATCGTTTTTGCCAAGCTAGTTACAAGGATGAAGTTGTAACCTTCCCGGACCCTCAACTTTATGGAACCAATGGTTCAACAATAAGAGAATGGTCCATTTGCACAAGAAAGCTTAGATATCCTTTAAATCAGGGCAATATGAGAATGAGATGGACTTTAAAGTGATGCCAACAAATGCTTCTTACCTTATCCTAAGCCAATCTTGGGAATACGATTGGTAGCTAATCTATGAAGGGTTCTACAACACTTATATAGTTTGGAAGGACATAAGAGCTACTATTTAACTCCCATGAGTGTTGAAGAAATCCAACACAGCTTAATACCCTGGGCAAAGAGTAAAGGGAAAAGGAGTCTGTTTGTCATTTACATATGTGTTCATTACCCGAAGTTGAGGACGACTTCTTTCAACCCTAAGGTGATGATAGGAATTGCCCTCCGACCTCTTTTAAGCTTCAACCGACTTAACCTGAAGCTAAGCTAAGTTGTTCCATTCATGGTTGGACTAATGCTAAAAGGCCAATAAAATTAGGAAAGCCATGATAATAAGGATAAGGAAGGAAAAAGCCTTACTACCTTTAAGGGACTCAACGTTTGATCAACTTATGTTACAAGATAGAAGGGTAGCTCGACACTTAGGAGCCTGACCTATAGCTAAATACCCTTTTGGACTAAAACAAAGGCATCGATCTAAGATAAACCCTCGAAGTACCAATCATTCCTTAACTCGGATCCTTTCACTAACCTATTGTTGAGTTAGGTAACTATGGGCTGACTTTACAAGAAGCTCAAACAAGAATACCAAAACCTTAGCACTTCTACTCCCAACTTGGACATCTAAGTATTGACCTACTATGAATCAAGTCGGATGAGTCTGCATCTCAACTCACCTCTTAAAATGCACAAATTTGTATAGATTTTTAATTATTTTTAATGTCTCTAGCTTATGAGCCTCATCTTTAGGGTTTAAGGCACTATTTTACCACTACGGTTTAGGATTTATTATAGCATTGTTCTACAATTAGCAATAATGACCATTGAGAATATACTTGGATATTTTCCTCCTCAAAGCTTGTAAGTTGGTTAGTTAGAAACTATTAATTTTTCTTGTTTATTAAGTGCTCTTATACATCCTTAATATCTTGGTCTTATCATTTTAAGTTGTTAGAGTGTGGCGAGATTCTTCATCTATGGTTTAGTAAGCTGCATCTAAGCCCATATAAACCCTCAAACTTGATTTGGTTTTCGTAAGTGATATCACAATCCATTTCAATCACAATCCCTATTTATGTTTGTGATAAGGGGTGTCATATCCTCTCACATTCAAATTAAAACCTACGCTACTCCTTGTTTTCCACATAAGCCCTCTAAATCCCAAATACTCATTCGTGTTCATAGGTGTGTTGCGTATTAGTGTTGTGACCTATGATCGTACAACACATTAATAACTTTAAGGGTTGACCCTTATTTATAGTATCTAGGGGAGAGATATATTTAGGAAGTGGATATATATATGTATCTTATCAAGAGTATCTTTATTATTTAGATATGATCCAAGATCCCTAGAAGTGATGTGGTAGGTCAACGGTCCCCATAGGTCAGTATGTCTATGGTGTAAGCTTTAGTCACCTTAGATACGAATGCCACAAGTAAGATATAGCTAAACTAATAGGGTCTCAACCTATTGTAGGTTAAGAATACAGTATAGCTCAGTCTTAAGGTTGAGGTCCTGAATAAGGCTTGGACTTAAGTTCCAATGAATCAAGAATTGGGTTAAGATAGGTTAGTCTATGATCTTCAAAGGTTAGAAGGGGCATTGAGAGCCCATTGTCTAGTATTGTCCATCAACACTTATCTAACCCTCTAAAGTCTCATTGATGAGATATTGATAAGGGGATTCATTATACAAACAGGTTGTTAAGGAACTTTTTGAGTTAAGCATAACCATATCAAGATATTAGGTGGACTGTTTGATGTTTGCATTAGAGTGGCTTCTATAACATCACCATACCTTTTGCAACTTTGGACAAAAGGCTAACTTGGGTACAATGGCAACTAGAATGTTCTTATGTCCCCCTTTTTATGTTGTAAATTTCTATTCTAGCTATGCTACGGTTAATCCAGTAGCTTCTTCTACCTTATACAACGCAAAACTCTTGAGATCTTAAGCTACATCCCATCTAAGGTACTTGTAACTTCCTAAGGACAATTCATTTGAATTTCAAATTTCAAACACACTTTTTTACACCTTAAAAGCACATGCTAGATGTCAAGTTTTGATTGGCTAGCTTTGCAAGATGCAGTTACGTCTAAATAATCTAAGCCATTCATTTCATATGAAGGCTACATGATAGGATCATAAGCTCAAAGCCATCATGTCATTTAAACTTCCCATAACTGTCATTATGGTTTTCAAGAGATAAGCAATAGCTCAAGGGGATTACCATATACGAACTCAAACAAATAAAAGTGCATGCCCTCCCACACAATGAATATCCCAAGGGTGATGACGATGATGATTTCACAGAGCCTATTTACAAAGAGGCTAGGGATCAGGAGCTCACTCCCTATGGTTAAGTTAATGAAATCTCTAAGGTAGAGGTAAGCCACTCCTTGATGATGTACTTTCTAGAGAAGCTATAAGGCTTGCATATGTTCATGCTAAGTGAAGATGATCAAGTGGTCCTAGTTCATATAAACGAATTCTATCTCTACTAAGACCGGTTCAAGCATTTAGAACCTTAACACCTATATACCAAGTTCTAGTAAGGCTTTTCCAATTATGACTACATTTGCTCAGCTCAGCTCAGCTAGCTTCCAATAGCATCCATCTTCTAATGGCATTTAAACCCCCTACGTACTGTAAGCCCCAAAGCTAAGCCAATTGACTGTAGGATTAAACTTAGAACTTAAGTTTTGGACGATCGGTTAAGGAATCCGATCAAACCCTAAATTATAAACTATTAAGAGAAGTATTAGTAAAAATGACCCCATAAGTTTGAATTTAAGAAAATAAGCAATAAAAAAATATAAAAATTCCAAATTTTAAGTGTATAACTCATTATTTATCGAAAATACATAAAATGCATTCCGATAATTAACAAATCGTTAGAGATAAATTATATGTATACTAAAAATTATAAAATAACCTAAATAATATTTAGGAATATTTATTTGTACTATATATGAATTTACATGTACGTAGAAATAAGCGTAATTACTTAAAATACGCAAAATGTGCTAAAATAATACTAAATAATTAAAGAAAATTATAAATTAATTGTGGAAAAATCTAGAAAAAATCAGAAGCGTGTGGAATGATGCAAATTTGGTCGTGGAAAGTCAGAACCTGAAAAAGAAAAATCAACCAATTAAATTAAGACAACATAAAAGCAAAAAAATCAAGGGATAAGGCAATTGCCTTGTCCCATTTAATGCACAATAAATCCCCTAAAGCCCTATAAATAGCAAGAAAAATTAAAAAGCTCATTTGGAAAGATACAAATCAAAGAAAATTAAGGAGAGGCGAAAATTGAGAGAAAAATTCAGTTTAGAAAAAAATTAGAAAAAACTGTGCAATTAGGGCTTTCAAAGGGAACCTAGATCCGACGGGTAGTTGGGGGTAGACGGCCACCACCACCATACGGTGGTGGCAACACCCAGGTGGGCCAACACACCCATGGCCACCGGCGGTGGCCGGAGCCACCCAAATCGGTGAGTCCGATTTCCAGGCCGATTATTGTGTAATTTTGTAAAAATAGTAAATATTATTAGAAAACTATGAATTTTGTTATTCTGAGATATTTTTGTATGTAGTTTGTAGGAAAAATATTATTTTGATGAAAACATGTCCCATAATATAGGGTCCTTAAGAAATCATACAAAACCGAACACATTTCGGTTTAGAAATAAATGACCTTAGGAGTGTAGTTTGGAGCTCAATTTTTTTCTGTAGGATGCTCATGTGATATAGAATAGTGCAATGAACCTATTTTTTTTAAATTAATTTTTTTAATTTTTAAGTTAATTTTTAGCTCTAAAATGATGGAAAAATTGGGTAATTTGGAGTTAATTAGGTGATTAGGATATTAATTACTGATTTAGATAGCAATTAGATGTTTAGGGATGTTAATCTCTGATGTGGAAACCTAATCCTAGTCTATGGAGTGTTAAGTGTAAGTAATGAAGGTGTTATGTGATAAATATAGAAAATTAGGAATATATAGAATTGAAAATTAATAAATATGGAAAAATTAGGTTTAATTAGATAATAAAATAATGAAAATCAGAACATAACAAATCTGAAACAAAATTCAATTTTAGGTAATTATATGAAAAATATAAAAATTTCTCACAACATGAGTAAATTCGGTACACTAATACGGATTTAAGTGTACCGGATGGAATAAAATGCTGACTAGGGGTAGTGATCGTATTTAGGGTATCTGGAAATAATGAGGTTAGTTTCACATTATGAGTTGAAACAAATTTCTAGAGTCCGGGTACAAAACAGTACCTAGAAATCGAACTAGAATCTAATTTAAAAATCGATGCGAAACCCGAACCTAAACCCAAACCTAGAATAATTATAAAAAACTTAAGACCTAGATAATTAGGTATATTAACCCTAAACAACACATAACGATAAGCGTTATAGGATAAAATAAACTTATAATAGTTATATGAAAAGCTGAAACTACATTTGTGTTATAGGGATGATCGGCGATGGCCTGAGCAAATCGGACCTCGAGTGGGTGAGCCAGGAGTCGAGGTAAGTTGGGATTAATACGATGCTGTATTTTGGAGGCTTAAGATTATGCTTGGTTGTGCTTGTTAGATAGTTGAATGTGTGCATGTGTTTGATTATGGGTGATGCTATGATTTTGTTTATTGCTCTGGCACATATTGTATGATTTGTATGAAAGGATTGATCACCCTCAACTAGACTTAATCGAATATCCGACCAGTAATCATAATTGGACATGCATGGAAACCCGTTAGGGGAACTTAGGACTCTCCGGTCAAATACTGACCCCTTCGGAAGGGAAAGCACAGGATTGCAAAATGGTCCCTTCTTCATCCTCAGTCGAACTAAGTGACAGGAGAGGAGGTCGCAGCGAGGGTGAAGACAGTGGTTCGAAGGTGGTCACGGGAAGAGCAAGGTCTCCATTACACAAGCCTGGGTTTGGTCATGAGCTGTTGCATTAACAGCAACTCCTCAACCCGGGTTAGAGCAGGCGCAATTTCTCTAATCTCACGACGGGCCAAACAACGTCGTGCAATGGCATTTGCTTGTACATGCATTGCACCTAATAAGTGATTGAAAACCTTGTTGTGTGTATGGTATAGTTGTAAGTCCTCCGTCCTAACTTACTGAACTGTGGTTGCTCACATCCCTATAGACATCGTACAGGTGCTGGCTAAGAAGCAGCCACAACTACTCTGAAGCTAGCAACTGCTGGATCCTAGGGAGTGAGGAAAAATATTGAAGAACGAACATATATTTTTAAGGTTTAAGCTTTTACTTTAAACTTCTCGTTTTTTTTATAATGTAATAACTAGGAAATATATTTCGGAGAAACATTGCAAAAGATAATTGTAATCACTAAATTATAGTGAATATATATATTTCCTCACTTTCTTAGATGAATGATTTATTTAAATTACAAACTATTTACTTTAAAGCGGGTTAGTCGTTGACGCCTTGTGTAGATCAAGTCTAAGATAGCGGTTGTAAGGCCAACTTCTATCTTAGGGTGATTTACACAGCGGGACTGTTACGACTCTGCCGCTTCGGGACGTGACATGTACCTAGCTTGAAGTAGGAGCTACATCAACACTCTATCGATACTTCCTTACCTTAAGAAGGTTGCAACACTATCGGTGATATTTGTTGGCTCTCTAAGGTAGAAAATATTGGTGGGGTTAGATTCTTTGATCTAAGGGTAGAAAAAGAAGTATCTACTTATCTTAGCAAATCGAGAACCAAGCTTTTAGACAAAGTTGATAGTTCTATCTAGACTGATCATATCAAATTCTTAAGGACTTATGACAATAATGTGACTGACATGATCCTTGATTGTTTTAACCATTGACGTAACATTGTGTGCAATGCTAGGATGTTGGTGGATCGTTTCCTTCATAATGAACCAATCCTCTCCAATTACGAAGAGATGTAAAGCAATTAAGGGGCAAAAGGTACTTCCTTCCTTAGAGCCATAACAAGGTGGGTGTAGAGTTATGGTTGTCAACCATCATTGCCAATAGGAGTTCCTTCAAGCCAACACTTATGCTCAACATGATTTTCTAGGATGGTTGTTAAGGCATATATTTTCATTTTCTAATGAAGTGTTTGCCTTATAGATGTTACACTTTTGACCAAGAGTGTTGTAAACTTTGTTGTTGTGCAACTACCTGAACGGAAATGCCAAAAGGTAGAGTGTGTTGCTAAAAAGAAGGCTGAGAAGAAGGTTGCATGGGCTGCTGCTAGGGATGCTGAGGTTGAGATGAGGGGAAAGAGGAAAAGATCCCTTAAACGGTCCTATCTTAAGTGCAATGCTAAGGGGAGGTTTGTCACGAGTGATTCCTAAAAGATAGATAAGGATGTGTAGGTATTCGATAGTAACCATCTCATCATGTCCTTAAAGACTTGGATTATGTTGTAGAAAGATACCTAAGATAGGGCTCAAGACGTTAGGTCGAGAAGATCTAGTAAACAAGGAACAAGAGTTACCTCTCCTCCCCTAAAGCCAACGAAATCGTCAATGTAGAAAAGTACATCTTAAAGGTAGACTATCCTAGGTCACAAGACTTTAGGCTATAGGAGACATCAATTATCCTAACTATGTCGGTGCAAAGACCCCCCTTACTAGCCACCTTTACCAATCCAATTGGTTGATATACCCCAACAAGATGAGCATCAATATTGGTAAGAAAAGCATGGGAGTTGGTAAAGGGCACTGTTATGTCTAGGGACCACATCATGCTGAACGAAAAGTATAAAAAAAAATGTCAGATGAGCATGTTAAGCTTATGACCTTAGTAAAGTTCCATGAGATCATTACATAATTATATAAGTTATAATTATTTTTTACCTTTTCCTATGTAGCTAATATAGTATACCTAGTTTGTGGCTACTACTCACATGTCAAAGATGTTGGACTGTTAGCAAGCTTAAAGGGAGCAGGGGACTTAATTTATCATCAATCTTCACACTTCAAAGTATTGTTATGAGATACTTGTCAATAGAGATTCTTGGTTTAGGTCTTGAATGTAGGCTTGTATCTGCAAAACAGTTCACCATGAAGGGTGTCGAGGTTATCCAGTATAATCACTTTGATACTTAACTTAGTATATTGTATTGAATATGAAAGCAAGAAAGTTAGAGAGTGTAAAAATGTTGCATCTTTGGGGTTGACCCCTATTTATAGTATTTTAGGGGGGAGATATATTTGGAAAGTGGAGATATATGTATCTTATCTACATAAAAATTATATCTTCCTTATTTACATATGATCCGAGATCTGTTACAGGTCAACGTATCCACAGTAAGCCCATGTATATACATTGTTTGAGGTTTCTAGTTGGAACCTTAAGCTTTGGTGACTTAAGGCATAAATGCCATGGGTAGGACCGAGATAAAGAACCAGGGCCCCGACTTATAGTAAGTTAGGAGCACAATATAGCTTGATCTAAGGGTGAAGGTCTTAGACAGGGCCTGGACTTAAGTTACACTAAATTAAGGATTGGGTTGAGATAGGTTAGCCTATAGTCCTTAAAGGTAGAAGCCCATTTTCTAAAATTACCCTTAGAAGCCCATTGTCTAAAATTGCCCATCAACAATCATAACATCGCACTATTCGGTCTATAATGATGTACTTCGTCTCTTTGTTAAAGAAATCAACAATAGTAATAGGAGCTAGATTTGATAGCCCTCTACTAGGGTCCTCCATATCTTTGCGATTGGGCTTTAAGTGCTTACATGGAAGATGGACTGCAAATTGAGTTAGGAGGTCTCATAAAGAAACAATTAAATGAGAAATACATATCACATGTTATGCATATGTGATATTTAAATACTAATGAAATATTAATATATATGACGTTTAAAGTGACGGATAGTAATTAATTTGAAAACTATCTTTTACATTATTATTCGTATTAATATTTTATTAGTATTTATATGCCACATGTATATAACAAATGACTTTGTAATACTTAATAAATCTTTTTTCCGTTGACTATAAACAATTGAAGTTATTATTTAAATAAATATAACTCTCAATAAGTAAAATAAAGTAATTGACTACCTTCATAAAAAATTAATGAGAAATCAAATGATGTTTGAACCCTAATAAAAGATGAAGACAAACCCAAATCTATCACAAACATTAAATCCTCTTTCACTTTTTATTCTAGCAAGTGATCACTTGCTACAATAGAAGTATCATTCTAAGGTCACAATGAATTAAGTTAGATTTCAAACTCAAGCTCGATTATAATGAAGACCTTCGAAAAACATAAAAATGGTAAAATCCTAAAATCTAAACCAAGCTAAAAGTTAAAGTTTGCCTTTCAACCTAAAGCCAAGTCTGAAACCAGGACTCTTAACTTGAAAATAAAGTTAAAGAACAAAATGTGGTTTACGTAACTCATACTCAACTCCATGGAAATTTCATATGGGGTGGGAATGGGTTGTTGGGAAAAAACTTGTAATTTGAATTTAATTATCGAAATTAAGAAATTATTACATTTACAATGGTAAATTTAAAATTGAAAAATTGTACCTTTCATAAGTAAAATATTATTTATCAATATAACAGTAATCCACAACATCCAATCAGAACCCTAATGGCCCTTTTATTTTAAATAATAGATATGGAATAGAATAATTATTTTTGAAATACTTCTTATTATTTTGTTTACTTAGAATTTGATCAGAAAATTATATTCCCTATGATTTTCTTATTCCCTCTAATTTTTTACTTCCTCTCCACAAATAATACCAAATGGGGGCATATTTGTACTTTTGTTTATAATTCTAATTTAATACTATAATTAATGAGGTGAAATAAGTACTAGAATAATTTAAATATATATATAATAAAAAACTGAAATTTATATTTCTAACCTATTCTTAATAATAGTTATTTTCAAGGTATAACATTTCTATTCCCCATTTACTCAATTCTTTAAGGTAATTAAAGGGTTGAAAAAGTGGAAGTTTTACAAAGTAACCTAAAGTTTGTCAAAGTGAAATTAAATTCCTAAACATTTTTAAGAGCATTGTGATGATAATCATATCTTCCTTGTTTGAAGAGTTTGATAGAGAGCCAATGGCTTCCGAGCTTTAACTAGAAGGAAAAGACGAGCTTTTAATATACATTGGGAAACCATTAAATGGCAGCCTCCTAAGGAGAGTTAGGTCAAAGCAAATACTGACGGGTTTGTTTTACATCAAACTATGGAAGCCACAATAAGAGGAGTTGTGCGTGATGAGAGAGGAGATTGGATTTTCGGCTTTTCAATCGAGCCAGAGAAATTAGATATTCTCTTTACGAAGTTATGGGACTATTTTGGGATCTTAATTTCTACTTAAAAATGGGTCTTAAGAGAGAAGAAGTAAAAATGGAATCTAACATATGTTTGTCAAGATAAAATAAGATAATTATAAACATATATATATGTATAGATCCTTCTTATAAAATTATATATAAAACAGCTGTTATAAAATTATATCTATTTACCACTTACGTTATTTAGTTTTAGAAAAACTAATTAAATTTCTATCCCTGAATGAATAAAATATATTTCTTAAATGTTTTACCCTAAAGTATATGAAATTTTGTTTCCCAACTCTTGTTCTCCAATCATTGTTTTAACCATAAATAACAAGAAATAATTTATCCCAACATTAATGTGAAACTGAAACATATATGACATACATATGATAAACGCCAGTCGTCGGAGTGGCAAGCCTAGCCCTTGCCTTTGTAATCCTCCCCAGCTTGGCTAGCAATATAATAGCAGGTGTGTGGACCTAAAATTTCTGTCTTTTGAGCCAAGAAGTGTGGACGTCGTCTTGTAGCAACCCACACTGGACATAGCAGTAACATTTCTATGTCCACTCTCCAATGTGGTTACTGCCATGCCGACAGACGATGGATTTCCTCATTACAAATTGTTCGGTATCTCTGGCGATTTACAGATCCAGTCCTTACAAAATATTAGAAATGTTGAATAAATAGGCCGTTATACCATTCTTTACCTAGGGGAGCCAAAAACAAAAAAAAAAAAGTAAGATTAGCATTTCAACCTTTTCAATACAATCAAAACAAATTCCTTTCGCATGTCAACTAATTATTCAATTAGAATTTTTAGATGTGAAATTATTTTTATGTGCGATATTTGACACATTAAAATAAATCCTCTTTTTACATAATAATTCTACATATATCTAGTGGAGGGGTTTTAAATCATTTTGAAGATTAAGAAGACTCGAAACAAACAGAGAAGAATTAAAATACAAAGGCTTCAAAAAGACATTAAACTATGAAGAGCCAAAGTAATTTTTCAAATTTCTCCCAAAATATATGGATTAATTAAGGATACATTTCAAGGGGTAATATCAAAATCAATATTTGAATTTTTTATTTTTTTCAATTATACATCTAAAATTCGAAGTTGCAAAAACACATGCCTAGTCTAATTTTTACTTATCAAATTTTCTATTTAAAACTTGAAATTATTAAATATCATATCCCAATAAAAATCTTACATGCCAATTGCATGGTCCCTCTCATCTTTGAGAAGAAGGCATGGTAAGACATCTTAGTTGAAAAATACAATGATAAGAGGTGTGATAGTGAATTTGATAAGTAAAAATTTGATTAAATACCATATTTACTAACTTCAAACTTTAAAAATAAAATTAAAGAAAAATACTCATGATTTATAGAAATGGATTCCCTTAATTTGTTTTCTTTCAATTTATTCCTTTAAGATTTTATTAGGCATGATTAACGATTGAGATCAAATAAAAAAAATAAAAAGATAACATCATGATGATATTCTAAAAATTTAGACACTTCCATTGGTTTATTTGTAAATGAAGGGAAAGTGAGGAAAAAAATTGAGTGGATTTAAGTTTGTGGTTTTGACATTGGTCCTACTTGGATTTTTTTTATTTTTTTTTTTTGGTATGTCTCTTATCTATATCTGTTTGAATTTAGTATTTAAAAAACCATCTTATTTATATTTTATCTGTTTCTATTTTATAATTATGGTAAAGATATTGATTGAAGTATCAAAATTAAAAAATGAAAATTCGTGTACTTTTAAAAAATATATATATTTGAAAATGATTATTTTAATTAATATTTTTGAAAATATATATTTTTATCCTTTTGATATATTATTCTTATCAAACACATAAAATTAAGTAGACAATAATAAAATACTAATAAAACAAAGAATAGATGAACCAAATTTCGACCGAATAGACATTCTCGAAGCCGTTTTATTGAAAGCACGGAATGTGTGGAGTAAGATATTCCTTCTATCCAAGCACCTCTTTTCATACTAATTGCCATTGCTTGTATTAATTGTACACCACCTAGCCTCAAAATCTAAGTAAAAGTCAAGGGCATAAAGGGCCCAGAGATCTGCAGACACAAGGACACACAAAGTTGTTGAAAATCAAGTCCCTTGCAGCTATTTTGGTGAGTAATTAATCCCAAACTCACCTACCCCGTCTCAGTGTCTTGACTTGACCATCTATAACCTTGATTAGTCACAAGATTGCATGTGTAGCGAGCGAAAGCAAAGGAGTCAACACTAATAAATTGGTATTCTCAAGTGCCCTTCCAACACTTTCTACTTTAAATGAATGCCAAGCCTAATTAAATCTATTTACTAAAAAGAAAAACAAACAATATGAAATTTTAGAAGAAAGAATGGCATGCTGTTTTTATTGAAAATAAATGTTATCAACGGTTTTCAAGGCACTTACTTCCACATACTTTCGTATACTTTTATTTATTTACTTTTTCATAAAATTAGTAATCATTTCTAAAAATGTAAAAAGTTTCATTTTTAAGAAGTCTATAATTAGTACCATAAGAGTAATTGTTAAGGGATCCCTTATTGAAATAATGTTTTTTTCCTCCCCGTTTCCTTTCTGGGTTACTCATATCTTGTATTCCCAATCAGGGTGGGAATTTGGTGAATAGAGTAGAAGATCCTTACCCTATAATATAGGCATAAAAAATTTAGATTTGGAACTTGTTCCACTTGATCCTTCGGAACCACTTGGATCCTGTATCTTACAAAATGTCCAAGTCCACAATACCATATGAAACATGTAATTTTTTTTTCATCCATTCTTCCAAAATTAAGACATTTTAGCTATCAATGTGCAAAATCATTATAATTCAAACTATATATTAATATATTTTTTTCAAATATAAATTACAATGAATATAAATATAACAAATTTTAAAAAAGAGAAGAAAAAACGATACGAACAAAAACAATAAGCACATACCACAATACCCATTTAAATTGGAGATATGAGATACACTTAACATTTTGGTTGAGTTTTGACTTCAAATAATGGGTTATAAGTGAGGCAAACATGGTTGAACATCCATTATATTATACATGTTAAATTCCTGGACTAGGTATTCTAGAACTAAGAATCTATAATGTATTGATTATAAATTCTAAGATTCTTAGGTGAGTAAGAGATCATATCTTGTGCCCGATCACGTGACAATATATTTCAAGATTTTGAAATGGCAACTTAACCAACCATATGGGGCATTCCTAAAACCTATCCAACCATATGTGATATTACATATTTCAAGATCCCACAAGTTTGATGATTACTCCTTTTCCAACGTATGTTAAATACCTATGGAAAATAAATGTTAGTAGTAGAATGAAATACCTAGGGCCTTCAAATTGAAGCTAGAGATTTGGGATGGCCCCTTTTCTAATATAGTGATTTTTAGATTTCTTATTAACTATCATTAGATATTTCAAAAGTTTTAAATGGTAAAATAAAGTCAAAGCATAAACTTCTAGAAGTGCAAAAGATCTAATGACATGAATATTGGTCTTGGAAATGAGATAAACCAAGTTTGATTTCCTAGTTCTTAAGTTTGTAATAGTTTGCGAAAAAAAAAAAAAAACTTTTTTATTTTTAATAAGTGTAAACAAATAATTTAGATTATGAAGCATATTTTTTTAGTTAGTACCCTTAGAAGAAATTCTAAAAATAAAATAATTGGCACCTCAAGAAGTTTGGAAGAAAGAAAAAGAAATATGTCTAAAAATAAAATAATTGGCACCTCTATAAACAATAGTCTCGTAAGACAATATAAGGAAAATCCTTACAATCGTGAAATATGGTGGACAGAAGTTTTGGAAGTAAATGAAAATATGGAGTAAGTCATGGCACATTCAATACACTTCCAACCCCACCGTTTTATCACTTGAATGCATGAACCCCATTTGGACCAACCTTATAACAGAACACACAAAACTGAGATTTTTTACATCTTCACCTCAAAATGCAGAGGAACTGGCTTATACCCTTCTACCTCCTCCTCATTGTAGTCCCTAAAGGAGAAACTTTCACTGTCGGAGGCGGCATAGGGGTAGGAATGGGTGGCAATATTGGCGGTCGTGGTAGTGACAGTGGCGATGGCGATGGCCATAGCGGTGAATCTTCGAGCTCTAGGCTTGAAATAGCGTATAATGTACTCCAAGCATGGAAATCCTCAATCGCAGGTGACCCTTTAGGAATATTACACACATGGGTTGGACCAAATGTGTGTTCCTATAAAGGGATCTTTTGTGCTGAATTCCAAGATGGGATTGGGACTCCCAATGGCCTAACCATTGCAGGTATAGATCTCAATCATGCCAATCTCCAAGGCACCCTTGTTAAGGAACTCTCTCTCCTAACTGACATGACCCTTTTACACCTCAACACCAATAGATTTTCAGGCACAATACCAACTAGTTTCAAAGACCTTGTTTCACTCCAGGAACTGGACCTTAGTAACAACCTTTTTTCAGGCACTTTTCCACTGGTAACACTATACATGCCTAACCTTATTTACCTAGACTTGAGGTATAACAACTTTTCAGGGCCATTACCACAAGATCTTTTCAACTCAAGACTTGATGCGATCTTACTTAATAACAACTACTTCCAAGGTGATCTACCTCAAAATTTAGGCAATTCCCAGGCTTCTGTGATTAACCTAGCTAATAACAAGCTAACTGGAAACATTCCTGCTAGTTTTGGCTTCGTGGGATCTAAAGTTAAGGAAATCCTGTTACTTAACAACCAGTTAATTGGCTGTCTTCCCGAAGGAATCGGACTGTTCTCCGACATGGAGGTGTTCGATGCGAGCTTCAATTTATTGATGGGTCATTTGCCGGACACACTCTCGTGTTTGGACCAAATTGAGGTACTCAACTTAGGGCATAACAAGCTCTCTGGGGTTTTGCCGGATATGGTTTGTTCTCTTAAAAGCCTAATGAATTTAACTGTTTCTTACAATTTCTTTTCTGGGTTTAGTCAGGAATGTACAAAGTTGTTCTTTAGGAATATAGGGTTTGATTTCTCGGATAATTGTATACCAAACAGACAGATGCAGAGACCACAACCAGATTGTTCCGAAGTACCAGGAGAGGGTTTGAGTTGTTTGAGGATTCCATCTGTACAGCCAATTGTTTGTGGGACAATGGGGTTGTTGTCTGGTGTTCTTGGTGATACGAACTCAACACCACCATGAGAAGAAAGAATTAGGAGATTAGAAGATGGTAGCATAGTGGATTAATCACCAGTCAATTGTTCTTTTAGTAAGTTTGGTGATGTCAGTCTCTGGAATCAATAGTAATTATGCTTTTGATCTTGTTAATTTTAATTTCTTCTCATCCATTTTTGGGTTGTTGTTATGTAATAGCAAATATTAATTAGGCAGTAATTGAGTTGAGGATTTTTGTGAGAAAAATAGAATTGTTTCCTCGGTTATATAATCTACAGTGGACGAAAAGGAAATATATTTTGGATTGTCATGGAAAGATGTCTTTACCATTTCAATATATTTGCTAATAAAGCATGCTAAATTTATTATGAATTTGAATATTTGTTTATGTACCACAATTTACCGGTATTAGGATCAGAGTGGAGGGCCTTTTATGACAAATTTTGAGTCAAATTTAAAGATATCGTACCTCCTGCAGTATTGGTCTATATGAGTATAAAAAGAGAGACAAAATTTCCCTATGGACATGATACCTCTATTTGTATCCCGCCAATTAAATATAAATCAGGTATGAAAAATATTTGATGCTAACACTATCTATACTTCTTCTTCTTCTTCTTTTTTCTTCCTACTTCGCGACAAGTGATGGGTAAGAATATGAAAGAGAACGTTAGTTAGACACAGCAACATATCACCGGAAAAGAAGGGTAAAATTTTCCTAAAATAGTGTTTCCATCCTTAACCCCCCACATCATACATTACCACATATGAAGAATACTTACAAGCGGCTGGAAACCTAGTTGCTAGTTTCGATATCGTGTCTTATCTACCCAAGCAGCTGATATTTTAGTAACCATGTATCCAAAAATAAATTGCAAGTTAGCTTACACGATCCTATGGGGTTATAAAAATCGCGCTTTACAAACTTTTGGTACCACTGAATAAAATAATAAGTTTTTGCATTTAATCAAATTCTCATGTTTTTTCTTCTTCTACTAGATCATAATTCGTATAATATCCACCTTATTCCTAATAATTATACAACTATTTATCATACTTAAAAGTTTATTTATTCAGGATTGTCAAACTCTTGTATGTATATAAAATTGGAACAGATTGAATCGCTGAATTGCATAAATCCGATTGAATTATAATTTTATACAATCATATATCTAAATTTATAACTCAACTACAAATTTATTCACTTAATCATTTTACTTCTGTTTTAATTTTAAAAAAGAAAAAATTAAATAACCATGGTTTATATTTACACACACAAAAACTGGCACGTCGGCGGCTGGTGTAGATAAGATATGTTCTTGAAGGTTAACATCTTGAGCGATCACGAAAGAGACTGACGGAAGCCTTTACCTTTGGCGTCCCTAATATATTGGATTAGCTTCGACAATATATTTGATTAGACAAATCACCATAAAAGTTCCATTGTAAACTCGTGACATTCGTTTGTCGCTTGCTGTCTCTTACATGGGTAGTGATTTTGGCAATTCAGGTTGCTAGACTTATTCCTAGTTTTATTTCTTGTTCAATTTCGTATTAGTACTATAAATTAGTCGCAGATGTATGGTTACGAAACTGCCCAATAACAATTTTAGATGTATACTCACATTAAAATTTTAAAATTATGATTTTACCCCTCAAAACTAAGTAAGGAAGCCACTGGACATTCAATGGGTTTCACTTGAAAAAATGAGGCTTTTAGAATAATGTCATGTTAATCGGACAAACAAAAAATACTTATGTAATTATATTAAAGTTTATCCTTATCGTTATACAGAATCGTGAAGATATAGTAGTTATTCTGTAATCATGTGAATCTATGCTCTGATTAGTCTTAAATGCGTAAACGAACTAAATGCTTACTCTATTGTGTTAATTGAAAGCTATCTCTATAATTATATTTTAAAATACTTAGGTACCAAAAACATTAGAAAATAAAAAATAAAAAACCTATTTATTCATGATATAAATTAGAATAAGTTTAATATTGTGATTTCAAAATTTAGTAAAAAGTATTTTATTTTGTAGTATGTGAAATAAATTTTTATACCATCAAATATACCATATAAATTTTTTAACTTCTTTCCATTACTATTTACTTTAAGACTTCTTTTGTTTAGCATTATATCCAGATTTTCAAACCAAATAGAGGATAAAAACCAATCAAAGGATAAAAAGTTTTGTGCAATCCAATATTATAAAATTACAGTAACCAAACAATACTTTAATGTATATTATCGTGTAGAGTGAACCTAAATCCAAATGCAAGTAGCTTCTTTATTTTCTTTTTTCTCTAAATAGAATTAGAAAAATCCTTTATTAATATTTTAACATGTAGAAAGACAACCCCTCCTGTAGTCATATTTCTTTAATGTACCATTAATATCAAATACTCTATCAATTACATCTACAATTAAATACATCCGATTGTACGGGTATTCCATTCGAATTTTAAGAGCAACGCCCTTATTGTCACGTCTCATATTACTCCATTCAAGATCGTCCATATCCATCTTACTATATAAGCATCATGGTCCAAAGTTCTTGGCAATATATATTTTTCTTATAAGAAAAAATATTTTTGTAATTTTTTAATAAAATCGTTTTATATTAGCCCATTCTGTATCCTGACTGCGACCGCACCGGCACTGCTACTGCCTCTCGTATCAGGCTAATAATGGTTTTCCTTTTCTCTTCATATAGAAAAAAGATCTCCACAAATTAAAACAATGGACGGTTATTTGCATATATCAGCATACATTCCCTTGATTCGGATCACTAATACAAGGTTGTTGTGCATCGATGTAGAAGTTAGATAGATCAGTTGTTACAATGTTAACAACCAATAGTAAAAGAAAAAAGATTAAGGAAACATAAGAAAACAGCACATACTAAGGATTTATATGAAAAACCCTACATAAGAGGCGTGCTAAGCATATTATATCGAATTAGCGGATAATATATCCACATTACAGGTATAAAAATAGTTATGTTTAAATTGTTAACAAAAATGATAAAAACATATAATATATGATAAGAATATGGTGAATATATAATATATATACCTAAAAATACAAAATACTTATAAAATTAGAAGTTACATACCTATTACCATTGTTTATAAAATTTTAAGTTACAAATAATGAAAGGATATTAAATCTTTCATAATTACTTTCTTTTTAATTTCAAATTATAAAAAGTTATATGGCAGGAAAGTGATTTTCTAAATCCTATTACTTTAGAATACTAAAGATACATTTGATTTCAAAATTCATAGACAAAATAGAAATAGGAAACCTAAATAAAGGAAGAAAGAGATATTGAGACATATTAGGGAAATTTGCGCTCAAAAAATATAAATTGTCTATTTATAGAAAAAGAACGGTTACTAATAAAATGGTGCATATGAGAATGAATTTAACTTTATTATTAAATAGTGGAGATGAATTTAGAAAAACCTCTTTATTGGAAATTGTATTGAAAGTGGGGAGGATGGAAGAGAGATGGGGATAGAAAACCATCACATAAAGAGTATGGATGAGAAAAGAAAGAATGGAATGGTAGGGAGAAGAAATTAATGAATTAATAAATATATTTAGTTTTATATTTTTAAGAATTTAGTTTAGTGTTAATTTTGTTGTTAAATAATATTAAATAGAAAGTGAATAGATAACTTTAACGGTTGTGGTTACCTAAACTCTAATTAGGTTAATAATGTACATATTATATTTAAGCACTATTTGTTATTAAATAATATTAAATAGAGAGTAAATAAATAACTTTAATAGTATTAGTTACTTAGACTCCAATCAGTTTTAATAATTTTAATAATATAGATATTATATTTAAGCACTATTGTTATCTCTCCTTTATAAATGTAGCATAAATGTACAATTTTTCTTTCTTTTTTCTTTTCTTTCTTTTTAGCATAATAGCATGGATATACATATGAAATGACAAAAAAGAAAACAAATCAAGACCGATCCAATGAACCTATTATTAGGCTGGCGATTGGCTATCAACATCCTCGGTCAATTACTCTCCTTCGTGATCTACCTCTCATCACCTAAATGCCTTTCTGGTAGCCCATATATCACCAATGATCGACGCTTGAACCAATAGACAGGGTCATGCTCCCCATCAATGAAAACTCTAGAATTCACTTGATTTCGAGTTTCATAACCCCATTATGTACCCTATGGTCTTACTCTAACACTAACTACTTAAACTCAAAATATGGACTGATGAGGAAATTTCCCATAAAAATACCTAGCTCCTTCTTGGAAATATTGAACAACCTTTTTTTTTTCCTTTTTTTTTTTCTTTTTGATGTGCCCTATTAGGTACTGGATTGACACACGATATGAAACATAAATATGTTATGCAGAAATTTGTTTCATATGAATTCGACATCTTCCTTACATCTCTCTTCCAGCAGTTATGCTTACTGACCCTGAAAGAGTAGAAGAGGGAACTGAACATAAATGGACCAAGTGTGGGCAGACCATACATCGGCCCAGATTGCTCTAGGTCCATGTATCATACCCATAAGACAAAGGAGATAATAAGAAATAGCACGAGGTCCAGCAATAAGTTCTCGGTTGTTTTTCTTAAAACATTTTGAATAATTACAAATACATTCCTAAAATTATTAATGGGATGTCGCTAAACCCTTAAAAGTGTGGCTTATCTTCCTTTCATATTCTAAAACCCCAAAATCTAGGCTAAGAGGATCATAAATAGTGTGGTTTTTAGGGCTCTAGTGGGGATTTTGGAAGATATGTGCATTGAAAATTATTGAAAGGTAAGAAAATGCCTCGTGACTCGTGAGTCTATAACATCTATCTACACCTACTCTAAGCTAATATTTCAGAGGTTTACATGCTTGTACGAGATGGTAGTACGCCGTCACCTATTTTGTTTTTTCCTTTTTTCAAATGGTGAAAGACATGAAGAAATGCCTCTGAATTAAGCTGAAAATTGAGCATGATAGGGTATTTACACATAAAAAGGAAATGGCTTAATTAATATTCTAAGTTGAAAGTCGCATAACCTTTTAATAAAGAAAAGACAATTAATAGTACACGTCATCTAAAAATATACATAATATATAACTATCAATCTATAATTTAATATTAACAAAAAAATATTTACCATTTAATTTTATATTCTACATTCTCCTTTTTCTAATCTCTTCTTTGATGCCTCCATACCCCCTTGCCTTCTTTTCCTATGTCATCCATTATCATCTACTTAGACTCTAATACTAGTGAGAAAAATATTCTTGAATTTTCATTTTTCTATATATATCCACACACATGTGCACAATTTCAAGTACTCTTATTTATATATAAGCCTATTTACGAGGCATATTTATTTAAATCCCAACTTTATTAGTAAAACCATTTAATACAGTTATAATGGTTTATTTCGTTGAATGGAATAATATTGTAATATAATAGCTATTATTATTAATGAATGGAATAGAGCTGGAAGAAGTTATAAATAAATTTGACCAAACAAAAAGGTTATGAATACATATTGCTTATTCAATATTTCTTATTATAGGGATTATTTATAAAATTGTTATTATGGAGCTAAATTGTAATTAACAAGCATGACAGCCATTTATTTTAGGGATGGTAGTAAAGCCTGAATTCCTAATCTTAGGAATTGAATAGGTAAGTAATATCTTATTATTTTATTTAATTGGATTAATACAAATTTTATGAGATCAACTAGGAATAAAATAAGATGACTAAAATAACCTGATTTTAAGATAAAAACTTCCAAACCCTAGCCACCGTCCCTCCTCTCAACTACCACCATTTTCACGGCGCTACTAACTAAGATCTATAGAACCGGGCATCGCACCGAGACACTTGCACGTTAAAATAACCTTCTTGGCGCATTAAGGAAACCGCTAATGATATTTTACATGGAAAAACTGAGATGTCGTAAAGTGTTCCAATGGGAATATATTCGTTCAACTTCTAAGCTTGAAAATCAAAATGAAAAAGCAAATATAAAATAAAACGAGAGAAGGAACATTTGCCCTTGTGCTAACGAAGTGATCGTCTGTTCCACTAAAATCAATATGTCTCGGGGAGTTTTCGCTTGTAATGGACAGTAGACTTGACGTCTCAAAAGTTATAATTCTACTATTTGACTACATGGAACGTTGGTCGAGGTCGTCTTCGAGATACGGCAGGTCCAGTGACTCGAGCTATAGGTGGCCATACTGGGTCCGTTGGGTTTTCGCGGTTCTATTGGTGGTGTGGTTAGATTGTGGTTGTGTGCTAAGTTGAAAGGAAAGAGAAGTAGCAGAAGGACAGTTAGAGAATGTATTAACCAACATGACTATAATAGTCATTCATAAGGTTTGAGACATGAGTAGCTATTTATTATTTTGTAGGTATATTTTGCGCTTGTTAAGTAATTATTCATGTCAAGCGTACACTGTAATAGCTTCATTTTGCGAAATAGAGAAAAGCAATGATTCTATTCCTTCTATGTTTGTAGATGAGAGTATACGGTTGAAGTGATCACGTACATATAGTATGAATCTCGCACTATATATGGATTCAGAGAAGTAATGAAAAATAATATGTAAGCGATGACTTGAAAAAGAGAAAGTAAAAAGGAGGAGTAAGCAGTCTCAAAAAGTTTCAAATATATACATGACAGATAGAGGAGCTATAAAACATTAACCTTACTATTTTATATGAGAAGTTATATGTTCTTCACTTTGAGCTCGACGGAAGTTTGACAACACAATGCCATTTCTCTGAGTAGCTTAATTGTCCTAAATAAAGAGGAGCTCTAGAGTATATATAGAGTTAGGTTATCAACGACGTCTGTTACATCACAATGATAGTCAATGGCAGATATTACTCCTCTTATTGATGGATTCTTCTATTGGCTCTTATTGAATCCAAGCCCAAAATGAACCTCACTATGTACATGAGTTTCCTTAAGAAAAGTAAAGAACATTCGAGCTAATCCAACGATCATTACTCCTAACTTACCAAGCCAAATTTCTATAAATCATCTTAAAATGAGTTGAACTCTGTAAGTTCTATCACCTAACTCAAAAAGTTAAACCCAAATATAGCAATTCAAGCCATCTACATTTTGTCTTATTACCAAAATTCTTTAACGGAACATAAGTATTTTAGGCATAAGTTGCTTACTTTGAATAGCTAAATCACTACTTAGTACATTTGCACTACAAAAGTCTCATTATTGCCAAGTGCACTCATACAGCTAAAGTTTTCATTTAATCTAATACCAACACTACAAATTTAATTATACATATTTCAATGTACAAGCTTGCAGCACCATTTAATTATGCGTCACTTTGGGTTTACCAAAATGACATTACCTCCATGACAGTATATTAGATATTATATAAAGTTTTTATATCATACGGACTTGCTGTTTCATCATGTATATTATTTGTCCCATTGAATTGATTTCCATATACCAACACTGCCTTAGTAGTTTCAATTGATTTTTCCACCGCTTGAGACGGACCATCAAATCTATATGCCATGAATATGTTTCTTACGGAGGAAACAAAAATTTTCGGTGAAGAGCAATTGCCTTGTAATTGAGCCAATTCTATTAAGGCCAAATTCCATCCTTTATTATGATTTCTAAACTATTTTTCTTAACATCTCTCCCAAACTTGACTTTTCTAATGATGTCCAAAATAAGCCATTAAATCTCACAAAATTCCTCCATATATAAGATTCCAACGTGGAGCGAATTTCCTGAACCTTGAAAATATTGCTATTTCATAAACATATATACATTATCCAAAGCAGGTAAAGCCAACAGTATATCAACCATGCAAAATTCTATTGAGATAGTGGTCTATTTATTGTGACCTCCACCTATATGTCACAAAGATACCTGACCTCGATCCCAACATCGAGCTGCATCCATGCATTCTTTTCTATCATTTTTTTTTTTTTTTTCAGTGCAGAGAGCTGAGCTTATAGTCATTGTTCCTCTATGCGTCCAGAGAAACGAATCAAAATAAAGATTCAAGTAGATATATGTATGTATATACTCGATAGTTGCTTCAAATCTTCTTTGGTAATACATACATACACATACATATATATACATTTACATATATATATATATATGCACATATCTACATATTATATCGCACAAAATTGAAACGATGGAGTGGGACACCAGATTGAATATCTTCAGTTGTATTTTCTAACTCCATTTTTTTTTTTTTTCCTTTAAGAACTCCTCTCATATCTTCAATCCGTTATATTCCCACTATTTTTTTTTTTTTAATCTCCTTGTCACTTCAGATTTTCTTTTTCCTCAAATCTTTTTCTTGAATCTCCTCCAGATCTTCTTAGTATCAATTCAAATATTCATTTTCAAGATTTCCCAAAGCTTTATCCTATGGTGTTGTCACTTCATCGCGTTACCCATGTCTCTTCTCAAATCCATATCTAATTTAAATCTATTAAAAATTTGAACCAAATCGTTGAGCTTTATCTTTCAAATTTCTTAGTGTTGGCTATAAACATATCTTCACCATTAGCTTTGTCTCCACTCTTAACAACAATAAGCTTCTGCGGCGATAAATCCTCTCTTATGTTATGTTACATGTATTACTTATCTATCGTTATTATTATTTTTTTTTTTTTCACTTTCGCTTACTCTCTTTTGATTGAGAGAATAGGAGAGAACATTATTCACCTGGTCGTACGTCCACCAATGGCGTGATCTCAAACTTGCGTCACGTATAAGATACTGCATGCCATAAACATTCATTTTTGTTGTCTCTTGTCGATCCCTTCTCCCTCTTGCAACTATTTGGATGAAACAATTTTTCTCTTTTTCTTTTCGATTCCCCTTCCCATTCTTTTTTCTTTCCTTAGCCGAGTATATTCACTTGATCATTGTGCATATGTTTTGTTGGTGAAAATTGACTACTAAAGCAAATCAAGAAGCAGGGAATGTGATTGTCAATCTTTCCCAAGTCTTTTTTTTTAAAAAAAAAAAATCTTCATATATATATATATATATATATATATATATATATATGTGTGTATAAAATACTTCTCCTATCAGCAAAACCAGAGAGAACACTATTCCAAGAAACTAAATTCTTGTCTGGCATCTGATGAAACACGTTAAACGCCCCCTCCATCTTTCCTTCCTTACAATATACCGAAAGCATACTATTCCAAGAAGTTGACGTCCTCGAGTGAATGTGCATCATTCTGCTGTCATCGCATTTTCAGCATACCTTCTATTTTTGTGCAATTTCAACAAGAAACTTACACAACCGCATTCAGCTGTTTTGGAGTTTAGTGATTAGATAAGCGTGCACAATCGCATTCAACCGTTGTTGAGCTCAATGACTAGACGAATGTGCAAAATTGCATTTAGCCGTTGTAGAGCACAACAATTAGATGAGTGCATATAACCGCATTCAGCTGTTGTCGCACAGTATCAAGTTCTTATCACTTGTAGTTATCTATTTTATTACCATCATAAATTGCCTATCTATTGTATCATGCACTCCTCATGCTCCTTCTTTTTCCTTTATCTATTTATCATTTTTTTTTTTTTGAAATCAACACAATATTGTCCTCATGTATTTCTTCATTATAATACCATCATACTTCATTAATTGCCCCGGCTTATACTTGCTGTAACCTCAAATATGGACTTTTCATGTTGACAACTTCCCATTATATAAAATCTTCATATAGTAAGTAACATGTGAATTGTCCCATGTTGAATGTGTAATCATGCTATACTTATAGATGTGTCATCTTCTAGTTCAACTTGTCTTTCTTTTTTCCGGTTCAGTCTCATAATTCCTCTTTGATGTTGTACCTTGGTACTTGCTAATTTGCAACTCTTGAGCTTATTGAATTTAATAATTTTTTTTTTATACTGACTTTAACTTGAACTTTCTTGTATTCTACAGGTTAGTAGGAGCTATCAAATTATTGCATTTTAGATGATCTCTATTTGCTTCTCCTCCCCCAAGTAGTAGTGACAACACTTTGCTGTTACTCACTATTTTCGAGTTTAAGAGTGATTTAAGTAGCATAACACAAGTGTTAGCAAATTAGAAGATGTTGTATATACTAATATGATTGTATATTGCAAGTGCCTTTGCTTTAGAATGAATGGTTTGACGCGGCTATTATGAAAGATCTGTTCTCAAAATATATAAAGAAGGATAGCATCCTGCACACTTCCTCCTACTAATGGGATTCTATACTTCATAGAACAAAAGGCCTTCAAAGTATAGAACTTAAGGAAAGGAGCTTTCTCTCTCATTTAATGGTTTGTAGTAATAAGACAAGTCAACAACTCTTGTAGCCCCCATTACATTGGACTACTATCAGAAAATAAGTGTTATAATGAAGTCTTTAAGTCAATAATGACTACAGTAACTTAGAGAAGTGCATGGACTTATCTTCAAGGTAGAACATTGATTGCGTAGGAGCCATTAGGCTAGATTGTTGACAATATATGTATGCTTATAACTTTTCACTTACGATGGTAGCCATCAAATTAAGCTATCCACTGTAGTCCTCGTGATCACATGATTGTAACTTTGTTTATGATGTAATCAAATATTCCTTATCAATGAAGATGGAATTTATCTTTATATACATTTACTTCTTAATACTTGCTTGATTTCATAAATGTGTTCCCAATAATCATATGCCATGACAAGAGCTCCATGTTGGTATTTTTTAATTCATGTAGTAGATGCATCATACACATATAACATGTGATGCGTGTTACGAGGCAATGCACGCTGTGAGTCAGTGCTCAACGGTGTGGACACAACATGCAGTTATCATCATCTGATAGTAGTATCATAATGAATCATTGACAATTCTTTCTTTGCAATTAAACCCACAAATGGTCATCTTTGTTTATGTACCATTCTATTGAGATGTTCACAAGTAGATAAAATACTGCCCTTACGATCATGGCAATGAATTAATTGTTAGTCCATTAGTATCCTTTCACATATCGCATTAATCAATGCTCTTCCTCCCTCGGTTACTAATGTTTTATGATAAGAAGGGGTAGTAAATCTAAAGTGAAAGTAGGCATTATTCTTATTTTGAAAACATTGTGTACTTAGAAGAAATAGTAATGTCATCAAAGAGGAATTCTTGGTCTTAAAGAGCGAATGGTTAGGGTACTAGTACTATCCGACTTTAGGGATGTGAGTAGAATGCTTTGTTATAAGAAAATGGTAACAAACGCAAAAACATTACCTAAACTTAAGTATGAAAAGTAAGATGCCAAGGTATGACTTAGGCTTGAGGTATGACAACCAAGATGCTAAGGCATGGCTTGGGCTTAAGGCATGACAAGCAAGACACTAAGGTTTCGCCTCACCTTAAGGCATGATAGTTGAGATGCCAAGGCATGGCCTAGGCTTAAAGCATGAAAACTAAAACACTAGGGTATCGCATGAGCTTAAAGTATGATGGCCGAGATGCTAAGGCATTTCTTAGGCTTTAAAGTTCTCTCATATTAGTCAAGGGGTGTTTCGCACTACTTAACAGCTTAGTATATCTTTCGAAACTATTACCCAGAATTAAAGCATAAAGGCTATGATGCTTCGGTGATGACTATGCTTAAAGCATAGAAGCTAAGTTGCTAAAGCGTTGCCAGGGCATTACTTGGTCTTAAAAGCACAGAAGCTTAAGGTGCTAAGGCATAAAAACGTATGGGTTTAACACAAAAATAGATAGAAATAATTATCATAATATGAAAGTTTATTATTGAATAGCAAAAATGGCTTTTCTTTATAGAAGAAATGATAGGGGTTGCCTCCATCTCAAAGATTTAATAAGTTATTCATTGTTGTCATAAGACTCATACATCAATATTTAGGCATCATGAGATGGGAGTAGATTGCTTCTAATATCATTGTCTTCAATAATGTGCTCTCCCTTTTGAATCCTATCATGAAATATTCACTTTAAACTTTAGCGATCCTTGGCGAGGTGGTTTACTATTCTATGATATCAATAATATTTAGGATTTCTTCTATTGTCTACTATAAGTTGACATTCAACCTTAGATAATTTGATATATTCATTTTGTAGCCAATGGTCGAGAATGACATGTACCTTACTCATTGGGCATGGGAAGGGAGGAACTCCTATTAAACTTCTTTGTGTGGCACTCTTAGGCCTTTTGTTGCTTTATGAGTTTTCACTTTGAGTTAAGGAGACGAATGTTGTTCATTTGTTAAGCTTACCCAATTCTCCCCATTGCCTAGCTAAGGAGTTCTTAATCCTTCGTGCATTCTCCACAAGCGCAATGAAAAAATGTACAGAGAGATTCTCCAAATATACTGCATATTCAGAGAACATCCCTTGAATGCAAACCTTCACCAACTTTTTCTTATCACAAACATCTTAAATGTCCAAAAAGCATTCTCTAAAACGTTCAATATATTCCATCCAGTCCTCTCATGGTTTCTGTCGAATCTCTCCCATATCAATAGTGGTGACTCTTTCTTCATTGAAGAAAATTTTCTCTAAAAAAATCTTACACATGCTCACCCATAAATCAACGAATCCTAGAAAGAGGTTGATATGCTAAGTATAAACTTTCTCAGTAAGAGACTTTGAAAATTCCTTCAATTTCAAATCATTGTCTAGCTTATAAATCGTTAAAGTCTCAATAAACTTTATTAAGTGCCCCTTGGCATTTCTTTTCTTGCCATTGAATAATGGAAACTTAGGACCCATGTAGTCCTTGGGATATAGTTTGTCAGCAATGTACTAATTATATAGGAGTTTAAGATCAAACACTCCCATAGTTGACTTTGTCTATATCTCCTTTATGAGCACATCAAAATCTTCCCTAGTTATAAATGAACCTCTTGGAGTGACTATAGTAGCTTCAACCTGTATAGTTGGTGTAGGACGAAGGCAACCAACAGACCCGTCTTGTATAATATATGGGATAGCGTATGAGAACAAAGAGCCTCCAAGTTGGACCCCTATATCTCTTGCCTTAAGCACTAGGTTTTATACAGGCATAAGGTCTAGTGTAAAGGTTTGCTCATCACTTCCATGAGTGGCATCTTCGATAACAGGGTGAAGATTAGATGGTTACACTGCCTAAGTAGCATGTTGCTACTAATACAAGGCACGTACACCTATCAATTTTAATACAACGGATGTGAATTCGAATTGATCCCTCAAAAACCTTAAGTACTAATACTAACCTTAACTCTATTATCTAACCGGAAAATTATGATGGATTAAATGAATTAAAAATACTAAAATTAACAAACTAATCTAATTATGAGACTTGACTAAGCAATTTAGGAAGCGATAAAATTAAGAATGACTTCAAAAAAGCAAATAATGTACTTAGGAATTGTTTCCTTAGTCTTTAACATGTGACCGCTTAAAATATATCCAATTCAATCTCTATTATTGTTGACCAAAGGGATTCACAACTAAAGTTAACACCTTTCTCAAACATATTAATCCTAATCCTAAATTATTTACTAGAATCTCTTTACTTAGTAATATAATTTAGAATCGCATTAATGTACAATGAATTCCCACACAAAAGAACAACTTTCCGGAAGAATCATGTATCTTATCTTTAAGTACACGTGTAATTCTTTTCAATTATGTCAAGATCTCATTATTCATGTAATTTCTCAATCATCATGCATAATATCATAGATTGATACCATAGAAATATCATTAATAATTGAAACACATAATTAAATAAAAAAAGATAGAAACTTTATTGAAAATTATCAATAAATTCAATAGTAACGTGAAACTCTAGGTTCCACAATCCAAAATACTAGAATCTTAAGCTATCATAATGAAATTAAAAACGAATTGCAACAAAATCAAGAAAAAAAACATAAAAAACCCCTTTTGTTGATGAGAAATCTTCTTTAATCTTGAAGTTAAGTGTTGCTTCCACCTTTTTCTCCTCCTTCTCTTCAACTCTCCTCCTTCTCTTCAACTCTCTTCTCTTTTGAATGTCCAAAGTTATGTGCAAAACCCTCTTAAGTCCTTATATAATGTATTGTGAAGTTTTTTTTTCGTCACCAAACGCAGCTTGCGACATAGTTGTGTTCCTAGGTTGTGTTCCTAGGTTGTGTAACTTACTGACCTTGGCACAAAAAATTATCCTATATGGACACAACCTAAGGACACAGTTGTGTCCCAAACTGTATAACTTTCTGACAAAAAATTATCACTTTCTCCTATTGTTTATGTAACTTCATAATTCATTCATTTGAATTCTAAATTGAGTAAAACTTGATTCATTTTCTTCGTTTTCAATCTGAGAACCCGTTCAAACCTTGAAATCAAAATTTTACTCAATTAAGTATCAATTTCTTTTTAAAAAAAACAAAAATATAAGAGAAATGTTATAAAATCACCACGTAAAATGTATTTAAAATAAGAGTTATTAACTCGCAACATTAATAGGATTTAAGGGAATCATACCCTATTGTGCTGCAACTATAGCAGCCAAGCCGAGTGCACATTTAGCAAATATTGTCATGAATTGATTCAATGTTTGTGTAACTTGTCAAAGCTCATGCATCATCTAAGCATTGTTGGGCGCATCTTCTTGTATGTTGTTGCCTTAATTGGTTTCTTCTAGTGGCAACATGACTTGCTCTGGAGCTTGACAATTTTCTTACTGATCTTAAGTAGTATTATTGTCAGTAGGATCAGTTGTCTTCCTCCTATTGGGTGCTATTGTCAAATTGTCATCGTCCTCTAATCCCCAGTAAAGTTGCTAAAAATATAAATGAGAGGATCTAGTTGAAGCAGTTATGTGTATGCAACATAAGTCTCGCGCTACACGTGGCCTTAAAAAAGTGACATAAAATGGCACGTAAGGCATGATTTGGAGAAGAGAAAGTACGGAAGAGGAGTAGGCAGTCTCAAAGAACTTTGAATGCACGCATGACAAGTAGAGAAACTATAAAGCATCAACCCCACTATTCTAGATGAGAAGTTGTGTGTTCTTCACTTTGAGCTCTATTTAATCTTTTGCAATGGAAGCATAATAGCACAATGCCATTTCTCTAAATAGTTGAATTTTCCTAAACGAAGAGGAGCTTTAGAGTTTTTATAGAGTTAGGTAATCGATGATGTCTGTCGTATCGCAATGACAATGAACAACCAATATTACTCCCTCTATTGATAGATTCTAACATAGGTTCTTATTGAATCGAAGTCCAAAATGAACCTCTCCATGTGCATGAGTTCCTTAAGAAAAGTTAAGAGTGCACGAGCCAGTCTAATGATGCCTACTTCAAGCTTGCTATACCACATCTCCCTAAGTCATCCCCAAATGAACTGAACTCCTTAAGCCCTATTTTCTAACCCAAATAGTTAAGCTCAAATAAAGCAATTTTAAACCCTCTACAATATTCAATGAAGTGAACTGATCATAAATGCCATAATAGCTCTTCCATAAGTAATAAGGAAGGAATGAAATTGCTATTATAGAAATGAATGAGCCATTAATCTTTTTCAAAGAGTTCATCGTCTTATAAAAAATTAATGCCTTTTTGTTATTAAAAATTCAATGTTTTACTCTATGTAAAAACGAGAATAGGTGTATGAATTAGTTTTTATTTCAATAAGTCATGGCATGTTGTACCTTAACCTAATATAACAATCATATCATAAATTTTTATCTAAGTTATCCACTTAGCATTCAAAATTTGAATTAGTGATTAAATTTTTAAACTATTATGTCTTCATTGAACTTATCCATATTATTAGTTTAGGAAGAAAAATGTATATTTGCAAAGCATTTTGACGTAGGTATTAATGTAGTTTTCCGCTATAAGTATTTAGCAAATTCATGAAAACAAAATGTATTAAAAGTGCTTTTATAGTGAATATACTTTCTCCTTATTATGTTTTATCTCTTGTTACCTTTAGTCCAAAGATGAAACCCTTAAAATGTAGGAACCCAATCGGAACTCCTCCCACCAAGGTATTTTTCGCTTTAGCGTCAGAAGTTGCACGATTTTATCCTCTAGTGCAATAGCTTTACAAGAAGTCACTTATCCTAAGATTGACCAATCGAAACACGCTTAACTTCAGAATCTCGACATTCTCCGAGCTGCTATATCAAAAGGTATCTCAATAATTAAAATTTTATCACCTGGTATATAGAGAGAATTACAATCCAACCCCTTTAAAAAATTGACATCCTTGTTAGTTTTATTACACAAATCCAAGACCACTACCAAGCAAAGATTAGCCCTTTTGGCTAGTAGAGTACTTTAATATCACCTACAATGACCCGATTGAAATTCCTCCTATCAAGGTATCATTTGCTTTGACGTCAAATGCTGCATGATTTTATCCTCTGGTGCAACAACTTCTTAGGAGATCACCTTTCCTGAGAATGACCCAATCGATGTATACTTAACTTCAAAGTTTTGATGTACTTCGAGCCAATATACTAAAAGACGCCTTAATGATTAGAATTTTATCATTTAATGTATAAGAGGTATTACACAAAATAGTTAGTGATATTTAACAAGTTTTGCAAGAATAATTTATCTCTCAAAGATTAACTAGATGAACAGAGTCAATTAATATTTGGATCTTTTTTATTTTGGTTAATACAAACATGCTATTCATATAAAGATTTGATATTTGTGATATATTTGTTTTAAAACTTTTTATTCAACAAATAACTTCAATACAGATACAAAATACACTAATTAAATAGATTAAGCTATAGATTTTGATTTTCTAACATGAGTGATAAATTGAATATATCATGAGTTGATTTTGTAACAATGAATCCATATATTCGGACACAAAATAGAAATACGTTAACCCTAGTGATTGTCACGTCTTAAGATGTACAGACCTTCAATGCCGGCAGAAGGGCCTACAACGTAAAAGGTGCCATAACCAATATGGGTAAAAATGTAAATGAACAGAAAGTTCTGATGGAAAAGGAAGCCGTGCATTCTAAGCATTCACGAGATTAGTCCCACTGGCCCTAGTCAGTACATTAAAACGCTGTCATGGCCCTGGCCCCAACCCCAGCCCCATTTAAGCTAAAATCCATAGTTTTCGCATGACAAATTTTTTTTTTTTTCCTTTTTCGTCTTATTTTGGGATTTTGTGTTTTCTTCACGCTCCTAATTAATAATATACTACAAATATGAACAATATTAATTTGATATAACATATTTTTTCTTTTTTACATTTGTAGCTAGCTAGCGATCCATGATTGATGTAAACATCAGTGGCGATACTGTAAAAAGGGAAAAAAAAAACAATTTATTTGTTTTCGTGCCGGGAAAATAGCAAAATTTGAGCGAGCTACAATTTGAATTTAGTGTTAGAAAGTATACGAAATGAGTAGATGTACAAATAATTAATTTACTTTAGGATGATGATCACATCAGTCCGGAGTCCGGACATTCTTCTTCTTCTACCTCTTCCGCATTTAATGGAATTAAATGATATTTTTCCATAATATGAAAAACCCTCCTCAGGTTGTTTGATTCTTTAGTACTAAAGTTGAGTTAGACAGTTATTGACATGTCCTCAAAAAACATGAAAGGTTCCAACGGTAAGGGTTGACGGATAGATTTAATGGTTACTAAGCTGAAATAACAGGTAAAAAATTTTAAAGATAATTACTAATGTTGCACTCAAGCACCTCCCCGAGCGCGAAAGAAAAGTGAGGATTAAACAAAAGTTAGACTGGTTTGCAATTAAAAAGGGGTGTAGCTTTTAGGGTAAATTGCATATATGTATATTTTCTTTAACATTTTATAACTCTTTGTAAATATTAGTCGGAGGGTACAAATCATTTTTTTTTTTATTTGTCCATAAACATTGATTTAATAAGATAACGTTACTGAATTATTTTATTTTATTTTTGGATTAAAGTTACTGAATAATTTTAAATAACATATAACAATTAATAACAATTCAAAAATTAAAAGAAATAAATAATAAAAAAATTTGAATCGGGCTTCTTAAATAATGGTACTTAAAATGTAAGGGGGAAAAAGGATAAGTTACATTGATTTTCCCTAAAATTTTGTGAAATTGCATGGATTCTCAATGTTTTCAATAGTTAACAGTTACACTCTAAATTACTTGTGAGACCGTTTCTTATGAGCTGACCAATTAATTCAACATATTTAATTAACTAATGTTAAAATATTCTATGAATCAAAAAATAAAAAAAATTGTGGAAAAATTAGAATATCACAAGAAAATTAGAAAAAAGAAGAAGTGTGAGGTCATTACCACCATCCCCACCCTTAAGTCACTGGCAACAGCCACATAGTGCATTCTTCTTTTTATTATTATTATTATTATTATTGCATTTTCTTGTAATTTCGTCTTCTTCTTTTTTAATGTCTTGTGTTTTTAATTTTTTTTTTCCTTTTAGCGTTTTCAGATTAGTGACATAAATATATTTAGATAAATTGGATGAATCACCCACGTCAATTTTGGAAAATTGCTATGTCAGTTATTTGACGGGATATAAGTGCTCACTTTTAAAAAATTAAGTTTCCATACAATTTCGAAAATTTTCAAGTGGTGTCCTTATAATTTACCCAAAAAATAAAAACACAAATATAAAAAGTAAAAAATAAAAAAAAATTGAAAAGGTATATAAAATGTCATTTACCTACTTTTTGTTGAGTTTTTTTTTTTTTAATTACATGAGATGATATGTCCCATATGCTTTCCCACTTCCCCGTGCATGGCTTCTAAAATTATATATGTTCATAGAATGTGTAATAACCTGGATCTTTAAAGAAATAAAATAATATGGCATATATAACTAAGTTAAAGGAGGTGGAATTTTGGTAAATAAATATAAAAGTGAAGAGCAACGAAGTCCTTTGCACACCTAAAAGGCATATGCCTTTTAACTCTTGAAGAGATACAATGTTTCTTTTTCTTTATTTCTTTTCTCTCCCGGGGTTTTTCATGGTGACATTGTATTATTATAATGTCATAATAAATCAAACTCAATTTACGTATTAAGTCATAACAAAAAAAAATAGATGCCAATAGCTTTGTTTTTATCGAATTTTTAGTAAATCATACCATAAATAGTAAAATGAAAAATATCGATAATTTTATTTTATTATCACTAAGCATAATTTACTAAAATTGAATATAAAATACCATGACATTTTGATTTTGTTTTCATTCCATTCAAAATTGTTCCATGTCTCCATACCATTATGGGTAAGACCAAAAACAAACGTAAGTACCATATTGAGTCCAATTTCCTTTTAATTTGTACAATGCAAAGCATAATTAACGAAAGAACTTAGGTAAACAAACAAAAGTTATTGCATTCTTGGATGAGGAAAAACCATAGCAAGAGATGGAAGTGTTTCACAACGTAAGTTTGAACATTAATAAAGTTAATCATGCTTTGATACATGATACTAAGTGTGGAAAGAACTTTAATAGATTGTTGTTGATTTGTGGAGGTTGGAGCGAATTTATGAATGTTAATTAAGGTTTTATGGAGTTGGGGCTAGATTTGAAGAACTAGTGATGGGTTTTTAGATCTAAAATCGGTGTTGGACGAAGGAAGAAAACAATCATAGGATGAAGTTGAAGCACTGACTAGACGGTACCATCAAGCTGGTAAGATATATCAAGGAACTAGCCTGACAATCATAACTATTAACAGCTTACTTGTTTCACCTCTTCCCTTGTGAGTTTGTTTTGATTTTGTTCTTAAATCTATCGTGATGATATACCTTTATGCTCGCTTGACGTTAAATGCTCCAATTTGACTAAAACTTATAGGTTTTGATCTTAAACCTATTCCTTTGGATTAAATCAAAGATCAAACATATGGTGACATAAAATCAAACCAAAATCGCTAGATGGAACATCACTTAGAACATAAACACCTAGGTGCCAACTTTTGAGGGTTGAATCATAGTAACACTAGGATTACTAAAACTCATTTGTAAGACTTTAATGCTTAGGTAATTGTGTACTATTGTTTAGGTGTTAGTGTTGGAATCATTAATGGAGCTAATTAAATGTTGATCAAGTTTGCTGAAGTAGGAATGTAGTTACCTTGTTTGTTCTATGTAATTATGTAGTCATGGTTGAAAATGGACTTAAATTATATTTAATCTTTAACATTAATTGTGTTAAGTCTGCATGGCTAAGCCTATCGGACTGTGAGTACCAATGATCTTAAGGAGGCATCTTGATAATCAGTTTGCAGCATTATCCCAAGTAAGTTGCATACTAAAAGAATCTAAGTAGATTTTAAGTTGATTATTAGACTCCAGTATGTTAAGGAGTACCCAACACCATATTATGTTGTCATATGTGATTCGGAGTCATGAATGTAAGCCTCATAACTACGTGTTTAGAGTTCGATACGTAAAATTTAGGACGATTGAGTAAGTTATCCGATCAAGCCAAATTTTACAACAAACCTAAGAATATTGATAAAAGTAATCTCACAAGTTTGAATTCAAGAAAATGAATGACAAAATAATTAAAAATTATAATATTGAATTATATATATTACCTATTATTTATCAGAAACGTTTGAAATGGGTTTCAATAACTCGAATTAATAAAGATAAATTATATGTATACTAAAAATCACACTATATATGTATTTACATATACTATATATGTATTTATATTTATGTTTAGGTAAAAATATGTTAAATTACTTAAAATACCTAAACTAAGCTAAAATAACACTAAATAATTAAAGAAAATTCATTAAAAAATTATAGAAAATTCATAAAAAATTAGAAAAAATCAAGAAAAATGTTGAAAAGATGTGGAATGGTTTGAAAATGGGGCATGGCAAATTGGAAATGGAGAATGGAATTCAACCAATAGAAATTAACCAATTAGAAAGTGAAAAAAAAAATAAAGATAAGTAACAACCAAAAATTAAATAAAAAAAAACCTTAAACCCTTCTATAAAGATTAGAAGACCCCCAATAGAATTTATTTCAGCCAATTGTGAATTTAGAAAAATTAGGGAGAGAATAAGGAGAGAGGAGCGAGTATTTTTAGAATAACATAGCAAAATAGTGTGCAATTAAAGCTTATAAAAGCAATGTACATCCAACAACCACTTAAGAGAAAATAGCCACTACCACTAGACAGTGGAGGCAGCACCCATGCTAGCCAACAAGGCAATGATGGCCAACGGTAGCTAAAGACAGTAATGCCGGTGAGTTTTAAATCCTAGTTTGATTTTTTTTTAATTTGTTAAAAATATCAAATAATTATGAAATTTAGTATTTTAAAATATTTTTGCATGTAGTTTTTAGGAAAAATATTGTTTTGTTAAAATTACGTCTTGAAATATATCATGCTTAAGAAATCCCTAAACCAAAACCAGTTTTTAATACCAATTTAAAAGACCTTAGTAGCATAGTTTTGAATTTAAAATTTTTGTGTGGACTATTTAGAGTGTTTATGATAGTATTATAAAGAGTTTTTATTTTCTAAAATTTTACTTAATTTTTAGGCTCTAAAATCATGCATAAAGACAATTAATGTGCTTAATTTAGTAATTTAATGCATAAATACTGATTTAACATACAATTAGGTATCTTAGAATGTTATTTGCTAATGTAGGATGATATTTGTGATATTTGACGTGTTAAATGTAAGTATCATGTAGTAAATATGTAAACTCCGCAAATTTAGCTATTTAAGAGTAGAATTGAACCCTAATATTATAGATGACTTGATAAGTCAGTAAAGCCGAGCAAAATAAAATTTTAATAAATTATAAATTTGAATATATTATAAGTAATAAAAACTTTAGAAAAATTGATCAAAACCCTAAATCGCATACTAAAATCCTAAAACTGTTTTAAGCACCATTAATCAAAATTGAATCCGAATTTATTCGAAACCCTAAAATTATAAATATAAACCTATAAAATAATAAAATATTACACAATGGTGATAAAATTATAGTTGATTGCAATTTTCGATTAAATAGCCTATTTGTGTGAAATTTTAACGAAATCGCTATAATAACTTGTAAAAATTATACTTGTAACGAGTATCAATTTAATTGATAAAATTTCACAAAAATTTAAAAAATTAATTTATGAAGAGAATTGATATAATTTTTATGTTTCAAAAAACTACATATATTTATTATTAATTTTTATTTTCCTTCTCATTCTTTTTCAATTTATCTCTTTTCTTCCTTTCCTTTCTTTCTCCATTTCCACATCTTGCAAAACAAAGAAAAAATCAACAAAATAAAGCAGCCCACGTGAGGAATTGGATTGACATGTATTAAGTATATCATAAAAGAGAAATGGAAATGATTAATTTGTCATGTTCTCATTAATTGGAAATTATCTTAGCTTACGTTTTAAGCTACTACTCATGTGAACAAAGAAAAGAAACAAAACCGAAATCTGGGAAGCACAACCGTGAAAGAAAGAAGGAAAAGAAGAAAGAAAAGAAGAAGAAATAATTAAAATAAAAAAGTAAGTAATTTAGTTTTTAGTATAGATGTATATTATCTAGCATATACATGTATAAATAAAGTATTTGTATAGTATTTTTTTTAAATATAACATTTCTAATACATGTATATGTACATAAATACATAAATTGAATAACATATGCATGTATTAGGCTATGTATGTATATAAGTATATTATATGGAAGAGTATGTATTATATATATTTTTAAGTATACATATGATTAGTATTAAGTATTTATATTAAATAACTATAGTATATTTATGTATATGCGTGTACCGTAAACTATGTATATATATATATATATATGTACCCATGTATAATTATTTTTGTATTTATATATATAATCGTATAGTATTAATATATGTATATAGGACATATATATATATAGGAATAATATAGAGTATATGTATGACGGTATACGGCATATACCATATAATACATATAGAATATAGAGTATACATATTTTATAACAATATATATACCGAATATATATATATGTATGTATTTATATTTATTTACACATGTAAGATTTATATATATAAATACAAATACATGAATATGTATATAAAAGTGTGTTTATTTTCAATAAATACATATACATATATAAGGCGTATAATGTATAATATATATATATAAGTAGTATACCGAATATGTATTAGCATATATGATATATAATATTTACTAAATTCATGAATATGTAAGGTGTAGATATATATATATGTATAAATCATGAAATATATAAATAATAAGAAAATGGAAAATAATAAAAATAATAAATGTCATAATAATACTAATAATCATAATAAAGCTAAAAATCTCAAAAATAGAAAAATAAACTCAAAATAATAAAAATATCAAATATATGATTTAAATAATTATTAAATCATAAATATATTAAGAAAAAGCGAAAATTAATATTTTATCATTTTTAAACTAAAATAATAAATTTTGTGATATTGTTATATCACATTCAAATTGCGAGTCACAACGTCCAAAACAAATCTCGCTACAAGAAAATACGCTTAAAAACGATTAAAATGGACTATAAGTTCATAACGATCTGAGCTAAAATGAAAAAGTTATACGCAATTCAATAAAAAGTTCGAATCGATGATTTCACATAAATCAATAATCGATTTAAATAAATAATACAATTTAGCATGCTAGTTTAGTTATTTAAATCCCCAAACTTATTACTTTCCACATTTCCCTAATATTAAGTGATCTTAAAATCGAGACTGACTTACCTTTGAACTATTACAATCCTTAACAAAATTTATGATCAAGTGAGTACTCTCGATAACTCTATACTTATTTTGTGCTTGTAATCAGTGTACATGAATTAAATATTAATAACTTGATGTATGGGGTTTTGGGTTATGCATGCAACTGATATTGATTAATAACTGTGTAAAATACTATTAAATGTGATATAATTGATTGTTGTATTATTTGAATGATTTGTTGATAATGTTTAACTACCTCATAAATTGACTTAATCATATTCAACCCAACTAAAATTAAACGGTTCATGCATAAAGCATGAACATTGCATATAATGTTCCGGCCATCACCTCACACGGTTGGTAATGAGGGCCTTCAAGAGATGAATTCCCATATGATTTGATTAATATAGTATAAGAGTAGACCCTACCCTTGGCTCGCGGGTTCTATTGGCGTCGGAGTCGCTAACCGTGGGTAGCTGAAGGTCGCATCTAGAGACCACTGCTGTAGGGTATAAGCGTGAACTACGAGAGCCAGCTCACTGCTAGACTTGGATATTTATATACTGTTGACTGTTGAAATTAGAAACCTGTTATGTGAAATAGGGAATTCATATATATATATATATATATATAATGATATAAGGTTAAAAACCCAAGTACTAGAGCCCGATTGTGATTGGTGCCGATATCTTTCCGACCCTTACTTCGGAGGGCATTAAATTCGATGTTATATGCAGTACTGGTCAACTGCATATATACTGTTTAGCATACTGTTTGTTTATGCATTCATATATTTGGTAATAAACTGTTTGATAACTTGTTTGCCGGTATAGTATGAAAGTTAACTCACTAAGCTCTTGTAGCATACTCTCCAATAGTTTTCTCTTGCAAGTTGCTAGATGATCGGGCATTGGTTAAGAACTGAGAGATGAGTATCAACATCGAGATGCATAGAAATTAGACTATGAGGATAGACTATACGGTTCATTTGAATTATTATATATATAATTATTAATACTACCTTTAAATTTTGTGATTTTAGTAAGTTTGAGTTTTAGAACTTTACTACCGGGGATACCGATTCTCTGTTATTTTGTTGGACTGTGGTTTATCGGATATCTATAGTTACATATATGTAGTCGTAAGTTAAATAAATAAAAACATTAGTGACTAATTGTTTAGAATCTTGCAAACTCTAACTTGCAGCATGATTTTTAAATCATGAGTGCACACATGATATAAAAAATTTTAAGCAATTCTACTAGGCTCCCTTTAGGGTCATGACAAAATATGTATAAATAAATAATAGGTAAAAATGACATATTTAAGTTAATCTTGTGATTTAGGGTTAAATTGATACAAATTCTGATTTAAGATATATTTAGATATTTTGATATGTTAATTGATGATGTGAGATGATATTTGAAATGTCAGGAATATTAGATGTACATATTATGTACATATTAAGTAATAATGGATAATATATAAATATAGGAAATTAATGAATATAAAATAATAGGTCAAAATTGATAATATGATAATAATAATATACAATAAATATGATATGAAATATAAATTTAGGTAATTATATGAAAAACGTAAATTTTTCTCATATCAAAAGCAAATTCGATAGTTAAGTTAGAAATATAATTTATCGTACCGACCAAAATATTGGTTAAGAGCTAAATAGGAGATTTAGAATACTCGAATATAGTTAAATGAAATTCGCATATTGATTCAAAAGGAAATCCTAGAGTTTATGAATAAAAATAGTAACTAGAAGCTAAAACAGAACCTAAATTCCGAAACTAATTTAGAAATTGAATTAAAAACTAGTTTAGAATCAGCCTGATTATAAAAAATATAAAACTTGAATAATTGAGTAAGACTATAAGTCTAAACAAAAACTAAGGATTTAACGTAAATGTAGTAAGACCTTAAATTAAAGATAATAATTATCTAAATTACAGAATAAAATCTATTTATGGTAATTATATGAGAAATAAAACAACATTCGTATTATGGGGATTATTAGCAATGGTCTGCAGTGAGTTATACTTTGAGTGAGCAAGCGAAAAGTTTAAGTAAGTTTAGGATTAATATATAACTGTGTTTCGAAATAATGTTTTAGAATATTTGAAGACTTAAGATTATACTCATTTGTGCCTGTAAGTAGTTTGAATGTACACATGCTTGTATGTGATTATTCTTAAACGTACTATGTATTATTAGCTTGCTGTAGTAGTTGGCAATTGTTTATATTGCATGATATGGGATCACATTAACTGGACTTAATATATATAACTTGTAAAATTAATTAGTTAAACATTTCAACCCATTAAAGGGAGATGTTTAAGGTTTTCCCATTAAATACCGACTCTTTCAAAAGGAATAACATTGGATAGCATAATTGATCCCTTCTTCGTCTTTAGTTGAGCTAAATGACAGAAAAGGAGGTTATAATAAGGATAAAGTCAATAATTTGAAGGTAGTCATAGGAGAAGCGATGTCTTTATTATATAAGCCTAGATTTGATTGTAAGCTGTTAAAATGAGAGCTAAACTCCTTAACTCAAATTAAAGCGGATGTAATTTTTATAATTACACGACGAACCGAATAACGTTATGTAATGACATTTTCTTGTAGCATTGTATTAAAATAATTGATTGATAACCTTATTTATACTTAATGTATAGTCTTATATCTCCGTCACAACTTACTGAGTAATTGGTTGCTCATATTTTTATAGATGTTATTGCAAGTGTTAGTTAGGAAGTAGCTTTATGATTACTATAAAGTTAATAACTTTTGGATGTAAGATCCATAATCAGGTATTTAGGATTCAATTCGTAGAATTTAAGACGATCGAGTAAAATTATTTGATCGCCTAAATTTTATGATGAAGCTAGGATTATTAGTAAAAGTGATCTCGTGAGTTTAGATTTAGAAAAATAAGAAATAAAATAATTAATTATTATAATATTGAATTATATATATACTTCCTGTTATTTATCAGACACGTATAAAACAAATTCCGATAACTAAGGAATCTATAAAGGTAAATTATATGTACACTAAAAATCATAAAATAACATAAATAATATTTATGAATATTTATTTGTACAACATATAAATTTATATGTAAGTAGAAATACGCGAAATTACTTAAAATATGCGAAATATATTAAAATAATATTAATTAATTAATTAAATAAAGAAAAATATGAAAAAGTGAAGAGAATTCTAAAATTGAGGTGTGGTAGCTTAGAATTGAATAAATAAAAACAATCAATTAAATTAAGACAAATAAAAAGTAAATTTAGAAGAGGATAAAGACATTTGACAACTAGAAATTGGAAGAAAAAAAAAAGTAAGAAAGCTCTATAAATAACTCAATTTCTTACTGAAGCTCATTTAGGTAGTTAAGAATTCGAGAAAATTGAGAGAACACCAAAAAGAAAGAGTTAGAGTTTTTTTTTTTTTTTTTATAAAATTTAGAAAAAATATGTGTAATTAAGGTTTTAAAAAGAAACCCAAACCCAACAAGCACTTGGAAGTAGACGGTCACCACCACCACCATGGTGGTGGCAATGCCTAAGCTGGCCGACGAGGCCTTGGTAGCCGAAGTCACTAATTCCGGTGAGTTCGATCTTCCTTTCAATTTTTCATATTTTATTAAAAATACTAAATATGTTTAGAAAATTGTGAAATTTTGTATTCTAAGGTTTTTAAGTATGTAGATTTAAGAAAAAATTTTCGTTTGATGATTTTCTATCTAGAAATATACCGTCCTTAAAAAACTATACAAACTTGAGCTTTATTCGAATTAGAAATAAATAGGCTTAGGAGTATAATTTTGGACTCAGAATTATTGTATAAACTACTTAAGTGATATAGAACAGCACCATAAAGCCCTTTTTCGAAAATTAATTCTCAAAATTTTTAGATAATTTTTAGACCTTAATATGAAACATAAAATAGGTAATTTTGGGCTAATTAAGTAATTAAATAGATAATTATTGATTTAGTACATGATTATATGTTTTAGAATGTTGAAATCTAATAAAGTATGATATTTGTAACATTTAGGATGTTAGATGTAATTATGAAGGTATCATGTAGTATATATATAGGAGGTAAAAATGGTAAATTAAAGATAATTTTGTAATTTAGGATAATTAAGTGTAAATTTAGATTTGGGATGAATTTAGATATTTTGAGATGTTAATTGATGTTGGGAGATGATATTTAAAGTGATAGGACTATTATATATATTATGTATATATTAGGTGATAATGTATAATATGTAAATATAAGAAATAAATGAGTAGGAAAATATTAGGTTAAAATTAATATTCTAATAATAATAATAATAATAAATCTAGTAGAAAACATAAATTTAGATAGTTATATGAAAAATATAAAATTTTCTCACATCGAAAGTAAACTTGGTAGTTAAGTTAGGATATAAAGTATACCGTACAAGTTAAAATACTGGTTAGGGGTTAAATATGATATTTAGGAAACTCGTGAATAATGTAATTAATTTCACCTTATGGGTCAAAATGAGTTTATAAGGTTCACATATAAAATCGTATTTAGAAACAAAACTAAAACTAATTTAAAAATCAATTCGGAATATAAATTGAAACTTAGTCTAAATCAAGAATAATTGTAAAAACTTGAAAACCTAGATAATTGCGTATATTAAACCCTAAACCAAAGATAACAATGAGCATTGTAGAATAAAACCAATCTATAACAATTATATGGAAAACCAAAACAATAATTGTATAATAAGGATTTTTGGCGACAATTAGTATGTGTTACACCTCAAGTGAGTAAGCGAGGAATCTAGGTAAGTTGGGATTAATATGTTGCTGTATTTCGGAGTACTAATTTATAGTACTCGGAGGCTTGAAATTGTACTTAATTATGTTTGTTAAATAGTCGATTATGCACTTGTGTTTATTTATGAGTTGATGATGTGATTTGGTTTACTGCTCTAGCTTGTATTGTGTGATTTGTAAGAAATGATTGATCACCCTAAATTTGATTTAATTGAATATATGATTTGTAACCATAAATTAAACCTATATAGCAACCTATTAGGGGAAACCTAAGGTTCTCTAGCCAAATACCTGTCACACCCCGAAGCGGCAGTCATAACAGCTTCGCTATGCAAACCATTCTAAGATAGAAGTTAGCTTTACAACTACCATCCTAGACTTGATCTACATAAGGCATCTACAACTAACCTGCTTTGAAATAAACAGTTCATAAATCAAATAAATTGTTTACTTATGAATTTAAGAAAAATAAATATTTACATTAAATTAATCTACGCGTATTTACAAGATTTAGCAATCTATTCACAATCTAATTGAGTAATTTGTAACATAATGTTAAAAGCTTTAAAATAATTTTAACTAGAGAATGAATTTGGTCTTCTATTTACATCCTTATTTCCTAGGATCCTGCAATTACTAGTGTCAAGGTGATTATAGGCTGCTTCATTGTAAGCAACTGCAACAATAACTATAAGGATGTGAGCAACCACAACTCAGTAAATTAGAACGAAAGACTTAAAACTATACCACAAACACAAACAAGGTTATCAACCAACTTATTAAGTGCAATGCATGTTCAAGCAAATACCATCATACGAAATTGTCTGGCCCGCCGTGAGATTAGAAAAATTGTGTCTACTTTAATCCAGGTTAAAGAGTTGCCGTTAATGCAATAGTTTACGACCAAATCCAGGTTTGTGCAATGGAGACACCATTTCTCCCGCAAATACCTTCAAACCATTAACTTCACCCTTACTGTGACCTCTTTACCTGTCACTTAATTCGACTAAAGATGAAGAAGGAACTTATTATGCTCTCCAGCACTATCCCTTTTGAAAGGGTTAGTATTTGGTAGGAGAATCTTAGGTTTTCCCTAATGGGTTGTTATTCAGGTCATATCTTTGTTAAGTCCAGTTTAAGGTGATCAATTATATCATACAATACAAGCCAGAATAGCAAACAAAATCATAGCATCACTCATAATCAAGCGCATACACACAGCTAACTATTTAACAAGCAAAACCAAGTATAATCTCAAGCCTCTAAAATATAGTAATGTATTAATACCAACTTACCTCGACTCTTCGCTTGCTCACTCGAGAAGAGAACCAAACTAGAAAAAAAAAAAAGAAAAAGAAAAGCAAAGGGGAAACCAAATCAAAGCTCACATTATAAATTAATTAGAAGAAGTAGAAGAAGAAGAAGAAGAAGAAGAAGAAGAAGAAGAAGAAGGAAAAGGAGATCAAGTGGATTGAGTAATTAAATTACTAAAAGATTTAGGTAAGTTATTATTTAAATTTTGTACATGTATATATACTTTATACTATGTACATTAGGTATTTGTTATTTTTCTTTTCTTTTCTTTCATATATTACATGTATGTATGCATAAAGGTATATGTATTTTGTGTGGATGGTCTAAAATATGTACATATATGTGTATAATATAGATATACTATATATTTCTTTATGTATATGTATGTATGTACAAATAAGAATACATATAGTATGTATATAGTATTTTTACTATTTAGGTATTAATATATATGTATGTACACGTAATGTATATGTATGTATGTATGTATGTATATGTATGGATGATTAGTATTTGGTATATTATATATATACATGTATTAGGTATTCTCGTATTTATGTATTCATGTAAGTATTTCTTTATGTATATATATGTATATATAGGTGGCGTGATGATATGTATGTATATATAAACTTAGTCTTTTATATTATATATATATGTGTGTGTGTGTACAAGTATAATAGTAGACATATGTATGTATATTTATATCTAGTATTTTTATTTTACAAAAATTTCTGTATATATATTTATACATGTATTTGGGCTAGACATTGTATATATGTACTATAGTATTAGTATTTTATATATATATTTAGTACAACCGTATTAGTGTATATGTATATAAAATACAAATACATCTATATTATACTTATACATATAGTATATAATATATAATTAAAGTTAGAATAATTTCTTACATAAAGTATAGTATACATATAAATGTATGTATATCACGTAAAAATAAGTGTATAATTAAATAGTATACATAACATACAATGATATTAATTTAATAAATAAAATAAGTTAATAAATATGTTTATATATAAGAGTACTGTAAATTAGGAAAAAGAATTAATAATTAAGTAAATTATAAAAAATTAATCAAATATAATAATAAGTACTTATAAATATATATGTATATCATAAAATACAAGAAAAATTAATAAAGTACAAAAAAAATTGAATTAATAATTTTAAAATCTCAAAACTAGGTAAAAATAAGTAATTAGAGTAAAATAAGCAATTAGAGTAAAATAAGTTTAAAATAAGAAAATTATCAATTATATGATTTAAATAATTATTAAACCATAAATATACTAAGAAAAGCTTAAATTAATATTTTATAACTTTTTAATAAAAATAATAAATTCTGTGGTATTTTTATATCACTGATCAAACTGCGAGTCATAATATCCAAAACGGACTTCTTTATAAGAAAATATACTCGAAAATGATTAAAATAGACTACAAGTTCATAACGATTCGAGCTAAATCGAAAAAGTTATACACGATTCGATAAAAAGCTCGAATCAATAATTTCACGTAACTAAGTGAAGTAAACCATACAAATTACGATACTAGTTTTAGCTTTAAATTCCCAAACTTACAATTTTCTATATTCCTTATTTTCAGGTAATCTCAACTTTGATCCTAAACTGTCATTAGACTATTACGACCCCTAAGTCGATTATAGTTAAGTGAGTTTTTTCTAATGATTTCATACTTGCTTATATTTGTAATTAGTGAATATAAGTTATAATTAATAATTGAATGTTGTATGGGGTTGAATTATGCTTGCGTATGATAACTATTTGTTAATAGTGAATTTACTTTAAAGTATGATAATGTATTAATTATTGCATGGTAGATTTACTAGAAACTGATTATCGTGACCTTATTGATCACAGAATAATAAGATCTAATTTTACTCGACTTAAAAGAACTAACTCGTAACATGCATAATCACACACTACATAACTAATTCTGGCTGTCATATTACACGAAGGTAGTGAAATGCCATACGTAGGTTGATTATTTGATTAATATAGATTTCGTATGATTCACACATGTGATATGACCTTACCTTGGCCTGCGAGATCATTAGGCATTGGAGGCGTCAACCACTTGAATAAGGGTCAAGTCTAGAGGCCTCCGTTTAGAGGTGAGTGAGGGCTACGTAAATTTACTCACAATCATACATAGAACTCGATTTTAATTAATACTGAAAATGGATATACCATTACATTTTAAATACGAAATGTGAAGTTTCGTTATAAGATAAGTTCTAGTATGATACTTGGATCTGATTGTGCTGACATATTTTTAACCCTGACTTTAGAAGGTGTTAAATCTGAGTTGTATGCAGTACTTGGACTTCATTTGGTTGACATACTAATTAATATGCATTCATTTGATTAAATTTAATTGATGTATAACTTAATTGCTGTATGATTGAGAGAATTATTTAACTAAGCTAGTTAACTTATACTCTTATAGTCTTCTTTCATAGGCCAATTTGTTCGTGGAGTCAGGCCGCCACATGTACAAGGTTAGTTGTACATCAAGAGGTTGATGTGTGAGTAAGATATAATCGGGGTGTACTTATGATAGTGTATTTAGACTATAAATCTTATTATGTAAAGAAATGATATCAATTTGAGTTAAAGAATATTATAGACTTCTTATCTGTAAACTTCTATATAAATAGATTATATTTTATATTTCTTTAGCTTGTTATTATTATCATGAAATTGTATTGCTTATACTTGCGCAACTCTTGGTTGTTGGTTGTTAGTTGTAGTTATAACCTTGTATATTGCAAAATGTTGTCGATTATAAGCAAAATCAATTTATAGTTTTTTGTACGATATACAATGACTACCACAACTAGTTCCCCTTGAGTCATGAAAAAAATAGTATTGTTTTCTTTTAATACAATAGTTTTTATGCATATAGTATTGAAGTGATAATATCAAAATCATTGCTTAAATTTTGAATTTTTTTCAATTTTTTACTAAGTTATTACATGTCATATCAAATTGGTCTTTTACTATTCAAATCCACTACTTGACCTATAATTATACCTCTTTGACTAGTGATTTTTTTTATACATGAAAGTAGTAAATTTGGTAAGTGAAAGTTTAATTAGCAATAACATTTAGTAACTCCAAAGTTCAAGTGCAAAATATGATAAATAAAAGTTTAATTGAGTATAATACTTTGATGTACATCGGATCCTAAGGATAAATCTTAGCACAATTCAACGTTGCACAGCAATATAAAGATCAAATCATTTTGGTGTTCTTCTGAATTATAATAGATATAAACAAAATGGTAAATTTTTTTAGCATTTTTGGGATTTTCGATGTACTAAAACAATGAAATATAAAGATATGGATACTTATCAATTAAGAGTCTCATTTGATAAACGGACTAATTATATTGAATCTCATTTCGATATTACTCATGATAATAGAAATCAATAAAGAATATAATTAGATTGACCAATAAAACTCAAGAATCATTCTAATATAATAATAAACCCTCCTAAATATTTTTATTTATTAATTATTTTTTGGATCAAGGACCTCCAAAGAAAATAAAGGTTTTCAATTTTGAAACCATGAAAAAGTAAAGAAAGAAAATAATATTTAAATACTAACCCTCATTGAATGGTAATATTGTAAATAAGTTAAATCTAATAATAAAAAGAGAAAACATAAATAAATAAAAGTTGCTTCATGGCTCGAAATTGACAACCGAATGCTAGCAATTCGGGCATCCAGATCCTGGGCAATCTTTACATTCGATCAATTTTCATCCTTCTAGCATCTAGACGTCATGCTGCATGGTGTTCAGAGGGCGGCCTCAATCCACCTCCCCATTTTTTTTGTTCTCCTTGGTCATTCATTATGCCTCTAACTCGATATCTAAATCCTTAGACTGCATCGCATTTAGTGATTTCAAATTTTATGTATAAATTCAGGAAGTGACCATAATATCATTCCAATAAATAATTAACATTTAGAAATTGTACTTTCTATATTAAGTAGACTTAACAATGATGGATAAAGCACTTATTAGCAAAATTTTTATAAAAAAAAATGATTTTAGAATTTAAATAGACCTTGTATTGAAAAACTCTCGTCCTATGGCCCTACGATGTTGCTGCAACCTTGTATGATATTTAATAAATAAGATATAATGTGCCATTCATGACACAAAATATGGCATTGCTATCGAATCCCATCTACCTAATTACTTATTCTTTTAAGAGACGCTAAATAGTATTGATTTCGCTATCGTATGAGAAATTATCTGCCTGTTCAAAGTACAAGCATTGGAAAAACAAATCAAAATAAAACAGGCTTAAAATCCTACCTATAATGCACACATCTAATAAAAATTAATATTAAAAACCTCTAAAATAATAAAAGTTTGGATTTAGAATTTTTGAATTTACATTAACTCAACTACAAACATATTACACCATGTATAACCAATGGATAGGACTATAACAAAATAGAAAATATTAAAAGGATGTTATAAAATTATTCAAATTTCTAAATGAAAATTGAGATGATGATTTTTAAAAACATACAATCACAATGAAAAGGAATGAAAAGAATCAATGTAATATATTCATATCAGCTTACAAAATATCTGCAGTAATAACACCTTTCCCATCTGTACATCATCATCTGTAAATTTTACATAAAAATTGTCTTTGAACAAGAGAACAAGCCTCAGGTATGTAGTGTTTAGAAACATCCAACATTTTTCACAATCAAGACTGGCTAAAATCCAAACCCTTCAAAACTCGAATCAAAACCCACCCCCCCAGAAAAAAAGAAAAAAGTGGAGAATAATTTCACAGCTTGCTCACAAGCCACACACCTAATCTAATTGAAATAAGAAACATAAGAATGCAAAATGTTGGGCAAAAAAAATTATAGTGAAGGAATAAACAGAAGAATTCAGCCATTTTTTTTTTTTTTCTTCCCCTGCTCAAACCCCGAGTCCTTCTCTTGCGCTGATCAAGGAATAATCGGTTATCACCGCGGACAAATTTTGATTGTTTCCTACTAAAGAAGTTATCACAGGGACGAGTCCCGCTCGTCGTGGCACAGCTCCTTCCTGAGTTTCCTGGAGAAGAGCTGACAAGCATCCATGCTGAGATCAATTGCAGCCGAAAGCGCTACAAACAGAGCAGCATCAGCCATGCAAGTCACATGCTGAACTCCTACTTGCACCACGGGTTTACTCACCTTCCCCTCGCCTTCCACGGATGACCCCATCACAAAACCTTTGACAGGCGAGCGTAAATGCACTCCGGAACTCATCATTCGACTGTCGATACAAAACTGTCCCCCCTTCTTAACACTCAATGTGGCTTCTGAAATGGGGATTCTGTTTGAAGGTCCGTTTTCGGTTACGAGCTCGAATTTGTAGCCTAAACCATCGACAGGGCCTCTTTCTCTCCAGGCCTCTAGTCTACCCCAGGGCTTCCAGCTACTGACTGAGTATCCATTCGGCCGGAGGATGAGCCAGGCACCAGGGTTTGATCTCGAGACGCGGTCGGACCCAGGAGATGGGACGAACGGGGTGATCATTGAGGCAGCTGCAACAGGCGACCCCGAGAGGTCGTGGATTATGATCATCCATCCTTTTCTTTCCCTGCTCTGTCTTTCCCTATTACTCGAAAATGTTCTCATCCACCCTCCGCTGCTGGTGAAATCGGACGGTAAAGATCTGAATTTACACGATCAAAATACAAACAATCATTAACTCAAAACAAAATACTTTTAGTACGATCACATAAGCACAAATTGCAAATACACGTAAAAAAAACTATTAGTCCTTAAAAGTATCTCCATCTCTTATTACTTTCAATAATATTAATTATGTCACAAACTATTGTCCGAGCCCAAACGTTTTTCAAGATTTTAGAAGGTAAAAACCATGCTTCGGAGTTTTTAAGGATTTATCCGTATCTAATCAATAGTTTTTTTTCATTTTCAATCTGCATTTGCAATTACCCCATAATAAAATAATGCAAACATAGGTTATTAAGCATATAGTGGTCCAAATGTAGCTAAAATTTATAATAGCAATAGAGTTGTTGCACATGGGAGGGAATCACAGGTAGTTGGGTATGACAGTTGGAGGAGATTTTGATGAAATCAATTTTGACCAACCAAGTTGGCCTTAATACTTATTTAGTTTCTCAAATATTTAACACTAATCTATTAAATTAAGCACTTATTTAACAAAAAAAATCAAATAAAATTAAGCAAGCATACACCCACATGATTTTGGGAGATTATGACAAGCCGATGATGCTGAATCACATGACATAGTTGTACCATATGAATTGTACATGTAAAATCAAACGATAGACATTTTTAATTACTCATCCCAAGATGATTTGGAAGCTACACTTTGCTCAGATCCTGTCAGACAGGCTTTAATTTAACCTAAATTTCATTTCAATTTTTTTCCTTTAATATATGCAAGCAAGTTGCACAATTTTTGTGGCCCCCCGTCCCCACCAACACCCCCAACCCCACGCCACCACACCCCACCACACCCCCAAATGCTTACAGCAAGGTTTATATTAATTATGAGTTCTGTTTTTTACGCATTACCAATACTCAATGAGGTCAATGCTGGACTAAACAGTTTCCAGAAGTTAAAGACTTGAAAAAAATTATTAGTTACGCATTGGGAAGTGAGTTTCAGTTAATAATCAAATATAATCTCGAATAAAAGAAAAAGTATCCAAGGGTGGAATCGGATCGGAATAGTTGGAGGTATTTCCACTTCGAAATCCCATGTCTCTTCTCTTTGAAATTTTACGAGAAATGAGTGAAAGGATGATCGAAGAAAGACTAAAAAGCACAACCGGTCAAACTTTTTTTTCTTTTTTTTTTTGGGTTAAAACAACTGCTGTAACTTTGTCTAATAGATATTTCTTTTATTTTCATAATCTCAGCCAAAGCAAACATTTCTCTCAACTTCTTCCGCTTCTTCTTTTTTTTTTTTTTATGTCTAAATACAAAATAAAATTATACTTCTTTTTATTTTCACTCGGTTCTTCATATTTCCACTTACACGAATTTATCTGCTTTTGAAAACAGCTAAACACAGTGTTATGGAGAAAAATAAGAAAAACATGGATAATCGACTATTTTTCAATTACAAATTTCCCTCACCGACCAAGAATTTTGGATTTTTTCAGTCACGGAACCAAAACTCAAACATTTGAAGAAAGCAAGGCAAAAAAATTTTAATAAGAAGGAAAAAGAGACCGACGAGCCAAAGATGAAAAAGATTCTTCGAAACACTTCTGGACAAACCTATTTAGAGGAGTTTCTAGCGTTATCATAACACTTGTAAATCCAAATCACCACTTATTTTATTAAAATAACTTAATATATTATCTAAATAACACGTAAATAGATTTCATAAAAAATAAATTAATGCATAAATAATATTAAATAATAAAAATTAACTTTCTATAATAAATTATATTAACCAACGTTATAATAAGCTTTACTCTTAATATTATCTAAAAATTCCCTATTAAATTTATTTTTTCTTCACAAGATTACAAAACATATAAGATGCTTTTTTTCTAAAATTGCCATTGTAACACCCAAAATATGCTCCTTTCGTAATGTAAGATTAATCACTATTACAGCTAAAATGATTTCAAAAAAATAATATTAATTATAACTTTACTGAAATAATGCATATTCACTAAAAACTAATTCATGAAATAAATAAAAACTTTATCTTGCACATTATCCAACTAGACATACAGTGTATTACCATTTATTTTGTTTCTTTTCGATAAAAAGGTCCGGTAGCTAAACTGCACAAACTCACCTGGATCTAGAATTCCGGTCCGCGCTGAACTTGCAGCTAAAAACCGGCTGCCGAGTATTGCCGTTCCCCTGAATCTGAAACACAACCGGGCTGCATTCAGGTTCACCTCCGAACTGAAACAAGAACCGAGGATCCGGTTCAGACCGGACCACAAGATGCAGCCTTGCTGTGGGTTTATCCAGTTCGTGACCAAGCTTAACCCACCCTGTCTGGAACAAACCGGGCCGGTTCACCCCTCCATCTAAATTAATCGCGACCTTGACCCGGCCCAACAGCTTACTCGTACTGACCCCACAAGTGCGACCCATGCGGCCGGTGTAGACGGAGACATAGAGAACCAGAGAGTTGTTTTTGGATATGAGACGGCGGAGGGTGGTGGGGTCGAGCTGGAATCCACCGGCAGAGGTGGAGGAGTCCGGTGGAGTGGCATCAGAGGAAGACAGAGGGAGAAGGGCAGTCTGGGAAGGGAAATTTGAGTTCTTAAGACGGAGTTTGCAGAAACATGGGGTGGTGGAAGGGTGGATACCGGTGTTGGATGGCTTCGTGGGGTATGGGAGCTTCAGTGAGAGCGATTCTATGATTAAACGAACAAACGGGCACGGATCCATTTGTTCGGAAGCAGTAATGTTTATCTTCAGTTTAGAGGACAATAAGTGTTTCACTGTCCTGATACGTTATCGGAGCAAAAGTGGTACGGAATTTCCTAGCTTAAGTAACATAACATCTATGTTAGATTTGACGAGCATAGTAAATGCCACACGGTCTTAGTGTGCCATGGAAGCAGGTATAGGACAGAATGTGGTAGCTTAGGTAACATCAAATCTTCGTCGGATTCGATAGGAGTGTGCGGATACAGGACCGGACGGAAGGAGTGAGCTTAGGAAACATCTAAGTAGAGCATTGAACTGAAAATGAATGATGGGGTTTCTCAAGTACTACCTGTTTTAACGTCTCCCGGAGAGTCCTATAAGAGAGAGAGAGAGAGAGAGAGAGAGAGAGAGAGAGAGAGAGAGAGAGGGGGTGAGTGGTGTTATGTTCTATTTGGTTTTTTGTCTCGTTGTGTGCGTATACCATGGGTGTGTATTTTGTTTGGGTTGTGTGTGGGTAATTTGATATTCATGAATTGTAATTCATGGCTGTTCGCGGGAAAATAGACGGGAGAATGAGAACATGGTGACCGTGACAGTTGCTGTTAGGTTTTTAATATTTTCCGGCGAGTTTACCTCTCTTTAATTAAAATGAAAAATAACGCTCAATTTCCTATATCCAACGGATTTACATTCTCAATTTTTTTTAACTTTTTATAATTTTACAAATTAATAATTGAGATTATATTAAGTTTAAAAATATCATATAATATTATTATAATATATTAACAATATTTTTTTATCTATATTATTAAAACAAATGAAATCTTAAATAATTAGTGCATTAGCGAATGCATTAGCTACTGGTTTTTTCAAATATTGATTGCATGTAGCAAAATCTTAAAAGGATAAATTAAGAAAAAGGATAAATGGAAAAAAATCGTCATATAATTTTCTTTTATACTTTCATTTTCGTAGATTCATATATATTTATTTTTTTAGCACACATATTGTGGATATATTATTTACTAGTTATTTTAAATATTGATTACACATAACAAAATCTTAAAATGATATATATATATCTTTTTTTTGACAATAAAAGATAAATTGAGAAAATGATAAATTAAAATAAAAATAAAAGAAGCTAAATTTAAAAGATCCATTTCCATTGCAAACTTACAATATATAACTTAATATCCCCTGAACTCTTATAAATTGCAACTAAGCTCAGAAGAAAGACCTCCTAAACTTTTGATCGTGGTGTGAGTCCAATCCTAAACTTGCAAATATCCTTTAACATTACTAATTTGTACAAGGTTTTTCTTTGGCCAAATAATTTGTAGAAGGTTAGACATTGTAAATAAGCACTTTATAGATTTGAAACGTATATCGATAATTAAGTCAAAGATTAAAAGGCGATTTTTTTTAATATTTTTGTAATCATGATTAGTTTCTTAGGTGGAATATACACAGTCGTACAGTAATAGAAAACTTGTGTCACGCAAAGTTTTTAAAGTATCGAAGGGACTCCCGATTGGCATCATATAGTTGACTTGTTTTGTTTATTATCTTCAGACATTGTACGTTCTTTATTTATAGGGATGGATGCACTGGAATTCATCAGAATCTTATTCTTAAAACATTTAAAAAAATGTAATTTCAAAATTAATTTTGTTTTCCGAAAAGCGGATGGTTCTACTGTAATTACCATGGCTTCAATTTTTATTTTTTTTACAATAATCGCGACACCGATGCTTCAATAGGAGAGCAAAATTGCTTAATCCTATGTATATTGATTAAGTAAATTATTGGTATTATTAAAGGGTTTTAATAACTGTCAATAACAATCAAGTTTAGTATCCTTTTAACTTGTTTAATTATCTGAATTATCAAATATAATCTATTATACAATGAAAGTTATCAAATATAGCTGGTTATCATCTATATTATCTATTAAGTAGCTTTCAAAAATTATTTTACTTTATTATTTGCTAATTTGACTCAATAAAAAATACATTTTTTATTTTTCTATTATAAATGCAACCATATTCTTATTATATTATCTATATTTTATTTTTTTCAAGCACACATATTGCAGGTGTGCATGGTTCTACTAATTTAAACATAATATGATTATACAGCTGCATTTTAGCATTAATATTTTAAATTACAATATATAGAGAGAGACTGTATATATAAGGTGTCGGGTTGAATGATAAATTTTTATTTAATAATATTGATATATTAGCAGTGGTGCATACAATGCATGCAAAATTATTTTTAAAAAGTGTCTCTATAACCAAAAAAAAAAAATACAAAGAAAGAAAAGACCATCAATAACACGATAATAAATTACCTCAAGGCATGTAAAATTTGTATTCGACTTAATTAATTTGAAGATTGCCAACAATGCATGCATGTAATTAAACGATGTAATTTTAGTCTACTAATCCCATGTTAGATAAAAGGGAATGGTCTGAAAAAAAAAATGATTGAAATGAGATAGAATTAAATGGAATAGAATTAAGACAAGAATCTAAATTTATTTATATATTTGAAAATGTAGAAGAAATGGAATGGAATATAATGTATATATAATAGTATTTATTAAAAACACTCTTAATTATTAGATTGACGGTTAATTTTAATTAATATAATTAATGAGAGGAAATGAAATTACAATTTCGTATTTTTAAATATGGAATTAAATTTCTCTTGAAAGGTAGAATCATGGTTTTGCCTCTCAAATGCACTTCTAAACATAAAATAAGAGAACGAAACTCAAAATGGTGATTTCATTTCATTTTCCTGCCATTATGACATAAGAGATTATAGATTTCATAGAGCACTACACTAAATTCATGATATCAGGATGGCAAGAACTTCTACAATCTCGTCCATGTTTTTTACAAGACTAGTTTCGCCGTTTATCATACCGTTAGTTTAATATTCATTAGATCTAAACAATCGAAATCATAATCAGTGTAATAATCTAAATTTAAAGGACATTAAATCATATATGGAATCAAAAGTAGAGTCAATCTTATAAAAAATATGGACAGAATTGTAGAAAAATCTTAAGATGGCTAAAATTGCCTCGATATGAGACTTAATAAGACGGTCACACTCTTACAACGAGTACTTATGACTCATTTACTAGGTTATAATGAAATCAATAGGGGAATGAAAAGTTATGTTTTGGGAATGACTATTACTAAAAATAAGTTAGGAATTTCTATTCTTATATTTACTTCGTTTAATTTTATATTGTTGGAAATATTCATTTTAATATTTACTTCACTCCATTAATTGAACTATTAAGGTAGAAATACAAATAAAATTACCAATTACCCTTATATACTCATTTTAGAAAATAATCACAATTTATTTATTCATCTTAATGAAGGTATAATGGCTATAAATTTGAAAATTTTGTTTCCTATGTAGAGGCAATAAAAGTCCCCCCTCTTTTGAAGTAATATAAGTAGGAATAGAAAAACCTTGGAATTATGATTTCCTCCCCATTTTTCCTACTAAACAAATTACTAGAAAATTAAGAAGGAATGGTTATTTTATACTCTTTCTATTACCTCTAAGTAAATGACTATTAGTGTGCCTCATATATAAAGGTTGTAATAACCTTTATGGGAGACTTTTAGTGCCTTAATAGTTCTGATCGCTATAAGGACAATAAAAATCACCCTAATAACTCATCCATTAATAATAAAATGTGTAATTAAGAACAAGCTACCCTCTAGCTCATACCACAATAAGTACATATTAGGATCACCAAAACCATCGTAGAAATTGAGGCCATAATTTATAATAACACCAATAACCACCTTAAAAACTTTAAATAATGAATATAAATACTAATATGGTAACACCTAGAGGTATACTTCAAGTAAATTCGGTCTAGAATCAACTGTAAACCGCCGGTTCATAAGTCAGCGATTAGTTATATCGAGCTTAACCCTTAAGGCTATGAACTTGGGCTGGTTTAAAGGTCCTTAAATATTTTTTTAATTTTTTTTAAATTTAATTTTTCGTATTTCCACCAATTACTATTAATAATTTATTATCTACTTACATATTTCTTTTTTTCCTTAAATAATTCTAATATTTTATATGGACATGTGGTGATGCATCAACGATTTATTTTTATTTTTGGTTAAAATATTTATTCTATTCCGAAATAATTAATTTGGATTGCATGAGCATAATAGTGTTTATTTTGTTTTATTTTTTATTTTTCAAAAAAAAATTTAAAATTTAAACGAACCTGAACTGATAGTCAACTACCAATTCAACTAGTAGGTTAGCTTATCGGTTCAAGGGCTCGCCAGGTTAGTGGTTTTTCAAGGCTGAACCATGAAATCTTTTAGGGTTCGACAATATGTCTACCGGTTCAAGCCTATCCCCATTCAATTCGAGTTGGTTCACGAATTAAAACAAGTTCTTACACAGGTTTAGTAATACATGTCCATCTTTAAAGGCATACATAATATATTATAAGGATACTAATAACTATCGTAAGAAATTAAAATGATGACATCAACAAATAGAATGATAGTAAATTATGAGATAACCTAAATAAATAACCTAGATGAACATGATAAATCAACAAAAAATAAAAAACTTCGATACCATAACACTATGTTTAAAAGGAGGGGAAGAAAGCGTAAGAAAAGAATTAGAAAGGAAAAATAATAAAAAGAAGAATTATAAATTCTCTTGTTTGGATAAGGAAGTAAGAAAGTTAAAGGAAAGTTGGTAATATAGCTTTTTATTTTTGTTAAAATACTATAAAAACCCTTATACCTTTAAAATATTCTTTTGTTTTAATGTAAACCTATCATTTTATAAAAAATCCTCCCAGTTCTCTCAAAATTGGGGAGAAATGATCTTGGTGGACCTAAAAGAAAGTTTTCTTCTGTAAATCCATTGTCTCCCGCTTTCCTTCATTTTCTAAATAAGGGAAAAATAAAATTTTCTTTTTAAAATTCTCCCTTCTCTCAATCAAAACATAGTGTAAAGGTGAACTTAAAAGTTATAAACATTATAATATAGGAGTTTGTATCCTAACACAATGTTTAGTAAGAGGGGAGGAATTAGGAATGAATGAATATAAAGGGAAAGAATTATGAGGGATTTCATTCCTTCCACTGTGTTTGTGTAATGAAGAGAAGGAAAATAGAAGGAACTATAATGATCACTAAAAAAATAAACTAGATTGTAACAAGCATTACAAATATAACCATGAAAAAAATAATAGAGGAAGAGAAGGTAAGTAAGAGAGGGGTAGTTTTGGAATTATAATTCTAATTTCATTTTCCCTCCACTTTTTCTTCATTTCGGGAAGGAATGAAACATATAAGTTCTAGGGATTTGATTTTCTCCTTATTCCTTTCCCCCACCCCCCCTAATTCCTTTCCGATAATTTCCTTCCCTAGACTTTCCTCTTCCTAAACATAGTATAAATATGAAGAAACTATGATTAACAAAATAGCTCATAACATTGCATATTATAAACTAACCCTAATAGGTTTAGTATCCCAAAAATGCTTAAAAAAAATATTGATTTAATTCATATCAATAGTGATTCTAGTCATCCATCCTTCTAATAATGCATACATCTTCAATCAGAAGTTGTCATCTTCATCAACTTTAATCTACAAAAAAATACTTATATATCAAATCAAAAGCCACCATCTTATTAATCAACAAGAGATTGATAGATATTTTAAATAGCTTTAATAATATAATTTATTTATTATATAACAAATTCTTTTCTAATAGTAGATTCATTGATTATCACATCATCTATCAAATAAAACTCACAAATATAGCATAAAGGTTTATTGGTACACATGCTAATTGATGTGGCCATGGGTTTAATCATGTAAATTATGTATATGAAATGGTAAAATATAGCTAATGAAGTAGAGATCAAACCTCATGAAAATAAACTTTTAAGCTATTAAAGTGTTCAAGAGCATTCACTTCCAATTTAAAAGTACTCTCCTAGTTTCTCACTTCCAAACTATCTGACCTCCTCTAAAACTAAGTTGCCTATTTATATTCACCTTTGTCCTCTTATTTACCAAACCACCACTCATTATTATTTACTAAAACCCCCATACTTATTTACTTCACATACCACAACACTAAACACAATATAAAACTACTACATACTCTTGCACACCACTAATTCATATCCTACATACATCATAGGTTACGCTACATAACACACCACTAGACCATACAAACACATCCAAAAACACCACCACATAGCACCATTAAACACAACACCGCACAACATAATGAACACGACACAACAGCATGCACTAAATGGCATAACCTACAACAAAACACATAATGACACACTTAACAATACAACATTAAACATATACATGACCAATTTACTCATAGCTTATAAACCCTTAATAAGAGTTTAGGGACTCCAAGAATCATATCGCTAACTTCTATAGTCCTTTTATAAAATGATTTTGAATATACTAATCTTTTCTTTATAGTTAAACAGATAATTCATATAACAATCATCAAGTAATAAAAAAATTTCATCGACTTTGATTTCTAATTGAAAAATATACATATATATATATATATCTACATATTAATGTCATAACTTTTGTTTTTTCCTAGGATGATAAGTTTTCAATACCATAAATTCCTTACAGTATTATCTCCACCTTTGAGAGTTTATGTATAAAAGATCAAATAGTAATACCAATATATAGCATTATCAATAGTACCAAGAAGCAGCAAAATTCCTCATAATGTTATCTCTACATTTAAGAGGTTATGCACAAAAGATAAAAGAGCAACAACAATATATACTCATTATCAATAGTACTTACAAGAAGCAAAGTAATGACAATAAGATATGACCATGCAAGTGAAGGAGTATGGGTCGTTTTCTTGCAAACTTCTTATTTATCCTTTATTTCATTTTCTGTTCCACATGCAAATACACTAAAATAATTTCAAACAATCCTTATTTCAATAATGGAGACACACAACTTAGATGGCTTATAAAACAAAAATGGTTACCATTTGTTGCAAGGTTAAAATAATAACAAGAAGGAATTGGTTTTATCATTCATATTTTTTTTTAACTTAAATACAAAACATACTAGATGTAGTGGCCAAGCAATTGGTACACCAACATCTTCTATGGTCCTCATGAAATATAAGATTATCAAGCGTTCATTACCCTTCACAGGAGCACGAACATGTACTTCACCAATTAGGGCCTAGTGTCTTTCCCCTAACCTATGATATGATGTTGGATCCATATTGTGGATTATCCCCTTTGTAACTTTCTGTTTACAACAATATATATCTTTCAAGACTACAAAAGATTCTCGTTGCCAACAAAAAAAAAAAATAAATAAAATATTACTATGTAATATTTAATCTAGCTAAAAAATCCATATATATTATAACTCCACCACTTTAACATAGTGCAAATGGAAACACAAAACATCACCACTAAGTAATTCAATGTTGCCTATTATAATAATAATATCTTTCCATCCAAATAGTTTCAAAGAAAACATATGTTTAACTTACATATTTACTAAACTAATATATTACATAGTGAAAGGTTACCCCTTTACTTACCTGTATCGAATTATGCTCTATACGTGGAATTGAAAAAGAAGGGGGTGGGGGTTTGATTAGCATTTAACATTTGTGGCTTATGCTCGAGCTTAGTGTTGGGTGTTTATTATTAGAATTTAGCATTGCTAGATTATTATCTATACTTGGCATAAGAGTGTAATTTGAAAAACTTCCTAAATTACTAATTAACGTGTTCCTTTATTGCCTATTTTCCATAATAAGTGATATTGGAAGTTGAATTTGTTGGCACATTTCATTGAATGGTGATTGATATTTGATGTTCCTCCTGTAACTAGCAGTACAACTAAAAATATCATCCTAAACATCAGTAGGAGAGACATGTAAGCCATAAGACCAACGAAGTATCTAAGGTCATGGTGAGTACTCTTATAGCAACTTAGTTTAAAACTACTTACAATCCTTCTTTTTCTTTTCTTCTTTCTCATATTCTTCCTCCTTTCTTTATCTTCTTTTTCTTTTTTCTTATTTCCTCTTTTTTGTTTTTTTACACAACAGGTCGATATGTTGACGTTATATGTATGAAAACTGCTAGGCTACTGACTTAATGGAGTGAAAATCATCTAAGTGTTTGATCCCTTATTTCGTTCTTCTTTGCTTGTGGCTTTAATAACCTACTCTTGTTTGTGTTTGTTGTAGTGCATGTAAGGCATTTATTAACTAGAGCTAATCTTTATTGGACATCCCTTATGGTCATCGGGATTAAGGATCTTCAAGTCCCTTTTTCGAAGTACTTTAGATTTTATACCTCATCTGATTGATAATGGTATTCCAATTTGTTGAGTCATGGAAATCTATCAATATGGCTTGAAGAGGCTAAGATATAGGATTCCATTCACCTAAAGGAAGATTAGGAGTTCGTTATCTGCCCACCTTGAGGTAAGGCTAAGATGTACGAGTCAATTAACCTTAGAAGAAGATAACATATGGAATCATTCACCTTAAAGGAGGTTGGATCCTTTGATTAGGTGTTCGTTCACCTCCAAAAAGGCTGGGGCTTATGATTAGGATCCCATTCACCTCTAGAGAGGCTAGAGCTTATATTTTCACAATGTTAATACAATTAAGTATCTCATACTAACATTCAAAATGAAACTAAGAGATTAATTTTGAGAGCATGAAATGATGGATTTTGTTTATGATGGTCATATTATAGGGAAAAGTTACAAAGCTATTATATGATTCCATGAGAAGCCCTATTGTTATTTTTTCCTAATGTGGTAGCTAGCTGATCTGGCTCATTTTGTCTTCTTTAAGTAGGTCAGTTAATGTCACCATGTCCCGTATATACTCCTTGAGGTACTTACATCAGATGGTATCCTCAAGGCATTCTTGAGTTGAAAGCATTTATCGGTATTTATGCCCCTTATCTTCATGGAACTTACAATATTTATCCAAGCTCCTTCGTTTAAGGCTCCTCTTCATCTTTTTTGGCCAAAGCAAGATTCTTCTGTGTTTAGCATCTAGTATTATTTGTCTTAAAGGTCAGTTGAAGGGGTATGGTCTTGGTAGGAGGGAATGGTGCATCTATCTCTTCCATTATCACCATCAAAGATGAACCCTTTCATTCTTAGGACCGAGTTGATCTTTCATTAAGTTTTAGTCCTTATCTTACTTCTTCTCCAACCTCGCTAAGTCAACTTCCCATTTAGCTTTGATAACATCCTCAATGAGAATGAACTTTAGAGGCCCATTCTTGAAATTATTCAAATGTCTATAGTTGACTCTTGATTGGAGACATGAAGAAAGGACTGGAAGTTTTCTCACCATAGATGGTGGCTGTTAGGGGTATACTTATGTTAACATTAAGGATTTTGAGCATAACTAAGTTAAAGTGGGACAAATAATCTTTGATGAACTCATTAGGGCATTGCTTTATCGAGTTGGGAGTAGACAAGTCCTTTGTTGGTGTTTTGCTTGCTTGGAAATACTAATGGACCTAATAATTGAGTTCTTAGATGCTAGAGAAAGAGTTTGGCTTTAGTTTGTTGAATTGCATTTGAGTTGCCTTATTAAAGGTGCTCGAGAAGACCTTACAGGCAATTACATTGTTATAACCATATAGAATCATCATTGACACAAATTCTAAGGTAATCATCCAAATTAGCAATCCCATTGTAAAACTTCATGACCGAAATGTAAATGTAAAGGGCAGTACCTCATCCTATATCTCTTAGGTTAATGGAGATTGGCCAAAAGAAAATTGGTCCTTAAGGTCATTCTTCTTAGATTCCTTAAGCTCGAAGAACATCTTAATATACTACTCGAGCTCTTTTAGGTCCTTATTAGCTAGGGACTTATGTCACTAAACCTTAGAGGGCATAGCTTGGTTATTCCTAGCAACAGCTCAATTGTATGAGGAAATCGATATTACTAGTATAACAAAAGGAAGGTCATTTTAAGCGGTAAGTGGTAGGAGTAGTGGTGAGGCATTGTTATTAAAGATATGATTGTCCTTTAGCAATGAAGAGACATCTTACTACTCCAATTAATTGATGCGGGCTTCCATTTGCTAGTTCCTTATAGCAAGGGCTTTTAGCGCTTGGTTTTTTACAATCCAATTATTGCAAAGTTGTGCCAAATGTACAATGCAATCTTTATAATCTTGCGACCTTGATGGTTATAATGGTGGAGGTAAGGATAACACAACATTTCTAACCTATAGGTTAAGCAGTTGGTCAATGACATTAATGTAGTCATTGTTGTTGAAGTAGGTAATATGTGATACTTGCCTTTGTAGCAATGAAATTGCTTTCACTATCAGAGAACGCCAAATATTGATGGTAGATTTTCATTACACTATAGGGAACCTATAAAATGGACAAAATTAGGCTACGAGGTGAGGAGTTGGTTTTGATGTAACCATTTCAATGCTTAAGCCAAAGATTAAAGAGAGATGAGGCATATAAAATGTTAGAGGTTCAAATCTTTTACTAGGAGGCTTTATCTTCTATTTATAGAGAGTTAGCTAAACTATTTTAGAAATGTGACAAATATCTAAAGATCCCCTCTTTAGCTCTGAATTCTATAAAGAGGATCTTGGAGAAAGGTTGTAACTACAATTAACTTGTATTATCTAACTAAACTACTCCCACGTAATACTCATTCAAACTTATGAGCTAGGCTTGATCATCCTAAGCCTGAATGATCAAGCCTCGAGGAGTAGGTCAAAGATGGGAGCTTGGATCCTTTCATGAGGTCAAACTTGGAGTTGGGGATTTTGGTGTATAATTTGACGAAGTTAGCTAAACTCGGTCTAATCACAAAAGAAGTTGGTTAGGCTTCAATGGCTCAGTCGATGGTCTAAAAAAGTCAATATGGACTTAAAAGGCCCATATCCAAAATAAACAGTTGAATAATCAAATGCTAATAAAATTAACCATTTTTATTGCTTGTACTAAACATAAATAGTTGATATCACGTACAAGCAAGAGAAAAATAAAATGGGTTAGAAAATCCATTAGCTACCAAAATGGATATAATGTACCACATGATCATAGAAGACCTAGCACCCACTTAGTACTACACATAAGTGAACAAAAGGGTCATTCACCAATAACTCTTATTAAAGGAGTTAAATAAGAGTTAAAGGTGTTTAAGAGAATTGCTCTCAACAAGGAATTTTTGTATTCATTAATGGACAACTAATTTCACCATTACAAAGATGAGACCCTTATAAACTAGGCCTTTCAAGGTTTGTACACAAGGAGAAATTACAAAAGGGTAAAATTCTTGTTCAAGACAAAAGTGTGTATTCTAGTATGTACTAGAAGGGACAAAATGGATGAAAGACAAAAAGAAAGGAAACTTCAGAGAATCGTTCTGGAAGTCTATATAAGATACATATAGGTATTAATGGGTGGCTCTGAAAAAAAAGTGTTGAATTCCAAGCTATTTTGGGTAGATTATATTGACAAGTATCTAACCAATATAGCGACTTAAATGAACAGCTTAGATAAGGAAAGAGATATGGTGAGGACGGATAAATCAACTTGTACTAAATTGGTTCAAGTGGTCAAACCACTTAGGTTGGATTGTGGAAGTCTCATATAGGGTATAGAGGGGTTGAGGATCATCTTTGCCTAGATAGACATCTGATACTCAACTTAGAGGAAATGAGTAAGGCCTCAAACTAGATAGGAATCTTTGTCTCCTATTGGATCTTAAGTTAAAACATATCAAGTTAGGCTTTGCCTCTAGCTTAGCTCTAGGTGATGGGTTTGAGAACTTAATTTCCATTAAAAGTACTTTCCCAGAATGATCCTTTCCCATGTTGTTATATATTTGTTGATATTAAGGAATGATACAGTTGCTTTTTAGTACTAACATCCAATAATTTCCCACTAAGATAACCTCTCTCATAGTGAAATGAAACAAAATCATCCTTATAAACGTAGGATTGGTCAGATATGTATTACATGCATGTAAATTGATACATGTTTCATATGATGAGAGAGTTATGTGATTTAGGATAACACTTCAAATGGAGTGAGATAATATAAAGGAATAAGTATGAGGAACAAGCAATTTCAATAGCCTTACGCACTAATTGAAATATTACACTACGAACGAAGGGGGAGGAGAACAACAAATCTTATGCAATACGAAATTATTTTTTTAAAAAAATTAGAGTATAGAAATATAAAGAGAAAGTGATAGAAATCAAGCTCGGAATTTTATCATGGAGTTTAAACCACCCCTTACTCTCCACAATCACCAAATGCCTCAACCAAGATCTTCACACACAATTTATTGATGACAATTTAAATTGCACAAGTTCCTATACCCAATCTCTATTACAAGTAATCTCTTAATCACAATAATTCTCAATCACTTAGTATAGTGCTCTCTCATATGTAAAAATTACAAATATGAAGTTTGATACTATACTAGGGTTTACAAAAAAATGGAAATAATGAGCACAAGATAATTAGAATGAAATACAAGTAGATAAGAGGAATAATTGCAGGAATATATCTCTATTAAATGTACCTTAACTGTCTACAAAGTCACATTTATATCCTTTAGAAAAAATCTAACCGTTAGTCCTGTTCACCATGCATCAAATGCATTGTAATGGTTAATTTCTATGTAGACTAGCTAGATGGTTGTGCTCGAGCTAGCCGAACAATCTATTCTAATAGGATCACTATTTAGATGATCTTCATGTCACCAATTGCATGGTCCAATATAGCTCATTGACCTACATCAACCAGTCGGACAATCTAAGGATAACAAGTCATATAGTCCAATATACCCTATTAACCTGCATCAACCAATCAAATAGTCTAGGGATAATTAGCCATACAGTCCATAACCTGCAACTGATCACAGAACACTTGATGCAACCAGTCGAACAGTTCCAGTATAACCAACTGGATGGTTCACACTAGAATAACTAAAAAACATACTTAAACATAGTAGACAGTTCATGATCACTTTTCCTTCCTTCAACAACATCAAAATCAATTTAATATGTTGTAAAGTATTTTCAAGTTAATTTTACTTCCTTAAAAGATATAATTGATAAAGTTTTTATGAGAATTGCAAATTGATTTGTAATAATAATTGATTAGCCATGACTTACATAGATTTGTTCTCATCAAAATGACAAACAAGAACCTTTAGGTTCAACACTAATGTGATTGTTGAAGGAGTTTAAATGCTTTTAATTTACAAATCTTAATCTTTAGAGAAGGAAAAACTTAAATGCAAGAAGTTTCAATCCTCTAATCTCAAGTTTGAACTTAGATATGTTGAAGTTCAATAGCTGATTGCATCCCACTAAGGATAGAAGCCGAGAGGCGTTTATAGTGTTTAGCAATCAACAATCAACTTCGAATTGTCTCTATTAAAGATCATCAAAGTTTTCTTAAATTATTCATGGTCATCTAGAGGATATGTTTCCAAACTTAGTACTTTATATATGTAACTACTAAATACATGAGCCTAATGAGAAGGTTAAGATTGGTTAGACCAACCTTAATAAATTTTATTTTGAGTCCACTAAACCAAAACTCTCTAAATCATTCGAAAGATAAGTCAGGTTATTTACATCCTATCATTAATCCAAATTATTAATCTAGATTATTGTCATGTTTAATCCATTCTATTATACTAACATTTTAGCATTTTCGAAAGAGTCAAATCAAGTTGAATAATATTAAGCTCCTATTATAATTGAGAATTTACAAGCTTGATTGACTTAATTTATTTCTCAAACTTGACATAATTAGACTTGTTTAAGCTTATTATTTAAAAAAAAATCAATTAAATTTATATTAAGCTCAAACTAGATTTTAGTTTAATAGTAACTTGATATGTAGTAAAACCAATCGGGCTTACGAGTTTACCCATCAAGTTGGTTAAAATTAAAGCTTGATTACTAGTATTATCACAACCACAACCATGGCTAAAAGAAAAAAAAAATGTATATACATTCACAACTACCTCCCATGGACAAGGGGTAGTAGATGGAACAAGCCTCAACTCTTCAGTCAAGGATCCCTATGCTTTGGGTTGGCATAAGGTCGTATTTCCACATAATGTTGGTCGTTTCTTTAAGTGCCTTTCATTACTTTTATAAGATAATTTCCATTGCAGAAAAGTATTTTGGATATTTTCCAAAAGGAATGGCTAAACTTTTTCTTGCTAAGAAAGCTTTTCTAGAACTATTAAAATATGTCTTTTTAGAAGATAAAGTGCAAATAAACTCTATCCAAATAAAACTTTTATGAATGTATATTTCTCGTCTATTTCTTCAAGTTGACAAAAAATAAATAAATAAAATTTAAAAAATTAGGATTTTCGATGACTTAATTTAATCGACAAATGCACTTGACAATGGAAGTAATTATTAGCAGCATTTATCACATCTTATTTAGGTAACTATTATGTAATTTAACACACACACATTAAAATTTACAATTTAAAAGAAAGAAAGAATTGAACTCGATATTTCCCGGTTAAGAAACTAGTATTTATGTTACTCAACTACAACTATTTTGGTGAGTAATTTAAAGATTTAAGTTTGAGGATTTACATGGTCCCACTAATGAGATTGTTTATTTCATCATTTGACCATTAAAACTCTGTTTGGTTCATTTATTTTTCATCTTATTGATGTTTATTTGGTGTCTACTTGAATTTTGCTTTTAGTAAAAATAAAAAACCAAAAAAATGAAAATATAATTATATATATATCTCTTTTTTTTAAATAATCATTTGATTAAAATAATCATTTTCAATACATAAAACATATATATTTTTTAAATATTTTTCTCTTAAAAGTACTTGAAATTTTATTTTTCAATTTTGATACTTTAATTACCACTTTATTATAATTATAAAATAAAAATAGATAAGATAAAAATAAAATAATTTTTAAATATCGGATTTCAAATAGACATAGATAATATACTGATAAAAAATAGACAATTCAAAGAGGACCTAAAATGAGTATAAAAATTAATATATATGACAGGGATTTCAATAGATAAATAGATTGGTGAATTAAAGAAACCATCGAGTGAATGGTATAATAGCCCTTTTCTAACCTTTCAGGGAAGAGAATTCATTGCTCTTAGGCCCTATACCGGGCCTTAATGATAGCGCATCGATCATTTATATTGTTTACTGTTAAGACTAAGAGCCCCAATGATTAGTAATATGACTATTAAATGGAAAAATGGGTATCGACATTCCCGTAATCATTCATAAATTAAACTGAATTTATTCTATTAAATGTGCCTGTTGTAGATTGTTATAATTATATATTAATGCAAATATCTTAACAACCAAACACATTGAAAAGGACAAGGAAATATTTGGCAAAAAAAACAAAAAAAACAAAAAAGAAGAAGCAAAAATTAGAAAGGATTTGACCCATAGTTATTATGAGAGCAATAAAAAAAATTATATTTCATGGATACTTATCTTTCTCATGAAATATAATTCAACATATAGACGATGTGCTATCTCTAGATATACAATTATCTATTTTACGTTAAATGTTAGATTTTTAAGGATACTAAATTGGTTTCTTTCTATAAATATATATATATATATTCAATATATTCTCATAGTGTAAGTTGAAATGAAGTTCAGATTTGAATCCTACAATTGTTTGAGTTGATAAAAGAATGATCTGAGAATTTCATATGTTCATTTGGGATTCACATCTGCTATCTTTAACTTTAGGATAGCGAATTATCTAGAGAAAAAATTAATTTATATTTATAAACGTTTGTGTTGTGTTCAATATTTTGGCTTCATGAGAGGAGGAATAATTATAAATAAGCCACTAATATGTACCGTTATTCTATTCTTTCGCTTCAAATCTTTAGTTCTATTATCATGTTGTTCTCGAATTTATTTCAATTTTTCAGCAACTCTATTTGGAGTATATATATAGACATGCACATGCACACACATGCATACATACATATGTTTCTATATAACGTATTATTTTAAAACTAAATAAATAAAGTGGATAGATTAGTAAAGGAATACATGTTGGCTTCCCGGTATTCTAAAATTCAAGTATTTAAATATATGCATACAACAACCGAGATAAATGCATGGAGATTGATAAAAATGGGATTACCTTCTGTGTCCTCGAAATTGTACGTAAGAGGGAGGGGAAGGGGAAATTTCTCCAAGAATACTTATTGAAGTATATAATCTGGATGAATATTTATTATCGTCAACCCGCTATCTTAAGTGTGCCTTTGTCGATCATATATGTACATCTAAATGGGAAATTAACAAATAATTATGTACATTAATTTCACTTATCCACATATATACATGTGATTGTTAGGACATATTTAAAATATAAAGTTCGATACAGTAAATATTTTCATGTTTTAAAATTTATAAATATTTATATATTATTGACCGATTAACATAATATATTAATATTGTTACACCATTTCTAAATATAGTATGGTTGTGTTCTCAATTTTATTTTTTTATTTTTTTAATAGAAGAGAGAGAGAGAAGAAGTTGGCGAGAGAAAACACATGAAAACGACTTTCTCGAGATAATCAGAAAAATATGGTGCGGCCTGGTGGGGTCAAAAACGGCTGTGTATTGGCTGTCACCACATTGCCATGACCATTGACCTTTCTGTACTTGACTTATGCATTCCTAAAATTCTATGTATACGTATGTGTATATGTATATATATATATATATATATAAATGCGGATAACAGCAGTACACCATTCCCTACGAACACTATAAACTACCCATTTTAGTGTTGACGTGGAAGTCACAGTCACCCCATTATCACCGCCGATTTTCCGACAGCTACATGATCTGACGGCTCTCTATGTGATTATTAGTATATATGCTCATTATCTTGCAATATAGTAGTGAGTCAAAATCAGGAAAATGGCAACAAAAGGGGTGGCTGGTGGTCCTAGTGCATTTTATTTTATTATTTTCCAAAATGAAAATTTTTCATATTTTTCTCCATATAATATATAGTCCGTTTTGAGAATGTTTCTTATTTAATTAATTAAAATTATGATATATCTATGGAATCCCTTTCGTAAAATATATAATCGATCTTAAATTGCCATTAGAAATTATATCTGATCTAAATTACATTAATGGGTGTCTTCCAACCCTTGTTAAAGGATGCATAGTTTTAAGGACTGGCTATATATTTTATTAAAAAGATGTAAAAAGAAGAAGATTTTTTTATTTATATTTGTTTAGGTAGTTGATGCAATATCTGAAGCATCTGTTCACATTTTTTTTTTTATTTGATGTTAGAATAAACAGAATTTCGTTTGCCTTATCTCATTTCTTTTTTTCTTTTTCCATATAAAAAAAAGAAATCTTTCATCTCTTGAAATGAGATAATCTACTCAAAAAAAAAAGAAGAAGGAACTTTTTGGGTTGACTTAGTTGCACCATCGGTCTCGCAATGGTAGCAATAATGATTCAGCACAATTTTGACCTCATCTCCTTTTTCCTGGACGTATATGTCGCGTCCAAAAAAGTCTAGAAGAAGAGGAGCATCTTTTTGTGAATGTCCTCTATTATTTGTTACATACTTCCCCGTAAGAAGAGAAGAGGCAAAAAAATATAACTTCTTATTTTTTGTTATATTTAGATCTGATCAGCAGGTCAAACTGATTCTAAATCATCGATTTAGGAGAAAGTTGGCACAAAGTTGAATCAAGCCCGAGTATTGAGGGCATGGGCCTAAACCAATTCGATTGAGCCGGTAATTCAAGGATCAATTCATCATCCTTATACCGATTTTTATTTTTTTAAAAGAAATTTATTATTATTATTTTCTTATAAATCTTCTTTAATCTTATTCCTACATTCTCATAAATTATTATAAATAATTTTTCGCTCAATTTCATTTTCTATTTTTTTTCTTGAAATAATTGTAACAAGTTATATCATATAAAGTGTTAATGAGAGAAGTTGTAAATTTTATTTCATTTCGAAATAATTAATTTATACTACATGAGGGTAATGTCATTTTAATATTAAAATATTAAGTAAGGTTAAGTAAAATATTAGAAATTCAACCGACAAAAGATATCAATATCTCATTCGAATCTCAAAATAAATTATCAATAAGGGAATAATAAAATTATAATGTAACTATTAACTACAATTTGTAATAGTACTTGATGTGAGTTGGAAAAAGAAAAAGTAGTAATAATAATAGAAGATATGTAACATTTTTCCTTTTTATTTTGGAGGGATAAAACCGACTTCAACTGGTAGGTCAGCCTAGCTAGTTTACTGAACTGCTTGGGTGCTTAAGGTACGATAGTTTGTAGGCCGGTTCAAGCCCACCTACCCTCAAACCGGTTCCAAGTTAAGTCATGGTTCAAAATTGGCCATTGCACAAGTCTAGTTATATTCATAGTGTCTTCTTTTAGTTTTATCAATAGAGATTGCAATTATTTGTTCTATTATATCGCACCTATAAGACAAAGAGAAAAGGCTATGGAGGCAGCGCCGAAGGATGCTCTACTATGGTCTATGGTCATTCAAATACGTAAATTAATATCGTGATCATGGTCAATCCCTATAAAGTGGAGAGAGAGAGAGAGAGCTCATACCTAAAGACCTCATCCCTTATTTATAGAAGATGAGGCCAAGTTATAATTGAACTGGTCTATTGGAGCTGATCTTGAGCTAGTTGGTTTGGTCTTAGATAACCTATATTCAAAAAGACCAGTCAGCACATAGGAAAAGGAATAATTATCCTTAAACTTTTAATAACACCCGTTTCAAGTAATATAACTAAATTAAGTTTAAGATATTACTTGATAAAAAAAATTAATATTCCTATTGCTTTAAGGTTATGAGTTGAAATCCAACTAAATCCATCTATTTAGTATATTTTTGAAATTTGATATGACCTTCATTGAAGCTCATGTTGACAATATTTCAGACCTCAGCGAATCTCAATGTCGATCATGAGTTAATCAAACCAATTGTTTTAAGGCTCAAACTCAAATAATCTATCAATTTAAACTAGGTATTTAATATAATTGTTAAACGAGACTAGCAGGTTCAATTCTACAGTGGAATTACTTGAGGATTCGGATTACAGCATAATCAAGTTGAATCGAGAAAATCCTACAATAAAATGGAATCCGATTTGAAAAAACATAAAATTTAGTTGCCAAATCCTTTGAGCTGTTCAGTTGAAAATTGAATCCAGTAAGCTAGTATTATATACTTTTCAGGAATGCCAAGGGGAAAAAGTTTATAGTCTAAACTAACCTTCACCTTTTAAAATTAACTTTAATAAACATTAGTTAGTCATACGTATGAATCCAAATTAATGTCCTATCTTAGGTATTTTAATTGTATAGCACTTAATAATGAAAAATTTTGTAGGATCGCATGCATGATTAACGGCAAATTTGCATATCTAAACAATTTATAGCTATAGGAACTGAAAAGATGGTAGGGCGTGTATAATTTATTTTCTCCAACGAAGAAAAATAACTTATTTCAATTAAGAAAAGTTAGTATAAGATGGTAATATTTAAATTTTCTCTTCCCATTTCTCTTTGTAGAATGATTTCAATACTAACTCCTTATATGTTTTTATGATTTATAAATAAATATTAATAAAATTCTACACAAATATATAAATTTATAATTATTAATACTTATTTATTATTCATTAAAATAGATGAGGTATTGTAACAATTACTCTTTTCCTCGATTAATGAGCTGGGAATCGACGCATGAAATGGCTCTTCTGATTTGTCCATTTCCGTGACACCTGTATCCAACCTTCCAAAAGTACTTCGAATTACCTCCTATGTCCTCTTATGTTTTGTTATAGTTATCATGAGAAAAGTGTTGCGTGGGAAAATGTAATCATATTTTCCTAAGCATTACAGGGAGGCTGATTGTAATAGACATTAGACAGAGAAAAAACAAATTAAAAGTGAAATGAGTAATTAATAATATGATTTAATTAACGAATATTTGATAAATATATTTATTAATATTATCCACAGCTAAAAGAATGGTATTAGCTGTCTTGGTATTCTTGTCCAACTAATGTTTTAGGAGAAAACGACAAACAAAAGAGCTTCGTTATAGATGAATGAATGGGCAAAAAAGTTCCTATAATCACTCATTCTAACCAATAAGATTCCAGCAAAACTAAATGATAGATAAATAAAGCCAAATCTTGCTTTTTTGACATATGAATACAATTAATAATATAATATAATGTCCAGTCACTTGACACTTTATGAAGCTGCTGTCGGGTTGCTAGAGAAACCTATTGCAATCAGGGATTTTAAAACAAGACTAAAATGGTCTTGACCATTATTATTTAATAATATAATAAAAAAATTTACAGAAATTATAACAAAATACTCAAAAAAGACTTTATTAATATTAACAAGCCATATAAATTAACTAATAACATACAAGTACTAATTAAATTTTTAATATGTATTAGTTTTTATAAAACACGAATATGGTAATTTTTTTAAAAATTACCAACTATCCTTATCATATATATTACCAAACACTCATCCATAAACATGGCATACTAGTGCCAATAGAACCATTTTCATTTGAATATATGGAATACAGTAACTCATGGTCATATTTAATTAAGCACATGGAATAATCTACCAATGTAGTAGAAAATGTCAAATTACCCTCCCCGACCACAAACCCACCACTATCCACGTCACCTAACCTTAACCATCACCATCTTCTATTTATGGAGACAATGGCCAATAAGGACTACAACCCACATTCAATGGTTATGTAACCTACAAATGCATCCTAATAGACGTGTATCAGTCCAACCTCCTTTGGTCACACAAGTCAAGTTGGGATAGGTTTATATAGGTGTAGGTAGACTAGTCGAGTAGAGATAATATGATACAGTACTGAGCTCGAACTTGAGCTCCATCTTGAATTTGACTCAATTAAACTCAATAAGTTTGAACTTGACTTGATTAAACTTATTTCGACTCAATAAAAATTTTATTATTCAAACTCAAATATGTGTTTCTATATTCAACTCAAACTCATCTAACATTTAAACATGATTTAAGCTAAATGAAGTTTACAAGTTAGTCGAGTTAAACATCATAAAACTTAAAATTGACTTAATAAAGTATTCAAATAGCTTAGACTCATGATTGAGATTGAGTTCTTTACATGTAGTTCTATCTTGTTTAACTTCTACACAACTGTACCTATAAGGATCACATGAACATTACTAGCTTCTCATATGAGCATAAAGCAAGGGTCATATGGGTTTTGATGTTGCTAGGTTAGGTGCAAATGTAATGGCTCATATAGGCTACTAGTGGATCTTAACATTTGGAAGTGGAGTGGCTAATAGTGATTGATAGTGGAGGAGAGGTTGATAGGGTTATAGTAGGTGAAGAGGTGGAGGGGCAACTTTGATGGAATAGGCTACAATTGCCTATTTTGTGCCACATGCTAAGGAATAGCAATAATATAGACTTTTGAGAATTTTCGTCCAGTGAATGATCATTCTACCAACTAAACATTTTAAAGAGTAGGGATGGGTAGGATTGTCCATTCATGTTAAAAAAAAAAGAAGAAGATATTTTATCAAAAATGGTATCTTTACACTTCAATTGATTTGGAAAGATTTGGTATTTAGTGGAAACATATTTGAAAATGATTGGTACGGTAACAAATGATCCATAAGTATGCTTATTTGTATTAGCATAATTTTGAAAAGAGTGGCTCATTTGAAATCTTGTGCATATGCAATACGATATTTGATAAATTCACCGATTCAATTGTGACCTTAATGTTTCAAAATTAATCAACATAACTTCTTAATTCACATAAACTTACAAATGTAGTAGTGACGTTGATAATAATAATCTCATTATCTTTTTTATTATATCCAATTTGTTACTTCATCAGTACAAAGGTAAAGGTCCATAAATGTAGAGGTATCATTTTCTCACGAGCATCATCCCATTAATCTAGTGTCTGATGAAGCTTGTCGACCCAAACGTGCTTACTTCTTTTTTCTTTTGTTATACATTATCCATTTTGACCTATTCGATAGACTTAGGGTATAATGATTGACATCTTATCTTCGTATAGTTCAACGATTTGGTTATACTCCCATGAGAGAGATTACTTATCTACTCCTGATTTCATGTATTAGGTAGTGTTTGGTTGTAAGAACTGAATTAGACAAAAAGAATTGGATAAAAACAAAATTGAACAAAACAAATATAAAAATGATTGAATAATACAAACTTATTATACCACATTTCGTTTGTACAGTATTAGACAAAAAATTATATTAAAAATTAATTATTTATATTATAAAATAAATAATTTTTTATAATATTTAATAAAAATAATATTTATTTACTTAATATTATAACATGAAGAGATATTTTTAGGAATGTAAAATATTTTTTGTTTTTATTCAATGAATTTTATTTTTATAACATAATACAAATAAGACAAAATTTAGGTACTTTATCCAATCCATCAATTTAATTTTTGTCCAATCACTAAGCAAATTTATAAACAAACATGAGATAAAATTTTTTATCCAATTCAATACTACGAAAATTGCACAACCAAATGCTACCTTATAATGACTATTGTTTTTATATCATTTAGTTTTTCCTGCTTAAATAAGAGCTTTTACGAGGGGTGAACAAATAATCTTATTATATTCTATATCTTCAAATAGCCTACTCAATTAAGTCAGTATTGGTTGGCCATCAAGATCATAATAGGCTTCAATTCAAATACAATTTTGAGGAACCTACCTCGCATTTGCTAGGGCATGGGTACAATCAAGGATGAACTTAGAATCTGTGCCTAAGGGTAGGGTTGACAAGCGGTTAGATTTAGAATTATATTAAAATTTCTTACATAAATTATGTATATAATATATACATTCACTATTTATAATTTTTTTTTCTTAAGCTTAGGAGTTAGGGGCCCCTCGACCCTTACTTGTGTTTGCCCCTAAGTACGACATCTCTATATGCTATACCCATTCTCAAACCTATACTCTAAGATATATAGGTTATAGATTCTAAAGTGTCATACATCAAACTTATATAAATTATTAGCTAATAATATAAATGCAAAGACTATATTTTTACCTAAGGGCTGGATGTGATTCCATTCGGTACGGTTAGTCCCTTTTACCGAATTGAACTTAATAACAATTCAAAATATTTTTTTAAGAAATTAAACCTAATTAAAACCAATTTGGTAAGATTCAATCCATGATTCAAATAATTTATATCAAATTTTTGTTAAATATTTTTATTTTCAATAACATATTTTTCCTTTTTATTAAACTTTCATATGTTTTTAGTTAATTTATCATGCATTTATCATGTATAGTAGTGCTTAGTAAAAAGTTGTACAAGATTTTAATAAACCTAACTTAATTAGATGAGTATAAAAGATTACATTCTAACAAACAATAATGAGGAGGGAGAAATATAGCTACTTGTTCAAAAAAGATATAAAGAAGACTAAAAAGACACACCAAAGGTTGAAAAAGAGACGAAAGATACATAAAAAATGCGATAGTCAGACTCTTAATTTGAAAACATATAAGAAAAGGATAATTTACAAAAGGATAATTTCTAGATATGAAATTTCAACGAAGTTCACTCAACTTTATTTTAGTAATTGACCTAGAAATAATATAAAGAATAATTAGATATAAAAAATTTAATGAAATCGATGAAGATTGATGGAAAAAATAAATAAAATGTACAAAACAAATGTGTGATTTTTTTTAACTAACCGGTTTGGTTTGATTCGCTTTTTCCAACCAAAGCACGAAACATTTATATATAATTGAGCTAAACTATGCATCAAATTGTATGAAAAGAAAAAAAAAAACAATTTTTCAATTTGGTTCACTATTCGATTCACATTTCGCGGTTTTCTTACCTAACCCTATTTTTATATTTTCAATTTACGTAGAAGAAACAATAATAAATAAACATCTAAACTATCCCAGATCCATCATTCATAAAAAATTATAAGTTATTTCTTACATCATTTCTTCTATCTCTCTCTTGTCACATTTATAAGTTTCTATCTCTCTCACATCTTTTCTTCCTCAATACAAACCTAACTTTTACTATTATTTTCCACCCCATTTATCTTACTTCATCCTTTTACTAACTATGCTTGCACTAATTATTTATTTATTGCCACAAAAAAGTTATACACACTAACTTCTCATTAAAAGTTGAAACTTTAATTTTTATCAATGTATTTTTTTCTCTTCTCTTGAATATTGAGACTTCAAGCGTCATATGTTTTTCTAACTTATACTAAATTTTCATCATGTTATCAATTTATTACATATTGTTTTGTTGAGATTACTCTTTAACATTATAGATATTAATTCATTTTCTAATTTGCTACTTAAACTTTGTTAATTTTTTCCATTATTTATTGAGCTATTTTGCTTTATTGAGAATGTTCTTTAGTATCATAGATTTTAATCTATAGAGGTTGTGCCTTCATGTAGTTTGAATGAACAGGATACTACATAAATATTAATGGTTCAAAGTGTTAAGAATTTATCTCAAAATTTTGATATTATTTAATTATAACAAAAAAAAATTTACAAATACCACATGGCATCTTATACTCTATAGATTTTATAAGATGAGTATTTTTAAGGGATACAGGATAAGTTTCAATTCTATACCCACTTATCCTAATTCTTACCATGTAACTTTTCTTACCTTCTCTCTTAATTATTTGTTATTTGTATTTGATTGTCATTGTTTATAAAGCTGTTATATTATGTTTTCACACTCTTGCAAAATCAACCCAAACCTTGTTATCCATTATGTCTTCCCTCTAAGACAAATCATTCATTACAACTCATTTTAGTAAGACGAACAATAATAACCTGGAGATCATACGTTTACATATAATGTTACCACAATCATGTATTTTTATTAATGTAACATTAATGTGTATAAAATCATAAATTGCATCATAAGCAATGGATAAGCTTTTTTCTCCTGGAAGCACAAATCATCTACATTATATGCATGATATTGTTATTTATCTAAGCATTTAACTTTTATGTAATAAATTATCCATTTGTCGTACATTGTCTTCATGGCCATGCCTTGTTAATTAACATAGATAATGTTTCCTTATATTAGAGAAGATGTCCCAAACAAAGGCTCACGCTTTCATTAGTTAGTGGGGCCCAAAATTTTTTTAATTAAAAACCTTGGCATGGGAACCACTAGCTACACTGTATGTCTATGATATCCAAATACAAAGCATGATGGTACAAGACCATGCTTGTATAAATTTATAAGACAATTATAGTAATAATTTTAGGAGATCTCAAAAGTAGTGTTTTAAATTGCATATATGCTATGATAATTAGAACAATAAAAAACCATGGTAACACTAACACTTCTTTATAACCATCCTCCTTAAAGAGCATAAAAAAATTTGTTAATACTTATAAGTCACGTATATATACTAATAAGTAATGTAAAATTGCCAATAAATTCGTTACATACAATAACCACATCAATTTGTTGATGGTTTATGTGAAAATACGAGTGGCTCTAAAAAATTACTACATGTTAAAATGTTATCCATAGTTGCTTACTACTCATTGGTATATGTTGCATATGTAAAGCATTATGTACATAGTGATTAAATTTCAAATGTTACTTAAGTATTCCCATTAGTAGGTTGTGACTCCTATAAACACCCACCATTCGATATATTATGATTTCTCATTTAAAACAAGTCGTTATTCTAATTTTCTAGATTTAAGTTTATATAGGGAAAAATATTGGATCAAAGTGAAAGATTTCTCGAGTTCATCTTTGTACATAAATTAGGTGTACATATACCTTATCCTTGAAGAGAAGGTTATCTTAAGTAAATTGTCTCTCCCAAAAGATGATAGCAACTAATTTTTAGCTTAGAATTTACTTGCTTGATCATCCATTAGATCACTCATTGAATTGATTATGTCATACTTTCTTAACAAGATTGCTTTGACACCTATGTTTGCCTTTGAGCCATGCATTTTGCATCAATACTTCAACATTATTTATCATCTTAGGGAAAGAAAATAATCGAACATTAATGTGAATTTTGAATGAAGACAAGAAGTTTTGGTGATGATGTCTAAATTACAAGTACCACATCATAAAAAATCTATTAGGTATGTCTCCAGATCCTTGTAGCCTCGATCCAAATATGAATATTAGTTGAACCATTATGAAATAGGAGTAACCTGGTATCACATTTACAGGTTGTTGTTGTAATAGAAATTACATTTCCTCGTTATTCCTTATAAAATGGATATTATGGTGTCAAGTTGCATTTTAGGCCCATAATAGCATTTCTATAAGGAACTCCTATTAAAAAAAATAATAATAATGGTCATTCATTGCTAAGACCTATAAATTGCAATGAGAGTAGAGGGCAAATGTTAATAAGCCACTTTGAACATGAGCCTCTAACATTAATCCAACCTTCTTAAAGTAAGGGCTAAGAGCAAAAGCCTAAGACCAACTTGTTCAAAGCCTTAACTAACCTTTGTAGAGCTTGACTGACCCCATCATGCTCTAAGCCAAGCTACTAGTAGTTGGATGACCTCACTAGAGCACAAATCGAACTCCCAAGAACTTGGCTAATCTCATCTAAAGACATTTTCTAAGCTCGTCTCTGTCCAATCCCTTGTAGTATGGGTCCCCAAGCCTATGATGCACAAACCTGACCAATAAGTTCAAAAGAAGACTAAGTAGGATTAACTTGACTAGATAAGAAAAATTCTTCAGGTAGCACATGTCTAGCTTAAGATCCTCTCTATAAAATCTAGAGTTAAAGAAAGAATCTGGGATCGTTTCCACATAGCTTACCTACCTTGCCTAGAAATACCATATAACCATTAAGAGTGAAGGATGCTCACCTATCTCTTTTGCTCTCTTTACACTCTTGTATATATAGACTCATATTGATTTAAGTATCAAAATAACTGTATCAAAACTATCTTTGGTGCTCCCTCTTTGGCATACGTCTGCTATTCATATAAGTTACCTCCAACCTCAACTACCTTACTCCAATTTCTCAATGTAATATCTTCATTAATCATAAAAAAAAAAATCTATAAACTTTACTCTTTAAACCTTATCAAAAAGTCATATCTAGGCTGTTACTGGCTTGAAGCCTAATAACTAAACTTAACCTTATACAAAATTCTAGAGAAGGAAGGATTAGGATTGACTATTCAATTCTACTAATTTAACTAGTAATTTTATTTTCCTCTTGAGACTAGACTATACATATTATATTATCTGAAGCGAGAAAATTATATATCAAGAATTTCATATAATTTCCATAAAAAAAAACACGGAAAATTATCATATATCTAAAGTTTCTTATGGACCCATCATAAAAATAATGACACTACAACTACAACACATATTTAAGGAAAGAGAGGACGCACGCTCGTACAATAAGCCAGCAGATCATGTTCTGCAAAATCTTAAAAGGATTTTCAGGGAAAATACAAACACCCAATTATTATTTTCTCAGAGAAGATCTGTCCTCCCAAATCAAAAGCTTTTGTCGACCCAGAAATATTTGACAGCTGTAGTAGGGCTTGGCGGGGACGTGAACGATAGGTCTGGTCTAGCCAAGCAACCATCAATGTCTTAGAACGTTAGTGATAGAACAACAAGAGCTGTTACACAATATACTCCAGTTCATGTCTACATGCCTCAAAGGATCCGTTGGATATCTGCTTGTCTGTGTGCTAGAGAGAGAAAAACCAGTGCACCCTTTTGGGACAAAAAAATAACACACAAAAATGGTGAGAGAGAGAGTATTTTATTGTATTCTCAATTTAATCAAAGGTATCTTTGATTTGATTATACAGGACAATGAGAGAAGACCAAATTATGGAATGGCAGTGCAGTGTCCTGAGGATACAGCAATATTACTCAATTTGGATATAATTCTAAATATGATTTTAAAAGTAGAATAAGAAAATGAATAATAAAATTAATCCAAATATGCACCGATATAATACGACTTCAGCATACGTGAATTGAATATACTTGGCAATAACACAAAAAGAAGGGTCATTGATGGGACAGTTTCAAATTTTCAATGGATTTCTTTTTTTCTTTTCCGTTCAAAATTTTCACGTGAATTTTGAAGTTGTTGAATATCTTACTTAAATGAAAATCCAAATGAAATATTATTTGCTTGCAAACTTATTTATAATTTCATTTTTTACGTTGCCGTGCTTTAATCAAACCTTTACTTATACTAACATTGTTGTATTTAATGTGTGAGCTCGAAAGAGCGCTACCTTCAACAAATTATCAAGATGAAAATTCATTTTTTATGGTGAGACAGAGATATGGAAGAATCTCAATTAATGTGAGACAAAACTTATACTTGTCTAACCAAATCATATACATATATTTCTCACGCATGGATTAAATTTATTTTCAGTAGAGGAAGATTAAATCAGTAAGAAGATGAACAAAAGTTGTAGGTGACGGCAATGATGATAAGTAGGTGGGTTTTATTTAATTGTATATACTAGTTTGTTAATTATTTATTCATAGTGTCGGTTTTATCCCGAAAATTCAACTATTGTTACTAGATGTACATGTTTAAATATTTATTTCAGATAAAGATTCTTTATTATTACTAACTCCTCTATTTTCTGGGGCCTTATTTTAATTACTCTTATAAACCTTCCTAAACATCCATAAGAGCAAGATAGAAGCTTCAGTTAAAACAGGTGGATATTTAAAGTCATCATCATGGTGTCCTACACTACTTTTGGAATTGACTTATTCGTCTTCCTTTTCGTTGAGTAATTGTTAGTTTTTTTTTTTTTGGTTAAAAATAGCACGTAATATAAACGTGTCCGCTAACATAATGCCGAAGAGCGTAATTTAAAAAACCCTAATATGCATTAAGGAAAAAAAAAATAACAAACTTGCATTCTCTTTTTATTTATAAGTTTAAGAATGAAGAGTGTCTATTATCAGTATGTGTGTGTGGGTGTTTTGTCTGAGTGAGTATGTCGTTGGGGGTTGGGGGTGGGGTGGTGGCGGTGGCGGGGGTGGTGGCCATGTATGCAAGCAATGGAAGCATGACGTAAAAATGAAAATTTACAGGTAGAAAAAGGGCCTATATGGTGGGACATTTCTTTAAAAAAAAAAAATTGGGTGAAGAAGGTCCACAAAACCACCACAACATGGGTCCTCCAATGGACCATTTTCCTCTCAATTATCATGTTCATTTATTGCACTGAATTTTCTAGAAACAACATCTAGTGGAATTAACTTCATCCTAATTACATCGACCGAGGGCTTCAGTTGTGGAATCTGCAAAATAATATTTTATTGGTAAAATATATACGGAAAAACTAAATCAATTTTTGGAGGTAAATTTAAATAGGAGATCTAACTTTTAAAACAGCAACAACATAAAACAGATCGTTCCACTCATTGATCATGATAGTAACCATTCACCATCCATCACCTTTATTTTTAAAATGACAAAAAAAAAAGACGAAAAACCTAATTCAGTCACATAACCAATCACGAGCCAATCGATTTTCTCACACTTCATCCCCCTCCCATCAAGTGGATCTACAAAATAAAAATAAGACAAACTATATAACTAGAATTGTCTCAAAAAACTCCTATGCTTAAGTCAATTGAGGGCGCAAGGGTATTGGACTAAGTAAGAAAGTAGTAACAACCATCAACATAGGAAATGGAGTATCAAAATCAAGATCCAAAATCTTTACTACATCAAAAATCCTCTATCATCTCATGTCTAACTCAGTTATGCCTTTTAGGGCATTCTTCCTTCATAAGCCTTTCAACCTGTGACAATAATGTATAATGTCTCAACCTTCTCTAAAATTATGGCTGCCAGCAACCATCAATCTCTAACAATTAGATCATTAGTAACCTCTCTGCTTATGCATCTCATGTTATGGTTTACCAATCTTACTCAATAAATTAACTTTTATCTCTTCTGTCAATAAGATGCCCTTACTAGTGATCATCATCTCCCTAGGTACATGAAATAAAAATGGTAAAAAACGGAGTAGGATCACATCTTGGCCTTTTATCTTAATCTTAACATTGATACATTTTAAATCGTAAACAAGAAACGTGAAATCTAAAATATAAAATCTTATCAATTTCCACCACTCATTTAAAATTAATATAGATGAGTTCTCAAAACACGTAGCCTTATAAAGTTCTTCCAAGTTCATCAATAGTCTCATAAGACAACATTTTCCATGTTAATCACATCACCATCAAAGCCCTCTCATAAAGCTATGCCTATTCATAATTCCTCATGCGCTCCTCTTGTCGATCGAAAGCCTTCTTCAAGCCTATTTGCACAGGGAACCCTTGCTCTCGCACTTACCAGATCATTAAATTCATGCAATTATCAAGCATCAATATAACTGTATCTTTAGTATAAGAATCACAAACTCTAAAAATCTTTGATCTCTTAACATTGTCTTAATACCAGTAAGTTTATGTGGAACACGAGACTATATAAGAAATATAACAAGTAACGAAATATGTGTCGTGTCTTTTTTTCCGAACCATAATTTGGTATGGAACAATTTAAAGTGATTCGCTAAAGACATATGGGTTTGGTGATATCATTGTCAAATCGTTTCAACATCTTCTTCATATATCTCTGTAGGTTAATCATAACCACCTGGATTTCTAAACCTAGCAAATCTTTCTCCGAATAATCTTCTTGGCTGCACATAGATATCCTCAATATTTTATTCCACAAAATTAACAGTATTCATTGCAATATACACAGTTTGATGCTGATTTCATGAGTACGAATAAGTAAAGACTAAAGATGCTATGAATCCCATTATCTCAATACAATAAAAGATCAACCCATTGATATTAGTAAAATAATTACTGGATAAGGCTCCCCAAACATGCAATACAATAATAATAAATGGTGGTGAAAATGAATGATTGATTTTACTAAACACAGACCCGTAATTGATGGTTTCTTAAGGATCAAAGTAAGGGTTTGTATGGCCCATACAATGAACTTTTTGCCGGCAAATTTTCACCTAGGTGTAGGTGATTGAAAGCAAATGTTGGATCCATTAAGACTTTTAGGAGTAATAATTCTTGCCGGACAACCGGAGAAGTTAAAAAAAAAGATGAATATGGCCAATGGCAATGGAGTCAAAAAGGAAACTAAAGTTGGATCGTCTCACCTCTCTCTCATGTAGTACATCCCACTGGTCGTAATGCAATCGTCAGCACCTCCCGACATACTTGTGAAAAGTCTCGTCTTGAATCATGCGAAAATTACATTTCAATTTTCTCTTGAAGGATTCCTTAACAGGTGGTTTGGGGTATCTTTTTATATCTTTTTAAGACTGATATTGTATTTTACAAAATTGCTGCGAAATGCAAAGGTGAAAAGTTTTCTTCAATTAGCTCATGGACAAGTTCCACGCGTCCGATATCATTTTCCATGTCAAAATTATGATGGAAAATAACAATGGTTGCACCGATAAGAGATTTATCAAAATTAGGACAGTAAATAAAATGAGCCGCTGTGGAACTACTTGAGTTTGGAGTGATTTGTGATCCACTTATAAATATGCTAAACTTAAAATAAAATTCATTACTTTAAGCTAGCCATGCTTGATTGCCCATTTAGATGCACAAGATGGCTCACAAGCAACAAAACGTGCTCTTTTGTACTATTAATAAGTTGATATGCAAGGTTTATATTTATACATATAACTACATTATCAGTCTTTTTTAATATTTTTTCCAAATATTTAGGTTCAACTCAAATTTTGAGTTAGAGCATTTAGGTTTTTGAGCTTCAATTTAAACTCGAGGTCAATTTGTTGAGGCTTGATAATATAAGCAAGATTTAAGATGAGTTCAAGTTTTAAATTCCTTATCGAGCTCGATACAAGCTTGTTACTTTCTGACTCATTAAAAGTCTGCAGTTATGGCAAATATTATTGAGTTTATTTTATTTTGGAAACCAAAGAAAATGATTAAACATTGATGATATGATACGCAATGATTTAATCAAAATATTATTTGATAAAGAGATTTAATTATATGAGAACCGATTCATAGTAGTTTCTGGTTCACACATTTTTTATTATGTTGAATGACTAATAACTGTCGCTAGACGATTGTCTTAATTTATATTTAAATAGACATTACCTTCAAGTATAAAAACCTAGAGGCTATAGCACAATTAATGGAAACAAAGTTTTGACAAAAAAATTTGTCGATATTTATATCGGAGCTAGAATAAATTAATCCAAAATAATAAATTGCAAACAATTTATCTTATCACATAAAATATATTTATAGTTAAGTATTTTTTAAAAGTTATGTATTTTATTATTGCATTTTCGTGTAAAAGTAGATGGAATTTATTAATTCATATTTAATTACTATTAAAATGTTCATAGCAATTGAAATGATACAAAATTTGTTAATTCCATATTCAATTACAAATGAAAAGTTCATAGCATCATTAATTTCATATTTAATTATTATACAATTGAAAAGTTATGGCAATTAAAAAGTTCATAGAATGAAAAGTCTCTTTCATTAATTTTAGTTAATGTTAAAAAGAGATCAAGGTAGAGAAAGAGTTCTATGGTAATTTTCTATTTAAAGAAACACCAAAAGATAGAGATATAACATTTCGCTTCTTAGTTTTTCCTAATTATCTAGCAATAAAAAAGATTAGAATTTGTTCTTATTAATATGTATGTGGATACCGCTAGAGAGACTACGTTTGGAGTCCTTATGATGAACACATTTTGAAAATAACAAATCGAATTCAGATTTCATTTAGACTCCATCCCTCGAAGGAAATAGTGCTTCTCATTAAGGAAAAGGTAATTTTATAATCTTTTATTGATATATATTCTATTGTATATTACATGCAGATTCTAGAATAGGTTTTATAATGAAATTTTATTTCCGCTGCGTTCTTTCTAATCTATAAACAAAACAACATCATGAAGGAAAATATCATTAGTAGCTTCAATGCTACTTAAAGTTTTATATGCTTCATAGCAATATGTCATGAAAATAATCAGGTCAGAGTATTTATTTAAAGCAATATTCAAACCCCATGTAATCCCCTACAACTCAGCCTCAATAGGTGATGCAACTACTATAGGTTTTGCAAATCCTTAAATAGATGACTTCAGCTGTTGAAAAACAATCCCCCAATGCCTTCAACACCATCCTCAATTGGTACCGAAGCATTAATTACTATAAATACAACATTTTTAGTGACGGAACTACATGAAAAAAATAACTGATAAAAGTATTTTCATTCGCTTCCTCATTGCATAGGATTTACTTGTCAAATAATCAGCTGATAGTAGCTTTACCCATTCTATCCAACTATAAGCTTGATTATTAACCGGGTTAAAGAGCATGTTATTTCATCTCTTCCATATTGCCATGAGTAAAAAGAAAATCTAAATCCCCATGATACTATGAACTCTTTCCTATCCTACTTTGTTATTTTATAATTTTGCGTAATTCATTCATGGAAAGGGTTTTGCAATGATACGAGGAAAGATGAGGAGTTATTTATGATCATTTGATTCCTCTTAATTTATGGGCAATCTTTGCGAATGTTGTTAGATGTTTTAGCCACACTATGACAGAATAAGCATTGCAGGGAAGTAACCATACCCTATTGCATTAGTGAAGATCTTGTAGGTAAAGCATTGTGGAATAAATGCCAAAAAAAGAACTGAATTTTTGGAAGGACAGACAATTTCCAAATCCATTCCCAATTGTCTACAATAGTCGTTTCTTGCATGGTTTCTTATTCTTCTTTCAATTTCAAATATGCGCTCTTCATTGAAAACTTATTATACCCTTGGTAGCAGGTGTAATCCTAGTAATCACATTTCCAAGTTTGTTTAATAAAGGTTGAGAGAGTAGAAACACAATGACCCCTTTCTTCCATTACCAAAGGTCTGCATTCCAAGTATCATAAACTATTAAGGATGTATGATTTTGTATCAAAGGACCTATGAAGAATTCTCTTGGAATTCCTTCAGTAACCCAATTATGATACCAAAAGGATAATGCTTTCCCATCTCTAATATTTCTTCGAGAACGTTTCTCTATAAATTTCATTCTTCATAGACTTTTCTAGCCAAAATTGTGCTCCATTTCATTGTACCTTTCTTAACACAATGCTTATATTTCCATTAAAGGAGTTTTGGCTAGAATTTCTAAGCTTGTAAACCTTCCCAAGCTAACTTTGTAATTGTTGCTCTTTTCCTTCCTTGAGTCTTTCCTAATTTACCCATTATCATTAATTTTAGTTATTTATACTTTTATGTTATTAGTTTATTATTTATAAAAATTAACCAAACTAAAAAGTATTTTTGAAGAAAGTAGTTATTTTAGGAAGTAGAAATGATCATTCCACTTAAGGTGAGTGGATACTTTCATTGTACCCTAAACCTTACAATACCGTACTCAATTAGATAGGTTATAAGCAAGTATTAAACTACGATTACAAGGTGGGTTTTGTATACAATTTTCTAAATCCCACCCCTATAAGGTAGGCAATGGGTATAACATCTCTAAATTTTATACCTACTCTTAAACCTATACTCTAAGGTATATAGGGTACAATATTCAAGAGACTCTTGTACCCACCTATGGAAATTATTAAATAATAATAATTGTAAAACGATATTATATTTATACCTTTTAAGTCTACTAGAAGGGAAAGAGAAAGAAACTAACATATGCATTATAGCCCAACCTCATCGTTCATAACAAAGCTTAAAAATCTTCCTTCTTTACTTCATTCACTTCTCTCATCTCATTTTTCTATATCTATTCTTGGTCTCTTTTATCTTGTTTCTTTGTGCTAATTTTACCTTTACTTATATGTTTTTTTATCTAATGTTATACTTTTAAACTTGCTATAATATATTTGGTGTTATTTACTAATTGATTTTAAGGTCTAAACATGTAGAAGGTATACCTTCTTCATATATTTCGTTACTTTTGTTTCGTATTTTTTTTTTTTGTTCCAAATCAGGAGGAATGACTGAGTATTTACAAGCTCTTAGGCTTGATAATACCCGTAAAGGAATTTTACTCATTCCATAATTATCTAGAATGAGCTTGTAAAGGGCTTAAGGCCAGTAACTTTCCTCATGGCGCATAAGCTTACCTAAAAAAGGTTGGAGGTAGATTAATTGATCTAATAGTCTCTATTTCGAGCCCACCAAGCCAAATTTCTCTGAATTATCCCAAAATAAACCGAACTCCTTAGACCTTTCCACTTAGTAATAGTCATGTCCAAATAAATATTGAGATTAGCCTCATAATTAATATAATAAATTTTCAACCCTCTACATTTTATCCCTTGACCAAAATTTTTGGACGGAGTATAAGAATTGTAGGCATCAATTACTTACTTTGAATAGCTAGGTTGCTACTCAATGCAAATGCACTGTAAATTAGCTATACTACTACCAAGTGTGCTCACTTAGCTAGAGATTTTATATTAGTCTAGCAGCAACACTTTAAATTTATTTATTATATAACTCTGTATGCAAATCTACAATACCATTTAATTGTGCACGTCACTTTAGACTTGCTAGAGTAATATTCCCCGAAAGGTGATAATTCTTCTTTAGTGGAGCCTTAAAAGAAATTCCTATTAGAAGCACTTCAATGCAATGGCAGAATCATATATTCAACATAGATAATTGGGAATGATTGACTTGTAATACTTTACACCGTGACTTATTGTGTTAAGGTTCCATCAAAATGGAGATGCATGAGACTATCTAATCACAAGTTGCTTTGTCAAATTGGTTTCTCTTACCAATTCTCATAGATCTCATTATTTCCTCAAGCCAACTTTTTTTTTCCTAATTGAGCCAGTCATTGCAATCGAGTATGTCGTTTTTTTTTTCTTTAACTATTATAATGAAATTCCAAACATGGAAAGAGGCCATACATGACTCCTTAATCCACTATCCCCTTCACTAATTAGGATGAAAATAATGACTCCCAATCTTTTTCAAATCCTTTACTATCAAACCGGTTCATCAACAAATCTTTTTCTCTCTCTCTTTTTTTTTTTTTAAGTTTATCTAATTATCCATCTCGAACTTCAAAATTATTATAGCATAAATCTTCTGAACTCCTCTATGAATATCCTTTTACTAAAACTTCATTCATGATAAGACATCTCAACTTCAACTCCTCAAGCCTAGGCAACGCTTTAGTATATTGGCTCCCATGCCTCATGACCAAGAAATGCCCTAACATCTACATCTTACATCATTGCCACTTTAAAGTGCGGGATGTCTTCAATTAAGTTCGCCAAAAGGTGACTTCTACAATTAAGCAATAATTAACCAAACATCGTTGTTGATAGTAAGAGCATGGAATCTTAAGCGCGTAATGAAAGGACGAGCTTGTATAATGCAGAATGGTAAGAGCATTGCCTCCCAAGCACATTACAAGTTATCACAACTAAGTAGTCGAGTAATAGGAAATAACCCTCTCGACTAATGAAAGAGAATTATCAATCTCAAATAATGAATGCTATTATTGTTGCTTTAGCATGATCAGATATGTTTTTGATAGAGATTGCTTAAATATTATTACTACGTGTGAGAGCTTTTGCTCCGATGCGTGAGATGATTCTAGAAGCTCCTTAGGTCACAATAATCTAAGTAGCCTTATGTTCATGATAACCCTCTAAGTGGCTCCCTAGATCATAGAGCTCAAGTAACTTTAAATACAATGAGCTCAATGACCTATGAGAATGCCAATTATAATAACTTTCGTTGTTGATGTTAAATAAAGGCATCACCTCCTAAGCACACAATGATTTATACATGCTCAAATGACTTCTATTACCAAGAGAACTTCAAGTAGCATTATGAAACAAGACGGCATAACAAGTTCAATAGAGTACATAGTTTCCTCTAATGAAGGAACAATCACTTGAGTTGTCACTTAGTCTCAACGAGACATGTTAATAACTGGGGAGGAGCGATATCAATAGGTGCAATGCACTACTCATCTCCATATACACTTGAGTAAGTATCACACCAACATAAGAACTAATGATACGAAGTCTTGAATGAACACACGAACCCAGTATCATGTGTAACCAAAGGGGTGGGTCTAAGCCACAAGATAACTTGAGAAGTAAACGATAGTCGAAGGTGAACAGGGGATCTCGTGTACCAATGATGGATACATTAATGCCTCACATGAGCTTAGGTCATACTTGATAGGACGTATAAGTATGGCCAGAGATCAGTCACCACTAGTTCATGCTCAAATGGGCTAGATAAAAGTAGCTCAAGAGTAAGTAAGAGAACACTTAGCTTAAGAGAGGGTGAAAAGTTCGGTATATTCTCTTTGCAACTGTTACATTATATGACTATTTATAGTAAGAAAAAAAAAGTGAATCCCTATTTGCTAAATACAAGGAAAATAATTTATAAGGAAATACGAAATTGTGCGTAGCGAGCATCATTTGTCAGAAAGGACAGGACGGTTGTAAAAAAGGACAAGACCGTTGTAAAAAAGGACAAGACCGTTGTAAAAAAGGACAGTGCGCATACATTTTTACTTTATGATTTTAATAATAGTGTGATCCGAGCAGGGGTAATCCTTTGTTCAAGTCTATTCGGCGTCAAAAGTTTGGCACCCTAACTACCAGGGCTGGACTGGGGTTAGCTCAGGGATGGCTCCCAGTAGGGTCAGCCTTGGATGGTCAGCTCCTAACAATTATTAGCTCGACCTCAACACCATGGAGATTGTTGTATTCAGATTTGGCACTTGGACTAATGCACAGTGGAGGGTTCTATTGTGCATGTCGGCTGTCCACCTCAGCAATACCTTGGATAGTATGGAGAGTGAAGTAACTTGGCAGATTGAACTAAGAGAAGCACTACTCCTTGGCACTTAACTTACCTCAGATAACTCAACGGACCACCTAAGAGAGCCTTCGCGCTCGAGAGCATGTAATCGGTCCTTAATCCCTATCATTTCTTCTAGTCTGTTGGAGATTTAGGATCAAATCTGGTTCAGGTCTAGGTTTCTCATCTTTAGGAGTGTAAGGTTAGAGCTAGGTAATGTTGAAAGAGTCCAAGACTACATATCCTTCAGGTAATTCAATCCTATAGGCGTTAGGATTTATGTTTTCAATCACTTTGAAAGGTCTATTGGCTTTGGGAGACAACTTATTCTTCTTCAAGTTTAGGAACCGTTCCTTGCTTAGGTAAATCCAAACTAAATTTCCTGGTTGAAATTCTCTCTTCCTTCGTCCTCAGCTTCGTTTCTCAAGCTTAATATTAGCTCATCCCAGTTGCTCTACAACCTTTTGGTGTATGGCTTTGATAGCCTCAACTCTCCTGACGGTTGGCTAGTCATCATCAAGCATCGGCAGAGGTGCTTAGTCTAATGGCAGTTCAAGGTTAAACCCATAGGCAATCTCGAATGGGGACATGCTTGTTATACTATGGCCAGTCTTATTGTATACAAACTCAATGATTGTTAAGTACAAATCCCAGTCGGCTATGTTTCATCTGACAGCAACCCACAATAAAGTTTCGATGGTTCTATTGACAACTTCTATTTATCCATCTGTTTGTGTGTAGTAAGATGTGTTGTATAGCAACTTGGTTCCCATTCGCCATTCGCCTCCACAATATTCTCTAAAAGTGGCTCATGAACTTGGGGTCTCGGTCTAAAACAAAGGTCCTAAGAATTCCATACAACTTGGTTACTTCCTGCAATAAAAGAAAAGAGGTAGCCAAAGCATCATTATTTTTGCAACTAGGCACAAAATGTGCCATTTTGCTAAATCGATCCACAACCACCATGATGGAGCCCTTCCTTCTGGACGTCATCGGCAGTCCTAACATGAAGTCCATACTTAACTTAGACTGTGGTTTGGTCAAGATCAGTAAGGGTTAGTAGTATCCTTCCTCATCGACTCTTCGCTTTTTGGCAGGTCGCTCGCTTTTCAGCAGGTCGCACACTTTTCTAGCATGGATTGGACATCTCTCTTCATCATTTGCCAAAAGAATTTAGAGGATAATACCTCATTAGTTCGGTATTGGTTAAAGTGTCCTATCAATCCCCCTCCATGCACTTCGCACACTAGCAATTCATGCATGGAATACGTGAGGACACATAGCCTTCTCTTCTCGAATAAGTATCCATCCTCCCTATGATAGTCATCTAACGTCTGTCCTTCCTCATAATGGGTATAGATAGGACCAAAGTGTGGGTCCTCAACATACAATTTTTTTATGGTTGAAAAACCAAGTAGCTTTGTCTATAGTTTAGTCAGGAAGGTATGTCGTCTCGACAGGGCGTCAGTTACTACATTGTTCTTTCCGTTCTTATATTTTACGACATAAGAAAAACCTTCCATGAACTCAACCTACTTGGCTTGTCTCCGGGACAACTTTGGTTGGCTTTTTTAAATATCTTAAGGATTCATGATCGGTGTAGATTACAAATTCCTTGGGCAGCAAATATTGTTGCAATACTGTTAGGGCTCGAAATTAAGGAATAGAACTCCTTATCATTGATTGAATAGTTGAGTGTGGCTCCTTAAAGTTTCTCACTGAAGTAAGCAATAGATCGGCCTTCTTACATCAATGTAATTCCTATGCTTAGTCCGGATGCGTCACACTGTACTTCAAATACCTACTCGAAGCTTGGCAAAGCTAAGACGGAGGCTATAGTCAGCTTCTCCTTCACATTCTCAAAACTCTTCCTCTCTTACTCACCCCATCTGAATTTAACATTCTTCTTTGAGGGTTTGGTAAGTAGAGCCACAGTCATACTGAAGTTCTTGATGAATCGGTAATGGAACAATGCCAGGCTGTGGAAACTTCTCACATCAGTAGAACAGATCAGCTTAGGGTATTCTATGATTGCTCTTATCTTCTCTTCATCAACTTGGATGCCACCTCTGCTCAAAACAAAACCTAAGAAGATTACCTCAAAATAACAAAAATTGCACTTCTTTAAATTGGCGTAGAGCTATTCAACTCGAAGTTTTGCAAGTACTTGTCCAAGATACTCTTAATGGGTCTCTAGGTCGGGAATGTACACTAGAATGTCATTAAAATAAACTACGACAAACCTTCCTAATAATTCTTGGAGCACATGATTCATAAGTCACATGAATGTGCTTGACGTATTGGACAATCCAAATGGCATTACAAGCCATTCATATAAACCATGTCATGTCTTAAATGCGGTCCTCTACTCATTGTGATGGGAATTAAGCTACGGGACCTCTAACCCGCAGCCGAGCTTGAGGACTAGAGAGGCTTATACGATGAATCCTTATGTTCCAAACAATGCCTGCCCAGGCTAAGTACTTACTTGTCGAGTCATCTTTAATGATGTACCGAAAGATCGCTCTTTATTCTATATTATGCTAAGTTGATGACTACTTTAATGCCAAGCCGACTGATCACTCTGCATCATCCTTACTGAGAGATCGAGAGACAGAGAATCCGAACTAACTAAGCCATTCCTACTTAGACAAGCCTACCCGTTCATACCTTTTGTCCACATCCCCTAACAACCTTGCCAATGTAGCATCGCCATGTATACAGTATCGTATGAATAATCTATATCACGAATGATTAATTTCTTTGTATATTCATTTTTACCCTCTTGTATCGTGTACATTACTTCTTCAGGAAATGCTCTTATTATCTTTTCCCTTTTGAGTAAGTTACCCTAACTCACAGGTATAAATACCTTTGTACTTATAGCTATAGGAGATTACCTTTAATACACTTGAGTACTTTCTTCCTTACATAAACACTGGTTGTTTACTCTCAACATCACTCTTATGCTTTCCCTTAAGCAAGTTTAGGTGGTGAATAACCTCACTAGATGGATTCGTGCATCATATTGAATTGTACCATGAGTCTTCAGAAGTTCCTTTGGTGCGTCATATCCTCTAGAACTATTCGTGGGTTTTTGCTTATTGTTCCATTCATCTTTATCGCTCTTTTTGTATCTTTCCCCATTAACCCTTTTTCAAGCTTTCTGCATACTTGGACTTATCCAGCGACCAACCTTATCTGTTCTTAATTATGATTCGCACCACATTGCCTTTATGCATTCAAATCCGATGGTACCTAGCTTTAAGGTCGATTTTAGAGAACACTCTTGCTCCACTTAATTCGTCTAACATGTCATCAAGCCTGGGTATGAGATACCAATACTTGATGGTGATTCAATTGATCGCTCGGCTATCTACACACATCTTCCAAAACCCATTTTTCTTTGACACTAATAAGGCTGGTACAGCATAAGGGCTTAGGGATTTGCGCACATACCCTTTCTCTATAAGGTCGTCTACTTACCTCTATAACTTAATAGTTTGTTTGGGGTTTAGCTATAAGCAAGCTTATTTGGCAGTACGGCTCCTGGCTGTAAGTTAATTGCATGCTTGACACTTCGAATTGGGGGCAGATAGCTCTTTTGGAAATAGATCAACAAATTCCTTCAGTAGGGTTTTTACTTCGATCGATAGCTCTTCTTCCCCGGTTCTCATCTCTACAAGCCTCCGACAAGCAGATAAGTCGATCCCTCCAGCTCCATTTCTCTTTTTAGTTTGACTCATGTCAATACCAAAGCCTCCTTCTTCAGGGTTCGACTAAGTTGGGACTGCATGACTTTTACCTGCTTGGCAATCATGGGACTCAGTTTCAACCTTCTTCCTTCCTGCTCCACGAAACATGTGTTCCTCCTGCCATCATACATAACTACTCGATCAAACATCCATGGTTACCCAAGTAGAATGTAGGACGTACTCATGGGCAACACATCACAAAGCACTTCATCTTGATACTTGCCAATGCAAATCTGCACAAACACCTGTTTGCTCACTTATCACTAATCTAATGAAGCTTGGAAGGTTTCAAGTAGGGTAAGGTTAGCAATTTTAGCTACTGGACCATAAATGCAGAGGCTACATTGGTGCAGCTGCCATTGTCTACAATTAGCGCACATAGCAATTCATTCACCTTACACTCGATATGGAAGAGATTTTCTCTTTGTTTGTCTTCGGGTACAGGACTGACACTCATTGTCCTCTTCAATATTAGAGCGGTCAGCATTAAGTTACCTTCCTCATTATAGACGACTTCCTCATCGGATGGCTTAGCTTATCTATCCTCTTTCAGCTCCTCTACTTCTTCATCAATACTGTTGACCTTAATGGTTGGTGCCTTGCCTCGGATCACCATCGTTTGCTTGTTCAAACAGTAAGCGGCCATATGTCCAAATCTTTAACATTTGAAACACTTGATCTCACTCATCTTCCTCCCTAAACTCTAGCCCTTCTCAAACTTCCTCAAGGGTTCCTTCTCCTTGGCTCTAGTGGTCGGAACGGGTTGGGTCTCGACAACTTTACTTAGTTTCGTTCAAATTGGCCAGCTGAAAATAGTTCGGCTACTTCCTAATTGGCTAATAGGGGGTTGGAATCTTCCTGTTCGATGCCTTTCTATCCTCTAGGTGGCTCGAATTGCATCATCAAGTGTTCTAACATCTAGGGTTTCCAAGACATCTCCAATCTTAGACTTCAATCTGCCAATGAATCGATACACAATTCGGTCTTTAGGTTCTATGACTTTGCATCGGATCATTAGCATCTAGAATTCTTTAACGTATGTGTCCATACTCCATCCTCCTTACATCGGTTCTTACAGTCTCTTGAAGGCATCCTGCAGATAATAGCTTGGCGTAAACCTTCTCCGCATAACTCTCTTTATATCATCCCAATTCCTAATCTGTCATTCTCCTTCCCTTCTCCTAGTAGCTTGTAAGTTCTTCCACCATAAGGGGGCATAACCAGTGAAATCCAACATAGCAAGTCTAACTTTTGCATTATCAAGCACTTCGTAGCATTCAAACTACTTTTCAATCTTATCAACCCAATCTAGGTAGTCTTTGGCATCACTATTACCAGAGAAACTTAGAATACGCATCCTTAATCTTTTAACTCTAGGGGCTCGTGCATTTCTTTCCTCAAGCTCGTAGTACTCTATTACCTCATCATCTCCTTCTACTTCCTCCTCAATCTCTTCAAGCGCTAGCCTTCGTCTAGCATCCCTAACAATTCCTTTGACTCGGGGTGGGCGAACTGGGACATTAACTCAACCAAACTGACCATTGCCTCGCTGCTGCTATTCACATTCTCCAGTAGGCTATTTCTAGCTCATTGTCTGTCTTCTTGGATAACAGTCACTAGGCTAGCTACCAAGTTGGTAAGCCTATCCAAGTGGTCAACCATTGATTGAGGTGAGAAGCTTCCTTCTTGTCTTTGGCCATGTCGAGTACCACTTTTTTGGTTTCCCAAAGTTCCTTACATGCTTAAATCTAACATTGATGTTTACTTCTCAATAACAATTTCACAACAAACACACAGTCAACTACACTCTATTTTAGCGTATAAAAAATAAGGGAAAATAAAATACAAAACACTTCTCAACTACTAAACTTCAAAACTAACAATAGAACCACTATCACAGGGAAGTAGTAACAAACTATTAAAAAAACACAGTAGCAAAATCCAACTTCGAACATAGCCAGGCTTCGATACCAAGATGATACAGACTCATAGATGAACACATAAACCCAATATCACACATAACCAAAGGTTTGGGTCCAAGCTGTAAGATAGCTTAAAAAGTAAATGATAGTCGAAGGTGAACAAGGGGTTCCTGTGCATCGATGATAGATATGATGCACCATTGCCTCACACGAGCTTAGGTCACACTTGATATGACACACAAGTATGGCCAGAGGTTACTCGCTATTAGTCCACACTCGAATGGGATGGATAAGAGTAGCTCAAGAATAAGTAAGAGGACACTTAGCTCAAGAGAGGGTGAAAAGTTTAGTGTATTCTTTTGTATATTCTCTTTGCGGCTATTACATTTTGTGACTATTTATAGTACCTTTTTAAGGCAAGTTTTACATTACAAATAATTACAAAAAAATGAATCCATATTTGCTAAATACAAGGAAAATAATTTACAAGGACAATACGATTGTCAAAAAGAACAGTGTGCATACCTTTTTACTCTATGATTCTAACAATAGTATAATCCGAGCAGGGGTGAGTCTCTATTCAGGTCTGTTCGGCTTCAAAAGTTCAGTACCCCAACTACGGGGGCTGGATTGGGGTTGGCTCAAGGACGACTCCCAATAGGGTAGGCCTCGGATGGTCGACTCCTGATAGTTATCAACTCGGTCTCAATACCATGGAGATTGTTGTATTCAAATTTAGCACTTAGACTAGTGCACAATAGAGGGTTCGGTTCGGCACATCGGCTGGCTACCTCACCAATGTCTTGGATAGCATGGATAGTAAAGTAGCTCGGCAGATCGGACTGGGGCAAGTACTACTCCTTGACACTTAACTCACCTCAGACAACTTGACGGACCACCTAAGAGAACCTTCGAGGTCAAGACTGTGTAATTGGTCCTTAATCCCTATCAACTAATCTCATTCCCCTTTCCTTGACTAGTACATTAATGACAAGAGCAACATCAACTACTGCATGAAGATCCATTTGTTTCTTTAATGTCATCATCATCACCATCATTGCCATCTTCTAAATATACCAAGGATTCCTTATAATCCACTAAGTTTAGATCACCATTGTCAGCCTCAAGAGTCACTCAGGCTACCCTTCATGTCAAATAGGGAAAGCAAGCCCCCTGAAATGTACTACAAAGGAACTTTGCCTAAGAGCTCAACAAATTTTCATGGTTTTCCATTAGAAACTGAAGCAATAGTAATGCTAGTTTAACCTCAGCTATGTAACTTCAAAATGTTTGACAATGTCTTCAAATGTTAGAGTTACTCTCTCAACTAAGTAATAAACATGTGGGTTTGAGTACTCCATTAAGGGATGATGGTATAGCATGATCCCTTTTGGCTTATATACAAGAACCATTATCGGGCAAAAGCAATGATGATATGAAGGATCCTACACCTGCCACACTTCCATCTAACTCATTACAAGAACTACATTTGAGAAAAAGTAGTAATGGCATGAAGGATCCTAGCCTTCTTCAAGAAAGCCACATACTTAGGCTTTACGACAATGTACTTTACTTAATAGCTCCATCTTGATGAAAGCAATTTCTTGAGAAAAGAAAATTAGCAAATTGAGTATGTCAAAGAGGTAACTCCCACTTCTCATTCTAAGAGTGGAACAAGTTTTCTTCGATGGTGAAACAAGTCTTTACTCTAAGCTCTCTATAAACAAAGCTCTTGATGTGTAAAGCTTATTAGGACTTATTGCTCAAAAGGCTCACTATGTGCAAATCATACTGCTCTTGGGGTTCACTGTACTCTAAATCTATTCTCTCAAGGCCTGCAGCACTTAAGGCCTATCAAATCTTCTTTGATGGTGATCCTAAAGTCCCTTCAAGTCTCATTATAGGAAAGGATTGCTACGCACGAGCCTTACCCTACTCGAGGCCTATTAGGGTCTTATGCATTCATAGCTTATTGTATAAGATGCTCACTACGCTTAAGGCTTCTTCATGTAAGTTTGCTACACCTAAGGCTTATTTGCTGGAAGTCAATTCCTTACCTAGGAACCATTTAACCTACTTTGATTCTTGAAGTAGATATTAAGGTTAATGAGGGTAATTAATTATGATACTGTACCTACAAGAATAATGGAAGAAGTTAGTGAGACATGACATACATGGTATTCCATGGAAAAAAGAAAAAGAAGAATGATTGAAGTGGAAATCCAAGTGGTGGGAGAAGGCCTACCATACTTGTAATTATGTTGAATATTGACTATCTTTTCATGACATCTTTGGAAACTTTGGATACTCCATCGCAAAAATAATAGCCTACCATACTTCCATTCCACTCTTATGTACGAACCACAATTGAGGAGAAGTGGTAATAGCATGAGGACTCTAGTCTTCTTCAAGAGTTACGTACTCCGGCTTCTCTATAATGTATGCTACCCAGTCATCCCATTCAGAGGTAGATCCTTCAGGAATGATAATTGAGTATTAAAAAGAGGTAGCTCTCTCATTTCATTTCTGAAACGCAATACCGAATCTCCCGTGACGGCATCTTTAGAATCAACACAAGACTTGCACTTGATAAATCAGAGACCACTATCAAGGTGAGGTGTTATGTGGACTTCTTGACATTTAGCTTTATCCCAAAACGTGTCTTCAAAAATAATCTCGTCCAACCACTTGTCCCAATGATGTAGGACTGGTGATAGGCATTTATCTTGATGGACCAACAAGTCTTTCACCTTCACGGCCTTTATTCTTCAACTTAGACTAGTCTTCATCTCTTTTGCCAGTAAAGCACCAAAATCGCTTTATTCTCTAAGTAGAGAAACTAAGCTTAGCAAATTGCAAGTTACACCACTATTGCTAGTATGAGTGGAATTCATTACTAAATAACACGAGGACTTTGTACAATTTGAAGAGCTACAATTTCAATTATGGATGCCACTCCATTCTATTTCTTGTAATAGAAAGAAACAAGAGAAAAAGGAAAATATGAATATCATAGCAAGCCTCCCAAAATGCAATAAGAATGATGTGGACTAAGCATCAAATACTATGTAGCAAAGAAATATTTTCTCAAGTGATTTTGTATGGGTGATATTAAGTGGATTCCAACAATTCTATCAAGAGCAATTTTCTTTAAGCTTCAGTTCTTAGTAGGCAACATATGCTAAGTGTCTAGCAAATTTATGTGAAGCATGCAAACCAAAATAAATGTGATCTACACATGACTATTCAAGCCAACCAAGAGCATGATTAGTTTTAGAAGCTCCTTCACAATGGCAACTTTAAATTTAATTGATACCAATGTGGTTGGAAATCTTTTATTCAATATGTTGAGTTAACTCATTATTTTATCATTCCAAGTATTGAAGCTTTGATGAAAGATGCTTCTAGGTAACAACTTCGATAAAAGAAAATCAATTAGTTTTAATTTGTATGTAAGTCAAAGGGAAAGAAAAGAAGGGAATTGAAGGACTTTTGAAGTTTGTTAGGTCTACCTCCTCTAACTAACAAATGAGATCAAAGAGTTCAATTGGTGAGCATGTCATGTAAATTATAAAAGATACGTCATGAAGCAAACAAAATAAAAGGAGGACACTTAATGGATTTCAAGCTTACAGTGAGATTACCTTTCTATGGTAGATATATTCACTCATTATTGTTGATTGTAGCCGATGCGTAACCCTGCTAAAGAGCAACAATGTCAGGACTCAAATTATGGAATCAAACCTCAAAATAAGTTAAAATAGGAAAAAAAGAAAAGAAAAGAAAGAGAAAGAGAAAGAGAAAGAGAAAGGGAGAAAGAAACTTAGGACTCAAAGTTTGTCAAATATCAGCCTGTGAATTGTTTGATAATGAATTCAAGCAAGGGAGAACTCCAGTTGTTAGACATTGCTACAACTTTTATTCTAACCAAACTTGACATAATGGAAGAAGAAGGTGAATAAACCAAGAGAACTCAATTCTCTATTGTCTTCATCTAGAAGTTTCATCGTCATTCCAATTGTTAACGACTTAAGGTTGTAAGTAATTATAGACACCTAATTTTTGCTCCTCTGTATTCTGATTTTTTTTTTTTACAAAAAGGGTCCTAATTCAAAAACAAAAATAATAAACAAAAAAATTAATAAAAGATAAAAAGATAATAAAAATTAACAAATGATGAAAATACCAAAAAAATAAGAAAAGGAAAAATTATAAAAATTTCGTAGATTTTTAGGAAGTAATTTATATTAGGAATAATTAGTCTTAGTTTTAGTTTAGTTAAAAATTTTAGTTTAGGAAATCAGATAGTTTAAATATAATTTAATGGTAATAAATGTCAAGATACAGGTTAACAGCCTAACGGATAAGTAGCGGAGTATTTGGATGGATTTAGTTAGAGGTCATGGGTTCGAGTCTCAGCAGGCATCTATGTCTTTATTTTTCTAGCTTTAACAAAAGCAAGATTTAAAATCGAATTCATATCTAATTGAATTATATGAATATTAGTTAAATCATATTTAAATTAAATTTGAATCTAATTTAATTAACGAATCAGATATAATTACATATGATATGATTTGGTTAGACTATATAAGCACTTCATGTAGCAGTAACTCATCGCAGTTCATCGAGCATCAGCACTGTCCACACGCACAACACGCCACATAGCAGCGGTAAACTCCACGCCAGATCCTCGTCGAAATCTAGAATTACCTGATTCGAACAGCAGCTCAACACAGCAACAGCAACGGATAAGCAGCAACCTGGACCAACACCACATAACGATTCCAGACACAGTACAGTAACAGTGCTACGACAGCTACGGTGAACACACAATCAACGTGCCCTTGATCCAAGCTACACCGATTAAATAGGGTACGTCCATGTCCTTCACCGAACAAGCAACCGATACCCGTAGCCCTGAATACGCCAAATCTCCAATAGCCAATCTACAGCCAGCCCAATGCCACAGACGTAGAACAGTTATCAGCAATTCACAAATAGCTGCACATAATCCAGCCCACCTGCAATAGCAGTCTTCTTCAACAACCAGTTTTACAGCAGCATATGCAACTAACTACGATCACCAACGTGACACAGTCCACACACGTACGTCCACTGTCCTTCACTAAATATCAAGTCAGGTTTGATTATTGTTTATTTATTTATTTATTTATTTAATTATTATTATTTAGTTAAGTTTATAATATGGTATGTAAATAGATATGTATATATATTAGTTTAGGCGTTTTTAGCATTAAGTTTTTTAAGATTTCCTCACATAGAAAGTTTTTTTTTTTTAAATAAAAAAATTAATAAAGACCCTTTAAAAAAAATATAAAACTTTTAAAGAGTTTTTTTTTATATAATAAAAACACTTGAGAATTAGGATCCTTTAGTTTTTATTTGAATAATTTGAATTAATAATAACGTAAACTCGGTCAGTTTTCAAAAATTAAAATAAATTAACACACTAAAGATTTTTTTGAAAGAACTACAATCGTCTGATCCGGCTAGCGGGTACGTAGGTACCTTCGGGGCGACGATAAAGTATGTAGAAACTTAGGTTCTTTTTTTTTCTTTTGATTTTATTTATTTATTTATTTTAAATATTGCAATTAAAAAATAATCTTAATTTCAATAAATAAATAGTGGTACCTGTTAGGGTTTAATAGGTTAGCCCCCGAATTCAGAACTCTCTAGTTCTTTATTAAAATTGAAATCAAAGACCGGTAGCCAAATCATAACTAATCCACCCAATTGGTTACGGTTTCTTTCTTTTCCCGACTTCAGTCGGGTAGTGACTCGAAAAATTATTTTTAATAAAAAACCAGAATTTCTCAATTTTTTAGTCGAGGATTAATATTAAATGGGTTAGGGTTTAGTATTAATCAAGAAATGAGAAATTAATTTTAAATAAAAAGAAATAGAAAAATCAAACTCAACAGTAATGATACGCATGGGTAACTTACCATACTTGGTTAGAGCTTTAAGTTTTATTGAATTAAACCTACAAAAGGCATCAAGAATCATGAGTTTATAACTAAAAAAAAAAAAGAAGAAAAGAAAAAAAAATGAAACAAGCAAACGGAGTACCCTCGGATAAGGACATACTATCAAAAGGTTGAAAGACTTTGTTTTCGTTTAGCTTGAAGATGATGTTAGTCAAAGTGATCCTTGACATAGAAGAGTACATATACATCCACACTTGGTAGCATAATTCGTGAAGAGACGCATCAACCATAACTAGAGAAAAAAAAATCATGGAAAAATAGAAGAAATCAAGGATATTGTGTTGCCCAAGAACTTCCTAGCCTCTATTTGAAACACTATGACAATAGGCTTTCTTTACATTTCAAAAGATGTTGTAAGTATCTCGAAGAGCAAGGACAATGGAACAAAGATCACGTTGATGAGAATATATATATATATATATATATATACGTTCCATTAATTTCTTGGACATTGGGAAACACACTTAGTATATTTCCATTAATTGTAGTTTTTCCTTGACTAAGGAACTATTATTGGAAATAGTTGGATAGAGGAAGAAAAAAAAAAGAATGTCAAAGGAGCTTTGAAGAAAACACTGTCCAACAAATAAAAGTAAAGAAATTGAGAAGAAAGTGATAGGAATCAAGCTATTTGGCCTTTGACCTACAACCGAGCTTGAGAACTGAAAGGCTTAGTAAGGCAGATTCTGCTACTACAATCAACTCCTATCAAAGCCGAGTTACTCTGTATGCCGAGCCAAATGATTGCCTATGATGGGATTCAAGCTACATCACCAGAGGCTCTAATGTCACTGAGAGAAGTTAATAAGTTACAAACAAAACTTGTTCGCGGATTGAAGATGGCTTCGGTGATGAGTAAAGCCGAGCTTCGAGAGGCCATCAATGCTCCAGAGCTAACCTTATTATTGGTCAGGCGACTATTAAAAATGAAGGAGCTGGGTGAACTACCTCGGTAGATCAAGGAGTTGTTAGATGAATATGCTAACTTGTTCCTAGAATAGTTACTTGAAGGGTTACCCCTAACTCGAGGCATAGAATACTGTATTAACTTAGAACCTAGCATCGCATTGCTGAACAAGCCAGCCTATTGAATGAATCCCGGGTAGGTTGCTGAACTCTAACGTCAAGTCAATGGGTTGCTGGAGAGAGGTTATGTAAGAGTGAGTCTCAGCCCTTATGTTGTGCCAAAACTTCTTGTACCGAAGAAGGATGGAACTTGTCGAATGTGTGTAGATAACCAAGCTGTAAACAAGATCATGATCAAATATAGGTATCCAATCCCAAGGTTAGAAGACATGTTAGATGAATTGAGTGGCTAGGATTTTCAGCAAGATTGATCTTAAATCTGGCTACCATCAAATCCACATGAGGCCAAGCAACAAGTGGAAGACTACGTTCAAGACTCAACATGGACTTTACGAATGGATTATCATGTCCTTCAGCTTGTCAAATGCCTTGAGTACTTTCATGAGACTAATGAACCATGTGTTGAGACATCTCATAGGGAAGTGTCTCATGGTGTACTTTATCGATATCTTGGTCTACAGCACCGACATGCCAAGTCACTATGAACATCTCAGAGTAGTCGTGGATATTCTCCGTACCAAGAGACTAAGAAGTGTTGCTTTTGCCAAGAGGAAATGGTATTCCTAGGTTATTAAGTCAGTGGAGGAGGCTTATGAGTCAATGATGAGAAGATTTGAGCTATTGTAGTGTGGCTAACTCCCATTACTTGTATTGATGTAAGAAGTTTTTACAGACTGGCTTCGTTTTACAGAAGATTCATCAGGAATTTCAGCACCTTCACTGCACCACTTACTGAACTAACGAAGAATACCTAAGTCCAATGGGGAGAAAGGGAGGAGAGGAGTTTTGCCAAAATAAACGAAAGGTTGACCTCCGCCTCGGTGTTAGTGCTACCTGACTTCAACAAAATTTTTGAGCTAAAATGCGATGCATCAAGCATTGGAATAGACATTGTCCTAATGTAGGAAGGTCGACCAATTGCCTTCTATAGTGAGAAGCGCTAAGGACGTGAGTTGAATTACTCTGTATATGATAAGGAACTTTTAACACTAATCCAAGCACTATAAGTATGGTAATGCTATTTACTGCTTAGAGAATTTGTCTTATACACTAACTATGAATTGCTGAGGTACCTCCGAAATTGAACTAAGTTATCAAAGCAATAGGCAAGATGGGTTTAATTCCTTTAAGGATTCAATTTTGTAATCAAGTACAAGCAGGGAAAGAGCAACGTAGTTGTAAATGCTCTTGCAAGGAAATATGCGCTTTTATCAAAACTGCAAACCAGACTGTTTGGGTTTGCAAGTATCAAAAAACAATACTCTAATGATCCATACTTCGGACCCATAATTTCGCGATGCATTGATGGGAGGACGGTGGACGAGTATCATGTAAAGGATGGCTACTTGTTCCAAGGCGGAAAACTATACATACTGATTTGTTCACTAAGGGAGTCACCGTTAAGTACCCAAGGCAAAGATTCTGTAATGGTCATTGTGGATAGGTTCAATAAGATAGCACACTTTGTGGCCTGCACCAAGAATAATGATGCTTCGGCTATTGCTTATCTTTTCTTGCAGAAGATTGTACAGATACACGGTATGCCGAGAATTGTAATATCCGATAGAAACTTAAAGTTCTTGAGCCATTTCTAGAGAACCTTGTGGCATCCACTAGGAACCAAATTACTCTTCAGCACCTCATGTTACCCCCAAATTGACGTATACATGGTCGAGTTTGCCGACAATCGAACAATACATGACAACACTAAGAAGACCTCCTTCGAGGTGGTTTATGGATTCAATCCCAAGATGCCCCTCGAGTATACCCTTGTACCAGTACCTATTCAAGAGGACCCTAATACCTTGGCCAAAGCATAATCCCTTCAATACATATACAACAAGGTCACTCGGCACATCGACCAAGCTGTTAGAAGAATGTGAGAAAAGACCAAGGTTAGGACAGTTAAATAGTTTTAGCTAGGAGACTTGGTATGGCTACACCTCAGCAAGGAACGATTTCCAAATAAGAGAAAGAACAAATTATCTGCAAGAGTAGACGGACTTTTCAAAATCCTCCGGAAGATCAATGATAATGCCTACAAATTGGAATTGCCTAAGAACTATAGAGTTTCTGATGCCTTCAAAATTGCCGACCTCAATTCGTATAACCTTGATGGAGAACTAAGCGAACACCATTCAGATTTGATCCCAAATCTAAAACAACCCGAAGGGAATAATGGGAATCAAGCTACTGGACCATTGACCTTAAGCTAAGCCCGAAGATTAGAAGGTTTAGCATGAAGGATCCTCTTATTCCAGTTGACTCCTGTTGAGGCCAAGTATCCCCTTACTAACTCATTCTACATACCGAGCCGAATGACTTCCTATCTTTCGCATATTCAATGCCAAGAAACTGGAGGCCAAGATAATAGCCAATCTTCATTCTCACACATGCCTTACCAATTAATTATTCAGCTTCACTCCTGCTGAGATACCGAGCAAGAGAGTTCAAACCGACTAAGCCACCCCTGTTCAGATAAGCCAACTGTCCGTACTTTTTTGTCCACATCTTCTAACAACCTCGCCAATGTAGTATCACCACGTGTATAGTATCATATGCAAAATCTGTTGCACCAATAATTGTTTTCTTGTATATTCATTTTTGCCCTTTTCTATCCTGTACATTACGTCCTTAGGAAATGTCCTTTTTGTTTTTTCTTTTTTAAGGAAGTTGCCCTAACTTACGGGTATAAATACTCTTGTACTTTGTAGTTGTAAATCATCAGATTATCTTCAACATACTTTGAGTATTTTCATCCTTGTGTGAACACTTTGTTTACTCTCGGCATCACTCTTATCCTTTCCCTTAAGTAAGGTTAGGTAGCAAGTAACCTCACCGGACCGATTCGTATATCATATAGACTTATGTCATGAGTCCTCAGAAGTTCTATTGATGCATCATATCCTTTAGAGCTGTTCGTAGGTTTTGCTTAGTCTTTTTTTTTTCTATTCACATTTTTTCCTTTACATACACACCCCGTTACTTTCTTTCGAGCTTTCTACAAGCTTGAATCCATCCAACAACCGACCTTATTTGTTCTTAGTCACGGTTCGTAACAGCCTATCTATCTAAAGTATGCTGAGCTGTAGATTATTCACTCATGCTAAAGCCAACCAATGACTCGGCATCTCTTTTGCCGAGAAGCTAAGAGAGAGAGACCGGACTGATCCTTAGCCACCCCTGCTCAAATAAGCAACCAGACTGTATACTTTTGTTTGCATCCTCCAACGGCCTCGTCAATGTATTACCGCCACGTGTACAGGACCACGTGTGGAATCTACCACACTAATCATTACATTTCTTGAATATTCATTTGTACCCTTGTACAATATTTCTTTAAGGTAATATCCTTTTTTATCTTTTCCTTTTTAGACATGTTGCCCTAAATTCTCAAGTTTAAATACCCCTTATACTTATTGCTATAAATCAAATTGAACACTAATACACTGAACATTTTTGTCTCTCGTAAACAATACTTGTTTACACTCATTTTACTCTTATCCTAATCCTTAAGTAAGGCTAGGTGGCCAATAATCTCACCAGACCATCTCATGTGTCATATTGATTTGTGTCGTGAGTTCTTGGAAGTTTTATTGGTATGTCATATCCATTAGAACTGTTTGTGGGTTTTTGCTAACTTTTCATTCACATTTATTCTTTCACACATTCCTCATCACTTCCCCTTTTTCAAGGTTTCGGCAAGCTTAGACCCATTCAGCAATCGGCCTTGTTTATTCTTAATCATAGTCCGCAACAAAAAAAGATAAGAAACACATGCTTAGCTATGCAACAACAATGAGATAACAAAGAAGGAAAGATAAGGAGACACTGTACTTGTTAAAATATAGATAGTAATATTATTGCTATGGATTCAACTACAATTAATTGGCTACACATTGCTCTCGAAGTAAACTTGCAAGCAAGAAAAGGAACGAAATTCCCATCACTACCTAGATAAAAGGATGCGACTCATTAAGTGTCAAAATTGCTCAATACTTTCTCTGAATGAGTATTGTAACTTGAGCATTAATCCCTTTGAATTCGTTCGTCGAAGACCGGCATTTGGACGATGTAAGTGTAGAGTAAAAAATAGCGACTATTACATATAAATAATAGCTAAAAGGATGCAATAAAAAGATGTGAAGGTGATTTAATCTTGGCAGTTGGTAGATTTAGAAGATATGTGTATATTTAGAATGGGATATGATTATACTAGAATATTTTGCGAAGATATTATGAATGAAGTTTTAATAAGAGAATATTCATGAAAGAGTTTAGAAGATTTATACTATGATATTTTTTAAGTTTGGGATAGATAATGAGATAGACTTAAAGGAGAAAAAAAAAAGATTTTTTGATGAATCGGTTGGCCATATACAATATATATATATATATATATATATATTTGAGATATATTTGGAAACTAAAGGATTTGAAAAATATTAGGAGTTATTATTTTCATCCTAATTAGTAAAGGGGATAACAGATTAAGGAATCATGTATGGCCTCATTCCATATTTGGAATTTCATTGTAATAGTTAAAAAAAAAAGAAAAAAAAGAAGCAACGTACTCGATTGCAATGATTGGCTCAATTAAGAAAAAAGAAGCTGGCTTGAAGAAATAATGAGAAGGGGTCTTAGTTATTTTCTTACTCTGTAAGGATTCATAAAAGAAACCAATTTAACAAAGCAACTTGTGATTGGATAGTCTAATGCATCTCCATTTTGATGGAATCTTGACACAAGAAGTCATGGTGTAAAGTATTACAAGTCAATCCTTCTCAATTATCTATGTTGAATATATTTTTTGGCTATTTCATTGAATTACTTCTAATGTGAATTCTTTTAAGGCTCCACTAAGGAATATTTATATAATATATATAGCTTTAGGTGGTGGGGAGGCAGCGTAGGGTGGGGGTTAGGGTAAGTAGTGGGTAATAACACTCCTACATGTCAAAAGCAACGCGTACAATTAAAAGATGCTACAAGCTTGCACACTAAAGCACATAATAAATGAAGCTGCAGCGCTAGTGCTAGATAAGGCTTTCAACTATATGAGCGCACTTGGCAGCAGTGTAGCTAATTCATAAGGCATGTGCTTTGAATAGTGAAGTCACTATTCAAATTAAGCAATTGATACCCAAAACACTTAGACTCCGCCTAAGAATTTTGGTTGGGGGGGGGGGGGGGGTGCAAAATATAGAGGACTAAAATTGTTATATAAATTATTGAGCTAAACTTAATATTCATTTAAGCTTGACTCCTTAGACTAAGTGGCAAGGTTTTAGGAGTCTAGTTTATATTAAGATGATTCAAGAAGATTAAACTTTGTAGGATTCGAATAAAGACCATTGAACCAATCCATCAACCTCCAAACTTTCCTAAGCAAGCTTATTCACTCTGTGGAACGCTATTGGCCTTAGGCCCTTACAAATTCATAGAATGAGTAAAACTCCATCTTGTTTGTTAATTGCCAATACAATGTAATGGATATTATTAAGCCCAAGAGCCTATAAACACTTAGTCATTCCTCTTCATTGAAAACGACTCTAAAGATCAGAGAAATAGTATTCCACTATGAAACCTCTGCTTTCTAAAATCAAATAGCGTTTTGGTAAAGAACGGCCTCAATTGCTCAAGAACTGCAAAGTTGATGTCCTAGGTCCCTTAAGCTCCTTTTCCTGTCACTTGTGCATTTAAGACTTTGGGATTGCCTATTTCTCCTCCTTGCTATTTTCTCTTAAGTCATCCTACTAAGTGTCATCTCCATATCACTGCTTTAAGGCCATGTATAATGCAATACTCGTGTGATTTGCACATGACCGCTTAGATACGAACCAACACCACCCCTCCCCCCCCCCCCCCCCCCCCAATCTATAGGAGTATTACTCTTGCTAAAGATGCTATATGAGGTAGAATTTGTAAGGTCGATCTTTTAAATTCATGGAGATTGTGCCTTCATACAATTTGAATCAGTAGGATGTTATGGAAATACTAATGGATTCAAATTTTCAAAAATTTACTTCACAATTTTAATATTTTAAAGATGTAATCTAAAAATATAGAAGTTCCCCAAGGTATCTTATAACTTGTAGATTTTGTAGAATAGAAGTATCATGATAGTTTTAAGGTGTTTCAAAATTTGGAAACCTATGTCTATTTAGTAAGGTATTAATAGAGTTTTATATCTAATTTATTCGATTTATTCGATGCTCACTTACCCCTAATTTCACTAAGTAGTGGATAAGTAGGTTTTAAAGAGAACAGGATTACTTTAAAGGGACTTTCTTATGACTTAAATCCATTGGAGTTGGAGAAGGTGCCCTATAATTAACTGTTTATTTATGTAAAAACCATAATATGTCAATGTCTAATTAATCAAAGGAAAAGTATGAAAATAAAAGTTTTCCCATTGTCAAGCAGTAGCTATTTCCGATAAGCTACCGAGGCCTCCGTTTTCGCCTACTTTTTCTCTTCTATATATGGCCAAGAGGATTCAAAATATACTGTTATGCCAAAAGGTCTCAAAGCATAAGTATTAGAAAGAGGTAGGAAAAAGTATAGGATTGAAATGCAAAATCTCAAATGGAGGCTACCTAAATCTAGTTGGGTAAAGCTCAATACAGATGGTTCAGCTATAAAAACCACAAATGAAGCGGCAATAGGTGGAGTAATTAGAGACAGTCATGGTAGATGGCTGTTTGGTTATGCAAAGAAAATTGGCAGGCTTGATATCCTATCAATCAAGTTGTGGTCTATTTATTACGGAATTTCTTTATGCCTAGAGAATAATATTTTATGTGTTGCCATTCATACTGATTCTGTAGAAGCTGCTTATTTGCTTAATGGTAACTTTAATCATAAACTCTTCTTTCATAAGGTCATTATGGCATGTAAAGAAAAGCTCTCCTATCTCCAGGAGTGGAAAATTGAAGTTTTGCCAAGGGAACTCAATGCCGTTGCTGATGCGCTAGCTGGAAAAGTGCAAGAAGTGGAAGATGAAGAACTCCTTTTTTATTATCCCCCTATTTATGTACTACGTTTGTTAAAACAAGATCTTCTTCCTTGTGGAATATGTGACGAGATGGGATCTCCAAAGACACAATCAGGAGCAATTAGCTCCGTGACCGTGGCGGATGGAGCATGATCTCTGTCTTTTGGGGTTTTATTTTGTTAATATTTGCTGTTAATATTTTTAACAATATCATGTTGATTTACCTTCCCCCCCCCCCCCCAAAAAAAAAAAAAAAAAACATTTCTTAACCAATTCAGAACAGTTTGAATATCTAAATTTAAGATAATTTTGTCAATTATCTGCTTATTTGAATTCTTTTCTAATTTAAGGGTGTTTCTTTATTCACATTTTTCAACTTTTTTCGTTAGTTGGTATAATTGATTCCTTAGCATTGTCATATATCAACTTAATGATCTTAAAAAGTTGCCGTTTTTAATGGTTTTTCCATGGCTAAGTAATGGAGGTAGACGAAAGTTAGCAACGATAGCTAGAAGTGACTAGCGATTATTAATCATCACCGAAAATCTCAATGGAAAGCAGAAAAAGTAAATGCAATTTTTAAAAGGAGAAAATTGTCTCACTTTTATTATATTTTCCTCACTCCTAATAGACATCATTTGTTGCTAATGATTGTTGTCATCAAGACGCCCACCTCAGTCACAGATTTAGGAGAAGTTGTAGCAAGGATCCTTAGCCCGAAGTTTCGAAATTAACTAATTGTAAAATTTACTAACAAGGAAGAAAAAGAAATGCTACATTTATGTTTTAAAGATCAAAATATTTATGATTTTGGGCATAGCTATGTGGCAAGAGTCTACTTCTACCATCTTGCACACATCAGGGTACACGATCACATAATGACAAACATGCTTGTGTTAGAAAATCTTGACACAATAAAAATTATCAACTAGACCCGTTTTGCCCCATTTATAAGTATTTCTAAGTTGAGCTCGTGTATGATCCCGCCAACTCACTAAAAATTAAGATTTTTTTTTAACTTCTTTTAAGTTTTAAGTTAGAACTTAACTCTAGTAGGGATTTTATGTAACTTAATTTAGGTGTTTTATCCTATATTTCTTTCTAGTTTATACTCAAAATAGAGTTATCTCAAAGTGGAAATTTTGTAAAGGGCTAAATTTAAATTTGAGCTTTAAACCCATTAATTGATTAAGACTCTTTGAGGTAAGGTGACAGGATCTAAAGAGTCGTGTCCATATATTTGGCATGATTAAGAGAGAATTGGTATAATAGACTTAGAGCAAGGCTTAATGGATTGACATGTCCAATTCAACCTTTCTCAACATTAACTCCCAGTAAGAATAAGGCCTTTGCTAGGCTTAGTTCCAAAGAAAGAGCCCATTTAGGGATTCTTTAAGTGAAGATATTGATATTGGCCATTGATCTCATTATCACGATCTAAGGGATGAGAGGGATGAGATCAATAGCCAATTCCTATAAATATCCCTTTTCTTCCCTCATTTGAACAAGAAAGATCTTAATGCAAGCATTGTTATTTTATTGGATTCTTGTCACAAAACAGCAAATACTTAAATATTTCAAGAACACAACATTCATTCTTCATTAGCTGTAGATTTTAATGCCATCGAGATTCTCTATCTATCACTGTATGTGTTAATGCTTTATTGAGATCACTTACTTTTCTTTTCTACACTTCTCTCATGATCGTCCTATATATGCAATTCAAGTGATTTTTCTAGTCACAAGTAGCACAACTCAACATGCGGCTTGACACAAGGCACACATGACCCCCATATCCATACCCTCGTACCTACAAATTTGAAGGCTTTAATAGTTTGCATATAATAGGATATACGCTTTGGTTATAAAATCTCATTGTCTTTTCTTATATAGTGACCAGTTTTCTGTATTATGTGTTTTGTTTGTGATTTTCCTTTCGATATAATGGAAATATATTTGAGATCTCTTATGCCTTTAATATACGTATTACATTGTGCATTTATCTCTCCATTATTAGTGTACACCATAAGATCCCTTTTCCTCATATATATTCATAAAACTTTATGCTCGAACTGTTCAAATATATTGTACTAGTAATACTCTTTTAATTAATACGTTGATGGATTTGGATTTAGACAATTTACATGGATTGTATAGATATGTTGATTAGTCGCGACACTTAATAACTTTGATGACATGATATAGCATATGAAGACAAAATGATAATGAACTAGTTTCATTAATCTTTTCATCATCATTTTGTTTTCTTGAAATTAGCATTCTTTTTATATAAATCAATCAATGATCTCCCTTGAAGAACTAATAGATAATTTGGTGAATATGGATTTTGGCATTGATATCCAATTAGATTATTGTTTAATTTATTACAATAACATGACAAAGTAAATGGATATACTTTACTTTGATTATGACTTTTATCTAATTTTAAATTATTATATGGAAAATTTTTTGAGTAATTTGTTATTGTAGACTTCAATTTCATGAAAAAACTTACTCCTTTGTAATTTTTTAAGGAAAATTGCAAATACATCTCTTTATATTTGTTTCATGTACGCTTAATCTCTTTATTTTTGAAATTATACTTCTAAATCCCCAAATCTTAAAAATTAAAAAAAAAAAAAGTATGTTTAGACCTTATTCTACTGTTTTGTTTTTGGGTAAAATAACAAAAAATAGAAAAATTTGAGAAATGCTTAAAATCAAGATAAAATGGCCATGTAGAAATCTAGATACATTTTTTGAAAAGATTTATTTAAACATACAATTTTAAGGATATAGAAGAGTTAAGTGAACATAAAGTGAATATAATGTGTATAGTTGCAATTTACCCATTTTAAGTAAACTTAATAATTATGCTAGGGACTTTTTCAAATTTTCTTAGTCCATAAACAAGGTCAATCTGTATAATAAACATTATATTGCTTAGGTCACTCTATGGGACTATGAATTCATACAAGATTAATTAACTAATCACAGTACAAGTTAAGGCACTTAAATATGATTCTATTTATACTCGAACATAAAATATGGCTCATTACGACAAATTATTAACTCTCTTCTTATATAGCATGCCCACCCCACCTTTTTTCCTTAAAAAAAAAAAAGATTACCTTGAATTGGCTATCACATATCCATTAAAAAATAAATAATGTTTCTTCTAGTGGTGATGGTGACATAAAATGATAAGGTAAATTTGAAGGATATTGAAGTAGAGTTGATGAAACGTTGTGTGATATGGAATTATTGCTAGTGTACCTATCTGATGTGGTGAAGCTATATTTATTCATGTGTATTATTAGTTGGCTTTGGTTCATTTTGTTATTTTAGTCTTAATGGGAATATAAAAGGGCTATTGTATTCTCTTACTAGATTGAACAATTGAAGTATTACAGTCTACATTCATTTTGAGCTTTTCTCTCATCTGAAACTCAGCCTTTATCTTCATTTATGGAGCTCATAGAGAAATCAATATGGTATCAGAGCGGGTATGTTCATTCTTCCACACTCTAGTCCATATCAAGTAAAGAATAGTTTAGTGTTTATACAAAATGAATCTCAGTACAGACATACCTAGGGTTAATGTTGATGCATCAATTACCAATCCATACTATGTATCAAGATTGGACAACCCTAGTACGACAATAGGATCTATTATTTTCAATGGAAACAATTTTTTGGCTTAGAGTAGGGCAGTAAAGTTAGCCCTAGGGGGGAAAATGAAGCTTGGCTTTATCGATGGCATAATTACCAAGCTAGAAAATGAATCACCTAATTTGATCAAATGGTTAAGATGCGATTATATGATCAAGTGCTAGATAATAAATTCAATGCAACCAAATATTTCCTAAAGCTTCATATACACGAAATCTACTAAGGAACTATGGTCAGAGATCTCAAAGCAATATGGCATAGCAAATGGTCCATTCGTGTTTTAGCTACAACATGAGATAGGTAACATAAAGTAGTATAATCAAAGTGTAAGTGTGTATTTTAATAGACTTAAAAGGTGCTAGGATGAGCTTCAACAATTACATTCGTATCCATCTTATATGTGTGGCTAAATTGAGTATTTTGTACAATTTGAGTTAGAAACTCGCCTAATGTAGTTTCTAATAGGACGAATCAATGTGCAAGCAAATTCTTTCTTTAGAGCAATTGCGAAGCATAAATTAAGCTTTCTATTTAGTACAACAAATAGCAAAATTAAGAGAAGTATCCTCAATGATGATAGTAGATATGGAGAGTTCAACCTTATTCATCAACAAAGCTCAGGTAAGAGATGAACAAGGAGTTGAAAAGAAAAAGAAAAAACAGAGGATGATCGACAAATATGGTAAAAACGAAGGACATCTGGTTGAAAATTGCTTTCAATTATTTGGATATCTCGACTAGTATAAGGAAAAATTAGTGGTGAAGAAGGTTAATTCAGTTGTAGCCAAAACTAGTTATGGTATGATCAATACTCCTTTTGATCATCTAACCCTTTTGATCATCTAAGTGGAGCAAAAGAGATAAAGCAGACTGGTACTTCAAAAGGATAAGCTGGCAAGGACTTGATTGAGTCAATTTGTTCAAAGTTCATGAAACAAATGGCATTCAAGGATCAATCCATGGTAAATCTGATGAATTGTTTAAGTATGCATCCTTTTTCTGTTCTCTGCTGTATTAATACAGTTTTTAATAATGCGGATTTTTGGATAGTCGATAGAGGAGCTACTAATCATATGTCATCTAACCCTGTATATTTTGTTACAGTTACTACTCTACCTAAACCAATTACTATTCAATTACCTGATGCTAGACATCTACTTGCAACCAAATTAGGAACTATCGTTTTAACTCGGTCTTTTATTTTACATAATGTTCTGTTTATGCCGCATCTTAAACATAGCCTAATCTCTATCCATAGTTCAAAATCATAACCCTATTGCTATTTTTTATCATACTTCATCTTCCTTCTAAGACCAGAGAATTAAAGAAGTTCTTGCTACTGCACATTTGTTAAGCGAATTACATCTTTAAGCCAAGTTATGCTAATAGATTTGTTACTAAGCAAGTTAATCAAGCCACTATTTCTATTAATTCAACTTTAGATACTACATCTGTAAACATTCCGCTATTACATAAGTGTATGAGACACATATCCTTTGCTTAGTTGCAACATTTGTTACCCAATAAAAGATTGAATGTGAAGGATTTGATTTGTGATTTTTTTCAATTGTCAAAGTTTCATAGCCTTACTTTTCCAAGAAGTAGAAATGAATTGTCTCTTCCTTTCCAATTGTTACACTTTGATGTATGGGGCCCATATGCAAGAAAATCAATCACTGGAGCATACTATTTTTTAACCATTCTGGATGATTGCACTTGCATGACTTAGACATATCTGATGCAAAATAAGGGATAGACACCTTATATCATGTCATCTTTCCTTTCTTATGTTCAAAATCAATTTACAACTGTCCGTAAAGTAGTGTGAATAGATGATGGGATTGAGTTTTTATCCAATCTTTGTACAACCATGTTTAAGGAGTTAGGCATTAAATATCAAAGAACAGTTATGTACACTCTATAGCAAAACGGACATGTTGAAGGAAGCATCATCATCTTTTAGAAGTAGCTAGAGCTCTCCAGTTGCAAGCTAATTTGCATGCCAATGAAAAATTAGCTTGGAAAACTTCCTATGAATGTTTGTTTGGTAATACCCCAAATTATTCTATGCTTAAAACTATGGGATGTTTATGCTATGTTGGTGTTCAACCTAAGCCTACTAATAAGTTTGAACCTAGAGGGTCAAAATATGTGTTTCTTGGATATACTTGTGGACAAAAAGGAAACAAGCTGTTTGATTTAATGCAAAACAAAGTGATTGTCTCACAAAATGTGTAATTTTTTTAAGTGTTTTTCCCTTTAAAGAGGACTTAAGTATATAGTAAGGAATATCTCTAGCTACTACTACACTACCTCAAGTCTCTTTTCACGCAACAGAACCCTCTGTTGATTTTGATCCTACTCTAGATACTAGTCCTTTGATAGAGCTGGGTTCTAATATAGCAGAACCATAATAGTTACTTCAAAGATCAACTAGAGCATGAAAGAAACCATAGTGGTTGCTTGACTTTGAACATATAGTCCGCTCTAACAATATGACACATGTAGATAATTCTTCTCCTTCTTTGCCATTGTCATCCTCTACTCCATATCCTTTGTTTACTTCTACTTCCTTTCATTCTTTTCCTTCTAAATATACTGCATCTTTAGCTAATGTTTTGGTTATTCAAGAACCACATTCTTATAAACAAGCTATTAAAATTCAAGAATGGAAAGATACTATGTTGAAAGAACTAGATGCATGAGAATGTAATCACACTTGGGAATTAACTAGTTTACCTAAGGGTAAAAAGGCTATTGGTTGCAAATCGATATACAAAGTGAAGCATAGCCTTGATGTTACAATAGAGAGATATAAAGCTAGACTTGTAGCTAAGGAGTCAACTTAGAAAGAAGGTAAGGATTATCAAGATACTTTTTCCCCGGTTACTAAATTAAGAGGTGTTCGTATACTCATAGCAATTGTAACTACTTATAAGTGGCCTATGCATCAGATAGACATAAATAATCCTTTCTTACATGGGCATTTAGATGATGAAATATATATGGTGCCCTCAAAAGGATATGATAAAGCTCTTCCAAAGCAAGTTTGCAAATTAAACAAATCCTTGTATGGACTTAAACAAGCTTCCAGACAATGGAATTTGAAACTTTCTAAGTTCTTGTTGAACCATGGTTTTATCGAATCACAACATGATTATTTGCTTCTTACTCTATGAACTTCACAAGGCTTTATTGCAATTCTCTTGCATGTTAATGATATGATTATTACCAGGTCAAATCCAACTTTCGTTTTTGATATAAAAACCGACCTCAATACTGCTTTTACTGTAAAGGATCTTAGTTATGCAAGATTCTTTCTTGGGCTAAAACTTTGTTGTACTGTAGCAAATACTCTTGTCAATCAATGAAAATTTATCATGGATCTTCTTAAGGATGTTAGTCTCTTAGGTTGCAAGCTTACCAAGTTTCCTATGCAAACTAATCTTTAGTTGGACAATGTTTTAAGGGAGCTTTTATTAGATCCTACTAGTTACAGAAGAATGGTAGGCGGTTACTTTATGCTACAATGACCAAGCCAAACATTTGTTTTACTATCCATAGGCTTAATCAATTTGTTGCTCAGTTTTGCATGCCACATTATCATGTATTGGTCCATTTGTTGAGATATCTAAAAGGTTCGATTAGTTTTTGCCTTTTCTTTCTTGTTCACAATGATCTTATATTGCAAGTTTATGTTGATGCAAATTAGGGTTCGTATATGGTGGATAGGAAGTCTCTTAGTAGATATTGTGTGTAACTTGATTCTACTTTATCAAGGAAAACTAAAAAGCAACCAATTATCTCTACTTCAACTACTAAAGCAAAGTACAAAAGTGTTGCTTATGTGGCTAAGGAAGTCAAGTGGATTTCTTATATCTTGCAGGATCTAGGCAATCCTATATCCTTTCCAATTAATATGTTTTGTGACAATAGATCAACAATTTCAATTGTTAGCTAATCCTTGCCTACATGGATGCACAAAACATCTTGATATAGATGTTCATTTTCTTTGTGACTTGGTTGCCTCTAATTTCCTTAAATTGGTTCATATATCCTCTCAAGTTTCACTTGGCTAATCAACAAAGTTGATGAAGTGTTATGCTAATCTAGAATTATTGCTAATGTGGCAAAGCAATATTTATTCACGTGTTTTATTAGTTGCCTTTAGTTCAATTTGTTATTAGTTTGTTTGTTTGTTATTTTAGTCTTAATAGGAATATAAAAGGGATGTTGTATTTTCTTGCTAGATTAAACAATTGGAGTATTACAATCTACATTCATTTCAAAATTTTCTCTCTTGTGAAACTCAGCTTTTATCTTCATCTATGGAGCTCACAGTGCAATCAATAGTGAGATTCACACCTAGATTTGACTCTCGCATTGTTTTCTCTTTTTTTTAAATTTTTGTTAATAATAAGTAATAAATTAGATTCCATTTATAAAGGGGAAAAAAAGTAGCCAATTAAATAAAATTCTCTAATATGGTTTCTATCTATTAGTGGTTATATTATCGATTATAATTAAATTTTTATTGCTACAAATGTTGTTGGTTTTATAGCATTAAATTTTAGTAAAAAAAAATTATATGACTTGATGTACAAACTTTAATTTTTACAATAAATGTTTAAAAATTACAAAAGGTCAATTTTTATATATGAATTAAAGATTATTGAAGAATCGATTCTCTAATCACTTATATTGAATATATATTTATTGAAGTGTCCCTAATGAATCACTTTTGCAACATTTTCAAGGAATGAGAATTTATAGGAAAAAAATTTCAATACTTATAAAGTAATCTATCTTTGTTGATAATAAACTTATATAGATTATACCTATTAATTTTATTTTTCTAAATTAATTGATGTTTGAATTTTAATTAATATATTTGCTTCAACAAAAAAGTAAAGAGCTTATTTTTTTTAACCTCATACAAAATGATCATGCACTTTTTTTGTTTCTTATTAAAAAAAAAAAAAACAAAGTTCCTCTTTGTAGTAAGTATTAAAAGTTTGTCATAAGTGCATTTGTTAGCAAAATCCTTCCCTGTAAGAAGGCATTTACTTAATAATAAATGGATACTCACTTTCCAATTAAAAAAAAAAACTACTATTGATAATGATAAACATATCTTCTTTTAATTATGAAAAATGTTATAAAACCTTTTTTAATTTCATAAAAGAAATTACATTCATAATAAAATATAATTAATTCAAGTAAGACAAATGATGACCATTATTGCTATCTTTTGGAAGTAATTGTGTAAATATTTAAAAAAAAAATAGAAGAAATTGAAAATGTGCATATTTTTTTTAAATAAAGGAAAGGTTTGTTAAGGTGAAAATACACAAAAGTTGGCTAAGGAAAAGCTAAAAGTAAAATGTTGAAATATGTAAAGGAATCTCAATTAAAAATCGAGAAAAAAAAATTAAAACCATATCTATAAACCCCTAAAACAATGTTTTTGCTCTATAGTTGCTATTACCCAATGTAGATCAATCTTTGTTTCATTTATGCATACATATAGTTAAACATACCATTAAATAATCATTTTTTTATCTAAAACTTTAGATATAAAACTATGTAAATAAAAAAATAATTTAATTTTCAATTAATTTTTATGATGACCATTTATGAGACAAGCATATAGTTTTTCTCTCATTAAAATTTTAAAAAATAAAATTATACAATTCGATTTAAGAATTATTAGGACTAAAGATGTTAGCACTATAACTAGAAATCATTTTATTATTTTCTTCTTCTTCTTTTTTTTTTTGGGTTAGCTAGGGTAGCTAGGAAAGTCCATCATTTGCCAAGACAAAACCTTACTTTAGTCATATTTGAAGTCCAAAATAATGCAGTTCAAAAGAAAAATAGGAAAATTAGAAGCAAAACTAGCCGCCATGTATCCTTTTTGGCCTTGTTTCACCATCATATCTGTAGCTAGATTAGCCTCACGTACACTCTTATAGAAGGAGATTAGATCAAAGCGATCATTTGTAAATATCTCATTTTTGCTCCCTAATTGTTTTTAATTAAAAAATAAATAAAATTAATTAAAAAAGGGATCCCTAATTTAGAAAATAACAAAAAATTGAAAAATGATAAAAAAAAACACAAAAAAATAAATAAATATCCAAAAAAAAAAGAAAGATCAGTAAAAGAAAAGATTTGGTGTTCTAGAATCCTAATCTAAAACAAATCAGATTAACCTATTGAGATTGTTATTTGGATCTAATAAACTAATGGCCAAATGATTATTGGAGATAACAAATCTAATCCGATATTGTTAAATCTAATAAGATGATGATTTGTAAAGATTCATATCTAAATTGATATTTATCAATTTAGATTAGAATTGATCCAGGATATTTGTTTTTTGGGTTATATAAATAGGGATTAAGCAACAAGAGATGAGAGTTCATCATAATTAAAATAAAATAAAAAAACACTAAACATAATCACTGCTTTATGCTAATCTCTCAATCCTAATCTCTTTTTCACACATACCATTCGAGATACATAATCGCCAATCACCATTGCTACAATTAACTATAACAACACTCTTGAACCCACTCATCAGACTAATTTAACAATTATGCACATGACAGGACTCAAGATTCAACTCGTTCCCTTTCATCGAGTACATAATAGTGGTTTTTAATTATTATCTATAATTTGTCTTATTTTTTATTTCACTTGATGAAATTTCTTTATTTATTTTTATGCGCAATTATTTTTAAAACTAATACTAACTTATTTATTTTCATTAAGTCTTTAATTTTTAATGGTTAGTGCTTAGTGAACATGTGTTAGGCTAAATTTTAATTAAAGTTTTTTTTTTAGATTTCATATTTTCAAAATGGAATTTTCTATTATAGACACCTAATTTTTTCCCCCTTTATTTATATTTATATTTTTTTTCTTTCGTTTCTCAATAGGCCCTAAATTAGGAAAAACACAAAAAAAAATAAGAAATTAAAGAAAACCCAAAAAATTAAGAAATTTAGAAAAAATAATGAGAATTTTAAGAAAATACAAAAAAATTAAAAAATAAGAAACACAAAAAATTGAGAAATTTAGAAAATAAGAAAATTAAAAAATTACAAAAAAATTGAAAAATTGAAGAAAATAAAATATTTTAAAAAATAATATTTTATTAAGGTAGATTTTTTAATTTTAAAATAAGTTTAGAAGTTAGGCTATTGGGTGTAAGCTTAAATTTGAATCTAACTTAGGCTAATATGATCCATATGTACAATTTAATTGCATATATGAACAAAGTGTAAGCTAACAGTCTAACAGATAAATATTGGAACATTGCATAGGGTTAAACTTAAGGTCTTGGGTTCGAATCTTGACAAAAGCAAGCCTTTTTATTTTTGTAACTAGCATACTGTCACATATCAAGATCTAATCACGCTACGTATCCTAACACTTGGTACCATTGGATTAGACAGTGGGCTGACGTGGTATCACATGACATACCATGTCAGCTTCGGGTTGGTCTACGCGTGATGATGTGGCGCCACATTAGCATTTTCTCTGTCTTCCCCTTTCCCTAAATAAGAACAGTCCACTGCCTCCACTTTGGCCCTTGATTTCATGCATTTCCCTTATTGAAACCCATCAATTAATGATACGAATTCATTTACCGCATGGCCTACTCTAAATTAGACTTAATAACACATCCAAATTCAATCAAAGGAGCATTCAAATTGAGCTTCAAAATTCTTAAAAAAAAAAAAACAACTGAATTTTCGGACATTTGCATTCAAATCTAAATTTTGCTTTCCTTGATTTCTAGGTTCAATTCTTGTATAAATGGGTGTTAGGGGGAGCTCATTCGACATCCCTAACCACACACGAGCTATATAATCAAGGTACAAACACACTCTCTCTCTTTCTACCAAGCTCTCTCTCTCTTTAAGTTTCTCTCTCTCGAGCACACCTCTACAGTCGAGCACCTTAGAATCGCTCCCTATACCACTAACTTCCCAACTCGGTCACTCTCGACTGTTGCCGTATCTACTAACGACACCACTAAACCACCATCGCCAAACCCTAACCACCATACTTCCTCCCTTCTTGAACTACCATCTTTTCCACTACTCAAACCAAATCAACCCCACCATGACATTCCTCGATCTCCTTAACCCTAAAACTAATCGCCTACTCACACCCAGCGACCCACATACGGCTGAACCACCACTGCCACCTACGACTGACTTCCAAAACACCACCAAACGAGCTCCAACACTACAACATCGAGCTTACCACCCACCCCTCCCCCCTCCCTATCCTTAATCCGAAACACATAAATCCGTCCTCATCCACGAAAAATTCAATCTGAATCACCTTGAATTGACCTTACCAAAGTGTTGTTGAAGAAGAACTCAATCCAACCCAAATCCAGTAGAGAAGACCCAACCCAGACCAGCGCGACCCCACCTAACAACCCAAGTCCAACCCACAACCTGAATTTGTGCACCGACCCATGACCAAATTCATGCTTACTTCTTGATCTGATTCTCTTTAAATTTTTATTTTATTTTATTTATTTATCTATTATTGTTATTTATTATTTGTAATATGTAATCAAATGTAAACGTAATAAAAGAAAAAAAAGGGAAAGAAAAAGAGAAGAAAAGAAAAAAAAAGAAAAAGAAAAAGTAACTTATTTAGTTATTTATTTATTTATTTTAGTTTAATAAAAATAAATAAAATAAAATAATTAATAAATATATAATAAAAATAAAAATTAATAAGTAAATAGAAAGAATAAAGGTTATTATTTCTTTTTGTCACTTAGAAAATCGATTTGTCAAAAATAAAAATAAACGGATCCTTTTTAAAGGTTAGGACATTTGAAAATTCTCAAAATAAAGAGTTCCAATCTAAGACCTCTTTATAGAAATTTTCTTAAATAAAACTCAAATTCGATATGTTTTCTAAAATTAAAATCAACATCACCTGCTAAAGTTTTATAAAAAAAAAAACTATGTGCATCTAATCCCACATAGCAGATACATAGGCACTCATGGGGTGACAATAAAAATAAATTTTTTTTTTGTTTTTTTATATTACTAAATTTATCCAATTAGAGTAATTATTAATCAAGTTTTTATGAAACTAAAAAGGTGATTTTTAAGATTAAATTTAAATTTGAAAAGTTAATGGTACTCGTAAGGGTTTAAAATCATAACTCCTAGATCCATATCTCTTATTTTAAAACCATTTTACAAAAATTGGTTTTTATCGAAAAATCAATAGCTAAGTTTTAAGCAATCCACCTAATTGATTATAACTTAAATATTTTTCCCAACTTCGATTAGGTAACGACTCTAAGGCATTTTCAAATTAAAAAATGATTTTTTTCAAACCCCAATCGAAGGTCAGTATTAAACGGATAAAATTTAGTATTGATCAGTTTTAGAGAAGACCTCATTTTAAAAACCAGGAGATAAAAATCCAGGCTCAACATTTATAAAATCTCATGTTTTACAAAATCTCATCCTTCGCATATTATATTAATTTAGAAAAATTACATTAGGCATGTTAGCGTTTTCTAATTAAAAAAACAATCATTTTATCACTTATTTAGTTTTTCATAAAATAAAAAAATCTTTAATAAACATATTTTCCATAATTAAACATCTTTTCTATGGTTTAGATTTATTTTCCATTGTTTAGACATTTTTCATATATTTAACCTTCTTTTTTATAAGACATTTTTTTTATGGTTTAAATATCTTTTATATAGTTAGACTTCTCTTCCATGATTTAAGCATCATTTATATAGTTAGACATCTTTTCCATATAAAATTTTTATCATCTTAAAAAAATTTATCACTTAGTTGTTTCTTTTAAAATAAAAAATAAAAATTTAATTCGGGATCTTCAAAAATTAGATTTTTAGGTTTTTTTTTAATTGAGAATAAAAATTATACTTTTAGGAATTTTTCTTAATAAAAATAAAACGGTCAATAAAAACGTAAATCTAGCCCAACTGTTTTTTATAAAAAGAACCAACCCACTAAATTTTTTTAAGAATAAATTATGAACGTCTAATCCCGATTAATGAGTATGTAGGCACCTTTAAAATAACGTCAAATTTGTAAAAACTTTAGTTTTTCACTTTTCATAAATTATAGCTCGAATTAATTATTTTTATAAGATAAAAGCAATTTAATTCATATACTAATGAGTGAATTTTTTTTTTAACACTAAAAAGGGTAAATTTTGAAAACAAAATCAAATTTCGAAAAATTAAAGTAATACTCGTAAAGGTTTAATCGGGTAGCCCTTGAACTTAAGAAATCTATTTTCTTTAATTCTTTTCAAAAAGTTTTCAAAATATAAACTAGTGGTTAAATTAGAGTCAATCTGTCTAATCGGTTCTAATTTAATCATCTTTCCTAGTTTTACCAAATAGTAACTCTAAATTTTTCAAAGATACAGAAATCGAGTTTTCTTTAATTTTAGTTAAGGATTTAAATTAAAATTAAATAGGCATAAATTTTAGTTTAAATCAAATTGAAATAAGAAACCAAAAAATTAAGCTCGGCACTAGTTAAATGCAAACATTACTTAACTATAAAAGAGCCAGACATCCCCAATTGATGCCCTCATTCAATGAGGTATATGGCAGTAGAGCAATCTGATTCAAGGATAATATTTTTCTTACCTAAGCTCATAGGCAAATCTAAAACTATCTAGAATGATAAGTAGTTCCACCTCCATTGAAGATAACCCCATTCTCTTTCACTACTTTCCCGCAAGAATCTTCCTAGCGTGGTTTCTTGCAATAACCAAGATACTCCCCTTTTCGCCTTTCCAATCTACTACTGTGTCACAATTAATTTTTAATGTGTCCCATAGGTGGTTTCATCCATTAACTATTCTTTAAAACTCCTTGATTAGTCGTCCTTTTTCTCCTATTAATTGCCTACCATTTGTAGCCTTCCTTCCATACTACACTAATTCAACTCTAATCAATAGCATCAGGACTAAAAATCCTCTCATTTTGACTCCTCCAAATACCACATAGCATGAAGAGGAAAATAACATTTTTTAGACACATCCTAAGGTTCCAATTTAGCTTACAAGTATAATTATTTTTTCAAATCCATGCCACAAAATCCATTCCACTAGTATGGCGCAGTAAATCCTTCTATTAAATGCTCCTCCAGTACTATTTAACAACTAGCAATCCAAGAAAAGATGTTGTACAGTTTCTCCATGTTGCCTGCAAAACACACAATTTGGTTCCACCTCAAATTTTGTTTTTTGCAGATTGTCTATGGTCGAAAGACCATTCTACATAATACACCAAACTAAGTGCTGAATGTGAGGAATAGTAGGTTTCTACCATATCCAACTCTAGTTCTCATTACTCTTATATTTCTCCTCCTCTTTATATATAAGCAAGTAAACAGTTTTACCCTTCACTTCTTGTAAGCCTCAAAACTAACCATTCGAGGTTTCGATCAGTTGAAAGACCCGATCGAGCTTAAATTATAAAGTAAAGTTAGAAATATTAGTAAAATGATCCCGTAGGTTTGAATTTAAAAAAATAAGCAATAAAACAAAAGATATAAAAATTCCAAATTTTAAGTATATAACTCGTTATTTATCGAAAATGCGTAAAATGCATTCCGATAATTAACGAATCTCTAGAGATAAATTATATGTATACTAAAAATCATAAAATGACCTAAATAATATTTAGGAATATTTGTTTATACTATATATGAATTTACATGTCTGTAGAAATACGCGTAATTACTTAAAATACACGAAATATACTAAAATAATAAGAAATAATTACATAAAATTATTAAATTAATTAATAAAAATCAGAAGAAAAAAAATCAGAAGTGTGTGGATTAATGCAAATATGGTCATTGCAGGTCAGAATCTGAAAAAGAAAAATTAACCAATTAGAATTAAGCAACACAAAAGCCAAAAATCAAGGAAATGGGGCAATATCATATCTAATTAATGCATATTAATTACCACAAAGTCCTATAAATAGCAAGAATAATTCAAAAGCTTATTTGGATAGTTAGAAATTAATGAAAATTAGGAAGAGGCGAAAATTGAGAGAAAAACCAAAGAAAAAAAAAAGAAAAGGAAACCTGTGTAGTTAGGGCTACAAAGGAGAACCTAGACCCGCCGAGCAGCTAGGAGTGGAAGGCCACCACTACCATACGGTGGTGGCAGTGCCCAGGTAGGCTGATACACCTATGGCCACCGACGGTGGCCGAAGCCACCCAAATCGGTGAGTTTGATTTCTAGCCCAATTTTGTGTAATTTTGTAAAAATAGTAAATATTATTATAAAATTATGAATTTTATTATTTTAGAATATTTTTGTATGTCGTTTTTAGGAATAATATTATTTTGATGAAAATATGTCTCGTGATATAGGATCCTTAAGAAATCGTGCAAAACCGAGCACGTTTCGGTTTAGAAATAAATGACTTTAGGAGTATATTTTTTAACCCAAAATTTTTGTATATATTACTTAGATGATATAGAACAATGCTATAAAGCCCGTTTTCAAAAATCAATTTTCGAAAATTTTAGATAATTTTTAGGCCCTAAAATGAGGCATAAAATGAGTAATTTAGGGTTAATTGAGTAATTAAATGGTTAATTACTGATTTAGTGAATAAGTATGTGTTTTAGGATGTTCAAATCTGATGGAGTATGATACTTGTAGCATTTAGGGTGTTAGATGTAATTATTAGGTTAATTATGTAGTAAATAAGTAATATGGAAAAATGGTACATTTTAAGTTAATTTTTGTAAATTAAGGTAATCAGGTGTAAAATCTGATTTAGGATGAATTTAAACATTTTGAAATTATAATTGATGTTAAGAGATAGTAATTAGAGTGATAAAAATATTAGATGTGTATTATGTACATAATAAGTAATAGCACATAATACACAATTATTAGAAATATAATAAATAGAAAATATTAGAATAAAAAACTAATATTATGATAATAATAAAAATATACAATAAATCTGATAGGAAACTTGAATTTATGTAATTATATGAAAAATGTAAAAATTTCTCATATCAGGAGTAAATTCGGTACACTAATAAGGATTTAAGTTTACTGGGTGAAATAAAATACTGACTATGGGTAATGATGATATTTAGGAGATCGAGAAGTAATGTGATTAATTTCACATTATGGGTTGAAACAAATTTCTATGGTTAGAGTATAAAACACTACTTAGAAATTGAATTAGAACCTAATTTAGAAATCGATGCGAAAACTAAACCCGAATCTAACCCTAAACCTATAATAATTGTAAAAGACTTAAGATCTAGGTAATTAGGCATATTAAACCTTAAACAAAACACAGCAATAAGCATTATAGGATAAAATGAACCTATAATAGTTATATGAAAAACTGAAACCACGTTTATGTTATAGGGATGATCGGCGATGGCCTGAGCAAATCGGACCTCAAGTGAGTGAGCGAGGAGTTGAGGTAAGCTGAGATTAATACGATGCTGTATTTTAGAGGCTTAAGATTATGCTTGGTTATGTTTGTTAAATAGTTGAATGTGTGCATGTGCTTGATTATGAGTGATGCTATGATTCTGTCTGTTGTCCTGGCTTGTATTGTATGGTTTGTATGAAATGATTGATCACCCTAAACTGGACCTAATCAAATATACGACCTATAATCATAATCGGACCTACATGGCAACCCATTAAGGGAACTTAGGACTCTCCGACCAAATACCGTTGAAAAGGATAGCACAGGATTGCAATTGGTCCCTTCTTCATCCTCAATCAAGCTAAGTGACAGGAGAGGAGGTCACGGCGATGGTGAAGTCAATAGTTCGAAGGTAGTCGCAGGAGGAACGAGGTCTCCATTGCACAAGCCTGGGTTTGGTCGTGAGCTGTTGCATTAATGGCAACTCCTCAACCTGGATTAAAGCGGGCGCAATTTCTCTAATCTCACAACGGGTCAGAAAACGTCATGCGATGGCATTTGCTTACACATGCATTGCACCTAATAAGTTGATTGAAAACCTTGTTGTATTTATGGTATAGTTTTAAGTCCTCTATCCTAACTTACTGAGCTGTGGTTGCTCACATCCCTATAGACATCGTGCAGGTACGGGCTAAGAAGCGGCAAATAACTACTCTGAAGATAGCAACTGCTGGATCCTGGGGAGTGAGGAAAAACATTGAAGAATCAACACATATTTTATTACTTTTCATTTCTGAATAATATAATAACTAGGAAATATATTACGAAGAATTATTGTAAACTTTAATTGCAATAACTGAATTATAGTGTATATATATATATATATTTCCTCACTTTCTTAGGCAACTGATTTATTTAAATTACAAACTTTTTACTTCAAAGCAGGTTAGTCATGGACGCCTTGTGTAGATCAGGTCTAAGATAGCGGTTGTAAGGCCAACTTCTATCTTAGGATAGTTCACACAGCAGGGCTGTTACGACTCTACTGCTTCGGGGCGTGACACTTCTCCACTAAGATCATAAAGCTAAAGAAGGTCATCATCTTAATCTAGAGTAGTAAGTTGTCTAAGATGAGTGTCAAAGACTCCCAATCTCACTTTAATGTAGTTCAGTAAGGGAAAGCCAATAATGGCATCATTCCAATCATTCTGTGGGCCCCAAGCTTTCAATACTGAGAGTGAATCCACATGCTCCTTTAGGGGTCCAATAAACCATTTACATACTTGGCCATTTTTGTTCTAACTATCATTGTGAGGGAAGTTATTTAAGTTAGATATCATTTTTAGTATATAAATCTCTTTATCGTAATAACCTTAACATCTTTAAAAACTATTAAGTATGTAGGGGGTTGCTTCTTAATATCAAAATTGTAAGAAATTTTAAAACTTTAAAGACACTTGGCTTCAATATTATAGATAATAAGCATTATATTTGAAATTATAAGTGGATATTTTCCTCTAAATAATTCTAATATTGACTCAAACATTAATAGGAATTAGGCTACTAGGTTTTTTACTCACAGTCGAGCCCGAAGACTAAAAGGCCTGATAAGGTGAATTCTCCTATTCCAATCGATTCCTACCGAAGCCGAGTACCTCTTTGCTAAGCCACTTTTTATGTCAAGCTGAATGACTGTCAATCTCTTTATAGTATACTGAGTTGTAAAGTACTCACTCACGTCCAAACTGACCAATAACATGGTATCTCCCTTGCCGAGAAGCCGAAAAAGAGAGACTCCGGACTGACTAAGCCACCCTTACTTGGATAAGCAAGCTAACCTTACTTTTGGTTCGCATCTTCCAACGGCATCACTAATACAGCATCACCACATATACAAAATTATGTTTAGTATCTGTTACACCAATGATTGTTTTCCTTGAATATTCATTTTTACCTTTTTGTATTTTGTACATTACTTTCTTAGAAAATATCCTTTTGTCTTTTTCCTTTTAGGCATATTGCCCTAAATTCTCGAATATAAATATTCTTTATACTTATAGCTAAAAACATCAAATTGATTATCATTAATATACTTGAGTATTTTCCTTCTCTGCGTAAATACTATCTGTTTACTCTTAACAGCATTCTTATCTTAACCCTTAAGCAAGGCTAGGTGGCGAATAACCTTACTAAACCATCTCTTGTGTCATATCAAGTTGTGTCATGAGTCTTCAGAAGTTTCATTAACACGTCATATCTATTGGATTTGTTCGTAAGTTCTTGCTTACTCTTCATTCACATTTATTCATCACTGCCTTTCGAGCTTTCCAAAAGCTTAGACTTATTCAACGACTGATTTTGTCTATTCTTAGTCATGATTCACAACAAATATTGTAAGTCCAACACTTCAATTTCAATATTTCACATATGTACCTATCTATTTATACTATTTACCATTAACAAACCATTGCTTTACGCATCTCTAACTATTACCACAACAATAGTAGATAACCATAAAACTTTGGTTTTGTTCATATTTTCTACAAAACAAATGGGTTAAAAACTAAGTCTACCTAGATTTATCATATTTTGGGGCCACATGGTATTCATAGGAACAAGGTGGAAGAAATAAGATGTTAATTAGGATAAGCAAATAACTTTATTGTACAGAATATCAACCTATACCCTACTTCACCAAGTAAATAATGTTCTTGGTGTATATTAAGGGTTATTGTGTAGGTTTTAGGTCCAAATTACTTGAAACTTGCTTCCATTAGGTAAGATACGAGTATGATATCTTCATACCTTATAACCCAACCTAGAATTTTTACTCTAAAAATACAAAGTACAATTTCCAATATATCATACACATACCCTGCAAAAGTTATTGAAAAATATTAGTAAACAAAAGATAAAAAATAATGCTAATATGTTTTCAGCCAAGAAGTACTTTATAAAAAAGATAAATAAAGGGCCTAAGTCCATAAGATAAAATCTCAAATATAAAGCTATATTTCTCATGTTTCAATGGTGCAACTCTCTTCATTCTATACTTTTACTTTATTCTTGTTCTTCTTCTACATTTGTTAAGTCCTTACTAAATATAGTAATGTCATGAAAATAAATGAGACAATTTGCAAATGCACATTTAATACTACTAATCAAGTATGAAAAGAAATATTTTGAATTAGAAAAATAAAATGTAGCTTGAATTTTCTGACAAAGAAAATGTGTATAATTGAAATTTATGAGAAAATAAGAAAATTTTACGAGTTTTGTAAAGTGTTTTGTCTCCTGTTAGTACAAGTTTCAAGATTATTCTATTATGCCATTGAAATTTATGGAAAGATGAGAAAAAATTTATAAATTCTATAGGATCTCTAATACTCTATAAGTTTTTTAGGATGCAGGTTCTATAGTGGTTTCAAGGTGCTACAAGATTAGTTCATTCCAAATCTATAGGGGCAAAGTATGAACACAACCTCGTACCTTACCTACCTTATGTTTGATTATCCATATGTTTGATATAGTAGTTGGATATCTTTAGCCCATCGAAGCATGATGGTTACCCCTAATCATCAGCCCAAATTGATGGTCCACAGTTCTTTATTAAGATGATCTTCTGTATAAGCTACGGCCCACATCCATGGGATCTTACAACTTTGTCAAACTGGATCTACAAACATTATTCTATTATCATTTTCTTCACCTTTAGCAAATGACTAACCTTCACAAATGGATGCCATATATTAAGTAACTATAACGATTTTACTTTTCATGAATTTATAAACTTTTTAAAACATAATAATATACCAACTCAATGCACTCTAGGCGGAAAGTTTCCATAAACAAAATTAAGATAGAGTGCATGCAATGTTGCACCTAAAAATTTGAAAATGATAGTATTATTGACTTACATTTGCACTTGTTGATTTGTCTTGATAGAAGGACAAACAGCTCAAGTTGAGCCCGATTCATTAATTCAATTTGCTCTCAAGATCAAACCAAATCATGAAGGACAATTCGGTTTTTCCATCACTATAAATCAAACCACATGGTTCTATACTATAAATCTATAATGTAGTTTGCTTCAATTCATCGATTAAGCGATAATTTATAATATAAAACAATTTTATAGTCATGACATGTAATTTTATATCACAATTAGACTTGTATAAAGACCGATTGAAAACCATAAATTGACCTCAGCCTTGTCTTTAAGAGGGGAGGGGGGAAGGGGGAGGGGAGCTTGAACTCATTGTTGAACTGTTTAGGCCCTCAACCATGGCAAACTACTAGGTTGGCAAGCCACCGAAGCGATAAGCCAAACCACTAGTTGAATCGATGGTTTGGCTTAATTGTTCGAAACCCGATCAATCGTAAAAATAAAAAATACATATAAATAATATATAAGTACTGTATATATATAATATATAATATACTAAATATATAATGCAAATAAGTATATAATATATGTACTACATAATAATTAATATTATATATATACATAAACTATAATATACATATATACTATATATAATATACTATATACATAATATAATATTATGCATGCACACCCAAACGATCTAAATGAATTATTTCAAGATAAAAAAAAAAACGGAAAATAAAATTTTTTACTTACTATCAATGGCATAATGTTTTAGATTTAATTTTTTTTTTTAAAAAAAAGATGAATAATCAACAAATTATTTATAATAACTAAGGGAAATTTGGAAAAAGTAAAAGATAAAAATAAAAAATCACACGCTTCAAGAACAGTTAAACCAGCCTAGTTCACTCCCTTACCAACCTGTGAACTAATGGTTTCAAGCCAAGTTGGCTCAATGAACACATCTAATCACAATTGCTAAAATTCTTTTAATAGTACATAAATTGACACTACATAGATATTGATTAATTCTACACATATGCAATTAATATTTTTTGTAATTGTCTTGGCAGCTAATTTATTTATGATATTAGTATATGATATAAATTTTGAATCAATTGATATGAATATTTTCATAAAAAAAAATCATAAACATTTGAATATGTATAAACTTCATTTTTTTTAATTGTTATGTTAAAGTAAAAGAATTGTTTGAATTAAAAGTAAAATATTTTTTTAAAAATTGTTTTATTATGATTTTTTTGTTTAATTTAGTTTACCATCCAATCCAATAGAAATATTTTGGTTGGATTCTATTTTGGATTGGGGTCGGTTTAATTTCATTTAAGGTGTTTTGATTGGTTTTATTATCCATCTTTATTTATCCATTTTACTAAAAGATAAGGCACCCTGGGTGTCTTATGTCTTTATAAAAATAAGTTGACCTTTGATTTTCATTTCCAATTGCTATCCTAAAGCCCGTTATTTCTGCGTCTTAATGTTATATTCGCCTCTTATATTATATTAATCCATAAAAAATTATATATATATCTATATAGATATAGATAGCTTGTGAATAACGGGCTCACGGTCCTAAAAGCTTTAGATGCTGCATATGGCCTTCCTGAAAATGGTGGTTAATAATTTGGGCTTTCCCGACAAGAGCAACGAGCCCATGAGTGAAGTCATCTTTGGGCCTCACTGAGCCTTGACTATTGCTATGGGTAATCTCATCCTTGCCCAGCTTTAAATAATTTAATTATTCTCTAATATCGAGTTTCATCAAAAGATTGACATTCAAGGTACTGGGTCATAAGAGCATTAGCAAGTCATAATTCAAAGTGTTAAATTATAATTTATAATTTTCAGTTGTATCTTAACTAACTAAAAGCATAATCAAAACCGCAGCAATTCACCTCTAGATTGCTTATATTAATTTATTCATAGCCTTACTGTGCTATTTTTAAATATATATATTTTTTTAAGGATTTGTTTGGTTCTTTGATAATACCATGTTACGTCTTCCTATTGTTTGATTTATTAAAAAAAGAAAAAGAAAGGGAAAAAAAAAGTCATGCCCTTAGGCACAAAATCCCACATATGAGTAATACATGATTTACCGGCAACTCTCCTTGCTTCTTCTTCCATTCCTAGAAAACTAAGGAGAAAAAAAAAAGTATGGTAAATAGCATGGGCCATCCCTAAAAACTTTTATAATTATATGAATTTTGGCTTTTTTAAAAATCAACACTTATCACTCTTGAAACAAATATGAACACTTATTTTTATTGATTAAGGTATCTTATGTAAGATAAACTTTTTTAAACATTTAATATAGTAATTTAACCACATATTTAATTGATTAAATTAATTGAAACTAAAAAAGCTTATGTTAATTAAAATATATGAGTAAAATATTTAGTTGATTAAATTAATTGAAACTAAAAAAAGCTTATGTTAATTAAAATATATGAGTAAAATTAATTAGATTAAAAGGGGAAAAAAGAAAGAAAGAAAAGTGCAAATTGCCAGGTGATGCGGTTAAGCAAATGAAGCTCTACTAAGTGAAAGCAAACGTGATGCACCAATACAAGTCAAATCTCACTACTAGCATGACAATAACGGGGTAATATAGCAATATCCTTGTGCCAATATGGTTGCCAAACAACTTAAAAAATAACAACTTACACAATATGCAGTAAAAAATTAGTAAGTTTGGAATGAAAACTATTAAAACGAGCAAGTTGAGTACCTCATTAGGGAGTTGCTAATTAACAACTTCCCGATACTTTACCACTATAGAGGTAGAATGCTAGGTGACATCAAAATCTGCTTTTCAATGATAGATAAGTAGTCTATCCAAAACTACCTCAATGATCTAACGATGCAAGGGAGCGATACCCACACTTAAATAATGATGAAAGGGCCTCCAATCTCTCTATCATTTGCATATATAGTAAAATACCTCAGTCAAGTTAGTTTAGTAATTTATTTAAATAATAAAAATTCTTTTACCTTGTATCATTAGAAACCGCATTCTAGTATAAAATTTCTCAATTTATTAACTTTCAAATAATTTCAAATTTATTCTAAAGTGTGTCTTATAGAATAGATATTTAATTTAAAATTTCAATTATATTTTTCTAAAACACTTATTTTACGTATGTGTTAAATAGTTTAACTTTATTTTACATATAAGGTATATATATATATATATTAGTATTATATACCTTACACTATTTTTATACATAACTTATTTTCCTAAACACCATTTATTCCCTTTTAATTAATTCTTTATTTTTTTTCTATTTTACATATGGGCATACCTTACATTCTAGAATATCTTAGAATGATTCTAAACCTTATCCTATTTATTTCTTCTCTCTTTCTCCAGTTGCAATTTCCATTTTCTATTTCTCCCTCCCTCTCGTCATCCCCTCTTTAGCTCTCTTTTTCTCAGCTCCCCTAATCCCCTTTTTCTTCTCGTCATTCCTTATCTTTCTCCTCCTCCCAACCTTCCCCTACAACCACCCCCCACCCATCCCCTCAACGAACCCTACTCTCCATTTCCCTCTCACCCCACTTCAATCTCTCTCACTTGGAGTTATTTCTCATTCCAATTTCCAATGTTGGACACCCCCAAACCCCCCATTTTCTATGCATCAACCAACAATTGAAGAAAACAGTGTATTTTGTTTTCATCCCCACTTCCACACATTCCAAGCCAATCCAGTAAATTTTATTAGTTAATTATTTGAGTATGTTATTACACGAAATTTAATTTCTATATTTTTGTTTTTCATAAGTTCATATTCGACATTAATTCGTATCCATCTATTGTTTCTATCTCGACTTTATTTCGTGAGTCAATTCTATTTTCTTTTTCAGTATTGTGTACGTAGTATATTATTTTTATTTTTTATTTTTCCGTTATTATTGTGAAACTAGTTAATTTGTTAGTATTCGATTCCTACTATAAATCTATTTATTGCCATATTATATAGTATCATTTTACATAGAAGTGTTTACTTTATATTATGTCGTATATCGGAATATTAGGTATATGTATGTATTTAGGGTCAGATTTTTGTTTTCTATTGTATTTAGAGTTAGGTCACCATTTTCTAGTTGTGAATTTGTAGTAGTAATCATGTTGTAATGGCACGATTTCAAGTATCGATTTGATTATGATAATTTTATTCTATTAAGATTACGGCCTTAATTTATTATTATTATTATTAATGATACTATTGTTGTCATATTATTTCTATTTCGTTGTTATTATGATTATGTAATGAATAGTATTAATCGTAAAGTATATACGATTTGGATTCCTATTATCAATATATCTTTCCTTACATATTTCTATGAGCTATATTATTATCAAATTAAATACGTAATCTTTTATTTCTATAACAATTAGTAAAATTATCTATTTTTTTCACCCTCATTATGTGACCATTTTATATTTTCCTTTATATATATATATATATATATTGTATCTTATACTTTGAGTAATTAAATAATGTTATATAAGTATATCAACTTTTGGGCATTACATAGTTATATTATCTCCAATTTCCATTCTTGATTTATGATTTGATTATCTTCAATTGCAACCTTTAAAGTCATAAGTTAGTGTTTTACTTAGTGGTAGATTTATAGATTTATAGATAATTTTTTGGTAGAACTTACTTATCGAGTATTAAAAGTTAGTGTGTATGCTTGTTTTTCACATAGATTCATAGTAGTTGACGAATTCATTGTTGAGGTCTAAGCTTTTGATTCAGGAATTGTGAGTTGGAATTCTTTTAACTGTTATGGAGCGATTCTAGGTACGTAATGCTTACTTGTCAAAATGTGCTTACTAGGCTAGATAAGATCTAACTAGACTAATTTATACTTGACCCAAAATGAATGATTTGCTAATTTTGCTTGACCTGCTCACTCTAGGAGCCCGTACTAGGAGTTCCTTAAAAGAGAAACCACCGATCATATGTGAGGATTCCCTAATGAACTCGTATATGGAACAACGTAGCTAGAATATTAGGTTTCTGGACTCTAAACTTCGGACTCTGGGCATAAAGACTTAAAGGAAAACTTATATTATATTCATCTATGTATATGCACAAAGATCAATGTATGGCGAGGTCATAAGTATACGTATGTTGCATGTTGGTCTAAATGAAAAATAATTAAACTATTATTTGCTTATATTCTGTTATAGTTGCATTACATGCATGTAAATGTTTTAGGCTTAACATCCACACATGTTTGTACAACCGTACTGGGTTTCGGCTTATTCTTCTATTTTTACAACTGTAGGTCAATTCAATAAATTTACAACAAGTATGGAATAGCTATCATCTAATCGGGAAAGAGAGGTAGTTAGTTTTGTATATTATAGAAGACTGGGATCTAGTTATTTTATATGTTTGTGGCTAAAGTGACTCATCTATGAGTCACTCGAATTGATTTATTTGGAGAATTATTGTTTTATATATGATAAGGGATTATTACAAGTGATTATAGGCATTATAGTTGGTTTTAAAGTCTTAACATATTCCTAAATAGCAAGAACATATAGCAAGTTAGGGTACCTTCAGGTTTTAGGGTGTTACATACAACAAGACAAAGTTAGTGATAAAGCCAAGATAAGTATGTTATAACCCATGCAAAGCGGCTTGTTGTTGTAGGGTCGAATAAGAGACAGAAGAACATCAAATAGACCAGGTTACATGATTTATCTGCAAATATCACCCCCATCCCATCCAAATTACTGCAAGTACCGTCTATCATTGCATCCCCATCCATTAGGAAGCCTATAAGTAATGAGATTGCTTATAGTGTAACTGTCAGCTCACTAGTTAGGAAGTGAAAGGTATCTATCTCTAGCCTCCATCGCTTAACTAGGGTGATAGCCAAATGCTAGTTTACCTGAATGAATAGCACATGACTCACCCTTAAGAAACTCGACATCTCCAGGTAAGGGATAATCCGCCGAACCACCTTAATAACATGTCCCTCCTTTCATTGTAGACGTATCCCTCATCGCTAGCATGTTAACGCAAAATTCACCTATACATTATCTCATGATTTTAAAGCCATAACTTGCAAAAAGGTTAGAATATACTAAGTAATTATGGAGATACGATTATTACTTGACCACTCTAAATACACTCTAACCTATGGACCAGTTGCATCCACAACTAGGAACGATTTGATGGTCCTAGATCCATTTAGGAAAAAAGTAAGAAAATGATCAACATTATACATTTATATATGATAAGTACAAAGTGAAAAAAAAAAAAAGAAAAAAGAATAGAACATGATATATATATATACATATACAATATGTACCTATGTACCATATCAATTTTGATGTCTATTCCTACTTAGGCATCTCTTCCTATTGTGGCTTGTTATATCACACAAGCCATAATATACTCTATTAGGAGCCTCCTTATATTCACCTCGTTCTAAAAACCACTTCTCCCAAAGCCTCCTATGCTTTCTCTTGACGCAACTAATTAGAAACCATCGTCGAATATCAAGGTAAGCCTAATAAGCCTTGTTATCACAAGGTGCAAAAGAATGGGTATATATAAACAACCGATGTGCATAAGTGTACCAAATGCCAACATATTGGGAACTATCCATGTGTATCTTACCCATAGCAACCACTTCGTGTGAGCACAAGATTTTATATGTCTGCCACTTCTGATGTGTACATTTGCATGCTCTTCACTCTACCTTATGTATATTGTCCCCCTTCTAGCTAAGTACTATTAGGCATAGAGCTGTAATGACCTTAAAAATCTATTCATGATAATTGAATAAGATAACATTATGGCCAGTGGTTGCTTTCTACTACCATTCATACTTTACAGCATATTCAATCAACACTTCACCATTAACCATTACTTTAGATGCCTCGGACAAATGCTTATTGAAAATATCATTATAGTTGTAAAATGTTTTCTTTACAAGTGTAGATATATGCAAAAACTTGGCATCTTTAAGTCAGAGTTATAACTTTCCACAATATTGGTACTACCATTTCCAAATCAAACATCCCCCTTATCCCCCTAGTCGTAAGCAACAATCAACATTTTCGGTTGAAGCTCTTTGAAATAACTTCATGCAACAAGAGCCATTCCCTCAACCGATTGGTAATATTCATGGAACTTACAGGTTTGCACTTGCTTAGCTACTAGTGTCAATTAATCTCTCGCTTCTATATTCCTAACATGCATGTTGAAGTTGCTTATAACATGGCAAATGCACTAGTATTGATAAGAATCAGGCTACTAAGCCTTTAACCCATAGCCAAGCCAAAGGACTAACGCAATAAATCTTCTTGCTCCAATCAACCGTTACTAAGGCAAAACTGCTTCTTGCTACCGACTAACTCCATATGCCAAGCCGAGTAACTATACATCTCTCAGAAATCAGCTACCAACCAAATGAAAGCTTTGCTGATTGCTTGGCCTTCCCATTTACTCCTATTCGGCATGTCCAAACCGATCCCCTTAGGTTAGTAACATTTTATGTCGAGATGACAAGATACCCCGCACATGTCTATAGCTACTCCTCTTTAGCTAAGCCTACATCTATCCGAAGTTCCTACTCAACACCTCGGCTTGATAGAAATTAAGCTAATCTTATAAAAATATCTTTTCTACCAGAAAGTCATCTACCCAAAACAAGCCACGTGTCCAAGTAGCCATGTACCAGAATCCTCCATGCAGAATATTCATTTTAGTTAAATTTTCCCATCGTACTCTTTATTATTCCTTATACATTACTTCTTTAGAATATTACCCTTTTTGTTTTTTCCATTTTTGGGTAAGTTGCTCTAGTTTCTCGAGTATAAATATCTACTGTATATGTAGCCGCACATAATCAATTATCATCATCAATATACTAGATATTTTTCCTCTTGTGAACTTAGCTCTCATTAGCATGTTTACTTACACTTTACTTTTATCCTAACCCTTAACTAAGGGTTGGTAATGAGTAACCTCATCGGACCAACTCATGCATCATATCGAGTTACATCATGATTCCTCGAAAATTCCATTGGCATGTTATATCCTTTGGAGCTGTTTGTGGGTTTACTTACTCTTTTCTTACTTTTACCATTTTCTCGCATGCTCCCCATGACTCATTTCAAGCTTTCAGTAAGCTTGGACCCATCTCTACAACCGGCCTTATCTGCCCTTAGCCTCAGGCCGCATCATCTTGCTATCAGAGCTGAGGTTTCATTTGGATAAGTTGTGTTTGAGGATTTGGAAAGTAGTTCTGATTATCTTAGTATGTAGTATATGTGGAAAGGATTTTTGAAGCATTTTGAGCAAGTGATAGGTTGTAATAGTTTGTTTTCAAAGTCCTCTATTATACCTTGTTTTAAGCGTATGAAAATAGAGCAATTTTCTATGTTAATTTAGCTGTTGTGTTTACTGGTTATTAAGCTTCTGGTTTGAAGAGAGAGTATGTTTTGTGATTTAAAGGAATAATGATAGTTGTATCATCGAATCAAAAAGCTTAAAATTTGAATCTATCGGAGAAAATAATAGATCCAAGTGTTAATGCTAGTATTTAAGACGACAACATTGGTGTTGTCTACTATGGCTAATAATCCTAAGGCAGTCCAAGAGTACAGATAGGAGACTTGACAAGGTAGCCAACCTCCTTATGGATTTAACTCAAGTTGTTTATATATTGGCCTATCAACCCTCTAAGGCCGTACATAATACCCCTCACATTGCTCAACCTGTTAAAGGTTAGAATCCCACTTAGCAAGTTCGAGGTAAAAGAGTAGGTAGATGAGTGAGAAGACGGCTTAACTTAGGATAAATAGATGACGTTGAGGAAAAAGAGTATGAAGAAAAAGAAGAGCAAGCTTAAGAATCCTGAGCTACTGATCATGTGAAACTTTAGATCCTAAGCTTCAATGATTCTGGAAGTACGGATGACTATTTGGATTAGGAGGAGAAAGTAGAACGTGTTTTCGATTATAATCAATATAAAGAGTACAAAAAAGTGAGGACTACTACTATCGAGTTCTCAAGAGACGCCGCCATGTCGTAGAAGAATTTTCAAGTCATAAGATGATGGGAAGGATACCAAGAGATTAATACTTAACCTAAGATGAAGAAAATACTCAAAAACAGATTTGTACTGAATACCTATCTGTAAGACACTTTTACTCAACTTCAAGAACTAGGACAAGGAAGCCAAGCTGTCAACAAGTATGTTCAAGAGTTCCAAATGCTCATGATTTTCTGTAAAGTTGAGGAACCATCAACGCGAATAGTCTCCAGGTTTCTTTCTAGGTTAAGAGGTGATATCTAAGACATTGTAGAACTCTAACAATTCACTATAATGAATGAGGCTATACAGATAGCCGAATAAGTAGAGAGGCAAAGAAGAAATAGACTGCCGACTTGACCTCCAGTGAGTCGAACTGGTCATTTAAGCCCCCTACTCAAGGAAGTTATAAACCTTAGTCGAATACCAAGCCAATTAGGAAGGTAGATGTCCAAACAAAACAAAAGGGCTAACCTAATAATGACATGCTGACCCGAACATATGAGAAAGGATAGAGATTTGGTAAGAAGACAAGCCAAATGAAGAGCTTCAAAAACTAAGGGTTTGAACATATGGCTACTCAATATCCAAACCAAAGGACTATGATCATCAAGGGACATGCCCCGAAACTTAAAGTAAATAGTACTAATGAAGAACCTAGGGAAGAGACTCTTATCAAGAAAGAAACTTCTCAAGAAAATGAATTGGTAGAGGAAGATGTGTTTGCCGAGAACTTAGATCAATTGATCTTATTTGTCCAACGTATAATGAGTTTGTAACCCTCACACGAGGAAGAGTAGAGAGAGAATTTGTTCCATATCACATATAAGGAAAATGATTAGCTCTATGCCCTCACTATAGATAATGGTAGTTGTACCAGTATGGCACCAGCCGATCTGATTATGAAGTTGAAGTTGCCAACTATTACACATCCAAAGCCGTATAAGTTACATTGGCTGAATAAGAAAGGAGCACTACATGTCGCTTAACAAGTACTACTATCGATTACGATTGGAAACTACTCTGACGAGATTCTTTGTGATGTGCTACCAATGTATGCATCACATGTACTAATAGGTTGACCTTAGCTTTATGATCAAAGAGTTATCTATGATGGATACAAGAACACTTATGTATTTGAGAAGGATGGAAGCAAAATTACATTTAACCCCATGACGCCGAGTCAAGTTAGCCATTTGCACGCTAAACTTGCTCGTGGATCAAAGAAAACTTTAGTATTGAGTAGGGCCAAACTCCGAGAGGCTATTAAAGCTAATGCGTTGACCTTCTTATTAGGTGAGCAATTATTAGAGTTAAAAGAACGAGGTGAACTACCTTAGGAAGTAAAGGAGCTATTAAATGAATATACTAACCTGTTTCTTAAACAGTTGCTTAAAGGATTACCCCCTATCCGAGGCATAGAACATTGCATTGACTTGATACTCGGTGCTACCTCACTGAACAAACCAGCTTATTGGATGAATCCTGAGCAAGCTTCTAAACTTCAGCAACAAGTCAATGAACTCCTAGAAAAGGGTTATGTATAAGGGAGAGTCAGAGTCCCTATACTGTGCAGACACTCCTAGTGCCAAAAAAGGACAGTACCTGGCAAATGAATATTAATAGCCAAGCCATGCCATGAACAAGATCACAATCAAGTATTGGTATCTGATCCCTAAGTTAGATGATATGCTGAACGAACCAAGTGAAGCTAGGGTCTTCAGTAAGATTGATCTGAAGTTTGGCTACCATCAAATTCAAATGAGGTCGGGAGATGAGTGGAAGACTAATCTCAAAACTCATCATGGACTCTATGAGTAAATGGTAATGCCATTTAGTTTGTCGAATGCCCCGAGCACTTTCATGCAATTGATGAACCACGTACTAAGAGATCTTATCAAGAAGTATATCTTAATGTTTTTCAATGACATTCTAGTATACAATATCGACATGCCGAGTCACCTCGAATATCTCTATTCCATATTAAATGTACTTCGAACCGAGAGGTTATTTGGAAATCTAAAGAAGTGCTATTTATGCCAGAAGGAACTGGTATTCCTAAGTTATGTAGTAGGCAGAAGAGGCTTACGAGTGGATTATGAGAAGATCTGAGCAATTGTCGAATGGCCAAGTCCGACCACATGTGCCAAAGTGAGAAGTTTTCATGGACTGACATTCTTTTATAGAAGATTCATAAGGAATCTCAGAACCATAGCTGCACCCCTTACCAAGTCGATGAAGAAGAGCATTGAATTTGGATGGGGAGAAAAGGAAAAAAGAAGCTTTGCTGAGGTGAAGGAAAGATTGACTTCCACACTTTTACTAGCTTTACTAGACTTTGAGAAGATATTTGAGCTAGAATGTAACACGCCAAGCATTGGTATAGGCACTGTCCTAATATGGGAAGGTTGACCAATTACCTACCACAACGAGAAGCTCAGAAGACCTCAGCTGAACTACTCCATATATGATAAAGAACTCTTGGCACCACAGCTAAGCTTAGAGGACATCAGTATTATGAGTTGAACTAATTCGTATTTGAAGGCAAGGTGAGTTAAATTCCTTACGAGTTTCAATTTTGTAATAAAATATAAGCAAGAGAAAAGCAACATGATTGCAAATGCTCTTTCAAGAAGACATGCACTCGTAACTGAACTGCAGACCAGATTGTTTAAGTTTACAAGTACTAAAGAGTAGTATTCTAAAGACCCATACTTCAGACCCATATTTAGGCGATATGTCGATAGAAAAACAGTAGATGAATATCATGAGGAAGATGGGTACTTATTTCAAAGTGGAAAATTGTGTATGCCAACTTATTCACTAAAAGAGTTACTAATCAAGGAAGCCCATAGTAGAGGACTCTCCAAACATTTTAGGGAGAGAAGAACACATGAGCTACTGAATGGACAATTCTTAAGGTTGAGAATGAGATGAGACATGCACCAAATTGTGGAGGGCTATACTATGTGCAAGAAGGCCAAGTGCCGAGCCAAATAAGGGGAAGTAATGCCTTTGCCTATCCTAACCAAATCTTGGACTGAGTTGAGCATGGACTGAGTTAGGCATAAAGTGTTATCAGATTATCTAGAACTACCCGAGGCAAAGATTCCATAATGGTAGTCGTGAATAAATTCAGTAAGATGATACACTTTATGCCTTACTTTAAGACTAATGATACTTCAACTATTGCTTCTCTCTTTTTGCAGGAAATTATTCAGTTACACAACGTGTCGAGAAATATAGTCTTAGACAGAAATCCAAAGTTCTCGAGCCATTTCTAAAGAACCCTGTGGCATCGGATGGGGACTAAAATATTATACAGCACTTCCTATCACCCCCAAACTGATAGCTAAATAAAGGTGGTCATTCATACTTTGGAATCACTACTTCAAGCTATAGTAGGTAAGAATTAAACTTATTAGGACTTCTGTTTGCTCGTAGTAGAATTCGCTTACAACCGAATAATGCATGACACTACCAAATAGACTCCCTTCGAAGTTGTCTATAGTTTTAACTCGAGCTACCACTTGATCAAACTCCTGTACCCATATCCAAACAAGAAGACCTTGACGCAAGAACCTAAGCACAGTCCTTATAATACATCTATGACAAAGTCACTTGGTAGATTGATTAAGCTGCTAAGAAAATGTGAGAAAGGGCCAAAGGATGGACGTCAAAGCAGTTTCAGCCTAGGGATTTAGTGTAGTTACATTTGAGTAAGGAGAGATTCTCGAACAAGAGAAAGAACAAGTTATTCGCTCAAGCTGAAGGTCCTTTCAAAGTACTGCAAAAGATTAACAACAATGCCTATAGATTGGAGCTACCCAAAGATTATAAGGTCTTAAACACTTTCAATATTATTGACCTTATCCTTTATTACCTTAAAGGAGAACCGAACAAATACCATTCAAATTTGATCCTAAATCCAAATCAACCTAAAGGGAATTATAGGAATTAGGCTATTGGGCCTTTAACCCATCACCAAGCAAGAGGACTAGAAGGAATAACACTACAAATCCTCCTGCTCCAACCGACCCTTGCTAAGGCCAAACTACTCCTTACTACTGAACAGCTCCATACGCCAAGCTGAGTGACTACACATCTCTCAAAAATCATCTACCGACCTGATGACAGCTTTGCTAACTGCCCAACCTTCCCATTCACTCGTTCTCGAGATATATGAAAACCTAACACCCACCCCCCCAGCTTAATAAAATTTGTGCCGAAATGATGAGAGACTCCACACATGTTTGTAGCTACACCTCTTCAACCAAGCCCACATCTATCTAAAGTTCCTACTCGGTACCCCTACTCATCACCTCGGCTTGACAAAAATCAAGCTAATCGTACAAAATTATCTTTCCTACCAAAAAGTCATCCACCCACAGCAAGCCATATATCTGAGTAGCCATGTGCTAGAATCCTCCAAGTAAAATATTCATTTTAGGTGAACTTTCCCATTGTAACCTTTATCATTCCTTATACATTGCTTCTTTAGGATACTACCCTTTTTGTCTTTTTCCATTTTTAGGCAACTTGCCCTAACTTATTGGGTACAAATACCTATCGAACATGTAACCGCATTCAATCAATTATCATCATCAATATACTAGATATTTTTCCTCTTATGGACTTAACTCTCGTTAGCTTATTTACTTATGCTTTACTCTTATCATAAACTTTAAGCAAAGCTAAGTGGTGAGTAACCTCACCTAACCAACTCATGTATCATATCAAGCTGCACCATGAGTCCTTGGAAGTTTCATTAATGCGTCATATCCTTTGGAGTTGTCCCTGAGTTTGCTTACTCTTTTCTTACTTTTATTGTTTTCTCGCGTAGTCCCCATCACTCATTGCAAACTTTCGGCAAGCTTAGACCCATCCTTATTGTCACGGCCCAAAAAAGTGAAGTCACAATAATCCCACCATGTGAACCATCCTAAGATAGAAAGTGTCTTCACAGATGCTACCCCAGACCTAATTCATACTAGTCGTACTCGACTTTACCCATTTAAAGTGTCCATTTCAATACCTGTTTGATATAAACCTGTTGAATAATCCTTTGAAATAATTTATAACAATAAACTTATAATTTAACCTTATATAAGAATAATAGTACATCCCACAAACACTTATCATTTTACATATAGACCAAAATATTGAAAATTATTAAGCCCTTTGAAGAGTCTTGTATAGTTTTCCTTATAAGATAAAAAGTTAATACTAAGAGCAATAACCAGCTATTCTTGTTGTATCTCACTCCCCATCTTAGTTTGCTAGAGTTCTGGTGTTGGATAAACACTTGTAAGCCATTTAGGACCTGTAAAACAAATTATAAGGAAATGAGCGACGACTTACTCAGTAAGTGGGGTGAAGATAAAAGTATGCACTCAGTAGATTACAAGTAAGGTTTTCAACCAAGTTAGTTAGATATAATGCATGTATAAGCAAATACCATTACACTACGTTATTTAGTCCGTTGTGAGATTAGAGAAATTTCACCTACTCTAATCGAGTTTAGGAGATTGACGTCACATACTCACAGATTGAAATCAAACTGAAGCTTATGCAATGGAGAACACCCTCCTCCTATGAGCATCTTTGAACTACGGTCCCCAACCTTGGTACAACCTCCTCTCCTATCACTTAGTTCAACGAAGAATAGGAAAAGAACCATTTCAACTATTCTAACTATTCTCATCGAAGAAAGTCTGTGTTTGGCCTAAGAATCCTAGTCGTTACCTAATATGAGGCAAGTGCACCTATTAGTTTTAATATAGCGGATGTGAGTCCGAGTCGATCCCTCAGAGATTTTGAGTACTAATATTAACTTTAGCTTTATTATCTAACCGGAAAATTATGATGAGTTGAATGAATTAAAAATACTGAAATTAATAACTAAACTACTTATGAGACTTAATTACGCAAATTAGAAAGCAATAAATTACGAACGACTTCAAGTATGCAATAATGTATTTAGGAATTACTTCCCCTAGTGTTTAACATGTAACCTTTTCAAAATATATCCAATTCAATTTCTATTATTCTTGACCGGAGGGATTCATAATTAAAGCTAATATCTTTCTCAAGCATATTAACCCTAATCCTAAATTATTTACCGGAATCTCTTCACTTAGTAATATAATTTAGTATCGCATTAACGTGTAATAAATTCCCATGCAAACAATCAACTTTCCGGAAGAAACATGTATCTTATCTCTAAGTATATATGTGATTCTCTTCAATTATGCCTAAATCTAATTACACATGTAATTTCTCAATTAAGATGCATAATATCATATATTGACACTCTAGAATTATCAATCCATAATTAACGACATAATTGAATCAAGAAAAGGTAGAAACTTTATTGAAATTATAATTCAATCCAAGGGTTACATGAAACCTTAGGTTCCATAATCCTAAATACTCTAATTCTAAGCTATCATAACGAATCTAAAAACGAGTTTCATAAAAAATGTAAAATAAAGCATAAAAACCCCTCTTGATTTGATGAACAATCTCTCTATTCTTGAAATCGATGTCGTTCTTGCTTCTTGATTAATGTTCTTCTCAAATCTCCTCTCGTCTCTTGTGTCTCTTGTTTCTGTAATGTCTCTCTCTTTTTGAAACCCTAAGATGTCTTTTTATAGTGTATCTCAATGATTCTGTTTTCGTCACTCGACACGGCCTGGGACATGGCCGTATCCCCAGGTCGTACAACTTTCTGCACATAAGCAAATTTTCTGCACAACTTCAAAACTTCATAACTTTTTCATTTGAACTTGAAATTGAGTGAAACTTGATTCATTTTCTTCGTTTTCGAGCCTAGAATGCGTTTAAACCCTAAAATCAACATTTTACTCAATTAAGTATCAATTTCTTTAAAGAAAACCAAAAATGTGCGGAAAATATTATAAAATCACCCTATGGAATATGTTTAAAATTAGAGTTATCAAATTTCCCCACACTTGAGCATTTGCTTGTCCTCAAGCAAATAAATCAAAACAAAACTTTCAGGACAAGAAACACTTAATTAAAATTTATCACCATTTAGGAAACCTGTGAACGAATACACTTAACCCAAAGAAAAGTAAGAAAATCATTCTCAACTAACTTGCAATAACAAAGTCAACCAATTTCATCTGACCATATTCAAATGCCCCAACAATACTTAATACTAGAGTTCACTAGTTAATTTATGAAAATCAAAGTTTACCCCGAATCATTTAACCAAGGATTCTTAAACTAAAAATTAGATTTAACATCTCGCCAACCGAGAAAGAGTCATAAAAATTTTGTCTATTTGATTAAAGTATATACAATTCTCTCTTCCATCTCACCAAGCACCATAATCTAAAACAAACACATTTTACATCCACTCTTCCTCTGATCATCCCCCTAGTTCATGCTTTTGTTGAGAGGTCTTTTTAAATCTACCTTATTTAAGCACAATTGTGTTGGTAGTGGGAAAGAATCTCGCTCTTCCGACGGACCAAGACCGATCCATACCAACTTATTCCTTATATTGATAGTGGGAAAGAACCTTTCTCTTCTGACGGACCAAGGCCGATCTATATCAATTTTTTCATTTTTTTTCTCATTTGAATTGGCATTGGGACTCAATCTCGCTCTTCTGACGGACCAAGACGAATCCTTACCAATTTTTCTATTCTTACACTTGTTATTACTTTTGACCTCCAATCATTGTGATTTTTCAGGGGTTTCTCAAAAGAAGAATTTCATTTGTTTGTTTGCTAAAAATTATAGGACTCTTAAAAATTTCTAAGAGAAAAGTATACATAAAAGTAAATTTAAAAATAACCATTACTAACTCTCAACTAGTGATGTTGCTCCAATCTCAAATCCTAAAATCCTAAGTTAAATAACTCGTAACTTTACCTTCCAAAAATTTGACTAATCAATTCTAGTAAAGTATAATAAGATCAATAATAATCAAGATGAAACAGTTAATTTGGCTTAATACCAATCAATCACCTATTGCAAGTTAGCTTAAAAAGTAATTGGGTCAAATATGAATAATTGGTTTCTTAAACAGTAATAAAGCAACTAGTGTTCTTAATATCGAAAATCCCCGGCAGCGGCGCCAAAAACTTGATATGAGACAAGTGCACCTATTAGTTTTAATATAGCGGATGTAAGTCCGAGTCGATCCCTCAGAGATTTTGAGTACTAATATTAACTTTAGCTTTATTATCTAACCGAAAAATTGTGAAAGTTTGAATTAATTAAAAATACTGAAATTAACAACTAAACTACTTATGAGACTTAATTACGCAAATTAGAAAGCAATAAATTACGAACGACTTCAAGTATGCAATAATGTATTTAGGAATTATTTCCCCTAGTGTTTAACATGTAACCTTTTTAAAATATATCCTATTCAATTTCTATTATTCTTGACCGGAGGGATTCACAATTAAAGCTAATATCTTTCTCAAGCATATTAACCCTAATCCTAAATTATTTACCGGAATCTCTTCACTTAGTAATATAATTTAGAATTGCATTAGCGTGTAATGAATTCCCATGCAAACAATCAACTTTCCGGAAGAAACATGTATCTTATCTCTAAGTATACATATAATTCTCTTCAATGATGCCTAGATCTAATTACACATGCAATTTCTCAATTAAGATGCATAATATCATATATTGACACTCTAAAATTATCAATCCATAATTAACGACATAATTGAATCAAGAAAAGGTAGAAACTTTATTGAAATTATAATTCAATCCAAGGGTTACATGAAACAGGTTCCATAATCCTAAATACTCTAATTCTAAGCTATCATAACGAATCTAAAAACGAGTTTCATAAAAAATGTAAAATAAAGCATAAAAACCCCTCTTGATTTGATGAACAATCTCTCTATTCTTGAAATCGATGTCGTTCTTGCTTCTTGATTAATGTTTTTCTCAAATCTCCTCTCGTCTCTTGTGTCTTTTGTTTCTGTAATGTCTCTCTCTTTTTGAAACCCTAAGATGTCTTTTTATAGTGTATCTCAAAGATTCTGTTTTCGTCACCCGACACGGCCTGGGACATGGCCGTGTCCCCAGGTCGTGCAACTTTCTGCACGTAGGCAAATTTTCTGCACAACTTCAAAACTTCATAACTTCTTCGTTTGAACTCAGAATTGAGTGAAACTTGATTCCTTTTCTTCGTTTTCGAGCCTAGAATGTGTTTAAACCCTAAAATTAACATTTTACTCAATTAAACCATATTTTACCTAATTTGTCACTATAACTCATAATATAGGTATTATTTAACCCTAATATCTCTATAACATATCGTGATTATTAAAATATCATTAAATATATTAAAAATATATAATTTTTATCCGATCTGACCAGTACACAAATAGATAGTTTTTATTCAACTATTTATCATATTTTAACCTATTTTACTAAAATTGGATATCAATTCATCATTTAAGTTATTTTACTATGGCAATTCGTAATAAATAGCTTGGGTTGCCAAATAATTCCTCAAAAATTTCTATAAAATCTTTAAAATATGTGGAATTCATTCATCACTTAGTTTCATATTATCAATTCATCACCTATATATTCGAAATTACGATTTTACCCCTAAATTACACTTAATTACCTAAATATGATTCTTTTTGTACAAAATTATTTTCAACCTATCTTAACATCATTATACTTCATTAGAAATCAGTATACGTCAATTTCACTATTTAATTTCATAAATCTTATTTATTTAACATTTTCAACCTAATTTCGAGCTATTTTTAGGCCAAAAAATACAATAAATATTAAAAATATTCAAATAAACAATCAGGCTACATAGAAATTATCTATATATCATAAGTATCTTACAAAAAAAATTTGAACTGGAAACTACATCATTTAGTGTATTTATTTTGAATTTCAAATTTCGAATAAATAGTACATTTGTTAAGCAAGTACATTAAATAATCCTAATTTTGTAAAAATAAATTTACAAAATGAAATTAAATATAAAATAACCTAGGAATTAAATTTTTCACATTTTTCCTAATTAACTTAATAATTTTTCAAAAATAGAATAAAATAAGACAAAAACTCAAAACTTGAGTTCATCAAAACTCCAACCACCGTCGGCGGAAAAGGGGTTGTTGGCTAGCCTAGTTGGTTGTAGCTCTGCTAGGTGGCAACAAGGCTTCACATCATATCATTGAATGGTCAAGGAATTGTCCTAGCTCAGTCCTCACTCTATTTTTGTTCTAATTTTTTTTTATTTTCCTTTGATGTTTTTTTTTTTTGATTTTTCCTTTCTATAATTTGGGTTCCTAAACATGTATCTATTGTAGGGGAGCCTTATTGATAGATATTAAGGTCGGTTGAATTTTTTCTTAATTATTAAATGATTTATTTTAATATTTTCCTTGAAAATTGTATAGTAAGAGGTGGCTTAATTACAAAAATTTCAGTTTTGACTCAGCAAACATCAGCTACCACAATTTGCCACATGATTTCTAGCAATTTTAGAGGTTATTGGATAAGCTTTAATTGATATTTTGATTAAATACTGATGTTATATATATTATATTAATATTTAGATATTTTATTAATATCCAAGTGTATATCCTATTTATATATCGCATGTAATATGTATTTGCACTCATGTAATAATTTTTCTAACATATCTTTTATTTTTAAAAGATATTCTCTAATTATTTTTATGAATTTAGTACATATTGTATATAATTATATAATTTTAGGTCAATTTATGGGTATATTTATTATATATATTAGGTATACTCATAAAAATACATGTATACTTATATACTATATTATACTATATTATTTTATTTTATTGCTTAATTAGCTTATCTCTAAATCTCGATTGCATTCTAAGCTCGGTTTTAGAGGTTTCGATCATTTTTACATTATATTAAGTAACCATACTTCTAGGGGCAAAATTGGGATTTTAGACAATTATTTTCAAACTCCAACTTCACCAAATCACTTCAACTAACTTTTATATCTTAGTTGTAAAATTTTGATTTAATCGAATAACTTTGCCCTAAACTCAGGTATGATCGCCCTAAACTCAACTTTAGAATCTCATATATAGCAAATTCTTACTATCTTGACTATATTCTTAATATTTTATTATATTTTTTACTTCCACGTGTATGAGGATTCCTCAATTAGGATTATCATATTTCTCATAAGCTTCTAGCCTACTCTATTTAATGCCCTATATCAATTATTGATCATAATCGTATAAAGACAGGGCTTTATCATAATACTCAGATGTTTATGTCTTGATTGCTAATTTATAGGATATTACACCTATGACCAACCTTATCTGCCCCTAACCCCAAGCAACATCAAGTGCCATGGTCACTACATAACCATACTACATTATTACCTTAAACTACTTTCTTTATGCCCCCATGCTAGTCAAATGTGAGGTAAACAAGCTCTTCACAATCCCTTATCATATAAACTAGCACCCATCTCAAGAATCAATACCAACTGTCCTCCGCCTCTTCATCAACCAGAGCAAATACTAAAGGCACGACGTGGTTTCCACCATTAATACTAGTCAGTATTAGAAGCTTATGTTTGCATATTCTATGTGAAAAGGTCTCATCAGCTATGATTATCGACCTACAAAAAAAGAACTTGATTAATCTAACGTAAAACCTATGATAAGTTGAATAATATTGGTCTTACAAAATGTTCACAACTATACCTATAATGAATGAATGCCTTGATGCATAGTCTGAAGGCCCAAAAAACTTTATCAAGGAACTTGTGGCTCATATGTCAGACTCTATACTTCTTAACTCAACTTGAGAACCTAAATTGGCCTCTTTTATTAAATTTAATAGATTTGGTAGCACCTTATACGATTCTTCCTATCTGCCATATACCATCTTGATAGCTCTATGCTTTGCTTCTCAAACTCTGTCGGATGAACAATGTAACCAAACTACTTACATATTGCTGCTTGGAGTTCTCTTATCTTAACACTTAACGAATTTGAACTTCCATTATAATAGATTTAGCCAAGGTGGTTGAGTTTAATTAGGGGTGATCTTGGTTTATAGTAGAATTTTAATGTATATGAACCATCAAATTTTGTTATTTGAAAGCACTTCGCATGCTTCCTCAAATATGCACGAAGTCTCCATGTACATCCCATGCAGCCTTACATCATCTTATGGACCACATGGTCAAGTTTGACTCAACTACAATGTAATTACAATGATTAATCACGTGATGTATCTTTAGTACCTAAATTAAGTGCTCCTTGTTCTCATAGTGCATTCCAGCTTTGAACTCATTACTAAAACTCCAACCCCCATTGTCATCATCTCCAAATCCTACATATCAACTCTCATTAGCATCATTGGCTGAAAATCGATGGTGCCAATCATTTTTTTTTTTGACTCCTAACACTCTTCTAATATCTTCAACCAGTATTAGTGTTTGCAACCAATATTCCCTTTTCTCACCATCATCATTATTGATGTTTCCAAGCGAGTCCTCGATATGCACTATATAACTTACATCATCTCCATCCTCATCTCCCCTTTTAGCTTCACCAGCTCCTTTATTGACAAGAATATTGATCTCTATATGATGACTACTACTTGCTTCTAGGTATTATGTTGGGATTCATAAACCTAAAACTCAACCAAATCACCATAAAAGTTGTCTTATGGATAATCATTTACTTGTCCAACATCCAATTTATGTATCTCTACAAACACCTACAATAAGCAACTAGCCCCACCCCTTACTTTAGAAGATAGTATCATTTGTACATCATCGTTATTACCCACAGATATAACACAATAATATACCTTGCTTCCTCCATCACATGGGCACCTATGAATTAACTCAAGCCAATAAGTCATCTTATCAATTTGACGTCAATTGCAAATTATTCCAACTAACTACTCATAATTTGCATCACTTAAGACCTTAACTATTGCCATCGAATGCTTATCATAGCTTACCCTATAATGTTCATCAATAACATGCCTATTGCCATAGTAAACCACCTTAACTTAAGATATTTCCACCTAAGCATATCTAGTAAATGACAACACAATGGTTATAGTAATAAGTTATATTATAAGGGAACATTTGCACGAATCATGTTTGGATACATTTGTCATAATAATGTGCTATCAAATCATATTGTTGATCACAATACCTATTAAATTGTACTTTGGACTAAATGATTAATATACGTTCTTGCAAGGTCAACCACTTCAAGATAACTATAGCTCTACATTTATTTGCTTTATTTACTTATTTTTCTTTTTTTACATAAGCATATATATCACATCACCATTGAGACAATTCATCAAACACATGTCATGCATCTCAAATTTCCCTGCAGCTACATTGTAGGATAACACAACAATACTATACAATAACACAAGCAACAATTATTATACTTGCAATATTACTCAAAAATTGGAAAAAAAAAAAGAAAAGAAAAACGCTTACTTCAAATATTGCACAATTTAGGGTTTTAGTTAGGAATGGAGTCTAAGAAATCCAATAATTTAATGGAGAAAACCCAATAAAAAGTGATAAACACAAGTATTTAACTATACTTATTTAAAGGATTTTCAATTTAGGTAGTGTAGGTGTCAAGTTTGCGTGTAATTAGGCATAGATTTTCGTTTACTCTTTATGTTTTAAGAGGTGGAAGGTCTGCAAATGAGGATAAGGCACTTCTGTTTGAGATATGTAGCCTAAAAAGATTCAATTTTATTAAAGAATTTTAAACACAATTGCATCTTGAAAATACAATTTTATTATGAGTTAAAATCACATATTCAAGATGCAATTTCAACTATCATAATAGTGAGATTATTTTATGAGTGTACAGATTTTTGGAATTTTTTAATAAAAGCAATTCTTTTTTTTTTTCCCCTTTTCTCCTAACTATTATATTAAATTGATTTTTTTTTTTCTTATCAAATTTTCAACCTAAAATTTGAATTTGCTAAGTTTTATACTTATATGTGAAATTCGAAGTTGCTAATTGCTTATCAAAATTTAATTCTAAAGTTTGAAGTTGCTAAATATCATAATAAACTATTCTTTTTTAGCCAAAATTAATCAAACTTTTACTTGTTGATTTATTACTTTATCTCCTTCAAATTGAAGCTTTGATAAGCACTCATTGCCCAAATGGTGTAGGTTTAAATAATGAGAGGTCGGGTAAGTAAAAATTAGATCGGATATGAAATCGAAAAAAGAAAAAAGGAAAACTAACCATGTGTCTATTACATTTAAAGTTTATATAATGCACATCGATCATTCAACAAGTGCTCTCTCTATCACTCTCATTCCCTTTCTCTTTTAAAACTCTTATGTCATATTCAATATATAGGAATAGACCAAAATAAAATGGAATGGACTAAGCACTAAAATGATAAATCTTTTCTTGAATTTGGAAACAACCATGGAATGGAATAAAATAACATTAAATGTATAAATAGTATTAATTGACAAAATTCCTTTAATTATTACAAGCCGTAATTTATTTGAAAGTTAGATAAGTAATTTTATATTAATACAATTAATGAGGTTAGAGCAAAACAAAACATAATTGAATTCACCTGAATTGTGATTTTGCTTTTAAATTACACTTCTAAATGGGGAAAGGAAATAAAACTCAAAATCATGAGTTCATTCAAATCTATTCTTACATACCAAACGTGATATTAAATTATCTTAGGACTACCCTCTTTTCAAACCCCTTCTCCTTCTTCATCTATATTATTAAAGTCCTTCCTTCGTGACTTAAGTAACTGTCACTTTTAAAATTACATATTTACCCTCTATTTAATATTATTTAACAAAAAATTAACATTAAAATAATATATTAAAATTATAAGTAATGGATAAATATACAACTTTCCTCTTTTTCTCTTTCCTCTTAAGCCTCCTTTCTCTCTCCCCCATTAGTCTCTCCTAATCCTAAAATTATGCTATGTCATTCTCAACATCCACTTTCTTCTCCCTCTCTCTTCCTCTCTCCTTTCCATTCTTCCCAATAGTACTGTAATTCTAGTTTTTTGGTTTCATTATCCCACAAACTGTAAATAGTTTTACATATATCAAGGTCTTCACACTTCCTTTTGTTGATCTAAATTTTACATATTATTGAAACCTTAGCATAAATTTTCATAAAAGACATATAAAATTTTTTAATCTATTTTTTAAAATAATTAACCTTTAGTTTCATAAATATTTTATATTTTGTACAGACATATCTTACAAATACAATATGTTTTAATCATTTTTATTAATGATTTTAAATATAATTATTTACATTTGCTATCCCTTTTGTGATGTTTACTTTATTCACTAGTTAAATGGATTTTATTCTTTTAGGAGAAATAATGGTATTCCTATGTATGATATATTGATTGTAAAATAGATGCGCTCATTTTTTGCTACTCTCTATGTCCCAATTCTTTGTTTGTCATTCCTTATTGATTTGATCTACTTTCTTTTTTTTTTGGATAAAATTTATATTAAGCCCTATGTCATGGCTTCACTCTCTAATCACTCGAATGCGCTATTCTCAATTTCTCCCACTAGTTTTCGTTCCTACATTTGTGAAAAGTATTCATAAGTCGTCGGTGCTGCGTGTACTTTTTGAAAACTTTCTCAAACAATCTAACACAAAACAGCCTACGTAATATATTCAAGTACTATTGAACATAAATGGACTTCAAAATCAAGAACAAACCAAACCCACCCTTAATAAGAGTGTCGTAGGAGTTTCTCAAACATTGGATTAGAAGAGATTAGCAGAAATAGAAAAGAAAACCTTGTGTTTAGTAAATTACGTAGAAGTAGAAATAAATAGAAATTGAAGGAAATAAGTGAAAAGATTTCCACTTTGAAGCCAGTTGATTTACATCAAGAGTATTGAGTCTTGGCTGCAGACGCTTGCACTCTACGGGTGCTAAAAATTATAAATTGTAATCCTTTTTCAAGAAAGAGTGATTATTTATATATTTGTATAACCATCATAAATAATTTCCCTTCATTATTTTTTCCTTTTTATATAATCCTTAAAAAAAAATTTTATTCTGAAACATAAAAGTGTAATTTTTCCTTAGCCCCAAGAAAAAGTATAACATCAAATTCCTTCCGATATAAAGTTAGCATTTTTTTTTTTCCTGAATCAAAGGTACTCATGTCGAACTCTACAAATACTAATAGAAGACACTTGGTTATACTAAATGAATGTTTTTAAGTTCATAATTCCTACGAGAGATTTGAACATAGTATGGAAAGGTGGAGTTAAGACAAAATACATGGAAGTAGATTTTAACAAATATTTTTGAAAGTGGCAAAAAAACAGTTACTCATAAAATGAAAGATATTATTTTTATACATATATTTAATTTAAGACACCAAAATCCAGCCCAAACGCGATAATATAATAGATGAATGCGAATAAGGTAAGTATTTTTAATCAGGGGCATATGATTCCATAACTGTCTTGTAACATGATGTCCATTGCAGACAATATTATCGTAAAACCAAAGCTTACAAAGAAAAAGTAACTAAAAGGAACTGCTAATGATTTGTTAATCCTCCCAGGTTTGACCGACACACCAGTTTCTTGCTCTGCACCTCTTTCGCTTTGGGAAATTTTTCATTCACCCTCATCTTGTTTAGCCCTATTTGGTCAACAGATTTTGCTTTCCCTGTTTATTTGATTGTAGCTTTTAAGCCCTTAAAGTTTAAGAAAATTATGCTCCAATGATCCTTCTCCATCTGTTTTTAAAAATCTAGAGGCCCAACATCAACATCATGTGTTTTTTTCATTTTACACTCAAAAAGTTTAAAATTATCAAATATTTAAATTTTCTATCTTATATCTCATCTATCATCAATGACTTTACCGTGTCGATCTTTTTATCATGATAGAGAAATTCAATTTGGCAACTAAATGTTATTCAGCTTTAAATTTCAACTACACGAGTTTGAAAAATAAAAATTCAATTAAATATAATATTTAACAATTTTAAAATTCGAACATTAAAATTAAAAGATGGGACAATATTAGAGTATATACCTCAATTTTACTATTTTTTATAATTATATACCTAAAATTTCAACTTATCTAATTATACATCAATTAAAAATTTAATTGTTATAGTTTATATCTCAATTAATTTCAATTCATACCAACACAATCTATTAAAAAGACGATTATTGACGACCTTAGAAGAATCATACAACTCTTGTAAGGTTGTAGCGATTTCTAGTAAGTTGCACAATATATATTTTTGAAGTAAATTGAGACTTACAATTTCCTAAAGAATAACCAATAACCACCTATAGAAAATTGGAAAAGCTCCCTAAGGCTATGAGCAATCGTTTGATTAACTAATCGTATTAAATAAACAAACAATATGAATTAAAATTAATTAAAATATATATCATAATAATTAAATCTTTAATTAGATATATAATGAAACAAATTAATATTTTAAATATATAATTATAAAAAATGATAAAATTAAAATATAAACCGTAATATTAACCATTAAGTAGTAACCTAGACATCATTATAAACATAAAGGATTTAAAGAACATTATCGAACTACTATGGAGGCGCAATAATCATGTTTGTATTAACTAATAACTACGGGCCCTCTAAATGATGATTCAATATAGCCCCACCCCTTGATACGACCAAAAAGCTACCTTTAATCGCAATCATATTAAAGGACCCGTGGAAATAATAAATATCTTCCTAGTTAATTATTTAAAAGGGAATACTATTTCCTCATGAACTTAATAGTATAAACTTTTAAATCAACGGGAATTTTATTCTGGAAATAACACTCAGCTGACAGAATTTTGAATTTGATTCCTTCAAACAGCAGATCTGCCGAAATTCAGGCCAAGAAATAAATTTTAACATAAAAGTGTAAAAATTACAGAGACCTGCTTGTGTCATTGTTTTATCATCATTTTAGTATTATTCAAACACGGTTCAGAATCGGACCAAAAAGACACCGAAAATATAAAATGGCAAATCATGTCTATGAAACAAACACAGGTCAAATACAGATCATATACAGATAGAATATATAGAATGCCTAGCAACATTACCGTTACCGTTCATGCAAAGGATAGAGAGTACCAAACAGGAAAACATTGCAGCTCAAGAAACAAAACTAGCTTACACATGCTTACTCGCCATAGCTAACGATTAGAACGCGTTGGGCTCTCATATGCAAACGGATTCCCATTAGACATGATTCTTACAAGAGCAGCATGATCTCAAAATAAATGAAACCAATAATAAGCTATGTTTTCCTAAGAACTCTATTAACATGATCATACAAATTGGGTTTGCGAATAGGTGCCGTTCGCACCTACTGCAACCATTCAAAACTAGGGGTTGTGGATCATAAGACGATACATCTTTACTGATACGAATTGCAGTTCCAGCCACTTCCTCAGGTGCAGTTTCTCCCTTTTGCCGTTTCATGTGGAGAAATTCTGCTATCATAACCATGAGATGATGCCAGCAACCCAGAGAAGAGAGGAGAAGGTCATAAAAACAAAAGGAAAGATCGAAACATGAATTTCACTAGCAGAGGAAGAAGAGGGTGCCGCTATGGCTGTTGTATTACTTGCTGCAGTCTTGTTAGTCCTGCAAATATACCAGTCATAGGGACAATATTAGATCTGTCTTCTAAAAGTAGGCTAGTTATAAGAGGGTGCATCCATTCCTTTTCTTCTAAGGGCTCAAGTGCAAAGCATCTTACCCCGTAGTCATGTAAAGGCATTTGTCATAGCCTGATAACCAAAATAAAAATATTGTATAAGTAAACCACAACCAGAGGTTAATGATCCTGAATATACATTAATAGGGATGGAAACATGTTAGACAATAAAATGCGAAACAACTTGTCAGATCCAACAAGCTTAACATTTACATGGCTCGCTATTGAGCTAAATTCAGCTCAGTATCATACCAAGATGTCAGAAGCTTGAACATTTGCAAGCTCATTTAACCCCTGTTTCATTAAAATGGTCCAGTTCATAGGATTCAATCAAAGTCTTAAAACACAACTGAATAGGAGTGTTGAATAATAAAATAAGAAAACCTTTAAGATCAAATAATTGTGGATTTAAACTTATAAGAAACAACTAGAGTTAAGATTAATCTGCTTCATTAAATAAACATATGTAAGTTGTTTGATGCCTTACAAGTCTTGAATACCGCCTTATAAGTTTGATATCTGAATCATTTCGATTAGCACTTAGATGTGATTAAATACTCATAAGTTGTCGTCATTTTCTTGGACAAAACATCAGCATATTTGTTTTTCTCTTTCTCTCTATTATGGATTCATGAGCATCAGCATACAACTAAGTACAACACTGGCTAAAACTTGCAACCAAATAAACCCAACTGCATGGAGATGGAATTGGAGAGATGAAAAAGGCAGAAAGAACACAAGATGAATAAAATAAACACCTATGTCCAATAAACTTACTTGGATTCTTGTCAACCTTAACTCCTAACCCTCCAAAATTGCAAGCAATATCAGTCGCTCCATTCTGTTGATAGTAACTGTTAAATGCAAAAGATGCATGAGAGACAAAGGTATCTGGCTCATAGCACGGTTGGCTTGGCTGAATCGCAGAACAGTCCACATTTCCCGGACCACATGCCCAATCTAAGGCACTCTGCAGTTGTGCATCTGACACATTGGCCAAAGCAATGCACCATGTTGTTCCATTCGAGCTGGTAATATTAGCTCCAGTAATAACATCCACGGAACCCCTTCCCGTAAAATCTAAGTTGTAAACACTTGTCTGATCAGGATAAAACAGCCCCCAATTCCTCTCTGATTCCATACCAGGCTTCCTATTTTCATTAAATACAGAAAAGATATACAAATCAAGCTCCTCCCCAGGCTTTGCAGGAGTACCAGTATCATTGATGACATGACGGATAAGATTGGTGTTATATGTCTGGGCATTATCAGGAGTTGCAGCAGTCTCTTTTGGTGAACCTTTAGAAGGCCATCCTGTCTCGGTAACCATAATTTTGATGGTCCGAAAATTTAAACCCATAAGTGCATAATAAAGAGCATCAATTTGGGCATCAAACATGTTTGTATAAACAAGGCCGTTGTTTGGATCAATCACTTCTGAGGATGCCTCAAAGAGGGCGTAGTCCAGCGAAACATTGTTTGGGGAATCTCTATATGCATAGTATGGATATATATCCACCATAAAAGGAGACTTGTTCTCAGCTAGAAATATCAATAAAGGTTTCAGGAAAGATGCAAATTTGCTATTGAATGCACCAGCAGATGGTGGAAAGGATCTGGATAGAACCCCCAGAGAATGAGTAGTCGAGACTTTTATTTTCTTATGCAGACCAACTTTTCTCAGGGCAGTGAAGACATTCTGCATAGCTGGAACTACAAGGGAGGAAACATTCCCAGAACCTTCCGTTACTTCAGCACCAACGGTTATATAAGTAATCTTTGTGGCTTGATAATATGGGAGGATGCTGTTCTTAAGCCAAGTATCGGCATTGGACTGGAACTGAGACAATGGCAGTAGGTCTGAGTTTGGAATTCCAACCATGAGTTCAATACCAGTGTTTGCAAAAGCCTTGAGAACCTGAATATTGGAGTCGTATATTCTGACATACTTAATGTTATGTTGTTGAATAAGTTGTACGGCTTTGTCAGGTGTCGGGAGGTCATCAGCATTTCTTCCATAGCACACACCAATCGTGCTTCCCATGCTTTGATCTGCTGGAGAAACAGAGCGCTATTAGTGTTGGGGAACTTTAAATGATAGCCCAGACAAATGATCACAAATTTTGAGCCATTGCCCATAATTATTTTTGGCTAAACACAACTCTACAAGATTGACACACCGATGTCAACACAAACTATTGCAGGTTAAGCAAATGCGTTGATCCATGAAAATATCCGTCTCATTTTTCGAGAGAAATTACAAATGATTTTATATAAGCCATTAAACAGACTGCTTCTCCACAAAAAACACTGCCTAGCAACTTGGAACTATAAGAGGAGTTGAAAAAAGAAAAAAATCAAACTTTATTTGAGGGAAAAATCATGTATGGACTGGATACATAAAAACCGGTTACAAATTGCCTGACATGGGGGATATATATTAACACTATGTCCCGTGCTTTTGCCACACTTTGATCACATGTCCTGCAATCTGCAACCAAGTCTATAAAGATCAAGTCCACACAAATGTTCTGCCTTTTTTTGAGTTGAGCCATGTATAGCTAAGGAGTCATAGTCAAAAGGTCAATCAATTCAACATGCACTCTTTTTTTTTTTTTTTGGTAACTAATTCAACAAGCATTCTTGTTATGCAAAGACATAATGATGTTTAAGTCTTCATTGCACAGCAGAATTAATTTTACCTGGAGGTAAGTGCAATGCTGGTAGGTGTAAGAAGCAAAGAATGGTGCATAATATATCTTGGCAGAATCAAGAACTGGAAAATTGTCCACCATTATTATTTAAAAAATAATAATTTGAGAAATGCATGAACTTCAACACATAGTTGGCCCTCTATGCTGCAAATGCATGATCTTTTAAAAGCTAATATGGCTATCTTCTTATTGACTTGCCACCCTGAGGTAGCCAAATTTTTTTATAGATTAGACTTCTTAATATTATATTAAACAGATTGGAATATACTTACTAAACAAACAGATATTATCTAATCCTTTTGGGATGGATTACAACAAGTTATGTGCTTGAATTGTTAGCCATATCAACTAAAAAGCTCCTTAATTAATTATAACATGAAAAAAAAAAAAGGGCTATAAGCTCCTTCATTATACAATAATGGATTTAGCTCCACATCCAACTTCTCTAAAAGCTTAAACTTCTAGATTTGGTGTAACCCTTTTATATTCATTACTCCAGACTCCCCCTCACTTCTAGTCCAAAGCCATTAAGTGGACAGCTTATTTTAATGGGGTTGAAATGGCTAAATGGAATTGCTTTTATATTGATTATTTCACATACATAACTTGAAACAAGTACTTGATTTCATGTAAGTTCACGTTTCCCTCTTAGGAACATATATATACATCCACACTTTACAGGCAAAACATGCATGTAGACAATGTGGCTTTAAGCATTACTAATTCATTTATTTATTTCCTTTTTTTTTCTGTTCCAATATTTCTAAATATTCTATAAACAAATCTTAGGGGTCCCCATTAATGCATTATACCTGTATCCATGAGAACCCACCAACTATATCAAAGAAAGAAATAAGAAAAAGAGAAAGGCTTTGTGAAAAGACATGGAACAAGACAACAATCCAGCATTAAACTATAGCGTTACCATGAAATCAAGAGAACACTAAACACCACTACATCAAAAAATCAGTAAACATCTATATAATAAAACACTTACCCAGAACAAGCTCAATTTTCAGCTTAATAAACTACCTAGCTTAAACTAAAAGCAAAATACTGAGAAAGTGAAACCATAACACCCATAAGTTTGGTATACAAAATGTCCAGGTGTTAGAGCACCTGGCACGCGTAAACAGCCAGAAGAAGACAATTTGAAGACTTTTCCTGTATAATCATCCTAGTTTCGTCGGTGGTCGGAGTGCTCAGGCACTTGTTAACTGGACCCTAGATAATAAATGAACTACAAACACGAATCATTATAACAGCAGCCAAACATTAAAAAATCGAATCCAACTGAACTAAACTACCATACAGCTCCACTACCCCTGGGAGTTGGAAAATGCAAGATCCATGAAGCTGTAAAAGTACTTTATCAACCGACATGTTTGGTTAAAAAATCTAAACCACCCTTGCTATATGATGTTAGAAAATTAAATACCATGTCAGAAAATAACCGAACTAAACAAAGCTATCAAGCACTACATTCACATCAAGAACATAAGCAAAAACAGGACGAAAAGGATGATGAAGGAAGAAAGAGAGAACAAACCCAAAAGCGTAAGCAACAGTGAAGTTGCAAATATGAGTCTGAATCCTCTTCCCATTTCCTCCTCCTCCTCTCTCTTTCTCTAAAGCTGTAAAATTTGTTCCTAACTTAATCTATTGGGTTGAGAGTGAAAACAAACAGCCAAAGTTCTTCGCTTGCCCTAGAGAAGTGCAGACTAACTTTATCTCTCAAAAGGGCACAAGGAAAGCACGGTTACAGAGTTCATGAGAGCGTCGTTAGAGAGACAGAGAGATTGTATGTGTGTCGTGTATGCACGGTCAGTGGAGCTTGTCTTGCATATGCAAAATACTATGCATAGTATACATAGCTTTGGGTGGAGCGTCAGAGTTTAGAGAGGGAAAAGAGTGAAGGACAGGACAGGACCGGACGTCAGATATTTTTATGAGCTGGAGTTAATTTGGATGAATGTCGGGTCCGTAAACGGGCATGTCTGTTATACTGTTGGGCTGCAGGCTGCGTGAATACTATAGTCCAATTTTAACGGTCCCAATACGGAAAAGAAAAAGGCAACTGGCTATTGATTTTTCTAAGTATCTATCCCTTATTTTTTAATTTTATATTTTCATTAGTACAAGACTCTGTATTTGGAGCGACGAAAAGAAATCATAATGGGAAAAGAAAAAGAAGGAGAAAAGAATTAAAAGGGAAAAAAATTTTAACCACATAGAAGAAGCAAATAAGAAAAAATGTTTATGGATGAATAGTCGATTAGATATTTTTATAAATTTGTTAAAAATGTTAAAATTTCTTTTAAATTTAAAAATGCCTTACACCTTCTAAATTCTCTTAATAATAAAGACTATGATTTATTGTAAGGTATACCAAAAATTCGATGCTAAAAATTCCTTTACTTTATTTTCTTTTGTCTTTTTCATACAATCTTCCAAATCGTTTTCTTCCTTTTTCTCAATCACCAGCTTACCCTCCGGTGTGAATCGTCAACAAAGAGGAGAAATATTCTAGCAAGGGGAATGGCAATTCCCCTTTTTATTTTTAGTTTTTACGGTGAAAAAGCAAATAACCTACAAACTTTGGTCTTATGTGAATATGTCTTATAAACTTTAAAATATTACAAATAACATTTATAAATTTTAACAAATTAACAAATAACTTCCAAATGTTACAAACAATTCCTCGATACTTTGAATTTGGTGCAAAAACACCGATTTAAATTTTTCAAAGTGTAGTTTGAGACCTCAAACTAAGGGTCAATAGATATAGAGTGAATAAGGTTCGATATCTTATCTATACCTTACATCACATCACAAACTAAGAAGTTGTAATAGTTTTACTATATAGATCAATCTACGCTAAAAGTTAACCGCTTCAATCATTAACATAAGTATAACCTACATAAGGCGTTCACTATTTTATTACTTAGAAGCATCCAATTTAGTATATGGAAAAAATTAATTTATAGTATAACTTTTCAAAATAATTACTGGAAATAATTTTATATCTTAAATGTCCAAAGGAAAAATCAAATTTTTATACATTATATGAAGAATGAAATATTGAATTCAATAAAAATTTCAAAAACTATATTGTTAGGAAAAGATAAAATGTCTACTAAAACTTTACTAAAATCAATAGGCTTATAGAGTAAAGAATAAATCTTATTAGTTGAAAACTAAGGGTCATTTAAGGAGACCTCATTAGTTTTCTTAAAGGTTAATATAGTCGATAAACTAAGTATAAATCAAGTCGGAAGTCGGGTAGTCTTGAATCTCACTCCTCAACTCTATTTTTTAATCTTCCAAAACTTGAAGTAATACTAGTGAATTTTCTAGGGAAACTTACAAAACAGCTATAGAGAAATGAGTAATAACTTACTTAATAAATAAGACGAAGATAATAACACATATATGACACAAAGCAACCAGGGTAATAAAAAAAGTTTGGCTAGATGGTATGCATAAATAAGCAAATGTCATTGCACGACGTTATCCGATTCATCATAAAATCAAAAAAATTACGCTTGCTCTAATCCAAATTAAAAAGATTAACAACCACACACTTCGCAGATTAAAACTAAACTAGGCCTTATGTGATGGAAAATACACTTCGCCCAAGCTTTACTTCAAACAACGATCCACAATCTTGTTACAACCCCCTCTCTTGTTACTTAGTTCGACTAAGAGTAGGGAGATGACCATTTCAATTATCCTCATTGAAAGGTCCATATTTGGCTTAAGAATCCTAATCATTTACCCTAATCAGTTATGATGCAAGTTCGATTAGTAGTTAAGTCTAGCAAACAATACATAAGTTCAGCACTCAAAATAGCACCACCATATTCAAGCACATACATTGTATATACACAAGCAACTAACTTATAATCACAAACAAAACATATACTAAAGTTTCCAAATATTCTTAAAAATATTTCAAAATGTGGTGAAACACTTATATCACTTACCAAGATGCTAATGCTCATTCTCCTTATGCGTCACTCTCGTCTTCTTTTATTATTCCTAAAATTTAATATAACCTATTCAGTTTCCAACTAATATATAACATATGTGTTCATTATGAACATTTAAGTATGTTTTCAATTATGTTAGATGTTTTTTTTAAGGCATTTATTAGGTATTAGTTAAGTAAGATGTATTCTGACTAAGGTTTTGACCTGACATAGGTTATTACCTAGTAATTTCTAACTTAAGTTCTGACTTCAGTAAATTCTTAAAAAGGCATAATTAGGCAACTTCCTAATATACTCTTTAACTCTCAATGATCTTATATTCAGTACCAACCATCTTCAAACTTCCAGTTACTCCTACATTTTATATATTCCATCAAACTACTTTCTAATTAAATTTCTAACTTTGCCTCGTAGTATAAGCCATTGTCCAAATGGCTTCTATCTTATGTTCTGACTTTGATAAACGTATAGAATGCATAAAATAATCACCTGATGACCTCTTGTTGGACCCCTAGTGTGATCAAGGATATTAAATATCATACTATATTCTAACCTTGTTTCTGACCCACCACCCTAAATTAGATTTTTATTTAGGAAATTTCTGACTTACAATTTATTTCTAAAAATAGGGTAAAGTCCAAATATAAGCCACTTTCAATCCAGATTCGATTTTCCTAATATATTCAACATATTTACACTAGGTTAAATTCTGACTTATTTTCTTATATATTTTCTGACCCTGCTGCCATTAGTACATTTAACTGTTTCATATATACACCACTTATCATGTATTTCCATAATTCTCAACCTGTATAAACCGAAAGTATCAACTAAGAATTCTCAATTATTTACACTATTTTCTATTATACTAACCACGCATTTATATTTATACGATACTTACAAATTTGATCTTTTACTACTAAATACCCAATTTTTACTTAAAAACCCGCTTTCTTAAATTCATTATAAACCATTTTTAGTTGTTGCATCTAAGTAATTTTGGTTTATACTATAGTTTTATAAAGAATTGATTAAGCTTCTTTATAAAACAATTCATTTAGCGCACTATTTTTGGAAAATCATAATTTTTCCTAAAATTCGACAACCCAATTTTACTAATTCGACCACATAATATCAAAATTCAACATCTTAGGAGTGTAACAACAAAAATTCAAGTCGAAACTACACTAAATAGTTTTTCAAAACCTGATCAAAAATTGATGTGCATGACATTTTCTTAGAAACCTCATATTTATGCTCAAAATTTTGAAAATCTAGTTAAAGATTTGAATTCCTCATGTGAAAATACTAAGGCAAACTAAGTTTCAAAATTTTTGGAGTTCATTTATTATTTTTCGCAAATTTTAATTAAAACTAAGGAAACCAAGTACTCATTGAGAATGCAAAGCTCTAGCCATTGATGAGGGAAGGGGATTTATCAACCAAGCTCGGTACAGGTCGCTCCTTTAAGTAGTGGTAGTAGATCACCTCCAACTTCGTTCGATAATGAAAAACTCATACAACCCTAACTTACACCTATAACTTACTATAAAGTTTTTACTTACCCTTTCTCAACCTATACTTCCCTCATAATTTTTTTTTCCAAATCCCTAACCATCTAAACTATGGCCAAATGGTCAATTGATATTTTTATAAGCTGGTTTTAGCTGTTTTGCTTTTAATTTCTCATCAATAATTGAAAATTTTACTTAGCCAAGTGTCAAAATGTTAGAGTTTCTTACTTTTAACTTTTCCAACCTACATTTCTAACCTTGCCTAACCTTAAACAAGTGTTCCTGCATGTCCTATGATTTTATAGATTTTTCCATATTTTTATTTATTTAATGAATTTTGTGTATTTTTTTAGTATTTTCAGTAATTACAAATACACATAATAGCATAATAATTATACTTGATGTGTACATATGTCTTTTATATATTATTTTATATACAATGTTAATTATATTATTCCTATAATTTATCTCTAAGTATTTATTAATTTCTGAAATTTAATTTGCATGTTATCAATAATATAATAATACAGTATATTGCTACCATTTTAGCTATATTTTAATATTTTGTTGTATTTTCAAATTTCGAGCCTACAAAAACTCATCGATTAATATTACGAAGCCCTTCATATGTTTCTAGCCTATTTGGGTTACCTTCCATAACACCATAAATCAACTACCGAACTTAGTCATGCTAATATGTTACCCTATAGATACATGTTCAAGAATTTTTATACATGAAACCTATCCTATGATACTTTAAAACTACCCTATATCTCGTATCATGTAGATTCTATAAGGTATACTGTACCTTATAGAATTTACATGATATATATAAACATTTTTTAACTTTATCTTTTTTCCAATATTATGCAGATACATAATCAATATCAAACTTACATTAATGAACCAAATAGTAATAATTTGAAACATTTTTATATTGGCAACGGATTTGATTATAATAATATGAAAATTTTGTAGATTAAATAGAGAATATTCCTACAATTGAAAACATTTAATGCTTAGTCGAGTCATGTCAAATTATTTTTCTTATATTTCTTTTCAAATCACCAAAATAATTTTTTTTTATTAAATCATAAAATTGTTATACATTGAAGACAAAAACCATGTGCTAGTTACTCTGATAAAATATATTAGACGCTACGTTCATGACTAGGATGTTTTTAATACCTTACTAAATTAAAATTAGTAAAAGATGAAGAAAACGGTATAAAAATGAGATAGTGAAAGTAGAGAAAAGGTTTTATCTAAAAAACAAGGAACAAGAAGAAGAGAGAGAAACAAGATAATAGACACTTGAGTGTGTAGTTTGAAGATTTTAGTATAGGTCGGGCTCTTATTATTATTTTCCTTAAGACTAACAAAAATGAAATAGTATTTATGTTTAATTTATTAGCATTATTCAAATATTATGACAAAATTGATATAGGATACCCTGAAACTTATACCTTATATATTTTAGAATATAGGTTCTAGGATGAGTATAGGATATACTGACGTCATATCTGTACCATATCGTGTAGAAGCAAGTTTTGAGAAATTGCTAGAAAAAACTTATCTTGTGATCCTTTTTACCCACTCGAAACCTATACGATGGAGTAAAGTCCAGGTGAGCATTTTATACAATAAAGTTACTCACTCACTCTTACCTTAAAGCATCACTTCAATGTATCTTTTTAACTAAAAAAAATGCATCATTTATATCGTCACTTTGTCACAGTTTATGAGAAGGGTTCATAATATTTGAAAGTTTATGAGTAAATCCACAATAGATCAAAATTTAAGATATTATTTGTAATTTGATTTGTAACATTTACGAGTAAACTTTAAATTTGGTGCAAAATCACTAGTTTAAATTTTCCTTAAGTGTAGTTTAAGGCCTAAAACTATAACTTTAGCATATCTTTATAAATAAAAAAATACACATTATTTATGTTGCAACTTTGGTGGTTCACAACATTTGAAAGTTTATGAGTAAATTTATGATAGGTCAAAACTTAGAGCATTGTTTGCAATTTCTTAAAGACAAATATATCTCTTACAAAATATATAATCAACATTTTTCTTGGCTACCATAACTAATCTTGAAAAAGGAGGAATATATATATATATATTTATATATATACATATATATATACATATATATATTTATATATATACATATATATATACATATATATTCCTTATAATGTTTATTCATTGTGCACTTAGTTTCCTTGTCTTAAAAATTTAGTGTTTAGATCCCTACGTCTAGCAAAAAGAATGTGTTCAACGTTATTTTATCATTTCACCATTTCATCAAATAATATAAAATGATAAACTTAAAAAATATATTAAAAATAATAAAAAAAATTAGAGAACTTTGATATTTTTGTCTTTTTTAATGTATTATTATACTTAATGGTACTTTCTTTCTTTTTTTCATCCTTTTGATTTTACTATCAAGTGTAAAGTAGTTATTTAGAGGATCATAGAAGTGTGGTGGTGTTCTTAAATCCTACTAGTAGAGTATTTTTGGGCTTTCACGAATGTGTAAGTTGCCGTAAAAGGAGTCCTAATAAGCTAATGTGAAACCGAACCAACTTACAAAACACATAAGAATCAAAGAGACCATATTCGATTTAACTGTTCTTATACTTAAATTATTGTTTAAGGTTAATCAATTTAATAAACAGTGTTTTTTTAGGATCTCAAATCATGCTTCGAAGCCCTTATCTGAAGTGAGGGTATTGGAAATGTTTTATAACCAACGTCCCTAACTTTGGTCATTTCATAGTCTATAACCTAAATGTTCAATCTCCAATTGTTTAAAGGATCAAGGTTGATATGGTTCTTTAGCGCATACAAGGTATGATTACCTTAAGCCTTGAGACTATCCTTTTACCTTAAATGCTTTGCAGTTACCATAGTATAAGACCCACAATCAGTTACCGAAAGTTTGACTAGTAGAATTTAAGGTGATCAGTTAAAGGATTCGATCGAGCTTAAATTATCAAATAAAGTTAGAAATATTAGTAAAAGTGATCTCATAAGTTCGAATTTAAGAAAATAAGCAATAAAATAAAAGAATATAAAATTTTCAAATTTTAAATATATAACTCATTATTTATGGAAAATACATAAAATGTATTCCGATAACTAACAAATCGCTAGAGATAAATTATATGTATACTAAAAATCATAGAATGAACTAAATAATATTTAGAAATATTTATTTTTACTATACATGAATTTACATGTAGGTAGAAATATGTGTAATTACTTAAAATACGCGAAATGTGATAAAATAATACTAAATAATTAAATAAAATTCATAATTAATTAAGAAAAAATAAGTAATGATCTAGATTTGGGTCGTGAAAGCTGGGGAAAATAAGAAAAAAATTAGCCAATTAAATTAGAACAATACAAAAGGTAAATTAGAAGAAGATAAGGCAATTGTCTAATCAAATTAATGCACAATAATTCCCTAAGATCTCTATAAATACCCCAAATTTTTCAGAAGCTTAGGTTGGATATCAGGAAGCTTAGAAAATTAAAGAGAAATGAAATTGAGAGTAAATTAAGGTTTTATAAAAATTTAGCAAAAATCTATGTAGTTAGGACTTTTAAGGAGAATCCAAACCCGACGAGTGGTTGAGAGTAGACGACCACCACTACCACACAGTGGTGGCAACGCTCAGGTGGGCCGATACACCCATGGCCACCAAAGGTGATCGGAGCTACCTAAACTAGTGAGTTTGATTTCCAACCCGATTTTGTGTAATTTTATAAAAATAGTAAATATTATTAGAAAATTATGAATTTTATTGTTATAGAATATTTTAGTATGTAATTTTCAGAAAAAAATATTATTTTGATGAAAATATATCTCATGATATATAATCCTTAAGAAATCATGCAAAACCTAACATGTTTTGGTTCAGAAATAAATGACCTTAAGAATATAGTTTTGAGCCCAAAATTTTTTTGTAGACTACTTAAGTGATATAGAATAGTACCTCAAAACTCTTTTTCAAAAATGAATTTTCTAAACTTTTAAATAATTTTTAGGCCTTAAAATGAAGCATAAAATGTGTAATTTTGCATTAATTAGGTAATTAAATAGATAATTACTGATTTAGTAAATCATTATATGTTTTAAGATGTTGAAATCTGATGAAGTATGATACTTGTAGCATTTAGGATGTTAGATGCAATTATTAGGCTAATTATGTAGTAAATAAGTAATAGGGAAAAATAGTAAATTTTAAATTAATTTTGTAAATTAGGATAATTAGGTGTAAAATCTTATTTATGATGAATTTAGACATTTTGAAGTGATAATTGATGTAGGGAGATGGTAATTAGAGTGATAGAAATATTAGATGTGTATTATATACATAATAAGTGATAGTATATAATATGCAATTATTGGAAATATAATAAATAGAAGATATTGGAATAAAAATTGATATTATATAAATAATAGGGATATATAATAAATTTGATAAAAAAATTTAAATTTATGTAATTATATGAAAAATATAAAAATTTCTTACATCAGAAGTAAATTTAGTACACTAATAAGGATTTAAGTGTACCAAATGGAATAAAATACCGACTAGAGGTACTTATAGTATTTAGGATATCTAAAAGTAATATGATTAATTTCACATTATGAGTTGAAATGTGTCTAGGGTTCATGTATAAAACAATACTTAAAAATTAAACTAGAACCAAACTTAGAAATTGATGCGAAAACTGAACTCGAACCTAACCCCAAACCTAGAATAAATGTAAAAAATTTGAGAACCTAGATAATTGGACATATTAAACCCTAAGCTAAAGATAACAATAAGTTTCATATGATAAAAACTAATCTATAATAGTTATATGAAAACTGAGATAACGTTAGTATTATAGGGATAATTGGCAATGGCTTAAGCGAGTCAGACCTAATGTGAGCAAGCGAGAAGTCCAAGTAAGTTGGGATTAATACGTTACTATATTTTGGAAGCTTAAGATTATACTTAGTTGTGCTTGTTAGATAATTAGTTATGTGTATGTGCTTAATCATGAGTGATGTTATGATTCTGTTTGTTGTTCTGGCTTATATTGTATAAAGTGATCGATCACCTTAAACTAAACTTAACAAATATATGACTTGTAAACATAAATCAAACCTTCATAGCAACCTATTAGGAGAAACCTAAGATTCTTTGGTCAAATACCGACCCTTTCAAAAGGGATAGTGCTTGATAGCATAATGAGTCCCTTCTTCACCCTTAGTCGAATTAAGTAACAGGTAAGAAGGTCGTGGCAAGGGTGAAGTCGATGGTTTAAAGGTAGTCACGGGAGGAGCGATGTCTCCATTGCATAAGTCTAGGTTTGGTCGTAAGTTGTTACATTAATGGCAACTCTTCAACCCGGATTAGAGCGGACGTAATTTCTCTAATCTCATGACAGGCCGGATAACATCGTGCGATGGCATTTGCTTAAACATGCATTACACCTAATAAGTTGGTTGATAACCTTGTTTGTGTTTGTGGTATAGTTTTAAGTCTTCTATCTTAACTTACTAAGCTGTGATTGCTCACATCCTTATAGATGTCGTTACAAGTGTTGGCCAAGAAACGACTTACAACTACTCTGAAGCCACCAACTGCTAGATCTTGGGGAGTAAGAAAAAACATTTGAAGAATAGACATATAATTTTAAGGTTTAAGCTGTTGTCTTAGAATTTTTCATTTCTGAATAATGTATTAACTAAGAAATAAATTATGATGAAATGTTATAAACGTTAATTGTAATAACTGAATTCTATTGTATTTATTTATATGTATATTCTTACTTTCTTAGGTAAATGATTTATTTAAATTATGAACTATTTACTTCAAAGCGGGTTAGTCGTGGACGCCTTATGTAAATCAGGTCTAGGATAGCGGTTGTAAGGCCAACTTCTATCTTATAATAGTTTACACAGCGAGACTATTATGACTCTGCTACTTCAAGGAGTGACAATTCTGAATCATAGCAGTTATCATACACTTAATGCTACTTAAACATCCATCAAAATGTCTTATCCATTGTATAGTAAATGTATTATGGGTGCAATATGGACGTATGTATAGGCTTTTATCCCTTGCGTATTCTTTGAGCTATGAGAAAGTCAACTGGGGCTTCGTATGGATCGGTAAAAGAGGGTTGTTTCGAACTTTGAGTGGGCTGGCCACATGGACCTAAGAAATCTGCCCAAGCCAGGGGGTTTTACCTAAATTTGATTATCTACATGTAGTTAAAATATAGAGGTTAAACATAAATTAATGTAGGGACTATTAAAGACAAGGGAGATTCTATGGTCCTGTTTTCTATTTTGATGCCACCTATCCCGTCATCCATTTCATCATTTATTTATATTTTTTTTAATCGAAATCATTAAATTAATAGTTCATTCAATGATTTAGATTTAAATTGTAACTTAAAAAAAATAATTAATTAAATAAACAATTTTAAACCTACTTCTCCCATAATAAGATACATATCCCACTTTTTCCTCTGACTTTCTATCCCTCCTACCATGACTCCCTTGACCCTTATCTTGGCGATTTCGAGTCCATATCTAGTCAAAAATGAAGGAATATCATAACAAGAAAACAAAGAGAAGGAGGTTTTCCGATTCAAATTCTTGCGCATGTGGTGTAAATCTTTGCCTTCTTTCCAAAGTAAGTAGTGTTTCTCCTTTATTCTGAGAAGCCGATCCTTTTAAGTCGCAATAGTAGTTAATACCGAAGATGGTGAATTGCAATGATGCAATCGGTTGCCACAATTGTCAACAGATGTAGCGTTGCTATTTTTCATGCCATCTAATGGAACTCTTATAATTGTAACCTTACTATTATGTTTCTTGTTTTACTCTTAGTGGTAAACTATTTGAGTAGGTGAAGGTTATAGGTAAATGAAGGTGGGGGAGGTACATTGAGTTTTGTACTTCTATAGTATAAATTTCAAAAAACTATACCAAAATAGTGCGTTCTTGGAAAATTTTATGAAACTAATATAGTAGAGGCACGCATGCACGCTTCCATTATTCATCATTTTTAATATAAGGAAGATACATAAAAGGTATACAGCTTCAGTATCTAAAGAATGTGCGCTCCATATCCGCGCCTTCAGTATCTAAAAAAGGTGCACCTTATATGAGCACCTTTCGATTTATTTTATTTTTCTTATTTATTTTTAAATTTTTTTTTATTTTTATAGTCAAGCTATTATATAGATGTACGTCCCTTTTATACGCCTTCAGTATCCAATAACGCGTGTCTTCAAATCACTACTACACACATTTAATTAACACTTAAGATCATTTCTGGCTAAATATTTTGAAAATGACAAGTTAATTGCCAATTCCGATCCTAAGTTAAATTTATGCTTCATATTATCTCTCGTTAAGTGTACTTCTTATTAGAAGTATTAATGTAATGGGTCAACTTAAATGATTTACCAACTAATTTACCAACTAAACCTATTAAAAACAACTATAATATAAAGAATAAGTATATATATATATATATATCACACAATAAACAATCAATATTAAGGAAATAGCAATATAATAGAAAAAATAATTTATAAAAACCATATACACAGTGAATAATAAATGGCAATAATACATAACAATCAAACTAAGTAATACAAATATAGTTACTTACAACTACTTCTTCCTAGATCTAGTTAATTGTTTTCTGAATCAAGCTAATAATGATGGTTTGCGAGTGGATGGACCCTTTGATGACTAAGGCTCACATGGTTGAGGCTCACATGGTTAAGGCTTACATAGCTACAGAGGATTATCAGCAAAATCTATATGAGGAATTGGAGGAGGCGGTAATGAAGGTAGTTAGGTATCTGTCTCCTCTATACGTAATGTTTGAGACCATCCTGTACGACGTTTACGGAGAGCTGGCAGTGTGGGCTGCGAATACATCTACACGCGAGAATGGGGAGTCTCTAATGAGGTATGGCTTAAACTAGAGGCATAAGCAAGTGATGCACTGCTACAAATTTCGCCCAAGTTGATGGAATGGCGAGATCTTGATGGCATAGAACAGCATCATGTCCTCGACCACGTGTTGATGCCAATCGACAGGCTCTTGTGTGAACTCTAGGTCCTACACGCAATGGAGGGGTAGGTATAGGAGTAGGGTCAGCTAGCTGGTTGGGAAATAATATCAAACTGTCGTGCTTCTCAATATGGTGAAGCCCACCATCGATGATATGATGAGCAGCATGGACATCATCTATTAACCTCACCCGACATAAAGTATCTACCTACAGTTAATGAAACAGTTGAAGTTATATTCATATGGACTACTTTGGGAAAAAATAAAATAAGATAAATAGAAGGAAATCTTACCAAGTATCCCATCACAACCCTATGATGGGTAATATATCGGCGTATTAGATCCCTATACCAGTCATGGTAAGCAAGATTGACACCCCTTGATCCCTAAATATTGACAACCTATACATAGTGGTCTACCTAGATCGATATGTATCCCTGATGGGTGATCGACCAATCTATATCTGTCTGACCTCTAAGGTCAATATGAGGTAGCTTGGCACTTGTAAGAACGCCGGCCGATATCGTTTGGAATCCTCCAAATTGTCATAGTACACTGTTAGGAAAATAAAACTCTATAATGTGAAAACATATTAGTGGAACCCTAGCCGCCCAGACATCTTGACCAACATTGCAAAACAGTGATAAGAGATCAATAAGATCATTCGGGTACAGCTCCCATATGACCTACAATGCATTTGCAAAGAAAGTGTATTAGTAATGCTTAATTTTTTAATAAAGATCAACAACAGAAACAAAATTGAAGAAGTACATACCTGTTTACTCATTTGCAAATCAAATGTTGTCTAGTATGCATCTACAACGTGCGTATCATGACTTGTAGTGTCTTGTGATATGGCCTATCTAGCAATTAGTGGCAGGTCCTGTAATATAGTAAAGCTAGACCTAATTCATAGTGCAATATGGGGGAAATGATTCCATGGCCATATCTGCAGTAGTATGGTGGCGCTTCCAATTTCCTGCACTCTTAATAGTATTACCCCACATAACTAGCGATATAGCTAAGCCAAACAAGCTAATCCCCAACCGAACATCGCTGCATATGGGAAATACTCCAAGATAGGTAGGAACATCGTATGAATGAAGGACAGAGATTTATCCGTAAATAAAAATCTACCAAACAACTACAGAATGTATGCACGGATGTACAGATGAATGGTCTCCTCATCTGCACCTGCATGAAGAACGTTGAATCTATCTCATAACCAATGCGAACTAACACATCCCCCTCTATTAGTATTGTCGGTGAGGTAGTCTCCTAGCAATCCCGTAGCTATCTGAAGCTATATTAATTGCGTAAGCCTAGTCACTGCAGCCCCATTCACATAGAGACCAAATAGAATCTCTATATCTTATAGCGTAATCTTTATCTCCTCGTGTGCCATATGGAGGGTATGGGTCTCGTGTTTCCACCTCTCGACTAATGCCTAATGAGGTGATGATTGATTTGAATGAATGGCAGTCGTGCAACCCCCAAGAAAACCAGCATGAGCAAGGTGGTTCTTGAAGTGATCGTCCAATGGTATTTAGGACGTGCCCTTCCACAGGCTAGACTCTACTCAATGAACGGTAATATACTCGCCTCTCGGTAATATTAGATTCAATTTCAGTATAATACTATAAAATTATTGAACTGTATAGATTAATAGATGATTTAATATGAAAACATACTTGACGGTCCCATACATCCTGCAATTGATGTCGTCCGACGGCTTATGCAATCTTGGATTCGTCTAACCTACAAAACAATAAAAAAAAGTATGTTGTGTCATTGGCTTATGAAAGCATAACATTATATGATATGTAATTTAATATAAGAAAACAACACTTATATATCTATCTATATCGTTTCTATTAAGTTGAGGATCCCTTCTCTTATTGTATCCTTCCATTCTACATACGCTATACCTGCTTTTATCAACAAGCTCCCTTAAGTTCATTTCCATATAGAATCTCTTCTTCCTTAGTTTACCCAAACCACGTTTCAGTTTCCCGTTGGGTATAAGGAACAGGTAATCGAGGTAAGGCCAATTTAACTCATCACCTATTGGCATGAAGTGTCTAACATAAACATCCAACTGATGGGACCATGTATACCATATGCTAATGTACCAATTAGTAGTTACTTCAATAGAATTAAGTGCCCTTATTGCATGTCAGCATGGGATCTTATTGATTTGTTGTTTCCTACATGAACACATTATTCTATTTATGTCTACAATATGTGTTTGTTCGCCTTGTTTCATCACTTCATTTTCTTTGCGCCTCCAACCTATCTTCACCTCCCATATATCGTTATCACAGCTGTATTGCTTGATAGAGTGTGCTATAGCTCGCTTGGCCCACGTTTTTAGCTTTTTTGCAGCATACTTCATATTCACTTGCCCCGCACCCATTCCTTCTCTTGCTTGATCGACTCTTCGTTCTCAATAATCGACATAGTTATAGAAAATTTTCTTCACAAGCGAAGTTAAAGGCAATCCTCTATAACCTTTCAAAACGACATTGTAGCTTTTAATGATGTTGGATGTCATATATCTGAACCGATAAAAACTGTCATAAGACAACATTCATTTGCTCTTGTCAAAAGGTGAAAACCACGATGGAGCGTCCTCCTTAACTTCCACCATCTGATCTATTAAGTATTTAAATTTCTTAGGTTGTACCTGTATGACAACAACAGTAGGACGCTTCTTGTACAATTGGTTCTTATGTACCTTGTTGAAATTACTAACGACGTGTCATATGCACCATCTCTAAATCACAAATGGTTCCTTCCAAACAACTTCTACTTTGTTAAGCGCATTCTTAATACCTGAGTACCTGTCCATAATTAGGCAAATTGTTTCCTCTTGACCATTTACAATGAATTGCTTCAATCTTTTAAGAGACCAAGCCTAAGTCTCCACAAACTCCTTATCAATGAGCGCAAACGCCAAAGGGATAATACGGTTATGTTCATCTATAGAACAAGTGATCAATAGTACATAACCATACTTTCCATACAGAATTGTGTCATTAATACAAACCACTGGTCTACAATACCTGAATGCGTATACGTACGGACAAAAAGTCTAGAATACCTACTCCATTATCAAAACACTAGACTCGGGGGATCCCTTCCATCCCCATACCACCTTAGTGCCAAGATTTGATATCTTGATTGTATTTAACAAAATAGGAAACTTGTTATATACTTTCTTCCAATTGCCAAATACCATCTCCATAGCCTTTTTCTTTGCATCCCAAACTCTCTTTCGAGTCACATTATAACGAAACATGTTTAAAATGTTTGTTTGTAAGTCTGTAATCTTTATATCAAGATTCTTTTTAACATTATTGATGAAGCAATTGGCCATAAGTCTATTATCTATCTGTCTGCGGTCCTGCATTACATCGGAGTTGACACAAGTTTATGGACCCTCGAGAATTGTTATGACGAATAGCCTCATTAAACTTTTATACGATGTCCTTAGTCTCCAACTTGCATCCACTATCCTTTTCTCTACAATAAACGACCTATAGGTTGAGTTTTGATTTATCGATGTAGTAGTCACAATGGTTGTTAATGTGATATCTTTTAACGATATCAATAAGCTCACCCTTCTTATTGAGGCGTTGTCCGACAAATAAATCAATGCCTTAAACCTGATTACTATTCTTTGCCTCCATTTCCTCCTCGAATTATACATAACCACTATCATCACCAATATTCATATACAGAATTAAATCTCTAACATAAGATGATGGCATCCTAGACTAATTATATTGGGGAGCCATTCCAATCACTTAGTTAACAGTAAATTGAGCTATGGAAATGCTACTCAATATATACTTTGACGTAACTGCATAACCTACAGTGTTTTCAACCACCACAATTTCATCATCTACTTCATATTTAACCCCTACATTCTCCCCTTCAACCTTAACTCTAAGTCCTATTGGAATCATATCTTCAACAGGGTTATCTTGTAAGATTGACTTTATTTCTGTATCAATTGCCTCTTTATCCACACCACCCTTACCAAAAGTAGGGTCTTCAACTGGATAAGTTTTCGGTTCATCATACATAGGGTTATCTTCATTGGTTTACTACACATGAGGTTGAGAAATACTGGAAGACCCAACTCGTAAAGTTCTATCAACAATAGTCTTGCTAAGCTGACTGGAAACCTTAACATATATCTCTTGCATTAGGTTTTCTCCAAACACGTCGGCCATTTCTATAAAGTTTTCTACACCATCATCATCTATAATGGTCATCAAAGTATACGAAACACCTCCTTCATAATAATAAGGATATCGATGAACAAGCTCAACCCCACAAGGATTAACTCTGATACTCATACAAATTCGTTAGAGAAAATAGTTGTAGTTGGAATCTTTCCTTATCTTCAACTTTTTTACTAAGTCCTTATTATATTATGGAACGTTACTTCCATTTACAATGTCCATACCTGCATACACAATTATCTTCAAGTAATCAGCCATTAACAACATGTTGAATCATGAATGACAAAATTAGTTAAGTCTATACGATTTTGCACTATTCATAGTACCCATACAATTTCATTTCTTGATAGACATCATAACTTCACACTGTAACTGTATGTTTCTACACAACTTCATTTTTTGGTGGGGCGTATCATCGTACCTATATAATTTTACTTCTCGGTAGGACATCTTATCACACTTTATAAATTCACAATATAATATAAGTTCATAATATAATTGTAAGCTCTCACACGATTATGTTTTTCAATGGGATGTCTCATCACACCCACACAATTTTGTTTTAGCGGGGCGTATCATCGCACTTACGTAATTTTACTTTTCGATGGGGCATCTTATCACATTTTATAAATTTACAATATAATTGCAAGCTCTTACACGACTGTGTTTTTTGGTGGGGCGTTTCATTGCGCCCACATAATTTCATCTCAGTAAGACGTCTTATTGCACTTACACAATTTTTCTTCTTAGAAAGGCATATTATCACACTCTATAAATTCACACTATAACTGTAAGCTCCCACACGACTTCATTTTTCGATGGGATGTCTCACCATACCCACAAAATTTTGTTTTTTGGTGGGGCATCTCATTGGATCAGCATAATTTCATCTTGATGAGGCGTGTCATTGCACCCACACAATTCATCTCGGTGGGATGTCTCTTCGTACCTGTATAATTTTACTTTTTGATTAGGCAAGTGTTTCCATAATCTTCTTCTGTCCGAAGAAATGGTTCATCGAAATAATGAATCACCATTAATATCGACCCATCTGAGATCTCCAAATGTTCGTGAGTTCCTCTATTCAATCATTTTCCTTCTTCTTATTGCTGCATATCTCATTCGTACGCATCTTCTCTTTGTTTCCGGAGCCTCTAGTGAGTTAGAGACAGAGTGCAAAAAGGTCAAATCTTTGATGATTACATCATACATGATGGAGTTGCAAAATCTTATCAAACTTTATAACTTCACACTATAACTTGTGCGCTCCTACATGACATCGTTTTTTGGCGGGGTATCTCATTGCACACACACAATTTCGTTTCAATGGAGCATATCATCGTACCCACACAATTACACTTCTACGTAAACCGATTTATTTTACACTATAACTATAATCTTTTAAACGATTTTATTTCTCAGATACCAAAACTAATATATCAATAAAATCACATACCATATATGAGTCACATATATATATTTTTACATAACCACCACAACTTATATAAGTATAAAAATTATATATAACACAAAATTAAGAATAATAAACACAATTAAATAAACATATTACGAAAATATAAATACTACAAAAATTATCATATAACTTTATTTTACATGCACAACATAAATATAATTGTAAATACAACGTAATTAAAATTTTAAAAAAATTATTGCGAAACAAAGATAGTAAATAGTTACATACAATATTGCTAAGAATGTTGCTGCTCAGAGAGAAAAAATAAAACCAAACTATCATTTCAAGGTAGAATAACAGAGATTTTAAGGTTTTTAATGTTTGGAAGTAGTGCAAATGAAGAGGAAAGGTGAAAGAAGGATATAAATACTAAATGAAAGGCCCATAGGAGAATTGCATCTTGCTAACAATACTGAAGATGCATTCTTGCATTGCATCTTCCTTGTTGTAGGAAAGGTACAATTCTTCTATATACTTTTCTTATAACCCATTGAGGCATACTTGAAGAGTGCACCTTTCGGCTAAAAAAATAACAAATAGTAAAAGTGTGCGTATACTATTTTAGTAGATTTTTTTCAAATTTATATTATAAAAATATAAAACTCGAGGTACATTTATCTGTTTGAAAGGGATGGTCGGAGAGGGTCAACGCAACGGTGTCGATGGCTTATCGTAGAGCAGTTGCTGATAATCAAAGCGGTGTCAGAATCGTGTGTGTGTGAGTTTTGAAAAGAAAGAGAGAAAAAAAAAAAAAAAGATGAAAAAGAGTGGAGATCGGAAAAGATTGTCGTCAGTTGGTACTGTTTACTCCATGAAAAAATTGTTGGTTTTCTTCTAGTCGCAAATCAATATCTAGGAAATCATCATGGCAACATTATATTTTATTCCTTATTACATAAACATTTATTTAGTTTAATCTTTTACATATTGCATTTACATATTGCATGGTTTCCTTTCTGGCCGGAAGTCTTACCGTTACAACATCAATCTAGTGACTTTGTATTTTAATATCTTATTATGCTTTTAGTTAGTCTTTCCCAGGTCAGCATCTCTTTGATATTTATCATCTTGAATGGAGTGTGGCATGGTCGAAGTTAATGATTAAGTTTTATAATTATTTTGTCCATATAAATAAATTAATTAAATTATTTATGTTAACATTTATTATATTTATTCTAAAGCATATTGTTATAACATATATATATTTATATGCATACACATATTGTATATAACTTATATAAATTAAATAAAAGGATAATTAACGAATTTAGTATTAAGTTAGAATATATCGTGTTGCACAGGTACTAGTTTAGATTACATAGATTGTTAATTTGATTCCACTATCACAGGTATGTGATATCGCGTATGTTGTATGAGGGTGATAGGATAGAAGAGTAAACGGACTAGCAATTACTTGACTTAAAATATATGCGATGTTTATAATTGGCTCGGCCTAAGGTTCGAAGGTAGCAGAACCTTAGGGAGTATCTTAATGATCAATATGCAACGTTATCTTTAAGGGAGTCTATATTAAAATGATCTAAGATAGATTTAGAGATATTTGGGTTAGAGGTGGCAGCTCCTACTTAGGATATATATATATATATATATATTACTACATAGTGTACGAGGTTTGAATACGCATGTGATGGTTGGAGGCTTAAATAAAAAATAATAACCTGAATACTTGTTTGCATTCAACACCTGTGAATCATTCTATTGTGCATACATGCACATGTGGATGTGATATTATGTATTAGGCTTTAGCTCATTTTTTTTTTGTCCTTTTAGCTTTATGATGAGATGGTTGACTATGATGAAGCAAAAGATGTTTATTACTACTATCGGGATGAAGATAGTAGGAATTACTATTACTACTACAATGATGATAAGGATTATTAGGCAATTAAATTAAGATAGTTTTAAGCTTCATGTTGGAGAGAGGATTTCAATTGATACCTGTTAATGTGTTTCTATTATTTCTTATGTTAGATTTTTTAAGGATGATTTAGAGTTATTGTGATTTCAATGTTATTGGAGTTGCATTCTGAACTTATCATATGTATGTCTTTGTGGTTTGGAATAACTCGCTTGTGAGTCATTCATATTATGGCTATTTGTGGAGTTATTCATTAATTGAGAATTAACGGTTGTTGTGAGTTCATTTGGTGATTTTAGAGTGAAGATATAGCAAGTTGTGGTGCCTTAAGTCTGAAACGTTACAAAAATAATACAAATCCTAAGTGAGAGAACCATAGAAAAATCCTAAAAATAAAAGAAATTATATTTATAGATGGGTTTTTTCAAATTTTTTTAACAAACAATAATAGGATTTTTATTAACGAGATAGCTACAAATATTTATATTACAATTTTTTTAAAAAAGGGAAATTGAATATAATTTACCATATGAATAGGTTTACAGCAATAAATTCTACATCTGCAAGTTTTCATGGTCATGGTTTTGGCATCCAAGCAAAGCAATATGTTACAAATGGGCCCAAGGTAATTGTGAGGTCCATATTTTATTAGCCCAACCCATCAAGTAACATTCAACATGTTAGAAGGCTCGTATTGGCATGTATGATCTGACTTGATTATTTATATTATTAAAACTTAAATAATCATTTTTATTAAAATTACATATTTACTTTTTATTTATTATTATTTAATAAAAAATAATAATAAAATAAATTATTAAAATTATAATTAATAGATAAATATATCCATTTACTCTTTTTTCTTTCTTTTCATTTATTTACTTACTTTATATTTTCTCTTTCCTATTTTTCCATACCCTCTTATTAATTGAACCTATCTCTCTATTTTGTACATATGTAACGTAGGTACATCGATTGGTTGTATTAATATATTGATAAGAATTAGCCTCTTAAAACCAACTCTCAGGAAATGGAAAGCAAAACGACCTCCCAACCATTTCTTTCTGAACAGTGAACCCTTGTGCGTAAAGGAATCTCGATTAAACATGAAATAGATGAACGAGGATTTCAGAATGTAGTAATTTTCAGACAAGCATATTCACATATTCACGTAAATTTCATGAATTACAATAGAGAAATATTGTCACGTATTAAATATTTAGGGTGACTTATAGAGTATATTTCCTTATATTTATTTTATATAGGTTTCGTCTTTTCCTTTGAAAAAAGGATCATTAGACTCATAAATCTTAAACAACATATTTTTAGATCCTTTATGACTATTTTACTCATGAAAATAGCAGTAAATATAACAAACCATTCAAAATGATAATAAAACGAAAATGAGAATTCTCTTCTTTTTTCCCTAATTTAATATATAATATTTATTAACCTTAAGTGTTATTTGCCTTACGAGTTGTTTGCTTAGAGACAATAAAGAGGGAATAGAATAATCATTCCTCATCAACTCTTTATTACATTTCTTATTTTAAAAATTTAGAAGCAATTATAATTTCTAAAACTTTTCTTTTCTTACTCTGTTAGGAATGGGAATTGCTTAATAATAGGTGAAACTTTTTAACCCCTTTAGTAAAAAAGTTCAAATATTATGTGCATTGTACTCTCATTAAAATAACTAAATAAATTTTAGATATTTTTCAAAATAACTAAGTATGGGTAAAGTGGCAATTTTATCCATATTTACAATTTAATACTGCAATGAATAAAGTGAAGTAAGTATTGAAATAAGCATTCCTTACAATATAAAAATTTACACCAAATAAACATTAGAATATAAATTCCTTACTAATCTTAGTAATAATCATTTTTAAGGTATAAATTTTTTATTCCTTATTTATTACATCACCTCCAAGTAAATGGGCTTCTTTTTTTTTTTTGTTATATTCACTAACGGTGGTATATTTTTGAAGATCCGAAAATTAGAATCTTGAATTTTAGAAATGGAGAAGTTAGGATAAAATTAAAAAAATATGGATATATATTTATAATTTACTCAAACTCTATTTTGCTACAAAAAAAGTTCTTATTACTATAAAGAAAAATTGCAAGGATAAGCTTGTTTTTGCTAGTAAGAGTCTTACTAGTGAAAGAAATTCCTTAGAAGTGGTCACCACTAAAGGTGTTACCATTAGATCTTAATGAGAAATGTTGTTTGGTAGAATATTCATTTGGCAAACTTTGTTTACTAGTTGGTCTACGACTTATAGTTTTGTAAGTGAGCTATACTTTGTCATTGAAGCATCACTGGTGAACTTAATTCACTAGTTACGTGGCCACTAAGGCCTTGCCAACTTAGATAACTAGCGAACTTAGTTTGCTACTAGCTTAATTAATTAATTAATTTATTTTTATTTTTAGCATCCTATTCGAATAGTCAAATTTATTTACTATTTATCTTTTTATTAATTGAAACGATTAATAAAATTTCATTATTATATCTTTGTTAATTTATATAATATAAATCATATTTTAATAATTTATAATAATATTATTGCCAATATAATGGAAATTAATATTATCAAAAGTATTTAATATTTAACATAATTAAAAAATAACCACAATAAATAAAAATAAGCGAAATAACATAAGTGGATTGGTACATACATAATTCAATAAAATATCATAAAAAGTGGAATCTTCACTTGTATTCTTCAATTCCTTGGTTCTTCCCTATAAATTGTCAATTTATAAATATTTTCACTTTCTAATGCATTTAATCTATCTGTTAACAGAAACTAGACTCTCCCTATAAAAATACACATCAAATGTATAGGGAGTGCCATTTTCCAAGAGCATTCTGAGCTCATCATTGCTTAAATTGTCAAAAACTAACTTACCATTCTCTCCATAAAAATCGAGTTTTGTACCTCAGTAGGTCATTTTTCAAAAAATATCATGAAAAGGGCTTACATGGAAAGATAATCCATCAATAGGGGGTAGGAAAGTACAGCCCACAATTTTTTATACTAAGCGCACACCTTCAATAAAATAATTTGGGGGTAAGGAAGACACATGTACACATTGCACCTTCTTTGTTTTTAAAACACAATGAAGACATGTTTCCTACATGCGCCTTCCTTTTACCACCTTTAGTGGTAAGCAAGGGTACCGAGAAGGGGTATCAAGTAGGGGTAAACTCATCTGAGGAGTGGCTAAGGACTCTCGTAGGTTCCCTTAGCCTCTCGGCATCAATATTGCCAAACTGTAGGTCAGCTTAGGCATGTTGAGTAAGGGTGAGTAAAAGGGCCAGTATGTCATCAAATCAATGGTCCATTTGACAACCAACCTCTGTTGAGTACTGAGGTTAAGAACATATAAGGCCGATAATTGAAATGGATCCAAGCTTACCGAAAACTTGAAAAGAGTAATGGGAAACGCGTGAAAAGAATAGAAAAGTAAATAAGTAATTAAGCCCATGAAGAGCTCCAAAGAATATAACATACTAGTGGAACTTTCGAGAACTTATGGCATATCTTGATATAACGTACGAGTTGGTTTAGTGAGGTTACTTGCAACCTAACCTTATTTAAGGGTTAAAATAAGAGTGAAGAATAAACAAGTTATCAAGAACAATTTTCAAAAAGGAAATATTTAGTATATTGATTATGATAATATATGATGTGCGGCTACATGTACAGTGGGTATTTATACGCGAGAAACTTAGGTAACTTGCTCAAAAATAAAAAAGAAAAAAAAAAGATAGTATCTAAAAGAAGTAATGTACAAAGAATAATAAAGGATACAATGGAAAATACAACTAAAGTGAATATCCTATATGAAGGATTCTGTCACATGGTTGCTTAAACATGTAACTCGCTGTGGTTGGGTGACTCTAGCAAAAAAGACATTTTGTATAGTCAGTTGGAATTTTGCTAAGTTGAAGTGCCAAGAAGGGGTTCTTGGGTAGAAGTGGACTCGTCCAAGCAAGAGTGGCTAAGGGTTCGTACAAGTTCAATATCTCGACCTCTCAACACTAATGTTTCCAAGCAAGTAGTCGATTTGGTCAAAGCCAAGCAATTAGTCAGTAGTTTGGCTATTATTAGGGCATCCTTCTAGTTGGCATATGATTTTCGAAAGATGTATAATCATTTAGCTCGACATTAGGAGTTGATCAGCAATCATGATCAGTTTAGCTTTAGTAGGAGTCGGTTGGAGAAGGAAGATTCACTGCATCAGACTTTCAAGGCCTCAGGCTCGACTACGAGTTAAGGGACCGATAGCTTGATTCCCATCAACCTCCAAGAGACGAGAAGTCACATGGCTCAACATTAGGATTTAGTTGGTAGTCATAATCAGTTCGACCTCAGTAGAAGTTGGTTGGAGAAAGAGAACTTGCCGTATCAAACCTTTGAGGCCTTAAGCTTAGTTGCAAGTTAAGGGTCTATAAGCTTGATTGCTATCGTTCTCTCCTAGTTGATTTGAATTTAGGATCAAATCCAGCTAATCTTCATCTAATGTTCCTTTAGGGTGATAGGGACTAAGGTTGACAATGTTGAAAGTTTTGGAAACCCCATAATCTTCTAATAGCTTCAGATTATAGGCATTATCATTGACCTTCTATAGGATTTTCAAGGGACCTTTAGCTCTAACAAATAACTTGTTCTTTCTCCTATTTAGGAACCTCTCCTTGCTTAAATGCAACCACACCAGGTTTCCCAGTTGAGATTGTATTAACTTCCTTCCCTTGGCTTTTTCCCTCATTTTTCTAGCAATTTAGTCAATTTGTCAAGTAACCTTTTCGTAAATGTGCTATGGGAACTAAGCTTGAGCTCTTATATTAGGATCCTCTTACTTGGAGAGGGGTACAGGGGTATGGTTGAGAGGCAGTTCGAGATTAAAAACATAGACAACCTTAAAGGGGGTCTATTTGGTGATGTCATGCTTTGTTCAATTGTAGGCAAATTCTACTACGGGTAGACAAACATCCTAATTAGTCAAGTTCTTCCCTACGATAGCTTGGAGCAGTTATCCCAAAGTGTGATTGACTATCTCTATTTGGCCATCAGTTTAGAGGTGATAGGAAGTACTGAATAAAAATTTAGTCCCCATCCGTTACCACAAAGTTCTCCAGATATAACTCAAGAACTTTAGGTTTTTGTTTGAGACTACACTTCTTAGCATACTATGTAATCGAACAATTTCTTTCAAAAAGAGAGAAGTAATAGTTGAAGCAATAGTCGAAGCATTGTTAGTCTTAAAGCAAAGACAAAGTGTGCCATCTTACTGACTCTATCCACGATAACCATTACAAAATCTTTGTTCCGCCTATTCTTGGTAATCCAAGGACAAAGTCTATACTCAACTCAGTCCAGGGCATGGTCGAGACAAATAGAGGCATTGCTTTTCTTTACTCGGTTCAACATTTGACCTTCTTGCATAAAACATAGCCCTTAACGATTCAATGCACGTCTCACCTCATTCTCGGCTAAAAGAACCGTCCATTTAGCAGCTCATGTGTTCTTCTTTTCCTAAAATGTCCAGAGAGTCCTCCACTATAGGTTTCCTTGTTAAGTAGCTCTCTTAGTGAACAGGTTAGTACGCACAGTTTCCCACTTCAGATAAGTACCCATCTTTCATATGATACTCGTCCACTGTTTTGCCATTAGCACAATGCCTTAGTATGGGTCTAAAATGTAGATCCTTAGAATACTGCTTTTTGATACTTACAAACTCAGACAACCCGGTCTGCAATTCTGTTAAGAGCGCTTATCTTCTTGAAAGAGCATCTACAACCACATTATTCTTCCATTGTTTATATTTTATCACAAAACCAAAACCCTCAAGGATTTCAATCCACCTCGCCTACCACTTCAACAACTTAGTTTAACTTTAGAGGTACCTCAAAGACTTATCTAAAAGACTCATGGTCTGTAGAGATGACAAACTTTCTTGGCAATAGATAATGTTATCATACTTAGAGCACTTGAATGAGAGCTAAGAGTTCTTTATCATATACAAAGTAATTTAGTTGAGGCTTCTTGAACTTTTCACTATTGTAGGCAATTAGTTAACCTTCCTGCGTTAGGACAACACCTATACCAATGACTGACATGTCACACTCCAACTCAAATATCTTCTTAAAATCTGGTAAAGCTAGTACAGATGTAAAAGTCAATATTTTCCTCACCTCAGCAAAACTTCTTTCCTCTTTTTCTCCCCATTTAAATTCGATATTCTTCTTCATCAACTTGGTTATGGGTGTAATTATAGTATTGAAATTCCTTATGAATCTTCTATAAAAGGATGCCAGTTTATGGAAACTTCTCACTTCAATATAAGTGGTTAGAGTTGGCCACTTAAAAATTGCTCGAATCTTCTCATCATCCACTTGCAAGCCTCCTTCACCTACTAAGGAGCCTAAGAATACCATTTCCTCCTGGCAAAAATAACACTTCTTCAAATTGCCAAATAATCTCTTGGCTTGAAGTATATTTAACATGGCACTGACATGTTTAAGGTAACTTGACAAGTTAGGTATACTGGGATGTCGTTAAAGTATACCATGATACACTTTCCAATTTGATCTCTCGACACGTAGTTCATCAATTGCATGAAAGTGCTTTGAGCATTCGATAAGCCAAAAGGCATTACCATTCACTCGTATAGTCCATGTTGGGTTTTGAAAGCAGTCTACCACTCTTCTCTTAGCCTCATTCAAATTTAATAGTAGCCAAACTTCAGATTAATTTTGTTGAGGATCCTAGCTCCACTCAATTCGTCTAACAAGTCATCCAACCTAGGGATCGGGTACCGATACTTCATCATAATCTTGTTTACGGCTCGGCTATCAACACACATTCACCAAGTACCATCCTTTTTTGGCACTAGGAGCACTACGTAGCATAAGGACTTTAACTCTCCCTTACATAACCCTTCTTTAGGAGTTCATTGACTTATCGTTGAAGTTCAAAAGCCTGTTCAGGATTCATTCGATAAGCGGGCTTTTTCGGTAGGGCAGCACTGAGTATCAAGTCAATGTAATGTTCTATGCTTCGGGCAGGGGGTAATCCTTTGGGCAACTATTTAGGAAATAGGTCGACATATTCATCCAAAAAATCCTTTACTTTTAGGGGCAGTTCACCCCGTTCCCTTAACTCTAATAATCGCTTAGCTAACAAGAAGGTCAGTGCATGGGCTCTAATAGCTTCTCAGAGTTCAACTCTACTTAATACTAAGGTCTTCTTTGATCCTCAAGCAAGTTTAGCGTGCAAATTGTTAACTTGGCTCGGCGTCATGGGGTTCAAGGTAATTTTCCTTCCATCCTTCTCAAACACATATGTTTTCCTATATCTAACGTGGATAACTTTTTTATCATAAAGCCAAGGTTAACCCAATAGTACATAAGATGTTCACATAGGTAGCACGTCATAAAAAATCTCACTTAAATAGTTTCTAATTATGATCAGCAACAATATTTGCTGAATGACATGTAGCGTTCCTTTCTCATTCAACTAATGGAACTTGTATGGCTTTGGATGTGTGATAATCGGCTACTTCATCTTCGTAATCAAATCCGTTGATGTTACATTGGTCCAACTACCACTATCCACAATGAGTGCACGCAGTTGGTCATTCACCTTGAATGTAACATAAAACAAGTTCTCCATCTACTCCTCCTTGTTGGAGGGTTTCAAACTTATTGCATGTCGAACAACTAGGATCAACTAATCTAAGTCATCAGCAAACACATCCTGCTTAATTAATTCATTTCTTGAGTGGCCTCTTTCTCGAGAACATCCTCTTCCTCAAGTTCTTCGTTAGTGCTATCTACTTCAAGCTTCAGGGCATCTCCCTTGATGACCATAGTCCTTCGGTTTGAACATTAAGTAACCATATGTCCAAATCTTTGGCATTTGAAATATTTAATTTGCCTTGTCTTCCTTCTAAATGCCTATTCTTTCTCATATGTTTAGGTTGGTACGTTACTGTCCAGTCAGTCCTTCTATTCAATTCAGACATCTACCTTGTTAGTCGACTCGGTACTTGATTGAGCTCAGTAACCTCCATGACTGGGTCAGCTCAGTTGACCTATTTAACTCATTAAAGGTCGGGTCAACAATATGTTTCCCCTTTGCTTCTCTATTCGTTAAGTTATTCGTATAGCCTCATTCATCGTAGTAAATTGTTAGAGTTTCATAATGTCTCGGATATCACTCCTTAACCTAATAAGGAACCTAAAGATTATTCGTGCTAGTGGTTTGTCCACTTCATAACGAATCATAAGTATTTGGAACTCTTGAACATATTCGTTCGACCTCTTTATCTTTGCTCTTAAAGTCGAGTAAAAGTCTCTTGCAGATAGATATCTGGGACAAATCCTTTTCTAAGTATTCTCTTCATCTTAAGCAAGGTATTAATTTCTCGATATCCCTTTTGTTGCCTCATGACCTAAAAATTCTTCTACTACATGATGGCATATCTTTACAACTTAACAACAGTTCGTACTTGCTCATAGTCTTCATATTAGTAATAATGAAAAACACTCTCTACCTTTTCCTCCCAATCCAAATAATCGTTCGCATTTCCAAACCCACTGAAGCTCGGAATCCGAAGCTTTACAAGGTTGGACGTTCAGAGTGCTCGAGCTCATTCTTCTTCCTTATTATACTTTTCCTCACCATCTTTATCTAGATCTCCTAAGCCAATCCTTCTTCTTACTCACCCACTTACTCCTTTGCCTTAAACTTGCAAAGTGGGATTATATCATCTAATAAGTTGAGCAACGTGAAGGGTATTTTATACAGCCTCAACAAGTTAATAAGTCAATGTGTGAATAGGTCGAGTCAAATCCACTAGGAGCTTAGCTACTTCATTAAGCCTCTCGTCCATACTCCCGGGGGTATCTTAGGATTGTCACTAGAAGACAACACTACTGTTGTCTTCCCCAATACCAGTATTAACACTTGGGTCTGTCATTTTCTTCAATGGATGTGAATTGCAAACTTTTCAAAAACACTTATACGCTCTTTTCAAACCAGAAGTTTAGTAACCAGTAAACACAGCAGCTAGATTAATACACAAATTTGCTCTGTTTTCACTCGTCTAAAATAGGGTATAAATAGAAGACTTCGAATACAAACTTCTATAACTTATTGCTTGCTCAAAATAATTCAATAATCCTTTCCACAACTAGTACACACTAAGACAACAAGAACTACTTCCCAAATACAACTTCCCTAATGAAACCTTCGCTTTAATACTAAGATGAATGTGTATAGGAGCTAAGAACAAATAAGGCCAACTGCAGGGATGGATCTAAACTTGCTGAAAGCTGAAAAAAGTAATGAGAAGCATGCAAAAAGAATAGAAAAGTGAGAAATAAGTAAACTCATGAACAGTTTCAAAGGATATGATGCATTGGTGAAACTTCCAAGAACTTACTGCACAGCTCGATATAATACATGAGTAAGTCCAATGAGGTTACTTGTCACCTAATATTACTTAAGAGTTAAGATAAGAGTAAAGTAAGAGTCAATAAGCTATTGAAAGCAATGTTTACAAAGGAAAATATTTAGTATATTGATAATGATAATAATGTGTGTGGCCACATGTATAGTGAGTATTTATACTCGAAAAATTAAGGCAACTTACCTAAAAGTGAAAAAGACAAAAAAGGGTATTGTCCCAAAAAAATAATATACAAGGAATATAAAGGATAAAAACAAAGATTTAAGGAAAGATAATGATTAGGGCAGCAGATTCTCCATGTGGTCCTAGATATGTGACAGTAACGTATTAGCAAGGCCTTTGTAAGGATGTGGAAAATCAATACCATCAGGATAGGTGGCTAAGTAGGGGTGCCGAGAAGGGGTATCGAGTAAGGTTAAACTCATCCAAGGAGTGGCTAAGGACTCTCGTGGCTTCCTTTAACCTCTTGGATTAATATTGCCGAACTATGGGTCGGTTCGAGCATGTTGGGTAGGGGTGAGTAAATGGGCCAGTTTGTTAGTAGAACAATGGCCCATTTAACAAATGACCTCCGAGAGACAAGAAGTCACATGGCTCAGCAATAGAATTTGGTCGGTAGTCATAGTCAGTTCAGCCTCAGCAAGAGTGATTGGAGTAGGAGAACTCATGGTGTCAAACTTTCGAAGCCTTGAGCTCAACTGCAAGTTAAGGGTCTAGTAGCTTAACTCACATCATAAGGGACTAAGCTGCAATTATGGGAGTTGGGTAATACCCTTCCCTATGTTGGAACTTTAAGTCCACCTAGAGTGCCATTTATGAGAAGCTAGTGGGGTTTGCTAGAGAGAGCTACCATCATAAGTATTGGGATGCAATATGAGTTGGGTCCAGTGCTAGAGCTCTCATTAGGCATTATGATACTACTAATCTCACCCAAGTCAATTGAATAATGAGATCCCAATAGCATATCATCTTCTCCGCATCCTCGGCCACGTGCTCAACCTCTTCTAGTACAAACTCTATAGGTCAGGCACTATTGCCTCATGGGGAAACAAGATTAATCCGCCATGGTCCTTGAGATACTATAAACTGCAGTCAATGATCCTATGGGTAGTTCCTAAATCCCTAAAAAGTTATACTTAGTGTAAAGTATCTACTTACATTGCATGAAACAAACAACATTACGGTCATGGCTTCTTGTGTTATATAAAATGATGCTAAAAGATAAAGTAAATTTACCAAGTGTCTCATCACCATACCCTAATGGGTGATATATTGGTGTGTATACTCCCTAGACCAGTTATAATAAGCTGGATTTGCACCAAGTAGTCTCTTAGGATATACCACCCACATGTAGCGATTGCTTAAGTGGTTATGTGCCCCCTAATGTGTCAACATCTAATCAATCTCCCTCTTACCCCTAAGGTTGATTTGGTGGAGATGTTCGTTCGAGTCCACAATAACTAGCTTCATCTAGAATCCCCTAAATTACCGCATCACAAGATCTAGAAAGTGTCACTCAACAAGATGGAAGTAGATGAATGGTACCTTAGTGCTCCAAATAGCTTAACTGGTACCATAAAAGGGGAGTAAGAGCTAAATAAGATCTTCCATGTTTGGCTACTGTACAACCTACAATGCATTGGAAAGGAAAGTATGTTAATATATCCCAGATACAGCAACGAATGTAAATAACGAAGTAGTACATACTTGTCAACTCGTTCACAGATCAAATGTGCTCGTGTAAGACTTAGTAACATGTGTGGGATGGTGTATGGTATCATGTAGTACCACCCACCTAGCGATTAACGGTAACCCCTCCTGGATGGCAAAGTAGATCCTATTGCAAAGAGTAATATGGAGTGTCGAGCTTGATTTTTCGGTTTTCTATTTAAAATTTATTTATCCATTTTCGATTAATACTAAACCCTAACCCATTTAATATTAATCTTAAACTAAAGAAATTGGAAAATTCCAGTTTCTTATTTAGGAACAGTTTTTGGAGTCGCTACCCGACCGAAGTCAAGAAAAAAAAATTATAATCAATTGGGTGGATTAATTACAATTTAGCTACCAATCTTTAATTTCAATTCAAATGAAAAATCAGAGGATTCCGAATTCGAAGGTTAACTTATTAAACCCTAACAAGTACCACTATTTATTTACCAAAATTAAGATTATTCTTCTAATTATAATATTAAAAAAATCAAAATCAAAATCAAAAGGAAAAAAAACCCTAAGTTTATACAAATTTTATTATCGCCCCAAAAGTGCCTATATACCCGCTAATTGGGATTAGATAATTATAGTTCTTTCTAAAAACTTTAAGTTCGTTAGTTGATTTTAATTTTTGAAAATCGACCGAATTTATATTTTAATTAATTTGATTTATTAAAAAAAAGTCAAAGTGTCCTAACTCATGAGTGATTAAAAAAAAAAACTCTCTAACATATTATAATTTTTTTATAAAAATTTCTTCTTTTTTTTGTCAATTTTTATTTTTAGAAAATAATTTTCTACGTAAGTATTTCTAAAGAAAAAACCTAATCCTAAAAAAAATCCTAAGCTCCATATCTATATTTATACTATTAACAACTATCTATCTAGATAAATAAAATTATGTAATCTACTTAATATCGAAATCCTCCTAAACTAATATAGTCGTATATACATATAATATGTTAAATAACTATGGAATTAATAATATAATAATAATGATGATAATGATAAAATAACAATAAAAAATTTAAAAGCAACCAAACCTTAACTTGAATTTATCTGGCTGTGGTGTGATGTGGACTATCGTGTACGGTTAGCAACTGCTACGTGCGGGTGAGGGTCAATGTTGATGATCGGAGAGGGTGCGTTAAATATTAGGTCGCATGCCGCTATTTGCTGCAGTTTGTGGGGTCTGTAATGGTCATTGTAGTCAAGTGCTGTGTTGGGAAGCGTGGAAGAGGGGGGTTCGAATATTTAGGGCTTCCACAGTTACACCGTCGTGACTGTAGACTGGCAGTGATGGTTAAAGGTAGAGTGCCATTCGAGTAACCGTGGCTATTCGCGGATAGAGTGACTAATGTAGATCAGAGGACGTTATGCTGATCAGTAGCTAACTGTCGTACTTGGAATGTAACGTTTGTACGTGGAAGCGCAGTTGCCGTTCTGTTTGGAGCGTGCTCAAACTGGTTGGTACCGATGATCGAAGAAGGCGCGTGCAAGGGGATTACTCCAGGCGTTCGTATGTTGATTCAAGGAATATGGCTGGAGTTAGATAACAACATGACGGTAATGGTGTGGAGCGTAATGTGGAGCTTGCTGTAGTAACATGTCGGTTGTTTAGTCGAGTGATGCTGTAGATGTGATTTAGTGAAGTGTTGTTTAGACGAGGATGCTGTTTGGGGCTGCTCGTCGACGAAGAGTCTGTGGCAACTACGGCGTATGATGGAAATTGCTATTGGCGTGATCTGTAGTAGAGTTGTGCTGCTTGTATTGATCTCTGGCATATGATGCAGTGTTATGGAGTTAGACATGACGTGCAGCAGTGACGATGCGTGGGTTAACTGGACATAGTTGAAAATTGGTTGACGTCGTTGGGGTTGGCACATGATGAATGGGGGCTGATGTGGAGTTGTGGTCTGGTGGCAATGGTGTTTGAGTGAAGGTAGAGGTTGATTGAGAGCTGATCGCGAGTGTTGTATACAGCTATCTCCTTTGAACGTAAATGTATGTATATTTATAAACCTAAATTATATCATATCAAATTGTATTTATTATATCTAATTTGATAATAATTAAACTAGATCCAAATTAATTCAAATCCAATTTTATAAAATCAAATTAGATTAGAATATTCTCTAACCATTCAAATTCTAATGGAAAAGATTTGATTAGATATGATCTCGCTTATTTATCTCGCTTTTTGTAAAAGATAGAAAAATAAAAAACATAACTACCTAGCGAGATTTGAACCCGAGATTTTGAATTAAATCCAATCTAATACTTTAATACTTATCCGTTAAGCCATTGGCTTTTGCCTTGATTTTTAGCATAACTAAATTGTACTTAAAATATGCGACTGCCTAAAATAATTTTTTGAACTAAGCTAAACTAAAACAATTGACTCTAAAATAATTTTCTTCCTAAAAATCTATAAAATTTTTATAATTTTTCCTTTTCTTATTTATTTGGTATTTTCATCATTTGTTAATTTTTATAATTTTTATCTTTTATTAATGTTTTTTTGTTTTTATTATTATTTTTATTTTTAAATTAGGACCCTTTTTAAAAAATAAAAAATAAAAAATTAAGATTACGAAGGGGAAAAAATTAGGTGTTTACATTGAGGAATCTATCTTACCCCCATATTTGTAGGAATATTGACACGCTGCCTATCTTATGCTACCCTAATTGTATAGCTCCGTAAAGCTAGCAATACAGTCATATTAGGAAAGCTAAACCCTGGCTGAATGTCCCAACATGTGGGAAACCCTCAAGTATCATGTGAACTAAAGATGATGATTTATTAACAAATAGGAACCTTCCCAAAAGCTGTAGGATGTAGGGTCACTTATGCCTCTTAATGATCTCATCATCGGTATCCCGAAGTACCTAAAATCGCTCCCATAGCCATGCCAAACTAACGCATCCCTTTCTGTTGGTGCTATCTCAGGGGTAGTCTCCAAGCAACTTTCTGTAACCCTATCTACACAAAGCCTAATCTGTATCTCTATGTCTTAAAGGGTGTTAATCATCTCCCAATGAGCCATGTGAAAAGTGTAGATCTCCAGTCTTCACATTTCTACTAACGCAATGATGAGGTGATGGTCTATCTAGATCAAAGGCAATTGTGACACCGTTAAGAAACTTACTTGCTCTAAGTATGGGATCGTATGGTCATCTAATGGTATCTCCTCCAAATCCTTTCTTAAGATTTCCTTACATTGATTCATTGTAATTTGATCCAATCCTTCAAAAAATAGATAATTTATATCTCATTATTTGAAAATATTATTAAACCATAAGATTTGTTGAGGTAAACATACGCAACTTACATGAAACTCCTAGACATCTTGCGATAGTTATCTGACCTGTCCATGCAACATTGAAGGATTGATTAGCTTTGGCTTCATCCAGTCTGCAAAAATAATATAAGATGGCAAGTTAGTTAGGTGTATTGTAAGAAAAAAAAATGGTATACAATTTACTATAAGAAAATAACATGACATGCAATGTATATATGCTATCCCTATTAAGCTATGGACATATCCTCCTATCATGTCCTTCCATCTTACAAGTACTATATCTCGTCTTGTCGACGAGCTCCCTTAAGTTCATCTCCTTATAATATCTCTTCTTCCTTGATTTTCCTTCCCCACGTTTTAAATAGTTGTTGGGTATAAGGAATGGGTAATTCGGACTAGGTCAATTAAACTCATTACTTATTGAAAGAAAGTGTTTGTTGTATACTTCTAATTAATGAGACCACTTATATCATTGCCTAGCATAATTGGTAATGTTGATTTGGATAAGATTCAACGCTCTTAATGTATGGAAGCATACGATTTTGTAGATTTGCCACTTCCTACATGAACAAGTCCTCCTATTCAAATAGTATGAATAGGACCACGTTAATATATATATATATATATATATATATAAATGAGTTTGTAAGAAAAATCTGAGATATAATGAAAGACTGGTGGTTCCAATCACTACTCGATCTTCATTTCAAGTATCTTGTTCTCTTGGCTAAACCTCTTTATGGTATGATCAAATGCTCGCTTAGTCTACATATTAAGCCTCTTTATAGCATACTTTGTAAACACCTATCTTGTAACCATTTCAATAAGGTTTTCAACATCGTCGTCATGTCTTATGGCCATAAGAGTATATGAAACTCCTTCTTGAAAATAATAAGGATGCCGATATGCAATCTCAACGCCAGTGGGTTCAATTCCAATACTCCTACATATCCGCATGAAGAAGTGATTAAAGTTGGAATCTTTCCTTATTTTCAACTTTTTCACTAGCACCCTATCATATTGCAGACCCATATTACCATTTATGATGTTGCCGCCCACATACACAATAATTTTCACATAATCAACCATTCTCAACCTAGTAATCTAGCAATGCGAATAAAAATTAAGCTCATAAATACTTGACCATGAAATTCACTACTTCGACAATAATGATTTTACATAAGACATGGCACTAACACAATTTTACTTCTCGGTGAGGTGTTTCATCAAGCATTATGTTTGCATGCATAATAATTTAACTAATTTACAAGTGAAATAATCTTCATTTCACGAGTGACATTTCTATTTTTCTACATTAGCGCCACATGAATCTAACTACAAACAAATTTACTGACTACATACAAAACATAAACATTCTACATTAACATTTTATAATTCCTACAAATTACTAAAAAATAACAATTGCATATTGAAAAAAAAAGGCAAAAACATAACTAATTTTGCTTATTGGTCAGTAGAGAAAACAAAGTTGCAAAAGCCTGGTTATTGTTGCACTTGCAATTGAAGAGTGAGAAGAGAGGATTAAGAGAGATTTCAAAATGTAAGGAAGTGTAAAATGACGGCTACTCACGAATTTTGGGTATTCATATCGGAGGGAAGGCGTATGATTGGCATGCACCTTCCTTTATAAAGGAAGGTGCAATTTCTACATAAGCCTTCTTTATTTGCAAATTTTATACTAAATCACATACCTTCAGTAGAAAAAATCACAAATAAGGAAGGTATGTTCCAGGTCCCTTTTCATCATATTTTTAGAAAAATGGTCTATTAAGGTACAAAACTCTATAAAAATCTCACAATTGATTCCATAACTCAAAGGTCTCAACTCTAAAAATGGGTCCAAACAAAAATGGTTTCATCTACAACTCCCTCGTTCCCCATTTTTTCATGAACTACTTATTTATTCCTTTAAATTATAAGCTATTAAATACAGTGATCCTTCACATGCATAAAGCTTTAAGCAATCTTTTTTGCCAATATCTCCTGCTATAAAGAAATCAATTTTCTAAAACACCTCGCCGATGATATCAAATAATAAGATGTCAATAATACTACTGCCATGAGCAATGAAATAAAAAGCCTCATTAACGTAAGTGCACGTAAGATCATACCTAGTAACTTAGAAAAAGATCCAATCTTTTCGAGGAAAATCAAAATAAGTATTTTTATTACCTAAGAAAAGTCAACAATTCCAATAGCTTCATCTAATTACTTAATGCAACTCCATATAGATAATATATGCAAGTAACATTTAAAGGGAAAAAAAATAAAGAAACCATTAATTCCTAGCTTCTAGTACATTAATTAACAAACAAATAACAAGAAAAAACTAAAAGATGAAAACTTTTTGATAGAAAAGATACGGAAGGCACATGTTGATGATGAACAGTTTTGTTTCTTTCGTAAAAGATGATGAGCTTTTTTTTTTTTTTTTTTGGGCGAATAGAAGGCACCTATTGATGATCTATTTTGTTTATTTTGTAAAGATGATGAGCTTGTTTTGTTTTGGGCGAGTAGATAATGCTTTTTGCTTGCGCAATTTTTTAAAGAAGAGAGGGAAAGTGTACAAGATACATAAGAGAATGGGTCAGGGTAAATCTAATAGCGACAAAGTTTCTTTACTTCATTACTTACCACATGGATTTTTTTTTACGGGTAGATTATATACACATACTAACGGTGAATATTTTCATTTTCCGGTGATTAAAGTTCACCACCATAATTTTAAAATCAAAAAGAAGTAAAAAAAAAAAAAGTTGCCACCTTAGGAAAAGAACCATCTTGTTAAATAAAGTTTGTTAGTGTAGTCGTAACAAAAACCATAAGCACAATACAGATTTCAGCACAAAATCAGATATGTAAACACATGCATATATAACTATTTATAAATACAATCACATACAATCATAAGCCTCCAAGTATTTTAAAATAGTACTTCAAAATACGATAAAGTATTAAACCTAACTTACTTGGAATCTTTAGTTTGCTCACTCATTTGTTGCAAGTTGACTCGTCTCCGTATGTTTTATAATATAAATATGTTTTTAGTATTCATATCTCGATAATATATATATATATATATATATATACTTTAGGTTATGATTTAAGTCAACTCTTCACATACACATATTATTTATTAATGATTCATTCTAGGTTAGTTTAGGATTCGATTTTTGAATCCGATTCTGATTTAAGTTTTAAATCAATTCTAACTACGAGTATTATACATAAATCCTAAAAATGCAATCCAAAGTCTAATGTGAAATTAATTACATTAGATTCAAGTATCTTAATTATCATTTTGATCCTTAAGTTATATTCTAGTTTATACAGTATACTTTAATCCTCATTTATGTACCAAATTTACTTTTGATGTATGAAAATTTTATATTTTTCATATAATTACTTAAATTTATATTTTATACCAAATTTATTACATATTAATATTATTATTATATTATCCACTCTAACCTAATATTTTATATTTATCATAATTCCAATTCTACATATTATCAAAATTACATGTATTTACTATATAATACTCTAATAATCACACCTAACACTCTAAATACTACAATTATTATAACACTTCAGGTATGAATATCTTAAAACACCTAATTATAAACTATATCAGTAATTACTCAATTAACTATTAATTAACCCCTAGAACTACTAATTATATGTATATTTTAAAGGATTAAAATTTTCAAAATTTTATTTCTAAAAAAGAGCTTCATAGCACTATACTATATCCCCTAAGTAATTTACAAAAAGATTTTGAACTTAAAACTATTTATTTTTAAATAAAAACATACTTGATTTTACACAATTTTTTAAGTACCATAATTTCCAAATGTAATTAAATCAAACTAATATTTTTTCCTAAATCTACATACCATAAAACATTAAAATAATAAAATTCATAATTTAAAAAAATTACACAAAATTAGGTTAAAATTGAACTTACTTAATCGTTAAGCTTTTCACTACCAACGGTGGTCCTAAGAGTATCAACTAGTTCAAATGATGGGTATAGGGTTTAGTAATGGTGGTAATTTGATTCTAGTTGGTGGTACGTTGTAGATTTGATCCAATTATCTTAATTGCATATTTTTTTTTTGGTATTTTTGAAAAAAAAAACCATAACTTTCTCTTTTCGATTCACTCTATTTTTCTCACACTATAAATTGCCTAAATAAGCTACTGAAAAAGTTTAGATATTTATAAAACTCTAATGCATTTTATTGCATTAATTTGAATTAACAATTAGACTTATCTTCTTCTATTTTAACTTTCTAATTAGGTTAATTTAATTAATTCATTTTTTTTTCTTTCCTCCATAACCTAGCACCACCTAGAACTACACAATTCCCTAACTTTTTTTATATTTTCTTGATTTTTAAAATTTTTTAATTATTTAATATTTTTATAATATTTTATATAATTTCATATATTTTTATCTACATAAAAATATACATAAAATACAATTAAATGATCATAAATATTATTTATATTATTTTATAATTTTTAATATATATAATTTATTTTTAGTAACTTATTAATTTTTGAAACTTATTTTATATATTTTTAGTAAATAATAGATAATATAGTTAAAATTTAATATTATAATATTTAATTATTTTATTACTTGATTTCTTAAATTTAAATTTATAAAATTATTTTTATTAATATTTTTAATTTTATTTTATAATTTAAACTTAGATGAAATTCTTTCATCCATCGTCGCGGTATACTTCCAACAGTTAGAGACCTTACAATCGTTAAATTGAACACTAAAAGGAGGATAATAAACATGAAAGAAAAAGGCACACTCATCATAAAAATTCATGCAAATGAGTTCCTTGGCTTGCTCGTCGCTCAAGCCTTAGACGTCTTACTGGAGCGGCGCAACCCTTCTGCCCTGGCTAAGTCTTACATCCCATGCAAATACGTTCACCGGAGACGAAACTCGTAATCTTAACCTTTCGAATGATATGCGCGAGGAAAGGCTGAAGAGGCGGCGAGCTCTTCCATAATCACATCGGCTAGATATTAGGCCTTTGGGACCTTTGTCCATACCAGCTAGTGCACAACTTCAAACCCGACTAACTCTTCATCCATGACAACAAGATTGTCATTCGAAGATAGAGAAGCGTTTTGCCCTAAAGGCCTGGTCATGGGTGTGCTTCTTGGACATGTGTTTAGCTACTATTTTTTCCTTGCGAAAGGATCCGTAGCAATTGCAAATGGCTGGTCCTCAACCTCATCTATGATGGCCAACAGCCTTTTACTCGGCTTTGGAGGGGTAGCCTTCTTCAACATATCCACAGCCTTCTAGCTGTTTGTAAGAGTAGCCACGAGATCGTCAACCCGAATGTCCTTTAGTTGCACATTTGCAAAAGACGAAGCACGAGCTTGTAGGAGGGAACCCATTCCTTAGTTTCCTTAACGGTAAATCCACTTCAGCACAATGAAAATGGCGACGATACCTTCCCTATCTCCGCAGCTTGATCTCTCAAGGAATCCTATCTGTCTTAAGATTACAATGAACCATCTTCTGGGTGTCCCAAATACCTACTTAACTAGGCTTGAAGCTCGTCTCTCAAGTGCGTAGGAGCCTAGTAAGAAGTTTCAAAGCACTCACTCTGATGGGCTCTACCCATTGTATTACAAAAAATCGAACTTTTTGCTCGAAGGCTACAGTAGGGAACTATCTTATACAGCGAAGTAAATTTTTTTTTTTTTTCCCCTTAAATATAGCTATCGCAGGACGTATCCCTACGAAAACGTTGAAAAAGTTAATTCCTTCCACTGGTCATTTCCTTCCCTCCCTGCTGAATAATTTTTTTTTAAAAGAAGGCTGCGCATTTAAAAAGCTGTCGTCCCTGAATCATAAATGACGGGCAAAAAAAAAAAAAAAAGAAAAAGGAAAAGACCATATTACAGGGATATTTCCCTGCCAAAACCAAAAGCTTGCCAGAGCTGTTTGACATGACATCTAGAGATTTGTCAAATGAATGAAATGAATTGAAAGACAAGACAATTCATCTTTATTGATGAATTAAAAAAATAAAAAAAGAATTTAACTTGGCTATATATATATACTCATTCCCTCGTCATCTTCCCCCTTTTTAAAGCAAGTTTCTCCTTTTTCAGCTGCTAAGCTTTTTCCTTGAAGCACAAATTATTCTACATATACAATGCTTGTTCTTTTAAAAATTCTTTTTTTTTTTTTTACAGATATTATGGCTTGTATTATAAAACATCCCAAAACAAGTTATTTTTCTTTTTAGCTTATTCGTTACATACAGTTGTTGCTCACGTTTGTAATTATGTAGTGCGAAAATACCCGACTTAGTTAATATATTGTTGTAGTTCCTTGTATAGATAATATATTTAGTATGATATTATAATACAGTTTAAAGATAGTTTATTTCATTAAGGAAAAATATAGAGGTTTCGGTAAATTTATATAATATTAGTATATTTGTATAATTATGATAAGAGGAAATTTTAAAATCGGTGAATACATGTTTTATTCCTCGAAAAATAGTTATTTGAATTTTGTTTTTGACTTTATAATGTTTGCTTATGATTATAGGAGTTGCATATTCGATTGCGTTTCTTTTAGTGGATCAGATATTTTTAATTTTTTTAACTTATATTGATATACAGTATTTTATAGATAAAAAATATGTATGAGTGAAGGAAACATATTGACAAAGAGTATGTAAAATAATAACCAATGATAATTATAATAAGAAAAAGAAAAAAAAAAGAAAAGGTTTATAACAAATCATATTTGAGATATCTTTAAGAATATAAAATCACATCACAATGAGATTACATACGAAGTAGGTGCTCAATTTAACTCCAATTGATAATTTGTCACAAATAGAGTTGTGCAAATCACATAAGGTAAGAGTCATGTGAGCCGACCTGTTTAACCCATAAAAAATTATAGATTAGGTAAATTATTTTAACTCCCTTCAATATGGGCTTTTCTAGCTTGCCCACTTAAGCTAGCTTGTAAGAATTAACTAAACAAAAAAAAGGAAAAGGAAAAAGAAAAAGAAGATCGAAAATGATGATCGGTATTCTAAAATTTTAGTAAGAAGAAGATAATTAATGTTTATTGCCCAATATAGTGGTGCTCATTGGGCTGAATCGAAATCGGCTTGGAACTGTTTATTTATAGATCATATGTGGGATGAACACAAGTCAGATGTGGGATAAACTATGACTGACTTGGCTAGTTATGGTTTCAAGTTGGTTCATAGGTTGGATCATTGACTTTTGATTTTTTCTTTAATTTCTATTTTTATTTAATTTTCAGCTTAATTTGGTTACAACTTTTGTATATTTTTCCTCAAACATAACTTCCCTTCTCTCTTTTTTATAAAAAAATTGTACTAATTCATTAATAATTTTTAAATTTTTTTATTAATTTTCAACTTAATATAGTTCCGACCTTTTTATTTTTCTTTATCAAATTTCATGTTTTCTTCATATTCAAGTCCTTTACATTTGATAAGTTTTATATAAAATACTTACATTAACTTAAATTGAATTTTCCATCCATTCTTAACACATAATCAACTTATGATTAATCCGTTATCATTAATTTGATAATATTATTTTTAGAAAATTATCTTTCACCATCGAAAAAAAGATAGCTTTGATATACCATAATCTAATAGATATCATTCAATTATTTTTTCTGACTTAATGGCATCCCTTCTCTCTCTCTCTCTCTCCTTTTTTTTAAAAGAAGTGAATTAATCGTATCGATCCGTTAGTTCAATGACAGGTCGGCCTACCGATTCGGACAGTTCCGACCCCTTAAACCTCTTGAGTCCTTAAGGCCCGACGATTCAGGTCTGCTCATTTTTGGGCTAGGCCTATTAAGAATTGATTCATGGTTCAAAATTGACCATTACACGAGTCTAACTCAGTATTAACCTTACCTTATATGATTTGTATGTCCAAATAGTAAATATTAAAGATAATGACTTGTCATTTTGTCTTCAAATGCTTTGTAATACAATGAATTTTGGATTATAGTTTAACTTCAACTAATGGAGATGATAACCTCAAGGTTTGATTAGGTTTTACAATATAAAATAGTAGTTATGCTTATAATATTATTAATAGTATTAGATTTATTTGTTTATTTATGTTCTATTGTATTATACTTTACCTATGTAGAATTCTGTATATATATTGATATAATGTTAATTGATTATATTTGCACCTCAATAGGTAATATATCGATATATAAAGACCGGGGTTAATGTCACGGTTTATCTCCTAATTTTACCATTTTTTACAATTATATATTTAAAGTTTTAATCTATCTATTTATATATCCAATTGAAAATTTAATTATTACGGTTTATACCTCAATTAACTACAATCCACATCGATAATCCATTTTTTATAATTAACCAGTGAGATGGCTGTCTACATTGTTAAGGGGCTTACCTAACCTCCTAAAGGTGGTCACCAGTTACTCTCTATAAAACTGTAAGTCACGGCCCACTTTAAAAATGTAAGTCATACAACTTACCAACAGTTCTCTGTAGTCGTCTATAACCTTACAGGGATTGCATGAACCCCCTAAGGTCGTCGGTAGCCATTCCTTTGGCAGATTGTGTCAACTAAACTAATAACATAAATTTGAGTTAATTGAGGTGTAGATTATAATAACTAAATCTTTAATTTGGTGTATAATTAGATAAGCAAAAACTTTAGGTGTATAACTATAAAAAGTAGTAAAATCAAAGTGTAAACCATGATATTTCCCTTAAATATCGAGATAAATCCTGATGATGATTATTTGATCATTGAAATAAAGACTTGAATACAATAAGAAGCTAAAATATTTAAGATGACCTATATTGTTGATTTATTATCCATAACGAGAAAGCTGCCTTTCAAATTTGCAATTGTTCCTTTTACTTTTAGCAATTCTTTCTTCTATAGAAAGCAAAATATTATGTAATAAATTATTGAAAATAAGTCATATGTTTTGAGTTAGTGGGTTGATCCACTTAACCTTCCAACCTGCTTAACTTTTCGACATGTTGTGGGATGGGTTGAGTTAGAAATTTCAACCCGCTTATATAAGCGAGTCAACTTACTTAACTCATAGGTTAATATAGAATAGGATGAACTGACCCACTTAACCTGTTGCTTGCATGGCTCTTAACTTGTAAGTACTCAGCCGGGAAAGAATAAAGTCATAAGTGCATGCCTGGCCCTAAGAATTATTATCAGATTTTTGGAAATTACAACAAAAACTACCATTAGAAACATAGTATTATATCTATAATTTGGTGGTTTCCTCTTGTTTCTCACGTATATTTAGTGTCTATCTAATTACGCATGAATACTCCTTTTCATAATGACATATATTGATATTTCACGTAACTTGGTCACAAGTTATTTTTTTATATATTAAATGCCATTTGCCTAGATTTAGTCCTTTCAAATCATTGTAGGTCTAAAGATTGTAATTTAGGTCACTTCAATTATAGTAGAAAACTAGTTTTATATTTACAACCTACAAAATCTAAATTGCAAAATTTCCTTTAACCAAATTACGAAATCATGTGACAAAAAATATACGCTTTCCCAAAACTTTACTCTCAAATAATTATAATATAAAGAAGTGGTATCTCTTCAATATAATTAACGGGATGAGTTGAGTTCTTAATAGGTTAAAAGAAAAACTTTATAAGAGCAGATTCTAAAAATGGGGTAAAACTATTATAAGAACCCCTACAGCATAATGGGTCTAGTTTGGGTTGGCATCCAATGCTTTAAAAATTGTACATCTACTTATTATGTAAATTTAGTAACTACTTAGGAGTATCTATTCTAAAGTTTCTCCTGTTTTGGACCAACTCTACTTTTCTCTCTTTTATTTATGAGATAGAGATGGAAAAAAATCAAACCTATCTAATTTGCGTGGGAAATAATAATTATTGTTCATTCTAAAGTTTTCCTTGATTTGTGTGAGCTCCGTAAACTTATGGATCAAATTTCGAGAGTCTATAATCTTACATGTAAGATTCTAAGTAAATAATTTAAGACATACGTAAAAATTAACTGATTAGGGTAATATTTCATGTGTGTCTTAGAAATTAGATGATGGCAAGTCACGAGTTTGGAATATTTAAATATAATAAAATAATAGAATTATGGCTAAAAATAGACAATTTTATTAAGTTACATTATATTGTAATTTTCACCTTGTAAACATGTATATTATGTAGCGAAAAATAATCAAACATTAGAGACAAATTATTTTAATACAAAAATTATAAAGTGACCTAAAATAAAAATTTATATATATAGTACGTATACCCTGAGAATAATTATTATATATATTTATATATCCGAAAATGCTTAAAATACCCTAAAATAAGTATAATTAACCAAATAATTGAGAAAAAAATCATAAAAAAATCACAAAACACCATATTCACTTGTGTTGAGGCATGGACAACACTAAGCCAGCTGTTGGTGGATTGAATCACCCTTAAGACACATAGCAATACTAAAAAACTAAGGTATATAAGCTTAATTGGAGAGAGAAAATACCATTTTACAATCTACAACCTAGAAAATATCACTAGCTCTCTCTAGAATGTTATTTAGCTCCTTAAAATTATAGGAAAATTATGAGATCAAGAAGAACAAAATAAGAAAAATTCTAGGAAAAATTAGAGGTAATACTGTGCAAATTGAATGATTTAGCGAAACCCAAGTACGAAGGCTACTTAGGCATAAACCACCACTAAACCTTGATAGTGGAGGCAGTAGCAAGGAGTGTCGACAAGGTGGTGGTTGGTGTTGATGGCTGGAAGCCAATTTTCTAGTAAGTCAATTTTCATACCCCGAATTTCATTAAAATTTTAAAAATATCAAATTAAATCCGAAAATTATGGAAAAATTTATTTGTGCATATTTTTATATACGCTTTTAAAGAAAAATATTAGATTGAAATTTTTTTTAGTAGATATAGTATCTCCTTAAGAAACAAGTAAAATCAAGAATTTTTTGAAATCGATTTGAGTAACCCTATTAATGTAGTTTCAATGCAAAAAAATTTTTAGAGAGTCCTTATATCATATATGGATATTGTATAAAGAGTTTTAGGACAAAAATGATTTTCATAATTTTTAGAATTTTTTAGCCTTTAAATTGGGCAAAAAATGCCATTTTCTTGAAGATTTTATGTGTGAAGCTTGATGAAACTCTTAGTATCAAGTTCTGATGTTTACTTAGATCATATTCTACTGTGAAGAATAATCTAGAGTTGTATAGTTTGAGTTGGAATTGTGATACGAGCAAGTTGGTGAATATGAGCTTAGTGCATTAATGAGGTAAATATGAGCTTTTGGAAATTTGAGTAGTATTATGTGAATATGATTTAACATATCTGTAATCTGGAATATAATGTTAGATGAGTTATTTTAAGTAAATTTGCAAAATGACCACGTTCAAAGATTTATTTAGAAGGCTGATTTGTTAAAAATGGGTTAGTCCTAGTTCAGAAACTTAATCGGAAAGTTACTTGATATGAAATACTTTGCTGATATAGTATCGTAGATTAATTAGAGAATTTTTAGTTAATAAGACCATTTTCAGATACCTTCTTAGAGAGTTTCTAGCTAATAAGAATAGTTTGAAATACTTCTTCAAAGAGCTCCTAATTAACGAAACTATATTCAGATACTTGCACAAAAAGTTGTAAAATAAAAATTGTGTTAACACTATTAATTAGATACATATTCAAAAAGTTTAAGGACAAAAACTATATTAAGACTAATGTTTAGAATTTTATTCAAAGACTTTAGTAATAAGCTAAAACTTAACCAAAGACTTAATAAATCTATGCAAAACATTAAAAAGCAATTAGATGCTTTCTACTTAGCAAAAACTAAAATATTTATATTGATTGTTTAGGGACTTACGAAGGGATTGAGCATGAGAAGAAGGATTAACTTATGTTAACATTAGGTACGTTAGGATTGGTGCTTAATGACATATTGGAGTATCATATCAAGATACTTGGTGAATTAAGAATACTTATATATAGTTGTAACTAGATTGTTTATGTGTGTGCTATGTGTATGTGTTTGTGATACTGATTGATACTTGGGAGTTGGACTCCAAGTGTTATTTTTTGCTCGAGCATAACATGTATTGTGTGTATGAACTTAGTTATTCACTTTATAATCTAGATTAATCTGAAGATGACTAAAATTTAATCTAATATTCATGATAATCCAATAGGGGTAATGATTAAGTTGTTAGATTAAATATCGACACTTCAATGAGAATAGCAGAAATGGTCATTTTCCTATCCTTAGTCAAACGAAATGACAGGAGGGGGTTATGGCACTATTAGGAATCGTAGTTCAAATGTTGTCTAGAGAGGAAAGTATCTCCATTGTACAAGCTCGGATTTCGCCTGATGGTGTCGTGTTGAATGTCCTCAAAATTCAAGTTAGAGTGGACGAAATTTCTCTAACTTCATAATGAATCGATTAAACATTATAGGATGACCTATCATTTTCTTGTCACAACTACATTTAAATAATGATTGAACAATCGTTTTTGTTAATTAATATATTCTTATGACTTCATCCCATCTTACCGAGCTAGTTAAGCTCACATTGCAATAGATTGTTTTGTAGTGTGGAGTAATATCCAAAGATGCCTCATTACCATAATCTGCAGGTTAGTTTCGATGAGCCGAAGAGTAAGGAGTTGAAGACTAAGGAATGAATCAATGTACAAGTTTTTTATTTTTTCTTTTGTGAGAAAACTATAAGGTCTTCTTGAGAGGTCTTATAGTTTCGTTGGCTCGCTAATATATTTATGTTATGTATGAGGTCTTCTTATGGTTTTAGAAGTTTTAAAAATTTTGATGTACATAAAACTATGTAAAGGACTTGAACTATCTGTAAATGTGGGAAACTATATTTTGTAAAGTGCTACTTTACAGGTATTATACATTACGAGTGCCTATTTAATTGCTTTAAAGCAGGTTAACTTGTCGTTTACCTTATATAAACTATACCTACGTTAGCAGCTAAGGAGGATAAATTCTAGCTTAAGTTGGTTTACACGGTGGAGCTATTACGATTTCTCGAGTTTAGGGCGTGGCAATTTGTTGCCATTTAAAGCTTTTTTGTTAATGTTACTTTATTATTAGTAGATACTTGTACTGATATCATGAGTATTAAAAATGGTAAAAAGAAATACGTAAATCAATCATGGAATAGTATCATTAAAAAAGATAGTTTTTCTTTAATTAACGAAAATTGAATATATGTATTTATATGACTATCGTGCTAATTACTATCTACTATTCTTTCTCTTATTTTATCTAACGGCCTAAAAATAATCACTCTTCTCTTAAAAATATAAATATAGGAAACCAAACCCCTTACAATATGGCAAAAAAAAAGAAGAAGCATAGACACAAACATTAGCTGGGGCTTTATATATATATATATATATATAATTTAAGCAACTCTTGTAATTGTTTGTGCAACCGTCACACAAGCTACATATTATTGGGCATTTTTTTCCATGAAAATTGTAGGACTTAAAATTTAGTTGTTAATCTTTCCTCATGAAGAATAATATCGTAAATAATCAAAAGTTTCATAAAAGGATTTAATAAATTAAGATGTTCGTAAAGTGATGTTTGAAAGTTTTCACATGTATTTTCTCTTTTTGAAGTTTTTGATCATCTTACTTGAATTATGTCATTGACCTTTTTCATGTAACTATTTATAGTTTTTATTTTTAACTAAATGATAGAATGTAGTACTTAGCTTAACATCAAGTAGGATGCCGAAGAGGACATGGCCCCATACCTATGACCATTCCTCTAACGAGTATGTTGAAGGGGTTAAGGGTTTTTTATAAGTGGCAACTCAATTTGTTCAAGAGTTCAATGGCTGGTTTGTTGTCATTGTTATAATTGCTTAAATAATTTTTGGCACCTACTGTAGTTGGTTGAATGACATTTGCTTTGTAGAGGTTTGGCCTAGAGTTATAATAGATGGATATATCATGGTGACTACCTAACATTTCTATTCGAGTTAGTTTAACAAGAAGCCTCAACTGTAGCTGTAGATTTACACAACTATAATTAAGTGTTTGAAAATCAAGTTGATACTAACATGTTGGAAGACAAAGCTCATCATGATACAAATAGTGAGGATAACCTTTTAGATAGTGAAGGGTCAGAAGAAGATGATTCAGATGACTGAAGTGACATATTCGAAGATGGAAAGTGCGAGGTGTATCCTGGATGTTCAAAGTTCTCTCTTCCCTTGGTTATTATCCAAATGATGAACGTAAAGGTTGATGGTCGTCAATCAATAAAGAGTTTTAATAATGGGTTGTCATTTGTTAAAAGTCGATTGCCTGACGGTGAGAACTTACCTGCTTCTTACGATAAAGCAAGATGCATGTTAAGAAGACTTGGGATGGATGCGAACCTTATTGATGCGTGTTCAAATGATTGTGTTTTGTTCAAAAAGGAGCTTAAGAATCTAAACTATTGTCCTAAGTGCAACGCACTAAGGTGGAAAGAAAAGACTGGTAGACATAAGAAAAAGGTTGCAAAGAAGGTTCTGAGGCATTTTCCGCTAATACCTTACTTGCAATACCTATTCCTATGCTAAAAGACGACTCTAGATATGAAGTGGTATAAGGAACAACACATTTCTAATGAAACCATTCTTAGGCACCCATTTGATTTCCAAGAATGGAAGCACCTAGATAGTAAGTTCCCTAAATTTAGAAATGATATTCGAAACGTACGTTTAGGTCTTGCAATCAATGGTTTCAACCCATATGCCTGCTTGAGTATGTCATACAGTTTATGGCTAGTACTTGTATTTTCTTTTAATGCTCTATTGTGAAAATCTATGAAAGAGCTACATTTATTCATGTTATTATTGATTCTTGAGACCACTTGGTAAAGATATTGATGTTTATCTTCAACCACTAATTAATGACTTGATGTAATTATGGACAAATGGTGTTCATACATTCAATGTTGTATTAAGACATTATTTTCATATGCAAGCTGCTTTACTTTGAACAATTAATGATAATCTAGCATACGGTTAAACTTATGTCAAAGGCTAAATCTATTTCGTCAATTGTTGTAGAATAAAATGCTTAAAAAGAAAGATGAGTATGATTAGTTAGTTAGAGAGTAAGGGGATAAACCAATGTCAGATGATAATGTCATAGCTGAGTTTCTTGGTCATAGCTTAGGTTCTTGGTCATAGAACTAGATATACTAAAGGTATGGGTCATAGTAGACTTAAACCAAATAGACAACAAATTTGTATTGGTTTTGAGATACCTTTAGGCAATTCAACCGAGGAAATGAGAGATTTGTAGGAATAAAACAAAGCCTTAACAAAGAGGATAGAGGCGATAGAACAAAGGAAGAGCGAGCAGCATGTTTGCTCAGTTCATGCCATCATATCCTTGTATGGGATCCATTCCTAACGTAACAGTCCTTTGTCTATCCCTAATGCTATCATTGTTATTAATTATTACTTTCCTACAATACATATTTTTTATGTACATTTATTTACATTAAATTTAACATTCCAATATTTATAGAATATGCATATATCGTTATATTATCAAAATTTTTGTCTCTCAGAGTGATATATACGGTCAAATTATAGTATATGTATATTAATACACACATTAATGATTAGTGAGTACGTGTTAACGTATAATATAAGATTTCAAAATGTTTTATATTGTACCATTTTAGTATAACTTTTTTCTATTTTTTTCCCGTAGTAATTTTAAGCACAAAACCTTTTCCTTTAAATAAAACTCTCAGGTTCTTTACTGCATTTCCCTAGTTGTTCACTTTTTACCTAACATCCACTTCCTCTATTATTAGTTGCCTCCTTACACACACGTCTACCTTACCTGTTCGGCTTCCTCTCGCAGTTCCTTTTTCTTCCTCAACCTTAGATCATCAATCACGGACCATACCATTTGTCTCACCTCTTTCAATCTTTCTCGCTTCTTATTGTCTTAAGTGATTAACTTTCACTCTCTCATCCATCGATTATCAATCGATAAGCTTTTCTTTTGTTGTTTTAAGTTTTCTAAACATTGTTTGATTATTTTCTTCTTTTTATTTTTCATTTTTCCTCATTGGTTATTTTCCTTTTTTTTTTCATTGCTAAGTTCATAGGTCTACATCTTACTCTCATCTCACCTCCATGTTGAGCCTCCACATCAAAGATGTAAGCTTGACACTTGATTAATTTTTTTTTTTTCAATTTCAACTATAATTTTGATTATGATTTCAATTAAAGTTTGGAATTTTTTGCTTATTATTTTGATTTATTGTTGTTCCTATGTTTGATAGAGCAAAAAAAAAAAAAAAGGGTAAAACTTCCTATTTTATTAAAGTTGGAAACATTTTACTTACACTTTGATTATGGATTGATTTTCTTAATTTGGCAGTGCCTTTATCTCTCAAATCCTCATTTTTTATTAGTTCGTCTGTGGTAGCTTTTTGTCTTAAATTCTTATATAAACTATCTATATTTTAATATTTTAATCTTTTTTTCCTTCTACTAATAAATTAATCTGTTTTTTTCTTTTCATTTTGTTGATGTCTATGTTTTAGGCTCAAATTATTAGCAAATAAATGGATGATGATAAGTGATGTTGGATGCAGGCCATAGGTGGAAAATGCATAAGGGATTAAAGTTTCTAGAGATGTTTCTATGCAAGAACGTCGTGACCATGTTGTTGCCTAAGCATCCTCTTTACTGGCTTCAGTTTTAATGTTTGTTCAAGTTTCTAGTCTCTTGTTTTTGTTTAGAATGTGTAATTGATAATGCAAAAGTAACTTTTATCTTCTATGGTAATTTTAGGCTGATTTCCACTTTATTTTTATTAATTTGATGTTATTTTAAGTTTAATTTGTTTATTTATCGATTTTAAGGACTTCGAAAGCATTTCACGAAAGTTTCTTCATTACAAAGTAAAGCAAATAAAATTCAAGCTAGAACGAAGTTCAACAATGACCACAGTTATGAACAATGCCCATAGTCCTTACTTATGCTCCTCTCGTAAAAGAATTCTATTTGAATTTTTAAGATTTCATGAAAGGCATGACCATAGCTTGCCACTACGATCGTGTATCATAAACATGAAGACATTGCGATTTCAAAATTCTATATTTGTTAGGTTTTCTTTGTAACATTAGGAGTATTGCCTAATTAGACTTAGTAAATTGTTGTTGAACCTTATATTCATAAGGCAATTTTATTTATGAATCTAGTTGATGATTTTGCTTATTGCAATTTGATCACACCGTTCTTATTATGTTAGATTAATATTACTTAAGGTATTAATTTAACATCTGAATTCATTGTAGAGTTGTAAGGCTTATAGTAAACAGACAAGCGTAACTAGAAGAGATTAGGTATTTAATTTTTTTAAATGAGGGTAATCTAATAGCGAGATCCATGTATTTCATGCGATTTTAAGATACTTTATTCAGTAGCTATGCTAGTAGAGAGTCTCAGGGTAAGCAATTAGTCAGAGACAGTAATTAGCCAAATATACGGATTCGGTTAATTCAAAATCCAATTTCCTCTAAAATAGGGTTAAGAATCTCTAGGGTCTAATAAAGCAATTCAGATTAAATAATCCACTAAAATTAGGTAGCAAACAACAATTTCAAGATTTATTAAGGAAAATGTTGGTTTATAATTGATTAATTCATGTTTTCCACATTACATCAATCCTTATTGCTTTTATTTTATGTTTCTATACTTGTCATCATTTTTCTCTCTTTTATTTCATTGTTAATTGTTATTTTTATGTTATTTACCTATTTAGTTGTTTAATTATTTTAGTGGTTAGTTATTTTAATTTCTTTATATTGTCGATTTGATGTTTGAATTTTTTGCAATACTTATTTTTCATATTTAGTTTATTTAATTAAATCTTAGTTATTCAATTAAATCTTCCAATAAAAAAAGTTGGGTAGTTGAATAAATTAAAAAGCTAAGAATAACTACAAATGATGCTTAGCTCATCGTAGGATTGATACATGTATTCAAAAATCCATTTTAATTATATACCATAACTTGATTAGGTACACTTGCTTGTAATGTGCTCTACATATGATCAAGTTTTTGACACTGTTGCCAGAAAGCAAAAAATAGAGTGGTCTAATTTAAAAAGTGGTATTGCATCACCACTTCCACAAGTCACACACTAATTGAAAAAATTTAGCTCCTTTTTAAAACAGTGGAATTAATATACAACTAATCAAGCTTGCAAATTTTGATAAAAAGTTCTAAAAACCGCAATAACTTCGATAAGCATATCGATCAATTAATAGTATAGGGTAAGCTCCAAGGTCATATTTTCCAAAAGAATGGTATGCTGACTCTTAACCGTTTTAATACTATTCATATCTAGGTGGGCTAAATAAAATTTGATTCTTTTATTAAACAAAACTCAACAACCAGCTTAATGTGGATACATAAGTCATTCCAACACTAAAAAGAATAAAGATATGATTTCTATTAGACTATCTAAATCTAAGAACAACTCCTAATTTAACAAAGTACGAGATTCCAACACTTTGATGATTACAATTAAGAACTAAGTAAATGAATTAACAAGAGGCGTAATATTTGAGTTCCTCTATTGTTCATGTGCACATAGATTAAACAAGTATGGAAACAACTATAAATTATGCTTTACACATAATCCCAATTTACATGCATTCCCTCACAAGTGAAAGATATGTTCAATGCTTGAAACCCATAACCCATGTAACACAAAATCACAATCAACAACATAAACATCAAATATTAATCCATTAATATTAAAAGATTTATAATCTTCAAGAATATAATGGGATTACAAAGTTAAACAATATCTGAAAACAACAAGAAATCGGGTAGAGAGAAATCATCTAACAAGAGGAGTTCTAATCTTTAATTTGTGTTGGAATGATGTTTTTTCATGCACTTTGGGGTTGGAATATGCTAAAAATAACTTAATCTAAGCTAAATGTAACCTAAAATAACCTAGGAAGATGAAACCTTAAAAACCTTAGAGAGAAAAGAAGAAAGGAAGTTAAAAAAGAAAGAAAAATTGTGTCCCTTGAATAAGCTGCTAATTGTAGCTTTTTATATTAGTAGGGTACCATCTTCACGATACTAACGGCATAATGGTAGATACCAATTACCGTCATGATAGTATGGTCTACTCTTTAAAATGCTTACGAAGGTTTTGTTTTAGATGCCACCTTGACGATAGCCATCAAAGCTGATAGCTGGAATTACCATTAAGTCAGTAGTTCTTGCCACATGTTTTCATCTTCTCTCTTTCTCTCTCTCTTTTTTTTTTTTAGGATTCTCATGTGGGGGTATGGTAGCCCCAGGACTTGCAAAAATAAGTACAAAGAGATTAAATTCTTCAAATAAATATAACTTTTAAACACTAAAACATGAAATATATGAATTATACTTATGTTAAGAAATTATATACGATTTTAATGAAAATTCATACACTTAGACTCAAAATTCTACTAAATCACATATAATTTTTAGAGCAATCCTTCAGATAAGTATGTGGTTTTGCATACTTATCAGGAAGCTAACATAACGTTAGATTTATTCAATTACTTTGACACTTTTGCAATATATTTTTTCCTTAGTTATTAGATATTATATCTCTTTCTATTATATTACTAACTTTTAATTCTTTTACAGGTTATGACAACAAGTAGCGATAAGCAATTAGTTGACTTTGACCTAAAAATTGAAAGGACTGTGCACTAACTTTAGAAAACAAATCGCAAGATCGTAGATTAAGGTCTACAATTTGAAGTAAAAGAGGATACAAAAAGTTCAGAAAGTGAGCAAGAAGGCATGGGCCTAAACAGTAGAAACAACAATGATGAAGCTAACAAGACACTCATAGAGTTTGGGAAACCAATAGTGACTGGAGCTAAATTTGGCATCGCCAGGCTTGTAGTCTAGACTAACTTCCAAATTCAACCTAATGTTATCCAAATGGTTTACTTGCTCATGCAATTCAATGGATTGGCTGACGAGGACCTTAACAATTACATCTCAAATTTCTTAGAAATCTACGACACATTCAAAATTAACGATGACTCAAATGATATAGTAAGGTTATGGTTATTCTCGTTCTCTCTACGAGGTAAGGCTAAACTTTGGATTAATTTATTACCTAGAGGATCCATTACTTCTTAGGAGTTATTAAGAGAAAAATTTTTAGGAAAATAATTCTACCCATAAGAGTAGTGAAAATTAGAAATAATATTTTTTAGTTTTTCCAATTTGATCATGAAACCTTATATGATACATGAGAGAGATTTGAGGAATTATGGAGATGGTGTCCTCATCACATACTACTTCACTGGATGCAAATCTAGAACTTCTAAGATAGCCTTATTTATGCTATCACGACTCGAGGGGTGGTTTAGTCATGGTAGGTATTGTATATCGTACAAAGGATAATAGATTGTTCACCATTCCAATCGACAACCCTTTATGCGACATACACGGTTACTACTACAACCGATTATGCAAGAGTTATGCAAATGCAAATAATATAACAATGTAGTTGTATTAACATGAAATTTCATAATATAATTACGATACATATTAACAAATACACTAAGTCCTTAATGTACTACTGTATAGGCTAACAAATATACTGAACAATATGAAATATTATATATTAAGTCTCTACTTGAGAGTTTGCTACAGTAACTCTCTTAACGCTCTGCTTAAACTTACACAATCCTAAAAGCTACTCACTGACTTTGGGTATGCCTTGACCATGTGTAACAAAGAGATCCTCTTGCAAAAGTAATCTATAGGGATATAATCTAGAAAGCTTAATGAGCTATTTTTCAACCATACAACAAAAAAATTATTCAGCAGTTAATTTTTAAATATAAGAATACATGAATACGCAGAATGTCACACAAATACATACAGATGACGGGATATTGTATGCAACTAAAATTTAATGCTCTCCAAAGTCAGGGCTGGAGTATATAAGACATCAATCAAATCTAGATATCATACCTGAATTTTTACAACTACGAAACTCCTCATTTTGTATTTAAAAATAAAATAGTATATCCATTTTCAGTTTTAAATAAAGTTAAGTTCCAAGTATGATTGTGAGTGGGCTCCCATAATCTACACTTACTCCTAAACAAAGGCTTCTAGACTCAGCTTTTAGCCAGATAGTTGGTGCCTTCAACGCTTACTAATCTCGCAGGTTAGAGTAAGGTTATATTGTATAAGTGTATTGTACTAAACACTTTAATCATAATTGTATAATCAACCCTTGTATAGCCTCTTACTACCTTCGTATGATGTGATGGTTGAAATTATTAAAATGTGATGCATGATTATGCATGACTCAGTTTAGTCTAATTAAGCCAGATATACTTAAGTCTCTTTTTCATGTGGTTAGTCAATATCACAAACATTCACTTTACAAAGGATTGCTATAATGCAGTTACTAATCAGCCGCATAAATTAAAGTATTTTCACTTAATATACATATAACAATCACATGCATACTTCGAACCCTACACATTAAGTCATTTATCAATAAAGTTTAAAAATTCACTAGTTATAGATATAAACAAATATGGAATGTTATGAGTACTCACTTTGCCATAACAGTAATCATGGATCGTAGTAATCTACGGGTATATCAGTATCCGTATCGGGATCACCTAACATTTAGAGAATATGAAAAGTAATAAGTATTTGAGTGAAATAACTAGATTATTCATATATTTAGTACTAACTACCTAAATTAGCTATTTATTCATATAAAATCCCTGGTTTGAGCTTTTTCATCAATTTTATATAATTTTTTTATTTCAACTCCGATTGTTATAAACTTATTATCGATTTTTATCATTTTTAGACGTACTTTCACATAGTAGGATTTGTTTTGGATGTTATAACCTACATTTTTCATTATAGTCTAAAAATATTATGAATTTTATTATTTTGAATTAAATATTTGTAAATTATTATTTTAAGCATTTCTTTGTGGATTTATGATTTAATAAATTTCTAAATTTTATATTTTTGAAATTTTCTTATTTTTAAGTCTATTTTATAATTATTTACTTATTTTACAATTTTAAGATAAAATTCACATTTAAACCTCTTTTTGCCATATCTATAATTTTCTAATTAATTAATTATTATTTTATTATAATTTGAAAAAATAGTTATTCAAATGAAGATGTTGACGTGGCAGCTCCTCATTGGTCCATGTGTTATTTTATGATTTTTCATATTTTTCCAATTTTCGTTATATTAAATAATAATTATTTTATTTATCTATTATTATAATTCATTAAATTAACATTATTTTATTTTTCAAAGCTCACGGCATATATATATTATATCACTTTATTTATGGATTTAGTATTTTAGTATATTGTACATATACTATTAGGTATATACACATACTTAAAATTATACGATATTACTAGTATATGTATTTTTATACTTATATATATTCCTTTATACTTAGTTTTTCTTATCTTATTTATACATTTGTACGTATATAAATTTACAATTTAAACCTAAATATACTATATACTATATGTATGTATATATAATCAGATGCATATATATATATATGTATAAAAATAATGAAAATAAATAAACATACATACTATATATGCATATATATATACATATATTTCTATATACCACATGTTTATATATGTTTGATCCTGACATATATATATATATATGTATATGTATATAGTTGTGTATGTGTGTGTGTGTATATATATATATACATGGATGCATACATAGGTACATGTACAAGAAAAATAAAATGAACATTATATATAGATAGCTTTAATTACATGTACAAATAATTTAATATAAGGAAAAGAAATTACAAAACAAACTATATTACATATTCCCTAAATACATGTAATTTCACAAAATATACATATATAACAAAAGTACATGTAAAGTAATAAAAATAAATATATTAAAAATACTACTTAACTACTTTTTTTATGTCTTGTAAAGCTGTTGAACTAATAGCCTTTCTTTTTCTTCCTCCTCTTAGTCTTGATGTAAGGATGACATTGAATTATGTTGTAAAACAAAATGTTAATAGTGAAGTTTAATGAAAGAAAGAAGAAGAAGAAGGAAAACTAAAGGAAGAGGGACATGAGATGGTTAAAGAAAAAGAGGAAAAGTGTGTGTTACTTTGTATTGGTTAAGGAAATTAAAAAGGAAATGTGGTATACATTGTAGCTGGATGAAAAGACAAAGAAGAAAAGTAAAAAGTTAAAAAAAAAAAAACAGAAATTATGAGAAGAGCTAGGAATGAGGTAAGCTTGATTAACTTTAACCTTTATTTTTCTTCTTAATTTTAAGCCACTTGATTTTGTCACATGGGTTACCGAATCATCTAGGATAGAAAATGGAGACGATAGAAAAAGGAAAGGGAAAAAAATAAAAGGGAAAAGAAAAAAAAGAAAAGGGAAAAGGAATATTAAAAATTATTAAGTTAACTTTTTTAAATGTATAATTTAAAATTATCAATAATTACAAAATAATATTCATAATTAAATAAATTTTATTACTTAAGTTGTTACTCTTTACGTTTATAGTATCTGAGAATTATCTCTATTAATTCATTAACGACTTTTATGCGATTATGCATGTTAGTTGATAATCGTATTCTATTAGAGTTTTAAAACTTTTAGGATATATTTATACATTTTATAAGTTTAGGTTTATGATTTTAGGTTTTTTGTCAAGTTCGAGTTCAATCTATAGTATTTACGCATATATAAGGTTTAAGGGTTTTCTACGTGATTAAAGTTTCAATCAACATTCTAGGTTTTTCTTACTCATATTACATTCAAATTTATAATTTAATAAAATTTTTAACTTATTTAGCCTTATCAACTCATGAAGTTACCTAGGGTACTTGGGTCTAATTTAAGATTTAGATAAAAACTTTATAAGGTTTACATATGCCACTCGATAGACCATTGATATCGTAGTTGGAGGCACTTTGAGTGCTAAGACACCAGAGGAAGCTTAGAAGCTTATCGAAAGCATGACAATGAACAATTCGCAATGGGGTAATGTCAAAGACAAATCAAAGATTTCTGGAAAATACGAAGTTAATTTTGTAACAACTCTAATTCCTCAAGTTGAAAATCTAAGTAAGAAAATTGATAGCTTAATGAAACCTATTAGTTTAGTTCAAGATGAACTTTTGTTAGAAACTGAGGATGTCAATTTTGTTGTTAGTCGGCCTATTAACAATCTTGTGAGCAATACATATAATATAGGTTGGAGAAATCATCCCAATTTCTCTTGAGGAAACTAACACTAGTAGTAGCAGCAAAATTGTAATCAATAACAAAACTGGTCTCAAAACTTAGAGGAGATGCTGAATCAATCCATTCAAAGCTCGAATATGTGTTATTAAGCTAACAAAGCTACAATCAGGAACACTGAGGCATCATTGAGGAACTTAGAAAATCAACTTGGGCAATTGGCAAGATTAATCACTAAGAGGCCATAAGGAAGCTTACTCGAAAGCACTAAATTGAATCCTAAATGAACAAGTTTGAAAGCACATATGGAACAAGTGTCAAACGTCAAGCTAACAACGTAAAATAAAAGGTACCTTTAGAGGCAACCTAAGTTTCACAATTGTTATTTTATTTTCTGCATTTTAGTTGTTTTGTCTCAAATAAGTTAATTTAAGTTTCTGAGATAGTTATGATCTTGCCTTAATAAAAATTAATATAGCTTAAGTAGTCAGGTGATTTAGTTAATGAATTTTGTCATCTACTTTTAGTTGATTCTTAGCCAAATTTCTACATGTGAATTGATACTAATTTTTAGTCATTACAGGAACAAAGATGAAAGATTGGAGTTCAATGTGATTTTTGGTGCTTAAAGGAGATCATGGTCATAGTCCACGGTTGTGGACTTAGACCACGATCCTCTCGTGAAATAACCCCTTAGAAATAGACCAAGGAGAAAATTAAGATGAGACGAACACGGCCATGGCCATGACCATGACAATAATCCTTGGCCATGTATGCAATGTTCTCTTCTGCATAAGGGAAGGAACACGACTACTTACCACAACCATATTCCTTGACCGCGGTTGCTGCTAGGTTTGAAAATCATAGGTATTTTTTATCCTTCTCATTCTTCCTTTACTTTATTTCACTCTCATACACTTTTTCTTTATCTTCTCTCTATGATTATCAAAACCACTCATTGATTCCTCTCAAATCTAAGCATAAAACATCAATTACAAGGTACGTATATCAACTATGTCTTACTAGTGTCTTTGATTCATTGTTAAATTTCAATATAATCTAATTTTTATCTAGGTTTTTGAGATAAAACTTATGATGTACATGTGTTGAAATCTTGTGTGTTTTAGTAGTGATTTAGTCCGTATAATGTAATGTAGTGTGTTATCCATTGATTATATGTTGGAATCATTACAAAAGATTGGTGCTTTATAAAGGTTCATGTGAGGGAAAGTGATGGAAACATGTAGAAAAGCCATAGAAAGAGAAAGAATAAGGGAGAAAGTGAAAGAAAATAAAAATATTTGAATTGTTGGTAATTTTCATCCATGTTGAAAAAGAAACTTAAAGTCTTTGTTGTTAATACACATTGAAAAATCAATTTGCACGTAAATTAAGCACTTAACTAAGTTTCTAGTTAATTAAGTGGTGATTGAATATTAGTGTTTATATGGTTTTAGATGATAATTTATAGGTTGAATATTAATTCATGAAATTATTCAGCTATAATGTTATCCAACAAAGAGATGTAAGAACCTAATATTTCAATTACTCGTGGTTAAGTAATTCACCTATTGAACCTTGATGTTTGAAAATTGCAAATTTAATGCTAATTTTCAAGTGATTAGGCATAAATGAATAGGATTTGTTAAGGAATTACTCTATTGAGATGCTAATCATGATTTAGGCATTGTATTCTACAAGCTTATCAATTTAATCACTATCCCAATTGCACGGTATAATAACTAGCAAGTGATAGAAGTAATTGCCTAGGTGCTATTGGCAAATTATTTTTACATGGATTATTGATATTACCACATTTAAAGTTCTTGTTGGTTTTTGAATTTCATAAAATACATGCCTAGAGTTAAGCATGCTGCTCATAAGATCTTGGGTGTTGTTCTGTAACCCCCTCAGCTCATTTTCAAGCATGACTGGTAAAGGGAAAAGTTTGAATAACTTTCCAAGAAGAAGTCTGGTAAATTCATCTATATCGACTAGCACATGTTGGCATAAGCAAGTTATGATGCCAAAGTCTACCAGCTGATTGGTTTTGGTAAATGGGGTAGACTGTTGATGATCAATGACCCAATATATGGGGAGTTCACCCTTCAGTTCCTAAGTACATTCAGGTTAGCTATTGATAATCTTGGTTAAGGTGGGCGGAATATAGTTTATTTCAGATGCTATAATGGGGAGGTTAGGATGCTTATTGATGGGTTTAGAGTTCATCTGGGAGTTTATATTGCTGATTACATTGCTACTTAAGAGTATAGGGATTTACCACGTGAGTTTCTTAAGGATGTATCTAATGGAGTTGTATGGAATAGATTGACTAGTAAAGGAGGGGTGTATAATCTTGGTCTATCTAAGGAATCATATTTATGCGACCTTACTCTTAAGCTAATACATTATATATTAGCTAGAAACTATACAGGGAGAGGTTATAGTTAAGGGGTAGTCAATAAGAGAGATATTCTATATCTACATAGTTTTACTAACCACTGATCTCTCAATTTAGGATTCTAAGTGGCTTAGTTCATGAGAGCCCAAGCCACTGAGAGGCTATCTAACTTCATTTTTGCAGGACCTTTCATTACTCACCTGGTGAGTAATTACCCTAATTTAGGTAATGCAGCCAACATGAGAAGGATGAAGGACTCCATTCCCCTCACATATGCCTCTATCAAATCCTTGCACCTACCGCCACCACCACTAGATGTATTACCTGAACTAGTAAGAGAAGCTCCTCTAGACCACCAACTGAGTTCTCTTCAATGATATGCACTATCAAGAGATTCATCAGTAAGCTATTCAAGAGTCAGAGCATCTTATTACATAAAGTGGATCAAGCTTTAGTCCAATAAGCAACAATCATGATGTACCTTCAGATTTAGCTACTACTACAGCCACCTATGCTCGAGCTAGATTCCATAGAGGAAGCTACTGAGGATGAGATTGAAGAAGAAGATGAGGACAACAACGAGGCTGAGGAGTGATATCTTATTCGTTTTCTTTATTTTTATAAAGACTTAGTTATGTTTATTTTTATTTAGATGACTATATTGCTTAACTAACTTTTTTTTATTTGCCGCTCTGACTACTTTCCCACACTCTAAATGCTAGCGAGGACTAACTTTTGAACTTTTGAATTAGTAAGTAGTCTTATTTTTGTTATTTTGGTCTAGTCAACTTTCGTTTTCTTTTCTTTCTTTAATTGATGGAAAAAGAAAACCAGGTGCTTAATAGCTCGATGGAATTCGTTTTTGGACTTCAGTTTTTGAAAGGAATCCAATCATAAAACTAAGGAAGTTTTAGTTTCCCTTCTTTGCTTTTTTATTGCTATCATTTTTATTTGTTTTATCTCCTGCTTAGATGCTTCATTTTTATGATCATGTACATTAAGGCAATTACAACTCAAGTGTAGGGGTAAAATAGATTATATATGCTATTATATACTATTTGCATCCTCACTTAAGTTTTTGGTTAAACTTTGTCAGAATTTTAACAAAATTTTAGAAATTTGCGACCCCCACATAAATAGCCAAGTGTTGATTTTCTTTAAATCTACCCACCTCCTTCATGAATTTAGGACACCTTATTAAAATTGAGTTATTAAATCTTTAGAGTTTAGAGTTATCATTCCCTTAAGTTTACACTTAAACTCAAGATTAGGATAAATATGAACGGGTAAGGTTTACTCATTCTAATTTCTAAGTTTAATTCTAAAGTCTAGTTATCTACCTTCTTTTTCAAAATTTTAGGGGTAAACAAAGGAGATTTTTCCTTTGAAAGTCCCTTAAAAAATTAAAGTAGTTGGAGGAGTAACTTAAAATTAAATAATTGAATTGAGTCGATTGAAGGAATTGTTAAAAGATTGGCATAGATTGATCTTGGTCCCTTAGAAGAGAAGGACTCTTTCCTATTGTCAATCAGAAAAAGAAGAAAATAATAATTGAGGTTATTAAGGATTGGCCTTGGTCTGTTAGAAGAGCAAGATGCTTTTTCGTAAGCAACTACTAAATTAAAAAGAGTTGAATTAGTAAGGATCAGCCTTGGTCCATCAAAATAGCATTTTCCCAATGCTAATCAAGCTTAAGGATATTTAGTTGAATTAATAACCCTCCTAACGAAAATTGAAAGAAGCAGAGGGATAACCGGAAAGTGGATTGATGTAGCATACACTTGATCTATTTTTTTGAGTTAATTAAACTTAAGGGAAGATTTCACTTCTCTTAAGTCAGAGCGAATAAAATCCCTATTACTTTTTCATGATTAGTTTATGTTTGTTGTGATCTCTAATTTAGTTTTTGTTTAAATGCTATGATTAACTCGAAATTCGCTAAATTGATTGCCAAATTTTAGTACTTAGTACTATTTATGTGTCTTAAGTTCATTGATAAGTGAAGAAATAAGGGTGATTTTGAGAAGAATTTTTGCTAAGCAAGTAAAATATTAAGGGTGTACTTTTCTAAATTTAAGTTTTTCGTCTTGTCTTACTTAAGGATAAGTAAAAGCTTAAGTATGGAGGAATTTGATAATGTAAAAATAGCATATATCTTCTCTAGTAATTTTGGGTTGATTCAACTTTATTTTTATTAACTTGATGCTATTTTGAGCTTAATTTGTTTATTTATCACTTTTAGGGACTTCGAAAGCATTTCATGAGGGTTTAAGGATTCAAAAGAAATTTTAAGCAATTTTAAAGTAAAATCTTAGCTAATGAAGCGAAGCGAAGAAAATTTAAGCAGGAATGAAGTCTAGTAATGACCATAGTCACGGACTGCGCTTGTGGTCCTTTCGTAAAAAAATTCTATTTGAATTTTCAAGATTTCCCATGAAAGGCACGACCATGACTTGCCACCACAGTTAGTACTTCAGGCGTGAAAACATTTTGATTCTAAAATTCTATATTTGTTAGGTTTTCTTTGTAATCTTAGGAGTATTGCTTATAAATGCACTCTTAAGCCTAGGGTGAGAGAGAGAGAGAGAGAGCCCCTCAGCAATTGTTAGGATTAGAATAAGGCTCCTCTACCTTATCTTTTATTGTCTTAGTTTTTATGTCTTTGTTTAATTAAACTTAGTAAATTGTTGTTGAACCCTATGTTTATAAGGGTAATTTTATTTATGAAATTCAATTGATGATTTTTCTAATTGAGATTTGATCACACCATTCTTATTGTATTAGATTAATATTACCTAAGGTATTAATTTAACATATAAGTTTGCTGTAGAGTTGTGAGGCCTACAATAAATAGTTAAGTGTAATTAGAAGAGATTAGGTTTTTAATCTTTCTATATTAGGGTGACCTAATAAGGAGATCCATGTATTTCATGTAATCTTAAGATGCTCTATTTAGTAGTGATGCGAGTAAAATATAAAAACTTAGCTTTTTGCACCCAGTTTTAATTTGGAAAATAGGAGCAAATTCTTGCTATCATACTCAAATAGGCTTATCCATGTAAGGACATCTCCTAAAATTTCAATGAATGTTTAATTTTCTTGAATTCGTGTAAAAAGCAAATTAAATCAAAGCAAAAAATATTAAAGACCTATATATACTTCCATGAATAAAAAATGCAATTTTTCTTCAAAATGGATGTTTCTTAAGCACTAATTGAGCTTCAACATTATAAATAGAGGTCCACTCTTCTCATCCCATCACACACAATCAATTAATAAGTTCCCAAGTTTAAAAAATCATCACTTTTCCTCTCTAGAAGTATACCTACAGGCTCCCACTCTCTCTCTTCGATTTATCTCACTATAGAGTAAATTCAAGAGAGCCAAAATAGGGGAAGATTTCTCATTCCTCATAGAATAAATCCTAGTACTTGATTTCATCCAACAAAGTTTTGCTTTGTTTTAATTTGAGTTAGAATCAATATGAGTGTTCTATGGTTCATATGCATAGTTTTGCTTTGTTTTTCATTAAATCAAAATATTTATACTTTGTTTTTGGTAAAATTAACTTAAAGCTTTCAAAGATCAAGGAGTTAGGAGTTGAGAACTGCCATTGTCATCACAAGAATCGACCGAATATGATCAAAACTGGATCTAAACTGGTTTGTGTGCCAGAGGTAAGTTTCTTCTCATTCTTTTTCTTTTGATTTTTTAATTAAAAAAAGAAAAATCCGAAAATAAAAAAAAAATTTAATCTTATGTTGTCATGTTGTTACTTGAATAATGTGTTTTTGTGTTACTTAGTTTTTTCATGATAGTTAATTTTAATATACTTTATATCATGTTTGAATGATTTACATGTCGACATAATTAGGCTTTAATAAAATAGATAGTATGTTTAGGTCTTAATTAATAAATAAACTAGTGCTTTTTGTCATATTAATTGAATAACATGTTGAATTAAATAAGCTTGTTTTTGCATGGTGGCATTGTTCAATATATATATATATATATAATGCTCTTGTTAGTTAATAAGTAACTTAGCATATTAATAATTTTTTTTATGTTTACATGTTTTAATTAAATAACTTCATTGCATGATATACTTAGCTTGCATGATTAGGGATTTTTTTTTTTTTGTGAATCATTTACCTTGTTATGTACTCTCTTTGTATGTCATAGTTATTTAAAAATGATTTAATTTGCACGAATAATCAGTTCTCTCCAAAATAAAAGGGTTTCTATTTTTATTTTAATAATTTTTTTTTTCTATACAAAGAAAAATTGTTTTTTTTTTTATGAATAAAAAATAAGGATAAAGTCCTTACAAATACCTAAACTTTCATATTTTTTCATTTTATTACCAAAACTTTAAACTTATTTATTTTAGTATCCCAATATTTTAAATAAGATAAATTTATATATCTGTTATAACGACCTTTGTTATAAAATGGTAGAATAATAATATTAGTATATTAACTTTCATTTTAGTACTCAAAGTTTATTTTCTATTTTATTTTGGTACTTCGATTTTTTAAAGTGAAACAAATAAGTATTTTTTATAACAACTATTATGATAGAAATACTAATTTATCTCATTTTAAAAGCTGCGGTATTAACATAAAAAAATATGAAAGTTCAAGTACTTATAATAGCTTTATCCCCTAAAAAATAAGTCAGCCTTTTCCAAAATTTGGAGACTTCTTTAGAGTTTTCCAAAAGTGGACCTAAAAAAACCCTTTTTTTTTTCAAATTAATAAAATTTAGTGAAATTAAAGTGAAAAGTGCTTTTTAAAAATAAAATAATCCAACAAACTAGAGTTTTAATAAATTAGAAGTATGTAAGTTTGATGCTGCTTCACGAGTACATAGGCACTTTAGGTAGCCTAAATAGATAAAAAAAAATCCTTTTTTTTCCTTTTAATATTTTTCAAATAAAATAACGCTCTTTTAATTTGAAAATCCCATTTTCTAAAAAAAAAGAAGAAGGATTTTTTACCTATTAATTATTTCATGAATCTTTTTATGGAATCCTTTAGGTTTCAATAAGTTAACCTCCAAGCCTATTTAATCTTTAGTTTCTATTTTCTAAACTACTTTTAAAAACTTGTGGACAAGTAGTTGAAATTAAGATCTATTCATCCATGACCCCTAATTTCACTCTTGTATGGTAGGGTTATTATAGTTGATCAATCATGTGCAGTGGGTGTAGCAATTAACTTTGGAGATGTCTTAAGTTGATGGCATATGGAGGATATCATTAAGAAGAGCCATGGGAGGAAGAATGGAAAACTCAATATCTTGATTGCCTGCGTATGACAGCTGATTAAACTTAGTATTCTTGATTGTTCTTGATAAGTTACCTGTTTGATCTTCTAAAGAGTGATTTTAACGGAGTTTCATTGTTTATCTCAAGGTTACCAACATTCTGAATGAAAGAAAAGCCTCCTATTCATAGAGTTTGAAGGTCAATCTTATTAATTGGATGGCTTTAAGATGAATGGCTAAGATTAAGGCTTCTCATTGAAGCTTATCCTCTTCTCTTGCTTTCATGGGCTTATATTTATCCAAGAACTTATAATAATTAAAAGAAGTTCATTATTATTATAGATAAGCCTGAAGTACATATAAGCTCCCTTAAGGCCCATTAAAGCCTAATGAAGCTCAAATGTACTAAAGAAAGTTGTTTTCGAGTTTACTTTTCATGCATGAGATAACTAAGCAAAATCGAGAGTGAAAAATCTATTTTAATGATCTCCATTCTAAGCCTACCAAGTTAAATTTCTCTAAAACATCCTAAATTAGGCCTATTTTTTAAACTCTATCACTAGTCGAAAATATCGATTATGATATTAAATTGGGCTAAAAGTTCGATTACAAAAATGACCATCTATATTTTGCCCCCTGACCAACAATCGGATATAGTCAAAGCAGAGTTTTAGGCATTTTTATATGCTCCTTCAATCGTTGTGTGGACGTATTGGATATTGATTATACTGCTGTATCTCTTGCAATATTGATGGAATAGATTCTTCTTCTTGATTACTTATAATTATTCAATTGCCTCTAAATTGTTTTCTTGCATTCTTGGCATAGAATTGACAATCCAGCTTTTCTTAACGATTTTCTTCTTTTTATGAGGCTTTTTGTAGACGAAATGAAGTCATTTGAACATACATAGAAATTTAGAGCTTCAAGAATATTTTCATTTATAGATATCATGCGTGTCTCATATATACCAATAAATAGACCATTTGATCATACATAGAAATTTGACAATTCGGTACAGTTTTCTTTTTTCAAAATTTTTTGCTCATGACTTTCATATAAAATATTCAATAGGAATTAACTTGAGAATTTTGTTATCCCAACTAGTTAAGGTGCTTATGCACAAATATGAGGATTTAAATTCGAATCTTACATTGTACACATTGTATGTCTTTTTATCTTTTATTTTTTCAAGCAAAAAAGTGTTCTACTTGCATCTTTTTCAAACATATTTGTTGTTAACAAAGAAGGCCTTAAATCTTTCTAAATCCTCATCTATTCTTTTAAATCTTTCTCAAAGCCATTTATATCCATTATATCTTTCAACCTAAACAATTCAAATAACATTGAATCTATTCAAGTCCACCACATCTTAAAATAATATCTCTAATCTTTATCTCTTACCCTCTCCTTATTGCTTATAGAGATATCTTCATCATAGACTTCTTCTTCACCCGCAATAGCAACAAGGAATTTCGGTGGTAAGTTTATCCTTCTATTTTTTTTTCTTTTTCTTTTTTTTTTTTTAATATTATTTCTTTAATCCTTACTATGATCCTAATTTCTTCTTCTTCATTAACTTTCATCGGAACATCATTTAAAGTTGGAACATCCCAAGTCAAAAGTAGTAAATAACAAAGCCAATAAATACTAATGGGCCATTTCAACTACTTAGCCTAAAAGTTTCAAACTTATATTGACAATATGTTTATAGCCATGACCTTATACACTAGTACTAAAGTTTCCTCACAATTCATATGGAACGCTTAACTATGGGGTCTCACAATCTCTTTATCTTAAATACACGATGACCTTGTCATGAGACTTTACAATTGGGCACAGATCTTTTCCTTTTTAGGTAGATGATTCGAGCCACTCATTACCTATAGGTCATCTTGGAAGTATGCTAAGAGTCACTAACCCAATGATACTTCCTGTCCTCCTTGGATTTCTTCTTTGAACTAGAGCCAAACCCAAACTGTCCACCTACCAGTAGGGGTTTGGCTCTTATACTACTTTAACTATAATGCCTAAAAACTTAGAATGCTACAGTCTATCACGTGTCTCTAATTTCTATTGATACGTTATGCGTCTCAAAGGATCTGCTAACTTCTTCACATACGTATCAATCTTCAAAACATGTAGTATTTCCACAAAATCTCATGGATGTCTATAACATCCTTAGACTACAAATAATACCGAATAGTCAACATTTTCAACTTCTTTTATTTAACTAAAGATATATTTAAATATATTTCAAGAATAATGGTTCTCAATAAAACATAATAATAACTCAACCTCTTATCTTAGCTAAACTCGATAACTAATGCACAACTATATTGATAAGAGAAGTCTTACATGACTTCTTGTGACCCATAATACAACTGAAATGAATAACTAAAAGTTTATTAACATTAATAGCCAAACTCACAACCCTACTCAGATTATACTGTACTGTTTCCATCCTCATCATAATAATAAACATAATAGTCTGCTGCATCACTTTATATTTAAGTCACCATACTAAACTTTGTAAATGCTCTAACCTGTACTTGTAACTGAAATTTAAAGAAAGGATGAGCCAAAACTCGATACGGAATACACAATGATATGCGCATGCAAACCATAATGATGCCAATACACATACAATTTATTTTGTGATATATATATATATATATAAGTAACAACCTAAATCTATTAGGATCATTTTCAAGTGTCAAGCTCTATTTTGGTTTTTCTTAATTTAATCTATATTAAGCCAAGCTCTTTTAATATAGATTACTCGACATAAAATTAAGAAAAAATATTTTTCTTTAAAAAAATGTCTAAAAAAGATATTTTAAAAAATAATTTGGAATCACTAACAAGTAAAGTTGATAAAAAAATGAAATTAGAGTTTTTTGTTTAGCCACCAGTCTGAATTTTCTAAAAAATTAATTTCTCAAAAAATTTTACTAAAAAATCTGAATTTGGAGCTAACCTATTAAGACTAAGTTACTATATAAAAATTAAAAAAATAACTAACGTGCCTTTGTTTTTATAATTTTTTTAAAAAATGAGAAAGCATGCAAAGAATGTGAAAATGCATAAAAATGAATTTTTTATCACGAAATTTCTCTAAAAAATGAAAGGAAAATAAAATATTTTATAAATTTTACAGTTACCTCAAAAATACCTACATATCCATTAATTGGGATCAAACCAACCGTAGTTTTCATTTTTAGGAAAACTTTAGTTGGATGATTCTTTTTTATTTAAAAAAGGGGCCAGATTTATGTTTATTAATTGTTTTATTTTTATTAAGAAAAATCCCTAAAAACCTAATTTTTATTTTGAATTAATAAAAACCTAAAAACCTAACTTTTAAAAAGTCCCAAATTAAGATTTTTGTTTAAAAAAAAAACTAAGCAATAAATTTTTTTCCAAGTAAAATACTAAAGATCTAAAAATACAATTTTTATAAAATATGCAATTTTTTACATGATAAAAATTTTATATGGAAAAGATGCTTAAACTATGAAAAAAAATGTTTAAACCATGTAAAAAAGATATATAAATCATAGAAAAGAAACCTAAATCATAGAAAAGATGCCAATTAATATTTTTTATTTTATGAAAAACTAAGTAAGTGACAAAATGATTTTTTTTTTAAAATCTCTAAAATGTAACTTATTTAATGTGGACATCAATAACAACAATAATAAAAGGGACAATTAAGATCTATAACTAATAATAAATAAGCTAAGAACCTGTATAGGAAAAGCAAACTAGTTAGTATAAAAAAAATAAAGAAAAGAATAAAAATAAAAAAAAAAACAACACACACCTGTTTAACATTTTAGTTAGTTAGTTTTCGAGTCGTAGTCGGGTCGGTTTACAAATCTGGGTTAAGTTTCACTTCCTTCTTCAACAATAGTCCCAATCCAATGCCAAATAGAGCCTTCTGAACACCGAATCTAGCAAGAAATCACATTTTATGTGACTTCTATTAACAAAAAGTGTTCTAACATGAAGTGATGATTCGATGGTGTATGAGGTTTGGGATAGTGACGATGGGTAGTTGTGGATGTCAGATTAAGTGGTCATTGGATAGGGGTTATTGGGTTTGGTGTCAGGTTGGTTTGATTTTAGTGGATGATGGGGCATTGAAGAGAAAGGGCTGGGTAGATGTAGCTATCGGTTAGGTCTGCTAATGTCGTGGCTAGGAGTAGTAGTTTTGTGTGTACATATGTAGCTGCGTTGAGTGGATTTGGGCAGTGTTAGGTTGTGGTAACAATTCCGAGTTGTGGGTTTGAGACAAATGGTGATTAGGTCATTCAAAGAGTAGCTGTGGATGTGTTGTTGGTGCAGTGTAGGTCGCATTAGTATTATGGCTACGATTTTGGGCACTAGTTAGGTTGCATGACTGGTCATGGTTTAGTGTTAGGGTGTGTTGCGTAGACAATGGCGTTGGGTTTGCGGTGGTTCGCTACTTGTAGCGTTTGTAGGGTATGATGGTTATGCTGCGATGTTGAGGTTATGGACAAGGAGAGTGTTCGAGTGAAAGGGTCTGTGTTCGGTAAGTGAATGGTGTTGCTGTTCGCTGGTGATGTTGGTCATACGTGAGAGATTACTACATTGATATAGTACTTAGCAAAAAATAATTTGAAAATAAGTCTTGAGCGAAAGTTATTACGAGAAAAGGGTAGGTTTGGATTTTTTTACACTAAAGTCACATAGTGTAAAAAAATCCGCATAAGCATGCGACTTCACTATCATATTCTCGTAATAACTTTTGCTCAGGACGTATTTTCGAATTATTTTTCGTCAAGTACCGTATCGATGTACTAATCCCTCATACATGAAGTAGAGAGAGATTGTCACCAAGCTTAAATGACTACAAGAGAGAGGTTGAAGATAATAGGGGAATGTAGAGTGGCAGTTTGTGATTGAGATGGGATCAAATGTATTCTTTGTTTTTCGTTGGATTCCTATGCTCAGTATATAGCTTTTTAACTTAAATCTTCATTGAATCTTTAGATTAATTTGAATTGGTAATGGATTACGCTTGAGCTTGGTTGATTTTTATCTAATTTTTATTTTATAAATATCTTTGTTAATCATTATGAGATATACTTTTGATAATGATTTTATAATATCTTAACCAAATCCTTAATAAATTAACAAAGGTTTGAAAAAAGGTAAAATATGTTGAAGATTGGATGGCCACATCCGTTTCCTCCATTTTTGCATCTTGTTAGTGAAGAATATAGCACGTGGCCAAAAAATAAAAAATAAAAAATTCCACACTTGTTTAAGTGAAGAGTCGAACCCGTGATCTATACATTATCCCTAAGTCTAAACACTTAATCAATTGAGCTATTGCTCATTTCTCAATGTGTTATGCATTCAAAATGTATTTAACCCTTTTCTCCTAAGCCTAACTTTATTTCCAACTTTCAAAACCAAGCCTCATCCATTTCAACTCATCCTTAAAATTACTTAGACTTATTTAAATGGTCCAAAATATACATGCTAAAGATTTTTAACACTATTTTCAAATTTAATAAATCATGAATCTTATTTTAATTAGCTTAGTAAAAATATTCAAAATTGGACCAAGGCTTACATTCATGAGTTTAAATATCACTGGACTTTTCTTAAATAGTATTTTTCTAATAAAGTCTAAAAGACTCTACATTTACTAAATTGAACGTATATTTTCATCGCTTGATATGACCCTAAAAGACTAACTGACTCAACTCAAACACTTTTGACACTTTTTTTTTTTCATTTTTTGTATTTTTTATCTCTTTTTTTTTTGTGTTTTCCCATTTTTTCTATTTTTTTCGAGTTTTTTGTAAACCTGGCCCAAAAGTGAAAAGATATTAAAATTAAAATAGAGAGCGACAAAAATGGGGTATCTACACCAAGGGAAACTCCAATCAAGACACCATTACACAAGGATCATTGGGGTGCCACTCTAAGGGTTAGTCCTCCTAATCTCTTGGGCCCAGCTAAGCATACGCAACACACATTTATTTAAAGTCCAATAATTACATAGTCCGATTTTATTCGCTATCCTAAAACGCAACCAACAAACAAGTACCCAGTATCTGATTTAGCTTCCGCTTTGGGATCTAACTCCAATTCTCTCCTAGAACCTAACATAAAATAAGTTCCAAAACTCAAATCAAAATCTATACTTAAACCAGAACAATACATGTACTCTATCTCTAAACTTAATTAACAATGCTCCTTAATTTATCTACTAAAACATCTTGCGCTTGCAATCAATTGAGATACCTAGGATTACTAAGGGAAAGAATTGGTTTGTAAAACAATTTAGGTGAAGAATCATGTTTAGAAAAACTTTAGAAGGGTTTAGGAACCCAAAAAAAAAAAGCATTCGAAAGACATCAATAATGGCAGGGATCATGGTGTCTGGATGCTATATCAAGTGGCATCTTAATGCTATGGTTGAAGGGAATCTTTTCCCTTTGGTGTCCAAATGCTAAAGAGGGTGGTGTTTGGATGCTAACATTCAGTTTGTAGTTTTCTTCAAACTGCAGTGGCATATTCCCCCCTTCAACACATCCCCATTCCTAACACTTTTGAAAACAACTACTCTCAACCTATCATCCTATCACAACACGACTCCATAACCCTCAAAACACTAATTCAAAACACTTATACAGCCAAATCTCATCTCGATTCTAACATTCTAACAAAACTCAAAGAAACAATACATATAAGAAAATCGTTAGATTCTTACCTTTAGAGATTTGTTACTTGTGCTTCCATCGCCGAGAATTCATTACAAGATATACATATAACCACCCTAGGCTCGTTTTATTTACTGTCTTATGTGGAAAAATGAATTCCTTACAAAATTGACCAAGAAACCAATGAGAAAAAGATCCAACAATCTTACATTGATCCCTTTTTAGTTTGATCTCCTTGGAAAAACGCGAATTCCCTTCTCTTGTTTTAGATTCGTGCAAAAACCTTGGGTCACATAGTTGTATGTGAGAAAAGATTGCAAAAACGAGATTTCTAAACTCAACAAAGGGCTTTTATACTAGGGTTTGTGGAACTTTTCCATGGCCAAAACTACCCTTACCACTTTTGAATAACATTGACAAACCCCTTGCATAAAATACCTATTTATTTACTTATTTTCTTTTTTTTTGGGGGTTTTATAGAAGCATATGGAATTTTAAACGTCAATAGCATGGTGAATTATAGTTACGTACTATAATTCTCTTCTTCTTTGAATCAGTTATCCCATATAACAGTAATGCATTACTTAGTCATCCTTGCTTGTAAATCATAATCTTGAACATGTTTCTTTTTCTTTCTTTTCTCTTAGTTGGACCACTTGTGTCTTTGACTTACAAGAATTAATTCCTTCATGACCATAAGCAATAAGCTATATTATCTAGAACACAAAAAATAATGATAGTAGTAGGATTAATAGTTCACTGCATCAATAGTAACATAATCAACTACGGAATTTTGATTTGCAATAAATGCATCAACATTGTTACACCCTAAAACTCGGGTTGCTACAATCCATTATGTACCAATACCAAGTTATCAATACGCAAATGCTTAGAATCTACTAATATCTTCAAATACAATTTATAAACAATCCACAAAACTATACGAATATTAAGTAAATCTCTAAGTCACAATATAGGCGACTTTATAAGTCTCGTCTTACAACATCAACAAACCACACTATCTCTACCAAATGTATCATGTTCTTACAAACCATACCATAAAATAAACAATATTGAAGTACAACATTATAAACCATTAACGACATGAGGAGTCTGTATCTCCCATACAGCCACAATACCAACATCACATTATAAAGCTATCGTACCTTCCTATTACCCTTTTTAGTAAGAATAATCATCATCCTCCATATCGTACACCAGGTTATATCTTAGGTCATCACAATAGTCCTAATCTCCCGTATTATTTGCATCTAAAAACAAGGTCCCCTAAGGGTAAGCAAAATTACTTAGTATGAGACTTACATAATTACACCTGCAAAAGCAAACATAATCCATTTCACAAAAAATACTATCAATAGCTGGTTATTATCTTTATTGAAGTCCAACACGTAGTATAGCTTTAGCATCCCCAAACTTGGGGTAACTCATAACCTCGAATCACACTAGTATCATATACATTATATATATTTGCTATTAGGTACTCCTCAACACCTTGAGTTATTAATAACCTAAAATCTAATCAACTTGTTAAGCAACTCCACTTAAGACAACACCACTTACCAATCCTCAAGTGCTATAGTTATTAAAATCACGAGTCAAAAGTACGATTCTATGAGTTTTTTAATTTTATAATATTTTTCTTAGTTAAAATAAATATAAAATTGTTTATCTGCAAATCTTTAATAAAATTATGAAGTTTCATGTATGATTCTATAAGCTTACAATTTTATCGAGTCTGTACGATTCTACCAATTCTATGCATTTAAATAAATAATAGAATCACGATTTTAACAACTATGCCGGGTGTCACTCTAAGATCATTGATACAGCTGGTCCCTTAGGCCCAACCAAGCATACTCAACACATTAAGCATTTAAGGCCAAATATAATTATATTCATTTAATAACTAAACTAGCAAATACGTACAATAAGTATGGAACCTCATACTTGGAATGAGTAATTTAGTACACTCTATTCTAACTTCACCTCTTAATCCTGGCATTAAATAAGACATTAAGTTTTAGGCTTGAATCCTAAGAGCAAGTTTGATCCATTAACTAAAATATGGTCGTAATTGTGTTGTGGCTAAGAATGGTGTAAGGATTAAGTGATAGTTGATTTTGGTGAAAAAGATTACAAAGTGTGAGAGTTCTCAACATTCTGTATGTGTTTTATGGCCTACTGATTGGTTACTAGAAATTTAACCAAGTTAAAACATTCTATGTGCAAGAAGCACCCTATTGATTGATCACCATCTAGACTACTAATCAATCAATGGTATAGCTTCTCCTACCAATTGATTGCTAAGTTCGCTACCAATGGATTGGTAGCTTCAAATTTCGTAAAACTGTAGAATTTATTCTCGTGACTAATTATAGAACATGTGAACTTCCATTGTCTCCTTCAAATTACATACTCTATAATCTTTATTCCATCATTTCCCTTCCTAACGGAAACATATTCCACTTCTACTTCTCTAAAACATCAACTTTGTCAAGAAATCATCATCTAACTAAGAGAAATTGATACTTACTTGTTCGCTTTGAATCTCTTTGATTGATTCTTCATCAAATCTCCGCTCCTTCTACAAATTCATTTAACGATCTATCATTTAGACTTGGTTTTACGTTCTACAACATTAGAAATCATTGTTCAAGACACTTACCACAAGAATAATCTTCTAAACCGTTGAACTTGCCAAACTCTTCCGCTCTTTGATCTTGTACTATTGCATTGAGAAATTTCTCATCAAATTCCTATAATCTATACACTAAATCTCAAAGATTTGGAGAACTTTCCTCTTACCACTAAGATCTCATGCCTGATATAAAAGAGGGGATGGAACTGTGGTGTTTGATGGAAGAAACATTAAGACTAGAAAGAGGGAAAAGAAAGGAAAGAGACATTGTACTAGTTTATTTTTAAAGGCATGTGCCTCTTCATGCTTGGTTGACCAAATTGCCTTCAATGTCTTTAATCATTCTCGAAAATTCCATTATCTTTTATTTTATTGTAAAAATTCAGATTATTACAAGCATATTGATTCTCTTTTTAACTTAATCTTCATATCTTTCCATTTTTTTTTCCAATCTCGTCACAGGCACTATACAAGACAATTCAATGTAAGATTCCATCTACAATAAAGTTGGGAGCACGTTGACTTTAATCAGACTACATCAGGTTCGATCTTCATAGTTTCCCTCTTTTTTTTTTTTTTCAAACATCTGTCATAGTAAGTCTTCAATTCTTCTTCTCGTTATTGTTTATCCTTGGCTAGTATTCATTTGAGCACATAAAGAAATTGCTTTTCCAAGTTTGTCGATGTTATTTCCTTTTCCGTCTAATTGCTATTACTACTCGATGACCACCATAATTTGATTTACTATCCACTTATAATGAATGATGGGTTGATGTGTGCTCCCTTTTCAAGAAAAAAAAAAAAAAAAAAACAATTTTGCCTTCATTGTCATCAATCATTGACTTATCTTTCCTTCCATAGATCGAATATTTTCAATATTTTTTTTATAGTTATTTTGGATGACAACTAGCCTTTATTCCTTGAGCTGCCCCTGTTTGCAAGAAATTGAAACAATGATCAGTTCCTTTTTCTTCGTATCTCGTTTGGATTTTCGTTTTTTATTTTTACGTGAGCCTAGCCTTATTTTCTCCCTTTTCTTCATTCGGCGGCGGTCTTCAAGAAATTGAAACATATGGCCTTATACATGTATATTGATGTGCTTAAAAAAAAAAAAATTGCTCCTCCCCCTTTTTTTTTAAGAAAAAATAATCATGATTGGATTAACTGTTGATCTCCTCTATTTGTTGATATCTTGACTTAAACAACGTAGCCTTCATGGAATGACCATTTTTTCTTTATGTTGGTTGGATGACTCCAACACATTAAATTCTTGTAACTTTGGATTTCGAATGGAGCACTAATGAAAGGCTAAAGTTATATATATATATATATATCTTTATTGTGATTTACGACAATAGAAATGCTTGAACCTCCTGGTGAACAATTGAAATGTTTATGGGAGGTATGACATAAGAGTTTGCCTCAGATTATCTATTTCGCAGTGTTGAATACTCGACATCTATACATTGGTGGCATAGGCGTTGTCTCCATTTAGATTAACGGCTACCGTCTTCTCTTCCTTTTGTTCGAATAATAACAATAACTCTTTCTTTTTTTCTTTATTGCAAAGCAATTCCGCTCTACTTCATTTCAAGGTTGGGCTTCACCACTCATGTGGGCCAGGGCCGATTTTTGGTATTAATCTATATTCCTAAAATCTAATCATTTATTTGGACCCTTAACTAACTTTAGGTGTTATCATGGATTCTTAACATTTAACAGGCCCATGGATAATTTTAAGTGTTATCTCAAATTCTTGTTTCACTATCCATAGCTAAGTCTAAGGGTAGCCAACTTAGACCAATTGGAGCTACCCATCAAAGAGAGCTATTGGCCCATGATAGAGGTCGAATACCAAAGTTTTGTCTCCTTGTAGCAATGGGATTGATGATGTGATCAAAAGAGATTCCTTTTGGATCCGAGCTAGTTCTCGAGAGAAGTGCATGACCACGACTATGCTATCGGCAGATTCCTCAAGTTCATCTCTCCATTCACACAATTGGAGCCTAAGCTATTAGTAAAGGGTGAGTCTATACTTTATTTTCAAAATGAGAGGAAAGAGTTGCCCCTTCCTCATACCAACTCACCTTTCCAAAGCAAACAATTGATGGATGGTTTGCATAAGGCCATGATTTTTTACATCATGACTTCATGCTTCAATCTCACAAAAATGGAAGACGTGAAGATTTGGCAAGCTATAATGGCTAGGTGGAGTATATAAACTCATACATTCATAACTTCATTGGGAGAATTCACTCCAACCTTAGAGGACGTCTTCTTCTTACTAAAGATTCATGACTTTGGGAAGAAAGATGTTGTTACAACTCAAAGGGGGGTCAAGTTATGGAAATATCGTCATATAATACATGAAGATCTCAAGTACCATCCTTAATCAAGGGCCTTTGGTGTACTACACAAGGCATTTCACAACTACAACATTCTCCTGGCAACTAATATCAAGTAATAGAAGAGTACGTAAATTAAAGTCATGATATTCAACTAATACTAATATAACGTAGATAAGAGGGAATAAAAAGTTTTTGCCTTATGGTAGTCACACATCACTAAAGTAAGATAATAGGAGTAGTCCAGGCTACTTAACAACTAGAAATACTTAATATGTGAAAATTTTAGAGAGTCCAAATATAAATAAATGCTTTACTCAAGCTCTCGACTTCTTCACATCCCATAACACTAACTAATGCAATTGACCTTAGGCATTCTGTCGACTCCAACCATAGATCTTGCTGCAACAATAAACTATAGAGGGGTAAGCTCAATTGCTTAATGAGTAACCTTCCTATTTTACTAGCAATCAATATTAAACAAGTTATTAAACAAGTGTATGAATGCATGGTCAAATATATGCAATGTAACAGTATATACAATTTACCGGTAACTGTATACAGCACAGTTTTAATACCTGTTGTTGCTTGAGTTAGGAAGTATTTCGGCATATCAGGATCTAGGTATTCACGTCCAATTAGAAGTCTTTTGTTAACAATATTACCCTTAGTAGTAGACATGACACTACCTTAAGTAGAACATGTCACTCCCTAGAACTGAGCAGTTCTCAATGGTCAAGGTAGGAACATGTCGCACAAAATTTGTCATACAATAACAATTCTAATATACAAAATACAATGTGGATCCAACTAGGCATGATCCCTTGTTCTATTTGCATAATGCTGATGCCCTTATTATTATGTTATAAGATGTGATGCATGTTTGGTTTAATTAGGGGTCGCATATTTATTAGCTTTGGTTTATGGTTGACCAATCAATTATGTATAGACACTCCAAGATCCTAAGTTCTATTACAACAAGTATATAATATTCATATCAACTAAAGATATTTTGTAAGTAAGTTCATCATATTAAGCACATAAAATTTCCCGTTTGCCCCAACATGCAACAATTTCAGTTATTGAATATAATTAAGTATTTCACTAACTACAAGTACAAACAAGTAAAGTAGGGGGTAGTATACTCACTCAATCATGATACTCAGCAGTTCTAATAGTCCTTTATAGTGTCTAAGTCAATATCTTCATCACCTAAAGAAGATAATTAAGGTTTATAAGTATTCTATTTACATTAATTAACTAGGTTTACTGCTAACTAAACTTGAGTTAGTTGTTTTCGTAATTCAGACATATCTTCTTTGTTTTAACTATGTTTTCGGTGATCTTATAGTTGTTTTCATTGTTTTTGAATATTCTTTCATTTGGTGAAGTTGTTTTTAAGTTTCTAGGTTAGCAAGTTTTCAATTTGGACCCTATAAGGTTGTGAGCCTAAGTAAGGAGTTGGGTCACTTTAGGATTTGGGCCTTAGGCTTAATTTTTGACTTTGAGCTTAATATTTAATAATTTTGGGCTTTCTTCAAGTTATTTTAAATGGGCTTTCTCTAACCAACACCTTAAAATTTTAAAATGGGCCTTATTGATACTCTTGTAGGTCTAAATGGGCCTTTTTATTAAGTTTAAGGTTTTAAATCACTAAGGGGATGGTAAGTATCTTGGATAGGCCCTTAGGTTTAGTACGCCTCTTAAATAAATCTTCTTAATCCTTTTAACCTAGTGGTCAGATCTGGTCACTTAGCTACATGTGCTCTAAAGTTAATTCTTTTGGGCTTTTTGTGTAGAAATCACAATTTAAGGCATTTAGCTTAAGCCCACCTATATTTTTGAACTTAAGCCTAGCATTGGACTTAAGTTTAGCTCACTTTTAATATGTTTATAGATCTTGACATTTAGGTCTTAGGGGTTATTAACACCATCCTTAAGCCTATAATCACCAACTACTCTATTTTAGGGTCTTAACCATACTTTAGCCTACTTAACTTGATTAATTAAGTCCTAAACCATACTTAACACTAAATAAACATGTCATTAAGCTAATAAACAAGAATTTCTACATTGGGTGGGTTCATGAAAGTGGTGGCCATGAGTTGTTTCTAGTATCAAATGTTCCATTTTCATGTAGTACTTGATTTTTATGGTGTTTCTACTAATCTAAAACCATAATTACTTCATAAAAGTGTGTAGAAATGTTGTAAGAGAACATATAAGGGGTAGAATGCATGGGAAGTGGGGATTCTATCGACCTACTTGATGATTTACTACTCAAACTAATACTACTCTACACAACTTAATCTATTTGTGTTATATCTTCTACCAAAAGTGGTTTTTTCTTTTACTAACCTTTGTTTGCCCTTCTTGAAAGACCTTAAAACTTCTAGGAATTTTCTATAAAGTAAGTTTCAACTAAGAAAAACATTAGTTCCTGACATTATTTTACAAGAAAACTGAGGAAACCTAGCCTAAATTCTTACCGAAGTAAGGAGTAGAAGGCCTATTTGAGGTAAGTGTATTGTGAGCTTGTGTGTACGTATGAGGGTATGTATGTGTTGAAGGGTTAGGGTAGAGTGTGTATGAAGCATGAGACTTAGTGCTGAGTGATTTTGAGTGGTAGTGGTATAGGGTCCGGCGATGTAGTATATATGTATGGCTAAGAGGATGAATTGGAGAGGCATTTGGGGTTAATGTTTGAGAGAGAGCTTAGGGTTTGAGAAAAAAAAATGAGGGAGGGGAGTGGGATGGCTAGTCGTAAGGAATGGGGGAGAGTAAGGGGATGACCTTTGGTTGGTTAGGGAAATCAAGGACAAAGCTTAAAATGGGGACTATGTACTATGATGTTTTTTTCCAAATTAGGTAAGATCTTGTCGCCTTAGGGTATAAGATATTGTAAGGTGATTAAGGGTTTGTCTTTTGGTCCTTAATCATGTTTAACTTGTAGTTAATTAAGATGTAATGGGGTTGGTTATGGATTAGGGTAATTGATGGTAATTAAGCATGATTATGCTAATTAAGTGCACTTAAGGTACGTTCAAGGTTTTATTGAACTTTGATACTATACTTTAGCTAATCTAAATGCCCTATACGTGTACTTAGGGTTTCCTTAGGGTTTGGTGTTTGTTTATAGTAATTTGATCTATGTACGAACTTGAAAGTTAGGGTTTTAATCATTTAGTGATATCGATCACTTGTATTGATTGATTCAACTTACTATTGGTGTTTATTTATTGTATTAAGATATTTGATCACTTAATTAAGGTTAGATGATTATTTTAAGGTTTCGCTATCATTCTATGGTTTTTCAAGTATTAAGGTTCTTGCTTATTCAGTTAAGTTTGTAAGACTTACTTCAATTAGGGTTTTGGTTGAACACTTCAGGTTCAATTCCTTTACTTAGGTTTTATTATTATGTTTAGATGGTTCTAGGGACTATCCAAAGACTCCTTCACCCGATTTTGCTTTTGGGTTATTGAAATTTCATATGGCTTATAGATGTTACAGGTACTTTAACCACTCTCACTGACCATAATTCACATTCGACTTTATTATTAGCTGTAAAGTCGAGCAAGACACCTTCAAATAGGTTTATGTTTACTTCATGGATCGAGTACTTCTTTGGAGGTACTACTTTCAGAGGCCTATGTTACAAAACCAAGTGAAAATTGATCACTCTTTTATTCATGACTATGCTTACCTTTTTTGCAATTATACCTTAACCTAACTACTTACATTTCTTCACAAGTATGAACTTGCAGCATTTATTGTTTTATGGCTGTCTATGTATATCTTCCTGAGAGGTTCCAAGGATGAGGTTATCCCTCATCTATTTTTATTGGCAATCCGTATGTCTTGAGGGGAATGCTTTGCCTTAGCCTCCCTTTATCTAAGTTCCTTATATCGCCACTTAGACTTATATCACCATACCTCTATTTGCTTTATGGGTTGCTATACAACACTATGCTATGTGGATGTTGCCTTTCTTCATATTTTCTTTTACAAGTGGTTTAAGAGCCATTTTTCATCTCCTAATGTAAACACCAAGCCCAACTCAGTTTAGCCATGATCATGGGCTTAGGCTGACAAGTAGTTCGAATGCCCCTTGTTTAATCTCATTGACTCTACCAGCAAGTTTACATTTCATCCATATGTGGAGAAAATTAATGGCTATCGATCATGTAGCAAATATTACCTACCTAGCTCATAGGGCTACACTTCCCTGAAGAATCATGAACTTTTGCGGTACTCGAAGATCAGTTTTCTTTTATGGTATGTCCCAAATAGTCTTCCTTCATTACTTGATGTCAAGGGCTCAAGCAATAACTTCCTTGAGCTAGGTATTATAGTGTATTCTCCATATAAGGTAGCATGGTAGTTTGGATTTGATCAAGGCATTCCCTATGGGATAGTTCCAGCTACGAATTTTAGGTCTTGTTGCTAGCAGCTATCACCCATAGACATCAAGATGCTTCATCCAAAGGTTGATCGGTCATACTTTCCTTCTTGCAATCACCATAATATCATCTCCCTTAGCTAGTCATTATACCAAGCAACTTGTTTGAGGGGATTTGAGATCTATGCTTTTGCTTTTGCTTTTACTATGGAACCAATTATAAAGGCGAATGTTTATAAAGACAAGTTCTATCTTTGACTTTTGAGGCTTAATAGGTCTAGAGGATCACAAAGTACGAACAACGCTAATCATGTTAGTGAGGAGTTGGACTCTTCTAAACAAGTTGAGATAAGGGTGAAAAGCACTATTCTCTATTGTTACCTAACCGCGATGATATAATAAGACGTACATCTAGTAGGTAAGGGTTATTCTTCTAAGAATTTGATTCTTCAAGACTTTTTCCTTTTGACCTTACACTTTTTATTTTTATTAGGATATTGTGCAAGGCCATTTGCAACATGAAGAAGGGATGCCTTTATCTAAAGATCTAATCCCATATGGTGGAGAAGATGATGACTAGGAGTTAATTGATTATGATGGCACTCCTGAGGCTTGCTGTCATGTAGATGATACAAATTCAAATGATATAATGGATAGCTATGAGATGGGGAAGACTGTTAAGGAAATAGGCATAATCAATGAGACTAACATTACTATTATTGTTGTGGCTTAAGTTCCAAATCCAAAATTGAATACAAGTGTTAGGAATTATGTCGAAGCTTTGCTGCGTATGACAATTTCTCCTATGTTCCTCCTTTTGTTGCTTTTAACAATTGGTCTTCTCCCTTAGTTGTTGACCTATCTTGCCAAGACAAGGAAGCAACCCCATTGATCACTTTAGATTCATAGGAGAAAGCACATTTTCATTGGTTTGATGTAGCACCACATCTTATTCCACCCTTGGAGCATTTATATTCTTTAGATAGTGAGTTTTGGACGGATTCAACATTTACTCGATCGTGTTTGTGTCATGATATCCTAGAGATGTTAGGCAAAGCAATGATGCACATTAATCACCCATGGAAGGACTTGTCCAAAGTGAACCTAATGTTAATCATAGATGCGTATGATGGTGTACAAAAATTGTTTTCTGTATACTAATGTTAGCACATGTAATAGAGAAGGATTGTAAGTTAGTAGACTATTGTCTCCTTTTTAAGGATCGAGTAAAGGTTGAATAAAAAATTGAAGCTTTGAAGCATGAGATAACAACACTTAGAAAGGAAGATAAAGTTCTTGATGCTGACATAGATAGGATGATTAGCAAGATAGATGCTGGATCAGTTGTAGAGTAGGATCTTGGTCTCTAAAATTTTTTTATACTACTCCTTTATTTCCTTCTTTTTTTTTTTTTTTTGTTTGGCAATCTACAAGACAATTGTTGAGTAATACTATTTGATGATTTAGTTGATTAATTGCCTTAGCTTTATGACTTTCTTAATGGTTTCATGTGCTTATTTATTGTTTATTCTTGAACAACGACCAACATATTTGTTGTTAAGTAGCACATCTATAGAAGTTGTTTTGTAGGCTTGTAGGACCTTCGACACTCAATCCTCTTAAGGTATGATTCATATATGATGGTCTTATGAGTGATAGCAACTATTGCGTATGAATTACTCATATTTTTGCAAGTGGAGTTACTCTAATTCTAAGATTAATAGAAGGCGTTGCAGATGCTAAGCCTGCCATGAGACAGCTTCAATTCATCATAGTTAAGATCGCTTTGATCTGATGATTTGTAAGGTGCAGGAGGACAATTTGCTCACCGCGTACTTAGGAGGTGAACCCTTTACTTAAGTAATTGTAGCTACTATGAGAAGGTCGCTTTGACCTTCTACAGATGATGTTGCTTAAACCCCAAAATTTGCTTTAAGGCATTACCACTATTAAGCCTGTTGTAGGATCACTTCAATCTATACAGTTGAGATTGCTTCGTCCACATGATCAAGTGTTACAAAAGGGCATTATGCCTACTATGTGCTTAAGGATGAGCTATCTATTAAGCAATTATAGCTACCATGAGAGGGTCGCTTCAACCCTTCACAGATGAGGTTACTTCAAACTTAAAGTCTACATTAAGGTGTTATGGCCACCGAGCCTGCTGTTAGATCCCTTCAATTCAAACAGTTGAGATCACTTCAATCTTGTGATTAGCAAATAAAATAGCAAGAGTAAAGGGAATAAGGAAATAGAAACAATGTATGGGAAATTGCAACATTTTCATTAAGTCCTCAAAAAAGATTACAAATGGAATTTCTTGATGTATTGAAAATTAATGGAAGCAATAATTACATCAGTTCTAAGATTCTACAACTAGTAGTATCCACTATCATGAACTTCTTCCATTATGAAAGGACCTTCCCATTTTTATGTAAATTTCGAAGTTGGTGAACCTTTCCTTATGTGCTCTGCTACTTAGAGGACAACATCACCTTACCTAAAGGAGTACTTTCTCACTAAGTGATCATAGGCGACACTAAGCCTCTAAAGATAATTATCTAGAATATGTTTGGCCATGTCTCACCACTTGTCTAGTGCCTTTAAGTCCAACATACGAAGCATGTCAAGCTCTAATTCAGCATTTAGAGCCAATTGTGCTACGGGTACAAGGATTTCAACTAGTACTATAGCCTTCACTCCATATACTAATGAGAAAGGTGTTGCCCTTGTAAGTGTTCTTTTAGATGTATGATAGGCCCATTGTGCAAAGGGGAGCTTATCATGCCACTCTTTGTTATCATGCACCATTCAACTAAAGACTTTAATCAATGTTTTGTTCGTGGCTTTCACCTAGCTATTACCTTTTAGTTAATATGGCGTGGACTTAATGTAACTGATGCTATAAGACTCTAGTAGCTATTTAATGTACACATTGATGAATGGTATCCCATTGTTTGTCAATACGCACTTCGGTATTCTGAACCTACAAATGATATTTACCTTTATGAAAGCATCTTCTATTGGTCTAGTCACCTTCTTCAAAGGGATGGTGATAAACATTAAATTAGTTATATTTTATATTGTGATTTTTTATACTTTTTCCTTGAATTTTGAGTTTATTTGTCGAAAATAATACTTAATTGAGTAAAATATTATTTTCTATATTTTGAAACGATCTGCAGAAGAAAATAAGAATATAGAAATAAGTTTTACTCAACTCGAAGCTAAAATGAGTAAGTTATGAATGTTTAAAAATTGACACATTTGAACAACTTAACTCTATTGTTTGCAAGAAAATTTTGAGCGATTTTTAAGTAACCATAGCCAGTTACATAACCTAATGACACAACCATGTCCTTGGTCATGTCGTTCCTTATGTTGAGGAAAAAAAAGAAAAGAAGCATCCATAGCTTGTTACATGACCAGGGAATACGATCGTATTGCCGGTTGTATCCGTTGTAGCGACCCTTATTTTTCTTATCTCCTATATAAAGCTTCTTTAGGTTTTTATAAAGAGAACCTTTTGACAACTTTTAGAGAGCATTTCAAGATGAGAACACTCAAGAGAGCAAGGGACATCAAGACTTCAAGATTCAATTTTTATTTGATTTTATGAGTCACTCTTTTACCTTCCTTTGTTTCTACATTCAAGATTGTTACTTTATGATGTGTAGGGAGTAATCCTTTTATTTCTAAATCTTGAAATACCTAGATTTACTCATGTGATATGGATTTTTATTAGATCTAATTAATTCTTTATTTTCTTAATTGATTTAACTATGTGTGCTTAATTCTTTAAATTGTTATTTCCGTGGATAGTGATCTAAAATTTGATATCTTAGAAGAGAATCGAGAGATTTCTTGTAAGATTAGATCTAAATATAGTTGATAGAGAACATTTTAAGATTAGAGATAATTTGCAAAATCTTTTCAGAATCTTGATTTATATTATAGAGAATTTGTTGTGCAATAATGTAATCTTCGGTCATGTTATCAAAAAGAGATTCTAAAAGGTGATTTCAAGATTATGGTTAACTGACTTAAGAAAGTGATTAATTTTAATAGAGAATTTTCCTGATCAAGAAAGATTAAAGAAATTAGATTATTCTTAGAGAGGATCACATGTTAGATTTAAGGGAAAGAAAGATCTAGATAAGGGTTTCTGAATCTTGAATTAATTTACGCTTTGATCACTTTCTTGTTTAAGTTCTTGAATAATTCTTAATTAGTTGTTAAGTCATTAGTTGTTTCAATTTAATTTAGATCTTTTAAGTTACTTGAAATTTAATTTGCCGGTTAAATAATAGAGATCTAGCCAATATTAGTAATCAAAGTCTTTGAGGGATCAACATTCAAACTTAATTTACTTACTATAATTTGATAGGTACACTTACCTCATATCAAATGGCTTCCACCCACATTATGAAACACTTGGTACCTACCAATATCCATGTATACCCCTTACATGCTAGATGTATAGGCCCATGATAACATAAAAATATCATATATTTTGTATAGTAATTTTGCAATAATTTTGACTTTATTCTTGTTAATTTTGTGATAATTTGAGCCTAATTTGTTTATTTATCGTTTTCAAGGACTCTGGGAGTACTTTATGAAGATTTTAAGAATTCTTAGGCGATTTTGGGCATGCTAAAGTAAAAATACAGATAATGGAGTGAAGCAAAGAAATTTCAAGCGAAAACGATGGTCCAAAAGAGACCATGATTGAGGACCATGCCCGTTGTCTCCTATGATCCTTTCATCATGAAATTCTATTTTGAAGTTTTAAGTAAAAAACATGACCACAGTCAGCTACTATGGTCGTTTACTATAGGTGAGAAGAAATTGCAATTTCTAATCTTCTATTTTTGTTAGGTTCTCACTGTAATCTTATGGCCATCTATTATAAATAGATTGTTTACCCTAAGGTTACGGGGGAGAGCCTCTTGAGCAGTTGTTAGGATTTAGAATTACAAAAGGATTTCCTTATCTTATTTCTTCTTTCCTTTTCTTCTATGTTTTTATTTCATCAACTTAGTAAATCGTTTTAAACCTTATGTTCAAAGGTTGATCCTTATTTATGAATTTCAATCTATGATTTTACTTTCTTTGATCTAGTTATACCACTTTTATTGTTTTTGGATTAATATTACCTGGGGTCTTAATTTAACATCCGAGTTTGCTACAGAACTGTGAGGCTTACTGTAAACAAACAAATGTAATTAAAAGAGATTAAGTACGCTAAGAGATAAGGTGTTTAATCTTTCTGGATTAGGGGACCTAATCACATGATTAATGGGCTTCATGTGATCTGGGAACACTTTATTTAGAAGCAATTTGAATAAAGAGGGTTCCAGGGTTATGAATTAGCTAGAGTCATGAGTCTAGCTAATTCAGAATTTGATTTCCATTAGAATAGGACTAGGAATCTCCATGGTCTAATACAGTAATTGAGATTAAATGATCCCTTAGAACAAGGTAGTAAACAACAATTAAGATTTACTAAAGGAAATATTTTCTTTATTTATTAATTGATGTTAGTTTTTATTTAATTCTTTAGTTGTTTAATTATTTTGTTATCCAATTATTAGTTAATTATCTTTATTTAATTTCTTTATCTTTAATTCAATATCTCATTTTATAGTGATCTTTATTTTTATCCTTAGATTATTTTATTAAATCTTCTATTGTTATAAGTTGGATAATTGAATAATTTAAAAGGGTACGATTGCTAAAAATAATTAGATATACTCATATAACTGGTTCCTTATGGGATTAACACTCGGACTCAAAATCTATTTTAGTCTATACTATAACTTGAGTAGGTGCACTTGCCTAATAAAGCAGTATACACCCCATTAGCCTAATTAGATCAAATGCCTAAGGGTGAAATGGCTAGAGGGTTATTAGGCTATGAAGCTCTGTTGTTAGGTCATAGATTGCATTACCATAGAGATGACACGGAAGACACCTTTTTGCAAAATTGGAGCAATCAATCTCCATAGTTGGCTAGTAATACCCTTTATCGAGGAGTTAGTAATACAACTTCCTTTCGCCTTGATGTTCACTACAAGCCCCTAAGTGGAGAGTTTGTTCAAGATTACTTTTGTCTCAAATGGTGCTATACATCTAAGAGGTTTCTTTGATAAGAGATTTGATACAACTCATCACCTTACTATATGCATTTCTTCATTTTTGTGTGATCATTCTAGCATCTCTATTATTAGTGGGAAGGATATTATTCTTCAAGAAGTTGATGTATGGGCATCGTTAATCTCCAACTACTATTGTAAACTTGCATTCTACCTGATCAAGCATCAAATAACATTTCAAGCATTCAATTTGTAGTTGGGATGCTTCTTTGGACATTGAAGGCCAATAATACCTTACATACTGGATTCAATAGTATAGAGGTGGCCCTTCCTCACCACATCATGTATCATGAAACTCTTAAAGCTTTGATTAAGTTTCTTCCATATAAATGTAACAAGCCAAAAATGCCCTTAGAGTTCTTGTAATATAAAGAGCCATGGATGTAGATGAAATATTTCAATGTGGTCATGGAGGTTGCTTTAGGGCTAGGCAATTGCATCTTAATAAGAGTGCGCTAGTCGTCTTGCAAAAAATTATCTTCCTTAATCAATTGTAAGGTGATGTAGGAAACAATCCTTTTAATAATTTGGATGCTCAATTTAGTGTTTGTATCCTACATCAGGACGTTGGATGCTAATGTTGCTAGTGCATCAACAAAGTTACTTATGAATTGTTTGGCACTCTCATATCTTACTTATTGGAATTTGGTGACTATGGATTGCACTGCTACTCTATAAGGGGCTAATGTAGGTTCCTTTAACTCGAACTCCCTATTAGCTTATTTAACACTAAGGTTCAAGTTGCCTTTGACAAATAAGTGGTATACGCCTACTTGTTGATCGGAAAGGAGCCCAAGTAGTAAGGCTTCATATTCAGCCTCATTATTTGTACATCGAAAGTTGAATTTGTAGGCTAATGAGACCTCTTGTCCATTTAGAGTTGTTAACATAACTCAAACTCCCCATCCGGTATTGCTAAATGATCCGTCAAACTATAATGATCGTTCTCCATTCGCTTCTACCATGAAGTAGTCCTGATGGAAATCTCTAAGAATGCTCTCCAAAATTTTCTCTTCATTGGTGCAAAGAAATTAAGCTAAAAGTTTAGTTAGTTCTTGAAATTTGATTGCTTTTGGAGTTGATACAATGATCTCAAATTCTCTAAGAAGTAATGCCTACTTAATAATTTATCCTGACAATACTGGTCAAGACAACAAATACTCGATGGGGTCGGATCTTATCATCAAGGTAATCTTATGTGCTAAGAAGTAGAGCTGTAACTTCTGAGTAGTAAATAGTAACACAAGATAGTGTTATCATGTGTCGAATACTTAATTTCACTACCCTGAAGAGTCTGACTCAGATAATATACTAAGTGCTCATCACCCTTTACTTCTTCCACCAATAAGGGGCAATGGACTTATTTGTTGATGTTAAATAGTTAATTATTAGTGCTTCTTTGATTGGCATCATCATGGTCTATGGAGAGCTTAATATTCCCTTGATTCTTTGGAATAACTTCTCTTGTATTAGACCCTACTCAAACGATATAACTTTCTTCGTTGTTTGACTTAGTAGGATAGATATTTCAACAAGTGCTAGGATGAATTGCTGTATGTAGGAAACCTTACCTATGAATCCCTTTAATTCTGTTTGATTTTTAGGGGGCGACATGGATTGGATTGCTTGAACATTAGATGGTATGACATCAATTCTTTTTCAATGTACCATAAACCTGATCATGGTTCAAAATACACAATTTTCACAACTTTGAAACCTGCATTTTTGCATATATGTGGCAAAAACTAGTTAATTTTATATAAGATAGGAGTTTATGTACAAAATGGACCAACTTCAGTAAATTGCTATAAAAAAGATTGAATTTAGATCAATTTTATTAATTTTATAACCTACGTGCAGGTGTACGATGACTACCATAATCTTGTTAGCCCCTTACTTTCAATTAGGAAGGGTAAAATAAATGGACTCAAGGAATATGGCCTAATGATCGATCGGTATCCTTGTTACTAACTGATCAGTATGTCCTAAAGCATTAGGGTTATATCGTTTGATTAGGCAATCGATTGGAAGAGAGGATGGTATGATGAATAGAAAGTGCAAGGATGGAATCACTCATAGAGATCAATCACTACCATCTACACTAATCGATTGGCAAAAGGAATTAGGTTTAGGGTTTTTTTGACATAAAACCCTAATCCACTATACGCCGCGCTTCATAAAACAAGAAGGTAACCCAAGGCTAATACATGTCTACCGATTGATGGGTAACACTTCTCATCGATTGATCGATAGCTCAATTCTATAATACTAGAAATTGCACTAGAAATTGTGAGCCACGATTAGGTATTTTCTAGGTTTTAGTCTAGTTTTGCATGTTCATTGCTTTTTATACTGTTTCTTGACCTTGTTCATCATATTTAGCACTTGTTTTTAAGATTTTGATGCACATTTGAGTTAGATTAAAGAGTAATATTATCTTATTTCCATTTAATCACTTGTTCTTGTATTGTTATCATGTTGCTTTGTTTAATTATGGAGTTTACTATAATTTCAATGAATGTTCTTGTTGTTATCTTTAGTACCATGAGTAGTTAGAGTAGTTTTTGTAAGTTTGTTACAATGTGGAAGGTAGAGGAGGTGGAATGTTGTAGTTGTGATATAGGTTTGTATATTTAGTTGGGATTTTGATGTTTAATATACTATTTAAACTTGTAGAGGTGCTGGAAATCGATCGTTTTAATAGGGTTTTCTTGTAACTATGAGACCGAGAGGAGATTAGTTCTAACAAATCCTTTGAGAGTGAATGGGCTTGCATGATTATGAGATCAAGAGGAGATTAGTGATGTAATTTCCAAATAAGTTAACAAGTTTGTAAAGCGTTGATGAATGGAACCTTATTTATATGAGTCTGAGAGGAGATTAGGTATAGCTTATTGAATGCACACCACTTTATGCGATTTTAGTGAATTAGGATAGGCTATGAGACCAAAAGGAGATTGATCCCTTAATTTGTAAAACTAGAATACTTTATTCGTGATAGAAGTTAAGTAATTGGCTAATTGTGAAGGAAAATGAGATGCCTCGTGATTTCACTTAGTCATTCTAAACGAGTAATTAGGGCATACGTGAAAGTAGGCTAATTAGAAAGATATTTTATGTGTAAGTCCTTTGTGCTAGTTGAGGATACCTCGTAGGTCAAGATTATAAAAATATAATAAAACAATAGTATTATATATAAAAATAGTTAATTTTACTAAATTATATTATATTGTAATTTATCTGCCATAAACGAATAATTTAGTGATAAAAATCAACCAAACTTTATAGATAAATTATTTGGGTACTAAAATAATAAAATAATATATAAACATAGTACGTGTACCTCGAGAGTGATTATTATATATAATTATATACCTAAAATTTTTTAGAATACCCAAAAATAAATATAATTAACTAAAAATTTATAAGAAAATGATTTAAAAAATTGATATAAAATCACCAAACTACCAAATGTATAAGGATTTAGGTGTAGTAGATGAAGCAGAACAAATATTAGTTATTTAAGTTGGCATTAATACACTTATCAAATGAAAAATAAAGGGCATATAACCTTTTAAGAGAGAGAAAAACCCTCATTAGACACTACCTAATGTGGAAGTTATCAACATGTGCTCTTTGGAGCTTCTTGAATGAGTAAGGAATCTAGGAAAAATGCAAGGAATTGAAGTATAGTAAAGAGAAAACTCAAGGAAATTAAGAACTAAAACTATGCAAACTAAGTGGAAATGGATAGTACGGGTCTAAAGGTGTATTGGGTACAAACCACCACCACCATCGGCCAATAGTAGGGGTAGCGCTTGGGTAGGTCGACACAATGGTGATGGAAGGTGATAACCAGACGGCCATTTTTCGGTAAGTGTTAAATCTAACTCAATTTTTCCAAAATTAGTAAAAATACCAAATCAATTCCAAGAATTTCAAAAAAAAAATATTTTAGCATATTTTTATATGTATTTCTTAAGAAAAATATCATATTATAAGATTTTTAAATGAGTATATGATCTCCTTAAGAAAGAGCTTAAAATTGAGTAATTTTCGAAGTTGTTTTAAATAACTCTAATGTTGTTGTTTTGAAGTTAAATTGTTTTTTTTTTTTTGGAACATCTTCATATTGCATGGAAGGTTTTTGGCCAAAAATATTTTTTATGATTTTTAAGGAATTTTGAGCTTATAAATTTGATGAAAAGTGCCCTTTTGGGGAAATTTTGTGCAATTACCCTTGTGGAAAACAATGCATAACAGTTCTAGAGTTTTATTGTATTATATGTCACTGTAAAGAGTGATTTGGAGTTGGTTAAATTGATTGAGATTTGCGAATATGCACAAATTAGTAGTTATGGTCTACATGCATATGATGATTTGGAAGTATAGGCGATATGGTGATTATGGGGATGATGAACCTATTATGTGATCATGTTTAATCATGCTTGCAAATTGGAATAAGATGCTAGAGTGAGTCGCTTAGAGCAAACGTGTAAATTGAATATATTCAAAGGGTTTTTCAAAAGGTTGATCTGTTCAAAAGGTTCTTTCGGAGGTTGATCTGGTAAAAGAATGACCTCAATTCTTAGTTTAGATACTTAATTAGAGGGCTAGATGGTGAAAAAAAAAAACTTAGAGGAAATGTGTTAAAGCCTCGTCTAAGAAGTTGTTTGGTAAAAAGAGCATAATTGTAATGACTTTAGAGACATGTTCAAACAGTTGATTGATAGAAGGATTTCGACTATAAATATGTTGGAGCCACGTTTTGGAAGGTATTTGATGAAAGAAATGTGGTTGCCAAGATTTCAGAGACATATTCAGAGGGTTGGCTTATTTAGAAGGTCTAGGTGAAACTACTTCAAAGACATTTTTAGAGGGTTGGTCTATAAAGAGAAGGACTTAATCTTTAGTTCAGAGAGTTAATCAAAAGGTTAGCTCGTGAAAAATAACTTAATTATAGCTACCTCATAGACTTGTTCAAGAAGTTATGTGATAAGAAAATGTAATTGAAATGGCTTAAGGGAGTCAATCCAAGGATTGATTCGTGAGGAATGCTTAGAGGAAATGACTTATGAGACTTGTTCAAAGAGTTATTTGGAGTAAGGAATATAATTGAGATAACTTCAAAGACTTGGTTGGAAGGTTAATTGTTTAAAGACACTCATTCAAAGACATCATCAGAAGATTCTGAAACTAAAATCAGGTATTAGGCAAGCTTCAAAACCTTATTCGAAGATTTTAGTAGCAAGATAAAACTCAACATAAAACTTACACCACTTACTAAAGATAAGTCACAACCATACTTAAATTATTAAAATTAACTTATTTACTTTATATTTATTAAAACTAAAGTGATTGTAATGAATATTTAGGGGTGAATTGAAGCAAATGAGACCAACCATTAGGATAGTCAAGCGTCACATGTATAGGTAAGTGGAATCAGTGCTTCACTGCACTTCGAAGTATTGTTTAAGAATACTTAGAGAACTTAGTTTGTGTCTTATTTATGGTTGTAGATTAGTTGCTTGTGTGTATGCAATGTGTGTGCTTGAATATTGTTCTGCTATTTGGAGTGCTAGATTTTATGTATTGGTTGGCTTTTGATGTTGCTTAATTGAACTATCTAAAATTGCTTGATCACTTTAAAAGAAAACTAACTCAAACTCGGTTTAACTTCTAACCAAATATGCATTCCAATCTACTAGGGGAAACAACTAGGATTTTCGAGCCAAACATGGACCCATCAATGAGGATAACTGAAATAGCCCTTTTTCCACCCTTAGTCGAACTAAGTGACATAAGACAAGGTCACGATAAGGTTGGGGACCGTGGTTCAAAGCGAAGTCCATTCTCTATTACATAATCCCCAGTTTAGTTCTGATTCATGTATGAGATGTCAAACATATAAACTTTGACTAAAGCGAGTGCAATTTCTCTATTCTCATGATAAACCAAATAACGCCATGCCATTGTATTTGCTTATACATGCATAGCATCTAATTAAACTTATTTGAAAACCTTAGTTGCTCAATGTTAGATGAGTACCATTGTCTCCGTCCAACTTATTGAGTAAGTTGTCGCTCATTCATTTATAGTTGTTTTGTAGGTTACCTAGTAAATTCACCAGTACTTCTTTAAGTCCTAGAAGATTAAAGAATAGGGTTGTGGAGTGAGTTTCAAGACAATCTAGCTGGATTTCTATTATATATATCAACTTTACTAACTTATAGGGAAAATAATAGGGTCTCCTTAGGTAACCTTCTAGTTTCCAACTAATGATATTTCCTCCATGCTCTATAAACCTATGGATTTTAATAAATTTTTAGTACTCGCCTTATCTTTTCATATCAATGTATTTCTTGAAACTTTTTATGAAATTTGAGAGTTTATTCTTCATGATTTATAAATTTGATTATTCTTAGACATTTAAACCGCAAAGTTATTCTCAAAAGCTATTTTGAAAAGTTACACCATAGGTCGATATCAATCAGATATTGAATTGAACTCTTTAAAGTAGTAGAGTGGTGAATGCCTTATGTAAACTATACCTATGTTAGCAGTTAAGGTGGCTAGCTTCTAGCTTAGGTTAGTTTATACAACGAGGTTGTTACGACTCCCTGATTTGGGGCATCACAGTTTTAGGTGATATCAAAACATGGTTCTCGACCATCCGCTTAAAGTATGAACCTTCTAAGCTAACTTTGAGCCATCATAATTGAAATGAATGAGAATACTTTTTAGGGAAAGTAAGTGGGACATAAAAAATTTAAACTTATAAGGTTTTATGTAAGTTATATACATCTATAAAATCGTATAAAAAATAAGGCAGTAACAAGTCATAGGTAGTGATAATCTAACTTAGGTCGTGCTTACTTTCAAATTTTAAATCATTGACTTATTTATGCTTTGTGACAATAATAGATGGTGAAGAGCTTAGGGGTTATAAGGTTAAATTGTATGAATTGTTTTGAGATAGACTGATTGAGTAATATTTTATGTTATTGGTGAAATTACATGATATGTATATATAAATATATATATAGAATTATGTGAAAGAGGTTGGGATGATTAAAAGTATTGGAAAATGATTAGGGAGTTATACTACTATTGCTATTTAGAGAAAAGATGCTTGTTGAGTAAGGAGGCTATGTTGTAATTGTATTAACAATGCAATTTTCTATGATTAAAGAGCTGAGAAGAAACTATTGTAGAAGCTATAACTAGGTGATAATAAAAGTAATCTAAAATTTCAAGGATTTCCTCATTATATCATTATGTGGTTTTGTAAGTTTCCATTTGGAGAACGTTGGTATAGAAAACTTGCTTTGATAAATTTGAATTCTCATTTAAATTATAAGAAAAGCCCCCTGTAGTACTTTAAAAAAGTAAGGACAATTGATTAGAAATCAAATGAAGGTTTCAAAGAAGTTTATGAGAATCCTTTAGATGTTGTAATAACCTAAGTTGAGAATTAATAGAGGGAAATAGTAGGATATACAAATTTAGAAGTGTAAAATAGAGGAGAAAGTAGAACCTTAGGCAGAAATCATTTATGAGACTTAAAGTAGTAGGTTGTCTAGGAATTAAAGAGGTAAATTATAAAATGGAACTTAACAAGGAAAATATGGAGGATGATAAAGAAGTGTAACAAATCGTAATGTTTTGGATCCCGAAATAGGCAATAATCAGTTCTTATTTCAACTTAGAGATAGTGATGTGCATGTGAACATGCATGAAAATAAACTTCTATTAGATAAATGTAATAATTTCTAAAGAGTTCGGCAGTTGGTAGGTTAATAATTAATTAGATTTTGAAATAACTTTTGGTGATTAAATTTTTTATGATAAAACCATGGATTAGGAACCTAATTAGTCTTAACATGTAGTGATTATAATTTTCATAATGGGCTCTTGTTATTTGGTGAACTTTGTATTGACTAGAACGTTTTGACTCTTCTAATAACATCAATATGATCTTATATATATAGTTAATTGCAGTAGTAATTGGAAATAGAGAATTTGGAAGATAAATATGTGATCTTTCAACAGGTACCTATGGAAGTTTCTATGTGGTTCCAAATGTGTGAGACTTTAACTATGACATGATTTTTCTTTGGAATAAAGTTAGGTTTTGATGCAAATTTTTGGGGTAAAGTTTAGATTCTAAGGTATTAAAAATTCTTTTAATGATATAAACATGATTCTGTATGTGATTAATAGAAGTTGTAGTTAGAATCAATGAGTTTGAGAAGAGAATATGTGATCTCTTAATATGTATGAAAGTTTATATGCAAAATCTTGTAAGGTAAAAAATTAGCATGTTAATGAAAATCTCCTTTAATGCCAAGTTAAGTTCTAAAGTTCACTTTTCTAAGGTAAGATCAGATTCTAACATGTATTTATGGAATCATAAGCTAAGATTTGGAAATATTAGATCTATGTGAACTTAAAAGTACTTTGAGATGAATGTATAAGAATCTACACAAGCAAGTTGAGCACTAGAAAGTAGAAATTTGAAGGATTAACATAATGGTGATGGAAGGTGGTAGCCAGATGGCCACTTTTCGATAAGTTTCAAATTTAACTTGATTTTTCTAAAATTAGTAAAAATACTAAATCAATTCCTAAAATTTTGAAAAAAAAATTATTTTGGTAGATTTTTATACGCTATTTTCAAGAAAAATATCAAATTATAAAATTTTTAAACGAATATATGACCTCCTTAAAAAATCTCCTAAAACCAAATAATTTTCAAAGTTATTTTAAATAACTCTAATGTTGTTGTTTTGAAGCCAAATTTTTTCTGTAACATCCTCATAGTACACAAAAGGGTTACATGGAAGGTTTATGACCAAAAATATTTTCTATGATTTTTAACTTTAAATTTGATGAAAAATGCCCCTTTTTGGAAATTTCGTATAATTACCCTTGTGGAAAACAACATATAACAATTTTGAAGTTTGATTGTATTATGTGTCACTGTAGAGAGTGATATGAAGTTAGTTGAATTGAATGAGATTTGAGGATATGCACAAATCATTGGTTATGCTCTACATGCATTAATGTGAAAATATGAGGATTTGAAAGTTTAGGTGACATAATGATTATGAGGATGATGAACCCAATGTATGATCATGTTTAATCATGCTTGTAAATTGGAATAAGATGCTAGAGTGAGTCGTGTAGAGCAAACATATAAATTGAATTTGTTCAAAGGGTTTTTTCAAAAGGTTGATTTGTTCAAAGAGTTCTTTTGAGGGTTGATCTATTAAAAAAATGACTCAAATACTTGACTAGAGGGTTAGATGGTGATAAAAAAAATCTTAGCAATAACCATGTTAGAGCCTTATTTGAGAAGTTATTTAGTAAAAGGAGCATGATTGTAATGACTTTAGAGACATGTTTAAACAATTAATTGATGGAAGGATTTCAACTATAAATACGTTAGAGCTACATTTAAGAAGGCATTTGATGAAAGAAGCATGGTTGCAAGGATTTTGGAAATATATTTAGAGGGTAGCTAATTTAGAAGGTTTAAGTGAAGTCACTTTAGAGATATCTTTAGAGAGTTGGTTTGTAAAAAGGAAGACTTAATCTTTAGTTCAGAGAGTTGATCAAAAGGTTGGCTAATAGAAAAGAACTTAATTATACCATATCATAGACTTGTTCAGGAAGTTATGTAATAAGGAAAATGTAATTGAATTAACTTTGGGGACTCGATACTAGGATTGATTAGTGAGAAATGCTTACAAAAAATGAATTCAGAGGCTTGTTTAAAGAGTTGATTAGAGCAAGGAGTATAATTAGGATAACTTTAAAGACTTAATCAAAAGGCTACTTGTTTAAAGACACTCATTCAAAGACTTCATCAAAAGGTTTTGAGACTGAAACCTAGTATTAGGTAACCTTCAGAACCTTGTTCGAAGACTTCAATAATAAGATAGAACTCAAAAAATTTACGCCACTTGCTATATATAAGTCATGACTATACTTAAATTATTAAAATTAACTCATTTACTTTATATTTAGTAAAACTAAAATGATTGTAATAAATATTTAGGGGTAAAATGAAGCAAATGAGACTAACCATCAAACTGTGAAGCATCACATGTCCAAGTAAGTGGGATCAGTACTCTACCGCACTTTAAAGTATTGTTTGAGAATACTTAGAGGCTTTAATATGTGTCTTGTTTGTGGTTGTAAATTAGTTGTTTATATGTATGAAATGTATGTGCTTGAATATTGTTCTGCTATTTAGAATGATAGACTTTATGTATTTGTTGCCTTCTAATGTTGCTTGATTGAACTGTCTAAAATTACTTGATCCCTCTGAAAGCAAACTAACTCAAACTCGACTTAACTTCTAACTGGATATGCATTGTAACCTACTAAGGAAAATGACTATGATTCCCAGGCCAAACACGTACCCTTTAATGAGGATAATTGAAATGGACCTTTCCCCACTGTTAGTCGAATTATGTGACATAAGAAGAGGTCGTAGCAGGGTTAGGGAATGTAGTTTGAAGTATAGTCTCAAGTGATACGTGTTCTCCATTGTACAAGCCCTAATTTGGTTCCAATTCGTTTGTGAGATGTCAAACTCCTTAAACTTGATTAAAGTGAAAGTAATTTCTCTAATTTCACGACAGATCAAATTACGTTGTACGATGGAATTTGCTTATACATGCAAAGCATCTAACTAAACTTGCTTGAAAACCTTGTTTGCTTAATGTCAAATGTGTACTATTGTCTTTTTCCCACTTACTGAACAAGTCGTCGTTAATTCCCCTATAGCTATTTTGTAAGTTTCTCAATAGATTCACTAGTACTACTCCAAGTGCCAAAAGATTAGACAATGGGGTTAGGGAATGAGTTTTAAGACAATTTGGCTAGATTTTTATTATATATATCGACTTTACTAGCTTATAGGGAAACTAATAGGGTCTCCTTAGGTGACCCTCTAGTTTCTAGCTAATGATATTTCCTCCATACTTTGTAGAACTTGTAGATTTTAATAAATTTGTAGTAGTCACTTTATCTTTTTGTATCAACGTTTTTCTTGAAATTTTTTATGAAATTCGAGATTTTGTTCTTCATATGATTTATAAAATTGATTATTCTTAGACATTTAAACTGCAAAGTTATTCTCAAAAGCTATTTTGAAAAGTTACACCATAAGTTGATATCAATCAGATATTGAATTGGACACTTTAAAGTAATAGAGTAATGAATGCCTTTTGTAAACTATACTTATGTTAGCAGCTAAGGTAGCTAGTTTATAGCTTAGGTTGGTTTATACAACGGGGTTGTTACAACTCCCTGGTTTGGGGCGTGATATTACTTAGGATTAAACTCAAGTGAATTCATTCAAAACCCAATTAAAAACCATCCTTAATATCGTAGTGGCATAACTTCACCATCACATCTGAAACATGTCACGAGCCCACACCTTTTTGTATTTGAGCTAATTGTTAACCTTTCTTCATGATTTTTCGCTTCTAATTACAATTCATCACTTTTTAATCTTCTCACCTAAATTAGAGAAATAAGTTAGGATCTAGTATTTAGGCAGATCCCTTTTCCTTAAGTAATTAGACTTGGTGATTGCTCACTAATATTATTACTATAGATGATTTTCCATACTGATCAGTTAAGAGATGACATTGTTTTGAAAATTTTCATTTATAAAATATGTCTTAAAATTATCAGTACACCGTATTATTAGATAAACCAAGGACTTTGAGGCTAGGCCTTAGTGTAGTTATAATGTAGTTGGTAGCTTAATTTAGTCTCTATTAATTTTGAGTAGTTTAGTTATTAAAGTTTTGATCTTTATCTATTTTCCTATTCAATTGAGTTGATCTTAATATTTTCTTGTTAATTTAAGTTGATTTGACAATAAAGCTTGAAACTTTGCTATTAAATTTGTTTGAAAAGTGTTGAATTTCTCCTTAGTGTACAGCTAGGAACAGTGTTGTTTATAATTTTGCAAATTATAGTATAGACGTTTAGTTGGATTGAAAAATGAGTAAAGTTAAGAATTGTTGATTTGTACACAAAGAGGGGTGAGAAAATCGATAGAGGAATTTGACCTTAAGATAAAGCGAACATTTCACCATAGGATTAGGGAAAGGATGAGAGAAGAGTTAAGAGTAATGGAAAATCAGCTAGGACCCTTTATTGGAGGAGATAGAAATGGAGTTAATGGGAATAGAAATAATGGACACAAAGGTAATGGAAATGGAAATGGTAATATTTGAGCCTTATGGGAATATTGTGTTCCAAATTCAAATGAAGTTACGCTACCTATCACTTGACTAACTATTTAAGTAAATAATTTTGAACATAAACTTACCTTAATTCAGATGATGCAACTTAACCAATTTGGTGGATCACCCTTTGAGGAACCCCACTAACATCTTTAGAATTTTTTGCAATTATGTGCCACAATGAAAACAAATGAGGTATCCAATGATGTGATCTGCTTGAGGTTATTTCCATTTTCATTAAGCGATAAGGTTAGAAGTTGGTTAAACTCCTAACCACCCAATTCTATCACTACATGGTATGACCTAGTTCAAAAGTTTCTGTCTTGTTTCTTCCTATTGGGTAAAACGATGAAAATGAGAAATGATATCACCATATTCAGACAATTCGATGGGGAGTTGTTAAGGAAGTGTCCTTATCATGGTTTACCTATGTGGAGTATTATGAATACTTTTAATATTGGTCTAGGAAGCTAATTGAGGATAATGGTCAATACTACTACTAAGGGAAGTATAATGAACAAAAGTTTTGAAGAGACATGAAATGTTTGAACAAATGGCATCATATGCTCATGGTTGACATTTTGAGAGAGCTCAACCAAAGAAGGTAAGGGGTTTAAGTGCAAAAGAAGAATTAAGTTGATTTAGAGAGCAAGTGGCCTCACTTATTGCTCAACTCCCTCAGATAGAAAAAGCTAAACAACTCGACACCTCCAGCAGTTGCAAGCAACCTTATGAATATTATTGTGTATGTGATGAAGTAGGGCATTTGAGTACAAATTGTCAAGTTAGAAACCCCTTTGCCCCACCAAGAGATAGATAGGAGGAATAAGTTAACATAGTGGGGAATTTTAATCAAGGGTAGAGAAATTATAACCTTTACTCAAACACCTACAACCCAAGCTGGACAGACTATCCTAATTTATCGTGGAGAGGTAATCTAGGAGGAGGAGGAGGATTTAACAAGGGTTTTCAAGGACTTAGGATACAGGTTGGTCAAGGCCAGTCGTTACCTCTACTTGTATTGGCACAAATTCAAACGGAGAATCTTTGAAGCAAGCGTTGAGAAAATTTTATTCAAAAGTGTGATATGGAAATGAATGCTCAAGAGGCTACTTTGCAAGAGATACACAAATAGATGGTTCAATACTATGAGAACATGAACAAGAGACTCTTAGGATAGCTACCTAGTAACACTAAGCAAAACCAGAGAGATCAGGCTGGGACATCTAGTAGAAATGGTAGGGAAGCTAGTATAAGAGAAAAAGAGTTATGCTTTAATGGGAAGCAAATGTTTGAAGTAAAGTAGTTAAGGCTAGAGGACCTTGTTGAGGAACAAGTTGAACCCTAGTGAAGAAGAGATGTTTACACCATCAAAGGAAGAGTTAATAACTAAACTTAAAGGGGATCTTGATAATGAAGTGGATGAGGACTTTGAAGAAGAGAAAATTAAAGAAGAAGCACCTAGTGATGATGATGTATACAACTTGGAGACAAATAGAATGACAGAAATTAGTGAAGAAGGGGATTCGAGTAAAAGAGGAACTTGAGGAGGATCTTGGTGAATGTGAAAACTAAAAAGTGATGAACCTAAAGAAGATCATCTTTAAGAAGACAAGAAAGAGGATCTTGACAAGTCTAAATCTAGAAAAGAGAGTGAAGTGAGTCCAAAGGAGAAACATAATGTTGATGAGTACAAAATCGTAGACATGCTACTTAAAGAGAAGGCTGCTAGTGGTTTCTAGTTTATATACGAATTGGAGGATCCAGGGAGATTCACCATGCCATGTACTATATTAGATAAGTTTTTCGCAAAGGTTCTTTTAGATACAAGTGCATAAGATGATTTTATATCAGGAAAAACTATGTAGGAATTAGGACTAGAGAGTTTCATGAAGGGAAGCCAGTATTATATATGAACCATCAATTGAGGTTGGACCACACCTTTAAGAGAACTCCACTTCATACCATTAGTTTCAAACCATGTGACTTCTCGATTGACTTCATTGTAATGGATATGAATGTTGAAGATCAACCCTTAGTTTTTGAAAGATCGTTCTTAGTGACTCTAGAGCTATATTAGATACAAAATAGAGGGTAATTATCCTAGAAAGTCAAGAAAGGAAAGTGATGCTTTAAGCCAAGCAATGAATTCAACAATTAAAGGAAGGGCAACAAAAGTTGGATCAAGAAAAAGAATTCAAGAAAGGTAATTGTATGAGAAAAAGCAGAATTCACAAGTAAGGAGAGTTGAGCATGAGTTAGGGAGCTAAATGATTTAAGCCCTATAGGATGTATGAGGACCCATCATGGAGTAACACTAAAAAGCCAGGCTGAAGGCTTAAAAACAAGTACTTAGTGGGAGGTATCCTGACCCATCATCTTTTCTTGTCTTCTATTTATTTAGTATATGAGTATTTTTAATTTCAAAATCTTTTTAGTTAATGCCTCTTTTATGTTATGCAAGCACAAGTGAATAAATAAAGGAAAGGGAGAATCCATTAATTGAGACACACCGTCGACAAATTCAAAAGGGAATAGAGAAATCATAACATACCAAGAAACCAGTGGAGTCCTATTCTAACCTTTTATTTTCTTTTACCCTTTAAGAACGTATGAGCTGAATTACTAAAAATATTTCTTAAACTTAAAGTTGGGGTGGAATAGTTAGACATAGACATTTAAATTTTGTTGTTCTAATTGGGCTTTAATGACTTACTTGAATTCATGCTAATTTATCCCTTTCGTCCACCTATAAGATAGTTTCTTTCTAAAAAGTTGGATCTATTTTCCATGATGCTCTATGCATCTAAATTTAAGTAGGTTATCGCTTGTAAAGTTTGCATTAAAGAAAGTAAGAGGAAGTGATTAGGACCTTATTTTGAAAGAATTCCCTTATGAATAAGTCATGAATACTTCTCAAAACTTTGTAATCAAGTCATGGCATCTTTACTTTGTTTAGTTATATTCAATTTAGGTAAGGTTTAGAGGTTTAAAGTTAGGCAAACGTTTTGGTTAGGTGTTAGGTTTTTATGTTTCCAAAAGTTGACTTGTATATATACAACATTCTCTTAAGGAATTGAGTGATCTATTAATGTTGTGTGAACTAAAGTGGGTACGTAAGTACTTTTGGGGCAATCGTTAAAAAATAAAAAAAAAAACTTTTTTTCCCTTTCCTTAGAAATTTGTAAGAAAAAATTATTTTTGATTACATTTTGTCAACTTAAGTATATTTTTAATATTTTTAGAAAAATTATAAAAAATAAAGCTCATTAATTTTTTTTTTTATTTTTACATGGTAACTTAGTCTTAATAGGTTAGCCCTTGAACCCAGTTTTCTAGTTCAATTTTCCAAAAATTAATTTTTTTAGAATATTCATAGATTAGTAGTCAAATTAGGGTTTTCCCACTTGAAAACCCTAATATTATTTTATTTTTACCAGTTGAACTGGTTGGCAACTCCATTTTTTTAAAATAAAATTTCTTTCTTTTCCTTCATTTAATGTCGAGTAATTTATATTAAGTGAGTTGGGCTTAATATATGTTAAATTAAGGAAATTAAAATAAGACTCGACAAAATCGGTGACTCCACTAAGGATGCCTAGTGGGCTAGCTATGTAAAAATTAAAAATTAACTAATGGGTTTTTGTATTTTTTTTTTTTATTGTATTATAGTTGTACTGACTAAGTTTTTAATAATACAGGCCCTAAAAAAAAAGCCTGGCTTTATTTTGTAATAATCATCTACATATTTAGATATGGTTGGACCTAGGCCACCTTAGGAACTGAGGACGAGCCACCATTATGTAACCTTCAGGTCGCTGAGGTCTTTACCCCCGCCTAGCAGTAATAGACGAGCCTACTCAAGCTTCGATGTAGCCTATTAGGCTTCTCTCCGTAAAGTCTTGGAGCTAAGAGCTTAAGACCCATAGACCCCACCCTTTTGCATCATTCTTTTCAAAAAAGGGGTAGTTATTTTTAAAATTATAGGAAAAGCCTAATTTAATCCGCGGTCAGTTTATCATCCATTTTCAATTAGAAAAATTAATAACCTTTATATATAAGTATACACGAGCTTCATTTTTTTTAAATCTTATTTTGAATATGCTTATATACAAGGGTGCTCTTTAATCGTGGATTTATCATACTCCCTATAGTTTATTAATGACCAACCTCATTATTTTGCATGCGTGTATAGTATATTGCATCGCATGCATGTATAGTATATTGCATCACATTTATTTTGCATAGTTTTTCTATATACTATCTTTTGTAATATATGTGCATCTTGTAGGTTTTGTTTTATTTCATCAGTAATAGGTTGTGTAACATAACATTTAACATAAAATGCTCAAAATCATTAGTATTCCCCCTGTGCCAATGTTAAAAAAAAAAAAAAAAAACTTCTATATCAACTTATAATTTTTTTTTTTTTTTTGCATGTAATCATAGAAATTAACAATGATAAAGATTATTATGGAATTTTCATTTTTTTAAAAAAGACTTTCCAACATTTTTTTTAGAAAAAAGAAATTTTATTATTAGAAACTAATTTCATGATATTTATTTATTTGATTGATTTCTATTGAAATGCCCCACATGTACCATACTGTTAGGAACTAATAAAATAAAAAAAAATAAAAAAGAAAAAGAAAAGATTTAATCATTACATTTTCATTGTAAATTACTTTTACATCTTAAGGTGATTAATCTTGTAAATGTCTAAGGTTTCATTCTTCGTATTTAGCCCTTAGGTTGTTACGGTCTTAATAGAGTTTTCTCCATGAGTCGTCACCCTTGTGTCATTTATTGAATAAGTTTCTCTATATCATCCTTGTAATATTATCACCATCCTATGTCCTTGGTCATCAGTCCCAATATTTTCTTTTTTTAGATTCGTCGATGTCAATATTAAGCTTCTATGACATAAAATAAGCATTGATTTTCCAATAAAAATTTCCAAAAAAAATAAAAGAATGATTTTCAAAACTAAAAACTTGATGCAGTGTTGCTAACAAGAAGGGATTCTTATACGCTTTGAAAGATTACTTTTTAAGTGATTTAGCCCAACTTGAAGCCTATAATCACTCATTTTAAAAAATAAGATGTTTAAAGCTCTTGAATTAAGAATAGCCATAGCAGAAAGGGTTCTGAGCAAGTATGGGAAACAAGTCGCAACCACGGCCCATGCCCAAGTGTAGGTGCCCATTGACATACCATCTAAGATAAACAAGTCTGAAGAGTTGCCAGTTCATGAGCTCAACAATAGCAGCAAAGGCTTGGAATTTCGAAATTGATGAAGATGAAAAAAGAAATCTTCCAAAAAATTGAAGATAAAATGAGAGTTCTCAAGGATCATGATGTGCAAAGTGATTTGGGCTTGAGTAGGGTTTATACTTTTGAAGACTATAAGTTACCCAAGAAGTTTAAGGTACCAAATTTCGAAAAGTATGATGGAACAAGTTATCTGAAACTTCACTTTAGACTTTATGTTCGCAAGATGGCCTAATTATCTAAACATAAGCAGTTGATGATTCAAACTTTCCAAAATAGCCTAACTAGGCCAGCATTGATTTGTTATGCCTAACAAGACTTAGTTAAGCTTGATACTTGGGATAAGCTAGCTTGAGCCTTTTATTAACAGTACAAGTTTAATGAAGAAGTGGCTTCATCCCTAATGGATTTGAATAACATGAAACTGATCGAGTCCTTTAAGGAATATGTCCAGAGATGGAGATTTATAGTAGCTCAAGCTATAGTACAATTGCCAGAAAATGAATTGATCAACATATTCATCCACACATTAGGTAAACCTTATTATAATCACCTCTTAGTCTATACTGCTTCTATGTTTATAGATGTAGTTGCAGTTGTTAGTCGCATAGAAGATGCTATTAAAGTGGGGAGATCGATAGGAAAGGGATTAGCCCCATTGGATTCAGAGGCCGCTGTGAACACTACGATATCCGATCTAAGGATATGTGAGCCTAGTGCCTTAAGCATTGGTCCAAAGCTTAAGGAAAATAAGCTACTTTACTCATATCCCGATTCCTATGTTTCAGGTCTATTATCGCCTAAAAGAAGAGGGTTTACTGCATCTTAAGACTCCAACACCAAGGTATAAACCTCGAAAATATGATCCCAATGTACAATGCGAGTATTACATGGGTCAATAGGGGCATGCTACTGACCATTGCTGGGAGTTGAAGAATAAAGTCTAAGATATGATTGATGAAAATCGGTCTAGTTGGAATTTGTTAGGGATCCAAGGCCCAAATTCTACATGAGCCCACTATTAACATGATACAAGGATTAGAAAAGTTGCCAGAAACATATTTGAATGGTCACGTCTAAAGGGTATGTTATTGCCAGGGTTTAGAAGAAAGGATTGCAGCCTTAGAAGAAAAGTTAGCGAAGTTAGAAGAAAGGCTCACTAGCACGGAAATGGCAATGGGTTATGTGCTCAAGCAACTCGGAAACCTACATCCTGATGCGAATAGGAAGTTATACCCCAAGCATGGAGATAATTCAATGAAAGAGAAATTAGGAGTGAATGTTCCAATTGAGAAAGCCCATCATCAAAACAAGGTCGTCCACAATAAGAGAAGGCGATTTACACAGTTTAAGATTCCAATGGCCCAAGTGTTCAAGCAATTGAGAGATGTAGGACTACTGATATGCGAAAACCTAACAAATAAATGCAAGCTGAGAGATCGTAACCCTAACAAATGGTGTGATTGTCATGTAGGCCAAGTGGAGCATACTACTGAAGATTGTTAGAGATTGAAGCATAAGGTGCAAGATTTAATTGATGCCAAGATTATCCAACCAAATTTTCTAGAGACTAATAAGTCAATTAGAAGTGGTATTCCTTCCCCAAGTTTTGAAGAAGTATCAAATAGAAAACTTCCAACATTAGGTATTGAGGATCTGTTAGTATCATCTAACAAGGTAACTTATCATTTGAAGTAGTTAAGGATATCTCTAAGAGATCAATTCAATTAAATGGGTTAAGTTCCAAGAAGTGATAGAAATAGGGGCAAGTAGTGGAAAAGAATTTTAGTTCTTACATTTTTTTTTTTCAAAATAATCTTTCATTTTGGAACTTGTAATAGACACGAGTTACTGAATAAAGCAATTTTTATGTGCATTTTCATCTTTGTATGCTATGAAACTAGCTCAATTCAAATAGGGGCATTTTGAATGAGTGAAAATGGATAAAGAAAACGTGAACTTAAAGCTTAAAACTTTCCTCCTAAGGGAATGATAACACATTACTTGAATGGTTTAGGATGAGAAGAGGCAACTCATGTTCCTAACACTAACCCTAGACCAACATGAGAGAAGAGTGCCATCAAGGTGAGAATTAGGCCCATTCCTTAAAGGAGGCCTGTCTTGAACTTAGTACACATGTCAAAATGATATTAGCCATTCACTTCATCATCCCTAAATACGATTATCCCTTGCAAACCCATTTGAACCTTTAGGGGATTTTTCTTAAAATTAGCCTTACCAAGAACCACCCCAAATTGGGGCAATCAGGAGGTTAGGATCATTAATTTGGAGAAAAGGAGTAGACTAACTTATGCTTGCTTTAGTTGTGCCAATTCACGAGCACATGTTGTCATAGATCATTCAATTTCTTTAGGATGAAGAAGAATTTCAAACCATATACACCTCACTCAAGCCTATACATTCATTTAAGCACATCAAGTCCATACATTCTTTCCCAAACACTTTAAAGCCATATACACTTCCCTTAAGCTTATACATTTTGAACATAGCTTTTGGTACTTCAAATCCTATTAAGTGAAAACTCAGCAATAGAAGGTCACCACCTTGACAAAAAAAAAAGGAAAAAAAATAAATAAAGAGAAGAAAGAAAAACAAAAAAAAAAACAAAAAGAGAGAGAAACTAAAAAAAAAAAAGAGATTGAAGATTTAGTAAGGTAATCACGTTCAAAGAATATCCAAATTACCAAAATAGCGTGAAGTTTGAACTAGTGATGGTATCCAAAGTCTGAACACAATCAATTCCTAAACCCAAAAGTAAAGCCCTCATTTTATGATCCAACCTACTATACCACCCTTGATGAAACTCTTTTGACTAAAGAAATGGACTTATCTTCAGCAAAATTTGCTCATGAAACTGGGGCAAGCCTATGTTTAGTTTCTCCTAGGTTCTTAGCTTGTAAACTTGAGACTGATTACATATGATTTCTTCAAAATTGGCTAAGTACATTGATATCCATTTGCTTAAACCACTGACCAAAAGCCTTACATTGCAAACCCAAAAGAGACCTATTGATTGACCAAAATGTACTACTTACAAGATAGGCTACAATTTTTAGAATTGATGCTGAGAGTAAAAATAGACTTATGAGAGTGCAAAGAAGTCTAGTTAGACTAAACATTTCAAGTAATGATATCTATCCCGTTAATGGAAAACTGAAGAGTGAGTGCTATTATAAGTTGGAAATCAATTCTTCTAAAAAGTCAGAGATCATGAATTATGATTTAGGAAACGAGGTTGAAAGAATAAGTGATCAAAGGGCAAGCGGGCAAGCCAACCCCTTATTGGTGATCTTTAAGAGTTTTCAAGACTTTCTTACTTATTAGCAGCACAATTTTCAATAAAAGAGTGTTTTTATTTTGAAAAAAGAGAAAAAGAAAAACTTTTCAAAACTTTTCAAGAAATCATCAAAATCCCTCAAACTCAAGTCATAGATCAATTTGTCAAAACTCATGAAAGTTTTCTTACTTCTTGGATCGCTTGCTTAATGGAGCGCCATTTAATCCTTTTTAAGATCGCTTACTCGTAGGAATGTTATCCTATTTAGTCTTTTACTAAGATTAGCTGCTAAAAAGAGCGTTATCTTACTTATTCCTTAGTTAGATTACCTACTCAAAGGAGTGCTGTCTTAGTCCTTTTTAAGATCACTTTCTTAAAGGAGCACTTTCTTATCTATTCCTGTGTAGAATCACTTTGATCACTTGCTCAAAGGAGCACTATCCTATCATTTAAAAGATCGCTTGCTCATGAGAGCGTTGTCTCGTGTCATCTTTTCTTGTCTTTAAAAGATCTATCCTTTCAAGCAAATCAAATCTCGAAGAGATCTATCCTCTTCAAATTAACCAAAACCAATCTCAAAGAGATCTATTCTCTTCGGATTAGCCAAAACCAATCTCAAAGAGATCTATCCTCTTCGAGTCACTAAAGTGAAATCAGTTTTTGAAGAGATCTATCCTCTTCAGATCATAAACCAAAAAGGAATCTCGGAGAGATCTATCCTCTTTTGATCATCCATTAAACCAAAATAAGTTTTTTTTTTAATCTCGAAGAGATCTATCCTCTTTAAATCATCCATCAAACCAAAACAAGTTTTTTGAGACCTTAGAGAGATCTATTCTCTTCGAATTATTCGCCAAACCAAAACAAGTTAATTTTACCTCTAATGGTTCTTGTCTTATTCTTCCAAGATGGGCCCCCTTGTAATTTTTGCTTTATCCTTCTAAGATAGACACCATTAAGCCTTATCCTTCCAAGATAAGGCCTATTGAAATTTTTGCTCTATCCTTCCAAGATAGACACTATTGAACCCTATCCTTCTAAAATAGGGCCTCTTGAAATTTTTGCTCTATCCTTTCAAGATAAACACCATTAAGCCCTATCCTTCCAAGATAGACACCATTGAACCCTATCCTTTTAAGATAAGCTCCCTTGAAATTTTTACTTTATCCTTCCAAGATAGACACCTTTAAGCCTTATCCTTCCAAGATAGGCCCCCTTGAAATTTTTGCTCTATCTTTCTAAGATAGACACCATTAAGCCCTATGCTTCCAAAATAGACACCATTAAGCCTTATCCTTCCAAGATAAGCCCCGTTGAAATTTTTGCTCTATTCTTCCAAGATAGACACCATTAAGCCCTATCCTTCCAAGATAAGCTTCCTTGAAATTTTTGCTCTATCCTTCTAAGATAGATACCATTAAGCCCTATCTTTCCAAGATAGGGCCCTTTGAAATTTTTGCTCTATCCTTCTAAGATAAACACCATCAAGCCTTATCCTTTCAAGATAGGCCCCCTAACCTTTTGCTCTGTTCTTTCGAGACAAGCATTCATTTGTCCCGTCCTTTCAAGATGCGTAGTTTATTCTTTATATCGACCTTTCAAGTTAATATCTTCCATCAATATAAAGCATAACTTAGTTGATAAGTTCAAAGTAGGGTTTGGCAAAAATGGGTATTTCTTTCGTCTTTGTAGCAAAGTTCAAATTGAACTTCACTATAAAAGGAGGCAACTATAGACATCTCATTTTTGCCATTTTTTTTTATTTCAAATAATTGAGCCAGGTTAATAAAAATAAAAAAATAATAATAAATAAATGAAAAAAATAAATTAATTAATTAAATCAAGTCATAGCAAGTTGAGTCATAAGTCGAGTTGTGTTGAATCGAATTGTTGAATTAGGTGACGACATGGGTTTAATTAATTTTGGGCTAGATTTATCCAATTTAAGGGCTTAAATCAGATTAGGGAATTATTGGGCTAAATTATAGTGGATCGAATCGGGCCTTGAAAAAATAAAAAAGCCCAAAATAAATTAGGGTTTTTAGAAGTTAAGGTAAATCTTTGACAAATTTTAATCGTATATTTCGTATCTTCGATACGAAAGATTCAATTTTGAGCTTATAAATAGCACATAGACGGGGGATTTAGGAAACGGTTTTTTTTTTTAATCACTCCTACTCAAAACACCACACAACACCACATAGTTCCACCCTAGCACCATCGTACAACAACCACAGTCGTCGCCAGTCTACCACCCAGCGTCACCTAATTCACCCCTAATTTGTCGCCCAATGTTGCCCAACAGCGTCGAGTCTAGCACCCAACATCACTTAACATCACCTAACTTGCTGCCCAGTATTGCCCGGTTTACCACCCAACATCGATACAATCTGAAACTAAGTAAATTTTAATTAATTTTTATTAATTTACTTTATTAGTTATTTTTTTTTCTTTATTAACTATTTTTGTGTTTAAGTATAGGTTTAGTTTTATTGTTATTTATTCCTATTGCAAATTTTTTATTTTTCAATAAAATTTAGTCAAATTAAGTTTTTTTTTTAAAAAATCATGTTTTTTTAAAATAAAAAATATTTTGACATATAGTGGTTTTAAAAAATGAAAAATCTTAAATTGAGTTTTTTTCAAAAAGATTCGATTAGTTAGGGTTTTTTTATTTAATTAGAAAAAATTAGATTTTTTTTAGGCTTGTTTTCTTAAAATAATAAATTGATAAAAACATAAACCTAGCTTGATTTTCAATATAAAAATGACCTATTTACCAAAAATTTTATAAAAAAAGAACTACGGCTAGTTTGATCTCAATTAGCGGGTACATATGCACCTTTAGAGTAACCATTAAAAAATGAAAAAAAATTTCCCCTTTTCTTAGAAATTCATAATAAAAAATCATTTTTAGTTACATTTTGTGAACTTAGGTATATTTTTAATATTTTTAGAAAAATTATAAAATACGAAGCCCATCAATTTTTTTTTTTATTTTCACATGATAACTTAGTCTTAATAAGTTAGCCCTTGAACCTAATTTTCTAGTTCAATTTTCTAAAAGTTAATTTTTTTAGAATATTTACAGACTAGTAGTTAAATTAGGGTTTTCAATCCTAATTTTATTTTATTTTTTACTAGTTGAACTGGTTGGCGACTCCATTTTTTTTTTAATAATTTTTTTTCCTTTTCCTTAGTTTAATGTTGAGTAATTTATTTTAAGTGAGTTGAGTTTAATATAGGTTAAATTAAGGAAATCGAAATAGGGCTCGACAAAAGTGTATGCTTGTCCCATTATTCTTTGAATGATTTGATTTTTTCTAGTATACTTGAGGACAAGAAAGGTTCTAAAGTTGGTGGTGGTGATCGTGGTTCAAAATACGTATTTTTTCCTAACTTTGAAACCCACATTTGTGCATAAATGTGGCAAAAACCAGTTAATTTTATATAAAATTGGAGTTTATACACAAAATGGACCAGCTTGAGTAAAATTTAAGTACACGAAAAAGGATTGAATTTAGATCAATTTTATTAATTTTATAACTTACGTACAGGTATATATGGGCTACTATGACCTTAGTAGCCCCAACCATTCGATTAGGAAGGCTAAAATCAATGGAGTTAGGGAATTTAGCCTACCGATCGATCAATATCCTTGTTACCTACAAATCAATCGACATCCTTGTTACCGACTGATCAATATGCCCTGAAGCATCAGAGTTATATCGATTGATCAAGCAATCGATTGGAAGAGAGGATGGTGTAGTGAATAAAAAGTGTAAGGATGGAATCACTCATGCAAATCAATCAGTACCATCTACACCAATCAATTGACAAAAGGAATTAAGGTTAGGATTTTTCTTACTTAAATCCCTAATCCACTAAATACCACATTTCATAAAACATTGAAACAAACCTAGGGCTGACACATGTCTACCGATTAATTGGTAGATCTTCTCACTGATTGATCAATGGCTCAATTCTATAAATACTCGCAATTACAGTAGAAATTGCGAGCCACAACTAGTTATGTTCTAGGTTTTAGTCTAGTTTTGCATGCTCATTGCTTGTTTTACTGTTTCTTGACCTTGTTAATGTTATTTAGCACTTGTTCTTAAGATTTTGATGCAAATTTGAGTTAAATTAAAGAGTAATATCATCTTATTTCCATTTAATCACTCGTTCTAGTAGTGTCATCTTGTTGCTTTGTTCATTTATGGAGTTTCCTATAATTTCAACAAATATTCTTGTTCTTATCTTTGATACCATGAGTAGCTAGAGTAGTTTTTGTAGGTCTATGACAATGTGGAAGATGTAGGAGTTAGAATGTTGTAATTGTGATATGGGTTTGCGTACTTAGTTGGGATTTTGATGTTTAATACGCTATTTGAACTTGTTGAGGTAGTAGAAATTGATCCTTTTAATGAGGTTTTCTTGTAAGTATGAGACCAAGAGAAGATTAGTTCTAAGAAATCCCTTGAGGGTGAACAGGCCTGCATGATTATGAGACTAAGAAGAGATTAGTAATGTAATTTCTAACATGAGTCAACAAGTTTGTAAAGTATTGATGAATGGAACCTCATACCTATGAGACCGAAAGGAGATTAGGTGTAACCCGTTGAATTTACATCACTTTATGTGGTTTTAGTAAACTAGGATAGGTTATGAGACCAAAAGGAGATTGACCTCCTAATTTCTTGAACTAGAATACTTAATTCGTGGTAAGACTTAAGTATTTAGTTGATTGTGTAGGAAAATAAGATTAAAAGGAGATTTTTCGCTACATAGTTAAGTGAGATACCCTACTTAAGATTGAGCTCAAGTGAATTCAATCAAAACCTAATTAAAAACATCTCTGATATCATAACGACATAACTTCATCATACATCTAAAACATATCATAAGCCTATGCCTTTAGTATTTGAGTTAATTGTTAAGCTTTATTCACAATTATTGCTTTTAATTACAATTCACCACTTTTTAGTTGATTCGCCTAGATTAAAGTAATAGGTTAGGATCCAGTACTTAGTTGAATCCCTTTTACCTGAGGAATTTGACCTAGTGAATACTCACCAGTATTACAACTATAGACGATTCGACACACTGGTCGATTAAGAAATGGCATTGCTTAAAATTGTCAGTGTATCGTATCATTCCAGTCATAACTAAACGAAATTCCCTAATAAAAACCCAAAAATGCACTTTAGGGGGTTCATTCTTGACTTATACATACAACATCACTCGAAAACTCTTCAAAAATGGTATAGATAATTAGGTGTCTGTTGTCACATTATGATGATGTCACCTACATAATCTTCCATAAGGTCATGCATCATACCATGGAAGATTGTAGTCATTACTCTTTAGTAAGTGGCTCCTGCATTCTTTAATCCAAATGGTATTACAATATAGTAGAAGTTATCAAAAGGCATCCGAAAGGCTGTATACTTGGCATCTCTTTGTACCTTCTTGATCTAATTACATCCACTAAAACCATCTATAAAAGAGAAGAGTTCATGTCCGACCGTCATGTCAACTAGCATATCAATGTTGGGAGTAGGAATTTATCCTCGAAGAAGCCTTGTTTAAGTCATGGAAACCCACACAAATGCATATTTAGTTGTTCTTGTTCTTATTGGTACAATGATTGCTAGTCAAATCAAGTGCTCTATTGACTTGATAAAGCAAACTTATAGAAGTTTCTCAATTTCATCTTTAATCTGCACCTTAACTTATGGGTGGAACACGTGCTAGTGCTACTTCACTGGCTTAACTCCTAATGTGATGTTTAATTGATGTGTTTCTAAACCAGGGTCCAGACCTAGCATTGTGTCATATGTCCATGCAAATGCATATTTAAACTCCTTGATGAGATCTACTATGGAATCCTTGATTTCTTTCACTAAGCCCTTGCTAATAAAAATAGACCTTAGAATTTCTCTTGAAGCTGCGAGGTTCAACTCTTCAATCTACGTTACTTATGGTTTCATCTAGTTTTATAGTTGTGGAGGGGCGAGTTGGGCGTCTTATAGATTCATAGAGTCAAGAGACGATGAAAATGCTTTATCGAACCTCGTAAACTGTCATAAGTGGTATACAATATGCCGATCTACTCAATTATAGCTTTTAATCTCTACAGATTTATTACTCCCCCATTTCTTCTTTTGACCCCCACAAGTGAGGGTCACCTTCCTCTTTCTATCATTCTACCCTATACATCTTCCCATTTTGGCAAAGGGTTGCCAGTTGACCCTCCAATCACTATTTCACCTTCATCAGTGTATTCATCAAAATGATTTTCCTCAATGAAGTAAGACTCCCCATATTCAAAGGGGCTCTTAGCAACAAGGACGAAGATATCTTTCCCCTTCCAATTTCCCTTAATTTACAATGTAGTATCGAAGGAACAAGATTATGCTCGTACAACCATTTCCTTTCTATCAACAAATGATAGGAAACAGGAGCATTGAGAACATGAAACTTAGTTGCTCCTTGAATAGGTCCTACCTTAAAATCCATGTTAATGATCCCTAGCGTCTTTGTAGGAACATTAATAAAGCCACAAATATCAATTAATTGTTTCACCTATCTCCTCATGTTGAGCTTTGTAACCTTAAAAGTTTCCAACGGTATGATATTTAGTGAAGACATGTTGTCAATGAAGGTTCGTTTAATGTGATGGATGTTGATTTTAATTTGGGCTTATGACACATATGTCATCATTGGTGAAAATAAACGCATTTAGACATGCTTTTGCCATCTTACGAATTGACTGCACTGCACTGCATTGCTCATATTGTTGTTTGACAATCTATACTAGAACATTTGCTACTATAACCCTAGATTTCTCGTCAAATTTGAGGAGGTCGAAGAAGCTCTTAACATTAGCTGTATTGTGTAAGGCCATTGCAGTAGGATTGTTTAGGAACATCTCACCATCCTTCCCTTCATCAGTAAGAGTATCTTCTTACAATATATTCTTTTACACCATATCCTAAAGTTGGTCAGCTTCTTAGGAGGTTTTCAGGTCATAGGAGATCGCATTGGCAGTCCCTTGATAGTTGTGTGTGGGAAGTTGGTTCCTTTGTACATCATTGTTGTTATCCAATTCAAGTTCACCAATTTGGACCTTCTTATTGAAGATCCTTATCAAAGTCCAGCAGTCTCTTGTCAAGTGGTTGACTAATCTACGTATTACACCTTGAAGAGGTAAAGTCGCAACAGTTTCACTGTGTGATTTATCCTAAGATAAAAAATGATCTTACAGTTGATATCATAGACCTACTTCACATAAGACAAACCCAACTGAATCGATTCAAAGCATTCGATTAGGTTTTTGTTTGTTATAAACCTGCGGTGTAATCCTTCAAAATGACTGTTAAAAATGAATCTATAGCTAAATCATTTAAAAAGAATATGTAGCAAAGTGTTTCAAAATCGAAAAATATTTACAAGATTATGTTTGCATGAAAAGATAACATGTCCAAGACAAGAATTTGTGAAAATCCATAGCTTTACGATACCTAATATACACATTAGTAGTGGAAAAATTAGAGGATCACCTAAGAAGACCTTAGTAGTGCTCCTAAAAATTTGTAAAATTGACAAACAAAGTAAGAGTTCAACTAATACTTCTTGATCCTTACTCCCTAACCTCGTTTTCCAATCTTCTAGAATTAGGGCGTATGCTTGTAAATCTACTTTGAACATGCAAAACAAACTAAAGGGAATGAAGCGATAACTTGCTTAATAGGTGAGACAAATATAGAAGTATGCATTTAATACAAGATAATCAGGGTTTTCAACTAAGTTAGTTAGATACAATGTAAGTGCAAGCAAATGTCATCTTATGATATTATCCAGTTTGTCATATGATTAGAGAAATTATGCCCACTCTAGTCCGAGTTATAGAGTTTGACGTCATACACTCACGAGTCCAAGCCGAACTAAGGCTTGTGCAATGGAGAATATCCTCCACTTAAGACTACCTTCGAACCATGATCCTTAACCTTAATGTAACCTCATCTCTTGTCAATTAATTTAACTAAGAGTGGGGATAGGACCATTTCAATTTTCTTCATTGAAGGGTTTATATTTAGCTTAATAATCTTAGTCGTTGCCCTAGTGGGTTAAGATGCATGTTAGGTTATAAGTTTTGCCTGGTTTAAGTTAGTTCATTTTTTAGAGTGATCAATCAATTCAAGTAGTCCAAATAAAACAGTATACACAAAACAACCACAACATGGAGCTCATCTCCTATAACAATAGTAAAGCAATATTTAGGCACATGCATAGCATACGCACAACAACTAAATTACAACTATAAGCCAAAAGCATACCTAAGCCTTTAAGTATTATAAAAATAATACTCCAAAATACCACGAAGCATGATCCCACTTACCTAAGTATTGATGCTCACTATCTTCACTTATCGCTTCAGTCTTCCTCTATTATCCTTTAATACTTAATGTAACCTCTTCAATTTCCATTCAATATATAAAATAAGTTAAGTAAGTAAGTTATTTTATAAGAGTTTAATTTGACATTTAGGTATGTTCCTCATTTGAGTTAAGTAAGTTTCCAAAATTATTTATTAAGTATTAACTGAGTTTGACTTAGTATTTTAAGTTAAGTTGCTACATATATATTTCACTACCTTGCACATAAGTCCGACTTATCTAAAGTTATGGAATCATATTCATTTTACTCCTTACAGCATTGGAATATCCTAAATCCATAGCCACCTATTATACACCTTCTCTAAACTTTATTTATATACAAATTTCTTAGGAAGAACTTTGGAATCAAGCTTATAAATCACTAAGTTTTGCCTCAATCTCCAAAATCATTAGCTTAAAACTTAAAGTTACCAACACACTGTTTTCAAAGAAACCAAAATTTTTCCAAAATATGATTACCTGATTTTGAAAATCTAACCTCATAACATGAAAATATAACCTTTTAAGAGTTTACTCATAAAAATTTGGATCAAAACAACTACAATTAGAATATTGAAGACGCAATAAAAAATTAACTAACAAGACGTTTTTCTTAAGGACCCTATATTTGCACTCAAAATTTCAAAAATTTGATTTGATTTTTGATTTCCTCATACAAAAATACTCATGAAAATCAAGTTTCAAAATTTTTGAAGGTCATTTACTAGTTTTAGTAAATTTTAGTTAAAAATTAGAGAATTAAACACTGACTAGAAACTTAAAGCTCCGATCAATGTCGGAGGAAGTGGGAATGCCAACCAAATTGGGCACAGGCCGCTCTCATAGGCGGTGGTCATAGATCATTTCCAGCCTTCCTCGATGATAGCGAACCCCATACAACCCTAACTTAATACCCCTTCCTTTCTATATTTTTTTCTTCACTCAATCTCTCTCTGCTTACTTTTCTAGAGCTACTAATGACCAAAACTTGCAAAGGAAAGTCAACTTATGTTTTTTATACTCATGTGAAAAGTATTTTAGTTTTATTCTCATGCTAACATATGTAATCATGTCTTAATTAGGTGTCAAAAATAGTGTTGAGCTATCAAAACACCCCCACCGCCCCCCCCCCCCCCCCCCCCAAAAAAAAAAAAAGTGTTAAGCACCCACTTTTTCTCCAAACCAAATCCCTATGCTTGTAATACCCTCATATGGATTTTCATCTCTTACCATACATTTTATCACGATTTTTACTATTTTCTTTTATTTAATTAGTACATTTTATCAGTTTTTTTAGTATTTTGGAGTAATTACAAGTATATATAATTACATAATATTTATATTCTATATATACACATGTTTCCTACATATATTCTTATATCATTTAATAATTTTACTACTCATATAATTTATCTCTAAATGTTCTTTAACTGATAAGACCTATTTCTCACGTTTCTAGTACATATATAATAATGTAGTAAAATTCACTATTTTAGCTATATTTTTATTATTTTATTATATTTTCCAAATCTAAGCCTACAAGATCTCTTCAATTAATGTTATTAATCTATTTGTAAGTTTCTAGCTTTATTGGATTTCCTTCGCAAATGCCCTAAATCATTCATACAAAACACAGTCAAAAAGTTATGAAACTTACATTTTCCTAATTTAAGTGTTGGATCTCGTTATTAAAATTGCAAGGTATTATGCTATGGAAGCGAAGAATTTCACATCATTTTTTTTATTGCACCGTAAGCTCCCTTTCAACCCTTAGCGACCTAATTACTCCATCCTTGAGCCATCAATCAAGGACATCATGCACTTTGTTCATCAGACATGGAAAAGGTAGGATGTTCGCAGCATCTTCCCTTCTTGTCTTTTTGTTTTCTCCATAATTTCCTCCTCATGTAGCACTCATATATGGCTACTACTTCTTACCAATGTCATATCTCTGCTTAGTGACAAAATGATTAGTTCTTCAAGCGTTTTCTACTAATACAAAAACATCTCTCAGAAATAGATCTTAACTAGCTCTCTCTCACCGCATATGTCTTAGATACGTAACGAACAATCCCTGAAATGCTAGATGTAATCCATAAGGTCCTCTTTTGGACGTTGCTCAACGCGTCCCATATTCGGGACAGTAACTTGTTCCTAAGTTTCAAGAAAATTTTCAAGGAACATTCTATACATTATTCCCCATGAATCCACAAAGCCTAATGTAAGCTCTAAAGCCAAGCCAAATAACCGTAGGGTTGAACTTAGAACCCAAGGTTTAGGGCAATCGGTTAAAGGATCCGATCAAACCGAAATTATAAACTATTGAGAGGAATATTAGTAAAATTGACCCCTTAAACTTAAATTTAAGAAAATAAGTAATAAAATAGGAGACTATAAAATTTTCAAATTTTAAGCATAATAAGTATTAATTACCGAAAATGCGAAAAGTGTAATGAAATAACTAATAAATTACTAGAGATAGATTATATGTATACTAAAAATTTTAGAATGACCAAAATAATAATTAAGAATGTTCACGTGTACACCACATGTATTTACGTGTAGATAAAAATACGCGTAATTACCTAAATTGGCCAAAAACTAAGCAAATAATTAAAGAAAATTATAAAATAATTATAGAAAAATTAGAAAAAAAATCAGAAAAGGATAAGATGAAGTAAGATCAGGTCGTGGCAGGCCAAAGCTGCAAAAAAAAAAAAAAAAAATTAGCCAATAAAAAAGAGACAACTTAAAAGCCAAAAATTTAGGGAAATGGGCAAAAATCTTGTCAAATTAATGCATATTAATTACCAAAAATGTCTATAAATAGGGGAAAATTTTCTAGAAGTCATTTGGTCAGTTTAGCATTTGAAAAAAATCGGAGCACTGAAAAAATCGAGAGAAAATACAAAAAAATAAAAAAAATAAAAAAGAAGAGGAAAACTGTGCAGATTGGGCACGTGAGCTAAACCCACCACTCACCACCACCTGGGACCGAACCACCACCACCACCCTACACTAGAACTACAGCCTGGACCGGCCGACAACCTTGGACCGGGCTTGGATGGCCAGAAAGCTTTGGACCGGTGTGCAGATTGGGCACGTGAGCTAAACCCACCACTCACCACCTCCTGGGACCGAACCACTACCACCACCCTATACTAGAACCACAGCCTGGACCGACTGACAACCTTGGACCGGGCTTGGATGGCCAGAAAGCTTTGGACCGGTTAGTCTCTTAAATAACCCGATTTTGAATAATTTTGTAAAATTAGTTATTTTGCCCAGAAAATTATAAAACTTGTTATTCTGAGGTTTTATTGTATGTAGATTTAGGGAAAAATATTTATTTAGTTTAATTAAATCTATAATTATAGGGTCCTTAACAAATTGTTCAAAAATAAGCATATCTAAACCAGAAAATAAATAGGCTTAGAAGTGTAGTTTGGAGTTCAAAATTTTTCTATAGGATGCTCATATGATGTAGAACAGTGCTATGAAGCCATTTTTTAAAAAAATTAATTTTTGAAATTTTTAAGTTAATTTTTAGCCTTATAATGATGGGAAAATTGGGTGATTTATGGTTAATTAAGTGATTAGATAGTTAATTACTGATTGGGATATTAATTATATGTTTAAGGATGTTAATCTCTGAAGTGAAACCCAAATCCTAGCCTTTAGGTATTAAGTATGGTTAATTAGGGAAATTAGGTAAGTAATATAAGAAATTAGTAATATGTGAAAGTGTAAATTAATAAATCTAAAAAAAATAAGGTTATTTAGATAATATTATAATAGAAATCAGAAAAATAATAAATCTGAAATAACATTTAATTTTAAGTAAATATCTCAAAATGTAAAATTTTTACACATCGGAAATAAATCTGATACCTCAATTAGGGTTAGCGTGTACCGAATAGTTTAGAATACCAAATTACGACCTAATAGGATATTTGAATATCTGAGCATAATGTGATTAATGTCACATTAGGATTCGAGCCTATTTAAGACTTTGAAATTAAAACTAGAATCTAGTTTAGGAGTCGAACCCCGAAATATAATACAACAAATCATTAGAGTGTTATAGGTATACATGGGGAAAATGAGTTACATTATAAATTAGAATAAGAATCCATAAAATATAAGTACTAAAAAGACCTATTTGTATTATAGGACACCTAGAGACAAATCAGCTCGCGACTAAGGGATCGAGCGATCGAGCAAATTCAAGTAAATTGGGTTATTGCTTATTGTAATAGAGTACTAGTTTTGTAGTACTCGGAGACTTAGGCTTGTATATGATTGTGATTGTAAGTAGTTTACGCATGTGTTTGATGTATCTGAATTCATGCTGAATTTGTATTGTGAGTGATTTTGTGACTGATTGAATTGGTATGAAATTGTTTGAACACCCTAAAGGGAATTGAATATTAGTCGACCCCAAATAATTAATAATGTCATGCATTGCAACCCGTTAGGGGATTATAGGATTCTCCAACCAAATACCAACCCCTTCGAAAGGGATAGTGCAGAATTGCAAAATGGTCCCTTCTTCATCCTTAATCGAACTAAGTGACAGGAGAGGAGATCGCGGCGAGGGTGAAGTCAATGGTTCGAAGGTAGTCGCGGGAGGAGCGAGGTCTTTATTGCACAAGCCTGGGTTTGGTTGTGAGCTGCTGCATAACATGGAAACTCCTCAACCCGGATTGGAGCGGGTGAAATTTCTCTGATTTCACAACGGACCGAACTACGTTGTGCAATGACACTTGATTGTTGCATTTCATAAAAATAATTATTTAATAAGCCTGTTTGTGCTTGTATGCATTCATGAGTCTCCAATTCAACTTACTGAGCTGTAGTTGCTCATACCCTTATATATCCTTTTGCAGGTTCTGATTTCTGAACACTCAAAGCACTATACCACCCTACAATTACCCAGAGGTTAGTCTGTTGGAAGCCAGGGGTGTAAGGATCAAGTTACTTAGTATAGTGTTTAACTAGAGTGACCATGTAATTAAGAATGAAAGACTGGTAGTCATTCTGTAATCTAGTAAACTGTTATGTTATGTAAAACTTCCTGAGAAGCTATGTGGACATATATATATAATATTGTATATGTTATTAGAAATTTGTACTATTTATCATAATTGTAGTTTAATTGTTAATCGGACTGTTTACTTCAAAGCGAGGAGTCGTCGATGCCTTGTGTAGGTCATGTCTATGGTAGGCACTGTAAGGCCAGTTACTATCATAGAATGGTTTACACGGCGGGACTGTTGCGACTCTGCGACTTCGGGGCATAACACCTAAGGGTAGGTTAACGTCCCATGAATATGCCTTTTCAGTTGATGACTTCTAGTGTCTTAACAAACTTAAGGAGATGCTCCTTTGCACTTCCTTACATTCCATTAACTTGATGAACTTAAGACTAGTATAATCCTTTAGATAAGACTTATCCATAAGCCTTTACAAGTATGAAAATTTCAAATTAAGAATGCTAGTAAAAGGCGTTGCCTGCACTTGTCTCATGTACTGCTTCATATGTTCCTTCGTCACATAAGACGAAGCAATAAGTGTAAGATTGGCTACTGCTTAGAACGTCGTACAAGGTTTTGGGGTACAATCGTGCTAGTCATTAACAATTATAGGTTGCACTTCAAAGAAGAGGATCTTCCAAGGCAAACCCTTATTTCCTTAATCATAGGCATCTAGTGAATTGGGGTTGAGTGCTACAATGGGCACACAGGGTCCTCTTATTGCCCCTCTTCACCTTCTATGGGGGCCAGGTCAACTTGTTCATTCTACTAAGCATCTTCCGGGAAATAATAACAGGCATGGATCTTGAGACTTGAACACATGGTGCAAGTATAACCATTCTAGGTGACGCACAAATAGGTAAAACAATCATTACCATACCTAGCAGGAACTGCAAAAAAATGGCGAAGAGCTAGTTCATCATACAGGTATTTTCTTTTATGGTGTATAGTATAGGTAAATCATTGGTAGCAAGTGGATATGCAATCCTAGGTGCTTGCACTATCTCATGCACTTACCTAAAGCCACGTACTTGCATAGTTCCAGGTGTTTGCATGATTGTTGGTGCTTGTATAGCGGTTAGCTTTCCATTATCTTGCCTTACATAGGTTTACTTAGCCTCTCATATTGGTTCTCATGTTCTTAGTCGTTTCCATCATTTCTACTCTTCTTACACAGAGGTATCATTTCTTCATGTCTTTCCCTCCCTAATGGAGTACCAAATAATGTGTAGTAAGGTTACTATAGTTGGTCAATCACATGCAAAGGGTGTATCGATCAATCGAAGAGATGTCTTGAGCTGATGGCATGTGGAGGGACGTTGTTAAGAAGAGGCATGGTAGGAAGAATGGACAAACTTATTATCTTAAGTGCATGTATATGACAATGCATCAAATTCGGTGTTCTTGAATTGTTTTTGATAAATTGCCTGTTTGATCTTCTGAGAAGTGATTTCAACAAAGCTTCAATTTTTGTCTCAAACTTGCCAATATTCTAAATGAATCAAATGAAAAGAAAAGCCTCCTATTTATATAGTGTGGAGGTTAATCTTATTCGTCATGTGGATTTAAGAGAATGGCTACAATTGAAGCTTATTATTGAAGCTTATCCTCTTCTCCAGCCTTCATAGGCTTACGGGTTATTTAGCCTAGGATTTTTAGAACTTAAGATTATAGAAACATCATTAGTTAAGAGTTAGTCATAATTGTCTTAGAAACTTGCTTGGATATATACTTTCCTCTTAGAAATTTTTAAATCCCCATAATCCTTAGTAAACAAACAGATAAAATTTGTCTTTTAAGAAACCCATGAAAACTTAAAATAATTGGAGGTAAAAAGTGATAACAATTGAATAATCAACAACAAAATGGCAAAATTGGTAAAAATTCACCTTAGTCCCTTAGAAAAGCAAGGTTGAATTCCGTTGCCACTGCCAAAGTAAATGTTAAAGAACAAATTGGTATGAATCAGTTTTGGTCCCTCAAAAGAGCAAGATCCTTTCTCTCTATTAGTACAATTATCTTTAAATAATGTGTTTAATTAATAATGTAAATTTAGAAAATGTGAAACATTCCCAATGAAAGCATGAACTAAGGGGATGATTAGATATAATGTGTTTACTCTAAATTATGACACTTAGCAAGGTTAAAAAGAGGGTCGTACACATTTTAGTCAATTAGGTTAAAATTTTTATGACTTTTTCCTAACTGGCGAGATTTTAAATATGATCTTCAATATGGGAATCCTTGATTAAATGAGTTGGGTAAAGTTTAATTTACATAGGTTAACTTGTGAACATTGGTACTTTATGTCATATGGACATTGATAAAGGAAGTTGTTTAAAGAAAATTTATTAGAGTTGCAAGTTGAATTTTTTAGAAGTTAAGTGTAAATTTTGGCTGGTTTCCTAGTTACTAATAGTTTTTAACTTAAAATTCTTGTTATGATATTTCTTTCATCTATTTGCTTAAGGAAAATCAAATTCTTAAGTATAGGGAAGTTTAATAAACTCTAAATTGCATATATTATTTTTAGTAATTTTTCATGATTTTCCCTTAAAATTTGAGTTTATTGCTAGCTAATGATACTTAATTGAGTAAAATTTTAATTTCTAGGTTTTGAAACAATCAATGTGAGAAAATGAGAAGAGAGAAACAAGTTTCACTCAACTCAATGCTAAAATGAACAAATTATAAGGTTTTAAAGATCTATACAACCGAATGACATGACTATATCATTTTCAAACAAATTTGAAGCTAATTTTAAAGTATCACAACTAATGACATGACCATATCCTTGGTAATGTCATTCCCAATTTTAAAAAGAAAAAACATAAAAGAGGACGTAAAGGAATGGCAATGAGTTACACTACTAAGAGACACGATCATGTCATTTGTGCAGACTTTATTTTTCCATTTCCTATGTAAAGCCTCTTTAGATTTTTTTTTTTTAAGGGGAATTATTAGATGACTTTTAGAGAATTTTTCGAGCTAAGAACACTCAAGAGAGCAAGATAAAAGGAAGACTTCAAGATTCAAACTTCTTTAGATTTCATAATTCTTTCATCTATTTTTCCCTACCCTTTGATTTTAGATTGTTACTTTAGCATGTGTAGAGAGTGAATCTTCGATATCGAGGTCATGTAGAACCTAAATCTACTCATAAGACATAGTTTTTATTAGATTTAATTAATTATTTATCTTTTCTTAATTCAATTATGTATGGTTTATAATTTAGATTATTATTTCAGTAGTAGTAATCTAGGAATTTGATATCTTATAAAAGAATTAAGAGATTTCTTATAGAATTATGTGTAGGCATAGTTGATTGAGATAATTTGCAAGATCTTTTCAAAATTTTGAATTACAGTGTAGAGAATTTATTGTGCGATAATGCAATCTTAAGTTATGTTATTAGAAGAAATTCTAATAGGTGATTTTAACACTAAGATTAATTAGCTTAAGAAAGTCCTTAACTTTAGTAGAAAATTCTCCTAGTAAAAAAACATTAAAGAATAAATTAGATTATCTTAAAAGAAAATCACATGTTAGATAAAGGGAGAGTAAAGATTTAGATATGGTTTTTGACTCTTGAATTAATTTATACTTTTATTCTTTCTTGTTTAAGTTCTTTAATATTCATTAATTAGTTGTTAATTTAGTAATTGCTACAATTAATTTAGATTCTTTAAATTCTCAAACTCAAATTTGTAGGTTAGATAATAAAGATCTAATAAGTACTAAAAGTCAAAATCCTTAAAAGATCGACACTTGAACTTACTCTGTTTATTACAAATTTGATGAATACACTTGCCTAACATCAACATTCTACGCCAAAGTAGACAATATGTTGGTAAGAGGAATTCTGGTCAGGCCTATACAAAATACAATAGAAGGAAATGTAAAATTTACCTTGAACTTATATAAGTTAATAAACCTAATCCACCTTACATAAATACTTAAGATATAAATATGTATCACTAATAAAAAATATAATAATTCAACTACTAGTGCTTATGTAACTTGAATAAAAACTAAAGTATAAATTGTACTATAGAGACCCTTATTGACATGAAGCTTGATATTACAAACTAGATTGAGTAACAATAATTTCAAGTAAGTAGGATTAATGTTTAATTGCATTTCAAAGAAATATTTTAAAATACTAAGAGAGTGGGGTATATTTTTGCTTATGATTGTAATTAAATAGATGTGCACATGTAATGTATGTCCCTAGAATTTGTAGTATTGTTGTTGTAGCTAAGCTAGATGCTATGAATGCCTTCTTATGTTTTTTTTTTTTCCCCTACTAGAGCGTCTAGAATTATTTGGTCATCCTAAAATTTGAACTAAGTAGAACTTGAGCCAAATCCTAAGCTGACATGCATTGTAGCCCACCAAAGAATGATTAAGGTTTTCCAATAAAATACCAATCCTTTAAAGAGATAAGATAAATTGGTCTTTCTCTACTCTTAACTGAATTAATAGAAAGTAGAGGAGATCATAGTAAGATTGAGGACTTGTTTAAAAATGGTCTCAAGAGGAATGTTATTTCTACTGCATAAGCCTCCATTGAGTCATAAGTTGTTGCATTGTGCTAAAACTTCTTAATCTAGGCTAGTGTGAGTGAAATTTCTCTATTTCATGATGGACCAAACAATGTTGTACAAATGGTATTTGTTATGTTGTATTGCATTTAACTAATTACTTGTAACCATGTTTGTGTTATATTCAATATACCCTATGTCTCTATTCCTTTACTGAGTGGTGGTTGTTTATATCCCTAAGATTCTCTTGCAAATACTAAGTAGATATGCAACGATTCACTTATCCCCATCTTAGTAGTTAATGGGCAAGGGAGTGAGGATAAATGAAGTTGGAGCTATATTTCTTGCTTTTCTTGTAGACTTTCTTTTGTCTTTTCAAAATCAGTTAAGTCACCTTGGACAAGCTAGTTTGATTCAACTTTCTGGAACATAATAAAACTAACTAAACTATAGATGTTGTATATGAATTCTCTATAAATACAATATATATATATTTAATAATGAACTATCTTAAAAGTATTCACATATGAATATGTGTTAAACTAAATCCTTCAAAGCAATTTTGTTGTATGTGTATTATGTAGACCAAGTCTATGATAACTGCTGGGTGATTTACATTTTTTTCTAAGCTTGTGTATATGATAAGACTATTACGACTTCACCGTTTAAAGCATGACAAAATTTTGCTACTCTTCATTGACAAGGTTTATTTTTTGTTCCAATTATGCATTTCCATATATATATATGAAAGGAAAATGTAAAGCTCTTTTAGTTACACCAACAGTAAGGGCCATCAAGTAACCTCTTTACACCCATTATCTGTAATACCATATTTGATTGGTTATATTCCATATAAGTATTGAGAGTCATACAGTAAAATATAAAACTTGCTACCATAAAGTAGGGTACGGTACGGTTACGATTATAACATCTTAAATTCTTATACTCACTTTAGAACTTGTATATTAAGATATACAAGGTAAAGTTTCAAAATACCCTCTACCTATCTTGTAAAAATTATAAATAATAATAATGAATCTTAGACAATATTATATTTCTACTTTTTAAATTCCATCAAAAAGCGGAAAAAAAAAGAAATAAACATATAAAATATAGCTCAAACACAACCATAAAGAATTTCCTATTTCCTTTCTTCTATCCCTCCTCTCGTTTCAACATTTCTATTTTCTTTCTTTATCATCCCATTTCTTCTTCATTACCAACCTTATTATATAGTTATATTTTCGACTGTATATTGTACTTGTAAACTTACTGCAATGGAGCAAACGTACTAAACTTTCTCATAGATTATGAGGTCTGATAGAGTATATGCCTTATTTGTAAACTTTCCACTTTCATTCTTTATTATTCCATTTCTTCTTCATTACGAACCTTATCTCTACGGTTGTATTTTCCACTATATACAGTACTTGTAAACTTACTGTAATTTGATATTGTATAATTTAAGCAAACATGCCAAACTTTCTTATAGATCATAAGGTATGATAGAGGATATGCCTTATTTGTAAACTTTCTATTTTCATTCTTTATTATCCCATTTCTTCTTTGTTACAAGCCTTATCTTTATGGTTCTCTTTTCCGCTATATACTGTACTTGTAAACATACTGTAATGGATTTGACATTGTATAATTTAAGCAAAAATATACTAAGCTTTCTCATAGATTACAAAGGTCTGATAGAGCATTTGCCTTATTTGCGGACATGTTATTTTTTCGCTTTTGTTTTTATCATGTCACTTTTGCTTAGGATGTTAGATGAGGTAAATTTTGTAATATTAATTTTTCTAAATTTGTGGAAAATGTGACTTTGTGCGATTTGAATAAATTAGATATTATGAAAACACTGATGGATTTAGGAAGTGGGAAATTTTTTATAAAATTTTTACATAAAAATATTACGAAAATATATAGATTTCACAATATATCTTATACCATGTAAGTTATATAAGATGATGGTTCTAAGGCCGTTTTAAAGTGTGATAGGGTGGATTTCTATTCTAAAATATGAAAAGCAATACTTATGGGATGGAGCATAGATAGCATTTAGGAGACACTAATAGTACAAAAATTTTTATTCATTCAGACTACTGGTTTGGATACAAATTTAAAGGTTCTAGATGTAATTTATTATCACTTTAGCCATCCATTACACATAAAGTACTGCACCTGCTTACATGTAATTGGAAAAAAATAATAATAATATAAAAAAACATAATTATGGCTTTAGCATATTAAAATAATGGAAGAAAAACAAGAAGACGGTTTTGTGGAGTTAGGATAATTATCTTTAGAAAACTATTGCAATAGCCACTCATTAATGAAGTCTTCTAAATTAAAACATAAATCTGTTATATAGATTTATTTGATAAGAAACTAACGTATCAAGGTAATGTGCAAAAATAAGAATTAGGGTTTTATAGAGATAATGGATGGTTCTGGATTGTTTTACTTTTAATTTAACAAATACTTTACAAAATTCTCTTTAAAATAATTTACAGGATGATTTGATATAATAAAAAATTCAATTTTAAAGCACCAAAAGTAAAGTAAACCGATTCAATTTGAGACTAATTTATTAGATCCTTTTTTCCGGCAGGAGAATATAAAAGTAAAACAAAAGCCCCTCCTATCTTTTGGGCCAAAAAGCTAAAATTAGTATGATTAACACGGAAGATGTTGGTTTCCCTTAAGTAGTCAAGCGCATATAAAAGAGATATACATTGAAATGGTATAAATTGAGCAAAAAGCATGTCAAGCGTACCAATAACTCTTCTTATTATAATCGCATTAGTTTTATTATAAGTACATCTTTTATTTACACTTATAACAAACATACATCTCAATATGCATTATGCACTATATATTGTAATTTTTATATTTTATTTGAACTCGAGAGGAAACTACATTCTTTACATACACTATATATAAACGTTTATTGTCTACTTGCATCATAAAAATTTGCGGATTCTGAATTTATATTTAGCACAAATATATGAAAATAATAAACTATAATAGTTGAATCAAGTTTCCTGGACATGTAGAATTAACGGTCGATGTGGTCCGATCAGAATAAAGGTGTCGAAGTGATGCAATCACATGGGCACACGTTACTGAAATTTATTCGAGTGAGCTGTAGGATTCGGGTGTCCAGAGGAAGCAAAATCATAATAACATTTAAAAACAAGGAAAAGAAATCTAGATTTATAAATAGATAACAAATGCCACATTTGAGAGAATTTTTTACGATGCTATTCACATACTTTTTTTTTATCTCGCCTTTTATCTCCTTTTTAATTTAATATTTTTTAAATTTAAATTATTAAATTAATTATAATTTGAACTATTTAAATTTAATAAATATTAAACTAATAATATAATAAAAAATATAATCAATTTCATAAAAAATATGGATTAAACCATAAAAATTTCTAAGGAAAACAAGATCATAGTAACATTTAAAAACAAGGAAAAGAAATCTAGATTTATAAATAGACGGCACATGTTACATTCGAGAGATTTTTCTATAATCTCATTCATTTTTTTTTTTATTGATCTCACTTTTCATCTTATTTTTAATTTAATATCATTTAAATTTGGATCATTGAATTAATTATAATTTTAATTGTTTAGGTTTAATAAACATTAAACTAATATTGTGATTAAAAATAAAACCAATTCCATAAAAAAAAAATTGACGAAACCTTAAAAATTCTCAAAAAGCAAAAATCATGAAAACATTTAAAAACAAGGAAAAGAAATCTAGATTTATAAATAGATGACATGTGGCGCATTTGAGGCTATAAATATGGATCACAGTTGTCCGGATTCACTTGCCAAGGGCCGACAGTTACTAGCTTCTGTTGAACCAAAAACCAAACTCTCTCCCTCTTGCTCTCTCTCTCCCATCCGTAAGTTTTTGTTTTGTGAATTTTCTGTTTCTCTCTTTCTTTGTAGAAAAAGAAAAGGGAAAATGCCAAGTGAAAGCACAGCCACCTGCATAGATATCCTTTTGGCAATTATCTTGCCTCCTCTTGGTGTTTTCTTCAAGTTTGGCTGCCAGGTAATTTTGGGATTATAATTTTTTCGTCCTTTTTTTTTTTTTTTACTGTTATGATATCATCATATAATGTTTCCTGGATTATATCTGATTTTTTCGCCCTTCTTTAAAGTTATAGATTTTGATAAAGATCAGTTTGCTGCTATAATTCAGCAATTTTCCTTTTCCTCAGCTCTTTCTGTGACATAACCCTTGTAATTTTACAAAAAATTATCAACTTGGCCATTAAAAGTACTCAAACCATGTTTTCCTGATTTTTTTAAAGAAAAAAAAAATATTTTGCTCTAATTGTCTTGAGGCTGTAGTTTATGCTAGTTTTCATTTGACAATTCGAAATTTATGGTCTGGTTTTGAATTTCAAGTGGTTTTATTGTAGATAAGAAGGGAAAAAAAAAAAAGTTTAGGTACACATAAGATTGCCAAAATAGTAATAAATCAGTTGTTTTCAATTTACGTAGATTAAATTCCGGCGAGGTCGCTTTTTTCCCAATCATATTACAAGAATCCTTTTTTCAATGATAAAATAGCGATTATACCAATTAAACTATAAAGCAGTCATGGTTCATCTATTCAAACTATTTATATGAACGCCAAGTATTATATTTACATAAAAGGGAGTTTTCCATTATTAATGGTGCCCCTCAAGTGAAAAAGTAAATAAATACCATTTGCTATGATGGATTTTTATCAATATATTAAGATTCAGGAGGTTGTTTTATGGTTTGTTTCTTAAAAAAAAAAAAAAGAAAAGAAATTTGTAAAACAATGTATTTTGCTCATAATGTGCAGGTAGAGTTCTGGATCTGTGTATTGCTGACCCTATTTGGGTGGCTTCCTGGCATTATTTACGCTGTCTATGCGATTACCAAGTAGCGATTTATCAATTAGCTCCGAAGTAAGTACGTGTCTTTTATTTCTTATTTTTCTTTTTTGTGTTAAATGCCTCCTGGTAAGACACCAAATAGGTTTAAAAAGAAAAAAGGACAGATATAAAAAGAGATTTTTCCACAGAAAAAGTGGGTATATTGACGTATATTGATTAGATGATTTTGTTAATATATATTTTTTTAAAAAAAAGTAAAATATCTAGTAAAAAAGAAAACGGAAAAAAAAAAATACAAATTAGTAAGTCGTGGTGTACATGTGAATATTGATTGGATCCTTCCAATTCCAAGTATCATTTTCTAAGTGGAGCCCTCTTGACTTAAAGCCGAAGCAGCATATGGGCCTCCCTCGTTAAATATTTTACAAAAATGGGACAAAATTATTTCTTTTCCTTTATCGGGATAAATAAATAAAGGGACGTGACATGACTAAGGTGATTGAAAGTGATAACAAGCAAATTACAGCAATTATCCTAGGCACCACGATTAAACATTAGTTCCATAAAGTGGCTAAAAGGATGCGTTTCTTTAGTGGAAAACATTTTTACAATTTTTTGATATTTGATTTTATTTAACGTTTATAATTATCAAATATCATTAGAATGATCCTGACACATTACAATTAAAAATGATTTTGAATGACAAGTGATAATGGAAGGTGAAAATAGCAAATGGGTGATAGAATGGTAGTCCTGGGAAAGCATCCATGAAAAACTACCATGTGGTCTGTACAATCTTACGGTGGATTATCGTACCGTACACCATGTTGTTGCTATTTTAACTTTTTAAAAAACGGATTCTATTTTGATTGACTTCATGTGATAAAAGAAACATATTATTACTAATCACTTTGCTGCACATTTTAAATAGATTATGTTTCCATTTTGCAGGTAGAGATGCGTGAAATGAAGGAGATTCACTGGTTTTTAGTGTATCTGGGAATGTATCTGATTTCTTGCAATTACATGATTCTTCTATCTTAGTTGTCAGTGTAGTTTTTCAAACGTATTAGTTGGCTTAATTGTTGTAAGGCTATCTTTTCAGGGGATTCTCGTGATTGCCGTGCACGTTGTTTGATTGTTCAGTGAATTTTAAGTTCAATCAGTCTACGATGCCCTTTCTCTCCTATTAAAACACATGAAATAAGCTGCAATTGTGCAAGCACAACTGTATAACAGGGCCGATAAGAAAATGGGAGGAAAATACCAACGTTTTCTCTCCTCCTTGGTCGCAATATTTCGATAATTCAATATAAATTATGCGAGGAAACTTTTAAGTATTCTATAAGCAAGTATATATTTATTTTATAGTGAAGTGGGTAATCGGTTTAACCTTAGCCAATTCCCAACCACACCTGCAACGTTTTCTCTCCTCTTCTGTTATTTGTATAAAATATATTATGTCTCTACGTTATATCCTATGGCTGTATGAAAGAGCTTTCGCTTCTACTTTGACTGTGCTTTTTATTAAAATTATTACATGAAAAGTTTACTCCGTTACTTGAAGTGATAACACATAAATTCGTAGTACCAAAAGTTTTCAAAGTTCTACTTGAAAAGAGAACACAAACAAAAAAATTCAAATGCTCATTAGAATAGCAAATGGTATAGGTATTTTTAAAAGATTGATCGCAATAGCCATCAATTATATATATATATATATATATATTTGTATTACTTTTTTCTTGGGCTCACTTTTTCCTCAATTTTATTTTAGTCCCAAAATCCAATGCAAGAGTTTTGAAACTCATTCTAAAACTTATTTTAAGATCCTATCAAGAGTTATCCTATTGAGTAATTTTCGATTCAAGCAGTTTATGTAGTTGCAATGACTTATTCAATACCATCCTTAATTTGATGAAGAGAAAAAATACAAACAAAAAAAAATCCCCGTTACCTTTAATAGTAGTATAGATTAGCCTAATTTTATCTTTAAATCAAAAGTGAGCAAACATAGGGTGCGAACTTCCGCATAGCATCCGAGGAACATAACTAGTTACCAAAAGTAGAAAGAATGGAATAAAAAGAGGTTGCCGCAAAGCATTATGTATGTTTTTGTACTATAAATGATTTGAGGTAATCATAAGCTATTAGAGGTTAGCTCATTTTAAGCTTATTCAGATATAACTTGATTAAAAAACAAATCGAGTTTAAGCTCAAAATAAAGTTTATCTTTTTAAACAAGTAGAATTCAAATTCAAGTAAACTCTTAAAAGGGATCGTGAGTCATGACGTATGTTTCTACACTATAAATGATTTGAGTTAATCATAAGCTATTTGAGGTTAGCTCACTTTAAGCTTATTCAGTTACAACTTGATTAAAAAACGAATCAAGTTTAAGCTCAAAATAAAGTTCATATTTTTAAATAAGTAGAATTCAAACTCGAGCAAACTCTTAAAAAAGATTACGAGTCAATATATTATATTAAAAATTATATAACACTAAAAAAATTCAATATGAGAGTATAAAAATAAGACTCGTATCATTATAATAAAAAAAAAAAAGATCAAAATGGTTCATTTTGAATTAATTTTGACTTTTAGATACTACGAGAACTTTATCAATAGTGGTTCCTTTTTCTATGTTCCACCTAACATGCATCAATGATCGTCCACCAAACTTTTTCGTCCCCATTGTCCCCTCATACAACGTCTTTTGCTTTTTTATCCAACAAAGGAAAAATCAGTCAAACATAATAGAAAGCTCTTATCATTATTAGGTAGAATGCTGGTGGTGATGAAAGGGATGATGCTGCAGGCAAGTCTAATTGGGTGTATTGTCCTGAGCTTCACACTGAATAATTGAGGAGAAAAAAATAAACATATATATATATATATATATATATATATATATATAAACACAGATATTTCAACGAGCTGCTATAAGGTTTAGGCCTCCAATATTCCATTTCTGTTGAAAATTATTTCATCGTTTGAATTATTGAAAAGAAGACCCAATTTATGATGTGAATAAATGTAACATACGGTGCAGAAGATCTAATTTATGAATATAAAAATTCTATGTTTGTAGGAGAAACGAATCCAGTCTTTTAAATAGCATAAAAATTTCACCCCTTCATTCATCGGAAAGCCATAGGAAAGTTTATAATTATGTTATCTCTTCCGGCATTAACTATAAAAAAGTTTATAAATTAACTTTTAGAACAGTATTATCATACTCTATATAAATAATTCATCTATATATATATAAAAGAATTAAGAATTAAGGAGATTTGTATATATAAAAAAATTAAGAATTAAGGAGAAGAAACGGATTGAACTAAAAATTAAACAGGTCAAATCAAGTTAAACCATATAAATCAATTTGAATTCAATAACATTGCTTTAAAAAATAGATTTTCCTGCTTAAATTAGTCAATTTTTACGGTTTTGCACTATTGTATAAACATAGAGCATGCTTATTATTGAAACTATCCAAGAGAGAGTTTCTTCAAAAGAAGATTACAGATCCTTCTGTTTAATTTTTATCTTCTACACTAAGAAGATAAATTTTTTGGGGGGAACAAACCTCGAGGTCAAATTGAAAGAGTCTAATGAATAAGCAAACAGGGATTAGTAACTTATTAGCTAAAAGACAGGTCCATGAAGTTAATAAAACGATCCAGAATTTTCTTGTTTGTAGACAATGCAACTTTGTACCACTACCAGTATTTTGATATGTGGAAGAAACCTAATGGTTGATCTGAATACATATCCCAATCTCAAAGGAAAAACAAATAAACAAATAAATAAAGTCAACAGAGAGCCCCATCCTGAAGGACAAAGAAGTTAGATGTTAATGTATTAAGAGCGTCTAGCTTTTGAAGTGCTCTATAGCTCAAAGCTTACACGTGGCAACATAAGATTCCTGCCTTGAAAAGGCTGGATATGTATACATAGTGACAGAAAAAACAGAGAAAGAAGGCAACCACCCTGTTTAAGAAAATGGATAACTCCAATTTAATTCAAAAGATCGACTTTGTCCTTTCTTTTCCTTTCAACATACACGATAACCCGAAGGATAAGGTAGATTACACGCCGTTGTTTGCAAACGATAACATTTTGAATTTTTTTTTAACTATATATTATATCATTTGGTCTTCTACAATATTCAAATAATAACAATCCATTCCCCTTTTATTCCTTACTTTCTCCCTCTTATCATGTTCACTTCTTTGTATAAGAATTTTGTAGGAATCGCGATTCCTAAAATTGTTGAATTGAGAATCCTAACTAAAAGCTAAGAAGTGAGAATTTTTAAAAGATTGCTTTGACTATCCTCTCTCTTTTCAATAAACACACCACCACAATAATAATCATCGTTGCACAACGACTCACCATTGGACATCGTCGTTGTAGGTCTTAAATATAAACCAAGTAACTGTATGATCGAACTTAGTATATAAAGTTTAGAATAATCGATTAAAATGATTCAATCAAACCTAAATTATAAATTAAAACTAGAAATATCTGTAAAAGTGACCCTATAAGTTCGAATTTAAGAAAATAAGTAATAAAATAAAAGAATATAAAATTTTCAAATTTTAAGTATATTACTTGTTATTTATTGAAAATACGTAAAATGCATTTCGATAACTAATAAATCGCTAGAGATAGATTATATATATACTAAAAATCATAGAATAACCTAAATAATATTTAGAAGTGTTTACTTATACTCTTCATATATTTACATGTAGGTAAAAATACGCAAAATTATCCAAATCGCCCGAAAATTGCTAGAAAATTGCTAAATAATAAGAAAATTATTAAAAAATCAATGAAAAATCAGAAAGGTGGAGAACAATTCAAAAAGTGGTCATGGCAGATCAAAGAGTAAGAAACAAATATTAACCAATAAAAAACAAACATATAAAAGGGTAAAATGAAAGAGATATGGATCTTGTCTTGTCTTTAATTAATACACAACAATTCCTACATAACCCTGTAAATAGCAAGAAAATTTTTAGAGCTCATTTGGTCAATTGAGAGTTGAAAGAAATTGAGAGGGAAAATTAGGGTTTTAAAAATTTTATCCCAAATCTATGTAGATAGGACAAGTAAGCCGAACCTATACATCACCACTACTTGGAACCGAACCACCACCACCCCATTCCAAACCTACAGCCCGGATCGACTAACATACCTGAACCGATGTTGGGGGCCAAAAAGCTCGCGAACTAGGTAAGTCTCACATCTCTCTAATTTTGCAAAATTCTTTAAAATTATTAATTATGCTTAGAAAATTTTAAATTTATTATTTTAATATTTTATTGTAAGTAGATTTACAAAAAAAATAATAATTAAGTTTAATCATTTCTATAGATATAGGATTCTTAAGAAATTGGACAAAACCGAACATATTTAGAATTAGAAATAAATAGGCTTAAGATTATATTTTGGAGTTTAATTTTTTTCTATAGAATGCTTAAGTGATATAGAATAGTGTTATAAAACCATTTTTTTAATTAATTTTTAAAATTTTTAAGTAAATTTTTAGCCCTAAAATGATAAAAAAAAAATAGATAATTTTGACTTAATTAAGTGAGTAAGTGATTGATTACTAACTTCGAAGATAATTAAATATTTAAGGATGTTGATCTCTAATGTGGAAACTTAATCCTAATCTTTAAAGTATTAATTGCAATTAATATGGGAATTGTGTACTGATGTTATTACTATATTATCTAATTTAACATATTATTTCATATGTAGTAATTGTGAGTAATTTAATAATATGTGAAATTAGAATTTTAATAAATATGAAATAATAGGTTAAATTAGATAATATAGTAATAACATCAGTACAAAATAAATTTGGTACAAAAATTAATTTTAGGTAATTGGATAAAAAATATAAAAATTTTCTTATATCAAGAGTAAATCTAGTACCCAATTAAGATTAGAGTGTACTAAATATATTAGACTACTAAATTAAGACCTAGTATGATTTTTAGAATACTCAAGCTTAATGTAATTAATTTCACATTAGGATTCAAGCATATTTATAATTTCCCATAGTTGAAAACAATTTAAAACCAAAATTAGAATATAATTCAAAAATCAAACCTTGAGCTAATCTTTAGTAAAGAATAGGTATATATGGAGAAGTAAGTTAAATTATAATTTATAATATGTATCATCAAAGTATAAATACTAAAAAGGCATTTGTATTATAGGATATACAGAGACGAACCAACCTACAATTGAGTAATTGAGCGACTGAGAATTCCAAATAAGTTAAGTTCATTACTTCATTGTATTTAGAGTACTATTTTAGAATACTCGGAGACTTAAGATCATGTATGTTTGTGATTGTAAGTAGTTTTATACATGTGCATGTCTGTTTGATTTCGTGATGGAATTTTATTATGATTGATGACTGTTATGACTAGATTGGTGTGAAATTATCTAAACACCTTAAATTGAACATAATCTTAATCAAGCCTAATACCCTAAATTGTCATGTATTACAACCCTTTAAGGGATCATTAATAATTCTCAAACCAAACACCGACACCTTCGAAAAAGATAGCACTGAATAGTAATTTAGTCTTTTCCTCATCTTTAGCCAAGTGATAGAAAAGGATAAAGGCATCGATTTAAAAGATAGTCTTAGGAAGAGTAGTGTCTCCATTGCACAAACTTGAGTTTGGTTATGAACTGTTGCATAACATGAAAACTCTTCAACCCGGATTCAAACGGGTGAAATTACTTTGATTTCGTAACGGACCGAAATAAGTTGTATGATGACACTTACTTGTTGCATTACATTGTATGAAAATAATTACTTGATAATCTTGTTTGTGCTTGTATACATTCATAAATCTCCAATTCAACTTACTAAGTTATAGTTACTCATGCCCATATAGATCCTTTATAAGTCCTAACTTCTGATTAATTATGCCACGTTATAACTATCTAAAAATTAGTTCTCTTTTGAAACTCTATGGGAGTGACAATCTACCCGTCTATGATCAAACTTTTGTTTAAGGTCTTATTAAAATCTTTAGGATAAACAACTGATTTACAATATGTACACTAACTAGCTGTTAAGATATGATGTAGAATCACTTGGGAATTTTATAGTAATATACATGTAATTAGATATATTGACTTAAAATTTTAATATTTACTATAACTTTAGCTAAATTTTTAATTAAACTATTTACTTTAAAGTAAAAAATCATCGACACCTTGTATAGATCCTATATATAATAGGTAATGTGAGCCTTGTTACTATCATAAAATAGTTTATATGACGAGACTATTATAACTATATGACGAGACTGTTATAACTTTACGACTTCGAGGTGTAACAGTCGTCACCCACTATCACCATACAATCAACCACCATCAAACACCTACTATCACCATCGATGCATGGAACTCAAACTAATAAACACGCACACAAAGAAAACATCAAAACTATTAAACCAAACAAAGTTTGAAAACCTGAAAACGATATTAAGTCATTTTACATACATTAATTTACATTTTACTTTTTCTCAAAATACCTAACTGTGAACTTAACTAAAGATGGGAAAGACAACGAATGGCAACAAAGATGAATGACAACATCGATGAAGCATTATGTAGTGGGTACATTACATGTTATATGTAATTTTTGTCATTAGCAATATGATTAATAAAGAAGGGATTATAGATCGAGTATAATAGCATTTGCTTTTTCAAGTGGGTTCTCCTAGTCTTTCTTTTAAAGCAAATTGAAATAATAAATAAAAAACAGATAGAGTAGATTGTGTGCTTTTTGATGATGAGGTTGGGTTTTTATGACAAAACTTCGACTAAGTAAAGTTAGAAGTTATATCTCGATTTGATTATGTACTTCCATAATGAGATTGGGGTTTTATGGATTAGGATCGTAAAATTCAGTTGGCATTTTTCGAGGAATTGATGTAAAAAAAAAAATGGCTTTGTAAAAAAAATTACATAAAAGGTGCAAGGAAAGCTCTTTTCACAAAAGTGCCTTCACTTTTTTAAAAAATATAGAAGATGACACTTTTTCAAAAAACACCTTTTTCTTCAACATTATAAAGAACCTTATAAAGAAGAAGGTGCTTTTTTAGAAAACGCATTCTCAAAAGCATTTTCCTTATTATTTTTTAACTTGCACATCCGACCAAACAAAGTATTAAAGCCTTATTCAATTTGTTATGAATTAGAATTCTATTCTCTTTTATTTTATTCAGGGAAGTAAACATGCCATAATTGATAACCTTTATACAATAAGTACCAACAGCAGCATGAGTCAACAATGATAGATAAGACGTTGATAAGTGAATCATTTCAATCCTCCATATTTATGTCAAAATTTAATTATGTCCATTCAAAGTTCTCTTTGTCGCAGGAAATACTAAAAAAGATGTTGATACAACAGTACAAATATAAGGGATTTATGCGACCCACTTGAAGTATAAAGACTTTGATTACATTTTTGTATAAACTTAGAGGATTTAAATGACTCAATCAAAACATATAGGGCTTAATTAATTTTCGACACATTTATCGAGAATAGGAAAATGGTTCGATAAAGACTATTTTTTGTTGCCTGTTAGTTTTCAACGTGACCGTTGGACACGATACCATCACCTCTCGAAATCACCTACCATTACTGCATACTGGTTACCAAAATTATCTATTTACTACAATCAACCGGTAAAGGCTATGCGATTCCGAGTGCTGCAAAGATTTTACTCCGAAACAAATAGTGAAATCCATCGTATTAAGAGACATTCAGCAATTCATTTTTGTAAAATTTTTGTGGAAAATGTATCATGCCCTAAATAGTTAAAAAAAATTTGTAAATTATAATCCAACAAATAATTAAATAGATGCACTCTGACTATCCAATTATTTGGATATTACCAAAGAATTTTTGGGGAGTGTGCAAAGAATGCAGAATACAGTCTAATACAGACTCTTTCACCCTTTTCCTTACATGTGCAAATACACAAAGACCCTGATACAAATGAGAAATACTAAGATTAACAAGGATAGGAAACTTGCCAGCGCAACCCACCTTTTTGGGACCAATACCCACCGACAAACTCATTTGTCAACTTGCAAACATGAAAAATCTTTACTACAAAATGTTCCCCATAATTAACTTGGTCCCAAAGCAAGATTCTTCTAGAAGTTCAAGATTAGGCTTGCTAGACAATGTTCATTACTAACTCAAAATGTAAGCACACAATTTTACTCACATGAACAATAATATCGAAGGGCTCTGGAAGATGAAGTAGGCAAGCACAGGCTGCTTCATCTTAGATGGATTTATAGCCTTGTGTACATACCTGTGAGCATAAACAGATGACAACCAGCAGGTGACCATGAATTGACATAGATCATGATGTGTTTATTCTTTAAATTGCCATTCCCGGCGGCACATAGGGCAATGTGCTTGAGAAGTTTGTGAATTCACCCATTTCAAGATGCAATGAAGATGAAATGCATGATTGCATTGACCCCATACTGCAAAAAGAAAGCAATTGTCAATAACATATGCCCAGCAAGGAGAACCAGAGAACAAGCTCTATTAATAATGTCAAATCTGTCACAACAGAAATCACAATTCACCTTCTCTCCCACAACAGTTAATACAAACTTCAACTGCATGCAAGTGAAAACAAAAGATGCACCTTTTACCAATTGAATAATTGTTTAAATGATATATACTTCCAACTTACTAAGTAAAACAAAAGGTTGAAATTTAGTTCCTAAAGGCACTTTCCAAGATTAGTTTCAAAGGATTTGCCAAGGGGAAATCTCATAAAACAAATGTAAATTAATAAAAGAAAAGTATGAATGAGGAAAAAGAAACGTCATGTAGCAAACATGCAGAAGAGAAAAGATGTCAAATTTCAACTTGTGTTAAAGAACCACAAATGAGACCTAGCATGTAATCTCCAAATCTTTTCTGCATTCCATATCAATAATGTTTTTCAAACTTCATATGAATAAACTTCCCCGTATCCAGTTCTTAATTCATAAAAGGATAACTAGAAACAACCTCTTAGTTTAATATTCATAAAAGCTTGCAAAAGAAACTTGTACATAATCCTTAATGAAACAAAAGCCCATACTGCATCATCAATAGACACTTGCCCTATACCTCTGGGCATCACCAGGATCATATCTGCTTCAGTGGGCCAAGAAGAATCGAATACATCACAAACAGAGTTTGACCTCAAAAATACCCTCCAGCAACAACTTAAAAGCAAATCATTATTAGTAAGTATCAAATCAGACCAGACTCAACCTTGGCCATTCCTTCACCTTCTTGCAGTGACACCAAGATTTGTTTTCTTTTCTTTGGGTAGGGGTTAGGAAAAGAAGGGGTGTCATGACCCTATGTGAAAATGTAGCTGCATCTATCCGTAACGCCAGCAATTGGTATAACTTGTCTGCCACAGCAAACACAATCCAATGCAAAGGAAGTGCCGGCAAACTAGATCAAGCCCCTAAATATGACCATGCAAAGGCAAAGATTTAGCTTGCGGGGAAGGGTCCTGCCACTACTACATGACAATAGAATCCTGCTACCAGTTGCATTGATTATGTGGCTCTGATGTGTTGGTACAGGTTACATCATGAATGATGGATATTTTTATATAATTTCAAATCAACTTTCTTTCTCTAATACATTTTAGGTACTAATATGACTTATCTTGGGTTGATAGAGAGAGTGTGATTATGCTGAGATATATAGCTGACATGATTATATGATGGATTAGGATCTTCTTTGAAACTAGATATTAAACTACTACTTTTGTTTTTGGCCCATTGATGCAAAATTACAAATACTAAAACTACTAAAAACTAAAAACAGATTGGTTATGTCATCAGAGTTCTTTCTATGCTTCTAAAATGCTCCTTAGATGGTTCCCACTATTAAATGGAGGGAGGGTAATTAATCCTCAAAAATCAATTTGCAAAACCATTTGCTTTGAAGTTGCAAAACCATTTACTTTTCCTATTGGTACCCTAGCCAATACTATTATATTACTTGAAGTTACAAAACCATTTGCTTTGACATTACAGATGTATTTTCACAATAATGGTTGCAATTTGCAAACTCTTGTACATGGCAATTGCTTAGAAAACCTATGAAATGCAGGCATGAAGCCAACAACTGGATGCAGTAAATGAACATTATTGAACAGTGATGCAAGGAACATTCAGAATATCTACAATGACTTACTCAGTGGGCAGTCATCACCCGGGAGTTTACAGTCAGGGCAGCAACCATCGAAGGCCATCCTACAAATCCCACATGTTTCATCCTGTGCATCCCAAGTCCATGAAGCAACAGCATGCCACCTATAGTTAAAGAGATAAATTAGAGAAACATTCTCACTCTCCTAAAAAGAAACATTTCTAAACTCAAATTTGTAGAATAAGCAAATATAAGACAAGAAAGCTAAATTGTTGGCATCTGTGATATTAAAAGCAGAGTTAAGCAAAACATACTCTGTTAAAGATCCCAGCATAGAACAAAGAAAAAGTAGGTAAAGGAAAACTTGTTCTTCTACAGCAGAAAAAGTATCACCATGGATATTGATCTTCCAAAAAGAATCAGGCTAGCAAGCAAAGAATAAACACACTTCTACAGCAATTATACTTCCATTAAAAAAATAAAAAATATCCATCAGTAGCAAACAATGTTGCTAGCAGTGGAGATGAAGGGACTGCAAGGACAAACAAAGAAATAAATTTTTGTAGGGTAGACACCAAAAGATTTTAGGTCTTTAAAATGAGATATAATTAAGCAAGACAACAGGCCCTATATATATAAACAAAATTGGCAATCAGAATGTATGGATAGGGGACAACTAGAGAAGTCTGATAATAGGCCAAAGGTAGTCTAAAGACAGAACTATGGTTTTCAAGAAGTTGGATGCAAATATTCATTTTTTAATTTTAATAGGTTTACAAAGATTTGATGAAGCATATTTGACAGAGTGCTGAACAAAAATTAACTTTACAGCATAGAAATTAAGTGAGTGGGTAGTAGAAGGATCTTTGTTTCCATAAACCAATTTAGAAGAATATGCTTAAGGGGCAGGTGGTCTTTGGAATTCAACAATTGAGGAAAAAAAAAAAGGAAGAAGAAGAAGAAGAGAGACCTCATTAATGAACTCAAAGTTTCAAGAAATCTCATAATCGTAATTCCTACGCTATATCACACAAAAATATATATATATATATATATATTGCACCGTGGTCATCAGAAAACATGCCACCTACTACCAGAGTTATTAAGTTGCTAAAAGATAAGAAATTAAAGTCAGAATCAACATAAAGAAGCAAAAGCAGGTGTTTTGGTAAGGATACTCAGAAGCTTGACTTTCATTCTACCCTCCTGCAAGAAGAAAACACTGCACATTATTAAGGTTGAATAAAGCTGTGAAAATAACGAATTATGCTGTAGTATTATCACCAAAAGAAACAATGTTAGTACATGTATGTGACAAGTTTGGTAAAATTTTTCTGCTAAAGCTGTTTCCTTGAAAATGTTTGTCACTTTATAATTTGATTCCTTATATGTAGTAGCCTAAATAAAATAAAATGAAGCAAACAATTAGGGATTAGTATAAGGACATCTGCATTAATGATCAACACTGCATTCAGAAGGTCTAATTCTATACTTACTCAATGAAAAGCACTCATAAAAAAGAAACAAAGAGCCCTACAACGTCTCATGGGGATTTCATGATTCTTGATAATGAGAAAATCAACACCAAAGATGTTGTCTTGTGAGGGTAATTTGCTGCACTCTATTAGAGATAAGACAAACAAAGTCCAAATAGTTTTCAACTTCAAATCCTAAGGGGTTCAGCCAATGGCTAAAGGCCAGTAACTGTCTGCAACAAATTGCATAAGCTCGCGTACCAATTTTTGGGCTACCTTCATAGGGCAAACTACACTTAACCAGTACATTGATTTTTTAAATCAGTTCACGTGTCCAGGTGGCTAGTCCAATGACATCCGTGTCCTTCCTTAACAAATAAAGCAACAAAAAATGAAAAATTCCGAACTGTCTTAGCTGATCAAAATGCTATTTACATGAAATCAAGATTTAGAGGCACATATAACTTTTTCTTTCTTGTGGCTAATTGAATGAAGTATTAACTTTGACAGGCACATCTAACTTCCGTACTATCTCAATCCAGATACACTACAAAATCTTGAACAATCACTAACTATACTAAAGAAATCCGCATGATGAAACGAAACATTAATAAAGATTACGACTATGAGACACAGAGATAGATTTAGACTGTGAAATTACAAAATAATCAAAGAAATGGTGCCAGATTGAATTAGCAAATTGGCTTTTGCACTGGTTGATATTTAAAGGGAAATTAAACTAGAAAGCTTAAGGTAATTGCAATGCAAACCCTAAAGAGTAAGGAAAATGAGAATGTTACCTTGATTTCGTTAATACGAACCCTACTTTCCGGTTTTCCGGCAGAGAATTAAGGGAAATGCCAGTGTGTGAGAGTCTGTATCTAATGGAGGAAGAGAGGAGAAGGGAGAGAGGAAGAGAGCGGAAGGCGAGAATGAGAGTCAGGTGAGGAATTTTTAAGAATACTGCACAACAAGGTCACGCCTCAACAGTTCATTTTCAAATTCAAATCCCCCTCCGTCCATTTTAGGGTAGGGTCGAGCGCATCGAATTTATCTTTACAGACGTATAGATAAATACGGAAAGATATATATGGATATCTAGAAAATACGGAAAGAAGGTTAGTGTTTGTTTGCTCTTAGGTTTTCCCAAATTTAAGCAAAAACTTATGAAAAAGGGTACATAATTTTTAAAGTTACTAAAATACCTCAAAATTGGAGAGAAATAAAAGCGGCAAAAGCAATAGTCATTCCCAACCATTATCTCTCTCACACAAGCATGTTTAACATTCTCATATCTACTCTTTGTTGTATTGATTTAATTTTTTTTTATTTAAAATGCATTAGTTTATGACAATTACAACAGCATGTTTGTATAAGTTATATGATAAATCTTGCATGTTATTTTGCTATACTTTGCGTTGTTATGTAATTCATTTCGTGTCATCTTTCTAAACTTAATGGTTTATCGAGAGTAGATACTTTAATGATAAAATGTTTGGGTATTTGAAATTGAAAGCCTTGCAGTGATAAAGTTTTGTTTTTAGTGTTCGTTTGCATTGTATAAAATTAAAAAAACAAAAAGTCTAATCACGATAGAGATAAGCAAATATAACTTGGCTTAAATTAATAAGGATGGGCAACGCTCTAGTGCAACTCTCATTGCTAAGTACTAACGTAAAGAGTAAACGCTTGTAAACTATCTATAGTCTTAAGAGCATGCGTACCCGATGGTAGTGAGCGACACTGAGACTATTTGAACCATTACTATGGTTGGACAGATAAAAATCAAGAAAATCGATGAAAAAGAATAGAAAATATGTGTTTGGTAGTTTAAAGTGAAGGCAGAGCACTAAGAAATGAAGGAAAATGAGTGGAAATATTTTTACTTTTAAATGTTTCTCTCTTTTTCATTCATATAAATTATTAGTATAAAGAATGTGAGTACAATCTATGAAGTTAATTTAAATAGCTTTTGCTTGTTGTTGAACCATAAACCTTATAGAGTGACGAAGAACGTATAATAGTTTATATAATCTTGTCAATTGTTGTCCATGATTAGCATTTCCTTCCTTCCTCTAAAAACACAAAAAGTGATCCAAGATCAAAACCTTTTAGTCATCTAGGTCAGCCGATTTGACCTACAAAATTGCTTTAATATTATTCCCGTTATTTGCAACTATGACCATTATGTTGTTTGTTCTATAAATTGTTTGCTTATATAATTGTGCATATGGTGAGCATTGTGACCATAAGAGAATTGAAAGGGTGTACTATGTTCACACATTTTCATTGTGTTGTATTTCTTATATTTTTTCTCAAAAGTGTGTATTGTAATTGAAATTTTTCTTTTTCTATTCTTTTTAGGGTATTAAACTTCTCCACATGGGTAATATTGAAATTGTAGAGGATAGTTCTTATCATGGTGATTTTGGGGATGATTGGTTAATGATTAGATAAGAATGTGGAAAAGGGAGATTGCATTAGTCATAGGTTATGTGGTGAAAAGAATGAGTAGAGTGCAAAAACAACAATTTATTATCCAAATATCATTGGCTAATATGACTACATTATTGGAAAGAGATTAAATTCAATTAGAACTTCTTCTACAACTAAGAGATGATACCAAATCTTGAGATATAATGCACATGGGTCTATGGCATTTGAAAATTTATGTGAAATGTTAGAAGCAATGGTCACCTTAAAGACAAGAGATGGGCATCAATTAAAGAACAAGTTGCTAAGTTTCTATACATTTTAGCACATAATGTTAAGAATCAAACGATGTCGTTTTTCTTCCATTGTTCGGGTAAAACTGTAAGTAGGCATTTCTATAATGTGCTTAGAGAAATAATATGTTTTGAAGATGACTTTTTAAAGCAACTCGACGGCTCAACAATACCACAAGAAATACTCAACAACTATAGATTTTACCCTTATTTTAAGGTAAAATTATCAACTCTTTCATTAATATAATGTTTAAACCTTTTGTACTTTTATGTATTTCATTTGTTAATGTATTAAGATTGTATTGGTGCAACTGATGGAACGTACATCCATGTTAAAGTGTTTAATGCCGATGTGTCAGGATTTCGTAGTAGGAAGGAATATACCACGCAAAATGTACTAGTAGCCTATTTTTTTTATTTAAGATTTACTTATGTATTATCCAAATAGGAGGGCTCTGCTGCAGATTCTAAGATAATAAAAGATGCCCCTTCTAGAGAAGATAATTTGAAAATTCTTAAAGGTAGCATATTGATTTACATAACTAGATTTCAACTTACACTTCTCTATACATTGACACATTTTATTTAATAGGAAAATATTACCTTGTTGATGCTGAAATTATGATAAGGAGTGGGCTAATACCTCCTTATACAGGTGTATGCTATCACCTTAAGGAATGCTCAACACATGCACCAAACAATCCTCGAGAATTATTTAATCATCGACATTCATCACTTTGTGATGCTATTGAAAGAGCATTTGGAGTACTTAAAAAACGGTTTCCCATTATAGCAAGTGCTTTGAAGAAGCATTATACATTTGAAACACAATGTGATATCATTTTGGCCTATTGCATATTTCACAACTATCTAACGAATGTTGGCTTAAATGGATCGCTAATATCTGAAGTAGATGGTCATCTTGTAAACTCAAAGATAAAAGTTCATAGGCCCATACACAAGAAGGACACAGTTGATGCAAAGTGGGAGAAATATTGAGGGATAACATTATAGCATAGATGTAGCATGATTATGTAAAAGATAACTAAGAGTAGTTGCTTTGTCCTTTTGTATTAGAAATATCTATTGCAAGGTTAGTTTGGCTTTTGTAAATATCTATGTTTTTCTAAGTGCTTAGTTTTTCCTCCTTTATAATGTGATAATACTTTATATGTACTTTACAATGGATCTTTACAGTGAAATTGCTTGCACTTATAATATGTACCTCTTTCCTTTCATTAGCATAGATAACATATTAAGTTTGTTTTTGTTGAAATAGTTGGAAAATGAGCACCACAAATAACAAGAATGAGGACCATAAAGGTAAGACTAAAAAAAGGGAACATCTTCAATGGATGGAATCAATGGATAAGCACCAAATTAACGCCTTTTACCACCAAATGATTGATGAGAACAAACAAGATAAGACTTTACTTCATCAGCATATGACAATGTTGTTAAGGAACTTTGAGAAAAAACCAAAAATCCATCAATCGACAAGGAGAAGATCAAGAATAGGTGGTTGAAGACAATCAAGCCAAATTTCCATAAAGTGTTCAATCTATTCAACAATCTAAGTAGTCTCGCGTAGAGTCTTATCTCATATCTATTCAAAGTTGAACCGATGTTTAGCAAGCTCTACTAGAGATATGCTTATTGACATAAAATATTTTAATACGTTAACTATAATAACATTTGTTACATGATGAGATATGCTTTCTTGTAATCTTTTTAGAAAAAACCACTTGCAAAGAAGTGGATCACCAAACTAGTCATGCACTATGATAGACTTCAAGAGATATTTGGCAATGATAGGGCCATGGGATACAGTGCTAAGACGGTAAAGGAGAAAATGCGAAGATGGGCTTGTGAGAAAAATTAGGAATGAGCTTCAAAAATAACAGAAATAGGTAATATAGTCCTAAAAAATCAGGTAACTTTGAAGATTCCATTCTCTACTCCATATCATGATGTAGATGAAAAAATTATTTCCATAGTCGGGAATCCCCTTGCTACAAGTCCAACAAATGTATCAAGTATGAATGCTCATATGGATCCGCATGCTACAGCAAAGAGAAAATGCAAAAAATGAAAAAATATGAATAAAGAACTCTGTAATAAAGAAGATGAAGGGATTCGAATTGCCATCAAGGGAATGGTTGAAGCTATAAAGGTGGGAAATGGGATCATCAGTTGCATAAGGCTTCGTGTTTACTCAGAAGAGGAGGTTTATGATGAGCTTGTCAAGATTGGAATTGAGGATGATCTACGTTTTGATGCATATGATTTCTTATTAGCTGATCTTATGTAAATCAAAAGTTTTTTTGGTTACCCGTCTAAGGACTGCAAAAATTATCTTCTTCGGAAAATGTCTAATAAAGGAAATCGTATGTGTTCACGTTATAGCTAAAGGGCTACATTAAGATGACCTTAGTCATGATCTAACTTGTTATGATTGTTTTTATATCAAGCAAACTTGTATAGGTTAGCACTTTTTGATTACTCTTACTCACTTAGGCTATCTTTTGAGGATATCTCTTCTTTTTTGCTTTTGTAGATATAAGCATGTATGTAATACAAGGCATGACACATGTAAGAACCATATTAATTTAATGTTATATGAAGTTATTTTGCAAGAAAATATTTATTTCAATGAAGTTTAGTTACATATGATGTTGTCTAAAAATGCTTACCTAAGTTTGAATGTGGCTATTTAGCATAAACATTGGAAGGAACATAATTATCTAAATAGGGAATTACAATATTTCAAGAGAATCTAAGTATGTAGTAAAATAAGGAATGCGATTGTGTAAAGTCATTGAGATATGGACTTGTGATGATTATCACTTATTAAGTTATTAGTAGTTCGTTGCCACTTCTGTAGAATTGAGGAAACTTCTTCTTCACTTACATACAAATCAACGTCTTCAAGTTCTTTGTCTCAAATTTGGCATTGGAATATCCATTTTACAGAGTCACTTATCCTTATTTAACTCTTCATACTTGTATGGTATTCTCTTCTAAAAGGAAAATTTCTTGTTAGGTATGAAAATATTTTGGTTAGATAAACCATGGTTGGTTTTTCATTCCTTTATTCATTCATCACGTAGCAACGGAAGATCCTTTTCCTTTGCAGTAGTTGTATAAGCAAAAGCTTAACTTAGGTGGTTTGTTGCATCACATTGGCTTCTGCTAAAAGAATTGAGCAAATTACAAGTTTGTGTATGAACTTTTAAAAATTAGTTCATCCTTGCTTTTTTTAAACTAAATAAAAATACGAAGCTTTTACTGTTTCTCTTTTATTTTAACGAGAATGATCTAATCTTCCATTTTACCATTAATCTATGTTCATTTAAATCAAAATTATTTAATTCAATTGTTTTTTTTTTTTGCCATCAAAAATAGTATTTTATTAATAACTATTCGTTATCATCATGGGTAACAACCTGAGAAACATTAGACAAACCAAACCAAGAATCAAATAGGATAAGCTTCTAAAGTAAGGATTGGGATGGGGGGGTTATACCAACAATCCTGGGGACACATCCTCTCCTTACAGTCAAAACCACCCAATCGGCAACACTATTTGCCTTTATAAGTACGTATACAAACGAAAGACTACTGGACCTACTACTTAAAATACTTTTTATTTTTCTAACATGAGGAATTATAGCCCATTAAAGATATTGATCCGACCTATTAATTGCCTAAATAAGGCCCTCACAGTTAGACTCAAAAATGACATGGTCCTAACTTGACTCAAAAGCCATCTGCACACCTTCCAACAATGCCATTACTTCTACCTCTTCACTACTCATACACGTGATCACTTTTGCTTTGCCATTTGTAATCATACCTTGAAAATTTTTTAAGACAATCTCAATGCCTACTCAATTTGATCCAATACTCCATGATGCATCCACATTTACCTTAAGAAAAGGCTGGATGGGACAACATCAATGCTCTATCAATCTTTGCTTAACCCTTGTATCTTCAACGTCTCTTTCCTCTTCTTTCTCTTTTCCTTTCCAAGCTCTTAAAATAACCCTAGAGTATGAAATCACAATATTAAGATCCAAGTTTTGTCCATCATATAAAGTTTTGCAATAATGCTTCCATATATTCCATGCGTATACAGTCAAACTTCTTTCCATCTCTCTTCTTAAAACCTAGATTCAACAAACACGTCTACCATCTCTTCAAACCATTCCATAAAGGAGCTGACTTTATCCATCTCTACTCAAATACCCAATCCATTAAACCACGCTACAAGCATCCATCCACACTATAGCAACATGTGTGTAGTATCTTCACATTCACCACATAAAGGACATAAATGGATTAATGAAACTCTCCTTTGACAAAGATTCTCAAAAGTTGGCAGTGAATTACAAGCCATGCGCTAGAGAAAGTGTTTAATCTCGGTAAGGTATCTATGTTCCATAGTCTCTTCTACTGTTGTTTTGTGATTGCATGTGACAAAGAAGGCTTTAAAACAATGTTAACCAAAGTTATTTCTTTTAGGAAAAAATATGCCAATTTAACTGTACAAATTCCTTAACAAGAGTAAGGCCAGATTATGGAATCACTTTTTATGAAATCTCTTACAGGTAACACCTATATGCCTTCTAGTTCTTTATTTCCCTAGCATTATCTCAATAGACTAACATTCCATTCTTTTGTCATAGGATCCAAAAAGTTATTAATATCACGTCTGTCTGCACAATTTCTAAAGGAAGTTTTAAGCTTGTATCCCTTCACCATAGGTGAGTAATTATAGTCCTACATTTTAATTTGGTCACCTTTATTTAGGTTCCATAGAGCCCCATCAAATAAAACATTTTTCCCCTCTCCTATGCTGCTCCAAGCCCATAAGACTCTTCCCCCCTTTCTTGCATTTCTAAAATTTGTATTTGCATAACTTAACCCCTTTATCACCTTAACACACAAAGCTTTGGGATGTGATTCTAGATGCCATGCTAGCTTTGTTAGTAAAGCTAAATTAAATAGATATAAATCCTTAAAACCAACTCCACCAATCTCTTACGGTTTGATCAACACTTCCTAACTCCACTAGTGTATTATACACTCTTCCCTCTTTTGTCCCACAAAAACTGAGCCAATAGCGAGTTAATCTCATTACACCATCCCCTCGGAAACCTAAAACATGCCATAGAATAGGTAGGAACCACTATTGCAACTGACTTTATCAATATTTCCCTTCCTGCATCACTGAGCAACTATTGCTTCCACCCCTTAAGTTTCCTTAAGATCTTGTCTTTAGCAAAAGACAAGGTACCTAAGTAAATACTTAAGTTCTCTATCACTGGAACTCTGACAACCCATATAATTTCTATCCTTATCTTAATCGAGGCATTTCGACTAAAATAAATACGTGATTTGTTAACATTTACCTCTTACCCTAAAGCTAAACAATAGGTAAGGAGATTATCCTTCAACTTTGTGACTTTAGAACTCTTAGCCTCCAAAAAGAATAGATAATCATTTGTAAAAAATAGTTGAGATAATCTAGGAAAAGTACACTTCAATGAAATGCCAACTAAAGAACCCTCCCTTACTTGTTTAGCAATTCCTTTAAAGAAGACATCGACAAGTAGAATGAACAAATAGGGTGGCAAAGGGTCACCCTGGCATAATCTTCTTTTAGTTTTCACTTTGCTAATTCTTTTTCCATTAACCACCAAATTAAATTCCACTGTGCACACACATTACATAATCCATTCTACCTATTTAGAGGAAAATCTATATTTAAGTAAAACTTTTTTCAAGAAAAGCCATTCTACTCTATCATAAGTTTTACTTATATCCATTTTTAGCACACAAAAGGATTTTTTCCCTCTTTTCTTATTTTTAAGAAAGTGGAATACTTCATGTGCCACCAAAACATTCTCATGAATAGTTCTACCTGATATAAATGTACTTAGATTTTTAGAAATAAGCTCTCATAAGAAGGGTTTTAAGCGACTTACCAAAATTTTTTAGATGATTTTGTACAAAAAGTTGCATAGGCTCGCATAGGCTAATAGGTCTAAAGTGGGTCACGTGTTGGGGATGGGGAACTTTTAGGATCAAAATGAGCTTAATGGTGTTTAGGGAACTAAGAAATATACCTATTTGAAAAAAGAGTTTGATCACTTTCGACATAGGTATCCCAACCGTCTTCCAAAGTTTCTAATAAAATACTCCTAAATATCCATCAAGGCCAGGTGTTGTAAGTCCTCCAAGTTGAAATAGTGCCTTCCTGATCTCCTTTTCCTCTACATTGCTGTACAAAACCCTATTCATGTCTTCACTCATCACATGATCTATCGACTGTAGGCACTCATCATTATTATCCCTTCCTGCTGAGTCAAACAAACTGCTAAATATAATTGTTGAAGCTATTTTCAATGTCTTCCTCTCTTTCTAGCCATACTTCATCACCATTTCGTAGCCTCAAAACTTTATTCTTGCTTCTTCTATACAGCATTAAATGATGAATATAAGTTGTATTCTTATCCCCTAAGAACATCCATTTATTTCTAGAATGTTGATGCCAATATTTTTCTTCGTTTTCCCACATAATATTAAGCTGTCCAAAATGTCTCTCCTCTTCTTCTATATCTAACCCATCTGGATTACATTGTAGATTAGAAATTTCATACATCAAGCGATCAATCTCATTGCTATTATTTAGAAACGTACTCTTACTCCAATTAACTAATTGTCTACTATACTACTCCAAAGCCAACATTATGTAATCCCAATTATACGAGGAACCCTCCTTCGGGCAACATTTCTCCACAACTTTTTGACAATCTGAGGAAGAAAGCCACATATTTTCAAATCTAAACATCTTACTCCCCTTCAAATCTTTCGCTTCCATATGTACTAGTAAAGCAACATGATTCGAGCCATATTTAGGTACATGTTCAATCTTACAAGTTAGGTATTTTTCAATTCATTCAATCGAATCAAGCCCTGTATCAATTCTTTCTTGAATAAGTACTCCATTCTCTCTTTTATTTGTCCATGTGAATTTACGACCAATGAATCCGAAGTCTTGAAGATTTATGTCTTCTATCATAGCTTTAAAGCCACCCACAACCCTTCTTTCTAATCCCCTTCCACCTTCCTTGTCATGCTCATAACGCAAAGCATTAAAATCCCCTATACATAGCTAAGCATCCTTCTTACCAAAGGACAACTCTCTTAGCTTATTCCAAAGTCTTCTTTTTAGATGAAAATTAGTGGATGAGTATACCCATTGAAAATATCCCAAGGTAGTCCCATTAACAAACCTTACCATCATATTAATCATATAATCATTGACATAGTTAACCTCAATGTCTACAATAACATTCCATTACAAAGCGAGGCCACTCGCTAATCCTTGCCTATCACGTAATACCCCCATTGGTACATCAAATTATTCCTCAACCACTCATGATTATTTTTTGTAATTTTTGTCTCCATAAGAAAGACAATTGCAGGATTATATTTATTAATAAAGCCTCTTAGGTTTTGAACTGTCTTGAGAGGCCCAATCCCTCGATAGGTTTAACAAAGAAGCATCATAGCCTTAGTATAGCTATTTCAAGCTAGCCACCACTACCTTCAAACTTATAAGTAATAATCAAAATATGCACCCAATTACTCAACTCATAAAATTTTTCAATAGTTTGACAAGTAATTCTAACTTATTTTTAAACCCTCCCTTTATATTTTCTTTCTTTGCTGTTATTTTTTGGCTTTTTTTGTTTTTTGTGTCTTTTTCTGATTTTTCCTCCACTTTGTTTGAAACTTTTATTTCATAAACGTCCTTTATTTTCAACTTTTTCACCACAACATCCTCTTCTTCACCTTCCTAATTTTTTTTCAAGTTAAGCTTCCTCAAAGCAACCGATTAATTTACTAAGCAACTCTTACCCAGTATGTTTGGATTCCTTGTAGGTTATGGCAGTTGTTCAGTTATAGCCAACTTAGAAGAAGATAAATTAACTTGCAAGTCAAATAGCTCTAGATCACTCTACAATCCCTTGTTACACTTTGGTACAATTTGGTAAGTGTCTCCCATAACTTCTTGTATCAGTTTCAGAAGTTGAGTAGAGAACAGATTATTCATCTTAGGATCATAGTATTTGATATCATAGCTAAAATCATCAAGTTCCTAGAACAGTTGAGCAGGTGTTCTCATTTGAGATTTATTAGGCTCAATTTCTATCAAACTTTGTCTAGGATATGAAGAATGAGGTGACTTTAGTTGGGTCGAATTGGTCTTTTAGGTAGATAGTGGTTCTATGTTTAGATGAGATAGGTTTATGATAGAATGTAGTGATTGTGATTGTGAAGTCGACAGTAGAGGTATAGCTGGTTGCTATCATTAATCTTTTTCTTCCCATTACTAACTAACACCTGCTTAGAATAAGGATTCAGATTTTTTTTTACTCCCTTTTCCCTAGCTCTACTCTCCCACTTCTTCACATTATTAGCATGCAAACACGAGCCCATCCATTCATGATTAAGCTTCTCAAAACCACATGCCTTACTTAAGTAACCACGGCAACTACATCCAAAACACCAATCATTAATCCTTTCATATTTTAAGATAACACAATATCTAGACCCTGAGCTCTTACTAACCCACAAATGTGACTTTGCTGGAGTGACAATAAAAATTTTAATCGTCACTCTTAGGAAAGTTCTTCTTTCTCCCTTCTTTGATGTAACCGATTTAACCTCCAAAACTTCCCCAATACTCCCATTAATAGCTTTTGCATTAGCAATGAACATATTTTCCAACTTCAATCCATGGATCGGTACCGATACAGGCATAACATCTAAAGGAATCTCCTCCAAATTCAAATGAGCAAACCATTTTGTTAGTGTCCCATGACTGACCACGGATAATCATCCATTAATTTTATTACATTAATCTTTCTACCATATTTAACAAGAATAAGTTGCTGCTAATGTAAGAAATGGAATGAACTCCAATCCCTTCTAAATATTCTTCAAGATGTTTATAACAGTTGTCTTGTTAAGTAACTTATCTAAAATAATCTTTGCAACAACTACGATCTCCTTTGCCTTGTTATTTTCAACTAACTTAGCATTATGATCGACCAAGAGTACTTCATCGTGCTTAGGAGAAATAGGGATACCCGCATTAAGTGTTTTAGGGCCTTCAATAAGGGAGGGATATTGGGCTTGAGCTTAGATTTAAATCTAGCCTAAGCTAACCTTATCTATATGTACAATTTGATTATACATATGAATAAGGCATAAGCTAGCGACCTGACGGTAATACACATTGACTTGTACTTAGGTTTGGCTTGGAGATCTTGGGTTTGAACCTCACTAAAGGCATAAAGTGCCTTTTATTTTTTCTTCACAAAACATACCGCTATGTGTCAAAATATCACTAGGCCATATATCTAGTTGTAACACATAACACTTCATGATTGGACCATATCAGCCATGCCATAGACACATGTTAACCATGTGGCATGCACGTATCACATACGTATTGGCCACATGGAATTACATACCAGCACCCATGTCATCGATTACGTATCTCATCAAGACACATGGCACGATGTTGTTAGATTGTGCGGCTGACATAGTGCCACGTCAGTGCCATGTTTGAATCCTTTTCCCCTACTTTCCTTCATTTTCTCCAAAAATTCCAAACATTCCCTCCTTGGTTAACTGACTTTAGCACTGATTATAAGCCTCTTTATGTCGTAATTTTGCCAAATTAATGGAGAAATTGCAAACTATGTATATCCTAGTTTTGATTTCATTTGAAAACAAGTCTACATCCATTTTCCTGCACAATTGAAATCGTATTGAAAATTGGAAAAAAGTTGATCTCACGTGTCAAAGTTCATTAATAGCGATCTTCGAATTAATTCAATTTCTAAACTTTCCTAGCTTAACTAGTGATAGAACAATATAAAAGAAAGCTTTTAGATACAAAATGGAGTATAAACTCTCCTTTTCACCATCGAGCTCCCTCTTTCTCTCTATATATAACTATCCCTCTCCAACATACATAATTGAGTGAACCTATAACCACCATAACACTCCCTACATTCCCAGTTTTTGACCCATACCATTTATAAAGCTTATTGTGCCTCCTAGCCACACTACCTAGAGCCACCCCTAGTAAACCTTAACTGTCTCGCCCTAGCCTCGTCAAACCACCACCTTGGCAGTTCCCCCTACCCCCAAATCTAGCACTATGGAACTGACCACTACACTCTACAATCGCAAACCCAACATCCCTTAAAGCCCTAACAACTGCTACCTATGCTAGCCACCACCATTACCTATAACCCAACTTTGATGACCACCTAAATCGACTCTATTAGCCTTGATGTTTGTCATACCCACCTACCCCAACTCCAATTCAAAACACACAAAAAAGTCCTCTCCCACCCACTTTGATGATTGGATCAAGTCGTAAGATTCCTCCTAAGTTGCTACTAATCCTTTGTATACGACCTGATTATCCATAAACTCCATCGACTTCACTCGAAATACCACTCCAAGATCAATCTGCATACAGTGTTTGGTCTGACCCCGATTCCTATTTGGATTGCTATTTATTTTATTTTTCCATATTTTTATTATTTGTTATTTTTGCATTGTAATTGTAACCTAAAAAAAAGGGGGAAACGAAAGGAAAAAACATAGAAAAAGAAGAAAGAACAAAATAGGTTAGTTTCGTTTTTTTATTTATTTTATTTTCTCAATTGGGACATAAAACAAATAAAGAAAAGAAAAAAAAATGCAGAAAGAAAATGATTGGAATAAAATAAAATAAAATAAAGGGGAAATAAGAAAATAGAAAAGGGAAAAATAAAATAAACAAATAAACAGATTTTACCACTTAGAAAATTGTTTTTATGGAACAAAATCAAATGGACACTTTCAAAAATTAGGAAATTTGTTAGAACTTTCTAAAAATAAAACATTTATTTAGGATCCATTAAATTTTTCAAAATAAAATCGAACCGATAAAAGAAGTTAACTTAAGTATTTTCTCAAATTAAAATCAACCAACATGTCCAAAGTTTTGCAACAAGAACCATGTACGTTTAATCCCGAATAGCGAATATGTTGGAACCTTAAGAGCAATATAGAAAATGAAAAATTTAGTTTTTTTTCCCCATTTTTTAGTTTAAATTACTCAAATTATTAAAAATAAAAAAAATTATTTACATGTTAATTTTTGTATTGAAAGGTGAATTCAAAGAATTAAATCTAAACTTGGAAAGTTTATGGTACCCGTAAGAGTTTAAAAAACCTAACCCCCAAAATCAATCTCTGGCCTTTCAAAAGCCTTTTTCCAAAAATTGGTTTTTCTCCTATAAACTAGTGTTTAAATCAAAACCAAGTCCACCCATTTGGTTTTGACCTAAACCTTTTCCCAACTCTGGTTAGATGGTAACTCCTAAAGTTTTTTAAAAAGCTTTAATTTTCCTTGAAGCCTTAGTTGAGAATCAATATTGAATGGGGTAAGGTTTAATATTAATTGGTTTAGGGAAAAATTATAAAAAACCAGGAAAATATCAGGCTTAACATACCCAAATCTTTTGTCTATTTCCTTCAACACACAAATTTCTTATGAATTCGTCGAGATTTCCATCAACATCTACTTAAGTCCATAATACTCCTCACATTTTTTGTCTATTCTACTCGAATAACTTTGTTCCATGTTACTAGATATGTACTAAATTTCGTCTCCATCCTTACTTTGATCTATCAAATTAACATAAATGTCTCAATTTGTTGACTTCTTGCATTGCCAATCCTTATTCATAGACAAGTTATGATACTCTTAGGCCCATTCTATGAGCCATGCTCTAATATTAGCCTTGAGCAATTGAACTCACAAAAATACCAACAATTGATTTGACTTAGACTTAATAGAACATGACATGACTCAATCATAGCAAAGACAAAAGACTCGATCAAAGAGACATAAGAGTCATCGATTTGCCATTCTCTTATAAGCCAATTCTCGAACCTATTTTATAAGTTGGTAATCCTTACTAATACAATAACCTCATAAAATTAGCAAAAAGTTTCCCGACCTAATCGTTAATATCCTTAATTCCTCATATAGCCTGTAATCACCCCATTCTTGTACATATGTTGATGGTGAAATATCACCTATGAGCATCATATTACTTGTGTTTATAATCATAATGTAATATCACTTGTATATATAGTTCCAACATAATATATCCCAAGTATATATTACTTAACAAACATATTATAAAGTCTCTTTGATTCACTTGTACATATAATCATAACCAATTGAGACATATCATATTATAACGTCCATGCTCCATTATGTCCTGCATTTGATTTATGTAAACTAGATTCAATAATAAATTGGAATAGAAAATGTGACTTATGCCTTTCTTGATCACATACTCGATACATTTCCAACTTACTAACTTTGTCTTTACATCTTAAAAGAGTTTACTTAAGAATTAAACTTTACATGACAAAAGACTGTATCGAGCTTGAATTTTCGGTTTTCTTATTTTAATTTAATTTCCCACTTTCCAATTAATACTAAACCTTAACTCATTCATTATTAATCCTTGATTAGAGAAATTGAAAAATTCCAGTTTCTTTAAAAAAAACTTTTAGAGCCACCACCTCACTAAAGTCGGGGAAAAGAGAAATTGTAATCAATTGGGTGGACTAATTACCATTTAGCTACCTGTCTTCGATTTCAATTTGATAAAAACCAGAGAGTTCCGAGTTTAAGGACTAACCTATTAAACTCTAACATGTACCATTATATATTTTTCAAAATTAGGTTTATTCATCAAAATTGTCCTTTTTTAATATTTTCAGAAAAATAAAAACCAAAAGAAAATTAAAAAAAAAAAAAAACTAAATCTCTACAGATTTTAACGTCGCCTTAAATGTGCTTACGTACTTGTTAGTCGAGATCAGACGACCGTAATTTTTTCCAAAAAATTTTAATATGTTGATTTATTTTAATTTTTAAAAAAACCAATCGGGTTTACGTTATTACTGATTTAGTTTATTAAAATAAAAACTAAAAGGTCCTAATTCTCGAACTCTTTTGTTTTTATAAAAAAGCTCTCCAAAAGTCCTATTATTTTTCAAAAGGGTTTTTTATTAATTTTTATTTTAAAATAATAATAATAATTTCTTAAGTAAGAAATTCTAAAAACTTAATATTAAAAAAATACCTAAGAGCGCGTGCGCGCACGCGCACATATATATATATATATATATATACATCTATTTATATACTATGTTATAAACATAACTAAATAACTAATAAAATAATATAAAAAAAATCTGAAAAACAACCGAACCTGAGTCGATGTTGTGCGAAGGAATTGCTTAATGTTGTGGAGGCGGAGTTGTTGCGCGGTGGATGTGCAAGTGTGTAGCGAGAGATGGACTGAGTTGTGAAGTCAGGTGCTTGAGATCGTGTGTGCAGCGGCAATCGTGATTAGTGGAACGGTGGGGAGTTTCTGCAGTAAAGCTTGGACGTGGACTATTGTGCTCGTCGATCGTGCTTAAGCGTGCTAATGTGCGTGGAAGGCCGTTCGCTGCTCGTGGCTATGAAGAGAACGATGTTGTATGATGAAGTGTGCTACGGTGTTGAGGTTCAGGTGCTGTAATGTTGTGTGGGTGCTGTAATGTTGTGTGGGTGCTGGCTGAAGATGATGGAGTTGTCACACCTAGTTCAACGTATTCTGTTCGGTGTGTTTGTCGTGTAGTAGTCATCGGGGTTATGTGCAGTGACAATTGGCAGACATCGTGATACTATGGTGCTTGAGTAAGTCACGTCTAGGGCTGGCTTGGTGGTCGCGTTTGGTGGACAGGGGCTACTGCAGTCGGAGTGCGTGTGTTGTGTGTTCAGCGTTGTGGGCTTGCTATCTTGGTGACTGATCGATGCAGGGAGTGGCAGTGAGAAGTTGATTTCGTATATGTGTGTACTTAGTCAGTGCAGTGAGGCCAAGTAAAGAGGATGGCGTTCTGCAGTGGAGTGTGGTGTAAGATGGCCGTTCGTGTGTTGGGTGCTTCAGTGTGTGTTGAGGTGCCACAGTAATGATGGAGCTTGGTAGTCGTTCGTGCAGGCTATGTACTATTGGATGAAGGATGGCTAGCGTGCGTGTTCGGTCAGTTAGTGTTAGTCTGCTGCTGGTATGCAGCGTAGATTGGGGGCTGCAGTGGTGATTGTGCAAACTGTTTGTGTGTTTAGCCGGGAAGTTGACTTGCTGTCGCCTGCTGTTGTTCGTGTTGTGTGAGTTGCAAACAGTGTGGGCGTGGACTGCTGGACTTGCTATCGTGGGAGTGCTCACGAATGAAGTGTTCGTGCACTGCTCGTGTGTTCGATCAAGTGAGGATGAAGGGAGCGGGGTTTGCGTAGAATAGGGCTGTTGAGCTGTAATAGGATGCTGCTAGTGCGGCGTAGAAGGTAGTGTACTGTAAAGCATGACAATGGATGTGTGTATGCACTATGCAACGGGGATGGAGAAAAAGGACTTCAGTTTTTTGCAAGTGTGTAATTGTTCTCTTCTATGTTGCACCATCTGTATTCATTTAGTTTGGAAACAAATCAATCTTAAAATATATTTGAATCTTTTATATCGATTCAAATCCAATTTGATAAAAATCAAATTAATTTCAAATCTTTTATATCAATCCAAATCCGATTTGATAAAAATTAAATGAGATTTGAATACGCTCAACCGATTTTCGTGAAATGAAAGAAAGAAAAAAATAAAAAGCACCCATGTACCAAGTAAGATTCGAACCCATAACCTTAAGCTAACCCAAAACTAATACTCAAATATTTATTTGTTAGCCTATTAGCCTGTGCCTTAATATTTAGTATAATTAATTATACTTAAAAAATGTGGCTTTCCAAAGCTATTTAAACCAAGCTAAAATTAATTGACCCTAAACCGTTTTTTCTTTCTAAATATCTACTTTCCTAAAAAATGTTTATGATTTTTCTTTTTTTTTTCCATTTTTTTGTATTTTTAATTTTTTTTAAAATTATTATTATTTTTTTATTTTAAATTAAGGCCCTATAAAAAAAAAAAAACAAAAACAAAAGTTAGACTTACGAGAGAGGTAAAAATTGAGTGTCTACAGACCACAAATAACCTTAGTTGTACATAACAAAATATTATACATTTGCTTCTTAAATACATCAATTCTGGTTACAATTTCATTCCATTACATATATGAGCATATTTATATTGCCCTCTAATACCACATATTAAAGTACATCAAGAGATTACAAGGAACATGAAAACTCCAAAATACAACACAAAAGTCATGAAACCTAAGTACAATAAAAATGACTAATTTCTTATTCCATGTTAGATGTCAAAAGGAATTAGGTAATCGAAAGTTATTCCCTCTTGCTACCTATTAACTACACATGCTATTAAATTCTTTAGAAATCGCCACATCTTCTATTAGAAACCTATTTTTTTTTTTTTTCATGTCCATTCAAATCTACATTTCCATTTTGTTAATTCTAAATCTGAACTTAACACCACATATTCCAAAGTCTCAAGAATTTTTCAACTCCATGTTCCATCATTCTTAACTACATCAACTTCGAGTTCAATCTCATAGTTTACTATAAATTATTCTCCCTCATTCCCCCTATAACCTCCATACGACTCATTAAAGTGGCTTTTATCTTAAGTTCTGCCAAAGGTTCTACCTTAGGTTCTACTTCTACTTTAACTTCATTTCCTTGTGTCAAATCACTCTCTCTCTCTCTTTCTCTCTCTCTCTCTCTATATATATAACCCAAATCATCCACCTCATATATCATTAAATATACAATCATCAAAATCAACGAATGTTGCCATTCACTCAAAGGAATTCAATTCCCTTACCCTTCTAAATCTTTAACCCTACTTTCATCTCATGAATCTGCATCTAGCAATATAAATATCCTCGAAAGTTTTTAGAATATCTCAAATTTCATGTACCTCTTGCTTGTGATTCTTGATTATTAAGGGTTCACCATTTTTATATACAATAAGCTATTTATTCGAGTTCACTTCCTAATCTTCCAAGTGAGGTTCCACCTCACCTTCTGAGTTAAGTTTTACTTTACCTTCGCCCTCGAACTCTTCCAAATCCACATCTATCATGCCATCCTCCACATCGACCTCTATCATAGTTACGTTTAAATTGTAATCTAAATGCCTCTAGCTATCTTTCGATTACCTTGTTTCATTCTGGTTCCGTAAATAGTTTATTCATATGAGACCTTATTAAGAACATGTTTGATGCTACATATGGTTCGAGTCCTTTATGTCCTATGAAATTTCAAATTCCATAGCTGCTTACAATTTCGCAGGCATGTGCCAGATGTTGACAAGAATAAGATCAATGTCTACTAGATACAACTTACTTTCAATAACATTGCTAACAAATAATAAGGGCCACTAGTCTACTCAACTCTATTCCACCATTCCAAATATTTTCTCAAACATCCTTATCCATCAACAGTTCTTATAATCGCACTTCAAACTCTATAAGAAGTTCCTCATCATTCTTTAAAAAATTCAATTAGAATATTATGGGTTTTTCTCTTATGACCTAGTAACTAGTTAGAGTACAAGTTATATTTACATAATTTATTACTATAACAATTTACTTTATTGGTTCTCCTACGTATAGACACATACACACCATACATATATACTTAAAGTCTAAATCTTTTACAACCTACTTATTACCCACTCTTTTAATGTTTTATGCATTGTCTAATTGATTTTAAATATGATGCGTCAAAAGGAATTCTCAAGAATCACACTTTAAGTGAGTTATTAAGAACAATACTTTGATACCAACTTAGAATTATTATGCCCTAAATAGGTGGAGTCGTAACAATCCTGCCATGCTAACCATCTTATGAAAAAAGTTAGCCTTACAACTACGATTATAGATTTTGTTCACACAAGGCTTATTTAACCCAACTACTTCAAAGTGGCTAGCTTGGCACTTGTTTGTAACAACTGTGATATAGTTCTTTAAACTAACCTTCCATAATAAAACTTGTAGTACAAAACTTAAGTTTATAATTGGAGTTACAAGAGTTCATTTACATGAAAAAATTATATTTTCCAAAAGAGACTTTTAAGCTATAAGTTTAAGCTACTTACACTATAGATCAAGAGTTGAAAACTGTTGGTTTGTATAGGGAGACCCAATTTGTTTCCCAAACAAGTTATAACAGATGATAAAAAAAAAGAGTCCGGTAAAATCTTCTTTATTTTCACTCTTTGACCCCATCAGCAGCTAATTGGAGAAATGGGTGAGACTCAATTTATGACTTTAGATTTGCATAAGACTCTATATGGGAATGAGCAACAATGTGCTTAATAAGTGGGATATAGATAGAAGTATGAATCTAACATAAGACAACTAGGATTTTCAATTAAGTTAGTTAGATGTAATGCATGTAAAAGTATATAACATTGCATAATGTTATCCAGTTTATCGCAAGATTAGAAAAATTGCTTCGGTTCTATCAAGCTTGAAATTTTCAATTTTTCATTTATTTTCCTTAATTTGATTTAAGCTAAACCTGTTGCCTATTTAGTTTAAATCCTCGACAAGAATTAAGGAAAACCTACTTTTTTTTTATCTTTAAAAACACTTGGAGTCGCCACTCGATAAAATTGAGAAAGGTGATTAAATTATAGTTAATTAAGCAGATTGATTATAATTTAGCTACTAAGCTACAATTTCAAAAACCATTTTTGTTTTTTGTTTTGAAAAGGGTTCAAAAACCAGATATCTAAGTTCGGGGGTTATCTTATTAAACCTTATGCGGGTACCACCTTAACCTTCCAAATTTAATTTTATCTTTCAAAAATACCCTCCTAATGACAATACTTATTCATAAATAAATAAATAACTAAAATTACATCTACTTGCAGAAAATCAGAAACTGAAATAAAATTTACAAAAGTAGGAAAAACAATTTTTTTTAATGTTTTCAATTACCCGCTATTTGTGATTAGACTTTCGTAGTTTATTTTGAAAATTTTAGTGCGTCGGTATCTTTTACTTCTAAAAACAGTTCACTATCATTTTCTATCAATATATTTTCAAAAAATTCTAATGGGTACTAATTGTTTGTTAATCTGAAAAATTCTAAGAAAATCTTATTTTTGGAAAGGATCTTATTAATTATACTTTTATTTAAAAACAATTTTCTTAAGTGATAAAGCACACATTTTTATTTTATTTTCTTTTTTATTTTCAACTGAAGCATACTTAAAAAAATAATAACAATAAAGCTTCCCCCACCACCCTTTTTTTATTTTCATTTTTTCTTTCTTTTTTTTTTGTTTATTTTTCTCTACAAAACATTAATGAAAAGAAGAAAAAAGAAAAGAAAAGAAAATAATAAAATAAAGTAAAATAGAAAACAAAAGAAAAAAGGAGTATAGGTCAGACTTGAGCAATTAGGTTAGATTGCGGATTGAGAACAGGTTGAATGCGACTTCTGGGTTAGATCTTGGGCATAGGTTAGACCCTGATGTGCCTTATACGTGACTATAGTTAGGAAGAAGCCAAAGGCAATCGGGGAGTGCTCTAGAGGTGGTTCTAGGTGGCGTTTCAAGTGGGTGATCGTGTTTAGGGAGGGAGGGTTAAGAAAAATGCCACTAAATTTGGTGGTTTTCATAAAGTGGCCACCGGAGTTGATAGTGGTTGAGTCTTGTGGTAGCTGTTGGGTGTGTAAAGGTGGTTAGGTCTTAGGTTTTAGGATGCAATGAGCACGATTAGGTTGTCGATTTTGGAAGAAGAATGGTCCATGTGGATGTTTCGCGAGGAGCGAATGGTTACGGGTTAGTGTTTAAGTTGTGGCAGTTGGGTTAAGTATGCTAGGAGGCACGACACGAGCAACTAAGGGCTGTATTTAAAAGCTTACAACCTGGAGAAGCTTGTAAGGCCAATAGCTTCGCTAAAAAAAGCTTCATGTTGAAGTTATCCTAGAGAAAGAGAACATACGAATAGCTAAAGAGAGAGTGAGTGATGAATGTATATATGTGAGTATGTTTGAATGTTTTGATGCTCAAGAAGCCTCTTTGAACCTTTATTTATATTATTTTAGCTTCAATTAAAGAAGGCAAGCTATGAATGGCATTGAATGTATAGAAATAAAAGCTAGATTTTGGTTAGCTTTGATTCATGACTTTAGTTGAATTTTGAGGATATTGCTAGTTGAAATTGCCTTCTGCGTGTTCAATCTTACCAAACAACTTCAATGGAAGCTTCGAATTTGTCCATTTATGTTCAAATTTCAGGCTTGGTCAAAGGTCTTTTATTCTTGGGTCCCAATTTTTCTCACATTTTGAAGACTGATTTGACCACTTAAATGTTGAATCTAGATAGGACTAGGGGTTCAATTCCAAGGGTGCCATGAGATCTTCATGATTTCACCATACTAGCAATTTAAGTGGTCAAATCAGTATTTAAAATATGAAGAAAATCAAATTAAAAATAGCCATGAATAGAGGGGGTTAAGTTGGGAAAGTGCGGGAAAGAAGGAGGAGGAATCCATGAGAAAGAGAAGGAAAAGAAAGGAAAGTTGCCGACGTGGTGTCACATCAACCGCATAAACTAGTGGTGTTGTACCATGTATCTTACTAAGACATGTAGCCTAATGCATAGTAATGGGGTAGAATTAAATAATAATAATAATAATAATAAATAAAAGGCACAAGTGCCTAATGTGAGTGTCAAACCTAAGACCTCTAACTCATTCACCTTCTAAGACCTAGTATAGTACCAATAAGCAAGTTGGCTCATACCTTAACTTTTATTGCCACTAAATTGTATTTAAAGTATAAAGAAGTTCAACTTATTCTAAAAAGAGCACTACCCAAAATAAGTTAATCTACTTAAAGACTCATCATAATTCTAAAATCTTATTTTTCTTAAAAACTAAATTCCTAAAAACAAATTATTTTCTAAAAAAAAAAGCTATTTTTCCTAAAAATAAGAAAGTTCTATTTTCCAAAAGAACATTCTATTTTCTTAAGAAAGATTCTAGCTATTTATATTTTTTTCATTTGTTTTTATGTTTATGAATTTTTTTTGTATTTTCTTTTAATTTCCTCTCTCTCTCTCTCTCTTTCTCTCTCTTTGTATTTTTCTAATTTTTTTGTACTTTTTAAATTAAGACCCTATAGTAAAACAAAATAAAAGTCTAAAAGTTATAAAAAAGGGCAAAAATGAGGTATTTACAGGTTCTAATTTGAGTTGAAGAGTTTGACGTCATGCACTTACGAATCAAAGCTAAATTAGGGCTTTTGTAATAGAAAATACTTTCTACCTAATATTACCTTTAAACCACTGTCCTCAACTTTATCACAACCTTTCCTCTTATCATTTAGTTTCATTAAGAATGGGGAAATGACCATTTCTGTCATTTTTATCGAAAAGTTCGTATCTGGCTTGATAATCCTAATTGTTTCTATTAATGGGTTGTTATACATGTCAAGTTAGAAGTTAGAACAGGTTTGAATTAATTCGTTTTTGAAGTGATAAACCAATTTCTAACGATCTAATTAATGTAGTAAACACAAAATAAACACACCATGGAGCTTAGATCTTAAAGCAGCATATAAACATTCAAGCATACACATAACACACGTACAAACCATTAAATTATAACCATAAGCAAGAGCATACTAAAGCCTCCAAATATTCTGGAAAATACTCCAAAATGTTGTAAAGAATTAATCCCACTTACCAAGGCCACTTAGTGATTTCCTAAACGTTAAGCTTCTTGTCGTGGCTATTCGTCTAGTGCTTCATGTAATCACAGTGTTAACGGTACCCGAATTATTTATATGCTATGTACAAACTAAATAAATAACTTGTTCGTGTATAAAGTTTAGGGTTTTAATAACCTTCTTTAGAATAAATTTCATTTCAAAGTAGCTTATGACAAAGTTTTTGACTTTCCCCTTCATTGTGAGGTTTCCTTAATACATCGTCCGACTAAGCTTCTAACCAACTCACTGCTCCATAGATATTACAAAAATCCACTTTACTTGACAATAGACAGTGATTGCAAAATGAAAGGTCTAATCATAACACTTCTTTAATGCTTATTATACTGCCAATTCTCTCCCTATTTAGCTACACAACCATCATACACATAGAGATGTTAGGAAGTCATTTTTTATACATATAACATAGTCTCTAACTTACCTTTTGACCAACTTTAAGATATACATTTCCATACAGCCTAAGCTCTGACCAACCCTCTAACTCACCCAGTTGCTTTAGTAAATTGATAAATCACACCATCTTAACACCAATATCACCATTCACATACTCGACTAGAATAGAATGTCACTCAACACCACACTTTAATACTCATATTAGTATATTTTAGTAGAAAACATATAGTTTAAGTAATGAAACATCTAATCTATGTACAAAACATATAGTTTTTGGCCTTTTAACTTCCATAACCAATTTGTAAATAGGTCTTTCATTAAAAATCAAAAGTCATCTTATTCTTAACATAGTCGAAAACCATCATTTCTTCAATTTATAATAAAGTTACCTTAAGTTCATTAAAGAAATAATAAAGAAAACACCTCCAGCACGTTGTTTCTTCAAAAATCAAATTTTATAAAAAATCTAACATCAAATCTTGAAAAACCATTTATGTAGCATGAAAGTACAATCTTTAGGGAACTTACACATAAAACTTTAGAGCCAAAATACGTAGTTTGAGTTTTTGAAAATGCAATTAAAAATCAATTGATAGGATGTTTCCTTAAGTAACCCATATATTCACTTGAAATTTGGAAATTTTGGGCTCATTTTCGAATTCCTCATGCATAAATACTTAGAAAAACCAAATTTCATATTTTTTAAAAATTATTTACTACTTTTTATCAAATTTTGATAAAAATGAGGGAAATTGACCACTCACTAGAACTCCAAGCCCCGGCCTCCAACGAGTGGAGGAAGTTTGTCTAACCACCTAGTCATGGCTCAAAATGTAGAGTAGTGATCAGGTTACACCTCTAGATCGTACCTAAGCTCATGTACTCCAAACCCCTAATTTTTCACTAATTTTTCCAATTTTTGTTCGTACTTTTCTCTTTACTTTCTCAAACCCTCAAGAATTTTCCATAATGTAATCTCTCTATAGAAATGCTAAAAAACTCAATATGCAACTAGGGAGGCACTTATATATATATATATATATATATTTTGTAATACCTATTAGATTACACTTGTCCAATGTACATTTTGTATATTAATTCCCATCTTTGATTGCAAGATAACTTACCAACCTTTCCTTGTTCCCTTGCCATACCATAAGACCTTGAAAACTAACTTCAACAAGTGCCTTATTATTTAAAACAGGTGCCCTATTATTTAATTAAGTCTTTTACCTAATTTAGTTAACATTTCTTACATATATACATATATATATATGATGTATTATTATTTTATAATTTCAAGTATGCACACATACACCTACCAATTATTTAGTTATTTTTCTATGAATTTACTCTATATTATTATTATTATTATTATTATTATTATTATTATTATTATTATTATTATTATTATTATTATTATCATCATCATCATCATCATCATCATCATCATCATCATCATCATCATCATCATCATCATCATCATCATCATCAAGTAATTTATCTTTAATGTTTCATTAAGTTTCAGTCCTCCTATTCTAAATTTATGATAAAAATAATCAATACTAATAAAATTGTATTTTTATTAAATTTAATATTTCATATTTTTTATTTTGCAAGATAAACTTTATTAGAGCTCTTCTTTTAACTTTAATGACCCCATATTAAAAAATTCATTCAATTTAGAGAATATTTTCTAGACGTACTAAATCGCATTGAGTCAGAGTAGTTGGGATCTCATAACACAAACCGTAAACTCAAAATTAGTAAATCACCAAGTTTTTAAACCTCATTTTGAGGAGGAACTATATAAAAAGTATGGATACTACTAGAAAAAATGTAAAACCATCAAGTTCTTTAAAAACATTTTTTAAGAGAAATTGTGAAAAGTATGAGATGTCATGAAGGAGAGAATTAAATTAGGAATTAGATGATTGAACTAGAAATAATTCAACTAAAAGAACTAAATCGATAATTAGTTATTTTCACTTACCCAATAACCATGATTGCTTTGTTGAATGTGTATAGCAACAGTTTTGAAAAAAGGATGTCTACATACCACCAACTAAACTAAAGTTATTCAAATATAAAGTACTTAAGCACTTAACAAGATAATAAACAAAAGACAATCAAATTGGCCCATGAAATAAAAGCAAGGATAAATGAGATTGTAATATCTTTAGTTAAAAGCTTATCCAACAAATTCCGTTGATGATAAGTGTATTATTAATTGAAAAGCTAAAAGGAAAATATATCTACATCTCCTAATTTACAAAAGTATGCAACTTAAAGAAAAACAAGTTATAGGAGAAAAAATATTCAAATTATTGTAAGTGAAATTATCAAACAAAAAAATAGTAGACTGAAAGAATAAAAGGGATTATCAAATAAATATAGCGGCATGATTTCAAATTGAAAATATTTTTTCAATATGCTAATTTAGGTTTATTTTTGTGAAAAATATAGTGGTACAATTTCAATTTCAATTTCAAAGACAACTATTTGAAAATATTTTTTCTTTGGGTTTATCAAATCAACTACGTAAATATCCAAGTTTTAGCTAATCTCTTTATAAACCTTAACATCTAGGGAGTAGCTTTCTAAACCTTTTCTCTTAATTCAATATAATCAATCAATAGATTTACTATTGTTTATCTCAATATCTATAGACTGTAGATCTATTACTATTGACCTTGGATCTAACTTTATCTTATCATTCCAACCATCATCAATCCATAGATATTATGATAATGCCCATTACAAATCCACTTCGACATATTTGGTTTATTTCAAGATTATGGCAATCGAGCTAAGATTCAGTTGGTAGTAGTTTATATAATAAATGGCTTTTTTATGTATTTGCATTTTTTTTTAATAATGCCTATGTTAGATTAGATCATCCCTTTTGTGGGATTTATCACTCTTACTAATTAAGTGGGTTTTGTTCTCTAAAGAGAAAATTTAGTATCACTTGTGGGAGACATTTTGATGCTTGAAGAGATTTGCTAGTTTATTAGGTTAGGTATTTTTTTTAATAATGCCTATGTTAGATTAGATCATCCCTTTTGTGGGATTTATCACTCTTACTAGTTAAGTGGGTTTTGTTCTCTAAAGAGAAAATTTAGTATCACTTGTGGGAGACATTTTGATGCTTGAAGAGATTTGATAGTTTATTAGGTTAGGTATTTGTATCCTCCAACTCTTTGTCCGTTAATTATTTTGTATCATTAAATTTGATTGATGTAATTTTTTTCTATTAAGTGAAATCCATCTCTTGACATAAAAAATAAAAAATGCTAACATTATATTAATCTAAACCAAACAACATGCCAATACAAACAAATGATTATAAGATGAATGTGAATTAGCTTTATAAACTAAAATAGTTTTCACGTACGTTATTGGTACAAATCGATTTAATACTTAAACTTGAATCTAATAGAGAGTTGAAAAAATTCATTATTGTAAAAGAAAAGGATCGAGCTATGAAAAAGAAAAAAGCAAATCTTAGAGCAAATCATATTGAAATAAAAGGAAGAAAAATATCATTTAAAGAAAAGAAAATAGAAGGCACCATCATTGCTTTATATCTTGGTAACAAAATAAATAAATTAAATAAAAGGAACTTAGAATAGTATTATTGATATTAATTCCTTATTCCACTTTATGTTTGAAAGCAAATAAAACAGTAGACATATTGAGATGGAAAGGATACAATGAAGATACATATTTGTAGCTTATGTGCTAAATATCATCTATATTTTCTAATTAAATGCTTTACTTTTGTAATGACTTATGAAGATATATCAATAGCTTAACATAAAAAAATATAATAAAAAGATCATGAAAAGATTAAACTAGGACACATAGGCATAAATTTAGAAATTAAAGAACAATGTTGGATATGAATTTTTTTTTTACCTTTCAATGGAGAACTCAATTGCCCTGGAATTTGAGATACATAATCTTCATATTACCATCTTCAGAAATAATTAATTAATTACTAAAAGATGAATTGTATCTAAATTTAGGATAAAAATATTAATACAAATCCACAAATTATAGCCATAAAGAAATATCATTTGATGCAGATAGTTGTGTTAGAAGTGTGAGTTGAACAAAACCATAACCAACATTTATCATATGCTAAACAATGGAATATGGGATATAGATGCGATTAGATTGAATGAGAAGAAGAGGAAGAAGATGAACCCAATCCAATCAGGCAGTTTTGGAAAGGAAAGCACTTAGCATTTGGGGTTGGTTGTTTGTGGTCTTTAGCTGCTTTGGAAATGTAGATATACATATTTGTACACTTACTTCGTATGTTTTGATTCAAGAGGGTTTTTAAATAAGAAACTATCTTGAAAATTGAAAATTTTGAAATACTTGATTGTTTATTTACTAAACAAACCCAACTAACTAAATAACCATCCATCTAATTATCAAGGCATTCAAATTAACTATAACTCGCCCTAATAGCATAATTAAGGTTGTAATTGAAATCGCCATATAAGTTATACTTATATGTATTTGTACCTAAAAAACATGGTTTGAGAAAGGTGTGAGCATAATGATCACAGTGTCACAGTTATCCAAAGCAAATGTGTGTAACAAACAAAAATTGACAAACACTATAATCTCTAATACATCAACCTATCATTTATTATCTTGTTTAGATGAAACAAACAATATAGTCTTACTATCTCAAGATTTAAAGCAACTCAAATTCTTAAGCATACAATGTGTATGTACGTATGTATGTTTGTATACGTATGTATGTATGGCCACAACCTTAAAGTTCTTTCATTAGGATTCACCATTAGCATGAGCCACTAGCATGTCTAGTCTATGATAAATGTCCATAAGAATGTCCCATTCCACCAATGTACCCTGATTATCACTTCCTTTTTGAAAATTGATTTGTATCTTACCTATCCATGTGCAATGGTACAATGCCTGTTTTATATGAAGGTAGAATTATATAGAAAGGGGCTAAGCTTATATATTTAAAACAATATTTAAATTTCCCTTCTAAGAATTTATGTAGTTGATTATAAATTTTTTTTTTATGATGAAATTTGATGTAGTTATTGCAACAAAGGTAAAAAAAATGAAAAATAGAAAGAATGTTATCTAAGTCATATATATATATATATAATAATTGCAACTTAAAAAGATAAAATGACTTTCGAGAGAATTTAACCCATAGCCTTATGTTTGGGATGTCAAAATTCAATCTTTGAAACATACATATAATACATATTTTCTCTTTCTTTTTTTGTTAAATTTGAATAATTATTATTTTTTTGTAAGCTTCCATCAAATTGTGTAGATGTATAATCAATATCATCCATCTAACTTAAGTTGGGTCTATTATCTTCCAAAAGCGATAGCAGTTATCTCTCGACAAGTCTTAAGGTATAAAATACTTAGAAATAAGTTTACATTCTCTAAGCGTTCCTTAGGTACTCACCACTTTTTTAACCAAATATCTAATTTTCACAAATAATTGTTTACCCTACACTTAATTGTATATGACCTGTGAATGAGTATAAATTCAGTCTCAATTGTCTCCTTTAAACGAGAATCTCCTATTTTGCTACTGTCATAAAAGTTTCACAATGTATATTTTGATAAACTTTTCTTGATATTCATATAGCACCTATAATAAATATGTTATCCTATACTAGTAATATTAACATAGTGTAATTGGGTAGAGACGAATTCCTATATTCAACTCTGGAACTTAACATAAAATTCAATTCTCTAAACTACCTCTGAAAGAATTATTCCCTACCAATCCAATGTCATACAATCCCTGATAATAAATCTTTAACTGAAATTTTAGTATCCACTCCTCATTCATCTCAAACTTATCTTGTACTTCACAAAATAATAGCGAAGTATTCCTCTTAATATCTAAATATCTACTCATTAGCAATCGGATACAAATTAATACTTATAATTATCACATTACCTGTATTCATAACTATATCATCTTAACATTTGCATTCCTAGAAGTCTCCATATCTCCTAATTTAATAGATAGAAACCAAAAGTTTCCCCTATCAAATATCATGTTTTAAATACTATGCTCTTATGATCCATCTACTTACGCCAATTTCCACAAATACAATATCTAGTACATTTAATATTATTCATATCACATACTTCTTACCTCATATACCCTTCAAATATCTGCTCTTGCATGCTTGACCTACTAGCACAAAATCTCATACATTCATTCGAAAGTATATCTAACTTCATTTAGGATTATATACTTCAGATCTCAACTTATAATCCTAGAAAAGTTTACATCAGAATCCGAAATTTACCTTTGAAAAGAGTACTTTAGATTTTATCTCAACATTAAAGAAGGATTACATTAACATTAACTTTCATTTAACGAGTATCTATATATAAGCTTCCATGCATATGAAAAGATCACATATCCTCTTCTTAAATACGTGGTTTCTAACTACATCATGAATTAACCAAATAGAGATTCATGACTAAATCAACAAGAGAATTAAAATACTTTAGAATTTAAACTCTATTCCACAAATTTATGTCAAAACTTATTTTCATACCCAAAAGAAATCACGTCAATATTAATCCTTCACACAAGCAAGAATTATATATAAATTCCACATATATATATATATATATATATATCGAAAGATCCCATATTCAATTTCCATAGTTTCTATTTCCAGTTATTACTGTAGTTAGCTATAAAGATAAGATCATATTTTATGAAACTTATACCCAATATATGTCCAGAGTGATCAAGTTCCCAATCTATGGCTTTGTTAGGAAGGATTAAATCACTATAAGTCATTTTATCCTATCATCTATAAATTCTACGACTACTAGTCTCTTCATAAACTGTTACATTACCCAATGAAAATCAATTGCTATATTTCTTCACATATAAATTACCATTTCCATGTCAAAATTAGGGCTTAACATTTTCTATTTTGAAATCTAAGATATTATAATTTCAAGTACTTCATCATCGTTATCATTATTTTTCTAATTTGGTTCTTTAGTTTTACGCAATCCTTTTCTTAAGTCTTTGAAATATTTCTTACTTAAGATTGTACTTTCTCTCTTATTAGATACTTTCCAATTTGCACATTCATTTATTTATATCCTTGATTCTCAACTTAAGCTATAGCAACATTGAAAACATAATTAAAATCTTTTTTAAAACCTTTATCTAAGTTTTAATCAGTTGCCTCTAAATCTTATTATACTATAAAGGGTATTCTAATGATTCAACTGGGGATGTAGATTTATTAAAGTAGGTTTTCTATAGTAACATTCTTTAAATGGAAGTTTACAAGACCACACAATGATATAATGAGAAAATCTCTAAAAAGGTAGAATACTTTTATTATCTCCTACTAATAACTTCTTTAATAATTCTCCTTTTCGACTCTTTAATCATTGAAAATGGCATCCTTAATACCATTATAATATAACCTCCTTTCTCAACAAGTTTCTTTTCTCCAAGTAACCATAGTAGTATGAATCTCCAATCATGCAATCATCTACAAGATGATTTCCTTAATACATATATCATATCATATAATTTTACCAAAAACATAGAACAGTACTTAATCAATCTATCTCAAAATAATTCCCACAATTAACTCTTATAATGCATAGGCCCTTCACCATCCATTATCGTCTCTAAGCATAAATAAATCAATTGTTCAGAACCTTAGAATCCAAAAGTAAGCACAATAAAACTTAGACTAACATTGTTTGTTACTCATGGTTACTTTACATTATATACGATCTTATACATATATAACTTACATGTAACCATATAAGTTTAAGTCTTTTATGTCTCGCTTATTTTCCCCAACTCTTAGTGTTCCTAAAATGTTCTAATTCATTTTAGTTATGATGTCTCAAAGTTAGTTCCAAAGAGTCATGCTTTAAGCGGATTACCAAGAACCATGCTCCCATATAACCTAGAACCATCATGCCCCAAACTAAGAAGTCATAACAACTTTACCGTATAAACTAACTTAAGCTAGAAGTTGGTCACCTTAGTCGCCAATGTGGGTATAGTTTACACGAAGCATTCACTACCTCACTACTTAGAAGCATCCAACTCAGTATCTAATCGATATCAACTTATGATGTAACTTTTCAAAATAGCTTTTGAAAATAACTTTTGAAAATAACTTTGTGGTTTTATCGCCTGAGAACAATTAAGTTTTATAAACCACATGTAGAACAAAATCTCGAATTTAATAAAAAGTTTCAAGAATTACATTGATACAAAAAGAATAAAGCGACCACTAAAAATTTATTAAAATTCATAAGTTTACAAAGCATAGAATAAATTTCACTAGTTAAAAACTAGAGAGTTACTTGAGGAGACCCTATTAATTTAACTAAAGGTTAGTAAAGTCAATGAACAGAATAAAAATCCAACCAATTAGTTTTGAATCTCACTCCTCAACCTTATTCTTTAATCTTATGGGACTTGAGGTAGTACTGGTAAATCTATTGGAAATTTGCAAAACAACTATAGCAGAATAAGTGACAACTTGTTTAGTAAGTAAGATAAAGACAAAGACAAAAGCATATATCTAACACAGAGCGACTAAGGTTTTTAAGTAAGTTTAGTTAGATGTTATGCATGTATAAGTAAATACCATTGCACGACGTTATCCAGTCCGTCATGAGATTAGATAAATTGCACTCATTCTAATTTAAGATGAGGAGTTTGATGTCTCATGTGTAGATCAGAAACAAACTAAGGCTTATGCAATAGAAAACACACTTTGCTCGACACTTCACTTCAAACAACAGTCCCCAAAGGGTCCGTGTTTAGTCCAAGAATCTTAGTTATTCCCCTAGTGAGTTGTGATGCATGTCCAGTTAGAAGTTAGGTTGAGTCCGAGTCAGTTTACTTTTTAGGTTGATTAAGTAATTTCAGAAAATTCAATCAAGCAACACCATAAAGCAATTGATACAAAGTCCAGCACTCTAAATATCATAACCATATTCAAGTACATACATCGCATACATACAGGCAACTAACATACAATCGTAAAAAAGACATATATTAAGGCCTCTAATTATCCTTAAGTAATACTCCAAAGTGTGATAAAGCACTAATCAAACTTACCTAGATAAGTGATACCCGATAAACTTGCATATAGGTCTCGTCTACTTCAATTCTTCCTTAAATATTCAATACAATGGCTTTAGTTTTTCAAAATATAAAGTAAATGAGTTCATTTAAATAATTTAAGTGTGGTTATGACTTAAGCAAGTTGTGTAAGCTTCATATTGAGTTCCAACTTGCTACTGAATTATTTGAATAAGGTTTTGAAAGCTTGCCTATTCCCATTTTTTAGTCTCAAAACCTTCTTATGAAATCTCTAAACGAGTGTCTTTAAACTAATAACCTCATAACCAAGTTTCTGATGTTATCTTAGTTATACTCCTTACTTTAATCTACTCTCTAAACAAGCATCCGAAGTCATTTCCTCTAAGCATTCACGCCATTCAATCCTCGAGTCAAGTCCCCAATGCCATTTCAATTACACTTCTTTTAACAAATACTTCCTAACAAGTCTATGATAGGATATAGTTAAGTCCTTCTTACTATCCAACTTTCCAATCAACTACTAAACTAAAGAGTAAGTCCTTTCTTTATAAACCAACCCTCTAGAGATGTCTCTAAAGCGATTTCATTTAAAACCTTCTAAATCAGCCACCCCTTTGGTTAAGTCTCTAAAATCATTACAATCACACTTCTTTCTCCAAATAACTTCCTAAACGAGACTCCCACATATTTAGAGTTAAAATCCTTTCATTTGACAACCTTCTTAATATGCCATTGGAATCATTACAATCATGCTTCTTTTACCAAATAACATCCCTACCAAGACTTTGACATGGTTATAATCATGATCCTTTCCCTAGTTAACCTTTTGGTCAAATATCTAAACCAAGAGTTTAAATCATTTTTTACCGGATTAACCCTTTGAATAGATTCAATTCGCATGTTTGCATAGAGTGACTCACTCTAGTATCCCACTACAGTTTACAAGCATGGTAAATCTTAATCATACAACATATTCATCATACCCAAAATCACCATATTACCCCAACTTCCAAATCTTCATACTTTCACTTTAATACGTATAGGCCATAACTAGTGGCTTGTGTATATTTCCAATCCTACATAATCCTTCCAACTCCATATCATTCTCCATTATGACATATATCATAAACAAACTTCCAAGTCTGTTGCATGTTATTTTTCACTAAGTTAATTGTGCATAATTTTTAGAAAATAGCATTTTTCATCAAATTTAGAGGCTTAAAATCCCTTAAAAATCATAGAAAATACTTTTGGTTGAAATCTTTTCATGAAATTCTTACGTATAATATAAAATTATTTCAAAAAAAGTTTGACTTTAAAACAACAACATTAGGGTTATGTAAAATGACCTCAAAAATTGCTCAGATTTAGGTGATTTCTTAAGAAGTTCATACACTTAAAGTTCTTACAATATGATATAAGCTTCAAAAAGTACATATAAAAATACTTCAAAATAATTCTTCTCATAATTTTTTGAATTAATATTTTTACAAACTTAATGAAAATTGGGCTGAAATTTAACTCACTAGAAAGATGGACTTTCGAACATCAATGACAGCCACCCAAATGTCAACGCTCTTAGCCATTACCACAATGGTTAGGTGGTGGTGGTGGTTCATACCTAGCAACTCTCCAAACATGCGCTCTTAAAACTCGCCATTTTATGCTATCTTCTTATAAAATTTTCTAGAATTTTTTTCTTCTTGCTTTTCTCCTTCCTCACATTTTTCCACTTTTCTTCATACCCTCATGAACATTTGGAGAGGATTTAGTGAAAATTTCTAGGCTTACATGGCTTCAAATGAGGATTTTCTCTCTCTTTCAAGCTTAAATACCCCCTCCCCCCATTTTTCTTGCATGTTTGGTGTCATTAAGCTAATTATCTAATCAACAGCTATCTAAGTAGATGTCTTATGCCCAAATCCTTATGATTCGAGTAGTTTAGTAAATTTTTATAATTTTTTTCTATTTTTCTTAATTAATTTTAGTTAAATTTATATAATTTTTAGTATTTTATGAATTTATGGGTGTTGATTGTGGTTAAATTAACTGGAATAGATGAGCTCGTGTAAAGTCCAAGTGAAATGGACTTAAGCTTCATCTCCTACTTGTGATACCTGCAAAAAGGCCCCGATAGGTGTAGCCACGAGAGCTCTCTGATGCTCAAGTTAGCAAAGAGGACCAAGAAGAGGAAAGAATGAGCATTAAGGACCAAAGGAGTAGTACTTTCTCAAGATATGCGTAATGTGTATTGAGTAAGGAAAAGCGGGGGAGAAGAGGAAGGGGAAAAAGAAAGATTTTGGGAGAGTCAAGGAGAGAGAGTGTTCTGCCTTACTTCATGACATCTAACGCCTTTTATGAGAGTTACTTGGATACATAGTGATCCAAGGTTCATTTGTACTAGCAATTGACAAATAGTGCTCTCTACGGTAGAGACTAAGCCGCATTACAAGTGCTATGTTGTACCCAACCAAACCACTAAATAGGGATTGTTAGGTGTGCTTGCCGTACTATAGATGTTAGATGTTCATTGATGAGGTGTAGTAGAGAATAGGCACTAAAGACAATAGTTAAGTCGGGACACTGAGGAAGGGGTCTGTTGATGCTTGATCAAAGGTAAGTTGAGCCCTAAGCGTACACCAGATGGTCGTTGTATGCTAACTCGATGATCGAGGTGGCCCTACTTGGACGATATATTATACGACTTGTCAAGCAAGTTGCGATGTAGGAGACAGGTTCGCTAATAGTTTGCACCCTTCTTAGCATAACTACATGGCTTCATGAGTAGGTATGAAGTAAGGGATGAGCTCGCTATTCGCTCGTACACACTTCAGTGTCCTCCCATGATGGGCTTCGCTCATTAAGCCTTAGTTCAGGCGAGAATTGGGTGTCAACACTTATTCCCTTACTCTCCTTAATGTTCGAGGTACAAGGAAAGTAATCCATATAGGTGATTAAGCTAAGGTTAGGCTATTTATTTTCTAAGAAAGAGGGCTAATTTTGCTGTTTGGGAAGTGTATCATGCATTGATGGTCTGTAAAGAGTGGCTGTACTCATAAGGCGACCCATTATTAGGTTGCGTCATGAATTTTTATGTGAGGATCAATCGGGGACTTTAGTTGAAGAAGTAGGGCACATGGATAGTTGAGGTTTCACACACGTCCTTTCGTAGGTTCGTGCTCCAAGAGTGGGAGAAACTGTTTACCCTCTTCCCTTGGTTGTCTATATAAGAATGGCTTACCGTTGTTTAGGGTAGAGATAGGTATTAGCTACATTTCGTCGAGGAGGGGTAGTTAGCTGCCTGTTACGCCATGTCGTCTCATCATTGGAGTGTAAGACATTGGGTTACTTGTCATTAGCCTAGTAAGTGCATTATCTTTGTTTTAGTTTGTTTACGTAATAAGTTTGTTGGTTTTCTTTCAACTTTGGAGATGGCTACAAAGAGAAGAAGGGTGAAACTTCTTGTTGTGCAGAACAGGCAGCTTAAGAGAGCTTCAAGGCCTATTAAGAAGAGGAAACAACCTAAATAGGAGGGGGAAGGGGAGACCTTATAGTGCCCTTCTAATAAGTCAAAGAAAGGTGGGAAGCAGTGGATACTTACCGAAGTCATGAAGTAAGACGGCAGTGATATGTCGATGGCTTAAGTTGAGGTTGTAGTTAACATATAGGGACCCCAGCAGTGGGTGCTCAAGTAGGCACGAAGCAAGAGGACTCGGAACAAACCCCTCAAAATGCTAGCATACATACCATCGAGTTCCCTAACAACAAGGATATCCAGCCTTTAGTCTGTTGTGAAAGGTGAGTAGCCCCTATTTAATCTATAGATAAGCTTGCACAAAGGTTTGAGAAACTGTAAGCGTGGTTTGGGCGACTAATTGTAGACAAGAACGACGTAGAGGCCTTAGTGGAATTACTGAGGAGGCATAATGAGGTAAGCTGCTTGTATTTTTTTGTTAAACTTCGTAGTTTTGTTTTGATTACTAACTGTGTGTTATGCTCACAATTATATGATATGTTGGATTTCATTCTTGCTTATAACTGAGCATACCATCAATCGAAGGGAAGTTGGTCGAGGGCCAAATTGGAGAGGCTTCAAGAGGCTCTAAAGGAGGAGATAAAGGTGTGTAGTGACTTAACTGTCATGTTTAGCAATCTGGAATGCCAACATAGGGAGCTCCTCGGGCAAGTGGGCAAGTTGAAGGATGACTTAAAGAGTATTGAGGATATGCTGACTGTGGAGCTGAAGGGTAGGGGGGTTACAGTGGGGAAGAGCTAGACAGGGTGTAAGCTAAACTCGCTGAAAAGGAGTCTAAGCTCTTAAAGGGGAAGGGATTGGTACCAAAGGTCGAGTGAGATATTTTCCTGGAGACCTTGGATGACCCTTTAATCAAGAATGTCATCACCATGGCTGGTTATGTGATGGAAGGGGAAGTTCGAAAACAGGTTTGCTAGAATATGCCTAAGGCAGACTTATCCTTCTTAAATTGGCTAAAAGAACCTGAAGGGGCTATTGGAGGTAAGCTGGGGGGAGGGGGGGGGGGGGGTTAAGTCATTTGGTGACTCATCAAGAGCTTCCAACAACGGTTCCAATGCTAGCTTCGAGGAGGAAGGTGGTGATGAAGAGGGTAAACAATAGCAATAGCAACAGGTTGCCATAAATGAGGAGGCTTAAGAACAACTTGAGTTTTTTCTTTCAGATTATTGGTAGGGTAAGCAACGTGTAGCCATTTTTTATTTTGTTTTTTATCATGTTATCTTCTTGGTAGGGTCGAGGCATTGACCTCCCTTTGTCTAATGTAATCACCAAAGACTTTAATAGATAAGATTCCTCATAATTGTCTTTGCTTTGGTTTTTGTTTTCCCTTAGTCACATTTTCTTGCGTTTTTACTATTGCTCGACGCTTAAACTCCATTTGATTTTTCATTTAAGTCTTTTGTACTGATGACGGTGCTTTTCGAGCAGATTAGTTCATCTCGCTTCCTCACGAAATTTCCTAAATTCCTTATCCCCAAATGGGGGGCCTTTACCTACTCACTTATATTCCTTTAGGGGCCTATTCCCTTGCCCATGTGCTATTTCTCTAAGTTTGTGCTTCATTTTTTGTTTAAGTGTTTTGCACTTGCAATGATGCTTTCTAATAGGTCAACGTACCCGCCTTTTGAGTAGATTATGCTTTCTTGGGTTCTTGTAAGGGTTTATAGTCATAGGGCGATGAGCCTACCAAAGCGGATCTTATGATGATGTCATGAGATCTCCTTGGTGGGGCAATTTTGATAGGGTGGATCTTTTTTGACAACAAGCTATCTCCTTAGTAGGATTCATTTTATGCAGTGTGCATACCTAGCAGGTGAATTGTCTTGGGCAAGATGTCCCCTAAAAGGCATTTAATGCCTGTACAATACATCATTATTACCCAGGCGTTGCTTAGGCTCCTAAGGTGTTTGGGTGGCTTGATGGTTAGTAAGTGTATGACTAGGTTTGTTTTACGGCTTCTACATAAAGGGTATATAGGTCCTTGCTTTGCCATCCGAACACCCAAACAACTTAGTAGGGTCTAGATGAAAGCTAAAATGAATGTGTCCAGGGTGATCATGCCAAAGGATAAATTACTCAAGTTAGGGAGGAAGTCTTCCCTGACCCCTCCCTTTAGGTTGTAATCGTAAGGCGAGGACGACTGCTTAGTAGCAGTGGATACCTCCTAAGCTGTGACTGAAAGGTATATGGAGCCTTTGGATCTTCCCTTCTTTTCATCCTAATAATAGCAGGTGGGAAAGGGAAGGGAAGGGAGGGTAGTAGGCGGGGGGCCTCGAACACTACCTACCACTTGTACATAGTGGCTTCATTGCGGAGGTACTTATTTGCAGGAGGTTTTAGGCAGTTCTTCCATGCACTATCCTAGATGAATCCAAGTAGGTAGGGGCAACTGCAGTGATTATGGTGGTAAAGGAGGTCTTCTCTCCACCCTAACCTACTAACAAAGGCATTCACAAGGAATCCTTTACTTCGCAAGTACTCTGGTTCATTTGGGGTAGAGACGTGGAGCATTGACCTTACTTTGATGCCAATAGGGTCCCTAGAGCTCAGTGCTTCGAGTGTAGTTGGATCAACTATTCCCATCATTTCTTCTGTAGAAGAGAAGCTCTATAAGGTAGAGTGGGGACATTTACTTAAAGGTTGACTGTTACTAGGACCCTTGCAGCTTAGAGCTTAGCTTTGTAGGAGTCTAGGGAGGTTGTCACAGCTATCCTTTCGGAACTCATGGGCCAAGTCGAAGTTGAGAGTAGTTCCTCTTAAAAAAGAGTTGGGAGTGAGAAGCCAAGATGGATTCGCAAGTCATTTAGGTCAGACATACAACTATAGTGTAAGACGTGGCTACGTGCCTTTGTATTCTTATTTTTCCTTCCAAATGTAATTGGGGTTAGTATGCCAACCTGCTAACCCTTGTACTTTGCTTCATTAGTGAAATAACATTTTCTCTTTTCGCTTATCGCTTCTTATTTGCTATTTTATTTTCCTTTGGCCTTCTATTCTTATTGTTTGATTTGACCTAAAGTTGTGCTCAGTACTTGTTATAATAATGTCTAATCTAGGTAAGTGTTTGGGGATGAAGATCAACCTAAGATTGGGGGCTCGATGAAAATCAATGCTTGAGAGAGGTGCCCAAAACGTTAGTGTAGGGACTAACTTAGCAAAAGCTTAAGGATGAACATCAACCTAAGGTTGAAGATTCGATGTAAATCGATACCTGAGAGAGGTACCCACAATGTTAGTATATGGACCAACTTGGGTAAAGCTTAGAGATGAAAATCAACCTAAGGTTAAGGGCTCGATGTAAATTGATGCCCAAGGGAGGTGCCCATAATATTGTATAGGGACTAACTCAGGTAGCCCTTGGAATGAAAATTGACCTAAGGTTGGGGGCTCAATGGAGATTAATGCTAAAGAGAGGTGCTTATAGTGTTAGTGTAAGGATTGACTCGGGTAACGCTTTGGGATGAAAATCGACCTAAGGTTAGGGGCTCAATGTAGATCAATGCCTGAGAGAGGTGCCTATAGTGTTAATGTATGGATTAACTTAAGCAACACTTGGGGATGAAAATCAATCTAAGGTTAGGGGCTCGATGCAGATCGATGCTCGAGAGAGGTGTTCGTAGTGTTAATGTAGGGACTAACTCAGGCAAGATTGATGCTCGAGAGAGGTGCTTATAGTATTAGTGTAAGGACTAACTTAGGTAATGCTTGGGGATGAAAATCGACCTAAGGTTAGGGGCTTGATGTAGATTGATGCCCGAGAGAGGTGCCGATAGTGTTAATATAAGGACTAACTCGGGTAATGCTTGAGGATGAAAATCAACCCAAGGTTAGGGGCTCGATGCAGATCGATGCCCAAGAGAGGTATTCGTAGTGTTAGTGTAGGGACTAACTTAAGCAACCCTTGGGGATGAAAATGGACCTAAGGTTGGGGGCTCGATGTAGATTGATGCCAAAGACAAGTGCCTGTAGTGTTAATGTAAGGACTAACTTAAGCAACGCTTGGGGATGAAAATCGAGCCAACGTTGTGATGTAGCATGGGCAAATTTTGTATGAGTGCATGAGAAATGGGAGAGAAGAAGAGATAAGTGTAGGATACCTCGTCGATTCATTACATTTAACACAATTACATGTGCTTTTAGTTCTCACCATTGCAATTAGTGGAAATGGCACCTTAAATTTTGACCGTTCCATGCCTTAGGATAAGTCATCCCTTCAAGGTTTTGAGCTTATAAGCACCACTTCCTACGTTGCTGATTACTCATATAGGGTCCTCCCAATTGGGGCCAAGCTTGCCTTACCCTTCTTTTAAACTAATAGCCTTTAATTTTCTACACACCAAATCTCCGAAGTGGAAAACCCTATATAAGACATTGTGATTATGATACCAAGATGCTCATTATTGATAGGTCGTTATGCGCGATTACACAACGTTGCACACTTCTTCAATGGTGTCAAGGCTTACCTGCAAGGCCATGTAGTTGGCATTTACATTAAAGTGCTGGGTCCTGTTGGCAGGTAATTCTAATTCAATTGGGAGAATGGCTTTTGCTTCGAATGTAAGACGAAATGGGGATTTTCTGGTTAATGTCCCGTGTATCATATAGTAACCCAAAGTGTGTTCAAAAGTTCATTAGCCTATCCACCTCCTGCTCGTTCCACTCTTTTCTTCAGGCTGTTGAAGATTACCTTATTGAGAGCTTCAACTTGGTCATTAGGCTGAGAGTGGGCTACTAAGGTATAATGTAGTCAAACGTTCTACTTATTACAGAATTCTCTGAACCGATCACTGTCAAATTGTCTTCCATTGTTAGTGATCAACTTATATGGTACTCCGAAGCGAGACAGTATGTGGGTGAGTACAAATCCCTTAGTGGCTCAAGTGGTAATAGTGGCTCAAGCAGTGATGGTAGCTATGGCCAGTGCCTCTGCCTACTTGGTGAAGTAATTTATTACCACCAGAATGAATTGTCAGCTTAATAAGGCCTTTGGGAAGGGGCTGAGGACGCCTAACCCCCATTTCGCAAATGGCCATGGACTTTTCCAAGGGTATAGCTCTAAACTAGAAGTGTGAGTAATCAGTGTGTGCTTTTAGCATGAATGGCACTTCTTAACTAAGGTCTTAGTGTCTTCTTTCATTGTTGGTCAATAATATCCCAACTTGAATGCTCGGAGGTATAGTGATTAAGACTTAATGTAATTACTGCAAATCCTTGCATGAAGCTCCTCAAGGACCCAGGTACCTTTTTCTTTCCAAATGCATCTGAGGAGGTAAGTCCTTTGTCTTCGCCAGTAAAGTACATCATTGATCAATGTCTAGTTGGCTATGACATAAGCTAACCTCTTTACTTTTGCTTGGTCCTCAGGTAATGCTCCCATTTTGAGGTACTATGTGAGAGTATCCATTAAAGAGGGCTTATAGGTTACCTTCGTTACTTCAGCAACTTCTTGCTATTCTACTTCTATGCTTTGTTTAGGGAGATACTGTATGAAGAGTGGTTTGTTGCAATTATGTGATGTAAGGATGGTAGATTTTGTCTACCTCTACATTTTTTGCTTAAGAGACCTTATTGCCTTTCCACGTAGTGAATTATACAAGAAGGCCTTGCACTATATGTAGGTACTTGATCGTTATTTCACCTTTGGTTTTGTATTTTCCTTTAACTTATTGTACCACTAGTATGGAATCTAAGTATATGCTGAGCTCTTTTGCTCCAATGTCTTTGGCAATTTTTAGACAGGTTATGAGCACCTTGTATATAGCTTCATCATTGCTTGCTAAGAAACCAAATTTTAAGGCATAGAGGATCTTCATTCTGTTTGGGCCTTGTAGTGTGACACCAACCCCACTCCTCCCTTTAGTAGAGGAGCCATCGACGTAGAATGTCCAAATGGGTATGGTGAGCTCGAGTCAAGGCTCGTCCACTATAGTGTATTTAGTTATGAAGTCTACAAGGACTTATGCCTTGATTGCCTATCTTAAGTAAAACTAGACTCTATGGAAGCTGAGTAAGAGAGAGTACTTCATTATTTGGCCTAAAGTGTCGGGCCTTTGTAGGGCAGTTTTGAGTGGTAACTCTGTTAATATAACGATTGGATGTAACTGGAATTAAGGCCTAAGCTTTCAAGTTATGATGATTACCGCTAAAGCAAACTTTTCTATTTTTGTGTATCTAAGCTCTGGCCTTTAGGGGATGTGACTAACATAGCAGATTGGTCAGTAGTCATGGCCATCGATTAATGTCTTATCGTTGATTGCGAGATATCGGAAAAACTCTTCTCCAAGTGTTAGTTTGGAGAGTATGGATGGAGTTGCCATGAAGTGCTTCAAGTCTTGGAAAGTTCGTTGACATTCGAGGTATCCACTTGAACTTAGTAAGGTGTTTTAGTAGATTGAAGAATTATGTGCATTTGTCGGCGCTTCGGGATACAAAGCAATTAGGGGTTACTATCCTTCCTGTTAGTCGTTGTACCTCTTTAATTTTGGTCGAGGCCAGCATGTCTTAGACTGCTTTGATTTTGTCAAAGTTGGCTTCCATCCCTCATTCTATAACCATGAAATCAAGAAATTTCCCTAATGCAACTCTGAAGATGCATTTTTGGGGGTTAAACTTCATTTGGAATTGGCGGAGTGTTTGGAATGTCTCCAGAAGGTCGTCGATGTGGTCTTTTCTAGTTTTGCTCTTAATAATCATGTGATCAACATAAACCTTGATGTTCCTACTTATTTGTAGCTTAAAGATGTAGGTGACCAGCCTTTGATATGTGGCTTTGGTGTTCTTTAAACTAAAGGGCATTACTTTGTAGCAATAGGTTCCGAAGTCTGTAACAAAAGGTATATAGACTTCATCTTTGGGAGCCATCCAGATTTGGTTGTATCTAGAGTAAGCATCCATGAAACTGAGAAGTGCATGACCAAACGTCGAGTCAATGAGCTGGTCTATGCATGGTAGGCAGGAAGCAGTCTTTGGGGTACGCCTTGTTAAGGTTAGTGTAGTTAATGCACATACACCACTTTCCATTTGCTTTGTTAACGAGTATTGTATTGGCAAGCCAGGTGAGGTATTTCTCCTATTGAATGAAGCTTACTCAGAGTAGCTTCTACACTTCCTCTTTGATTGCGGCTTGGAGTTCTTTTGCTTGATGGGTCGAACAGCAGGATTAACATTTAAATGGTGAATAACCTCCAATATGTTGATCATCCCTAGTATCTCTTCTAGCACAGATGCGAAAACATTTGAGTTTTGCTTAAGGAAATCTATGAGTTCGACCTTATCATTATCTGCCAATTCGGCCTCTATTTTGGTTATCATTCTAGGGGCATCGGATATCTTGACTTCTATGGTCTTTTCCACGAGCTCTCCACGTGTTGCGAAAGTAAAAGAGTTAGTTGATTCGATATTCATGACATTGTTTTTGGATTGGGCTTTGAGGTAATGTGCTAAGGATAAAGTCTGATTGCCTCCAGTTTCCCTTACACCAGTAGGTATAATGAACTTTGCTTTAAGGCTTTTTTGGCTGATGTGCATGTTGGATTTTGTGATGCTTAGTCTGCCAAGGATGGCACTATATGGTGACTAAACGTCAACAATGACAGAGTCTATTGACTATGTGGTGACGTGTTTGTCATTGCCTAATCGAATAGGTAAGGTGATAATTCCTTTAGCAAGTACTAGTTTGCCACCTCCAAACGTTGTGAGGCTGTGTTTATACGACTGAAGGAGCTTGTCGAGTTATTCCTTCATTTGCTCAAAAGTGTTGTAGAAGAGTATATCCATTGAACTTCCATTATTGATAAACGTTTTAGGGATGTTAAAGTACTCGATTTTAACATTTATGATGAGTGCTTTGCTATGGGGTAGGTCAATTCCGTATTCGTCTATGTTGGTAAAAGTGATTGCCATATCAGTCTTTAGCTTCTTATTTCTTACAATGTGCACGTCTTGTTTGGCTGTTATGGTTGTATTGTTTTGGAGGAGACTGGGTCAGCCGAATATAGTGTTAATCTAGCCTTGTCATCCCCTGCAATTCTGTTCGTTTGTAGGGGCAGTAGCTTCTTATTTCTTACTCGGTAATGCTGTTGATCTACTCGGTAATGCTGGGTCAACTGTTCAATTTATTTTTTCTTGTCTATAACAAGATGGTCAATGTGACCTTTGCAAACAAGGCCTTCGACTACATTCTTGAGGTGGTGGCACTCATCAATGTTGTGTTTATGTGCCTTGTAGTAATCACAATACTTCTCTTAGTTCGTCATTTCTACTGTTTTGCAAATGTTGGGTGGTTATAGGAGTTGCTCTTGAATTTCGCATATGATTTCACCAAGTAGTCTATATCGACACTCCATTCTTGCCACCTTTTATATAATATTTTTTTTTCAGGCCAAGTTTACAAAAAAAAAAACACCAAAAAATTAAAAAATTGAAAAAAGCCAAAAAAAAAAAGAAAAATGGAAAAAATACAAAATAAAAAATAAAAAATCGAACAAATACAAAGTGTCAAAAGTGTCTGAGTCGAGTCAAGTTAGTCATTTAGGGTAGGATCAAGTAAAATTAAAAAATATACATGCAATTTAGTAAATTCAAAGTCTTTAAGAAAATTATGCTTCATTAGAAAAAAAAAAAAATTTAGGAATAGTCCAATAAAATATTTGGACTCACATTATGGACTTTTGTCCAATTTAAAAAATATTTTTAACTGGACTAATTAAAATTAAGAATTGGAATTTATGAAGTTAAAGTTACGTTGAAAATCTTTTGTGTGCATATTTTTGGGTCATTTAAATGTGTTTGAATCATTTTTAAAATAATTTGGGTCGAATTGGGCTTAAGGTTGAAAGTAAAAATTAAAGTTAAGCTTGATAAAAAAAGGTTAAGTATATTGAATTTCATACTTTAATTAGAAATGAGCATTAGCTTAGTTGGTTAGATGCATAACCTTAGGTTTGAGATTAGAGGTCATAAGTTTAAGCATAATTAGGCACAATTTTTTTCTGTTTTGCCCTGTTACATGATGCCTTCTTCCCTAACAAGCTTGTTCAGTTCAGACATGGAAAAAAAAAACTAAAAAGAAAACACAGTGTAAGCTTGTAGATTGAGAATCTTATTCAAAGCTAATCGAATCTTCAATATGTTTATATGGATTGGGAAGAATCTTTATGAAGTCGTTGATGAAAACTCCAAATTTTATAAGGATTTACAAGAATGACAATTGTAAAAATATTTGGTAAGATTAAATAGAGTTTTAGCCTTACCCATGACGGGTTCAAAATAATTCGAAGCTTCAATTAAGATTTGAATTTAGTATCTACAAAAGGAGCTCAAAAATCAACCCTTACAGGCCTAAAGAAGAAAAAAAAAAAACAACAATAGAAAGCAATCCTACTTATACCCAAACCTAGTCAAGATCAAACACAAGTAAACACTATCAACTTTAAACACTAGCCATCCCCCATCTATGCACTACAGTAACCCCATACAACAGCTATTCGACACTTAAATAGAACCCATATCCCCTCTCTCTCTCTCTCACAAATCCCTAACCTTGTCACTTACTCACAAAGCATAGCCTCTCAACACCACCCAACCTTAAACGAACCCTAAACCGCATTAGCACTTGTGAACCCAACAACCAACCCATTTTCAACCCTCTCTCCCACTCTCTTTATGACATGACACACACACATAACAGTAACCAAGCAGTAGTCGTGCAGCACTCCATATGACTGCCACTGTGCTTCTACCCAATCCCACTATCGGCTACTTCATGAAACACCATCAACAGTACCTCTACACCTTAGATTAACACCACTACAGTTTTCCCCATACCTAAAAACCCCAAAACATACACTTTCTTCAACTAGAAACAACCCCATCCGTGTTCATTAATGACCATCGCCACTGCTCCTTATGCAACCACCATCAGAAAACCACCAAAAGGAGAGGCGTTGGTATTAAACACTTTTTTTATCAATTAATCCCTTATAAAAGTTGAAATTTCCACTCAATTCGGTACTTGGAATTGTATTGGCCAAGCTTAGGAGCTTGATGTTGATGGAGATCCAAGATGTGACTCGCGACTTAGTTGATACTCCTATGTCTGACTCGTGTGCCCAATTCTTCCTTTGGTCCGACATGCATTTGAATAGTTTAGGTGGATCTGGCTTTTGTTTGTTTATTTTTTTTTAAATTAATGTTTCATTAGTTTATTAATTTTTAGTTGTTATAGTTATTTTTGGGAATTACCCATACTGACTTGTTTGTGCTTTTCATGCAAATTGTTAATCTTAGCATTTAGTTTTTCTATTTTATTATTTTCTTTTTAACTTTTATTTATTATTTTGGTTTAATAGTTTTAGGTTTCATAATTTATCATTTACACCAATCTTGTTTTTTTTTTTTTCATTGTAGGTCTTTAGGTGCAATTATTTAAGTTTATGTTTTTCATTATTTGCATATTATGTGCCTATTAGTTGTGCATTATTGCATGATAGGATGGGGTTATATGATTAGTCTTATTGATTGATGTTGCATGTCTATTAACATAACTTTTGTGATTTGGAATACAAACTTGTTTTATTTTTTGTGTAGGTATTTAGTTATAGTTTTTTATTAGTTTTTATTATTCTATGATTTTCTTTACCTTGAAAAATTAGTTATTTGCATGAAAAGTATTAACTCAAGTCCTTTTGTGGATCCTTATATTCATTCTCACGTAATAATATTTTATACATAATTTGTGTATTCATTATTAAAAATCACGTTTTTTAGCATATTGCCTTTTTATAAGGATTACATTTTTTAGAAAATTGCATCCTTAGGGATATCATATCATTTCTGCAATTTAGGTACATTTTCCATAATTAAACATCTTTTTTTTTATTTAGGCATCTCTCCATAGTTAGGAATTTTTCTATGGTTTAAACATATTTTTTTATAGTTAGGCGTCTTTTCCATGATTTAAATATCTTATGTATATTTTCCACATTAATTGCGTATTTCGTAGAAAATTACATTTAAGCATTTTAGGGTTTTTCTAAAAATTTTTATCACATAGGAAATGTTTTCCTCTAAATAAAATATGAATTTTGTTTTTTTTTTTTTAATAAGTTAAGGTTGTTCACAATTGAACAATAAAAATAAGGGTTTCTTTCTTAGGATTTTTCTTAGTAAAAATAAAATGACTAACAATGCAAATCTAGCCTGTTTTCATGAATGAAATTTATGAACCCACTAAAGCTTTTCCAAAAAGATGAGAATTGTAGTTGGTTTAATCTTGATTAATAGGTATATAGGCATCTTCGAGGCAATTGTAAAATTTATAATTTTTTTTATTTTTTAGGAAAATTTTGTAATAAAAAATTCATTATTTTTACATATTTTCACATTTTTTAGAAAAATTCCAAAAATAAAATCCCATTAGTTAGTTTCTTAAATTTTTATATGATGACTTTTGTTTTAATAGGTTAGCCTCCAATCCCATTTCTCTAGTTAAATTTTCTAATTTTTTTTTTTTGGGAAGTTTGTAGATTAGTGGCTAAATTAAGGTTTTTTAAACCAAAAACCCTAATTCGACTTTTTACCGGTTTAATTAGTTAACGACTCCAAGTTATTTTAAAAAATATTTTTTAACATTTTTTTAAAGAAAAATGTTTTTTCTTAATTTTATGTCGAGTATTTTATATTAAGTAGGCTGAGCTTAGCATAAAATAAATTGAGGAAAACCAAAATAGGGCTCGACAGTCTACTAAGTGGTGTGTACGAGGTGTAGTCTTGGAATTTTTACCTTTACTTATCATACTTTTCTCGTAATGGGGGTTGTAGTCTAGGGTTGTAAGGCCTTAAGTGATCTTTTACTGAAATGCATGTGCTATTTTCCACTTTGAAACGAGCTCTAATGGCATCCTCTTGAGCTACGTATTTCTCGGTGACTTTCTTGAATTTGTCTAACGATTCAGGTTTATCCAATAGGATGGTATTGAAGAGCCTTCCGTTAGGGTCTATGCTTGTTAAGAGTGCTTGTGAGGCCATTCTTGTGTCTAACTTGGAAACTTATAGCTTTATTTGGTTAAAACACTCAAGATATGTTCATAGGGTTTCGTTTGGATGTTACCTGATATTATAGAGAATGGAAGACTCTCTTCGTAGGATTTGAGAACTAAGGAAGTCTTGTTGGAACCTACTTCCTAAGTCATCAAATGAAGTGATAGATGCCTTAAGGAGAGTGTTAAACCAAAGCAAAGTTATTTTTGCCTACTTCCTAAGTCGTCAAATGAAGTGATAGATGCTTCAAGGAGAGTGTTAAACCAGAGTAAAGCAATTTTTGCTAACGTGCTAGGGAAGACTTTACACATTATGGCATCTGAGAAGTTGTGGAGGCTTATCATCATCCAAAAGTAGATGAGATGATTGTTTAGGTTGGTAGTGCCATCATAAGTGTTTAGATATGGTAACCTTACACCTATAAGGAGCTTTTCTTCAAGGATTAAAGCGATGAATAGGCTTTATGTCGACAAAGAGCGTGATACCCATGTAGATGATTCGAATTTCTTTTAGTTGAGTACGTTGGAGGCGCAATGGATATGTTCATTTAGTTCATTCGTGTTCATATCTTCGTAGTCTTTTGGCAACTATCTTGGTGATATGTTGTTGATTGGTTTACTTGTTGCTGTGCACTTGCCCTCTGTGCGAGAATTGTTGTGGTTGCAGTTCGGCCATTCATATAGGTCTTTGTAGGGTTAGTGATCATGTTGATTCTACTCGGGTGAATGCATGAAGGATGTGGTGCATAGATCATCATTCTTTGTTGGCTGTGAGGAGGAGTCGACAATTACTTACTCATTTGGGCATTTTTTAGATGCATTTTTAAGTAACGCAACTTCTTTGTGTAAGGTTGTAGTAGATTTGCAATATTTTCTATTTTCTTTAACCATTTATTGAACAAGTGATTATCGAGCTTGATTTTTTCCTAGTTTTTTAATTAATCTTCTTTAAACCGATCGGTATTAAACTCTACTTATTAAATACAGACCTTCGACTAAGGTTTAAAAAAAAACTATTTTTTTATTTTTTAAAAACATCTTAGAGTTACTACCTAACCGAAGTTAAGAAAAAAGAGTTAAATTATAATCAGTTAGGTAGTTAAATTATAATCAGTTAGGTAGATTGGTTATAATTTAGCCACTAGTCTTTTCGATAAAACCAAGTTTACAAATGATTTTAAGAACTAGAAATCAAGTCTAAAGGTTAGGATTTATAAATCCTTATGGGTACCAATAACTTTCCATATTTAGTCTTAATCTTAAAATTATTCTTTAAAAAAAAAACTACCCTATAAAGTGAAACTCAATCATTGGTTAATGAATTAAGTAATTTAAACTAAAAAATAAAAAAGGTATTTTCGTTTTTTATTGTCACCTCATAGGTGCCTACATGCCTATCATTCAGGATCAAACGTACGTAACTCTGTTTTGAAAACATTAGTAGGTTAATTTAGATTTAATTTGGAAAAGAGTTAGGCTTACATCTCTTAAATTTTTCGATTTGTTTTGAAAATCTTCTAAAGAGTTCTAATTCGAGGTTTTTATTTTGAGAAAGTTATAATAGTATCCTAATTTTGAAAATAGTTATTTTGTTTTTTATTTATTTGGAAAATCGGTTTTTTCTAAGTGATAATTTTTTTTTCATTTTTTCTTTATTTAAGTTTTAACTAAGAAAATAAATAAATAAACAAGCTAAACTATTCTATCTTTTTTTTATCTTTTCTTCTTCCTTTTTTTATTTTTATTTTTAATTTTTTTTATTTTTTTATTACATTTACATTTATGGATACAAGTAAAATAATAAAAATAAATAATTTAAAAAAATACAGCCGAAACAGACCAATGGAGTAAAGGCACAGGTTGGCTTCGGGTCAAGTTGGCCAGCTCCGAGTCAGAGCTCTACTTGGGTTAAAGAAGAAACATAGCAGCCTTAGGGTTAAATCAAGTTGATTCGCTCATCAAAATGAACTAGAGAAGTTGGATTTGTATGTTTCTAATTAGACTTAGTGGAGGTAGGCTTGACGCCTTGGCAATTGGAGTCCATTTGGGTGATTATTAAATTTGGCCACTGGCGATGGTGGTGGCTGACATTTAAAGGTAATCACTGGGGACAAGCTAATGGCATGGCTTAAGGTTCTTGGCTACTATAAGCTCAATTGTGGTGGTGGTTTTCCTCAAAAACAATTGTGAAGGTTAGGTTTGTAAAGAGAGAACGGGGGTAAGCTAGAGAGAGAAAGCTCTAATTTTAGCTTATCTTGAAATGTTTCAAAGTTTTGTTGTGTCCATGACCAGCCTAGGAAGCCCAAGGAAACATACATTAATGGAGGATTTGAAAATTCAGATTTTAAGCTCGGAATGATTTCATGGTTAATTTTGACAAGGAAACTGAATGGATTTAAGCATAAAATAGGTGCCATTCAAAAGTATTATGAATCCTCAATTAATCCCCACGTTTTGTTTGATGAAATTTGGCTAAAAAAACAGCCTAATTAAGTAAAAATAGAGGAGATCACATGAGTTTTAATTCTCTTTTTTTTTTTTCCACTACAATTCATACTAAGGAGGGAGAAGGGGGACATAGGTCACGTATTAGGCACGTGCCACATGTCACGAGCGAAATTCCTCTCAACGCTTCCGTATGGCAGTTAACGCTCCTCACCATACTAAGGAAGGTTAAGTTCAGCCTGAAAACCATATACATAAGTTTAGAAAGAGAAAGAGACTCTGATTATCAACTCAATTCCACTCGATGTCTGGATGATTACAAATGAAGAGAGACCCCCTACATATACAAATCACCCCCTATAATGAATAGCCGAGATTTATTTATCTAATGATTACAATTGAATCTTACCTACCTACCCTACCTACTATTATACATTGAATTTGGACATCTTTGAAACCTTCTTAAAACCTTTTAGCTCCTAGAATCTTCCTTAAGTTCGGACTTAAGCCTTTCTCTTCTGATAGACCATGGGAACCTCTTACATATGTCTTCTTTATCTTATGTCTTATACTCACATCATGTTGGGCGTATCTTAAGGGCCTTGGAAAATTAATCCGCAACATTCTCCCTAACTTAATCCAACGACGTCTTTGTCGTGGCTTCCTTCTTAAATTCTAATCCACCCGATACCTCGACCTTAGTTCTCTGTATGTGCCTATGTCATGGGAATGCTTGATAACCTCGCTCTTTGAAGCCCAATGTAGCTCCTCACCCTTTTTAATCTTACCTTAGTTACTGAGGCTTTGTCTTGCATTTCCACATCTACCAGGTTGGAACTTTTTGGAATCCTATCAACTGTTCTTTCCTCTAGCTCCTCGACTAAAGTTGAACTATCTCCTTTCATCAATGTTGACTCTTCCCCTATGATTTGCATTGATGTAATGAGCTTTGCTACTTGTCCTATCTTTATTCTTATTGGGACAATGCATTGTGAACCCTAATTAAGCTAACAAATGCAATTAGATTGAGGAACAATGATGGCATCATTCTTATCCAAGAAGTCCATGCTAATAACAAACTCAAAATCATCCATAGGTAATATTCTCCCTTCCCTGCCAATCTCCAATGTTGAATTCTATATTCTTAACAATCTTATAAGTTGGAAGTTCCTTAAAGTTAATCGTCTTGAGTCGGGCTTTACTCCGTTCAACTTTTAGCCCAAGCCTAAATGCAGCATCCTTTGAAATGAATAAATGTGAGGCCCTCATATCTACCATAGCATTTATCTTCCTTCTTGTCACTTTGACCTCCACATACATTAAACCCTTTTTCTCCTTCATAACTTGAGATTTCATGGCGTAAAGAAGATGGATGGTACCAAACTTACCCTTGTTATCTTCATTGACTTTACTCCATTGAAATTTTAGCCTAAGCTTAAACGTAGCATCTTTTGAAATGAATAAATGTGAGGCCCCCATATCTACCATAGCATTTATCTTTCTTCCTGCAACTATGGCCTTTATATACATAAAACCCTTTTTTCTCCTTCGTACCTTGAGATTTCATGGCACAGAGAAGACGGATGGTACTAAGCTTACCCTTGTCGTATTCATCGGTTTCGTCCATTGCGAGAAAAGCTTCTAATCTTTCCCCTTTTGGACAATCTCAAGCATAATGTGGTCCATCACAAAAATTTCACTTAAGTTGTCATATCCTTCTCTTATTTACCATCTTCCTCCTTCTTCTAGGAGGACTTAAAGATCTCCTACCTTCCATATTTTCCTATTCTTCTACTTCGTTACTTATGGAATACCAATTTTCCTCCGTCTAAAGTTCCACTAGGCCTTCTGCTATAGCAATGGCTTTTGAGATGTTCTCCACCCCACGACGCTCTAACTCTAGCTTAGCCTAGGGTTTTAAGCCATCTAAGAACATAACAAGAGCATCATCCAAGTTGAGGTTTGATATCTCTAGCATCAACTCTAAGAATTCTTGAATATATTGCTTTACATTGGCCTTTTGTTGTAGATACCCGAGTTTGACCTTAGTTTCTCTCCTTGTATTTTGGGGAGAGAATTGATCTCAGAACTCTATCACAAAGTGTAGCCATGAAATAATCTCATTGACCTTCCTTCTCCACCAAGTTAATGATGTATCCTTCAAGTATAAGGTTGCCGTCATCCTTACTTTACTTCCATTATCAACATGCCTCAACGCCCCAAAGTACTATTCAACTCCCTATAGAAAATTATCTACTTCCCCTATAGATCGTGTCCCCTTAAAGCATTTAGGCTTTGGTACTTCCACCTTTATGACTGGTCAGATAGTTACTCTATTAGCAATAGTAGCTCGGCATGTTGCTAGTTGATTCTTAAGGTCTTGAATCTCTTGCTGCATGACGACGATGGTAGCATTAGTATTTACTTCATATGCTTCTTCCTTAGCTTTAAGTGCACTCATCCGAGTCTCAAGGATACCCTCCTTTTCTTCAAGCTCTCCATCACGCTTCTTCAATTCCTCCAAGGCTTAGTTTAAAGCTCCCCATAGCTTACCTTGGAGTTCTTCCTCCAACCCTTTCATGGTGGCTCCATAATCATCTAGTTGCTCCTTAGCTTCAGTAACACTTAGCTCAATCTTGTCCACTTGAGTGGAAAGGGAACTCAGCAAATCCTTAGACTTGGCCCTCTGCCTTGTCATTCGGCTTCCTCCTTGGTTATCTACCTCATTAACAGTAGAGTTGTTATTATTACTTCTAGACAACAACATTTCTCTCTTCGAAACCTTACTCTGATACTACTTGTCACAGGTAATATTCCTCTCAATGCTCTTATGTAGCACTTAATGCTCCTCACCACTAAGGAAGGCTAAGTTTTGCTCGAAAACCATACATATAAGTTTAGAGAGAGAGAGAGAGACTCTAATTATCAACTCAATTTCACTTAATGTTTGGATGATTACAAATGAGGAGAGACTCCCTATATATACAAATGGCCGCTTTCAATAGATAGTCGAGATTTATTCAATCTAACAGTTATAATTGAATCTTACCTACCTACCTTACCTAATATTATACATTGAATCTGGACATCTCTGAAACCTTCTTAAAACCTTCTAGTTTCTTGAATCTTCCCTAAATTCAGGCTTGTGCCTAAGCTTGGGCCTTTCTCTTTTGATGAACCATAGGAACCTTTTACATATGTCTTTTTTGTCTTGTGTCCCATAATTAAGGTCATATAGGGCGTATCTCAGGGGCTTTAGAAAATTATTCCATGATACACACACCCCCATATGTATGAGCATTGCGCTTGTGCAAGTAAAAAAATTTGCAACGCACCCTTACTTGTTTCAGTGTGAATGCTCCCCAGATCGCCATGTATCTAAGTAACTAGCATAATAAGTGCTAAGTGCCACGATGTAAGGTAGAATACTCTCTCTCTTTGATTCTCCTAGAATTCTCTCCTTTTCCCCTTCTTCTTTTACCTTGCTTAATACACATTACATATATCTTAGGCAAGTATTGCCCCTTCGGTCCTTAGTGCTCATTCTCTCCTCTACTTAATCCTCTTTGCTAACTTAAGCATCGAAGGGCTCCCTATGGCCACACGCAACGAGGCTTTTTGCAGGTGTCAAGTGTTACACCTTAAAGTGGAAGAGTCATAATAGTCCCATCGTGTAAACCATTTTACGATAAAAATTGACCTTATACCAGATGGTTGGCGTGTGCTGGGTTGACAATCGAACGAGATGGGATATTAGACGGCTCACCCGAGCAAGTTGTTGTACAGGGAACGGACTTTTCGATAACTTGTGTGCTTCTTGGCATAACTATATAGCTTCACAAGTAAGTTGCAGTGTAAGGGATGAGCTCGTTGTTTGCTCGTGGGCACTTCAGTGTCCCTTGTGATGGGCTTCACTCATTGGGCCACAGTTCGAGCGAGAATTGAGTATTAATAACAAGTATATATTTGTATAAAATAATTGTACCCTAGCTATACATACTACTCTAATATATTATTTTATGTCATTTTCTAATTTTATAATGCAAATAATTTATCTCTAGTGTTTGATAATTTTTGTTACTTAAATTGTATGTTTTTGGCAAATAAATTATAATATAATTTAATGAAATTAACCATTTTTAACTATAATATTATTATTTATTATATTTCTATAATTCGAATCTACGGGGTATTATCGACTAACCCTTAGGACTTATTCGTGAAATATAGTCCTAATTAGCCTATTTTCTCGGATGTCCTAAATTACTTGCTCGAGATAACTACACGAAATTATAGAGCTCACAAAAAGTTTTTTTTTTTTATCAAAATTTAGAGCATGGCAATATTAGTGAAGGTAGTTAAAGCATGACCTTTCCTTCATACGTTGACAACCATGCCTCCAAAAATTAAGGTAAGGTAATTGAATGACGCTATTTCTTGTGCTTTTCGACTTTTAGAACATATCTTAACTTTGTTTTTGAAATTAGTAACTACTATTATGAGAGTTTGGATATAAGAGAAAGTAACCCTAAAGCACAAAAAGGGATTTTAAAGTAAGAAAATGTTGTGTTTCAAAGGATTCCTAATCTTCTATAAGATTTTAATTGAACTAATGTTTATGATTGAAAGATTAAGTGTTTGTTACGTGGAGATATTGGTTTGCCCAAGATCTTGTGAAAACTTGAGTAAATATTAAAAAACTCACTAAATCTCTTGGTTAATTATTGAGAATTTAAAAAAAGTAAAGGAATGGATTGAGAATATCATGAACATGGGTGTTGGATCAGATTTGTTAAGTGAAGGATGGTGTGAAGCATAATCTTGGTGATTGGAATTTGTCTTTGATGCGTAGCAAGTGGTGTACACAGTCAAAAACTCAATCATGCTACATTCTTCCTCATGCTTAGCTAAGAGCATGCTATGCTCCTAAAATGGTCATGCTGCCCTATATAGCTAACCTTAATACTTTCTCCTTATTTATTTATAAATCATAAGGAATAATAATATGTTATAGACCTCATTTAAGAACTATTAACTTAGATACTTGTTTACTCGATAGGATTAAGTAATAAAGACAAATCAAGGATAAAGTTAAAGATTTAAGAATTTACAATAATTCACTGAAGAAGCTTCATTCTTTGTATAACAGTTTAAGTGTAGGAGTTTATTTTAGTTTGTAGAATTCTTTTTTGCTAATCTAGATGCATGAAACATGTTTATTGGTCACGATTGTTAGGATAGTTAATTAAAAATGGACTAAACAAATATTTGACCCTTATTTGTTGTGTGTTGTTTATGTGTGGCTTGACCTCAGGGCCAATGGTGGTAGAACCTTTGGAGATATCTCGATGATTAATGGGCAACAATATTCTTGGTGAAGTTATCATTGAAATAATATGAGGTAGATTAGGAAATTCTAGAGGTTGGAGGCGATGAGTACTAAATTACGAGCATCTATTATATATTTATTATGGACTATGGTGTGACCGGGTTTCGAGAAACCCTTTGTATTTGGTTGACTTGCTTAAATGAAAATAATCGTTTTGTGTTTATTTTGTTTTGCATCAATGAATATTGTTTGTTTTGTTTGACACATGCATGTATTTTGTAGTGTTACTTATTGGGTTTCAGTTTATTTTTTTATTATTTTTTAGTTATAAGAACTTAACTTGAAGGTACAAAAATTATTGAGATATAAACCTCCAAGATCTACCAGTAGGGGGGTGATTAGTATTACCATTAGAGTATGACTTGTGAAGTAGGATAGAGTTTAATTTGTGTTAATATTTCTTACAGGGGGAATTAAGTAATTTATTTAGTAGTTGTTTTGATTTAAATTAGAGAATTAAATTATATGATATTATTTGAGGATTTTTACAATAATTTGTGGAGTTTCTAATTGCTTATTATGCTTAACATATTATCAAAAATTAAGAACACAGTGGCATTCTATAGTGTCTTAAGTTTTGAGGATTACACTAGATAACTCAAAAGGGATCTATACCGGTGGTAATGCATTATGAGAAATTCTCACAAGGACACAGATAACACATGAAATCGAAGTGTAAATGACGACTCAGAAGTGGCTAGAATGTAAACATCTAGTACACTTGTATTTGAAGGCGTGTTTCAAAGCAGAAAACTTTCTAGGCATAGATATACAGAGTCCATGTATAATCATATTTGAAGTTGAAAATTTGCTTGTAAGGAAAGCCTACACCAATGGTACACACAACCCCTTGGGTTCGAGAAGCCAAGGAAATATAGAGAAGATTATGGTGATACATTTTATGGAAAGGAAAAAAAAAAAAAGAGAGAGAGAGAGAAAGGAATTGGCATCCCCCGACATACCAAGTGCAACCACGAAAAGAGCGTATAAGACAAGCATGCTAAACACATACTAATATGCTTTATCTTTTTTTTTTTTTTTCCATATGTTTTACTTTTATAATTCTTTCGGTTGACTCGTAGTTGTAGATTACTTTAACTCGCAATGCTAGAGACCTACATTTAAACATATAAAAAATTTTAAACCTAACTTGCATTTTATTTTATTTTTAATTAAATAAGTCAACCCATTTATTTGTCATATCACATTGCATGCATTTTCTCTTGAGTAAGTTTGACAATTTGAATTACCATATTGTGTTTCATTTCCACATCTAAATGAGTTTGTATTGAAAAAACTTAAATTTATGAAAAACTTGTTTATTAATCATGTATTAAAATCTAAACTCGTAACCTAACGTGTCTCATATTTGGATTGGACTCATTAATATTGAGGTTAATAATTCGTCATACTATGTCATATCTCATTTATTTTAAGTTTTTTTACAATTAAAAAGTTATATGTATATTATATAAGGAAAAAAACGATAATAATATTTAAATTTTATAAAAATAAATGATATAGGATCTTCATATTTAATAAAAAAGTATAATCTAAATAAAAATTTTTAATAAAGTAAAATCCTAATAAATATAAAAAATCTAAAAATTTAAGTTATATAACATCATTAAATTATGTGGAATCATGAATTAAATGGATATTAATAATATTATCAATATTGATTTTTAAATTCATTATATTGTTTCTTAGATTTTTAAATGAGTTAATCAAAGAATATATACATGAATTTGTGATTTTTTGCTTATTTAAATTATAATACAGTAAAATGAATATATATATATATATAACTAAAAATATTTTATATTTTTAATTGAGATCTCCGAGTTAAAAAAAAAATAATTTATATAAGAAAATACAAATACAAAAGAACAAATAACATGTCTAAAAATTTAAGCCAAAACCAAATGCAAATTTAACCTTATTGAAATGGTTATAACCAATTTCTATTTCATATCAAATTATTTTATACAACCTATTTAAATCTTACCGCATCATATGCAAATTCCTCATGTCAAACTTCCAATTTGCAGCCCTATACTCTTGAGTTTGAGTCTTCTCCTCCGAAAAACCAAAGGATAATAATACGACCGTTCATTTCCTTCACTTGGATACAAAAATTTTGCGCGGCCTTGTTGTTTTGAATTTAATCGCTCCTTAACGGCCCTACCCTATCATTCATCAATCTTCACCTCCTTTTCATAAAATAAACAACTCTCTCTCTCTCTCTTACTCCATAAGAGCAATCATCGCTTCGAGGAATCATAACCCTAATCCTAAAAGATAGAAACCATGAAAACCAAGAAGCCCTTACCTCTAAAGCCACTCAAACTCTCCGTTCCTGTTCAAGAAACCCCGATCGCCTCTTTCCTGTAAGCTCAAAAACACTCAATTTTTAACTTAATTTGGTCGTTGATCAAAGAAAATGTGATTCTTAGTTAATGAAAAAAATGAGGATTTTTAGCCACTTTAGAAACTGAATTAGTTATTCTGTTAGTTCGTTATTGATTCTTCACTTTGTGATGGAACTGTGTTTATATGTAGGACTGCAAGTGGGACATTCCATGATGGTGATTTGTTACTAAATCAGAAAGGTTTACGCCTCGTATCGGAGGAGAACGAGTCCCGTGTAAGTCCATCTCGGCTTGCAGCTACTATTGAAAAGGGTTTGGGTGTTAGTTGAATATAATGAGATCAGGAGGCTATCAGCTGATAAACTTTCCCGTCTCTTCTGATCAATCACATGCTGCGATGTACCAATTTAAAAAGCATAAAGTGAGGTCTTCATTCAATGTTCATCATATATGATAGCATATGATTCGACAGGATGAGAGGAAAATTACCTGTAATTATTGGTAAAAAATTCTACTATTCTTGAAATATCTATAAAATGTGAATCATTGGGCACATCTCCGTGGAGCAAACTCAGCCTCCTTGTGTCAACATTATGGCAATTAGTAAATAGTAATGCTGATTTTGAGCTTGTACCGAGTCTCTATGTTCATGCATGAGATGAACTTCTTCACTTGTCTACATTGAGTCTATAATTCTGAATTCTGCTTTGCTCATTACATGGACAGCCCTCAAATGGGAAGGAGCTTGATCTTGAGTTCACATTGGAGGACCTTGAGACTGTTAAAGTCATTGGAAAGGGAAGTGGTGGTGTGGTACAACTTGTTCGACACAAATGGGTTGGAAAGTTGTTTGCCCTAAAGGTAATTTTAAAGGAATCCTTTAGTGCTGCATAGATTCTCTGCATCTTGTTAAATCACATCTGATACCTGTGTATACCTTTTCTCTGTTCTTTGTGTGCATATTTGTTCGGTTATCCATTCTAACATGTCAAAAAAAATTATTCATTACCATATTTCTCCTGAAGATAAAACTTTTTGGATATGTGGTGTTCCAGGAAATAGCATACTAGGAAGTACTGCTTAGACCAAAGAACAATTATATGAAATGTTATTAAAATATCTTGGTATGATGTATAATAGAGAGCTATGATGTCTATTCACCGTTTGTCAATACAGTTAAACTTGCCACCCTTTCTTTTTCCATGGTTTGTCTCCTGATATTCTGTACGACTTGAGAGATAACTGAACTACTGCTTATATAGCAATTATGCTTGCATGTCAGATAAGGTTTATGTAGCCATGAACTATCATTCACTACTAAAATTATAGTTTTATGGAATAATTACATCTGCATGACTGCTAGTTCAATTAAAAATGACAGGTTATCCAGATGAACATACAAGAAGACATCCGTAAACAGATTGTGCAGGAGCTAAAAATAAATCAAGCCTCACAATGCCAAAATGTTGTTATTTGCTACCATTCTTTCTACCACAATGGAGCATTCTCTCTTGTGTTAGAATACATGGACCGTGGTTCTCTGGCTGATGTGATCAGACAAGTAAAAACTATATTGGAGCCTTATCTAGCAGGTGTCTGTAAGCAGGTATAAGTGCTGATACTGAATTTATGGTTCATTTGATCTTGATGAACAGATTGTTATGCTTTGTTGCTAAATCTAGATGGCTACACTCAGGTGTTACAAGGACTTGTATACTTGCACAATCAAAGGCATGTAATACATAGGGATATAAAACCTTCTAATCTGCTTGTAAATCATAAAGGTGAAGTGAAGATCACTGATTTTGGTGTCAGTGCAACTCTAGCAAGCTCCATGGGTCAGAGAGATACCTTTGTTGGAACATACAATTACATGTCGGTATGAGAAGCTTCATTTCTTCCATATGTTCTAATAAATAGCCTAGCTTTCACTTTATCCTAAACATAGCTGCTCAATATATTGTGATCTCTGACAAGGACATACTCATAGAAATTATTATTTACAGCCAGAGAGGATTAGTGGGAGTGCGTATGACTATAGCAGCGATATTTGGAGTTTGGGCGTGGTTGTACTTGAATGTGCCATAGGCTGTTTTCCATATTTGCAATCTGAAGATCAGCAAAGCTGGCCAAGCTTCTATGAGCTCCTGGCAGCAATTGTAGAAAGTCCACCACCTTCTGCTCCTCCAGATCAATTCTCCCCAGAGTTCTGTTCATTTGTCTCAGCCTGGTAACAACAAAAATATTTTTATTTTCTAACTGCTCTTCCTAAACCTCTTCAAGGGCCTTTTGGTTATTGCCAGCATTGTCTGCTCTTGGCTTCATTGATAGGCTATGGTTATTTTACCATGCTACACTTTTTAAAAATTCTGTCATTTGATTCTAGTTTGATAAAACCATCAACTTTGAGCTCCACTTGTATTTAGCATAAAATTCATAACAACTACAAGCACAGGTCCTGCAACCTAGTTTTGTATATCTTTTTCATGTAATCTTGTATTACTTTCTCTCAGAAACCACATAAGGACTTGATCTACAGTAATGTCTACCTTTGATTTTGATCATATCTCAATTTTAGGGTGTGGATCTTCTAAGGTGAAATCCACGTATTTCATGGCATTCTGCAGCCCAAAGTCTTTCCTGGAATCTGTTTAGAGCAAACAATAAACCATTTCTTTTTTGGATCATTAGGCAATGCAATAAGGTTATCTATGTTTGACTCATTAACCTCTCTCTCACATCAACCAAATGAAAAAAAATTATTGCAACAACTGATGAAAGAAGAGACCTGCATGCCTTTTCTATTTTTCTTCCTCAACTGAAAAGGAATCTGGCATCGTTAACCGCCTAGCATCTTTTTATGACTGAATTGACTTTTAAAGCAGTTAATATTTAGTGCATTCTGTTTTGTTTTTCTTTACTCAGCATACAAAAGGACCCCCAGAGGCGATCATCATCTTTGGACCTTTTGGTTAGTAAATTCTTACACATTTTTCTTCTTTAATAGCTTAAGACCTTATGAAAATAAGGATGTGCTTACTTCTTGTTGCAGAGCCACCCTTTCATCAAGAAGTTTGAAGACAAAGACATTGATCTTGGGATTCTTGTAGGTGGTTTAGAACCTCCTGTAAATTTTCCAAGATAGTACACTTTTGGCGTCGTTGTAACGTAAGGCAAAACATCCTTGCTTTACATGTCAGTTTTGTTTGAATGGAATATAGCTTCTCCTTTAGAAATGAACCAAAACGTGATATATTAATTTGTAAATCAGACTAATTCAATCATGCCATTATCTTTAGAGAGTTGTTCATGTTATATTATCATCTATCATATCATGGTTACTACATCTTAGTTTAAAGGCTGATAATGGAACTAAAATGAATGGAGGTTACTGTGTAAAGTATTCAAAACAACCCTTTGGATTGTGTTCCTTGGTACTTGAATGCATTGGTAAGTTTTGTCAATGAATCAAGCATGTCCATGCCCATCCATCATTTTATGCTCATTTTTTATTTCAAAGAGATTATAGTCATGATGGTTACAAGTGTAAATATACTAAGTTATAATTCATATTTTCCAATCGAAATGGATGTGACCTTTTTTTTTGGTTTTGCATATAGGGACTTGATTGTAAACTGTTTTTCATTTAATTGTGTTATGGACTTTGATTCTAGAAGAAATAAAATATAATATACCAGGAAATATAATGTATTTCTTTATCTTGTTACTTTAACTCATAGATGTATGGTTATAATTTAGGATATATTGTTAAATCTATTGTTATTAGATATTTTGGTAAGTTAAGTCACAAGACATTTAAATATAAGCTATCGTAAGATTGAAGGGTTCTTTTTTAATGGGACCTTACTCTTACTTAATCTCTCCATCAGTTCCATTAAGAAAAGTTAGAACCTAAACAAGGGAAAAGTTGTTATCAACTGACTTTGGTTTTAATTGCTCCTTCATTAGGTCCCAAACCAAGGCTGGTAACATATTGGTATTGACCACCAATCATGGGGGATTTCTTGAGTTTGAGCGAAATTTATGAGAAAAGCTTTATGGATTTTGGTTCTAGAAGAAACATAATATGATTAGATAAGGAAATAAAATATTTGCTTTTATTTGGTTATTTTATAATTTAGATGTTATAATTAGGAGGTATTATTAGATTTAATGATATGCTTTATTTTTGGTAAGTCACAAGGCTTATACAATAAGCTATTATTATGAAAAATAAAACAATCTAAGAAGTTATTTTCTCTTAGCTTAATAGTTCATGAGATTGAAAGGTTTCTTTATCAAGTAGCCCTTGACCTTAGTGCTAATTTCACCATAGGTTTCATAAGAAAGGTCGCAAGTTAAACAAAGGCAAGTTATTATCAATGATTCTGCTATTAACCTCCCCTTAACTAGATCCTAAACTTAGTCCTATAACATATGGCCATTGGTATTAGAACCATTGAAGATGGTAGATTTCTCGAGTCTAAGTGAATAGTTGACGGCTTTGATTAAAGAGATTTAGATCGAGAGAGAAGGATAAGGTTAGAAAAAATGTAGAGAAGGTGGGGCATTTGGTGTTGGTTGTGCACATGGACAAGATAGCACATGCTTTTACCGAGCTTCAATTAAGATTGATGGCAACCTATCCCTCTACTAGCAAGAGTAGTGGTATCATTGGGGGAAGTGCCTTAATAGTTGCACCACCAGCAACCTACCTTCCTCTTTCATGCGATGGAGCACTCTACCTTATTTAAGAATGGATTGATGAGCACAACCTCCTTAGGTGGGGACTAGTACTCCATAAATAAGTCATTTGACTATTGAATCAGTGCATATAGGCATGCAAGCACCTTCCCTGGGTGGGAATGCATGAAGAACTACCTTTGTTGGCAGCTAGGGCGATCAATAACCTAAACTTACCGTCATTCCATGTTATGTAAGGGGAGAAGTTCTAACTTATCATTGGCTAACGACGTCAGAGACCTACTCACATAATTAAGTAGATATGACCGATTTTTCATCAACTAAGGTACACTAGAGATGAGTTAGGTTAAGCTGGTTTTACTTTACCTTTTGGTTGAAGCACAAAGGTTGTATTATAAGCCTGTTTGGGAAGAACCCTACCCAACATGGCCCCATTTTAAGCATCTTGGGCCACCACTAAGAAGTAATTGGTTGGGGGAATTGGTGAAATTAATTGAGATGGGTAGGTACAGGAGCATGAATGAAAGTTTCAGGAATTTCTAAATAGGTCCAAAATCCACTGAACTTAATTACACCAATGACTTTAGCACATATTTTTGAGAGAAGACTGGGTATTGTAGAGAGATAAGGAAATAAGTGTACACGATGCAAATATAAGGAGGAGCATTTGCAATTTACTCAAGTATAATTACAATAAGAATTAAAATAGCTATCTTTATTTTGTTATTTTATTTTCTAAATATATGGTTGTAATTAGTAAAAAGTATTAGATCTATTGTTATCCTTCATTTCTTGGTAAGAAGGCTTCCGTGAATAAGCTATTACTCTAAGGTATGAAACCTGTTCAAAAGCTACTGTCTTTTAGTTTAAACATTTATGATTGAATGGTCATCTCTTAATGAATCCTCAACCTTGACCATAATTTCATAATTGGTTCTATCAAGAATGGTCGGAATCAAATAAAGGCAAAGATGTTAATAACTTTGGTGTAAATCACCATTGAGTAGATCCCAAACCTGGTTCCATATCAAGTCGAAAATGTCATCTTGGTGTAGTTCATGCTTTTCCATGAAGATGAAGCATGCATATTGATGTTACAATTTTAAAAGGGGTCTTTCCATTTATTTGTTAGTTTAGAGCATTTATGACATTTTAAGGAACATTTTACATTTTTTTCCAAAGGAAGTATAAGGTTCATGATGAAACTTGAAAGTCAATATCATTGTTATTTTCTTAGTTATGCAAATGTACTTTGACAAAAACTTTTCTCTGTGGATTATGTTGGCTCAATTTAGCACAACCTGCATATTGTGATATTTTGGATGAGCCAAGCATGAGGTCTGCATGCCTGTAATGCAAACTAAATCATGACCAGTGAAATTGCCAAACTGAATTATTCAAATCTTTTTTTAAGTGAACAATACTTGTTCTCGTTCTCAATCATTTGTGCTTTGAAAGTAAATTAATGCTAATTGGGTCATTCATATGGTCTGGTCCATTATATCCAAAATCCCTCATTCACATAAGATTGTAGGTTGCTTATAGTCTCCTTCAAAGACTGGAATTTTAGTGTAGGGCCTGTGGGTTTTGTTACTTATGGTTTAATATATGAGTTCAACTTTTACGTTTTTTGTAAAGAAATTTGAGTAATCTTTGCCATGCACTAGAAAGGATGAGGCCTGTAGCTGGTTAATGGAACAAATACTGGGGCCTTATGCCATTGGCTGTCTATATCTAGTTGTTTCTTGAACATTGTTGCCACCATAATGCAACATGGTGTTTTCTTTTCAGATCCTCATTTTTTTAAAGATCTCTAAATGCTTGGATGGTGAGCCTCGGCACAATGGCTAATTTACTCCTCTGATGACTTGTAGGTCATGGTTTTGATATATGGAAATAGCCTCTCTGCAAAGTGGAAAGGATAAGGCCACATACAGTATGTCCTACCTCTCCTCAGTCTACACTAGCTGATGGGCACTCTGTGCATTGGGTTAAACCTGCTATTTCCAACTCTTTAGTTGGAAGAATATACCGGCCACCTGAAGATGCAAGCATGTCAGTGCATCCATTTGAGATGGAGGCATCTCAGCCTAGAGTACGTCCTAAGCATACAAGTATTTCCTACCTCTCCCAAGTCTACACTAGCCAACAAGGCGGTTGTTTTCTTCTTGTAAGAAAAGAACAAGAGTTGATAAGCTTGCAACAAGATTAGGTTTTCTCATGCATTTGAGTGCATCCAATCCGATTGATTTGTAGCCCTTAAATAAGCTCCTCTGAACTAATTTGTCCGGTGATTTGATAGATTGATCCGTGCACTAATTTTACACGATGAAAGACGGGCCTATCCATGCATCATACTAAGGTTGCTGTGTCGGAGTTCCTTTAGGCTTGTACAAGCCATGCCTGTGGGCCTTTTAGTGCATATTTGCACAAGAAATAATCGGTCTGTTAACGGAAGATGGACTTCTCCCTAAATGCCATTATATTATCTACGCAGTTTCCTGATCATCCACATCACCCTCCAGGAGACCAACCTTACTGTTGTTGCTTTTACAGCAATTTTGACACATGAACCCCACATTGGACCAGAAAACGGGAATCATAAGCTCCAGCATGAATGCAATGGTAATTATGAATGTGGTATGATGAAACTGAGTTATTTAAATTGTACTTCATATTTTTGGACATATTTTTCTGTTCATCCACACACACGTGTGTGCCCACATACACTCACACAACAATAGCAATTACAATAACAATAATTATAAAGGAGACGTTTCTTTCTATTTAGGGATTCTCCAATCTTAACTCATATGTTTGTTAGTATTATAACTTTCATTATATAACATATATAATAAGGATGAATACTGGGGGTAGGAGAAAATATTTCTATGGTGGTTTTCTCTCTTTATATCTTCTCTCCCTCTCTGAGACATATATATGACTATTGGATATCTTGATTGAAGCATTTTCACAAACGCATCATGGGTTATTATTGTATTGATTTGATTTAAAGAACAAAGATGTCATATCAAAGCTTACGAACACATAAAAATGAAATGAAAATATAAAGCGTAATTTTTTTAAATAGACACTACTACAATAACCACTAAAAGAAAAACTATATATATAATTTTTTTAGCAACTGTATTATATATTATATTTTAAGAAAGGATATTTGAATTTGATTCGTTTTATTGGACATTGGTATTGATGTTATTAACATATGTACGTGTTAGTGGTGTATTTCTCCTTCAGCCTTTCAAACTTGAGCTCGCCTTGTGTGATCCATCTATTTAAGAGTAATGGGCAACTATCATATCTGAAGATACCATTCCGCCAAAAATACAGAGAAATCCTCAAGATCTTAACTATCATATCTATAATTCCTTTTTGCTCCTATGAATACCTTTTGAAACCATGGAGCTAAGAGGACTAAAACCCTACTACCACTCTTTCTATAAAATTTTATTTGGTTATCTTTTTTCGATCGCTCTTTTAACTCTTAACTTGGGCATCGAAGTATATATATTGGACTCATATTTGTTATCTTATGATAGTTTATGTTTATTATTTATGCAGGCTTAATTCACCAGTATTAAGCCAAATTTAGGTCCTATATTCCTGTTGAGAATTCACAATCAAGAGTACGTATGCTCGTGTGCTAAGGCAGGCATTTTGAGAAACATGGTAGATACAATTCAAATTTGTAATTCGATTTTTTAAACAAAAAGGAGGATGGGGAAAAGAAAAGGCGAAAAGCAAAAGACTATCCTCCTATCTGTCAATTTCACGGAACCGGTTCGTCTATTTCACAATTTAGACAAAGTTCCATGAACAAATATATGCAACGTTGCATGATCCAATCTTGGCTTATCTCTTCGATACAAAGAGTTAGAAAACACAAAAAGAGACGGATAAGAAAATGATAAAAAGTTCAATTAAAGATGTCGTTAGCTAGCCTTTTTCTCTTTTTTCTACCCCACCACTTCGGTTAGCTTTATTTTGATGAGATTAAATCACTTTGTTACAAAATTCGAATTTCATGAAAAAAAAAAGAAAAAAGATTCTATATGGACTTTATTTGGAAAAATTTAATTGTAATTATAATTAAAATGTCAGTTACATACATTCACCATCTAAGTACTAAAAAGGTCTCTGTTTTTTTTTTTTTTTCCTTTTGCGATGATAATGCCGAGGTTAGGAGACTAATGGCAGCAGTCCCCACAATCAATACTTAAAAGCTAGTTATTATATTATATTATCCGTCTTATTAACAAGTATAATCAAATATTTTTTAAAATATCCTCCTATAGTTTTTAACCATATGATATAATCTCTAAATTTCACTTGATTTATCATCTTCATATATTGTCATATCATGTATGTAAATACCGTTAAAATGATTTCATAAGATTATTTAAAATTTTAAATAATTTCAACCATCTATTTTCGCATAAAAAACATACGCTTTTTTAAATAATTCGAGACTGGTCCTCAGCAAAATTATTTAATATATATATATATATAGATATATGGGGTTAAAGAAGTACCTTAGACAATTTATTATCATTTATTAAAAATCCCACGAGGTAGATATATATAGGGGGGGACCAATCTGTCCAGGACCATTCATCAGGTTCCACTTTGTGGGTATTAAAAACCACAGACTAATTGTTGATGATAATATTATGGTATAAAGTAGGCGGGGATAATGTAGATAAGATAATGAGAGAGACATGAGAATCGGTAGAAAGAAAATGCAAATAATAAATTATAAATGAAAGGCATGTGGGGCCGTTTCAGTACCCATCAAGGTGGACATACTCCTTTATGACTATTTCCCAAAGTGGTCAGCATCCTTAGCTCTTATCCTCGGAGCCCAGAAAAGAGAAACCAAAAAAAAAAAAAAAAAAGATTAGTTGGACAATAATATGAATGTACGAATTGTCGACGGAAAAAGGAAATTAATAACGTATTTTTAAAAAATAATCCTAAAAGTAGAGTTTCCTTAAAAAAAATTAAAAAAATACCACACTTAAAAGTCAGTTTTTCAACTTGTGATTTTAAAATATACTAAAATTGATTTTTGAAAAACGAATTTGTGAATTTTGAGATAAATAAGACCATTTCATCAACTATAAAAAAAAAGAAAAGGAAAGAAAGACCGGTTTTTCAAGCATTGATTTTTATTTATAATCATCGTACACTAATATTAAGATTTAGTGTTACCTAGCGGCTGGGACAAAGTATGTTTACTTAAGATACCTGGCTTCAAAGCCCAGCAAATAGCGACTACACATTATCCATTTATTTCAATTGCGTAAAAAGTTTTGGCTGCTTGTATTGCAAAAACAAAGGGGCCGGTCGGGGTCTCACCTTGGAAGTGGGATACAACGCACAAAGGACTAACCAGGTAACCAATACACCAAGAATATAAGTTAATTGTTATTATTTTTATATTAATATATTAAACATTTTAAAATTGGCTTTTTAGGATGTGGAAAGTTTTTTGAAACGTGGAATTTAGTTCAATATAAAATGGTATTTTCAAAAATCAAATTCATGTATGGTATTTTTGAGATTATTTTTGAAAGTATCTTATTTTTGAGATTATATTTTAAAATAACAATATTATTTCCTTTTTCCAGTTGTTCAACACGTTATTTCAATAATTTTTGGGACCAGGTTCATTTTGAAAACATGTCTCTTAACTTTTCTATTTTTGTACTTGTATTATATCCCTTACGTTTCATTTTTCTAGTTTTTCATTTTGTTTCATGGAATTGGCGTTCCTCCACATTTAAGTAGGATGTAAACGTATTATTATTAGCACTGTAATTGATTAGTAATTTTTTTTCCCAATTTATACATTTTATAAGGAATAAAGGAGGACATTAATAGAATATATTGTATCATTAAAACGGTATTTATATTATATGAACGACAGAGTTGTTTATTAATTGATTACCTTTTCAAAATAATGATTTAAATATCATCTCAACGTTTCAGCGCGAGTCCGAAACTTAAATCATAGTGTGTGATGAAACGAGTGCCCTAATAAAAGAATTTTTAAGTCTTGAATTTATTTTAACAGGCTCAAATATTAAGTAAGTCTCATTCTGAACTCAAACACTGCTTTGTCCTGTTCATCGACCCTTACAAAGAGATCAAGAACAATTTTTCATGAAGACTTCTCAGATCTTTTTCTAGGAATTTTAACAATTTCACTATGTAAGTACTTTATTCAGACAATAAAGTTATTACTATTTTTTCAAACGCTTAATTTTCTGTGAGCATCACCAGATCGGTAAATAATAAAACCTAAGGAAAAGAAAAGGAAAAAAAAAAAAAAAAAAAGGAAAGAAAGAAAGAAAAAAAGAAAAAGCATGGCAGCCTAACATGAAGCATGTGGCCGACAATAGCCAGAATTTATGATTGAAAAATGTCATGCAAATATAGAACCCTACCCAAAGTTGTTGTGTATGTTTTCAAATGAATATGAAGTTAGAAACAATTTTTCAGATAATTAATTAGCAGTGAAAAGTTATAGATCACCTAAATGCATGTCTTTCGACGAGATAAACTAGAAAATGAGAAGTGTATAAATTTCTTTTTTTTTTTTTACTAAAAAAAGATAAATTATTTATATAATTTATTGAGACGGAACAAGTGAATATCCTATTTAGATGATCATGATATATAGATCCACTTAAAAATCCATATCCTATATATCTTACTTCACGTTAACAGCAAGTGTCCCCATCCAATCATTTCATTCCAAACTTTCAAGCTTGTTATAATGTCTAAAATAGGTTGACTAGTGCCTCCTTTACCATATCCTATATTATAAGTCTCGTGATATACATAATCCACAGCATACCTAAATTAGGCTGAATCCTAATTTAAACACATATTATACGTTAGGTATAAATATTTGAATCTTAATCATGAATACAAATAACAAAAGATCATCAAGGTGTGATCACCCAACATGTATTGAGTCTATCTTCAATTATCTGTAATGAATCAAACATTTATCAATTTTATGAAACAAGGAGTTTGAACAATATAACTAGTAAGTTTGGTAAACTAAACATGCGAGCAAAGGCCTCGTTTGATTGATTGAATGAAATCAATTTCGATTGATTGAAGTACCTCCAAGTCACACTTTTCTCCACCTTGTCTGATTTGGTCGACTTTTCTATAGTTTGGTCAACCCAAATTAAGGCTTTCAAGTTTTTGTCCGGTTTTAGCAACTTGAAGTTATCCTTTTAATTCCCCAAGTTCCGATTTGATTTAGGAATTGATTACCACTAAAATTGATCATTTCTAGATCCATTCTCTGTCTACATATTCCATTTAAATATTTGGTTTTACTCATAAAAATGCAAGTTTTTAAATATTTTAAATCCCATTTAAACCTAACCCGCTTTAATCCAAATTTTAACCTCTTTTTAATGTATTTCCAACTTCTTTACTACTGTTCTCATTGTTAGCCTAAAGTTAATCACCTCCCAATCCAAGTTATTAACTTAATCCACTTTATTAATGAAAACAACCACCAATTATACTATGAATTTCTAGTTCAATTAGGCTTTCTCTAATAGTTGAACTAAAGAAACTAAAGCTAACCAAAAAGGATATAAACACATGATTCATTAACCTTGAAAGAGGATTTCAAATCATGAACTTCTAACTTGGATCATGATAAAATCATGAAGCTTGAGTAAGGAATGAAATGGAGATTTATTAATAAGGGACTTCCTCAAAAATTTACTTCACTAGAGTTTCAGATTTCTTTGAGATGGAAGTATATTCTATATACTATGTCAAAAATTAATATATATTTCATCTTTGGTATAGCTATTAATAATCTATAAATTATCAACTAAATATAATTTATTTCACATCGATTCTTTAGCTCCTTGGTTTTAAGAGGTGAATTGCCTGATTATCTATAGAATCTAGTTTGATATTTTAGGTTTTTTTTTTTTTGTGGTAGTAGTATTATTTGATGTGCAAATTATATGATACAATGTGGATGGTTCAAAAATTGAAGTTGGTTTGCTTTATAGAGAGAAGGCATCAATGAGCTTTACTAAAATGGGTTCAGTGACTCAGTTGATTGTCTTAGTTATGAGATATCATTGAGAAATAAGAATTCATGTTATTGAATTGCTCATTCAATAAGTAATCTCAATAGTATGCCATGAAGAGAACTCGAACCTCCTCGCTCTTTAGCACAAGATTTTGAGTCTTACATGTTTACCATTTTACCACCAAAGCATCGTGGAAATGAATCATTTTCCATGAATATGATATCTATATAGTATGATATATGGAATATGTAAGCCCTAAAATTAAACTAAGTGACCGTAGGATTGAATTTAAAACACAAAGTTTAGGATAATCAGTTAAAGAATCCGATTAAATCCAAATTATAAATTATGGATAGAAATATTAGTAAAAATAACCCCGTAAACTTGAATTTAAGAAAATAAGTAATAAAATAGGAGACTATAAAATTTTTAAATTTTAAGTATAATAATTGTTAATTATCGAAAAGGCTAAAAATGTAATCTAATAACTAATAAATTATTAGAAACAGATTATATGTATACTAAAAATCATAGAATGACCTAAATAATAATTAAGAATATTCACATGTACCCTACATGTATTTACGTGTAGATAAAAATACGCGAAATTTCTTAAAGTGGCTAAAAACTTATTAAATAATTAAAGAAAATTATTAATTAATTAAGGAAAAATAAAAAAAAAAAAGAGAAATTAGGAATAAGATGGATGTGGTCGTGGTAAGTCAGGAAGTGAAGAAAAAAAATTAGCCAATCAAATCAAGCAACACAAAAACTAAAAACTAAGGGATTTGGGTAATGTCTTGTCTAATTTAATGCACATTAATTACCACAAAGTTCTATAAATAGGAAAAAAAATTATAGAGCTCCTTTAGACAATTAGAAATTAGAGAAAAATAGAGAGCATCGAAATTCAAGAGAAAACTAGAGTAAAAAAAGAAAGAAAGAAAGAAAGGAAGGAAAACTGTACAATTAGAGCTAGTGAGTCAAACCTATGTACTGCCACCACCTGAGACCAAGCCGCCACCACCACCATCCTACTCCAGACCCACCGCCTAGACCGGTTGACACACCTGAACCGGTGTTGGAAGGCCAAAAGCCATTAGATTAGGTGAATCTCTCATTTACTCCGATTTTGTATAATTTTATAAAATTATTTATTTTGCCCAAAAAATTATGAAATTTATGTATGTAGATTTAGGAAAAAATAGTGATTAAGTATAATTACGTCTGAAAATATAGGGTTTTTAAGAAATTAAGTAAAACTGAGCATGATTAGGATTAGAAATAAATAGGCTTAGGAGTGTAGTTTGGAGCTCAAATTTTTTCTGTAGATTGCTTAAGTGATATAAAATAGTGCTATGAAGCCATTTTTTTTTAAATTTAATTTTCAAAATTTTTAGGTAAATTTTTAGCCCTAAAATGATGGAAAAATTAGGTAATTTTGGGTTAATTAGGTAATTAAGACATTAATTATTGATTTAGATAATAATTAGAGGGTTAGGGATGTTAATCTCTGATGTGAAAACCTAATTTTAGCCTTTGAAGTGTTAAGTGTAATCAATGAAGGGATTATGTGGTAATTGTAGAAAATTAGGAATATGTAGAATTTGAAAATTAATAAATATGAAAAATTAGGTTTAATTAGATAATATAATAATAACAATCAGAATATAATAAATCTGAAACAAAATTTAATTTTAGGTAATTGTATAAAAAAATGTAAGATTTTCTCACATCGAGAATAAATCCGGTACCTTAATTAGAATTAGTGTGTATCGAACAGTTTAGAATACTAAATTAAGACCCAATAGGATATTAGAATACTTGAACTTAATGTGATTAATTTCACATTAAGATTTGCGCATAAATTTAATTTAAGGTAATTGTATAAAAAAATGTAAGATTTTTTTACATCGAGAATAAATCCGGTACCCTAATTAGGATTAGCGTATACTAAACAATTTAAAATACTAAATTAAGACCTAATAAGATATTAAAATACTCGAGCTTAATATAATTAATTTTACATTAGAATTCGAGCATATTTAAAATTCTAAAATCAAAACTAGAATCTAATTTAGAAACCGAATCCCGAAATAGGATATAATGAATCATTAGTAAATAATAGGTATACATGGAAAAAATAAGCTAAATTATAACTTAGAATATGAATCATTAAAGTATAAGTACTAAAAAGACCTATTTGTATTATAAGATACTCAGAGACGAATCAGCTTGCAATTAAGTAATCGGGCGGCTGAGAAATTCCAAGTAAGTTGCATTATTACTTACTGTATTAGAGTGCTATTTTATGGTGCTTAGGGACTTAGGATTATTTATGGTTCTTAGGGACTTAGGATTATTTATGATTGTGATTGTAAGTAGTTTACATATGTATTTGATGTATCTGAATGCGTGCTGAAATTTGCAATGTAATTGATTGAATTTGTGTGAAATTGTTTGAACACCCTAAATGAAATTTAATCTTATTTGACTCTAATGATAAAAAATGTCATGCATTACAACTTGTTAGGGGATTATTAGGATTCTCCAACCAAATACCGACCCCTTTGAAAGGGATAGCGCAGAATTGCATAATGGTTTCTTCTTCATCCTTAGTCGAACTAAGTGACAAGAATGGAGGTTGTGGCGAGGGTAGAGTCAATAGTTCGAAGGTAGTCGTAGGAGGAGCGGTGTCTCCATTGTATAAGCCTGGGTTTGGTTGTGAGTTGCTGCCTAACATGAAAACTCCTCAACTTAGATTAGAGTAGATGAAATTTCTTTGATTTCGCAACGGACCGGACTACGTTGTGTGATGATATTTGATTGTTGTATTGTATTAAAATAATTGTTTGATAATCTTGTTTGTATTTATATACTCTTATGAGTCTCCAATTCAACTTATGGAGCTGTAGTTACTCATACCCTTATAGATCATTTTGCAGGTCCTGATTTTTTATTACTTCAAGTATTATGCCGCAAAATAGTTATCCAAAGGCTAGTTCTTCTGAAGCCAGGGGTGTGGGGATCAATTTTCTCAGCAGTGGATATGTAGTTAGTGTGTCCTTTATAGTTTAAGACTGATAGTTGTTATGTAAAATTAGTGAACTGTTATGTTTATGTAAAGTTTTCTAGGAAATTCTGTGGACTTTATATATAATTATGTATGTTTATTAAAAATTTGTGATAACTATTATATTTGTAGTTAAACACTTAAATGGGACTGTTTACTTCAAAGTGAGGAGTCGTTAACGGCTTATGTAGATCATATCTATGGTAGGTATTGTGAGACTAGTTACTATCATAGAATGGTTTACACGGCGAGACTGTTGCGACTCTGTGACTTTGGGACATAACAGAATATATGACAAATGTGAAGCATTGGAATATTTCTATTGATTGGTCATGTCATATAAGTCCAATTCGAACATCCAATTACTTTGATTTGAATTATTCGAAGGATACCTCAAATATATTAATATCATATTCAGGTAAGAAGTTGGACAATCAAACTTATTTCTTGATTTAGTAGAAGCCAAAAGGGTTGAATGAGGTCCCAAATCTAAATAAGGATAGATATTAAAAAAAAAAGGGTTTAATTACGCCTATTCCTAATCCAAAATAAATGAGATCAAACCTTAGTCTATGGTATTTCCACGAGATTACTCTTTCTTATTCTTAAGCAAGCTCCCAAGATAGCTTAGTTGATCCATAATTTATATTTTATATTTCGTTTCTTTTTTGTTATTTTCGAGTAATATATCAATCAATTTCGATTCTTTCATTTTCTATCGATTCTTTTCTAGACTTAAGTGTGATAACAAGATGATAATACGATATGATGACAATTTTGCAATTATCATTCATCAAGAAGGAAATCCAAAGGAAACATTGGTGTGATTGTTCGAGAATTGAGACAGTTAAATTTCATTGAAATAATTTCATTAGACCTTAAGGTATTATAAACTAATAAGTAACATAATTATGTTAGTTATGTTATATATAGAAATTTGAGTGAAATAAATTAAGTAATGGATTAGATTGTATCTCTCGTATACTCCTTATATTTTCTAACATAGAATCAAAAAAGAAAATAGCATGTTATTATATGAAAATGGGAGGAGAAAAGAATTTTAGTTTATCATGGGTAGAGGCACAATGACTAACATAATAATGTCTATACAAAAATGTTGACATAAATAGAAAAGGGACAATTCAAATAGTATTAACTAACATCAATGAAAACATTATTAAAATCCTTTTAAGAGAATGTTAGGAAACATAAAAAAACAACAAATATTCTTTAGTTTTAATCCTATGTCATCGAAAGAATAACAAAACAATATATAGAATTATTTTAAATTTAAAATGGATCAATAAACTAGATTTACGAGTCTAACTTCAATTAAGTTTGAAAGAGAAGAGTTTATAGTTTCGACCATCTCATTAGCAAACTAATATTGATTTCAATTTAATGAATGTGTAGAGTGGTACATTCAAGGATTTACTTGAAAAGAAGAAAAAAGTTTTTATAAATATTGATCAAATAAAATGTATAATAATTTTTTTTAGTAATAGTACAAATAAAAGGATAATAACATAAAAGTAAGTGTGATAAAAAATAGTAATTATATAATTGAACGTTGAGAATTTTTTGAGATGGGTTCGATTTTTTATTTTTTTTTTTAACTATCATGTCAATATATTTAACTATCAAAACTAAAGAGACTATATTGTTAGTAATAGGTAGTTAAAAAGAGACTTCTAATTTAATAATATAATATATTTATATATGTGTGTGTATATAGGCGATACACTTGCGAGAACAAATACGGTTAAATTTACGGCATTTAGTGAATAAAAGAACTTTCAGCATGTAATGTGGAATAAAGTTGTGTCGATGATTTTGATTGTCTCACAAAACGCGGTTTTGTAACATTTACGTGGTGGATATGTAGCGGTTGAAAAAAGAACTTCTAATGAAATAATAAGGACTTAATGTAATTTAGTTTTTATTAATTATTTTTTAAGAAAAAAATATATTGCTTAATAATATAGAAAATATATATATGTATATATGTAGGGTTGCCCCCATCTTACCAGTAATACTAATGCATGCTAATCTTTTGAATTAAAGAAAATTTAACCCATCTAAAACGACATACTAGACAATTCAAACTGGGACCTATTGCAGCGGAACATATCCAAAAGAATTATGGGTCCCGTATTTGCTGATCATGTCCGCTCATCAAGCCAAAAATTGTTGTCCAAGGCCACCCATTTATCGGATCTATGCACCGGGCTAATATATACTTGTTTAATTTTTTAGAAAATGTGCAAATTTGACTAGTTATATCAATAAAAAGGGATAATTATAATGTCGTTGGATGAATTTCTCAAATGGTATCATCTTTTATGTCACCACTTGTAAAAAAATAATATAAAAGATATATATATATATATGAAATGTTTATAACACGTGGACCCATGACAATATATAATTAATGGAATATAAGTGGGAATACTATTTAGGAAATAATAAAATTTATTCGATTTCGTTAATAAGTGCTCGTGAAAAATTGTATAGGAGAAGTTTACTTACCTTTTTTTAAAGGTAGTTAGTCATATGGAAATAAATAAATATTGTTAGAATTTCTTATATGACAACTAAAGTAAACACTTGCCATATACAGGAGTCATAAGCATACTCGTCATTAAAATCGAATTAGTATGTCATTGATTTTATGAACACAGATTACCTTCGTTTATAATTAAGAAGCTTAAAAAAATACATAAAATATTGATAAAGAAGATTTATTACTCTAATCATTATTATATATATCCATCAATTAATTCATAAATAGAGACAACATTCTCCAATTTATTTCTCATAATTAATATATATTAGTTGCAAACAGTGATCGCCAAGTAATGATATCCTACTGAAGAAGACCTTATCCAAAGATTTGAATATTATCCTGAAAATGTCCGAGTAAAGAGATTAAGCTTGAACAGCTGTGTCATCACTTTCTGAGGCAAAATTAGGTTCCCAAGATAAGGATTTTTAAGTATTTTTCCATAGACCCACTAAAGAGATGGTGACTAGGATATGGATGTCTTCCAACGTTAGACCTTATCCTACTTCCTAGTAGTACGGGAAACCCTAATAATTTTAAACCTTGTGATACCAACTTGATCATGACAAGTTTTTTTGGGATAAAGGAAAAAGAAAAAAGAAAAAAAGAAAAAAGTGAAAGCCAACGCATGATGAGAATATTAACGTGTATTCTTTTGATATTCGTTAAAATATCAACTAAAACAAATTTTTATTTATTTTTATATATTTATTTATCTATAAATACTCTATATTCAATCTTTTCTAATAATTTTTTTTTAAATTTTTTTGACAAACGTGTTAAAATTATCCATTCACGAGATCTACTATACTATAATCTATATATTATATATATATATATATATAAATAAATGATGGCAAGTTATCATTCGTATCGTCGCTACTGAGTCAACTCACCTACATTGTCCCTAAAGCATATATATATATATAAACCTTATCCCTTTATATATTATTTATGGTTTTCTTCAACAAAAGTTTGAGCGAAATACATATACGGCAAACACTCCTCATCAAGGGCTAGACTAGTTAGGAATACTCCACTTTCGTGATTCACTTTTGCCACAAGTTCTATACTTTGTGTCGAAATAATCATATTAATTGGTGTGATTATTTTAAGAGGTTCAAAATATATGGGTGATATCAGTGATAATAATCGATACCAAGAATCATCAGAAGACACTTATTCAACAGCGTCTTGTTCATCGATAGAGTTGGAAGAGGAAGGGGGAGAGAAAGAAGCATCATCTTCTTCAACTACGAATTCATTTTCGTCGTCGTCGTCGTCGTCTTCTATGTCTCTCTCCAACAGTGATGGACCTTTGTATGAATTGTCAGATCTCATGGCTCAACTTCCTATAAAGTAAGTTTCTCCTTTCGGTTTTACGCCACAAAAATTGGTGATATTTGAATTGCTTCCGTAGCGATTCTCTTTTCTTAAATAACTCGCCGCGAAACCGTTGATTACATCGTTTGTCATTTCGACGGTCAGATAATCAATTAGACAATCGTATTGGCAACGCCGCCGTAGAATATAAGACATCACACAATCCTTGAATACTATCGAACTGGGGATTAGTTTTTCTAGTAAATTATTCACGTGTCTTGTGATTTATTTTCCTTCTATGTAATTTATTTGAGCGGAAACTGATCTTAAGAATAAAAAAAAAAAAAAAAAAGGTTATGTTGTTATATCTTACTTGCCATTACCTTTTGCAACTTATCCCGCAAAATATATGCTTATGGATTTGTTTGTTTTATAAAATTTGTTTTTCAGACCATTTTTGGATTTTTATTATAACTAAAATTTCATATTGGCAAGTGATCCGGTCCTGGATAAAGAAAAACCATGGATGAAGACTAAAGAAAAATGATTTCTTTTTTAAAATTTTTCTCATGTTTCGTAGATATTTTTCTAACACCATCCATTACTTCTTTCGTCTCGGATCATTATTACCACATACCACAAATTCATATTTTTTAGAACCAAAACGAAAAAGTATGCTGATTAGAGACAATCCTCATCCAAATGAGTAATTTCTTAATGGTTGTTCTTGTTATGCCGCCACCTTTTAAAGATTATCACTCAAACAATGCTTCAGGATGTATTTGGAGATGTGTTTCAAGTTCTTTCCGGCATCTGCTGCATCTTTTTATAATAGTTTCAATATATTGTAAAAGCTAAGGGCTTTTAGCAATAAACAGGTAGTTTTAAATGATGGTAATAATAATTAATAATCTGGATAAACATTGAGAAAATTTTGGTTTTCCTTAAAAAAAAATAATAATAATTTAAAAAAATAAAAATAAAAAAAATAGTTAACTCTTACAATAGGGTATTGACTACTAATAACCATATCATTTTAAGATTACTATAATAAATAAATGACTGATTATGATAAACATCGAGAAAAGTTTGGAAAAATATTTTTTTGGGCGAACAAGGGGAAAAAGCTTACTACTACTTTTTAACTCCGAAGTTTGGTCACTTAACTGATTAAGAAAAACTTGTGCAAATGATGCAGGAGAGGACTATCCAAATTCTACGATGGAAAATCCCAATCCTTCACAACTCTAGCAAGTGCGAAGAGCGTTCAAGACCTTGTTAAGAAAGATTACTCACACTGCAAAAAGAAGCTCAAAACATGCCAAAGCGACGAAGGGATTTTAGCAGAAAATCACAAATCTTTTATTAGTCCAAAAGCTTCCATTGCAAAGAAGGCTCAAGGTAGGTCCTTGTTGGCTGCTACATCATTGGGAAAGAGAAGTAGTCCTTCAATAAGCAATGGAACCCCACCAAATTCAGTCCCTGCACTGAAGACCTTCTGAGCGCTAGGGTAAGTTTAGTTTACACTGATGGGGTTGAATGGGAATACTCAAACAAATGTTTGTTTCTTCTTCAGTTTAGGGTTTCATGAGGATCAATGAAAATCATAGTTCATCAATTGATCTATATTTTTTGCACGGGACTGTACTGTGCATTTTCTTTTAGAGGCAAAATCTTCTGCATATTTTTTCCAATTTTATATGTAAAGTTTGCAGTTGTTTAATATTGTATCTAATTAAATTTTTATTTATTAAATATTGAAGTTATTAAATGTTATTTTTGATTAAATTTTTATTTATCGAATTTATTATATTATTTATTTTTTAATACAGGGTGATAATATAAAACTATCGGTAAAATATCAAATTAGTAAATTTGATATGTAAGAATTTGATTATGTATGATATATAATAATTTTGAATTTTAAATATAAAATTAAAAAAAATTCCAAAGTTTGAGCTGTGATTTTGGCATTATTACCCTATCTTTTTTAATCGGCTGCAAGAGAACATTACTAGAATAAATTCCTTTGAGGCCTCCTACAAACATTTTATAAAAATGACGATGACGATTTATATATATTGTATACATTACCATCCCAATCGATCGTCTTCGGATATACAGCTATGTAATTTATGTTCAAAAATGGCAAAAGTTTATATATGAGGAGGATTTTTCTATCATTCATTTGTAATTTATTTTGATGAGATTGATTGAGTTTTTCATTTCATTTTAGATTTTATATTTATTAAATTTAAATTATTAAATTAATTATATTTTTAATAATTTAAATTTAATAAATATAAATTAAAAATTGGATAGAGGAGCTCAAGATAAAAACAAAACCGTAAAGATAACTTTTATGGTTTAAGATTTTCCTTAAAAGTTCTCTGTCAACACAGAGAAAAAGGTTTCGCATCCAACCAAGATGAATTTTACATTAACTAGACTTTTTTTTTTTTTTTTCCTATCAATTATGAAATTTGTGATGTAGGTAGTTGTATGATATGATATGATTGAAAGCTCCTCGAGTTAATGGTATTACTAGAAAAACATCAATAGAAAATTTTTTCATAAAAATGATGGGTCCTACTTTATCACGGATTGTCATGATATCATCTTATCAACAAGCATTACAAGTAATTGCAATTATTCTTTGAGAATAGTTTTTCTGGGTTTTTAAATGGCTGTCAATACTTCTTTATTCTTAAAGTTGCTATAACAGTTTCTTAAAATTCTTTTACTTTTTATGCACAGTAATAAATATTCAATCAATCAAAAGTTATATATATATACCCCTTAATATCCATATAATGATAAATCAAGGAATAGTTTTAAATTGACTTATAATTAAACCTAAAATCATCATTTCTCAATGGGGAAACACATAAGATTGGTTTACGAATTGATTTTTTAGACTTACTAGTTCAATCAAAGGTTCGATAAATCATGAATAAACTTTTTTTAAAAAAAATTAATTTAAAAAATAATAACTAATTTTTGGATTTTAAATTAAAATTATTTAAGCTCAAGATAAATGTTATTTTTAACCCATTTTATAAAATAGCTATTGAAGATATGCATTAATTTATATACAGTCATATTCAACTTAATTATTATATTAATAATTTAAGATAAAAAAATATAAAGGTTATAAAAAAACTAAAAATACAAAAGTTAATCCTATATTATTAAGAATAAGATTAGTCTTTTGTTTAAAGTGTATATGTATGCGTATATATATATATATATATAAAATTGAACAGGTTTTTAAAATTATATTTATTGTTATATTATAAATAGAAATGCATTAAATGTTATAAATGAAAAATGATTTTTATTTTATTCACATAAAATAAGTTAATTTTTTTAATTTATGTTAACAAGACACTTTAGGCAGGGATCTCTCGGGTTCGACTAGATTTACTAAGCCTTGCATCCCTAGGCTTGCTTCTGTAGGCCTCGAGCCTGACTCTTAATGATCTAGGCCTATAAAGAACTGTAACGGACATAAATTATAAAATAATGATAAAACAGCCAAGTTCTAAATATGATGGACACGACAAGCCCTACTGTGGGAGAAGATCTCTCCCACACTTACGGGAGAAGATCTCTCCCACTAACTAATCTTCAATGGTCGACTCCACTCCGCTATAAATACCAGACATTTACCCAACGGTAACTCTCTCTATAAACTCTATATTATAAGTATGTACACTTAATACTCTATTCCATAGAAAACCTATTGTTGACTTAAGCATCGGAATGGTCATGCTAGACAATCCCCTGGCGTCCCCTCATTGTGTACTGTTTTATAGGCTCAGAATGTACATACCTCAACTAACTATTGGCAATAACTAAGAAATGACATTTGGCATCGTCTGCAGGAAATGAATATTCCTACACTCGAAATCCTAAACACATAACCCATAACAAGCCTTTTTGCATCATATCTCAACGTGACGAACAAGAAAATCAACAATTGGTGAACAACCAACCTGGGGGTAACCAGCCCATCCTAAGAGCCATGTTGGAAGAACGTTTGGAGCACGTAGAGAACCTCGTTGAGTAGCATGCTGAGCAGAATAGGGAGCTCCGAGTTCGTTGGACGAGGCAAAGTGCCACACCGAACAAACTCACCAACTTGAAGCTTCGGATGCCCATATTGGGCAGGATAACATCTGGCAGCAACTGCAGAATAGGAGCAATCAGCAACCCAACTTGCTGTTGCAACAACAACAAGCAAGGCCTATGGCTACCCGTGATTAAGCTTTAGCTAGCAATGAACAAGAAGCCAACTTGCAGGGAGTTTAGGTTCATTCAGCTGTATAATGAACTCACTTGGTGAATGATGCTGACCTAAATGAGCTCCGTTCGATGGTAAAACAACTCTTCGAGCAGTATGGGAGCAAGTCTACTGGTGACATCGGGCTAGTCATCAGCAACAAGACCCCCTTCACTAAGGGTGTCCAGGATGAAGTATTACCCCCCTAACGGCAAACTTTTGTCCTTAGACCAGTATAATGGTATGGGTGACCCCGATGACCATCTCCTCCACTTTCGTACCCTTATGAACCTCTATAGTCATGGAGACGCCACACTATGCAAAGCTTTTTAGGGTACACTAAGGAAGGTAGTACAAACATGATTCAACCACCTCCTTAACAATTCGATATCTCCTTCAACGAGCTAGCCAGGAAGTTCAACCTTCATTTCAGGGCTAGTAAACCCCCCGTCTAAGGACACCTCGTCCTTGTACCTAGTAAGGCAGGGTAAGGGCAAGTCCTTGCATGACAATGTAGCCCGGTTTAATAACACCGTAGTTAAGATCCCTCTATTGAACGAGGGAGTCGCTGCTCATGTCGTGCAACTTGGCATGAGACCTTTAGGAGATTTCTTTCTATCACTTGTGAAGAGTAAGCCAAGGACCTTGGCCGACTTTTGGAACAAAGCCCAGAAGTATATCGACCAGGAAGATAACATTCGTGCTAAGCATGATGCCAACCGCAAAGGACGGGCAGAAAGTAGGACAAGGAGAAATTTTCTATTAAAGATCGCCTTGACGGAAAGATGACAAGCAAGCTTGAAGGAGATAGCTCTGAGAAGAAGAAATGCCGAGCAAAGCGTGACCTTCTTCCTCCTCCCATTTATAGCCAGTACATACCTTTAAATAAACCCATAGCCTAGGTTTACTCTAAGGTGAAGCACCGAAACTTGCTGAGGAAGCTGCAAAAAATGCGGGGAAACCTCAGTCGCCAGAACTCCGACAAATATTGTCAATTCCATGACAATTACAGCCATACAACTAAAGAGTGCTTCTAATTAAAAAATGTCATCGAATACACCATTCAACGTGGCTTCTTTAATGAATACGTGGCACACTGGAGGAACAACGACCGTTCCGACGATGATAGTAATAAGGCACTTTGGCTATGACAGACCAATGATACCCAAGTAGGGCAACATAACAACCGCCGCAATGATCACACCCCTAATGGTATCATAAATGTAATTATGGGGGGCCCGTACCCAGGGAACTGACCTAGCACTAGTAGCTCGATTAACGCCTAATCAGAGGTACTGGCAGTTAGGGAGAATAGACAGAAGTTAGATACCTCCATCTCCTTCTCTGACATTAACCTCGAAGGGGTCGACATTCTCCACCAAGATGCCCTGGTGATTGGGGTTAGGATATCAAAATTTAAGGTCTTGAAGATCATGTTGAACATTGGCAGCTCTACCGACATACTTTTTCTCTACACAAACGACCAGATGAGGAAGAAGCTATCAGTAAAGATAAAGCCGTCGATAAAGATGAAGCTGTACCACCATAATCTGACCGGCTTCAACGACAACATGGTATGAGCTAAGGGCATCATTACACTAGACATGAAACTTGGCAATGACGACCACGTGGCACAACGACCAGTGGAGTTTGTTATGATCGATTGTCCTTCCTATTATAATGGGCTCTTAGGAAGATCAAGCCTAAACGCATTTGGGATGATCACATCCTCCCTGCATCTCACCAAATTCCTAACGCCTACGAGGGTGGGAATTTGCTAGTGCAATCAGAAGCTTTCGCAAGAGTTATATATCAGGGCGGCAAAGGCGATGGCGTCTTTGCCCTAAAGACAGGCTCGTAGGAGAGATCAACCAAGAGGGGCGAGCCTAGAGACAAGATTGAAGATGTCTAGATCGACAACTCTCTCGACCATACAACAAAAGTTAGGATTGAGACCCCAATTAACGTGAAGGATGAAATCATTACCCTCCTGCGAGCAAATCCGGATAGGTTCGCCTGGTTGGCATCCAACATGCCTGAAATTTCCCCAGACCTGGCAACCCACAACCTTAACATCGACACTAGGGCGTGGCCTATTAAACAAAAAAAGAGGCATTTTGCCCCAAAATAGCAGGCCGTAATTGAAGAGGAAGTGCAAAAGTTGCCCAAAGTTGGCTTGGTAAAGAAGGAAAAGTACTCGACATGGCTAGCAAACATGGTACTTGTGAAAAAGAAGAATGGGAAGTGGCATATGTGTGTCAATTATTCCAACCTCAACAAAGCTTGCCCTAAAGATTGTTTATAAACGACCAGCTTATCGATTCTACGTTAGAACGCGCCCTATTGAGTTTTATGTACACCTTCTTGGATACAACCAGATAAAAAAAGACCCGAAGGATGAAGTCCATACCTCCTTCATCACCGACTATAACATATGCTACTACACTGTGATGCCATTCGGACCAAAAAATGCTAGGGCTACATACCAGCGGATGGTGGCAAAATTGTTCAAGCCTTAAATTGGGTGTAATATAGAGGTATATGTTTATGACGTGATTGTTAAGTGCCAGAAACCGGTTGATCATGTTAAAGATCTCCAGGAAGCCTCTAATTGAATGCGCACGTAGGATATGAAGCCGAACCCCCCAGAAGTGTGTCTTCAGCATTGACTCTAGTCACCTAGATAGGTATAGAGGCTAATGTCGAGAAGATCATGGCCATCAGGGGAATGAAGCCCCCAACTTCAGTTCGAGACGTATAAAAGCTCACTAGCATGGTAGCTACCTTAAGCGGATTCATTTCAAAGACCGCTAACAGATATGCTAAGTTCTTCAAAATCCTTAAAAATCCTAAAGGTTTCAAATGGACTTCAAAGTGCACTACTGCCTTTCAGCAGCTCTAAGACTTCCTTGCTTACCCACCAGTCCTTTCTAAACCTGTCCCAGGGGAGGATCTATTTTTATACTTGGTTATTAGTGATCGGGCTCTCTCTTCTGTGCTGGTCAGAGCAGATGGAAGAGAACATAAGCCAGTATATTACGTCAGCTACATACTTAATGAGCCTAAGGTAAGGTAAACTTGAGTAGAAAAATTTACGCTGATCGTCGTCATTATTGCCATATGACTGAGGCCTTACTTCCAGGCACACCAGGTGATTGTACTTACGGACCAGCCACTACGCACCATGCTGTCGAAACCTATTGTGTCTAGACGGATGATGAAGTACGCAATGGAATCGAGTACGTACAAAATCTAGTACCAACCATGAATGGGCTACAAGGCACAGGTTCTAGCTGACTTCGTGGTAAAATATACCGGAGAAGAAAAGCCCTAGGTGATGACAAACCGGTATGGACTATTTACATCGATTGATCATCCACCATTGGAGGTGGAGGTATAGGCCTTGTGTTGACTAGCCCCTATAATGTCATCATTTGTTACGCCTTCAAGTTCTGGTTCAACTCCAGCAACAATGAATCTAAGTACGAGGTGCTTATTGCTATCCTAAAGCTGGCTAACGAGATCAAGGTCAAGTAGTTGTGGATATTTTCAAACTCTATGCTTATTGTACAGTGGGTCTGGGGTGAATATGAGGCTAAGGACAACTCCATGGCCAGGTACTTAGAGAAGGTGAGAAGGTTCTTAGCGAACTTCCCCTCTTAGGACATCGAGAAAAGAATGGAAAATTCAGTAGTCGACTGGTTATCTAAGCTGGCCTCTACTCACATACAGAAGCCAAAGATAAAGGACAACAAGATCTTCATCGAGTACCTATTGGAGAAAAGCATAGCTCCTAGCTTGGGTGAAATTCTGGAACTTATTATGGTAGCACCAAAGCTAAGCTGGACGAATTCCATCTGAAGCTACTTGGAGGAAGGAACGTTACTAGAAGACAAGAGGGAGTCAAAGAAGCTTTGGTACCACGCCACCAATTATATACTGATTGATGGCATCCTATACCGTAAGGGAATCAGCCTTCCCTTACTCTGGTATCTCTGAGAAGGGGAAAGGCTACGCGGCATAGAAGAGTTGTACACCAGAGTGTGTAGAAATCACATCCAGTCCCAAGCCCTATATCTTACGTCTCAGATATTATTAGCCTACTATGAGGCAAGACACAATGGCCGTAGCCTAGAAGTGTCCTCAATGCCAGAAGTACACCCCAATTAGTCGCACACCTAATACCGCACTCCAACTCCTAACAAGCCCATAGTTGTTCGCCTAATGGGGGATCGATATCTTCGGTGTCTTCCCGAAAGCATCAAGAAGACGGTAGTTCATAATTATTGCCGTAGACTACTTCATGAAGTAGGTAGAGATTGAAGTCGTGGCCAAGATCATGGAGAGAAATGTAGAGTCATTTGTCAAAAACAACATTCTCTTTCATTTTAGAGTCCCCTATGCACTGATAATGGACAATGGCGGACAATTCAACAACCCTAAGTTCAAGGAGTTCTACACCAAGCACCACATCGTCGTACACTTCACCTCGGTTGCCCACCCCTAATCGAATGGATAAGTAGAGGAAACCAATCAAGTTGTTTTAGATAGTTTAAAAAAGCGCATAAACTAATCTCATGGCGGTTGGGCTGATGAGTTGCCTAATGTCTTGTAGGGGTACAGGACCACACACCACACTTCAACGAACGAGACCTCCTTCCGTTTGGCTTTCGGGTCAGAAGCTGTCCTCTTTATTGAACTTGAACTCCTCAATATTCGAACTCAAAGTTTTGATGCCGCCCTGAATGACTCATTGCTGTAAGCAAGCGTTGACATAATTGAGGAAATCAGAGACCTCACTGCTGCTCAAGTTACTGCATACCAACATTGGGCCGCCCAGTATTATGATCAAAAGGTCCGCCACAAGGAATTTGAGGTTGGCGACCTGGTGTGCCAAAAAAATGGGGGCTACTAGCTTACGAGAAGGCTAAGGCAAGCTGGCCTCCAATTGGGAGGACCCGATTAGAATCAGGGAGAAACTGGGCAATAGAGCATACAAGCTAAAAAGATTGGATGACGAGCTTATCTCACGTACTTAGAACATCAACAATCTGCGCCTCTACTTTGATTAAAATTTCATGATATACAATTTTATTTTCAATTTGAGTCGAAATAAAAATTTCTCAATTGATTGCGTACTTCTTTCCCTCTCCTTTTGTTTCAATCACCTTACCAATCTTTCAAAAAGGCACGCGAATAGTTACTCAGGCAGGTCGAAACACTATTGACTTGACCTCCTTAGGGTAACCTTGGCAAGAGGAATCACCCCTTACATAGAGGAACTCCTATGAACCGAGTAGGTTGGAACGTCATTGACTTGACCCTCATAGGGTAACCTCGGCAAGGGGAAACATTCCTTATACAGAGGAATTCCATGAACTGAGCAGGTCGGAATGCTACCGACCTGGCCTCCATTAGGTAACCTTGACAAAGGGAAACACTTCTTGTATAAAGGAACTTCCCCAACAAGAAGTTCACCAAGGGTAAAAGAAAAAATTTAATCAAAACAGTGAGACTTTTGAAAAACTTCATTTATTTATCATACAAATTTATTTACAGAGCGAAGGCTGGCATCCCGGCCCCATCCAGAAACATAAAAAAAGGGGAGGAAATTACAGTATCCTATTACCACTTAGGATTGGCTAGCTCGGGTAACTCTGAAAAATCTAAGGCATCAATTTGCTCCTAGCGTTGATCCGTAGGCACTTCAATAGGTAAACCTTGAGCTACAGGGGAGCATGAGACATGCGAAATAGGAACGGTGGAACCCTCCATGGGCAGATCATCCCCAAGGATAGTTTTTAAGGCATCCTCTTACTGAGTTGCTGAGGTAGGGCTAGAGGTAGAAGCGCCTTACATTGCCTTGGCACCAGAGGACGTGCTTGCGTCTTTAATTGCTACCTGAGCGGACTTCTCCCTCACCAGGGCTTCCCTCTTCTCATTGAAGGTAGGGGAGTCCAGAAAGTCGAGGAAGCTTAAGTCCTGATCTAGATAATGGGAGAGGATTTCTCTCCTGGTGAAGCGGGCGGAATCTGTAAACAGGTCCTCTAGCTCCTCTAGCCACTTCTTGGTGGCCCTGTAGTTGGCAATTGCCTTCCTTACGGTAGCATCGCTGAGGACTTCCTTACTCCATCTTGGAGATGATCTCTTCCATCTCCAAAACCTTACCCTGTAGCTCCTCGACTTGTTGCTCTAGAGTAGCCTTCAAACCAGCCAGCTCGAGCGATAGGGCCCTAGCACCATCACACTCAAACACCTTCATCGCCAGCTCAGTCTTCAGCCTGGCTACGGAAGCCTTCAGCTCAGCATTTTCTTTTTTGAGTCGGGACCTAATTGTGCCATCCTCCTCTAATTGTTGCAAGAGCTGAGCCTTTGTCTTCTGCTCGTTCTCCAGCCGAGCCTTCAGTTCCGTGACCTTCCAGGCATCCCTCTCTACCTTGCCCCTCTCCCACTCTGTATGCTTGAGCCTTGCCTGAAGCCCTATTACCTACATAACAGAGCGGCAGAAGCGTTTGTTAGCTTGAGCAAATTTTCTCAAGTACCTCTTACTAAAAGTTTCCAACCCTAGCAGACACTTCTTCTATTGATGCAACTTCTACCGCAATCTAGTTACCTCTTTTCTAGTGGCATGGGACTTGCTCAATTCGAGGAACACTTGGCTATGGTACTACAAGAAGAAAATAGAACCTATAGGTTAGTATAAGATGTTAAAAGGAAACACAACAATAGCATAGAAGACCTACCTACCGCATTAGGGTACTCAAGTGGCTTACAATTTATATGGAGTTACTCGCATCCTCTTAGGAGATCCTTTCCAACACGGCCCGGTCACTAGGCGTATAAGACCCCATTGAAGCCTAATAACTGAAGGTCCGGTGCTACAGCATCAAGTAGCCAGCACGGACCTCCCATTTCGATCGTAGGATTTTTCCCTTGGGCCTTCTTCTTCTCCATCTAAGGGACCCCTTCTCTTTAGTGCCTCATCTATGGAGGTTTATGGCATATCTATGAATGAGTCTAGCCCCACCCCATCTTTTGGAAATTGTTGAGGACGTCCAAAAACTCGTCCCTACCGTCATCCACGCTCATGGACCTCCTATTTGGGTCGTAGGATCTTCCCTTGGGCCTTCTTCTTCTTTATTTCGGGGACCCCCTCTCTTCAGTGCCTCATTCGTGGAGGTGTATGGCGCTTCTATGAATGAGTCTGGCCCCACCCCATCTTTCGAAAATTGTTAAGGACATCTAAAGACTCATCCCCACCGTCATCTATGCTCTGGAAAGGATGAGCTTGGGGCCACTCATTCCATTTCCCTTTGGCCAAAGGTCCCCTTGCCAGGGGTGTCTGCCTCTTCATCCCTGGACTAGCTCCCCAGGTACTTCAATAGCCTTGTGTTTCTTACCCATGACTGTAGGTGGGGCGGCTATCTCCCCGATTCCCTCTTTAGCTACCTTTAGAGGGGAAAGCACCTGTACGTCGGACCCCTTCACCTCAATACCTTCATTGCCCACTAGGATAGGCTTGAACGAATGGATAGTAGGAACGGGCAGAGCTACACTCAACGGAACTACGACCGTTGGCTCATCCCGAATGACGAGGGGAATCCCCTAAGGCATAGGCTTTAGCTGTGCTTGCTGGTCTTACCGGGCCTTAGCTTTAGCTTTGCCGCCTTCCCTGTCAATTGACCTGCCTTTGACTGCACTTGGCATCGGCTCATCAAATCGTCTACAAATAGATAAGGTACCTTTGGAGCGAAGCTTTTACCTGTAGGAAGACTGATTTAAAAGTAAGAAAAAGAAAACAAGGTGAAATAAAAGAAAACTACGACTACCATTTGTAAAATAATTCCGTGACTAACACAACCAAGGAAATCCATCCATCTTACAGGCGTTGGACAAAGCACCCCGACACTAGTACAATAAATAAGTGCATATGAATGAACCAGTACCTTTAACCCACTTCTCTGCTACAGCTCTCTTCATGCTAAGGAAGAGCTCGAAGATCGGGTGCCGAAAATACCTTTTTACGGTCTTCGCAGCATTGATCTCCTGGCTACCTTGGACCTCTATGAAGGCCAAAATCTTCTAGATTACCTCAGCGTCACTCGAACTGAGCCTCTTCTCACCTCCAATATGGACCATTCCGATCTACCGAGTCTAGAAGGTAACCTCTTCTAGCAGCTCTACCACTACATATTCATCTTGCTAGCCTTTGATCGAGTCGACGAGGCCACAAAACAATTTCTTTCTTGGCTGTGGTTAGAGATAAGGCCACCTCCAAATACTCTTTTACATGTAGAAGTGGCAGAAGAGCTCGGGAGTAGCCTTTATCATCACGTATTCGCAAAGCGCTTAGAACGCCTTCAACACTCTCCACCCATTAAAAGGGATCTGCGAGGGATAGCAACGGTGGTAGTCGAAAAAATCCCTCTCAAAATGACTTGGGAAAAGGCGTTGCCCAAACTCTAAACACTTCTCGAAAATTGCAAAGCGCTTCCTTGATAGCAGGGTTACCCATGTGTCCCTGTGCGGCAGCCTAATATGTCACTTCGGTATTGCCCCCACGAGGAAGTTGTTGATGACCCAACTGGGGGCAGAATCCTTACTTTTGCTTATATGGCTGTTAAGCTCCTTTCTTATACCAGGATTGTTGAACAAATCCTTACTAGGGGGTAAGGAGATATTCGCGTACACGTCTTTAGGGATAGTTGATAACTCTGATTTTAAACATATTTCATATGGTGATTTTATAGTATTTCCCTTACATTTTTGGTTTTCTTTAAAGAAATTGATACTTAATTGAGTAAAATATTGATTTCAGGGTTTAAACCCGTTCTAGGCTTGAAAACAAAGAAAAGAAATCAAGTTTCACTCAATTCCGAGTTCAAACGAAGAAGTTATGAAGTTTTGAAGTTGTGTAGAAAGTTACACAGCTTAGGGACACGGCCATGTCCCAGGCCGTGTCGGGTGACAAAAACAGAATCTTTGTAATACACATATAAAAGGATATCTTAGGGTTTCAAATCAAGAGGGAGACATTACAGAAACAAGAGACACAAGAGACGAGAGGAGATTTGAGAAGAACATTAATAAAGAAGCGAGAATATCGATTTCAAGATTAGAGAGATTGTTCATCAAATCAAGAAGGGTTTTTATGCTTTATTTTACGTTTTTGATGAAACTCGTTTTTAGATTCGTTATGATAGCTTAGAATTCGAGTATTTAGGATTATGGAACCTATGGTTTCATGTAACCCTTGGATTGAATTATAATTTCAATAAAGTTTCTATCTTTTCTTGATTCAATTATGTTGTTTAATTGTGGATTGATAATTCTAGAGTGTCAATATATGATATTATGCATGTTGATTGAGAAATTGCATGTGTAATTAGATCTAGGCATAATTGAATAGAATTACATGTATACTTAGAGATAAGATATATGTTTCTTCCGGAAAGTTGATTGTTTGTGTGGGAATTCATTATACATTAATGCAATTCTAAATTATATTACTAAGTGAAGAGGTTCTGGTAAATAATTTAGGATTAGGGTTAATATGCTTGAGAAAGATATTAGCTTTAATTGTGAATCCCTCTGGTCAAGATTTATAGAAACTGAATTGAATATATTTTAAAAAAGTTATATGTTAAACACTAGGGGAAATAATTCCTAAATACATTATTGCATACTTGAAGTCATTCGTAGTTTATTGCTTCCTAATTTGCGTAATTAAGTCTCATAAGTAGTTTAGTTGTTAATTTCAGTATTTTTTAATTAATTCAAACTTTCATAATTTTCCGGTTAAATAATAAAACTAAGATTAAAATTAGTACTCAAAATCTCTGAGGGATCGATTCGGACTTATATCTGCTATATTAAAATTGATAGGTGCGCTTGCCTCATATCAATAGTATTGATGATTCTAGCCCTATCTAACGCCTCCATGGCTATCCTTGTGGGCTAGTCTAGTTATGCTAATGACGACACTTTGTCCTTCTACGTCCAGGAGGATCACTCCTTGTAGAATCTGAACTGGAGGTAAGTTCCAATGAAGAAGAGCTAGTCTTACCCCTGTTGGCAGACATACTTGTGATTCTTGAAAATAAAAATTGAAGCTTCTGAATAAGGTTGAGAGTTGGAATGTGAACGTAGAAATTATAACAATTGAGCAAAAAGATTATAAAAAAATGATCTCTCTTTGCAATCCTCCTATTTATAGGAAAATCGCTTGGGAAGCCATAAAGGCGATTATGGGGATATGTATAAACACGAATCCTTTGGAATGTTACCTAGCAAACACATAAAAAGTATCTCGATTGAACGGCCACCTTTAAAACGGAAGAAAGTATGTTGCTACACGTTAGGCTGCTACAACACAATACTTGCTATGTCGCATTTAATGCACGGAATACAAGCAGGCAAAAGTTGCATTTTGAAATTCCCTTTAACAAGAATGTTCTTTAGGGCCCATCTGATATGTACTAATCAACATTACAAAGACATAACGTACCTGTGTCCACTCGGCCCATATTAGGCCTTGCCTAAGCAAATCAGTCCGTAGCATTAGAGCACCTTAGTACCCCTGCTCACCTAGCTTTGAGCACCTTTCAAACCGGCAGACTACTACCTAGGATGACATACCACTTTGGGCCTTCTTACCTTGGATCATCCATTACTTCGGATCTACAGCCTCATCACGTTGGCATCATGGCATCAGATCGAACTTCCTGAAGTCAAATTAATTACGCCCGAGTAGCCCATACACTCCTTCTCCTTATCCCTTCTTCGGCAACAAGACTGTGGAGAGCAAAGTGTTGACATGTCACTTTGGACAGGGACCTCTCAAGATACGCTAAGTCTTATGTCCTTAGGCTTACCTCTGTAGACTTCGGGCTTGACTCTTAGTAGCCCAAGTTTATGAAGAATTATAACGGTTACGAACTACAAAATAAGAATAAAACAGCCATGTCCTAAGAATGAGGAACACGTCAGATACGACAAGCCCCACTCTCCTACACTTACGAGAGAAGATATCTTTCTTCAACTAATTTCCAACGGCCGTCTCCATTCCACTGTAAATATCAAACATTTATCTAACGGTAACTCTCTTTACAAACTATACATTCTAAGCTTGCACACTTAGTACTTTATTTTACAAAAAAATTTATTATTAATTTAAGTATCGAAGTGATTACGTTAAATAATCCCTTAATATCTCCTCATTATATACTGTTTTGCGAGCTCAGTATATGCAGATTTCAACCAATTACTAGCAAGAACTGAGAAATGATAATTTGTATTATTATCATTATTTATTTTTAGTTTATTTTATTGTATTTTACCATCTTTTAATTCTTTTTTTTTTTTATCTTTTTACTTTTTTTTAGAAATTGACAGTTCTTAAATTGGGCCTGCGACGATTCAGAGGTCTTGGTTGGACTCGACTACGCCTTGTCATGTTCCCAAAGGCCGAAGCAACGAGGATGCAGTTGTTTCTCCATTATCTTCGACTGAGCTGGCATTTCTTCAAGCTGTCAGGTTGCTCTGACATGCCACCAGCAACTTGCGGTTTTTTTCTTTATTTTTTTTTTATTTTCACTGGCTAAAATTATTGTAATGGAACCCATAAAACTTTAAAAAGTACATTAAGAAATTATTAAGAAACTTTAGTGAAGTAATTTCAGATAAAGTATGTACAAAGTTGTTTAAAAAAATACTTTTCTAATGTATATACTCTTACGTAAAGCGGAGCACAATCAATACCGGAAATTTTCATATGCCCTCCTTCGCTGCATCGTGGGCCAATTCCAACTTGAGTACCTCAGCAACTTACGCTCAAACTTAGCTAGAGGAGCTCATGAATTCAATAGATATAAATTGAGCTCAAAACTATATCAAGTTTTATCTAAGTGAGTTCCAACGGCGAATAGACTTATCTAAAAATATATGTATTTTCAAAATCATTCAATTTAAATAAGCCTAGATGGATAAAATTTAAACTCGATAAACACAACACTTGTAATAAAGTTATCCAGAAATTAAGCTCCCCTGAAAGTCAAGCCAAACCAGTTCGAACATTAAATATTGAGATTGAGCTCGAATTCATCCTTTTGGTTTGCTCGATTCATCCGAACATGAACATTCCGGTTGGCATTAAAAGATCATGCCTTCTCCCACGATGAATCAATCGCAATTTTTTTTTTTAAAAAAAAAAAATAAGGAAAAAGATGACGTTAGTAATTTAATGAAAGTAATCAGCTAATATATCGGAGAAGCATTTTCCTAAAATGTAACCACCCTATTAAAGAAGCCACGAAAGAGATTATCAAAATGCACCGATATCAGGGAGATAAAGAAATCGATATGTTCTGTCAAATTTTGAATCAAACCCAAAACTTCCCAGTTTTTCTATTACATTTATTAGGCCTTCTAACCTAAACCAACGGATTCCGCAGGAATGCAATCATGCAAATAGTTCTCAAGAAAATATACAAGATGCGTGATTTTTAATTGAAATATAAAACTATTGGATCTTGATAATAATATGACCCTGCTTCACTACACGACACTCAGTTGTGGACATCACACCACCCTTACAACATACAAAAACTATTCGACACAAGTTCCAGGGCTGGGCTTATGTAAACGAAAACTGGAATGTGCAATAGCCTCAAGTGCTGGGCCTTGCATGGGAAAACTGAGAAGAAAAAACTACCATAAGTAATTAAGATTCAGTTTGCTACAATTTATAATTTTGCATGCTTACATTTAAAAAAAAAAATTGTGAGGGAAGAACTCTCAAGCCTCAAACCGTACAAAGAGATTTTCTAGCATATGCAGGAAGTATAATGGACAGCTTGCCGTGTTCTTGCATTCCTTGCGTTGTGATTCTATTCACATCGCCGCAAGACTTCATCAAAACTTGCAACCCTTCACAAGGGCTAAAACTCAATTCCCAGTTTTGCTATATTTTATACACCGGTCTCATTCCGAGCAGTTCAAAGCACTGCCTCATAACGACAGCTGTTGCTTCACAAAGGAGCAATCTGCTTGTTTGCTCAGCTGACCCGACCACCTACAGAACATATAATAATGTCATTTTTCTTTTTTTTTTTTTTAAAAAAAAAGGCTCCTTGAAAGAGCATTGCGCTGTGATATTTCTCAAATAATGGGGTATCTAGACAGATAGGGACACTAGTTTAACTGGCTACCACATGAACCACCATACAACATATGCATTGATTTAGTCCACTTTGTGTTGTGTAGAGATCAAGAGAGGACTTGTGTGATTTAAACAAAGCACAACACTTATAATTTGTCAGAAAAAGTTTCTGGACATCAACCAGTAAAGCAGGGCAGCAGAGAATAGGTTTGCTGCTCAACACAATAAATACTCATCTAATGTGTCCATGTTTGAGCTTCAAACTAGGGCCTAGTGAAGCCAAATTTAACTTTTAGGATGTTGTACACTAATATGATCATCCAAAATAAAATTAAGACACGATCAATAACAATTACTTGTAGGAATAATACACCCCCAAACTTTATTGTATTTAAAATTTTATGGTAGATTGAAAGTACACACCCTAAATCATTAGTCAGATATGGATAGAACTTCTAAACTTCTAAGTTTCAAATTGTGGTTTTACCTTGCAAATAGCCTCAAACTATTGCTAATAAGCCCAACATGGAGCTCCAGTGACGATTTCGAGGTTATTTGAATGTTTACGAAAGTTATGGAGGTGAAATCATGAATTGAAAGTTTAGCAAGTCTACAAGTACTTCACCAAAGGTCTAAGGGGGTGTACTTACAATCATCTCAAAATTTTATTCACTAACCCTGCCCATTAACCAAAGAGAAATACCCAAAAAGGAATTATCACCTTCAGTCAACATCAGGTGTCTACATAGGATTTATAAATTGCATTATTTAATATTTGTTTAAGTTTAACAATTAATCAATATAGTTCATGACTGTGCACATAATTAATGTGTCATTTGTTCATAGTACTAATAACCTTAAAAAATTATGTATCTTCACATTATTAATGAATGTACCACATCTAGCGTTTGAACACCACAATATATTTTTGCTAAGGAATAGCACCATCATATTAAGCTTCTAGTGAAGATGCCGTACTAAACTAAAGAAATCTAAGAGAAACATTGATGGTTTCATAAAGTCTATAATTGCAATGGGGGTTTTACAAATATATTTCAGTTTGCAACGACGCACTTCTTAGACCAACAAAGTGGAACTACTTGATGTTTGCCAAAGATTTACTCATCTGATCGATTATTCATAGAGGCAATTCATAGCTTTGACTAGAGCTATAAATAAGCTAAATCACCTACAAACTACTTGAGATTGATTCCAAAACGAGTTTGAATTTAAATTCAAAATGAAGCTTATTCATCTATACGAGTTCAGCTCAAGCTCATTAGGCCCTTGAACCAGCTCGTCAGCAAGCTTGTCCATATTGTTAATGAGAGGGCTTACAAACATGTTTTAGAGCAAGCTTGCAAGCCAATACATTATATTAAAAAGTTATAATATAAGAATAAGATTGGTATAATTAAAAAATAATTGAAAAAATATAAGATTGGGAAAAACAAACACTATATGACTAAGAAGAAATCATTAAAAATCATTAACATAACTAAAAATTATAAAATTTTGGATTAATTTCATTAAAGAAAAAAGGATAAATAAGATAAATTAAATATTTTTTAATTAATTAAGAGCTTTAATTCAAGCTAAAGCTTTAGCTCTAACTCAGATTAGTTCATCTAAACGAGCTCAACACTCATTTAGATAAATGAGCTCTAAAAATTCAAATTCCTTAACTAACTTGAGCCTATGATTTTTAGGCTCAACAAAACCTAGACCGGGCTTAATAATAACAAGTTAAGCTTAAGCTATTTAATGCTAAGGTCAGCTCCTTTGCAGTCCTAGCTCTAACTTGCCCTTCATAAATATTCTTGGAACACCCTAACAAAAGAATATAGTCAATTTTCAACATGTCCACAAGATATCAAGTATTAAATGTGAATGGCAGGCAGATCCATAATTCTCTCTCTTAAAATTGCATCCTTAGTAGGGTAGGGGTACCGGCATGCTTCTACCATTTCCTAGGAATCGAAATCTATTCACAGCTTTTTGCATATAGCTTCAGTTTTCCACTCTCTCTCATAATGGGGATAGAATTGTTACTGGGTGGTCAGGATATCCAAAACTAATAGGAAAAGGACCATAGAGAATCATTTGAAAGTCCTTCATCTTATACCATAGTTAGTTGTCTCCAGTTATTGGAAATCCCATTTCCCAACCATTGCGATTTGACTTAGGTCAATCCTGTTTCCATTCCTTTAATACACTTCACCTACAAAAAGGTATAAATCCGCAATTTTGGATTATTAATTTGTGGAATATAGTATCACTGTGGGAGTTCCATACAAAGATATAAATAAACTCATTCCATCAATGGCTTGAAAACCCAATGTTCCATCTACGCATTACCAAACAGAGAATGCTCAATTTTTGGTCTGAGGAAGTTTGTAGCAGCCTACAATTCAATCCTACTATGGCCAAATCTCAATTTGTGGAAAGCCTTTGATGGCTTCCTTGTGAAAACATCAATTTTTATGTGGGTATTTGCACACCGATTACGTCTCAGGTCATAAATAGGAATCCAAAGATGAAGGTAGAAACAAAGAATATCGCTAAGATCGAAAGTTAATACGACAGTTGTAAGGAGAGCAGAGAAGCTGAGCAGCAAGCCAGGTCTCCTATCTTGAGGAAACCTGTTCTGCCAACAATTGTGGAACCTTATCACTCCAAAGCCAAAATGAAGTGAACCCTCTGGCAAATTTTTTGGGTTGAACATAGATTATTTCTTAAAAATTTTTAGGGGCAGATATAAGCACTAGACCCAAAAAAGGAATTTCATGAATAATTTAAGTGGAGTTAAGGTGTTTCGAGTGCCCTACATTTGAAACCCAATCCTTTCCCAAACACTAGAACTTTAAACCTAATCCTAAACTGGAAAATTTACCATTTCCTGTTGGGAGTACCATGATAGGAATTCTCAGATTTTTGTGGGGCAGTTATCCTATAATGCCCAACCCTTCACATCTCCACTTGGGAATAAGGTAAAAGAAAAATAGGACAATGAATATTACCTGACAATTTGAATAGAATTTTGTGAAAAACTCCGACAGGTCGTATAGATATTCACACAATATATTAGGATATAGATCACGAAATGTCTCTTCCACAGTCTGGAAAAACAAACAAATTAAAAATCATTTAGTAAGCAGAATAAGATTAAAAAAGATATCAGATTGATTATAAGAAAAACAAATATTCTCAAATATGTCTCACCTCAGAAAATCGGAGCAAATGAAGACCTAATGCACGCTCATCAGGATGATCCAAGGACATGACTCCAGTCTGTAGAAAACAAAAATATTTTTTTGGGTAAGAAGAAGAAAACAAAAATATACTCCAGTCAATTCCCTATTTCGCTATAGCAAACAAGGATACTAGCCTCGGCTGCACTATGTTGCTGAAAACCAGCAAGAAATCAACTTCTAATCCATAGATGCTGACAACTTACCTTCTTTAAATCATCTATGTCCTTGCCAGATTTCCTGATTATTGAACAGATCCGGGCATGTGCATACAACAGATAAACAGCAGTGTTACCCTGCTCATCACATGGAAAGCAAAAAGGCAAAATATTGAGGTTCTTGGCTTGCAACATATGTCAAAATGCAAGGCACCCAAAAAAAAAAAAAAGAAACATATTCTTTCATTTACCCAAAAAAATCCATTTATCATACATAAGTACGTAATGCAGAAGATGAGATGAAAAGACAGATAACTTCAAAAGTTATCTATAAAAGTTATTGTTATGCTAAGAAAATAAATCAAAAAGATGTATGCCCTTACTTTTAAAAGAACTCCTGAATAAAAAATAAATTTTCAAATAACAGAAGAATAAGAGAGAGTTGATGTTCCATTCTTATGATATTTGCATCTAGATTCAATGGCCCACCAGATGCCCCTTCTTTGACAATATAATTGTATCCCATCACTTAATGAAGATGTCTCCTATTAGCTCACAAAGGATACTAGGCATGTCAACCAAACAAGTTAGTTAATTTACTCTATTTTTGTGAAGCGGAAAACCCAATTTGTTCAGTTAGTCTTGATCTTGCATAGGCACTGTCTAATTGCCCTCAATAAAAACCTAGAGTGTGATAACGGTACCTTATCATTAAGCATCTGATCAAAATTGAAAGTATAGTTGGTGGTTCTATTGTTCTTCAGATCTGCATACCTGCCAAAATGAAGAATGATCACACTTAAAAGAGTAGAAACAAGTATGTGAAGACCACAACTACAATGGCCAATGAGGTTCTAAGCATAAAATACCGACTTCCTTGACAATGAGTATAAATCCTATGAAAATTTTAAGACATTCACAATTGTTTTTTAGGTTTACGTTTACAATAAGAAGCATCTGATTTTGCTGATCATAGTATATCACAAAAATTTTAGGGCACTAACCAGGCATGCAAATAAAGTCAAGGACCCAGAAATCAGTCATCAATACACCAACAGCAGCAGCAACAACATTGAAGCCTTAATCCTAATAGGTGGTGCCAATTTTCCTAGTTTAGACTTCAGAGGGAGGTGAAATTCCATTCCAATTGCTTATCCCAAAAAAAAAAAACAACAGAAGCAGAAAAGAAAGAAGAAAAAAAAAATCCTGTTCCAATCAAATTAAGATTACATGTGATTCTGTTAGAGAAATCCATTCAGCAGTTGGATTTGGACAACTGGTCAGGGGAAGGAACCTTGCAGGTGACAGAAAAAGCTCATGCCACCAGATGCAAAGAACAGCTGGAGTTCAGAAACATACCATTTCAAGGGGAAGCAAGAATAAAGTCATATTCTTGGCATGAACAATGATCCTATTATTCTACTTAACACAAATATTTTGCCACAATCTTTAAATATATAAGCTGTTGCAGGAGGTTAAGCTGAGAAGTATAAGAACAGAACAGTTTAAAGTTGTAAAAATGAAGGGTGTTAAGTCAAGGCATTGCTCTGTGAACAAAAGTGAAATCATGATTTATAAGTGGTTGATTAAAATATTGTCTTTTAATCACCCTTGAAAACATTACGATGGCTCATAATGCTGTTGCGAGTAGTTAAAGCAGTCTGTAGCTTTTTCCTCAAAAGGCATTCACAGTATTATACATAGCTTTACCGATATTGTATAAGGTGGGAAACTTTAATAATTCCTCCTGAAAGATCACATTTGCTTAATACACAATTAAATAGAGAATTAACCCAGTGGGTTCTGTAAGTTATTAGTTGTATTCTAATCATGCATAAAGATGTTCTATAACCTCCTTTATTTGATAGAAATATTAGAATTCTTATGATAGTTTAATGAAGAGAAGCATGATATTTTAACACTATGAACTTATTATACACATAATGTACTTACTTTACGGCACCATAACCAACAGCCTCAGCAGTCTCTTCAAGCTCCTTTTCACTCCATTCCTTGTCCTTCCCTGAAAAGTACACATGTACACACTTCATAACCTTTTGTCAAACAAGAACTCCAGATTTATGAAGATATCATTGCATGATAAAAGCGGCACAAAGCTCTAGGAATCGAGTTATATGCCACAAACACAAAATCTTGCAAGCACACAAAAAAGGTAAAAGATATGATAGAATCAAAGATACAGGTTGATGTTCTACCGCGCTCAATGAGAGCTGCTTTACTACGAGTCTTGGCTTCATCAAGTAGATCCACAAGCCGGACAACTTCAGTGTTGCGAGTTCGAAAACGCTTTCCATCCTCACCAAGAACAAGACCAAATGGAACATGTGTAGTCTTGGGATATGTACTTTTATCAGACGGAAGCCACCCTGCACGTTTTGCCGCCTGAAAAAATTGTATAAAGGAATTTTTAAGGCAGGCTTTAAAACATATCCAACAACAATAGGCAAAGCTACTGAAAACACACACTGCTACTAGTAATGGGACCAGATTGAAGAACGGGATCTTTAAACATATGAACACATCTCTATAGGCGAATTTTAAACAGTTTTTAAACCTCTCCTGCCATCACCTGGCAATACATGAAGATTAAATTACAAAGACCCTCAATCTCTCTCTCCTGTCAATCTGAAGGCTAAAAACTTAAGATTACATTAACCTTGATTTTTCCCTCTTTAAAATTTGATTAAAGCACATTCACTGCTTTTCATTGTTTTATGTTCCCGATTTGGGCTTCAACTCAAATTCAATTGACCCTTGTATTTCATTAACATCGAGGGTAAATGAATTTGTGTTTCATGCCTGACTAGTGGGCTTTCAATTAGTGAACTAAAAAGAGACGAGCGAAATAACACAATGAAATATCATAGCTTTGAATATCACCTTGAAGAACATGTCAAAATGTTGGGACTGCCCCACATCGGTGACATAAATAATCCAATCAGCTTTCTCGACATTTAGGCGATACCTGCATACGGTGGGAAAATCAATAGAAAAGTCTAATTTGGATATTATATGCACAATGCTCAAACAGATTATTGTGGTGAGAGGCAATAAAATCTTAATATGTGTGTACAAGTTAATAAAAAGGGAAGTTCCTTCTCCCCTCCCCCCTTCTCAAGAAAAAAAAAAAAGAAAGAAGAGGGAAAAAGAAAAAGAAAAGTTGAATAGTACATTCATGAAAACAAAGACTTTAGTACTTGAAAGAAAGAAAGCACGGAGAGAGTAGATAGAAATCAGGGCATACACCAACCTTAGCCTCAAGAAGAAAGTACCAAAGACATTTCGAAACAAATACAACTTAATGTGTCCCCACATATCTAACTTTAGTGATGCAAGGTTGATCCTCCACATTTTTCAACTAAAAATTGGAATCCCTAAACTTTTGCTACAAGACAAGCCAATAGCATTGCTGTCTATCAAATTATATCAAATTAAGCCAATGCAGGGCTGATCTTGCTTCACCTTTCTAAACTGAAAACTTGAAAAACCTTAAACCTTTAGCTACAAGACATGATGATAGCACTGCAATCTATCACATTATGCCATATTATGTTTTGGTTGGTGCTTTTAAAACAGATAGTAAAAGCAGAGAAAACATACTGCAGAGTAACGAGAATATGAGGATGTCCCTGATAGGGCCAGCAAGATACAAAGGTGGCCCCACAGAAGACATGTGAAAATACGAGTATGCACTCCAAAAGTTTGAGTTGCTAACCAAAGAGCAGTAAGGTCAGTAGAAGCATAGTTGTAGCCACCATCACTCTTCACAACGATAAGAGGTATATTGACTCCTTCAACAAATATCACACGAGCACCTTCACTTTCTTCAACTAAACCTAAGCTACTCAACTTTTCCATCACCTCAGGGATGTATGGGTTGTAGAAGCTTTCTCCCTGTAAAAAAAATGATAATTGCTAAAATCAAAAGTAACAGGATTGAGAAGAATGCATAAATATGAATTCAGCAATAAATTCACAAATCCTTTACAATACGACTCCAAGGATTCATAAGCCTTTATTTCATGTGTATAAGAGGAGATAGGGTGTTGTAGTGTGTGTGTGTGTGAGTGCTGTGTTGTAAGTGCGTGATGTGTTTGTAGTGTGATGAGTGTGTGCGTGCTGTGATATACTGTGTTGGATGTGTGGTATTGTGTGTCAAGCTACACTAACTGTATAAGTGTAGTAGAGTGTGTAAGAGTTAGCAAGGTGGAGTTAGAGGGGTAGTCTAGTAATTGTAGCTTACAAGAACACTATAAATAATTAGTTGGGAATGTTAGAAGATGGTTAGGATTTTGTTTGTTATGTTGGCAGGAAAGAATAGAATTGAGCAAAGAGGAGCATTCTCCTGAACACTTGCCAATTTGACTTGTGAAGTACTAAGGTTTGCAAAATCAATAGAATGTAGTAGAAGGAATGCTTCCTTGAATTGAAAGATTAGTTCTTGCAAAGCCAATCACCACAAGGGTACTTCACAAGTCAAATTGGCACCGTCTATGAGAAAATCATAATCACACAAGAGAAGAGATGACTAAAATGGAATCTAAGGTTGCATTTGCCTCTATGATTGAAACTGCACTTAGCTTCAATCACAGGGATCGAAACTGCACCCACTTTGATCCAAGCTACACTGCAGAGCTTGGATTGCAACTCTGCGACTAATGTTAAAATGAAAAGAGTGATGGAATCAACATCAGGAATTGGAATTGATACGCGATGAAGGAGAGAATGAAGAGGAAATAGGGTTTGTGGAGTCGGATGATGAAGTTCAATCAAATGCTTTGGTAGGGATTACGATTCCGTCATTAGAAGGAGAGCATCCAATGCATTGGGGGACTATAGTGGAGTAGTATTTTGAGATTCACCACATCCAAGAGGAGAGGAAAGTCACTCTTAGGTTGGGTGCAATTCTAATGCAAGATTCCAGACCCATTGCTTATTTTAGTAGGGCTTTGTCACCTAAGACCCTTACTAAATCTACATATGAAAAGAAACTCATGGCTTTGGTTCTTGCAATCAATCATTGCGGCCCTATTTACTCGATAGGTGTTTTATCATGTGCACGAACTAGAAAAGCTTGCACCATCTCCTCCATCAAAGAATTAACACTCCCAATCAGCAACATTGGTTGACTAAACTTCTTAAGTATGAGTTTGATATTAAGTACAAAGTTGGAAAAGACAACGGGGCAGCTGATGCTCTTTCTTGAATGTTTAAAGACTCTTTTTTAATCGAAATAATTCAAAAACTTAAGGATGGCAAGGATGCTAATTATGAGTATTATTTAATTAATAATACGCTTCACTATAAAGGATGTTTGGCGATTCCTACTAAGTTTACTTGGCCTCAGTTGTTTCTACATGAGTTTCACTCTTCAGTAGTTAGCGATCATGTTGGGTATTTGAGAACTTAAGGGCGATTAGCAACGCATTTGTTTTGGGTTAGCATGAAGAAAAATGTAGCTAATTTCATGGCTTCTTATGCGGTGTGCCAAAGAAATAAAGGGCAAAACTTATCTCCTGCAGGGTTACATAATCTTTTGCCTATTCTACAGGTGGTTTAGAAGGATATCTTTAGATTTTATCACAAGCCTACCTAAATTTAAAAGCTTTGATGCTATACTTGTGGTTGTTGATTGGTTGTTAAAATATGGACATCTTTTGCTACTTAAGCACCCTTATAGTGCTTAGTTTGTTGTGGATGTGTTTGTGTGTACAGTGATCCATTTGCATGGTTTTCCTCACACGATTGTGTCAGATAGGGATTCATTATTTGTTAGCTATATTTGGAGAGTTGTTTAACCACCATAGCACTCACTTGAACTTTAACACTACTTATCATCCGAGAACAGATGGCTAAACGGAGATTTTGAATCGAAGTTTGGAGTGTCATCTTTGATTTTTGCATACAAATAGCCCAATACATGGGCTACTTGGAATTATTGGGTGGAATTTTCCTATAACACAAGTTATCATTCATCAACCAGCATTACACCCTTTGAAGCTGTTTATAGACAGCCCCTACCTTCACTTCCCATTTATTTTCCAGGGAAAATCCAAAATCCAACCATCCAAGCTGCCTTAGTTGCTCGAGATGATATTTTGGTGCATTTGCGCAACTACTTGGAGTGTGCAGAATTGCACAATTGTGTTATGGCCAATCAACATCACAGGGATGTGCACTATTCAGTGGAGGAGCGGGCATTTCTACAACTTCGTCCTGCTCTTAATTCTAAATTGGGAGTTAATACTACTTCCAAGTTGACTCTATGGTTTTATAGGCATCCTTTCCATTTTATCTAAAGTGGGCAATGTTGCTTATCAATTGGAGCTTCCTCCAAATTGTCGGATTCACCCTATATTTCATGTCTCTCCTAAAAAAATCCCATGGTACATTTCCTGTTTCACCCACCCTACCTGAGCAATTACATATGGATGAATTGGCTGAATGGCATTATCCTAACAAGATTTTGGGCCGGAATTTTGATGTGTGTGATGGATGGATGTGCAGCAAGTATTAATTCAATGGGATGGGAAATCAGTTGAGGATGCAACTTGGGTGGATCTGTTGGATTTGCGAGCTCAGTATCCAAATTTTATCCTTAAAGACAAAGACAAACTTCAAGGGGGGAGTATTAATACGACTTCATAGATTCACAAGCCTTTACTTATGTGCATAAAAGGAGATAGGGTGTTGTAGTGTGTGTGCGTGTGTGAGTGCTGTGTTGTAAGTGTGATGAGTGTGTGCGTGCTGTGTTGTAGTGTGATGATTGTGTGTGTGCTGTGATGTACTATGTTGGATTTGTGCGTTTGTGATATTGTGTTAAGCTACAGTAATTGGATATGTGTAGTTGAGTGTGTAAGAGTTAGTAAGGTGGAGTCAGAAGGATGGTCTAGTAATTGCAGTTGACGAGGACACTATAAATAGTTAGTTAGGAAAGTCAGAACACGGTTAGGATTTTGGTTGTTATTTTGGCAGGAAAGAATAGAGTTGAGCAGAGAGGAGAGCATTCTCCTGAACACTTCTGCCAATTTAACTTGTGAAGTAACCTTGGTGGTGATTGGCTTTGCAAGGACTAATCTTGCAATTCAAGTAAGCATTCCTTCTACTGCAATTCTATTGATTTTGCAAACCCTAGTTGTATCACTTTATAATCTCGTTATTTTTTTCCCATGGATTTCAATGTGAAATCAGAAGTTTTTTCTATTTGAAATAATAAGATGTGATAATTCAGTCGATGGCAGAAAATCTGGAAATTAATCATCTCAAAATCTTCAACAGAAGCACCTCCATACTGAGCAACAAATTTAAATGACAAAATCGCAAACTAATTACTTAGAGAGGCAAACTGATGGCTATTAACTACAAGCTCCCATTGGTTTTTACTTGAGATCTGCAGTATAACTGATCTCCCACATCAATCCAAGGACAAACATCAATGAGACAGGACAGACAACTGGACATGCCAATGTACTTGTGGGCATGATATTCTAAGCCTTTTCAGCATGAAAAAAGAAAACTGCAAGAGGGATGAACAAGGAACCATCATGCCAATATCAGACAATTAAAATCACTTTGTTTATGCTTAGAGAAGCCTGCCTTCAAATCCTACAGATTAAACATATCAAAACCAGCCCCATATGAAGTAATCAGCCATGTCAATGGAACCATGAACCAGAGAAGCAAGACGAGAATAGTCGAGATCATTCTCGTCTTGCTTCTCTGGTTCATGGTTGCTAAGTGAAATGGATTTTTTTTTAAAAATGTCAGATAAACCCAAAAAAAATAAAGAAGAAGAAGAGAAACAGAAAAAGGAAAAGACAGAGAGAGAATATGATAAGTGAACAAGGGATGGGCCACTGGATATGCACAGCCTCTATGAAGTTTGCAAAGATGGCTAGCCACAAAGAATCTTCGTAAGCATAGCACCAGGTCATTAGCTAAAGAAAATGATAAGAATTACCTTCTCCACCAATTCCACTCCAAGGCGCACATAAACCTTGTTGAACTCTCTCCTGCTTATCTCACATATCTGAGCCCAAGCCTTGTGATACTTGGGCTCCCCACCCTGAAACAGTAGCAGATCAGTCAAAGGATAGCGCAAAACTCCTGAGGTGAAAAACCACATCACATCCCTTTAATTCATTGTCCAAAACTTGAAATTTAGCATTAGCACATGCTTATCAGAAAAGAAATCCTCATGCAATAGCTCAAAAGTAAAATTAGCCACCAAATCTACAAACCTGCAGGCGGACCACAGCTTTCTGTGCTCTCTCCTTGAAATCTGGATCCTCATCAAATCTCTGTTTTGATGCCTTATAGAATGCCTGGAATAACAGTTAGAATAAGTCATAGCAACATTAATAAAACAATGCAGACACTCAAAGAGAAAGATTCTTGTGCTAGAAAAGACTGCCAATAGCTCAATAATATCCTGGGCTGAAGTTCACTACTTGGCACTTCTAGCTCTCCAAAAATCAAGATTAAAATACTAATCCTGATAAATTTGTCCTTACCTGGAGGTCTCCAATGGGAGTTTCGCTTGCATCCTCCCAATTAGGGAATTTCTCAAAAAGGAACTCAATCAACATACCAAACTGCAAATAAGAAAAAACATAGAAACATCTGTGAGTAGCATTGGCCGTATAGGATCTCTTTCAAGTTCTTGGCAAATTACTTTCTGCAACAGGAATAAACCTCCATAGTTGCTTCTTTCAGAGTACACTTATGCAAGAAGACCATCATATTTTTTATTTAAAAATAAATAAATTCCACCATGCTGAAGGTAACACACTTCATATCAAATACCAACAGAAATAATGTATAGGCCATCATATTTGTGATTTAAAAATAATTAATTCCATCATGATGAAGGCAACAGTCCAATATCAGATACCAATTGAAATAGTGTATATCAGGAATTTCCATAATTAAATAAAAAAGTGTATAGCACAAATTACCCACCTGTGTACCCCAGTCACCAACATGGTTCCGACGAAGAACATTGACATTGGCAAACTCAAGAAGACGAGCCAATGTGTCCCCAATAATAGTAGATCTTAGGTGGCCAACATGCATCTCTTTTGCTATATTTGGAGAAGAAAAATCAACTACAGCCGTCTTAACTGGGAGCTTTGGTGCCCATGTTTTAATACCATCATTAAGCATCTTTTGAATATTCTGTCATGCCACCAACATTAGAATTAGAAACATGCACTGAGAAAGCAATCATTTTGGGTAAGTAGTAATTGAATTAGGAGGAGGATAGATATAAAACATGTTACAAAAATTTAGAGTTCATTTGAGAAGGATAAAATGCCACCTTAGCAACCCATTGCCTTGATAGCACAACATTAACATATCCAGGCCCTGCAACAGAGCAGGATTCTACAATTTCGGATGGAGGAAGGTTCTTTATAAGTGCCTACATAGGAAGCAAATGAAGTAAATTTATGTCCCACCACCAGGCCAGGATCCATTAAAAGGATGGTGCCTCCACCATTCAAATTCAAAAGAAATGTAATGGCAATAAAGTACTTGGATTTACCTGCCCCACAGCTGGGGGACCTCTAAATTGTAATCCTTTACTTTTAATCTTCGACCATAAACCCATTGCATTGTTGCTGTAATATATAAAACATATCCCAAAATTAGCTCTTCTACTAAAAATAGCAAAAACAGTAAGAAAGTAGTCCAACTTATGATGAAATTTGAAGAGGCAAATAGACAATGTGAAAGTACCATTGGTAATCCCCAAACTTGGCATTCTCACAAGCAGCAACCACAGGTTTCACATCCGGTTCACTAGGAACTGTGATTCTAAGAGATGCATCAAACAATTCAGCCAGCTGCAGCTTTACATTACCGGTATGCTGCGTTCCCTGAGGAGTAATTATCCACACATAAAATTTACTTCCAAAGACAAAGGTAGGGTATAAATTAGGCACTAAAGTTTCAGGTACTCTGCTGATATTCATTTCAGTTTTACACCTCTTTAAATATCCATTTGGACCGTTCTTGCATCACTGAATCATTAGTAACCAATTAAACATTCTAAAAGAAAAAATGAAAAATGGCACTCTAAGAAGAAGCTGTTCACCTTTCAATATACTTGCTTTTACTTGAAATGAGTAAGCACATTGAAAATAAAATATGTTGCCTTTTTATTTTGGCACTTAACAAGTGCTTCAAGCATGCAGTAAATTTGCACTGATCAGTTGACATTGCAGGTATGGCACATTTTCCATTCATTTCGGAGTCCTTTGCTATTATTGATTATATTTCTAAACATTTTTAAAGTACCCATTCGGGTCCTGCTTCTCAAAACCTGTGTTTCAGTCCAAATTTTCACGACCGAATCCCCAATTCAAAAAACTTTACTAATGAACTTAGCAATCTGAAAAATATAATACTGAACTGGCTTACAACATACACAATAACATATGTATCGATTCAAAGATGATACAAAACCAGCTAAAATTAACTTACAGTAGCCATAGCCGCTATGGTCCGCGACTTCGAAGTCCAAGCAAGAAGAAACCTTCTAGAATTTGCTCTCGAAATATCTGTCTATTTCATAATTAAATTACCAAAAAAAAAAATCACTTAGTAGAAATAATTCCAACAAAAATTAAAAACAAAAGCAAAAAATTCCGCACAATGAACTTAATTTTATAAAGTACTGCAACGTAACGCGTGACAACGAATCAACCTAAAAATCGCTCAACATCATTTATTAAGCATGCATGCATTTTAGAGAGAGAGAGAGAGGTCACCGGAGGTGAGTAACAGGACCGAGGAGCGGCGGATGTGAGAGAAGAGGGGAGAGAAAGGAGGCGACGCCGGCGCTGCTGGTAATAATGCAAGGGCTCCTACTACTACCATTATCTTTCCCCCTCTGCGCCTTTTATTTGCTTATTACGTGTTTGCCAAATGAAACTTCATTCCCACCCACTGTCGCTCGCGTGCTGTAGCGTTAGGGTTTCCCATCACCTGTACAGTGAATACGGTAGGAGCCAATCAAAATACGACAGGTCAGTTTTCCGTTGCATTTTTTCTCTTATTTTTTAATTAAATTGGACTTCGGCTCGGACTGAAGCGATCTCCCGTGTCCTATCTCGCAAGTACTACGCTAGAGCTAGGGCTTTGCGTGGCGTCTATCTGAATTATTTAAGTGGAAGTGAGCTTTGGTTCGAAAAATCGTTAGGTTGAACTCGTTTTTTCAAGAGACCTCCCTTTTTTTTTTTTTTTAATCCATTCACTCATTCCTCTTATTATTGATTTACATTATTCTCAATTTAAATGGTTATAATTTTAATTATTTTAATAATTTAAAATTTTAAATATATAAATTAAGGATCAAATAATAAAAGATTGATTCAATACTCTAAAAAATAAGGATGAAACTTTAAAAAATCATTTTTCTATAAACAAATAAGGGAAAAAATGCTCTTTCAAAAAACATTCTAAAAATATCTTTAACTCTACGATTCTTAAAATCATATCTTCAAAAGAAATTTTTAATTTAATAAGAAATCGTACTTTAAAAATATAATTATAGCTATTTGCCGGGAATTATATCTTCAAAACATGATTTTATAGTAAGTGACACATGGTTGAAAATATTTTTGGTACGACCGTAATTTTTGGATTTTTTTTTTTTAAGCATTCCCTACTCCTTTTCCCAACAAATAAGCAGTGTAATAGGATAGTTACATACAAACGATAATTTTAAACTAATAAAACTTTATGTAGTTTTATAATTTAAAATTTGAAAAAAAAAAGTGTTTCATTAAGGAGAAACCAAATTTTTAATTTTTTTATTAATTATACTTTTTAGATCCTCCTATGCTAAATGTATTGATGGATATATACTAGGGGACATTGTATCAATGATGTGTATGTAGATTTAATATTAATTTTATATAAAATAAATTACAAAGTTAATTACATATAGGAGTAACAAATAGAGAATATATAAAAATTTAATATAAACCTGAAAATAGATAAAAACTATTGATAGAACTGTGTAAAACTTTATGTTTATCAATATATTATAAGATAGTAATGCCAATCACTATTGATTTGCTACATTGTAGATATTGCCATTTACTTAAAATAATAATTCAAAACAAACTAATAATTTGGGGAAGAAAAAACCTAACTGATAAGTTGAATTAATACGTGACAACCCAATTGTTTCTCATATTCATTTTAAAATAAGTTGTAAATGAGTTTTTTGAGTTGTAAAAGACAGTAGATTAGAAGAAATTATAATGGTTTTGTAACATGTAAATGTACTGTCCTCTCCTGGCTCCAAATGTGCAACTCAATAAGTCTTCAAAGCAACTTGTATGAACTTTGCATAATTGAGAGCACACATGTCTTGGTATTGTTTAGATTGTTTGTATCTTATTTATACTTTATTTATATTTAATTTGTATGTAATTTACATCTGTTTAAAATTTAATGTTTTAGAATATTGTCTTATCTATATTTTATCGATTTTTATTTCATAATTATGATAAAAATGATGATTGAGTGTCAGGATTAAGAAATTAAAATTCACGAACCTTTAATAAAAAAATAATTTATATATTGAAAATGATTATTTTAATTGATATTTTTGTAAATCTAATAAAGTAAATGATAAATAAATTTAGCTTTATTAGGATTTATTAGATATTCAATTTAAGAAGAAATCTATATGTGAAATTATATTTTCATTTTTTTAGTATCTTATTCTTATCAAATATAAAATTCAAGTAAACACTAATAAGAAGAAAAAAAAAAAACAACCAAACAAAGCCCTAAATATCATCATACAAAAATCATCATAAACCTTTCTTTCGGTTGTCAAGATTAAACATTTGTCATTACATGATATATTCACATGAACAATAGCAAAGAAGCTAAATGTAAATGAAGTTATCCATATGACATATTTAAATTTGAAGAAAGATATAGATCACACTTCTAAGAATATTTTCATTGAATGATACAAAAATTTACAAATTGCTTTAAGTTAAAAACATCATACAACTTTCTTGCAGTATCAAGATATCTCGGTAGTCAATAATATAGTGATATAAGACTTTTGGCCCTTTATGTCTATATATTTGTCATATCAGATAACAAATAATGTCTACTATACTATAAGCAAAGAAAATAAATAAAGATCCCCCCATATCTGCTCTTATGCTCTTCGTCCAAGACAATGATGATACATGCTTATGTATATTTTTCCAAGAAGACTTATGCATTTTGTTTTTCTATATTCAATTTTGAAACAACCAAAAAAAAAAAACTAAATAACGATAAAATATCTTCATCAAACCAAATAAGCATTAAATTTTGGGAAGAAAAAGGTAGCTCCTTGCAAGATAGCTTAATCTGGTGAAAGATTTGCTGAAGATCCTGCAATAGTAATCCTTGGTTACCTCATCACTGCATTTAAAAAATTTTACATCTATGAATATCCATTTGAACACAAATTAATCAATTAAAATGTATATATATTATACAGGCAACAAATGTTACATTTGACAACAATTGTATATATACATAGTATTAGTCATTAGGCATTGTGTTTTGCAAAAAAATTCCTCAAATGGTTTGAACTCCATGTCTACAGCAAATGAACAATAGAATGCTCCGACTTGACCTTGAGAATGCTAAACTTTATGACAACGGCATTTAATAATGACCCTGGTAAAAGGTGTTGAAGAATAAAAGGCAATGAATGGTTGAAGAGTAGACAATTGTTGTTCCTTTTTTATATTGTTATTTAGCCATTTCAACTCCCTTTTTTAAACAAAATCGATCATTTGTGCATGTCGAAAAAATAACTCGAGAGTTGGGACAACCGCAATAGCCACCACCGATAACGAAATAGGTAAATTCTATAATTTAGATAGACATTATTTGCCTTTCCATTAGTCTTAGTTACAAAAGAGGACTTCATACAAAGGAATTGATCCTAAATTAAATAGAGAGGTTAGGATTTGTGCATTATATATTATGGCAGACAGAAGAGGACTTCATAAGTTGTACACTAATTTCGGAATTGTCACACGAAATTGTACAACTATCTTTGGCAAGTATAAATCAAACCCATAAAAATGCAAAGTATGGATCTTATTTGGGGAAAAAAAAAGTTCATTCCCATATCATATTATATAAACAAATAAGTAATGTAAACTCTGTGAAACGAAACTATATGGTTATCAAAGACTAAACACTGGCCTTGCTAAATGAAGTGTGTTACTGACAAAATCTTTCAGAGATTGAAGTACTTATCTTTCAAAACTTACCTTCTCTATGTTACGATTAAGCAAATCTACCTTGCAAAGAAAAACCACAAAAGCTAAGTTAGACATAATGTAATAACGAAAAACGCTTTAGTCTTTTTAACATTATAAATTACAAAATAAAAGACTATTAATTGTTGGGAACAAAGAACCCATATTTTCTCCACACAAAATATAAAATATCAAACATCATATAGATTATAAATAAAAGATAAATAGATTGCTTGATAAAAAACATTACCTTAGAGTTTATAAAAAATAAAAAAAGATTATTGATTATTGAGAAAAATGAGTCAATGTATTCTCTAAACAAAAGTATTAAATATTAAACATTTTATAGTTTATTTAGATTTCACTAAAAATGGTGAGGATACAAATAATTAATCGTATACGTATTTGTCTATTAGTTTAAAAAATCAAAGTTTTTAGGCACTTATTTAGCCATGGAAAAAGACAAATGAATTATTTATGTCCATGCCATCCATTCTACAATGGATATTATACACATACCACATTAAAAGTGTAAAAAAAAATTATACTCCAACACTATTACCTTCCTCAATTATCATAACCCAGCACCTTTAAGGTTATCTTCTTCAATTAATTTTCAACCAACACTTTGAAACCGTAGTCATATAAGTATTATAACGACTTCATATAGTCATATAAGTTATAAAGTGTACCACTAAGTTGTGAGGTCCTACTAGATTTGTAATCAACTTATGATTAGTTAGTTCAAAAATGGTTTGTAAAATTTAAAGCAACTATATAAATTTTCCAATCAAGCCTAAATTTTATAATAGAGTTAGGAATGTTAGTAAAAATGATCACATGAATTTAGATTGAGGAAAATAAATAATTAAATATTATAATATTAAGTTATATGTATATTACCTGTTATTTATCAAAAATACATAAAACGAGTCTTGATAATTAATGAATTGATAGAAATAAATTATATATATTAAAATATATAAAGAATATTTATGAGTATTTATTTGTACCGTATATATATTAATGTCTAGGTAAAAATACCCAAAATTACTTAAAATACTTAAAATATATTAAAATAATACTAAATAATTAAGAAAAAATCAAATAAAAATAAAAAAGTGAAAAAATGTGGAATTGTATGGATTGTGGTCATGGCAAGCTAAAAATCAAAGAAAGAAATCAACCGATTAAATTAGACTAAATAAAATGTGAAAAAGAGAAGAGATAGGGGGCATTTGGCAATTGGAGATTAAAACAAAACCCTAAACCCTTCTATAAAATCAAAAACCACCAACCACAACTTAGTTTAGTTAGTTAAGAAGTCAGAAAAAAAAAAACTAGGAAGAGGAGAGAAGAGAAAAAAGAGTAATTTTAGGGGAAAAAAAATAGCAATTTAATGTGCAATTAGAGCATATAAGGAGAGAACACATCCAATCAACATTTAAAGAGGAACGACCACCACCTCCTGACAATAGAACCATCACCAGGGGTTGCTGACATCCTGGAGGCCATTATTGGTGCCTAAAGGCTATTTGATCAAGTGAGTCTAACTTTCTACCTAGTTTTTTTTTTAATTTACAAAAAAAAAATCAATACGTATGGAAAATTATAAAATTTGATATTCTGAAATATTTTTGTATATAAATTTAAGAAAAAAATATCAATTTGATAAAATTAGGTCCTGAGATATACTGCTCTTAAAAAATCACAAAACCTAGGTCGATTTTCGTTTTCATTTTAAATAACCTTAATGATATAGTTTTGAGTCCAAAATTTTTATGTATACTACCTAAGATATATATTACAATACTATGAAGAGTTTTTCTTAAAATTGATTTTCTAAAATTTTACTTAATTTTTGGGCCTTAAACTCATAAATAAAAGGTAATGTTTTAGACTTAACTTGCAATTTATGGTTAAACTGATAAAAAATTTTGATTTAGAAAATATTTAGGCGTCTGAGATGTTGATTGATGATGAGAGATGTTAATTGTAGTGTTGGGAGTGTTAGATAGGTGTATTATGTGTAATTTTGTGTTTTGGGATAATATGTGAAATTGGAAAATTAAAAGAGTAGAATATAATAGGTTAAATTAATAATATTGTAATATTAGAAGCATAGTATAATTCTGATTAGGAATGTAAATCCAAGAGATTATGTGAAAAATGAAGGTTATTCTCACACTGGGAACAAATTTAGTAGTTAAATTAGAAATTAAGAATACTATACATATTAAAATACTAATTAGGAGCTAAATCGGAGATTTAAGATACTTAAGTATAGTTTAATGAATTTCACATATTGGTCTAAAAGGAATTCCTAGGGTTTACAAATAAAAACATAACCTAATTCGGAAATTGATTTAGAAATTGGTTTAGAGTTGATTCGATAATAAGTAATATAAAACTTAAACAATTGAGTAAAATAATAATTTTCAAATTAAAACTGATTATTTAATGCATATATATGTGTATATATATATATATATATAATGAGTGATTATATCAAATGTAGACAATTCCCGAATTAGAATATAATTTAAGAGTAAAAATAGGAATTAAGAATAATATAAGTATATTAGAGAATAAGTCAAAAACTTGAACCAAAGGTTATACATATCAAATAAACTATAAGAAGAAGGTTAAAAGGCATTTAAAAAACTTACAAACAAGAGTAATCAAAAGGTAAACTAGAATCCGATTTGGAGGTTGAATCAAAATTGGAATAAGAAGTAAATTTAGAACTTAGCTGAACAAGACGAATAATTCCAAGAGACCTAGACCTGAATAACTAATTATAGTAAGACTCTAAACTAAAGATAATAATAATATAAATTATATAAAATCTATAATAGTTATATGAAAACTAAAACAACAGTTGTATCATAGGGATTATTGATGATGGCCTATACGAGTCGTACTTTAAATAAGCAAGTAGGAAGTTCAAGTAAGCTGGGATCAATAAGTTACTATATTTTAGAGTATTGTTTTATAGTATATAAAGACTTATGATTATACCTAACTATGCCTATAGATAGCTTAATTATACACATGCCTATATATGCGTGTTTTTGAGTTTGATTATATAGTTCTGGTTTAATGCTTTAGATTGTACTTATTTATCTTATATGAGAACACCTTAAATAAGACTTAATTAATATATGACTTGTAAATCTAAATTGAATATGCATTACAACCTATTGAAGAAACCACTTAGGGTTATCTAACTAAATACTGACATCTTCGAAAGGGATAGCGCTGGATAACATAATTGGTTCCTTCTTCATCCTTACTTGAACTATGTGATAGGAAAAGAGGTCACAATAAGGGTGAAGGTAGTGGTTCAAAGATAGTTACAGGAGGAGTGGTGTCTCTATTGCATAAGTCTGGGCTTGATCTTAAGTTATTGAAATATGCACTAAACTCCTCAACTCAGGTTAGAGTGAATGTAATTTCTCTAATCTCATGATGGACTGGATAACATCATGCGATGACATTTGCTTGTCATGTTGCATTAAAATAATCAGTTGATAACCTTGTTTGTGCTTGATGTATAGTTTTAAGTCTTTATTCCAGCTTACTAAGCGGTTGATTGCTCATATCCTTGTAAATGTTGTTGCAGGTGTTAATTAGGAAGCAGGTTTATAGTACTTTGAAACTAATAACTGTTAAATCCTGAGATGTAAGAATATAAAACTAAGGATTAATTGCACTCTTAAAGTATTAGGCCTTATCTTTGAATCTTTAACACTAATCTATGTATTAGTTGAGTAAAGTAAGATTTGATTACTAAGTTTTAGTATGTGTAATTTTATATTTTTATAAGTAAATAATATGTTTAATTTTTGAACTGTTTGCTTCAAAACATAATAGGAATCAACCCCTTAGACCAATTACCTACAGCCGAGCTAGAAGACTCTAAGGACTCATTCAAAGGATGTTAGCTCAAAGCCATATCCAAAACAGAGATTCTTATTTCGAACTAATCCCTTACCGACTTGACTGTTAAACCTTCACGTGTGCCAGACCTACTCCTACCTAGCTGTTACACTTTGAAGCGGCAGAATCGTAACAATCCCATAGTGCCAACCATTCTAAAATAAAATCTAACTATACAACTGCTATCTTAGACCTGATTTACATAAGGCGTTCATAACTGACCCGTTTTGAAATAAAACAATTCATAAATTAAATAAGTTGATTACCTAAAAAAGTATTAAAAAATATATATATATATATATATAAACTAAGATTCAAATATTACAAATAATGTTTACAAATTTTCATTGTATTATACTTCCTATGTAATACATTATTCGAAAATGGAAAATTCGAAAATAAAAGCTAAGACCTTAAAAATATATCTATTCTTCAGATGTGTTTCCTCACTCCTTAAGATGCAGCAATTGCTAGTTTTAGGATAATTATATTGCCGCTTCCTAGCTAACACTTGCAGCAACGTCTATAGAGATGTGAGTAATCACAGTTCAGTAAGTTGAGATAGAGACTTAAAACCATACCTCAAACACAAACAAGGTTATCAATCAAATCAGTTAGATGTAATACATGTTTAAGCAAATGTCATTGTACGATGTTGTTTGGCTCGTTGTGAGACTAGAGAAATTACACATACTCTAATCTAGGTTGATGAGTTTCCATTTAATGTAACAATTTACGACTAAACCTAAGTTTATGCCATGGAGATATCGCTTCTCTCGTGATTACCTTTAAACCATTAACTTCACTTTTATCACGACCTCCTCACCTGTCACTTAATTCGACTAAGGATGAAGAAGGGACCAATTAAGCTATCCACTGCTATGCCTTTCGAAGGGGTCGGTATTTGGCCGTAAAACCCAAAGTTTCCTTTAATGGGTTGCGATGCAAATTCAATTTAAAATTATAAGTCATATATTTAGTTAAATCTGGTTTAAGGTGTTCAATCATTTCAACAAGTCACATAAACACAAGCTAGAGCAGTAAGTCAGAACCATATCATCAAGCCAAAAAACAAGCACATGTACATAGTTAACTATCTATCAAGCATAATCAAGTATAATTTCAAACCTCTAAATACTACAAATTAGTACTCCAAAATACAATAACGTATTAATCCCAACTTATCTTGACTTCTTGCTTACTCATTTGAGGTATGACTCACATTGGCCATTGCCAATAATCCTTATAATATAAATATTGTTTCGGTTTCTACATAACTACCATAGTTTAGTTTTATTTTATAACGCTTATTGTTATCTTTGGTTTAGGGTTTAATATACCCAATTATTTACGCTTTTAAGTTTTTTACAATTATTTTTTATTTAGGCTAAGTGCTGATTTAGTTTCAACATCAATTTCTAAATTAGGTTCTAGTTTAGTTTCTAAGTACAGTTTTATACGCGAACCTTAGACACTTATTTCGACCTATAATGTGAAATTAATCACATTATTTTCAGGTATCCTAAATATCATATTTAATCCCAAATTAGTATTTTAGTTCGTATGGTATACCTTATATCCTAACTTAACTATTGAATTTACTTTCGATGTAAGAAAAATTTCTATTTTTTATATAATTATCTAAATTTAAGTTCTATATCGGATTTATTGTTTATTTCAATTGTTATTATAATATTAATTTTAACTTAATGTTTTTATACTCATTAATTTTTTGTACTTACATATTATACATATCACCTAATATGTACATAATATATACATCTAATATTCATATCACTTCAAATATCATCTCCCAACATCAATTAACATTTCAAAATATCTAAATTCACCCCAAATCAAAATTTATACCTAATTACCCTAAATTATAAAATTAACTTAAAATATACCATTTTTACCTATTACATATATACTTCATAATACCCTAATAATTACATCTAATACCCTAAATACTACAAATATCATACTTCATCATATTTCAACATCCTAAAAGATATAATTATGCACTAAATTAGTAATTACCCATTTAATTATTTAATTAGCCTTAAATTACCTATTTTATGCATCATTTTAAAGTATAAAAATCATCTAAAAAATTAGAAAATTCATTTTTGAAAAAGAGCTTCATAGCACTACTCTATAGCTCTTAAGTAGTCTACACAAAAATTTTAAGCCTAAAACTACACTCCCAAATTCATTTATTTCTAAATCAAATTATGTTCGATTTTACGTAGTTTCTTAAGGATAGTATATTTGTAGACATAATTAAATTAAATCAATATTTTTCCCTAAATCTACATATAATAAAATATCAAAATGCTAAAATTCATAATTTTTTGGATAAAATTTATAATTTTAATAAATTACACAAAATCAAGCTAAAATTAGACTCACTTGGTTGTTAGACTTCCATCCACCAATAGTAGTCTTAGGGGTGTTGGCTAGTCTAAGCGGTGGGTATGGGGTATGGTGGTAGCGACGGTTCGGTTCCAGTTGATCGTGGGTCATGGGTTTAGTCTAAATGCCCTAATTGCATAATTTTTTTTTGTAAATTTTGTAAATAAACCCTAACCCTCACTCTTTTAGTTCTCCCTATTTTTCTCACACTCCTAACTGACCAAATGAGCTTTTGAAAAATTTTGGATATTTATAGGCCTGCCTAGGATTTTTTTCTCATTAAATTGAGGTGACATTTAACCTTATCTTATCCTATTTTTACTTTTTAGTTGTTTGTTTATTATTGGTTGCTTTTATTTCTTCAATTCTAAGCTGCCACGACTCATTTATGGACTTTTCCTCATTTTTTAAAATATGTTTCTTGATTTTTTCTTAATTATTAATGAATTTTCTTTAATTATTTTAACATATTCGGGTATTTTGAGTAATTTCACGTATTTTCACCTATATATAAATACATATGGAGTATAAGTAAATACTCCTAAATATTATTTATGTTATTCTATAATTTTTAGTATGCATATAATTTATCTCTAGTGACTCGTTAGTTATCAAAACTCGTTCTACGTGTTTTTGATAAATAGTAGATAATATACATATAATTCAATTTTATATTATTTAATTATTTTACTAAATTCAAACTTACAAGATTATTTTTACTAATATCCCTAACTTCGTTGTAAAATTTAGGTTAGATCGGACAATCTGCTTGATCACCTTAAATTCTATTAATTGAACCCCAAGTACCTGATTATGGGGCTTACACTAGCAGTTGTGCTATAACAAGACATCCGAGAAGGTAGCTTCAAGACTATTCGAGCTAAGCTCCCGAGCCGATCATAAGCACGCAACCCCAACTCAAGCTGACCACTTTATAATAGAATTAACTGGGCTTCGACTTGATCCAAATCAGGTCGGACCATTACTACAACCACTCTTCTCTTTTTCGACACCATGTACCATATTTTTGACATCCAACCATTGAGCAACACGTGTCTTCTCATATGACTTCTCAAAAGGATTCTTTACATTTTCATACTAAATATTCTTTATCTTTTTTACCCTTTTTAGTATGTATTATATAACCTAATTGTAAAAATACCCTTTTGTCTTTTCGTACATGTAAAGTAACTCTAGTGACTAAATATATAAAACCCCACTTACTTGTACACAAACAACCATCAATATCAGATTATCATTGAAGTTTCCTTTGAGCAACTTCAGTGTTCTCATTACCCTTCAAATCTTATATATTTCCTTTAGTAACTCTAGTGACTAAATATATAAAACCCCACTTACTTGTACACAAACAAGCATCAATATCAGATTATCATTGAAGTTTCCTTTGAGCAACTCTAGTGTTTTCATTACCCTTTAGCTCTTATATATTTCCTTTAGTAAGGAGTAGTGACAAGTGGCTCTTCAGTTCGAACTGGTGATCACATTCGATGAATTGTAGGCCGAGTAGAATTGAGTGGTGTATTATATCCATTCAGTAGTTGTTTGAGCTTTGCTAGCTTTTTCTTATTTGCTTTCGGTTCACTTCATTGTAATGCTTCTCCGTATGTCCTACTCCGGAGATGCATTAAAGTGAGTTAATTATAGATGTCTTGTATTAATCGAATCAAGATAATGACTATAATATCAGCTTTTATCCTATAATGATTTACACGACGGCATTATTATAACTTTGCCGTTTTGGGACATGATGCAAGCTTTTTGAAATCGTATAAATTACACAAAAAAAGTATGAGATTACCATTAAAGTATAACATTTTCCTCGTTTTGCTTTTAAAGAGCATAAGATGCCAAGAATACGAGAATTTTCTTTTGTTCTTCATCAATGTATGACATGACATTAAGTAGACATGTTATGAAATTTCTCAAGATCCATTAATAGAATCCATCTTCTACATCTAAAAGAGAAAATAACCATGAATTACAAAACAAAATATTTAAGGTGAAATTAGGTAATTATAAAAAAACAAAAACCTCCAATATTTAGCGTTATAATAGTTCCATCCCTTGTCTCTCTCGCTCTCTCTCTATTTACAAAAAATCCTTTTCTTCTTCTTCTTCATCTCTTCTTTGTAACTTCTCAAAGCATCAATCTCTCTATTCAAAACACACCTTTCCATAACCTCCTGAACATGTTATGCATTCATTGTCATCAACTGATGACTTGTACACAACCTCTACAGCACCAATTATTTCAGCAAGAGTAAAAATTGATTTCAAACACTAATAGCAAAGAATATTCATTGGAGAAGAAGCATGTGAGTAAAGAATAAGAATAAAAACAACAAATGTGACATAGAAGATTCACATGTCAAATAGAAACAATTATGACAAGCTGACAAAGTAAAGACAATTGGAATCGGTTTCAACGACCACCTTGTCAAATGTTATGAATAAAAAAACACCGGTACAATCCAATTCTTTCAGTAAAATTAAAATTGATTTGAAACATTAACTGCAAAGAATATTCACTAAGAATTTGAACTTTCTCCAATTCCATAATTGAACTTGCCTTAAGCAAAGTGACCCCATCCAAATTCACTTCTTCCATCTTATATTTCACATTATTTGAAGCCTAAATTGCAACAAACAAATTCGATAAAAAAAACTAACATAGTACCTCTGAGGGAAGCACTTCGATGTTGGGTGGTGGAGGAAGAGGTTGTATAGAATCCAAATAACTTAAATGTAAGCACTAATTAGAAGTCGTATTGTTATCTGACAAAAAGGGGGAAATTTAAAGATTAAGGTCATTATGAACCTTAAAAGAACTAATTATCACTAAGTTTAATTGGACTAAAAAGTATTATAGAGAGAGATTTTTACCTATTACAGGATGGATTGAGCAAAACTTGATTTTTCCAGGTTCCAAAGAATGGTAACGAACAAAATATTACAGAATAAAAAGTAGCTCTAGTCTACAGTCAGATGAACGAATGTCCAAGAGCTTGATGAGAGTTAGTTTGATTGCCCTAACTATAGCAAAATATTTTCGAGATGTTAATGAACAAGACGTACTTCTATTTATCGACAATATCTTCCGTTTCATCCAAGTAGGATTTGAAGTATTTGCCTTATTGGGTAGAATGCTTTCCCCTGTAGGTTATCAACCCGCCCTTAGTACCGAAATGGGATCCTTACAAGAAAGGATTACTTCTACTAAAGAGGGATCCATAACTTCTATTCAAGCAGTTTGTGTACTTGCAAACGATTTGACCAATCCTGTGCTTACTATGATATTTGCCCATTTAGACGCAACGATCATACTATCAAGAGGATTAGCTACTAAAGGTATCTATCCAGCAGTCAATCCTTTAGATTCAACGTCAACAAGCTCCAACCTCGAATCGTTGGTGAGGAACATGATGAAACTGTGTAAAGGGTAAAGCAAACTTTACAATGTTACAAAGAACTTTAGGACATTGTAGTTATCCTTGGGTTGGATGAATCATCCGAAGAGGATCGCTTAACCATAGTAGAAGTATTTACTGGCTCCCCGGGGAAATATGTTGGCCTAGTAGAAACAATTAGAGGGTTTAAATTGATCCTTTTCAGAGAATTAGATAGTCTTCCTGAATAAGCCTTTTATTTGGTAGGTAACATCGATGAAGCTACTGTGAAGGTTATAAACTTAGAAATGGAGAGTAAATTGCAGAAATGACCTTAAATCTTTATGTACTAACCCCTAATAGAATTGTCTAGGATTCCAAAGTGAAATAAAATCATTTTATCTACTAATAGTGGACAAATTGGCGTATTACCAAATCACACACCCATTGCCATAGCTATAAATATAGGTATATTGAGAATACGCCTTAACGACCAATGGTTAACAATGGCTCTAATGGGCGGTTTTGCTAGAATAGGCAATCATGAGATCATTATTTTAGTAAATGATGCAAAAAAAGGTAGTGACATTGATCCATAAGAAGCTGAAGAAACTCTTGAACTAACGGAAGCTTAAGGAAAGCTAACGGAAAGAGACAAACAGTCGAGGCAAATCTAGCTATCAAAAGAGCTAGGATACAAGTCAAAGCTCTTAAATATGATTTCATAACTAATTAATTTATAGAGTACGTACGAATAATCAAAGGGACTTCTATATAAATAGAGGTTCGGTTTCTACACCTTTTTTTTTTCTTCCGATTGAATATAATGAAAAAAAAAAAGCAACTGGATTCTCATGCAATGAAAAAATATTCAATTTTGAGGATGGAAAATCAATAAAAGAAGGGGGTTAGAAAGACTTATTAGATATTAGAGTCATGGTATTCAATAAGTTTTACCTACTATTGGATTTGAACCAATAACTCCTGCCATATGAAAGCAATACTTTAACTACCAAGTTAAGTAAGTCATTTATCATTACAAAGAGATATAAGAAGAACTCATCCCATTAATGGATTATAAATCCAATATTTTCTCTAAGCAATACCAATCAAAGAGATGTATGTTAAATTATGTACTATTTATCTTGACAAGAAATTATCTACATAATATGATATGTATAACAAACACAAGGGCTATAGCTTAGTTGGTAGAGCACCTCGTTTACACGTACGCCAATGTTTTTTAAAGGAGTTCATCACATCATATAATCAAAATAATTTTTCTTATTGAAAAATCGATGTCTTACTCCATAATGTTTAGGGAACAAAACAAAAGAACAGCAGCCTGATCTAATAAAGGGTTCTCAATCCGATTCGGGTACTCATTTAAGCTTCAAATAGAACCCCTTCTTAATTTGAGATATTGATAAGGTGAATACCTAGTTTATTCAATGCTAGAAATAACGAGTATAAGGACCTCAAAAAATTTAAGGTGTATGAAGTTTCATATTTGGTTTTTCAAGTAGGCGAGGCGATAGAGACTTCATTTAACTTACGTTAACTTGGCAAGAAGCAAACCTACATCAAGATAACCCTTCTTTGAAACACTTTGGTAATGCTCCAGAATCAAAATAAAAATAATGAATTAGAGCACATGGAGCCATCATTTTATTTTATTAGAAAAAAAAAAGAGATGGCAAACTAGTTGATATTTCTATCAACTAATGGAAGAGCCCAATGCAAAAAGAAAAAAAAAAAAAGGGATGTTAGGTCTTTGCAATAGTTCGAATCATTTTGATAATAATCAATTTGATTTATTTTACTAAGAAGGTCTATGGTTCGAGTCCGTATAGCACTGATATTAATACTAATACTAATATAAATTCTAAATAATATTAAATTATAATTAATATAGAAATAGTAATTAAATTATAAATAATTAAATTAGAAATAATATCTAACTATTATTAGATAAATATTAATAGAATATATCTAATTATATTCTATTCTTTCTTGTTTGTAACTGATTGCTTATAGGTACTTAATTTATCGAAAAAATTATTCTCACAAGTCTCTTCACAAGGGATCGCTCAGAGCATAATATAAAACTAAAAATAAAGGCACATTACACGAAACCCAATCGATATTTTTTTTTTTATCTAATCTCAGTTAGATAAAGAAAGCCTTTTTCTTCATTATCTTCGTAGGCAAATTTCATATTTCCATAATAAATGAATTTTTTCTTTTACTGTTCACAATCAAACGAAAAAGAATTAGTAATATTTCTTTTCTTTAGTATACCTATCTAATTCTAACTAGATAAATTTTGGAGTCAAAATTATGATATGAAAGTGGTTAAAGACTCTAACCTAACCTAATCTTAATTTACTTAATCAAATCTAATAATAAGTCATATAAATTTAACAATACCTTACTTTATTTTTTATTTGTAGACAAGCCAAAGTTTAAGTTTCAAAAAGGAAAACCTTTCCTAAGTTAAATTGTAAAGATTGTCAAATAGGCCTTTTTTCGAGTTCTAGGGATACTTTACTTAGCTTAGCAAAAAAAAAAAAAAAACAAGTATTTCTATATTTAATCAATAAAGTTCCTATATTTGTTCTTGTAGTCTAATAAAAAAAAAGAAAAAGAATATACTAAGACTCATAATACTCTAAATTTTGAGATCAAAATTTATAGCTAGTTTCCCGAATCTGACTACTTACTCTATTATAAATAACTAATAAAAAGAGACAAAAAAAAAAAAAGACAGTCTTTGTCTTTGAGTTTGAGGATTCTAGTCATAAATAGAAAAAAAAATCTAAAATAATAGAGACTCTATTAGATTAAATTGAATATAGAATATTAAAGCTAATATATAAAATAGAATAAATAGAAATAAATATGGATAATCAAAATAAATGGATTTCCATTTTGAATATTTCAAAATAAAAATAAATAAAATAAATTCTTTGAATTCCTTTTCTTTAGAAAAAGGAAAGTGAAAGGGAGAAAGTTTTATTTGTTTTCTCTATCTATAAGAGTGGTATATATTTATAACAACTCTATTTCTATAAAAAAAAAAAAAATAGAAGCTAAGTAAGTTAAAAAATAGAAGTAAGTTGAATAGAAATAGGATTACAATTGATAAATCTTGAAACGAGATATATACCACAACCAACAAACAAAACTAGATGGCTCAATGAAAATGTTATTTTAATTAACTAATTCTAGTTGTGGATGCCTTGACAATTAATTCCAATTGAATTGACAAATTGGGTAGATTTTTTTTTTTTCACACTACTACGTGTTTGTTTATGTTTCTACTGTACGAATATGATATTTTCTAAGCATTTCTAATAATATCAAGTGTTATTCCTATTTTGGCATTTCTAATTTCCAGAATTTTAGCCCCGATTAGCAAAGGACTAAAGAAACTTTCAAGTTATGAATTCGATATATCATTGGTTTTTGGAAACTGTAGGATAAAAGGGAAGGGCAACATGAGGAGAGAGGAAGAAAGGAGAATAAGATAAAATTCCAATTTTATCCTTTTAGTAATGAGTAATTTCTTTTACTATTTTTTACACATGTTTTCTCAAACTTATTTGTAATTTTATTAAATTGATCTACTCTGAAAAATTGGAGACGAATGAAGGCTATTCCTTTAATATATATATATATATATATATATATATGTAGAAGATGAACAAAGGGGTAAATTAAAAATAGAACCTCTTAATTCTTATGGTTGATAAATCTACAAATGGAAATATCTATCGAAGTTCTATTTTACAACTTTACCATTTGAATTAATAATAAGGAAATGATAAACATAAACAAAAAATAACATGTTTTTCACAAGAATGAGTAGGTGATCTTATTGTATAAGGTACCCACTCTATATGCTTAATCAAATAGGTTTTGAATGAGTATTATGGGCCAAAAGTTAGGTTTTAGGTATAAATTTTTTTGGAACCTAATTCCATGCAGTAAGGTAAGTGTACGGGATCTTCCTACAATGTATCTACCCTAAAAGGCTGAGACTTGTACTCTAACAGCACATTTGTTTCATGGGAATGGACTCGAAATGGAATCACAATTTTGATTTCATTCCTTTTTTCATGTTTAAAAGTACTTTTAGAATGTGTAATTATGATTCCTTTGAATTAGTGATTCAATCACGATTCTGAAATCATCGAGGAATTCAATTACGTCTTTTAGAGGAAAAAATTGTGATTAGATATCTCGCCCATTAATTATAAGTGATTAAAATCAATTTTTTGACTTTTAACATAATTATAACATCTAATTGTTAAGAATGTTTTTTTTATAAAGTCTACTACATATACATTATATTCCATTCCATTTTGTTTACATTTCTAACTATAAGAATGGATTATCATTTCATTTCATTTCATTCCATTCCGATCTATTCATATTTCATTCCATCCCAATCCATTTCCATTTCAATCCATTTATGTACCCTAAATGTGATACAAGGTTGAGTTAGGTGAAAAAACCAATCAAACTGTGAATCGAACCAGATGAAGATTGATTGTATTGATAGGGATTTTTCCTAAGACATGGACCAACCTAATGAACTAAAAGGAAGTACACCCGACTTGCTTAGTTGTATTTAGCTCCTTTTGCACCACATTTCCAACCTCCTAATAACCTAGCTCTTAAGAAGCCGTTAGCTTGGTTGGTTACTGAATTGAACACTTGCCTAAATGGATAGGAGTAGATCAAATCAAATGGATCAAATAAGCCTCAAGCAACTTAGAGGAACTATGTACAGCTCGCTAAGATTCGATCAACAGAAAGGAGTTCAAATTTAAACTAATGGTACGAATAGTTAGGCTTCTTAGAAGAATAACTGCCCATTAGCCACCACTATGCCTTACATAATCCTTATTATTAGGGAGTGGTATGAAATTCAAAAGTAAAGCACGTACATATTTTGGAGGCAATGGTTACTAAGCATGGGAGAATCTATAATTATAAATAAAGCACAGAGTACTATTGTAAGCTTCTTCTAGACACTCTAGCAGTACTTACTCTCTTTTTATCTTTCCTTTACTTCTATAATTATCTTATTTAGGCAATGAAGTGATTACGCTGGAGTCATCTCGACATTTCCCTTAGCTTAATTTTCTTTCTTTTGCAAAATTCATGTTTAACAAATGTTTGAAAATTTGACATAACCAATTTTCAATGTAAAAAACTTGGCATTGTTTGTTCTTTGAGACCTAATGTTAACCAAAACAAAATTGAGAGAAAATAATACTCTTGAGGGGAGTAATGCCCTTTGTAGGGCTCAAGAAGAAAGACCCCTTCAATAGCACACTTTAAAGGGACATCAAGTGGAAGTTCATGATCAACTTAGATGAGTATAGGATCAAAATGATGAAGTTTCTCACATTGTGCAGTTAGAAGCATTATGCACCACGTTTGCTAAAGAGCTTGAGGAAGTTTAAGCTTATGACAAGGAATTAAGGCAAAAACTCAACAAACGTGATGCTGCCTCTTCTTTCACTCCATCACTAGAGGTAGTAAGAGGAAGAATCGAACCAGTTTCTTGTGATAATGAATTATGACAATTATGTGGCGATGCTACTATGGAAAATGAAGTTGCCTAGAAGCAAGGACAAGAAACCTATGTGAACAAAGACTTTCAATAGACGCCGACGTAAGCTCATGCTGGAGGGTACACTCAAATGCATATAGAGGGGAAGATTGAGCATTTAGCTGCTTGTTTGCCTCCAAAAAGCAGTGGTAAATATGAGTTGACATGATTTGGAAGAATATATCAAGAAGTTGGCAATAAAAGGAACTTCCAAAAAGGAAGCAAATACGAGGGGTAGGAAATTAAGCTCATTTGTTCAAGGGATCGTGGATGAAGTCCTCCTACTAAGTGTCTTACTACCTCAATTCAACACTTATGATGGGAAAAAAGACCTATATGACCATTTAGATATGTTTTACACTTTAAAAGAATTATACAAGCTTTTTGACACAATTGCTTGTAAGGTGTTCCCTTTTACCTTGAGGAAATTAGTGAGAAATTGGTTCAATTCACTGAAAGCAGCGTCGATTTCTTTGTTTGACTAATTGGCATATGAGTATAAACAATAATTTCTAGCCAGCAAGCCTCTCGTAAGAGATTCCTCACTTCTAACATCGATCAGGTAGAAGTATAGGAAGATTAACAAAGACTATATACAGGTTTAACCAGTTGATGATAAAGAATACCAATTGTGACAAGAACGTAACATTGTACGCTATTTGCAGAGGTGTCGGGGAAGACTTAAACTTTTTCAAGTCTCTTACTAAGCATCCACCAACCTCCTTAGTTGATTTTACTAAGAGGGAGAAATAGTTTATACATTAGGAAGATTAGATGTAAGTGCAAAAAAGTTTATACGTTAGGATGATTGGATGTAAGCTCGAAGGGAGCTCGAGAAGAGGCTAGAAAAAGAGGGCAAGTCTATGAAAGATCGCATTGGAAAGAAATTTAACATGCAATATAGATTGAGCCAAGCTCCAAGAGATCGGAAAAGGCCTATTCCAACCTTTGCCTCATACATCCCCCCTGAACTAACTTATATCGGACATTTTAGTAGAAGCGTGCAATCAATGATTCTTGGCTTAGGCAAAAAAAATGAGGAACAATCCTACAACAAAAAATTCTAACAAATATTGTGACTTCCATGGAGATTACAATCACAACATGTAAGCCCTGCAATTAAGTGTTAAGGATCAATGCATAGAATTTAAGGCAAGTTGATAAGTTGTTCAATCAAGCCTAAATTTTACAACAAAACTAGGAATATTAGTAAAAGTGATCTCATAAGTTTGAATTTAGAAAAATGAATGATAAAACAATTAAATATTATAATATTGCATAATAAGCATATTATTAGTTATTTATTGGAAACATATAAAACGGGTTCTAATAACTAATGAATCGATAGAGATAAATTATATGTACACTAAAAATCATAAAATAACATAAATAATATTTAGGAGTATTTATTTGTACCATATATATATATATATTTACATATAGGTAAAAATACCTAAAATTATTTAAAATACCCAAAATAAGCTAGACAAACGCTAAATAATTAAGGAAAATTCATAAAAAATAAAAGAAAAATCAGGAAAAATATGAAAAGTGTGGAATTGTCCAAATCTTCATTGTGGCACGTTGGGAATAAAGAAGAAAAAAATTAGCTAATTAAATCAAGACAACCAAAAAGCAAAAAGGAGGAGAGATAAGGACACTTGTTAATTAAAAAATTTAAGGACACCCTAAACATCATTCTAAATTCAAAAAAAATTCTCATTTTCATCAATTAAGGAGCTAAAATAATTAGAGAGAGAACAGAAAGAGAGAAGCAAGGATTTTTACAAAATATTACAAAAATAGTGTGCAAGTAAGGTTTGTAAAGGGAACCCGTAACCAATGACCACTTAGAATTAAATGGCCACCAACACCACATCCTAAGACCACTACCAGGGCTTGCCAACAACCTTAAAGCCACTACAAGCGGTTAGAAGCTACCTAATCAAGTAAGTCTAATTTTATACTCGATTTTGTTTAATTTATGAAAAATATCAAATATATCTGGAAAATTATAAAATTTTGTATACTAAGCTATTTGTGTACGTAGATTTAGGAAAAAAATACCAGTTTGATGAAATTAGATCTTAAAACATACAATATTTAAGAAATCCTGAAACTTAAGCTTATTTTCGATTTAGATTCAAATGTTCTTAATAGTATAGTTTTGAGCTAAAAAATTTTGTGTAAACTATTTAAAGTGTGTAAAATGTTGCTATGAAGAGATTTTTAAATATTAATTTTTGTAAATTTTAGGCTTTAAAATTATACATAAAAGAGTGATTTTTGGGCTTATTTTGGTAATTTAATGATAAGTTGATAAAAATATTGGTTTAGCATGTAACTAAGTATCATGGGATGTAATTTGCTGATATAGTATGATATATGTGGTGTTTGAGTTCTTATATGTATGTATTATGTATATTATGTGATGAATACATATATAGGAATAATGGGTGAAATTGGAAATTAAATGAGTAGAAAAATATTAGGTTAAAATTGATAATAATAATAATAATAATAATAATAATAATAATAATAATAATAATAATAATAATAATAATAATAATATGATATAAATCTGATATGAAATATAAATTTAGGCAATTATATAAAAAATGTAGGTTATTCTCACATCAGAAGCAAATTCAATAGTTAAATTAAAAATAGTGTAAACCGCGTAGACCGGAATATTGGTTAAGAGCCAAATAGAGGATTTAGGATATTTAAATATAATTAAATGAATTTTCACATAATTGGCTTAGAAGAAATACTTAGCATTTACGAGCAAAAAATTGAAACCAAAAGTTGAATTAGAAGCTAATTTAGAAATCGAGTTAAAAATTGAATCAGAAACTAGTATAAGATTAGTTTGATTATAAGTAATATAAAACTTAGATAACTGGGTATAATTATGATTTAAAAGATTGTATGTAATAAGGGTATTTATATTATAGGGACAAGTGGTGACATATTGATTTTGCAGCAAGTCGAGTGATCAAATTGAGAATTTCAAGTAAGTTGGGTTCAATACATCGCTGTATTTTAGAGTATTATATTAAAGTACTTAGAGGTTTAGGATTGTGTTGTTTCTGTTTGTAGGTAAATGTTTGTATGGATGCTTATATGTCTCTAGTTATAGAAGTATATCCCGATGCCTTGACTTATTGAATTGCTTGAGATTTTTTTATTACCTTAAATCGAATTTAACCATATTTGACCTAATACTTTAATTAGATATGCAATGCATCCCTTTAGGGAATGATTAGGATTTTTCGACCAAATACTGACACTTTTGAAAGAGATAATGCTGCATAGCATAATGGTCTTTTCTTTATCCTTAGCCAAAATAAGTGATAGAAGAGGAGATCGTAGTAAAGATAAGGGCAATGATTTAAAGGATAATCATGGGAGGAGTGGTGCCTCCGTTGCATAAACTTGAGTTTGGTCATGAGTTGTTGCATAAACATTAAAACTTGTGAACCTGAATTAGAGTGGGTGCAATTACCCTAATTTCACAACGGACTGAACCACGCTGTACAATGGAATTTACAAGTTGTATTGCATTTAAATAATTGTTCAAATACCTTGTTTGTGTTTGATATGCATTCTTAAGTCTCCATCCTGATTTACTAAGTTGTTGGTTGCTTATAGCTTTATAAATTTTCTTTCAAGTGACAATCCCAATGCTACGTTATAGCCATCTAGAGGTTAGTTTTTTTTTGAAGAATTTAGGGGAGTGGGGATCAATCTGGTTGATCAATCGAGTCTTTTAGAGTTTTTCTATTAACTCTTAGGTTTATGGGATGATCATGTAATATTTTATTTACCAAACTACTATGGTGTATAAATATTTCCTAAGATTATGAGACAATATAGGTATATCTATGTAAATATGACCTAAAATTTCTAGTTTTTATGTAATTTTATCATTAATCTTAAATGAGTTGTTTACTTCAAAGTAAGGAGTCATGAACGTCTTATGTAAATCGTATCTACAATAGTGGTTATGAAGTCAGTTACTATCATAGGCTAGTTTACAAAGTAAGACTATTGCAACTCCATCGCCTTAGGGCATAACAGTTCTTAATTTATATTAGAGCTAAGTTCTAATGAACTCACTTTAAAGCATCATAATTTAAAAGAAGTAGATATCATAGGAACACGGTAAGAGTAGATAGTATTAAGTGATGGGTAAAAGATTGTATTGAGCATACTAAAGTAGAAGTAAGTACAATGTTTACTGTATTGAATGTTAACTGCTCTTAAGTTTAATTATAAGGTAATAAGGGTGAGTTGATAGTTAGTTGGGTATGGTTTAGTTAGAATAGAAAAGAGTCCCTTATTGATTATAAGGTTAAGATGCAATGGCTTTTATTAGAGATAGCCGTTTGGAATTTATTCAAGACTATTGATGAGATCATTGATAAATTCCATGATAGAATGTATTATAGTTAGCAAGATTAATGGGCATTGATGGAGATGAATCTAAGGCCCCAATATAATAGATATACTGCAATAGCAGCTTTTCAGTAGAGATGGTTGGACAAAGAAGGGATTATATCTTTGATGATGCTTGTGAGATACCTTCCGATTAGACTAGAAGAAGGAAGACCTTACTTAGCTAGCATTATACATATTCTTGCTGATGCATTACACATTCCTAGGTATTATCCATTAGGGATTATTTATTGGTTTCCTTATATTTTTAAACCAATCGAAGAAGGTATAGAGATACCTTTAGAACTAAAATGAATCTAACCCAGAGCCTATGATGCTAAGGCCACTATAAGAAAAACCATGACTTGTAGACCCGTGAGAGGTAGCTCATTTAAATACGTAAAGTAGTCACTAAGAGAATGACGCTAATAATGAAGAGGATCTAAGGTAAAAGGATCTTAAGGAGGAAGAACCTGAAGAGAAAGAACCTGAAAAGGAGGAACAAGGGATAGATAGTGAGAATGAATCCAGTGCAAATATTCATGCTATCGTTCTTGATCTTATTGAAGCCAATTAGGGGCGAAAATCTTTATTTATATTTGTCTATAAGTGATTGAGCTCTTTCTTTCGTGATCGTGCGAGCAGAAGAACTAATGCATATGCTAATTTATTATTTTGATCATGTTCTGTAAGGACTCAAGTTACATTATTCAAAGTTAGAGAAGTTTGTTCTAGCCATTATTATAGCTGCAAGGAAGCTTCGACCTTACTTCAAATCTCACCAGATCATGGCCTAACCGATCAACCTTTGAAACAAGCTCTGTAAAGGCATGACACCTCAGGGTGGATGGTAAAGTATGCTTTAGAGCTTAGTGCTCTAGGGATTCAATAGCAACCTAAAGAGGCATATAAAGCTCAAATGTTAGTCTACTTTATAGTTGAGTTTACCAGGAGTGAAGGATCCGTTATGTAGAGCAAATAGCCAACTTAGATGTTGTATGTTGATGGATCATCAACATGTGAAGGAAGTGGAGCAGCCCTGTTGAGCCTGTTTTTTCCTCCCAATTCTTTTTAAGTTAGGCTTCTTTAAATCGACTAGTATTAAACCCTACCCATTTAATATTAACCCTCAATTAGAGTTTAAAGAAAACGAGTTTTTATTTTTGAAAGTATATAAGAGTCGCCACCCAACCGAAGTCGGGAAAAATGTTAAGTTATAACTAATTAGGTAGATTGGTTATAACTTAGCAACTGATTCTAACGAGTAAACTAATTTTACAAAACGGTTTTTTATAACGAGAGATTTAGATCCAAGGGCTATTCTATTAAACCCTAAACGGGCACCACTTTTTAACTTTCCAATTTTAAATTTACTTTTCAATAATGCCCTTTTTCAATTTCTAAATAGCTAATCATATTACATGTGACTAATTTAATTAATTTACATAAATATCTACAAAAATGGGAAAAAAATAAAACTTTCCATATTTTAAGTTACCTCGTATTTATGTACGAGTGTCTACGTACCTACTATTTGAGATTAGACTTTCGTAATTTGTTCCTAAAAAAACATTAGTAGGTGATTTGACTTTAATTTTTGAAAGAAGATCATGTTTACATTATTTACTCATTTCGAGTTAATTTAAAGACAATTTCCTAGATGGTCCGAAATTGATGCTTATTTTTGAAAACTCTAAAGTGCTCTAGTTGGAAAGGGTCAATTTATTTTAATTTATTTTTGAAAAAACTGATTTTTTAAGTGATATGGTAACTTTATTATTTTTATCATTATTTTATTTTTATTATTTATTTATTTACTTTATACTTTTATTTTTAGTTCTTTAGTTAAAACACGAAAATAAAAAATAAAACTAAACTAAATACTTCTTCCCTTTTTTTTCTTTTCTTTTGTTTCTCGTTTTTCAGTTTTTCATTTTTTTGGTTTTTCTCTTTTTTTTTTCCTTTTTATATTTATTTCTACAATTACAAATTACAATATTAAATAACAAGAAATAAATAAATAAATAAAATAAGACAACGTAAAAGAAAATGAGCTGAAATAAACAAGGCCGGAATAGGAGCTTGCAAGCGTATAAGTTGAATTAGGGGCTTCGGATCGGGTTTGGATCGGGTTGGGTTTGTTTGGTTTGAACTTGGTTCGAATATGAGTTGTATCCAGTGATTAGAGCGGCACGTCGAAGGCCATTCCAAGCCATATTTTGAGCGGGTGAAGGTGATTTTATGGGTTTCTTATTGGACTTAGTGGGTCTAGGAATGGTGTCGTAGCCTAATTCGGCCTTCAATAGTGGCAGGTGAAGAATAATCAGCAACGGTGATGGGTAGTGCTCATGCATGGGGGTGGAGAGTGTATCATGCGTGTATGCCATGTTGTTGGTCATGGTGCTGATTCGAGGATGTGCAACTGAGGAGGTGAAGGTGCTCAGTGGTTAAAGGATGAGGGTGGTTGTATGCAATAATGTTCGGACAAAGAGAGAAGGAGGGAGTGGTTTGAGAGAGTCGAGAGAATGGAGTTGGTTTGTACTGTGTTCGAGTTAAGGTCACATGAGAGTGTTTGGTTGTGGGTTGTTCTATGGCAATGTGTATAAGCGTGGTGGAGAGAGAGTCAGTGGGTAAGGGGAGAGAGTGCGAGGTCGTGCGGTGATTAGGATGGGTCATTTGAGGCGGCTGTGTTTGTGTATGTGATGTTGTGTGACAGTGGGTTGTATGAGGAGCGATCATGCAGAGAGAGAGACTCGAGAGGGTAGCTGTGTGTAGATGGTTTAGGGTTTGGAGTAGGTAGTAGGTTGATGGCTAGAGCTTTAAAGGTGGTTAGTGATGCGTGTGTCACGGGCGGATTTCGTCGCTCGACCCCGTGCGGTACGTAGCGCTCCTGACTTCACTAACGAAGGCTAAGTCAGCCTGTAATATACTCACAATGTTAGAGAGAGAAAGTAGAGAGAGAAACTCTGCTAGTATACTGTATTCACTCAAATAACTTGCGTGTTACATCTAAGGGGAATACCCCTATATATACAGAAAGCCTTTATAATCTAATGGTTAAGATCAATTCGATCTAATGGTTACAGTTGATTCCCAACTACTACCTTCACCTACCTCCACCTACTACTATACAAGATTCTGGACTTCTCTGGAACCTTCTAGAGCTTTTCATCATCTAGAAGCTTTTAGTGGGCTTGGGCTTTCGTCTTTGGGTTTTAGGAACCTCCTAAGAATGGCCCATTTCGGGAGGTCCGTAACATTCTCCCCCGCTCAATCCGGTGACGCATTCATCGTTCCTTCATCGTGGAATTGTCGAATCTTGTTTTTAAATTGCCACAGTACTTCGGCTGGTGCCTACTGGCCTCACTCTTTAGTCTTCCCTTCCATCTTACCATATACTCATGTCTGAGAGTTTGTCCACGTCTCTTCATATGTCTATCAGCTATGATCCCTTCCACTTCCTTATCAAATGAATCCTGTACTCCTATTGGGGCCCTTTGTGATATAGCTCTTATAGGGTCTTCCTCACCTTTGTGGAATGGTTTTAGCATGCTCATATGGAAAACCGGGTGGAATTTCAGTTTGGATGGAAGTTCCAACTTGTAAGATACTCGCCCCACTCGTTTCACAATTGAGAATGGGCCCTCGTAGCAACTCATTAGACCTTTATGTAATTGTCCCTTCGTACGTTGTATCAAATGTAGCTTAACAAGCACTTGGTCACCTACTTGATATTCCATCGGCCTCCCCTTCTTATCTGCCATCTTCTTCATTCTCTTGATAGCTCAGCCTAAGTATGTCCGAGCTAAGTCGTGATTTTCCCACAATTCCCTTACAAATTTATATGCGGGAGGGCTGGACTCCGTATATCCTATTGCCACTGTATGAGGAGTTAAGGGTTGCCTTCCCAGGATGCTCTCTAAAGGATTCTGTCTGATGAACTCATTCTTCTGTAGATTGAAAGAGAGCTGTATGACATCCAACAACTTAGACCGGCCCCAATGACTTGTACTTACAAGGTGTCTCCAAACTTGAAGGAAATGTACTACAACTGTCTTTTCCTTCTCATCTCCTGGGTATCGGCTCTCTGTATCGTTCAACGTTCGGTTCTCAAAGGCTATTGGATGGTTTTCCTGCATCAAAACCTCACCAATAGCATAATCACCATCATCCATGCATACTTTAGATACTTCACCAAAATTAGAGGGCGTAAGAACTTGTTCTTTAATGACTGCTTCCTTCAGGGTATCAAAGGCCTTCTGTCGATCTTCCTTCCATACCCATAAGACATCTTTCTTGAGTAAATCTGTTAAGGAGGTAGCTATTCGAGAGTATCCACATATGAAATTTTTGTAATAACTTACTAAGCCAAGAAATGACTTCAATTCGGTGGGCTTAGTAGGTTCTTTCCATTCTCGAATGGCCTGTATCTTCTCTTCGTCCATTTTGATCTTCCCCTTTCCTACTACATGCCTTAAAAGGGTTACTTCTTTCTTTACAAAGGCACATTTCTCCAGCTTTACATATGATTCGTTTTCCCTTAAGGCTAAGCAGTTTGTATAAAGATGCTCTCGGTGCTTTTCCATAGGCTTGCTATAATTCATGATGTCATCTAAGTAAACCACAACAAAATGATCCAAGAATGGTGCTAATACCCTATTCATCAGACTACAAAAAGTAGCTGGGGTGTTTATGAGCCCCAATGGCATACCAAGAACCTTAGATGCACCATACCTTGTAACGTAAGTGTTTTTAGACTCATCTCCATATCTCAGTCGTAGCTCCAATTTTGAAAAGTATCTTGCCTCTCCCCTTCGATCGAATAAGTCTGATACCAAAGGAATAGAGTACTTATTCTTCTTAGTGACCTTATCCAAGGCCCTATAGTCAATACACACCTGGAGGGGCTTATCGTGTTTCTTCCGAAAGAGAACTGAAACTCCAAAAGGTGAATTTGACGGTTGGATGAATCCAGCTTCCAACAACTCCTTCAATTGTCGCCTCAATTCTTCTAATTCTTTTGGGAGCATACGATAAGGAACAGTAGCAAGGGCCTTTGTACCTGGTTTTAGCTCAATCGCATGATCCACTTCCCTTCTTTGTGATAGCTTCTTTGGCAACTCTTTCGGCATGATGTCTTTGAATTCTTCTAGCAACTCCCTCACTCGATGTGGAATTACCTCTTGATCCCCTGTCTCTTCTTCCCCTTTTAAGCCCTTCGCTAGTCGCATAACGGAAAGGAATTTTGTGGCTTGACCAGCTTTCCTTGTAACGGGCACTACATATTAAGAGTTGGTCTCGAGAATACATATACAGTCTACACGAGGAACAATAAGTGCATCTATACGATCTAAGAATTCCATCCCAATCACAAATTCGAAGTCATCCATAGGTACTACTTCGATGGTTTCTTTCCCTTTCCACCCTCCCATATGGAGCTCTATCTCCCTGGCGACTCCAGTAGTAAGGACTTCCTTTGAGTTTACCGTCTTGAGCCATGTCTTGGTTTTCTCCACCTCTATTCCAATCTTACTTGCTGCTACATCGGAGATGAACGGATGAGATGCCCCTGTATCAATAAGGGCATTTAACTTCCTGCCAGCAACTATTACCTCAGTGTACATCAACCCCTTTCGCTTCTCCTGCATTTTCATAGCACTAAGTAGTCGTACCGAACCCAGTTTGGCCTCATCCTCTTCACTGGAGCTTTCATCTGCCATAATTGCTGCCAACTGATCTTTCTTTGGGCATTCCCTAGCATAATGGGGCCCATTGCAAAAATAGCACTTCAATTCTCGAGGCTTCTATCGTTCCTCATCTTTTCTTTCACGAGTCTTTCCCCTATCATTATTCCTCTCTTCCATCTTAGGCTTCCCTCTTAAGGAACTCCCATTCCTTTCCTTCTCAACTCCCCCCTTCCACCTTCCTATTGGGATCTTATGCTTTGTCTTCTTGAACTTCATTAAGCCTTCAGCAACTGCTATGGCCTTAGAGATGTCTTCTATTTCCCTTCGATTTAGCTCTAAATTTGCCCAAGGTTCCAGACCATCTAAAAACATCACTAGAGCGTCATCCTGGTTAAGGTTTGGGATCTTCAACATTAGTTCTGAGAATTCCTTCACATATTGCTTGATGTCACCCTTATGAGTTAGGTGACGCAACTTCACCTTCGCTTCTTTAGCAGCATTTTGGGGAGAGAACTGCCCCTTGATCTCATGTACAAAGCTAGCCCAAGTATTGATTTCATTTGCTTTCCTACGCCACCATACCATAGTAGAATCTTTCAAATACATAGCAGCAGTACGTACCTTTTCGAGGTCATCCAAGATTCTTACAGCATTGAAATATTATTCTATTCCCCAAAGGAAGTTGTCTACCTCTCGGGCGGATCATATCCCATTGAAAGGGTCAGGCTTGGGGACATCGATCCTATGAGCAGACTGGATGGTCACTCCACTTACCATTACCGCCCGACATGCTGCTAGTTGGTTCTTAAGTTCTTCAATCTCCTGGCGCATGGCCGCCATTATAGCATCCATCTTGGCTTCATAACCTTCCTCCTTAGTTTCCAAAGCAATGACTCGAGCTTGGAGTACTTCATTCTTTCCCTCAATCGTCTCATCACGCTGCTTCAGCTCATCAATGGCTTGATTCAATGCTCCTTGCAACTTGCCTTGAAGTTCTTCCTCCATCTCTTCAAGGTTGCCTTGTGATTCATCGAATTATTCCTTCGCTTCAGCAATGCTCAACTCCGCTCTGTCCATCCTATTAAGGAGGGAGTTCAGCAAGTCTCGGGACCTAGTCCTTTGCCTGGTAACACGGCGATCATCATGGTCAACCAACTCATCGACCATTGAAGTGTTATTATCTCCTCCGGATGACATTTTCTCTTCAAGCAGCTTCTTTTTCAGGCTCTGATACCACTTGTCATGGGCGGATTCCGTCACTCGACCCCGTGCGGTACTTAGCTCTCCTGACCTTACTAAGGAAGGCTAAGTCAGCCTGTAATACACTCACAATGTTAGAGAGAGAAAGTAGAGAGAGAAACTCTGTTAGTATACTGTATTCACTCAAATAACTTGTGTGTTACATCTAAGGGGAATACCCCTATATATACAGAAAGCCTTTATAATCTAATGGTTAAGATCAATTCGATCTAATGGTTACAGTTGATTCCCAACTACTACCTTCACCTACCTCCACCTACTACTATACAAGATTCTGGACTTCTCTGGAACCTTCTAGAGCTTTTCATCATCTAGAAGCTTTTAGTGGGCTTGGGCTTTCGTCTTTGGGTTTTAGGAACCTCCTAAAAATGGCCCATTTCGGGAGGTCCGTAACACGTGAGAGTAGGTTGGTTGAAAGAGAAAGAGATAGTAGAGAGAGAGAGAGAGAACTGAGAGAGAGAGGTCCCTGTACATGTGTGTGTATTCTTTTTTTTTTTTTTTAAATTGGACCCCTACTCTCCTTACGTGTGTGTATGTATGTAAATTCAAAATGAATTTCCTCCCCTTGTATCTGTATTTATCCTTTTTTTAATTGTTTATTTGTTTTTAAAATGAGAAAGTGAAGGGAATAAAAGGACAGGGGAGAAGAAAATGAGGGGAATGAATATTGGTTATCAAGGCCAATTGTAGCGTACCACGTGTCACGATCAGATACGTAGCCTAATGAGACCTTGACTTGTGGTAATATTTGGAGTATAGGAAAAAAATAAAAGGCACTCTCTACCTTTGATGAGAATCAAACCCTTGATCTCCAAGTTAATCCTAAATGCAATGTCTATAAGCTTATCTGTAAGGCCGTTGGCCTATATCTTATACATATATGCAATATTGCACATATGAACTAGGTTAATTTGGGCTAGATTCAAATCTAAACTTAAGTTTAACGATCTTTTATTTAAATTAAAAATCTATTTTATTTAAACTACTTAAAAAAATTTTATTATTTTCTAAATCCCCTATTTTTTCAATTTTTTTGTAACTTTTCAAATTTTTGTATATTTTTTTCTAAATTTTTCCATTTTTTTTTTCTAAATTTCTTTTTTTTTTGCTTCCTATTTTCCTATTTTTTTGTATTTTCATGAATTTCATATTTTTAGGTTTTCTTATTTTTCTATTTTTTGTATTTTTTTCAAAAATCTCTTATTTTTTGGGTTTTCTTTAATTTTTTATTTATTTTTAAATATTTTTCCTAATTTAGAACCCTTTAACTTACTTTGAAAAATAAAAAGAGAGGCAAAAATGAGGTATCTACAAACTCCACTTGAATTTCTTATGCTTTAAAATTAAAGTTCCTAGCTAGAAATAATGAGTCGAAATATGAACCCCTCTTGGCAAAGATGGAGTTAGCTAAGGAAGTTGGAGCTAAGCGCTTAGATATCTATTTTGATTCCAAGCTAATTATTAATCAAGTTAAATGAGACATTATGGCAAAGGATGAGAACATGATTAAATACTTACAGTTGGTTAAGGAGCTTGGAGCTGGCTTTGAAGCTTGGCAATTAGTAAAAATTCTTATAAAGGAGAATTATGTTGTGGATAAGTTGTCCAAGTTAGCTTCCTAAAAGTTGTTGAGTTCGAAAGAAAGGATTATAGAATATGTACCAGAAAAGAGTATGGAAAGGCAGCCTGCGGCATGTTTGGGCACATAAGAAAAGAAGATTGAATACTGTTGGATAGATCTCATTCTTAACTATCTGAAAAACAAAGTCTTGCCTTAAGGAAGTATAGAGGCTTAAAGGCTCATTTACAAGACCGCCAATTTTACAATTATTGATGAGAAGCTATATGGGGAGAGGGATGAGCATGGCCTATTTGAGATGTTTGTGATTAAGGGTGGCCGCGGTTTAGTTGGTATGATTTGCGCCCCTACTGAACTAAACCTAAAATTAACTATTTGTTTTTTTTTTAATTCAAACATAACCATATGGTTTGATTCGTAAATTTTTCAAACTTAAAATTAAATGGTTCGGTATGGTTTGATTCACAATTCAAACTATTTTTTTTTTTAATTTCACTTTATGATAACATCTTAAATTAAATTTCATAAGAAGAGACGCCCATGCATAATTGCATATAAATAAGTGTAGTTTTAGCTTAGACATATTTTCTTCTTAAAATGAAAGAAAGAAAAAAGCATTTTGAAATACATTGCATTAATAAAATATTAGAAGTTTAGAACTAGTAGAACCTTTTTTTTTTCGTCGACTTGTTAATTATTGATATAATTCTTTTATAAAGAATGAGGCACTTGTCAATTATTGAAACCTAGATTAATTCAAATTCATAATATGTTATTGTTCCAAGATAAGCATATTTCTAAAATAACCTTCTATTGTTGTCATCATCATTACAAAATTTCTATTGTTGTAATCATCATTATATCATTGCAAATTTCTAAAATAACTTTCTATTGTTGTCAAGATTTGCATTAAACTAAGGGTTCCAACTACTTCTCAAAGGTAAAAAAAAAAAAAAAAAGTGGACTGTAATGATAATGAAACTACCTTTGCAATTAATCAAAACAAATCAGATATCCTCTACGGGTTTCAACTAATTCTCATGTATAATTTGGTTTTAAAAGAGAAAAAAAAAAGGAAAGCAAATGGTGCGATTTGGTTCGCTACATCAAAACGAACTGTGAACTACATTAAAAATCGAATTGTATTTTAAGGAATTGATATTTTTTGTTTGGTTTATGATTCACCTTTTTCCACCTACCCCTATTTGTAACCATTTAAGGCAAAGCAGGTCCTTTTCGACTTACATGTTGGAGTATGCAGTAATCGTATTAAGGCTGGAGCTTTATATGTGAGAGCTTTGTGGCTTGGTTATTGGTGGCCTACAATGAAATAGGACTATTTCCTATTTGGTCAAAACTTTCGATCATTGTTAGAGGAATGCTCCAATTAAATGAGCTATAAGTACGTATTTGGTTTCACTCGTTAGGCCTCGGCCTTTCACTTAGTAGGAGTTAGATATCTTAGGTCCATTCTTGAATACCACCAAACAAAGACAATACATCATTGCTGTAGTGGATTATTTCATAAAATGGGTTGAAGCAAAGGCAATAGCGAGCATTTTAAAGTAGAGTATAAAAGCTTTCATGGTTAGTAATATTCTAACTAGGTTTATGATTATGCTATTATTATGGATAATGGCTCATAATTTGACAATGACAAGTTTAGAGAGCTTTGTGAAACTTAGCAAATTAGATTATGCTATACATTAGTTGCACATGCTAAGAGTAATGGATAGTTAGATGCTGTAAATAAAGCCATTCTTCAAAGTTTGAAGAAGAGGGTAAATTGAGTTGGTAGTTGTAGATACCTCATTTATGCCACCCTTATGATTCTTTTTTATTGGGCTAGGTTACAAAAAAAATTAAAGATTAAAAAAAAGGAAAACTTAAAAAAAGGAAAATAAAATAGAAAACAATAATAATAAAAGTATCAAGTCGAGTTGAGTCGTTTCAGGTTAGATCAAACAATGGCTAAAAATGTTCATTTAATTTAATAAATTCTGAGTCTTTAAATAATTAGGCTACATGAAAAGAAAAATGTTTAGTCTAATATAAAGTGGATTTTTATCTAATTTATATTAGGCTAAACAAACTTAAAATTTATTAAATAGGTTAGCGTATATTTTAAGCTAAATTAAGATGAATTGAATCAAGCCTAAGATAGAAAGCCCAAAAAGTATAGGGTTTCTAGAAACTAGATTAAATCTTTAATGAATTTAATAAGTATAAAATGGGTATTATTATATCTCATGAATATTGGATTTGTTAAGATTAAATCTTCATCCAAAAAGATCTAAACATATTCAATTTTATGGCCTATAAATAGTAGACATTACGCTGTAAAAAATATACGTTTCACAATTGCACAAAATTCCTAAACTCTACACAGCAATACTCTTCGTCCGTAGTCTACTATTCATGTTTGTCCTCACTACACTATCCAATTACTATATGTCCATACCCACTGCAGCAGCCGTATAATCTATTGCTAGTGCACACACAAAAGCATCTCACGTCTAACACACAACATAGCCTGCATACACTAACCTCATTACTTACATTCACTCACGTTAGCACTCTACCGTCCATTGTCCAGCAGCCTTCACACATTCCATTCACTACACAGGCAGACACGATGCATGGTCATAACATGCCCCACACACACCCATGTATGGGTACATCACAACACTCATACATATCCTGCACTGTCACATCACAACATATATGTATGTGTCGAGCCTTATTTCATTTTCCTTAATTTATTTTATAATAAGTCAAGCCCGCTTAATATAAAATACTTAACATTAAATTAAGGAAACATTTTTCTTTTGAAAAATGTTTTAAAAAATATTTAGAATAATTGGAGTCATCAACCAGTTAAACTAGTAAAAAAATGGGAAAACCTTAATTTAGCCATAAGTCTGCAAATATTCTAAAAATAATAAAAAAAAATTATATGGTTGCTTAAAAAATGCCTATGTACCCACTTATTAGGATTAAACCAATGTAGTTCTTTTTTTTTGAAAAAATTTAATGGATAGATCTTTTTAAAAGAAATCAAGTTAGATTTATGTTAATTATGAAATTATTATTTAAAAAAATTGAAAAAATTTAATGTCATGAATCTATTTTAAAAAACCTTAACTAACTAAATTTTTTGAAAACTCTAATTAAGATTTTTTATTTTTTATTTTTAAATCTACATGTCAAAAATTGATTTTTTTAAACCTTGAATGCAAGATGTACTAAGATATATATCTTAAATCTGTATCTTCTCTGAAGATACAAATTTCAGAGAAAAGATATACAACAATTCAAAAAATACATATCTTAGATATGTATCTTCTCCGACGATATAGATCTCGAAGAAAAAATATATAACCTTTAAAAAAATGCAATTTTTGATACATATCTTAGATACGTATCTTTTTCGAAGATACGAATCTCAGAAAAAAAGTATACAACTTTTCAAAAAAATGGGATTTTTGATATGTATCTTTTCCGAAGATATGGATCTTAAAGAAAAAATATATAATTTTAAAAAAATGCAATTTTTGATAAATATTTAGATATATATCTTTTCTAAAGATATGGATCTCGGAGAAAAAATATGCAACTTTTCAAAAAAATGTAATTTAGCTATAATTTATCAAAAAATTACAAATTATCTAAAAAAATTGCAAAATGGCATGACAATTATTAAAAAACATAAAAAAAACTGCATTAAAAAATAGTTACTAAAATAATTAATTGACTAAAATTACAAAATAAACAATAAAATAAAATAAATTTTTATTAACTAAACGAGTTGAATCGTATATGATCGGATATGTGTATGTAACATGTATAGACGTGATTGTCGTACGGCATCGTGTTGAAATTTGGATGTGTATGTGTGTGTGTGTTTATTCTGATCATGTGCGTGTTTTTACCATGATTGTGTATGTGTTTTTAACCAGTGAAGGACATGCGTGTGTGACCAGGACGTGATGTGTGAGTGATTGTGAGGGTCAGGATGTATTGGGGGAATTGTTAAGAGTGTTAAGTGCTGATTTGGTGTGAGAGAAATTATGAAGATGAAAAACTGTGTGACTTCAGGATTAGTGTGTGAGTTTGAAAATGTCTTGTTTACAGCTTACGATCCACTATTTATAAGCCATAAATTTAGATCTTTTTTATTATATACTTAATCTTAGCAAATCTAAGATACAATGGATATGATAATACTCGATTTGATTTATTATATTCATCAAAGATTCAACTCAGCTTCTAGAAACCTTTATTTATTTGGGCTTTCTTTCTTTGGCCCAATTCAGTTCATTTCACTTTAGCCTAAATTACACGCTAGCCTATTTAGTAATTCTTAAGTCTATTTAGCCTAATATAAATTAGATAAAAAAATCCTCTTTATATTGGACTGTATTAAAAATATTTTTTTAATAAAGCCCGATTCTTTAACGACTTAGAATTTATAAAATTGATTATACATTTCCGTTGTCTGATCCGACCTTAAATAACTCGACTTGATTCGACTCTACTTAACATTTTTTTTCAATAGTCTTTTTATTTATTTATTTATTATAATTCTTTTTTCTATTTTTTCAATTCAATTTTTTCATTTTTTAAATTTTTTTTATAAACCTGGTTCAAAAGTAAAAATAGATTGAAAATAAAGAGTGGCAAAAATGTGGTGTCTACAGTTACCTCTCTTTGTAGTAAAGTTTGTAAAAAATTTGCTATAAAGACAAAAAAAGATATACTCATTTTTGCTCGATCCTCGCTTAAATTGGCAGGGTAAGGATTTTAATTGTCAAACAAATTAGGTCCCAACTTAAAAGGTCATATATCCTTAAGAGGATAGATCTCTTTAAGAATCTTTTGCTCAAAATGATAGATCTTTAGAAGGCAAGATAAGATAATGTTCTATTAAATATAAAATAAGATGGCGCTCTCATGATTAGGCAATCTTTTAAATGATTGGATGGTGCTTTACTGAGTAAGCAATCCAACTAATGATGGCACTCCATCAAGCAAGTGATCTAAAAAGGAATAAGACAGCACTCCTTTGAGCAAGTGATTAAACTAAGGATGGGATAGGACAATACTCCTTTGAGCAAGCAATCCTAAGAAGGATTAGATAGGACAGTACTGCTATGAGCAAGCAATCTAAAAAGGAATAAGACAACACTCTTTTGAGCAAGCGATCTTAGAAAGGACTAGATAGTGCTCTATTGAGCAAGTGACCTAAAAAGGAATAAGATAGCGCTCTTTTGAGCAAGTGATACTAGAAAAGGATTGAATAGTGCTCTACTAAGCAAGTGATCCAACAAAAGATAGGACAATACTCTTTTGAGCAGGCGATCTGAGAAATCATTAGATAGTACTCCATTAAGCAAGCAATCCAACAAGGAATAGAATATCGTTTCTTTAAGCAAGCAATCCTATAAAGGGTTGGATAGCGCTCTATTGAGCAAGTGATCTAAGATTACTATACTAAATGGACATTACACTAAAGGGCAAGTGATCTATAAATTTCAAGAACTTTGATGAGTTTTGACAAAATGATTTGAGACTTGAGTTTGAGGAATTTTGATGATTCTTTGAAAATTTGACTTTTCTTTTTAAGAAATCTCTCTTGATAAAAAGGTTTTGTTTCTCTTTTGAAAACATTTTTCCTTTTGCATCTTTTGTTTTTTCAAGGAATTAAAAAAAAAAACACTCTTTGATGGAAAATTGTGTTACTAACAAGGAAGAAAGTCTTGAAAACCTTAAAGATCACAAATAAGGGGTTGGCTTGCCCCTTGTCCATTGATTAATTATCCTTTCAGTCTTTTTTCCTGAAGCATAATTCATGATTCTTGCAATCCTTCGAAGTACTAATTTCAAGCTTGGCATAAATGATCATTCATGTTTTTGAGAAAACACTTTTCTTTAATTTTCCACTAAGGGGATAAAAATCATTATTTGAAATGTTCAGTCCAAGTAGACTTCCTTACATTCTTACAGGTTTGTTTTCACTATTGGCATCAATTCCAAAAATTGTAGCCTATCCTGTAAGTGATATATTTTGGTCAATTAATAGGCTTTTTTTGAGTTTGCAATGTAAGGATTTTGGTTAATAGTTTGAGCAAATGTATATCAACATACTTAGCCAATTTTGAGGAAATCATATATAATCTATCTTAGGCTTACAAGGCAATAACCTAGGAGAAACTAAACACGGGCTTGCCGTAGTTTCATGAGAAAATTTTGTTGAAGATAAGTTGATTTCTATAGTCAAAAGAGTTTCATCAATGGTAGTATAGTGGGTGGGATCATTCAGTGACTGCTTTGCTTTTGGGCTTAGGAACTTAAAGCGTTTGGTCGTTGTATATCCTTCATAAGTTTTAACTGCAGGCTTATTGGCAATTTGACTTAACTTTGAAGGTGATCACCTTGCTAATATTTTCAATTTTTATCTTTTTATCTTTTTTCTTCTCTTTCTTTTCTCCTTTTTTTCTTTTTTATCAAGGTGATCACCTTCCCTTGTTAAGTTTTTGCTTGATGTGATTTAAAGCCTTAAAACCATGGGTTCAAAGAGTATAAGCTGGGGAGAAGTGTATATAGCATAGAGTGTTTAAATGAGTATATAGTCCTGAGTAAGGTGTATATGGTTCGAAACTCTTCTTTATCCTAAAGAAATTGAATTTTCTATTACAATATTTGCTCATGAATTAGCAAAACTAAGGCAAGCATAAGTTAGTCTACTCCTTTTCTCTAAATTAATGACCCTATCATCCTAACTGTCGCAGTGGGGGGTGGTTCTTGGCAAGGCTAATATTAAGAAAAATTCCTAAAAGGCTCAAATGGATTTACAAGGGATAATTGTGTTTAGGGTAGTGAAATGAATGCCTAACATCACTTTGAACCATGTACCAAGTTCAAGACAAACCTCCTTTAAGGAATGAGCCCAAGTACTCACATTGTGTTACTCAAATCTCATGTGTTTAAGGTTAGTGTTTAGGACGCAGGTTACCTCTTTTCATCCTAAACCTTTCAAATAATGTGTCACATCCCCTTAAATAGAAAATTTTAAGTTCCGAGTTTACATTTACTTTATCCATTTTCACTTACCCTAAATTTGCATTAAGCGTTTCATTTAGTGAGAGGCCAATGACATGCTCTTGTTGAGATGAGCTAGCTTCAAAGACAAACATGTACATGAAAAATGTTTTATTTAGATAAGTCGTATCCATTACAAACTCCAAAGTGAAAAAAAAAGATGTAGGAACTAAAATTCTTTTCCACTTCTTGCCCCTATTTCTATCACTCCTTCAAACTTGGGCTATTCAATTAAATTGATCTCCTGGAGATATGCCCAACTGATTTAAAAGGTCAGCTACCTTATCAAATGATAGCAGTAGGTCTTCAATATTTGGTACTGGAAGTTGTTTGTTTAATGCTTCTTCAAAACCTGGGGAAGGAATACTACTGCCAATTAACCTATTAGCCTCTAGAAAGCTGGGCTAGATAATTTCTACATCAATCAAATCTTGTACCTTATGTTTCAGTTTCCAACATTTTTCTATGGTATGCTCTACATGGCTTATATAATATTCATACCATTTGTTGGGGTCATGATCCTTTAGCTTGTACTTATTTGTTGGGTTTTCACATGCTAGTATCCCCGCTTCTCATTATTGCTTGAACACTTCAACCATTGAAATTTTGAATTGTATCCATTGCCTCCTCTTGTTGAGGATAGGCTTGTTTTGATCCAGGGCTTTTCTAATTGGTGCATCCATTGTTGACTTCTCTTTCCTTAAATCACTCTCATGCTTAGGTTGTAACATCTTACTCAAAATAGGAGCTAAGTGTTCAAGCTGCTTGAGCACATAATCCATTGCCATTTTGTATTTGTGAGTCTTTCTTCTAACTTTGGTAACTTTTCTTTTAGGGCAGCAACCCTTTTTTCTAAGTCTTAGCAGTAACATACCCTTTGAACTTAGCCTTTAAATCTATCTCTAGCAACTTTTCCAAACTTTGTATCATGTTGATAGTGGACTCTGTATAGAGGCCTTGAATCCCTTATAAAGTCCAACTGGACCAATTTTTCATCAATCAAATCTTGGACTTTATTCTTTAACTCCTCGCAATAGTTAGTAGTATGCCCTTACTAACCCATGTGGTACTTACATTACACATCAGGATCGTATTTCCGAAGTCTATACCTTGGTGTTAGAGTCTTAGGATGCAACAAACCCTCTTCTTTTAGGTGACGATAAACCCGTAACATAGGAATCGAAATATGAGTGAACCTCCTTCTAGGTAATTTCTGGCTTAGCTTATTTTCCTTGAGCTTTGGGCCAGTGCTTAGGACACCAGGCTCGCGTATTGTTAGATAGGACACCGTAGTGTTCATAGTGGCCTTTGAATCCAATGGGGCTGATCCCTTCCCTATCAATCTCTTAACTCTAATGGCATCTTTAATGCGACTACCTTGTGACTACATCTGTAAATGTAGAAGTGGTATGACCCAAGAGGTGATTATAATAAGGTTTACCTAATGTGTAGATAAATATGTTAATCAGTTCATTTTTTAGCAATTGTACTGTGGCTTGAGTGGCTATAGATCTCCATCTTTGGGCATACTCATTAAAGGACTTAACTGACTTCATTTTCATGTTATTCAAATCTATTGGGGAAGAAGCCACTTCTTCATTGAATTGGTACTGTTGATAAAAGACTTGAGCTAGCTTATCCTAAGTATCAAGCTCAACTAAGTCTAATTAGGCATGCCATATCAACATTGGCCCAGTTAGGTTATCCTGGAAAGTTGAATCATCAACTGTTCATGTTTAGAGAATTGGGCCATCTTGCAAATATAAAGTCTAAGGTAAAGTTTAAGACAACCTGTTCCATCACACTCTTTGAAATTTGGTACCTTAAACTTCTTAGGTAACTCATGGTCTTCAAAAGCGCAAACATTGCTCAAGCCCGGATTACTCTGCAAATCGTGATCCTTAAGAACTCCCATTTTCTTTTCAATTTTATGTAAGATTTCTTCCACCATCTTCATCAATTTTTGCTCCAATTCCTTCTCCAGGCCTTTGTTGCTATTTTTGAGTTCATGAACTAACAACTCTTTAGACTTATCTGTCTTAGATGGTATGTCAATAGACCTTTGGGCTTGTATATAGGCCTTAGTCTCGACTTGCTTCACATGCTTGTTCAAAACCCCTTCTGCTGTGGCTATTCTCTGTTCAAGAGTTTCAGACATCTTGGTTTTTTATAACGAGTGATTATAGGCTTCAAGTTAGGTTAGATCACTTAAAAAGTAATCTTTCAAAGTTTGCAAAAATGCCTTCTTATTAGCAACATTGCATCCCCTCTCTTAAAAAAAAAAATCAAGTTTTTAATTTTGAAAACCATTCATTTTTTTTATAAATTTTTTATTAAAAAAAAATTAATGCTAATTTAATGTTACGGAAGTCTCATACCGACATCAAAGAATCTAAACAAAAAAATAAAATAAAAAAATTGGAAACATTAGGATTGATAACAGAGGACATAGGATGGCATAAGAGTGATATAGAGAAGTAGAAATTATTTTACATTGAGAAACTTATTAAAAGATGACATAAGGATGGCAATTAATAGAGAAAACTCTATTAGGACTGTGATAACTTAATAAATAAACACAAAGAACGAGAACTTAGATATTTACAAAATTGATAACTTTGAGGTAGGAAATACTTTATAATGGGGATTTGGTAGTTAAATCTTTTTAAATTTTTTAGAATTTTTTATTTTGTTAACTCCTAACAACATAGTATATATTGGGCATTACAATAGAAATCAATTAAATAAATAAAATTATCATGAAATTGGTTTTTTAATCATAAGACATCTTTTTGAAATTTCCTTTTTAAAAAAAATTGTTGGAATAGTTCCACAATAATTTTTATCATAGTTAATTTCCATAATTACATACCAAAAAAAAAATTATAAGTTGATACTGAGTTTTTTTTTTAAATATTGACACATTATAGTACATGGGAAATATTAATGATTTTGTACTTTTTATGTTAAATTTTATGTTACACAACATATTACTGATGAAATAAAACAAAATTTACAATTCACACATATGTTATACAAGATAGTATACACAGACAAATGTGCATATTAAAAATATAAAATAAATGTGATACAATATGCTATACAAGCATGCATTGCAATGTAGTTAGTCATTACTAAACTATAGGAATAGAATTATTATAAAAGTATAATCAAATATTTATGTAAACTTACATATATAAGTGTGTGAATTTCTAAAAGTATTTTTTTTAAAATAAAGGCCGTGTACACTTATATATATATATATATATATATAAGTACATTAAATTTTGAAAATAAGGTCTAATTGGTCGCAGGTTATAATAATTCTTTTCCAACATTTATAATTTGAAAATTACTAACCCTTTTTTATTTTACAATGATGCAGAAGGGTATAATCTATGGGTCTCAAGCACTGTAACCTTTAGTATTCTTATATAAACACTTAGTAAGCTATATCGAAACATGAGTATACTCGCTTATCACCATTAAGCGCAGGTAAAGATCCCAACGACCCGAAGGTTACACAATGGTAACTTGCCTTAAGTTATTAAGGTAGCTCAGGTCCGATCACATTTAAGTACACAAGTAATAAAAAAACTCTCCCTAAATCCCCTAATAAGGGGCCCATTAGGTTAAGCTTTATTTCTTAGAGACTTACATAACTAAAACCCAATTAATATAACTATATTACAGTATATATATATAATAATAAAAAAAAATGAAGCACATTAATTAATTTTTTTACTTTTACATTGTTAACCCACTAAATGTCCTTAGTGGAGTTGTCAATTCTGCTGAGCCCTATTTCGTTTTCTTTAATTTATTTTATAGTAACTTCAACCCACTTAATATAAAATACTTGAAATTAAATTAAAAAAACATTTTTCTTAAAAATAAAAAAAAAATTAAAAAAATTGGAGTCATAAACTAGTTAAACTAGTAAAAAAATCAAATTAGGGTTTTTGGGTAGCCACTAGTTTGCAAATATTCTAAAAATACTTTTTAGAAAATTAAACCAGAAAAACTAAGTTCGAGGGCTAATTTATTAAGACTAAGTCACCATGAAAAATATAAAAAAAAAAAACTATTCGACTTTATTTTTTATAATTTTTCTAAAAATACTAAGATATGTACAGATATGCAAAAATATAGTTAAGATAAATTTTGAATATTTTTTATTACGAATTTTCTAAAAAAAGGGAAAAAAAATTTATATGCATGCCTTGAAGGTATCTACGTATACACTAGTTGGGATCAAATCAATGTAGTTCTTTTTTGTAGAATAGATTTAGTGGATGGATTTTTTTAAAAGAAATCAAGATAAATTTACGTTAATTATCAAATTATTATTTAAAAAAAAGCCCTAAAAAGATCTAATTTCATGAATCTATTTTAAAAAACCTTAACCAACTAAATCTTTTGAAAACTCCAATTAAGATTTATTATTATTTTTTAAATTTACGTGTCAAGATATACTAAGATACATAGATACGTATCTTCTTCGAAGATACAGATCTCGAAGAAAAGATTTGCAACTTTTCAAAAAATACAATTTTTTATACGTATTTTTTTTTTAAAGATATAGATCTCGAAGAAAAGATATACAATTTTTCAAAAAAATGCAATTTTTTATACATATCTTAGATATGTATTATCTATGAAAATATGAATCTCGAAAGAAAGATATGTAAATTTAAAAAAAAATGTAATTTTTTGTATGTATCTTATATACGTACCTTCTCAGAAGATACGGATGTTGGTAGAAAAATATACAACTTTTAAAAAATGCAATTTTTAATATGTATCTTCTCCAAAGATACGAATCTTAGAGAAAATATATGCAACTTTAAAAAAAATACAATTTAACTAAAATTTGTTAAAAAATTACAAATTATATAAAAAAAATTGCAAAACAGCATGGCAATTATTTAAAAAAAAACCTGCACTAGAAAAACAAGTTAGTAAAATAAATTAATTAACTAAAGAAAACAAAATAAACAATCAAATAAAATAAATTTTTACTACATAAATGAATCGAATCGTGTATGATCGGATGTGCATGTTATGAACTGATGTGAACCAATCTTGGACAACGTTCGCATGCATGGCGTAGTGGATGTGATGGTCGTGCCGCATTGTACTGAAATCTGGATGTATGCATTTGTGCTTTTTTCCTTAATTGTATGTGTGACTAGGACATGATGTATGAGTGATTGTGAGGGTCGAGATGTGTTGTAGGAATTGTCAGGTTTGTTGAGTGCTAATTTAGTGTGAGAGATTGTGAGGATGAAAAATTGTGTGACTTCGAGATTTGTGTATAAGTTTGAAAGCGTTTTTTTTTTATTGCTTACTATCTATTATTTATAAATCATAAATTTGAATCTTTTTTATCATAGATTTAATTTTAACAAATCCAAGATACAATGGATATGATAATACCCAATTTGATTTATTAGATTCATTGAAGATTTAATCTAGTTTTTAGAAACCTTTATTTATTTGGGTTGTCTTTTTTAGGTCTGATTTAGTCCATTTCAATTTAGCCTAAAATACACATTAGCCCATTTAATAATTTCCAAGTTTATTTAGCCCAATATAAATTAGATAAAAAATTCTCTTTATATTGGACTGTACTAAAAATATTCTTTAATAAAACCTGATTATTTAACGACTTAGAATTTATTAAATTGACTATATATCTCCATTGTCTGATTCGTCCCTAAATGACTCGACTCTACTTGACACTTATATTATTATTTTTATTTCATTTTTCAATTCAATTTTTTCATTTTGAAATTTTTTTTTATAAACCTGGCTCAAAAGTAAAAAGAGATTGAAAATAAAGCACGGTAAAAATAGGGTGTCTATAACACATTCTGCACGTCCATCGACACATACAAGCACACATCCACATCAAGTCCAAGTTCATGTAGTCTAATTCAATCATGTGCATGATCCGACCTATTAGGTATCTAGGTAAATTATTTTAGTTAGTTATTTATTTTGTTTTTTAATTAATCACTTTATTTTATTAAGTTGTTTTTTTTTAGTGCACGTTTTTTAATAAATTTTAACATAAACTATATCTTATGGATTTTAATTAGATAAATTGTTTTTTTAGATCAATTTCATTTTTTAATCAAAATTACATTTTTCTAGATATAGTTGCATATTTTCTTCGAAATTCATATTTTTGGTGCAAATATATATCTAAATTGCATCTTACATCTTTTTCATAAAATTGTATTTTTTTAGATATAGTTACATATCTTTTTCGAGATTTATATATTTGGTGAAGATATGCATCTAAATTGCATCTTAGGTCTTTTTCATAAAATTGTAATTTTCTTAGATATAATTGCATATCTTCTTTGAGATTCATATTTTTGGTGAAGATATATATCTAAATCGTATCTTTTAGACTAAACCACATTTTTTTAGATAAATTGCATCCTTTTCATAAAAATTGCATTTTTAGATATAGAAACATATCTTTTTCGAGATTCATATCTTAGGTAAAGATGTGTATTTAAATTGCATATCTCAGTAAATTTGTATGAATCTTATATGTAGGGTTTTAGAAAAATAAATTTTTGACATATAGTGGTTTTTTAAATAAAAAATAAAAAATTTTAACTTGAGTCTTTTTAAAAGATTTAGTTAGTTATGTTTTTTTAAATAAATTTATGTAGTTAGATCTTTAGGTTTTTTTTTCTAGAAAATAATAAATTGTTAAATGAAGTAAATCTAGCTCAATTTTTCCAAATTAAAAATAATTAACTCACTAAATCTTAAAAAAACAAAACAAAACTATGTTGGTTTAATCTTAACTATCGAGTATGTAAGCACTTTTGGGGCAACTATAAAAAAAATAAAAACGTTTTTTTATTTAAATCCGTAACAAAAATCATTTAAAAAATTCTTTTCAATTGCATTTTTGTATATCGTTACATAATTTGGCATTTTTATAGAAATCATAGAAAATAAAAGCCCATTAGTTTTTTTTTTTTTTGTTTACATAGTGACTTTTGCTTAATAAGTTAGTTGTCAAATCTCGATTTCCTGGATAAATTTTCTAGAAAATTAAATTTTTTTTCAGAAAATTCGTAAACAAATAGCTAAATTAGGGTTTTGCTAACCAAAACCCAAATTTGACTTTTTTATTAGTTTAACTAGTTGGCGACTCTAAATTATTTTTAAAAAATATTTTTTCTAAACATTTTTTAAAGAAAAATGTTTTTTTTTTTAAATTTAATATCGAGTAATTTATATTAAGTGGGTTGGACTTAATATAGATCGAATTAAGGAAAACCGAAATAGGGCTCAACAATAGTAAGTAGGCAAATGAGCTACCAAACATCTTATCGGATTACGAGACTACATAGAGAACTACAACAGGCCATATGCCTTATCGGTTGGCCTTTGGATTTGACGTAGTGTTACTAGTTGAGCTCCAAGTGGAAAGTGCAAGAGTTTAAACTTAGGACCTTACATATAATAATTTTGGCCTCTAAGCAAATTTGGACACTATCCATGAGACTCAAGCATTGGCTAAGGCTTACTTTACTATGTGTCAACAATGAGCAACTTGTTATTACGATAACACGTTAAGCATAAGTGTTTCTGACCTAGCGATCTAGTTTGTAGGAAGTTAGAGGCCTTAAGAGCTAAAGAATGTCAAGAAAAGCTAACTCTAGTATGGGAAGACCCTGTGAGGGTAAAGGTGGTAATATGGAATGGACAAGCTTATAGATTAGAGAGACTTGATAGACAACCCATTCCTCAAGTGTGGAATGTTAACAATTTTAAGGCCTACTTTGAGTGATTAGTCTGCTAAGGAAGTTATGTGAATTTCCAATTTAGTTTTGAAGTTGTATGGATTTCTAATTTTATGCTTAGAACTTGGCTATTGTTAAGACCATATAGGGGGCTTAGTAGGATTGTTTAAAATTTTCATATCATGTGTGCACTCATGATATAAAAACCACCTTACAAGTCAGAGATTACAAAATTCTAAATAATTAATCACTAGAGTTTTAAATTTTAAATTTATTAACTCATTATAAGATTTAAATAACCATGAATATCTAATAGTCGATAGTTTCGCAGAACTGCAAAGAATCGGTATCTTTTACCAAACAATAAGATCAAGTAGTAAAGACTTAAAATTTATATTTACCAAAGTTGCAAAATCTAAATATAAGAGTAGTATTTACATTTAATATTTTAAACAAGATATACAATCTATCTCTAGTCTAACCTCTAAAACATCTCAATACTTGCACTTAATGCTTCATTCTTAACCCATTCCTAATTATCTATCAACCTGCAAAAGAAAATTGTTGGGGAGTACGCTATATAAGCTTAGTAAGATCTTCTTCATACTCAACTAGCAAGTAAGTTATTAAGCAATTTATTAACAAACATATGAATGCATAGATAAGTAGGAATGGGTTACATATGCAGTTGATCGGTATTGCATATGCAGTTGATCGGTATTGCATACAACATCAGATTTAATGCCCTTCAAAGTAAGGGTTGGAGATTCATCGACACCAATCACAACCAGGTTCTAGCACTTAGGTTTTTAACCATAAATTTAAATTCTATATTTCACAAAATATATTTTCATTTCAAAGAAATTCAATAGTATACAAAATCCCAAGTCTAGCGGTGAGGTGGTTCCCACAGTCCATACTCACACCTTACAGCGCTAGTCTTTAGACTCGACCCCTAGTCATCCACGGTTAGTATCTCCGGTGCTAAGTAAACTTATGAGCTAAGGGTAAGGTCTTGTTATATTGGCGCTCCTACACTGTACTTATCAAATTATGTGGGAATCCCATCCTTAGAAGGCCTTTCATTACCAACCACATAAGGTGACAAATGAAACGAAACATTATATGCAATGTTTGTACCTATGTGCGATCCATTTAATTTAAGCTAAGTCAAGTATGATTAAGTCAGTTTATTAGGTGCTCAACCAATATCAATAAACCATTCAAATCATGTAAAGAGCAATCATACAATCAATTCTTCAGTTACCATATTTAACCACATTTTGCACAAGAAGCAAATAGTATCAATCACATGCATATTCCCGAGCTCTAATCATCAATTTATTAATACATAAAATTTAGGTACAGTAACTATAAGCATTAAAAAGTATAGAGTCATTGAGAATACTTGTCACAATCTGGAGGGGGATTAAGCCGTAGCAGTACAATCATGTAATATGTAAAGATCCGAGATCAAGTACCTTCCTTGATTAGGGACCTTCAACGTACTACATAAGGCATTCACAACTACGACCTTCTCCTAGTAACTAGCATTAAGTAATAATAGAATATGTAAATTAAAGTTAAACTATCTAAATAATCATTGACATAACATAGATATGTGGAAATATCATGTTTCCCTTAATTTATCCATATAATACCAAGATAAATCACCATAAGTAGTCTATGCTACTCAACAAACTAAAGATACTTAATAAGTGGAAATTAAAGAGAATCCACATATATAAACAAATAGTTTGCTTGAGCTCTCAACTTCTTTACATCCTAATCCTAACTGGTGCTACTGACCTCAGGTATCTTGCGGCTTGGCTCTAGCCACAAGTCCTGTTATAACAATAAACTATAATAAGCTTGACTGCTTAGTGAGTAACCTACCTACTCTATAATAAGCAATATCAAGCAAGTTATTAAATAAGCATATGGATATATGGTTAAACATATGCAATGCAACAGTATATACAATTGGCCGGTAACTGTATATAATACGGTTTTAATGCCCATCATTACCCGAGTTAGGAAGTATTTCGGCACGTTAGGATCCAAGTATCCAATCTAATTCGAAGTCTCTTGTCATCAATATCACCCTCAATAGTAGACATGATACGGCTTCAAGCAGAAGGCGATATTTCTCGGAGCCAAGTAGTTCCCAAAGGTCGAGGTAGGAACATGTCGTATGAAATACGTTGTATGATAACAATTTTCAATGTACAATTTACAATATAGATCCCCTAAGCATGATCCCCCATTTTACTACGTAATGCTAACTCCTTATTATTATGTTATAAGATGCGATGCATGATCGGTTTAGTTAAAGGTCAAGTATTCATTAGTCCAGTTCATGGTTGACTAATCATAATATACAGACACTCCAAGACCTTAAACTCTAATGTAGTAAGTATATAATATTCATATCAACTTAAGATATTTTTGTAAACAAGGTTAATCATATCAAACACACATAATTTCCCGTTTGCCCCAATACGCAACAGTTTTTGTTATTAGATATAATTAAGTATTCTGCTAACTACAAGTATAAATAAGCAAAGTAGGGAGCGGTGTAATCATTCAGCCATGATACTCAGTAGTCCCAATAATCCTCTACTGTGTCTAAGTCAGTCCCCTAAAGAAGATAATTAAGTTTTATGAGTATTCTATTTGCACTAATTAACTAAGCTTATCTCTTACCATCCCAAAGTTAGTTGTTTTTACCATTCGGGCATATCTTCTTCGTTCTAACTCCGTTTTTTGTGATCTTATAGTCATTTTCATTGTTTTTGAATGTTTTTTCGTTTGGCGAAGTTGTTTTTAAGTTTTTGGATTAGTAAGTTTTTAGTTTCTTCCCTATAAGGTCATGGGCCCAAATAGTGAGTTAGGTCACTTTAAGGTTTAGACCTAGTTTTGGGTCTTGGACTTAGTTTTTGAATTTGGACTTTATACTTAATAATTTTGGGCTTTTTAAAGTATTTTAAATGGGCTTTTCCTACTTAATACTTTAAAATTTTAAAGTAAGCCTTAGTGATACTCTTATAGGTCCAAATGAGCCTTTTTTACTAAGTTTAGGGTTTTATATTACCAAAGGGCTTATGGGGGGGTATCTTGGATAGGCCTTTGGGTTTAGTAGGCCTTTGAAATAACTCTTCCTAAGCCTTTTATCCTGGGGTTCAGATCTAGTCACCTTATTACATGAGCTCCAAAATTGGTTCTTTTGGGCTTTTTGTATCTAGTTCACTATTTAAGGCCTTAGCCTCAAATCCACTTGTCTTTTTAAACTTAACCCAATATTGGACTTAAGTTTAGCTCATTTTTAATATGGTTATTGATCTGTCCATTATGGTTCTTGGGGTTATTAACACCATTCCTAAGCCAATAATCACTAACTAAGCTAGTTTAGGGTCTCAACCATACTTTAGCATACTTAACTTGATTAATGAAGTGCTAAACCATACTTAACACTAAATAAACACGTTATTAAGCTACTAAACAAAAGGTTCCAAATCTGATAGTATAGACATCTAATTTTTACCCTCCCTTCTTATTTTCATATTAGGTTATAGGGTTTTAAATTAGAAAAAGTTCAAAAAAATAGATAATTAAAGAAACCCCCCCCCCCCCCCCCCCCAAAATGAAGAAATTTAGAAAAAATAGGAATTCTAGAAAAATAAAAAAAATAGGAAAATAAGAAAAAACATAAAAAAATAAAAAATTTAGAGGAAATACAAAAAATGGAAAACTTTAGGAAAATATATACGAAATTTGAAAAGTCACACAAAAATTAAAAAAATATATATATAATAAGAAATTTAGAAAATAATAATTATTTTAGGTTGTTAAATAAATTTGAATAAAAGACCGTTGGACTTGGGCTTACATTTAAATCTAGCCTAGGCTGACCTAGTTCATATGTGCAATTTATATTATACGGACAAGGTATAGGCCAATGGTCTAATGGTAAAACACATAGATTAAGTAAGTGTATGGATTAAGCTAAAGGATAGGGGTTTGAAACTCATTAGAGGTACGAGGATGGTTTTTTATCTTTTTCTTTTTTTAAATCTACATATTGCCACACAGGGGGGATTTCAAAAAGAAAACAGTGAAGGGGAAAATTTTTCTTTTTCTACACAAGCATACAGGCAGGAGGGGGGGGGGGGGGGGGGGGGGGGGGGGGGGGGTTTCCACAGATCTCTCTCTCTTAACTGTCTCTCGGCGTTTTACTCTCTTTCTATTATCACCCTTACCCCTTCGCCACCCTTTCTCTCAAATGAACCACCCTTGCAAAACCCTCTCTCACAATTTCTTCACCCTCACGACCTTTCTCTTTCTTTCCCTGATGACTCTCGTACCTAATCTGACATAACAAACACAAATCCGTTAGTTACTTTCCTTCACAACCACAATCGAGCCACAATCTACACCATCCTCCTTCTAATCCATCTTCACCACAACCAAACCAACTCATAGCCGCTGCACTGGATCTGATCAGCTCCACCATAGTGGCAATCCAACCACTACTGACTCCAGCTCTTTCTTTCTCTACCGCATAGTACGCGTAAACCACCCCACACACACATACCACTCTTGGCTAGCAAATACCGCACTCAACCCACAATACCCTCACTCTCTCATTCATGAACACTACACATCTTTCGGATACCACCGCCTCTCGCTCCACGCATGTCTACTTATTGAACTACGACTTACCACCACTAAGCAGCACCCATTAGCATCACTACCAACAATCCAAAGATCCAACACCTACTCCACCACCATCGGTCGCTACATCAACCATCATTATTGGCCATGGCATTGGACCAACCCCCCAATCCCCAATAAAGTAGCCACGAAAGTGGCCTTTCCCGATCATTTTGGCCATTGGAACGGCCTCTGAAACACCTCTTCTAACTTACTATGCGCGACCTGACCCGAACCCGAACCCGCTATCCACACTAGCTCCAACCTGGTTAACCTAGGTCCAACCTGCACGTTTAGCTTCTATCCAAGTTTGATTTAGCGTTGTTGTTTGTTTTGTAGATTTGGTTATTGTATTTATTTATTTCAATATGTAATTGTAACTAAAAATAAAAGGAAAAAAAAAGAAGAATTTTTTTATTTAGTTTTATTTTTAGTTATTTTCACATTTTAACAAAAAGGATATGTAATAAAAAAAATTAAAAAAATATAATAATAATAATAATAATAATAATAAAGAAAAACGTTTTACCACTTAGAAAAACGTCTTTTTCAAATAACTAAAAATAAAACAGATCCTTTCTAAATTAGGGCACTTTAGATAAACAAATTTAGGACCCTTAGGAAATTTTCTTCAAATAAATCAAAATGGATAAAAATTTAAACCTGGCTGTTTTTCCAAAATTAAAATTAAATCAACCTGCTATGTTTTTGGAAAATGAACTATAGAAGTCTGATTTTAAATAGCGGGTAGGTAAGCACTCGTATGTCAGTACGGGACAACTTAAAATATGGAAGTTTTATTTTTTCCATTTTTAGATATTCGTATAAATTGATCAATTTAGTCGCATATATCATAATTAGCTGTTTTAGAAATCAAAAAGGGTATATTTAAAAAGCGAAGTTCAATTCGGAAAGTTAGAAAATAGTACTTGTTTAGGGTTTAATAAATTAGCTTTCGGATCTAGATCTCTGGTTTTCAAAAAGTCATTTTTATAAATTGATTTTTTTAATCAATAGACTGGTAGCTAAGTTCTAAGTTATAACTAATCCATTCAATTGGTTATAATTTAACTCTTTTTTCCGACTTCAGTTGGGTGGCGACTCCAATATCTCTTCAAATTGAATAAATGGTTTTCTTTAAACTCTAGTCGAGGATCAGCACTAAACAGGTAAGGGTTTAGTACTGATCAGTTTAAAGAAGACCTAATCATATAAAAAGAACCGGGAGGATGAAAGTCCAGGCTCGACAAGTAGTTCAATGGATGTAGCAGCCAAAAGTGGTTTCTAAGGTCAAACTTTCCATTTTCATGCAACATTTGATTTTTATGGTGTTTTGACTCAAATAACCTATGTTTCTACTAATCTAAACCTTAATCACTTCATAAAAGTGTGTGAGATAATATACAAGGGTTGGCATATATGGGAAATAGGATTTTCTAAAAAACACTAGGTTAAACTCGAGGGGGGGGGGGGTGAATTGAGTTTTAAGGACAAATAACAATTATTTTTCAATATAAACAACTAAATACAATAATAAGAGTAATCAAAGCAACAATAAAATAATAATAAGTGCCGAAATTAAAAAGATAAAGATAAAGAAAATTAAGCCTGAATATAATGTAGAGTTTAGATCGCCCCTTAGTCTTCACGGATACACAATGCCTCTAACTAAGGACTTTACACCATTTTATTGATTTCTTAATCTAAGCTCTAGGAACAATCCAAACACAAACTTGGTTACACAAGTTTTACACTCATAGCTCTCAACACAAATCACAATCTCAACTCACAACACAAAACTCAATCTCAACTCACAACACAAAACTTAATCTCAAAGATTATTAGTATAGTATTTTTAACTCTCAATAGTTTGCAACTAATAGCTCATAAGCACTACACTTTAAATCCCTCTAAATATTGATAAATTAGGGTACAAGAGATAATGAGAATAATAGATACTAAGAACACAAAAGAATGTTAGAATATTGCAGCAAAAGATCAGTTCTCTACTGTTCTTAATCAAGTTGTTTAGCATTTATATTATCTCATTCAATTCTTCCTGTTACAATGCATTAAATGCTCTAATGACTAGTTGAATCATACTTATCGGCATGCCGGCTCCTTTTACTACTAGCAAGTTGGTAACAAATTATACTATCGGCATGAACACTGGCAAGTGAACTAGCATGCCAACTCTTTTAGGCCAGTGAGTGTTTTTTTAGGGCTTTATACCGTCAACCAAATTCTTCCTTGAGCCATCAACTTAATAGGCCAAATATCACCTGAAAATTCTTTTAATACACAATAAACAAATACTATTTACAATCTAACTTCAAGGTCATTTGATCACCACTCAAAAGATTAAATTTCTTGTAGAGATAATTGATATAATTAATTATTAAGCAAATTAATCAATTTTATTCAATTAACTCAATATAATTAAATAATACTTAGTTTAATCATCCACTTGTTTTGTTCTGTTCTCTTAAAAAACAACATGTTTAATTATACACTTTTTGTTTTGTTCTTATCAGAATCAAATAAAGAACCCTAGGTTCAACGGCTTCATCATCCTACTTGATGATCTCCTACTAATAATGACACTACTCTACACAACTTAACCTATTTGTATTATAACTTCTACTAAATGTGGTTTTTCTTGTACTTATCTTTGTTGACCTTTTTGAAACCCTTAGAACTACTATGGAGTTACTGTAAAATAAGTTTTAACAAAGAAAACATTAGTATCTAGCCTTATCTTATAAGAAAACTAAGGAAAAACCTAACTTAAGTGCTTACCGAAGCAAGGTGTGGAAGGTCTCTTTTTATAGTTGTATGCTGTGAGCCTTAGCATATGTAAGGGTGTATGTATGTATCGATAGATTAGCTTAGGGTATGGGTGTGGCATGAGACTTCATTTGGAGTGGTGGTGGTGAAGTTATGGGGTTTAGCACCAGGGTGGTCGGTGTAGCTGAGAAGAGAAAGAAGGAGTTTAAGGCTTGATCTTTGAGAGGAAGTTTGAGAGAGTTTTTAAGTGCATTCTAAGGTTTGAGAAAAAAAAATTAGGGTAGGAAATGAGGATGGTAGATCGTGGAAGTGAGGGGAGGTAAGGGGGACAAGCCTTGATTGTTTGAGAAATCAAGGATAAGGTGCAAAAGGGGGACCATATACCTTATGTGCTTTTTGCCAATATGGGCAAGATCTTGTCTCCTTAAGGTACAAGATATTTTAAAAGGGGGTTAAGGGTTTTTCTTTTGGTCATTAATCATGTTTGACTTGTAGCTAATCAAGATGTAACAGGGTTGGTTAAGGATTAGGGTAATTTATGGTGATTAGGCATGATTAGTCTAATTAAGTGTAATTAAGGCGTGTTTAAGGTTTGGTTGGGCTTGACACTATACTTTGGCTAAATCAAATGCCCTATACGTACACTTAGGGTTTCCTTAGAGTTTGGTGGTTGTTTATAATAATTTGATTTGCATAGTGCTACTAATCACTTATATTGATCGATTTAACCTTATTATTAGTGTTTATTGGTGATAATAAGGTTTTTGATCACTTATTTAGGGTTAGATGGTCATTTTAGAGTTTCACTATCATTTTAGGCTTTTTCAAGTATTAGGATTTGTACTCGTTTAGTTAGGTTTTTAAGACTTACTTCAATTAGGGTTTTAGTCAAACACTTAGGGTTTGATTCTTTCACTTAAATATTATTATGATGTTTGGGGTGGTTCTAAGGACTGTCCAAGGACTTCTTCATCCGATTCTGCTTTTGGGTTATTGAAATTTTGTAAGGTTTATAGTACTTACTTGACCAAGACCGATATGAATCCTAGGAATCACTAGGTAGTTTGCCCTCTTGATCGATATTTCTTGATAAATAAAATAATGAGAACTTAATAAGTATCTAAATGTAATATTAAACGGCCTAATCAACTATTATTTACCTTTCTCGTTTCCATTTAAATGTTAAATTGCGTGTAACTTTCTCATTTCATCTTTTATTTTTACATTCTTATAGTAAATTCTTATTGAGTTCAAGTGTAAATCTTTGGTGATAAAGTTTAATTAAAGTTTTTGTATTATTTTACATTACTTAACTAATTTATTGTAATTTTTAAGAAATAATATTTTATCGTATAAATAATAATATTCAACCTAGTAAATATTATACAAGTTCGGATTTTCTCATTTTTCATAAGTTTTATATTGATATATTATTATATCATAATTTAATTTTGATTCCCACATATAATGGGATGAACATTAGTAAACCAAGATAAGTTAGTTAAATAATAGATTTTGGTGGAAATATTATAATTATATATTTAAATAACTAAAACTTTTGTCTCAGTAGTATTCTTTTGAGATTATTTTATACGTGTATGCATACCTATATTCAATTTGTTTCCTATAACTGTATTATTATCATCATCATTAGTTGTCATTATTATTACTGTTTCTTATTAATGCATATATTGCTATTACATATAAAAATATAACTTGTTGATGTTTTGATTTTTAAGTACATGTGTATATATTTAATATTTTGGTGCTTTAAAGAACTTCAAGTTTTGTAATTGTGCCTTATTCGTGTTTATATGTGTTTATTGATTTCTCTTAGTAGGAAATTATATATATACATTTGTAAGTAATTGTGTTTGAATATTTCTTTATTTGGTTGCAGTTTAAGATTCTATTACTTGAATGTTGTATCAATCCACTTATATCTCTCAGTTTTCCCTAAATCTTAAATTACATGTAACTTTTCTATTTTAACTTTGATATTTATGAACTTATAGTTGATTTTTATCGTTTTCGAACATACTTTTATGTAGTAGGGTCCATTTTGGATATTAAAACCTGCATTTTTCAATGTGGCTCTAAATTATTATGAATTTAGTTAGTTTGACCCGAATAATTTTATTCATTGATTTTTAAGCTTTTCTTTATTATTTTATGATTTATTTAATTTCTAAATTTTATATTTTTAAGATATTTTTATTGTTGAGTACATTTTACCTTAATTTCTTCATTTCTCTGTTTTAAGCTTAATTTTTTTACTAATCATGTTAATTTTGTTATTATAATAGTTTTCTAATTAATTAATTAATATTATTTTCTAAGAATTTTGAAATTTTCAGTTCAATCAATTATTTTAGGTAAATTGTTAACATTGGCAAGTTCCTATTTGTCCATGTGGTAATTTGTTGATTTTCCTTTATTTTTATATTTCTTAAATTTTGTATTATTATTATATTACTTATATATTATAATTAATTAATTAATATTTTATGGGCCTAACTTTTCCTTTATGAGTTTCGACCTATCCATGTACTTATATATATATATATACTTATTATGTAATAGGAAATAAATATATTATATTTATGTAACTTATATGCATATACATATGTACATTTATATTTTTATTCGTTTTATTATAATTAATATATTATTATATGTACTTATATAATACATGTAGGTATATTTATATTATATAAATATAATACGTATGGATATCCATTTGTACATACATATATACTTATATTTATACATCTAGTATAGTATTGGTATACATATTTATACTCATGTATATATACATATATAAGTATTTATCCTTAATTTTATACATACGGTTAATATATGTATATGTATATGTATAATTACGTTTTCTTAGTGTATTTTTGAAGAATTTCAATATATAACATATGTACACATATATGTATTTTTGGTTTTGTGTACATATATATATATATATACATTTATGATTACTTATTATAACCTATACGTAAGCTTACATACACCTTATAATATATACATATAGGGCATATATGTATGTGTTTATATATATTCCTCATCTTGTTTTCCTTATTTATTCCCTTATATGTATATATACATTAGAGACTCATATGTATACGTACGTAAATCATATATACATTCGTGTACATGTATATATATTTACTAAACTTATAATAAGTCTCTACATATAAGTATATACATATATGTTTAGACATAGTTTCCACAAAAAAAAATAAAAATAAAAATAAAGTGTATACTCCAAAATCTAATACTTATACATAAAGTTTCTAATACAATACTATAAAATATATTCTTAATATATGATACCCATGAATACACCAAGTGTAATATATACACAATATAAAGAAACATAAGTACTATAGTTTACGTAAAAAAAAAATATTACTAAAGATACAAGTGAAACATATTTACTTGTCTTAATTTATTCTTGAACAGAAGTCCTTCTTTTTCCTCCTTCCTTTGATGTTGAAATTAGATGGAATGGTAAGTTATGGAATGTTAGGTTAGTTTGTAGGTGGAAAATTAAGTGAAAGAGAGTGAAAGAAATAGAGGAAAAGTGAGTAAAGAAAATAGAAGATATGAGGGTCAATTTCCAGTTGGGAAGATAAGGAATGATATGAAACTTTCATGCATTTATTAAAGAAATTTCAAGAAGTTAGAGGGGATTTTTAGACCTTCACATGTTTTACGGAAAGTGAAGAGGAGGGGAGAAAAAGAAAAAGAGAAAAGAAAAGAAAAGAACATTTATTACATTGAAAATGAAATTTTGACTTTAAGCCAAAATTAATATATTAATATAATAATTATACTATGTACATGTAACAAATATAATTTGTAATTTAGAAGGGAAAAAGAAGATAGAAAGGAAAATTAATGAACTAAAGTAAAATAAGGAGAATAGGGAAATAATTAAATAAAATAAAATTTTTAATTTCCTCTAAATATTTCTAATACTATGAATAATGTTTATGATAAGATATATTCTAATTATAAAGAAAATTAGAAGATATATAATTTATATTAATTATATATAACACATAAATGACAAAATAACACTAAAATTATATAGTACTAATTTGTATTTATATATATATTTAATAATCATATAATAATATTATCAAACTTATAAATTAATTCAGTACTCTCACGCTTATTAGTATTTGGAAGTTATCTTTATTTGTTAGTTAATAATTTTACGCGATTTAATGTATCGGTCGATATCTATACCTAGTTAAACTTTTATCATTACTAGGGTAAATTTGTATATTCAATAAATTTAAAGTTTTAGTTTTTTTTTAATTATTTTCTATCAAGTTCGAGTTCAATCTCTCATATGTACACGCATATAGGATTTAGTATTTCTATATGTGATTGGGGTTTTTATCAGGTTCAGGGTCAATTTTTTGTAATTACACATATTTAGGGTTTAAGGTTTTTGCATACGATTAGAGTTTTGATTAATAAGTTAGGATTTTTCATATTCATTTTAAGTTTTGAGTTTAAAATTGTAATTAGTTTTAAATTTATTGACTCTATTGACTTAAAGAAATTATCTATAGTGCTTGAGCTTGATTTTATACTAATAAGGCTAAATTTGCGGGGTTTACACCTATATTGTAAATGATTTTTCTTTCATGATTTTTTTGTTAAAGTCGTCAATGTTGGTCAACTGACCTGTATGGCTATTATCTTTGTTCCAACATATGTGTTGTGAACCATCAGTGTGTATTAACTGACCTAAACAATAATGTTCTACAGTTTGCTTGATGAAGTGTTCATTTATTAAGCATTTTTCAATTTTATGTTGTGCTTTACTTTACCATGGTATTCTCCATAATGACATGAACATAATTCAAAAGATATTTGACTTAAAGGTCTTAATCAGCCCGTGATGACTCTTAATTTAAATATATTTAACATTATGATTTTATAGCATTTTCCTTATAATTTTGACTTGCTTTTAAAGAAATTGATGCTTAATTGAGTAAAATTTTGATTTTAGAATTTGAATGCACTTAGATTGAAAACAAAGGAAATGAATTAAGTTTTAATCAATTCGGAGTTCAAACAAAAATATTATGAAGCTTTGAAGCATTGAAGCTGGTCATGACTAACTAACATAGTCATGTCTAACTAGAAGGCCCATTTTCAAGAGAAAACAAGGTTAAGAGTTGAAATTTACACAACTTAGGGACATAATCATGCCTTGGGTCGTATTGACTGGGGAGGAGAAAATACTTAGTTTTTGTACAATAAGTTACACGACTTGAGAACACCACCATGTCTTAGGTTGTGTACAGCTAAGAATAGATTTTTTGCAACCAAAAGCATGAGTTACATGAACACTAGGATATGACGATATCCTAAGCTATATCTAATGCTGCCTATTGCAATTTCCTTTTTTACTATAAAAGGACATGTAAAGGTTTTAGAGATTACTTTTTGATAACCAAATTGAAGAGACTCGACGGGTAGAGAGAGGCACAAGCATAAGCATCACCAAAACTTTAAAATTGGGAAGATTTGTCATCACAAAAAGTGTTTTTATGAATTCTTCCTTATATTTGCTACAATTTCCTTTCCAAATCATTATGATAGCTTAAGTTCTTGTATTTAGGATTATGGAACCTAAGGTTTAAATGTAACTATCGGATTGATTGTTAATTTTTAATTAAGTTTGTAGTTATCTTGATTCAATTATGTGTTTTGCATTGCTAATTGATATTTCTAGGATATCAATTATTGATATTATGCATGAAGATTGAGAAATCGCACGTGTAAAGAGATCTTAACAAAATTAAAAAGAATTACATGTATACTTAAAGAAAAGATGCATAATTCTTTAGGGAATTTGCTATCTTTGTGTAGGAATTTATTGTATGTTAAAGCAATCCTAAATTATTTTACTAGTAAAGAGATTCTAGTAAGTATTTAGGGTTGGAATTGATATGCTTGAAAAATGTATTAGCTTTAATGAAGAATTCCTTCGGTTAAGAACATTAGAAACGAAATTGGATAAATTTTAGGCAGTTACATGCTAAACTCTCGGAGAAACAACTCTTAAATACATTGTTCGCTTTCTTGAAATAGTTTTTAATTTTATCGCTTCCCAATTATTTGGTTAAGTCCCATAATTAGTTTAGTTCATTAGTTGTACTTCCTTTAATTTATTTAAATTCATCACAATTTTATAGTTAAATAATAGAGCAAATGTTAGTATTAATACTCGAAGTCTCTAAGGATCAACTCGGACTCACATTCGCTATATTAGAATTTGATGGGTACGTTTGCCTTATATTAGCCCACATTTTCGACCTCCTAGTAACCCAGCTCTTAAGAAGCAATTAACTCGATTGGCTAGTGAGTATATACACCTCATTTTTGCCAATTTTTTCACTTTTTGTTAATTGAGCCAAGTTAATAAATAAATATAATAAAAAACAAAAAATAAAGGAAAAAATGGAAAAATGAAAAAAAAAGAGAGAGAGTTAAGTCGCATCATATCGTATCGAGTTGCATTGTATCGTATCGTATCGTATCGAGTCACATCATATCGTATTGAGTTAAGTCATGTTAGACCAAGTCACGTTAGATCATTTAAAATTAAATCTAATAACGATATGTGATTAATTTAATAAATCATTAAGTCATTTGGGAAGTTGGCCTTTATTAAAATAATTTTGGCCCATTCCGATTTAAAGTAGATTTTTCTTATCTAATTTATATTTGGCTGAAATAAACTTAAAATTTATTAGATAAGTTATTGGGCTAAATTAAATTGGATCAAATTGGGTCTTAAAAAACAGAAAACCCAAATTAAGCAAGGTTTCTAAAAGTTAGGGTAAATCGTTAACGAATCGTAATCGTATCTTTCGTATCTTCGATACGAAAGTTATGATTGTAAGTTTATAAATAACACAACGGCACATAATGTTAAGGACAGTTTTTATTTTCCCATAGTTCACTTGTTTGAAACAAACTTGAGGCAACCTGAAACACATATCCTCAATTGCACAACCAATCCACCAAATCCAATCCTTCCCTCACCTAACCGGAAATCAAATTCAACGTTCCAGAAGTCCAACACTTAAGTCTCCGAAATTCAATTCCAAAGTCCAGAAGTCCAATACCGAAATCTCCGAAATTTAGTTCCGAAGTCTAGAAGTCCAACGCCGAAATCTCTGAAATTCAATTCTAAAGTCCAAAAGTCCAACACCAAAATCACCGATATTCAATTTTGAAGTCCAGTAACTCCAACGCCACAATTCAATCCTGAAGCCCCTGATGCAACTCTAATTCTAATGCCACAATTCAATTCCAAAGTCTAGCAATTTTGAATTCCATGCCACATCTAATTTCTGAATTCTCAATGCTCCAATCCAATTCCACAATTCGAAGCCAATCTAAATTTGACATAAATCCAACTCTAATTCTAAGTCCAGATGAATTCCTTGACGCTCTGATTCAATTCCATAATCCAATTTCATAGACGAAATCTAATGCACGATCAACATGCGTAACTCGATTTGGTAAAAATTATTATTTAATTTATTGGTTAGTTTAATTTTATTTATTCACTAATTTATCTTTCTTAAGTGTAGGTTTTTTTTTTGTTATTTTCGTATTGAATAATGTTTTTAGATAATTCCAACGAAACTTAGTTTAATTTAGTTTTTAGTAAAATTATGTTTTATGAAAAATAAACATATCTTTAGTGTATCTTGTAATTAAGATTTGGAAAAGATACGTATCTTGCAGTTGAGATACGTATCTTACAGTTAAGATACGTATCTTCTGGTTAGGATTTAAAAAAGATACACATGAAGATACGCATCTAACTGTATCTTTAACCTATATTATAGTTAGGATTTAGAAAAGATGTTTTTGACACATAGTGGTTTAAAAAAAAAACAAAAAAATCTTAATTGAAGTTTTTTAAAAGATTTAGTTAGTTAGTTAGGGTTTTCTTTAATTTGAGAAAATTAGATTTCTTAGGTTTTTTTAAAAAATAAATTTTTAAAAAAACGTAAACTTGGCTCGGTTTTCAAAATAAAATAATTTACCTACTAAACTTTTTATAAAAAGAGAACTATAGCCGGTTTGATCTTGACTAACGGGTACGTAGACACCTTTGAGACAACTGTATAAAAAATTAAAAAAAATTCTCTTTTTCTTAGAAATTCGTAATAAAAATGAATAAAAAATTCACTTTAGTTACCTTTTATATATTTTAGTATTTTTAGAAAATTATAAAAATAAAAGCCCATCAATTTTTCTTTAGTATTTATATGGTGACTTAGTCTTAATAAGTTATCCTTTGAACCCGATCTTTTCTGGTTATTTATTCTAAAAATCATTTTTTAAGAAAATATGCAGATTAATGGCTAAATTAGGGTTTTCTTCATGTTTTACTAGTTGAATTGGTTGGCGACTCCAATTTTCAAAATTTTTTAAACATTTTCTTAATTTAATGTCAAGTAATTTATATTAAGCAAGCTAGGCTTAATATAAGTTAAATTAAAAAAACCAAAATAGGACTCGACAGTAAGCTAAACATTCACCTAAATGGTTAAGAGTAGATCAAATCAAATAGGTCAAATAAGCCTCAAGTAGCTCGGAAGAACTATGTATAGATCGCTAGGACATGGTTAACCAAGAGGAGTTCAAATTTGAACTAAGGGCATGAACAGTTAGTTTTCTTGCAAGAATAATTGTCCATTAGTCGCTAGAATGCCCTCCATAGCCCTTAATAATAGTGGAGTGGTCCGAAATTCAAAAGTATCACGTATATATTTTAGAAGCAATGGTTATTGAGCATGAGATGATCAACAACTATAAATAGAGCTCAATGTACTATTGTAGCCTTCTTTAAGATACTATAACGATACTCTCTTTCATCTTTTCTTCACTTTCACAATTATCTTACTTAGGCTTCAAAGTGGGTACGCTAAAGTTGCCCTGATAACCTCCTTAGCCTAACTTTTTTTCTTTTGCAGAATTCCTATTTGACAAGTGCAAAAATCTGACAGAACCAATTTTCAACGTCAACAGATTGAAACCTGAATTTTTTTTTTTAATTAGTTCAGTTCAATAATATATAACTTATTCACGATTCAATTTAGTAAAGCAAACTCAACCAATCCAACTAATGTAATACTACCTCTGATATCTCTTTATCTTAAATGAGTCTTCTTTGTTCATAACGTGGATTGGAACTGGAAGTCGATGGACTTAAGCTACCACATGGAGTTAATTAAGGATATTCTAATGTAGAAAGGAGATAAGATTTGCATGTGAGTCTAGTTGACATCCTCTTAAAATTTTCAAGACAATTATAAAAAAAACACTTCATTGAAATGATGAGAACAGCTAAATTTGTAATTAGGCTTAATGCGATTTGAGATAAGTTTATGCGAACTACTAGTCATTTTTCTTCCATCCTTTGTAAATATGTCTATTTGACATATTGGATTTGGTAGGATAAGTGACTACTAAGACTTAATTAACTTGTTTTTTTGTTCTATACCATATCTAGATAAGGGAGATGTAATGTAATTCTTGAATTTTAATATTTTAACAAAAGAAAAAAACCTATAGCAAAATTAATAATATTATAGTAACTATTTGAATGGTAAATTGAAGCAAACCAAACAGAACTTTTTTCTTAAATTCAAAAAAATTATGAACTAAACTATATATTTAGGTTTGATTTATTATAAAAAGAAGAAAAAACCCTAATATAACATTTGATACAGTGGTTTGATAAAAGGGGGCTAAACTAAACACCACTTTCTCTTAACATAAGAAATGAAGGGTATAGATTCTATAATACCTTGCATCTACTGTATAAAAATTTATTACATGGTATTAATAAATAATAATAATTTTTTTTTGGCAAATAAACGTTTCAATAGAAAGGCTAAGAAAAACTAAGACCATAAGGCGTTTCAATAAACAAATGAATATAATAAGAGCTGTTTAATTGAAAATAATAAAGGAATGGAATGGAATAACAAATTTCCTCAATAGAATATGTCATTAGCATTAGGATGAAAGATTATGTTGGAGTAGTTAATCAAAATATTGAATAGGACATATTTATGATGATTTTGTATTGCGAAGTTTCTCTCACATAAAGTATAAAGGCTTGAAGTTAGTTTCTGTAATGCTTTAGGACCTTAAATGGGCATTACAACGCGCTATATATTATAGCTAGTTTGGAATATGTTAAGACTTTTAAGTATACCAATCGTTAACATAATAAAAATATATCACCAATTATTACATAAAAACTACAAAGGAGTGGGTCATAAAACTAGAAATATCCAATAAAGTTCAAAAATGTGTTGACTCATAACTAAAGTCACAAGATAGATCAAAGTAGTTAAAAATCCTAAGTATCACAGAAAAGGAGTTCGTCTCCTCAATAAAAGAAGTCTCCCATCATAACATAACTTATCTTCAGCAAAAACGGAACTCAACTCTATCCTAATCATCATAATAATAAAGATACTCGATACTCTCCTCCTCCTAGATGTCATCAACAAAATTCTCCTCATAAATGAGATAATCCTCTGCTCCTATACCTGAAAAAGAAAGAAAATGAGCCGAAGCCCAATATAGGTGTATAAGACACATACAAATGCTAAGTCTAATCATTCACATGCATAAAATGTAGGTATAACAAAATAATAACAAACAACAATTTAATTATCTTTATGTTAAGCCAACAAATAATAAAGGGGTATTTATAACCTTACCATATTTGATATTTGTGCACATACATAAGTAGATGTAGTATAAGTTTTTTTTTTTTTTTTTTATATCCTTTGCCCCTAGAGTCCAGAGTTCAGAAACCTAATATTCTAGTTGCATCATCCCATATGAAAGTCCACCATGAAATCCTCGCATATGATTAGTAGTTGCTCCTTGAGAGATCTGCCACTGCAGGCCCCTAAAGTGAGTAGGTTAAGCACAACCAACGGTCAAGGTCATTTAAGTCATATATAGATTAGTCCAGTTACATTCTAGGTCCTAATATGCATAACCATACAAACAAGCACTACATACCTGGAACTTGATAACTAAATTCTACCTAGAAGTTACCTATGAACCTAAACAATCAAAGGTTTCAAAAAAATATAATCATAAATCAATAATAGAAATTAAAGATAACATAAATACATAATATGATAAAGCAAAAAGTCGACATATTTATATAATATTATTTAATTACTAAAAACATAAGTTCGATATATATATATATATATAAAAGAAAAATATAAAGTGGATAGCGTCAAAATATATAATTTTAGTAATCGATATAGTAATAAAAGAATACATACTGTAACCAGATAATATTATAACTCATAAAAATATGTAAGGAAAAAGAAAGAAAATATATATATATATATATTGATAATAGGAATCCAAATCATACATATTTTACAATTAATTCCATACACTACATAATCATAATAACAATGAAATAGAAATAAAATAACATCGGTAGCATCATCAATAATAATGATAATAAATTAAGGTTGTAATCCTAATAGAATAAAATTATTGTAATCAAGTTGATACTTGAAATCACACATATATGACATGAGTGCTACAACTCTACACCTAGAAGGTAGTGACCCAACTTCGAATACCATAGAAAACAGAAATCTAGCCCCAAACATATACATATACCCATTACTCTAACATACGATAAAATATCTAACAATAACTTCTATATAAATTAATATTATATAATATGACAATTGAATAATATATTAATAGGAATTAGATACTAACAACTAATTATTTTCACAATAATAACAGAAAATAAAAAACAATACACTACGTTTATAATACCAAATAAGAAATTGAAATGGCTTGCAAAATAAAGTTAAGACGGAATCATTGGATGGGTATGAATTAACGTCGAACAAAAACCTATCATCAACAAAGTACAAAAATTACACTTCATTTAATATAATATCCAAATACTTAATCGATAATATTTTACTAGAATGACTCGAAACGCGAGGGACCGGAGATGAAACAAAACACAATAAAGAGTCGAGAGTCTTGGAATAGAGCAGCAGCGAAGAAAATTCTACACATGGAAAGATGAAGGGTCTAACATGGAGGAGAAGGAGAATTGACGGGGGTGGGATTCATTGATTGAGATTAAGGATTGGGATGGGGTCCTGCGTTAGCGAGAGAGAATTTGAGGGCGAGTGAAATTATGGGGGTAAGTGAGAATTGAGGGTAGGCTACTATGAGAAATTAAGTGAGCAAGAGATTAGATTTAGGAGGGGTCCGCGTGTGGGGTTGGGGAGAGATTTAGAGAGGCGAGAGTTGGGGGGGGGGAGGGGGTGGTTGTTGTTGGGGGTTTAACAAAAGATGATGAGATAAGGTTTTAGGGTAGGGTTTAAGTTGATCTAAAACTTTCTAGAATGAATGATAGGTTTATAAAAATAAGGAAATAAAGAATTAGTTAGAAAGAGAATAAATCATGTATAAAATATTGTAACATATGTGGTTAATACCAATAAAATATTTATACTTTATACATAAAATAAAATTTAACTTATTCACTAAGTACGTAAAAATAAGAGTTTTAGAAAATAAAAATTGGAACTTTAAATTAGACATCTATTCTATAAGATACGCTTTAGAATAAATTTAGAATTGCATGAAAGTTAATAAATTGGGGAATTTTTTCCCCATTAGAATACAGTTTTTAACATACGAGCTAAAAGAACTTTATGACTTACTTAACTTACTAACTTAATTGGGGTGTTTTAGTTTTGATGGAGATAACTTGAAAAAAGAATTTAAGGATGCTAGTCTGTTTTTATTTGAAAATTTTGATGTAATTAATGGGCATATGGTGTTGGTGATAGGGAGGTAAGAGGGGTCGGGGCATTGATGTGTTGAAGGGCAAAGTATTTCGCTTATTTCAAGAGTTACTTTCTAAAGCTTGGTATGCATTTAAACTTTTAAGGTATACAAAAACATGAGTAAGTGCTTGAATTTTTTAACAAAATTTTGTGTGTGATTTTTGTTTATATAACTATCTTAATTTACTTATTACAAATCAAATTTGATGAACATTTAAAATCGTGTACAATACGGTTTATTAAAATCGTAATTTCACATAGATTTTGGACCCTTTTTACGCAGGCAATTTTTAATTAAATATCTTTCGAGTATATTTAGTAGTGGGAAAGTGCAAAATCAATACCTAATATTTTGTTGCTTTTTGATTACCTCCTCTTCTTCTTCTTCTTCTTTTCAAAACTAAAAATGTTCCCCATATTTACATGCATATTTATTTCAGGTTTTTATTTTTTTAAATTCTACTCAAATATTCTTCTTTTCTTTAGCCAACAACAGATTAAACTTAAGAGAAAGAATATTCAAATCTAGTCCATCCCATTACGTACCATTAGACTATAGCGACCCTAACAATTTTACTTAAGTATTCTAAGTTTACTTACTTTTATAAAAAGAGAAACCATATAGCTCCATTAAAATTTTCATCCTTGAGCTTTTGGTATGCCTATAATAATAATCAATAATGAAACTATTAAATATATTTAATTAAATAATATAAAAATAAATAATACAAAAAAGGTTAGAAAGAAAATATAAAAGCCCTAAGGGGCTTGGTTGGCTACCATAAAGCCATGAGGCGAACAATAAAGGCTTGAAGTATTTATTTTAGCTTTTATTTAGGCTTTTTTTTTTTAAGTTCTTGGTACTTTTATTTTTATTATACTATATAATAGATATATTTATTATTATTACTTTACTAAATTAATTATTGTTGATTAATAAGAAATCGATATGGTAAAAAATGAATGAAGTTTGTTACTAAAAAAATTAAGGACTCAAATTAGAAAAAAAAATGAAAGATTTAGATTGAAAAATTAAACAAGTACAAATTGAATAATAATGGAAATGTTCACACAATGGTTTAGAAAAAGAATATTAAAACAAATTCTGACAAAATAAAAAGTATGCATGGCATAAAAATATGAATAATGAAATAACAAGCAAAGAATTTTGTTAGCAATTGTAACCAACTAACCTATTTTAAATTATGTTATAGATATTGGTGTGAAGTGTATAATGGTGAAATTAATCAAATGAATGAAAAGATCGAAGTTCTAGCTTATTTTGAAATAGTTTATCTCCTTACCAATTTTCAAATAAAGAGGCACCTAAGAATTCAATTGAAAACTTCTTTATATAATTTTAATTTATATATCACTATTTGTAAAAAATAATCCACTTGTTGTTATTAATAATTAATTTTTCCTTCAATAATAACTACTATAACTGTATTTCAACTACTAAAAATCACTATTTGTAGTTTAATAAATTGCTAACTTCTAAAATTGTACACCTATTATTTATTTATTTATTTTTTACATTCACGCCTTATTATATTCTTAACATGTAACAATTTCTCCCCCACTCGAAATCAAACTTGCCCTCAAGGTTGAAGTACAAAGAGATTGATCTTGAAAATCTCTAAATACAATGTTTGGAGGTTTTGTATGTAATGGCCATAAAATTTGTTTGGTCCAAATTAAGTAAAAAATTACACTAACTTCATCAAAAGATAAATAAAATATTTCATTTAAACTAGATACTAAGCTCCTTGGCATGGGTATAGCCATAATGATTTCAACTTCCACAATTAGAAATATCTTCTTGAGACTTTTATGTACCACAATACCTTTAAACTCATAATCATTTAAGTAGTCATCAAAATTATATAAAGATCATCTTGGTGAGTTAGACATAGCCACCTTTTTGTTGTAAAATATTGTGATTTTCCTTCCCATAATGTAGAAATACTCTTTTTGGAATATTGGTTTTGATTGACTTCTAATGCCATTTAAATGTACTTATGTAGACATATTGCGATTTGTCCTTAAGATACTAAGATTTGGATGTGAATCTTCTAAATCTTTTTTATCTTTATAGCCCATTTCCCAAGTCACTCTTTTTGACATGCTTCAACATCCTCTTCTTTTCTCATCATTTTATTCTCTTGCACTTTTTCACATTAAAATTTGAGACATTCAATTTGTCATCACCCTTCTTATTGAAACCATTAATTGGAAATATTCCAATTATTTTAACTTTCATCGATTCTTGCAATCTTTGCATGAATTTCACATTTTAAGCTATTGAGTATACTAATGCTTCTAATTTTTCTATCATTGTTGGTTCCAAGGCTTGAGTTCCATTAACCATAGTGAAGAAAGATGAGAGCATAGCAATCATATTTCCATTCTTGGTTTATTCAATTCAAAACTACTCAAAGTGAATTCCTTGCATAGTTTGCAGATTAGTTCAATTACTTTGGTCAAATGAAAAAAAAAAAAATTGCTACCAGAAATTCATCAAAAATTTCAAATATTTTGTAAACATTATAATCAATTACTTATCTTCAAATTTTTATTATTTATGACAAGATTAAATCTTAGATGGATCATGGCATGAAGTTATACCATAGAAGAAAGCCCTCATAGGTCGTCAAAAGAGTTTCTATGTCAAATGATAGGAAAAATTCAAAGTATTAATGGTAGATGTCAAAACTATTCAAGTCTATATAGATCAATTAAAGAAAAGTGTTGTTCAAAATAGTGAATTATTGGAAGATGAGCAATTTCAAGCATATTTGCAAGAGATCTCAAATCCCAGTGAATATAAGAGAAAAAAAATTGAACTAGCGTCAAAAATTTCTAAAGAAGAAACCAATCATGATAGTAATAATCTCAATTAAAATAAAGATAATTGCTATTAGATTAAACCTTCTCAATATGAATCTCCTTATAAGTGATTGTTCACAGTATCATTTGTTCAATTGAGTGAGAAAGAGAGCCTAAAGTGTGATTATTCTCAATCAATAAAAATTTCTCTATTCAATGGAAGTTTGTGTTGAAAAATTTGGATTGTTAAAAATTATTCAAGCAAGTTAAGACAAGAAGGCTTTTTAGAAAGCAACTTTTTAAAAAGAAAGAAGACACCAGTACATCAAGACAAAAACCTATAATGAAGATTCCTCTACTCAAAATAGCTTTTTAGTACGTTAAAGATAAAAATCTATAGTAAAGATTCCTCTGCTAAAAATAGTTTTATTTAAAAACGGTTGCAACTTTATTTCATAAAAGATTCCATTAGCCTTTATCAAGAAAATAAATCTCTATGACAGATTCGCCTTAACTTTATCAAAAGTAAAATCTCAAGGATAGATATTCAACAACTTTGTTCAATAAGATATATTTAATTTCTTTGCAAATGGTTTAAAGAAAATTTTAGTCTCAGTAACATATATTTTATTTAAACTCTAAACAAACCAACTCAAAAGTGGGAAACACAAAAAGGTCCCCTTATAGTAACCTATCCCCACTTCAAGAAGTAGCAACTAAGATTCAAGATGAGTTATCAAAACTTCTATATTCAAGGAAACAACTAGAGAATGTCAAGATTTAAACAATGTAAAAGCTTAAAATAATTATACTAATCAAGTTCTCCATATCAATAGTCAACAAATCCATAGAATTGAAAATATGTTGATAAATAAACGAGATAAAGGGAAGTCTTTGCTAAAAAGAAAAGTTTATCTTCAAAGATCTCAAAACCTATTTCTCTACCAATAATCATTCTAGATATTAAAAATTTTAATTTTAGAAAAAGTAATAATTTATAAGAAGAAATTTCATATAGACTAAGTAAATTAGAAATAAAAAAAAATAAGGATGCAGTTAGTACCATTGAGCAAAGATATAAAAGAGTTATCAAGACAATTTTCTCAAAAACTTAGCATTAATAAAATTAATAACCCTTAAAGGTTAAGGACTACTTCAAATCAAAGATTATGGTATTCAAGAATTTCTCCACCATATACTATGTATGAAAACAATCATACGTAAATTTATCTAGATATTTTGGAGAAGGAATATATGAATGGAATATAGATGGAATAATAGAACATCAAATCTTAGATATACTCAATCAAATGATTATTATGTCAAATTCTTTCAAACAGCAAAACAATACTGATCATTAGATAATGACAATTATTGTATCTAGATTTATAGGAATGCTCAAAGGATGGTGATAAAGTAATCTAAATAAAAATGAAAGACAATATATTCTTAATCCAAAAAAAGATTTAATAATAAATAATGTGCCAATTTCAATGGAAGACGCAGTTCTTACCCTAATTTATGCATTCGCTAAACACTTTGTTGTTGTAAGTTGTGCATAATGTGTCAAGATATTTTTGATATATTTATAGATATTATTTATAAAAGAAAAATATTTATTGCATTTATATACTTTCCTACTAGTATATATTTTACAATAAAGTCCCATAGATAATTAGAGTATGTATAGAATTATAATAAATTTGTATTATCAATGAGATTCCATTACATTGTATTATCTAAAAGTTGTCATTGGTTGGATAAATATATGGAGGAGGCATAGATAATTAAACCAACACATTGTATAACTAAGTTCATTCTTAGTGAACTAAAGGAAAGATACTTGAGTTATATAAGTGGGTATCTAAAGTTAAGTGGGTATACTGGATACAACTAGCTAACAAAGGATACCATATGTTTAATGTCATTGGTCTTTCCTCTAAATGAATGAGCGTAAATAATCTCTAGACTTGAGTTTCGTATATCCTATATTTGGAATGCTATGCTTTAATGCCGTTAAATATAGTCTTTATTTGGATTGCAAATAATATGGTTATTGGGTATGGCATAAAATACAAAGAGGATAGTGATGATTCAAGATATAATTCATTACTCTCTTATATTAGGGAGTCGATATCTAGGATCACTAGGTTAAGATAATAGCGACTTGTAAGTCTGTGGTCATGATAAATATTATTAAGTCTATTTTATCTTAGAAACAAAGTAAAATGATTAAACGTTGATGATATAATATATAATGGTTTAATTAGGATATCATTTGATGAGGAGATTTAATTATGCAGTAATCAGTTCATAGTGGTTTCTCGTTTACACTTTTTCTATTATATCAAATGACTAATAACTGTTGTTAGACTGTTATCTTGGTTTATGTTTATATATACATTAGCTTTGTGTATAGAAACTTATAGGATCGCATACTATAGCACGATTAATGGGAATGATGTTTTGACAAGTCTGAAATAATAAATTGGAAGCAATTTATTTTATTGCATAGTAATATTTGCGGTTAAGTACCTTTTAAAGGTTACATATTTTATTATTACCTTTTCACATATAAATAGATATATTTTATTAATTCCATATTTAATTGCTATTGAAAAGTTTATGACAATTGAAAGAATATGAAATTCATTAATTTCATATTCAATTGCAATTTGAAAAGTTCATGTCAATTAAAAGGTTGTCTATCATTAATTCCATGTTTAATTGTTATACAATTGAAATGTTGTGACAATTGAAATGTTCATGGAATGAAAAGTCTCTTTCATTAATTTTAGTTAATGTTTAAAAGTGACAAGAGTAGAAGAAAGAATTAGGATGATGATTTTCTATTTAGAAAAACACCTTAAGAAAAGGCAAGAGAGAGATATATAATATTTTGCTTCCTAATTTTTCTAATTCTAATCCTAGTTATCTAGCAATATAAAGGATTAGAATTTGTTCTTATTAATGTGTGATTGGACACTGCTATAAAGATTATGTTTAGAGTCCTTATGGTAAATACATTTTGAAATAACAAATTGAATTTAGATTTCAATTGAACTCTATCCCTAAGAGGAGATGGTACTTATCATAGGGAAAATGTAGTTTTATAATCTTTTATTAACATATGATTTTATTTCATGTCACATATGGATGCTAGGATAGGTTTTATATATATATATATATATTTATTTCCATTGTGTTCTTTCTAATCCATACAACCTAACATTTGTAGGAGATCCTACTAGGGATGTAACCGGGCTAAGTTCAGAAAGGCTTCTAAGAAACCCGAACCTACCCCTATAGGGTTTAATGTTTTTCAAAATCCTATAAAAACTCTTTAGAGTTTTATCTCTTATTCCTAAAACTCAACCTTGTATGGTTCTTAACCCTATAAAAGTAAGTTTTTATAGGATTTAAAAGACCCTTCAAGGGCGAGTTTTCATAGAGTATATATGGGATTAAGTAGAGAATATAAGGGAAAAAGTTAAATAGGATTAAGATTTTATTTACTGACTTATATAATAATAAAAATTGAGAATTAAATATGTTGTATAATATAAACTTATGTTAGATATGTATATTGCATAAGTTAAGAGTAAATATTTTTATTAATATATACTTTTTTTTACAGAATCGAGTTTCTTATCAGATTTTTTTATAATTCCAAAACCCAACCCCGACCCTAAACTCTATAAGATTTTCAATCATATCCCAAAACCTAACCAACATCCTATAGGGTTTTTATTAGGTTCGACGGGCTAAGTACCTTTTAATGATTTGTTTGGATACATCCTTAGATCCTACTCATTTAGAGAAAGAAATGAAGAAACTCTTTAAATTTTAAGATTTCAAATGTTAAATGATTTTAGTTGATACAATGATATTTTTTTTAATAAAGTCTCTCAAGACAAGATTGTAACGAAAGCTTTTGGAAGAACCGCTTCATAGCTGGACTTCCAGAATTATTTGCCAATAAAGTTTGAGAAAGGATTTCAAGAGAATATAGTATTACTTGAGATTACTCAATATATCTTCTAGAGAACTCATCAATTTGTTAACTTAAAAGGTTTAAGTCTATGTAACAATTTAAAACTTAAATCAAAGATAAAGAAATAAAAAAAGAGTTTTAAAAGAGAATTAAGAGATTTTTGTTATTAATACGTTTTTGAAAAGATTCAAGCTCCTTCATCAAGAGTCAAAAGAAAAAACAAAAGACTTCGGAATCAATGACAATATGAAAAAAAAAAGAAACTAAAAAACATAAAAACTACAAGCCAAAAAAAGAGAAGTTTCAAAAGAGAAATAAAATTTACAAATGTGGAATAAACGAACACACCACTCTAAAGTGCTAAAAAATAAAGAAAACCAATAACTTAGATTTAGAAAAAGAAGTTAAAAATGAAATACTCAAGATAATGAATGACATTGACTTTGAGGACAATATATCAAGTGAGGAAGATTACGATTATATTCAAGAAATAAAAACCGATTATGATATTTCACTTAGTAAAGAATTTGATTGTTTTTCTAAAAATGGTTATTCATGCAAAAGGATAAATGTTATTACTAGTGAAAAAAATTCTTATTAGAAATGATAGATTAAATAAAAGGTCCAGATAAACAAAGAGAATATTTACTTAAAATTAAGGAAGTTTCTATGCAAAAAGGTCAAGATAAAAATGAAATCTATTCATTGCAAAATATTTATGATAAACTTTCAAAAAAGGAGGAGCCTGTAACCATTAAAAGTTTTCAATAAGAGATAAATATTATGAAAAAAGAAAATAAAAGACTTAAAATTTAAATATGAATATTTAGAAAATAAAATGAAAAATAAAGAAAAAATACAAAAACATTCATGATTCTAATGACTAGGACTTAGAAGAAGAAGAAGAAGAAAATAATCAAAAAGTCGAGGAATATGTTAATTTAATTAATAGAATAAATATTCAAAAATAGTATCTCAAAATAATAGTAGCTATAAAAAATGAATTTAGTTTGGAAGCAACAACTTTGTTAAATTTAAGTGCCAATAAGAAATGTATCCAAAAAGGTTTAGCTATAATAAAATTTTATTAGAAAACAATAGAAAGACTAGTTTTGGCAAATGAGTCTAAATTAAATGTTAATTATAAATTACCCAATGCCAAGATTGTTTAAGAAGGTGTTGATTTTAAAATCTTGTTTATTCTAGTAAAAAATATTAATAATTTAGTAATACTTTACCTACTTTTCAATAACTTCTATCCTATGAGAGAAAAGGAAGTTAATCTCTTAAAATAAAACATGATTAGTCAAGTAGAGAGAAAATTAAAACATATTAGTTTCTCAAAGAAGAAATAAAAGAAGAAAGAATAGATTTATATCAATCAAAAGGAAACTCAAAAGAAAAACAAAATATTACAAGAAAAGTTTGAAAAGAAAATTTGTTCAAAACTTCTTAATGCTTTTTGGTTAAAAAAGAAGTACATAATAAATTTATTTTACATAGAAGGATTCACTAAGACAAAATCCCTACAAAGGCAAGACCTATTTAAATGAATCAAGAATTATTAGAATTTTGCAAAAAGAAAATCTAAGATTTATTAAATAAAAAATAATTAGAAAATCTAAATCTCCCTGGTCATCTCAGCTTTTAATGTTCAAAATCAAGTAGAATTAGAAAGGAATGCTTCAAGACTAGTTATCAACTACAAACCATTTAATTCAATTTTCCAAAGGATCAGATATCCAATACTTGCTTAATAGATTTGCAAATGCTAAAAGTTTTTTGAAATTTGATATGAAATATAAATTTTGATAAATTTAGATAAATAAAGATAGATACAAGATAACATTTATAGTCCCCTTTGGTTATTATAAATGAAATGTAATGCCATTTGGTCTTAAGAATGCTCCTTTTCAATTTCAAAATATTATGAATGAAATCTTTACACCATACTCAAGTTTTTCTATAATGTAGATAGATGGTATTTTAATTTTTTCAAATAATATAGATCGACATTTTAAACATTTAAACATGTTTTTCAACATAATTATAAGGAATAGTTTAGTAGTTTCAAAGAAAAAGATGAAATTATTTCAAATTAAGATAAGATTTTTATGCCATGATATTCATCAAGGGACAATCAAGCCTACAAATAAAAATATAAATTTTGCTCAAAAATTTTCTGATGAAATTAAAGATATGAAGCAACTGTAAAGATTCTTAGGATGCCTCAATTTAGATTTTATTTAAATCTTAAAGCCAAAGTGCAAACCTTTATTTCAAAGATTAAAAAAGAATCCTCTATCTTAAGATAATGAAATGACTAAAATTATTCAAGAAATTAAATAGGAAGTCAAACTCTACTCTATTTTAGAATAATCAATCTTAATGCCCAATTCATAGTTAAAACAAATGCATCAAATATAGGATTTGGTGGAATATTAAAATAATTGCTTAATAATCAAGAATAAGTAGTAAGCTATTATTCGAGAATATGGCGAAATGCACAAATTAATTATTCAATAGTAAAAAAAGAAGCTTTATCAATAGTTTTATGTGTTTCAAAATTTCAAGATAATTTTTTCGAGAAGAAATTTTTAATTTGAGTAGATTGTAAATCTTACTCAAAAACATTAAAAATCTTGTTTCAAAACAAATTTTTGCTAGGTGGCATGCTGTTTTATTTATCTTTGACTTTGAAATTGAATTTATTAAGAATTTAACTCTCTTCCTAATCTTCTTTCAAGAGAATTTCTTCAAAGTAGAAATGTCAAAACCAAAAACCATAGTCGATTACACTATCATATTTTCTTTATCAACTTCATTAAAGTCAACAACCGGATCTCTATATTTAAGTGTAGTAGTAAGTTCATTCGCTGCATCTATGGTCAATTTTTCAATTCAAGATTAAAATTTTTTTCAAATGCTCAATCCAACTTATGTATCTTAACTACTTTATACTCATATTCAAGTTAAACATTATTTAAAAAAAAATTTCTTAAGAATTATTTCCAACAAAGAGTGAAATCTCCAAAAATTTCATAGAAAAGCCCCCATTTGAAATGATCAAAAGATATTTCCCAAAAGATTTTCGTTTTCTCCCTAGTCATCTAATAAAAAATCATGTCTTCCATGAGTTTATTCTTACAGATACAAATACAAATAGCATAAAATTAACACATTGGGGAGAAAGCGAAGAAGTTATATATTCCAAGTGCAAGATTAAAAGAGTTATCATACTCAAACAATGGAATCAACAGCGTTAGACGACTAAAATGTTTTCTTAACCTTTTATTCCACCAACATATGATTATTATAATTACATCAAAGCATGAGAAAATGTATTATTTTTAACAAATTATTCATATTCTTGGTTTATTCAATTCAAAACTACTCAAAGTGAATTCCTTATATAATTCTCCAATTAGTCCAATTACTTTAGTTGTGCGGAGAAAATATTGCAATTAGAAATTTATTAAGGATTCTAAATATTTTGTAAACATTGTGATCAATTAATTTTCTTTAAATTCTTATTATTTGTGACAATATTAAATCTTGGATGGATCATGACATAGATTTATACCATAAAGGAAGGTCCCTATGGGTAATCATTACTCAAAAGAGTTTTCTGTGTCAAATTGTAGGAAAATTTTAATGTAAAATGGCAAATGTCATATTGTTCATGTTTAAATTAGGGTTCATTAATTAATTTGATGAGAACAAAAAGTATATATCTAAACATGTTGTTTTTAAAGAAAACCAAACAAGTGGATGACTAAACTAAGTATCATTTATTTATATTGAGGTAATTAAATAAAATAGATTAATTTGCTTAAAGAATAAATATATCAATTATCTCTATGAGTAATTTAATCTTTTGAATGGTGATCAAATGCTCTTGAAGTTAGATTGCAAAGTATATTTATTTATTATGTGTTAAAAGAATTTTTAGATGATATTTGGCCTACTGGATTGATGGCTTAAGAAAGAGCTAGGTTGACGGTACAAAGGCTTCAAAAAACACCCACTGGTCTAAAGGAGCCGACATGCTGGTTCACTTGCCAATATTTATGCCAGTAAAGTATTTTGTTATTGGCTTGCTGGTAGTACAAGGAGCTGATATGCCGATAAGTTTGATTCAAGTAGCCGTTGGAGCATTTAATGCATAGTAACGGGAAGAATTTAATGAGTTGATATAAAAGCTTAACAAACCAACCAAAGAAAATTAAGATCTAATATTCTACTATGATTAAAAGACATTCTCTTACATTCTTGAGCTTATTTACTTCTCTTTGGTCTCTTAGGCACTTATTTGCTATAAAACAAAAAGAGACAATTGCGGTGCTTGAAATTCCTCACATTTGTAATCTTGAGTGAAGAAAGTGATATACTTGAGTCAGTTGTGTGTAAAAGAGATTATATAAGCTTGTGTAAAAGAGATTGTGTAAGCTTGTGTAGGTCTTGGAGCACTGAGTTGTGAAATTAATAAAGTGAAGTGAAGTTCTTGGTTAGAGGCATTGTCAGTCCGTGGAGACTAGGGGACGGTCCAAACTCCATGTTATGTCCGGGCTTGAATTTCTTTATCCCTATCTCCTTTAATTTCTGTACTTATTATTGTTTTATTGTTGCTTTGATTACTTTTATTATTGTATTTATTTGATTATATCGAAAAAAAAAATTGTATCTTGTCCTAGAACTCAATTCACCCCCTCCCCTTCTCTCAAGTTTAGCCTAATGCTTTTCAGTTGAAGCCTGCATAAATCAATCAAAGAAAATTATTGTTCAAAATAGTAAATTCTAGAAAGATAAGAGAAAGTTTCAAGTAAATTTGGCAGAGATCTCCAATCCTAGTGAATATAAGAGAAAAATAATTGAACTAGCATCAAAATTATCTAAAGAAGGAGCCAGTTTGATAACAATAATCTCAATCATAATGAAGATGATTGCTATGGGATTAACTCTTCTTAATATGAATCTCATATTGAGTGATTGTTCAAACTATCATTTGTTTAATTAGGTGAGAAAGAGATCCTAAAGTGTGATTGTGCCAAATCAATAAAAAAAAATTCTATTCAATGGAAGTTATGTAGAAAAATTAAGATTGTTCAAAATTATTTAAGCAGGTTAAGACGAGACAGCTTTTTAGACAAATAGCTTTTTCAAAAGAAATAATACACCAACACGTCAAGAAAAAATCTATAATGAAGATTCCTTTACTCAAAATAGCTTTCCGGTACGTCAAAAACAAAAAAAAGATTCCTTTGCTCAAAGCAACTTTATTAAAACTTTTTCAATAAAAGATTCCTTCAACTGTTATCAAGAAAACAAATTTCAAACACAAATCTACCTCACCTCGGCTTTATCAAAAGGAAAATCTCAAAGATAAATATTTAGCAATTTTATTCAAAAAAGGATTCCTTTATTCAACTATAAATGGAAGGATTTTAAAAAAAGTCCTTCAAAAATTTATAACGAAGGTTCTCCTGATCAATTGTTAGTTCCCTTATTTTAATCTTTTACTTTTATGAATAAATGTATTATGAAGTTTTGTTTTTCTATCTCTTGGTATGTTTTATAATAAAAAACTTGAAAGACTTTATTAATTGAAATAAAGGACTTGTTAATACATTGAATAAATAAATAAATTTACTTCATTAAGGAATAGATTATCTAAGTAAAACACTTATAAATCCAAATCTATCACCTAGTGAACAATCTGATATTCAAAAAATAATAGAAAAATTAATGCACTAACTTCATCAAAAGATAAATGAAATGTTTTGTTTAAATCAGATAGTGAACTCCTTGGCATAGGTGTAACTTAACAATTTTAACTTCCATAGCTAGAAATATCTTCTTGAGATTTTTATGTACCATAATGCCTTTAAACTCACAATCATTCAAGCAATCATCAAAATTATATAAGGATTGCCTCAATGAGTTAGACATAGCCACCTTTTGATTGTAAAATACTGTGATTTTCCTTCCCATGAAGTACAAATACCATTATGGAATATCAATTTTGATTGACTTCCAATGCCATTTAAATGTACTTGTGTTGACATATTACGATATTTGTTCACGAGATACTAAGATTTAGATGTAAATCTTTCAAATCTTCATTATCTTTATAGTAATCTCCATAAGTCGCTCTTTTTGACATGCCTCCACATCTTCTTCTTCTTTTCCAGTCATTTTATCCTCTTGCACTTCTTTCATGTTAAAATTTGAGATATTCAATTTGTCATCACCTTTCTCATTGAAACCATTAATTGGAAAAGTTCTAATTGTTTTAGCTTTTGTCGATTCTTGCAATCTTTGCATAGAGTTTACCTTTTCAACTATTAAGTGTACCAATGCTTCTAATTTCTCTATCATTGTTGGTTTTATGGCTTTAGTTACGTCAACCATAGTAAAGAAAAATAAGAGCACCAATATTAGCAATCGTAACCCACTAACTTATTGTAAATTATGTTACGAATATTGGTGTGAAGTGTGGTAAGAGTGCAATCAAGAAAGAGAATGAAAAGATTGAAGATGATGAAGTTCTAGCGTATTTTGAGATAGCCAATTTCTTAGCAAATTTTCAAAGAAAGAGACACCTAAGAATTTAGTTGAAAACTTCTTTATGCGATCTTTATTGATATATCACTATTTATAGAAAATACATGATTTAGGATCTATTTATTGTTACTAGTAACTAATTTTTCCTTCCAATAATAATTACTAAAACAATATTTCAACTACTGAAAACCACTATTTAAAATCTATTAAATTGCTATCTTCTAAAATTGTACAACTATTATTTATTTATTTTTTACATTTATGGACTACTATATTCTTAAAATATAACAAATTTACTGACACTTTAATCATGCACCGTCCTATCCTAAAATAATTTTGTTATATTATTGCTTTATAATATCCTCTAGGTGGTTTCAATTGTTGTTTAGATTGGAAAATAGAGATTTTGTCATGGTTATGTCCATATTTTTAACGGGATCAATTTAGTTCTTAATTCTACCTTTAATTTAATATATATTAAATTTAAATAATTGAATTATAATGTTTTTTCAATGTTCAAATTTAATAGATATTAAATTAAAAGTAATAATAAGGGCTTAATTAATCTCGTTAAAATAGAGTATGAGACCATGAAAGCTCCCAAACAGCTTTTTAATGGGACCGGTAACCCAAGCCCATTTAGCGACTTAGACATAGTAATAGAAATTGTTGCATCCTAAATAAAATTAATTGATTGGCTTAATTTAACTCCTTTAACAAAAAGAAACAAAGACAAGAAAAGAAAAGACAAAGAAGATTAATTATATATCAATATCATGTGATTGCTTATGTTTAATAATTTATCTGCAAGGCTAGGGACCACTGAACCATAGCCCTTAGATATTCAATAAAGACATACCAAAAATGATAGTCCCCACTTTTAAAATGTTATCTAATCATAAAAAAGAAAACTAAATGAAAATTTTATTTTTTCTCCTACTCATTGGAAAGGACACGGATGGAATTAGGAGTATAAATATAGCAAATTTATTCGCAAGTTTACATGAACTCGACTTGACATTCATTAAGTTTAACTCACTAATAGTTGATTGAGTTTGAGATTAAACCATTCGAGTAATTTGTTGAGTAAATTCTAATTCTATGATATTTAGTTCTACTAACCCGTGAGCCTCATTAAACTCAAGCTATGCTTGAAGTTCATTAAATTTATAATAATTTATTATTTTAATTATGAGAAAACTACTTTTTTAACAAATCAAATATGAATAGACTTAATCAATCAAGTTTAAGCTCTTCGAGATATCTTTTTTTGGTAGAGTATGGGTTTTGAAATTGTAATCAGGCTGGTAACCTAAGCTGATTTGACTACTTGGATATGGTATGAGACATTGTTACATCCTAAATAAAATTAAGGGGAAATTGCATAAAACCCTTCTAAAATTTGATTCAAGTGTAGATTGCCTCTCTAAACTTTCAAAGTGTGGTTTTTGGTCTTTAAACTTTCATAAATTGTCAAGCAACTCTCTAAGTTGAGAATAATCCCTTAAACTTTGATTTTGGTATGTAAACATCTCCTAAACAATGTATTGTTTAAGGATTATTTATACGCTAAAATCAAAGTTTAGGGAGTCTTTATATATTGAAATCAAAGTTTAAAGGGTGTTTATACATCAAAATTAAAGTTTAAGGAGGTTATGAGAGTTATTTGCCAATTTATAAAAGTTTAGAGAGCCAAAAACTATATTTTAAAAGTTTAGGGGGGAAAATCCGCACTTAAGTTAAAGTTTACAGGAATTTTATGCATTACCCCTTAAAATTAATTGATAGGCCAAATCTAACTCCTTAATAAAGAAAAAGACGAAGAAGATTCACTAAATATCAATATCATGTGATTATTTGTATTTAATAATTTATCCATAAGTCTAGGGACCACCAAACTATGACAAGCTCTTCTTAGAATCTTAATGCAACATATTTCATGCTTTTTTTGCTATATTAATCTTTCTATTGTTTCTTAAATATCGGATTGTTCACTAAGAGATAGACTTGGATCTACAACTATTTTACTTCGGTAATCAATTTCATAATAAAGTAAATTCATTTGTTTATTTAATTTACTAATAAGTCCTTTATTCCAATTAATGAAGTCTTTTAAGTTTTTTTACTATAAAACATACCAAGAGATTGAAAACAAAGCTTCATAAAAAATTTATGAAAGTAAAAGATTACAATAAGGGAACTTACAATTGATCAAGAGAATCTTCGATATAAGTTTTGAACGAATTGGGGATAGTTTACATAGATATTTAATAGGTTACAAAGGTTTATTATAAAAGAACGGAAAGCAATAGAGAAAGGTAAATAGTAATAAAAAAAAAGTGATGATAATCTAGTGGTTTGCATGAAGAGGAGTCAAAACAACCGATGCCTTCCCTCTTTAGAACTCCTCCATTCATAAGGAATTTTTCTTTGTACAAAACTATAGAAAATCTGTCCTTGAGATTTTACTTTTGATAAAACTGAGTAGAATCTGTCTTGAAAAAGCTTAAGGAATTTGCCATCGAATAAAGCTATAACTAACTTTTAATAAAACTATTTGAATAAGGGAATCTTTATTGTAGATCCTTTGTCTTGTCGTGATGGTGCTTGTGAAACAGATGCTTCTGAAAAAGTTGACTTACTTAAACATACCTAATTTTCTCTATATGTTTTTTATTGAACAAAATCTTTATTGATTAAACACAATCACACTTTAAGCTCTTTATCTCACTTTATTAAACAAGTGAAAATTTGAACAATCACTCATATTGAAAAGATTAATTTCGTAACAAGCATCATCCTTATTCTTTTTGAGGTTATTGCTACCGAGTGAGCTTCTTCTTTAGACAACATAGAGGTCAATTCAATTATTTTTCTCTTATATTCCCTAGGATCTAAAGTTTCTACAAAGTCTGCTTGAAGCTTACTCTTGTCATTTAAAAATTCAATGTTTTAAACAGTATCCTTCTTTGATTTATCTATATACGCTTGCATTATGCTTGAGATTGTCTAAAAAGGGAACAATTGGATGCTCTCATTGTAAGGAATGAAACTAAGGAAGACAACAAGGGTTAGCTTGGTACTATCCATCTTCTTTAAGCTATGAAGTCTCAAGATATAAAGGGAAAAAAAAGGTTTAATGTATGTATAGGCCAAAGTGACAAGAAGGAAGCTTAATGCTATGGTAGATACAAGGGCATCACATTTATTCATTTCAAAGGATGCGACCTTTAGGCTTGGGCTAAAGGTTGAATGGAGTAAAGCTTGACTCAAGACGGTTAACTTTAAGGAACTCTCAACTTATGGGGTTGTTAAAAATGTGGGATTCAGCATCGGAGATTGGTGGGGAAAGGAGAATATTGAAGTTGTGCCCATGGATGACTTTGAGTTTATTATTGGCATGGACTTCTTGGATAGGGGTAGTGCCATCATTATTCCTTGATCTAATTATATTTATTGGCTTAATAAAGGTTCTCAATGTATAGTCCTAGTAAGCAAGAATGAGCGACAAAGCTTATTACGTCAATGAAAATTATAAGGGAAGGGTCGATACTGGAGAAAGGAGATAATTTGACTTTAGTAAGGGAGATTAAGGAAAGAGTAGCTAAAAAGATCCCATGAAGTTCAAACCCAGTAGATGCGGAAAAGGAGGATAAGGTCTTAGTAACTAAGGTTAAAATTAAAGAGGGCAAGGAGTAACATTGGGCTTCAAGAAGGAAGATTATCAAGCATTCTCGTGATATAGGCACATATAGAGAATAAAGGTTAAGGGATTGAGTGGACTCTAGTTCAAGAAGGAAGTCGTGACAAGGACATCACTAGATTAGATAGGGGAGAATATCATAGACTAATTTTTTAAGGCTCTTGAGATTCACCCAGCATGATCCTAAGTACAGGAAGCACGACAAATGCAACATAGGTAAGAGGTTCTAATGGCCCATTAGAAGAAAAAGGCTCGTTCCCATGTTTAAAGAAGATTTTAGAAGTTAAAAGGTTTTAAGAAGACTTTAGAGATGTCTAGATTCAATATATAATAGTTAGGTAGGTAAGGTAGGGAGATACGATTCAATTGTAATTGTTAGACTAAATAAATCTTAGTCATCCATTGTAACGGGCCGTTTATATATATAGGTGGTCTCTCCTTATTTGTAATTATCCAGATATTGAGTAGAATTTAATTGATAATCAAAGTTTCTCTCTCTAAACTTTGTATGTGGTTTTCAGGTTGAACTTAGCCTTCCTTAGTGTGATTAGAAGTGCCAAGTGACATATGGGAGCATTGAGGGGAATCCATCCGTGATAATTTCTTGTATTTAAAAATTTATCTATAGGTTTAGGGACCACTAATCCATAGCATATGGATATTCAATAGAGAAATGCAAAAAAATGGTATTTCCCTCTTTTAAAATGTTACCTAATCATAAAGAAGGAAACCAAATGATTCCTCTCATTCATTGGAAAGGATGTGGATGGAATTAGAAGTATAAATACATCAAATTTATTCACAAATTTACTTAAACTTAACTCAACATTTATTGAGTTCAACTCACCAATAGTTGATTAATTTTGAGATTGAATCATTTGAGTAATTTATTAGGTTGAATTCTAATTTTATGATATTTAATTCCATTAACTCACGAGCTTAGGACTCAAGCTATGCTTTAAGTTCATTAAATTTGAATATTATATTATTTTAATTATGAGAAAACTACTTTTTTAATAAATCAAATATGGATAAACTTAATCTATCGAGTTTAAGTTTTTTGAGATATCCTTTTTAGTGGAGTATGGTTTTTGAAATTGAAATTTGAATTTGAATCTAATACTCTTTTGCTCAACTTGTGCTAGCAAAAGCATACTAAAAAAAATAAAAAATACATCAAATATTCTTCGTATACAGATGATATGATCGATAGAAACTTAGATGGTAATATAGAGATGAAACTTGATTTTTGATGGGATATTATTTGAAGGTAACTAGACCGGCGATTGTAAAGTAAATAATGGTTTAAGGAAGATGCTAATGGACACTCCACAAAATTAATAGATGATAAATAAAATAAATTTTTACCTTTTATGTAGGTTTATTTTTTTATAAAGTACATGATAAAATTTACTATTTTAAATCTCTAATAAGTGCCTTTTAAGATCTTTAATAGGTATTTAATCATGTATTAATACACTACTGTAATATAATAATAAAATAATATATTGAAGAAAGAGACATGACCCCGGCATTATGCAAACATAAATACAAATAATCAAACGTCAGTGTACTAGTTTGTTCTTATCCAAATTCAACTGTCTCGAATCAAATCGGTACACGCCCATAGATTCTACAGTACTCCTCCACAAGACCACTATCCAACCCTTAAAATAATCTAATAATCCAAAAATCCAAAAATATCAATTCTTAAACCCCCCACAAAAAAATAAAAAATAAAAAAACGAAAAAAATTCATTTCCTCCCTATATATAGAGAAAATGTCTGTTTAATCTCTGCAAACACCACAATCAGAGTCTCTTACACAAACCTTGTAGAGCCACACAAAAAAACAGAAGCTCCAGTTTCCTAAGACCCATTTTATGATGAAGAACACAGGAAAGACCCAGAAATCTAACAGCTTCAATGGGAAATCAGCCGATGTTCGGAAGGATCGGAAATCGGCGACCGGAATGAATGGATCCCCCAAGAAAGGAGGGCATGGTGGGAAATTCACGTGGTCCGGCGACGGCTACTCCGAGGCGGAGATGGGTTTCAAAGGTGAAGTTGTCGATGTTAGAGATCCCAACTTCGAGGATCCAGAGGATGAGGGCCGGGAGAATGAGGTGAAGGTGAATGTGAAAGGGATCAAGGCGAATTGATAATAAATGTAACTTTTTTCTGTTGTATGAAATGATTATTATAATAAGGATCTAAGAATGGAATAGGATGGGTGTAAATACGTTTAGATACTTAACTTCTTCCTGTTGATGTTGTTCTTGGGTGCATGGGTTACTTATTACTAGTCCCTTGAGTTTATGGAATATTTCCTACTTCTAAATATTATGACCTATGGATTATGATCTTGATGAATTCGGTCTCAATTCTTTTATTCTTTTCGTTTCCCCTCTATAATTGTAGGAACATCGTGATTCGTTCTGATAGAAAATCAACGTCTATATTATTGGGTTTTTTTTTTTTGTTTTTTTACTATTTATATTACAAATCGAGGAGGGAAATTTCTAGTTTATTTTGATATAACACCTAATGGAGGTACTAATTTCACTTTTGACCAGACACAAGGGTTTCTTTTTTTTTCCCCTAAATGTTGGAAATGTGCTAGGTTGTTTCCTTGCAAATTTTCTTTATTAAAATTTGTAAGTAATTATTTTTGCTTCCAAAATCGGAACTTATTACTTTTAAAATTCCATTATATATTTACGGAAAATTAAAGGTACGGAAAATTTCTTAATTAAACCTATTAAGATTAACCAATTTCATATTTATTATGCGAATTGTGATTGTATGTATAATCTGGTCATTTTTCACCGTAATTTAAATGTGGATCAAATTGAATTGTAATATCGGAATGGTGTCAAGCTTAGGTTCCGATATCTTTTATTTATTTATTTATTTGTTGCAATTGGAAACTGTCAAGCGTGTCGTTGTCCTACCGAATCGGAGCCTGTTTTACCAAGTTTAAAGCCTACAAAGCGCAAATTAGTTCATAGGAATCGAAACGAGAAACCATGGGCGCCTCTTGGATGTCCATTATATGTATATATATATATATATATATATATATAATTGGAAGTTTTCTATGATAACATTTATAATATAGTATTAATGTAATGCTAGTGAAGGCGATTTATTATAAAAAGTTAATAAATTATTTTTTTTTTCCATTTATAAGAGCTATTGGCTAATAGGGTTTAGATTGATTATTAAGGTAACGTAATTTTGCTATGCTGAAATGATATCTGTTTGTGTTGTAATAATATTTTTTGTACTGGGATAAAATTTATCTGGATCATCCTTAAATTTTTTAAGTAAGTTTTTTGAAATTATAAACTTTTAATAATTTACAACATCATCCAATATTTTTCATTAAAAAAAGTTGGGAAAATTATAAAAAAGACCTTTAAAACTTTTACTCTAGAGATTTTCAAAGTGAGCTTTTTGATCTCAACGTACGTTTAATATTTTCCATTTAATGAAAAGGCATGTACATGAGAATAATTGATAATAATATGTAATATATTATACAAATTTTAATTAAAATTAGTCATATACAATGTTATGATTGAATTTTTAATTTAAATTTAGTCATGTCATGAACATACCTTTTTCTAATATATAATATGTTAATAGGATAATTTGGCTTGGACCCACATAGCTGTACTGACCTACTTGGGTCTATGGCTTGGCTTAACTTGCTAATATTCTGTTCCGCTATCCTCCTAGTTGACTTCGATCCAAGCTTACCAAACTGCTTACTTAGTTACCATAAGGCTACAACGGTTAGCAGATAAAATGATAAGTCTTGGAGACTCAATCAACAGTTATTTCCTAACAAATTTGGACCACGTTAGACTGCATGCTCCAACTACCTATGACATGTGAACACGTTAAAGTGTTACTTTAAGTCTCTTAACTTTTGATTGCTCTCTTTTATAAATACCGATTAGCATCTTAACAGTAAACAATTTAGATTTTTCGTTCACTTAGCTTATATATGAGCATTCTTACATTCTTATTCCTTCTTTATACGCGTACTAACTGATGCTTCTCACTGTTTATTGTTTTGTAGGCTCATTACACAAGGGTAAACGCTCATATTTACTATACTCTATCGACAAGAACCTAAAAACAACACAATATAGTGATGATAATTTATAAGTAGGTAGCATGAAAATTACCTTAGTCTCTTTAATATTACATATTAAAGATTAACATAAGATATTTAAATTATACAAAGAAACATATTTTTAATTGAGATTTTATACAACTATTACATACATGTAAACTTAGGCACAATTCAGATTGGAATCTTGACCTGGACCTGGACTTAGGCCATGGGTCAAACCCGACATGTTAACCCATTGGTTTGGCGGGTCCTAAATGTGTCAAAAGTGAAGACTCATCATGACTAGGTAGGTTGAACTGTGTGACAATTTTTTTTTCCCCAATTTTTTTCCCTTTTCAAAGAGCATAAATTAAAAAAAAATATTTATCCATTTAATGAGTTGTGACAAGACTTGTTATTATTGCTTAATAATTTTACTTACACATTCACATGGACCACAATTTCCTTTAGTCATTTCACTTACACATTCGCATGGACCCCTATTTCCTTTAGTCATTTCACTTGCACATTCGCATGGACCCCTATTTCCTTTAGTCATTTCACTTACATATTCACATTGGACCATTATTGATGAGATGGGATTGAATAAGGCAGGTGTATGACATATATGTAGAAGAAATTATAGACAGATAATCATGAACGATGTATTATAAATTCAAATTTCAAAATGGGGAATTATTACTTTGAGAAGCCTGTGGACTGAGCAAATATGAAGTCTCAAAAACTATGAAAAAATTGACGTTATTAATTAAATATAGGTAGGTGAATGTTCAAGAGTTTAAAAAATAAAGACCCTATAAATTAGAGAATTGCATGTAACTTCAACGCATAGTTTTTTTTCTGCTATCTATTTTATACAATATTGTAGACACCTCATTTTTGTCATCCTTATGATTTTTTTTTATTAAGCTAGGTTAAAAAAAAAAAGAAAATAAATAAATAAAAAATAATAAAAAAAAAGAAACTTGAAAAAAAAAAATTTAAGTTGAGTCGAATTGAGTTGTTTAGGGTCGAGTCGGGTAATGGTCTACATTCAATTTAATAAATTCTAAATTGTTAAAGGATTGGGCTTCTTAAAAATGTTTTTTGGTCTAATCTGATGTAAAATGGATTTTTATCTAATTTATATTAGGCCAAAATAGACTTGAGATTTATTAAATGGGTTAGTAGGTTAAATCAAGATGGATTAAGTCAGACCCAAAAGATAAAAAGCCTAAATTGATATAGGATTTCTAAAAACTAGGTTGAATCTTCAAGAATCTAAATCATATCTTTCGTATTTGGGATTTATTATTGTATTTTTTGTGTTTAAGATTTATTAGGATCAAATCTATATTAAAAAGAGATATAAAAGATTCGATTGTGTAGCTTTTAAATAGTAATTTGGCGGTAAAGTTTGGACACGTTTTAACAATCCCCAATATACAATTCAATATCACTGCATCTCTTTTACAAACACACCATCCCTCGCTCTCTCTTGCAAATACATTAGCCTATACTCATCTATTGTATGCACGACTATGTTGCTACATGCCCTTATCACAAGCATACTACCGTACATCCCTGATCATAGCACTTACACACACTTCACTCGTCTGACACTGCACTACACCCTTTACTCTCCAATCATTCATACTGCATTACACACGTTACACATGATCTTAACCTCACTCATTGCATACTGTCACACACTCCCCCACATACACCAACTACTTGACTTCACATGACACAATTCAACACATACGCTGCCACGTTTAGTTAAAACACATATACACATATTCCACTAACACACACAGAGTCAAAGTCACACACACACAGAGTTAAAATCATACAAACACATGCATATAGATCTACATACATTGCTGAACATGATCACTCACTCACGTACGGACTGCTGCATACGATCAGTTCCACATTGAGCACACGAACGTAGTCTATGCGATTACGATACGGTCAACATGAATACGCCAATTACGCATGACTCAACTAGTTTAGGTAACAATTATTATTATTTTATTTAATTTTTTTAGTAGTTAATTTAATTATTTTTACTAAATTTTTTTTTTCTTTGGTGTAAATTTTTTTAATATATTTTTATTTGTCATATTGTTTGCTATTTTTTTATTAATTTAGTTAAATTGCATTTTTTAAGCCAATATTGCATTTTTTTTGGAAAATCGCATATCTTTTCTCTAAGATTCATATTTTTAGAAAAGATATATATCTTAGTATATCTTGCATATATGATTTAGGAAAGGTATTTTTTGACACATAGTAATTTAAATGAAATATATATAAAAAATCTTAACAGGAGTTTTAAAAAAGATTTAGTTCATGAAATTATATTTTTTAGTTTTTTTTTTATAAAATAAATTATTAAGTAAATGTAAATCTAATTTGGTTTTCAAATAAAAAAAAATTCCACTTACTAAACTTTTCTAAAAGAACTAAGTTAGTTTGATTAGGTACTTTCGGGACAATCGCATAAAAAATAAAAAATAAAAAATAAAAAAAATTTTCCTTCTTTTTGAAAAATTCTTAATAAAAAAAATAAAAAATTCATTTTAGTAATGTTTTGCATGTCTATATATATTTTAGTATTTTTAGAAAAAAAAATAAAGGCCATTAAATTTTTTTTATTTTTATATGGTAACTTAGTTTTAATAGGTTAGCCCCTGAATTTAGATTTTTTGATTTAATTTTCTAAAAAAATATTTTTTTAGAAAATCAGCAAACTAGTAGCTAAATTAAGGTTTTCTCACTCGAAGACCCTAATTTTATTTTTTACCAATTTAACTAGTTAGCAACTCTATGTTATTTTTTAAAGAAAAATGTTTTCTTAATTTAATATCGAGTAATTTATATTAAGCAGGTTGAGCTTAATATAGATTAAATTAAGAAAAATGAAATAAGCCTCAACAAACATATCTTTACTATTTAATGTGTTTAATTTCTCATTCCAATATAATAATGCCTATATATATGTGCTTTCATATCCTTAACTTGTATTACTTTTTAACACCTAAAATCATATCAAGTTTTTTTCCATGAGCAACTTGTTTTTTTTTTTTTTTTTATTATGACAAGTTTTTTTTTGCAGTGTTACGGGCAAGAAGACTAGTAGCAGCAAAGGCAAGGCATAAGTTGCATCCAGTGCCCCCATGTAGAACATGGAGTCGGATTACGATTTCTAAGACTTTATGCAGGATCTAGCTTTTGATGTAATATAAAGTCCTCCATCGGGGGTTTGAGCAAATGATGCTTTTATATAATTTGGATGCAGAGGAAGAGGAGCAACAAGAGCAAGAGATGGAAAGCCTTCCCAGTATTGGAGGAGAACCCAATGGTAAGCCACCACAGCCATTAAGATAAAAAATATTTACTAAGCATTTCTGTAAAGTAGCAGGTAGAGATGGAAATATTCATACATATTGTAAATACTGTAAAAAACACTATGAATGGAAAACTAGTGATGCATATGGAACGTTGAGAAAGCACATGCAAGGAAAACACTCAATGGAGTATGGCCTAGAGAATATTCAACAACAAATAGCAAGGTCATTTGCCTCACAAAGGTTCGCGTTGTTCCGTTTTTTTGAGGAAAAGCAAAATGAAGCCATTTGTAAAATGATAGATTGTATGCATCTCTCTTTTGAGGCAGGTGATAATCCTTTTCTTGTATCATATGAACAAGAACCCTTAAATCCCAATTCTTGGTTGTTTTCTTCATAAACATTACGTAGAACAAATATTTATCTTTACCATACTGGCAAGCAATAACTCGTAACTATATTAAGCACTCTTGAAGTGCTTGTTTTCATTTGCGTAGACATATGGACAGATATATGGAATCAGAATGCATACATTGGTGTTACTTGCTATTGGGTGGATGAAAAATGGTAGTTATAGAAAAGTTGCTTGTGTTACGAAAATTTAATGAGCGCTACATGGCTCAAAATATTTATGCCATTCTACATACTATTTTGGAAGAATACAAGCTGAGTAGAAAAATATTCTCTATTGGTTTTTGTTAGATATCTCTTATATATTTTGATGATAACAAAAAAAGATGAATACTAATAAATCATTAAGAATGTAGGTATTCAAAAAAGTTATTAGAAAGTTTAAAATTGCACAATTAAGTTGTTTTTAGAAACTTATTCAAAAGGTATAAATCAATTGAAAAAGAGAATAGTTTGAAAATCTTCAGAAAATATTTCAGAAATTTTTATAAGAAGAATTGGTACAACACTTTAAAAACTCGTTCAGAGACTTTAGAGAAAAGAAAACTAATATTCAAGAAAAGAAAACTAATATTCTTTAAAAGGTTATTCAAATAGTTAGTTTGGAAGAATAATGTGGGAAATTAACTCAAATCATATTCGAATTAAACAAGGCTTAGCTCCACTAGATTGGGTGTATGAAGAAAATACACATAATCTCGTTCACATAATCTCGTTTCACTTAAGATGAAATCAAGATCTATAGGGATTATTTTTAAGTGAAGCTATCTTTGGATAAGTCACAAGGAAATATCTAGCATCGGATAAGGATAAAGTAGATCTCGAATTTTGTAGGATTTCATTTTCCAAGATTAAAGTTGATCTAGAAACTATGGATAAGCGTATCTTACTTTAAATTTTCAAATTTGAGTCTATCTGGAAGTTGCTGATCAAGCATAGAGAATCAAATTCAAAAATTCAAATTACTAAGATCTTTTCTAAGATATCCTTAAATAATCTAGTCGTTGAAAAAGGATAAACTTGAATTAAGGATAATTCTCATAATCTTTTAGCCGTTGGAAGACTCAAGTATAAAAGAAAATGTTTTTGATTTAAAATAACATATCTTAAATCTTGAGGCAAAGAGATTTCATATACTTTCAACCGAAAGTTATAATTTATTATCTGAAAGAGTACAGAACATAGTTCAGATATTTTTTAGAAAGTTGAACTGAAGCAAATTTTGCATCATCGTTACTTTTGTTTTTATCCGAAATTCCTTGAGATTCATATTGTTATTCTTACTTGTTTTCCCTATAATAATTTGTTTATTGTTTGAAGAAGAGTAGAGATATATTGTACTCTGTAGATCTGTATTAGCCTAGATTGTGGATAGAACAGATATATATAACAGAGTATTGTGTAAGCCTATGTATGGTGGTTACTTATAATCTTTTTGTGATTTTGATTTACTAGACTAAGTGGAATGGCACCAGTAAAATAGACTAAGTTTGTAACAGTGGAGTTGGAAGAAAGCAGTAAGCAAAAGGTTAAAGCTGTATAAATTCTTAACCTGATATTCTTCTTCCTTATTCTTTTAATCAGTGTTATTTAATTGTTGTGTGTTGGATTATTAAAATACCGCTGTTCATTAATTTAAGTTATTAAGAGGGGTATTTTTCTTATGTCGAAAAAGTTTTCAAAAATTTCAAGATATCAATTTACCCCCCTTCTTGATATTTTATATGGGACCAATAATTGGTATCAGAGTCTCGCTCTAATATCTTCTAAAGTTTAAGATCATGGGTGAATCAAGTGGTAGTATAACAGTTCAGCTTGGCAAGACACCATTTTTTTATGGAACTAACTTTCCCTATTGGAAATTCAGGACGGAGACTTATGTAAAAGCATCGGACAATTAAGCTTAGCAAATTATTTTTGCAAGAGATCTTAAAGTTCCAACTGTTATCACAACAAATGATGATATCACCAAAGTCGAACTCAATTCAAAGGCTAAGAATTTACTTTTAAGTACTATTGTACGTTTAGAGTTTTATCTTATTGCTTCATGTGCAAACCTATGAAGGCACAGATGCCATTAAGGATACAAGAATCAACTCATTGGTTTAACAATATGAAACCTTTTGAATTTTCCCTAGTGAAGAAACCAAGGACTCTTTTAGTAGATTCACTACTATAACTAATGAATTATTTTGATATGGTACATAAGATGCTAAGGATTCTTCCTAAAATTTGGAATGCAAAGAAAATTGCCATAGAAAAAGCTTATGATCTAAAAACATTAACTCTGAGTCAAGTACATAGTAAGCTCATGGCATATGTAATTAATTTTTTCAAATCAGAAAGTACTTCAGAAGATACAAAGAAAATGGCCGTAGCCTTTAAAGCCAAAGAAACAGATGCTGACTTTAAAAGAGAAGATTCATCTGAAGAAGAAGGCAAGTATGTGACACTTCTAGTTAGAAAGGTTAATAAATGGCTTAAGAAAAAAGGTAAGAAAACCTTTACTAAAAGATTTATTAGTAATAATAACTGATCTATTGATGCAGGAAAGGCAAGCAAAGAAAAAGTTCAAAAAGGAAATTATCTGCTATGAATGCAAAAAGCCTAGGCATATAAAGTACAAATGTCTTGCATTAATCAAGAAAAAGGAGAAATTTTAAAAGAAACACAAATCTCTTAGGGTTACATGGACTGACATAGGAGATTCAGAAACTGAGTTAGAAGGTTCAAAAGAATGTAGGGAAGCAAATCTATGTCTTATGGCACAATCTGAAGTAGATTCTAAAACTGATTTTAATTCTGACTTAAAAGTACCTGATGATATATGTGCTGAAATTGACAAACTCCTCAAAGCTCTTTCTAAGTCAAGTAACAAGATATCTATGCTTGAATTAGAAGTAAATACTTTAAAAAGCGAAAAGCATGCATTTAGTTAAGCTAATCAATTGCTAGTAGATGAAAATGATTTCTAGAAAAATGATTTCGAAGGAGTACATATTGTTCGTGAAGCCTTAGTTAATGAAAATCTTATTCTAAAAGAAGAAATTAAAAAATTGAAAAATCGTATGGAGGATTTATCTAAGTTAATAGAAAATATGTTCTATAAGTTTGATGAAAGTGATAAAAAGTTATAAATATTGATTTCTAGCTAAAGGCTGGATGATTCAAAATCTGGACTTAGTTTTGAATTTGGAGAAACATCTAAAATAAAGAAAGAAATGGTATTTGTTAAATCAAAAGATAAAAATCAAGAAACGATCAAAGGAGATGAAAACAACAAAGCATTTGAATATATAAAAAAGTACAACATAAAGTGCTCTCAAAACAACAACAGGTATCCCTTTAGAGTTTACAGCAAAAGGTTGAATTGAGGGTATCTCAGAAAAAATCTAAATCAAAGGAAAGTGCTAAGTAACAGGTATATTAAGCAGAAACCTTATTCTTGTTTCCTATGTAATAAACTAGGTCAATATAGAGAAACATTGCTTTTACAAAAATTACAAACTCAGCAATAATCGAAGTCTAATTCAAAAGACTAGCTTGAATTTTCAAGACATATGACAGGTGATAATTTGTTATTCATAAATCTAAAATGAAAGGAAGATGGTTATATGAAATTTGATGACAATAGTAGAGGTAAAATAATTGCAGTAGGTTCAATTGGTATGACACCTCATTCAATTGAAAACATATTGTTGGTTAAAGGATTGAAACATAACTTATTAAGCATAAGTCAGTTGTGTGATAAAGGATATAGAATAATTTTGAACATGACAAATGTGTTGACTTTAACAAGGAGGGATTTAAGTTGTTTAAAGGATTTAGAAAGGAGAATGTTTATCTAATTAAACCATCAGAAGTATTATCTGAAAGCAGTTTCATTTTAGTAAATGGTAATGCTATACTTTGGTATAAAAGATTAGGACATGTGAACTTTCAACAACTGGAGAACTTATCTAAAAGGAACTTAATTCAAGGTTTACCAAAACTATAAGTTTATGAGAATATTCATTGAGTGCTTATCTTAAGAATAAGATGAGTTCATATTCACATAAAAGTAAAAAAGTTATTTTCACTTAAAGACTCTTAGAGTTATAGTACTTAGATCTATTTGGTTCAATTTGCACTTTATCTAAGCCCCGTAATTCGATGTTTGGAGTTCAACCCCTAAAGTTTAGAAAGTTTAGGATGATTGAGTAAATTGTTTAACCAAGCTCAAATTTTACGATGAAACTAGAAATATTAGTAAAAGTGATCTCGTGAATTTGGACTTAGGAAAATAAATAATAAAATAATTAATTATTATAATATTAAATTATAAGTACACTATTCGTTATTTATAAAAAATGCATAAAATGAGTTTCAATAATTAATGAATTAATGGAGATAAGTTACATGCACATTAAAAATCATAAAATAACTTAAATAATATTTATGGGTATTTATTTGTATCATATATGTATTTACATGTAGATAAAAATATGCGAAATTATTTAAAATGCCCAAAATATATTAAAATAATACTAAATAATTAAATAAAATTAAAAAAAATCAGGAAAAATAAAAAAATGTGGAAATTTTTTAGAATTGGGGCATGGCAATCTAAAAATTAAAGAAGGAAATCAACCAGTAATAATTAGCTAAATAGAAATTGAAATTGGAAGAAGATAAGGGACACTTATCAAGTATAAAATTAAAGAAAACCCTAAACCAGCTCTATAAATTTGGAAAGCTTCTTCTGGAATTCATTTGGACATATTAGGAGTTTAGGAAAATTAGAGAAAAACCAAGAAGAGATGTGATAGTATTTTTACAAAAATTACAAAATTAGTGTATAAATGAGAGTTATAAAGCGAACCTAGCCCTGACGAGCACCTAGGAGTGAATGGCCACCACCACCAAATGGTGGTGGTAGCTCCCAAGTCGACGGACAAGGCCATAGTGGCCGAAGATGGCGATGCTAGTGAGTTTCGATCTCTTCCTTGATTTTTATTAATTTATTAAAAATAATAAATAGTAATGAAAAATTATGAAATTTTGTCTTTTGGAATATTTTTGTAGGTAGAGTTAAGAAAAATTATTAATTTGATAAAATTAGTACTCGGGATACACTGCTCTTAAGAAATGACTAAACTTGAGTTAGTTTTCAATATTGAAATAAATAACCTTAAAGATGTAGTTATGACTCCAAAATTTTTGTGTAAGCTATTTAAAATAAATATTATAGTGTTATGAAGATTTTTTCTTAAATTTAATTTTCTAAATTTTTACTTGATTTTTAGGACCTAAAATCATGTATAAAAGGCAATATTTAGGCTTAATTGTTTAATTTAATGTTAATTTGATAAAAATTATGATTTAGTAAGTAATTAGGTGTTTTAGAACGTTAATTACTAATGTAGTATGAAATTTGTAGTATTTAGAGTGTTAGAAGTATGTATTATGTATATTATGTGATAAATAAAAGGTAAGAGGGTATAAATAATTTAATATTTTGATTTAGGGTAAATTAGCTATAAATTCTTATTTGGGATGAAATTAGATATTTTGAAATGTTAGTTGATGTTGAGGGATGATATTTGAAGTGATGAGAATATTAGATGCGTATATTATGTACATATTAGGTGATAATGCGTAATATGTAAGTATAAGAAATTAATGAGTAGAAAAATATTATGTTAAAATTGATAATATGATAATGATAATAATATAAAATAAATTTGATATAAAATATAATTTTAGGTAATTATATGAAAAATGTAAATTTTTCTTACATTAGAAATTAATCCGGTAATTAAATTAGGAATATAGTATACTGTATGGATCAAAATACTAATTAGGGGCTAAATACTAGATTTAGCATACTTAAGTATAATGTGATTAATGTCACATAATGGTTCAGAGTGAGTTTCTAGGGTTCTCATATAAACTTTGTAATTAGAAACTCAATTAAACCCTGATTTAGAAGCTGATTCGGAAACAAAATCATGACCCAACCTAAATTAAGAATAATTGTAAGAGACTTAAAAACCTAAATAAATAGGTATACTAAAACCTTAACTAAAGATAATAATAAGCGTTATAGGACAAAACTAATCTATGGTAGTTATGTGGAAACTAAAACAATATTTGTATTATAGGGATTAGTAGTGGTAGTGATCGTCTATTTAAGTCGCACCTTCAGTGAGCAAGTAGGGAGTCAAAATAAGTTGGGATCGATACTTTACTGTATTTTGGAGTACTGTTTATAGTACTCAAAGGTTTGAGATTATACTTAGTTGTGGCTGATAGATAGATGACTATGCACATGCCTATATGTACTTATTTTTAAGTTTGATAATATGATTCTAGTTTATTGCTTTGGCTTGTATTTGTGTGATTTATTTGAACGATTGAACACCTTAAACTGGATCTAACTAAATATATGACTTGTAAATCTAAAGTGGACTTGCATAGCAACCTATTAGGAGAAACATTAGGGTTCTTCAACCAAATATCGACCCCTTCAAAAGGGATAGTGTTGGATAGCATAACAGGCCCTTTCTTCATCCTTAGTCAAACTAAATAACAGGTAATGAGGCTGTAGCAAGGGTGAAGTCAATGGGGCAAAGGTAGTTGTAGGAAGAGCGGTGTCTGCATTACACAAGTTTGGGTTTGGTCATAAGTTATTGCATTAAATAGAAACTCCTTAACCTGGATTAGAGCGGGTATAATTTCTCTAATCTTATAACTGGCTGGACAACGTTGTGCGATGGTATTTACTTGTACATGCATTATATCTAATTGACTTGGTTGATAAACCTGTTTGTATTTAATATATTGTTTTAAGTCTCTATCTCAACTTACTAAGCTATGGTTGCTTATATCCTTATATATGTCGTTACAAGTACTAGCTAAGAAGCGGCCATATAACTACCTTAAAGCTAGCAACTATTAGATCCTAGATGAGTGATGATTTAAAATTGAAGATTTGATATACTCTCAAGTTTAGATTTTATCTTTAAAGCTTTTAGTAATAATTTATGTAGTTCTTAAGTAGATTAAGACTAGGTTACTAAGTCTTGTATTATATTCAGATTATTTTAGTGTAAATATGTATTTTTTTTATGATTACATAGTTAAATAATATGTTTAATTTATGAATTGTTTACTTCAAAGCAGGTTCGTCTTAAACGCCTTATATAAATTAGGTTTAAGATAGCGACTATAAGGTCATCTTCTATCCTAGAACAGTTTGCACGGTGGGACTATTACGGCTCTGTTGTTTTGAGGCGTGACACTTTAAGTCTTAAAAGAAATAAGTATGGACTTGTTATAGTAGATGATTTCTCTAGATTTACTTGGATCTTGTTTTTAGGTCATAAAAGTGATGCTTTTAAAAGCTCTGAAATCTTTTCAAAAAAAGTTGAAAATGAAAAAGGCCTCTCCATCATCAATCTACAAATTGATCGTGGAAAAGAATTTGAAAACTTAGATTTTATCTCGTTTTGTAAAGAAAAAGGTATCACTCACAACTTTTCTACGCCCTATAATCTACAATAAAATGGACTAGTTGAATGCAAAATAGGACTATCTAAGAAATGATGAGAACTCTAGTTAATGAAAGTAATATAGCAGATCATTTTTTAGCAGAAGTCGATTCAACAACTTACTACATCATAAATTGTGTATATGTAAAACTCTTGATAAATAAAATTGCTTATGAGATTTATGAAGGAAGGAAACCTACTATTTCATATTTTCACACCTTTGGTTGTAAGTGTTTTGTTAAGAAAACGGAAAAAGTTATAAGAAAATTTGAAGAAAGAGCTGATGAAGCCATCTTTCTAAGCTACTCTCTTAACTCAAAGGCATGCTATGTTAGACGATGAAACTCCAATTGTCTCAAATAAAAATAATACATTGCATCTTGATTTAGAAGATGGAAAGACAAAACCTCCTTTAGATGGAACAACAGAGGCTTTAAGGATCCTTGATGTATCCAAAACAAAACTTAAATCAGAAGGTTTTTCAAAAACTAATACCAAGTTTGTTGAAGCATGTCCAAAAGGTAAGTCAAAAGGTTTTGAACATTTTCATACTCCATCATCATCTCTTAAATTTAAAACTGATCATCCTCTTGAACTTATAATTGATAATGTTAAATCTGGAATAAGAACAAGATTGAGCTTATAAAACTTTGAAAATCATTTACCCTAATATCTGAAGTTGAACCTCATTTAGTTGATGAAGCTTTAAATGATAATAACTAGATCTTAGCTATGCAAGTAGAACTCAATTAATTTCAGAGGAATCAGGTTTAGAGTTTAGTTCCAAAACACAAAAATAGTTTAATCATTGGAACTAAATGGGTTTTAAGAATAAACTAGATGAACATGGAAAAATAATAAGAAACAAAACACGTTTAGTGGTAAAAGGTTATTCTCAAGAAGAAGGGATGGACTATGATGAAACCTATGCTCCTGTTACTAGGTTGGAAGCTATAAAATTATTACTTGCTTTTGCATGTTTGAAAAATTTTAAGTTGTATTAGATGGACATAAAAAGTGCTTTTCTAAATGGCTTTATAAAAGAAGAAGTATGTGTTGATTAACCTCCTGAAGATCCCTTCAAATCAAATTATGTGTATAAGTTTAAAAAGGTTTTGTATGGATTTAAATAGGTTCCTTGTGCTTAGTACGAAAGACTAAGTCAATTCTTCATTAAAAATGACTTTTAAAGGGGAAAAGTAGATATCATGCTCTTCATGAAACATTATGGAAAACATATGTTAATTGTACAAATTTATATTAATGACATTGTTTTTTGTGTAACTAATGAAAAATATTGCAAAGAATTTTCAAGTTTGATGTAGGTAGAATTTGAGATGTCACTCATGGGAGAATTAAACTTCTTCTTGGGATTACGAATCAAACAATTAGAGAGTGGAATATTTATTCACAAAGAGAAGTATACTAGATAGATATTGAAGAAATTTGGTTTTGAGAATGCCAAGGATTCTTCAACTCTTAACAGTACCTCAACAAAGCTTAACATCATAAGTAATAGCAAAAAGGTTAATGAAAAACTATATTGAAATTTAATTGGATCTTTATTATATCTAATTGCTTTATGCCTTGATATTCTGTTCAGTACTTGTGTATGTGCTAGATTTCAAAGTTTACCAATAGAAATACACTTACTTGTAGTTAAAAAGATCTTTAAATATATAAAAAGCATTGCAAAATAAGGAATTTGATATCCGAAGAGTCAAAATTTTGATCTCATAGGATATTCAGATGCTGATTATATAAGTTGTAAAGTGGATAGAAAGAATACTTCTGGAACTTATCAGTTATTAGGAGATAAGTTAGTTTCTTGGTGTTCTAAGAAACAAAATTCTATTACTCTTTCAAATGCAAAAGCTAAATATGTATTTATTGAAAATTGTTATGCACAGATACTTTGGTTAAAATAACAATTAGATTACTATGGAATAAGTTAAAAGAATATTCCTATAAAATGTGATAATATTAGTGCTATTAATTTGACAAAAAATCTAGTTCATTACTCAAGGTCAAAACATATAAAAATAAGGCACCATTTTATTCATGATCATGTAGTAAATAATGATGTCAATGTTGATTTTATCCCAATTGAATATCAATTTACTAATATATTTACAAAGGTCCTAGATAAATTAAGGTTTGAATTTATTCGTAATGAAATTGGTATATGTAATCCTTTTTGTTAGATTAGAGAGCATTTTTATTTATTTCCCTTATTTTACAAAATTTTGAACATATGCAATTTTTTTATTCTCTTTCCTGTTTGTTGCACATGAAAAGGAGTAGGTCTTAGCATGTCTTCAAATGGGTCCTCAAACTCTTCAGTAGTAGGTCCATTAAACCAGCCCACTTTCTTACGATTAAGGACCATCAATACTTGCAATTCATTTCTTTCCAACTTACAAAAGCTCCTATCATTTCCCTTCTTTTCAGTTCATTAAGTTCTTCACATTCCCTTCTCATGTTTTTCCTTTACTTAAAATTCATGGCACCTAGAAAATCAACTTGAATTGCTGCAAAGGGGATTAAATCCAAAGTACAAAACAATCCCAATAATCCTATTGCTCTTGATGAACAAGAGACTACCACTAGCATCCTTGCAGATCCTTAACCTAATTTACCCTCTGAAACACGTTAAGATTCATTTGAAAAAACCTTAACCCTAGAACTTCGCTATGAACCATTAGAAGAAACTGCTTAGGAAGTGAATAAAAAGAATGGTTTTGAGATACATTTTGAACCGTTTCAAAAACCTAATCAGAATAATGCTCAGGATGTGCAAGATTCTAGCTTATTTGAAAAAATTTAGTGAACTTAAAGGCTTTGATCCTTCAAACAAGCCATCTGAAGGAAAGTCTGAAAGAGATCCTCCTGAACGACCCCCTATACCAAAACTAAAGAAGACTCCATGAAAGTTTAAGGTTGCTACTCTAGTAAAAAAGACTTCAAAATCTTCTGAGAATGTACAAAGGTTGCCAGAAGTAATGACTTCAATTCCCTCTTCCAAGTCAAAAGATAAACCTAAGAAAAGACATAAAATAAAAGGTAAAAATCTTTCTATTAAAGATTCTTTTTATTTAGATTTAGAATTCTTTGAAAAGAATGGTTTTTACTGGAAAGGGTATTTAGATGGGTTAGGTTTGAATGGTTTGGTTGATATGAGAGGAATTATATATGGAGAACTTGTAGATGAGTTTTATAGAAGACTTAATAACAAAAATCAATGTATGGAAGTCAGTTGTACTAGGCCAAAAAATTGAAATATCAAAAAAGATATTCTAAAATGCTTCGGTATTAAGGAAATACAAGAAGATGAGAACTTAGTACAAATGACTAAGGAGAATATGTTCATAGAATTGAATGATGGAGTAGGGTTGGGTATAGGAAGGGATATTTTCAATAATAAATTTGAGCGATTAATTAGGATTTCACACAAATTTTTCAACACATTTGTGTTACCTAGAAAGGGTAGTACAACTTCTATAATAAGAAAAGATGCATCGGTTATTTTAGCAATACTAGGGAAGAGAAAAGTGGATGTTGCAAAACATACAATGAGACACATATGGCAGCATTTGGATGTTGGGCCATATGGGAATTCATTAATGACTTTCTTCAATTTTAAGAAATTGAAAATATCAAGTGAAGCAACTTATCCTTTCTATCTTATTAAATTAGGAGAAAGAATTTTTAAATAGATGGGGATTTATGTGAGTGATAAACTTTAGCATTCACATAACGGAGACATTTTTGTTTAGCGTTCAAATCTTGGAAGAAGAGTAATCATAATTGAAGAGAAGGACAATGAAAAAAAAAGGAAGTGAGGAAAGGAACTTGCTAAGAAGAAACCAAAAAGGAAAGGAAAATTGGTAAGAAGATCAGGTGCGATAGAATTCGGGGAAGTAATTAAGTCACCTTCAGATAGTGATTAAGAAAGTACAGAGTTATCATAACGGAGACATTTTTGTTTAGCGTTCAAATCTTGGAAGAAGAGTAATCATAATTGAAGAGAAGGACAATGAAAAGAAAAGGAAGTGAGGAAAGGAACTTGCTAAGAAGAAACCAAAAAGGAAAGGAAAATTGGTAAGAAGATCAGGTGCGATAGAATTCGGGGAAGTAATTAAGTCACCTTCAGATAGTGATTAAGAAAGTACAGAGTTATAGCTTGTTCCCTCTAAACAAAGAGAAAGCTCAACTTTTGTTAGACAACTTTCTGAAGGAATTAAGGAAGATGTAGGCAAGTTAGTCAGGGATCAGATTACAAGAATGAAGGATTTGTTCAAAGCTTGGGTAAAATAACCTGTTACAGAATCTAATCTTGATGACCAAGCTCATCCTGCTGATCTTCCTTCTGAACCCCCTGAATAAATCTAACCAATCGAACCATCTGTTCATGTCTCAAATCCTTACCTCACACCAATTGAACCTCATTCACTTGTAGTTTCTACTCAGCTGATCGATCAAACTAATCCAATACTTGTTCTAGTTTTAGACAAAACTCTTATCATGTCCCTACAATCTTCAAATCCTAAATTTCCAACACCTCAAATTGCTACTCTTGTTCTGAACCTTGAAGAATAGATACCTTTAGAAGGAAACATAGAAACTCTTTTTGCTGCTTCCACTAGAGAAGACTCTACACTGGTTCCAGCTCAAACCATACTTATGTCTGACAGGAATAAAGAACTAACTTTCTCTGTAACGACATCATTTGAAGCAAATCCGTCTTCTAACAAAGCGCTTACAACATATTCTAGAAGATTTAAGCTATGTGCTAGGAAGAAAACAAAAAAAAAAATCTAAGAAATGATTTTCTTTATGTTACGATCTTTTGTCTCATTCAAACTTTGTTATGATTTCCATTGTTTTTTGATGAAATGTCCTTTTGTGGACTTGGCTATGTTCTTTTTGTTATTCAATGAACTTGGTTATATTTTTTCTATTATTCAATACAGTTTTTTCATTCTATACATTTTATTTGTTTATAAAAATTAAAGGGGAGTTAATCAATGATCTCACAATATGTTAATCAATGATGATAATAAAAAAGAGGGTGCGAAAAGGCAAAAACATTTGAGGTCTATACTCTGTACGACATGTTGATTGTGTATGATTGTGAATTTTTTTTATTTTTACTGTTTGTTGGATATCGATTTAGTTTGATTTATGCTTTTGGTTCTATAAGAATGTTTTTGTTATCATAAAAAAGGGGGGAGAATGTTAGATATCTCTTATATATTTTGATGATAATAAAAAGAGATAAATGCTAATGAATCATCAAGAATGCATGTATTTAGAAGGGTTCTCAAAAAGTTTAAAATTGCAAAATTAAGAAGTTTTTAGAAACTTATTCAAAAGGCCTGAATCAATTGAAAAAGAGAATGGTTTAAAAATCTTCAGAGAATGTTTCAGAAGCTTTTATAAAAAGAATTGATACAATACTTTAGAAACTCGTTCAGAAACTTCAAAGAAAAGAAAATTGATACTCTTCAGAAGATTATTTAGATAGTTAGTCTGGAAGAATAACGTAGAAAATTAACTCATATCATATTCGAATTAAATAAGGCTTAGCTCCACTAAATTATGTGTATTTGATTGGGTATATTAGGGAAATATACATAATCCTGTTTTACTTAAGATGGAATTAAGATCTATGAGGATTATTTTTAAGTGAAGGTATCTTTAGATAAGTCACAAGGAAATATCTAGCATCAAATAAGGATAAAGTAGATCTCGAATTTTGTAGGATTTCATTTTCCAAGATTGAAGCTGATCTGGGAACTATAGATAAGCGTATCTTACTTTAAATTTTCAAATCCGAAGTCTATTAGGAAGTTGTTGATTAAGCATAGAGAATCGGATTCAACAATTCAAATTACCGAGATCTTCTCTAAGATATCCTTAAATAATCTAGTCGTTGAAAAAGAATAAACTGGAATTAAGGATAATTCTCATAATCTTTTAGCCGTTGAAAGACTCAAGCATAAAAGAAAATGTTTTTAATTCAAAATAACATATCTCAAATATTGAAGCAAAGAGATTACATATACTTTCTACCGAGAGCTATAATCCACTATCTGAAAGAGTACAGACCGTAGTTCAGATACTTCTCCAGAAAGTTGAATTAAAGAGGATTTTTCATTATCGTTACTTTTGTTTTTATCCAAAATTCCTTGAGGTTCATATTGTTATTCTCACTTGTTTTCTTTGTAACAATTTGTTTATTGTTCGAAGAAGAGTAGAGATAGATGATACTTTGCAGATCTGTATTAGTCTAGATTGTGGATAGCCTAGATATGCAGAGTAGAGTATTACGTAAGCCTATGTATGGTAGTTACTTGTAATTTTTTTGTGATTTTGATTTAGTGGATCAAGTGAAACAGTACTGGTGAAGTAGGCTGAGTCCTCAACAATGGAGTTGGAAGATAATAGTAGGCATAAGGTCAAACCTCTACAAATCGTCAACCTGATATTCTCCTTCTTTATTCTTTTAATTTAAGTTATTTAATTGCTATGTGTTGGATTATTAAAATACTATTGTTCATCAATTTAAGTTATTAAGAGGGGTATTTTTCTTATATTGAAAAAGTTTTCAAAAAATTTAAAAATATTAATTCACTCCTCTCTTGATATCTTATATGGGACCAACAGTTTTGATAATGCTGTAGCTAACATAGCATCAATATCAAAGCTATAAAGACTATGCTAGCTTACATTCAAAGGTACATTCTTCCACATTCACTATATGTGTCACATACTAAACTTATGTATGAAGGATAACTTGGCTTGTTTGGACTTTAAAATATATCCCATCAAACAAGTAATTAATCAAATTTTAGATAAACCAACTATTCATAAGAAATGGATGAAATTTTGCGAAAGTATGGGAAAATGCCCAAAAACATTAAAAAGAGATGTATAGCATAAGGGAACTCAACATATGAGCTCATCTAGAGTACTATCTTATTAAAAAAAGATTTGTGCTAATTCATTATGAAACATATTCAGGAGGTTCCAATATATTCAGGTGATTGGGAACATTGCACTAGGTTACTCGTTATATTAATTTTTTTTTTTTATGATTATACTAAGACATTCTCATATGTATACTGGCCTAGCTCTTATTTGTTTGTTATAGAAGTGGTAAATATATTGGCTACTCTGGCAGATACATGTTATGACCCACTCTTACAGGAACCTATTAACGATATGTCTCTTAAACAGTTAACTTATTATAGAGAAATTCTTGATATTTATTTCCTTACTACTATATAAGACCCTTGTATTAAAATTGATGGTTTGTTTGTTCATACAAATTTTTACTCTAAGTATGTCAATAAGTTTTCCGATACATAATATGTCTACTCAATTTCTACAAATAATGTCCTTTGACGAATGAACTAGGTATTTCATGAGTTGTTCTAACATTTTTCATATGTTTACGGTGGTCAAGTTCTAATGAGTTCATTTCCCCCTACTATTACCTAGCTAGGCAGTGTTAATAGTTTACCTATTGCAAATCTTCCGCTATCATAGAGATTGAAAAGGTAAAGAGGTTCTAATAGAGCCTCAATGGAACTTGACAACTACTTTAACATAACTTTTAAGTTTGGTGACAGCATTTACATCTGGGACTTCAAACTCATCGACTGGTGGAAGAGATGTGCAAAATCATTTCTAGTTCTTTCTCAAATGACAAGACATATCCTCATGGCTCCAACATCAACGGTTGCTATTGAACAAGCTTTTAACATGACTAAACTAATTTTAGATGATCATAAAGCATTGCTATTAGTGGTAACTGTAGAAGCTCTCGCATGTGTCGAAGATTGGGTAAAAGCAAAAAGGTGAGAGTAGTAACCCTACAAGACATCCAACGTAGATGATGAATATTTCAGCAATTTCAACCCGTTGGGTAGAAGTATCGTAGGATTAACACCCGAGCATTAATGAGGTAAAAGTGATTAGCTGCCTCAAGTTTTATTTCTAAATGTTATGATACTTAGCAAATTTTTTTTTGTAATTATAAGATCAATAAACCGATTGTTTTAAAAATTAGGATATCACCTTTAACATTTTGAAAATTTCCGGTAGACAAAACTTAAAACATTTTTTAGGATATTTTGTTAGTATAAATAATCCAATTAATTACATAAACTTGGAGTTGTTTTATAAATTAAAATTGACGAACACACTATTTTTTTTTAAGTTGAATTACGAGGATTTAATTCTAATTAGCGAATACGTAAGCACCTGTAAGACCACTTTAAAATTTGAAATTTTCTTTTCCTCTAACGTTTTTGTGTCACCAAACATACCATGATCTTCATTGTATAATTTTGTTGTATTTTGAGTTATAACATGTCATTTTATTTTTCTATAATATTATTGTATTATGTAATCTGTAACATCAAGATGTAAAACAAATTGTTATTTTTGTAATGTAGTTAGCGTTGTTGAAATATATATATATTTAGCTAATGTTGATATTAAAAAAAAAGAAGAAGGTTAGAACTAGTTCACCAGTCTATGAATCAGAATTTGACCCACCGATTCCATAGACCTGTCTCGTGAACCGACCCCCATAGGCTAGTTACCATTCCTAATTTTTGGACCTATGACTCGATGGGTCCAGGTCCAAGTTCGACCTGTGCTTTGGGTCTACATGCATGTAACAATATGTATAAAAAATGACGAAATATGTATAAAGGAAACAATGAGTAAAAACCTTTTCTTTTCTTTTCTTTTTTTCCTAAATACTTACATAGTCACTTTATGTAAGGGAATGACTTGAGGCGGGATGGGTTGAAGAAATTTTGATGTTGGAGGTCTTTTTGAGGGCCAAATACCTTTGGTCAGTACCATAGGTACCAAGTTGCTCTAGAAAGCCAAGCAAATAATTTATGCAGAGTCCTTAAGCAACTTTCAGGGATTAATAAATCAGCTGTAACATATAGTAAATCTTATATACTCTATTATAATATATAATAATAGAGAGTATACGATCTATAATATTTATAATTTTAATGTATCTTCATAGCATATGGTTTAATATATTATTATTTGTACAATATATTATACATGAATATCAAATATCGTTGTACACGTGCATTTTGTTTTAATGAAAAATGTTAAACGAATTTAATGTTGCGAATTGTTGACAATTTAGGAGTGAGGTGAATCCGTATCAGAATGAAAGCCTCTGAAGGTACTTTACATCCCAAGTTTCTTTCCAACAGAAAATACTAAATGGATTGAACTTTCTGCATCAGAGTGAAAGTTCACAAGTATTTATACAATTTCCACTATTTTATAAATCACTCGTGTTAATTTTATGTATTATCCTGTAATTATGTTTTAAATTTTATTGGATTAGTGCTCATGTTATTATCACGTCGGATTGAAAATCGCGAGGACCGAATGAGAATGACAATAGAATGAGCAGTTCAAGCATCGTCGAGCAATCGCATATGTGGTATGGTAAAGAACATTTTTATGTGAAAAGAAGAATGAGATTTGTGATTTAGAATGAGTATTTCAATTTCGGTCATTTCTATCTTCTCAAAGCTTTTTACGATAGATGTAAGGAAATCGGTATTGTGATTTAGAAGAAAATTTGTGGTCATATCTAAGAACAATTGTATAATTTCATGCATAGACCATAAATAATTCGGAAAGTTTTGTGCATGTATATTATATACCTTTTATCTTTATCTTTAAGCCTATTCATGAAATGTCTTATGGGACATGAAATGAATTGAAGTAAGAATAAAATTATAATTTTTGAGGAATAGAATAAAAAAATAAAATTATTAATTTGCTTGATATACTTAAAATGATATTAATAATAAATTGAAAATATATTTAAAATTATAAAAATATCTTCATCCCGATCTATGAAGATACGTTGAAAAGGACCAATAATAGTTTTTTTTCTCCTTATAAAAGAACTACAATTATTTATTTAAGGCTGCAACATGTGTGTACTGATCCTAAAAAAAATTATAAAAATATGAATTGGATGAGTGTCATGGCTAAATCACATCTAAGAAACATGATAAGAGTAATTACATAGATCTCACATTTTTAAGAAAATTGTATCTAACAAATGTGATACAGTTGCAACAGACATAACACTACATCACATATATAAAATGTGATATATATGTTTCAAAGATATTGCATCTAACAAATGCAATTATATTAGCTAAATTACATCTTTTAATTGCAATATAAACTTTGTCAATATTAAACTTATGTTATTACTTTATCGCAATTAAAAAATGCGACTAATATATTATTTAGTAGTCACACCTTATAAATGCTATTATTTTATTGTTGATTTATTACACTTAGTAAATGCGATATATGCTTTAACGAAACGAATCGAAAAAGTCTTATACTATACTTAGTAAATGTAATTTATGCTTTATAATGAAACGAATTGTAAAACTCTTATATCGCATTTACCTAGTGTAATTTACTTGAGATTTAAAACGAAACGAAAGAACTACCTTAAAAATGATATACGCGATCCTTTACACAATCTCTTCTCTCATTAGTTTTCTCCCAAAAAGTTTCAAACAGTGCAGTTGTGTTGACTATCTTTGGCCAATTCGTTCGATTATTTATTTATTTATTTTTGCTAATTTTATGCAATTTACTTGAGCTCACAAAGTATTCGATGAAATGCCATGGAGACAGTTCTAAATGCATATTACTCCTCCATCTTTCTGAAATTTTTCTAACACTAATCGTAAGAATTAACTGTACATTGCCGTATCTTATCAATGGTTGTACTGATTCAAACCTTTTTTTTTTAACTTATGTTAACTAAAACATTATGTTGTTTCTGTTTGGGGTTGTGGTACTGGTGCTCACCGCTGTAAACACGTTGATTATCTAAGATCTACACTTAAGTGCAACCAATTCTTCTGGATTTCATATATCCTGTGTCGGTCAATTGAACTCATCTGAGCTTGCTGGCTAAAAAACATAAATGTTATGGAATAACACATCACACTTTGCTCATAACATGCGCCAGTGGATCAATTGATGTTGCTTCATCAAGTATCTATATATTCAACAACTATTGCATATTTCATTCATGAATCTAAGATCTGCTCACTCATTCTTGAGCCCTTATCCTCTTCCTCAATTGACGATTCTATTGGAGAAATTATAGTGTAGTATATGGGTTCTTGATATCCCACATTAATACCATATTGAATTTAACTCCACTAAAGCTTTTACACCAGTTGGTTATGGAGATAAATTTAACAGGTCCAATCATTGCACAGAGTTATAAAATATATGTAACTTCTTTAGCCGGAATGTTGTGTTAAAGGATCTGTGAGTGCTTGACGAAAACCATGAATGAAGCTTTATCTATGAATTTAGTTGCAGGTTGTTCTTTCTATGCCAATTTCCCCTGCATGTCTTTTGAACTACTAGCAAAATGCTGATGGGCCTTAACTTCCTGCATGTTGATCTCTCTGTCCAATCGGCATAACCATTGACTTTTACTAAATCAGCCTTAGCACCCACATTTCACACAACTAGCTATTATTTGTCCGTCTTCTTTAAGTTGTTGTAACCCTTGGGGGGTTTATATTTTTTTCTATCTTTGAAAGCACATGTTACTAAAATATATCGGCTAAAAGCTAGACGTAAAATTGTGATATTTCAGTAAGATATGGTTTATCACTCGCCCATTGTAGTGGTTGATTGTATCTTTAAGACATAAAGTACGGTTCTCTTAAAACTAATTAGCTTAAACCATGAGAAAAAGTAAATAAATGCTGTAAAATTCATTTGAATTCTCTATGCTAAGTTAGTCCATGAAAGGTAACAGATTCCTTAGTGTGGCCTTTGAGTACTCTCAGTACTGCATACAATATATTAGGAGCTGTGTATCTATGTCGTTTTGAAGAATCTAATAAAATGATTTGGATTTCGATGATAGTATTGATATCTTAAACTATTGCTACATAATTCTTCAGCTAGCTTTGCAGCTTTGTGTCACTAGAAAGTAGGAATTAATAGCGCACTTGGAGCCATTTGTTTTCTAGATTTGTTTCTGGTTTCTTGTAGAACTAGTACCACTCACATGATTTGGCTTAAATTTTTCGAAACAATGATACGTGTGATCATTAGCTTCAATGCGTACAACATTGATCAATGATTTGTAAACTGAAAGCAGCGATTGTATTCACTACAAGCAGTTTCTTTCATTACTTCTCTGTCATAATGGTTATACTTCAGTACATATGACAAAGGAACAACACAGTAAGAAAAAGGACTTTTCCTACTACAAGTTAATTGTAAATAAGCAGGCAGTCAACTTAAATTATGCAATTGCAGTATAATGATACAAACCATTCGGTTAGCCCTATAAAAAGCTAGGACGATCGAGTCATCCAGCAGGATGGTTAGGCCATTGCTTCTATATAGGGTCCAGCTGTGAAAAGATTACCATAGTGGCATACTATTGTGCTGCATTTATATTATTGCAAAGGCTATATCCTCAAGAGTTATATTGTTACTTACTAAGCATGTTATGGTTCTTTTAGTTATGGTAATTCCTGTGATTTTCAGCTATATAAATCAATTAAAAGGTTGGTGATAGCTCTTACTCCTCTTCCTCACTACGGCCTGATCTCGGACAGTAGGATATCGTGCAAAACTTGCAATAGGCGATTGTCTGAGCCAGAAGCTTACAGTTATTGCCTGTCGGTTGCAAGGTAATTCCACATATGAAAGTTTCTGTCTTCCAACATGTATGTCCGCTTGTGTCCAGCCTATTAGACAGTATTGCGCACAAGTGTTGGTTAGTGCAAATAGTCCATTTGCCTTACTATATTACACTTGAGAAATGTAACTAATTAAGATACTCATAAAGACATTCAATGGAATAGAGATACTCTACCAAAAGGGTGTTCTTGTTTCGCAAAAATTTTTCACATATGCTATCTTAAGTATACTATGTTTGAATAGAAAGGAAGTTTAGTAGAATTATACTTCATTTGGATCTTAACTAATGAAAGTGCTTGCTATATTTACTCCCAAATAGCATAATTATACTTTGAAGGGAGTCATATTGAAAAGGAATCATAGAGTGTATTTGTTGAAACTATTATGATTTATAATAAATATATAAATTGGTTTTCGAAAAAGGTGAATTACAAACTGTAGTTTGAGAAGGAACAAGCAAGTTAGAGTAGACATGCTCCTATTCTACAACGTACAGCTCCTAAATCTCCACTAAGAGAATGGTATATGCTAGAATGAATTAAGACAACTTACATTCTTTCTATACTAACTTCTCAAATTGACTTGTTGCATGGTAACATCCTATTAGACAAGAAGAATAGAAAAAGTTGTAGAATCCACATAAAGTTGGAAATTGACATGTTATAGGAATTGAGCTACAAGACCTCTAACTCGAGCCCAAACGCGAAGACTCGAGAGCTTAGTAAGGCACATTCTTCTTTCCCGACCTACACTTAAAGAATCCAGTCGCTTCAATTCGCCAATTTGTTGCCATTACCGAGTTGAGCTATTCCATACCTGTCATTGATCTCAGAGTGCCAAGCTAAAGAATGTTTAGTAAACAGTTTGATGCGCTTACCCGATAGCTCAATCAACCTTATTCCCAACTACTTAGATAACATCTGAGTTGAACTTATCCTAAGAGAGCTTGCAGGTTAGCTCAACGTTAGCTAGCTATCCTAACCAAATTCCCATGTCTGTTTTTGCTAAAGGCCTACCAATATTTGCCGGCTATGTATTTAAGCCTCTCATGTGATGGAATTTGTTGTATGAAGCTTCTATTTTCTGATTTCCCTTTTGTACCCTTTTAATTCCTTGTAAAATACTTATTTAAGATAATACCCTTTATTGTCTTTTCTATATTTAGCATGTTGCCCTAAGATTTTAGGTATAAATACCCTTATTTTTTTATAGCCGCAATCATCTTTGACTAATCGTACATTGAGTTTTTTTTTTTCTTGTGAGCTATTTTCACTTGTCTGTTTAACTCTCATCCTAATCCTTAAGTAAGGCTTGGTGTGAGTAACCTCATTGAACTACTCTCGCATCATATTGAGCTAGTTCATAAGTCTACGAAGTTCCTTAGTGTGTTATATCCATAGATTTATTCATAGGTTTTGGTTGTTTTTTGCACATTCCATCTATCCTTTCGAGCTTTTCGTGAGCTTAAACCTATCCTTGAGATACAATCATCCGTGTTTGTCCTTAACATGGCGTATCAACATGGATAGAAAATATTATTGTCCTTAAATGAGAAGTGAAATAATTATGATGCTTGTAGCTTACTGTTGTTTATTTATGGTTGTTTCAGTTCATTTTTTTAGCTTTAGGGCATAGAACTAGGTGTTTTGTCTTTGTCCCTTTTCTTCTATGAAGGATTAGATAAACAAATACTTTATTAGATAAAATCATATGAATATTGATACTATTGACTTTGTTTAAAATTAGAGACATATAATGCTAGCCTGTTTTAGTTGTGTGGGAAAGGGTTATTTTCTAGGATGGAGTTGCTACTATAATATTGAAAGTCTTCAAAACAAGGGTTCTGATTGAGAAGTTTACATTACATAACTAATGTAGCTGATTATTATGTTTTTGGTGTTTATAAACAATCAAAATGGTAAAATATGTTAAAATTTCAATCTTTTCCAATAGCAAGATCTTGACATGTTTAGAAGGGCCATTTTATGGTAAGGGGCCAATTAGGAATATAAGTTGGGGTAGATATTCACTATTCGAGGCTCTTAATCAAGATATGTGAACTGTTGGGAGTAGATCCTAAGACAGGTAATGTAAAGACATGTCATAGACAAGCATCTATAAATGGATAGGGTTCAAAGGAATTCATGCTGATAGATACTAGTGATGATGAAGATATTGAAATTCTTACAGATATGCTAAGGCATTTGACATGATGTGCCTTCAACAACTATATGTTGAAGTAAAAGACCATTTTGCCATGCCTTGGGAGCAAACTATAATGGGTTAAACAAGTACACCTCAAGTAATACAAGTGCAAGAGCTTGTGAATGCTCCAGTAAACATTGAAACAAGCAATGACTTGTACATATCAAATAAAGATAATCTACTTATTAGTCATGATCTTGAAAGGGAGATGGAGAAGGCCCTTGATGATACTGATACTGAAGATGACTTGATACATGAAGTGGATCTAGATAATGACTATTAGATGGAAATAAAAATAGATACATTTGATGAAGAAGATGAGCCTCTAAAGATAATAGAAAATGTCTAAGGACAAACTATTGTACCTATTCCTCTAGCAGAGTAGTAGACTAGTGGCACGTCATTCCAAGATCACATTCCATTCCTTTGTAGGATGGATATTGGTGATGGTTACGTATCATATGAGGATGACTTTCTCCATTTCAAAGACTTATGCTTAAGTGACAAGTTCATGAAAGGTATGAGATTTAATAGCAAATCAAACTTAGTTTACGTAGTGAAAATGTGGCATGTAGAGAATCATTAAAACTTTATAGTGATTGAGTCAAAAAATAAGATATGGAATATTTTGTGAATAGAGGAATATCTACAATTGTAAATGGAGACTTTAAGCAATCCAAAAGTGTTGGGACATCGACTTCATTATTACAATTACTGAAGGCCTACACATATGTAGTAAGACAAGACTTAGAAAGGATCATCCATAACTCAACCAAACCTTCATAAGCTAAAGTTTTCTAGGGCAAGTCAAGAATGATCCGAATGTTAAGATTACTACCCTCAAACAACAAATGGAGAACACATATAGTTATGTAATATCAAAAAGAAAAGTTTAGGGATAAAAAAGAATAGCAATCGAAAACGTATATGGGAATCGGGATGAATCATACAATGAATTGCCAAAGCTGATGAGTGCAATCAAAAGAACTAAACTAGGAACATGTGTAACTTGGAAAGTCAACTGAGAAGGGAAATGAGGTGATCTTAAGAAGATTATTTTAGGCATTTAAGCCATGTATAAAGGCCTTCGAACATTGTAGGCCAGTGATCAATATTAATGGAAGTTTCCTATATGGGAAATATCCCCATAGCTTATTGATTGCATATAGCGTAGATGGTGCCACTCATACCACCCCCCTAGTATATTGGATGATAAGAAATCAAGTAAGATAAGGAAATGGTTAGTGAAGAAATTAAAGAAATGCCTCTAAGGATTACGCAATGATAATCTTACCTTATATGTTTTATCAAACTAAGACAAGGGTGTAAAAAAAGAAATAGAAGATTAGAATATTGGATGGCAACCCCCATTTGCACAGTGTAGATCAGTGTACATAAGACATGTTGCTAATAACTTCAACACTAAATATAAAAATTACTATATGAAGAGATTGGTAACTATAGCAGTTTTCTAGGCATAAATAAGGAAGTTTACATTCTATATGGACGAGATAAATAAAAGACATGCAATTGCTCTAAACTATTTTGCAAATATCCCCAATGAGCAATGGACACAAGCATATGATGGAGGTTTCAAATATGGTTAAATGACAACAAATCTCAATAAAAGTTATAATGTAGTTTTGAAAGGTACAAAGTCATTACCTGTATTAACTTTAGTTATAAAAATCTTCTATAATAGCATGGCCTATTTCCAAGAAATGTGAGATGAAGCACATAAAACTACCTAGAAAGGAAAAGCATATCTTGAATGGGTTACTAAAAAGATAGAAGAATAGAGAGGGGAATCTACTTGGTATCAAGTAAACACTTTTAACATAACAACTGGAATTTTTTAGGTGCAAACAAGAGCATATATGACTAATTATGTTAAGAAAGGTAGCCACTATCATAGAGTTAACATATTTAAGTACATATGTAGCTGTAACAAGTGGCAAACCTTCAACATACCTTACTTATATGCATTTGCAATCATGGCTTACATGAAAATGGATCTTATGTATAAGATTGAGAGGTGGTTTAACTGGGAAAACTAGGTTACTTGTTATTGAATTATCTTCTAACCTCTTGGAGATAAGCAAACATGGATAAATGGAGAGGGAATGCTGAAAATCTACCTAGTATATCATAAGGCTAGGAAAGAAGGGGGAGTAAGAAAAAACCAATACGACAACAAGATGGTTATTAAGAAAAAACCTAAGAAAAAAAAATGTTATAGAAAATGTAGAAAGCAAGGCCATAATATAAGAACATGCTTAAAACAAAGTTTATAGAAATTATAATGTGTTTGATTCATTATGATATATGAGTATTGTATTATACTATATACTTAATTTTCGAAGTTTAACCTTATTTTCTAACAATATGACATATATTTACCTTTTCCTTGTGCAGATTTATAGATCAGTATTGACATAGGAAGACATGTACAAATTCAAGACTGTATGAAGAGAAGAGCTATACAACATGAAACCATCTTCTGTTCAAATATCTCATATAATTTGGTTATATCTAATTTAATTGAATTTTGCAAAACTAAAATATAGTTAAATGTTGTTGAAAGAAGACATCATTAAAGAATCCTTAGGAGATATACGACGTATGCGATGAGAGGATTGACACATATTTAGACTAGGTTAGATTCTATGGTGTCATACACTTGCCATTCATATAGTCAAATTTGGGGCTGATTACCACTTTAGTGGAGAGATAGAGACTGGAGACCCATACATTCCACATGACACATGAGGAGGTTGGGTCGACTTCACAGGATATTGGGGTATAGCTCGTCTTACCCATTAATGGACAACCAATGATAGGTATTACTATATATGATTAGCTTACACTACATAAGTGCTTATTGGGATCTAAGCTAGACATGGATTAGATTGTTGAAGAGAGAGTTGAGATGTTTTTGGTCGTTAGTCTTCTATTAAGGCGTCTACTAACAAATGCAGACAAGATTGCAATCTAATGTTACGCGAGGATTTATATACTATATCTAATATGTGGCCTCCTATTTGCCAATATATCTTCTAACTACATGTACCAAAATTCTTACTATTATTAAAGGACTTCTAGATTGCACATAAATACAGTTGGGGATTGGCTTGCCTGGCATGGTTATATCGATATTTATGTTGAGTTACATAAGAGAAGATAACTGAGATAGGTGGTGCCTTGATATAGGTATGGGCATTAGGTATATTCCCTCATTTCGTGCCACATACGAGATATATACGTCTAGTATGCTCCAGCCCATTAGCATATTAGTGGGATGATACATTTGACATCAAATAGACTCTCTAACATGTCTTAGCCTAGTATCAAGAGTCTCTAAATCGCTAGACTTTCATACAAGTATGATACACTTATTACTTGTATTATTTGAATTGTTTTATCTAAAATTACATTCTAACATACATTTATCTATTGTAGATTTGTTGGATACCTTATACCTCAAAGATAGTAAACTCGCTACCTGATATATGATGAGAGGGGAGAGATATAAGGTTTGCTTGTGATCTATGATTTGCTTCTACATTATAGATATGTATCAACTAGACAAAGTGATGTAGTAGTTTGGGGTAGTATAATAGATCCTAGAAAACTGCAACGCAAATTCAAACAGCATACATAAGATGGATATTTGGGGAAAGTCGGATGGAGATGGAGATAGGAAGAATGCTAGATACATCGCCTAATAGTAAGATAAGAGGTAGATATTAGTTCAGGTCGTGTATGATAGTACATTACCTGGTTAGAGGTAATCCAGTCGAATACATTCACACGGTTAGAGGTAACTATAGACATATAGGAGATCCACGCTTTAGTTGTTGCAAATAAACATACACTAAAGGGAAGTAGAACTATTAGATTGGGTGACATAGCTTAGCAAGAGCAGTCACTTGAGGGCCATTGGCTTAAGATATGGATGAGGTCGAGTGCTAGATCAACAACCATAATTAGTAAACAAATTTCCTAGTCCTCCTATAGATGTTGATATAGACATTCCTATTGATGATGTTATATATCCTCTTTCCATTGATCTTCCTACAGAAATCCTTCGATAGATGCTCCAATAGATTGTATTACATACTGGATATCATCATTGGAGCTACTTACATTGAATATACCTATATCCTTATCATTTGTTATCACTCTACTTGCTCCTATGAGACTGATACATCTAGCACCATTAGATATGGGAGAAACAGTCACACAAGTATTTCTTAAATAATACAATGTTTACTAGCCTAATTCGAATTTATATAATCTTTAGATTACAAATACAATTCAATAATTTATTGTAGATCAAACCTTGAAAAATTTCATTGTGTGAATGTGGTATGAAGGATATCTCATTAGATAGTTAGTGCTTACACTCCCATAGATTTACTTTATTGTAGGCACCCTACTGGTTATATCTTAGGAGCTCATATCCTTAGGTAAGAGTGATGGGATTTACTAAAAGTGTAACTAAGATCGTAGGAGCTAATGATTACTATAAGTATATCTTATCTCTAAGTTAAATTACTTATATTATTGTAAGTTAGATCTAGACTAGTGGGATTATAAGTAAAGGACTCTATATGGCTCCAAACTTTATGGTGGTGTATTTGGACTGTTAAAATAATTATTATGCTCTCTTTATTATTAACTATCATATCGTATATGTCTCAATGCTTCTTAAAATTAATATGACCAATTAAACTAGAGTAACCTAAGTTGTAAAGATGCCTTGTGTATGTATGGAAGCTCCTGAGCAATAGTGGTATTAGTTATGGGTTTCTATATGGTACACAGCGTTGTTACAATGAGGCTACCTCATAGGTCGTTACAACTTTAAGTGGTATTAGAGTATGGTAAATAAATAGATAAATACTTAGCTAAATTTCTGGAAGGGAAAAAAAAAAGGAAAGAAGATGGAATTTAGTAAATTAAAAACAGGCTAAAATAGGTCAAATTGGATGTGTGTAGAAATGGGGTATATAGACACTTGTAATCTTAAATTATAGTCCAATTCTTAATTAAATAAATTATTGAGATACACCATTTTTTTTTCCTCTTGTAGTTCTCAACTTGTTAAGTAAGAGATTTTGGAGTGACTTCACGATGGTAGAGGGCGAGACTCTTTTAAGTTATCAACGGTGCTTACCAATCTTATTTGAAGATTTAGCTATATTGAGAGGTAGAAGATCTTTGGATGAGATGATGTTTAGGTGGAAGATAAGCTTGATCGAGCAATCGTTAGCTCTATTAGCAAAGTTGGAGTTCGTGTGTACACTCCCAATATTGCCAGTAAAGTTGATATACAAGTTGGAGAGTTTTACATTAAGGGTTAAGGAGCAGGGTATGATAGAGGATGCTACATTTATTAGTGGGGCTTCACAGAGACCGACTCCCTTTAACTTTAAGGAGTGGATATCTATTGATGGATATTTATGCTTTGTGAGAGATAGGAGGGATAGTCATCTTAGATTGAGATATGACTCCATTTATATGCCAGATTTGGATTTTCAAAGGATTATGAATAGTTAGGCAATATGAGCATCTTCACTAGACATAGCTCTACGAAACTCGATGATTTTCGTCCCTATACCTCTCGTACCTTTAGAGTTAGTCCTGATTATCCCACCATATATTCTTAAGATACCGGTTACTTTTCTTGTGTATGGAACAGGTACTGTTTCTTCCCATTAATTAGTCAGTAGATTCGATCCCGACCTATCTAGTAATGTAGTGGAATGACCTTATGATGACTGATTTGAAAGTAGAGCCATATCAGTATTTTGGTGTATCTAATGATGTAATAGATATAGATCCATTAAACTTTATGCTACCTCAGCTTGTAGATGACCCAACCCTTATTTAGGAAACAGTTAAAGCTAAGGATGGAGAGATGATGGATGTCTCTAATGAGGAATAGGTATCAAAGCTGGAGGACTTTATCTTAGATGAGAGTGATTGGTTAGAGCGCTTTATTGATTGGATCGATTATAGTAATAGCGATGTGTCTGCTATAGCATTGAATTATCCAAAATGGGAGCTTATAAACATTGGTTGGGGCTTATACTGGTCCAATATCTCTTTAGATAACAAGTTGTAGGTTTAAGAGATAGAGCTTAAGTGGCACATGATGTGGATATGGTTATCTTGGTACCATTTACTAATCAAGAGTAGGGTGAATTGATTGTTATAAACTTTTTGAAAATTTTAAAAAATAGGGCCTCAAAAATAAAAAGTCCCCTCATGATTTGCTGATAGTAGAAATAGTTTGACAATCAAACTTAAACAATAATTAAAAGAGATGACTTAAGAAGATTAGGTGTAGGATTTTATAAAGATTCCGTCTTATGTGTCAATCCTCTCTTCCAGCTCTACTGCTGAGGACCTGGTCATTTTCATTAGTCGTTCCACTATATTAATTCAATCAAATTTTAAAAGAGAGTACAAAATCAGGTCTCTTCTACTTTTACAATCAACTACTCTATCTCACTAGTCTTTACTAGAGACTAAATACATGCTACAATACTATACAATCTCTTTTAAAGTTACATATGCAATACAAGTCAAGAAATTATATAAGTTAAAGAGAAAAAAATATAATTCTTCACAATTTAGCTTAGATTACGTAATTAGTATATTGTTTTCTTTTTCTATAGTTCAATGCTTGTTAGTTTAAATGCCTCGAGTATTTATATCTTCAATTTCAACGTTCAAGAGTTGATATTTTGTTGATAATCTAGTGAATGTTGTGATCTTTTGGATATGCAACAAATCTTATCATCCTTATCATGAATTTGATTTAGAACTTGGAAACATCTATTTTGAATTCATCTTAATTTGTAAAAGTAGGCTGAACGTTATCCACATTGTTGCGGTTATGATTTGAGTTAATCCCTAAAGATATTTTTTTTTTTACTTAAGTGGAATGAGTTAATTATATTTCCTAGATATAATTAACTAGTGGAGCTGAGCCTTCTAACTTCCTTTATCCTTTTTTGAAGCTTCTACTTGACTTTCTATATCTTCAATAGTCTGTCCAAATTGCACTACTTGAACCATCTATAAACACTTCTGCAAGTGCTTCTTATGCTTTAAGTTAAAAGCTTCTATTTAAGTTCCTTCTAAGCTTCTTGGATATATATCATTTTCAACCTCTACTAAAGTTTTTACATTTAGCTTCGACGTATTCTAATTTAAAGCTTCTACTCGAGTCTCTATTGTATTTCTTGGTTAGACTTCATTGTAAACTTTCTACTGGCCTTCCATCGGATATCCTTAAAACTTCTATACCAGCTTTTACAATACTCTCGTTCTGATTTTTAGTACCGTTAACCTTCTACTTAAGCTTTTAGCAGTGTTATGCATGATACATTTAGCCTTTTATTTAGCACCCTAAGCTTCTACAACAACTTCTACATGCTTATTTCATTTGATTTTTCTCTCATACAACCTTCTATCGAAGTCTCTACAGAACTTCACCTGCAAAACAGATCTTGCAAAAACCATGATCAAACAATCCTTTTTGTTATCATCAAAACTAAGTTAAAGAGAACCAAGCATGTTATTATGTTATAGATGTGATGTATAATGTACTTACTCCATTGATTTAGAGGATTGTTAGGTATTTTGATTGTCAACTAGCATGAGTATTTAATTATTATTATTTTTGGCTATGATCATGGATAATCAAGAGGCCCTACTTTTTGTCGATCATAGATTATCATTGTATGGATATAAATTTCTAACTATAGACTCCATTTTTTATATATTTTGGAAGTCTCGTATGTATTTAATGATGACTAAATGTATTAGTGTATGACTCTAGTAGCTTTAGTATACGGTTATCTTGATCTTTTGATGTATTAATGACTATGATGTAAATGGAGAATTAATTGACGTACTGACTTCAAATTATTAATGAAATAAATGATCTATTTTTATGAACCTTATTGTAATATTTATCTATCTGTCTTTATTCATATTTCACACTAGCTTGTGAAAAACTATTTAATATGAATGTTTTGCATAGTTAACATAGATAACAAGGTCATATACCACAACGCTTGATAGGGGAGTAACCTGAAGCTTGTATACATGATGAGCCTATAAACAATAGAGGCCCCCACCACCCACACACACACAGACACACACACAGACACAGACACAGACACAGACACAGACACAGACACAGACACAGACACAGACACAGACACACAGACACACACACACACACACACACACACACACACACACACACACACACACACACACACACACACACACACACACACACACACACACACACACACACACACACACACACACACACACACAACACACACACACACACACACACACACACACACACACACACACACACACACACACACACACACACACACACACACACACACACACACACACACACACAACACACACACACACACACACACACACACACACACACACCCCAGACACACACACAGACACACACACAGACACACACACAGACACAGACACACACACACACACACACAGACACACACACACACACACACAAAACACACACACACACACACACACACACACACACACACACACACACACAAAACACACACACACACACACACACACAGCACACACACACACAGACACACACAGACACACACACGCACGCACACACACGCACGCACACACACGCACGCACACACACGCACGCACACACACGCACGCACACACACGCATGCACACACACGCACGCACACACACGCACGCACACACACGCACGCACACAACGCACGCACACACACGCACGCACACACAGCACGCACACACACGCACGCACACACCACGCACGCACACACACGCACATACACACACGCACGCACACACACGCACGCACACACACACACACACACAATACCGCAACCAAATAGGGATGATGCCATTTTGGCAGCCTTATAGCAAATGGACTAGAGACATGAAAATTTAATGCAATTTCTTGCCAACAGACTGCAGCCTTTGCTTATACCACTACTAGCTCCATCTACAATTGCTAATGAGGTTGCACTACCAGTTCTACCCCCTATAATCTTAGTTGTGGTAGCATCATTATCACCACCACCAATGTAAAGACCACAAAGAAGCCTATTGCCTGAATTCATGAAGTGTAATTGATTTTTTGATGCTACAATTAGGAGGTTAGAGGAAGCTATGAAGAACACTAGGCTAAACTCAAGAAGAGGGGTGATTTGAGTTCTAGGACAATATGCAATTCTTTTTCGATATATCCAATTAAATACAATAATAACAGTAATCAAAACAACAATAAACAATAATAAGTACAAAAATTAAAGGAGATAGGGATAGAGAAATTCAAGCCCGGATATAATGTAGAGTTCGGACTGCCCTTTAATCTCTATGGATTCACAATGCCTCTAACTGAGGACTTCATACTACTTTATTAATTTCTCAACACAATGTTCCAAGAGTTTACATAAGCTTATACATAATCACAATTTCACACAACAATCTCTAGTATAGTGTTCTTCTTTCACTCAAGATTACAAAGTAAATAAACTCTTGAGCACTACATACTAGGTCTCTTTTGTTTGATTGTAAGTAAGGAGTATAAGAGACAATTTGTAAGTAATGAGACTTAAAGAATGTAAAGGAATGTCTTTTGATTATAGTAGAACATCATATCTTAATTCTCTTTGGTTGGGTTATTAAGCATTTATATCAACTTATTAAATTTTTCCCGTTATCACATATTAAATACTCCAATGATTACTTGGATCAAACTTATTGACATGTTGGTACCTTACTCTTACCGGCAAGCTAATAACAAATTGCATTACCAGCATGAAAACCTGCAAGTGAATCGGCATGCTGGCTCTTCATGATTAGGAAGTTCTTCCTTTTGTTATCTAGGGCTTTACACCGTTAGCCTAGTTCATCCTTGAGCTGTCATGCTGGTAAGCCAAATATTACCTAAAAAATACTTTTAACACACAACGAACAACTACACTTTGTAATCTAACTTCAAGATCATTTGATCAATACTTAAAAGATTAAATATCTTATAGAGTTAATTGATGTATTTAATTATTAAACAAATTCATTGATCTTATTCAATTAACTTGATATAATCAAATGAAACTTAGTTTAATCATTCACTTTTGTTTTGTTCTCATCAAAATCAATTAATGAACATTTGGTTCAACAAGCTAAGTATTGGCTAGCCCAAATTGAAAGGTCTTTTGAAGCATTTGAGGTGTCACCACAGTTGCAGGTTTCTTATGATACTTATGTGCTAAAACTTTGAGGAAGATCATAATGGGATTCTAAATCTTCATCCTTACCATAGCCAATTACATGGGATATCTTCCAAATGGAATTCTTGCATAATTACTTCCCTTCGTAGCTTGCAAAATAAGTATCGTATTAAATTGCTAAAGATTGTACAAGGATCTTATAGTATAAAGCAATATGAAAGCGAATTCAATAGGCTACTACAATTTGCACTAGATACTTAAAGAGATAATGATGATTTTAAAATGGATGTATTCATGAAGGCACTTGAGCCTAAGATGAGAAGGAAACTTAAGGATTTTGAAGTTTGTACCTTTAATGAAATGGTAGAAAAGGTTAGGGTATTTAAGGGAGAGAAAAGAGAGAAAGTGATCAATGTCATTGTAGGGGTTTAATATTTGATAAAAGAAACTTTGACGAAGCGAGACCAAGTTAAAAGGGAAATGGGCCTATATATAGGCCTGGAAAAGCATAATAGCCCAATTGTACACATATTCCAAGAATGGTAATAACTTTTTGGAAATGCTAGGGAAAACATTATTTGAGGGAAAGTCCTTAGTTAAGGAATAAATGTTAATTCTATAGTGCAGACAATCATAGGGTTATGGACTGTCCAAAAAAGACCATTACCACCTATTTTATTTGCAAATAGGTAGGGCTTCTTTCAACAAACTACTCGAGACGATAGACTTTGGTAGGGTTAATAGCATGACCATAACTACCTATAACAAAGAATTTGATGTCAAGGAAAGGTTTAGGGCAACCTAACAATGGAGGAAATTGACCAGCTGCACCAACAAGAGTTTTTTCCCTTGAAGGCACTTATGAATATGAATGTGAACTAGTTGCTTATAATGTAGAGGATGACTATGACACTATCTTGGTTGCAAGTACATACCTAATCGCTGGCAGGCAAGTGCACTTAGTGAAGTTATAGTATACTGAAAATGGATTGTGAGTTTAAGTGTTGATCTCATTAGGAACTAGTGCATGAAAACCTAATTACTAATAGTTTCCTAAAATATCCAATTACCTAGCTTATCAATATAAAGATGGTTGTAATTAATTACGAAAGATGAATAAGGATCGATAATATAGGAGCAATAAACTAAATTAAAATAATAACAAAACTAACTAAACTAAACTAATTAACAAGAAAACATAAATAGAGATGAATTAATTAAAGTAAAAAGAACATTATCCATAGTGAATAGTTATTATTTACTCTCTAGCTCCATGCAACTTTTCGATCTCAATTATTCTTTAGATTGTAGAGATTCCTAATTTTATTCCAAGGGAAATCGGAGACCCCTTCTACCCACATTGTTGTTGAATATATCATCTTAAGATCGCATGATGTAGGTAGATTATGTTATTCACTTTCCTTAATCTAAAGAGATCCAATACCTAATCTTATAGCACATTCAAACTCCTCTAATTACATTTGTTTGTTTACTATAGACTACATGGCTCTACAATAAACTCAAATATTCTATTAGCAACCGCAGTAAATACTAAAGGAAGGTATTATATTTTGCATAATTAGATCATCAAAAAGCAATATCATAGATAGAAAGATAAGTATTGCAAAAAGAGCTAGATTTCAATAATATTCACTAAGAATGTTTTAAGAGAGAAACAACATAATAAAAGAAATAAGATAATCGAGAGAGCCCCATTAATAATCTTAAGATATAATTCTGTCCAAGGGGGAATTTCTCTTACAACACTTGCCTAAGGATCTATTTATAGGGATGTAGGGCCAAGTTTACAAAGTGAAACTTGACAAAATAACAAATACAGCAAATATTACATGTCCTGAAATAGAATATTTGCTTCAAAAATAAGAGATTCGTTGAATATAACATGTCTTAAAATAGAAGATGCGTTGCAAAAACGAAAGATTCACTAGTCATATAGCGACCATGCCGTAGGCACGCGGTCGTATGGTCGTAGTGGCTGGTCATATACTTGTTGAATATAACTTGATGAAGGGATTGTAAACCCTGCAAATTCTAAGTAACATCTAAGTAGTTGAAAACACCCTTTGAATAATTCCGAAGATTAACCAAATTAAGAATGAAGCTTAATATAAAAGTCGTACCCATAATAATTGACTTCATCATTACAATTTAACCTAAGAACTCTAAAGTCAATATCGATCCTAGAAGTTACCCAAAACCTTAAACTCATACGTATAGTAGAATACTTTCGAACTTATGAAAACCCTAAAGTGAAAAGATTAAGGACCTTAATACTAGCTCAAATGTTTGAAAACCCTAAAACATAATAACATACCTAAAACCTTGGAATGTAATGAGAACTTTCAAGCTTATTGAAACCTTAAACAATCAATCGAAAATTTGACTATTAGGTTGAACACTTAAAAACTCTACATCGAAAGACTAAACTTAACTAAACTTGGACTGGTCTTAAGTTACTTGTAACCTAGTATGAAAACCAATTTTAGGTGAGGAAATATTTAAGAACTAAACCCTAGCTTAGTCACTTGAATAAGATAGTTAACTAGGTCATTTAAGAGTAGAATTTAGAGAGTTAAACATAAGGACTAGGACCGTCTATCTCCTATCCAATTTCCCTCCTAAATTGAGTTTAAACAAACCAAAATCAATGGTGTAAACTTAGATGACTTATAAACTTAGAAACTTCCTATAAGTTTAGACAAGTCAATTTCCCATTCTTTGCATAAGTTATACCATTTAAGGGAAAAAGGTAACTTAACCATTTTTAGACTAAACCAAAAGTAAAATTGACTAGACCACATCCCATACCCCATAGCTACATGATCGCCGGTTGGAAGGGGAAGATTATGGCTTGCAATCTTCCATCTTTTCAACCTTTATCATACTTGTTATGTCACATTTATTGGCCACTTCAAAAACCTACTCAAACTATTACATCCTATGGACTTTACATTACTTAAACACATCAAAATAATAAGATAAGACAAAGAAACTTAACTCAAAACTGGCCATGAAGGATCCCAAAACCCTAACTTGTTTTCATTCTTTTTTCAAGACAAATTACACTTGAACACAAAGAGAAGAAACCCCTTAAACACACTACTTTCACCACCCAAAAACATTCACAAAGCACAGGCCACTCATCACATGTTTACATACCATTTTGCCTGTTAAAGAAGACACCCCAAAACCACCTTACACTCTACCATTTGAGGAGATTTTTGAGCACCAACAAACACATAATAACATAGGGTTCAAGAAGCAAAAGGGTCCTAAAGGGGAAAGGAAAAAAACAAGGACTAGAGGAGACTTAAGGAGGCGCAAAAAACCACCCATATACCTAGTAAAGTAAGCCTTATCCTCAAATGTCTTTAAAGCACCATATGTATGATATCATTTCATGTTTATGTAAAAATATCACTTACCTTAAGAGTTCCCTTAGCTAGGTTAAGTGATAGCTTCTTGAAGTTCTCTTCACAAGTGGTAAAACATGAGTAGCCTAAGCTTATTTTCCTCTTAGTATACTTGTATATTACTTGTAGTATGGTCTTATAACTTGAAGAAACCCTAATAATAAGTTGATGTAAAATCTCCTAAATGTTGGATGTGTGGTGTATGGATCTTAGCTAAGTGTTATCTTCACTCATATCAAGTTTCTCATGTATCAAATCAACTTGAGGTGATAGAAAAACCATTTTATGAAGTTGTAGTGAAGAAGTCATCACCCAAAGGCCTACCTTAAAAGCATTGTGCCTAAGATTTATATATGTTCTATGATTCCTACTTGATATTATGCTAAAATAATCTATTTCCAGGGAGTAAAACAAGCATAAGTTGAAGTACAAGTAATGTAAAGCCTTAGTTTAGCACTTAAGTTAAACAAACAAGGAGTAAAGTTTGAAAAAGTTGAATTTAAAGGCTAATCAACCAAATTGACCAAATCTATAACATGTAATTAATCCACTTAAACACACTTAAAAATGTAGTAAACAAAGTGAAAAGACTAACTAAGACTAGTAGGATAAGTATTAAAGGCCAAAAACTCAAAACCGAGCCAAAAACTCATAAGACAAGTCCAAAACTCTTAACCAAGCCTTATGAAATTTTTTGACCAGCAAGATAAGCTTAAGAAAAAGATGTCTTTAAGCCCAAATAAAATTACCAAGCCTAAGCCATAATAATTTCACTAAGTAGAAAAGGCCTAGAAATAAATTTAAGCCTAAAAGGAAACCTAATCTCTAGGGATGCTATTGTTTTGACTTGTAATTAGAATTGAGGGTCCCATCTCTCAAATCTAACCATATTACATGAAAGTACACTTGAAAATGATGGAAAATGATTATAAGATTGAGAAAATCATATTTAAAATGATAAAGTTATACTAAATCGAAGATTTAACTTGACTAAAAAAATTTAAGGCTAAGTCAAGAGTATAACTTTAATGGAACTTTAGGTTGACATTATAATATATCAAATCCTTATGTTATTGCTTTTACATTGTTTAGGGGACTTTGATCTTAGAGACGACTTACCTCTAGATTATTATAACTAGCAGCTATAGCAAAGTGAGTGACTTCTGATGACTTCATGCTTACTTTTGTTATAGTTTAGTTGCACTGAAATAATGATATGATTAAATTAGTTGCATAAAGGGTATGAGGAATGCATGTATGTGGACTCCTAATTGTTTGCACAACTTAATGGTAATATATGAACTGTGAGTGCTTGTATGATTGATTCATATATTGTTGTTACGGTATGACACTACTTAATCACCTAAGTAATTAGACATAAGTTATCATTTGGCTATGAATACAAAAATAAGTCATACATAGTATGACATTGCATCATAACTTATACTGACTACTACCTTATGTGAAAGGTGGGATGGGGCTCATAGGAGCAAGAGTAAGAGCTCTTGAATGGATTATTTAGGTACATTATACCATATTATCGAGTCTTTATCTTAGCCTATGAGCTTCCTAGGTGTTAGGGGATACTAACCATTTGGCTAAGGGCCGTATTTTATGACTTTTACTTAGGATTTGTGATTATGGATGGCGAGGGCCACTATACTACTAAACCTAGGGATTTTCAAAAGGATCTTGTTGTGTGTTTAGTAAAGTATATTTATACATATACGAGTATATGTATATAAGTTGATTTGATCACGATAGGTGCAATTTTAGATAAAAACCCACGTATTAGAACCTGGTTGTTGGTTTATATCGGTTAATAATCTCTAACCTCGACTACAGAGGGTGGAATTTCTTAATTGCATACGGTTCCTAGGCTGCTGCATATATTGCTTAACATTCTATATGTTACATGCATTCATATGATTGCTAAGATATATATATATATTGTTTGTAAGGCATGTTGGAAGGATTAGTTCACTAAGTGTAAGCTTACCTCCCTTCCCCTATCCCCTTCTTCAATTCCTTTTGTTGCAGTGCCATCTTTTCATTGAGCTAGGCTACTGAATACCTAAGGTTAGTCTTAAGCTAAGATGGGATTATGAGATACATGAAGTGAAGGAGGGAACTACTTAGTATTGGCTAGGAGCTTTATAATTTATTTATATTATGTAGTTAGACCTTCGGTAGCCATTTGGACTACTTATTTCTATTGCTATTATTTTGGGAATATTAGGTTTTGTACATTTAATTTGATAATATATCTAATTAATTAGTAAAGACAATTGTTATGCTATGATACTATTTGTGTATATGATTGATAATAACTAAGAGTGGAAGAAACCTTGTACATTATATGGAAGGCCAATGATTGATAAGGGGGTTGATCGTTGACCTTTGAACAATGTGCTGCGTAGGGTAATCTATTATGATAAAGGTACTGTTCAGGTCATAATAGGGACTACGGGTAGAAACATGGTTGTAGTTGTTCTTGGACCCCTAATTTCTACTTCATTTCTTGTTCCTTTGCTTGAAATTTCAATGTACGTTTATTGCTCATGAGTATGGTTTTTTCTACGGTTTCAAAATTTATCCAAAACATTTTCAAATCTTTCAAAATTTGATCTAAAATAATCAGTCTTTCTAAATCAAATGAAGCTAAATTTTGTTCTTTACTTTATTAATGTTCGAACTTTATTTGCTTCATTCTAAGATCAATAATTTTTTCCAAATTACTCCAAAAATAACTAAAAATCTCTAAAACTTCATAAAATGCTTCAAAAGTAGCTAAGAATGAAATTTAAACGAATTAAGCTTAAAATAACATAAAATTAACTTAATTAAGGTCTAAAATAGCACAAGATAACTATAGAAAACATATGCTATTTTTGCGTTATCAAATATCCCTACACTTATGCTTTTACTTATTCTTAAGCAAAAAAAAAGAAAAGAAAAGAAAAGATTAAAGGACAAGATGAAAAACTTTAATTTCAGAAAAGTGCACCCTTAACATCTTCTTTACTTAATAAAAATTCTTTCCAAATCTACCCTTATTCATTGACTTAATAATGAACTTAGAACACTTAGATAATAATAATTCAAAACATATTGAATTTTAGTAATCAATTTAAAAGATCCAAAGTTAGCCATAACATTAAGTAGAAACAAAACTAGAGATAAAAACAGACATAAACAAATCAAGAAAAAGTCATGAGGATTTCTTTTGCTTTGATTCAAGAGGAGCAAAATCTTCCTTAAGTATTTTTAACTTGGAAAACTAAATTGGATGCATGTTACATCAATCTATGCTTTGATTGTTACTTTACTTCTCACAATTTTAGTTAGGAGGTTAATCAATTCAATTTAATTTTCTTTACTGAAGCTTTATTAGCATTGGGAAAGTACCCCCCCTCTTCTGATAGATTGAGGTCGATCCTTACTAATCCAATTCTTTTTAATTTTGTGGTTGCTAGCAGGAAAGTACCAAGCTCTTCTGACAGACTAAGGCCGATTTTTAACATTAACAACCCTAATTATGATTTTCTACTTTTTTCTGATTGACAATATGAAAAGTGTCTCGCTTTTCTCAAAGACTAAGATCGATATGCCAATCTTTTGACAATTCATTCATCAACTCAACTCAATTATTTAATTGTAAGTTACTCCTCTAACAATCTTGATTTTTCAAATGGACTTTCAAAGGATAAATCTCCTTTGTTCGTCCAACCTAAAATTTTGAAAACGAATGATAGCTAACTATCCTTTAGAATTAAACTAAGAAATCAGAATGACTAGACCTTAACCTGTTCATATCTATCATAAACCCAAGTCTAAGTCCAAGTTTAAGGGAAGGATAACTCCGAACTCTAAAGATTTGATAACTCAATTTTAGAAAAGTGTCCTAAATTCATAAATGATGTGGATAAATTCGAAGAAAAAGAAAACACTTACTTATTTATGTGGGGGTCACAAATTTCTAAAATTTCGAAAAAATTTAGCAAATTGTAACAAAAACTTAAGTGAATACAACAATAGCATATATAATTTGTTCTTTCCTCACACTTAAGTTATACATTGTTAACAATATACATATTAACAATACAATGCAAAAATTCAAGTGGGAGAAAATAAAAATAAAGAAAAGAGAACTGGGACTTCCTTACCTTTTTGGCATTGAGTAATAAAGTCCAAATTTGAGTTCCTTTGACCAAATTAGCATATGAAGTTTTCTTTGCATGAAAAATGGACCAACTAAGAAAAGAAAAGAAAAAAGTTAAACTAAACAAAATAAACCAAAACTACTGCCAACATTAATTCAAGTATCGATCATTAGTCTCTTATAGGATTGGAAAAAAAAAATGAGCAATATAAAAATAGTTATCTAATAAGAAAACAATAGTATCTAAATTATTACAGTCATCGAAGAGAAAGAAACATCAAACCAAGTTTTTGTGAAAATAAGAGAAGGAATTTTAAAATTGATAAGAAGAATAATTCAGGTGATATAAACAATATTTAATTCAAGAGATTTTATAAAGCTCAATTATCATCCCCAATTAATTGTTGGTTTACATCACTAAGTCACATGGGCAATAATAAAATTGAAAGAAGATTTGTATATCATAATATCAATTTTAGTAAAGTTATGGACTAATGCACTTATAGGAGTAGCCAATTCCTAATTATATGATTCTATTGACAAAAATTATTAGCAGGTACTATATACAAATTTCTCAAATTTTTGCTTTATATAAAAAATTCTTGAAACAGTATAATGCTAATTTTTCAAAATATGGATTTGTGAAATTCAAAGGTTAATAAGATGTTAATTTTCAATTTTTAATTTAACCTATAATTTCATAATCTCAATTAAATATAAATATTAGCATTTAACAATTGAAAATTTGTTCTTTGAATTCTATTGTGTAGTTGCCAACTCCAATTTTCTCAATTCTATCATGAATTTAGGATGTGCAAAAAATAAATCCATGTTAATAATTTCTAAAAGTTTATGTTAACAATCTCTAAAAATTTATGTCTTTAGAAATCTATAAATTCATGTAAACAATTTATAGATTCACTAATTACATAAATATTTTAGTACCAACAAGTTTCAATAATGTCAACATGAATCATATAACATTAACCATAAATTCCTTTACTTTCCTTTATCATGTAAAATCACTCTCATATAAAAATCTTAACAAGCATGTGTTTTTCATGTAATCTCTAGTAGATAATAGACATACAATCACTTTTTATCACAATGACTATCTTAAATTACTTCTAGAAATTAAGATTTCTACATATGCATGTAAAAATGTTCTTTAAGAAACCCTTACTAAAAATCAAAATTTTTTTCAATCCAATTGCAAATCTAAGAAAATGAATAAAAAGGGATGATGTACATACCATGAATTCACATGAGATTTCATGAAGTATGATTTATGTATCTTGATTTCATGGTATACGATGTCAGATTGTGATATTTGGGGGATACACGGAGAAAGAAATAGAAGAAAATAGAAACTTTAGAGAGAGAGTATGTGTGATATAATGAACTTTCGCGTACTTAGGTGGGACTAAAGATGTTGTCCTTACTTATAGACTTTTAGTCTACAAATTTCTCGCCCCTCTCGAAATAATTTATGAGAGGAATATAGACATGTATAAGCCCTAAAGTTAAGCCAAGTGACCGTAGGATAGGATTAAACTTAGAGAACAAAATTTAGGGTGATTAGTTAAAGAATCCGATTAAATCCAAATTATAAACTATGGATAGAAATATTAGTAAAAATGACCCCGTAAACTTGAATGTAAGAAAATAAGTAATAAAATAGCAGACTATAAAATTTTCAAATTTTAAGTATAATAATTGTTAATTATCGAAAAGACAAAAAGTGTAATTTAATAACTAATAAATTATTAGAGATAGATTATATATATACTAAAAATTATAGAATGACCTAAATAATAATTAGGAATGTTCACATGTGCCCCACATGTATTTACATGTAGATAAAAATACGCTAAATTTCTTAAATTGTCTAAAAACTTATTAAATAATTAAAGAAAATTATTTTAAGAAAAAATCATAAAAAAACAGAGGAATCAGGAATGAGATGGATTTGGTCATAGCAAGTCAAGAAGTGAAAAATAAAAATTATCCAATCAAAATCAAGTAACACAAAAGGCAAAAATTAAAGGATTTGGGCAATGTCTTGTCTAATTAAATACATATTAATTACCACAAAGCTCTATAAATAGGAAAAAAATTACAGAACTCCTTTAGATAGTTAGGAATCAGAAGAAAATAGAGAGAATTGGAAATTTAAGAGGAAAAAATAAGGTAAAAAAAATAAAGAAATTTGTGCAGTAGAAGTTAACTAGCCAAACCCACACGTCACCACCACCTAGGATCGAGCCACCACCATCACCCCACTCCAGACCCACCGCTTGGACTGATGTTGGAAGGCCAAAAGCCATCGGACCGGGTGAGTCTCTCATCTGCTCCAATTTTGTATAATTTTGTAAAATTATTTATTTTGCCTAGAAAATTATTAAATTTATTATTCTGAGGTTTTATTGTATGTAGATTTAGGAAAAAATAGTGATTAAGTGTAATCACGTTTAAAAATATAAGGTTCTTAAAAAATTAAGCAAAACCGAGCATGATTAGGATTAAAAATAAATAGGCTTAGGAGTGTAGTTTAGAGCTCAAATTTTTTCTATAAAATGCTTAAGTGATATAAAACAGTGCTATGAAACCATTTTTTTTTAAATTTAATTTTTGAAATTTTTAGGTAAATTTTTAGCCTTAAAATGATAGAAAAATTGGGTAATTTTGGGTTAATTAGATGATTAAGATATTAATTACTGATTTAGACAATAATTAGATGGTTAGGGATGTTAATCTTTGATGTGGAAACCTAATCCTAGCCTTTAGAGTGTTAAGTGTAATTAATAAAAGAATTATGTGGTAATTGTAAAAAAATTAGGAATATATAGAATTGGAAAATTAATAAATATGAAAAAATAGGTTTAATTAGATAATATAATAATTAAAATCAGAATATAATAAATCTGAAACAAAATTTAATTTTAGGTAATTGTATAAAAAAATGTAAGATTTTCTCATATCGGGAATAAATCCGATACCCCAATTAGGATTAGCGTATACCGAACAGTTTAGAATACTAAATTAAAACTCAATAGAATATTAGAATACTCGAGCTTAATGTGATTAATTTCATATTAGGATTCGAGCATATTTAAGATTCTAGAATCAAAACTAGAATCTAATTTAGGAACCGAATCCCGAAATAAGGTAGAATGAATCATTAGTAAATAATAGGTATACATGGAAAAAAATGAGCTAAATTATAACTTAGAATATGAATCATTAAAGTATAAGTACTAAAAAGACCTATTTGTATTATAGTATACCTAAAGATAAATCGGCTTACAATTAAGTGATCAGGCAACTGAGAAATTCCAAGTAAGTTGGGTTATTACTTACTGTATTAAAGTGCTATTTCATGGTACTCGAAGACTTAGAATTGTATAAGATTGTGATTATAAGTAGTCTACGCATGTGTTTGATGTATTTGAATTTGTGTTGAAATTTGTAATGTGATTGATTTTGTGTTATAATTGAATTGGTGTGAAATTGTTTGAATACCTTAAATGAAATTTAATCTTATTCAAATCTAATGACAAAAAATATCATGCATTGCAACCCGTTAGGGGGATCATTAGGATTCTCCAACCAAATACCGACCCCTTCGAAAGGGATAGTGTAGAATTGCATAATGGTCCCTTCTTCATCTTTAGTCGAACTAAGTGACAGGAGAGGAGGTTACGGCAAAGGTAAAATCAATGGTTTGAAGGTAGTCGCGGGAGGAGCGGTATCTCCATCGCACTAGCTTGGGTTTAGTTGTGAGCTGCTGTATAACATGGAACTCCTTAACTCGGATTAGAGCAGGTGAAATTTCTCTGATTTCGCAACAAACCAGACCACGTTGTGTGATGATACTTGATTGTTGTATTACATTAAAATAATTGCTTGATAATCTTGTTTGTATTTGTATATTTTCATGAGTCTCCAATTCAACTAACTTCAAGTATTATGCCACCTTACAATTATCCAGAGGTTAGCCCTTTTGAAGCCAGGGGTGTGAGGATCAATATGCTTAATAGTGGATATGTAACTAGTGTGTCTTTTGTAATTTAAGACTGAAAAACTGATACTTGTTATGCAAATTAGTAAATCGTTATATTTATGTAGAGTTTCTTGGGAAGTTCTATGTACTTTATATATAATTATATATGTTTATTAAGAATTTGTGATCATTACTATATTTGTAGTTAAACACTTAGATGGGACTGTTTACTTCAAAGCAAGGAGTCGTCAATGCCTCGTGTAAATCATATCTATGGTAGGTACTGTGAGCTTAGTTACTATTATAGAATGGTTTACATGGTAGGATTATCGCAACTCTATGACTTTTGGGTGTAACTTATGTATTTCAGTTATGTTCTTTTCTAAACCTTTAATTCTTACGACTTTAATTTTCTTGATTTGATTTTTGCAATGGCCTTAGAAAAACTTAGTGTTAGAACAAATAAAATCATTGAAATGGACAAAATATTACTTAGATGACAATTTTAAATCACTATTGCAACAATAAATCAATAATTGTTTTTAAAGGAATTCAAATTGCTCAAAACAGATAAAACTAACTTATTCAAAGTTTGATACTTGAATCAACTTTAGACACAATGAAAAAAAGTAAATTGACTGACTAAGAAAAATAGCCACATCAAAGTTGACCAAATCGAATTTGGGTTACCTCCCAAAAGTGTTGTTGTTTTACATCGTTAGCTTGACGTTTGAATCCATTGTAATGTAATTCCTTGATTAATACTTATACACTTAACTGATTAAAAGTGTACTAAGAAAACATAAAAAGAATCACGAGAAAGATTGTTATAAAAGTGTTAAAATAATTAGAAATTCAGGTTCTTACTAGTTTTAACTAGGTTACTTATTTTAGCTATTCGATAACGGTGCTAAAAACTTGATTGGCATTAGGTAAGTACACTTGGTCAAGTTATAGTATAGTTAAAAAGATTGTGAGTTTAAGTGTCGCTCTTACAGGGAACCAATGTGTGAGAACCTAATAACTAGTAGTTTCTTAAAATTTCTAATTACCTAACTTATCAATATAAAGGTGACTGTGATTAATTAGGAAAGATTAATAAGGATTAATAACATAAGAGTGATAAAATAAATGAAAACAATAACAAAACTAACTACCAAGCAAACATGAATTAATTAAAGTAAAAAAAAAGCATTATCCTCAGTGAAAGTTATTATTTACTCTTTAGTTTCGTACAACCTTTAGATCTCAATTATTCTCTAAATCGTGGAGATTCTAATCTTATTCCTAAGAAAATCAGATTCCGAATTAATTATAGTTACGTATTAGCTAATTCGTAATCTTAAGACCCTCTCTACCTACATTGCTATTGAATAGATCATCTTTAGATCACATGATATATATGGATCCAGTTATTAGGTTTCCTTAATCCAAAGAGATCCAATACCTAATCTCTTAGTGCATTCAAACTCTTCTAATTATGCTTATATGTTTACTGCAAGCCTCGTGACTTTACAATAAACTCATATATCTTATTAGCAACCGCTGTAAATACTAAAGGAAGACATTATATTCTGTTTAATTAAATCATCAAAGAACAATATCATAGATAGAAAGATAAGTATTGCAAAAAGAACTAACTTTTAGTAATATTAACTAAGAATGTTTTGAGAGAGAAACAACATAACAAAAGAAATAAGATAATTGAGAGACTACCAAGAATAATCTTAAGATATAATTCTATCCAAGGGGGATTTTCTCTTAAAACACTAGCTTAGGGATCTATTTATAGGGATGTGGGGATATGTTACCAGGAGAGACTTGATAAAATGAAGGATACATCAAACATTGCATGTTTAAAAATAGAATATTTGCTTTAAAAATAAGAGATTTGTTAGACGTCACATGTCATAAAATAGAAGATGTGTTGCAAAAACAGAAGATTCACCAGTCATATAGTAATTATGGCTTAGGTACAAGGCTGTAGTGGCTGGCTGTATACTTATTCTTCACATGAAAACTTCAAAATTGAAGAAATAACTTGATGAATGGACCATGGGTAGGAACATGGTTGTAGTAGTTGGTCATAGTAGTTTCTAGACCTTGATTTCTGCTTCTTTTCTCACTCCTTTGCTCAAAATTTCAATATAGATTCATTGCTCATGGGTATGATTCTATCTAAGGCTTTAAAATTTATAAAAAAAAAATCTTCAAATCTTCTAAAATTTAATTTAAAATCATCAGTTTCTCCAAATTAAATGAAGCTAAATTTTGTTCTTCTCTCTATTCATGTTTAGACTTTCTCTGCTTCATTTTAAGATTGCTAGTTTTGTTCTAAATTACTCCAAAAACAACTAAAAATCCCCCAAATTTCATAAAGTGCTTTGGAAGTCTCTAAGAATGAAATTTAAACGAATTAAGATCAAAATAACATAAAATTAACTTGATTTAGATCTAAAATAGCATAAAATAATCATAGAAAATATATGATATTTTTACATTATCGGTACCTAATACCTTACCTTGTTAAGTGGAGATAAAAGATGGGTATTAGAACAACGATGATGATGATGATGATAATAATTTCATGAAAATGATAAAAATAAACAAATCTAAAATAAACTTTAATAAGACTATGAAAATGTTAAGACTTATACTTAACAAGGATTGCAAATTTAAAATAGGGACAATTGTAATAGCTTGCCATCCTATTTGTGTTTTGTTCGATACATGAGCAACATACTCATTTATCATTCCAATAATAGTTAATCAAGTTAGATTGCCTAAAGTTACTACAAAATGAAGTTTTGTTATGAAAACACCAATCGGAACTGTGGTGATCATTGAGGAGATGGTTAAAGATTGTGGAATCTTTATCAATTGTAGGTTCTATGTAACATATCAAAAAGGGAATGAATTAATATCTTTAGAAAACTTGAAAGCTTTTTCAAGAAAAATTAAAACTCCCATCTTAATGACTTATGTTAGGTAAATGGAGGTACTTTAATAATTCAATACACTTAAGATAGTAGAATACACTTAAGATAGTAGCACAAATAAACAGCTTAAAGTAAAAGAAATAGAGAGAAGAAAATTAGGTTTAAGATTTAAAGAGCGTTGGCCTTATGCCTATTACTCTCTTTTAGCTTCATTGTTGGAGACTCGGTCTTCCTTATAGGTGTAATTCTACTAATCCACTATTTCAAAATAAAAAATCAAGAGAAGTTACAATCTTAGCATATTTGGCCTTTGCAACTCTCCACTTTGTTTATCTAGCCTTTCTATCGTCTAGGTTGATTACAAATCTACAGAGAAATAAGTCTAATTCCTCTCACAAACATAACACTAGTTACTTGATATTGTTTACAAAACAAATTGAGAAATACAATAAAATTCTCAAATAATTTAGCTCATAAATAGAAAAATAAAACTCAAAGTACTAAGCTTCAATAACTCTCCAAAGAAGTCTTTGAATGAGTCTTTGAAGAACCATCAGACAGTAGATAGTAAAATTTAGCACGATGTCAATAGTCTTTTGTTGCTTGAATTATCTCTTTAATTTTGAATTGAATGTTCTTAGATACTAAAATCTCTTAACGGCTAATACTTAATTTTTCGAAGTAATCCTTATCTTTCTAACTTAGTCATGTAATCCAATGTTCTAATTTGAATCCCGATATTTTGAATTGTCTCTTGAATATTGAATTTGAATCAAATCTTCTAATATTTTCCTCTAATCTTGGATAAACTTATCAAAATAAAATCTAAATATTTGAAAATATCCTTGCTGAAAATTCCGTACTTCTTTTGATCTTTAAAATTTGAATTTTGAGCCCGATATAAACACCCCTTGAATTTCTTGATTATCTCAAAAATCTTGGTAGATATTTACAAACCGGTACACCATCATCCACAACTTCTTTGAATTAATCTTATCTTCAAGATATTTCCTTTTCAAATTACATTTAGTCAGATCATTACTTCACATGTGAAAATCATACAAGATTGGTTACCTTGATTATTCTTCACTATGACAACTTATTCTCAATTTATAAAATTTAAATATAATTCTCTTTAAAAATATTAATCCCCATAGATCTTGATACCAACTTATGTGGAATAAAATTAAGTGTATTATCCAAATATAGTTAGTAAAATGGAGTTAGGTCTTCAATAGAAATATTGAATATATCTTTTGAAATAGGGCTTTCTTTTGACTTCTTCTAGTTGAACAATCTAATAAAGCCTTTGAAACTTTTTTTAGTACCTTGTTCATGTCTTACGAAATCTCCGATCAAAATTTTGAACCTTCTTATTGTATCCTTTATAGAAAGTCTCTGAATAACCTTCTACAATCATTTTGAGTACATACGTATGTAACTTCTTAAACCTTCTAACAAGGTCTCTAAATCAATGCTTAATGTTGATTAGAACTATCTGATTAACTTTCTAAACTTTCTTAACAGACTTGAACACTTATTAACATTTATCAGCACAAATACCCTTTGTTATCATCAAAATCTATGAAGAGAACTCAACATCAATGATTAAGAGACTAGTATAGATTTAATATTACTTGACATGAATAAGTATGAGGTCATTTTGGGGATGAATTGGACATCCGCGGTTTAGGCTATAGTAGATTGTCAAAGAAAGGAAGTGGTTTATAATGCCCTTAATGGATCAAGGATAGTGTTCGCTAGCTAGATTGTTGTAAGCTAAGATAAAGAGTTAAGATCACCAGAATTGATTGCAAGTAATAAGCAACCACAATGGAGCCATTGTTTCGTTTATGCCCAGGAGATAGAAAATGAGACTCTAGACATCATAAAGATACAAGTGGTGAATGGATTCATAAATTTTTTTCTAGATGATTTACCTAGATTGCCACCAAAGTGGAAAATTGACTTTATGATTGATTTAGTGCTAGGAATGAAACCCATTTCCAACGCACCATGTCGAATGGTACCATTAGAATTGAAAGAGCTAAATAAACAATTATAAGAGATACTTGATAAAGGGTTCATCTGACTTAGCGTATCACCATGGGGAGGCCCTGTATTATTTGTAAAGAAGAAAGATAGGTTAATGAGACTTTCTATTGATTACAAGGAGTTGAATAAAGTTATTATCAAAAATAAATATCCTCTGCTACATATCGATTATTTATTTAATCAGCTCTAGGGTGCAAGTGTATTTTCTCGAAACAATTTGAGGTCAGGTTATCATTAGTTATGAATTAAGCCAAAAGATGTTTTAAAGACAACTTTAGAACCTAATATGGCCATTATGAATTCTTGGTGATGCCATTTGGGTTAACAAATGCCTCGATAGTATTTATGGACTTAACGAATCGTATATTCCAACAATTATTGGATAAGTGTGTGATTGTGTTCATTGATGACATTCTAGTATATTCTTCGACACCTGAACAACATGAGGAGGACTTAAGGATTGTGCTACAAATTTTAAGAAATCATCAACTTTATGATAAGCTATCCAAATGTGATTTTTGGTTATGTAGTAGTTCCTTCCTTGGGCCCGTCATGTTTAGTGATGGAATCTCCGTAAATCCTGAGAAAATTAAGGCTATTATAGATTGGAAAAGCCTCGAGACAGTTATGGAAGTACAAATTTTTTTAGGATTAGCAGGCTACTATAGGAAATTTGTTAAAGACTTCTCCAAAATAGCCCAATCGCTTACACTATCGACACATGAAAACTGAGGAGTTTATATGGAATGAAAAATGAGAGCAAAGTTCTTAAGAACTAAAACAAAGATTAATTTTTGCTCTAATTCTTACATTACTTAACAGTGATAAGTCATTTACAATATATAGCGATGCTTTGCATAATGGTTTGGGGTGCGTACTTATGCAACGAGGAAAGGTAATTGCATACACTTCCTAACAATGAGACTACATGAGCGAAACTACCTAACTCATGATCTAGAACTTGTAATTGTTGTGTTTGCTTTCAAAATTTAGAGACATTATTTATATGGATAGAGATATGAAATTTTTACTAACCACAAAAGCTTCAAGTATTTGTTCATGCAAAAAGAACTCAACATGAGGTAAAGATGGTTGTTGGAATTAATCAAGAATTATGATTTAAGAATAAAATACTACCCCAAGAAAGTAAATATCGTAGTCTATACTTTGAGTTAGAAGAATTATGTAGAGGTTGCATCTCTTATGACCAAACAAAGGGAATTAGTTAAGGGGTTTAAGTGGATGAATTTAGAATTTACTTGGCATGACACTAACTTCGAATTACATCATTTGGTCATTGAACCTACACTAATTGAAAAGGTTAAGGAAGCATAGAAGAATAATTCGATACTATAGTAAGTCAAGCAGGAGATACAAGATGGGAAATACACTTATTTTCAAATTTATGAGGATGGATCTATAAGAATGCTAGGTAGGTTATATGTACTTGAAGATGGAGTTCTCTAGAAGGAGATTATGAAATAAGCCCATTACTTTGGCTATATTATGTACCCTAGTGGAACAAAAATGTATGAGAAGATTAAAAGTGGATATTAGTGGAATGAAAAGAAAAGAAATATAGCTGAATACAGATCCATATGCAAGGCTTGCCAATGAATCAAGGTAGAACATTAAGGCCTGAAGGGTTGTTATAGCCATTAACTATCCTTAAATGAAAATGGGACCAAATTACCAAAGATTTTGTGAGTGGACTACTTAAAACTCCAATAGGTTATGATACTGTATGGGTAATCATAGAATGCTTCACTAAGTCTGTGTATTTCTTGCCTATTTATAAGTCTTATTCATTGGAAAAGTTGTCAAGAATCTATATTAAGGAAATTATGAGACTCCATGGATACTATTCGGAATTGTTTTAGACAGAGACACTTATTTTGTATCTAAATTCTGGATGAGCTTATAGAAGGCATTAGGAACAAAACTTCAGTTTAGTTAAGGTTGTAAATGAGTTGAGCTAAGCTTCTATAAACATAAGCTCGACTTGTTTAAACATTATCGAGCTCGAGATCAAGCACAAACATTTTATGAAGCTTACAATCGAAGTTCGAGCTTGACTTGTTTAGATAAACGAGATTTGTTTTGACCTTAAACTTGGCTCATTTACTAATCGAGTTTGAGCCAAACCTAAAGCGTATTCTTGAGCCTAAGTATACAAAATAAAGAAATAGATTAATAAATAGTGAATAAAGATTACATTATATGTTATATATTATCTTATAACATATCAAATTTACATATATATATATATTATATAAATATTAGCCTTTGGATTTTAATAATATGTATTATATAATATATGATATATGTACTATTTGTAATATATAAACAACTTGTAAACTTTTTCATGAGCGATAACTACAGCTTAAGCTCGACTTGTTTAAATAAACAAGTTTCATTTTGAGTTCAAGCTCGGTTTATTTACTAATTTAACTTGAGCTGAGTTTAATATGAGTTGAGTTTAAGCAACTCGTATGTAGCTTAACTCATTTATAACCTTAAGTTTAGTATTGCATATCACCCACAAATTGATGGACAATAAGAAAAAGAACTATCTAAACCATGGAGGATATGTTACGAGCTTCTGTTATGGAATTTAAAGGAAGTTGAGAGCTGTATTTACTATTAATGGAGTTTATATATAATAATAGTTACCATTTGAGCATTATATGGTAGGAAATGCATATCATCCTTATTTTGGGATGACATTGAAAGGATCACTTTGGGCTAGACTTGGTTCAACAAGTAATAGATAAAGTGGCTATAATTAAATAAAAAATGAAGGAAGCACAAGATAGATCAAAGAGTTGGGCTGATCTTAACCGATGAATAGGCAAATTCAATATTAGTGACTATGTATACTTGAAAGTAAGCTCAATTAAGAGTATCCATCGAGCTTGAAGCCAAGGGAAGTTAAGTCTTTGATACATTGGACCTTTTGAAATATTGAAGTGAATGAGAAATCTAGCATATAGGTTAGCTTTGCCTCTAAACTTGTCCCGATTCCATGAAATATTCTATGTATTAGTGCTACAAAAATTCGTACTTGATTTAGGTAAGATTGTGGAACTTGAGCCAATAGGGCTTAGAGAGAATCTCGCATTCGAGGAGCACCTAGTGCAAATCCCAGAACGAAAGGTCCAAAAACTTCGAAATAAAGAGATTAGGTGTGTAAAAGTATTATGGAAAAATCATGGTCGAGAGGAAGCAACCTAGTATTCTAAAGGTGAAGTACCATCACCTATTTAATAATCTAGATAAGAAATTAAGTTTTGATTACAAAACTTATTTTAATAGAGAAGATGTAAGAAAAGAGAATTCACTATCTACGTTGATCTCATAACAAGAAATATTTTAAACCCTTGAAATTGAAAAAAAGAAAAAAAACGAAGAAGAAGACGTAAGGAATAATATTAATAATGATAATACTTCGCCCCCTGCACCATTTTACTTTCGTTTTTCCGCGGCATTCCTCGTTATTGGATGCCATCCCCTGTTATTCGAACCAGAAACAGGACACCCAACTCCATTAGCAAACGCCTCGTCTCCACACACAGGCGTTCTTCCTCCTCCGAAACTCGAACTACGGTAAACATCCATCACCAGCCTTGAACTCATTTGCATGAGCAGGATTGACTCACAAACTCGGTCACTATTTTTTGTTTTTCTTTTTCACTTCCACTTCGTGGCGGCAAATGTACCCGATTAAGTATTATGAACAGACCCGAGGCAATCCATTCCGCAGACGAGAAGTTCTCACAACAAATCTATTAAACATCTCGACACCACAAAGCAAACCGAGGTTTCGAACTTGCTCGAAATTTCTTAAACTAGAATCTGACCTTGTCTTTCTTTCTTCATTCTTGTCCGCATGGTGGTCGTATTGCTGTCTTAAGACTTTCACTTCGAGTTACTTTCCGCGAGTGAACTTACCGAGCTAACTCATCGTAGGTAAGTTTCTGTCCATACGAAAGTTAGTAGGATAAAAATATTATTTGTGACCATAATCAGAGTAAACTAAATCAAACAAAATAATAATAATAATGATAAATAATGAAGGAAAAAGAGAAAAGAAAAAGGGATGGGTAGGAAGTTCAAATGGAAAACCATGGACAAACGTCTTGAAGCCTCGGTGGATGATAATGAAACATAAGGAGCTGATGTTGTGTACTTTACACGTGAATGGAGAGAGGGCTTGATTAAACTTAGCATGTTGCCGTAAGGGTCATCGAAAGTAGACTTGAGAAATAACAATAAGGATAGCAACAGTAACTATAAACAAACAAATAGATAAAGAATGGGATAAATAAAGAAACAAATGAGTAAACAATGTTGTTGAGGGGCTGCTACAACATATAGGTAGAGGGACGCCAGAAATGGGAGCTGATGAAAAGGCCTCTGCTTTCGATGTATAATAAAGTGTATATAAGACAAAAGTCGACTCGATGATGTCGAGTCGGAGTATTGAATTCTACTGTTAAGGTTACCAAGACCATGTTACTAGCTAGTCAAATTTTAAATATGTTATTCTTTCAAAGCATATACGAAAGTGATTCGTCTTAAGTAGGAATAGACTAGAGAAAGAAACTTAGCAAACTATTATATTAGAGAAAATTTTCCTTCCAGCATTTTTAGAAATGGAATCCGATAGGAAAACATGTACATAAAATTATACAAGAATAATGATAATATCAATAATTAATAGATGAATAAATAAATGAAAAATAATAAAAATGCAACAAAATAAGATGAAACAATGTAATATGATCAACGATAATAATACCGATAGACAGATGAATCAACATGTATATATGCGTATATATATATCTAAAATAAATAAATAAATATAATAATAATAATATTAAATTAAAATAATCCGATTGTATCCAAATACTAAGACTAAGATAATTGAGATAGGGGCAACCTTAGCACACTATTAGTAAAAAATTGACCATATTTTCCATTATACCTAATTATGCCTTTTTATAATGATAATAGGTGATATTGATTTTGATATTGATTACCTCGAGGATTACTATGGTTAGTGATTACTATGGATGGATGAGTACTTTAGATGATTACTACATTGGTTGTGCTTGTAGTTTAATTACATTTAAATTATAATACTTAAAATGGAAATGTTCGAGATGATTTTGGAAACTTGCATATGATTGCACTTGTGTATTTTAATATGCCAAGAAACTTAATATATACGAATAGATTCGGTTGTTACATTATGAAATACATATATTTTTGTTATGAAGTGTTTGTAAACTTGTTTGGCTATTAAATAAATTAAATTATCGAATATTAAAACTTAAATGTAAATCGGACATGCATTGCACAACTGTATGAAAAAAGCTATCAATATCACATGGAAGCATGGAGAGGCCGTACAAAGGTGATGCTTTGTTCAATATAACCTTGCTATGGCTTTTGGAAACTACCACCTACCAGGGAATGCTGTACTTTGGTTGGGGTTTTGTTTACATTACAATTACCTAGGGCTGCCTGTACTCTTAAGCGTATATGTAGTATCATACCACTATTTTAATATTAATTAAAAACTCGCTTGAGCTAAACTTGAGATATTTTATTATATAATAGAATTAATAAGATATTGGTCTTAGGGTGACTTAACTTAAAGTAGTGGCATTTGGAACAGACACATTGGTACTTATTCCCTAACCCTTAGTGATTGGAGGGCGAAAAATTCGAGTTATTCACGTTTTATGGATGATCGTCTATATTTTTTTACATTTACATGGTTGTTCATGCATAGCAAGATAATGTATCCTAACTTGCTTGTCATTTTGTTCATGCAGTATGTGGGTATCTCACTAAGCAGTTGGTGCTCATGGCCCCATAGATTTACTTTATTATAGACAACTTACTAACTATATCTTAAGAGCTTGTATCCCTAGGTGAGAGTAATGGGAGTTATTAGAAGGGTAGCTAAGATTTTAGGAGTTAATGATTACTATAAATATATCTTATCTCTAAGGTTAATTACTTATGTTATTTGAGCTATATTTAGTCTTGTAGGATTATAAGTGTATACTCTCTTTATCATTAACTATCATATTTTATGTCTGAGTGTTTTTTGAAATTGATATAATCGCTTGGAGTAACCTAAATTTTAAAGATATTTTGTGTATATATCGAAACTCCTAACCAATGATGGTACTGGTCATGAGTTTCTATATAATACAAGACAAGTTGTTACGAGGAGGTTACCCTTGATTGTTGCACCAAATAGCACATTAATGCATGTTCCTTCATTTTAATTGCACCACTAAAGAGGCAACATGGACTCACATTAGCTCACTTTTGATGGAGATTTTCCATAGTTACCAAGGCTCCTGACATGACTCCCCGAAAGAATCAGCATATTTTTTGTAGGGTGTTTGTATTCTAAATCTTCTTCTGTTCTTTTACTACTTACTACAAAAGATGAGGATGCCTTGCATTAAGAATCATCTTCTTTTGCAAAGCGAAGAAAATGGTACACTGATTTTATAGTAACCTCCCCTCGATGACCATACAACTGCACGAGTTGATCATTGCTTGCTGTAGGAAACATCAGTATAGTTCTTATGACTCTTACTTCTTCATCGGTTAAAAACTGTCTAATGCTTTTGATGTTCCAAACACCACTGACTCAATCTATTAGATCATAAACTCTCATATTTAGGTTAATTATGTTCCCTTAACTTAACTTATGTGTAATATAGTAGGAATTTGTCTATCTTGCTCCATGAAAACACTTGAGCCATCATGAATCTATCATAATGCTCTTTTAAATAGGTTTTGCTTGGATTGTTTTTGTTTTGTTTATATCTTATATGTATTTGTTCTATGTTTGATTAGTATTTATTTGAAATTTGTATTTGAAAAATTATTTTAATTATTTCTTTTTCATCATTATGATGAAGATAATTATTAGAGTATCAAAAATAAAAAAATAAAAATTTATGTATTTTAAAAAAAAATATATTTTATATATTAAAAATAATTATTTTAATTATTAGATAATTATTTTTTTAAGATAGATACATAAAAAAATCATATATCTATTTATTTGATATTTTATTCTTACGAAAAAAAGAGATAGGTAACAAAAATCCCTCCCCAAACCGTGCTTGCATTTTTCATTGCACACAGCTTTACCTATGTATCCATCTAAAACTCAGTTTTTTGCTTAGATAAAACTCGAAGAAAAATGGAATACTCAGGTAATCAACTCTTACTTTTCCTGCATAAGCAATTACTTATTTACAAACCTCGTGTGGGGCTAATAGTTTTCATTTCACATCTCATGAAAAATCCTTTTCGCTCCGCTTAGCCCTATCCCCCTCAAATATGATTTTTTTTTTAGTACGGGTTTCGACTTCCAGATCATAATTGCTCTAGTGAATATCTAAATAAAATAGATGGGAGATAGAAGAAAAAGAAACTAATTCGAAACATCTCTCATAAGTTTACTAATTATTTGACTGTTGGCGAGTCTCAACAACTAAGAGATCCATTCGAGGAACACGAGGACTAGTTGAAGCAACAAGCCTCCCAATAAGATTTAAATATATGTATATAAAACCAATAAGATGAACGGAATCATAATGCGTTTCGGCCTTCCAATATGCTACTTTTATTTCACAGTGAATCGTCCAATCTATACTAGCGCCAAAAATCACCATTCAGACGCTGAAGATCACCATTTAGGTAAAAATATTAAGATTAATAAAATTATTTAAAAATAAAAAAATACATGTTGTAAATAATATTTAACTTTATAAAGAGGTTATTTTGAAAAATGAAAATGAAAAGCATAATAATCATATTGCATGATGTGATATACTTTTATGCTAATCAACTATACATCTACTATGTCTGTACTCAAATTAAATAGTTGCTACTTCGGTCGCTATTAATAGTCATTATAAAACTAAAATAATAAAGTTAGTTAACATGTAAATATGAAGATATTATTTGCTTAATGCTTTAAAGATAAAATGCTATACATGATAAGAATTTTCAACAAGGAAACACAAAATAAAACAAAAAAAAATTAGTATTAATTAAAGATTCTAATTAAATACATAAATACAATAATATTTATTAACAAATCTACTAATTTTGAATAATAAAGTTTTGTATAATATAAAAATTACTAAAAATGAACAATTATCATTAACTTGTACCTACAACGTGTGAAGGCCTCGTGGTGATCAATCAATTTCCTAATGAATATAAAGTTTAATATAAAATTTTTTAATAATTTATTTTTTAAACTACCTTATGCATTATTGTTTTTTCAAGTATATATTTTTTTTATGTAAAAATCGATGCAAAAGTTGGACCACTAATATGAGTACCATATCAAATTTCCACAGCCTCGAAATTGTTGCAAATTGGTCTGTCACGGCTTACAGGTCACTACTTGATGACTCATTTTATCTCGACAAAAGATTTACAAGGCAATACATACATGATATCACCACGTATGCAAGTATAATTGTTATTTATAGGTTTATATGTATTTATATGTATATGTATATTATGTATTACTAATAAATTTTTTTATTTTCCTCTCATGCCACGTATCTGCATAACGCTGTCTTAATTCGCAATGCACCCGTAGTAATTCACCACGTGTCAGTCTTGCTTGAAAAGCATCCCCGATCCGAGGTCCCTACCGAAACGCCACCACAGGACCCTAACCCCATTGCACGAAAAACACCTTCTCCATCCTCATCAGTCATCACCATCTCTCTCTCTGTATCTCTTCAAACCCTAGCAACACTCATCTTCACCTCCATGACTTAACAACCAATCCGATATCCATATGATCCAGATTCCTCTTCCTCATGGGGAATAAGATCGCACGAACGAAACAAGGATCAGCTTCGGAGTACTACCTCCACGACTTACCTTCCTCGTACAACTTAGTCCTTAAGGAAGTTCTAGGTAAAGGAAGGTTCTTCAAGACTATTCAGTGTAAGCACGACGAAGGATTGGTCCTCGTTAAGGTCTATTTCAAGCGCGATGATACTATCGATCTTAGGGAGTATGAGAGAAGGTTATTACACATCAAAGAAACGTTTCGGAATATCGAGCATCCTCATGTTTGGCCTTTCCAGGTTAGGGTTAGGTTTAGGGTTTTCGAGAAGTGGAATTTTGGAAATTTCTGTGGTAATGTGGTTTTGGATGTGGAATCTTTCGAGTTAATATTATTAGTGTAATGAAGGAATTTTTTTTTTTTAATGAGTTTTAGTTTACATTGAAGTGAAGTCTAATAATGGTCGTTTCAGATGTGGTTTGGTAAGTCGAATTTGGAGTGAGAAACGACGAATTATCCTCTAAGATTGGTGGGATTTCTATTTCGGGTGTTTTTGCGTTGATATTAGCCCGTTGTAATGCAGAAAGAATTATTTGTTTATTTATTTTTTGAGCTTTAGTTTAAATTGAATTGGAAGTTAATAGTTGTTCTTTAATTTGTGGTCTTCAAAAGTTGAACTGAAGTAAGAAATTAGCAATTAATGCTTTGGGATTGGTTCGGTTACAGTTTCGGATTTTTTGAGTTGATTATCGATGAAATGAAGGAACTTTTTTTGAGTTTTAGTTTAGATGGGAGTGAATTTTAAAAATTAAGAAATGTGCTTTGGAAAGTTGAATTTGGGATAAGAATGTAAAATTGGTGCCTTAGTAGTGATTTTGAGTTTGAGTCGTTAGTCTATTGAAGGAAAGTTCTTCAAAACATCGGTGTGAAAATGAGGACGTTTGAGTTTTTGTTTGTATAGTGAATATTGGAGAAACGTGTGAAGTCTAATATTACAGTCCAGTAGTTATGATGTTTTAAACATTTTGGTATTGATTCTCAATGACGGTATGAAGGATTAGTCCTTTGTAGATGGAGGCAATAGCAATTGACCACCAGGGGTGATGATTGAGAATATATATAGTGAAACTAATTGAGATTTGATGATTGACAAAAATAATTTTGATTTTCTAGAAGAGCATATATTTTCCTTAACAGCCCATTTATATTGAATGGAAATTATGCCCCACCAGCCAGTAGTTTTTGCTTTTTATGGAATAGATGTTTACTTTTTGAAAATAAGAATTTGGTGAAACAATATCCTTACTAGGATTACTTGTTTTATTTTTTGTTTGCTTGAGGTGCATCATAAATTTGGGTACTTTAATTTTTTTAAGAAAGAAATTGGCAAAGTGCTTTTGTGTCTTCTTTCTTTTATAGTACAGCTGCGTAGACCTTCCTGTCTTTTGATGGTCGTATTTTCTTCCTCTTATAATTCAATGAATTTTCTGATTTATCACACCCCACCGGCCCATCACCACAACCCCACCCCCCCACCCACACACCCCAACCCCCCCCCCCCCCCCCCCCCCCCAAAAAAAAAAAGGAAGTGTAAAGATGGGAGCTGATGTTATTAGTCATCTGCTGTTTATTATTGTTTTTATTTATTTTCCACAAGAAGTGCACTTTGTGGGAATATACTTTGGACTGTGATCAGACTTTTGGCAAATTAGTAAGTGTAACTATCTTTGTTTTTTTATACACTATGGATTGCTGGTTTTAAGTGAGATGCCCTTGGGGTGCCCATGAATTTGGTGCTTGGAAGGATAGGAATATCCAATTTTTTTCCACTTCTCTTGGCTTTCTGGGATACGAGGAAGAAATTGGTAAATATTCTTTATCTAAAATGCTACTGTTTTAGTTTCTTTGAAAGCTGATTTGAACCTGCTTGTTTTACAAAGAAAAGGAATTTGAGTTGCTGTTTCTTTTGCTAATGAGGGAACTTGGAAAGGGCAGGGCCCTTGAAAACCAGTCCTTGCCAAACAAGGGAAGGAAGCCCTCGTCCAAGACCCATCCAGATTTTTGTCAGGTTTTTCCTGGGGGAAATTTAACCTGGGACCACAAATTTGAGTTAATATCTTTATTTCGTCACATTTTAGGACCAGGTGGTTGTCTGAAATGTAGCAATTATCTTTAAGGGTCAACTATATTTATGTGGAAATGCGTATTAAGTCTTGAGAAGTGAGAACTCTCAGATGTTCTTCTTAATTATGAGATTATTTGAGTAATTTCCTCTTCCTTGAGTTCTGAATGTCTTTGACTTTGGTGTGATTGGCTCCTTTTGTTTGTTGGAAGGTATGAATTCACTTCCTTCTATAAATTTTTGTACGTGCAGTCCTGGCAGGAGACAGATAAGGCAGCCTATTTGTTAAGGCAGTATTTTTTTAATAATCTACATGATAGGTTGAGTACTCGCCCTTTCCTTAGCCTTGTTGAGAAGAAGTGGCTGGCATTTCAGGTCAGTTGCTCCATCCCCCTGCTTTGATATTCATTATCCATATATGAGCTTTCTGGATGCGTATTTCCTTTTAAGCTCAAATCTGCTGTTGCTGTGCAGTTACTTCTTGCTTTGAAGCAGTGCCATGAAAGAGGAATTTGTCATGGTGGGTTCAACTGCTTAAACTTATCTATGAGATTGGCTTCTCTCTTGCAACTCATTTGTCTTTTCTTGTGATGATTTTACATTCTATAGGTGACATCAAGTGTGAGAATGTGGTTGTAACATCCTGGAACTGGCTTTACCTTGCTGATTTTGCTTCATTCAAGCCTACATATATTCCCTATGATGACCCTTCAGATTTTTCCTTTTTCTTTGATACTGGTGGTAGAAGACTATGTTATCTTGCGCCTGAGGTATGATGTGATTAGAAGTGAACACATTTCGCTTTGGGCAATCTTATTTTCATGTAAGATCATGCTCAAACTAGATTTATGTCTGGATCATTTACTAGAACTGATGCATCCATGATGCATGTGCTCAAGAGGGAATCTATCAGATTTATTTCAAAAGAACTATTCAATAGTTGCTCCAATAGAAGAAACTACTGGAATGGCTATAATAAAAGAGCCAAAAGCAAATCACACCCGGGCAAGTTAATACAATCCGAGGGTTCACTACAAGTAGGGAATTGTAAACTTCAGCACACTTACTTTTATTAGGATACAATCTTGTGAAGCAAACACCACTTGAGGTCTTCGCAAAGCCACACTGCTACAGTTCACCAGGTCTCCACCCTTACTGCCATTGTTTCTGACTTTACAGTCAAGATTCCTACCAACCTTTTTAGTAACTCCTAATAATGCCCTCTAACCACTATTTAAAGTATTTCTATCTTGTACAATTACTATTCTGGCCATAACCTGTACAGATTCAGCAACACTACACTAGATATACCACAACTCCTTATACCACAACACACAATACACCACACACACACATTCACACTATACTGCACAAGTCACTACATGAATCACACAAATACACTATGCAACGCACACTACGACTCACACATGCAACACAATACACTACGAACTGTACAACACACACAACAGACCACTCATACACCTAGCGCCTCTTGTACACATGGAGTAAAGGGTTGTTAGGAGTAGGGGATATATCACAAGTGGTGAGCTAGATATACCACAACTCCTTATACCACAACACACAATACACCACACACACACATTCACACTATACTGCACAAGTCACTACATGAATCACACAAATACACTATGCAACGCACACTACGACTCACACATACAACACAATACACTACGAACTGTACAACACACACAACAGACCACTCATACACCTAGCGCCTCTTGTACACATGGAGTAAAGGGTTGTTAGGAGTAGGGGATATATCACAAGTGGTGAGCTGAGGTGTCATCTGGTGGAGCACTTCGTTGCACCTTCTTTTTCTTCCATTTCAATTGGGATGTACATGATTTCTTAACAAACTTATGTTGGTCTTAACTGACCTTTCAAATTCGAGAAAGCCTCTAGTCTTTACTGGAGACAGCCTTCTTGGGCTTGCCACGACGATTCATAAACATTTCAATGCATGTTCTCTGCAATGCCTGTGGGGGTTTGAATGCCTTTATAGAGCTTTACTCTGAAATTTGGACAATTCTCTTCTGATCTTTATGTTTTCAATGTTTTACCTTCTAAAAAGCTTTGCCTATCCTAATGTTTGGCCTCTTTTAATAATGTTTTCATTGCTGATATATTTTTAGCACATTGAGATTTATGGGTTGCAAAAAGGCCTTATTTAGCCTTGTAATTGTGCCAGCTCTTCATGTGACATCATAAAAGTAATTTGGGGTGCATGAAAATTTAGTTCATAAGATATGTTTTTCCCCACTTTTCTTTACTTTTCCTAAAATTGTGTGGTGGTACTATATTCATCCTATTTTACTGGTTGGGAAAAGTAATTTAAATCTTTTAGAAGGTTCCTTATCCAGGGCATCTGCACATTTCATGTTCAAGGCACTGGGATTCTTGTCCCATATTAAAGAATTTGATCTTATACTTATAGAGTCATCCCCTTGATTTGCAGAGGTTTTATGAGCATGGGGGTGAGATGCAAGTTGCACAAGATGCACCTTTAAAACCGTCCATGGACATCTTTGCTGTAGGGTGAGCAACTCCCGCTAGTATAACTATACTCAGTTTTGGTACTAGTGCTTGTATATTTACATCACAGGGGCAACAAGCATGGCGATATTATATCATTGATATCTGTGGCACAGTGACATCAGGTCGCAATTGTGAATACATAGACTCTTATTGGTAGATTGTAGCACAGGGACAGGGCCATGCTATTACCATTGAAATACTTGTGGTTTTGCAAACAAACTATGCTGAGGGTACATGTGTGATTGAAAACATTGACTAAGGCCTATTGTATGAAACTAATCAAATTGCGAGTGAAAATAACATGTATGGGGATTTGAACTCAGGACAGTTTGTGCTGCTACCAAGTTAGATTTTGATCTCGAATTAACTGATAAACTTAAGCTTGTTAGCTGTGGGTTCTTATATTTTATATATTGCAACAATTACCACAAAGTTAAGTTGGTAAAATATGGAATTGTCAAAGAAAATGTAGAACATGAAATTAATAAGAAATTTGTGTTCTTTTACTGGTTTAAGCTGTTTATTGTTTGAACACTTTTGACTTTCACAAAGTCAAACAAATCATGTTACTAACAACTTAGGTCCTGCAAGTAGATACAATATCTTGGCTTAAAGGGGGCTTTATCTTTTTACCCTTTTGATGTTCGATGTGTTTTAGCCCATTGAATTCATTCCTCCTCTTCCATTTGCTATTTATGTGGCAGCATATGTGGTAACTAGGAATTATTTTCCTACTGTTATATTCTTAGGTGTGTCATTGCTGAGCTATTCCTTGAAGGTCAGCCTCTATTTGAGCTATCTCAGCTTCTTGCTTACCGCAGGGGACAGTATGATCCAAGCCAGCATCTTGAAAAGGTCCTCTATACGATTTCTGCCCTTCCAATAGTCTATAGGTTTTACCTTTATGTTTGATTTGTCTGTGACAAAATTTTGTCTTGCATAAAATGTCCTGCTTGTACAGATAAGTTCTGAATGGTTTTATTATTGTTTTGGGCCAAATTAGATCCCTGATCGTGGAATCCGCAAGATGATCACCCATATGATTCAGTTGGAACCAGAGAATAGACTTTCTGCTGAAAGTTACTTGCAGAATTATGCTGGCATTGTGTTTCCAAGTTACTTCTTCCCATTTCTACATAAATTCTACTGCTGTTGCAATCCTGCATCACCTGATATGAGGGTAACAACTTAAACTTGATGACATAATGCTGCTTGCTTCGCCGTTAATATCCTCATTCTCTTTCTTGTTTATCATAGGTTGCAATGTGCCAGAGTGCTTTCAATGAGATACTTAAGCACATGATGAATAATAGCTTAGCAGAGAAATCTTCAATTGAAGTAGGAAAATGTGCCAAAAAATCATCAGATATAGATGGGATAAAGAATTACCAAGTGAAAAGTGGTTTGATGAGGAAAAGGGAGGATGCAGGGATGATTATACAAAATGGTCATTCTGCAATTACACGTGACTGCAATAGTCTTCTCAATAATGCAAAAGAAAATCAGCCTGGTACAACATCGATGTTGAAGAACATGCCTAAAATTAGTCGAAATCCAAAAAGCAATAATGTGCAGGATTTAGGCTCACCTCTTGAGGCTGTATCCACTGCATTTAGGGGTAATAATATCCCTTTAATGAAAGGAGTTACAATGCAGTATATGAATTATTTGATGGCTGAGTATGACAGCCGATTGGATACCTTTGCCATGCCTTTCCTAGAATTACCAAAAAGTGGTACAAAGTGTGAAGGTATGGTACTTATTGCATCTTTGCTTTGTTCATGCATCCGCAATGTCAAGGTTCCCTATTCGAGGCGAGGGGCCCTAGTTTTGCTTAAATCCTGCTCACTTTATATTGATGATGAAGATCGCTTGCAGCTTGTGCTTCCTTATGTTATTGCAATGCTTTCTGATCCAGCAGCAATTGTGCGGTCTGCTGCCTTGGAGACACTCTGTGAAATTCTTCCTTTAGTTCAGGATTTTCCTCCAAGTGATGCAAAGATTTTCCCAGAATATATTCTTCCTATGTTGTCAATGCTTCCTGATGATCCAGAGGAAAGTGTAAGGATATGCTATACCAGCAATATTGCTAAATTGGCTCTAACTGCCTTTCGATTCTTGATTCACTCAATAAGCTTAAGTCAGGCAGGGGTTCTTGATGAATTGAGTTCACGGTCAAAGTCGAAGTTGTCTTCTACTCAAATGAGTAAAGAGCTGCATGCACAGAGTATCAATTCACAGCTTGCACAGCTGAGGAAGTCTATTGCTGAAGTTGTTCAAGAACTTGTCATGGGTCCTAAGCAGACCCCCAGTATCAGGAGGGCACTTCTTCAAGACATTGGTATCTTGTGTTGCTTCTTTGGTCAAAGACAGTGTAATGACTTCTTGCTACCCATTCTGCCAGCTTTTTTGAATGACCGAGATGAGCAATTAAGGGCAGTGTTTTATGGTCAGATAACATATGTGTGCTTCTTTGTGGGACAAAGAAGTGTTGAAGAATATCTCCTACCTTACATTGAGCAGGCACTTAATGATGCTACGGAGGCTGTAATAGTGAATGCACTCGATTGTTTGGCTACACTCTGCAAAAGTAATTTCTTGAGGAAAAGGATTCTGCTTGAAATGATAGAACGGGCTTTTCCTTTACTATGTTATCCCAGTCGATGGGTTAGAAGGTTAACTGTCTCTTTCATCTCGGCCAGCAGTGAGAGCTTAGGTGCCGTAGATTCATATGTGTTCCTAGCCCCGCTTATACGCCCTTTCCTTTGTAGAGAACCAGCATCCTTGGCTTCTGAAAGCGATCTTCTATCATGTCTAAAACCTCCTGTTTCAAAAGAAGTGTTTTTTCAAATCTTGGACAATGCGAGGAGTTCAGACATGTTGGAGAGACAGAGAAAGATATGGTATTCACCGGCACAGACTAATCAGTGGGAAGCTGTCCAATCCCTGACACAAGGTGCAGGCCCTGCAGGGGAACCGAAGAAATGGCCTTCCAAGCACCTAAACCCTGGGGGCCAAGATTTTTTAAACAGTTCTTTGAACCATTCAGCAAAAATCGGATCAAATGATGGTGAGTCTAAATATAATTCTGTTGAAAGCTTGATGCCAAAAGCTGCTTCTGCAATAGAACCTCAATGCTCAGAAAGATTACAATTCTCAGGCATAATGACTTCACAGATTAATGGTGTTAATAGCTTCATGTGTGACAAATCTTCAGAAGGGATCCCTTTATATTCCTTCAATGTAGATAGACAAGGAGCAGGAAACCCTTCTGCAGCATCTGCTGCTTCGTTGCCTGTAAGTTCATTGGGTTTTGATTCATCATCAATGCCTTGGATGGAGACAGTGAGTCAATCTTTTTCCTTGGCTAGTTCTGTTCCTGCAGCTAAGCTTGTTTCTGGCTCATTCAGCATCAGCAATGGCTCTAAACAGTTCTATAGAGTGGTGTATGAACCCGAAAGCAGAGAAAGTGACCAAGCTTCTTACGTAAGTAGTAGGTTTCAAGAAATGGGCTTATCTGGTACACTAAAGGGTAGTATTTCTAGTGTAGAAGAAGCTTCCCCTGTATCTGATATGACTGGACTGCCTTCATTTGCTCGGACAACCACCATGTCAGATTCAGGTTGGAGGCCTCGAGGTGTGTTAGTTGCACATCTCCAGGAGCATCGTTCTGCTGTCAATGATATTGCAGTTTCGACTGATCACAGCTTTATTGTGACTGCTTCTGATGATTCCACTGTTAAGGTATGGGATTCAAGGAAATTGGAAAAAGATATTTCGTTTAGGTCCAGGCTGACTTATCACCTTGAAGGAAGCCGTGCACTTTGCACTGCAATGCTTCGGGGTTCTGCTCAAGTTATTGTTGGAGCCTCTGATGGGACAATACACATGTTTTCTGTTGATTACATCTCCAGAGGACTTGGCACCGTTGTTGAGAAGTATTCAGGTATTGCTGATATTAAAAAGAAGGATGTTAAGGAAGGAGCCATTCTTTCCCTTCTGAATTGTACTGCAGATAATTCGAGCCAGATGATTATGTACAGTACGCGCAATTGTGGGATTCATCTTTTTGATGCGAGAAGTAATGTAAATGCATGGACCTTGAAAGCAACTCCTGAGGAGGGTTATGTGTCTTCTCTGGTAGCTGGCCCTTGTGGCAACTGGTTTGTTTCTGGGTCTTCAAGGGCTGTCCTTACTCTTTGGGATCTGAGATTTCTTGTACCCGTGAACTCTTGGCGCTACTCTAGAGTGTGCCCAATAGAGAAAATGTGTCTTTTCATTCCTGCTCCAAATCCTTCTGTATCAACTGTATCTCGGCCACTTGTATATGTAGCTGCTGGCAGCAATGAAGTCTCTCTGTGGAATGCGGAGAATGGAAGCTGCATACAGGTACTTTAAGATGCTAACTGAATACCTGTTCTGGAGCTTTTTATGGGATGATGAATTGATGGAATCAAGCAATAGCATGTACTACGAACTTCATTCAATTTTTGTTGCGGTCTTTTTTGTTAAACTATCTGTATGGTTGTAAAAGTAAAGTTACATGTGCTTTAAAATTTTGTTAACAGGCATCTGTAGAACTTTTGCCATTTAGAAGAATGAAACAGGAATCAACATATTAGGGGATTCGATTTTTTATTGGAAGGGAAAAGTTCCCTTTGCTTTTTTATCTCACTTATAATGCAACCATCTTAAGTCTTTTAGCTGTACTGCTGTTTTTAAGGTAATGAGAATGGCGAACTATGATGGTGAGGCTGAGACATCTGACCTTCCGTGGGCCTTGGCAAGACCATCAACTAAAGTTAGTTCCAAGCCTGATTTGAGACGTAATGTCAATGCAAAGTACAGAGTTGATGAATTGAATGAACCTGCTCCCCGTATACCTGGTGTTCATGCGTTGCTTCCATTACCTGGGGGTGATTTGTTAACTGGGGGTACTGATTTGAAGATCCGTCGATGGGATCATTACAGGTTGCCTTCATGTCCTTTTACTTGCTTTCATTCTTGAAGTAATTTTTTGCCAAGTTTTACTGACTTCATTAAGTTTGCAGTCCGGATCGAACTTATTGTGTATGTGGGCCAAACTTGAAAGTGGTTGGGAATGATAACTTTTATGAGACAAGGTCTTGTTTCTCAGCGCAAATTGTGCAGGTTGGTATATTAGTTTTTCTAGAAACAAGAGTTTTCTTCTAAAAAGGTGTTACAAGAGATCTAACTTCTTATTCGGCCCAGAGATCTACAAAATTCTGCCTTTAGTAACATCTGAATAATGAACAGCTGAGGTTGTCTTTAGCGGGTAGTTGCATCCAAAAGTTTATCATGTAAGATGTATTTTGATTATATCTCCCTTCAGTCTAGTCTTTAACGTAGGAGAAATTCCATGTGTTCAAAATTTGAATTTATCCGCCATTATTAGTAACGGATGACTTGATCAAACTCCTTGAGTTCATAGAGGCACCAGGATGGTTTTGCAATTCCTTTCTTATCCTAGACATACAAAGGGGAAACTTGAGCAGTGGTTCTGCACCATCGTAAAACACTGTACTCCACCCTTAAAAGTTAACTCCCCTTTTCTTTCCTGGTTCAGGAGATGCGGAGACGGCCTCTAACAACAAAGCTGACAGCAAAAGCAGTCCTCTCGGCAGCTGCCACTGATCCTGCAGGTTGTCATCGAGACTCTATCCTCTCTCTGGCTTCTGTCAAGTTGAATCAGAGGCTTCTTATATCGAGCAGTAGAGATGGGGCTGTGAAGGTGTGGAAGTAAATTAAGATTATTGTAGATATTTATTGTACATACGTAGCATCAGGTTTAGTTAACTGATAATCCACAGGAGAAATTCCTTGCTGATAACAGTTGCAACCCGATGTCCAAATAACTATTTATTTGTACATAATTATTACAGGCTATAGGCAGTTTCCAATATATAAGTTTTTACCTCTTCTGTATTCTTACTCCATCAATATCTAATTTTACTAAAGATATCCCTTTTTGCTGTTCATCTATTATAGCCTTCTCACAAACTAAGTAATTTATTTTGCTATATATCATATATTTTGGTGAGTTGTGTTGTCTTGATTTCTCTATGTTCGCATCTTCTCGTCCTTTTCTTATTTCATCATCATGGTTCGCTTTCCTTCCCGGTGGATGAAGACACAATCCATTTTATAATAGCTGGTATCCCTATCAGTTTAAAAAAAAAAATTCATTGGGAAAATATAGAAGATAAAGATATTTAGACGATGGCAAGGTAGCAAGCTTGCCATCGTTTCTTATTGTACGACTGTTGGTAGATTTTTCACTTTTAAAGCATATGCTTATATATTTGGTTTTTCAAGTGCCGTTAGTAATGGCCAGTAAGCGGAAACTTTGTTAGCAGTAGGTTGCCTTGCTGGTTGTATCATTAATTTTCCTTTTCCACTCAGTACTATGATTCAATTTCCAGTGTTTGGGTTGTACAAGGCAGAAGTGCACAGACAATGAATAGTTTTTAGGGTTAATTGTAATAAACATGGTTTTTGCAATTTTCGCCTACGCAATGAATAATTTTTAGGGTTAAATTGTAATAAACATGCGTTTTTGCAATTTTCACATACCATATCTGAATTGCTTCTTTTCAGCTAACATGGTTTTTCACATTTTTTCTTTTCTACATGCCCGTACTTTATTAATTTTTTTTTTTTTGTTGTAAAAATGCTAATTAAGTTGGAACTCTATATGATTTACTGGTTTCCATGTTTTCTTTACGTTTTTTTTTTTCAATAATTTTTATTTATCGATGATGACAGAGCGGAGGTTGTGTAATAAAAAGAAAAAAAAAAGAAAAAGAAGAGATAATATAAGGTCTTAACAAATGTAAAATTGCAAAAACTCGGGTATTTCTTTGAAGAAAGAAAAGATACGGACATGTAAGGGGAAAAGAAAAATACACAGAAACTTGGGTAAGTCATTTGAAGTTAAAATTTCTAAAGTGGATACAAATTGATACGTTTGTTTATTTACATGACTAAAATTTTCGATGCAATTAAAAGGGAAGTTTAGCAAGACAATTATCCAATCATACATGAGGAAAAGGCAATTGCTTTTGACTTCCCATCTGAAAGAGAAAACTGTAGTGTAGCACGATCTGGGGTCTCTGGAACAAAATTTGCTCCATACCTTCTAATGATGCCGTCAGCAATGGGATCCAACTGGTTAAGAAATTTGCAACTGCTGCCTCTGTTCTCCCAATATCAGGTAAGCTTGCCTCTGAGCACAAACGAGGCTTGTCGGGTAGCTCGAGCAACTCTCCAGACTTCATGTTGAACATATTTCCACGATTCTGCTGTATTTAGTTGCCTTGCCTTTTCAATTGCATCGTCGATTCCAGGGAAGCATTTCGATCCATAGTCGTCGTGCGTTGAAGGGGCAAAAATCTGCAAAATCGATTCAGCGCCTTACTTATACTTGCTTGTCTAACTGAGATGATTGAATTATGTTTTTAAGGGTATACCAGATGTTTGTACCATGACCTGCTCAGCAGTCCGTCTCGGTCGGTGAATGCTCTCTCTGCCATCATCAATCTATCGTTCAGCTGCCGTACTTTTACACTGTACTCCTTCCCTAGAGGTGACGAACTTTTGCTTTGTTTAATCGCCTGGAAATTTACAACTCCTTCCTTTATAATGAAGTTTGGCTTTTGGGGCTAAGAACAAATTATACAAATACAATACCTCTCTCTCTATGTTCATTTCCTCGGCTGCTTTCGTGAAATCCTTGATGGATTCAAACAAGGGAATAAGGTTGATTCCCGCCTTTGCAACCGAAGTTTCTACAGTCTTGGCATTTTCCTGGGGTCATGGGATAGAAACCAATGAGCATTAGATTCATCCTTACATTGCAAGTAATACACAATCTCCATCCAGTTTAAATCATGCCTGGAGCTCCGAGGCATAAGGAAGATAATCAAAAGGTAGGATTTCTTCATCTGCTAAACGGAGAGCTACCAGACCCCAGAAGCTTGCCACTGTAAGAAAAGAGCGAAGACATACATTTTGAGAATAATACATACATACATATATATATCTAGAGAGAGAGAGAGAGAGACTCTTCCTTCACTTGAAAGCTTCCATCATAAGTAGCTTCACTGATGCCCAAGCTAGCTTTTTTGCCAAATGAAACTAATATGAAATTTATCATAGGCTATATGACAAACCTGCAACATGTCTTCGGAACATTGGATCTCCATATTTTTCCATCCACACAAAGTCATCATACAATGAGTGATATACAGGGTATCCTGCAATTTGACAGGCAAATTTAGAAAATTTTTCTATGAAATTCATCATTTTCTTTATAAAGTTTATAAATGAAGATAAAATGTCTTAGAGCAGTTATAATCCGCTTGCATATTAAGGCCACCACAAGAATGAATACTTCAAATAGATTACTGATTCAAACCATTATGAAAAGAATGAGATTAATTCGTTCTAGATGCAGGATTTTGCTATTGTGGTAGGAACTTTAGAAGACACCAGAGTACAAAATTAAATGATCGATGCATCTATTGAAGGAAGCTAGTGTTCCACATACTTCTTAGGCATATTGGAGAGGACCTTGAGCATGTGGCTCTAATTCTTCAATAGTAACATATTGGCAAGATTCATACTACATTCCTACCTTGTGAAACTCAGAAGATAATACATCTGACATATATGAACATGCATTTTTCTGCTAATACACACACACACACACACTATATTGAAGTTTCACTGTTTTTCTCCCTGAATTTAGAGCTCTTAGGATTACCTCCACCATAGGACAGATCGAGCGATGGGATGCCCACGTGTTGAACAAAAGCTGCATAATCCGATCCTCCACCTCCTAGTCTATCAATCTTCATCAAATAAAAGAATCGAAAAGGTTCTCATAAGTTTAGTGACAAATCTTTAATCAAAATTAACATGAGAATTATATTTGTAACCAAAAGGTTAGCTTGTATTTGGTGGCTTTTGCTTCCTTCAATCATATATTACAAATATTTTCTGTAGCAAGTTCTTACATGGGGAGAAGCATTCGGACCAACCCAGGAATCATATATGCTTTGTGATGAGTTATCTGGATCTTGAACCTGCAAAAGTTAGTTTTAGTATTTGCTTAGTTATACTTAAGAGTCATGAAAAGCAAGTTCAAGCAGAAAAACCAAATTTACAATGAGGATAAGCAATTTTGCATCAATAATTCAATTTTGGAAATTACGATTTTACTATTCATTTGAATGTATAGAATCAGTAAAATCGTACAAGAAAGTTCATAACTTTGTTAAAAGTTTATACATAAATAGTTTTATATCCATTTTAATTAAAAAAAATATTAAAAAATCATATACTTATAGAAATATATTTTTGACTTATGATTTTAACAACTATTGCAATTGTTGATCGAGTGGCATCAGAAGCATTTATCCAATTCCTGCCTTTGTATGCCGCTCTCTACTCTCCATTGCTGTTGTAGTATATAATCTATGAACATCACATATGTGCACGTGTATGCTTTTATACTGTTTGGTTGTGGAGCTTATTTTAATATGGTATTAAAGCAAAAGATCCTAAGTTGTAATCCATATATCTTTAGTTCACTGCCATTCAATTGAGTTATCACTCAGATTTTGTCACAAATGACGGGAAATGTTAAGTAATAGATCTAAAAGCTTCCACCATATTTACAAACATAAACTTTTAAGTTTGTTGAGAAGCTAAATTCAACAAAAGGAAAAGAAGAGCAAATATATATGGATTTGGTGATCAAAAACAACATTGGAGTGATACCTGCTGAGCGGCCTGCTTCAATAGTTCATCAAGCTGGGGGGTTGATGCAGCACTAAATCCTGGTCCGGATACTGCTACATCGACATTCAAGTAAGCAACAGCCCTTGAAGCCAAGAGTTCTCTATTCTCTTCTACCCATTCTGTTGATCCTATCTGGTGTAAATTTGAAAGTAAATTCATATACAACTATACATGTATATGGAAAAATAAGAATTGGCCTGATGTAGCCTTATGCAGAAGTGAGAGAAAGAGACCAGGCCATACTCCTCAGCATCCCAGTTGCAGAAAACAATGGTTCTTCGGGGTTTCCATCCTCTTTTCTGAAGCTTAGCTAGCCTGTCAGCAACCTGCAGAATGGAGAACAGGGTGAAGATCCATATACTAAGGTGTTTCCATCTTCTCCCTTTAGTTTATTCCTCTTTTGCTTTTTCAGAGGTCTTGTGTCAGATTCAGCATATCTCTCACCAAAAGACCAGGCAGGTACTTAAATGTAATGTTTTGGGGCAAAACTTACATCCAATAGTGCTGCCGTTCCACTGTTAGGATCTGCTGCGCCATATGTCCATGCATCGCGATGGTTCCCTAGTATCACAAATCTAAAAAACATGTGCACGCCTTAGTGATCGATTAAGCACCGGCAAACCATAAAATTTTTCTTATAAATGTAATTGAAATTCTGCAATTCACTTGCTATACATTCTCTACTTCTGTTCTAATTTTTCTAGGACGCTTTCCTTTTCGAGATGCAACTTCTTCTCTGTTCATTTGGATATGAGATGCGTCATATAAGAGCATACTCGAAACTTTTGAAGATTTAGCACTGAATTGAAAAGCTATAAATTTGTACGGTTATCAGTAACTTTGACCAAAGCCCGCCTAATTATCAGTTATTATCTTTGGATCTTAGAAAAAAGAAATACCTATCAGGCTCTTCTACTCCTTCAATCACTCCAATGACATTCTGAATTGTTGCTATCCTATTCTCACCCTGAAAATTCCAATAACAGAATATCAAAACTTAAACAAGTCACAACATTGTTATACGATTCATTGCTACTGCACTAAGATCGCATCATCTGAGACATTGTCATTTTTCACCAATACACACATGGTCACTAAAATTTACACACTCGAAAAGTGCATTTCTTAGGTTTAGCGGCTGGACCATTCAGTGCGTTTCTCAGAATAGAAATCACCTATCTTCAATAATATTTTTATTCCTGTCACATCCACTAACGTGGAAGAGAAATAACAGAGCAGAAAGTTGTTAGTTGGGACGTATGTTAGTTGAAGACATGAACAGGGACATGAATGGAACCAAGCCAAGCCGATTTCCCTCCATATTACTATCTTTTATTTTCTGACTCAATTTCAGGCGCAAAAAATTAGACGGCTTTGGAAAAGTTCGTTATAAATACGAGTTATGGAAAATCAGGCGCGATATCCTAGGAATTTCCGGTTTGGCACAAGCAAAATTACTCACAAAGTAAGTCAAGTTCAGGATTCCTGGTCCAGGTCCAACTTTATAAACAGGAGCATCCACACTTCCCTGCCAATCATCATCCGCCACCTGTCCCCCAATAGACCTCAAAATAGTCTCTCCATCTTCCCCACAAACTGGCAATGAAGGAATAAGAGGAACATCCCCTCCCATCTCCACTTCCTCCTCATTCAGCCTCTCACACCCTCTTAAACTAGCCCACCCGGGTGTCGTCGGGTCCCCTGCCCCTCTATACAGCGTACCCACTTGAACCCCACTCGGCGGCATCCACTTGTCGTCTGGGAACCACCGCACGCCACCGCCACCTCCACCGTAATCCTTCCTATCAGTAAATATGACAACCCCTATTGCACCTGCTTCATATGCATTCTCAACAATGTCTCCTCTATATATCTTCCCATATCTAGCCAGCACAACATGTCCTGTCACGTTAACACCCATGTTTCTCAATGTTTCATAGTCCTCGACCCTCCCATAGTTAACATACACAACTTGTCCTGAAACAGATCCTGACTTCGCATATGCATGGAAGGTTGGTAACACTTCACGTGCAGAATCAGCATTAGGGTCCCCCTCATATATTTCCTGTTCTAACGCGAACTTTATGGAGGGTTGGGGTGGGGGGCGCATGAGAGTTAAGGAGCGTGAGATAGGGTAAGTCAAGAGGACATCATAAGATGTGAGATGAGATTTTATGTTGTAGGAGGATAGGGTGGTGAGGACATATGTTGCTGTTTCTTCGTTGGCTTGTGTGCCTGCCACATGAGGGCGACGCGTGAGGGTGTAGAGGTGGTGGGAGATGGAGGTGTTGGAGGAGAGATATGGGGAGAGGTAGAGGGCGTGGTAGTGGGGTTTTGGTGGTAGTTGAGAGAGATGGATTGTGAAGGTTGTGGCTATGGCTAGGATGGCTAGAGTGGCTAGTTTGATCATGGACGCTGGCTTTCTTGTTTTGTTTTAAGGTTTGTATATTTCTGTTGATTATGTGTTGGTGGTGTGTGTGCGCGTGCTTGCTTGATTGCTTTTGTTTTGTTGGGTGTGTTTCTGGGAATTGAAATGGTTCAAGAACGAGAAGAACATCCTCAACCTCAAAGCTTTATGTGATCGTGTGTTGTGTAAGTAGAGAGAAGACACAGAGACAAACAAGTGTTTGTGTTTTCTTGATAGAAATGGGATATTTCAGGTTTCATATTGGAGGAGTGAATTAGGAATTTTGATATGGAAAGAAAGAGTCTTGAATCTTGACTCCTAGGTTTAATTTAGGAAAAAGTCTCACATAATCATAATATGGGTGGTGGTCTATGCAATATATGGGAGTGCCTTTCATGTGAAAGCGATACACTAGACTAGAAAAAGGAAATTTTAGGATGGTATCAGAATTACAATTTTCGGCCAATTTCTATAGGCAAGAGTATAGTTTTATCGGATATAAGGAGGAAAAATAATTTTCATGAGTGAAGAACATTCATATCAATTAAGCTATAACATCGAGGTTTTTTTTTTTTTTTTTTTTCCCTCCAATAATCATATTACAACATTTTAAAGAAAAAATCGATCCTGATACACTCTAATAAAAGACCGATTGTCACTATATTATACGAAGCTGAGATTAAAGCAATAAATCAACATTATATATATTCTAGTGATAGAGTTATGCAGTATAGCTATTTCTAGTGGTGGTTGCAGTCAACTGATCGCATTTCTAAGATAGTGATTATTGTAATTAATGATTTTAATTAAGTATTAGGTTAATCAATGGTCACTAGAGACTAAAATTAAACTGAAAATTATGGCGTTTGATTGTTCTAGTAGCCGACTTGTGTGTAAATTCATAAGAAAAAATGGTGACAAAGACAGGCCCCTATTCATGGATGATGATAACTTTGGACCATAAATTTTCATTTCCCAATAAGAATGAAGAAGAAATCTTTTATCCGAAAAACCTATATGGGGCCATTTTGGAAGTTTGTGTACTCGTCGGCATCCATCGTTTTCCTTATGAATATTCCACTATCTTTTATATCATCATTATTGATGATCGCTATGAGTTTCAACTGACGAATTTTCTATGAAGGACATTGATTTTCGAAATTGTATTAAAAAACAGAGAAGAGAGGGGAAAGAGAGAGAGAGAGAGAGAGAGATCAGAGGAAGCATATGTTTTACGACGGAACAGAGAGAAGAAAATGAAAAATGATTGTAACTAACTATTAACAGAATAGGAAATGTCTATATATATATATATATATATATGATTTATATATTTGTGTAATGTCACATGTTAAAAATTGATAAATAAAAAATATGTATTTCTACATCAGAATCCGCGATTGCTTTGATGGTAGGATCAGCCAATTGTTCATTGGAAGGAATAAAGTCTATATGAAGAAAACTAAAATTAATATGATCTTGAATGAAGTGGACATCGATTTTAATGTGCTTGGTTCATGCATGGAAACATGGGTTCTTTACAATTTTTTATGTAGATTGTCAGTAAAAATACGAACAGGAAGTGAAGATAAAATGCCCAAATCACGCAGTAAAAACAAAAGCCACAAGAGCTCCTTGGTTGTAGTGGCAAGGCTACGATACTCTACCTCTACTGATGAAGTAAATATAGTTGTATTTTTTTTTTTTGTTTTCCATGAGACTAAGGATGTGCCAAGAAAGATACAAAATCCTGAAAGAGACTTACGATTTAAAGCACTTGAACCCCAATCAGCATCACTATAACCCAGCAACATTAAGGAATTAGTCCATGAGTAAAATAGGCCCTTGTCAATAGAACTTTTATTGTACTTCAGAACATGAATAGTGACCTTCAAATGTGATGTTCTTAGAGCTATCAGAAACTGACTTAGCTATTGCACACAAAAAGAAAGATTAGGTTAAGTTAAGGTCATGTATAATAGTCCTAAGCCAGAAGGAAAGGGACTAGATGTTGGTTTAGCACTTGTAAATCCTGTATTTGACAACACATCCAAAAAAAACTTTCTTTGATTTAAGATAAAACTTGAAGATAATCAACATATCTCTATTCTAAGGAAAAACAAAACTTCCCCAAGATCCTTAATGGTGAAAGTAGCATGCACGAGAGCTTTAACATTTCTAATTTCTTCTAAGGAGTCCCCAACAGTAAGTATATCATCAACATAGACTAAGAGAGCAACAAAACCTTTATCATTTTGCTGAGTAAACAAAGAATAATCTGACTTGGATTGAACAAATCCAAGTGATACTATAAATTTTGAAAACTTTTTATTCTACTGTCTAGAAGCTTATTTCAGTCTATAAAGGGACTTAACAAGCTTGCACACTTATCCCTTAGAAGCTGCTATGTATCCATCTGGTGGTTTTATGTAAATTTCTTCATCTATGAACCCATGAAGAAATGCATTATTAATGTCCAATTGATGCACATGTCAACCTTTAACGGATGAGACAGCAAATAGAGTACGAATTAATGTTAACTTAGCAATTGGAGAAAAACTATGTATATCATCAATGCCTTTTACTCGTGTATAACCCTTAGCCACTAATCAAGCTTTTTAAACTTCAATGGTTCCATCTGGTTTGTATTTAATTTTTTAAACCCATTTGGAACCAATAGGTTGTTTATTGGGTGGTAAAGTTGTAAGTTCCTAAGTATTGTTCGATTCTAGAGCTAAGAGCTCTTGATTCATTGCCTCTATCCACTTTGGATCAACCTTTGCTTCATAATAATTTCTAAGCTCTTGAATTGAAAAAACATGAGCTAAAGGCATTACATAATCATGAAGAAGATTAGAGAAAGTGTGATGATCAAACAATGGGTAACAAGAAGAAGTGGTGGTGAAGGTTGTTTTGGAAATAGGAGAATCAGAGTGAATGGCATGTATAAACTCTTGAAGCTAGATGACTCTTATGTATGGATCTATGCAAGAAAGGAGAAGAAGAAGGAACAATGTTTGAAGGGACATCTAAGCTAATGTTTGAGTTATTAGATGAAGTTGTGTTTAGGACATTGTTTAGGTTATTAGATGAATTACCATGGAAATCAAAGTCTCCATGAGGATTAGAAGCTATAGAAAAGGGAAACATCTGATTGGGACTAGAGAAAGAAGTATCTTTCTCAATGTCTTTGAAGGGAAATACATCCTTAAGGAAAAGTACATCATGATTAAAAAATAGCTTCTAAGCAGATAAGTCGTTATATTCGTTTTGACTTGAAGGATATCCTACAAAAATACATTGTCTACTTCAGGTGTCAAACTTATTTGGTGGTTTAGGTAAAATGGCTGCATAACATAAGAAACCAAACACTTGAAGGTGATTATAAGATGGTGTCTTATGGAAAAGCATTTCATAAGGTGTTTTCCAAGCAAGAGAGTGTATGGGCATGCGATTAATAAGAAAGGTTGTAGTAAGCAAAAACTCTCCCTAAAAATGTTTTGGAAGGTTAGCATGAATTTACAATGATCTTGCGGTATCCAACAAATGTATGTGTTTCCTCCTAACCACTCCATTTTGCCGTGGTGTAAACACTATACTTTTTTGGTGTAAGATCCCATGTCTAGCAAGCAAGCTTTTAGTTTTACAAGATAAAACCTCTCCCCCATTATTTGATCTAATGTTTTTTGGTGTGATCTGAAATTGTGTTTGAATATAGGCTATAAAATCTAATAGCAAAGAAGCAACTTGTGATTTATGAGTCATTAGGTAAGTCCTTGTAACTTTAGTTCTATCATCGACTATAGAGAGGAAAAATCTAGCATAAAAAATAGAATAAGTATTATAGGGACCCCATACATCAACATGCAACAGATCAAAGGCATTTAAAGAATTAGATTGACTAATAAGAAAAGGCAAATGGTGAAAATTCACTTAAGTTTAACAAATGTTGAAGCTTTGAGGCTGAAAAATGGCCTAACCTTTGATGAAACAAATTAATTGAAACATTATTATCAAAATTTTTAATATAAGAAGAGGTACTGATAATAATAGAAAGTGAATTAGAACCAACCAAAAATGGCTTCAAGTTTATCACATACAGTCCACAAGAGGTAACGGTTGAAGCTGTAATGGCTTTAGTCTTAAGGTCCTAAAATTCACGATGATGTGAATCAAATATAGCAACAAGGTTAGTTTGTTTAAGTAACTTGTTGATTGAAATTAAGTTGTAACAAAAGGTTGGAACAAAAAGTACATTAGTTAAAGTGATTTGCTAGGTAAACCTAGTGTCTCCAACAGTTTGAATAGGGAAAGATTTGCCATCTGACAGTTTCATAGAAATAGGTGTTAATAATGTGTGTTTGTGCAACAAATGATGTGAATATGGTGTTATGTGATTTGAAGCCCCTGAATCAACAATCTACGAGAACTGTTTAGCATCACTGGAATTAAAAGAAGCAATGATAAAGCTATTACCTGCAATAATCATCCTAATAGCATGTTGTGATGATGCATCACCCAAATTTTGATCCTTTAAGGCATGGAGAACCTCTTGACAAACCTTAGAAACAAGTTGTGACTCCTTTAAAGTTGCATTATCATTATACTACATAAGACCTTTATCATTGCTCCAATTACCCTCTGAGGTCTCTAAAGGAGTATCCCCTACAGATGAAATACCTTGATAAGCATGAGTTGCAACCCAATTTTCTCTTTTCTCTTTTACCCCTTTAAACCAATCTGGGTAACCAACAATCTCAAAACAATGTTCTATTATATGACCTGCTCTTTTGTAGTGAACACAAGTAGGTTTGCTATTTCCTTTATCTTTTTTTTCTTTGCTATCTTCAGTAAGAAATTTCTTTTGAGTTTTTGTTAGAAAGGTTGCTAAATCTTCTACTAAGATGTTACTACTAGTTACTTGTTTCTGCTTTTCAACTTGATATACTAAGTACTATGCCTAATTTTCAATTAGAAGAGGATCCGTAGAGAGAATATGACTCTTGATATTTTCATAGACATTAGCTATCCCCATCAAGAATTGAACTAATTTTGCTCTATCATCCAAGTTTGCTAATTTTGTTACCAAATCACAATGACAATTAGACATAGCATTATAAGTACAATTCGATAGTAATGACATACTACTAACTTCATCCTACAGCTTCTTGAGTTTATTATTATTATAGACAATAACATTGGAATTGCCTTGTTTCATAGTTACAATTTCTGATTGAATTTGATATAACAATGGACCATTTAGTAATCCAAATTTCTCACATATCTCATCTACAGTTCTTTAGCTGATGAAGCATAGGTAAAACTTTCAGATAACTCCTTACTCATTGAATTTATGATCTAACATCTAGTCATAAAATCGCATCAAATCCATCTCTATTCATTAGTAGTATTGCTTTCTAACTTGGGAATAGTTCCATCAATAAAACTTGTTTCGCTTTAGCGCTTAAGACTAGTTTGATAGATTTACTCCAACTATTACAATTCCTCCATTAAATACTATGTTCGTGATGATTGTTCTAGGATTATCAGATCCAGCCAAGAAAACAGGATCATTATATGAATTTTCTTGCTTTCCACTCGTTTTGGTTCGATTCGATTGCATATAACAAGTAATCACAAAGTTAGATGGAGAGAAAAATGTAGCCAAAATAGTAGGAAAAGAACAAATAACTTGTATGGCTTCCTATAAGGAACAGATGCACAATGGCGAAGAAACTATCTACTCGACCTTTGATACCATATTGAAGCTAGGATTATTGTTGTCACGTAAAATGGAAGAAACAAACTTATAGAGGAAGCATATGTTTTACGACTGAATAGAGAGAAGAAAAATAAGAATGATTGTAACTAACCATTAACAGAATAGGAGAGGTCTATATATACAAGCGATATACGTATGTATTGTCATGTCTAAAAAATTGATAAATAAAAAATATGTATTTCTATAGGTTGCATATTTTCCTTATTATATAGAATATTAATTATTTTAGAGCCCGCACCATAAATAATAATTTGAATTTGATTATAATATTCTTGTTTTATTTTGAAAACAAGAGATACAAATAGGATTTGGTAATACATTTGTTTCAACATAATTGTCAAAACATCTTGTTGCCAATAATTCAACATTAAAACTTTCATAAAAAAAAAGATTTTTAAAACGTCAAAATTATGTTTAGTAAAATCTATAAAGGATTTAAAAAATTGCCAAACAAGAAAAAGAATAGTCACTATTTATTTTTATACTAAAATATAATTCTTTTCATACAATTAGGAAAACTATGGGATAGGTGACAAAGAATGTCCGATATATTAAATTAAACAATTATGTATTCTCAATATAGAAAAAATTGCTTTCATCACCCTTATAAGTAAAACTTTGGTCATTAAGAGTTAAGGTGGATTTGAGTTAGGCCAATCCAATTAAAGCTGGTGCTTAGGTGAGTAAAGACAGAGCAAAAAGATGCATCGTCAAATTTAAATATGAAAATTTGCTAGAATTGTGCTTCAAGTATGGTATATTGGGACATTCGACCTTTAGATGTAGTGAAGAGGGTTGTAGCCAAAGTTATGGATCATGGTTAAGAGCTTTTGTAATCAAATCTTTAGTGAGGGAGGATTCTTACTAAGCACATCTTTAATATAGTCATCTTTCGTGGAGGGAGTAGCACGTAAGACATTGCTCTTATTGAGCTAAATCCTAAAGTAATTGCTAGAAACATCTTATCTATTGGACCCCAATCTCAACCTAATATAAGTAGATCACTAGCTAAACTTCCTTTTATACCTCCTTTTAGAAGAACTCCTAATACCTAAGACATAACTTGAACATAAAGCCAAACCAATACCCATCTTAACTTTAAAACATAGGTCCTTACACAAGAATACACTAACCACGATCAGGCATTCGATCAACTAAACATCACCTCCAAAAGTAGCTCATACAAACCTCGTAGTAGCCAAACTCATCACCTTATCATCATAGTAATACATGCACTAGAAGAAGTAACCAGCCCAATTAAGTTCCCATGGTGGGATTCAACCCAAAAGAAGTATTCCATAATGTAAGCACATCTAGCCCAACTAGTTGGAACCTCTATGTAGCTACATTGTAGAACTACTAATCACACTCTCTACCTCTTAACCAAAACCCTCTAGCGCTGGGTTAAGAATTCACCCTCTATTCTCACAATGACCCTCAGGACCTTATTTTTGAAATGACTAGTAGATGATATTTCTCTGGCTCCATAAAAAAGGTTGAAGTTCCATGCTATAAGAAATAAAGAAGGGTTCCACCAAAGAAAATAAGTATCCAAAGGAGCAAAAAACCAAGAAAGCAAGACAAGATCTAATAAGAAGGCTTTAATGTTAGATTAAATGGATATCTCAGTAGATGGTATCAATGTTCCCATTTCATATGTTGATTTTTTAATAGATGGCTATGGTGGTTGGCCAGAATCGGCTATGAAAGAGCCACGATTATCATCAGCTAGAACTCTCATGGGTTATGGTCCTCCTTGAAAATTTGACACCTAAGAAACCTTTTATGCAAGCATAGGCATAACATCATTTTCTTGATGGAGAAAAGAAGTAAATATGCAGAGTTGTCAAGAATCAAGAGAAGAATGAGATTCCAAAATGAGTTTTTCGTTCCTCTAATTGGTAAATCGGATGGCTTCGCTCTCTAATAGTATGACAATGCAGATGTAATTGTCCCAGCATATGGTAAAAATCATATCAAAACTTCTATGAAGATGGTGAATGGATCCCTTATTAGAAAGACTTCATAGATATATGCTGATTCGCCTCGAAGCGGCAGAGTCGTAACAGCCCCGCCGTGTAAACCATCCTAAGATAGAAGTTGGCCTTACAACCGCTATCTTAGACCTGATCTACACAAGGCATCCACAACTAACCCGCTTTGAAGTAGACAGTTTGTAATTTAAATAAATCATTTACCTATAAAAGTGAGGAATTATATATATGTTATAATTCAGTTATTGCAGTTAAAGTTTACAATATTTTTCTATAGTATTTTTTTATATTATTACATCATTCGGAAATGAAAAATAATAAAAACTTAAACCTTAAAAATATGTGTTTATTCTTCAATATTTTTCCTCACTCCCCAGGATCTAGCAGTTGTTAGCTTCAGAGTAGTTGTTGCCGCTTCTTAGGCAGCACCTGCACGACGTCTATAGGGATGTGAGCAACTACAGCTCAGTAAGTTAGGACGGAGGACTTAAAACTATACCATATACACAACAAGGTTTTCAATCACTTATTAGGTGCAATGCATGTGCAAGTAAATGCCATTGCATGACGTTGTCCGGCCCGTCGTGAAATTAGAGAAATTACGCCCGCTCTAATCCGGGTTGAGGAGTTGCCGTTAATGCAACAGCTCACGACCAAACCCAGGCTTGTGTAATGGAGACTTTGCTCCTCCCGTGACTACCTTCGAACCACTGTCTTCACCCTCGCCGCGACCTCCTTTCCTGTCACTTAGTTCGACTGAGGATGAAGAAGGGACCATTTTGCAATCCTGCGCTATCCCTTCCGAAGGGGTCGGTATTTGGCCGGAGAGTCCTAAGTTCCCCTAACGGGTTGCCACGCATGTCCGATTATGATTACTGGTCGGATATTTAATTAAGTTCAGTTTAGGGTGATCAATCCTTTCATACAAGTCATACAATATGGCCAGAGCAACAAACAGAATCATAGCATCACCCATAATCAAGCACATGCACACATTCTCTATCTAACAAGCACAACCAAGCATAATCTTAAGCCTCCAAAATACAGCATTGTATTAATCCCAACTTACCTCGACTCCTCGCTTACTCACTCGAGGTCCGATTTGCTCAGGCCATCGCCGATCATCCCTATAACACGAACGTGGTTTCAGTATTTCATATAATATTATAAGTTCATCTTATCCTATAACGCTTATTGTTAGGTTTTGTTTAAGGTTTAATATGCCTAATTATCTAGGTATTAAGTCTTTTATAATTATTTTAGGTTTGGGTTTAAGTTCGGGTTCCGCATCGATTTCTAAATTAGATTCTAGTTCGATTTCTAGGTACTGTTTTGTACCCGGACCCTAGAAATTTGTTTCAACTCATAATGTGAAACTAACCACATTATTTCCAGATACCCTAAATACGATTACTACCCCTAGTCAGCATTTTATTCCATCCGGTATACTTAAATCCGTATTAGTGTACCGAATTTACTCATGTTGTGAGAAATTTTTACATTTTTCATATAATTACCTAAAATTGAATTTTGTTTCAGATTTGTTATGTTCTGATTTTCATTATTTTATTATCTAATTAAACCTAATTTTTCCATATTTATTAATTTTAAATTCTACATATTCCTAATTTTCTACATTTACCACATAACACCTTCATTACTTATACTTAACACTCTATACACTAGGATCAGGTTTCCACATCAGAGATTAACATCCCTAAACATCTAATTACTATCTAAATCAGTAATTAATATCTTAATCACCTAATTAACTCCAAATTACCAAATTTTTCCATCATTTTAGGGCTAAAAATTAACTTAAAAATTTCGAAAATTAAATTTAAAAAAATGGCTTCATAGCACTGTTCTATATCACATGAGCATCCTACAAAAAAAAAAAAAAAATTGAGCTCCAAACTACACTCCTAAGGTCATTTATTTCTAAACCGAAATGTGCTCGATTTTGCATGATTTCTTAAGGACCATATATTACGGGGCATGTTTTCATCAAACTAATATTTTTCCTACAAACTAAATACAAAAATATCCTAGAATAACAAAATTAATAATTTTTTAATTATATTTACTATTTTTACAAAATTTCACAAGAATCGGGCTAGAATTTGGACTCACCGGTTTGGGTGGCTCCGGCCACCGCGGGCCGCCGTGGCATTGTCGGCCGGCATGGGCGCTGCCACCACCGTGTGGTGGTGGTGGCCGTTCACTCTCAGCTCCTCGTCTGGTGTAGGTTCCCTTTAAAATCCCTAATTGCACAGTTTTCCTTTTTTTTTTTATTTATTTTTTATTTTTTTGGATTTTCTCTCGATTTTTTCATTGTTTTGATTTTTCTCAAATCCTAAACTGACCAAAGGACTTCTGGAATTTTTTCTCCCTATTTATAGACAATTGTAGAAATTAATGTGCATTAATTTGATGGGATTTTGCCCCAATTTCATGATTTTTGGCTTTTTGTTTGTCAAATTCTTATTGGTTATTTTTTTTCTTGCTGACCACGACTTGTTCTTGTTGCAGCTTATCCTCTTCTGATTTTTCTATAATTATTTTGTATTTTTCTTTAATTATTTGCTTAGTTTTAGGCTAATTTAGGTAATTACGCGTATTTTTATCTACACGTAAATACATGTGGGGTATATGTGAACATTCCTAAATATTATTTTGGTCATTCTAAAATTTTTAGTATACATATAATCTATCTCTAGTAATTTATTAGTTATTTCATTACACTTTTCGCATTTTCGATAATTAATACCTATTATGCTTAAAATTTGACAATTTTATAGTCTTTTATTTTACTATTTATTTTCTTAAATTTAAGTTTACGGGGTCATTTTTATTAATATTTCTCTCAATAGTTTATAATTTGGGTGTGATTGGATCCTTTAGCCGATCGCCCTAAACCTTAGGTTCTAAGTTCAATCCTACGGTTACTTAGTTGAACTTTAGGGCTTACACTGATCTAGATCATTGGCTGCATTATGCCTTACGGAGCTTACTATAATTATTGGGGAGGACAAACTAGGAGCCATAGCTAAGTATAGGTGACTTTAATGACATTATGTTTTCCTATGAGAAGGATGGTGGTATCCGCAAATGTAGCAAGTTGATGGATAGATTTTATTACATGATTTCATTGACATATATTAATCTAGATCACTAGTGGTGTCATGCCTTTCCTGGAAGTTTAAGATTGAAGTATAGTGAAGATTTGTTGGATATTATGAAAGGGACACATACTGTAGAGCAATACGAAGTAGAATTTAATAGGTTGTTGCAATTTGCACCACCTGAATATCAAATGAGTGATAGATTGAAGATGCAAATCTTTTCCAGGGGATTTGACGCTGACATGAGAAGAAGAATTATGGAGTTTGAACCAAGAAACTTTATTGATATGGTGAAAAAAGCATGAGTATTGGATAATGAAAAAAGGCAAAGTGAGGATATAGGAAAACGTAAGATAAGTGTATTTGGGAAGGGACCTTTTGAAGGGCCTGGTGGAAGTAGTAGTAACAAGATGAAAAGATTTGTAAGACTACCAGAAAGATTTCAAAGAAGGAGTAATGAACCACCGAAGTTTTGGAAGTGTAAAGGGACTCATTACCCTAAAGATTGTTCCCAATTACAAGGAAAATACTTTTATTGTGGTGAAAGCTTGCATTAGGTAATAGATTGCCCTAAAAAGAATGTTGTTACTTGTTTCATTTGCAATAAAGTAAGACATTATTCTACTACTTGTCCATAACGCACAATTGCAAATGCTCAAGTTACTAAACCACCACCAGCTATTGGACTTCCTGCCATTGGAAGAATGATTGGAGCACCAAATGCAGGAAATATACGTCTAAGTGCAACAAATGCCGCTAGAGTATACAATTTGGAAGGTAATTGGAGTTATGAGGACTATGTAGAAGAAGATTCGAAAGTACCCGAAGGGTACGAAGAATTTGTGGATCACGAGCTGATAGCTGGTATGTATCCTAAATTCTCATTGTTAAATTACTTTAATTATTATAAATATTATATGAAGCATTGAATAATAATAAGTAAATAGAAGTGGTAAATGAAAACTTATAAAGCTATAACATGAGAATAAGACTTAAGAATTTTGTGATTCAGGGAATATCGACGTAGTTGGACATTCAGTTTATACCTTATTTGATACGGGAGCTACACATTCTTTCATAGCTCCAGGAGTAGTAAAGCAAACTGGTTTAATTGCGACTACTACAGATTCGAGTTTGGGAGTGAGAACACCTACTGAAAGTGTAGTAATTACAAGAGAAATGGTGAAAGAGTGTCCTTTGAAGATCCAAAACTTTGACAATAAAGTAGATATGATTATTTTAGATATGGATAAGTATGATGCCATATTAAGAATGAATTGGATGGCAAGTGTGAAAGCTACTGTTGACTGTAAAGAAAAGCAAGTGTTGTTTGAGGCTTCAAGAGGAAATAAAGCTATATTTCAAAGCAGCAAGAGTACCAAAGCTAAGTACTCTAGAATTGATCATGGATGTTGGTTGGTTGAATGCTTTGGATACTGATTCTAAAAGGTCAAATGTAGAAGAAATTTTAGTGGTGAATGGATTTTTGGATGTATTTGCAGATGAATTACCTGGATTACCACCGAAAAGAGAGATCGACTTTGTTATTGATTTAATTCCAAGAACTGAGCCAATATCTAAAGCTCCATATAGAGTGGCTCCAATTGAGTTACAAGAGTTAAAAAAGCAGTTAGAAGAATTATTGGATCAAGGCTTTATAAGGCCAAGTGTTTCACCTTGGGGAGTACTAGTATTGTTTGTTAAGAAGAAGGATGGATCACTAAGGCTTTGTATTGATTACAGAGAGTTAAATAAGGTGACCATTAAGAACCAAATCCACTTTCGAGGATTGATGATTTGTTTGATCAATTGCAAGGTGCAAATGTCTTTTCTAGGATCGACTTAAGGTCAAGCTATCATCAACTGAGGATTAAGTTGGAGGATGTTCCGAAGACGGTGTTTCGGATGAGATATGATCATTATGAATTTATGGTGATGCTTTTTGGTTTGAGGAATGCTCCTGCCACATTCATGGATCTAATGAACCGTGTATTTAGACCTTTATTGGACAAGTGCATAATTGTGTTCATCGATGATATTTTGGTATATTCTGCTACATCTAAGCAACATAAAGAACATTTGAGAATGGTGTTGCATACTCTACGAGAACACAAGTTATATGCAAAGTTGTCTAAGTGCGATTCCTGGTTGAAGGAAATGTCTTTTCTTGGACATGTCATAACAGGAGATGGTACATCGGTTGATCCTGAAAAGATTAAGGCTATAGTGCAATGGAAAAGACTAGAGACGGTTACTGAGATTCGAAGTTTTCTTGGATTAGCTGGATATTATAGGAAGTTTGTTAAGGACTTCTCAAAGATTTCAAGATCACTTACTTAATAGACACAGAAGAATGTAAAATTTGAGTGGGGTAAAAAACAAAACAAGAGTTTTCAAGAGTTGAAGAAGAGATTAGTTTCCACCCCGATCCTTGTATTGACAAACGATAAAGAGCCTTTCACTGTATATAGTGATGCTTCTAAAAACGGATTGGAATGTGTACTTATACAAAGTGGAAAAGTGATTGCACATGCTTCAAGACAACTGAGACCACATGAGCAAAATTATCCAGCTCATGATTTGAAACTTGCGGCTGTAGTGTTTGCATTAAAGTTGTGGCGATACTATCTATATAGACAGAGATGCGAAATGTTTACTGATCATAAGAGCCTTAAGTATTTGTTTACTCAGAAGGAATGGAATATGAGACAAAGAAGATGGCTTGAGTTGGTCAAAGACTATGATTTGGGGATTAACTACTGCCTAGGCAGAGTAAATGCGGTTGTTGATGCATTAAGCAGGAAGAATTATGGTAAAATTACTTTTCTTTTGACTGGTAAAAGGGAACTCATTAAAGAGTTTGAAAGGTTAAATTTGGAGTTTTCATGGCATGAAGAAAATATTGAATGATCAAATTTAGTGATAGAGCCAACGCTGATGCAAAGAATTAGAGTTGCTCAGCAACGCAATGCTATATTTAATTGAATCAAAGAAGAAATGGGAAGTAGGAAATACACTATTTTTTGAATGGATGAACACAATAAACTTCACATGAATAACAGATTGTGTGTACCTGATGATGCAGAGCTTCAAAAAGAAATTTTAAGTGAAGCTCATTATTCAGGCTATACTGTACATCTAGGAGGAACGAAGATGTATCAAGATTTGAAAAAGAATTTATGGTGGAATGGAATGAAACAAGACGTGGTTGATTTTGTGCTAAAGTGTGAAACTTATTAGAGAGTGAAAGCCGAACATCAAAGACTAGGAGGTGTTATGCCCTGAAGTCGCAGAGTCGCAACAGTCCCACTGTGTAAACCATTCTATGATAGTAACTAGCCTTACAGTGCCTACCATAGACATGACCTACACAAGGCGTCGACGACTCCTCGCTTTGAAGTAAACAGTCTGATTAACGATTAAACTACAATTATGATAAATAGTGCAAATTTCTAATAACCTGTACAATATTATATATATAAGTCTACAGAACTTCTCAAGAAGTTTTATATAAACATAACAGTTCACTAGATTACATAATAACTATCAGTCTTTCATCCCTAATTACATGGTCACTCTAGTTACACATTATACTAAGTACTTGATCCTCACACCCCTGGCTTCCAATGGACTAACCTCTGGGTAGTTGTAGGGCGGCATAGTACTTGAAGTGTTTAGAAATCAGAACTTGCAAAAGGATCTATAAGGGTATGAGCAACTACAGCTCAGTAAATTGAATTGGAGACTCATGAATGCATACAAGCACAAAGAGGGTTATCAAATAATTATTTTCATGCAATGCAACAATCAAGTGTCATCGTACAATGTAGTCTGGTCCATTATGAAATTAGAGAAATTTCACTCGCTCCAATCCGGGTTGAGGAGTTTTCATATTATGCAGCAGCTCACAACTAAACCCAGGCTTGTGTAATAGAGACCTCGCTCCTCCCGCGACTACCTTCGAACCATTGACTTTACCCTTGCCGCGATCTCCTCTCCTGTCACTTAGTTCGACTAAGGATGAAGAAGGGGTGATAACTCGGATTTTAAACATATTTCATATGGTGATTTTATAGTATTTCCCTTACATTTTTGGTTTTCTTTATATAAATTGATACTTAATCGAGTAAAATTTTGATTTCTAGGTTTGAATGCGTTCTGGGATCGAAAACGAAAAAAATGAATCAAATTTCACTCAATTCAAAGTTCAAACGAAGAAGTTATGAAGTTTTGAAGTTACACAGTCCATGCAGAAAAAATTGGCCAGGGGCAGAAAGTTACACGACCTGGGGACACGGTCATGTCCTAGGTCGTGTCTGGTAAAGAAAACGAAAACCTTTTGATACACTATAAAAGGACAGATTAGGTTTTCATAAGAAAAAAAGAGACATTAGAGAAGACAAGAGACTTGAGGAGAAGGAGAAGAAAAAGGCGAGAATAACATCGACTTTAAGATTGAAGAGATTTTTCATCAACCAAAGGAGTTTTTCATGTTTTATTTTATATTATTGATGGAATTCGTTTTTAGATTCATTATGATAGCTTAGAATTCGTGTATTTAGGATTATGGAACCTAGGGTTTAATGTGATTCTTGGATTGATTTAGAATTTTCAATAAAGTTTCTATCTTTGCTTGATACAATTATGTCGTTTAATTGTTAATTGATATTTCTAGAATATCAATATATGATATTATACATGTTGATTGAGAAATTGCATGTATAATTAGATCTTTACATAATTGGAGAGAATTATATGTATACTTAGAGATAAGATACATGTTTCTTCCGGAAAGTTAATTAATTGTGTGGGAATTCATTACACATTAATGCAATTCTAAATTATATTACTAAGTGAAGAGATTCCGGTGAATAATTTAGGATTAGGGTTAATATGCTTGAGAAAGGTATTAACTTTAATTGTGAATCCCTTCAGTCGAGAATAATAGAAACTGAATTGAATATATTTTAAGTGATCACATGATTAACTCTAGGGGAAATAATTCCTAAATACGTTATTACTTTCTTGAAGTCGTTCTTAATTTTATCGCTTTTTCAATTGCTTAATTAAGTCTTATAATTAAGTTAGTTTGTTAATTTTAGTATTTTTAATTAATTCAAAATTTCATAATTTTCCGGTTAGATAATAAAGCTAAGGTTAATATTAGTACTCGAAGTCTTTGAGGGATCGAGTTAGACTCACATCCGCTATATTAAAACTGATAGGTGCCCTTGCCTGATATCAAGTTTTTGGCACCGTTGCCGAGGATTTTCGATATTAAGAATACTAGTTGCTTTATTACTTTAACCATTTTTTTTCTTTTATTTTCATTGTTTATTTTCATTAGCTAGAGCTACAACTGATTCTATATCTCTAGTAATTTAATAGTTATTAGATTACACTTTTCGCATTTTCGGTAATTAGCAATTATTATGCTTAAAATTTGAAAATTTTATAGTCTCCTATTTTACTACTTATTTTCTTAAATTTAAGTTTACGGGGTCATTTTTACTAATATTCCTCTCAATAGTTTATAATTTAGGTTTGATCGGATCCTTTAACCGATCGCCCTAAACCTTGGGTTCTAAGTTCAATCCTACGGTTACTTAGCTTGGCTTTAGGGCTTACAATTCCACCCCCCTTCAAAAAAGTTTTGTCCTCAAAACTTCTATATATCTAATTTACACTTAAATGACTAAATACAATAATTTATATACTTTTACTAACCTGGAAGTTAGAAAAGCCATGGATACTGCTCCATTATTGCAGCTTTTGGTTCCCAAGTCATCTCCAAGTTTGGACCTTCATTCCATTGAATCTTCATGTACTTCATATCTCTATTCCTTAACTTCTGAACTCGACTATCCAATATTTTTATGGGTTGTCTCACTAGTTGGAAATTTCTTGTTAACTCCACTGGCTCTACTTCCACTATCGCATTCGGGTTTTTAATGAATCTTCTTAACATGGATACATGGAATATATTATGATAGCTCGATAAACTTAGAGGTAAAGCTACTTGGTACGATACATTGCCAACTTTCTCCAACACTTCAAATGGACCAATGTATCGTGGGCTCAGTTTTCCTTTTGAACCAAACCGTCTGAGTCCTTTGAATGGGCTTATTTTAATATAAACATAATCACCAATTTCAAATTCCAAGGGTCTTCTCTTCAAATCAGCCCAACTCTTATAACGGTCTTGAGCTTCTTTCATCTACTGTCGAACAATCTTAATCTTCTCACTTGTTTGATTGATCATATCTGGTCCAATCATGGCATACTCTTCGTGATCCCAATACAGCGGCAATTTGCACTTCCTCCCATATAATGCTTCATAAGGTGCCATCTGTATGGTTGCATGATAACTATTATTATAGGCAAATTCTATCCACGGTAAATATTTATCCCAATCACCTCCAAAATCCAACACGCAAGCTCGTAACATATCTTCTAGAGTTTGAATTGTTCGCTCAGACTACCCATTTGTTCGTGGGTGATAGGCTGTACCAAACTGCAACTTTGTACCTAAAGCTCTATGTAAACTCTCCTAGAATTTGGATATAAACCAACTATCTCGGTTAGAAACTATACTCTCAGGAACACCATGTAGCCTTATTATTTCTCGGACATACAGCTTAGCCATCTTTTCCACTGAATCACTCGTCCGATAAGGTAAGAAATTTGCACTTTTTGTTAGTCTATCTACGACTACCCAAATGGAATCATATCCAACTTAAGTCCTTGGTAATGCTACCATAAAATCCATGGTAATATGATCCCATTTCCATCTTGGTATTTCTAAAGGTTGTAATAGTCCACCCGGTCTTTGGTGTTCTACTTTAACTTGTTGGCATGTCATGCATTCTGATACATATTGTGCCACTTCTCTCTTCATCCCATTCTACCAATATATGAGTTTTAAATCTTGGTACATTTTATTTCCTCCCGAGTGTACAGTATAACCTGTAATGTGTACTTCATCCAAAATTTGCTTCTTTATGTCAACATCTTGTGGTCACATATTCTTCCTCTAAACATTATTAGACCTCTATCATCCACCTTAAAATCAGGGTCCTTTCCGTTACTTAATTTCTCTTTTATCTCCATCAGACCCTTATCTTCCTCTTGCTTTTGCTTTATTCTCTCTAATAGAGTAGATTGCAATTCCCAGTTCATCAATTGGCTATTAGGTTCACACCAATCAAACCCAATTTGCATCCTTTCAAATTCATGCACTAATTCACGTTGAGGTGTTAACAGGAAGGCCACCTGTTCATAATTCTTTCGACTTAAGGCATCCGCTACCAAATTGGCCTTTCTAGGGTAGTAATTTATATTCAGATCATAATCTTTAATCAGTTCCAACCACCTTCTTTGCCTTAAATTCAACTCCTTCTGAGTAAAGAAATACTTCAAACTCTTATGGTCAGTGTACATCTCACACCGTTGTCCATAAAGATAATGTCTCCAAATCTTCAAAGCAAACACTACAGCCGCTAACTCCAAATCATGAGTTGAGAAATTCCTCCCATGTGGCCTCAATTGTCTTGATGCATATGCAACAACTTTTCTATCCTGCATCAATACACAACCTAATCCATTCCGTGAAGCATCACTGTACACATTATAAGGCTTGTCTGGATCAGGTAACGTTAATACTAGTGATGTAACCAGTCTTTTCTTCAACTCCTGAAAACTCCTCTCACAATCTTCACTCCATTCAAACTTTACATCCTTCTGGGTCAATCGAGTCAACGGTTTGGCAATTTTGGAAAAATCCTTTATGAACCGTCGATAGTATCCAGCCATACCCAGAAAACTCCTTATCTCAGTCACTATGGTTGGTTGCTTCCAATCCATTACTGCTTTCACTTTATCAGGGTCTACAGAGATTCCTTCGCCAGACATAATATGACCTAGAAAAGAAATTTTATCCAACCAAAAATCACATTTACTTAACTTGGCATACAATTGATTCTCTCTCAACTTTTGTAATGCTAATCGTAAATGCTTTGCGTGCTCCTCCTTAGTTTTTGAATAAATCAAAATATCATCAATAAACACCACAACAAACTTATCCAAATATGGTTGATATATGCGATTCATCAGGTCCATGAATATAGCTGGAGCATTCGTTAAGCTAAATGGCATCACCAAAAATTCATAATGACCATATCGAGTTCTAAATGCAGTCTTATGCACATCTTCTGACTTAACTCGCAATTGATGATATCCTGATTTTAAATCTATTCTAGAAAACACAGTTGCACCTTGGAGTTGGTCAAACAAGTCATTAATGCGAGGTAAAGGATACCTATTCTTAATGGTAACCTTATTTAACTCTCGATAGTCTATACATAATCTCATAGTACCATCCTTCTTTTTCACAAACAATACCGGCGCTTCTCATGGTGAAACACTAGGTTAAATAAACTTCTTATCTAATAGCTCCTGAAGTTGCTTCTTTAGTTCCCGAAGTTCCATGGGTGACATCCGATATGGAGCTTTAGAAATAGGCTCAGTTCCAGGAACTAATTCTACAGTGAAATCCAATTCTTGGGATAGGACTAAACCTAGTAAATCCTCCGGAAATACATCTAGAAACTCGTTCACTACCCGTATGTCTGCTACCTTGGGTATTTCCTTCTTTGCATCCACAGTAAACACCCAACAAAATTTCCAATCATCCTCCTTTACTTTTGTCTTCATTTGTTCATCACATATCTCCATCATTGACAAATTTAACCTACTTCCACCAGCTTTTCCTTGAAATATCGTTTCTCCCTCATTAAGATAGATAATCTTATTTCTACACTCCACAATGGCTTTATTCTTAGACAACCAATCTATTCCTGCTATGACATCATAACCTTGTAAAGGTAATATTACAAGACTTATAGGATACTCCTTCTCCTGAATTTTTATTCTACCATCAGCTACTACTTCTCGTGTTGTTACTTTCTCCCTAGTCGGAGTTCTAACTTTATAAGTTATATTAACAGTAACCACACTAATCTCTTGTTCATTTACAAATTTCTGACTTGCAAAGGAATGAGATGCACCAATATCAAACAACACAAAAGCAGGTTGTCCATTTATCAGCACATGTCCTAGAATGTACTAATACTATGGTTACCAACTACACTAACATTCATAAATCTTAAAATGCAAATATTTTAATTTAATTCACACTTAGAATTATTATTACAATAGATAGTCTGAGTACATACCAGTTACAAGTCCTTCATCATTTTCCTCTTCAACTCCCATGAGCTCCTCAACATCATCATGGTAGTACTCCTCCATAAAATCTGACCCTTTCTACCACATTTATTACGCTTTACTAATTTCATCTTAGGGCATGCTTTTAACATATGGTTCGGGTCTCCACATATAAAACATTTTCCCTTAAGCTGAGCACAATTTCTTGGAAAATGATTTGCACCACACTTCCAGCATTTGACATTTCCATCCTTGTCATAAAAGCTTAAACTATGTACTGATTGCGTTGGGTTACTAGCCAGAGTCACTGGTCTCCTTCTTTTCTGCCTAGAACTGCTACTAGAGGCACCGGGATATGACCTCTTAAATGATGGACCTGGTCGATATCCTCTGTTGATCTTTTAACTCCACATTGCTTGCATCCTCATACGATTATCTTCCAGTTGTCCGGCTTTATCTACCAATTCATTGTAAGTGGTGAAACCATAATCCAACAACTTACAACACATTGTGGGGTCAAATCCGGTTAGAAACAAATCTTTCTTCAACTCAATATTATCTCGGTATGAGCTAGGTACATATTGTAGCAATCTGTTGAACTTAGTCTCATACTAGGTTACACTCATACCTTCCTTCTTCAGTTCAAACAAATCTCGCACCATTCTGTTTTGAACACTATGAGGAAAATACTCCTTCCTGAATTCCTCCTTAAATTGTTGCTAATCAATGTTATTTCCAAGTTACCTTGCTCTCGAGTCCCACCATACTTTTGCAGCTAATTTTAACATAAATGTACCATAAGATAAATTTTGGGATTTAGGGACTCTAAAAGCCTCAAAACTCTGTTCAACTTGGGCTAACCAGTCATCAGCTACATCTGGCCTACCCATCTCCCCCTCAAAATAATAGTTGGCTTTTATAAACTCAGGAAGTTTATTTACCTCTTGAGGTTGCTCTATTCGTTGTTCAACTTCTTGGGGTCTTCTATTTTCCACATTATCACCAGTCATAAGATGTTGAATCAACATTCCTTGCTGTCTCATCATCGTATGCATACTGGCAAGTATTTGTCCAACAGGCATATTTTCTTGTGGAGGCAGCGGGGGTAAATCTTATCTATGTTGTTCTCTTAGTGGTGATGGTGCTCGTGGTAGAGGGTTTTGATTCCCTTCAGTTCCTCCTTGACTACTCCCGTTTTTAGCTTCAGCCATAATCACTTACTAGTTTAACTTATAATCCTGCATTCATATCTATCTATAAGTTATCCCTACTTTTGTTTAGATAATGTTTATAAATAAATAAATACTTGCAATATATACTCATATCAAATAATAATGACAATAGTATTAAAGTCAACGTACTTAGAAATCCAACTTCTACTGTATATTTCATTCAACCTTACATCATTACTATTACAACTTCAAAACAAAAGATACAACTCGATAAATTTTAAATATATACATCAAATTTATAGCTCGATTACATCATTCCTTACATAATCTAGTACAGACTCGATCTTTACAACTGTACAAGACAAAAGGTTACATCAAACTTACTTACAGCGTACATCTAACTTGATCCAGAAGCTAAAAAGTATATCAAAAGTAAAAAAAAATACATCAAAAGTCAAAATACATTAAAAGATTCTAAAATACATCAGTTTCCATCAAAATTGCTACTGGATCATATCTAAAAATCTACCTAACCAAACAAGTCAGTCATCCAACTAAGCTAGTCCTCCTCTGAATCCGTCGCAGCTACTCCACCAAAGGGATCATAACCCATATGGCCTCCTACTGAATGATCCTCATGCTCACTATTTGATGCAGAGTCTATATATACTATCTCTGGAGTCTCAAGGATCATAATCACCTCCTGTACATCATAATCATCATCTGACTCAACTGGGTTACCAGCTCCTATTCCAGCTATCCCGGTGTCTGCAATCACCTGCATGATTAAGGCATGTAAGTCTATACCAGGTTCATCCTCGTTCTCTTGCTCCTCCTCAGGGTGGGTCCTCCTCGGGGTCATCCTCTATATGAACTCCATCCTCTTGGGGTTCAACTGGAGGTGGGTTTTCTGGTGGTGGTCCTAGTATCTCAGGTTCAGGTTCAGGATTAGGGTTCAATGGTATCTCTATACCATCCATAGTAGGCTTTGGAAACTGAGGAAACCAATCAATAATCCCTAGTGGGTACTGTCTGGGAATGTATGGAATGTCAACAGGGATGTATGCAATATCAGTTGGGTATGGTCTCCCATCCTCTAATCTAGTGGGAAAATATCGTAAGGGCATCATCAAAGTTATAATTCCTTCTGTCTCGAACCACCTCTGCTTAAAAGCTGGTATAATAGTATATCTATTATACTGAGGTCCTAAACTCATCTCCATCCATGCCCACTCATCCTTCTAGCTATAGCGCATTTGATCATGAAACTTATCAATGATCTCATCAATTGTCCTAAAGATGTTCCAATAAGCTAATTCCTTCAATAATCGCTGTAATCTAATCCTATAATCAATACGGGATATGTCTCCATTCTATCCAAACTGTATCCAACTATGTATTAGTTCTCTCCTTCGACCCTGTAATTATATTTAAACCAATTAATATCTTCTATGTTAAAGATTATGGGTACTTAAAAACTTATATTATATAATCTTTTAGCGCCCACTTAATATTACCCACTTTCACTACTCCTATAATATCTATTTTTTTTTTTAAAGTATGACGCTTCAAAGCTAGTTTACTAAAACGACGCTTCAAAGCTAGTTTACTAAAACTATGCTCTGATACTAACCGAGAACTGTTACGCCCCGAAGTTGCAGAGTCGTAACAGTCCCGCCGTATAAACCATTCTATGATAGTAACTAGCCTTACAGTACCTACCATAGACATGACCTACATAAGGCATCGACGACTCCTCGCTTTGAAGTAAACAGTCCGATTAACGATTAAACTACAATTATGATAAATAGTGCAAATTTCTAATAACATGTACAATATTATATATATAAGTCCACAGAGCTTCCCAAGAGGTTTTACATAAACATAACAGTTCACTAGATTACATAATAACTATCAGTCTTTCATCCCTAATTACATGGTCACTCTTGTTATACATTATACTAAGTACTTGATCCTTACACCCCTGGCTTCCAATGGACTAACCTCTGGGTAGTTGTAGGGCGGCATAGTACTTGAAGTGTTCAGAAATCAGAACCTGCAAAAGGATCTATAAGGGTATGAGTAACTACAGCTCAGTAAATTGAATTGGAGACTCATGAATGCATACAAGCACAAAGAGGGTTATCAAACAATTATTTTCATGTAATGAAACAATCAAGTGTCATCGTACAACGTAGTCCGGTCCGTTGTAAAATCAGAGATATTTCACCCGCTCCAATCCGGGTTGAGGACTTTCCATGTTATGCAGCAGCTCACAACCAAACTCAGGCTTATGCAATGGAGACCTCGCTCCTCTCACGACTACCTTCGAACCATTGACTTCACCTTCGCCGCGACCTCATCTCCTGTCACTTAGTTCAACTAAGGATGAAGAAGGGATCATTTTGCAATCCTGCGCTATCCCTTTTGAAGGGGTCGGTATTTGGTTGGAGAATCCTATGATCCTCTAACGGGTTGCAATGCATGACATTATTAATTATTTGGGTTGACTAAGATTAAATTCCGTTTAGGGTGTTCAAACAATTTGATACCAATTCAATCAATCACAAAATTACTCATAATACAAATTCAGCACGAATTCAGATACATCAAACACATGCGTAAACTACTTACAATCACGATCATATACAAGCCTAAGTTTCCGAGTACTACAAAACTAGTACTCTATTACAATAAGCAATAACCCAACTTACTTGGATTTGCTCGATCGCTCGATCCCTTAATCGTAAGCTGATTTTGTCTCTGGGTGTCCTATAATACAAATAGGTCTTTTTAGTACTTAAAATTTACGGTTTCATATTCTAAGTTATATTTTAATTCATTTTTTTTTGTGTATACCCATTACGTCCTAATGATTCGTTGTACTCTATTTCGGTGTTCAAATCCTAAATGAGATTTTAAACTTTGACTTCTAAGCCTTAAATATGCTCGAATCCTAATGTGAAATTAATCACATTAAGCTCGAGTGTCCAAATATCCTACTAGGTCTTAATTTGGTATTCTAAACTATTCGGTACACGCTAACCCTAATTGCCGTATCGAATTTATTCCCGATGTATGAAAATCTTACATTTTGAGACTTTTGCTTAAGATTAATGTTATTTACAGATTTATTATTTTTTTGATTTCTATTATAATATTATCTAAATAACTTTATCTTTTTAGATTTATTAATTTACAATTTCACATATTACTAAATTCTTATATTAATTACCTAATTTCCTAAATTAACTATACTTAATACTCCAAAGGCTAGGATTAGGGTTCCACATCAGAGATTAACATCCCTAAACATCTAATTAATATATGAATCAGTAATTAACACCTTAATCACCTAATTAAACCTAAATCACCCAATTTTTCCATCATTTTAGGGCTAAAAATTAAATTAAAAATTTCGAAAATTAATTTAAAAAAATGGCTTCATAGCACTATTCTATATCATATGAGCATCCTACAGAAAAAAAATTAAGCTCCAAACTACACTTCTAAGCCTATTTATTTTCCGTTCTAATCATGCTCGGTTTTGAGCAATTTGTTAAGAACCGTATAATTGCAGTCATAATTAAACTAAATCAATATTTTTCCCTAAATCTACATATAATAAAACCTTAGAATAACAAGTTTTATAATTTTTTGGGTAAAATAACTAATTTTACAAAATTATTCAAAATCGAAAAATTTAAGAAACTAACCGGTCCAAAGCTTTCTGGTCGTCCAAACTCGGTCTAAGGCTGTCGGCCGGCCTAGACGGTGGGGCTAGAGTGACTTGGTGGTGGCGGCTCGGTCCCAGGTGGTGGTGAGGTATGGGTTTCTCTCCCTACACGAATTTGCACAGTTTTCTTTTTTTTTTTTCTTTTTTTTTTGGATTTTCTCTCGATTTTTCAGTTTTCCTATTTTTCCTAAATGCTAAACTGTCCAAATGACTTCTGGAAATTTTTCCCCTATTTATAGACTTTTTTGTAATTAATATGCATTAATTTGACAAGACTTTGCCCATTTTCCTTGATTTTTGGCTTTTATGTTATCTAATTTTTATTGGTTGATTTTTCTTTTGCACATCCTGACATGCCACGACCTGATTTGGATCATCTTATCCTCTTTTGATTTTTTTTTTCTGATTTTTCCATAATTAATTTATAATTTTCTTTAATTATTTACTTAGTTTTTGGCCAATTTAGGTAATTTCGCGTATTTTTATCTACACGTAAATACATGTGGGGTACATGTGAACATTCCTAATTATTATTTTGGCCATTCTAAAATTTTTAGTATACATATAATCTATCTCTAGTAATTTAATAGTTATTAGATTACACTTTTCACATTTTTGGTAATTAGAAATTATTATTCTTAAACTTTGAAAATTTTATAGTCTCCTATTTTACTACTTATTTTCTTAAATTTAAGTTTATGGGGTCATTTTTACTAATATTCCTCTCAATAGTTTATAATTTGGGTTTGATCGGATTCTTTAACCGATCACCTTAAACTTTGGGTTCTAAGTTTAATCCTACGGTTACTTGGCTTGGCTTTAGGGCTTATAGGAGGATTACTACAACCCTTATCTGTTCCAGAGTGGAAACGGGATCAGATATCTATGGATTTCATGAGTGGTTTACTGAAGACAGTTACTGGTTTTAATGCAATTTGGGTAATCGTTAATCAACTTACCAAATCAGCTCACTTTTTGCCAATTAATAAAACTTTTTCTTTGCAGAAATTGGTAAGGATATATATCAAGGAGATAGTGAGACTACATGGTCTCTCAACAGGAATTGTATCGGATAGAGATCCAAGATTTGTATCAAAATTTTGGAGAAGTTTACAGAAAGTGATGGGAATAAAGCTACAGTTCAGCACAGCATATTACCCCTAAATAGATGGACAGATTGAAAGGACTATTCAGACTTTGGAAGATATGTTGAGGGCATGTATTATAGAGTTTAAAGGAAGTTGGGATGCTCATTTGCCTTTGGTTGAATTCACCTATAATAACAATTATCACTTGACCATACACATGCCAACTTATGAAGCTTTATATGGGAGAAAGTATCGATCTCCATTATTCTGGGATGATGTAGAGTAAGTTGTAATAGGTCCCGATCTGATTCAAGAAATAGCAGATAAAATAGTGGTGATCAAACAAAAGATGAAAGAATCCTAAGATAGACAAAAGAGCTGGGCTGATTTGAAAAGAAGGGAATTGGAATTCCAAGTAGGAGAACATGTGTATCTAAGGGTAAAACCAATCAAAAGTATTTATCGTGCTAAAGGCCAAGGAAAACTAAGTCCAAGATATATAGGCCCATTTGAGATTTTAGAACGAGTTGGGAATCTTGCGTACCGATTAGCATTGCCACCTAATCTATCGGGAATTCATAACGTTTTCCATGTGTCAGTTTTGAGGAAACACATTTTGGATCCTGATCGTATCGTTGCATTGGAATCAATAAGACTGCAAGAAAACTTGACATACAAAGACCACCCAATGAAGATTATAGATAGTAAAGTATAGCAATTGAGGAATAAACATATTCGTTATGTCAAGATATTATGGAGAAACCATGAACGGGAATTAGCTACTTGGGAAGCAGAAGATGAAGTAAAGAGGAGATATCCACATCTATTTGTAGAACTAGGTATGCATATCAAGTTTTGAGGATAAAACTTATTTGAAGGGGGGAAGAATATAAACCCTAAGAAATTAGTAGTTGAACCCTAACTTAAGTCCGAATGTCCTAAATTGTACAATAAGTCGATAAGGCTAGTAATAATAAAAGATTATGAATTTTAATAAATCAAATATAATACCGATAACAAAACCCTAGGAATTGATCGAAACCCTAAATCATGTACTAAAACCCTAAAATTGATTTATACACCATTAATTAAAATTGAACCCAAATTTGTTTGAAACCCTAAAATTATAAATATAAACCTATAAAATAGTTAAATATTACTCAATAGTGAAAAAATTATAATTGATTGCAATTTTCGACTAAATAGCTTATTCGAGTGAAATTTTAAGGAAATCGCTATAATAACTTGTAAAAATTATAATTGTAACGGGTACCAATTAAATTGATAAATTTTAAAAAAATTTAAAAATTAATTTATGATGAGAATTGTTATAATTTTTATGTTTCAAAAAATTACATATATTTATTATTAATTTTTATTTTCCTTCTCTTTCTTTTTCATTTTATCTCTTTTCCTTCTTTTCTTCTTTTTTTTTTTTTTCAATTACCATGTCTTGGAAAAGATCCCAACTAGCAGCTCACGTGAGGAATTGAATTTGCTAAGTGTTGATTAAAAAAAAATAAAAATCTTGAAATGATTGCTTTTATCTTATCTACACTAATGCAAAGGATTAGGATAAGATTTTTTTTTGTTTATGTTACTCTTCTTAAATTGGCTAAACATGTGATTCAAAAGAAGAAGAAAAATTTGGAAAATAAAAGCTAAACTGAAAACAAAAAGAAGAGAAGAATTCTGGAAATCAAAATGTGAGGAGAAGGAAGAAAAAGAAGAAGAAAAGAAGAAGAAAAGAGGAAGAAAAGAAGAAGAAAGAATTAAAATAAATAGGTAAGTAATTTATTTTTCTAGTATAGCTGTATATTATATAGTATATACATGTATAAATGAAGTATTTGTATAGTATTTTTATAAATATAACATTATTAATACATGTCTATGTGCATAAATAATTAAATTGAATTATATATGCATGTATTAGGTTATGTATGTATACATGTATGTACAAAGGTATAGTATACGAAAGAGTATGTATTATGTATTTTTTTAGGAATACATATAATTAGTATTAAGTTTTTTAATTAAATAACTATAGTATATATATATATATATTTGTACCGTAAACTATATATATATGTATACATGTATAATTATTTTTGTATATATATATATGTATAGTCGTATAGTATATATGTAGTGGTGTATTTTTATAAGTGATACTATATGTATATAAGACATATATATGTATAATATAGAGTATATGCATTGTGGTATACGACATATACCATATAATACATATATAATATTTAATATACATAATTTACAACAAATACTATATAAATATACATAATATGTAGTATATGTTATTATATGTATACCATATAGTACATATATAGTATACCGAATATGTATTAGCATATATGATACTTAATATTTACTAAATTCATGAATATGTAAGGTGTAGATATATATATATATATAAATGTATGTATATAATACCATAAATTAGGAATTAACCATTAAAGTAAATTTATCAAAAATAGTATAAGTTTATATATATGTGTGTGAATATCGTAAAAATGGAAATGAGTTATATGAAAATAATAATAATAATAATAATAATAATAATAATAATAATAATAATAATAAAAATAATAATAATAATAATAATAATAATAATAATAATAATAATAATAATAATAATAATAATAATAATAATAATAAGGCTAAAATCTCAAAAATAAGAAAATATAATCAAATAATAAAAATATCAAATATATGGTTTAAATAATTATTACATCAAAATATATTAAGAACAAGAGAAAATAAATATTTTATAATTTTTAAACTTAAATAGTAATTTTTGTGATATTTTTATAATACAATTTAAACTATGAGTCACAACGTCCAAAACGGATCTTGTTACGAGAAAATACGCTCGAAAACGATCAAAATGGACTATAAGTTCATAATAATCTAAGCTAAAATGAAAAAATTATACGCGATTTGATAAAAAACTCGAATCGACAATTTCACGTAACTAAGTGAAATAAACCTTACAAATTATAACACTAGTTAGCTTTAAATTCCCAAACTTATAAATTTCTATTATTCTCAGGTGATTTCGATATTGATTCTGAGCTACCCCCAGACTACTGCGACCCTTGAGTTAACCATGACTGAGTGAGTTTTTTTTAATGATTCTATACTTGTTTGTATTTATAGTTAGTGAATATAAAATATGATTTATAAATGAATGTGTATGGGGTTAGGTTATGCTTGTGCATGATAATTGTTATTGATGGTGAATTTATTTTAAATTTCAATAATATAATGATTGTTGTATAGTAGATTCGCTAGATTAATTGTTTGTGGATTGGAATAATCACTGAATAAATAAGACTAAATTTTATTCGACTAGAAAAAGTTAACTTGGATCATGCATTGCATAATTAATTTCGGCAGTCATATTACATGGAGGTAGCGAGAGGCCATACGTGGGTTGATTATTGATTGTTATTAATTTCGTATGGTGCACATATGTAATATGACTTTACCTTAGTTCGCGGGATGACTAGGTATTGGAGGTGCCAACTGAGGCCTTCGTTTAGGGGTGAATGAGGGTTGCATGAACCTATTCACAATCATATGTAGAACTCGTTTTGATAAAGCTGGTAATAGATGTACCATTACATTTTAAATACGAAACGCAGAGTTTCATTATGAAATAAGTTCTAATATGATACTTGGATTTGACTGTATCGATAAATCTCTAACCTTGACTTCAAAGGGCGTTAAATCTGAGTTGCATGCAGTACCTGGTCACTTGCATTTATTTGTTTAGTATACAGTTTGTCATGCATTCATTTGGTTGAACTTAATTGTTGTATAATTTGATTGCTGTATGGTTGAGGGAAACTATCTTACTAAGCTAGTTAGCTTATATTCTTGTAGTCTTCTTTCGCAGGCCGACCTTTTTGTGGAGTCGGGCCGTCGCATGCTCGAGGTTAGTTTTCTACCTGGGGTTAGTATGGGAGCTGGATGAGATTAGAGAGCACTTATGATAGTTTATAGATCTGAATATGAAATTATTATACTAGTTGAACCTAAGACATGTTTTAGACTTTGTATTTGTAAGCTTTTATACAAATAGATCATGTGTTATGTTTTTATAATATTATTATTTATTATGAAATGATATTACTTAAGTTTGCGCACTCTTGGTAGTTAGTAGTAGCTGTAGCCTTGTGTATCGTATAAGAAGGTCGTCGATTGTAAGGGAATTCAATTTGCAATCTTTTATATGGTATACGTCAATTGCTACGATTAGCCCTCTCGAGTCGTGACACTTTTGGAAAATTTCAGCCAATATATTACGTAATCAATGGGGAATTTTAAATAAAAAGGTTTTTAATTTTATTAACAATCAATTCACCTCCATTCCCCCCTCTTGATTGCTTAAGTTGGACCAACAACCCCTATTACACATACAACAAATATTACACATACATATGTTACTTTACCCACTTTACTACATGGCACAATACATGTTAACAACATCACATACACTATGTAAGCACTAAAGACACATCACTAGTGAAATGGTTAAAACCATTCCTTCACGATATTATGTTCAAACCTTAAAGTGCATTCATATTTAGTTGTGTAATACTTAGAAACATTATTATTGCATATGAAGTATACCAGTTCCTTAGGACTAAGTAAGTTAATAACAAAACCTTTTGCGCGTTTAAGCTAGACATGAACAAAGCCTACAATCAACTTTCTTAGGGCTATATTAATGAAGCTTGGTTTTTGAGAGAATTAGATTGGGTGTTTGATATAAGTCACATTTATCAAATATAGAGATTATTCATAGGAAAGTAACCGGTATGTATATTCTTCTAGGGGAGATAAGGCGATCCTTTATCACCTTACCTCTTCATATTAGTGGCAAATGTGTTGTCTAGAAGCATTGGGAAAGCTGTAGAAGAAGAGAGGCTCATAGGAATGAATTGAGGAACTCATGTCCTATTCTATTGCATCTTCTTTTTGTAGATGATTCACTTTTCTTTGTTGAGGCTACTTTAAGTAATATGCAGGTACATGTAGAGTTCATTCAAGATTAGGTAGAGATCATCAGCTTGTACAAATTAAGTGTCTTCTTTAGCTAAAATAAAAGTGAGATTTGTGATGTGTTTGAGGTTCCCTTGGTATCTTACCTAAGAAAGTAGTGGCCAAAGAAAATCAGAGGCCTTGAGATACGTAAAAGATAGGATAAAAGTGAAATTGAGTAACTAGAAGAGATGCCTTCACCTGAATGCAAGAAAGGAGTATTAACGAAGGCTACAATTCTAAACTACCCATGACATGCTTTAGATTTCAAAAAAAGTGGTGCAAGAAAGTGAATGATAATTTAAGTATTGGTGAAGGAACATAAATAAAGAGAAGAAGGTTCATCGATTAAGTTGGGATAAGATATCTCTACCTAAAGTAAAAGGATGGCTAGAATCCAAAGATTTCAAGGATTACAACTTAGCTCTCCTCGCAAAATTGGCCTGGAGAGTGTTTACATGTGAAAATGCTTTATGGACGAAAGTGCCGAAAAACTTATATTTTTCTAATTAACACTCTTGTAGGCATCGAGAGGCTATCAAGTTCTTGAAGATGGGCTAATATACTTCATGGAAAAGAATAGCTGCTAAGTAGTATACTTTGGCAGGTGGGAGATGGATAATCCATATGGGTAGGTTATGATAGATGGGTGCTAGATATTGAAGGTCACATACTATAGCTTAAGTTAGAGGTACCATTTCAAGATTTGAAGGTTTTTGTAATGGGTATATCAATATAAGCATAAAAGTTTGCAATAACAATATCGTCCTATTTGACATGAAGATTTTTATATTTGAGATTTTATTATTTTAGGATAGATATATTTTAATATCTTTTCGCAAATAGATATATTTTACGTTTGAGAAGATTTTTTAGTATCTTAATTTTAAAAAATTTATTACTAATCGTTGGATTAAGTTCGCATCATACGACCCATATTTATCTTATCTTTATATAAATGGTATTTTTTTTAGAATTTTGAACAATTGAATGATTGGTTATTAAATTGAATAATTTTTTTTTTTCAAAAGTGGAGTAATTCTTTTTTTTCACCAATAGTGTATGGTTATGAAAATTTCATTAGTGGTGTGAGACTATAAAAACATGTTATTTCAATTTATTTACATCCCTTTTATTCGCTTTATCACAATAGTAATTATGAATACCAACTAAAAGTTCTTGTCATCGAAAAGTGGATGTTAAAGAATCTCCGTGCTCAAAATTATTGAAGCCCGGATAGGAATACGTTAAGAGTTCAAGAGGCCAAACATCAATTTTTGGGATCATCTAAAGCAATATGGCATTGCTTCAAAGGCATAAGTTGCCTAGTTTCTTTATGCGTCAACAAGTTCGTGACGACATCCACTGAAGCCATTGGTTCAAGATTTTGTTGACATTGGAATTATCCCCATCCGCAACTAAACTTCATTTAGTCTTCATAATTGACGCGGAAGAATAACGATATATTTTTATTGGTTGGTACCTCAATTACTAATTATATTCAGCAAGAGGATTTAGAGTTGCCTGGGGACATCAAGGTGAGAGTAAATTATGCTTATTTATTTGACGTTTTTATAATAATTTTTATTTAATTTAATTTTTTAATATAGTTTTTCTGTCCATACGTTATTTCTTTTTTTTTTTTTTAAAAAAGTAAACCGTTTCTGTTGTGCTGCATAATTTGGATATAATTGACGAAGAGACACGAACCTAGAATCGTGTGAAGCTACGGCAGTGTTTTGGTCAGCAACATGTAAATGTAAGTCTCAGATTTCCTTTATCTCATGAGCGGATGATTGATCTACTCATGTGGCCCCATGATAGAACAAGGAAATGCGGTGTCCAAGTCAGCATATAATTATATCAAGAGTACGTCCTCTTTAGTAACTCCTAATGAATCCCCGTCTCACGATGTTAATGGAGTGGTTTGGCGTGAAGCATGGGCTGCCCCTTGCTTACCTAAAATGTTTTATTTGGAGAGTGCTTCATAATGGTGTCGCAACACAATGTAATTTGGTTAAAGGACACATCCTAGAGTCGGCTAAATGCAGTTTTTGTCAAATGGATGAGATGAGAATGTAGAACATCTTTTGCTATGCCGTTCATGGATGCAAACACTGTGGTTTGCTACTTTAGGCTCGAGAATGCAAATTAAGAATGTTTCATCTATACATATATGGTTGAAATCCTGTGTAGAGAAGTTGGCGTGTTGTAAAAAAGAGAGGAGAATCCTGTTTGTGAGAATTTTTACTGTTATGTGGTGCATGTGGAAAACTACATGTGGTGGGGTATTTAATAAGAGGGAGAACAGCCAAAGAGAAAGGAAGGAGGGATGTTGTCTTTGAGACGGACAGTATAATTATTATTATTATTTATTTATTTTTTTTTTTGCACAAAGCATTATTATCTAAGTCTAGATTTCTTTGGCCTCTTTATATTTTTCTGCTGGATAATAAAGCAAACTTACCATGGGTTATATCGGTACCATTCAGCCTGTCTTATAGGAGAATGAGTGGCTTTTTATTGGACTATCATTAACTCTTCAGAGAGATCAGAAGCAGACAAGTCCGAGCTCGATGGAAGAGGCTAGTGCCTTTAGTGGACAAGTAGCATTGTCAATGTCAAGAGGAAAAGTGACCTTCTTGCTTGACCACTAGAATTATTTTCTTTCTTCCTGGGGTGTGGCGCCCATACACATACATCGAGTCCTTGGATTGGTGATCTTAAGTCAGCAGCCGTATTCTATCTCATTCTTGTTCTCTTACTTGCTCCTTCCTTTCCTAAGGCAGTAGATTTGGCTGTTCTCCACTAACCACAAGGATATAGGGACTCTATATTTCATCTTCGGTACCATTGTTGGAGTAATGAGCATATGCTTCTCAGTACTGATTCATATAGAATTAGCACAACCTGACGATTTATGTTGTGCCAGTAGCAGCTATGAGGCTCGCTCTTGTAGCTCGCAAGAGGGCATCCTCGAGTAGCTCCTTGAGGAAGGAAGTGACATGACATAGTTAATGAGGAAGGGGTATGCATCATTAATTCTACTTTGTACTGTCAAAGGTAGAGACATGAGTCGTTGAAAAGCCCCTGTCCTATATTTATTAGGGCGAGAGAAAAGTTAAGTGAAGTCTAAGTGCATATGGCGCAAAAAGAAAATCCTCTTTCGAATGTGCATCATTAACTATGTCATAAATAAGCCTTTCTTTATATGCCTGGGAACCCCTTAGCACATTTTGGAAGAGCTTATTAGCTTGCCTTAGTTGAAATAAGAATATAACCTTAATCGAAATGCATATATTTGTCTCATATACTATGGGGATGGTGAGAAGAGATATATTTAACATCCTAAAGGGGCTATAATTGGAGATATCTATGAATCCTTTAGTTAAAATGTAGTCAAGGTATGGAGTCTAAGATCTACGTCCTCAAACCAACCTGTCCTCCCTTTCTATTCCTTGGTAAGCGGTTCCTTTTTACTCATTCATTTATTGATTCAATGCGAATAGCTCAACCAACTGGGTTAGCTTTATAGCTCCACCGATCTTTCCCCTTTTAGGTCCATTTAGGTTAAGATTGACAGGTCGATTCATCAACATTTACTACCATTTGTATTGAATACAACAATCGATTCTTTTGATAAGGTGAAAAAAGGCCTCTACGGCGTTCTGGAGTTGACGATGAGAAACTTTCCTAATCCTCACACTCTTAGATCTTCACAGCATCTCTTCCACCATAGTGTGAGTTGGGAGTAGCTTTGAAAAGCGAAGCATATAAGCTTGGCCGTGGAAACTATAGTTACTCTTGCTCCTGAGCTTCAAAATCCTGACTTAAGGGGATTAAGGTAGCCTTAGCTACTTACTTTTCTTAGAGAATGGTTGAGAAGTCAGGTAGTGACGCCTTATGTTATGCTATTGAATGTGTTGTCGGTTGTTGCTACTGGATGATGAAATGGATTTGAAATTTATTAACATTCTTCAAAAAAGGCATTGTTAATAATCTTATGGGTACTGAAACCAGTAAAAGAACACCCAATAACTTATTTGGCACTGTATACAGTATTTGAAATATGAGAAAGAAATACCATTTAAGTAATATTTTCAAAGGAGTTGCAAATGGATTTGCGGGTTCACTAATGCCAAATCTGAAGCAAACCATAAAGCTAGTTCTCGTAGAGTGAGTCTTGTGCTTCCCTTTAACCTTTTTGTAGTGGCTCTGTTTCATACTTCATTTCATATGGAACCTCAAAGTAGCTCTAAAGCCTTTACTAAAGATCGCCTTCCTAGAGTTAGGGTAATCCCTTTTCTTAATACCCTTATTCTCCTTTCATTTAGAGTTGCCGTAATTTGGGCTCATCATGCTATACTAATGGGGAAGGAAAAACAAGCATTTTTCGCTTTAGTAGCTATCATTTCATTAGCTCTAATATTCGCTAGCTTTTAAGGAATAAAATATTATCAAGGACCCTTTATTATTTCGAATAGTATTTATGGTTTTACCTTTTCCTTAGCTTCCATCAACTCAAGTCTAGTTTGGGTTAGCTTGGAGGGATTATCGGTATCATATTTTAATGAACTTATCCTTTGTTGAATGGGAAAAAACTGATACTCAAAAGCAAACAACCGAATAACTTATCGGGACACTAATTCCTTAAGATTCAATTAAGCGAAATCAAGATATTTAAGGGTGACTTATACTTAGCTTTGGCTATGCCATCATAAGGTGCTACTAAATGGAATGGACGGAGTTGGCTGTAGTTGACTCACTTTATGTTGCAGGTTAAATTGTTTTAGAATCGCTAGGAAAAGGTCCTTCCTCGTTGTGGGCATTTAGGTTTGACTAAAAACATAGAAAGGGCTTTTTCATCGGGGTATGTGGATTTAGAACCTTACACAAGGGGTGTTTCCTTTCAAATGACAACTACCTCTTCCTATTATGAGGGCTTTGCACTAAACCAAAGCGCTAATGAGCAAGAAAAGGCCCTTGACTATAGTCAAGCTAAGGCGCCTTTACTAATAGAATATCAAGTAAAAGCTTTTCTCCTTTTCTACTAATCTATAACTCTCTTTATCGAGCGATACTCCATCCATATCCTTATTAGTGGTTATTGAACCTTTTCCATTCTATCATTTGTTTGACAACTTAAACTAGGCTCTACTTTAGATAGCTTTTTGGTCTTAATCAAAATAGGTTAGGGGTGCATCGGAATGGTTGGTGTCTACTTAGTCTCATTCAAGAGTCTAATCTCTTTGTATAAAGTGTTTCATATAAATATATATTTATATATATATATACATATAAACACATTAATTCATGTATAATATGTCTTATACTTATGTATATGGATTATGTATTATACTTAAATACTTAAAACAATATCAAATTGATCACACAAATTGAAATATATGCATGTGTAATTGTCAAACTTGTTTTCAATCAATTTTTTGATTATTGAAACTTGAAAGAGACCTAATTAATGGACTCTTATACTTTATAAATATAATAACCAAAAATTATGTATACCTGATACATAACAGACATTATATTCCATGTATACTTAATTTGTATAAGTTATAGATTTTCATCATTTAATATTTTCTATCTAAAAATATCATACATTAATCTGATTTTGTTATATAAAAAACATTATAAATATGCTACATAATATATGATGTTTTGTGTTATACGATCCAATATGAATATAGAGAATGTTTAGATGCCAATCAAATATAATTTAATATGATATATCTAAGTATATAAGAAGAATTAACGTATAAAGACTAGTAAAAAATTTTAATGTGTGTAATTTAAGCGCACATATTGTGAGTGTATTATCACACTAATGTATGAATAAATACATAGTTATATTGTCTTCTTATCATTTGCATTAACAATGCCAATTAATAATTTCAAAAAGCTGAACTTTCCTCAATTTACAGTTAGGAATATGAAATCTTACCCAACGCGGAAAATAGAAAACAAACAAAAATTTAATAGTCCATAGAATTTTCATAGCAACATTAAAGGTACTTCCTTATTGCTATGAGTAAAAGGCTAACCAATAATCTCAATTGAATATGTCATATTCATGGTAAACCAATTGCAGCTTCCGTTACTTTTATTAATAATTTAGAATTGCTATTGTGTTGTAGTGAAAGAAAAAAATATGCATAGTTACATAAATTAACTTCTTCTTTTTTTTAAGTGGTGAGATAAAAATTTTGTTTCATATCCATGGTAATGCATGGTTTATTAAAAAAAGTATCTTGATTGTCGTAATTAAAATTTTAAAAATATTAATAGATTGAATGACTATAAAAGTAAAAGAAGCACAAGTTTAACACATATAATAATTATCCAACAATTATGTTACAGTTTTATAATGAATGCACTATGTTATAGTTTTAATTAGCTTTCCTAACGTAAGAGTTAAACTCATTGGACTAAAAATTCGTTCTTTTTTTTTTTTTTTATTAATAACAACCAGAAGAAATCATATGACCACGAAAACCTTAGATCTATCCCCGATTTCGAAAGACAGAGACAGTGACTTGTTTCATTGTAGCAAGAAATGACTAGCAAGTGACAATGTTGATCATGAGGGATTGACGGAGAACGCGGACAGTTCTCAAGCCAACAATCCTTTCTCGATGAAATTGTCCTTTTAAGGACACAGTATTATCAAATATACTGGAGGCATATGAAAGATTTTGCTTTCCCGAATGAAATAATAAAGAAAGCATGGACCATGATTTAATTCATCGACAGAGGAAGAGTGGATCTTAAATGAGAATGCAGATGTTGGGGTTTGTTACGTGAGCGTCCCCAAATCCAAAAAGGATATCATGTATGCATTTAGGCAGAATACTTTTATTTCTAAGGTTTTGGGGCCAAACCCGGGCTATAAAATGATGCTCGATCGATTAAAGAGGATTTGGAGATCTTTAAACTCTTTTAATCTCATTTATGATGGATCTGACTTTTACTTATTCTCAATAGCTAAAAGATGGGAACCTGATTTTCAACTAGAGATGGTAGGGTTTAACTCGATGGCTATGTGGATCTGTATTATTGGACTACCAATTGAATATTTCTCGTCTCTTGCAATTCGAAAGAAAATTGGACCAATGTCATGATACGATTCATACAAGGTTAGATGGGAAAAGGGGAAGATTTACGCAAATTTGTATACAGATAAATATGGAGACACATAGTTATTATTAATAAAGTCCATTTTAAAATTCAATTTGAGGGACTTTCGAATTTATGTGAATCTTATGGAAGGATTAGCCACAATAAATTTGTTTACTCTGACATGAAAGAGAATAAAGAAAAGGAGGCTGAAGTTCATGGTAACGAGAATAACATGCTAAGTGTACAGCATGACTTTCCCGAAACGATGAGTAAGAGTGTCAGTGCATTTGGAGGATATTGATAGCAATAAAGTGATAGCGGGTGCAGTGAATGACACTCAAAAACCCTTAGAAGAGATCGATGAAAATATTGTGCAGGAATCTTAGGATGCAAAATATGGTAAGTGGATAAAATTTCAAAAAAAAAAAAAAACAAAAAAGCAAACTGGATTTGTTAAAGGAAAGGTTGTATCTTCTCGAGAACTGACTTAAGGTAGTCCAGACGAACCACGTTCTAGTAAGGTTGTCATTAACCATAATGATGCCTCTAGGGAAGTTTCTGGGACATCTCCGGAAATTATAAAACATAATAATGCCATGGTTGAAAAACCAAAAGGCGCGCTAAGTCTTTTTAGTTCTGAGAGGAAAGAATAGGAGAATTTTTTTTTTTTTTTTTGTTGCAAACCACTACGAAAACATTCAGGCTAGTACAAGAAATAGAAAGAATCTCATATCATTGAAAAAAAATTGCTAGCAAAAATGGTTCATCTTTTGTAAGTGGAAATTTCCTTCTAATTAATTCACCCCTCTTCCCAAACACTGGTAGAACATTCTCATCAGAGGGTGTAGGAAAGGCAGATTGAGTTATTTTCAGGGCGGTTTCTAATAGAAGTCCAAGGGATCGTGATGATAGATTTCTAGTGGAAAAGGGACAGAGTACCCTGAGATAATATTCCATCTAACTTTTCTAAAGGGTCAAGTACGCCACCAAGACGGAACGATATTCCTCACTACAATGGAAAAGATGCTAGTACGGAAAATGCTAATGGCGAGGCTCGAAATAACAAGGGGGGAAGATTATGAGGATGTTGGAATGGACATCCAAAGCTGTAGTGGAGAACGTGATGACATGCATGTTGTTCCCGTTGCATATCTAGCGAGTGCCGTACGCCTTCTCCCTAATGGAAGACCAGGTCGGGCGAATTCTCTTTACAACGTGAGAGATGCAGATGATGATGATTCCCATGACATTCAGGCCCTTTCGATGAAGGGCGGAGGTTGGACCCTTCCCGTAAAGCTCCGGAACCTAGGACACCACAATTCTATCAAGTGTTTTTAACTTTTATTGACACATTAGTTGTCTATGAACCTGTAACTCATTTAATATCCACAAAATAATTGCACAATTTATAATTTCAACAACCTCAAATCTAAATAAGAGTAAAATGTCATTTACTCAAATTCTATAAACGCTAAGGGTAATAACATAATTGAAATCTACCATTACTCCACAACTTAAACACTAAAGGACTTTAAGTCATATACCGGAGTTTTATAGCTTTCACAACAATTAAACTATTGGATTTGACAACAGGCGTCATAGGCGACTCCAAAACCACACGTCTCTAAAACCATATAAGTCTCCTAAACAATCAATCATAATGAAAATAAACACAAATCCTTTTGTCTCCCCTACAACTAATCTACGATGTCTCAGCTCTATCTTCATAATAGTAATAATCTTTCTATTCATCATAGTATAGATGATCAAATCCTTAATCTTTAGCATAAACCTCATAATCTACCTTATAACTTGTCCTCACAATTGAAAAAAAAAAAAAATCCCCCTAAAGTGAGCCCAAGGCCAGTACAAGATACCATACATATGCGCATGAAATACAAGTATCAATCAAACATATACACACAAATACTGTTATCAAATGCAGCAAGCAATAGTCTTAATGTTTCCTTTAGGCTCATAACTATCACAGTCTCAGTATCTTGAAACTTGAGGTTATTTACGACTCCCAACACACATTATATATAGATACTACATAAGTATTGGTATTGGGTACTCCCCAACACTCGAGTATTATAAATCAATCTAGATCTATTTTGGTCATTTTAGTATAGGACTCTACAGGGGATAGTATCGCGTAAAGATCACCAGGTGCCTCACTAGCACCATTAGACTTGACTAGCGGGTAGTCGAAGTCAAGCACAATTAGCAATACAATTAAGTCTAAGTTTCAATTAGTTTAGTTCATATTCACTAATCTAACACATATATTCAACAAACACGTATCTTTTATCTAAAGCTCCTATTTTAGAATGATCCAACATCATGTGTCTTTTAATACCTGTTTAAGATATAAAAGCTAGCTTAGAATTTAGTAAATTTGTAACCCGATACTTCTTTCTGCATAGCTCCACCCTCTACTCCATACTATGAGCTTCCAAACTGCACTCCAATTTTACGTGTACACTCACACACTGTGCGCTGCCATACAACCACAACTATACTTAGCAAATCATATATACTTTATGATGCCCCCACATACACACGACGTACACTACACATGACACACACATACTCACACATGATACATACTAACCTACACCTCACACATACTTATGATTTACGTCTTGAACACTAATGCATAAACCTCTGATTGTACAGATACAATTGTAACCACACATTACACATACCCATACAAGATACGGTACACGCACACTACACATCCCAACACTACTCTGTGACACCAATAAGATGTAATTTACATCATAACTGCATTACCGTCACCACACTAACAATATTAACACCTCTATTCCCAAAACTTAAAGGAACCCTAAAAGCATTAATTGGAAAAGGTAGAATGAAGATGGAAGGAGGACTTACTTGATTACGGAGGAAAGATTGATTCTCGATGAATTACTCTTTCAATGACACGAATCTTGATTAGGGATTTGAGTTTGAGATGAGTATTGTAGGTTTATAGGAAAGTATTGTAAGTTTTTGTAAGAGGGAGTTATGATAATTGTAAGGTACGGTTAAATGATTTAGTGAGTAATGCAAATTTTTCTTAGACCAAAATGCTCATGGTATTAATGTGTAATCACATGCCATATCGATGTTTAGATCTTTTCCCACGATAGTTTTTCTCTTAGCACTTGATATTAGTTTATATGCCATACCAATGTCTGAATCTTTTCCCACGATAGTTTTATCTTTGGTACTTGATATTTAATTATATGTTATACCAAAGAATAGATATAAAAATTATGTATTTCCTTGAATTCCCTTAAATTAATTAATTTATTATTTTTATTTTTAACTTTGGGATTTACAGTTTTTCCCCCCGTAATAAAACATTTGTCCTTGAAAGTTTACATACTTGATTCCTTAAATAGTTCTAGATACTTACTCTTGATCTCCTCTTTAATCTCCCAGATTGCTTTTCTTTCTGATTAGTTAGGCCATTGAACTTTGATGTAAGGAATAGTGCTTTTCCTTAGTTGTTATACTTTAGTATCAACTATCCTTACCAATTGTTCCACCATCGACATGTCTGGCTGCAACTCTAAATCTACGACCTACACATGCAGTTCGTCCATGTAATACGAATTGGGTTTCTTATATTTCCTCAACATGGACACATAGAAAACGTTGTACACACCCTCCAACCATAGTGGAAGCTCTAACCTATTGGCTACCCTACTAATCTTTTCTGTGATTTTGGAAGGGCCTATATACCTCAGTTTTAACTTACCCCTTAAGCTGAATCTGACTACACCTTTGACTGGGGAAACTTTCAATAGTACCTCCTTGCTTACCTAAAACTCTAGAGGGCGATGTCACATATCGGCGTAACTCTTTTACTTACTTTGGGCAGTTTGTATCCGTTGACGAATCAGCTTAATCTTATTTATTGCCTCTTGCACTAAGTTTAGTCCTGTTAATTGTCTCTCACCTACTTCATCCCAATGAATAGTCGATCTAAATGTCCAACTGTATAGTACTTCAAACAGAGCCATTTGAATGGTAGCTCAATAGCTATTATTGTAAGCGAACTCTACTAAAACTAAATGCTTATCCTAATGTCTACCGAAGTCAAGCGTGCACATTTTCAATAAGTCTTCTAAAATCTGAATGGTATGCTTTGACTGACCATTTGTTTGTAGATAGAAAGTAGTACTAAACCACAATTTGGTACCTAAAGCCTTTTGCAAGCTTCTCCAGAAGTGGTTAACAAACTGAGTATCCCTGTCAGATGTGATTGATGCTGGTACCCCATGCAATCTTACAACCTCTTGAATGTACAACTTAGTGAGCTTTCCTAATTGATACTTAATGTTTATGGAGGTGAAATGTGCAGACTTGGTTAACCTATCTACTCTTACCCATATAGCATTATGTTTCGCTAAAGTTTTAGGTAAGGTAGTGACAAAGTCATGGTTACATGCTCCTACTTCCATTCTAGTATTAGTAAAAGTTGTAACTCATCGGCATGCTTCTGATGCTTGATCCTAATTAGCATCGGCATGCTTCTGATGCTTGATCCTAATTAGCTAGCAAGTTCGACATCTAGATACATACTTTGCTATTTCTATCTTTATATTGTTCTACCAATAGTGATCTTATACGTCTTCATACAATTTCGTGCCCCTTGGATGAATAGAATAGCTGAAATAGTGCACTTCTTTTAGAATTTCGCTTCTTAAACCTAGTTGTGCTGGCACACATAGTTTACCCTTAAACCTTACAACTCCCTCAGCATCTACTGCAAAGTCTGGAGCTTTTCTTGCTCTTATCATGCCCTTGATCTCTTGGATCCCTTGATCTTCTAACTGGGCAACTTTAATTTGATCTATTAAGGTGGGTTGTATCTTCAAACTTTCCAATTTGGCTCCAACCTCTCTAATCAATACTTTTAACTTATGTTGGTGCATTTGCTTGAGTAATGGCCTTTGAGTAGTGACTAAACTAGCCAAATTTCCTTGTCTTTTCCTACTCAAGGCATTAGCTACCATATTGGCTTTACCTGGGTGGTACTGAATATCTAGGTCATAGTCTTTGATCAGCTCTAGCCAATGCCTTTGCCTCATATTTAAGTCTCTTTGAGTGAAGAAATACTTAAGAATCTTGTGATCCGTTTACACCTTGCACCTTTCTCCAACTAGGTAGTGTCTCTAAAGCTTCAATACATGTACTACAACTGCTAATTCTAGGTCATGAATTGGGTAATTTTTCTTGTATAGCTTAAGCTGGTGAGACGTATGTGCTATCACCTTACCATTTTGCATAAGAACATACCCTAACCTTATATGGAGGCATCACTATAAATAACAAACTCTCCCCTACTATGGGGTAAGGTTAGTATTGGGGTTGTTACTAATTTTTCCTTTAACTGCTGGAAGCTTACTTCACAACTGTTATTCCATATGAACCTAACCTCTTTTTGAGTCAACTGAGTCAAAGGTGTTGCAATCTTAGAAAAGCCTTCTACAAACTTGCAATAACAACTAGCTAACCTAAGAAAACTTTTGACCTCTGACAGGTAGTAGGTCTAGGCCACTCCACCACTGCCTTTATTTTCTCTGGGTTGATAGCTATATCGTCTTGATTTACTATATGACCTAAGAAAGCTACTTGCTCTAACCAGAAGTTGCACTTACTAAACTTAGGTAAAGCTTTCTTCTCTCAACTTCCCTAATACAATCCTCAATTTTTCTTCATGTTCTTTTCTATTCTTAGAGTAAATGAAGATGTCATCAATAGAAACAATGACAAACTTATCAAGGTACTTGTTAAATACTCGGTTCATGAGGTCCATGACTGCCGTTAGAGCATATATCAAATCAAAAGGCATTACTAGAAATTCATATAACCTATATCTGGTTCCAAAAGTTGTCTTCTCTACATCCTTAGCTTTGACCTTTAATTGATAATACCTTGAGCGCAAGTCTATTTTAGAAAAGACCTGTGTACCTTACAACTTATAAAAAAAGTCATTGATCTTCAAAAGGGGATACTTGTTTTTGGTCGTGACTTAATTCAACTCCTATTAGTCAATGAACATTTGCAAACTTCCATCCTTGTTCTTCGCAAATAGTACTGGAGCCCCCTAAGGTAACGGGTTGGGCCTAATAAAGCCTTTATCTTATAGTTCTTGTAACTTTTAGCTCCACTAACTCAATAGGTGCTATTCGGTAAGCCGGTTTCGAAATAGGTTTTGTCCTTGGAGCTGATTGATTTTGAATTCGACCCCTTTGTTAGTTGGAATAACCAGTAAGTCTTCAAGGAACACATCTAAATACTCTTGTACTACCAGCGTCAAATGTAACTTTGACTCGGTTTTTCTCACATTTGCTACTATGACCTCTATAGTAGGCCTTTCCTATAACTTGTATAAAATACATTGAGTTAGCCTTTGAGTTTCCACTCTACAACTGAAAGGTACTCCTCTTGAGGGTTGAAAGAATACTACTCGATTATAACAATCGAGTGTAGCATGGTGCTTTGATAGCTAATCCGTCCCTATAATGACTTCAAAATCTGATAGCTCTAACATTAACAAGTTTGCTATTAAAACCCTTACCTCAACCATCATCTTCACATCTCTACAAATTCGATTTAAAATCATTCCACTCATTAACAGGGTATTTACAGCCAAACAATTATCTAAGATAGAAACATGTAAACTACATATACGTACAAAAGACTTAGCTACATACGAGTGGGATGCACCAATATCAAAAAGGGCATAAACACTATAGGATAGGATGAAGAGCATACATGTCATGGTATCTATGTAATAGGCGGTATCCTAGTGCTTAAGTGCGAAGATGAAGGCTCGAGCTCTCTGCCATGAGGATGAGTCACTTTGGGAACTTCTTAGGGTCTTACAATTGGTGTTTCTTAAGCTGCTTGGCTCTTTGTATCCCTACAATTTGCCATACAATGTCTTCTCTGGCCGCATCTATAACAAAAACCTTGGTATAGAATGATATACTCTTTGTAATCCTTACTCATATGGCAGGTTTACTACAAAGAAAATACACTCCTACTACCTACTTACAAGTTAACACCTCATGAGGCCTAAAATATTGTATACACTTCACAATTGGTGAGTTGCTCTCATCTGAATTGGTGCTGTAGTGCTATAAGTTTAGGCTGCACTACCATTGGCCTATCTCCACCATCTCTAATAACCACCTTGGAACTGGTTATTTTTCTTTTTCTGACCCTAGCATCATGTAACTTAGCATAAGCCTTTTTCCTAAGGCTACCCTTGCCCTGCGAGCTAATTGCTCTTGCTTTCTCTTTATAAGCTACTTTAAACACTTGGCCTTATCAACTACTGTGGTATAAGCCGTAAGTTGAAAGGTTGTAACCTTCTCCTACAGCTCAAGCTCTAACTTGTGAACAAATATGACTATCCTTGACTACTCATCCCTTCTAGAAGCTTTGGGTATAAAATGGGCCAACTAATTCAATTTATCTCATAGGTTGTGATAGTCTTACTACCTTGTTGGAGAGTCTGGTATGCTAGCTACATTTACTCTCTCACACTAGAGGGAATAAAGTGCTTGAAAAATCTATCCCTAAACCTCTCCCAAGTCCAAGCCCCTACCTCATGCTTTATGCATGGGGCGCCATCCTGCCATTTCAATGCATTTTCCTTTAGCATAAAAGATGCATAGTCTATCTACCTATGAGTTATCATTCCTAATTCTCTAAAGATCTTCAATCTAGGCTTTAATAACACTAAAAGCAGTAATGCCCTGGAACCTAGGACGCTATAATTTTGTTACGTGTCCCTAACTTCTACTGACATATCAAGTAGTTAGGAACCTATAACTTGTTTAAGATCTACAAAATAATTACATGAAATCTACCGATTCACAATTTAATAACCTCAAATCTAAATAAGAGTAAAATGTCATCTACTTAAATTCCACAAATGCCAAGGGTAATAATATAATCGAAATCTACCATAACTCCACAACTTAAACACAAAAGGTCTCTAAGTCATATACTAGAGTTTCATAGCTCCCATAACAATTAAACCACTAGATCTAACAACAGGAGACACAGGTAACTCCAAAACTATACAAGTCTCCTAAACAATCAATCATAATGAAAATAAACACAAATCCTTTAGTCTCCCCTACAACTAATCTATGATGTCCTAGCTTTATCTTCGTAATAGTAATAATCTCCTTTCTCATCATAGTATAGATAATAAAATTTGTAAGCATAAACCCCATCATCTACCTTATAACTGAAAAAAATAACAATCCCTGTAGAGTGAGCCCAAGCCTAGTATAAGATGCCATATACATGTGTATGAAATATAAGTATCATTCAAATATACACATAAATACCATTATCAAATGCAGCAAGCAATAGTCTTAATGCTTTGTTTAGGCCCATAACCATCACAGTCTCAACGTCTTAAAACTTGGGATTACTTATGACCCCTAACACGCATTATATATAGATATTACATAAGTATTGGTGTTAGGTATTCCCCAACACCTGAGTGTCATAAACTAACCTAGATTTACCTAGGTCATTTCAGTATGAGACTCTATAGGGGACATCGTCCCGTAAATATCACTAAGTACCTCATTATCACCACTGGACTTGGCCAGTGGGTGGTCGAAGTCAAGCACAACCAGTAATACAATTAAGTCCAAATTTCAATTAGTTTGGTTTATATTCGTTAACCTAATACATATATTTAACAAACACATATCTCGTACATATAGCTCCTATTTCAAAATGATCCAATACCATGTGTCCTCTAGTACCTGTTTAAGATATAAAATTTAGCTTAGAATTTAGTAAATTCGCAACTTGATACTTTTTTTTCCTTAACTCTACCCTTTACTCCATACTCTGAGCTTTCAAACCACACTCCAATTTCATGTACACACATGCATATCGCGCACTACTATACAACCAAAACTATACTCAACTAATCACATACACTTTACGATGCCAACATATACATATACGACGCATACTACACTTGACACACATATACTAACACATGATATACACTAATGTAGACATCTAATTTTTGCCCTTCAATAGTCTTAATTTTTTATTTTTACAAAAAAGGGTCCCAATTCAAAAAAATAATAAACAAAAAGTTAATATAAAAGATAACAAAAAGTAACAAATAATGAAAATACAAAAAAAAAAAAAGAAAAGGAAAAATTATAAAGATTTTATAGATTTTTAGAAAGTAATTTATATTAGGAATAATTAGTTTAATGTTAGTGTTAATTTTAGCTTAGTTAAAAATTTTTAGTTTAGGAATTTAGATAGTTTAAATATAATTTAATTGTAATGAATATTAAGAAATAGGTTAACGGCCTAACGGATAAGTAACAGAGTGCTTAGGTAGATTTAGTTAGAGGTCACGGGTTCGAGTCTCAAAAGGCATTTATGCCTTTATTTTACTATCTTTAAAAAAAAAAAAACATATCTAATTAAATCATATGGATTAGGATTGGCTTCAAGAAGATGACTCATTGTTCCTCTGCTCCACGCAGCAGTCCACGAGCTCCACGCAGCAGATTCCATCTACGCCAATCGCTCCACGTAGCAGAAGTCTCCATCCACAATCTGGATGCCACATAACTCCGAACACTCCACTGCAGCCGCCGATGCCTGACGATCTTCAATCCTTGCCGCTGGACAGTTCCTGACAGAACTCTGCTCTTGCCTGTACGGCACGGCCTGAAATTACGCAGCGGCCACGACAGCGCCCCCTCTTTCTCATGTGACAATCATCAACCCATCATCTATTACACCCACTGCATAAACAGCGACTGATCCCCTGCCACATCCCCAATCCGACGATCTGTAGCAATCAAAAATTCGGTGCTCAGGCCGGACTAAATTCCTACACGATTAGCACAGACGTTGCTGCACCGCATATGCAATCAGTCCCACTGCGACAGGCACGACAACACGACTTAACAACCAGCCGTGCAACGGAACGGTAGCACGACGACGGCAACTGGTGAATGGTCAGCCCTCTACTGATCTGAAATCGAACACGAACACTTCCCTTATTACACGATTAGGTGAGTTTCGTTAGTTAGATAGTTAGTTTTTTATCATTGCTTATTATTTGATTATGATTATTATGGTTTTTATTACTATGTTGTTAGTTCCTTGTTTATTTAATATAGTATATGTATATATGATTGCATTAGTTTAGGAAATTTTCAGCTATTCAGTATTATACATACATTAGTTTTAAAAATCTTAAAGATCAGCTTTTATATTAGGTATATTTCCCGACATTGTTAATTCGCTTAGGAGGATAATGGTTAAATAGAAATGGTGTAGATGCATATTTATATATATATATATATACATATATACATTCGTCTAGGATTCCTTTAGAATTAGTTTTTTTTAGAAATTCTCATATAGGAACTTATTTTTAGAAACAAAAATTAACAAAAGGAAAATTTTTTACAAAAAGATTATGGTGTTCTAAGGAGTCTTTTGGTCACTTACGAGTTAGGGCCCTTTATTTATTTATTTATTTTTGAATAAACTAAATCAGTTAAACACGTAAACTCAGTCAGTTTTCAAAAATCAACCGACAAATTAAAATTTTTTTAGAACTACGATCGTCTGATCCAGTTAGCGGGTACGTAGGCACCTTCGAGGCGACGATAAAGTATGTAATTTTTCTAAATTAAAAAATCATTTTGATGTTGATAAAATAAAAAAAGAATCTTTAATTGACTTTTTTTCTATGGTTAGTTGTCTTTTTCATAGTTTAGATGTCTTTTTCATAGTTTAGGTTTTTTTTTTTTTTATGATTCAAAAATCTTTTCTATGATTTAGATATCTTTTCTATGATTAGGAATTTTTTTTTCTTTCTTTCTTTTTTAATGTTTGAAGCATCTTTTCTATATAAAAGTTTCATCATGTAGAATATTGCATATTTCATAAAATCTTTAGGGTTTTTCTTGAAAATAAAAAAATTATCACTTAGTTATTTTTAAATAAAAATTTTAATTTGGCTTTTTTTTTATAATTAGGAATAAAAATTAGGCTTCTAGGGATTTTTCTTTGATAAAAATAAAATGGTTAATAAAAACGCAAATTTAACCAATCATTTTTTATAAAAAGAACCAACCTACTAAAAATTTTTTTTTTAAAGAACTACGATCGTCTGATCTTGGCTAGCGAGTACGTAGGCACCTTCGGGGCGACGATAAAATATGTAGAAACTTAGGTTTTTTTTTCTTTTGATTTTATTTATTTATTTATTTTTAAATATTATAATTAGAAATGTAATCTTAATTTTGGTAATAAATAGTGGTACCCGTTAAGGGTTTAATAGGTTAGCCCCCGAATTCGTAACCCTTTGATTCTTTATTAAAATTGAAATCAAAGATCGGTGGCTAAATCGTAACCAATCTACCCAATTGGTTATGTTTTTTTTTTCTCTTTTCCCGACTTCAATCGGGTGGCGACTCAAAAAATTATTTTTAATAAAAAAACCGAAATTTCTCAATTTCTTTAGTCGAGGATTAATATTAAATGGGTTAGGGTTTAGTATTAATCAAGAAATAAGAAATCAATTTTAAACAAAAACCGAAAATCAAACTCGACAACTAACCTACACCATACACAGACTTATGATTGACATCTTAAACACTAATGCACATACATCCGACTGCACAGACACACATGCAACTGCACACTACATACACCGACATAAGACACGGTACATGTATACTATACATCCTAACACCACTCTACGACACCAACAAGATATAATTTATATCATAACCACATCATCATCACCATACCAACAAATCAACACCTCCATTCCTAAAACATAAAGGAGCCCTAAAAGCATAAATTGGAAAAGGTATAATGAAGATAAAAGGATGACTTATTTGATTATAGAGGAAAGGTTGATTCTTGACAAATTCCTCTTTTAATGACGCAAATCTTGATTAAGGATTTGGGGTTGAGATGAATATTATAGGTTTCTTGGAAAGTATCGTAAGAGGGAGTTGTGGCAATTGTAAGGTACGGTTAAATGATTTAATGGGTAGTATAAATTTTCCTTGGACCAAAATTCCCATGGCATTAATGTGTTATCATATGTCATACCAATGTCTAGATCTTTTCCTAAGATAGTTTTGCCCCTGGCACTTGATATTAATCTACATGCCATACCAATGTCTAAATCTTTTCTTATGATAGTTTTGCTCCTAGTACTTGATATTTAATTACATGCAATACCAAAGACTAGATATAAAAATTATTTAATTCTTTTAATTCTCTTAAATTAATTAATTTATTATTTTTATTTTCAACTTTGGGTTTTACACTTCCACGAGGCCTTCACAAAGGAAATATACTACTACCTTCCCTTTATGATGGTGAATCTAGATATGATCAACACTTTATGCTTCAACATGAGGCTAAAGCCTTTTAAGGTGTTAGCATGGAATGCTAGAAGAGCGCACTCAGAAGGTAGAAGAAGAGCGCTTAAAGATCTTATTAGTCTGTATGACCCACAAATGGTTGTACTGTCTGAGACTAAGATGGGAATTGTAGCAATGCATCTCTTGTAAGATTATCTATAGCTTACTAAGATATTGTGCTTTGAAGCAAAAGGCTTCAGTAGGAGTACTATTGTAGTGTGGAATGCTAGGCAGACTATATTCGTGAAAGACATATTTCTCGCTTAAAAATATTTACAGAGATTTAGGTATGTCACTCATCTTTCACTTGCCATTTATTTGCTATGTGTGGTAGTCCTAATGTTGGTAAAAGGCTTAGTTTCTAGGAGGAGTTTGAAAGCTAGATAGCTAATATTGAGGGAGCTTAGATGATGATAAGAGACTTTAATGAAGTTACTTGTAATAAAGAGAAGTGGGGGGTAGATTAGTATATATCAATTACATGTTGAAAAGTATCAACATTATATGAATGTTTTTGGGAGGCTTCGTTGGGATAAAATTTACTTGGTCAAAAAGATTAAAGAATTTATACGACCTAGTACAAACACATCTTGATTGGGCTTGGGGGAACTATGATTAGAGAAGGGTGTTCCTAGAAGCAAAAGTATTTCATATTTCTTTTTCACATTTTGATCATTTGCCTATTTTTCTTAACACTTTTCTGAAAAGTGCAAGCTAGGTTGAAAGACTTAAGACCTTTTCGATTCCAACCTATGTGACTAGATCATCTAAATTTTAAAGCTTTTGTAGGAAAAAAACTAGATTTGGCTAGGATTTAGATTTTTAGAATATATGGAACAATTTATAGTAGCATTGACAGTTTCGAATAGGGAGACCTTCGGCAATGTTCTTGTAAGGAGATAAACACCTTAAGGAATGTTGAAAAGTTTTTAAATACTCTATTTTCTTGTCCTTCTTAGAATTTAATTGATAGAAAATTAGCCCTTCTAAAAGGAGTCGCAGTAGATTCTCACCCAAGAAGAAAAATTATACTAAATCAACTTGGATTATAGAAGGGAAATGTAAGACTAGATTCTTTCATGGTAATGTTATGGCAAAACATTCTAAATCTAGGCTATTTGGACATTGTTTCACATTTGGAAATTGGATTACTAATATCTAAGATGATTGTAATTGTTTCAAATGTACTTTTATTGACCTTTTTACTATAAATAAATTATTCAACAATCTTAATGCTCTTTCTTGGAATAGGGGGTAATGAGTCTTATCTAAAGATGAGAAACAAACTTTGGAGAGAAGTTGGTTGAATGTTGAAATTAAAAATGCATTATGGTGCATTAGAAATAACAAATCCTCTAGCATAGATTGCTATCATGTAGAACTTTTAGGAAGTGTTGGGATATTGTAGGACAAACCTTATGTGTGAAAATATAGAACATTCTCTCCTTGGGTATAATCCCTTTGGAGTTAATCAAAACTTTGATTGTCTTAGTACTAAAAGTATTGGGAGAAAATAAAGTTAAAGACTTATAACTTATAGTCTTTATATATCTACTTATAACATATTTTTTAAGTTGCCTGTCAATAAGATAAGCTTTTTCTAGATAACTTGATAAGTCTAGAATAGTCAAGCGCTCTTCTAGAGATAATATTATCATTTTCCAAGAGGTTTTACATATGTTGGACAAAAGAAATGGGAAAAAAAATTGGATGGTGGTGAAACTTGACTTGAAAAAAGCCTACGATAAGCTTGAATGGGATTTTGTTAGGGTAATCTTCTTGACCTTGAATTTCCATAATGCTTTGATCAAACTAATTAAGTCCTGTCTTAGAACAGTGAACTATCGTCTTGTGATTAATACGACAATATTAGAGGAATTTTCTTCAAGTAGAGGTTTATGACAAGGAGACCCTTTGTCTCCATATTTATTTATTCTTGCTATGGAAGCCTTGAGCCAAATGATTTACTTAGTAGTAGTAGAAGGTTAATGGATTCCCTTAAAATTTGGAGGAACTAACTTGAAGCTATCACATCTTTTCTTTACAAATGACTTGCTTCTCATGGGTGAAGCTACTAAAGAGAATATTAGGCAAATGATGGAAGAAATGAGTTGTTTTTATTGCTTATTAGGTCAAAAAGTCAATTGTGAAAAATCTTGCATGTTGTTCTCAAGGAATGTGGCCGGTGGAGCTAAACGTAAAATATTGTGAAATTTTTGGTATTCAACTGACTGCTGATCTAGGGAAATACTTAGGCATTTTAGTAGCTTAGGGATACATGTTGAGGGTCAAGATCTCCACTTCATTCTTGAGAAAACATGAAAGAAGCTTACGGTATTGAAGGTGAAACTGCTAAGCTTGTCTACATGTGTCTACATGAAAACTATTGGTAACTTTGGTTTTGGAAAGCATTTCCAACTATTACTCACAAGCCATTCTTATTCCAGTAAGTATAGCAAATAACCTTGAAAGGATGTATAGAAGCATCCTTTGGGGCATAAAAAGAGAAAGAAAGAAAACTTATTAGGTTAGGAGAAGGCTAAAGCATCAAAAAGAGGAAGGGTAGCTTAAGCATGTTAGATATATGAAGACAAAACAAAGCAAATTTTACAAGGCTGATATGGTAATTGAAGACTAAAGATCTCTTCTAGATAAGGTTACTCAAGCATAAATATAAGATTAACTAACGAAGAGTTATTGTAAAGAAAGGGTCAAAGTTTCATAGAGAGATGAAGAAAGCTAACTCTTGGATCAAAGATAGATTAGCAATAAAAGTGAAAAATGGAAGGGATACCAAAATTTAGAGGGATAATTGGATGGAGGAACGTAATATCTCCACTTGGTTATATGGTCTATTGAACAAATTTGATGAGTTGCTCTTAGTTCAATAGGTTTGGTTAGGCCTGCATGAATGAGATGAGGATATGATTGGGTATGCTATAGATGAAGAAATTAAAGGAAAATTAGGATTTATGGTCCTACATGAAGTAAAAGACTTAATGGATATACATCATTAGCCATTTGAAATCAATGGAGAATTAATTCAAAATAAACTTATGATCGGATGTGCTAAGAAGACATTCTAGTCCATGAAGACGAAGATTGGAGCGAGGTATGGAAGATACCTCCAATAACATGAATTTAGATGATAGTATGGAAAATTCTACATAATGGACTAGCTAGTAGAGATAATCTTGCTAAATGTGGTGTGAATTTTGGAATTGAATGTCATCTATGTACATTTGAAGAAGAAAGTATCCTTTACATCTTCTATAATTGCAGTTTGACATAATCTATTTAGCACAGATTAGGTATTAGGACAAACTTGCTTATCATTGATTTAATTACTTTCAAGAACTGGATTAAGCAGAGCATCGAGTGGGAAAGGAAGAATTGGAACCAATTGCATTTACCAGAGGTATCCTTAATTTTGTTTGCTTTGAGAGGTACCTAAAGGGAGCAAAATGAAAGAAATTTTGACCTAGAAAAGATAGGAGAAGATTATGTAGGAAGAATCCAGGCATAAGCTTATAAATGGTACCCAATTGGAATCAACTTGGGATCCAATGGCAACTAATTAGCAGGTTTATGGGAGAAGGCAAAGAAGGGATGGAAAAAAATTAATTGTGATGGGGCCACAAGTGAAAATGGCAAGAAGATAGGATTAGATGTGATAATGTGGAATGATGAAGGAAAGGTTTTCGGCGAACTCTCTAAATACATAAAAAATGCTTCTCGTTTGGAATTCAAAGCTGTAGGTTGTAAATGAAGGGCTAATTTTGGTTAAAAAGTTGAAATTGAAGAACATTGTCGTAGAGATAGACTCATAGCAATTGTTTGATTAGTTATAAAATGCTCATGTTGATATGAACTTATGTTGTTTAGTTTTATCTACATGTCATTCTCACATGTCTCTCTTTAATTATTTTCATTTACACAAGGGTTTGGCAAAAAGATGACTCAAAGAAGACCTACCTATTGCATTTGATACTAATATCTTTGAGTTTACCTATTGTGTTTGATGCTAATATCTCTGAGTTTATTTATAATGGTAATTCTGAGATGTTGAAACATAGTTCTTTAGTTGAACAATGTTTGCAAAGGATTGTTCCTTGTGTAGACTTGGCTATATGACCTTTGTTGTTGGTTTGTTTGATAATTTTTGGATGGAAGTATTTATTCATGTAAAAAATTGGATTTCCTAATCTTTATTATTCCTTAATCCTATTATCAATTATTCACACCCATTGTATGCTTTTGTAATATGACCCTTTCTTCCTTCAAGTATAGGAATCTCCACGCTAAATTTTAGTTGATTCATACTTATTAAATAGAGAACATACAATAATAGTTTGATAATTTTTTTTTGCCATAAGGTAGAGTAAATATTTTACTATTACAACATACTTAAAAAAACATTAAATACTTAATAAGATAAACTTTCAATAAAAAAAAAAGGATTATGACCGCTCTCTATTCCATAAATACATTAGTTGTCGATAAGAATGCCTCTAATTATTTAAAAATGTTATGAATCTTCTTTAATTACTTGCAATAAACTTTTTCAACTATGAGAGAATATAATTATCTATTATAGTTTCCATAAAATATATATGAATTGAGAAGATGTAATCAGAGTCTTTCTCTTATGCACACTTATTATATAGCTCATAAGATCTCTAGAATATTTTCAAATGAGTAAAGATCCGCTAACCACCCATAACTACTATTTGTCTCCACCATATAATTAATATATATAATTTACAATTATCTATATTATAATAATTCTCTCTCTCTCTCCCCCCCTCTCTCTCCCTTCGGTTTCCCAACTCCTCTTTCTTTTCGTCTTAACTTTTTTCGTCTCTCTTTCTCTCTCTCTCCACCATAATTACTTTTAGCATCAGTTTTTCTTTTGTCAAATTAATTTACACTTTTTATTCCTCTTTCTTTTTTAGTGTGTTATAAATAACTTTATTTGTTTTCCCATATTAGTTATTATTTTTTTCCAATAATACTTATGTTTTAGTTATGTTGATCTCTATAAGATCAAACATTTTAATAGTTTTGCATTTAATATATCATATATTTGATGTTTTATTCTTGTACATGCATGGAGGGAGTGTTCACAAGTTGCATTTTATTTTAGGCAATATAACACTTAATATGATAAGAAGAATTAGACAGTATTGGTGTAAAAGACTATATGACAATGCAATATTATTGTATCATGTTTATTTTCTTTAATATGAGATAAAGGTTTTCATGATGTCCTATTACGTATAAGTACTGAACTCAATTTTTTTTTTCATTTATACTCTTAATATTATATAATATTTATTTAATAATATTTTTATATTATTTTAAAACTAAAATATTATATGATATTTATACTCTCAATAATATCTAATATTTATATAATTATATTTATATTTTCAATACTTATATATTTTTTTAGTAAAATCAACTTTTATACCATATTAAAATGAGGTAAATTTTGAGCATTTTGTCTAGTTATTTATACATTTTTTTATTCAGTAACTAAACTCAAATTATAAATAAACTATTGAACAAAATATTTTGTGTAGTTCAATGCTATAAATTTTGCACGATTAAATAATTCCTTAATCTCTTCCACGGTAACTTCCATCAAATAAGTGCATATAGAGAAACACGGCCGAAAAGATTCAATATTGGATGGACATAATGGATGCGACTACTTGACATACTACGAGAGACGCAAATAGACTAGTAGACTACATCTTATATTCAACAAAGGTGAGGTACAATAAATTTTTTTCAGTTCAAATCTTTTTCATTTAGATAATTCTTGTACAGGTTTAATTTGATTAGATAATCATTTCCTTATGTAAGAACCCGATATATTATTGTTATCTAATAAAGGCTTCTATTCTTTTGTTAACAAAATAAGTTTATATAGACAAATTTAACTTTAAATATAGATGTAAAATTATACTTATATTTAGATATAACGGTCAATAGCACCACACATACTTCTAACTTTACAACCTTTTTATTTTTTTAATTATACACCTCGACTTTAAATTTGTCATATTGTATATCTGATTGAAACTTTATTTTGCATCATATAAACCTCTGTCATCCCTTATTATACCATTGATCTAATCAATATATTTTGCCAATTATTGCATGACATTTGTATATCTTTATTTTTCTTTTTCTAACCAATATTTTTTATTCCAATTAGCTTACATGTCGGAAAAACATTTTCACTTCATCTATGTCACCTAATGTTAAAGTAAGTAAATAAACCAAAAATGAATTAAAATAGAAAAATAATGAAAGAGTGAAAGAAGACTGTTTCCCCAAATCAAATACATATAGTCTTTCCTTAAACTTCGAACAAAACCCTAACCTAAACCCCTATACACATTCGAAACCCTCACCTCAAACCATGTTTTCTATTGAAACCTCTATCTAAATGATTGAAACCTTAATTGTAGATACATTTCTCATCTCTCTTACATGCCCTAAACACTAATCTAAAAATTCAAACCCTAAAAATTAGAAGTTAGAAAAGAATCAAAACTTAATGGAAATAAAAAAGAACACCCTTAATCTAAAAAATTTAAGAGAAGAATCAACCTTGATCGATCAATTTCGTTCTTCATAAGGAGATTGCAATAGAAAAGGTATCATCTTTAAACTTAGTCCTCTCTTCTTAAGTCTTTCCATGGTCGTCATGGATGAATCAGCGAAGAGACTGCAGGATGAGGTGAAGAGAGCGTCGGAGTAGGCTAAGGAGTTCTAGGAAACAGCAATGTTGACCTTTGTGAAGAACCCAACCAACGAGGTGGCAATTTGACAGCGTGTCACGGTGCTCGAGTCCACCAGCACGAGGATTCGGAATTCCATTGGCAGCATGCAACTGGATCCGAATCTCGCTGAGAAGGTTTCAATTACGGAGCAAAAATTTTGTCTTACCGTTGGATATCCTACGAAAGTGAATGCCTCTTGTCGATGGTGCATTGGTACTATAGTGGATTTATAATGATGAATTGGAATTACTGTTGTGTTTTATAATTATGAATCATTGTTGTTGTGCTTTATAATTGCGAATTATTGTGGCTTTTTTTTTATTTTAAGAAAAATTATATGCAGATAGATTTTTTTGTTCTTTTTAAAGTTTGTTCACATGGAAACAATTTCTCTATCATGGAACTTGATAGGATTAAAAAAAGTTGAGTAGGAAAAAAAAAAAGAAGGGAAATATAAGTGTTATGTAATAATTAACTAATCATACTGATTGAACTAACTGTGCTATGAGAGATGCTGGAGGTATATATGGGTTAAGAAAAGTTTTAATTAGGAGTACAATATGAAAAGTTTAAATTGGAGGTGTATAATTGAAAAAGAGCGCAAAGTTAAGGTTTACATAGTGCCATTGTCCCTTAAATACAATATTACATTAATAAAAGATTTTCAATGACAATATAGAGAAAAATTAATGGCATCCATGAAATTTTTTTTTGTAAGTTTACGTGATTTTTTAATACGCTAGCAATGTGAAGAAGGTATATGTAGTTTTTTCTTAAAGTGTATTTGAGCATCTGCATCAAGGCTCCTTAGCTTAGGACCTTAGATCGATAACCTCCTTTTTATGGCTTTTGATTGATGGAGAGAGGCCTTTAACCGCTTGGGAGTCCTTGACTAGGGATCTCAAAAAACTATCCTTTATTTGTTTCTTTTATTACTTTTAGTGTTATGCTAGTTTAAGTTTGTGTGGTATGGATCTCATAAATAATATAAATAAATATTAAGGATTTCTATTTAAAAATATCATGAATAAAGTAAAGATGTTCTTGGGAGAAGTGTTTCTTAAATTATTATTGATGTGGCATTTAGAGATTTTAAATGAGATCTTTAATGATGGGGATGTTATAAGAGCATGTTTATAAAGGGGTACTTGGCACAAATACTCATGCCTAGTGTCAAGGTCCCACTTTTTGTAACGTATTTATATTGGCAAGGGTCTATTCTTTTGTACATGTTGTAGTATAAAGGGAGATTTTTTTCATTTTAGCTAGGCCTTTACTATTACTAGAAATTTTTACTTTTAGAAACATATCATTTCATTAGTTTTAATATCTCTTCTTGCTAAGCCTAAAAATGCCTGTAAAGCTCTTTATAGAGGTGTAGATATTGTTTTAGATTGAAGTTTTTTCTCATTAAATTGGTTGATCATAACCGATTGCACCTGTTATATATACATTACCTTCATGCATACACAATGTAGCCTTTTCATACTATCGAAATTAATAAAAGTATGCTATTCATTTTACGGTTTGTACTTATGTCCCTTATATTTATTGTTGGCTTTTTGTCTTGTTCATGTTGTTTATAGTTTAGGCCTTATTAGCCAGTGTTACATGTGGGTTAGACTTGCTTACTATTGCGGAGGTAGGACAGTAAGAGCTGCATGATCTATTTATGTGCTAGAGAAAGCTTTGGACTATGATAGTTGGTATTAGAGCCTAGGTTATTCTAATGGAAACAACCATGATATGATAAGAGGAAGTGAGTAAGAGGTTAGATAGGCTGGAGGAAATCCTCAAGGGATTGTCCAAGCGAATGGATGATTTGGTTGCATTGTTTGTAAGAGTAACTGAAGTTAATGCCGATCATCAGGATATGAATGTTAAGATGACTAAGATGGTTGACAATTTTAGTGTCATAGTGAAGATTCTCAAAGAGGAAATGCACTTGATGATAGACGATGCAAGACAACAACTAGGGACTCAAGTAAAAGTCTTGAGAAGACAAGTTAGTATTCCTACCTCAATTCAGTCTGTTAAGGAGTTGAGGGAAAAAGTAGCTATGATAAGTCTCCAAGGTCAAATACATGGAGGAGAATCATAATGGGAAGGAACCAAAAGAAAAAAAAAATGGAATTATCAAATCTAGGTGGTTACCAATTAGATATGACACATCGACCGATCCTATTCGGCTTACAATTTTCCAAAATAAGACTTATTGGTTTGAATTATAGGATCATTCGCCACTACTCCTTACTAAAGGGAATAGATAAGAGTTATGAGAGAATGACGATACTAAGGTTGCTTAATAAGGAAACTGGTAATATTCAATAATGAGGTGTTGTTCTTAGCAAACAATAAATGGAGGTTTGTAAACTTACCCTGCTGGGGTTATAATACATATATAAAAAGACAAAAAGGGTAATTTACAAATAGAATAAATGAAACATATTAAAAGGGTAAAAAAGATAAAGAATATTTTGTATATAAAAAGTAAAGAATCATTCTAGAATGTTGTGTTAGAAGATACATATTGCATGGTAGTTAGTGGCAAAAAGTATTACACAATTCGAACGAAGTGAAGAAAAGAGTCAGCAGTTAGAGCAGACCTGATATGGTTCAAGTTAGAGCTCAGTCACTTAAGGATGTTTAGATCCCTTTTAATTCAGGTATCTCATGTTTTGGCTTAAGCAATGGATGTTTAGACTAGGGTTAGATGCTGGTTTGTTTGAGAGCTTGGCTCAAACTCGAACGGGATACTGGTTTGCTCGAAAGCTCAACTTGGACTGAAGTGGAATGCTGGTCAGCTTAAGAGGTCGGTATGCATGCTTAGAAGGTTGGCATGATAGCTTGGTTGCTTGAAAATGGCATTGGTACTAATGAGGGCTCAACATTCGGGTTGGTAGTAGTGGAAAAGATGGAGATTAAGATAGGAATCCTTGTCTAGAATGGAGTTGTAAGCTAGTATCCTTTGTGTGAGTCCTTATAGTCTTCTAGCTTGGCTGTATATGATTAGTCTAGGGAGTTGATTCCTATCATTTGCCTGGGCATTAGAAAGATTTGTCATTGAATCTTAAGTGGTCTCTAGATCTTGTTTGGTCACAATTTCTATGGGTTCTATCTCTACCTGGTGGGGATTCAGGTTGGATACATTGAAAGTGGAGGAAACACCATAGTTCTTATGTGATTCAATCTGGTAGGCATTGCGGTTGATTTGCTTCAAGACTTTGAATGGACCATCAGCTCATGGAGATTGCTTGTTCTGTCTTAGATGTAGAAATCATTCTCGATTGAGGTGAATCCATACTAAGTCTATTAGTTTAAAAGAAATAATTCGACGGCATCAGTTATTGATCTCTTGTTGTGTTTGGTTAAACTTGGTGATCTTCCTTGCCATGGATTGGTGTAGTTCTTATTATTCTTGGGCTCAGTCAACTCTAGATTGACTCTCTTTAGCAATGATGGGGGTATCGATAAGATTTTAGGGAAAAGTGGGGTTGAGGCCATCTATGACCTTGAATGGAGTCTTCTTAGTGGTGTTGTGGGTAGTTCAGTTATATGTAAACTCTACAACTGACAAACATAGATCTTAATCTTTTAAATTCTTTCCTATGATAGCTTAGAGTAAATTTTCTAGCATTTTGTTCACTATTTTAGTTTGGCCATCAATCTAAGGGTAGCTACTGAAGTTAAACACAAGTTTAACTCAAGAACTTTGTATCTCAATTTGAAACAATGGTCTTTGGTACTCTATGCAGTCGGACTACTTCTTGTAAAAAAAAATCAATTATATATAAAGTATAGTTAGTTTAATGGTACGGAATGAAGTGTGCAATTTTATTGAAGCGGTTTACTACGATAAAGATTAAATCTTTTCCTTTGGGTGTTTGAGGTAACCTTAGGACATAGTCCATGTTGAGGTTAGCCTAAGGTAAGGTTGATGTAGGTAGAGGCATATACTATCCATATGGCTCTTGCTTTCCCTTTGCCCTCTTGTACACCTTGCAACTACTAACTATCTTATGGACATTTTTGGCCAAATCAGGCTAAACCAAGCTAGTAAAAGTTCCTTTTCAATAGGTTGGCTGTTTTGGTGTTTCCAAAATGATCAAATAATCCATCACTACGAGCTTTCTTAACCAACAGTTCGTATGTGCAATAACTTGATATACATAGCCTTTGATCCTTGAAGAATAAGCCATCTTTGATATAATATCCTTTGATAGCAACTCCTTCTCTATACTACTTCATAATAGGACCAAAATGGGGGTCGTAAGCATATTGCTCAATGATAAGTGAAAAACCTAGTAATTTCATTTGTAGGGTAGTTAGTAAAGTTTGCTATTGTGATAGAGCATCTATGACCATGTTAGCACTACCTTTCTTGTATCAAATCACATAGGAATACCCTTCCATGAATTCTAACTACTTGGCTAACCTCTTCGAAAGTTTGTTTTGACTTTTAAGATGCTTTAATGATTCATGGTTAGTGTAAATTACAAACTCTTGAGATAGTAAATAGTGTTACTAGATAGTAAGAGCTTAGAAAAGAGAGTATAACTCTTTTTCATTGTAGTGGGCAACTAGTTGTTGTTCTTGCATCTAGATAACACCAATTCCAATGCCTAACGCATTACATTGTAATTCAAATGGCTTGTCAAAATTGGGCAAGGTCAAGATGGGATAATGTGAGCTTTTTTTTAATCTCCCTTAAGCTCTGCTCAGCTCAATCATTTCATTAAAATCCATCACTTTTCTTTCTCAGCTTGGTTAAATGGGTTGCAATCGTACTGAAGTTCTTAATGAATAGCCTATAGAAAGAAGCAAGGCTATGGCAACTTTACACTTCAGTGATATTCTTTAGCGTTGGTCACTCTAAAACAACTTAGACTTTTTCTTCATTTGCTTGGATTCCTTCTCCAGTTACTACATACCTAAGGAAAACTACTTCAATTTAACAAAATGTACACTTCTTCAAGTTCCCTTACAACTTTTCAATACATTGAATGTCAAAAATGGCTAGAGATATTGAACATGATTTTCTAGGTTAGTACTATATACTAGTATGTCGTCAAAGTACATAACCACACATCTTCCAATCAACGGATGTATCACATGTTTCATAAGCCTCATGAATGTGCTCGGTGTGTTTATAAGTCTAAATGACATAACCAACCATTGTAGAGACCATGCTTCGTATTGAAGGTAGTCTTCCATTCATTACTAAGCTTTATGTGAATTTGGTGATAGCCACTACGCAAGTTAATCTTTGAAAATATTAGAGTACCAAGAAACTCATCTAACATGTCATTGAGCCTCAATGTTGGATATTTGTACTTAATAGTGATACGATTGATAACTCGACTATTGATTACATGTGCCATGAACCATCCTTCTTTGAGATGAGTAAAGTTGATATAGCATAAGAACTCATGCTCTCCTTCACATAACCTTGTTCTATGAATTCTTCCACTTGTCTTTCTAGCTTGCAGCTTACTCTAGATTCATTCTATAAGTAGGTCATTTAGCAAGGCAATGCTTGGTTGTAGATCAATACAATGTTCTATGCCTCAAACAGGGGGTAGTCCCTTCGGTAACTCTTCAAGAAATAGGTTGGAGAATTCATTAATTAATCTTTAGATCTCACTAGGTACATCTTTAAAATCTCTCAACTCTAACAATCTTTTGATCAATAGAAACATAAGCTCATTGGTTTTCTCAACAGTTTGGAGCTCTTTTCAACTCATCACTAAGACTTTCTTCTTGTTAGCTCGGGTGAGTTGATTATGAGTTTCGTTTACTTGGGCAGGTGTCATAGGTTGTAGTACAATCTTCCTTCCATCCTTGACAAAGGCACAAGTGTTCTTATATTCGTAGAACAACCAAGGTCTTCTAAGCAACAAATGTAAAGCTTCCTTAGGGACGACATCATATACCACTTCGTTCTTATACACATTACTAATGCTGAACTATATGATTACTTATTCTGTGATGTGTAGAGCACTCTTATCATGAAGTTAGTATTGCTTATGGGGGGGGGGGGGGGTAGGGTGGTGTGCTTTGAGGTTGATAATTCTAGCCTCTACACAAAGGACTGTGCAATGACATTGGTACAACTCCCTCTTATGGGAATCAAGCTACGGGACCCTTGACTCGTAGCCAAGTCCGAAGACTAGAGGGGCTGGCATGACGAATCCTCATATTCCAACCAACCTCTGCTGAGGCCGAATACTTATTTGCTGAGTCACCTTTAATGCAGTGTCATATGATCGCCTTTTATTTTATAGCATGCTGAGTTGACGATTACTTTCTTTGCCGAGCCGCCCAATCACTCGACATCAATCTTGTTGAGAAGTCGAGAGAGAGAATCCGAACTAAGCCATCCCTGATCAGACAATTCCATCTGTCTGCACTTTTTTTCCGCATCTCCGAACGACCTTGCCAATGCCACATCGCCACTTGTACAGTATCACATTTAGAATCTGTAACATTAATGATTATATTTCTTATATATTCATTTTTCCCTTTTCTAACATATACATTGCCCCTTTAGGAAATGCCCTTTTTATCTTTTCCCTTTTGGGTAAGTTGCCTTAGTTTAATGATATAAATACCCCTGTACTTGTAGTTATAAGATGATTAGATTACCTTCAATGCACTTAAGTATTTTCTTCCTTGTATAAACACTGCTTGTTTACCTTTAGCATCACTCTTATCTTTTCTCTTAAGTAAGGTTAGGTAGCAAGTAAGGTTAGGTAGCAAGTAACATCACTGGACCAATTTGTATATCATATCGAGTTGTGTCGTGAGTTCTCGGAAGTTCCTTTGTTGTGTCATTTCCTCTAGAACTGTTTATGGGTTTTTGCGTACTGCTCCATTCATCTTTGTCACTCTTTTCGTACCTTTTCCCATTAGTCCTTTTTCGAGTTTTCTATAAGCTTGGACTTATCCAACGACCGGCTTTATATGTTCTTGGTCACGGCTTATACCACCCTCCATCTACAATGATTGTACATAACTATCCCATGATGGTATACTTTGTATGGAATAAATTCTCTCTCTAGTCTTCCTTGAAGCTTGGTAGGGAGCTTAGCACTCGTCTTAATATTAGGGTTATCAATTCTTCCTGGTCGGCATAAATACAGGTCTCCTCTTTCTCCTTAACTTAAACTCTTCTAACATTCTTCTCCTCCTTGGGCTTATTCCCATTAGTGTTATCCACAACATCTCCTTAGAGCACCATGGCATATCGATTCGGATACTCAGCAACCATGTATCTAAATCCCAAGCACTGGAAGCACTTTACCTTGCTTGTTTTTTGTCTAGAGGTTTGTCATCTCTCATATGTCCTTGAGGTTAGCCTTTCCTCAGGTTGGTTATGTTAGCTTACTCAACTTTGCTAGCCTGCTTGGTTACCATCAGGTTGGCCATATTTTTCCTCGGCTCGGGATGGTCTCTTCGATTCGGCATTAGTAAGTTGGTATAGAATAGGAGCTCTAAAAAAAGTTAGCCCAGGTTGGCTCAAAACATTTCTCATCTACTTTTCAACTCTCTATGCTACTTTAATGGCCTCTTTTAGTGTGTAGAACCTTCGTACCTACAAAATATTGCGAATTTCATTGAGTCCATAAATGAACCTCGATATTGTGCGAGTGTATGGTTCATTCACGTCTGTTCGGATCATTAGCATCTAGAATTCGCTTACATAATCATTAATAGATTGGCTTCCTTAGAGATATTCTCGCAACTTTGCAAACATGTCCTGTAGGTAGGTTTCAGGTATAAATTTTCCTCTCAACAACCTCTTCATCTCTTCTCATGTTCTTACACCTCATCTTCCATCTCTCGCTTTAGCTGCATTTAGATTTTTCCACCACATAATAGTGTACCCAGAAAATTTAAGTATAGTAAGTTGCACTTTAATGGCATCAGTATACCCATAACAATCAAACACTTTCTTGACTTTTTCTTCCCACTTTAGATATTCATCTACATTTACTTCTAGTAAAGGGTAGGATTTAGACCTTGACATCATTAAGTCTTCGAGAAGCTTAGTGTCTTCGTTCTTATGCATGATAATACTCTTCCTCTTCTTCTTCTTCTTCTCCATATTCTTCTGTATCTACTTCCTCATCATCTTCCTTAATCTCTTCCAACTCTAATCTTCATCTGGCAATTCAGTCTGTGACTCCTCTAGCTCAATGGGGTCAAATTGGTAGATTAGCTTATCTGCCTTGGTGATAACGTCACTCAGGAACATTCTCAGGTGGATTAGGATGGGGTATACCCTGTTGTTGCTGCTTATTAACTTGCATCACAGTAACCAAACTCTTAACAAGATTGGCGAGTTTATGAAGCTTATTATTGACTAACCTAAGAGTGTTACTACCATTTTGACCTCAAACAGCTTGAACACCACTACTTTAGTAACCAATAATACCTTGAACACTTGAATCTAACATTGTGTGATATTTCTTTAACAAAGTAACAATACAATACACAACAACCATTTCTTACTACTCAAACCCCTACTAACCTACAAACTAACAACTTCAACACCCAATATATGTACAAATACCACATAAATGAGCTTGTTTTGTTTTCATGATGAAAAACAGAGTAATAACAAGAATTGCACTTACCAACCCATAAACCTTCACTATACAGCTTAAAGCTTCAAAACTCACTCAACTCGAAGATGCTGCAGTAACTATGGAAGGAACATAACAGTTACTAATAGCAAACACCAACCAAAACTTCATTGCAACTTCACATACTTCTTCTCAGAACCTTACTCTAATACCGATAGAGTTGATGTGTATTTAGGGTCGAGTACATAGAGGAACACCATAATGGGAAGGAATCAAAAGAAAACAAAAAGGGAATTAGCAAATCCAGGCAACTATCAATTGAATATGGCACATCGATTGATCCTACAATTCGCCGGATATGACTCATTGGTCTAAATTATAGGGCCATTCACCGTTACTCCTTGGTAAATAGAATAGATAAGAGATATGAGAGAGTGAGATCACAAAGGTTGCTTAACAGGGATATTGGTAAAATTCAATAATGAGGTATTGTCCTCAGCATACAATAAATGGGGGTTTATATACTCACCCCATTAGGATTACAATACATACATAAAAAGACAAAAAATGGTAATTTACAAATAGAATACATAAAATGTATTAAAAAGGATAAGAGAGATAAAGAATATTTTGTACGAAAAATGTAAAGAATCATTTCAAAATGTTGTATTAGAAGACACGTGTTGCATGGTGGTTGTCAATCCAAAGTATTACACCATTCGAATGAAATGAAGAAAAGAGTCAGTAGTTAGAGTAGACCTAATATGGTTTAGGTTAGAGCTTGGTCATTTAAGGATGTTTAGATCCTTTTTAGGTTAGGTATCTCGTAGTTCGACTTAGGTAGAGGTTAGACTCTGGTTGGCTCGAAAGCTCGACTTGGATTAAAGTGGGATGTTAGTTTTCTTGGAAGCTTGGCTTGGACTGGAGTGGAATGCTGGTTGGCTTGGGAGGTAGGTATGCATACTCAGAATGTCTGTATGATAGCTTGGTAGCTCAGAAATGGTGCTGGTACTAATGAGGGCTCAGCATTTAGATTGGAAATAATGTAAAAGATGGAGATTGGGATAGAAATGTTCGTCTTGAATGGGGTCATGAGCTATTATCCTTCTAAGGAGTTGATTCTTGTCATCTGTCTAGAAAGACTAGGGCAACTAGTGGAGGTAAGAAGCCCTCATTCTCATGTTTCCTATGTAATGGCTTACATAAAGTAGCTGAATGTCCTCACAGGGCTGCACTCAATGCTATGATAAGAAAGGTAGAGAGTGTATGCCAAGATGAGGAGTTGGGGAGTGATGGGGAGGATCAACCTCGAATGGATGCGTTACACATGTTGTTGGTTATTGGAAAGAGTTCATTAGGATGACATAAGCTTAAGATTGACAATGACTTGATGTATGTCTAGTTGAACATCAATGACAAGAGTGCTAGTATAATGGTAGAACCAGTGTTACACATAACTTTATTGATGTACCTAAGGTAGACAAATTGCTGGTGCTTGCTGAAGACACTAGCTAAATTAAAACCATTAATTACAAGGCTTATTATGTCTGAGGAGGTGCAAGAGGAATGAAGGTCAAGGTTAGGGATTAGAGTGGAAATCTCCACTTCATAGCTATCCTATTGGATGACTTCAACAATGTCCTTAGGATAGATTTCTTAAGACAAGCCAGAGTTCCTATGCTTGCAGTAGACTACTTGTTATTTGTGGGTGAAAAGCCTTATTATGTAACAGTTTAGAGGAATAGGGCAAGCAATAATGGTAAGGAAGGAAAAAATATTTAGGCTATGAAGCTATTAGCACTCCAATTGAAGAGAGGGCTTAAACATCAGGAGCTGACTTTCTTGTTTATCCTTATAGAGAAAGAGGAAGTGGGAAAGGCGGAGATATCGGAAGGTAATAGAGAGTATCCTGAAGGAGTATAATTTTGTGATGCCTGATAAGCTCCTAAAGGAGTTACCTCCCAAACGATTAGTAAACCGTGAGATTGAGTTTAATCCTAGTGCCAAACCACCTACTAGAGCTCCTTATAGAATGTCGCCTCTCGAACATACTGAATTGAAGAAGCAATTAGGTGAGTTGTTAAAGTTAAGCTTCATTCGACCCTCAAAAGTATCATACGGGGCTTATGTTCTATTTTAGAAGAAGCAGTATGGGAGTTTGAGATTGTGTATTGACTATTGGGCTCTACACAAGCCAATAGTAAAGAATTATTATTCAATTCCTCTAATTGTTGATTTGTTTGATTAATTGAGTGGGGTTAAGTACTTTACAAAGTTGGATCTTCACTTAGGCTCTCATCAGGTTTACATTATTAAGGGTAATTAGCCTATTATGGCAGTTATGAGTTCTTGGTGATGACCTTTAGTCTCATTAATGCTAGTACAATATTTTGCACCTTAATGAATAATGTATTTTGTGAATATCTCAACAAATTTGTAGTTGTCTATCTAGACAACATTGTTGTGTATATCAAGATATTATAGGATCATGTAGAATACTTATAAATGGTTTTTGAGAAGCTATAAGAGAATCATTTGTATGTGAAGTACGAGAAACGTACCTTTGTCTAGAAGAGCATCAACTTCTTGTGTTATGTTATTGAAGAAGGGTGGATTCGGATGGATATGACTAAGGTAGAAACAATTAGGTAATAGCCAATGCTTAAGAGTGTAACGGAGTTGTGGTCCTTTCTTAGACTCGCAAATTACTATAGAAGATTTGTTGAAGGATATTCCTATCGAGTTGCACTCCTTATAGATCTGTTAAAGAAGGACCAAGCATGGTTATAGGATAAGGGATGTTAGAGTGCCTTCAAAGAGTTAAAGTGTGTGCTGATGAAGGAGCCAATCTTTGTACTTCCTGACATTTCCAAGCCTTTTGAAGTCCAGGCATGGTCAAACAGAGTGTGGGTACTTAGCTTAAGATAAGGAGTTACTTGCAATTATTCACTATCGAAGGACTTAGAAACACTATTTACTAGGATTAAAGTTTCTAGTGAAGATAGACAATTCTGTTGCTAGCCATGTATTGACTCAACTTAAGCTTTCGGCCAAGCAAGTGAGATGGCAAGAGTCCCTTGTAGAGTTTTATATGGAGATTTAGTACTATAGCGGGCAGACTAATTAAGTAGTAGATGCTTTGAGTAGGTGAGCTGATTTAGCTTCCTTAGCGTAGATTGCATACTAGTCGATGAGTCAAATCTCAACTTAATTCAAGAACAAATCAAGTAGCATATAGGTTACGACCTATTGGCTAAGAATCTTAAGCAGTCGGTTAAGGAAGGGAAGACTTGCAAAATTTACGTAAAGGGCGACCTCATTTATACAAAGGGGCATTGGTTGTATGTCTTAAAGGGGGGCAACTTGAGAAAGACGCTCATGAAGGAGTACCTTGATACTTTCTAGGCTAAACATCTTAGATGGCAGAGGATACTAAGCTTGTTGAAGTAGTGCTATTATTGGCTAGATATGAATGAGGATGTGATGAGTTATATGAAGACTTGCTTAACCTACCAACAAGAGAAAGTTGAGAGGTAGAAGACTACAGGGCCTTTGGAGCCACTTCCAATGCCATCTCATCTATGGGAGAGTATCTCCATGGACTTTATCACTTCTCTATAAAAAATGGGGGAGCACTCATCTCCAAGTATGCCACCTTCATTCCTATCACGAAGGGTTTTAGTGTGGAAGAGACATCCTAACTTTTCTTTAGGCATGTCGTGAAGTTTTAGGGAGCCCATAGAATATTGTGAGTTATAGGGATGCTAGGTTTACAAGGAAGTGTTGGATAGAGTTGTTTTACCTTTTGTGATAAGGGTAACCATGGATGAACACGCAATGTCTAATATCATGTAAACCAAGGGTGGGTTCAAACCGTAAGATGGTTCGAAAGAGAAATGGTAGTCGAAGGTTGCACAAGGGTTTTTGTTCACTGACGATGGATATAATGCACTAATGCCTCACATGAGCTTAGGTCACACTTGATATTATGCATAAGTGTGGTCGGAGGGTACTTGCCACTAATTCATGATGATGGATTAGATAGGAGTAAATGAGAGTAAGCAGAAGAATACTTAGCTCATGAAAGAAAGAAGTGTCTGAAATTCAATATCACTAATTGTTTTGGCTATTACAATTTACCAGTATTTATATGACTTAACTAGGGTAAGTCTTAGGTTAGTGTAAATTACAAAAAGATTACTACTAGAAAAAGGAAAAGGAATAATTTACAAAGGTAGAGTTATTATCAAATAAAAAGAATATTTGGTTACAAAAAGGATAGTATGGATGTCAAAAGAATATGGCACATGTTAGCTATCCATTTTATGGTCATAATAATGCTGTTTGCTGAGCATAATAGGTTATGTGTAGGTTAGGTTGGGATCAGAAGCTCGGATATTCTAGATTAAGGAAGGGCTAGTTTAAGAGGTAGTCTAATGTTAGGTTGGCATTGGTAGGTCAGCTTAGCCCCAGTACTGTATCAAGTCTGCAGTATGCGAGTATAGTACTTGACCTTAGACAAATATATTGTAGAGGGGTAGGCTCGACAATAGGTCGGTTGCCTCATCAATCTCTTGGATGACGTAGAGAGTAGAGTAATTTGGTAGGTTGGACTGAAGAATGCATTGCTCTTCAGAGTTTACCACCATTCAGATAGCTCCACAAACCATATTACTGAGCCCTCGAGCTTGAGAGTGCGTGATTGGTATGTAATCCCTATCATTCCTTCTGGGTTGTTTGAGATTTAGGAGCAAATCTAGCTTAGCTCTATGTTACTTGTCTTTAGGAGTATATGGGTAGAGGTTAGCAATGTTAAAGGAGTCTAAAACTTTGTATTCTTCAAGTAGTTCAATCCTGTAGGCATAAAGATTGATCTTTTCGAGCACCTTGAAAGGTTCGTTGGCCTTAGGAGATAACTTGCTCTTCTTTAAACTAGGGAATCATTCCTTACTAAGGTAGATCCAAACTAGATCACCTGGCTAAAATTCCCTATTCTTCCGTCTTTGGCCTTGTTTTTCGAGCTTGATAACAGCTCGACTTAGATGTTCTATGACCTTCTAGTACATTCTCCTGATGGCCTTGACTCTTCTTATAGCTGGTTGATCATCACTAGGCTTGGAAGGGGCATTTGGTCTAATGGGAGCTCAAGGTTGAACCCATAGGTAACCTCAAATGGTGACATGTTTGTGACATGTTTGTGACATTATAGGCGGTTCTATTATAGACGAACTTAATTATACGCAAGTATAGTCCCAATCAGCTATGTTCCAACCAACATCAACTTGAGTGAAGTTCCCATTGTCCTATTGATAATCTTGGTTTATCTATCCATTTTTAGATGACAAGATGTCCTGTACAATAGTTTGGTTCCCATTCATCTCCATAATGTCCTTTAGAAGTAGCTTATGAACTTTGTGTCTTGGCCTAAAACAATGGTCCTAGGTACTCCATGAAATTTAACGACCTCTTGTAAGAAAAGAAAAGAGATAGCCAAAGCATTGTTAATCTTAGAAATAGGCATAAAGTGTGCCATCTTGTTGAACCGGTCTACAACCACCATGATAGAGTCCTTTCCTTGGGACGTCTATGGCAACCTTAATATAAAGTCCATACATAGCTCAGATCATAGTTTGGTTGAGATCGACAAAGGTAAATAATGTCTTTGCTTGGCTTAGTTCTTTGCCTTTCTATAGTAGCACACCTTTTCAATATATCTTAAACATCCCTCATCATCTTTAGCCAAAAGAATCTTAAGGATAATACCTTATAAGTTCAGTACTTGCTAAGATGTCTAGATAACCCTCCATCATGCGTTTTACGCACTAATAACTCTCTCATAGAACCTGTTAGGATACACAATCTCCTCTTCTTAAACAAGTATCCATCTTCCCTGTAATAGCCATCAAGTGTTTAACCTTCTTTGCATCTAGCATAGATCAAACCAAAATGTAATTCCACAGCATATAAATCCTTCATCATCGAAAACCCTAGTAATTGGGTCTATAGTTTGGTTAAGAGGGAATATTATCTTGATAGGGTATCGATTACTACATTGTCCTTGTCATTCTTATACTTCATAACATAAACAAATCCCTCCATAAACTCAACCCACTTAGATTGTTTTTGAGACAGCTTAAGCTGACTCTTTAGATATCTCAAAGATTCATGGTTAGTATAGATCGCAAATTCCTTGGATAGTAAATAATGTTGCAATACAGTCAAGGCTTGGATCAAGGAGTAAAACTCCTTATCATAAACAAAATAATTGAGTGTAGTTCCTCTAAGCTTCTTGCTGAAGTAGGAAATAATAGGTCGGCCCTCCTACATCAATATAGTACCTATGCTTAGTTTGGATGTATCATACTCTACTTTAAGCACTTTGTCAAAGCTCGATAGAGCTAAGATAGGGGCGGTAGTTAGCTTTTCCTTTACCTCTTCAAGATTCCTTTACTCCTTCTCTCCCTACTTAAATTCAACATTTTTCTTTGACAATTCGGTGAGTGGGGCTACAATTGTACTAAAATTTCTTATAAATCGATGATAGAAGGATGCTAAGCTATGGAAGCTTTGCATGTTGGCTAAATAGGTTAGTACAAGCCATGTAGTAATCACCTGTATCTTCTTGTTATCAACTTGGATGTTACCTCCACTCACAACAAACCCTAGAAAGACTGCCTTAGGGTGGTAGAAGTCGCATTTCTTTAGATTGACGTAAAGCATCTCAACTTGAAGTTTCAAGAAAACTACTTAGAGATGTTCTCGATGAGTCTCTAGATCAGGACTATAGATTAGAATGTCATTGAAATATACCACTAAAAATTTCCCTATTAGTTCTTGGTGCATATGGTTCATCAGTCTCACGACCGCGTTCGGTGCATTTGATAATCTCAATGGCATCACAAGCCATTCATACAATTTATGGCGTATCTTGAATACGGTCTTCCATTCATCTCCCTCTCTCTTTCGAATCTGATGGTATCCAAATTTGAGATCAATCTTGGAAAATATTCTCACTTTATTCAATTCATCAAGCCTTAGTATAAGGTACCTATACTTGATGGTAATGAGATTGATTGCTCGGCTATCTATGCACAACCTTCATGTTCCATCTTTCTTTGGTATTAATAGAGTTAGTATGGTACATGGGCTTAGGGACTTTCATACATACTCTCTCTTCAACAACTCATCTACCTGGTTCTACAGTTCAGCAACCTATTCAGAGTTCAGCTTATAGGTAGGCTTATTTGGCAGTGCAACTCTTAACTATAAGTCAATTGCATATTCAATACCTTAGAGGGGAGGTAGACCTTCTAATAGCTCATTAGGGAATAGGTTAGCAAACTCATCTAATAATAAGGTTTTCACCTCAGCAGGTAGCAATTTCTCATCTGCTCCTTTCATCTTAAGTAACTTCCTAACTAACAGATAGGTTGGCTCCTCATGCTCAAACTATCTCTTTAGCTCGTCTCGGGTCATTACTAAAGCCTCCTTCTTCGAAACTTTGCTTAATTGAGTTTGCATGTTTTTTACTTGATTTGCAATCATAGGGCTCAACTTTACTTTCCTTACCCTTTTACTCTAAAGAACAGGTGTTCTTCCTTTCATCGTATATCACACTTCGATCAAACATTCATGGTTGTCTAAGTAAAATATGAGATACGTTCATGGGCGGCACATCGTAAAGCACCTCATCTTGATAGTTCCTAATGTTGATAACAATAATCACTTGCTTATTTACTTGTATGGCTCCCTTATCACTGAGCTAATGCAGTTTGTAGGGCTTGGGGTAGGGTTTGGTCAGCAACTTTAATTGTTGGACCATGAAAGTAGATGCTTACTTCTCCTCTGCTTGGGTAGTTTGAATAGGTTGGACCTTAGCAACTTTGCTTGGTTCCGATCATACAGGTATGCTTGGAATAGGTTGGCTAATGGTAGGTTGATTGATAAGAGCTTGGGATTTTCCTGTTTGGCGTCTTTCGATTCTCTAGGCAACTCGGATAGCTTCATTAAGTGATCTAATGTCCATGGTCTCCAAAATATCTCTACTCTCGTACTTCAACTTACTAATGAATTAAGACATAGTTTGATCTTCATGCTCAGCAACTTCACATCAGATCATCAACATCTAGAATTCCTTTACATACGTTTCTACACTTAATCCTCTTTGTCTCAACTCCAGTAACTTCTTGAATGCATCCTACAAACAGTAACTTAGAACAAATCTTTTCCTCATGACTTTCTTCATTTCATTCCAATTCTTAACTTTTCATTCTTTGTCTCCTTCAGGTAGCTTGCAGATTCTTCCACCATAGGACGGCATAACTAATAAACTCTAGCACAGCAAGTCTTACCTTAGAATTTTCAAGCACTTCATGGCATTCAAATTGCTTCTCAATCTTATCTACCCAGTCCAGATTGTTGTTTGCATCGTCATTCCTAGAAAAACTAAGGATATGCATCCTTAACCCTTCCACTCTAAGAACTTGTACATTCCTCTCTTCGGGTTCATTGTATTCTTCCACTTCATCACCTACTTCCTCATCCTCTTGTTTGATCTCATCTAAGACTAGTTTGCATCCAATAACTTTGTTTACTTCTTTAGCTTATTATGGTCGAACCGGGGCATTGACTTAGACGTATTGGCCATTGCCTCTCTTGGGTTGTTCATTGGCTTATCCTTTATAAGGATCATTTTTTACTTGCCTATTTTCATTTATGGCAGTTACCAAACTAACTACTAGGTCAGTAAGTTGATCCAATTAGTCATCTACACATTGGGGTATAGAACTTCTTGTTGGCCTTAGCCATTTTAAGCACTACTCTCTTGATTACAAATGGCTCCTTGAACACTAGAATTAGACATTGTTAACTATTATAATAGTTTAACAGCTAAGATAACTTAAAATTTTCCTTCCACAAACTACAACAAAGTAGTACCCAACATACTAACAATTGTTGCAGCTAACACTTGAACAATCAATTGAACAATAACTTTGTTTTGCGAATAGGAAACATGGGAAAATAGAGTAATAAATTTCTTTAGCACCACATAACTTCCAAACTCTCACAACATTATAGGAACTAACCCCCTGGACCAATCATACATAACCGAGCTAGAGGTCTATAGGGATTCACTTAGAGAATACTAATTTGAAGCCCCATCTAAGTCGAAAATTCTTATCTTGATCTCTATGATTCCTTCTTCTACTGACTTGATTACTGAGTAGTCACCTACTCCAGACTAACCGAACAGTTGTACAATGATAAAATATCTGAGTAGACAGCTAAGACCATTCGAGCCGAGCTCTTAAGCCAACCAAACTAATCATAGACATCTAACCCCAGCCCAAGTTGATTACTCTATAACAAATGTCTAATTGAAGTTCTAACTTCCTCTAGATCAAGTCGAACCCTAACTGCAAACTCTCTTTTCTTTTTTTGTCCACTTTGTACCATATTCTTGACGTCTACCATTGAGCAACATTTGCCTTTTGGCATGGCATTTATAATGGTTCTTTACTTTCCGTATTGAATATTCTTTATCCTTTTTACCCTTTTTAGTTTGTATTATATGATCTAATTGTAAAAATGTCCTTTTTTTTCATACATATGAAGTAACCCTAGCGGATGGGTATATAAGCATTCACTTAATTGTATGTTGATATCAACTTCATTAACAAAATTTAAAAAAGTTTTTGTTTGAGCAATCTTAGTATTCTCATTACCCTTTTATAGGTATTCAATTTTTGCTCCCTTTACTTTGTTTTATTTCATTTTAATAGGAGAAAGGGTCTTGAATTAGAGAAAAAAAAAGGTATATAAAAAAAAAGAAATTTTTTTAAGAAAATCCAAAAAAAGAGAAATTTATAAAAAAAATAAGGAGCCTAGAAAAATGCAAAAAATATAAAATTTAGAAATATCCAAAAATTAAGAAATAAAAAAATAAGAAAAAACCTAAATAATAATAATAATAATAATAATAATAATAATAATAATAATAATAATAATAATAATAATAATAATAATAAATCAATGTAAAGTTTTTTAGATGAGTGCTAGGATTCTTATTTTATTTATTTACCTTTTAGTTAGTTATTTTTATTTAAGTAAATAAATTTATTTTATAAAAGGGGGGTAAGTGTGGTCAAACTAGGTTTTAATAACAACTGATCCATTTGATTTGGACCAAGCAAGGCCCAAGGGTATATTTGTAAGAGGGGGGCGTGCTTTATTTCAAATGTGTGTGCAATGCACGCGTGTGTGGAGCCACGTAGTACGTACCTTGCATGTGACCAGCACCTCCCTTTCTTCTCCAGATTTTGAGTTCTTAGTTTCGTTTCTCCAGTTTTTTCTTCCCTACGTATTCTATTCAAGGCCATTTTTGACTAATTTTATTATATGATTCATTGAATTAATAGTGAAATCATATAATATGCATGGTTTACTTTTGAATCCACCCCAAAACCCGTCCTAGTTCAGTCAAGATATGGTATTAAAATGGCTCCAAAAATGAAAAAAAAAAATCCGAAATCTCTACTCATGGCCAATTTTCTTCATTAATGACCTTTCTAAGCTTGTTCAAGCTATGCTTAGTATAAATACAATACAAGCTTAGAAACGCTCTAGGTAAGAAAATAAAAAATTTCTCTCTCTAACATGATCCCTTTCTCTCTCTAGGATTGCCTCCTACATGGTGATTTTCGATGAAAACTACCACTACTATTGGAATCCTCACACCTAAAAACCTCAAATAAGACACTTCGATTCGACTTTTTGAGCTGATGAGCTAACCGAGCGACTAAGCCAACTAGGAGCCGACCCGAGCCCGACCTGGTATGCAATTTTTTTATTAAGTGATTAATTATATATTTCTTTTTATTTATTTATCCTTTTATTCATGTACTTGTGAAAAAAAAGAAAGAAAAAAAAGAAGAGAAGAAAAACAAGAAAAAGAAAAAAGAAAAGAAAAAAGGGAGTCTTTTATTTACTTATTTAGTTTAATAGAAATAGATAAATAAGAAATAAATAAACAAGATAATAAAAATAAGTAAATAAGTTAGTAAATAAAAATCGTTTTGACATTTAGAAAAATCTAGTTTTTCAAAAATAAAAATTAATGGACCTTTCTTAAATAAGGACTATTTTAGAGTTTTAAAAAATAAAACATTGATAAGGACTGTTTAGGAGAATTTCCTTAAATAAATCAAATAAGGTAAAAACATAAACTCGATCTTTTTTGGAACTAAAATGAATCAACCTACTAAAGTTTTATAAAAAAGAACTGTATATGTTTGATCCCCGAATAGTGTGTACGTGGGCATCTACGAGACGACGGTAAAAAATATATAAAAACCAAATGTTCCTTTTTTAGTATTGATCGATTTAAATAAGACCTAATTTACAAAAATCGGGAGGAAAAAAACCAGGCTCGATAGCTGGCCGACTCCATTGGAGACTTGTCAAGAGAGTTAACCATTTAATTTTCTAAAATTAAAATTAATTTCTAAGAAAAACCTTAGTGCAATTTATTTACTTATTTGTTTTTCGTTATTTACTATTTAGGGGTGGAGGGGATTAATTTTATGTACCATGAATGCATGATGGATATGGTCGAACCCAGGCCGTCTTAGGATCTTAGGATGGGAAACCATTGTGTAAGTTCTGACCATAGTGGGACAATTACCATTCGTGGCCGATTAGGCTACCCCACTTAAACTTTGATGTGACTAAGGAACCGTTTTTTAGAAACGTATAAGGTTATAGAGTTTAAAGGCCTTTATAACCCACTCTTTTTGCATACATTCTTCAGGGTTTAGTGAATAGCTAATAAGGCAACATTATTCTTTCGTCGCATTTCTCTTAGAATTTACTCTTAGCTTCTATTTATCTGTTATTAACTTCATGCATGTACTATTATCATATCAATGAGGGGTCATTTGTTGCATCAAAGATGTAGAGTAGATGCAATTAGACCTAAGCTGTCTTAGGACCCTAGGAGGAGAGCCATTGTGTAGGCTTTAGATGCTATGGTGTAACAAATGCTTGAGGTTGATTAGGCCATTGCACTTAAGCTCGATGTGACTAATGAGAGTATTCTTTAATAAGTGAGATTATAAAACTTAAGGATCTTTTTAGAGTTGCACTCATGAACCTTTTCCCCCCAAATCAGCCAATTAACATGATGTAGCAAAACTAAAAAAAAAGAAAAAATTTGCAAAGCTTCCCAATATTTTCCCTATAAAATGTTTTCTTCCTATAAATATCGATGTAATCCCTATGTAAATAAGATAGTTCTGATGTAATTTTCTTTTCATTATTTTTGTAGAAAATAGTTAGGTTCTCTCTTACATAAGCTTTTTTCAAAGACGTTCATATTTACGAGCCTCTAGAGCCCAAGATGATACTTAAAAGATGGTTTCAATTTTTCGATCCAGACCAATAAAAACTCATTGAAGATAAGATTAAGCTCATCCTCTCATTGCTCAAAGTCCAGACCAATATCATCATGGTATGAGCTTTGGTATACTTTTGGGACCCTCAAAGTTAGTCTTTTCGCTTTATCCCATGTTGACTGAGCCTAACCGTTGAAGATTACTCTTATCTGTTAGGAGTCCCCTTTGTTAGAAATGAAAAATGCCCCAGATATCTCGGTTAGCCTACAAAGATTTTAAAAAGCTCTTAGGCTTTCATGAATTTGAAATATGCAGAATATAAGTAGATCCCCATAAGAGAATCATTAAGGTGGATGATATTTTTACTTGGTTCGCGATCCCATTTGACTATTACTAGAAACTTTTTTGTGGTAGCTTTAAAGATTGGTAGTAATATATGATCAATGCCTATATCTTGGCAACATTTGGAACCATTTTGTTTCCTAATGGGATATTTCATCTACATCATAGGATTGAAAGACAGTGACCCAATTTTTAGAAGGAAAATCTTATGTCCCAACACTACTAGCAGAAGAGAAGAATTGAGAATTAAAGACTAATATGGGCCTACTTATGGTTTGGTTTATTAGCCATACTTAAAGCCATACACTTGATTTCCTTCATAGACAAAGTGTCCAGAAGATGAATCCTATTGATGTGTTTGTTATTGTCATTAAACTCCCTAAAAGTATTGTTACCTATCACTAGGTCAGAGCTTTTTAGAAGTTCCATACTGAAGATATCTCCTAGGTTACTAGATGGATCAAGGTTGCTAAGTTGAAGAAAAGAAATGAAATTGAAGAGGAGCCAAATCATCATAAGAAAAAGAGGATCTAAACTTTAAGGATTATTTGTAATGAATTTTTGAATACTGTAAGGGAAATTTCAAAGATGCAATAAAAATCTTTTTCTTTCCACATCGCAGTTAGTTTACTAGCTCCCTTGTCTACATCTGCACATCCTCATATAGAATTTTACCTATAAATATTTATTAATTTCTGTTTAAATAATATCATGAGAGTCGTGTCCTTAAGTTTCTAAGTCCTTTTCTTTGTACCTTTTACTCTAACTCTTTCCAATCTCTTCTCCAATATATCCTTAGGGTCTTTTTTCTTGTAAGTTTGTAAAATATTTAGGCTCTTGATCCCTTAGGATTGTTTTTTTTTTTTTTTTTACTCCTTTTTAAAAACTTGTAAATAAGTCTTATCTTTATATTTCATTTTTCTTTTTCTTTTTCTTAAAAAAGAGAAATTTCTTTCAAAAAAATAAAAAATAAAAAATAAAAAATAAAAAAAAAGAGAAAAGAAAAGAAAAGTTGGTAACTGGTAAATAATTCTTCCAATCAGGTTCACATGGCTGATAACAAAAGATGATGCATCAGATGGCCTAACAATGGCAGATCTTGTTCTCGATAATCACCACACTCCAAATATCTCAAGATTCAAACCTCGAACGGAGACTCTCGAATTTGGAAAAAAAAGTAGCCACACTACAAAAGAGTATTATAGATTTAGAAATGGCAATAGGCCCCATACTTAGAAGATTTCAACACCTAACGTTTAATACTAATCAAATGTCAGCAAGCCTAAATAATGAAGGAGGCCCAAGAAGAAAAGAACTAAGGATGAGTGAGAAAAAACAAGCCCTAGGGACTTAGAAGAGACAATTCACTCGACTGAAGATCTCAATTACCTAAATCTTTCATCATCTAAAAGCAGCAAGGATAATAGCTTGTGAAGCCCCTAATTCGAATTACAAACTACGTAGCTTTGACCTAGAAGCATGATGCGACTATCATATGGTTAGAAGGGGTACCCCATTGAAAAACGTTGGAGATTGAAGAACAAGATTCAAGACTTGATTGATGTAAAATTCATTTGGTTAGAGCTATACTAAGTCAGTCTTTCTTCAAGTCATGGGGGTAGTTCAACTAAGTCACCTAAAGCTCCATTTCCTTTGAGAATCCTAATGCCTTCTGATAAGATCATGAGTTTTTTTAAGTAGTTGGACATTTGTTAAGATAAGGGCAAAGAAAAATCAAGTTGTCCATAACAGCTAGAATAATATAATTGCCTTTTCAATTGAATGATTGTAGTGTTATTAGCATTGGGGCAAATAAATTCCTCCTTAAGAAATCGGTAACTCACTTTTAAAAGGTTTAAAATAAAAAGAGGCAAATTATTTTCCACACACTAACTTGAAAAAATTTGAGAGTTGAGTAACATAATGGTGAGGATACTTTGGAGTTATTCCTTAAAGGAGGTCTACTTTGAATGTGATATATAGATTAAAATGAAGCTAGTCATTCATATTCAAATTCCAAACACAATCATCTCTTATTCTCCTTGTTGGACCCATTTGAAGAATTTTCAAATTTAAACCTTGTCGAGATCTACCCCATAATTGGGTAATTCGAAGGTAAGGGTTATTGATGAGGAGAGAAGGATAAAATTGGTTTATGCTTCCTTCAGCAACATTAAATTCAAAAGCAATTTTATTTTTTGGTAAGTTATTTTTCTTTTGAAATGAAGAAGAACTATATCCTTTTTAAATACCTCAAGCTTATATTTACCTCACCTAAACTCATATAATAGAAATCCATAGATTTAGGGCCTTGAATTACTTAAAAGGAAAAAACTTGGTAATGAAGACAAACATTCTTGGGGCTAAAAGAAAAGAAAGAACATCAAGAGAATAGTGAGGTAAAGTAATAATAACAAAAAAGAAAAGAAAAGAAAAGGATGAAGAAAAGTGGTTGGAAAATTGGGCCCAAGTATAAGTCAAAAGCCCTAAGAGATATATCATATTCCAGTAGGGGCAACCAAATCGAATCAAAAGTCAAAGCCCAAATAGCCCTAAAGACTCAAGGCTCTGAATCATAGTCTAAGCTCAATAACCTAAAATCTCTATATCGATTTTGAAGCCTCTCTTATACCACTCTTACACAATAAAAGCTCCTCCAATCTTAAAAGGTAATTTATCTTTAATAAAAATTTGTTTTTGAAACTAAGGCAAGTATACTTTTGATTTTTCTTAAGGTTCTCGATTTGTATACCCAGGATTAATAAAATATTCCTTTCAAAATAGGCTTCTTCATTAGTCCCTTTTGAAACCCTTGGACCAAAAAACTAAATTCATAATATTAAATAAAAAAAAGCCTAATGAATTGATCAAGGTATATCACATGCAAAATGGAGTATAAATTTAGGATTGTAGTCAAGAACATAATCTGGACTGAGAGAGGGAGGAAGGGGGGTGGGTGAGGGGAGAGAAAGAGAGAGAGAGAGAAAGAAAATCTTTATTCTAAGTCCATGTTAGCCCAAATGGCCAAGTTTTTCAATCCATTTCAAAAAGCTGACCACAATAGTTTGGGTCATTCTCATTCTTCCCAATGAAGGAAATTGTCCCCAATATCTTTTTTTACGTAAATGGTTTTTTCCAAAGGGTTCATTTGTAAATATTTTCCTCAAATCATGTAGTGTTTTGAACAAGTCTAATCTTAGCCAGCTTTTAAAAGGGCCATCTCGCCTTCCATCCATGCAACTCTCTTCTATTATCAAGTTTATAGGGCACTTCTCTTTATCAGTTCCTTTTGGCAAGCCCATATGGCACTTCATTAAGTCCAACTTAAGGTTGTTACTCCTTGAGATATGCTTCAGCCTAGGTTAGTAAGTGTAGAAAGGCACGACCTGGTTTTCAAGATTGATCTTAGCTTAAGGTTATTAGTCTCCGAGAGACACTCTGGCCTAGGTTAGTGAGCCTAGAGAGGCATAACTAGGTTTGCCAAATGGATCCTAACTCAGGGTTGCTAATTCTCGAGAGACATTTTTGCTTAGGTTAGTGAGCCTAAAGAGGTACAACCAAATTCTTTAAATCAATTCCAGTATAGGGTAGCTTATCCCCTAAAGATACTTTCGCCTAGGTTAGTGAACCTAGAGAGGTATGACCAGGTTTCATTTCTTCACTAAATCCCCAATAGATTGAGTCCAAGATTATAAAGTCGTCCTTGGGGCAAAAAGAGTGTCTGTTTATCTTTATGATAAAGTTTTGTTCAAATTTCACCGTAAAAAATGGTAGTTGTAGATATCTAATTTTTGTCCTTTTACTTTATTTCATTTCATTTCAATAAGATAAGGGGTCTTAAATTAGAAAAAAAAAAGAAAAAAAATTTAAGAAAATCCAAAAGAATAAGAAATTTAGAAAAAAATAAGAAGCTTAGAAAAATACAAAAAATAGAAAATTTAGAAAAAAGAAAAAAAAAAGAAATACAAGAAAAAAAATAAAAAACCCAAATAATAATAATAAAAAATATAATAATAATATTTGAAATTCAATGAAATTCTTGTGAAATAAAAAAATCAAAGTAAAGTTTTTTAGAGCAATGCTAGGATTCTTATTCTATTTATTTATTTTTTAATTAGTTATTTTTATTTAAGTAAATAAATTTATAAATAAAAAGGGGGGTAGGGGGGACATGGGGGTGGGAAGTGGGTCGGACCAAGTTTTAATAAAACCTGGTCCATTTGATTTGGACTAAGTGGGTCCTAAAGCCCTGCGTGCATTTACAAGAGGGGGTACGCATTTTTATTTCAAATGCGCGCACGCATAAGGGCGTGTGGTATGTGACCAGCACCCCCATTCTCCTCTAGATTTTGAGTTCTCAGTTTCATTTCTCTAATTTTTTCTTTCTCGTGTACTCTATTCAAGGCCATTTTTAACTAATTTTATTACACGATTTCACTAAATAAATGGTGAAATTGTGTAATATGTACAACCTACTTTTGAATTTACCCCAAAGCTTATCTAAGTTTAGTCAAGATTTGGTATTAAAATGGCTCCAAAAATGAAAAAAAAAACTAGAAATTCGACATCTCCATTCAAGGCCGATTTTCTCCATTAATGACCTTTCTAAACTCGTTCAAGCTACATTTAGTATAAATAAGGGTTGGAAAACATATAAGGACATCTTTAGATAAGAAAATCAAAGCTTTTTCTCTCTAGCCTGGTCTCTTTCTCTCTCTAGGATAGCTACCTCTACCATGATTTCCGATGAATACCACCACCACCATCGGAATCCTCACACCCAAAAACCTTAAGTAAGATACTCCGATTCAACTTTTCAAGCCATTCCAAGCCGTACGAGTTGACGAGCCGACTGGAGTTGACTTGAGTTGACCCCCAAGCTGATCTAGAGCCGACCCGAGCTCGACCTGGTTTGCAATTTTTTTTAATTAGTTAATTAATTATTTTTTATTTCATTTTTTTATTTATCCTTTTATTCATGTACTTGTAAAAATAATTAAAAAAAGAAAGAAGGAAGAGAAGAAAAACAAGAAAAGGAAAAAAGGAAAATAAAAAGGGAGTCTTTTATTTACTTATTTGGTTTAATAGAAATCGATAAATAAGAAATAAATAAACAAGGAAATAAAAATAAGTAAATAAGTTAGTAAATAAAAATCGTTTTGACACTTAAAAAAATTGGGTTCTTCAAAAATAAAAAATAAATGGACCTTTCTTAAATTAGGACTATTCTAGAATTTCTAAAAATAAAACACTGATTAGAACTGTTTAGGAGAATTTCGTTAAGTAAATCAAACCGGCTAAAAATGTAAACTCGACCTTTTTCAAAACTAAAATTAATCAACCTACTAAAGTTTTATCAATAAGAACTATGTACGTCTAATCTCGAATGGTAGGTACGTAGGTACCTACGGGGCGAAGGTAAAAAATATATAAAAACCTAATTTTCTTTTTTTAGTTTAGTTTATTTAAATTATCTAATTTAGGTAAATAATTGAGTTCTTTTTTATTAAAAGGTGATTTTTAAGGATAAGGTTAAACTTGAAAAGTTAATGGTATCCGTAAGGGTTTATAGATCATAACCCCCAGATTCAGATCTCTTGTTATAAAACTGTTTTACAAAATTGGTCTTACTGAAAGACTAGAAGCTAAGTTATAACTATCCAGCCAATTGGTTATAACTTATCTCTTTTTCTTAACTTCGATCAGGTTGCCACCTGATAAAGTGTTTTCAAAATATAAAAGAACCGGGTTTCTTTGAACTCTAGTCGAGGGTTAGTATTAAACAGGTAAAGTTTAGTACCGATTGGTTTAAAGAAGACTTAATTTACAAAACCTGGGAGGGAAAAAACTAGGCTCGACACCTTTTAACTCTTATTTATTATCTTTAGCAAGGAGTAGTGGTGGGTAACCTTTTAGTTTGGACTTGTGAGTCATATCTATCAAATTGCAAGCCGAATAAGATCAATTGGTGTGTCATATTCAGTTGGTAGCCGCTTGGACTTTAGTAGCTTTTCTTTGTTTCCTTTTGTTTTGATTCATTATGGTGTCTCTTTGTATATCTAACCTTGGAGACACATGACGATAATAAAAGAACTTCTCAAATATACGTAGTAATAAATTACTTAGAGTACAAAGTAACAGAAACTTACTTGAATGTAGCTAAGATTTGATACTAAGATAATATGGGTTATGGAGGATGAATATGTGACATCTAATATCACATGAACCAAGGGTGGGTTTGAACTACGAGATGGCTCGAAGAATAAATAGCAGTTGAAGGTTAGGTAGGGGTTCTCATGCATTGACTATGAATAGGACACACCAACGCTTTACATGAGCTTAGGTCATATTTGATATTACGCATAAGTGTAGTCGGAGGGCATTTACCACCAATATATGCTCATGATAGTTCAGATAAGAGTAAATGAGAGCAAGCAGAAGAATACTTAGCTCATGAACAGAAGAAGTGTTTGAAATTCAATATCACTAATTGTTTTTACTATTACAATTTACAAGTATTTATATGATCCAATTAGGGTAAGTCTTAAGTTAATATAAATTACAAAAGGATTCTTAATGGAAAAAGAAAAAGAAATAATTTACAAAGGTAGAGTTATTATCAAACAAAAAGAATATTTGGTTATAAAAAAGATAGTATGGATGTTAGAAGAATAGGGCGCGTGTCAATTATTCATTTTGTGGTCCCAATGATGCTATTTGCTGAACATAGTAGGTTATGGTAGGTTAGGTTGAGGTTGCTAGCTTAGATGTTCTAGATTAAGGAAAGGCTGGTTCAGGAGGTGGTCTATTGTTAAGTCGGCCTTAGTTGGTTGGCTTAAGATTGGGGTTAACTCAGCTCCGATAATGTGTCAGGTTAGCAATATGCAAGCTCAATGCTCGACCTTGGAGAAATGTACTGTAGAGGGGTTAGCTGGCAATAGGTCGGTTACCTTGGCAGTTTCTTGAATGACATAAAGGGTAGAGTAACTCAATAGGTTGGACTAAAAAATGCATTGCTCTTTAGAGTTTAACTCTCCTCAAACAGCTTGGCAAACCATATGAATGAACCCTTGAGCTCGAGAGTGCTTGATTGGTTCGTGATCCCTATCATCCTAGGTTTTGAGCTGAGCATGACTTCCAATTACCATTTGCAAAGTGATGGGTAGATAAAGAGATTTAACAGTTTGTTGGAGAAATACCTTCTACACTTTGTCAAAGCTAATAAAAAAAATTGGGTTGACTTGCTGGATATCGCCCAATTTTATTTTAACATCTAGTGGAGCTCTTCCTCCAACAAGAGCCTTATAGAAATAATTACGGATTAGTAACCATTGTTACCCAACATAGTGATTGCACCATACATTGAGAGATGCTTAAGAACTTATCAGTTTACTAGAGATTGGAAGAAGAGTTTAGAAATAGTGAAGGTGTATCTTAAGAAGGCTTCCAAGAGGATCACGAAATGGGTAAATTAGAATTGTTAACCCCAAGAGTATAATGTTGGAGATCGGGTTCTCATAAAACTTCTTTCAGAACAAGTCAAATCATTATAGAATAAGGACCGAAGATTTGATCTAAAGGTATATTGGTCTAGTTCCTATCATTTTGAAGATTAGAAGAGTAGCCTATAAGGTTAAGCCTCTTATGTAGTTGAAGGTCTATTCAATTTTTCATGTCAATGTCTTGAAGCCATATTATCTAAACATGGAAGACCTATTTAATAATGGGTCCATATGGTCATACGTTAAGATTAAGTTTGACTTGAGTTAAGCTGTGGAAGACATCCTTGTAGAGAGAAGAGTTAAAGATCATGCTACTAGAGGAAAACATACAGAGTATTTAATCAAATGAAGAGATTGATGAGAAGAAGATACTAGCTAGGAGACTGAAGAAGACCTGAAGCCCTTATTCGAGAGAAAGTCATCCTTGTCAGATAGAAGATCTCTGCCACTAAATCCAAACTTCAGTATATATTGCCGAGGACGTTAATAGAATTAAGTAAGGGAGGATGCTAGGGTCTTATTTTTATAACATACTTATACAAGTAGGGGCCTATTCTTATGTACATATTGTAGTATAGAGGGAGATTTTTTTCTTTTTCATTTTAGTTAGGGCTTTTCTATTATTAAAAATTTTCACTTTTAAAAAGTGATACCATTTTACTAGTTTTAATATTTCCTTTTCCTAAGCTTAAAAATGCCCGTAAAGCTCTTTATGGGGGTATGAGTATTCGTTTGTATTGAATCTCTTACTTACCATATTAGTTGATCACGATTGATGGATTTTGTTATATATACATTATCTCTATGCACATACGTTGTAACCTTTTAATACAATCATAATTAATAAAAGTGTGCTATTTATTTTACACTTTGTGCCTGTATTCTGTATATTTATTGTTAGCTTTCTATTTTGTTCATGTTGTTTACAGATTTAGGCTTTATTGGCTAGCGTTGTGTGTGATTTAAGCATGCCTATTACTGTAGAGGAAGGATAGTAAGTACCGTACGATCCATTTGTATGTTGGAAAAAATCCTAGACCATGATACCAAACATCCCTCTCCCTTTATAATTTGCACTTGTGAATAGGTACTTAATTTAAGGGGGGTGTTCCATAAAGAACCGGTTCTCTATTTTATTTTTATTTTTTTGACACAATTGGCCATGCAATTGTTTTACTTTTTTTGACACATTTTTTATGCATTTTTTTTTTAGAAAAAAATAGTTAGAACTCGTAAAATAATTAAAATAAATGAAGAACCTTTACTTAAGGTACCTTCTTATAAAGTGAATGGGTATCTAGGTGAAGAGGTGTTTAGAATAATAATGTAATATTTTAAACACCTTTTTTAAGAACCCCTTTATAGGTATTTAAAAGAGGTGCATAGAGTTCTATTTTAGCATTTTAAACACTTTTCTTTATTAAGTACTCTTATATTTTATAAAGAAGAATTTAACGGGAGTTACGTATCAAATTTTTAAATCTTTTGTGAGTTTCATATTATTATTATTTTTCAACCCAATACTAAGATATTTTTTAAAGATTCTTCAAATGCAAAAAGTTATTTTATTGTTATTACATATTATAATAACAATTCAATTGTATGTAAAAAATAAAATACATTCTTTTAACGATAGAAAATAAAAAAAAAAATGATGAGCAGCCAAACGGCCTATTGTGTCTAAACGGCCATATTTGGTCGAGAAAAGGAGAAACGTCTAATAATTGTCAGACTTTAGCTAAATAAAAGAAAAAAAATTATAAAACATAGATGCTTAATTAAATAGCAAGTGATTATAAGCATCGAGGTTTATGATTGAACATGAGATGCTTGATATGAGAATATGTGCTAGGTATTTTTTATAAATATACCCTTAATTGTTTCATTTTATTGATAAGTATAAATTATGTATCTTTAATTTATAATATTTATTTGATGGAAAAGCCTTTTGTATTAATTTTGAATATATTAATACTACTGATCTTATGGATTGAGAAAAGTTTCATTAGTACTAGTATATTATATAAATTGATGAGTAGTATATTAATATTAATAAAATTTTAATATATAAAAATATGATTAATATTTTTTAATTTTATTAATAATTATATATATATATATATGATATGTATCTCGATTATGGGTGCTGATAAAAAGTAGTCTTGTCTTATATTACCACAAACTGAAGAAAGCACCTGGTGCATGTGACTTCTTGTGACGAAAGATATGTCCATGTGCTCTGGTTAGAAAACAACTGTACCCTTGAGATGGTGGTTTGTAAGCCGCCCACAGGTTAATATGTAAAACAGCCAACAGTACTTGAGGAGAAGAATCACTTCAGTGAATAGCCATGATACAGGACTAAATTTGCAAATGATTTTTGGTTTTTGCAGCACTTTTTGTGAAAGATAAAAAAGATTGTGTTCAAACTAGGGTACAAAAGATTTAGAAAAAAAAAAAAAAAACAAAGCCTTGGATACAAAAAGGAAAAGGTGTAAAAGTAAAGGACAACTCATTGGCAGAGTTTCCTATTTAAATGGTATAATAGTGGAGGACAACCTTTCTAAATGATAGTAATAACAGAGTTGTCTAGCTATTCAATATTACATGTCTCAAGAATATTGTAATTTAGGGACTTGAATATTGCTTTTTTAAACGGAATGGAAAGTCTCTAAAAGTTGAATCATCGTATGAATATGAGTATTGATGATTCTCGAATCTTAGATTAAGTTTAATAAAAGGAAATGTAAATTATAAGGGTGGAGGACAACCTTGCTAATTAATAGCAATGATTGAGTTACTTATTCAAACTAGCTAATTAATGTTACATGTATGTACCCATTTGTATGAGGATCAAATATCCATCTTAGATTAAATTCAATACCAGTTCTATCATTTCGTATTTATATTTATGTTACTTCTTGTTGGGTCAAAATTTTGCTAAGATTTTGAAATTTTTAGGGAAATTTCTGAACAAATATACCTTTATTGTGTGTGGGTGGCTCTTAAGAAATTTAGTAAGGGGTAATGAAACAGATCAGATGAATCTTGCTTCTTGTGATTTAGTCGAAGAAGTAAGGGAGAGGAGATAATATAGATATAATTAAGGTTTTAAAAAAGTTGAGTCAAAATATATAATATTAAACTTGAAGTTGAGTTTGATTCCAAATCAGTATTGTTAAACATAAGTCGATCCTTATGGTTTAATCCGGTTCGACTTGATCTCATCATAAAATTAATCCGATCCAACACTTATCTAGTTGGTTGAATCATGTCAAAGCCAGTTTTACACTTTTGACCTTTGACTCTTTTATATGTTTACGTCAATTATATAATCCAGGTTTGACAACTATTCCAAATAACACTCAATAAGTTTGAGTCTAACTCAATAAACTTGTTTTAAGTTCAATGTTTGCTGAAAAAAATGTAATACTGAAATCCAAACTTGACTAATACGTAAGCTTGAATTGAGGTTGATTATGCTTGTAAGTGAATTGAGTTAAATATTACAAAAATTAAGCTCTAACTCAATAAATTAGTTGGATAATTTGAACTCAATCTCAATTCAATTATTGTTGAAGTGAATTTAAGTAAATGTTGAACCCAATTTAAATTACTTATAAGTAAATTTGATGGGCTTTACCTTTTTTTGGCCAATAATGAAAAGGGAGAATTCGAATTGTAATTTATTTTGACTGAGAATAAGTGATAATATTATTAAATTATAGCCGGTTGATATTCTAAGCACAAAATAGCTATAAACGATTACAAAACGTCGGATTTGGATGTCATTTTCAACAGGGGTCGATTTACGATGATCCCCTTCTTATGTAGAGAGGTTTGATGTTTGTTGATTGCATTGCTTTTGCTATTCTTATATTGCCTCGTGTTCAAATAAGGGGTGTTAGACTAAATTCGTTAAAAAATAGCTATTTTCAAATAAAGTTAATATGAAAATACGAATTAATTATTTATGATTAATATTCAATTTTATAATTTTAATTTTTTTATCGTTCTATTCAAAGGTGACCAGTAAAATAAGGTGTAAAAAGTATATTCTTCAAAAATTTGAAAATCCAAACGCATAATCTTAGAAGTGGAGTTAAGCACACATCATGCATATGGACGTGAATTTATATTTGGGAAAAAAAAAATCATTGAATGTTCCTACAAATTAGAGTCACCCTAATTTTTATTTTTATTTTTTTAAATTTATATTGGTAATTAGGTAAACACTAGAATTGCGTCATGCCTCCATATCATTTATTGACTACTTTGAAAAAACGGGAATAAAATATATTGAGGAAATTTTCGGGAGAAAGCACTCCATTAAAATTTAAAAACCGGCGCTAACAGTTAAAAATATTGTAAGAAACAAGCAAAGCCGGCCCTTCTCCTTTTTACGTGTCGGCCCATTTTAATTTTGTGCCATGCTGCTACCTGCCTATGGGATTGTAAACTAGGCATGCTCGCTTCATTCTCTTGACATTAAAGGTAAACCAATGTCAGATAGATAGAGCATGAATCTCTATTTATACCCTATTCTATAAAGAAATATTTTTAAATTTTATTATTCGTACCTTATTTTATGGTATTTTGGAATTATCCTGTACTCCGTAAATTATACAAAATATATGATACCTTATAGAATTTGTAAATCTTTTTTTTTTTTTTATAAATTTCAATATGGTTACTTTCTATTTATTTCTTTCAATTTTTTTTCATTTATTTTTCTTTTTGATTATTTTCTTCACTAATCATTATTATATAAACATATCAATTTTAATAAAATCTCGATTTCGACCTCAATTTTAAATACTAAATAAATAATTGTAAATTAAATTCATTTGGGAGCTAACTTATTTTAGCAATAAGAATATTCATAGGTTATAAATTATAATATCTAAATTTATAGTCATCATTCATAATAATACTCCACATATCATAATTACTAAATCTCAACTTTTCAACTAATTTTTTTTTTCAAACTTAGTTTACATCCTAATCTTGGATAAGGAAAAAATGTACAAACACTAATCTTGATTAAATCTTGACTTGAATAACGTTATATAAGTTTATTACGAGATATTTTTTAAACTAAATACAAATAAATCATTGCATCAAAAGAAAATAAGTTAATAACATATCTTATTTAGGTGGCTTCACACATATTTTTGCTTTTTTAATTTTAATAAAGTTGGACTTAGTAAATGAGGAAGATGGAGCGAAAAAAAAAATACAATAAAGAAAAAAAAAGACTAAGAAGGAAAATATTGATATAGTGACATTAGGTTTAGTCTAAGGTTTTTCATAAGATGAGTTTTGTTATTCTTTTTTAAGCGTGTGTAAATGAAACTGTATTCCTTTTTATTTACTAATTTTAATTAATTATTATTATAAGATAGGTATAAAATATTTTAAAACCTGTATCATATATATTTTATAATACAAGTTTCAAAATGGGTATATAATACCCTAACTTCATACTCGTACCCTACTTTATAAATACAAATTCCAAAAAATTATCACCTAAAATCTACTCTATGATTTTAAATACTTATCCAAACCTAACCAGTCGAGTAAGGTTTGAGTAAATTCTCTATACAATAGGGTTGCTTAGTCCCCTTTACTTAACACCAATTTTTCCTGACATAGAAGTTTAGTTAGTAATAAATGATAGCGTGACTATCATATTTGGTATCTCAACTTTTCTTATTTTTGATTAAATCAAAACCTATAACTTGACTTCTTTAAGAAATGTGTTTTACATTTAGGTTAAACTCGTTTATCAACAAAAAAATTTAAGATAGATCTAATTGTATTTATATTGTCAATTAAAATAATTTAAACAAAAATTTTCATAAAATTAAAGTCTAAAAGAATACATTAAAATCCAAATGTAATAGTTAGGGGAAAAAATAATTCAAACATAACAAATTATAATACATCAAACAAAAATCTTAAGTGAAGTAATTTTAACTAAACATAATAAAATAAACTATCAATTTATTGACTATACCATATCAATTTGGTTAAATTTAGCCTCCATCTAATTCAGTAATAGTGCCAATATTCAAATCCCTCCCATGCATGGTTAAATCTTGAAGAAGATTGTCCTTAAAGTCTACATTGTAAAATAGTTATTAATATAGTAATTAAAATGAGAATGTCATCATTTTCATCTTCTTCTTATACTTCCATATTATCAAAGCCTAATAAGTGTGCTAAAAGAGGATCCAAAGGCAGGTATATGTTCATCTATATACTAAGCAAAGGAAATATATTTATATGGCACTTGTTGTTTTTTTTTTTTCTTTTTTATTTTTTACCGACTATATTATATATTAAAATTTAGGGAAGAGAGAATTTTAACTTGATCTATCCCATTAGAAGATCATTATTCATATCATTAGGCTATAATGACTTTAACTAATATAGCGTATGCTCGAATAGCTCAAATAATAAACTTTTTTAAATGTATAAGGAAACCAAATCCTATAATATAAACAAGTTAAAGGAATTTGCTTGTCATTATGAAGAAAATAAGACCACCTTTTATTTTATTTCATTTTTTTGGGTAGAGAAACATAACACTAAACATAAACCAGTAGAAACAATACAACTGTCACTAGGAAATGCTCGGTTTAGATAGAAGAGTTTCCCTCGCTTTCCCTTCGAACAGAGCACAAGCATTCTTATAGGAACTAAAAACACAGGTTGACAAACAGTTAGGAGTAAAGTCAACAAAAATAACATCTTCTTGCTGTAGAGCTAGTTTGGTCAAGAATTTCGCAGCCTCGTTCATCCCTCGAGATACCCTGTTGATAATACACGTATGAAAATTGTTAGCCATCAATTTACACTCCCGGAGGATCAACAGACAAAGGTCAAGGTCAATTTTTTTCGTTTCTAAGCCATTCCACGGCCTGTTGTGAATCTACTTTGCAAATGAGCTGAGAATATCTAGCACTTGCAGCCACTTGCAGCCATTTGCAACCCTTCTTTAATTGGATGATGCTCAACCACTAGAGGAGATAATCCTGTTCTTAATTTATGAAAGGCTCCCAGCACTTTCCATTCATGATCCCTAAAAATGACATCCAAGCCAATTCTTTTGTTGTGATCAGCTACCGCACCATCATAGTTTATCTTTATCCATCCTTCTTTTAAGACAAGCCAAGTCTGCTTTTTAGTCCAATCTCTTATATATAGTATTGAGCTTGGTTTTTTTCCTTCTAATTTTTATAAATTAGATCTTCTTTAAACTGATTACTACTAAACCTTATCTGTTTAATATTGATCATTGACTAAAGTTTAAAGAAAACAAAGTTTTTTTTTTCTTTTTTATATTGAAAGTTGTTTGGAGTTGTTATCCGACTAGAGTCAGGAAAAAAAGTTAAGTTATAACAAATTAGATAGATTAGTTATAATTTAGTTACCAATTTAACGATAAAACCAATTTTGGAAACGATTTTCAAAACCAAAAATCTAGATCCAAGAGTTATTCTATTGAACCCTAAATGGGTATTGCTTTTTAACTTTCTAAATTTAATTTTGCTTTCCAATAATACACTTTTTCAAATTTTAAATGACTAATTATATCACATGCGACTAATCTAATTAATCTACACAAATATTTACAAAGATGGAAGGAATAAAATTTTTCATATTTTAAGTCTCCTTATATTTATATACGAGTGCTTACGTACCCACTATTTGGGATTAAACTTCTATAATTTGTTTAAAAAAATTTTAGTGGGTTGATTTTAATTTTGAAAAAGGTCGGGTTTACATTTTTACCCAGTTTGGAAAATTTCTAAGGATCCTAATTTAGGGCTTTAATTTTGGAAACTCTAAAGTGGTCCTAATTTGGAAAAAAATCTATTTATTTTTATTCATTTTTAGAAAGTTGATTTTCTAAGTGGTAACAAGATTTTATTCATTAATCTATTTATTTATATATATTTTTATTGTTTTTATTATTATTTATTTTTTCATTTTATTTTATCTATTTGTGCTTTAATAAAAATAAACTAAGTTTTTCATTTTCTTTTTTTTCTTCCTTTTTTCCCTTTTTTTCTTTTTCTTTTCTTTTCTTTTCTTTTCTTTTCTTTTTTTGGTTTACGATTACATTGGAAATAAAAGAGAAACAATATAAAAAATAAAAAATGAAAAAGAGTAAGAATATAACATAAATAAAATAAAAAAGAAAAACAAAGGGTTGGACCAGACTTATTGGAGATAACTGGTTGTAGAGTTAAGGCGTGAGTCAGAACATGGGCCAAAGGGTCGAATAAGACTCGGGTTGGATTGGTTGACTTGACGTATGTAACATATGTGTGTTGTGAATGGAAGAAGACAGGGATGGCAGAAGATGTTCAACGGGTGGCTCTAAGCATTTCTTTAAGTTAGAAACGTTAGATTGTTGAGTTTTGTATTAGGGTTGGTGGGTTTGGGATAAGTTCCTTAGCCAACGGCTGTTGCATAGCGGTGGTTTGTAAAGTGGAAGGTAGCATAGATTTAAGGCGTCGATGGTTGGTGTTACAGATCAACGGCATCAGGTTTTGAAAAAAAACCTAGAATGGGTATGATGGATGGGAAGTGAAATGATTGGTTCGATGGTGAATGTAAATAGATATAACTTACTAGAACAAAAACACTATTAAGGGTTTGAGCTCAAAATAGGGTTCAATATAACTCATAAATACTAAATGTCACTTGGGACTCAAATGAGAGTTAGATATGAATCACTAACTAGTTCAAATAAAAAGGTTTGTTACAATCTTGATGATAAGAGCGATAAAAACACGGGAAAGATTAAAGAGTTTGATCTATACTCGATAATTTGGCAATGCTAGCTCAAGAGTAGTCTTGCTTAAAAAGGGTAAGATTCCAAATCGCAAGAATATACCATTCTGTCCAATTTCATATATATCTCCCCCTTTTCTGATGTTCACAGATGTTGCTACTTCTAACGAGTTCTAAACTCTAATGGAAAAATTGTAAATAATGTATAAGGTCTCAAATCCTAAAGAATTGGGCCCATAAATAAAATAAAGGAAAATCTGTACAAGAATACAAAATTGTGTGTTTTATAAGGGAAGTCGGCAAGTAGTTACTCTGTACATCCTAGAAGGAGTAATATCTAAACCAGACGGGGTCGGCAGTTGGATGTATGAGTTCGGGAAGGAGTTCTCAAAGTCTTGCAGTGTTTGGCTAAGGCACCAAAAAGGTCGGCCCATAATTGCTGAGTCCTAAAATCAGTCGAAACGAGTTTCTTGATGTTGTGCCGAGTGGTTCTCTAGTCTTCAATACTCGGCCTTGTGGTATCTCGACACCTTGACACTTCAGTTGATGATAGAATTGATGCCAACTGTTTATCTTCCTTCCTTTCATCCTTTTAGCTTCAGTTCTGCCTCAGTAAGCATTGATAGGTCTGGACTCCGGACAAGTCTACCTCAGCTTGGATATAATCGGAGGTTCATTCCTATCATTACCGTAGGTTTGAAAGGAAGTCGTCCTCAACGTAAAGTGTTGAGCACAGGTTAGGATGTCAAATAAGCTCCTTCTCCCTTTTTGCTTTACCATGGGTGCTGAGTGTCTCAAGATTTTCTTAATGCTCATTGGGGTTAATAGATAGTTTTTCCCATCCTTTTGAACAGTGTAAGTGTTGAGGAATCCGTCATGGATCACTTTTCAATCAAACTCCCATGGTCGGCCAAGAAGTAGATTCACGGCATTCATATGCACCACGTTGAAGTCGATCTTATCTTCATATTTTCCTGCCTTGAATGCTATCCGCGTTCTTTTATGCACATAGACTATATCCTTGTCATTAAACCATTTCAATCCATAAGGTTGGGGGTATGGGTAGGTCGGTAATTTCATCCTTTCTACTAACTTAGTAGAAACGATGTTGGTGCAGTTACCTCCATCGATAACTAGGGAATGGGTCTTTTCATTCACTAGGCACCACATGCGAAATAAATTTTCCTTTTAGTTGGGATTTGCCTTCAGGTCATCTCGCTTATTTGTCATATCTAAGAGGTCATCTAGGTTTTCTGCATAGACATCTTTTTTTGTCAATCTACCTTCTAAACTCTTGTCACTTTGATTCTTTACTTGGACATTGGGTCCTTCGCAATTCAAGACTATGACCCTCTTATTTAGACATTAAGAAGCAATGTGTCCATAGCTTAAGCACTTAAAGCACTTCACTTTACGTACCTTATTGATGAGTGCTTTTTCTTTCTTGGTTCCTTTTATCTCGGCGTGGGTTAGTTGATTAGACTCACCATTCTCTATCTTCTTTTCTTGCCTTCTATCAGCATATCTCTTAGGCTCAGGGTTACCTTGTTGAGGTCGGCTAGTTAGCGTTTGATGCCTTCTTCTCCTTCATCTCTCCACTCTTAGTGCTAAATTAATTAACTTGTCTAGAGAGTTGAATGGTTGCAATTCAACTATGTCGGCAATATCATCTTGGAGTCTACTTAGGAACCTAGCAATGGTGTGGTCCTATGGCTCGGTAATCTTACATTTCATCATCAAGGTCTTAGACTCTTGCAAATACTCTTCAATAGCATTTCGACCTTGTCTAAGCTGCTGGAATACATGGAGCACTCCTTACTTGAAGTAGGTCGGTACAAAGCACTGATTTATCAATCGTTTCATAAGCCTCTAAGTTCTAATTGGCTCCTCTCCTTTAGCATCTTGCTTAGTAACCAACTTATCCTACCAAAGGCTTGCATATTCAACAAGGGATAATGAAGCTAGCTCAACCTTTGTTCAATCATCACACTGGTAGCATTTGAATAACTTCTCGACTCGGGGAACTTAGTTTAGGAATTCTTTAGGTCGGATACTTCCAACATAGGTTGGTAACTTAAGCTTTATATTATCAAGTCCTCGGCTAGGTGCTTGGGGTACATCTCTTGCATTCCAAGCTAGTTGATTTAGATTGAATCAGTTACTTCTATTAGAGCTTTGCTTGGCCTTGTCCCTTCTCGACCTTGGCTCTCTTCTCTGGGCTTCTTGATTAGCTTTAGAGTCAATACTCCTATCATTCCTTCTTCTTGGCTCAGCAGCTCTTTTCGGCTGTCGCTCATAATTGTCAAGTTCATTGGTACCACTTTTACTAGCAAGTAGTCTTTCCCTTCTTTCTTCTTGGCCATTACATCTGCAGCCCCTTACTAAACCAGTGAGTTCTTGGATATAGTAAATGAGATTTTGAATTTGATACTTGAAGTTGTCAACATGACTCCTCAAGCTTCTGCAGGGACTATCAATAGTATTATTGGCACCATCCTCAGGCATTTTTGTCTGCATAGTAATTTTCTAGAAAATTAAACAAACAATAAAACATAATTATAGTAACCTAGAAATAACTACTACTCGTCTTCTACAGCTACTTACTACTAACAAACATGACTACTATGAATAGTACGTTACATTACAGAACAATGATTAGCAGAGATGTACAAACTACAAATCAAACTTTGTAGTACACTAACATGCATATCTTCCTAAAGCTTTGATACCAAAGATGTTACGGATCAACGATAGTAGGTTTTAAAAAAAAACCTAGAATGGGTATGATGGATGGGAAGTGAAATGATTGGTTTGATGGTGAATGTGAATAGATATAACTCACCAGAACACTAGTAAGGTTTTGACCTCAAAATAGGGTTTGATACAACTAATGAACACTAAATATCGCTTGGGATATAAATGAGGGCTAGATGCGACTCACTAACCGACTCAAATAAAAGGGTTATAGCAGTGTTTTTTTATCCATCCTTTAACATCAAAATGATGATAATTAGATGCTTACATAGGGATTCCAAGATTGTTTCAAATATTTCTACTCCATTCACAACTTAGGAAAACATACGGTACTGTTTCCTCATTTAAAGTACCCATGGGATAGCCATTGTTAAACTCTAAGCCCCTCTTGAAAGATTATCCTTGATGGAAAGCCCATTTTAGCATATTTACCATTTTAACATTAGAACATTAGGATTGGTTAGGAGCTTCCAAACCCAGCTCTAATCTTTTGTTGAGTTTGGAAAAATTCTTATCTTAACTATCTGGTAATAGGCTGATTTTGAAGTGACTTCTCCATTGACTTCATGAGGCCATCTTTTCACATCCTTTATCCCCTAGTTTGTATGAAGGAATACTGAACCAAGGTGCCTCTTGATTTGCATATTTAGTGGATAGCCAATTACGTTTTCCTTCCACCATACATCATTGTCTTAAACTTGATAGATAAGCAAATTATCATCATATTTGTGTTTCGAGCCATATAACCAGGTCTTAACTCTACCATTGTCCGACCATAAGTTAGTCTAAAATTTGGTGGTATTACCATATTTAATTTGAGTGTGCAATCTTTTCTCCAACTAAGATGAGGCCTTTGGAAGTTCCTTAAAGAAGGTGAGGCTCCCTTCACTTTTTCCTATCTTTATCTAACTTTATACTTCTACAATACTAAAGCAGTCCATAGTACCTTTTTCCTTCGGAGTTTCCCAGCAGCTTTGATAAAATTTGCTTTATTTCTTTGCTTGATATCCATCATGCCAAGGTTGCTTAGCTCCTTAGGAAGTTTTAATTTTTGCCAATTCACCCAACGGATTTTTCTTTTATTTTGCATAGAGCCCCAAAGAAAATCATGATGTACCTTTTCACATTTCTAAGCAATCCTCATTAGGATGTTAACCATTTACAAGTAATCATTTGAAATTCCTTCAAGGCTTAAAGTTACTAGAAGTTTTCGACTTGTGAGGCTAAATAGATTAACTTTCCAATTAGCCATCTTCCTCCTCGTTTTTTCCAGAATAAAGTTCAAATCATTGATCTTGATGTTTCCTTCTAGCTTTACTAGTATGCTTTAGTACATCCCAAAATCTGTACCTTGTCTAATCTTAAACACTTCAAAGATCACAATTTTGGAGTTACTATCTGTATTTGTTGAGAATAGGATACAAGATTTTTTGAAATTGACTTTCTAGCCTGAAAGAGTACAAAAATCATTCATTACTTCAAACATGGCCCTTGCATTTTCTTTAGATGCCTCACCTATAAAGGGAAGGTCATCTACAAAGAAAAGATGAGATTGATCTAGAGTAGTTCCTTGGAGTCTTAAGGGCTTCCATAATCCTTGCTGAACTTTTAAGTATATGTATCTTCTAAGAATTTTTATAGCTAGGATAAAAAAGATAAGGTAATAAGGGATCTCCTTATCTTAATCTCCTACGAGTAGGAAATGCCTCAAATGTCAACGCATTAAGGGTAGTTGAAAGCTCATTGTAGCTAAACAGGAACTCAGTAATTTAATCCATGAACTGGGAATGTTTAAATATGCCAAGGAGAATTGGATGAAGTTCCATTCCATTCTATCATAAGTTTTTTTCTGAGTCCATCTTGACAACCATTAATTTCATCTGTCGTTTCTTCTTTCCAAGTGAGTGAAGAATCTCTTGGAATACAATTATAGTCTTTAGGTCCTCTTCTTAGAATGAAGCTTGATTGCTTAGAGCTAATCAAATTATTCAAGAGTGGTTGTAGTTGATTTACCAAGAACTTACTATCAATCTTATAGATAGTTATACAAAGACTAATAGGTTGCAATTCTTTGACCTTATTTGCCCCTATCACTTTAGGAATTAGGAGAATAAGGGTCTTATTCAACTCAGTTGGCATTTGTCCACCATGCAAGGTGTCAAAAATAGTGTCTAAGATTCTTCCACCAATAGTATCCTAACAACTTTAGAAAAACTCCACATGAAACCCATTGACCCCTAAGGATTTTGAGTTGCCTATGCACTACAATACATTCTTGATTTCCTCATCTCTCCATTGCATATGAAGGAGCTACTTCTTATCTTTAAAAAGCATTTGTTGCCCAAGGAAACTTAATCAAAGTTCTCTTCTAGCAAATAGTTTGCTAGTAGTTTATAGTTCCACAAAGAACTTCATAAAAGTGTTTTGAACTTCCTTTCCTCATGTACCCAATTACTTGTGAAATCAAAGACACCATATTTTAGATTTTGACCTATTAGCTACTACATTAGTATGGAAAAATTTAGTATTCCTCTCACCATGTAAGATCTAGTTAGATCAAGCTTTAGCCGCTTATAGTCTTTCTTCTTAATGAGCTATCCATTTGAGTTCATCTATAAGATACCTTTCCCTATCAATAAGAGATTGAGATGGTCTATGATACAATTCTCTTCTAACAGACTTAAGTTTTTCTATAACTTGTTTCCTCCTCACTGGTAAGATGCCAAAACTTCTTTATTCAAGATTCTAAGAGAAAGAGCAACTTTTGAAGGTTAGAAGGTCTTATTGAATCGGGACCATTTCCATTTAGAGGCAACAGATGGCTTAAACTCGAGGTGATTAAGCTACGTCGCATGAAATCTAAAAGGCAATGATACTATTGGCCCAACTCTAATTTGGTGAATAGTATTTAGGAAGATAAGCAAATGATTAGAGTGATTTGGCCTAAGCTCTATCTAAACGTGACGAGACAAGGTTCGTTAGGGACTTAGATAATTTAAAGCAAGTTTATCATGGGCTAATAAAGCTTAGATCAATTAACCCACAATTATTCATACAATCTTAGTATGCACTATTTATTTATTTTTTCTTTTCTTTTCTTCTTTCTTCTTCTTTTTTTTTTCCTCTCCATTTCTCCCTCTCTCTCTTCCCTTCTCTTCTTTTTCTCTCGCTTCACCCCCCATTCTAAATTAATGCTGCATAAGTAGCTTTTATAGCCATAAGCAATTTCACTGCCATACAACGGTAGTTAGTTTATTCTCTTTTTAAAGTGATAGTACATATTATATATTTTTGTTTAATATTTATCCTATCTTTTAGAATATTCTAAGAATATTCCCTTTCTTTATCGCCAATAATTCATAGTTGTAATTTTCTTTTTCTACATATTGTTATTTTGGGTAAATTTTAACGTAATTATTGGTGAAAATATTCGGAAAATATAATATATAGTTAAGTTATATTAACTATTTGAAACTTATTTATATACATTTTAGAGGACATTTTACTCACCAATATTAATTATCAAGATCATATAGTTGATTCTAAAAGATTCATCATAAACTATATCTAAAATTACAAAATTATACGTTATAGCGATTAGATCCAATAAACTTAATATTTCTAAGAAAGTTATATATAAATAAGCTTAAATTGAAATATTAAAGCTGTATGATTACTTCATTTAAATTTTCTATTAGTTATGAGAGTTTAACTTAATTCCACGAATATTGTTATAAATCATAATTTTTTGAGTATATGTCAAACAGTAAATTTTTCAATTAATTTCTTATTAATTTATATGGTTATATATCTATGTTCAAATGTAATTTTGACATTCTCACATCTATAAATGCCTCCAATCAATTTAATGAAGAGTAAATATTCAGCTAACTAGGTTTATACTAATTCAATTATTTTTACGTACTATCTCGTGTTATTAATAATATTATTATACTCATTATTTTATTGTTAAGATCCATATTCTTATGGTAACTAGTCTATTAACCTAACTTATAAGTATATTTTTCGATAAAAGATATAAACTATTCGAATAAGTCGGAGTTATGTAGCATTAAGTATTATATATTTTTAGACTTTTGGGTTAATTTAAGGGTTAACAATACACTTAAGAGTGATAATTAATATTTTAGTAAAAATTATATCGAAGCGTACTTTGAATTGGCATCAAAGCATTATTCTTAAGATTTCACTCTAAAGTGTAATTCTTAAGAATGTGCTTTGAAGCATCATAAATAAAATGAATTAGACATGCTAAGAAACATTGAAAGTGGATAGTAAAAGAAGATTTAAATTATAGGTGAATATATAACCATTTTAGATAAAACCTTAATTTTTTCGTATGAAAACTGAATTTAGGTTTTGTATATATAGGGCCTCCAATGATCAGACCGTTAACGATACGAGTTTTTCGAAGTGAGTGTCAAGATGGGTCAATGAGATCAATGCTTCACAACATTTTGGGGTATTATTTCAGAATATCTTGAGACTTGGGTATGTATTAGCTTATGATTGTAGTTTGCTGGTTATACGTATGCAACGCATGTAGTTGAGCGTTGATTTGCTATGGTAGGAGCTGAGTTCCATGTTATGATTATTCCATGAATATTATACTTGAATTGTTTGAGTTTGGTTGATTACTCTAAAAATAAACTAACTCAAATTTGACTTAACATCTAACTTGATATATATTGTAACTCATTAGAGGTAACGGTTAAGATTCTCGAGCCAAATACGGATTCCTTTCGATAAGGATAGTTGAAATGGTCATTTCCCCACCCTTAGTCGAACTAAGTGATAGGAGAGGAGGTCATGGCAAGGTTAGGGTCCATAGTTCGAAGGTAATTACGGAAGGAGGGTGTTCTTCATTGTACAAGCCTCGGTTTAGTCTCGATTAGCGAAGTGCGCAATGTTAATCTCCTCAATCTGGATTAAAGTGGGTAAAATTTCTCTAATCTCACGACATATTATGAGTTTCCCAACATGGACTAGCATACATAGCAGATAGAAACTAAGGGAAAGAAGAGTTAGTCACTTAAACTTACATTAAAATATATTGTTATGAAACACGACTTATATGTATGGCTACATCCTTGAGATTTTAGAAAACCACTATATCCCCACTTAAGCCATTTGCCTTGGGATAAGTGAATCTATTAAAGCTTAAATAACCTTATAATCCCGTGTAGCCACTTTGTTCATCTTTGCTTCAGTTACAATAACAACTTAGGGGTTGTACTTTCTCGCAAGCTCTTTGATGGCATTCTTCTTCCCCTTAAAGTTTACCCCTTGTGCATTCTAAGTGAGGGCTTTGAAGGGGTTTCTCTACATATCATAGGATAAGGTATTAGTGAAGTTTATCATTATTGGCATATCTGACATTTTATACCACTTATTCCTTATATGGTTTTGGTGAACATATTCAATGGCCATGTTCTGACGGCAAGGCCGAAATAGAGTATGCCATATTGTTAGTTGCGTCTCCTAAGTAGTTAGCAGAACCTACTTCTCTAGGTCTAACATCATTGACATTGCGGATAGGGCTCGTTGAACATTTATCAATACTCCAACATTTAGTAGAATCTTTTCCACTATCATCTTGTACGTCCAATCTAGAACATTCCAGATTTCCTTCCCCATTAAGTTTTGTTGAAAGAGAGGCATTTTCACGACCAGAAGGCATTTTATGGTGGTTTGCACTCCCCTTTGATCTTAAAACCATGCATACCTTCCCTTTAACATTGGCTAAAATAACATCTTTGGAACTTACGTTCATGATTAGATCGTTTTGGCCATTACAATACTGATGTTAAGCTTGGTTTTTCTCTTCTCAGTTTTTTATAAAATTAGGTCTTTTCTAAACCGATTAATATTAAGCCCTACCTGTTTAATACCGATTCTTGACTAAGGTTTAAAGAAAATTGTTTCTTTTTATTTTGAAAACAATTTTAGAATTGCTATACAATTGGAGTTGGGAAAAATAGTTAAGTTATAGCCAATTGGGTGGATTGGTTATAACTTAGTCATTGGCTATAACTTAGTCACTAGTTTAATGATTAAAACTAGTTTTACAAAACGATTTTTGAAATCAGAGAATTTGGATCTGAGGGTTAGGAATTTTAAACCCTTACGGTACCATTGACTTTCCAAAATTAGAATTAAACTTAAAAATCACCTTTTAATTTTGAAAGATAGAACTTGGTTATTGGTTACTTTAACAAAATAATCTAAACTAAAGAAAAAGGGAAATTATTATTTTTTTTTTTTTCATCGTCGCCCCGTAGGTGTCTATGTACCCATTATTCGAGATTAAACGTATATAGTTTTTTTAACGAAAATTTTAGTGGGTTAAATTGATTCTAATTTGGAAAACATGTCGAATTTACGTTTTTTGTTCAATTTGGTTTATTTAAGGAAATTTCTAAAAAAAAAAATTAAGGTCCTAAATTGAAATTTTTATTTTTGGAAAATCTAAAAGGGCCTAGTTTTACAAAGGGTTTATTTATTTATTTTTTGAAAAAGATGTTTTTCTAAGTAATAAAAGAAATTATTTACTAGCTTAATTAATTACTTTTATTATTTTTTTTTTACTACATTATCTTATTTATTCTTTTTATCTATTTTTACTATACTAAAATAAATAAATTATTTTCTTTCCCTCTTCCTTCTTTTTCTTGTTATATAGTTTTTTTTTTCTTCCTTCTTTTTCTTTTTTATTTACATTTACAATTATAAAGATAGAGCAAAAGAAAAAAAAAATAAAAAATCAAACAATAACAACAACAACTAAAAATAAAAAGAAATAAATAAAATAAAATAAAACTTTGGACGAATTGGGCACACGGGTTAGAGTTGGGTAAGTCGGTCGGGTTGGATGCGAGTCGTTGGGTTATACAGATTCGGGTCAAGTCGTTGCATTACTTCTTCAACAACAATGTGAGGGGATGATTCCAAGAGTTCTAAGCAGCAAATTGAGCGGGAAAGGGGGTTTTCATGATTATTTGATTGGATTTAGGGTGCCTGGGGGAGATGGGGTAGGATTGATGCTTTGATGATTGGAGGCGGTTTGGAGGGTGGTGCAAAGTGGTGGTTGTGATGATGTTTGGGTAAGGGGTTATGGTTAATGGCTGGGCATGAACGAATGGTCGGGTTGAGGGTTTAGAGTGGCTAGGAGTTTGGTTATGTGATTGGTTTAGGGTAAAAGTGGTTGGAGGTGGTGGTTTGAGGAGAAGAGGTTTGGCGGTTAAGGTTAGGTAGCGGCGAGCTTGGTGGTGCACTAGGGGGTTCGGTGGAGGTTGAAAGAGGTTGGGTTGGAGAGCTTGTGCAGTAGTAGAGTTAGCTAGTATGGTAGCTAGCAATGGTGAGCTAAAGAGAGAGAGAGAGAGAGAGGAAAGTGCAGTGGTGGAGTTCGATTTGAATAAGTTTTTGATTGAATCTAGACTTATTTCTTATGCTAATTCACAATAGGCCATGTCTAGTTTGCAATTTCACTAAATAGCGAAATTGTAATGAAGAGTGATTAAAAAATCTAGTCAAAGGTGGCTACCTGAAGAAGAAAGTGCGGCAAATTTAGAGAAAACGAGTGAAGGAGGGGGAAAGAGAAGGAAAGGGAAAGAAAAATGGGGTTGACGTAGCGCTACATTAGCTAACTCAACTAACCAGATGCTGCTACGTTCACTACGTAACACGTAGTAGTTGATGTGGTATGCCGTGTTAGCCGTCATCCAATCCTATGCTATCATGTGTTAGGACACATGGCGCGATCAGATCTTGATACGTAGTAATTCTTGATGTGATCAAAAATAAAAAATCTTGTATACTTACTCCATGATTCAAACTCAAGACCTCAAGCTTAATACCTAATCCAAATCCATGTGCTTAACCATTAGGCCATTAACTTATGCCTTATCCATATGTGCAATTAATATAGATCAGGTTAGCCTAGGTTAGATTCAATTTTAAGCTTGGGCTAAATTCAATGGTCTAATTTCTAAACTTATTTCAAAATTAAAAAATATACACTAATAAAATGTTATTTTCTAAAATATTTTACCTTTTTTCAATTTTTTGTAATTTTTCAATTTTCTAAATTTTTTCAATTTTCTTATTTTCTAAATTTCTCAAATTTTTATGTTTCTTATCTAAATTTCTTATTTCTTTTATGCTTTTTCTTATTTTTTGTATTTTCCTAAAATTATTTTTTTTTTCTAAATTTCTTTTTTTTGTTTTCTTTAATTTCTTATTTTTTGTGTTTTCCCTAATTTAGGGTCTATTGAAAAAAGAAAATAAAAATAAAAGTAAAATTTAAGGAGGCAAAAATTGGGTATCTACAACTGAGAACCTTTACCACTAATCGGCTTAAAAGTAAATTGGTCTTAACTTCTTACACCTTTAAGTCTGAATGCTACTCTAGATCGATTGAGTTCTTCTGTAGGAGGCATATAGACATTTCTATCTTGAGCATGTTCATCATTTTTTCTCGCAAGTTTTTGAAAAAGGGTCATAGAAGAATTTTTCCTCTTAAAGTTTGAAGGAGATAGTTTTTAGAAAGAATGGCTAATATTCCTCTTTGCTCTTTATATCCCCTTACAATCATGTATTTAGCTAAGTCATCCATCACATTCATATCTTGAAGGTACATGTTTTCTTTTTGTGTCTCTTCATTTTCTAGAACTTCCCAATTTGTACTTGTTGCTACTTTAAGCATTCCTTAGGACAATACCCTTTTTGTATTCTTTGTACAAATCCTTAGCCACTCCTGCTTAGCCACCCAACCAACTTATACTGTTTTGTCTACATCTTCCAATAGCATCACCAATACAACGCTGCTACATATCTAAGACCACATGAATAATCTCTTACACTAATCATTATCTTTTTTTAATATTCATTTTTACCCTTTTGTATTCTTTGTACATTACTCCTTTAGGACAATACCCTTTTTGTCTTTTCCATTTTTTGGTAAGTTGCCCTAATTTCTTGGATATAAGTACCCACTATACATGTAGCCTCCAGTCATTAGATTATCATTAATATATTGTAATTTTTCTTTTGTAAACATTGTTTGTGAACATTTTACTCTTATTCTAACCCTTAAGTAATGATAAGTAGCGAGTAACCTCACCGAACCAATTCATGCATCATATCGAGCCGTGCTGTAAGTCCTTGGAAGTTCTACTAGTGCATAATATTTTTTGGAGCTATTCTTGAGTTTGCTTACTTTTCATTTCATTTCCGTTCTTTCGCGTGTTTCCTATCACCATTTTCAAGTTTTTGGTAAGCTTGGACCTATTCTTGTAACTGATCTTATATGTTCTTAGCTATGGTTCGAATTATCTTGGTATCAAAGTAGATGTTTTGTTTATATTGTAGTAGTTTGTTTTCGAAGTTCCTTGTTTATACTCAGTTTTTAGGTGTGTGAAATAGAACGATTTTTTTTTTTTTGTGTTAATTCGGCTACTATGTTTGTTGGTTATTAAGCTTTTAGTTTGAAGGGAGTGTATGTTGTGTAAATTCGAGAGTTAGTGTTAGCTGTAGTATCGAATTGAGGAGTTTGGATTTGAATCTTTTGGAGAAAATGACAGACCCAAGTGTTAACGTTGATGCTAGGGATTACAACAGTGGTGTTGTTTACCAAGGTTGACAATCTTAAGGTACTCCAAGAAGCATAGACGAGAGACTTGATGAGGTGGCTAACCTCTTAGTGGATTTAACTTGAGCTATTCATGCATTGACTTATAGACATGTTAAAATTACGCATAACATTCCACATGTTGCCTGACCTATTAGAGGCTAGAACCTAGTTTGACAGGTTCGAGATAGAGGGGTAAGTGGATGATTGAGGAGAAGGATTGACTTAGGAGATTTGGATGAAGAGGATGAGGAAAAAGAATGAGCTCAAGCACCTTGGGTTTTCGTCTATGTCAAGCTTCAGATTGTAAGCTTCAATGGGTTTGGAAGCATGGATGATTACTTAGATTGGGAGGAGAAGGTGGAGCGTATTTTTTATTATTACCAATATGAAGATTATGAGAAAGTGAGAATTTCTATTATTACGTTCTCCGGATATGCCGTCATATGGTGGAAGAATTTTCAGGTTATAGGAGACGAGAAGGATACAAAGCGATTAATACTTGGCCTGAGATGAAGAGAATACTTGGGAATAGATTTATGCCGGATGCTTATCTGCAAGACACTTTTACTTGGCTTTAGGAGCTAAGACAAAGAGGTCGAACTGTTGACAAGTATGCCTAAGACTTCCAAATACTTATGATCTGTTATGAAGTGGAGGAACCACCAACATGAACAGTCGTTAGGTTCCTTATTGGATTAAGGAGTGACATTTGAGACATTGTGGAACTTTAACGATTTACCATAATAGTTGAGACCATACAAATATCTTAATGAGTGGAAAGGTAGAGAAGGAATCAAATGCTGAATTGATAACCACTAAGGTGATTGGATGAGCAGATGTCAGGACTGACTAAAAGGGCTGAATAGAAGGTGATGTATTGACCTAAACATATGAGAAAGAGCAAGGATGCGATAGGAAGATGAGTTAGATCAAGTGCTTCAAATGTTAGGGGTTTAGACATATGGCTGCTTACTATTTGAATCGAAGGACTATGATCATCAAGGGAGATGCCTTAAAGCTTGAAGTGGAAAGTATTAATGAATTAGAGGAAGAGAACATTGCTAAGAAAGAAACTTTTCAAGAGAATGAATTGATTGAAGATGGTGTGTTTGCCGAGCATACGCATATATATGTATATGTGGCATGTAAACATTAATAAAATTTTAATGCACATGGTATAGGAATAAATAGTTTTTAAAATAATTATCGCCATATTTTACACACCACATAAATGTTGAAATTTCATTAATGGCATGTAATGCCTAATAAATCTTTTGTTAATGTTAGCTGCCTTGGTCTTAAATAGGTTGGCAAGTTTGTAAAAGAGTTTATAGTATTGAGGTTCTTTTTTTTTTGACACTAATCCTTTTATAATTGCATCTATGCAAGTTAGCAGGTTGGGTGCTAGATTATAAACCCTAATTTTGCCACTACGATTTCAAAACAAAGAAAAAGTTGTCTAGAAATATTCATAAAGAAAAGGAAATATGCGTAGATTAGGTGATATGTCTCCAAGGTTGGACATATGAAGAAATACCATAACGAACGAATTGAAGAAGGAAATAGAAAAGAAACTAGCAAAGTTTGGGTAGTTACCGATTGGATATGACTCACCATTCGATCCTATTAGGCCTATAATTCGCCGGATATGACATACTGGTTTGAATTAAAGGGAATAGATAAGAGTGGAATGATAACAAGAGCACCAAGGTTGCTCAAAGTGAGTAATTTTGTATTCAAAAGCTAAATGTCTGCGTACAAGGAATGTGGGGGTTTATATACTTAGCCACTAAGGTTATTTTACATGTATGAAAAGACAAAAGGGTATTTTACAATTATGTTACATGAATCATACTAAAAAGGGATAAAGAATATCCAGTATGGAAAAGAAAGAATCATTCTGGAATGTTGTGTCAAAAGATACGTGTCTCTTGATGGTTGTACGTCAAGAAGATGATACAACATAAGCAGAAATAGAAAGTGTTGATAGTTAGGGGCCAACTTGATCTAGATTAGGTTGAGAGCCAATTAGTCTGGTTAGGAAGTCAGTTGAATTGAAGTTGAGCATCAGTGATTAGTAGTAGAGTTTAGCAAGGTTAGCCTTTCCAAGGTTATCTTCTGGGTTAGGACGTCGTAGTTGGGCTGGAGCATGTTGGATACATGTAAGAATCTGACAAATAGGTCGGTTGGAGGTTGGGTCAAGACAGGAGTCCTCATTTCGGTTATGGTTTATAGCTAGTATTTTTCATGTGAGCTCTTGAAGTTTTCTAGCTTGGCTTCTTATGATTGATCTAGGGGGTTGATTCCTATGCCCATAGGATGATGTTCGTATCATTAATAAATTCTAAAAATACTAGTAAAGGACAAAATAGGACAATGCTTCAAAAAGGAAAAAAAAAAAAACTATTTGGTTAGGGTGTAGGGGTTTTGGAACTATTAATTTAGTCTATTTATAGTCTAGAAGGAAAAAAAAAATTACATGACTAAATACTATATTGTGCCTTATCTCTAGTTATCTTCACCAAGCTAAAAGCCTAAAGAGGATGTTTATGGTTGTTAACGTTCAACTTTAGGAGGGCAATTCAATTCAGGTTGAAGGCAACCTATACAAAAAGAACAAACCTAATCTTTCAAAGGAGCACTAGAGATAGTTTTAGTGCAACTACTCCCATGTTTAAGTCAGTGGAGTATTTGTGAATTGTGTAAGGAGATATAAGAAGTGTTAGAGTTAGATGGTCAGCAACCATTACTTGTACCCTTTACATGGTATTTACAAGCATAACGGGCAAATTAATTGTGGAAAGTAAATCATAATATGAGATCCTCTCTTTGACTGTGAACTTTATTGAGAAGATCTCAAGTCATGTGTGTACCGGCTGTAGATTTTTCTTTTCAATTGAACTATTCCCACATAGTCCACTTTTAAACTTGTACGCTAGGCTTGTATGTCACATTAAGGGCCTAGGCTTCAAGGTTTAAGGAAGGAGGAAAGAGCTTAATTGGTGCCGTTTTATAAGGTCAATTGATCTCTTAGGAGCTTGGTTCGAACTTTGGTAAGGTTGTCTTTAACACAAGTAAGTTAGCTTGAACATAATGAGAATGGTTGAGTTGTGGGATCTCGATCGAGGCTCTAAACAGGTTGATCTTGAGCTTTTTGACTTGGCCTATGCTTTGAAGAGGTCAACCTAAGCTTAGGGCATATATCTAAAATAGCTTATCTATAACAGTGAACTAACTGTTGTTTATAAACAAAAAATAAATATATCTTTTAAGTGAAATATAGTGTCCTAAAGTGAAATCTCACCATCCTTTATATGTTTGTCATTTGCAAAAATTAAAACATACAACTTATGCCATCGAAACACTAAGTTTATTACAAAATTACATGTCTATCTAGTAATGAAAAATGCATTATGCAACTTTATCTAACATCTTCTTATTTAATTATCCTTTCTATTTTGTGGTCTTAATTGCGCTTATCTTCATCTTCAATGAAATTAGGGATAATAAATTGTCTCCTTAACTCTTGGGAGTTAAATAATTAAAATAAACTAAAATATGAATAATGTAGAATTAGACTAGCACTTACTACTATCACAAGATAAGAAGCATATCATGTCTCTTTGTTAAGTTGAGCATAATAGGGTGCTATATAATGCACTTGATATGGCTTTGATTGCCACTTAACTAAACGCTTTCTTAAACACATATCTTGTCTTTGTTAAATTTAGGAATGCCTCTAATTACTTATAATTGTAACTTGCACGAACTCATACATTTGGCCATAAAATCTACTGAGACTTTCATCACTATGCAAAACTGGGACCTTACTCCATATATAGAATCAAGCATCATGTCCTCTAATATTATTAGGACACATACTTTGCCAACAACCAACAAAATTGGGAACTTGCTCCATCAGCTAAGTAAGTTTAGTTTACAATCCTAAGGCATAGCCTCAAATTAGGTAGCTCAAGAGGCATTTTTTATTCTTAAACAAGTTTAAGTTGACATTTTGGTCCTTATCATACTTGCAACAACTGAATTGACCCTTGTATCCTTGACTTGTACTATATCGTGCCATATAGGCATTGCTTGTTTTCTAAGACTTATACACATGTCATACATTTATCATTCACATATATACGCACATACTTACATATAAGAACATCATAAGGCATTCAATGCTTAATTGAGTATATTTATACAAATTTGATACTATAACCAATCACAACGTATAGTACTTGAGTTTATATTTGATGAACTTATACATCGTGCCAACTAAAAGACATGAGTGATCATGGGAGAAAACCAATACACATAGGTAAGAATTACATCACTAATGCATATCATCGGTTGATAAGCAAATTAGTACTAATTCACAATTAATAAACCCATGAAGTTACTTGAAGTGGTTTTCAAGTGGTCATACCTATGACCACTATCCTATAAGTTAAGTAGGGGTTAAACCCATCTAACCCTTATACCTTGAGCCTTACTCAATGGTATATGGCTCATCCATACATAATGTAACACGTATTTCCATACATTTCATAATGACATATTGTTAGTTTATATAAATACGTGTATTTAACTCTCCATTTTATATCATTAACCTAATGACTTATAACAATCATGGCTTTACATATTATTAATATATGTTATCACATCTACAATTTGTAGATAATGAAAATACCTTTAAGGTATTTAACCAACTTCTTAATTAACCAAAAAACTCCCACTTCACATGAAACTTATACGAACTTGATCTAAGGATAATTACAGGGCAAATTAAGAAATAAGAAGCACATTTAAACATATAAATAAGCCAATCATGATATATATTAGTCATTTTTAAATAATAAAAGAAATTTAAATAAGTAAGTGAAGAGTAATTTAGAAATATACATAAGTTTTAGGTAAGGTTAAATATCTAATTATTAGAATAATCTTAGCTAGTAACTAAAACAGTAAGGGTATTTTAGTAACTAGGTTTCTCAAGTCTTAAGGAATAGCATTATTTTACTCTTTTAGCCTTAATCTATGCATTTATGTTGCGAGGATGGTTTAATAAAAGCTTATCTTAAGTTTTAAGGAGAGAAATCAAGTTAAGAGGTAAAATCAATATAATTCAAATTAAAGAAACTAGCCACCGCTCTCTCCCTTCTCTTTCATGCCACTATAAGTAGCATTAAGGGATCGATTCTCTCATCTCTTGATCAATTCAGTTACATTTTGAAGAGTTCAAGTATTAAGGAAACTTTTGGACTAAGATACCTGAGTAATTTAGTAAGTAATTCAATCATTTATCTAAATAAAGTTCAATCTCTAGTTTAATTGATAACTTAGTAACTTATAGTTTTTAATTCTAAGGGACTTGAGGAAAAGATTAAGTAGAGATTCAGAAGTCTATGAAGGTTTAAGTAAGGTACCATAAGGTTCAGGTAAGTTGATGTTCAATCCTTTAGGTTTCATTTAAGTTTTAATTACTAAATTTTGTAGATTTATTAGAGTAAATCAATATATCTAGTGATAATCTTATGTTATATTCAAGAATTGGATTGGAGAAATGTAGATAAATTGTTTTGGAGCTCAATTCTAACTAAAGAGTAATTAAAAGTTATTGATGAAGATAAGAAGTATAAATTTCTAGCTCAATTTAGTCTATGAGGTGATTTTTGGTTAGAATGTGTTTAAGGGCTATATTTAGATGAAAAGTCAAGGTTAAATGTAAGAATTTTGGGGATAGGTGTTGTACCTTTTATAGAAGGTAGTTAGTGTTTGATTTGTTTCATTGTTTTGATTGGATCAATTCTTACTAATTTGAGTGATTGAGGATGTGGGTGAGCAAAAGTGAATTGGCGTGTATATGATTATATGCCATAGTCTACTTAATGTGGATAGTGTGCGATTTGATTTTGAATCTATTGGTCGATTCAATTGATAAGTATAATGATAATTCTAATATGTATATATGTCTAGATGATGAATTAACGTGATAATTTTCATTAAGTTGATTTGCATCCTTTATTGGTAGATAATCTATTCGAGCAATATAATTATTTTTCAAATTAATAAATCACATGAGCTTGATTAAATTATTTTATCTCTTTAACAACATGATTGAATTCGTTAGTTTAACATGATTATCTTCTTTATTAAATCTTTCATTTACTCTAATAGAGGCCAGGGCAGAGTTGCTACCTTACCCTTGATATTAAGTGATTTTTTCAAGTATTATATGGTGCTTGTAAGCTAAACTCCTCCTCCATCACCCTTATACTCCTAGAAGCCATAGCATTCTCCCTTTTTAATTCTCTTATTTTTTTTTTAATTTTTTATGGTTTATTTTTTAAGTTTCATTTTCATAAGGAAAATGGTCAAATCAATTATAAAAGCATGCTTTCTTAGAAGTCTAAAAGCTCACTTCAAAAGTTAATTAGTAGAGTATACATATAGAAAATTTTCAACAATCTTTATATGCAACTTATCAAATTTTATAATTGCTCACATTCACTTGATTTAATTTACCATCTTCTATATATATATATCTTTAAGCTTTTTATTTTTTTTTTCTTTTTTTCTTTTTCGAGTAATTTCCATTTGATCTATATGATGGGAAGAGGCTCATTTATTCTACACTAAATTTTAAGACCTTTTAAACTTTTTTTGAGATGATTGGTTATGCTATTTATCAACTTGAAACTTTAGATGCAAATTTAAAAAGTACATAAAATTTAAATAGTGATTTTGATATTATGTTAAACTTTTAGTAAGTGCTTAACTTCAAGAAAATTAGTAAAATTTTAGTTGAAAAAAATCAATAAATTTAAAAGAAAATGAAAAAAAGAAACTCTAAGAAGTGTTACTATAATTGTTACCCCTACTACTGACCACTTAGATGTGGCATGATAGTGCAATGCATCCATAAAAGTCATTGTTGAACATTTGAGGTCTAAGTTTAATGAATAAAACTTTTTAGTGGTTTAAATGGAGAATAAATGTTATAAGAGAAATACACATAGAAGACGGCGTGATGTTCAAATATGAGATGAAAATTTCATATAAAAAAAATATGCATTTTGTGTTTTTAATACATCACATCACTAAGATTCGACATTGTTACATAATATTATAGAGGTTATCCTCCATTTGTACTACTTGTATAATGTTATCGTCTATTTGAATTGTATGAAACTTGATTCCTCAAATATTCATCTTTTTGTGTATGTAAAGTTTCCTACACCAATGGTGGTTGAGATTAAATTGTTGTTATAGAGTTGTTTATTATATATATATATATCTATATATATATTAATTTCTAAATACTTTTATATGTTTATAAGACAAACAAGTAAGTCTTATGAGATAATTTTAAAAGTTTAGGATGTAGAAAAAGCTCATTTTGGAAAGGAAAAATTTAAAACATTTTTTTGAAACTTATCCTTTCTTATAAATATTCACATTCTTTTGATTTAATTCATTTTTTTAGCTGCCCATTTTTCTTTTTCTTTTTCTTTTTTTAATTTTAAGGATATCCTATTCACATAATTCTGGATAATGGATTAATTAAAACCACTCCAAATTTTGGACAGCTAATATGAAGAAGATGATCACAATTCACAAGCCAAAGAAGAATCTAAACGCACCCATATATAGAAGAATATAAATATATGCGGCCATCTTCCAATCACGCACCAACAACATAAGAAAAAAACACTAACTCACGGGCACTAAACAACAACCCAACTCCAAATCTTTCTTTTCTTCCCAACATCGTTTTGTTTTTTATTTTGAGTTTTAACTCAAAAAGTGCACCTCTTTTGAAGCTGTCTTTGTGGCTTCCGTTTTTTCAATCTCCTGTGAACCCTCTTTCATTCTGTCTCTCTCATATTTATGTCTACGTGTTTGTCAGTAGAAACACCCGTGACCCCCTCATTCCTTGTCATTTGATTCTCCCTTTCACAGTCACTATCCACCTAAAACACCCATCAAGAACTATGTTAACTTATATAACTAAGTCCAACCTATAAAACAGGGATCAAGTTGCAAATATTACTTAAACTATAATCGAAATTTCGGTTTATTATATAAACCCTCAAGCAAATGAAACATTTCATATTATCGTTAGTACTTCTAATATATATTTATGACATGTGTCTTAATTTGATCAGTAATTAGATTAAGCAAATAATGATAATAAGAGAAAACGTTTAAATTTGGTACCGGATAAGACAAATTGAGAGTTTAGACAGTAGATTGAGTTTTTCACTAAATTTCAGGTAGTATTAGTGATATTGTCCCTACATAAAAATAAAGGAAAAATGTTAAAATATGTGGGTTGATATTTTCATTAATAGGTTGAATAAGGAAACTTTATATATTTTTATACATTTATTTTTTTAAAAAAATATGTAATCAATCGTAAAAAAAGTGATACTTTTCTTTCTAGTCTTAGGGGAGATTACTTTCTTTGTGAATTCTCCGTATAAGTATAAACCTTGTTGTCTTTATTTATTTATTTTTTGTTGTACATATTACAACTTTAAAAATGGGAGTCAATCTAGTTTATTTACATGAAAATCAATATTTATACTATTATATTACAATAACTATCAACTCGTTACCTTTAATTTGTCTGCAATTATCTATCACTCTCCCTATCCAGCTACCACGAAGGAAAAAAGAAAAAAAATTGTATCCTCAAGACCATTTTAGGTGAATCCATATAACAATTCCATTAGAACATAAACAAGTACCTAAAATCTCATATATAAGTCCTTATATACACGCCCATTCTTCCCTCACAACTCCAAAACATAACCATTTCCCTCCAAATACATCCGCCATGCCAAAACGCCTCACTTTATACAAAACCTATTACATTCTCGCCATACTTCTTCTTCTTCTTCTACATTCACAACAATCACTATGTCATACTAAAGGTTTGAGACCAAAGCGTTCAATGGAAAAGCAACTTTCACAAAACAAGACTCAAGTGCGGTACTCAGAACAACAATTCATGAAATGGGTCAAGTTTGTTGGTGGGTTGAAACATTCTCTGTTCAAGGAAGCTAAGAATAAGGTCTTCCCTTCGTACACTCTCACCGTCAACAAGAACCCGGCGGCCGGAGACTTCACGACGATTCAAGAAGCCATTGACTCTTTGCCGTTCGTCAATCTTGTTAGGGTGGTCATCAAGGTTCATGCAGGTGTTTACACGTGAGTATTGCTTTTTGTCCATTCTCGTTTGATTTACTTTTTGTTTAGTGGCTGTAGCTGTACTTTGAGTTCTCGTGTAGACTTAAATTTTTCTTGTTGTCTTTATTGGATATGCAATTTGCTTTTGGCATTGTCATGCTGGTGCTAATTGTGTTTTATTCTAACAGCTATTGCTTCAAAATTGTATACCAATGCCCTTTTACCGTGATTTAAACATAACTGTTCACGATTAGTGCTGCAGAGCATTATGGCCATTTCGTTGTTACGAGAAGATTTGATAACCGTATAATTTTGATTATAATGGATTTTATTTAAAATTCGAGAATGTTCTTCAAGAAGCAAACGCAACGTAAGTATACTTGACATGTACTATGTGCTATATTGATAGCAAAATCGTTATTCGTTAAACCTATACGCTTCAAGTCGTTTTACGTGGGCAGCTATTGAGATGTGAGTAGTTGTTTTTTCCTGGATTTTTGAAGTTGTAATGTATTTAAAAATATACATTAGCTGTTTAATGGCTCAGTTTGTGATTAAATTATTATTGCAATACGAGATTATAACTTAATTTTGTCTAAGCATTTTGGTTCCGCCGTTTTTTTGTCCTGTCTTTCGCCCAATATAAACATCAGCCCATGTTTTCTGTTTTATTTTGTTTTTCTCCATGTCTTTTTTCTCTCCGAACAAAATTCTCCAAAAAATGAACCTTTGACTAAAAAAATATTCTGGATTGATGAATTGTCCTTTATCCACTTTCCATGTCATATAAAGTCAATCACTACTTATTTCATAATACTTATCCATTTCACTTATTATGAATATTCTTGGCAAAAATTAAAAGGCAATCGCAAATGACATCCTTGATGTTTGTACCAATATACTCCGAATTTATGAAGTATACATTGGCATCCTTAAATTCTTATAAAACCACACCAAGCTCAAATTAGGTAGTATTAGAGTACACTTCAATAAGTTTGGAGGTTTATCAATACTAAAATTAAATTTAGTGGGGGTTATTTGCAAATTTGCAAGAGTTTTAGAGGATCATGATGCGTACTTTGTAAGTTTGGACTTCGGATGGTATTGTATCAAGATCAAAATCTATATATTATTTATTTGTATCTTTTCTGAAAAATTAAAAGGAAAAAGCATAAAACATTTAATGAATAAATATTATATTCTGACTTATATATTAAAAATTTTCAGCGAAAAAGTCAACATTCCTCCATTCAAGTCCTTCATCGCCATTGAAGGTGCTGGAGCAGATAAAACAATAGTTCAATGGGGAGATACAGCTCAAACTCCAGGACCAAAAGGACATCCTATGGGAACCTTCAGTTCTGCAACTTTTGCTGTTAATTCCCCTTACTTCATAGCCAAGAACATCACATTCAAGGTAACATGTAACATGTAACATGTACAACAATTACCGAATCTTTTTCTCGTGTTTATTAAGTTAAGCACCACAACAAATTGATCTAAAGAAAGCTTGCGATTACGCGGAGTGCAAGACAACGGCTAATATTATACTTTTCTCAATGTAAATTAAAAAAAAACTAATAAGTTTATATGGTCGACCGTGATTGATAATGCAGAACACAACGCCAGTGCCACCACCAGGAGCAGTCGGGAAACAAGCAGTGGCATTTAGGATATCGGGAGATACAGCAGCTTTTTTGGGGTGTAAATTTTTAGGAGCACAAGACACATTGTATGACCATGTTGGCAGGCATTATTACAAGGATTGTTACATTGAAGGTTCCGTGGATTTCATCTTTGGCAATGGCCTTTCCCTATTTGAGGTTTGTTTATTTTATTTTTCATCATTTCATTTATCTCAATCTTGCTGCGTTAAAAGAAAATTAAATAGATGGTAAATTCAAATAAAGGATGAAAATATTTTATTACCGTAAAAAAGTGATGCACGTTATTAAAATGGTGCAATTATATATATACCTATACTTTGATGATGTGGTGCACTAACCGTCAAAACAGACACCAATATGATGTGTGTTATATTAGCAAAATCTGAGTTATAACAATAGTATAATAATATTTATTTACACCACTTTTACTTACATTTATCACCTTTTTATGTTACCAAATTGAGCATCCATAATGTCAAATTTGAACCTAAACCTCTATATTCTAGTATGTATTTTTTTTATTTTTTTTTTAAAATGAAATTTAGACTGGAGATCGTGTGAAGCTTAGTCTTGGTTAAAATATTTTATCTTTTATATATATAAAAGACAGAACATTAGACCCCCGAAATTTGGGACCTTGACGAGTTTGCCCCTCTGTCTCTAACTCTAAAATTCTGTGTGCCATGTTCTAGTTCAGTACTTGCCACAAATTGTGACATCTTGAGCAGGTCCCATTTGTCCCAAATATCTTAAACTGTTGATTTAGATCTCAAGAGTAAAATGTACATAAAAATTCTAGGAAAATCGTAAAAATAGCGCCAAGTTTATTTTTCATGCAATCTTACATTATATACATATATAATATATATATATGTATGTACTCATTGAGAAATTAAATAATTTTGCTTCTCCTTATACATTTGGCTTTTTGAGCAATGGTGCATTTGCATGTTGGAAAATTCAATGAACGAATAACATAGAGTTGGAAGAAAATTTCTATAGACATGATCTGAAAGATAGATATGCTTTGGCAGCTAGAATCAGGAATCCACACGTCATAGTCTATGCAATTATTGAATGTGGACTCGTTTAGATGGACTCTTGAGTAATTTCTTCACGGATGCTCTCAGACGTCACAGCTGTTGTAAATCAGCACAACTTTTTCTTCGAATGGGGTTTACAAGGACTTTTCAACGACTATATACATGTTGGGTAAAGAATTTGTTACATAATTACACGGTTAAGGATGTTTTTGTTAGCGAAAATGTAATTATTATTATTGCTGTTGTTGTTGTAAGAAAAATATGTGAACTATCACTTTTATAGTTGTAATATTAAAAGATTATGGTTATTAATATTTTTCAATGATGATGATTAATAGTGGGAGATGAAGGTAGCAGTTGATAGAGTTACAGGTGGTGGTTAATTATCACGTAAAACATGAATGAAAAATTGGAGAAAATGATTAGTCTTTTTGAAAGAGGAGATTCTCACTTTTCATTAAATTTTTTCTTGATTGTTAATTGTCATAATAGGTGGAAAAAAGATTTATTGATTCTAATTCACCGCTGTAATCTTTTAAAACTATTAAAATAATATTAACAACTTTGATGGCAATAGACTATGTATAGTAAAGGTCATGAAAACCTAATGTCGATCACTTGATGCACGATAAAAAAGAATATAGAGAAAATTTATATTTTAGCATGTGAATCGACTGAGACGCAAATTTGTAATTTGGTGTGTGAAGGGATGTCACGTGCATGCAATAGCACGGTATATAGGAGCCCTAACAGCTCAAGGAAGGAGCAGCCTATTGGAGGACACGGGGTTCTCCTTTCTAAACTGTAAGGTCACGGGTTCGGGAGCCTTGTACCTAGGGAGGGCATGGGGTCCTTTCTCCAGGGTAGTCTTTGCTTACACATACATGGACAACATTATCATTCCCAAAGGCTGGTACAATTGGGGTGACCCTAACCGAGAAATGTAAGTCTCTCTTTCTCTCTCTCTCTCCCTCTCTCTTTCTTGCAAAAATTTCCGGGTCTATGGAGATCGGTCAAATGAACTATCTAATACATAAGAAGTCTAATAATATTTGTAGCTAATACTTTATCATGTGTTAATTATTTACCACGTATCATGCTGTTTGTGATCCGAACTTTTACAAGTATTTTCCTTTTATCTTGCACCCTCTTCCGTGTTTGGCACTTGTTAATTTTATATCCTTAGACGTGTACATGAGGGTGAGGTTCGAGTTTGTTTGGGACAATGGTTGGGACATTGTTATCATAGTTTACTTTTGTCGATTTGGACATGAAGGAAACCTCCAAAAGAGTGATAATTTAGAGGGCTTGTACCTAAAATTTGCTCTGTCATTTTTTGGCCATATGAGGTCTTACGTGGTAGTTGTACCAATTTAGTTAAAATACTACAAAAGGAACCGCAAATATAAGACTCTGATATCCAATTTGTAATTATTTTTAGTGAAAATTTGGTTAGAATTGTACAAACTGTTGGAATATATAAATGTAAATCTTCAAATTTGAATTCCTTATAATTCAAATAACAAAAGAATAAGTGAAGATGGAGAGAAGCTTCAAGTGGATTGATCCGCATTGCTTGCATCATCACCAAATTTTCTTGAAAATGAATGCCACTTATTATTATTTTTTTTTTTAGTTTTTTTTTTCCGACGTTGATATGATTTTATTTTTGCTAACTTTCTATATATTTTACAAGCAACATGGAAAAGGACAAAATTAAATATAATCCCTTCTAACGTATTTGATGATAATCCTAATATATAGGCTATAAAGAGTCTTTACTCTAGATGATATATATCGATAGTGTAAGTGATATTAATCATTCCTTAGAACTTTTAAAATTACATCGATAGCTTTATTATTATTATTATTATTATTATTATTATTATTATTATTATTATTATATATCAACAACCTACGTGACAGAACATTGAACCTTCTAATAAGTTTTTAAAAATGTATAAATGCTCCTGATACATTTTTTTATACATAATTGTATAGATATCTCTGAATTTTTTTACAAAGAAGGTCTCAATACAGGACAGAGGGGTATATATACACAATTCAAAAAATTAGGGATACGGATATAATTTTAGAAGTTTATATGGACGGTCGATTTGTAATTTATCCATACCGTGTAAACCCTATTTCGTCTTAAACAATTCAGCCATCGATCTTCAGAATCGTCACCAACCATGCATTCAGCGCACCTAGGAATTGCAACAACTAATATTTTGATTTCCTACCAGCTTTCTTGAATATATATATATATATATATATATATAATTTTTTTTTTTTTATTTTCAATCACCTTTTTCTTTGTACGTACAATTCATAGCCACAAGCTTAGGATATTAGAGTAGATTTGCAATGCCATTTTGCCGAGGACGGTGCCGCCATGTTTCCACTAAGCTGATCTACATGGATTTAGGCATCTGTCTTCTCCCTCTTTTCGTCCAAATTGAAGAAAAGTGAAAATTTTTCCAATATTATATCTTGCCTATTGACATGATTACCCTCCAAAACCATATGTCTCCATTCACTATATTTATATTATCAGGATGATTACACTCTAATCATATTCTACAATACTCTATTAGCATTGATGACTTGCGTTTGGATAACCGTTTTACAATATCGAGAGATTTTGCTTAATTTCACGATTTCAAATCCGATTTCATTCATCGATACAGTTATAAGATACATGATTATTTCAAATTTGACTCTAAAAATAGATTAATGAATGTGTATTATATTTTGAATTGTTTTTTTTTTTTTTTCCTTTTTTGAAAGCAAGGGCATGTCTAGAATTTTCGCTGACAAAAGCTTTAATTTGGTTAGAGAATAATGACCTTAGTCCGTATGTGCGTGTCTTTTTTCTCTTTTTCCCATTGGTACCTACGTGTAATGCACCTTAGCATATACATATAGCACAGAATTGCATTTCCTAGGACAAATATAAAATTTGTAAATTATAACCTATCTATACCTAACTTAGGTCAAGCATGTTCGCACTACTTACAGAACAAAATAAAAAAGAGAGAAGGAAAAAGAAACACAGGTGTTTGCATGCGTACTTAGGTTTCTTTTCATTTTTGGTTTTTGTACTTATACTATTGTTGGTATATTGGTTTGATGACCTGTACAGGACCGTGTACTATGGGCAATATAAGTGTACGGGACCAGGCGCTAGCTTTGCAGGGAGGGTTTCTTGGTCGAGAGAACTCACTGATGAAGAAGCCAAACCCTTTTTGTCACTAACTTTCATTGATGGATCGGAATGGATTAAGTTATGATTAAAAGAAGACCCTTCGTTTTGTGTTTGTTACAAAATTATAGCCCCACTTTTTTCGGTTATTTTATAAGACCGTCGAAAGAACCGTTCGATTCACATTTAATCATTAAAATATCTATTTTTGTTATCTCTTTATAATGGTTGCAATAATTTTCCTCATGTTTGAACGAAGTCTTCCATAATAGCTTTTTGGAGCCTATTTACATAATTATTTTAGGGCGCATGTGGTTGATTAATTTCTTTTATCCGATGTATTATAAATTGTAAAGGTTTTGAAGCCGTTTGCTTATATAGCTACAATATAAATAAGATGGAAATACAACTATATAGTGATCTTTATTTTAAATTAAATAAAGTTATGCGTTCTCATGAAGATGGAATTTAATTAATCTGGCATCATTTACGATCTTCTCCAATAGTGATTTACCATGATATGATATAATATAATTTGGAAACGACATGAAAAACCATTGTTCATGACAACATGTTAAATACAAGCAATAAAAGTGTCATGTTTTGTCCCATTCGTATAGTTTCAAAATACCCCCTGTCCAATCATGTCAACATACAACTTGAAATTTATCGGTATGAGCAACCTCTTATTTCTAGGGATTATCAAGATTTTGCATATTAAAATTGTGATAGCATACATATTTGGATGCCGAAATCGAATTTAGTTGATTCGATTGAAAGATTAAGATCCATATAATTAAATTATAAAGTTTTAACATATTGTGCTTATTTTATAGAAAATGTTTTTTAAGCTTTTATATATATATATATATATATTTATCTCATTACATATTATAATTTGAGGAAGAGGATATCTACTCTTGGTTCATCTCATTCAAAAATAAATGTTTATGTCATTTGGTTACAATGACCTTAATTATAATCTGTAATATGTAATACTCAAAAATTGCAGCTCAATTACATTCCCTACAAACATTTAATGATAAGGTCTTAATATCTAATGATAATTAGTAGTGGTAGATCTGCTCGAAACCTTTGAAAACGAAACTCTCCACTGCGAAGAGAACCAATACATGGGCAAGTTCCATAGTTCGAACCGAGGAATGGACCCGATGGGCCCTTAAAATAAAACTAAACGAAAGAAGATCACACTTGCAACGGTCCAATTCGTGAAATCAAGACCATGAAAGAACCGTCCCAAGAACCAGCCGCAATAAGGCTCGATTATGTTTCTATTCAAAGGCGAAACTACAAACCGGAAACTCCAATCTCGGAACCGGCTGGTCTCATGACAATGTGCACCTTAATTTAATTGTTGAAGAATATTATCTTTAAATAGCAATATGTTTTCTATTTTTTAAGATTCAACAAAGATTATAAGAAAAATGCTCCTTAATTTTCCGTTGCATGAAGTCCTTACATTAATTTCTTGTCAAAACCTTTCCATTAACTCATTCATTAATGTCCAAAACATGATTGATAGGTAAGGTAAGTTGCAAAAAAAGCACCCATTAACTTTCATGTATGTATCTTAACTCATAAATGGATGTGGTTTCAGACATCTCAACTCTCATGAAAGAAATCCCTACTTAAGGCCTGAAAAGAATCCTTTTGAACTTTTTGAAAGTTAAGATGTTAAATACAATCCACTACAAAAGGGTTAAAGTATAATACTCACGTGTATGATGTGATATTATTGCATAAGTAAGTTAAATTAATTTGGGGATATTATAAATAATCTTCTTAAATTTTAATTTAGGAGTGAATTTACTTATAAAACTTTCAAATATTGTAAATAATCCTCTAAATTTTAATAAATTGACAATATAAAACATATTTCTTGTAACGACTCAAAATGGAGCTTAGTAAAATTTTCTTAGTTATCATATTACATGTGCACCTACACTATGAAAATCACCTTATAAATAAGAGGTTATAAGACTCTAACTATATCATCTCTCATCTTGTTTAATCATAATACATATATTTACTTACAAAAATAAGTACAGAAATCAATATTCCAGGAATGTTAGAATAGTAGAGAATTGGAATTCTTTACTAAATAGTTAAATAAAATAGCCAAAATTTTTTAAAATACATGAAAGTTTGGAAAGATATAAACTTTAAAATAAATAAATGTATAGGTTTTGATTTCTTATAAAATCTAAATTTAGACTAAATATCATTGTAATCTTATATCAATCCTTAATGACATGAGTTTGGAGTGCTCGTTGCTTAGATCCTAATCCATTCTTAGCTTGGAGTAACCTATAAGAAAGTTTATTAGAGGGTAAGTAAAACCATGACTTAGTGACTTCATCTCTCATTATTGTTGTTTAAGCAAGCTATAAACATTATTAGCAAAATACGTAATCTATCTACATGCAAAAGGAATGCACATGCTATGAATGTAAGCAATGCATCTATGGGAGTTTGGAATCATGAAAATTATAGATTTACATTGTTTACATTTCAATTATCCTTGTACTTAACCATGTGGGACACCTTATCTTATTTACATAAGGTTGTCTATAGGTTCAGTAGCAAATGAAACTCAACTATTAACCTAGTCAGGAAAAGAGTGTCAAAAGGGCTAAAGTATGTAAACCTTGACCAAGGACATCTACCATCAATCAATCACTTAGCAAAACCATTAGGGCTAAACTAGATGAACTCCGACTTAGGACATTCTCCATCAATCAGCTTTTAAGAGTATACTTAATGGTTTTAGAAAGGGTGGATTTTGAAAGCCTACATTGGGTTTTATAAAGGGTAACTTCTAAGAGCACATGTTGGAGTTCGAATAAAGTTTTTTCTTGTAGAGAAACATTTGTCGAGTGTATTTTAGAAAAATTGGCAAAGTTTGAAAACCCCAACTTGTGTGCTTTTAGATCATAGACACGCAATAGATATATCTATCTATTTTGGCCATGGATTTAAATTTACCAATTAATAAGGTGATAGCCTAGATAGTGACATATAGGGCAATTGATCACTCAATTAAACAATTAATAGCAACTAATAAATCAACATGCAATCATCAAGTGATAAGCAAATAGTGTATCATTAGAACTCCTTCACTAATGTATAATTGTTCACTTGGCACAGTCCTTATGTTATGTTTGATAGGTTGGAATGAACTAAAATGGAATTGTGATTATAAGTTTTATTCTCTTTTCTCATGTTTGGAAGTATGTTTAGAAGTTAGGAATGCGATTCCTACTTTTAAGGAAGAATTCATTTTTGTATTCTGAAAAGTAGAATCGGTGATTTTATTCCTCTCACATTTATTATTATTAATTAAATTATTTATTTAACCTTTAATTTAATTATAATATTCAATAATTAAGATTTTTTTTATGATTATTATTATATACACATTTAATTTCATTCAATTCTATTCCATGTACATTTACAAACACGGGAAATGATGTGTTCTTTTACTTTCCATTCTATTCCATTTCAAACCATTTGTATATACCGAACGTGATATTAGAGTATCTCAAGTTTAAAAACTTAATCACTTGAAGAGATAAGAAAATTTTACAAATATTTTGGAAAAACTATACCACTTGAATAAGTAGATGTCTATCATATTGTATTTAGTCCCTTTTCAACCCACTTTTAATATTTTATTTGGATCTTGCTTGGCTTAAGTTTGATTTTGTGAGTCTAGAGTTGATGTGAAAATGTCAAAAGTATTGTTTGATATTAATTATTTCATATATGTATTGGTATGTCTTGAACTCTTATTTAATTTAAACATTTATTTTGATGACTTAGATTATTCTAAGTGTTTTAATTGCTTGGTTTAAATGGACTCATGGGTCGTCTACTGTTTTATCCTAAATCCATTTACTGTAATTAGCTTTATATTTTCATTTTCATTGTGTTGGACTTCTTGATCTAACCTCATAAGGTCCACTAATTTTGACAAAATAAGTGGGTCGACTCATAAGCTCATGGATTTGGGTTTTAATTTTTTCTTTTTCTGTAACGTTGGTTAAGCTTCTAAACAAATATTCTTAAATTTATAAATTTCAATTTCATCATATACACATACATGTATATAAAATATAAGTTTCTAGCTCATGCATTCATTTTTCTAATGTACTTGAGTTATTGGTATAAGACATGTTGAAATGCAATAATTTTGATGTTACAAATTCCATATCCAAATCTCATTCGTTTTCGCCGCAGAAATATAGTTATACACAATTCAAGATTTGATTCCTCGTTAATTAATTAAGCACATAATAAAGTTACATTATATGCTCGGTCAATACATACTTCTGACCAACATTCCTTGTAGTCCTCGGCGTATGCTTATATGTGCACTACCATTTCTCTAAATTTCAATCTCATTAATTCCTAATGTTAAATAATTCATTAATGACGGGTTTACCTAGCATGGAAAATTTATTAGTAAGCCTAGGCTACTATGAAGTATTTTGAGCAATGCATGATATCTTTGTTTTATTCAACTCTAAAGCCCCATAGCAACTAGTAATAAGTATATAATGCAACCAGAAAATTTTATAATTTTGGGATTGCTCCCATGTCATGTCTTAGAGCAAGTTTAAACTTGGAATAACGATTCACACTCCTCCGTTTGATGGCATAGTATGTGTTCAGCGCGTCACTTTGAATATTATTTGTTATTTATTTTTTTGTCAAATGGCTTGATCTCCAAAGCTTATCGACCAAGCGTGTCACTTAATGAGGGAGTAAAACTTGTATAACTATCCTACTGGGTGTTGACGGCATGATGTGCATATGTATTTGCCCGTATTATTATTATTATTATTATTATTATTATTATTATTATTATTATTATTATTATTATTATTATTATTATACTGGCATGCTTATAGGGGTCTGTCCCGTGCTGCTCTCTAAGGAATGGAAGGACTTATTTAGTCTTTGGTTAGGTCCTGATTATCCTTGGGCTTGTGGAAGTGTTTGTGGTTTAAATGAAGATGTAATATGGAATGGTGGATGGGCTTTAGCCTGGCGAAAAAAAAAAAGAAAAAAAAAAGAAAAAGGAGCTTATGAAAAGTCCACTCATCTTGTGTGATTAATTGTCTCTTATGTACTAGTAACATATCTAAATATCTCCCGGATTAAACCTTAGGCTAAAAATATTTTAGTATCTTATATGAATTTATAGATATAAAATTATTAACTTGAGGTTTATAAAACTATTTAAATTCTTTTGTTCTAGCTAACGGTTTTTAATAGTTGTATTTTCTACTATTGTATTTTAGCATTCATTTTATGTATTCACATGTATATTTGGAAAATGAGTTAGTTACAATTTTGTTATACAGCTAGCTATCATTAATACAGCCGATAGTCAATTTAAAAACAATTACAAATAACTAGTACAAATAGGCACGTTGGGTAGCATAATAGTTATTGGTAATTTTTATACCTTTCATATTTAATAGCAAATACATTTCTCTCTCCATTTTTAAAGTTTCTTTATTGTTTATATTTTTGTTTCTATGGATGAAGGAAGTTGCGAATAGGAAACAAGCAAGGATTCCTAATCCACATGGTATTAGAGCATATTTGCTTGGGTATTCACTTTTTGTTTATCTGATTCAAGTCAAACTTAAGAATGGCTCTATTGCCTTTTGTTAATCAAGCATTTTATCTAATGTAGTGCGTTGAGACTCAATGACACATTACTAATAGTTTTGCTATTGATATTGATGTTTTGGTTTGTCTATCAAATAAAAAATCAATGGACAAAAAGAAAGCTAAATTTGTAGGACCTAAGGCATATTGTAAACACTGCAAATCTGAAGGTCACTTAATTGAGACATGCTTCTAAATCATAGGATATCTAGACTAGTATAAAGACAAAAGAGTTGTAAAGAGGAACAGAAATCTTAGTGCTACACATATGTCATTCAAAGATAAGAGGAGTGATTCAACTTTTGAAACTCCTTTTAGTTAAGTAATAACAAATTTAGATGTTTATGATGACAATGTAAGTGGAGTTCTTGATTAGGATGCCTTAATATATAAAGCATGTTAAGAGATGGTCCTTATGTTCAAGAACAAGGGAGCAATGGAGGATCATAATGCAATAGTGATCCATATGATTCGTGCTACAGGTAAGCATCACTCTTCTGGAATAGTTCCTTCAAAACATAGTAGTTTAACTGTAGCAAGTATATGTATAAATACATGGACAATAGACACGCGAGCAACTGATCATATGACTCCTTATTTAAATTTGTTCACATAGAAACAATCTTTGTCTAAACCAATTTTAGTTAAATTGCCAAATGGTTCTCATAAATCTATTAGCATGATTGGCACTATAAGGATCTTGAACAATTTAAAATTGTATGATGTGTTTTACGCATAACTTGCTATCTATCAATAAGCTTCTAAAAGATTAAGGATTTGTTGCAACATTTACTAACAACATTTGCCTTTTTCAGGACCAAAAGAATAGATTTGTAGCTTCAATTGAAGTTGTAAATGGTCTCTATATTTTGGATTCTCAAATAAGTCTAGATAGTCCTTTATGTGTAACTATTAAGCCAGGTTATAATAAGGCAAGTGTTCATTAGTATTAGTTGAAATTGTGTTGTGATGTTTGTAGTGTTTCTAAGATCTACAGAGTTCCTTTTCATCAAAGTGTCTCTCATTTTCAATATGTTTTTCATCTTACACATGTAGACTTATGGGGATCGTATAGATTGACTTCATTGATAGGGGTAAATTATTTCTTAATTATCTTAGATGATTTTAGTAGAAGTACTTAGACTCTCATGTTAAATAACGAAGCATAAGTTTGTTCTACTATAGACAAATTTTTCAAATATGTTCAGATACAATTTCTTGTTATTCCCAAAGTGATATGCATTGATAATGGTTTAGAGTTTGTTTCTCATGCTTGTAAGTCCTTGTTTAAAGGTCTTTCTATTATACATCAAAGGAGTCTAACATATTCTTTTCAGTAAAATGGTTGTGTAGAAAGAAAACATAGATACTTACTTAACACTTCTAGAGCAATTCGTTTATAAGCTAGTATTCCAAAAGAGTTGTGGAGTAAGTGTGTATTAATTGTAACATATTTGATTAATAAGATGTCATCTTCATTATTACACTGGAAAACTCCTTATGAAATTCTTTTTCAACAAAAACTAGATTTTAATCATCTTAAGATAATAGGGTATCTTTGCTTTGTTGCTCATCAACTATACTATCTGATAAACTTGAAGCAAGAGGTCTGAAATGTGTTTTTCTAGAATATTTGCAAGGCCAAGAAGGGTACAAAGTTTTTTATCATATTTCTAAATGGATATTTAGTAATAGAGATGTAAAATTTTATAAGCAAACATTTCCTTTCAAAGAAGGGTTGAACAAGCCTTTGTTTGAGCCATTTCAATCCATCAGTACTAATCATTGTCCTATCACATTATCTTTAGATGATTTTCATAATTCAACACCTTCATGATCAAATGCTTTTGTTGATGTTACTACTGTTTCAATAGATAACAATCAAAACTGGTCCTTGTTGTTCTAATAGTGTTAGATAACCACCTAAGTGGTTAGATGATTACGTTCATTCTATTCAATGTTTGCAACAACATACATCCTCATCTAACAATCATTTTATGCTTTCTATCTCTTCTAGAAACTTTCCTTTGTTTATTACTCAGATTTTTCAATGTTATCCTCTTGATTATATTGCTTCTTTAGCTAATGTCTTTATTGTTCCCGAGCATTTTTCTTACTCGAAGGCTATTAAGTATGTTAAATGGATAAATGCAATGAATCAAGAGTTAGATGCTTTAGAAAAGAACGGTACTTGGGAACTTACGTAGTCAACTAAGGGAAAGAAAGTTATAGGGAACAAGTGGGTTTACAAGGTTAAATTTAGACAAAATGGTTCAGTTGAAAGATATAAGGCTTGATTAGTTGCTAAGGGATTTACTCAAAAAGTAAGGAAAGACTATACCGAAACATTCTCTCTAATAGCTAAGATAAGCTTAGTAAGAATTTTCATTGCGGTTATTGTAGCAAAAGAATGGCCGTTCTATCAAATATATATCAATAATGCCTTCTTTTATGGCTATTTGGTTGAGGAAACCTACATGCATCCTCCTTTAGGCTACACTAAGGCTTGTCCTAATCAGGTTTGTAAGCTTAACAAAGCTTCTCGCCAATGGAACTTCAAAATTTCTCAATTCTTGATTAAGCAAAGTTTTAGATGGTTTAAGTATGACTACTCCTTGTTTGTATGAAATGGTCCTGATGGATTTCTTGCTATCCTGCTTTGTGTTGATGATATGCTAATTAGTGGCGATAATGATTCTTTTATTTCGGTTGTAAAGGATGTGTTGCACTCAAAGTTTACAATCAAAGATCTTAGCCCTGTATGTTTCTTTCTTTGTTTAGAGTTATATTGCACTTCATCAAGTTTGTTACTTAACTAGTGAAAGTATCTTCTTGATGTTCTTTTAGACGTAGGACTTACTAGTACGAAACCCACTTCTACTCTAATGCCATTTGGTGTCAAGTTTGATGCCACTTTGGGTGACTTACTTGATAACCTGTCCTTTTATTGCCGTCTTATCGACATATTCCTTTATCTAACCTTAATATATCTTAATATTGTATTTGTAGTTCATTGTTTTAGCCAATTTCTGGCCTCTCTGTGTACTTTTCATTTGCAAGGAGTTTTTCATCTTTTGAAATATTTGAAAGGCACTTTTTCTCTTTGCTTGTATTATTCATCTGCTAATTCTTTGTCTCTTTTAGGATATTCGAATAGTGATTAGGCCTCATGTCCAGTTGATTGTAAATCTATCAGTGGATATTACATGTTTGTTGGTATTGCTCTTTTGTCTTGGAAATGCAAGAAGCAACAAACAGTGGCATTGTCTAGTTTAAAAGCTGAATATAAAAGCTTACCTTCTATGACTAAAGAGCTCCTTTTTGTGTCATATGTTTTACAAGATCTTAGCATTGCTGTTTTTTTGCCCTTACCCCTTTGTTGTGACAATCATTTAGCTCAACTCATTGCTTGCAATCCATGTCTTCACAATCGTACTAAGCATGTCTCTGTTGACATTCATTTCACTAGAAATCATGTTCAAGCTAACACTTTGAAGATTATTCATGTTCCTTTTAAATTACAATTTGCTAATTCTCTTACCAATTCATTTTTAGCTCCATACCTCACTTTATTAATGCCAAGTTGGGTTTTTGAGAGTCTCCAACTTGAAGGGGCCTGGGGGGGGAGGAGGAGTGGGGGGCAGGTGTTGTGGTGGTGTATAAATATATATATTTGCTAGATATTGGTGGTTAGCAAATATAATTTAGTAGTTGTATTTTTTTCTATTGTATTTTAGCACTCCTTTTATTAATTTACATATACATTTGGAAAGTGAGTTAGTTACATTTCTGTTATACAGCTGATAGTCCGTTCATAAATAGTTACAAATAGTTAGTATAAATAGGCATTTTGGGTACCATAACAATTACTAGTAATTTTTGTACCTTTCGTATTCAATAGCAAATATATTCGTCTCTCTATTTTTAAAGTTTCTTTGTAGATTTATATTTTTATTTCTATAGATGAAGGAAGTTACGGACAGGAGACAAGGAAGGATTCCTAATCCACAAATTTACATTAGAGTCTTAAGGTTTCTATATTAAACTTTCAGTTTAAGCAAGCCTACTATTTATGTTATGGCTTAAGTAGAATTTTATATATGTTACATTACCTATCATTGCATATATCTAAATGCTATATTTATACAAATTATAAGCATTACATTATTTTCACATAATGATTGGGATTAGAAAATGTCAAGTAATGTACTTTTATTTAACAACAAATTCTACATCTCTCAAATGCATTATTTCTATGAATATGTGATATCATATATTTAACTTAAATTTTTAAAGTTATAATTATTCACTCATAGCAAATAATGTTTCTAGCTTTGCTATGTTTCTTTCATGGAGAATTTACATCATAATTCCCTTTATGAAACCACATTAGTAGTGTACTTTTATGTAATCTTATGGTTATTAAATATGTTTCTTTCAAGGAGAATTTACATCATAATTTTTGTACTTTTATATTTATAGGAGGATGATTTGTGGTCATAGGAAGTAATGAGCATGATATTGATGGTTTTAAGGTGAAAATGAAAATTGCATTTGAGACATTAGGTCTTGGGAGATTGTCCTACTTTCATGGGTTGGAATTTACTAAGGTCAGGGAAAGGCTACTGTTACATTAAACAAAATATGTGAAAAAATCTTTCATGAAGATTTAATATGATGGAGTGTAATGTGGCATCTACTCTTATTGATATTAGTATGAAGTTAGTAAAGGATGGTAACGACAAACTGGTTGATTTAACATTGTTTAAACAAATTGTGGGTTCCTTGAGGTACCTTTGCGATAGTAGACTGGATATTACTATAGAGGAGGTGTTTTGAGTAGATTTATGGAAAGTCTAAGAGTATCACACATGTTAGCTATGAAAGAATCTTAAGGTATGTTAAAGGGACAATGGACTATGGTTTGTTGTTTTGAAAGTGTATAGTGATAGAGGATATGGTGAATAAGATTGTTAGATATGTTGACTCTAATTGGTGAGGAGATTTGACTGATAAAAAGATTACGATAGGTTACTTGTTTCAACTTGGTGATTCCTCATTTGGGTGGAGCTTTAGGGAACAATAGATTGTTATACTTTTATCATGGGAAGCAGAGTATGTTGCTGCATTAGCAGCTGCGTGTGAAGTTTTATGGGTGTAAACTCTAATAGATGACGATTAGAGTTGAGTGTCCAATTGTGCTAAAAGTTGACAACAAATTAGAATTTAGCTTAGTTCGGCATCCTACTACACGTGGAAGCAGTAAACATATAGAGACTCGGTTTCACTTTTTGAGAGATCAAATTAACGAAAACAAATTAGAATTAATATATTGTAGGATTGAAGAGCAAGTTGCTAATATATTGACTAAACTGTTGAGAGTGGATAGATTCAAGGATTTAAGGTTTAAGATTCAACTAAGATTTCTTAAGTTGTTGAGAACAAATTAGTATTTAAGGGGAGTGTTGGGGTGGCTAATCTTGATTGGTTAGAGAATATAAGTGAGTCAATTGGTTAGTTAAGAAAGTGTAATTGCTATAAATAGCTATAAATGATTTGTGTATGAGTGTATACAATGTAAACATAAAGTGAATGAGTGAAATAAATCAAGTGCTGATTCATGATACTCTATGTGTGTATGTTCATTGTCTAGTGAGCTTTAATTCATTTTGTACTTTATTACTTTGACAAAGCTAGTTGTGCACTTAATAATGATGCCTATAAAGCTTTGGCATGCGATAAGTTCATAAGGACAACTTTAAACTGAGTATACTTCATTTATTCATTAATCACTAAGATGATACGACATATATCATTGAGTCTAAGGGCTTATAAATATTCAATTATTACTCCTTATTTGATACAATTCAAAGATTAGAGAAATAATATAAGATTGTAAGTCTCTAACTCTTGAAGATTAAAAAGGTCAAATGAAGATTGAATCAACTTTGCTCAATAATAGTAAGATTGATACTCTAATGCTTTTTACCGGTCAATCATGCATTTGAGCCACAAAAACTAGAGAAACAGTTCATTGGATAGTACACATTATGTGTAAGCACACATGATGTATAATTGCTAATTAAATTTAAGCATGAAAGGGGCAATAGTGATTAGTTATTTAAAAATCTACTATTCATGTTATCATATGTTTAATTATAATTGGTAGTTATATACTGTGTATACGTATACTTGGTAGGCGTTAACCATTGAATCTTTTCTTTTTTTTTTTAAAAAAAATGCCCGATTTTACTCTTGTCAATGTTCTCTAAATTTATATATAGCGTGTGATTCATACGATATGTATGTGATAATATCAATTGGATCTCTGTATCTACAAGTTTTAATTCATAAAATTGTTAACTATAGTGGGTTTAGATTAATAAATTTATATTCCCTTGTCTCAGAGTACTTCATGTGAGAATCCAGATGTTTTAGGGGACATAAACCTAGAACTGCAACGTAGTACAACCATTAGTCCACCGTTGATCCATTTCTTTAGTAATTCATATATAAACCATATATTTTGGACTTTCAGGTCTGAAGGATCCATCCATAATTTATGTGGCTCTCCAACGTACGATCTGTGGACGATTTGGTGTATGCTGTATTCTTATTCAATAACTTTTCCTGTTTCTCAATAATCAATACAAATTGACAATTTTTTTTTTCTTTTTATCTTTTTTCCTTCCCATTGTTGGGATTATTGTTCAGTTCAGTTCAGGGCCTCAGAATTCGAAACGGGCATTCCGAAATTATTTAGTAAAATCACGGACTTCAGCTAAGAATCTCCAATTGGGCTCTGAAAATTGTAATTACGACAATGCAAATGATTTCGAAAACTAGTTGGCAAAGTAAACGTGCAATTCCAGTGTTTACTTTCAGAATCATATTCAGTTTCAATACTACTAATCTACGTAAATTGGGCCTAATATCCTAAATTATGTGGCATGAAAGAAGTAGCCAAAGGTTTTCCAAATTGGGAAATCGTAAGTGTGTGATTGTGTGGTTTTACGCTTTTTGTAATTTACGATTGGTGTTTTGTTTTTCTATAAATGCACAATTTATGGCGTTCTCCCATCTCCATAGAAAATTCGATAAAAATGAAAGCGCACGTATCATATAGGTTTTCCTTATATTACATTTCGAAATATTCTTTTAACAACTCCATTACCAATCTATTCAAAAGAACTTTACAATTCTATTGAATATCCCTCGTTTCAGGACTTAGCTTATCTTATCCCACCCAAATTCTATGGTCTAAGTTCAAGTTAAATGGAGAGGCCAGGGCTTCAGCTAAGTGAAATAAGCGGCCAACAGTTCTCCAAATTCAAGCACAAAACGTTACTGCCTTCTCTGCAAGCCGCCATTCCTCTCTAAACCTCTACCAAGCTCACTAGACCTGTCAAGTCTAGCCATGACAGCATTCTTAAAACTGATTGCCTCCTGAACTCTTGAACAAGACCTCTGCATCCTGATCCCGCTCAAACTACTCCTCGATTCCACCACTTCATTCAGCGAAACCCGCTTCTTGGACCCGGGTTCCGGCCTTTGCTTCGGCGCACTCTGGGACCTCGATTTGGCCTTGAACGTTTTCGTAGTGGCCATGTAATTAGGCGAGTTCACATAATAGCTCATCAAGTTGTCCGCGCGTACACTTATAGATGGAGTAACCTGGACATCAGCCCGTCTTGATGAATTCCAGAACCGAGGGGTGCTTTGCGCGGTTGAGAATCTGCATTCATCACCATCAGAGAACTCGAAAATGTTCCGTCGATCGGGGATCGATAAATGACCCGTAATTTGACATAGTAGTGGGGAGGAAACTGCTTGATGTTGTGGATCGTAGTAGGAATCTGAATCCCAGGTTTTGGTTCTAGGGGACCTTGATGAGCTTTGCCTGCCTGTGTCTACTTCCACAATCTTTGCGGTTTCATCAGCAGTGTAAATCGTTGAGGTGTCGAGTGAGGATGATAGCCTTCTGCTGTGTATTGAAGCTGTGTGAGCTCTTCTTGTGTCGTCGAATCTCTCCTGAGAAATTAAAATTCGTCAGAACATTATAAAAATTGAGGAATAATTAATTCATTACTTTTGGAATTTGTGAAATATTTAGTGCCTAAATGTTTTTAATCTTGCAACTCAATGTCGAAAACTTACGGAGAAAACCTTAAATATCAATTTCTCGACTCGATGATGGACAGTGACGACAGAGATCCTAACGTTTCATGGTTCGAAAAATTCAAACATTCGGAAACTACGACTACATAATCGAAAACATTTGCATACTAAATTTTTCTTATCAAGGAAATTGATTCTTGAACTTTTTCTTTTTCCCCATATTTGCATTTTATCAAAGATTTAGAATAATTATAGTAATCTCAAGAGATTTTTAACGGCAAGTGATGGTTTGAGGCAAGCATGGCTACTAAGGGCTAGTGATGGGAAAAAAGATTCATTGAATACTATATGTCATGTGTATATACTAATAGTGTATTTAATTATTAATATAATTTCTCAAATATATGATAGTAAGATGAATAGCTTCTAAAACAACTATGACCCATGTTTTCATATCTTGTGTGTTAAAATATTATTAAGATATATATATATGTTGCACTATATGTATATAACATATAGGGTCTAATTCCTAATGAGTAGTTAGGATTCTATAAAAAATGAGAAAATTTTCATTTTCTTCATCACATATGAGTATACTTTACTACTGTTAATTACCATCATATGGAAGACTGCCCACCAATCACCATACCACTCATCGCTAAGGGCTATTAACATTTTTAATCTCTCGTAATTTCTACGACAATATTCGACGATTTGCTTATAATGGATGTGGAAGAAAAAAAAAGAAAGTTCAAAGGCCAAAGAAATAATTTATATCCCTTTATAGTTGATGACTAAACTAGAAGAAGGAATTTAAGGAAAAATTTGTTTTTACCATGCAATTGCAACCTGGAGGTTCGTGATTGGAATAATCCTCAGAGTAGTTGAGATAAAGGGCTGCAGCTCTTTGAGATCTGATGGTAGCTTGAGCTCTAATGAGAGCTTGCATGCTGTGGAACGTAGCATTGGCTTGTTTCCTCACCAGATACCCTCTAACAGCTGCTTGTAACTTCACCAGTCCCTTTAGGGCTCTTAGGGCTTTTCTTGCCTGATCCAATTTTCCAAAACCCAAACATAATTCATGAAATTATTCTACATAAAATTTTCCATATACAAACTTCAAAAACATAGAACATTACCAGTTTGGGCATGCATAATTCAGTTTAGTTCAAACCATGAACTATAAACCTTATCTTGAAATAATGAAACGTCGGAAATAAATTCAAATTTTGGGTCCAGTAGACATACTTCGATAGTAACATATTTTGGAAAACGTTTTCACTTCCAACACAATGTGTAGATAATTATAGATTTGAATTGCAAAAGTATTATTTAAATGAACCTAAGTTTTTCTGAACTGTTACGGATAAATCCAAATTTTTTGTTTTATTTACTGTTTTGGGTTTTAGGCCATGTTTTGTTTTTCCAACGCATTCTTCAATATAAAACACCCGTTATTTGAAAAAGGCTACCACTTCCAAAATTCCAAAGCAATTGCACAAACTGTAAATTGCAGAAAATATAAGTCAACACGTTAAGCATACATAGATGAGTGGGTTCTTCGAAAGAGAAATACAAAGGTTGCTGGTCCCGGAGTACAGCATTATTGTCCCTCCATGTATTTTTTTTTTTTTAAAAAAAAAGAAAGAAAATGCTACACCAAAATCCACAAAATTCTATCACCTACGAGATTCATAGGGCTTATAGGTATGAACACGGGTTTCTCGATGATAAAGGATCAAATTCGATTTATAGCAGTTGGGAGGGATAAAAAAAGAAAAAAGAAAAAAAAAATTTCTGGTATATCATAAATTTAGTTCATCACATCACACAAAATAAGCCCAACTTACCAAATATCTCCTAAAAGCACACTGAATCTTCAGAGCAGCCCACATCTCACATCCAACACCAAACATGCTCCCCCTACCACAGCTCGTCAGCCTCACAAACATCGCCGCAGCCTGAGCTGCTGCATCCCCCGCTGCAGAGGTGGCTGCAGCCACCGCAACAGCGTGCTTATTCTGCTCCTTCTCACTTTCCGAATAAAATGACCTCAACCATGCAGCCTCAGCGACAGAAATATTCGGAGGTATAGTTGTATGGCTATTGCAGAACCCTAGAATTGGCTCAATATCCGTTTGGCCAATAGCATTTTGGCCTTTCTTATCTTTAATATTACCTCCTGATTCCTTCTTTATACCAAACAAACCTTTGAACCACCTCACTGTTCTTCCCATTTACAATTATATTTTTTTTTTTCTTTTTCCTGAATAGAGTATTGTGTAGTGGCTGCTTTCCACGCAGAATCTATGTATGAAAATCAATGAGTAGGGCTTAAGGCTACAGAAAAAAGAAGATAACTAATGTTGGGGTAAATCTTGTTGGATTGTGAGGCTTCTTTTGAATTTATGATGGACAGTAAGGTGAGGGCCGGCAACAGACAAAACTGTCATGGCCTCGTGAAATCTGCATTACGTGACAAAAGGATGCAGCTGAAATACTCAGAGAGGAGAGAATTTATAAAAAACCTAAAAAAAATAGTGGCGGGAAGTTGAAGGAGAAACTGTTATTTGTACTGAGTAAATTAATTATTGTGAAGTACGTACGATAACTATGTCATGATTCTTAAAGCTTCTTTTTCCTTTCCTCGAATTGCAATTATAAGCTATATGTACATTAATGTCCAATACCATCATTCCAGCAATTAAGTTTTCTTTTCTTTTATGAATTAATGATGCAAAAAAGAGAATATATTAAGTAAAGGAATATTAATATGGAAATAAATATATTTACATTATTAAAGTCTCAAGAGGTTTAATTAATCGTTATCATTATTTTTCCTTTAAAATTACCATTTAATTATTAAATATAATTTTATATAACAAAAATGTTAATATTAAATTGACTTTTAAAATTATAAATATATTATAACATAGATAAATTTGTAAACTTGTTTGATTTTTCTTTCATCTCAACTTCCCTCTTCCTAATTTCTCTCTCTCTAATTATTAATCTTACCACTAACCCATCAATTTACTACTTCGAGTGAGGTATGCCCACTCTTCTCCTTTAATTCTACTCCCTAAACCTCTAATTTTCTTACATGCAAACCTCAACTTTCATACAAATAACTTAATATTTTACTTTCCATCACATCTTATGTAGAAATATATTTCTTTAATATATATATATTTATTTATGTAATTTTGGAATTTTATTAAAATGTGCATACATAGAGATATATTTTTTAAATATATGTATTTAATTGTTTGATTATGAAATTTGATTAAATGCTTAAATGATTATTATTGTAAGATTAAACAAAAATCGAGAGTTGTGTTTAGAGGTATTTATAGAAGTATTAAAAAAATACTTTGAATGTTTGTATAAACTATATTTCTCAATTAACATTGAGAATAAGATTGAAAAAAAATTAAAAGATAAAATTATTTCAATATATTTAGTTTATTTTGGAATAACCTTTTTTTCAAAAAACAATATACAATTGATTTTTTATTTTTCATTTTTTGGTAAGCAATTTGTATAAAGATTGATTTAACTATGTATCTAATTCTTACTTATTGAAATTTTGAATTAAAATATTATAATTATTTTATACTCGCAATGCTGGTGTATTGTTTGCTATTATATATATGTGTGTTATATTGTTTGTAATAGTGAGGAAACGGATAAAATATTATGATTTACTAATGTTGGGTCAAACCGGAGTGGAATCTCAATGAATCAGGATCAATAAAATATTATAATATAATTTATATTTATTTATAATATAAGAAAACTTACTTACATTATTGAGAATTGAAAGTTAAAATTTTTTTCATGGTTTTTTTATATTTTTAATAATCTATATTTATTTATTTTTTAGAAAATTGGTGTATCTTTTAAAAAAATATAAGATAAAATAATATAAGTTAACTTGGAAAAACTTGATGAGTTCTTATAAGAATCGAATTAGATCATTTTTTTCAATCATATTAAATTGAAGCCACTATTAATGAGGGTCAAAAGAGTGATTTTATGAAAGAGTTGAGTTGAATCAGATTGGATTCAGCAGGTTAATATAAATCTGACATCACTGCTATTTACTATGATGATAACAGGACCAAACTAAGAAAATGCGGAGATGAAACGGACGATTAACTTTTATTAGTATTTTTTGACATTCTCTCTATCGAAACTTTTCTACTTGGAAAAATAAGCACTATATATGAAAATGAAGAGACAAAACTATTAAAAGATGTCAAAAACACCAAAACGTTGACTTTGTTTTAAACACATGGATGTTCACTCATAAAAATTTAAGTTTAATCATTTTTTAGTCCATGATCGGTTTAATTTTAAATTTTAAATTTATGATGTTAATTTTAAATATATATATATATATATAATTGAGCTTGAAAGTGTCTGAACTAAAGAAATGGAGGTTTATTTTAATGTATGTTTATCGTATAAAAGTAATTGAGGTTGAAAGTGTCATGCTCAAGACCATCGGAATGTTCTTGAAAATTTTAGAAATTATAGACACCTACATCCCTATTAGACATCTAAAACTTACCTTACTACTCGTATATTAAAGGTTGAATTAAATAAATGCCTTGCTATTACTGACGCTGATATGGATAAAATTGAGTAACTAACCGAAAAATGTTATTGATCATAGATCATCATAATTGCTAAATTATCACGTGAAATCCTCATACAATTAAATCTCATTATGTATTCGGTACACAATAAATAATTACTAGACAATAGGGCAATTGAACATTGTTATGCGTCCTACGACAGAGGAGCGACTGACCGAAGAGAGTGGCCCACCGGTCGAGCAGTCGACCAGGTAATGGAAGGCAATTAACCGGCTATGCAATTGTGGGGCCTAGAACGTAGGCTGCTTGAAGGTCTAATTATTATTATTTTTAATTATTAGTTCAATCCTTTTTAGGGAAATTATCTAATTTCTATTTATTAGATCAATATTATGGGGTTATTGTAATTACTATTTCCTTTTAGCTATTGTGGGTTATCTTACCTTTCCCGTAGATAGTTATGAAATGTATATCATTCAGACTTAATATTTTATTTCATAATTATGTGATTGAATTTGTGGAAGTAGGGGTTTAATTGGAGTGATCACATACGTGTTGCATAAATAGCACATTACAAGTGATTTTAAAGAAGTGAAGCGAGATTATTACCTGAAAAGATAAATAGATGAGAATAAGGTAGGAAGGAAGAACATGCAATCTTAATGTCTTAAATGTACAAATGATAGATAAGGTCATCTTAGGAGATCTAAAGTGTTTATCCTGTAACTTGAGTGAATGATGTCAATTTTTGACTTGAATGCTATTTGATTTTAAAGAATAGAGTTTTCATAGTGGAACATCGTTTCTCCAATCTCTCTAAGAGTTTTAAATAACGAGAAAATACTAGGAATTTATAAGCTTTTAGGTATGATGGTATTCGTCGGATCATCTAGGTAATCAACGATTGAAATAGAGTTTGTTTAATTCATGGTTATCTAAAATGAGTTAATTAATAGGCTTAATGTCAATAGTTTTCCTTATAAGTGTATGAGCTTACCCAAGAAAGGTTGAGGGTGGATGAATTGATCCAATGATCTCTGTTCCGAGCCCACCAAGCCAAATCTCTTTTAATCATTTCACTACGGACTGGACTCTTTAAGCTTTATCACCGGACCTAAAGAGTTGAGGTTAAATAAATAATGAGTTTATCTCAATAACTAACATAACAATTTTCAACCCTCTACATTTTGCCTTTTGACCAAAAGTCTCTTAGACATATTCAAGGGAGTTTTAGGTAATTCTAAAAGTTATTTCTTCAACTGTTGTGTAAACATATTAAACGTTGACTTTGCTTGCTTGATTACTTTTAATATCTACGGAATTGATACTTCTGTTAGATCATTGGTGAGCTGAGTATGATATGTTAGTATTTATTTTGTTGCTATAGAGCACATATTTTGATGTGCCTTTGTATGACATTATTGACTTATTGCTCACATGACATTAATTCGCCAAATAATGTGTGTGTGGTGACTTTTCTCGATATTTTTTCCTTATTTTATGATCATTAATAGAAAAATAAACCTATTGGAGCATTCAAAGGAATTTAGAACTTCTAAAACATCCCATTTGACCATGTTATATGCATACACACACACACATACACACACACACACACATACACACATGTCTCATTCATACTAGTAAATGGGGTAGTGCTGTTGTAGGGGCACGAGGGCAACCCCGCGGTATTATGGGGTTTTTTTTTTTTAAGGATACATATTAATTAATTAATTAATTATATAATATATGTTGATAACAAGAACCAGCCTAGATTGTAATGGACGGGCATTGGAATTCAAGAAATCTTGAATTTAATCCTTGCATGCGTGAATCCTTTTTTTTTTTTTTTTCAAAACACACCATCTATTATCTTCTTTTTCATACAACATATATTTAGTAACCAAATAGATTTTTTTTTTTTTAATATTTACTCCAAATCTTTTCTTCTTTCTACAAATCCTCCTTAACTGATTAAAATTTGTTTTATCTTTAATGCTTTTTTCGAATCTTCTTCCAAACTGAATATTACCAGTAATTTCTCATTTCAAATCCTGGTTTCAATTCAACAATATCATCAAAATGTATCAAAATATAAAATCTAGATTTTTAATCTTTATCATTTTGCCTGCTCCACTACTACATATATCAGGTCATTAGCTTCTTTCGCTCTATGACGTTTCTTTCATTAATTTCTTTCTTATCAATTCTTTCACCATTTTACTTCAGTCTTGTGTAGGTGGCACACGGCATAACTTGACTTGGATTCTTGTCCATGCTTACATAGGTAATACTTCAATCAAATTTTGAACTCTTTTTCTTTTTTTGATGAATTATTTTACCACAATTGCTAGACTTTTCCTGTTGCATTACTCCACAAGTGCAATTCTTGAACTTGGCCTGAAGTATGACTCTTATTTGGTGTGTTATCACCAATTTTGTTTCCTATTTCTTCAATTTTATTCTTGGTTGACAAATCTATACGAAAAGGATGCACATTCAGATCTTGATCATTACATTCTTATTTTAAGTCTTCTCAACGAGTGGCCAGGTGATCAAAGATTCAATTTCTTTATTCCTTTTTATTGTTCCCACGCGTACGCATGTGTTTCCATCCTTAATCCTCATATATGATACATTGAATTGAGGTTGATAGCATAATTCCTTGGATAAGTAGCATGTTGAGGAATTTATTTATTTAAACCTCATGGTTCTTGCACTTTTTGCAGATTTAATTTGTCAAAAATTAAAACTACAAGAAAACACAGTGAGGTACTTACCCTTATCCAACCATTTAAGTCGTACTCTTGCTAGCGAACCTTCTAAGAGCTATGCCAAGTGATTGCCTTTTAATTTATATACTTCTTTCATGCATGAGAGGGGTAATGACAACAATTGTTTCAGTAATGCTTTCCCCTGCTTTTCTTCCTTCATATATTGAATATATTGATTTTGTGCTCTTGCAAGAAAAGATATGAAGTCCAATCTAAGTCAGTGCATAGAAATAGCAAAGATGAAAGACTTATTGGTGCATAAAGATAAATGTCCACCACCCATCCCATATCCTAGGGATAAATGGTTGGACGGGACTATATTTGAAGACACGTTTTAGGATAAAGGCAAGCGCCGAGAAGCCTGTATAACACCTCGCACTGATGGTGGTCTCCAGTTTATCGAACGCGAGCCTCATGCTAATTCTAGAGGTACCATTAGGAGAGATTTAGTATTATGTTTTAGAAATGAGAAGAGAGACCTACCTCTCTTTAATACCCAATTCTCATTCCCGAAGGAACCACCTTCTAGATGAGATGATTGGGTAGCATATATTGCAGAGAAGCTGGAATACATAACTTTATTGAAGTAGGACAAAGTCCTCCATGCTATTGCCACTTTTACTCGATTGTGGTTTCCGTAAATAAGTGGAATGGAAGTATGATGGGCAATCATCTCGCATTAGAGTATTCAAACTCATACGTTTATCACTTTGTGAGCACAGCTTTCAAACATCCTTAATGGGTGCTTTGCAAGCTACCTACACTAAAAAGAAGAAGAAGCCTTGTTTTACTTCTTGTCTTACATACTTCTTTAAGGAGTGAAGGAAGGACAAGCCTCAAGTTCCAGGCCTAGGTTGTGGGAAAGAGTAAGTACCTTCATATGCTCTTTTTCCATATGTATAGGTATGAACGGTATCATAATTAATTGCTCCCAGTCAACCTTAAAAATCTACTTCAGCAATTAGTATAAGTTAGCTAGTTCCTCTTGTAAGGAGCTACCTTCTATAAGTAAGCTTCAAGTATAGCAAGCCCTAGTAGGCTCCAAGTGAGTACGCTTTAAGAACATCAGCCTTTACATGGAGGAACACTATGTAAGAAAGCCTCGAGAGCATCTTACTTAGTAGGTCTTAAATGAAGCAGGTCTTAGTAGGCCTTAAGTACAACAAGACTTGTACACGGCAAGCTCTAATAGGGTTCATGTACTATAAGCTTATTTTACAACAAGTCTTGGCGAGATTTTGAAATGAACATCATTATGTCAATATTTGATTTTAGAATTAAGAGGAAAGAGTTTCCTTTCTCTTATCCCTTGTTTTCCTTCCTTACAAAGGTATAACTTAGATAGGTGCACAAGTGAATTGTATCACCATAAAGCTATAACATATGGTTTTTCTTGAAGAAGACTAAGATCCTTGCTACCATCACTACTTTAACTTAATTGTGGTTCTTATGTGAGTAAGATGAAAGCATGGTAGGCTAGGATCTACCAGTACATCACTACTTAAATAGTTCCTACATAAGTACTAGATGTCAAAGTATTGCCTTGGGCTTAAGGCATAGAGGCTAAGATGTTAGGGCGTCGCTTGGTTGTAAGGCGTAGAAGCCAAGATGCTAGGCCTTACCTAAGCTTTAACCGTGAGAGCCGAGATGCTAGTGCATCACCTAGGCTTAAGGCATGCAAGTCGAAATGCTAGGGTGTTACTTAGGCTTAAAGCGTAGAAGTGATGATGTCAGAGTATCACCATAGCTTGAAACGTGGAATTGAGATGCCAAGGCATTGCCTGGGCTTAAGGCATGGAAGTCAAGATGCTAGGGCATCACCTAAGCTTTAAGCATAAGAGTCGAGATGCTAAGGCACTACCTGGGCTTGAGGCGTGGGAATCGAGATGCTAGGGTATTGTTGGGGCTTGAGGTATGGGAGTTGAGATGTTAAGGCATTGCTTGGGCTTTAAGCATGGAGACCAGGATTCCAAGGTGTTGCTTGGGCTTCAAGCATAGGAATCGAGATGCTAGGGCATTGCCTAAGCTTAAGGCGTGAGAGCCAAGATACCAAGACGTTGCCTAGGCTTAAGAGAGTAAGATTTAATACACATAGATGAGTAAGATAATACAGGTTTTATTATTGAGTAGTGAAATTTGTTCTTTATTTACAAAAGCAATGCCATAGCTAAAACCCTTTTTTTTTCAATACCTAATGAGTCACTAATCACTTTCAAAGCATTCATGTACTATCACATGGGTATCATAGCTTGGAAGCAAGTTGTTGCGAATGTCATTATCTTTCATAAAATATCTTTCTTAAGCTTTAGCAATCCTCAATGGGATGATTTACCATCCTATGAAATAAAAAATATTTACGATTTCTTCGTTCGTTCTCTATAGGTTGATGCTTAACTCTTGGCAACTTAATAGCTTCATCTTATAGCCAACGGTCGAGGATGACATGTACCTTGCTATTTAAGCATGGAACAGAAGAGTTTCTGTATCTTTCTTAGGTCTCTTATTAGCATTAAAGTCCTTACTCCCAGTCGAGGACACGAATGCTACTCATTTGTTAAGCTTACTACTTTCCTTCCATTACCTCATAATAGAGTTGTTTGTCCATCGTGCATTCTCAACAAGTGCAGTAAAAGAAGATAGGGAAAGGTTCTCTAGGTGTATAGCATATTCAGAGAACATCCCTTAGATATAAATTTTCACTAGTTTTCTTTCGTCACAAATATCTTAAATGTCTAGAGTGCATTCTTTAAAGCGCTCTATATAATCCATCAGATCTTCTTCCTAGTATTGTCGTATTCTTCCCAAATCTGTAATTGTAACTCACTCCTAAGTGGAGAAAAATTTCTCTAAGAAGAGTTTGCACATAATCCCCCATGAATCAACTAATCCTAAAGGGAGGTTGACATACCAGGTGTATGCTTTCTCTGTCAATGATTTAGAGAATTCTTTGAGGTTCAAGTCATCATCAAGCCTATAACGCTCCAGGGTTTCGATAAATTTCAGTAGGAGTTCCTTCGCACTTCCCTTCTTGTTATTAAATAGCATAAACTTAGGAAGTACATAGTCCTTGGTATATGGCTTTGCTGCAATGTGTTTTTGATATGGGAGTTTCAACTTTAGTACTCTCCTAGATGACCTAGCTTGTATTTCTCTTATATAAACGTCCAAATCTTCCTTTGTTATAAAAAAAGCCTTTAGAATAGAAGTTGTTGACATAGGTAGCAAAGTAGGGGCAACATTAGGATGAGAAGTAGATCCTCCTAAGATTTGATGAAGGAGTAAGCACCCGTGAAGATGAAGAGCCACCTAAATGGACTCTTACATTCTCTAGTATAGGAGTTGGTTGTTGTGCAGGTTCTGGTGAGGGGGATGGGGGTTTCATCATCTCCTTTTTGATAGAGATCTTCTTCAATGATTAAAGGATTAATTGGTTAAGCTGAGGTAGTAATGCTTGGCTGTATAGCAACCATAGGATTTAGTAAAGCCACACCTTATTGCATAACAATATTGGTAGCCATCCCAATAAGGATGGGTTGAAACATAGCTATGAACTGATTTAAAGCCCTTATAGCCTCCTACATTATCCACATTATCTGTATGCGATCTAGAGGAGCCTCAGGCATCGAATGGTCCTAGCCAGTATTCTCAAGTAGTTGGGGTAGATTCTGCTTGGTCAACTCAACATTAGTGTTGGACTCTCAGGATGTAGTATCAGACGTACCAGTTGCTCTCTTCCTAAGAGATGCCATGTTTCTGCAATCACTTTTCCTTAGTAGAGTTGCCAAAATATAGAAGTAAGGGTCCGATTAGAGTGGTCACTTGCGTATTATATGAATAGCACACTAGACGTGGCTTCAAAGAAGTGAAGCAAGACTATTACTTGAAGGAATGATTTGGTGAGAATAAGGCAGGGAGGAGGAATAGATAATTTCAGCATCTCAAATGCACAAGTGACAAACAAGGTAACCTTAGGAGACCTTAGGTGTTCGTCTTGTAGCTTAAGCGAATGACATCAATTCTTTACCTGAATGTTATTTGATCTTAGAGAATAAAATTTTCACAATGGAACATTGTTTTTCTAATCTCTCTAAGAGTTCTAAATGATGAGAAAATATTGGATATTTATAGGCTTTTGGGCATGATGGCATCCATCGGATCATCTAGGTGATCAACGGATGGGATGAAACTTGCTGGATTCATGGTTATCTAAAATGACTTAGCGATTGGGCTTAAAGCTATTAGCCTTCTTTATAAGTGCATGAGCCTACCCAAGAAAAGTTGGAGACCAACAAACTGATCTAACGATCCTTATTATAAGCCTACCAAGCCAAATCTCTTTTAATTATCTCAATATAGACTAGACTCCTTAAACCATGTTACCTAACTTAAGGAGTCAAGCCTAAATAAATAATGAACTTATTTCAATAACTAATATAACAATTTTTAACTCCTATAGAGTTCTCTCTTGATTTTTGCTTCTTATCTTTATAAATTGTGGCAAACTATGTTGCTTTGATCCATGCGTTATAAAATCCCCTTAACAATCATTACTGAAATCTTAAAGTTATTTTGGATTTTTTTAACTATAGATTACTTTTAATAATTGTGAGTCATATTGATCGTAGTATTCAATAAAATTTAATTCATTTTGCTCTAATTAGCAATTCATCAATGCCCTTTTCATTTCGTTGGATTATTCAAACCGTGGAAATCCATATAAATATATATTTTATTATAGTTTATTGATTTCAAACCCTATATTCATGTTTGGGTTAATATTTATAAATGGTACTCAAACTTTAATAAAATATGTAATTTATTATTTATATTTTGAAAAACTCAATTTATTACCCATTGAAGTTTTTAGAGTCATTTTTACTACTTAAACTAACTCTATTAAATCTGTTTACTAATATAAATATAAGGGCGTACTATGAATTGAATATTCTAGCTATTGCCAACAATATACACCTATATGGAGTTGTGAGATCCCTATACCCTTCCTTCACCACCCCCCCCCCCCCCCCCCCCCCCCCCCCCCCCCAAGACGAACCGGCTCATAATTCACTTCAAAATGTAGTTTGATTTATTAGCATTTACGGGTTAATTTTTAATTCATTCTTATATCCACATCAGCAAATGAATTTAATAAACTTAGTTTTGGTAGTAAAAATAATTAGAAAATTCAGTTTGATAGCAAATAAATCTTTTAAAAATTGCATTTCTTGGCCAAGCTTAGTTACCATTTTATGACAATAATGTGTCATGCTTCCATATTGGACCGGTCCCATCCTCATCACAGTGTTCACTAAGAAATAACTCTTCACTGCGGTTTAGGTTTCACGAGTCTATACCACTATGTTTCTTCTGATCGCTATTATATAATGCATAATTCTGCTCTACAAATTCTAGTGACCTTAATGGTACTCCCCGTACATGTGATTCTTTGTATTTTGTTAATAAAACGGAAATGTTCGAACTCCTTTTGCGTAAGAGAAAATTTTGTAAAAATTCACTATCCGATTTAAATGAGTCATAAGCTTTTAATCCTTAAATAAGTTTAACCTAGCATTATATGTTTTTAAAGATAGGTTTCTGAAACTTACAAGCCTAAACTAAATAGGTTTATTATACTTACTTTTTAGGGCTTAGAATGGCTCGTTTTCACCACTTTCATTACGTTTTTTTTTTTTTTTCCCACCTTTAATAAGTTTATAAGAACTTCATTAATAAAATAAAGCTTTACAAAAAAAAAAAAAAAAGAAGTCATTTGTACAAATAAAAAAGAGTAGACTATGAAGTGGTTTAAATAGCTGAAATTACCCAAAAAGGCATGCAATTACCAAAACCGATGCTCCAATAGTGTAAGTCTTTGATTATAAATGCATTTCTTATCCTACAAATTCAAAACATACAGGCCTAATTAACTCAAAACTTTTGTAAAGATTCGCACTAAACAAGCACCCTTGTAGGCCCAATTCTTTTTCATTTCTTTCTTGCCAAATTTAATAGCAAACACTACCTACACAAACCTTTCTATTCACTACACTCCCACAAAAGGACTTATGAAAAATCAAGTTACGAAGTCCTTTGCTGTATCTATAAGAATTGTTGACATGTGAGTTGTGACATGATATTCCCTTCTTGTCACAGATTTTTGTGATCCTTTAGGAATAGGGAACTAAATCGAGGAATACACCTCCCTAATTAAAAGAGGATCTACTGTGTTGCTTCTCTTAATTAAGTGATCACCCGAAATTTAGTTTTGCCTGAAGAACAAGGGATTAGCTTCTCTAGTTCTATCGCATAGAGGATCTAATGGCCATAGCCAGTCCACTCCATGAATAATCGAGGGCAATCTAGTTTCTTTGGGTCAAGCCGGCTTTAGATCCCTCATTTCCAATCCAATCTATAAATGGATCATTTGGATGTCAATCATCATGCTACAATAAAATTGTGTTCGCATCTCCTATTTTCCTTCTTAGTAAATATTCAGCATTTTCCTTAAATTTAAGATTTTTCTCTAAGTAATACTTAGGGTCCTAAATTGCCAAAAATTCTACCCAAAAATCTTGTTAGGAAAATTAACTCCCATCTAAGGACAAATATCTTTACTTTTATATGTAATTGTGATAGATAATACAATAAACTAGAAGTAATAAATAAGTAATGAATATCAAGATTTTCATAAAAAACCTTACTACTGAAATTGTGAATATCAATAACGTTTGCATTTTTTTCAAACATTACTAGTGATTTTTGGACTTTATTATGTTTATGTAGACACTAGAAAGTTTGAACAATGACCACATTTAATAAGCTACAATATAGTTGAAATAGAAAATGAATACAATTGAAACATAATCCACTATTTGGAAAATGTGACAAGATAGTCCATTTAAACAAAAATTAAACGGTCAATTAAGTTCATGAAAGTAAAACCCTAGTATAGCTTCCCATCTCTCAATCTCTCTCTTTATCAAGCTCTCTCTCTCTCTCTCCCTTTATCCCCGATTACACAAAAAACCTTAATTTACTACATTATGTTAGATTAGTAGTGTTGAATCGATGGAAACAACATGTCATCAACATTACTAGATGTAACTCACACCTCTCATGAGGAAGTGGAAGTACATGAAGATCTCCAAAACGAATCAATGATGAATAAGAACCACCTTTTTCCAGAGCCACAACATTCGTCACACAAGTGATACCATAATTTCTAGTACTAAAAGGCTAGTAACAACTTTCTCTCTTCGGGGTTTCATTGTTGCTTCATTTCTTATGTGTAAGTTGATTGTATTACCCAAAGTATCACATGTATTATGTGATTAATTTGATTAATGGATTGACGTGTATTGCTTTGTATATATTAGTTGTTGTTTTAATATGTAATGTGTAAACACCCTATTTTTGGCTCCTTTGTCTTTTAGAATAGGTTAAGGGGTTCTAATTTAGAAAAAGCACAAAAAAATAAAAAATTTAGAAACGAAAAAAAAAACTTAGAAAAAAGATAGAAGATTTAGAAAAAAAAATCACAAAAATAGAAAAGTTGGAAAAATCACTAAAAGTGGAAGAATTAGGAGAAAATTAGAAATTAAAAAAAAAGAAGAAAAAGAGAAATATAAATAAATAAATAACAAGAATAATAAAATTTTTAGGTAGTAGGATTTTTAGCTTTAGCGTTTTTAAGGCCTTAAATAAGGGAGAAATGTTGGATTTAGGCTTAAATTTAAATCTAGTTTAGATTAATGTTATTCATATGTGCAATTTGATTGCATATATGAGTAAGGTACAAGCCATTGGCTTCATAGTAATACTCTTAAATATTGTATTGGAATTAACTTGAGGTTTAAGGTTCGAATCTCACCAAAGGCATTAAAATGCCTTTTATTTTTCACAACACTTCACCACATGTTAGGATATCATTGCGCCATGTATCTACCATAGGACACATGGGACTACCATATCACCCACACTACGAACACATGTTAGCTACATAACATGATACGTATCATATACATACACATTACATGGGCACGTGTTGCCACATGACATGATATGTATCACAAAGAGGGGCAGCTGACAAAGACATGAAATGGGTAGAATTTTCATTGACGAGTCGACCAAGAAAACAAATGTTGGGAATGATGATAACCCCAAGAATTTGAAGGTTGGAGGGAATTTGAAAAAGGAATAGAATCAAAAAATGACTACATTATTATTTGAGTATTAAGATGTATTTACAGGGTCTTATTAAGATATGCCCAAGTTAAATCCATCAATTGTGGTTTAGTGCTTACCTACATGAGAAGATATCAAACCTAAAAAGTAGAAGCTAAGGAGATTTTGACTAGATATCCTGTTGCAAATTAAAGAAGTAAAAAAATTACTAGAGGTTGATTTCATCAAAGTGTTTGATTATCTTGAATGGGTAGCCAACATTGTGCTAATGATGAAGAAGAACAAAAAAGTTAGAGTATGCGTAGGTGTTTGAGACCTCAATTAGGCAATACCTAAAGATAACTTTTCTTTACCATATATTGACATCATGGTAGACAATACAACAAGGAACCATCTCTTCTTCTTTATGGATGGATTCTCTAGATGTAACTAGATTTGAATGTTCGAAAAAGATAAAGCTAAGATAACTCTCATTATAACTTGGGGCACATTTTGCTACAAAGTAATGCCTTTCAGACTCAAAAATATCGGGACAACTTACCAAAGAGCAATGGTTGCAATCTTCCATAACATGATGCACAAAGAAGTTGAGGTATATGTTGATGATATGATTGTGAAGTCCAAAGAAGGAGAAAATTACATGGATAACTTGAGGAAATTGTTTGATAAGTTGAAGAAATAATAATTGAGGCTGAACCTAAAGAAGTGTGCCTTCATAGTAACTTGGGGGAAATTATTAGGTTTCATAATCAGCCAAAGAGCATCAAAGTGGATCCTAATAAAATCAAAGTAATGGTTGACTTACCCCCTCCATGCATACTTAAAGAAATTAGAGGTTTATTGGGCCACTTAAACTACATAGCTCAGTTTATCTCTCAACTTATAGATAAATGCCATCCTTTGTTTAAGTTGTTGAAAAATCATGTTAAGATAAATGGGGATGAAGAATGAGGACAAGCCTTCACAACAGTCAAAGTATACCTCATGAACCCTCCAATTTTTGTAGCTCCTAAACTTAGGAAGCCATTATTTCTATACTTTACAATATTATCAGAATCTATGGGGTGTATGCTCGGTTAGAAAGATGAGGAAGGAAAAGAGCATGCCATATATTACTTAAGTAAGAAGTTTACAAAAGGGAATAGAAGTATTCAGAAATTGAAAGAATGTATTACGGCTTGGTCTGGGTAATGCATTGGATTAGGCAATACAAGCTTGATTACTAAATTAAATTGCTGACTCAACATAATCCTTTGAAGTACTTGATAGATAAATTGGCCTAAATTGGTAGAATATCAAAGTGTCACATGTTGCTATCAGAGTTAGACATTACATATATGAATCAAAATTCAATTAAGGGGCAAGCTCTAGTAGATTAATTAGTAGAAAATCCCTCTAATGATACCCCTTAAGAGGTACAAGTTAGAGTCCCCGACGAAAACATCTTAGTAGCTGAAGAAAGTTTTGATGAAGAAAAAGACGATAGACCCCCAAAATGGAAGATGTTTTTCAATGGAGCTGCTAACGTATCCAAGTGTAGAATCAGGGTAATATTGGTATCCCTTAAAGGTATGCAGTTCCCTATAGCTATAAGACTCATTTTCCCAAACACCAACAATATCGCTGAATTCAAGGTATGCATCATGCGACTCTAAATGGCTTTGGATAAGGACATTCAAGAGTTAAAAGTGTTTGTAGTTTCCTCATTCATTATTAGCTAAACTCTAGGGGAATACAAAACGAAAGATCCTAAATTGTTACCCTATTACTAGTACCTGACTAAATTAATGGAGAAATTCAAAGAAGTCACTTTCACTCACATACCGAGGACTTAAAATCAATTTGCTGATACCTTAGCTACTTTAGCATTTATGATCTAAATATCCGATAGAGTTGAAGTTTAGTTGCTCACAATCGAAGGTGAAGAAAAGCCCACCTTTTATTTAGCAATTGAAGGCACATGTGACAAAACGCCTTAGTACCATGACATTAAAATATTCCTACAATAAGGTATGTACCCTAATGAAGTTGAGCAAAAGGATAGAAAGACAATCAGGAGATTGGCTACGTAGTTCCTAGTAAAAGAATCTACCTTATATCGACGATCATTTGACGGTACGCTTTTAAGGTGTATAGACAACAAAGAAGCTAAGGTGTTGATGAAGGAAGTACATGAATGAGTATGCAGCCCTCATATGAACGATTACATACTCGCTAAGAAAATTATGAGACTAGAGTATTACTGGTTAATGATAGAAGGTGATTGCATCAAACATGTTAGGTATTGTTACTTATGTTAAGTTTATGAGAATAAAATAAATGCCTCACCGTAAGAATTACATACATTCTCTGCACCATGGCCATTTTCAATGTGGAGAATAGATATTATTGGCCCAATTACTCTAAAAACATCCAACGGGCATTGCATCATACTAGTTGCCATTAGCTACTTTAGTAAGTAGGTTAAGGCCTCATCCTATTCAAGTGTTACTAAAGGGGGCGATAGTCAAATTCATCAAAAGGGACATTTTATCTCAATACAGGGCTCCAGAAACAATTATCACTAACAATGGCACTAATCTCAACAATAAGCTTATATCAGAGTTGTGTTGATAGTTTAAGATCATTTATAAGAACTCTATACCCTATCAACCTTAGGTGAATGGGGCTGTTAAAGCAGCCAACAAAAATCTCAAAAGAATAATTGAAAAAAATGGCTACTACATATAAGGATTGGCATGAAATGTTGTTGTTCATAATCATGGCTAATTGAACTTCCATCAGAACATCAATAGGGACAAAGCCTTACTCCATAATGTACGGCATTAAGGTAGTATTACTAGTGGAAGTTGAGATCCCATCTCTCAAAGTATTATTGAAAACTCAATTAGATGGGGCTAATTAGGTAAAGAAATGCATTGAGCAGTTGAATTTGATTGATGATAAAAGATTGATAACCCTGTATCATAATCGATGTTACCAATAAAGGATGGCTTGAGCTTATAACAAAAGGATATAACCTTAGAACTTCAAAGAAGGTGATATGGTGTTCGAAACGGCTCTCCCCAAAACATAAAACTCTGGAGGTAATTTCGCTCCCAATAACAAAGACTTTTATATTGTAAAGCGTGTGTTACTAGAAGGAGCTTTAATTTTGTCTCATATGGATAAACTGCAATTGAGAGGCCCTGTATATGCTGATGCTATAAAGTTTTACTACCCACGAAAGTCAATGGAAAATTTTACTTAAAGCACAAAATTGCCAATCGTCTTAAATATTATTATGGTCTAATTTTCGTCTTCTACAAGCAAAGTTGGTATCCTTGGCGATTGTCAACATTCGAATCATCTCCATCCTTTTTTCTTTCTCCATCAAAAGGTGCAATTCCCTTACTTAATTTAAATGAACCCATACACTGAAAACATGAGAGAATTTGAAAGTGAGATATAAAATATTGGTGATTAACAAAATTCTTTAAGATACTTTATTATGGATTGATCTCCCTCGATAGGGAGTTTTTATTGTCTATTTTTTAGAGAAAGGTGAGATCTAGATGGGCAAATTCCTCATAGAAGATATTTATTGGTCATGGATAAGAGGTTTGATTCAGGAAAAATTTGAAAGGCAATTAATTAACAAGTAGAAACAGTGGATGGCACTTTACATCCATAACTTCTCTAAAGGGGTAATGAAGTCTCAAAAGCTCCATGTTAAGATCAGTTGAGTTGATGGTAGGGGATTAGGGTTGAGTCCATTTCGAAAGATGAATTAGCTAGTTTTGAGAGGACTTTTCAAAGAAAGGTTTGACAATTTAGGCGCTATCAGTAAGACTATGTAAGTACTTCCATACGATTTTAGTATATTAGTTTTTAAACACTGCATTTGCATTTAGACTATATCTCCTTGGATGGTAACTAGTAATTGCGATTCTTTCTCCTAATAGTCTTTTAGGTAGAGTTTTTAGCCAGTTTATAAGGTGCTTACCCTTTGTACCATCTTTCAGTATCCTAACTCATTTACCTTAGGATCTTAGCCATAAACCAATCCCCCTTTTAAAGTTCTTAGCGAGCCCATAGAGCACTTCCCTTTTTCAATTTCTCTCAAGTGAGCCCATAAGGTGCTTCCTTTCATCATCGATTCCTTTTAGAAAGCCCGTAAGTGCTTCTTTTAAGATAATTAAGGGTTACTAGTCCCCAAAAGACGCTTCCGCCTAGGTTAGTTAGCTTAGAGTAGTATGACCAAGTTTTTGAATTGATTCCAATTTAAGGTGGTTAGTCCCCTAGATATGCCCCTACCTAGGTTAGTTAGCTCAAAATAGGATGGTTAGGTTTTCCAAATCGATTCTAATTTAGAGTTGCTAATCTCCCAATGACACTCTTGCTTAGGCTAGTTAGCTCATACGAGCATGACCGGGCTTCATTTAGGGTTTTATCCTACTCAAGGAGTGTTTTGATTGTTTTCTCGGGTTAGTTAGTACAAAGGAGCATGATGCGGCTTCATGTTCAATTTAGGGTTTTAGTTAACTCAAGGAGTACTTTGCCTATTTGCTTAGGTTAGTTGACTTATAGGAGCACAATGAAGCTTCATTTCCTCTTTCAATTCCTGAGCCAGCTCTTAGAGCACATCCTCTCTCTTTCACCTTTCACCATTCATCAAATCCTTAGTAGAACAAACTTATGGTAGTTAGCTAGTTGTATCACTTCCAAGGACAAATTCCACCTTTAGGGTAAAAATAATGTTTTTTTTTTTTTTGTAGCAAAGTTTTACTTAAATTTCACTACAAAGAGAAGTAGCTGTAGAAGCTTAAGTTTTGCCCCCTCCCCCCCAAATTATTTTTTAGAATAGAGTAAAGGGTTTTAATTTAGAAAAAGCACAAAAAATAGAAATTTTAGAAAACTACAAAAAAAAAACTTATAAAAGAAGATTAGAAAAATTAGAAAAATACAAAAAGATATAAGATTTAGAAAAAAAATTTACAAAAATAGAAAAGTTGGAAAAATCCCAAAAAGTGGAAAAATTAGGAGAAAATTAGAAATAAAAAAAAGAAGAAAAAGAGAAGTATAAATAAATAAATAAATAACAAGAATAATAAAATTTTTAGGTAATATGATTTTTAGCTTTAGTGTTTTCTAGGCCTTAAATAGGGGAGGGGTGTTAGGCCTAGACTTAGATTCAAATCTAGCATAGGTTGACCATATTCATATGTACAATTTAATTGAACATATGAAAAAGGTACAGGCCAATGGCTTAACGGTAATACACTTAGATATTGTATTAAAACTAGCTTGAGGACCTAGGTCCAAATCTCACCAAAGAATACTTTACTACATGTCGGGATATCATTGTGCTACGTATCCACTGTGAGGTATGTAGCACCACCACATCACCCACACCACAAACACGTGTCGCTATGTGGCATGATATGTATCACACACATGTTAGCCATGCACATGGCACATCATCAGCTACATGTCTTTTAGGGCACACGATACTTTCTCATTAGATGGAGTGGTTGGTGAAGTGCTCCGTTAGCATCCTTTTCCCTTACTTTCCTCCATTTTCCTTCTTTTTTCCCCAGTTTTTCATTTGTTATCCTCTCTAGTCAACTCAGTTTCATGATTGATTTGAGCCCCTTTTATATGCAGTTTAACTAAATTAATGGGGGGATTTTGAAGTCTACCCAAAACACTTTGAATAGAACTTAAAAACTCATCTAAAATCATTCATTAAACAGGTTAAAAAGGCATTCACAGTTTGAAAAAACACTTAAACACCTACATTTTTTCCGACTGTGTTATGTGTGATTCAAGCTTATGAAATGCAATTTGAAGCTTCTATTGGCTATCTTGAGTAAGTTTGAACACTTTTAGATCATCATTCATGCTCACATTGTAGTGATTTTCATTTAATCTGAGCATCAATTCATTCAAAACCCATTTAATTCGATTCTTTGAATTAATGAGTTTTTGATTCATTCCATGCTTTCATGAAGGTCAATCAATATAAAAGAGAGGCTAGGAATTCTTTTGAGCATAAAGAATCACTCGAAAATTTTGAATGCTAACTTTTGTTGAATCAAAACCCTAACTCATGATCTCTCTCTCTTTCTCTAGCAAACCATTCAAGCTCAGTAAATTTCGAACAAATCCACTACCCTTACGAAGCTTCCCATAATCTAAGCATTAAAACCCATTCTCTTTTGTGCTCAACTGCACTCTCCGTTACAAGAACTAATCACTACTTATCTAAACCTTAGCCACTGCACCACCTACTTTGAAGCCACCACATCTAACCATCTCCAAGTGAAACTAACACCACCAATATACTGGTCCCCACTCAAATCCCTTACCAACTCCTCTATCCCATCTGAAAATGCCTTAACTACAATTACCCGCATCCGATTGCTACCTACCAACTTTGATGATAGCTTAAACTAGCTCTACTTGTCTTAGCATTCTCTCTATCCCCCTAACTCCAATATGAAACACATAGAAAAGTCCTTCTCCACTCACTTTAACAATCAAATCGAACTAGAGGATGGCTTCTAAAGTTGCTACTAATCCTTTGTACATGGCTCGATGCAAATCTAATCGAGATGACTACAACTCAACCCGACGACCTAGGTTTGAGCTGCTTCAACTTGTGTACTCCTTTGATTCGACCTTAGTTTAATTTCCAATTGTTTTGTATTATTTTTATTTATTTAATCATTATTGTAATTTGTATTTGTAATAAAAAAAAGAGAGAATAAAAAGGAAAAAAAAAAAGAAGAGAAAAGTTAAGTAATTTAGTTCTAAGTTTTATGTATTTATTCTCGTAGTTAAGATAAAAAACTGATAGAAGAAATAAATTTAGATAAAATAGAAAATAAAGAAAAATTTTACAACTTAGAAAAAAATTATTTTCTAAATAAAAATCGATTTTTTTTCAAAAATTAAGTTTACTTTAGAATTTTGCAAAAATAAAAAATTAGGACCTTTTAAATCTTTCTTAATAAAATCGAACCTACTTAAACATAAAATTAACGTGATTTCCAAGTTAAAATGAATCCAACATACTAAAATTTTACAAAAAGAACTACGTATGTTTAATCCTGACTAATGAGTATGTAGGCATCTTAAGGGCAATGTAAAAAATGAAAAATTTAGCTTTTTCCCTTTTTTTTTTTAATTATGCAAATTGGTAAAAATAACTTTATTTAAATGATAATTTTTTTCAAATAATTAAGTCTAAATTCAAAAAGTTGATGATACCCATAAGGATTTTAAAAAACCTAACCCTTGGACTCAATCTTTTGGTTTTCAAAACCATCTCTAGAAATTGTTTTATAAAGTAGACTTGTGGCTTAGTTAAATCAGTTCACCCAATTGATTTAACCTAACCTTTTTTTTTTCTCAACTCCAGTCTTGTGGCAACTTCAAAGGATTTTCAAAATACGTTTAAAAAATCAGTTTTCTTTAAACCATAATTAAGGATTAGTATTAAATATATATAGTTCAATATTGATTGGTTTAGGGAAAACTAATAAAATCGAGAAAAAATCATACTTGACATAATGCAAATTACTAAAGAATTTAGACGATTGTATTCGTAGGAATTGTTGGTGTAACTTGAGTTTAAAAATCATATTTCTACGGTGGTTGGTTTCATGTAGCTTATTATCGTACAGAAGAGGTATGCTTATTATCAATTTGTTGGTGAATATTATGTTACTTGAGTTGGTAATAAGCTTATTGTATTACTGAAGGTTTTTATTAGAACCATTGTTCCAGTTAACTTATTGCAATTGTTACATTTGTTTTTATTGATGCATGTAATTTGATTTGGGAATAAACTAAATGTATTAGTTAAAGACAATGTTGGCTACATTGATTGGACAATGTAAATATTATTGCATTGAAAATATGTGCTTGTTTATCTATTTGTTGGGAATTTTAGGAGAAATTACAAACAAACCCCTTAAACTTTGATTTAGGTATGGATTGACCTCCTAAGTTTTCAAAGTGTACTTTAAGACCTCTTAAACTTTAATAAATTAGCAATATATATAAAGGACATTTCCTTTTTTAGTTAGAAAAAGTCATACACTTTCTTGAAGCACATTTTGATAAGTTTAGGTAGTATTTATGCACCAATATCAAAATTTAAGAGGGTTATTTTCAATCTATGGTTTTTTTTTTTGCTAATTCATCAAAGTTTGCGGGGTTTTTAAAGTACATTTTGAAAGGGGGTCAATCAATACTTAAGTGAAATTTTTTGGTAAGTGGGTAAGTAGGGTTAGTGGTAGTGGTGGTGGTGGCAGGTTGGGGTTATTAGCATTTTCCCTTAGAATCTTATGTGGTTTGACTTTATCATGAGGTCGCATGGAAGGATGAGATTACTAGTCTTAGAGGTCACAACACTATAGGAACTGATACACCGTATTGAGAGCAAACAAGGGCAATAGAATCGAGGTGGGTCCAAGTTTATAGAAAGCATGAAGTAAAGGGTGATGAACTACAAAAATTGGAAACAAGAAAATGAGACTAACAAGCAAACCACGAATGATTCCAAGGATATGACACACTAAGGAAACTTCACAGACTTACAACTTAACTCTATATAATGCATAAGCTAATCCAATAAGGATACTCACCACCTAGCCTTGCTTAAAAGTTGCAATAAGAAGAGGAAAGTAAGCATACTAAGCTAACAAAAGGAAATATATTCAATATCTAGTGTGTAAGACGATTCTTATGGCTGCATATTACAAGGGTGTTTACACCCAAAATGTTACGATATCTTATCTAAATGGAAAAGACAAAATAGGTATTGCCCAAAAGTAATGTACAAGGAATAATAGAGGGGTACAAATGAAAAATAAAAGAAATTAGTGATTATTACAGTAGAATCCTTTCACATAAGATTGTGCACATAGTAGTAGGTCATTGGAGACATTTTTGGCAGAAGCAAACAAATGGTACAATTAGGATAGAGGTCGCTTAGTAGAGGTGCTAAGCAAACCTGAGAGTTCTTCCAAGAAGACGTGGGTATGGATGTGTGCTAGGGTTCGCTATACCAATACTACCAAGTTGAAGGTTGGCATGGTCTTGGTCGAGCAGATGTATAAGGGGTTAGACTGTTAGTAGAGCTTATTTCAAGTCTATACTCGACTATTGAGAGATGAGAAGTTATTTGACTCGGCATATGGAGTTGGTTAATAGTGAGGATCAACTCATCCTCATTAAGAGTTGGCTGGAACAGTAGAATTTGCTTTGTTTGTCCCTTAAGACCTTATGCTTAAGCTAGGGTTAAAGATTCGATAGTTTGATTCCTATCATTCCCTCCAAGTTGATTTAGATTTGGGATCAAATTCGATTGGTATTTGCTTAATTCTCTCTCAGGTTAGTAGGGGCTGAGGTTAGCAATGTTGAAGGTGTCAGAAACTCTATATTCCTCGATTAATTCCAGTTAATAGGCATTTTTGGTAATCTTTTGGAGTATTTTAAAGGGACCTTCAGCTTGGGCGAATAACTTATTTTTTCTTTTGTTTGGGAACCTCTCTTTGCTTAAGTACAGCCACACCAAATCTCTAAGCTAAAACTATGCTATCTTTCTTTCTTTATTACTTTCTCTCATTCTCTTAGAAGTTTAGTTAATCTACGGGATAACTTTCATGTAGATCTGCTGTAGAGACTATGCTTGGGCTATTGCGTCAGGGTCTTCTCGCTCGGACATGGGTATAGGGGCATGGTCAAGGAGTAGCTCTAGATTAAATCCATAGACAACTTTAAAGGATGTTTATTTTGTGGTGTTGTATACAATGTGATTCTAAGTGAAATCCACCATAGGAAAATAGACATCCTAATCAATCAAATTCTTCCCCACTATAGCTTAGAGTAGTGATCTTAAAGTACGATTGATTACCTTTGTTTGACCATCAGTTTGGAGGTGATAAGAAATGCTGAATAGTAATTTATTCCTCATACGATGCCAAAGAGTCATCCAGAAATAGCTTATAAACTTTGGATCTCTGTCCGAGACCATGAATCGAATAATTTCCTACAAAAAGAGAAAAGTAATAGTCGAAGCATTATTAGTTTTAGAGTAGGGTACAAAGTGTGCCATCTTACTAAATCTGTCCATAATGACTATCGTAGAATCTTAGCTTTAGGTAGTTTTCAGCAATTCAAGGACAAAGTTTATACTCAACTCAATCCAAGGTTGGGTTAGGACAGGCAAAGACATTGCTTTCCCTTGTTCAACTTGACATTTTGCCCTCTTATAAGTAGCATAGATTTCAATAATTCAGTGCACCTTATTTTCGGCCAAAAGAACTATCCACTCAATAACTCATACGTCCACTTCTCCCTAAAATATCCAAAAGGTCTACCAGAATGAGCTTTTCTAATAAGTAAAACTCTAAAAGAACAGGTCGATATACATAATTTGCCTCCTCGAAATAGATACCCATCTTCCATGTAATAGTTATCCACTGTTCTTCCTTCGACACATCGTCTAAATATAGGACCAAAATAGGGTTCCTAAGGATATTATTTTTTTATGCTTGTAAACCCGAATAGTTTGGTCTGTAACTCAGTAAGAAGAACATATCTTTTGGATAGAGTATCAATAACTATATTATTCTTGCCTTGTTTGTATTGGATCATAAAGTTGAATCCTTCTAGGAATTCATCCTACCGTACTTACCACTTTAATTGCTTGGTTTGACTTCTAAGGTACCTCAAAGATTCATTATCTGTATAAATGATAAATTATCTCGACAATAGGTAATGTTGCCATGCTTGAAGTGCTTAGATAAAGGCTAAGAGTTCTTTGTCATACATCGAATAGTTTAACCATGTCCTCTCAGCTTTTTGTTATGGTAAGCAATTAGTTAGCCTTGTTACACCAAGATAGCACCTATCCTAATGCTTGACGCGGCACATTTAAGCTCAAAAATTTTCTTGAAGTCTAGTAAAGTTAATATTGGTGCAGAAATTAATCTTTCCTTTATTTCAACGAAACTTTTTTCCTCTTTCTTGCCTCACTTAAACTTGATATTCTTGTTTGTAATCTTAGTAAGCAGTACAACAATGGTACTGAAGTTTCTAATAAATCTTTAATAGAAGGATACCAATCCATGGAAACTTCTCACCTAAGCATAAGTGGTTGGAGTTGGCCACTTAACACTAGCTTGGATCTTCTCATCATCGACTTACAAGCCTTTTCTACCTACTACATATCCCTTAAATGCTACTTCCTCCTGGTAGAAACAACACTTCTTTAAATTTTCAAATAACCTCTTGGCTCGAAGTACATCAAGCATGATACGGAGATGCTCAGAGTAACTTGGTTGGTTAGTACTATACACAAGGATGTTGTTAAAGTACACTACGGCACACTACTTGATCAAGTTTCTCAACACATGGTTCATCAACCTCGTGAAGTTGCTCAAGGCATTTGACAAACCAAAAGGCATTAACATCCACTCATAAAGTACATGCTAAGTTTTGAATGTAGTTTTCACTCATTTCTTGACTTCATTTAGATTTGATGGTAGCTTAACTTTAGCTCAATTTTATTGAAGACCCTAGCTTTATTCACTTCATCCAACATGTCATCTAACATAGGGATAGGATATCAGTACTTGATCGTGATCTTATTTATAGCTTTGATATCTACATACATGCACATATCCCATCCTTTTCTAGCATAAGGAGTATTGGCATAGCATAGGGGCTAAGAATCAAGCTGCGGGACCCCTAATTTGTAACTGTACTCGAGGACTAGAAGGGCTAGCATAACGAATCCTCATGTTTCAACTAACCTCTACCAAGGCCGAATACTTACTTGCTAAGTCACCTCTAATGCAGTATCGTATGACCGCCCTTTATTCTGTGGTATGCCGAGTTAATGATTACTCTCTATTACTAAGCTGCCCAATCATTTGACATCATTCTTAGCAAGAAGCTAAAAGAGAGAATCCGGATTGATTAAGCCATCCATGCTCGAACACTTCCATTTATCTGTACTTTTTGTCTGCATCTCCTAACAACCCCGCCAATGCTGCATCTCCATGTGTACAGTATCATATGTAGAATTTGTAGTACCAAAGATTATTTTCTTTGTATATTCATTTTTACTCTTTTATAGCATATACATTACCCTTTAGGAAATGTCCTTGTTGTCTATTCCCTTTTGGGCAAGTTACCCTAGTTTGTGGGTATAAATGGCCCTATACTTGTAGTTGTAATATCATCAGATTACCTTCAATACCCTTGAGTACTTTCTTCCTTGTGTAAACACTACTTGTTTGCTTTCGGCATTACTCTTATCCTTTCCCTTAAGCAAGGTTAGATGGCGGATAACCTCATTAGACCAATTCATGCGTCATATCAAATTGTGTCATGAGTCCTCAGAAGTTCCTTTAGTGCGTCATATCTTCTAGAGCTGTTCGTAGGTTTTTGCTTACTATTTCATTCGTCATTTTTACTCCTTTTTTACCTTTCCCCATTAACCCTTTTCGAGCTTTTTACAAGCTTGGACCCATCTAGTGACTGGCCTTATTTGTTCTTGGTTACGGTTTGCACCACTTTCCTTTTACATATCCTTTTTCTAATAGCTCATTGACTTATTTTTAGAGCTTAGTAGATTGTTCAGGGTTCATTTAATAAGCTGGTTTGTTTGACATGGCAACATTAGGTATTAAGTCCATGCAATGTTTAATGCCTTTGAAAGAGGGTAATCCCTTAGGCAACTATTCAAGAAATAGGTTGGCATACTCATATAGTAGCTCTTTGACTTCTAAGGTAGCTTAATGTATTCCTTCAACTTTAGCAGTTGCTTGATCAATAGAAAAGTGGGCATGTCGACCTTAATAGCTTCTCGGAGCTTAACTCAACTTAGAATCAAAGTCTTTTGGGTCCTTGTGTAGGTTTAGCTTATAGCTTGCTAACTTGACTCAGCATCATAGGGTTCAAAGTGATCTTCTTTCCATCCTTCTTAAACACATAGGTATTCTTAAATCCATAATGTATAACCCTCCAATCAAAAAGCCAAGGTTTGCTTAGTAACACATGAGATGCACACATGAGTAGCATATCACAAAGAATTTCATCAGAGTAATTTCCAATAGAGATCAATAGCAATACTTACTGAGTGACATGTAGTGCTCCATTCTCATTTAGCCAATATATCTTATACAACTTTAGGTGTTAGCTAGTTAGCAACTTGAGCTTTTCAACTAGGTTGGCAAACATGACATTAGTGCAACTTCTACTATCTACTATAAGCATTCATACTAGCTCATTCACCTTGCATGTGACGTAGAACAATTCTCTCTCTCTCCTCTTCAATAAAGGGTTCTAAACTCATCATACATTAAATAGCCAAAGTTAGCTTGTCCAAATCTTTAGCAAACACATCTTCCTCAACCAGTTCGACATTAACCTTAATCTCTTCCTCCACTTCTTTTTCCTCTTTTAGTTCCTCATCTGTATTGTCTACTTTAATATTTGGGGCATCTCCCTTGACAATCATAGTTCTGCAGTTCAAACATTAGTGGCCATGTGTTTAAACCCTTGGCACTTAAAGCACTTAATTTGGCCTATCTTCCTCTTAAATTCTTATCCCTTCATGTAAGTTCTCAGCAGCACATCACCATCAGTTGTTCAGCCCTTCAGTTCATGTCTAACATATGTTCTTTTACTTGGCCCGGTACTTTCCTACTCTTGGTAACTTCCTTAAGCAAGTTAGCCTAGTTGGATTGGTTGGCTCATTGGAGGTTAATTTGGCCTATTCCTCCTCTATCTTTCTATTCACTAGGCTGTTCATATAGCTTTGTCCAATGAAGTAAATCATTGAAGCTCTACGGCATCTTAGATGTTGCCTCTTAATGTAGTGAGAAATATGGATACTGTTTAGGGAGATGCTTCATCCACTTTATATTGAATCATGAGTATTTGGAACTCTTGGACATACTTATCAACAGTTTGGCTTCCTTGTCTCAGCTCTTGAAGCTAAGCAAAAGTATCTTACAAATAAGTATCTGATACGAATTTGTTTTTAAGTATCCTCTTCATCTTAAGCTAAGTATTAACTTCCCTATATCCTTCTCACCTCCTCATAATTTGGAAGTTCTTCCACCACATTGCAGTATAACTTATAAACTCTATAGTAGTGGTCCTTCCCTTCTCATGGTTATTAGATTGGTAATAATAAAAAGCATGCTTTACCTTCTCTTCCCAATCTAGATAGTCGTTAGCATTTTTAGAACTATTGAAGCTCGACTATTGAGAGATGAGAAGTTACTTAGCTCGTCATATGGAGTTGGTTAGTAGTCAGGATCAGCTCGGCCTTAGTAAGAGTTGGCTGAAATAGTAGAATCCTCTTTGCTTATCTCTTAAGACCTTGTGCTCGAGCTACGATTAAAGGTTTGGTAGTTTGACTCTTATCAGGAACCAAATTGCTCAATGCCTTTTATGACAAACTTAAAGAGGTAGACTATATCAAGCACAGGCATATTGTTCTTTATGTGTCATAATTGCTAATGATAATATCTTGCTCTTGTGAAATAAGTAAATTAGTGGTTGGGTTTGTACTATTACTCTTGAGTGATGCATTTGTTTGGTGTTACAAATTTAGGAATATAATAGAAACCATTTGGATGCTTGTATGGTTAATGTAAATGAGGAGTATGAGGAGATTCTTAAAGGAAAAGCCTCTCATTCTGTTCAATGGAGAGGTTAGTTCTCTCCTTTCAAAGCTCTTTTGATTTTGTAAATTTTGGTCGTTAGCCCTTTATGTTCATGAGTTTAAGATGGCAAACGTAAAAATCATCCCAACTTCTTCAAAGAATCAATCATAGCAAACTGTTGGCATTCATCAATGGCTTGTTTACTTTATGGAATAGAATTAGAGGGAATGGAATAAGGGTGTAATATATATTACTCTATTTAGTTGAATTTATAAGCAATTTAAGAATAAACATGTAATATAACTTTAATGACTAAATTATCCATAGTTTATTTTCTATCTCAACTAATCTTAAAATAATAGGTAGTGGTTGGCGGTAGTGGTGGTGTTTGTGGTGGCGTCGGAGGCGACAGCGATGATAGCAATAGTGGTTGATAGGGGTAGGGGTAGCGGTAGCGGTAGCGGTAGCGATGGCTACAATAGTTATGGTGGCAACAGTAGCGGTGATGGTGGTGGTGACGATAATGGTTGGTAATGCTAGCGGTGACAATGACTACGATGATTGGTGGTGGTAGTGGCAGCAGTAGTGACAGCAGTGGCAGCAGTGATAATAATAGTGATAGTACTTGCAATAGTGATGATGGTGATGGTAGTAGTGGTAGCAACGGTGGTGGTGATGACAATGATGGCAACGATAATGGTGACGGCGGTAGCAGTGGTGGTAACAGTAACGATAACGATAGTGGTGGCGACGGCGATGATGACGGTGGCGACAAAGGTGGCATCAATAGTGATGGTAGTAGTGATAGCGGCAGTAGTGGTGTTAACGGTAGCGACAATGGCAGTAGTGATGACGGTGGTAGTAGAATGCTTGTTAAACTTACAATTCTATTAGAACTAGAACATATAGTCATGTAGAATTAGATGCTTGTAGAATTGTATACCTAAATACATAATTATGCCAAGAGCCTAGTCTATACAATCTTGTATCCATTTTAACTAGAAAAAGCCTTGTCTCGCATCTTCCTTCTTTTCATTCTCTCGTATTGGGAATGGGGGATTTATGTTTAGGAATTAGGTCATATTATCAAATTCTCTATTTATTGGAGTGCTTATATGATTTTTACATGGATTTAGAAGAAGAAATTGAAATTATTGAGCAGTAGCAGAAATTTTGGATGATCTTTGGAATTAACCTTCAACTTAAGACTGAATAATGATCAACATATGCAACAAAACTTATGTATATTTTAGATACTAGCTTGATATGACCTTTTTTTTTTTAATTGACAATTAATCTATATTTGGGAGACTTTGGAAGTAAAATGTTTTTCAAACATTCAATATCCATTTAAGCTTGTACGTCCATTTCATTCCAAGTTTTTTTTTTTCTTTCTTTTTTTTTTTTCCAACCGGATTTTCCAGCAATTGTTAAAAGTTCTCGAGAGGAAGAGTTTGTGAATTATGATGTTTCATCCAGATAAGCACGTACATGGAAACCCTTTACTATGACATGAGGCAATTCTCGTGGTATTATTTGAAATAATACAGACTTTCTGCTTGCATTTTACAGGACCAATATTGATGAGTGGGTATGCGTTCCTTTCGTGCAAGATGTATATGTAATTGGCGACTATAATGGGTTTCTTGAAAACACCGGCAAACCAAACTTGCCAACGCTGGCCTAGGCAAGTGCTTTGTATTTTCATTTTGATCACATGCTTTGTCTCATGATGACTTTAAGTAAATTAAGTGCAAATGCATCTTTGTTTTTTTTTTTTTTTTTTTTTTTAATGAACGTTCAATTTCTATTAGAGGGTTTATTTCCTGATAATTAATTCACTATTCACTACAGATGCCTTTTTTATTTTTTTGGGTGCTTCAAACATGGTGAGGGGGAGGTGATTTAAGATTGACTTTGAATTCCTTTAATTGAATTCGCTATTTCTTGAAATTACATATCATTTTGCTAATTAAAAGCATTATTCTATTTTTTTTTTATTTTTATGTTTGTAAATTCATTTTGTTATGTCTTTCTTATGTTTATAATTTATAATCTTAATGTCTAATTATAGGATTGTAATGGTTAGAAGGAAAAAGGGTCGACAAAGAAGGGAAGGAAGGACCTATTGGAACAATTGATGGGATATGTTTAGACAACCATAAAAATATTATTTTTAGTTTATGACTATTTAAGATACGTTATGAACTTTAGAAAATTGCTTAGGTGAATATTAAGAATATGTCAAATATATGAATTTTAAATTTATTTCAATTACATAAGTTTTTTTTATATTGGTCAAATAATAATGTTATTCACAAATATAATCTTTTTTGGATTTTAGTCTTAGTGACATTTAAATGTCGATATAATGCCTAACAATCTTGACTTGTTGGCTTTTGAGTAAATTGTATAACTTATGAAATAATTTGTTCTTATAAAATGGATTAATGGGTATAAAAGAAAATTGCAATGTACAAACTTTATTAAATATCTAAAAGTAACCAAAAAAAAAAAATTAGACTACAAAAGATTGTTATGGAAATAAAATTATCAATAGGGCTTCATAAAACCAAACTCATTTAAATATAAGAAAAGCTATACCCTAAACAACAAATTGCAAGGTATCATAATTTCTTGATCAATAATACGTAATACCTTACTATTTGAGCAAAGTAATGTTTGGAATTTGATAAATGTCGAGTGGAGTACACCTGTAAGACTTGATATTTCGAAAATGTGATGTTACAGACACTTCAGTGAATAAAGGTGTATTTAGGGTCTCTATCTCTAAATTCAATACCAATGAAAAATTTATTTTGAGTAACACCAAATGATAATATGAAATCCCAAGAGCTAAAAGAAATAGCTATGTGAAGTTGGATTTTAAAAATGAGCGATAGTGCAACCAATAACATTTATAAACTAGAGTTTATAGTGTTAAATCTTAATTACCCTAAACTTAAAGAATTGAGATTCAATGTATAGTATAGTGTCCTATTATTATCAAAATATATTATATAACTTTTACAAGTTGTAAACCTAGATAAAATTATTTTTGAAGAGTCACAGAAAATTTCACCAATTTAGAATGATTATCCAAATAATAGCTGCACTATCTAATCCTTCATGAGGAAGCATTAATTTCCACTGCCTTAATTGCTTAAGTCCCACGCATCTTGAGCTGCCATTTTTAGCCAATTTAAGTAAGCCAGACTATTGAAGTTGAGGAGGAATAGATAACCGCGTTGGAATTAAAAGCTCAATATTTGTATATTCTATTGTGCCTATTCCTTTTTTTTTTTTTTTCCTTACTATTATCATTTATGGACCTCCATCTCAATTATTCTTCCTGGGAAAGGCAATTTTGATCGCCATCGATTTGCTATTTAAGAAGCAATTCGTATTAGTGTCAAGAGAATACTCCTAGGGATCGTCAACAGAATCGGAGAATAGAGGTAATATAAATGAATTTTATTGTTTGTTTCAATCTACTGGTAGCATAATTTCAATATTATTTTTCATTGGTCGTTAAAATTTACGAGCAAAGCACATAAATTACCAAATTACATAGCATATGAAATATTATACCTTATAATATATAGGGACAATAGCATATGAAATATTATACCTTATAATATATAGGGACAATATAATGATGTTTCCATTGCCAAATATACTTACGCATATAAGTGAATATATAACCAGTAAATGGGCTAATATGACTATATTAGTTCACATTAATATATGATTAATATTAATAATATATACTTATTGCTATATATATTATTATTAATGTATAGATGAATGTAAAGTAATAGTATTGTGAGCTTTTATTAGTATGTTATTGTATATAGTATATAGCTTCACGTCATATTCTGAATGAATAATTTACATTTTAATATTGGTTGAATCAAATTTAGGTATGCAACAATATCTTTATCTCTATATTTTATATGAGCCAGAAAGTCGCATTTAGACCAACCATATCTAAATATGACGCTTTCAAAAAATTTTTTCCAAACTTTATCATAAGATCAAAAAAGATAGTAAAAGTGACTCAGAAAAGTTAAATTAAAAAAAATAAATAAATATAATAATTTAATAAAACCCTAATTATAGCCTTAAAAAATATAATTATTTAATATAATAGAAAATTTGTTGGAACTTCTAAATTTGAATCCCAAGATATAACAAGATAAATTGAGGGGCTGTTTGAACTTAGTAATATATGATAAAATACTAATTAATATACACACATATGAACTCACCAAATTTTACATACGGAAAGAAAAAGAAAATTTATAAATGATAATAATAAAGACATTAGTAGTAAATATATATAAAATATGTAACCATGTTATCATATAAATAAATATGTAAAATTACTTTCTCCAGTAACTTAATAAGTAAGCAAGATTATCCAAATCCAACAGATTTTTGCATGGATGTGGACGTGGTAAGCTATAATTTAAAAAGGGATACCTAATTTTATCAAATATATATATATATATATATATATATAAAGTACTTATACTGCACGAAACTTTCGCCGACTCAACTTCTATATATATTACTCCAAAATCCTACAAGTGACCATTTAGTAGCCTAGGAACTCAAATAAATTACCATAAAAAAAAAAAAGAAAAAATCAATACAAGGACTATAACCAGCAATGAAAATAAGGTAAGCCTGGAATTTATTAATGTAAATGCTTACTGATTTGGGATGTCGTAATTGATTATTGATGGTGTATATGTATAATTAAAAATAAATGTGTATTATACTCCCCAGACAACTTGCAATATGACCGTACAATGTGAATTCTTATAAAGAAGGTTATGATTTTCAATAAATGATATAAATATTCCTTAATATATAGTGATTTTTGTGAAGATAATTATGGCAATTTATTTTTATCATACAAATAGAATAGAAAGGGCGTAGAGTATTAGTAACATCTTGTGTAGGCAAGATTTAATATCTTAACCAAATTCTTGACTTGATCATATTAAGATGGGTGATTGCCTTATGCTCAATAATTACTTACTATTTAAATTACATTTAAAAAAAAACAGAGAGAGAGAGAGAAAAGATAGCTATACAAGAAAATATATATAATATACGTATCCAATTTGGCATATTATAAAACCAACTATATTATATGTATTCCTATAGGTAAAATATATACCATATAAATTTGGTCACATACTTGTATAAAGGATACACTTAAATATAACTATATTTATATTTCCTTTCTATATGTAAATATGTTTTATTGCATAGATAAAGGAACATGTGAATTCACCTACATCCTTAACATGGTATATACATACATATCGTAGGAATTTAGCCTATGTTTGGTGATGATATATAGATAGGCAAAGCATGAATCATGATACATCTGTACATGTCTATATTTTGTAAGGTTAATATATATATATATATATATATTTTAATAAAATAACGTTAACTCAAAGTGATGTTTTTAGGCGGTATACAATATATTGAAGATGAAAAAGAAGAAGAAAAAGATATATATATATATATACAGAAACATGTAATGATTAAGGGAGATAGATAATAAATAATAAGTAATTGTTTATAGGAGAATTGCTACCCAAATTGCTTTTAGAGATCAAGCCGATAACCCTAGGATCACTAAGCTTGCATTTTAGCAAGTTATCAATACGTGGTCAAGCATTGATTGTTAAGAGAATCTATATACATGCATAACCATATATATGATTTTCTCTCTCCTAAGTATATGTATATGATTGTACTGTCAGGATATATATATATATATCTATATATATACAAGATTATCATTTTATAATTACACTATGATGTTGCTTTATATCATTTTAACTAAATTCTAAAATGTATATCTTTGTGATACATATAGTTTATTTAATATTGGTAACATAGTATAAACTTATATAGAGATAAACAGAAATATACACTACTCAAGCTTATAAATGAGAGATATAATAAATAAGTAGTATATTACAATAATACAGTATATATTTAATACTAAAATATATGACTACAACATATAGTTATTGATGATAATGTGGCATAGCATTTAGCACATAGTTCAATAGAATAAGCAAAACGTTAATATTTTCGTAAATCTTATGAAAACTAAATTTGGGTCCTAGAATATATATGACTTATAACTGAGTAGAACATTAACACTACAAACCTATTGGAGTGAGCATCTATACAAGTAAGTGGGATTTGGGAAGACTGAAGTATATACTTGCTTGTAGTTATAAGTTGTTTGTCCGCATGCTACATGTCACGATCTGAGGCTTTCTCTAGCACAAAAACAAACCGTGCGGCACTTACTATCTTGCTTTTGTAGTAGTAAACAAGTCTAACTCGTACTCAACGCTAGCTGACAAGGCTAAAACCTGTAAGCAACATAACCAAGGAAGAAAGCCAACATATATAAGGGACATAAGCACGAATGGAAAAATGAATAGTACACTTTTATTAATTTTGACAGTAATACAAGGTTGCAATATGTATGCACAGGGTATAGTGTATATAATAGGTGTTGTCGGTCGTGATAAACTAATGTGGTGGGTAAGAGCTTCAATCCAAAAGAGTACTCATACCCTTATAAAGAGATATGGATATTATTGGGCCTGATGGGAGAAGACATTAAAACTAGTGAAATGGCACCACTTTCTAAAAGTGGAAAATTTTAATAATAGCAATGCCCTAACTATACAAAAATAAAGTCCCCTCTTATGCTACAATATATACAAAAGAATGGCCCCTTGCTAGTATAAGTATGTTACAAAAGGGGACCCTGACACTACATTTATGTTTAGTTACTAAAATGTGACTGGTAGTTGAGCTATATGTTTTGTTGTGTTGATTGACCTTATTTGGTGTGCTACTGATTGGTTGATCACCCTTAATCAAAATAATTGAAACTCGGACTAAAATCATAAATAGACATGCATTGCATCCTATTAGGTGATGGTAAGATTGTAGTGATCTAGCATTTTCTTACCCTTAGTTAAACTAAGTGATTAAAGAGGAGGTCACAGTAAGGTTGGAGGCATTAGGTTCAAAGGTAATTACAGGCGGACTAGGAACTTAGAATTAGTTATAAGAGGGCCTTGTAGTTTTTATGATTGGCATTGTGGCCATCATATCATAACTCCTCAATCTAAATTAAAGTGGGTAAAATTTCTCTAACTTCTCAATGGACTGGATGACATCGTATGGATGACACTTTGCTTATTCATGTATTACACGTAATATTAGCTTAATGACTTGGTTGTATTGTTCAGCTTATATATGTTTTTTGCCTCCTGCTTCTTATTGAGCCTGTAGTTCTTTAGCTAATTCCCCTATAGTTTTCTGCAAGTTAATGAAGCTAATGCATGGGATGGGCTAAGATCTTAAGTACATGAGAGTTTCTACAAACCTAACAAAAAAACCTATGCCAGGATGTGGATGTAGGTTATGAGGGAAAAAATAGCTTTAAAATTGTTTTTACTACTTAATTTACTATTTGGTGAGGGATTCTAATTCTCTACGGTCTTGATGGTTCTTATGAGAATAAAGAAATGCCTCATAATATTTTTTATAAATTCATGTATTTATATTTTATTCATATAGAACATCTAATAGATTATGTATTCAGTTAAGACTTTTATGATGAAAGCAATCAGTTTAGTTGTTGCATCTCAAACTAGGTAACTTAGAGGATGGATAGTATGGCCTTGAATTCAAGGCACAATAGTGATGATTAACTTTTCTTAGTAATGTTTAAATGTTACAAAAAGTAATTACATAAGGCAAACAATTATACTCTTATTATGTTTAAACGTCACATGCAAGTAGTAATAGGTGACATTTAAACGTTACTACATGTTATTCCCTTTTTAACGTTTAAACATTACAAAATGCATCTATAGGTAATAATTTGTAGGCTTCACAAAGATATCTTATACTTTTGCTGCATTTAAACATGATCTATTAGCACATTAGGTGACGTTTAAAAATTACTAAATGTCATTCTTTTTGTAACATTCAAGCATTATGAAACGTTTAAATATTGCAAATAGTTGCTTATTAGTGACACTTAAAAGTTACTAATGTTTTACAATTAGGTGACTTTTACATGTGTAATGTCTACCTTTTAAATACTATAAATTACTTTTTGTGATACACCTTCTATAGCGTCTATTAATAATGCTTAATAAGCATTATAGAAAAGTTTTCATAATGTTTACTTAAACTTTAGTAACGCTTAATAAATGTCACTAAACATAAAATTTCTTATTTATTCCTTAATAGTTGAAAAAACCATAAAACCACACTACAAAAATCTTCCATTATCAATAAATGATGAGATTATAGTATTTTTTTTTTTTTGCTAGTTAAACTAATGGTATATATTAGAAAAATCTTAGACAAGACCCTATGTAAAATCATGAAAATTCAAGTTCAATATGAACAATAAAGAATGATTCACAAAGAAAAGTAATAACCTTAAAGTGCTTTTGTAAAGCCTAAAAAATATAAAAATAAAAGAGATAAACAAAATAAAATAAAGTTATAGGACATGGTTAGTATGGCATCTTATTAACTAGTGCCTACCAAGAAACCCTCTCCCTCAAGAAAAGAGATAAGCCTTTCTCTAGTAACCTATTATTTCTTTGCTTAACCTAAGAGAAAACTCTTTAACAATGTTGAACCTAGAGTCCAAATTTCGGATCCTCGAGTTTTAGGTGCCAAAAGTCATAAGGGAGTGCCAAATTCACAAAGGGAACATGATGTCTAGGTAAGTTTTCCATGTATAATGAAGGAAAATTCATTTTTCTTCAACAAGGGTGAAAAGACTTATTACATTTGTGTTTTAAAGCATTACAAAGATGGTGATTTAAGTTTTGAGCACTAATCCTTTTAGAAAACAAATAAGTATTCCTAATCCTTCAATTTTATTTTCATCTTGTGAAGAATTGATCGAAATGGATTGATTGTAGATGTTTGAGTTTTGTTATTTGAGGAGAGTTTAGATGACTACTGATGGAATGTCATTATTAGAAGGGTATTTGGAAGTGGTGTTTTGTGGTGGGGATTGACATTTGGTGAGTGCCATAAAAGATTATGAATTGCAATCTATAAAAAATTGCATATTGTAGTTGGCATCTAGATGCTAGCCCCCTATACTCACTTCGTGTGAGTTCTTTTAAGGCATCCGGACGTTAGTGACCCTAACATTTGAACGCCATGTTGTAGGGGTACATGGTTTGTATCCCAACCTGATTTCCTTAAGTTTTCCTACCTTATTTTCGAGTCTTAAACATTGCTAACAAGTTTTCCATCAACTTTATGCATTAAAACAGATTATAAATAGCTCCCTTTCCTTGAGTAGTTCCCTCTTTCTCTTGAAGTGGTTTATGTATAAGTAAAGTGTGAATGGTTATAACAGACAAGAGTTCACTTTAAGTTGAATTTAGGGACTAAATGAGAGTTAATTTTGTTGATTTGTTAGGTTGTAGCAATATAGTTTTAGTTTGTGATGAGTTACTTGAGACAGGTATGGTCAGTTGCTTGCTTGTCATGCTTGTTTAGGTTGTAGTTGCAATATGTAACTAGTATTAATGCAAACTTGGGTTTAATAATGTATTGCTACATGTGCTTAGCTTCGATCCTTCTTTAGTAGGGCCTAATTATGCTGGTGAGACACCTTGTGATCTTATACGACTCACCTTTTAGGGATTTACATTGAGACAACTTAGTTAGAATTTAGTAAGGGTTACTTAAGTGATGGATAGGAACCACATCAATATTAGTATGTATGTATATGTATGTATGTATGTAAATTATATATATATATATATATATTTGTATGTATAAGAGTCACGAGTTAGTTTAAGTCACCCAGGACATTTGGACTATGTTATATGCGAGTTACTAAATAAGATAAGTAAATTGTGCTTATTGCATTAGTTTATTTATGTTTGTATGCAAATACTAAATGTTTGTGACACATACATATGCTTTTAGTGTTCTGTACTAGGCATAGCTCACCAATGACTCATGTTTTTTAGTTATAGGTATAAGTACTATAGAAACTACTGAGTTTGTTAAAGAAGCAGATTATGGTTGTTATTACATTAATGAGCAGATTAGCTATTGTTACTTTGACTATGAAACATGATTTTCTTAGTAGTTAGACTTATTTTATTGGTTACTATCAGAGAGTTTTCATCTAGTTAAATTATTATGAGTTTTATTTTGTGGATTGTATAGGGATTGCATGTGACTCCCTATTGATTTATTTGTTGTTCAAGTATGAGATTCTTGGTTTTCAGTCTTTAGGTTTATTAAATTGAATAAGTTATGTATGTTCCAGGAATTAAATAGGGCACTTATATATTTGGAGATAAGTGGTTAATCATACTACACTTTATTTAATGTTAATGAGATATTTAATATGAGTTGGAGGTTACCTATTTATTGTGGATCACAGACAGGTGGTAGGATATAGGATGTCTTAGCATGTCAGCTTCCCGAGCTAACACTTGGCAATGCTATGGCATCTTTCGCTTTAGGGCGTTATAGCTCTATACTGCCAATCTAATGGTTAGAGTTTTATCATAATCGAGATTCAATAAGTCATCCAATTGAAAAATATTCTATTATAAACTATTGAATATGAATAGAAATATAAGTGTTATTTGATTTCAAACTCCAGTCATCATTGATTGATAATGCTTCTCACTTCCGCTTTTTACTTTGTCTTCTTCTTAGTATTCATTTCTTTGTTAACACCTTTCTTAATCCCCACCAACATAGATCATTATATTAATGGCACAATAAGGTTTTTTTTTTTTTTTAATTTCCAACCCTTACCCCACAAAGCTTATTATTGTTGTTATGTTTTGTTATTAGTTATGGGCTCCTATAGGCTGGATTTGAAGTCCAAAAATCTTTCCCTCTAACATACATAAAGGGTTCCATCACACCGATTATTTGTCAACTAGTAATAAGCTTTTGCATGGATAAATTCTATCATCATGTGTAAATGTTTTCTAGCTTGAAAAGCTTCGTTCTTAATATATCTCGAATAAAATGATGTCTAACATCAATATGTTTAAACTTAGAATGCAAAGTAGTATTCTTACTAAATCTATCACATATCAACTATCATAATATAAACTTAAATTTTCTTGCTCTTAACCCAGCTCTTCTAAAAAATTTTTCACCCACAAGACTTCCTTATAGCCTTTAATAATAGCAATATATTTTACTTTAAAGTGGATAATATAACATATTGTAGGTGGGGTTACTATTGATGATCAATCATGTGCTAGACACGTGATGGTTAATCTTGGAGATTACTTGATCCAATGATATGTATATGGATGTAACGGAGAGATCTACAGGAGGAGGGACAAGTAGACTCGATCACTCATGCATGCATATGATAAAAGAGGAAGCTTTGCATTTTTTAGATGTTCTTGACTTGTTGTTCATTAAGAGGAGAAGTCTCTTATTTATAGATTTTAGGTACAAGCTTAAGTTGTTAGATTACTCTAAGATGGAAGGGTAAGATTTGGCATTACAAATAATTGTTGAATGGCCTTAAATGATTCAATGGCTATGATTCACTCCTTCTCTTCATATGTACCATGAGCTTAGGTCATGGGCTCTAGATAGCCCCAATGGCTTATATTAAAAGAATATAAGCTCATAAATAACAACATGAGCTCACAACTCTTATTTAGGTCCACATATCTCCTTCCGATGTTGAATGAACTATAAAATGGGCCCTGAAATATTTTTTCTAAGCCTTATTTTTTCACACAAGTTAATCAAGTATGGCTAAGAGCCCTGTTCCAAGCCTACCAATATGTATCTCCTTAAAACATCCCTATTTTAGCTTCTTTTCCTAAGCCGTATCACTAGTCTATTAAACCAATCCATGGCATTAAATTTAGTTAGAAGCTCAGTTACCGAAACAAACTTCTATATATATTTCTATAGTTTAGATTTCCAAGACACAACTCCCTTTGTATAAGTAATCAAATAACCTAATGTTAACTTTCTCAAAGAAAGATCACTTGCTATGTCAACATTTGTAAGCCTTTCTAATATTAATTTATTATCGACAGGCTACAAATGCAATTTTTAAGTGCCTTTAAAATACTTAAGAATCCATTCAACTAAGATCTCATGTTCCTTACTTGGATTCAAGAGCTAGTAACTAAGAATGCTAATAACATGAGACATCCAATTTAATGCATACCATAAGATACATTAGACTATCAAAAGCAAGCACGTAAGATATCTTTTGCATCTCTTCCTTATGTATCTCACATTTGTGATATTATTGAGAACTAAATTTAAAGTGGCTTATAAGTGAAGAATAGATAAGTTTTTCTTTATCCATGTTGAATCTCTCTAGTTCCTTTCTTAGAATCTATCTTATGACAACCACAATATCTAACTCTTCCTATCACGTGCAATTATCAAACCAAGAATTTATTGTACAAGTCCTAAGTCTTTCTTAACAATAGGCTTGCTCGATGCATTTTTTAGATCTTGAATCTGCTTGGTATTGGGGCCAACAATCAACATACTATCTACTTTTGGTAAAAGATTAATGAACTCACTATTACTAAATTTTTTTATAAACACACAATGGTTTAATGCAGTTTTGATATATCCTTAGCAAATCATAAAGTATCATGGAGCCTGTTTTAGCTAATATAAGCTCTTCTTCAATTTGCAAACTAAATGATCCTTTCCTTCGATACTAAACCTCTTAGGTTGTTACATGTAACTTTCTTTCCTTAGATCACCATGAAAGAATGTCATCTTTACATTGAATTACTTAATCTTTAAGTTCAAACTGATGATTAGATTGAAAACAACTTGAATAAAAGACATCTTCACTATTAGTGAGAATTATTTCCTTTTCATTGTTTTAACCCCTTACACATATTGAACCCTGTTATTTGCTACACAACACTTCTGGGTATCTAGATTTAACCCTTAGATCTAGGTCACTTTATGCTCCTTTTTATTGAGTTTGCTTTCAAATCCAAATTTTTTTTCTTGCTACTTGAAGAACATTTCTTTTAGGTATGCGAAGTGCTCTGAATCAATTGTGTGGTTGGTGGTTTTCAAGTGTTATTTTCTCCAAATCAACTACGTTGCTGGTGGTTTTCAAGTGTTATTTTGTTGGTTGAGTGGCTGCTTAATTGTGCTTGCATTGTCATGTTGGTGTAAGTGCAATTGTGGTTGAAAATTCTATAAGTAGATAATGTCATAATGTTGTAAATTTGGTAGGATGGTTAAGTTAGAGGCAACTTTCAAAAAAAAAAAAAGTAAACATAGGCTATTAAATGAGCGCTGGGGGGTGCTTCTGTTGTGATCATTTTGATGCTTTAATCAATATAAGATTGAATGAACGTTTAGAGACATATAAAATGCATAAGAGTGAAAGAGTGTTAGATCCTTTATCCATAGTAATTACCTAGTATATTTAGGCATAGCAAGTAAACTAATAATGGAAAGTGAATCACAATCTCGACATCTTCTCTTTAACTCTGGATCTTATGGTTGGATGTTAAGTTACACATGTGATAGCTATAGATTTTCTTTATTTAGTTAAGCTATTCTTGTCATGCTCTAAAGAAGTAGAGTCACAATAGTCTTGCCGTATAAACTATCTTAAGGTAGAAGCTGATTTTACAGCTACTATCTTAGACTTAGTCTATACCAGGTGTACTCAATTAAATCGCTTTAAAGTATCCAATTCGATACATGTTTGATATAAACCCATGGTATAATCTTTTGAAATATATGTTAAATAAATTTTTAGTTTGAGTTTTTAGAAGAGTAGTTGTAAAATCCATAGGTACACATTAATGAAGATACAAACCATAATATAAAAAATTACTAAGCCACTTAAGGAGACCCATGTAGTTTTTCTTAAAAGTTAGAAACATCAATAATGAGAATAAGTATCCAACAATTTCTTCTTAAACCCGTTTGCTAATATTTTGGTTTTGTGTGTATTCTTATAAATCCATTCTAAACCTAAAAACATAAGTATGCATTTAGTAATAAATAACTAGGGTTTTCAATCAATTTAGTGAGATGCAATGCGCATATAAGCAAATTTCATCACACAACATTATCTAGTTCGATATAAGATTAAAGAAATTGCGCTTGTTCTAATTTAGGTTAGGGAGTTTGACATCCAACATGCAAATCGAAACCAAAGTAAGGCTTGTGCAATAAAAAACACCCTCTACCTGAGACTACCTTTGAACCATGGTCCCCAACCTTACTATAACCTCCTCTTATGTTACTTAGTTCGACTAATGATAGGGAAATGATCACTTCAATTATCCTTATCGAGCCTGATTTTTCGGTATTCATTTAAAATTAATTTCCCCATTTCTGATTAATACTAAACCCTAACATATTTAATATTAATCCTCAACAAAAGAAATTGGGAAATTCCGATTTCTTATTTAGGAAAAAATTTTGGAGTCACCACCCGACCGAAATTGAAAAAAGAAAAAGAGACCGTAATCAATTAGGTAGATTGATAACGATTTGGCTACCGATCTTTGATTTCAATTTGAATGAAGAACCAAAGGGTTCCGAGTTCGGAGGCTAACCTATTAAATCCTAACAGGTACCACTATCTATTTACAAAAATTAGGATTATTCTTCTAATTATAATATTTAATAAAATAAATAAATAAAAATCAAAAGAAAAAGAACCTAAGTTTAACAGATTTTACTGTTGCCCCAAAGGTGCCTACGTAGTTTTTTTCGAATACTTTAATGTGTTGGTTCTTTTTATAAAAATAATAATTAGTTGAATTTACGTTTTTATTAACCATTTTATTTTTATTAAGAAAAATCCCTAGAAACCTAATTTTTATTCCTAATTATATAAAAAAAAAAAACTAAAAACCTGATTTTTGAAAAGTCCCAAATTAAGATTTTTATTTAAAAACAACTAAGTGATAATTTTTTTTTTCAAGAAAAACCCTAAAGATTTTATGAAATATGCAATTTTTATGAAATGTACAATGTTCTACATGATGAATCTTTTATATAGAAAAGATGCTTAAAACATAAAAGATGAAAAAAAATTCCTAATCATAGAAAAGATGCTTAACTATAGAAAAAAATATCTAAACCATAAAAAGATGTCTGAACTATAAAAAAAATATTTAAACTATGAAAAGAATATTCAAACCATAGAAAAAAAATCTAAATTATAGAAAAGATGTTTAAATCATAGAAAATAAACCTAAACAATGGAAAAGATATATAAACTATAAAAAAAGAAGCCTAAATTATGGAAAAGATGTCTAATAATAGAAAATATGTCTAAACTATAGAAAAGATATTCAATTTTTCTAAACCGTAGAAAAGACATCTAAACTATGAAAAATAGGCCTAAACTATAGAAAAGATGTATCGGCGTAAAAAAGAAGTCAATTAAAGTTTTTTTTTTATTTTATGAACAACAAAATGATTTCTTTATCTAGAAAACCCTAACATACCTAATGCAATATGCAAAGAACGAGATTTTGTAAAATATGAGATTTTATAAAAATGTCATTTTGAAAATATGAAATCTAAAAAAAATAAAAAAACTAAAATTTAACTTAACATATGTTCACTAGATATTAATGTTATCACTAATTACTAGTAATTAAAAATGTGATAAAAATAAAAAAAAATAGTACAAGTCTTAAAAATAATTGCGTATATACTAAGTAAGATAAAAATAAATAAATAAGACAAGGTATAAACAATCATTAAAAACCACTATTATTTACCTATAAGACAAAGCACGCAAAGCTAATGAAAGGGAACAGATTGGATCTCCAATCTTATCACGCACACAATTATAGAATTGGTCTAAGGAGTAGGTTTAAGCGTGGTTTTTAACAAATGTGTAATTTTTCTTTTTGGCTCGCACCATGCAACTCTTATTTATAAAACGCGAAAATAAATCTTTTGAATCGAATCAAATCTAAATTGATAAAGATCCAAAATAGATTTGAATCTTACAAATCTTGATTTTATTAGATTTAACGTTATCGTATCAAATTTTTTTTTTTCGATAACTATTTAGTTAAGATTTTATCAAATTAATTTTTTCGAATTTTTTGTTTTTTAATTTTTTTCTTTTTTTTAACAATTTTCTATTTTTTTGTCTTTTTTATTATTTTTCAATTTTTTTATTATTTTCTAAATTACGACCCTAAAAACAAAAATTATAATTATTATGGGAAAAAATCGAGTGTCTACAATCCTTATTGAAAGGTCCATGTTTAGCTTGAAAATCCTAACCATTAGCCTTCGCAGGTTACTGATGCATGTCAAGTTAGAGATTAAGTCGAGTTGAGGTTAGTTTGCTTTTGAGATGATCAATCAATTGTCAAACAATTCCATTAAAGCATTAATCACAAAGCAACAATACATAGAACTCAACTCTTACAGTAACAATTTTCAAGCATAAGCACTGCACACACAATCAACTATATTACAACCATAAACAAATATATACCAAGTATTCTGGAATAATACTTCAAAGTGCGATGAAGCATCAATCCTACTTACTTAGAAATTGATTGCTCACTACGCTTGCTGGTTAAACTTGTTCTTATCGATGATCTGTAGATATTTAATTCAATTTAGTACTTTAGTCTCCATGTAAATTATGAAATATTACTTATTCACTCATCTATATAAGAATTAAGTGATTTAGTCATTAGTTTATAGGTGATCTTATGCTTTAAGTATTGAAAGTTTAGAATGGTGATATAAGTGTATTTTACCTTTAATACCTTTTGAGCTATGTGATGAATCAAAGCGCCCTTGAAGTCTTTAAATAAAGAAGCTCTTAGGCCACCCTCTAAGCCATATGGGTATTGAAGTTCACAATAGGATTAACCTTGGAGTCAACCTTTGAGTTTGATAAATACAAGATTTCTCAAGAAATATCCTTTGAGGTAGCTTTTAAGTACTCACATTTACATATATTATCACTTTAAATACCCTTTGAGTTACCTTTTGAGTGAGTCGTTGAATCTACTAAACTTTAAGTTTCTTAATAGAAGACCTTTTGAGCTATCCTCTGAGTTCAACCAGTTTTTATGGTCTTAAGAAAACACCCTCTAACTTAGCCTTTGGATTTCTCCGTTTTCCAATTCCTCATAGAAATCTCCCTCTAACATAGCTTCTGAGTAGGTAATCAGTAAGATATTTGTCTAACAACCCTTAGAGTTATCCTTTGACCTTGTTCAAACTCCCTTTTATCCACTTGATTTGCTCACATTGCCTTTTAATTCCAGTTATGAGAACTTCATCAATGTTACATTCATCTCTAGATCACCTCACAACTTCACGATCTCCATTTAACTCCTCACTTACATAAATACTCAAAGATTACATATTATGGAATTTAACTGTATAAATCACATATTCATTAAATTCACAACGTCCATCCATAAAATTTAACCCAACACCACAAATCAGCAATAGCTTACACCTTAAATTAGTATGGTATAGAATCCAAGTGAGGCTTTTGAAGAAATTCATAAATTTTACTAAAAATATCAATTTTAGCTATAATTTATGGGTTCAAAAATTAAGAAAAGAATAGAAAATATTTTTTATGGAAAACTTTACATAGCATTATAGTATCGATAATAAGTAACACATAGAAAAATTTGAAACTCAAAACTACGTCGTTAAGGTGTTTTAAAACAATATTGAAATTTGTTTGGGTTTAATAATTTCTTAAGGAGCACATACATGCAATTTGAATCTCAAAATTCTAGATGAAAATTAGATCTTATACATAAAAATACTTAGGAAAACCTAGTTTCACAATTTTTAGGCAACAACTAGTATTTTTAATAATAATGAAAAATCAGATGAAAACTATGCCTTCACTGGACGTCTCTTCAGCCACCAACTGTACTTCCCCTATTGTTAACCACACCTGGCACTAGCCTCCACTTCTAGTGGCACCCTTGGTTCACTCCTAAGTGTTGTTTATAGTCTAAGCCTATACTTGACTAGATTGCATAACATTTTTTCCCATCTAGCATGTAAAGCTTTTGAAATCTCATCCATATTTTTCCAAACTCACATTTCGGATTAAGTAGCTTATAGAGATGTTTCCTAAATTTTTAGAGCATTGGTGGAAGTTTGATTATTTTCTCCCTTTCTAACTAGATTTTTCTTACTAAAATTGCTAAAAAAACAAGGTGGCATCCCCTTAAACACACTTCCAATAGTTATCCTTTAGGTGCCACGCCCCTTTCCACTAATTTTCTTGTTGTCTTAAATTATTTCTCATATTTCTATAGCATTTTTCTTGTTTATTTTATCATATTTCACATATATTCGGGTATTTTAGATAATTACAAGTATATATTTATACGTAATAATTATACTCAATGTATACATATATTTTTTATCTATTATTTCATGTCATTTAATAATTTTAGGAGAAATTTTAATAACTCTCCTAAACTTTGATTTAGGTGCAAATTAACTCCTTGAACTTTTATAGTGTAGTTTTTAATCCTTTAAACTTTGATAAATTGACAATATAAATAGCATTCCCCTTTTTAGTTAAAAAAATCGTACTATAGTTAAAGTTTAAGGGGTCTAAAAGCATGTTTTGATAAGTTAAGAATATTTCCAAACTAAAATCAAAGTTTAAGTAGGTTGTTTTTAACCTACGAGAGTTATTTGTCAATTTATTAAAGTTTAGAGAGTAAAAAAACCATATTTTAAAAGTTTATAGGATTAATTCATACCTAAGTTAAAATTTATGAGGGTTATTTGCATTTTTCCTATAATTTTATTACTCATATAATTTATTTCTAAGGGTTCATTAATTATCAATGCCTATTTTAGATGCTTAAGATCATTAAACGATATGTAAAATTTAGCCATTTTAGCTTCTTCTTCTTTTTTTTTTATTTCTAAGGCATCATTATTATTAGAACCCATCTTATGTGCTTTCAATAAATGACAAATGTTGTACTTAATGATTAGCTTTTTAGCTATTTTGTAATTTTGTTATAGTATTTCCAAAATCCAAACTGAGGGAGTTCACTTTGGCTTTTACATATATGTATACTAGCAAATGCACACTCGTGTTATATGTGCCATGAAATGAATTCATTAGCGCAATATACAAAATTGTAATAAATTTACTTAAATAACTATAGTGATGTTTTTTTTCATGTAAGAGAGATGATTCTAACTTGTGGGAACGGGAACTTGTGGTATAAGTAGGAAAGTGGAGGCTGAAAAGCATGTAGAGAAGATGTGTACAATAAGATTAACAAGATGAGAGATAAATAATGTGGAGAGAGAAAGTGGTTGAAAAAAAAAGTGTACATGAAGTAATTAACAAATATATTTTTACTAAATTAATTGATAGTTGATATAAGAGTTGGTTTTACTATTAAATATTATGAGATTGAGGATTGGATAATAATTTTTTAAAACGGTGATTACTTAAAGGTCTTCTAGCTTTAATAATGTAGGTGTAATATTTATTTATTTTGATTTTCTTTTATTATTATTATTATTACTTTTTTTTTTGTGACAAGTTGTAGTATATTAACTCCACCATTCTACTTTCCCGAATGCTCTAGAACTAAAAGCTTGGAACTTATTTATTAGAGCATGAAGCATACAATCTTTTTAACTTGATAGCTCTCATGATTACATTACATCTAGGTGCTAAATCCTAATACATATTTTACAAAGTCTCATAATTCCTGCTTAATCTTTTTTCTAAACATATAGCTTAGCCTGTACATCATTAGCTTGAGGGCTCAAACTAAAAAATGTTTGATGAAGATAGTAGCATGGGAGATATCTTCAAACGTGGTAGGCTAAACTCTTGGGAGTTTGATTCGAGTTGTAGAGAGGTCCTCTAAGACACTAATAGCTTCTCCTTGATTATGATTAGGTTAGTTGAGCTTATCGAAACTAGGTTGTGTCTCTAATTAGGTTAGTTATAGACTTCTTAGCTTCACCCATTCTCTAAGAACATTTGTTTGAGCTTGAAGGCCCTTATCTAACATACCCTATCAACACAATTAAGATCAAATTATAAATGTTAGAATGTAAAATAAATAAATAGATGTCAAAGTGTGTAAAAATGGAAGTCTTTGTACCAAGGATTATATTTGTTGTTAATGATTGAGAACCTTACCTCGAGTTAGCAAAAATGTCCAAACTCTTTCAAGATTGTGCTCTCCTAACCTCAGCACTACACATCATATAAATCAACATGGGTCTCATATAGTTTCACAAGACACTTGACTATGACACTTAGCTTTGACCATTGACGCTAGTGGTTACTATAAAAAGTTTAGACTTTTTGTAAGGAGACTATAGTAGGGAAATACCTTCTATAGCAAAGTAATTTTTTTTCCTTTTCTTTTTAATTTATATTTGGCAGGGCCCTGCCAAATATAAAAGAAATTAATACCACCAAAATATACTCTTTCCATGTTAGTTAATAAGTGTTAAAAGGAGAAAAAGAAATGCTATTGCAAGGATGACTTCTTGCCTTTCTAAAGAGCTACTTTTCAATCCATCAAAGCTAGTGGAAGAAAACAAATGAATTCTACACAACGAAAGTTTTGTTTGAGAAGTTATGATTAGGAGCTAGGAAATTAAGTTGGAATGACTATGAAAAGACATGATATATTATTTTTTTGGAAATATAAATGCAGAAAGAGATTGTGAAATGATAATACATTTTTTTTTCAATTAAAAAAATAAAGTATACCTAAATTTTCGCTATTTATACATGTATATACACTTCTCATCTTCATCTTTTGTCATTCTTTTACCAAGTTTATTTTTCATTCTTATATTTGAAATTTTGTTCAATTTAAGCACAAATTATGAAACATATGATTGTGTTGTTTTTTTTTAATCTTTCATTTTTTTTCAGATATTGTGGTTTATTGCAAACAGCAATCACAAATAAGTAAGTTATACTCCTTTATGGTTTACTCATTATGTGTATTTGTAGTTCACAACACTAGCAATTTTATAGTAAAAATTTCAATATATTGTCATAGTTTCTTATGCATAAAATATATGTAGTATGGTATCATGTATTTTACTTATACACCATCTTTGTTAGCTTTGGGAAATTTTGCTAAAATTGATGTAATTTGGTCTGACGTTGTAACTCATAGAGAAAAAATGATTTTATAACTTTTCCGAATTATATTTCATACCACTTCTAATGAGATATATACACCATCTTTGTTAGCTTTGAGAAATTTTGCTAAAATTGATGTAATTTGGTCTGACGTTGTAACTCATAGAGAAAAAATGATTTTATAACTTTTCCGAATTATATTTCATACCACTTCTAATGAGATATTATCTTTTGTATACATTGCCCAAACTAGTTGGAACGGCAATATATAAAAGGATTCAATTTTTGCACTAGCTTCGACCACAGGAGAAAAAAGTAGTTTCACATAGTTTAAAAGTTGGTATATCTTTGGCAATTTCTACGCAAACTTCAACAATATAGGAAATTGTTAGAAAAATCAAAATATTTAAGAATATTTTAAAAGTTGATGCCTCTTTCTCTAGTGTTATAAAACGGAAGACATGAGAACCAAATACTTTTTACTTTCCACAAGTGACAATGATTTTTTTTTTTTAAAAAAGTGTATCCTCGTATGCCATTTCAATTTAAAAACAAGATGTATTCTTTTATTAGTAAATAGAAACAAAAATTCGTAGGCTAATACAAGATTGCATCTATACAATTTCCTCTTATAAGAAAAGTCTCAAAAGTTGTACCAGAGGTTAAGACCATAGCTCTCCTTATATATGTAAAAGAAGAAAATTACTTTGAAAATTTGTCAAGAAGTCATTGTCCCTAAATATGCTTTCAATCATATGAAATATGGGAATCATGAATACCATTGACCACATGTGTAATGTCCTAAAAGGGAGAGTGGTAGTTTTACTTAAAATCTCCATATCATATGTGTATCCATAATATAAAAATCACCTTGCAAGTAAGAGATTATAGGCTCTAACTAAAGAGTTTATAAGGGTACTTATTCATTTTATATATATTTGCTTAACTCTCTCTCTCTCTCTCTCTCTATATATATATATATATATATATATATATATATATATGATCTAGATATCTACAATCACCATAACCATAGAGAGTCAAAATTACTTACCAAACAATAAGAAAGGATATGAAGAGTTCAATAATCATAAAGCCACTAAATACCTTAAAAGTTTAATAACAATACTACTTGCTTTCCTAAACTTATATTCTACAATTTTAGCCTAATGGAGCAGTCTACACTCGAATCCTGCCCAGCCCCAGCTTTATAAGACTTGCAAAAGAAACTATTGGAGTGTAGGTTACATCCAGCTTAGTGAGTAACCTTCCTACCTTACCATTAGAAAATAATAAGTAAGTTATTTAGCAAACATATGAATGCATGCACAAGCATATGTAATGCAATGCAATGCAAATAGTGTATATAGTAGATTGGTAACTGCGTACAGTACGATTTTGCACCCACTGTTGCTTAGGTCAGGAAATATTTAGGTACGTTAGGACCTAGGTATCCACGTCCAATATGAGTTCTCTTAGCAATATAAGCACCCTTAGCAAAAGATAAGGCTTAGCGTTAAGTAGAAGCCATTACTCCTTAGAGCCAAGTAGATCCCAAAGGTTGAGGCAAAAACATATTGTACAAATATGTCGTACGATAAACAATTATAACATATAATATCAATATAGATCCATCTATGCATGATCTCTCACTCTACTATGTAGTGATGATGCCCTTTAACTTATGCTATAAGATGCAATGCATGTTTGGTTTAATTAAAGGTCGAATATTTATTAATCTGGATCATAGGTGGCTAAGCAAATATAATCCAAACACTCTAATTCCTTGAGTTCTAATGTAGCAAACAAGGGTGTGCACAATATCTTAGGATATTTTACAAGCAAAAGTCAACTAAAGCAAGTACATACAAGTTTCCATATACCCCAACATGTAATTAGTTCAATTATTAGATATAATTAGATAGTATACTAACTATAAGCACATGATAAAGTAAAATAGGAGGCGGTACACTCACTCAGCCTTGAAGTTAAGTGTTCCTAATTGTCCTTAGTAGTCTTAAACTTAGTACCCCAAATCACCTAAGTAAGGTAATTAAAGTAAATAAGACTTATCTTAATCTTAATCTATTCACTAGTCTCGCTATAATTTCCTTATTTCTACTTATTTTGTACTTTGGTCATAACCTTCTTGTTTTAAGTCATAATTTTACATTCTTATAGTAAATTTTCATTGTTTTTTAGTGTTCTTTCATTTGGTGATGTCATTTTTGGGCTTTTGGGTCAGCAAGTTTTTGGTTTGGGTCTTATGATGTTGTGGGCCCAAAAGGTGAGTTTGGTCACTTTAAGGTTTGGGCTTAGTTTTGGGCTTTAGGTTAAATTTTTTATCTTAAGCCTTACACTTAATATTTTGGCCTTCTTTTTAAGTATTTTAAGTGAACTTTGCTACTTAAAACTTTAAATTTTCATTTTAAGCCTTAATGTTGCTCTTTTGAGCCTAAACGAGCTCCTTTCTTAAGTATAAGGCTTCAACTCATTAAGGAACCTATAATTGATGTCATGTATCAGCCTTAAGGTTTAGTAGACCTCTTAAATAACTTATTTTGGACCTTTTAATTTGATGTTCAAATCCGATCATCCCTTTTATTTAGGTCTTAAACTTGGGTTTTAGATCTAACTTGTATTTTAAGGCCTTAAGCCTAAACCTACTTGTCTTTTTTTTTTTTTTTTTTGGGCTTAAGCCCAACCTTAGCCTTAGGTTTAGTCTACTTTACCAAAATTTATAGATTTGGTCATGATTATTAAGGTGGCTACTAATACCATTTTTAAGTCTTTAATCACTAACTATGCTAGTTTAGGGCCCTAACTCATCATTAACCTAATTAACTTGGTTAATCAAGTCCTAAACCGTAATTCACACTAAATAATCATGTTATTAAGCTAATAAATCAAAATTTATAGATTTGAAACTTTCATGAAAGTAGCGACTAAGTAGGGTTCTTATAGGCTTTTCTTTAACTTCTTCCATCTAATACTTATTCTAGTATGTTTCCTTATTTTAATTACATTTCTTCTTATTTTAAGCAAATAACATTACATAATATGGTGAGAGCTAGATGGATATTCAGTAAGGAAGGGCGGCATGCATGGTACATAGGGTTTCATGGAGTTTTATGAACTTCTTTTCAAGTTATTTACATAAAACTATCTCTTACATTTTTAAAATGTAAGTTACAAACTAGAAAAATAGATGAATGAAGGTATAATTATAAGGCTCTAAAATGATATGTACAAGATTATAACATATTTATATAGTATTTTTAATCTTAAACTCTCAAGATATCATATATCAAACTAATATGAATAGAAAATTTAAGTTGGGTGAATTTTACCTTAATTAGGTTTGCATGAGCTCTAGCTTTTTCACTAAAAAACGAAGTTGAAATGTATTCTTTTAGAAGAGAGGATTTGTCAATAGGAAAATAGAGTGTATGTGTGATATTTTGGTAGTGGTGGCTTGTAATTTGGTAGCATGTGGTGGTGGAAAATGAAAAAGGTGCTGATGTGCGTAGAGCGGTTCAACAACTCCTTTTGTTTGCTTCCCTTTTTGCTTTGGTTTTTGTTTGAGTTTCCTAAGAGTGTTTATTAGGGTGTTCTAAGAGTGAAGAATGGTGTCAAATGAGGGTTTTAGAGGGGTGAAATGGTAGATATTGAAAGTGGATTAAGGAAGACAAGAGATAGCTATTTTGAGATAAGGTTATATGGTTTCTTCTAGGTATTATTGTACCTTATTTGCTTTTTGCCAACTGATGGAGGATTTTGTCTCTTTAAGAATAAGTGTCCTTTAATTCCTAATTAATCCTTTGTCTTTTTTTTCTTAATTAAGCTTAACTTACTATTAATTAAAATATAATGAGAGTTGGTGGGTGGATTAAAGGGTAATTAAGCTAATTAATCGTAATTATACTTAATTAAGTAATTTAGGCCTAATTAGGGTGTAACTAGGGTCTTCCCATATTTTATCATTTTAATTATGTTCATTAACCTATATTACTTTGCTTATTATAGTCTTTTATTATTTGAGACTGATTAGGGTTTTCAACCCATGTATGGGGCTAGCGATTTAGGGTTTCCTTGTGATTAAAGAAATTATTTGTGATTAGCAAATAGTTTAAGGATATACTTAAGGTTCATTAGTTGAATTAGGGTTTTGCACTTCTAATCGAGGTTTTACTCAATCTAATGGTATTTTTCAATCGTCTTAAGGTTTCCTATGTATTAAGGGTTTTGGGGTTTTTACACGTATGATTAAGATTTTAGAGTTTTACTCTCTTTAGGGCTTTCTAACTTATTACTTAGGGTTTGTAACTTATTATTTAGGGTTGAATTGTTTAATTTATAGATTTTATTATTATATCATGAGCAGTTTTAGGGATTACTTATTAACTCTTGTATTTGACTCCAAGTTCGAATTTAAAAGTTTACAGGGTTCATAATATCCCTAAGTATAATCTTAGCATTCTTAAGGAGATGTTTTCATATAATTACTTTGGTTTCATATGATTAATCGTTCTTGATTTGTAGTTAATTATGATAAAACCTAATTAGCAGATTAAGGTATAATTAATTCTCTTAATCTTAATTAGTAGTACACTTAGCACAAATTAGGCTTATTTTAGGGTTTAATGTGTCAAATTAAGTTGGTTAAGCTCATTAAGTAATCTTGTCAAATTAGTTTAAGGAATTGAGATAATTATTGCTATTTAAGTACGTCTTAGAGGGTAGATTAAGGTTTTAAGGCAATTAAGCGATTAGTCTTTGATTAATGAATAGTTTTACTATTTAATTATATTACAATAGTTGGATTAAGGTTTTACAATGTAAAGACTTGTATGTATTAGGGTTCCAATTAGGATTTTAGTCTCCTAAGGATCATTTAAGAACTATAGTATTCATTTTAAGGTTTTGAATTCATTGTAAAGGTTATCTATTCCAATATTCATTTTTTGTTCAACTTACCCTTTATCAATTTTAGGGAGCTCTCATGGGTTTTGCCTATCAGTCTCTTTCATATTTGGGGTTTGGGTTTAGTTTTGTTAGATTAGGTTAACCTTGAGAGTTTACATTAGTTATTGGCATTTGTTTATAGGATTTAAGGACTTTGATTGTAGGGATCAAACTAAGGCTAAGACTACCATTTAGGATTTTAGGATTTTGCATTAGGGTTTTTTAGCATAGCCTATGAAGTTCAGGGTTAATTATCTTACTAACACTAAAAGTATCTTTTGGAAGAACTTATTAACTTCCAACTCCTTGTCTAAGAAATTTGTAGGATTTACAGCGTATTCTAAGAATAAAATTTTAGACAATATTATGACTGCTTTAAGAATAATTAGGATTTTTCAAATAACCTATCATGTTTACTGTTTTATACAGATTATATTATGGTTGCTTTCCATTTTCAATTGCTAAATTGGTGACATTTTATTAAGAAAAATTGGTTCAAATTATGAATTGAACCATTCTAAACAATTTTTTTACTTTAAAATACCTACCAATTGAATTGTATGGTTAGGTTCGATTTAGAAAAAAATAAAAACTAAATTGTTAATTTTAGGTTTGGTTCTGTAAGGGGTGTAAATTGTAGTGAACCATACCGCTCCTACCCCTATTAGTGACTAGTAATTTATGTATTATGTAATGCCTTAGAACTTGGAACGCTATAGTCTGCCACATGTCCTTTGCTTCTATTGACATGTCAGGCATGTAGGAACCTACAAACTATCTAAAATCCACAAAATACATAAAATCTTTTAACTCATAAATAATAATTTGTTAATTCACCAATACCAACTCCTTAATTATTAGTAAAAGAGTAACATAAATTTTCATTAATTCATCCTACACTAAGATGTCATCTTACTTACCTAAATAATGAAAATATGATAACTTGACTAAAGTTCTCACACTCTACAAGTAATATAAAAAACATAACTAATAGGGGCCACATGTGACTCCACCCTACAATTGGCAATAAAAATCAAATCCTTACTCTTATCCATGCCTATCATCTATTTTATGCGCACCTCGCCCATCTTAGAGTAGAAATCTTTATTCTCTTCTTAATTATGAACTCTGTTAGTACCATCATATCTTTCAATAATACCATCATAACATGAACCTGCAGCCGAAAAATAGTAACCCCTGTAAAGTGAGCTAATGCCCAGTATAGGATACCACACATATGCTCATAATCATATACGTAATGAGTCAAGCACATACACAGGTATCAACATAAATGCAACAAATAACAGATTTTAAATCTTGTCATTTAAGTCCACAAATAGCACAATCTGAGTGTCTTAAGACTTAAAGTTACTCATAACCCCTATACATACAATATATAAATACTACATAGGTGTTGTTGTTAGGTCATCCCCAATCACCCGAGTGCTAAAACCATCATAAATCTATGTAGGTCATTTTAGTGGACTTCACTGGGGATAGTGTTGTGCAAAAGTCACCAGGTGCCTCACCAACATCATTGGACCCTACTAATGGGTGATTGAAGCTAAGTACAAGCAGCAAATAGTTAAGTTTGAGTTTCATTTAAGTCCAGTTAATATATACTAATCTAGCACACATAATCAATAAATGCATATCCTGTACCTGGTACTCCTATCTCAATGAAGTTTAGCACTACAACTCCTAGCACCTAGTCATAAATATAATACTAGATTCAAAACTTAATTTATTAATCATTAACTCAACTCAACACTCTTTCGCTTTTATTTAACCCTTTATTTCAACGTCTAAGTTTTTGAACCCCACTCTACATATCTTTTCAATATCCCTACTAATATAAACATACATATGGTATACACATTGACAGTTCACTTACATACATTCATCCTCACATCGACTACACATACATACACTTTCGCGTTGACTGCACATATACATACTCAACCTCACATTGCACCTAATGCACACACAAACACATACTTCACACATACATCACCCAACATACTAACACACCACATCCACTATATGCCATTACACACACAATGCATGCCACTGTACGATCACAATTGTATACAACATCACACATACTACATGATGCATGGAAATTCCACGACATATACACAACCCTTGAAAACCGAAAAGTATTTGTAAAAATAGTGTAAAGGCTCGACTTAATCTTTCTCTCTTGGTACATAACACTCCACCCAGCAATTCTTGCATCACTCCTCTAAAAAGGTACCATTTTCTTAAGTTTCCTTTGTCTAGATAACGAAAAAATGAATTCTTCAAGGAACAAGTGGTTATTTACCTGGTTTCAAATTTCCTTTGCAATAACCTACTTTTTGCTTTGATTTCCACTCCTTAAATCTGTACCTGTAAGTGTTATTAAAGGTTCTCCTTTGAGTTTTCTAGCATGGCACACCAAAAGAAATTATATAGAACAGTGGAGCAGGAAAAATAACGTGAGGGAAAAACTATAGGCTTGAACTTTTCTCTTGGATAGGTTCACCTTTAGTACTTAAAGCTTATTTACATACTATACCAATATTTGGATATTTTCCCATGACAATATTGGCCCTAACATTTGATATCTATTTACATGCTATACTAATGTCTCCAAGTCTTTATTCTATTACCTTATTCCTTCACTTATTTTAAATATCTAACATTATTATTATATAAAATTTTTTCTTTATTTATTTTTACTAGGTTTTACATACTAAGATGCTAATAGATTTAAATTAATCATTGAATCTTGTTTTCTAAGCATTATCTTTTAATTATGAAATTTCACTTCATTAAAAGCATTAAATAAAAAACTCCATTCCTTCAAGAATCATTTATATATCTCCCTTATTAAACTAGATTAAGCCTCTTGTACCTTTGGCAATTAAAAAAATAATAAAAAAAAGATGCCTCACGTACAGACTTCAAAGAGTTAGTTTGGATCATAAATGAAGAATCCCATAAATCTAGAGTAAAACAACCATTTATCTTTGACATGAGCGGAGGTATTTATAACTTTTGCCATTCAAAAGGGACATATATGCCATTAATGCCAAAATTCTTATATTAAACAGAATGGTTTAATAGTATTAATACATTATATACTTCAATAAAATGATCAATAAAAATTAATACAATTTTAACATAGAAAAATATAAACATATTATTTACTAGTATTAATAAAATTATTATTTGTCATATCACTCATATGTTAATATGAAAAATCCAAAAAAATCATAAATTTCATATGAAATACTTTTATTAGTAGAATAATGGTAATCATCTTTGTTATATATATATATATATATATTTTCAAACTCTTACAAATATCGTTAATTATAAGACATTTAAAGAAAATTGGAAAAATATATATATTAAATTAAGCTGTTGGTTATTCTTCAAGAGGAATAATTTCATAAATAATTCAAAAGTTGCATGAAAGGATTTAATAAATTAAAAGGTTTAAGAATGATGATGTTTGAAAGTTTAGTGTAAATTTTTTCTTTTTTAAAATTTTTTAGTCTTCTTACTTGAATTATGTTCCTGAACTTTTTGATGTAATTATATTTACAATTTTTATTTACAAATAAATGGTAAAAAGTAGTACCATAACTTAATATCAAGTAGGATGCCAGAGAAGGTATGGCACCATACCCATGATCACTCCTCTAAGGAGTATGTTAAAGGAGTTAGGAGTTTTCTAAAAGTGGCAGCTCAATTTGTTCAAGAGTCTAATGGTTATGTTTGGTGTCCTTATCATAATTGCGTAAACAATTTTTGGCACTCACTATAGATGGTCGAACGACATTTGCTTTGTAGAAGTATGGCTTCGAGCTATAATAAATGGATTCATTATGGTGAATACCCAATATTTCTATCTGAGTCAGTTCAACAAGAAGCCTTGACCATAGATAAGGACTTACACAACTATGATCAAGTGTTTGAAAGTTGAGAAGGACATGTTAGAAGACATAGCTCATTATGATATAGATAGTAAGGATGACCTTTGAGACAGTGAAGGGTCAAAATAAAATTTTTCAAATGATTAGAGTGACATATGTGAAGATGAAAAATGCGAGGTGTATCCTGGATGTACAAAGTTCTCTCTTCTCTTGACTATTATCCAAATGATGAATTTAAAGGTTAACGGTTATTAATTAGTAAGTAGTTTTAATGGTTGGTTGTCATTTGTCAAAATCCTATTGCTTGACGGTGAGAAATTACCTACTTCTTATGATAAAGCAAGACGCATGTTGAGAAGAATTGGGATGGACACAAACCTAATTGATGCGTGTCCAAATGATTGTATTGTGTTTAGAGGGGAGTTTAAGAATTTGAACTATTATCTTAATTACAAGGCACTGAGGTGGAAAGAAAGGATAGGTAGACATATGAAGAAGGTTATAGAGAAGGTTTTAAGACATTTTCCACTAATACCTCATTTACAACTGTCGAGCTTAAATTTTTCTCAATTTTACTTATTTTCCTTAGTCCAATTAATCGTAGACCATTCCCGTTTGATATTAACCTTCAACTACGGATTAAGAAAAACATAGTTTTCAATTGATTTTGAAAAAAAAAATGAAAAATGGAGTCATCGTCTAGCTAAAGTTAGGAAAAAATGGATTAAGTTAACTCAATTAGGTGGATCGATTTAATCTAGCTACTAATTTACTGAAAAAAACCATTTTTTTTAAATGGTTATTTGAAAATCAGAGATTTGAGTATGGAGGTTAACTTATTAAATCCTGAAGGGTACCACTTTGATCTTTTTAAAATTAATTTTATCTTTTAAAATACCTTTTTATCTAATTCTACATTTACAACAAACCAATTCTTTTTTCACTAAAAATAACAAATAAAACTTATTTACAAAAGGGAAAATAAAAAAATTTCCTTACTTTAAGTTGCTCTATAGATGCCTATATACTCTATCATAAGGGTTAGGCTTTCCATGGTTCATTCCCCAAAATTTAAATATGTTGTTTCATTTTAATTTATAAAAAATGACTAGGTTTAATTTTTTAATAATTTGATTTGATTTTTAAAAAAATGCCTTCAAAAAAGGGTCCTAAATTGTATTTTTTTTTTTGAAAAAAAATCCTAAGAGAAGTCATAATTTTGAAAAGAGTTAATTTATTTTCATTTATTTGGAAAAAAGGTTTTTCTAAGTGATAATTTTTTTTTTAATTTTTAACTAAAGCCTATAAGAAAAAAATAATAAATAAATAAAATAAAAAGAACTTTCCTTTCTCTTTTCTTTTTTCTTTTCATCCCTTTTATAAAATTTTTATTTTTTAATTTTTTTTATATTTTGAATTTTCTAATTTTTTGTACTTTTTCTAAATTTTCTATTTTTTTTTTTATACTTTTGTAAATTAGGACCCTTTTTTCCTATTTAAAAAAAAACTCTAAAATTTTAGGAGGTAAAAATAGGGTATCTATAACTGTTCCTCTTTAAAGTAAAGTATGATTAAAATTTTATCAGAAAGACAAATTGAGATACTACCATTTTTTCCCTTGGGATGAATTTGTCCTAAAAAGCGTTACAACTATCTAGCTACCTAGGTCTAATTTATTTGGGATTATTGAAAGGTGAAAGGTGAAAGATGAAAGAGAGATAAGGTGTTTTAGGAACTAGCTAAGAAACAAGAGTGAGTTTATGAATGATATAATGCCCTGCGAGCTAATTATAACCCTAAAGGAAATGTGAGATGGGATAGCACTTTGTGAGCTAGTTGAACACCATTTTAGGTTAATGAGCATAAATTTTATCACCATATTGGATTGATGGGCCTTTTTTGTTCGCCATTTTGGATTGATGGGTATAGCGTCATCTTAGATTGATGGGCTTTAACTTAAATTATCACTATCTTGAGTTGATGGGCATAAACTTGAATTATCACTATCTTGGATTGATGGGTACTAAAAAAATTTAAATGTTTTCTCAATTGTGCCATTTACTTAGAATTGACAATGTTAAAGTCAAGGGTTGACTTAAGAGAAAGACTAAGTCATTGTAGTCACTTGATTTGGTTGATAAGGGCTAGGTCCCCTTAAATTGATAAAAAGAGATTTTAGATTGGATACTAGGGATCGAGTCACTTTATTTGAACTTGGGTAAAACTCCTAAAATTGATGAAAATGGTCACTTGGACCAAGTGGGAAGAAGAAAATTTACAAACAAGGGTAAGACTCATGTTGAGATAAAATGATTGAAAGTGACAAAATTAGGCACTAAGGTCGAGTGGGAAGAAAATTGGGTTAGGACTCATGCTTAAAAGTAACAAAACTCGGCACTAAGGCTAAACATAGCCGAAGCTAGATAAAAAGACCAATTTGAAAACGACTTAAAATTATCCTTTTCTATTCTCTTATTTTTTCTTTTCTTTCCCTTTTTTAATTTTTTTTTAAGACTTGCTAATAGGTTTAGGTTCTTTCTAATTCCCAATGCCACCACATGAGTGTTGGCTTTTTGATAACTTGTTTTTTTCTTGACTTTGCTCAAATTGCCTTACATTCTCATCTTCAGGAGATCCTCTTTTCTTGAGTTACTTTACTTTCAAGCTCAGGATAAGTGATCATTTGATGTCACTTAGGGTGATCATAAGGGTAGTAAGTCTTCTTGAAGACCTTTCAAATGTCTTTTCATCCATAGGAATAATATCTCATAATTGATTAGTTTAGTCTAAAAGAGTTTCCTTACCTTCTCCCGGTTTAAATTATCACTCTTGACTACAATTCCAAAAATTATGATCTATCTTGGAAGTAATATAATTTAATCAAACTATTAGGTCTTTTTTCAAATTGCAATAGGTTTTTGATCCTCGGTATCAAAATGGATATTAATGAAGTGGCATTTTAAAATAATCACTTCTTAACCCAAGTTTGCAAGTCAAGAACCCTATAGATGAAACTAAAATTTTGGTTGCCCTACTTTTAAAAGTAATTTTTACCAAGAATAGGTTATTTTCTCTAATTAGAAGGGCTTTTAAGAAAAGGTAGAATGGTAGGTAGGCTTTAGTTTGCAAGAGTAGTGAATTTTAAGAGTTTTGGGTTTTTTTTTTTTTTACCCCTACTTTTTTAGATTTAGGAGTTTTTATTTCGAAGGATAGACTTAACTTCAGAATAGGCCTTTTGAGGTACATGCCCCTAATCAATTTCAGGTCTCAAGGCTTTAGATTTGTTCACCTTATATTTGTAGATTTCTTTTGGGCATACTTTTCATTTCATCATTTTTCCTCATGCCCCTTTTCTTTTTCCTCTGTCCTTTCATTCTTCTTCTCTCTCTCTCTCTCTTTGGCTTTTTTTTTTTTATTTTGACTGAAGACAAAGGTGATCATTCCTTCTTTTGGCTAGTAGCTTAAAGTGTGTCTTTAGGATATAGGCACTTCTTCATTTCAAAGGAAATAGTAAGCACAAACTAGTTTTTAAGCTTTTTTCCTTTTTGATAAACCTAACCTCCAAATTACCCTATTATTGGGTGGTTCTTGGTAGAGTTTAATTTTTGAAATACTTCATTAAACAAAAAAACTCAATAAGGTTGACAAGGGATATCTTGTGTTTAGGATAGATAAATGAATGCCTAATGTCATTTTGATTAGTGTATCAATTTCAAGATGGACCTCCTTTAAGGATTATGTCCGAATCCTTGCATTGATGATACTCGACACTCAAGTGTTTAAGGGTTGGTGTTTGAGATGTGATTTCTCTCTTTTCATTCTAAACTTTCAAAATGAGATATAAGAAATTTCAAGATAAACGCTCATACTGTTTTGAGTCAATAACTTAAAAGATGACGAATAGAATACTTTTATTTCAAATGATCATTATTACAAAATTATTTCCATTTTCAAATTCTATCTCTCCAAATATCCCTACCCAATTTAACTAGTTTTTTGAAGATACACCCAATCACTTTAAGTGATAGGCCAACTTGTTAGATGGTAGTAGTAGATTCTCAAAGTTAGATGCAGTAGGTAACCCCTTTGAAGTCCTCTCATGGCTAGGCTTGCAACAAATGGCTTATAAGATGCCAAGTTGAATTATCTTGGCATTAGTCATATCTTGAATTTTGTTCTTTAACCTCTAACATCCTTTAGCGAAATGCCCTTTTGACCCATATGGTAGTTACATTATGCTTTTGTGTTGAAGTTTCGTAGCTTGTAGTTTATATTAAGGGTTTCGCAAACTAAGATCTTGGCCTCCTTTAACTAATGACAGATTTGGGTTACTAGGATCTCAAGCTGAGTGAATTGTCTTTTTTAGGCCCCGTGAGTAAATTTTCTTCGAGCTTGTATTTTCTTGCTTTTCCTTTGTTCTTTTCTCTTTGGCCCATTTTCACAACCTTGATCAGAAACCATTTGAAGTCTTCTAATGGTCATTTCTAAGTTTATGATGCCCTTCTGTTATGTTGCCATTGCACCTTCCAGGCTCGCAAGACTTTTCTCTAAGCTTGGATCTTAAGACATTTGAAGATAGCTAATTATGGAACCCAAGGTCTACAGCTATTGAACTATCTGATATATCACTTTTCTAATGAAAGCAAACTTGTCGTTAGCCATTGATATGAAAACACTTAGAAAGAAGCCATACCTAGTAGCAATCCTCAAAATTTTTTCTTTTATTTATTTATTTTTTTAATTTTGAAAACCTTTAACTTCAAATGAATCGAATCAACTATCATGAAAAAAACTTTGGTAAGGTACTCGATATTTACAAATTATTTTATAGAGAAATGAAGTAGTGAAAATACAAAAAATGAGGTTTATTTCAATGTGGAAAACATTTCAAAATGAAAGGGAGCCTAAAAAAGACTAGGTATGACAACAAAAGGAGAATACATCAACATATAGGTATTTAAAATGTTACCTACAATAAGTATAATCTAGGATACATGTTCCATTAAGAGAGAAGAAATTAATTTACAAAAGGAAATGACTATTAATGTGATTATTTTACATGAAAAGAGGGTAGGAGAATTTATTAAGAATTCCTAATGACAATTTGGAAATGGAGACAAAAAAAAAATTTACAAACTTATGAAAATTTCTAAGACAGTACATGTAACTACCTAAAAGGAGGAAAAAGAAGAAGATTATTTCACATTCAATAATTGATAAGTGGAATGGTAAGTATTTACAACTTATGGAGAAATATATATATATATATATATTGTCAAAATTGGGAGAAAAGAGATAATTATTTTACTAAGGAAAATGAGGTTCTAAGATTTATAGATTATTTTATGAGGGAAAAGAAAAGGATAAAGAAGTCACTAAGTTATAAAGTTAAGATTAATTGAGACAATTAACAAGGGGAGACAAATCTAAGATTGGGCTATGGAGACACAAAAATTGTAAAATCTATAGTGACAAGACTATAATGTAGGTTTTTTATACAAACCAATAAAAGCTTCAAGAAGGAATTTATTTACATTAAAAGAAGAATGTTTTTCAATTTACTTTACAAAAAAGGATGACTATTTTATAGGAAGGCAGCAAGAGTTACATACAATAATGAAATAAAACTTTATATATATATATATATATATTTACTTGAATACTTATTTGGAAGACTAATTATTTTAGAAAGTGTTTAAAAAAAATAATTTGCAATCTATGTTTTTTTTTTTTTTAATTGAAGTAGGATTGAAATGGGATTTATTTACAAGGGTGATAGCTAAGAAAAATAATAGGGGTCATAAAAACATGTAAGGACCGAAAAATAATGAAAAACACGACATGTAAATGCAAATGTAAAGGTCCAATGATAAACGAGTAAAGTGGAAATTTGAAAAATTTAGAGTTATGACTTTATCAAAATTCCACTTGAAAAATTTAGAGTTATGACTTTATTAAAATTCCACTATTACAACAACTATTTTACATGGGACTAGAATTGTTACATAGACATACAATTTACAAGAAAATTCTATATTTACAAAAGAAATATATAGGGAAACATAGAATTTAGGGAAATAATTAAAGTACAAAGAATTTACATGGATAGTATAAGGAAAATATGTTACAACATTTTTATGATCTAGAGGAAATCCGATAGAGTCATGACCTTTGGTTAGTGGCATGCCACATTACTACTTATCTATTGATCTAGGGACTCATGTATAAAAAAGGATGGGTTCTAAAGGTTCTAAAGGTTCTAAAGGTCTATGACCTCATACATTTGTAAGAAATAGTTTATTGGTCATATCAAAGCTTAAGTAGGGTAGTTTAATCAACTTCAAGCAATAGCTACACGATTACACCTAAATCCTACATAATAGCCCCCATGCTAAGGTCTTAAAATGGCTTGGATTTGATAGTATCTATCCTGTATTCATGATGCAACAAAATAACCCTTATATCCTAATGTATGTTACATGCAAACAGTTAGTATAACAATTAAACCAGATTATTTATAATAAAAGAATAATAAATAAACATGGGTATTTTAAAAAATAAATTTCATTTTGGAAGGTTTAAATGGCTAGCCTTCTTGACATCCTCAATGGAGTTGCTAAGTTGTCGAGTTTAAACTTTTCTCAATTTTACTTATTTTTCTTAATCCGATCAATATTAAACCATTTCTCATTTAATAATAACCCTTGACGAGAAATTAAGAAAAACTTGATTTTCATTTCTTTTAAAAAAAGACAAAAAAAGGAAAAATGAAGTCGCCACCTAATCGAAATTGGGAAAAAATAGGTTAAGTTAACTCAATTGGCTAGATTGATTTAACTTCTCTACTGATTTATTGAAAAAACTAAGTTTTAAAAAACAATTATTTGAAAACCAGAGATTTAAGTTCGAGGGTTAAGTTATTAAACCCTAAGGGGTATCACTTTTATCTTTTTTAAGTTAATTTTATCTTTTAAAATACAATTTTATCTAATTCTATATTCACAACAAACCAATTATATTTGCACAAAAAAATAACAAATCAAAATTATTTATAAAAGGGAAAATAAAATGATTTCTTTAGTTTAAATTGCCCCATAGATGCTTAGCTATCCTCTAATATAGTTTAGATTTTTTGCAGTTCATTCTCAAAAATTTAAATATGTTAATTTGTTTTAATTTATAAAAAACAACTGAGTTGAATTTCTTAGCAATTTGATTTGATTCTAAGAAAAATGCTTAAAAGAAATGGGTCCTAAATTAGTGTTTTTTTTTTCCTTTAGAAAAAACAAAATCCTAAGAGAAGTCTTAATTTTGAAAAAGGTCGATTTATTTTCATTTATTTGGAAAAAAAGGTTTTTGTAAGTGATAATTTTTTTTTTTTACTTCTTTATTATTTTGTAATAGAAGCCTAAAATAAAAATAATAATAAATAAATAAAAAAGAACTTTCCTTTCTTTTTTCTTTTCAATTTTTTGTGTATTTTGAATTTATAATTTTTTTTGTACTTTTCTTAATTATGACTCTTTTTCCTCATTCTAAAAAAAAAAAAAAAACACTCTAAAATTATAAAGTTAAAAAATGGGGTATCTGTAACAATGCTTATTCTTATGCCGAAAGATTGCTCCAAATATGAGGTGGCATAAGGATGAACACATTTCTAAGGAAAACATTCTCAAGCACCCATATGATTCCTAAGAATGTAAGTGCTTAGATAGCAAGTTTCTTGTATTTAGAAACAAGGTTTAAAACATATGATTGGGTCTTATAATCGATGGTTTCGACCCATATGGCAATTTGAGTACGTCATATAGTTTATGGCTAATGCTTGTATTTTCGTTTAATGCTCCATCATGGAAATATATGAAAGAGCCATATTTATTCATATCATTACTAATTCTAAGACCAAGTCCACTTAGAAAATATATTGATGTTTATCTTCAACCACTGATTGATGAGTTGATGCAATTATGGATAGATGGCATTTGTACATTCAACGTCATATCAAGATGTTATTTTCGTATGCCAGTTGCTTTGCTTTAAACAATTAATGATTTTCCAGCATATGGTGATCTTTCAAGATGGATTAGTAAAGGGTACAAAGCATATCCTATTTGTAATGTTGATGTGACTAGTGAATTCAGCTAAAATAAAATTCACTACTTAGGGCATAGTCAATTCTTACCTATGAGGTAATTGATGTTGTGCAACACCACGGAGTTTAATGGGGAAATGGAGATGAGAAGAACACCTGCTTATTGTTAAGTGATGAAATTTTGATGTAGTTTTCTAGATATGAAAACGTAGTTCTTGGTAAGCCACCCGATATTATAAACACGAGGCAGAATGAGGATTATATCAATTGGAGCAAGAAAATCATTTTGTGGCATTTTCCATACCTGAAGGAATTGGAAGTGAGACATAACCTTGATGTGATCATATAGAAAAAAAAAACATTCATAATAGTTTGGTGGGAACATTGTTAAACGTTAAAGGTAAGTCCAAAGATACTAAGAAGGCTATAAAGACACTACAAGAGATGAAGATTCGATCAAAGCTACTTCCTACCACTTGGGGAGATTGCTTAATAATGTTGGTTGCAAAGTATATATTATGCTCAGATCATGTCAAGGAGGTATGTCGTTTAATCAAGGATGTGAAACTTCCAAATGGGTATGCTTCCAATATATCAGCTTGCTTAAGTCAATCAGAAGCAACATCAAAAGGTTTAAAGAGCCACGATTGTCATGTGTTGCTTTAACGTATTCTACTGGTGGTTCTATGGGGCTTTCTTGTTGACCATATTTATAAATGATTTATGAAGTGTCTCATTTTTGGGGGGAACTATGTGCAAAAGAGGTGCGAGTGGACATCTTGGAGTTTATGGAGTACACAATAGTCATAACATTATGTAAGTTAGAGAAGATCTTCCCACTAGCTTTTTTTGACATCATGATTCATTTAATGGGTCATTTAGCAAGCGAAGCACGGATATGTGGCCCAGTTGAATATAGGTGGATGTATCCCATGGAGTGGTATTTAGGTATTTTGAAGGGGCACATTAAGAATAAATCTCAACTAGAGGGCTCTATTATAGAAGTGTCCATTGTTTGGGAAAGTGTTCTATTTCACTCCCTATATTTCAACAATATGGAATCAACAATAAATAGGCCTCTTAGATATTGGGATGGTGCTAATGTAGCAGCATAATTTTCAATGCGAGTATTTGCATAAGTACAACTTATGGGAGCAACTACCTATGTTGACATGGATGACAAAATCTATAAAATGCATTGGACTGTATTGAACAACTGCGAAGAGGTTCGACTATATATAAGGTAATCTTTGCCCAACTTCATTTCATTTAGTTTCTTATTATTTTCTTATGAGTCAATTCTAATTGAATACCTTTATATTTAGCCAACTTGAACAGGAAATGCTTTGACTTAGCTTTAGTGATGTTAATTAATTACTACCAGCACATTTTGTTGGGTGGTTTAGAAATAAGGTAAGAATATCATATTTTTGGAAATCTTTATTACCCTTGAGGATTAAACAACTTTAATAACCACTTGGCATTGTTTTGACTAAATCATACAACTTAGATCATATGGTGAAATAGAGGTCTCAAATGACTTGTAGGCACTTTCTTAGGTTATTAATAGCCGTATTGAAGTTTACAGTAGGTGCATAGTGAATAGGGTGAGATTTATCACTGCAACCAAGGAGGTTGGCTTAAAAACACAAAATAGTAAGGTCATTATCATAGAGGAACCTAAAGGACATCTAGTAATTTTTTATGGGATTTTAGCTGATGTTATGCAACTAAAATATTTTGGGAATTATAGGACATACCTATTCAAGTGCAAGTGGTTTGACACTAATCACGATAAACCAAAGTGCGTAAATGGGGACATGATTAGTATAAGGATAAGTAGAACATGGTATGATAATGATCCATATCTATCTAAGGGACTTATAGAAGCCTAAAGGTGATTGGAAAATTGCTCAAAAGGTAAACCATCGACACTTATATGATCGGGCACTCTTCTAAACAAACAATGAGGTTGAAAATGAGATAATGGATTGACTCCAAATTGAGGAAGCATTATAGCAAGATATAAGCACACCTTAATCAATCCCTATAAGTAGTATATACATAGATCTTGGAAGTCTAGCTAGAGTTCTAGGACTGAATGAAAATACTAGCATAGCAAACAATAATGAGAACTATACAGATGGAGATAGACATACGACATAGGAGTAATTGTATCATGTTTGGTATAGTGTCTTTATGTTACATTGAAAATGTTGTTGCTTACTATGACTGTGCAATTTCTTCTTTTGATGTGATACTTTGAAAATTGTATCATGTTTTGTATAAGCTACTAGTAAATGTTGACTTTAAGGATGGAAGGCTACTAGTAGGAATGAGGCCTAAGTGATGAAAATGAGCCAAAATCAGTAAGTACATCACCAAGAGGACAATTAGGCTAAGTAGGTAATTTTTCATTACACTGTTAAAACCATATTCTTGTTACCCTTTTTTGCAACTGAAAATGATGAAAATATTGCTTTGAAAATAGGATACGCCCTTGAACACTATAGTGAGTTCAACGAGGGAAAAACAACAGACCCATGGTCCTTACAGGGGTCATGTTATTGAGGAATTCTATCGTAAGCATCAGTGATGGCTTCACCTCAAATTAGTGAAATTTGGTGATGGTTATGTAATAATTGGAGAATGTATCAATTCACTTGCAAGTCAAATACGCATATATATTTGAGAGGACATATCATTAGTTGCTTATGATAGTAAAGGGGAGCATGGTGTGTGTTATCTCAAGAGGATCAAGAAATGGTGATTAGAAAGGCCATGGTATGTAAAACTTTTTCTTGTTATTTGCTCTAGGAAACATTAATTCTCTCTTTCTTAATATCAATTCATAAAATTTACTAATAAGTCTATACTATAACAACAAAATTTTGATGCCCAATGGTTAGGTAATCAACATTAGTGGTGAGCATTAAATACTAAGGCATCGTAAGTATACATAAGTGAGTGATGTGACCTTCATAAACATTATCTTTTGGATGGCGGACTCGATGGCGCTTGTAATCATGTACCTTCTTATTTACATCATCGTTCGCAAAAGTTGTTAGTCATTTACCATTTCTTTGAAAACAATCTGTATTGGCAGGTAACATTTTATTATTTACTTACATATGTAACTTATCACATACCATTATTTTTCCTTATGATTTTTCGACTACTTTTTTTCTCTACAGAAAAAATCCACCACTAATAATGTGAACCAAGCTAAGCAACCATATACAATTACATTAGGGACTAACTCGTTCATGTATTGAAAGGAAAAACACGTACATCTCTTAATAGTAATTTTTTTTGGTGAATTTTACTCATGGCAAGCTAAGTTAGACATCTACTTCAATTGGGAATTTTGCAGAAATTAGGTGCATCTACCTTATTTGCACATGCTCATAAGCATGCAAGTATTGCTTAATGTATCAATAGTGCAACGTGTAACGACTACGTAAGTGTATTATCCATAGTTCAAAATTATTAATTAAGTAACTTTAATGAATGTCAAAGGTTAAATCTATTTCTTTGTTCGTTGCAGAATAAGATGCTTTAAAAAAAAGATGAGTACGATCGATTAGGTAAGGAGCAAGGGGCTAAACTAATGTTAGAGGAAGATATCATGGTTGGGGTTCTTAGCCATAGAGCTAGATATATCAAAGGTATGGGACATAGTATACCCAAACCAAGCAAACGACGTATTGGTACTATTTCTGAGTTGCCTGTAGAAATTCAATAGAGGAAGTAAGGATTTAGCGAGAACAAAATGAAGCCTTAACAAAGAGGATAGAGGTGATGGAACAAAGAGAGAGGGAGTACAATCACATGTTTACTTAGTTTCTGCCACCATACCCTTATAAGGGATCCATTCCATATGACAGCCATGTAGGGCCATCTTAAACCCTTCATCACAAGCACAATAACCATCATCTTGTACCTAATTCCCCTTTTGGTATGCACCATCCCAAATGTTTAGGTTTTCACCCAGTGGCCATTCTCCTTCACCCTCTTCGCTTCAATTTACCAAAGCAATATGACTTCTTTTGGTATTGAAACTAGTAGTTGCTTTCCTCAAGGGGACAGAGTATATAGACCCCATCTTGAATGTGCAGACAATTCTTTCGAAGGCAATTAGTTTTTTTTTTTTTTCAATTTGTAATCTTAGCTTATAATGTCATCATTATTAGTAGATTACTACTTTTATACAATACATATTTTGTATGTAAAGTTATTTACATTAAGTTTAGTATCTTAGTGTTTATAGAATATGAATATATTGTTATATTTTCTGAATTTTTGTTTCTCTTAATGTATAATAATATATATGATCAAATTATATTATATGCACATTAATATACACAACAATGTAGGAGAGCACATGTTAATGTATAATGTATAATATCAAAATATTTTACATCATAGGTTTTTGGTGCAACTTTTTTCTTTTAAATAGAACCTCATGGTTCTTTATATCTTTTACACACTTCATTTTACCATACTTTTTAGTGTAATTTCTTTTAAGAAAAAGGCACCCTTTCAATATTTATTAAAAGTTCTCAAAATACAATAGTGGTATTTATATTTTTTACTATCAATTTAATATAAAAAGAGAGTAAAAGGATAAGAAATGCATTATGAACATCCATTTGATGAATATGCCAATTAAAAATAGCAGTAAGATAAAAAATAAACATACTGTTGTATGCTTGATAACTGGGCTAAAGGTTTCATTATAGTCAAAACCTCCTTTTTGACTATAAACCTTAGCAACCAAGCGAGTCTTGCACCTATCAATGGAACCATCAACATTCTTTTTCAACTTATAGACCCATTTATAACCTACTGTATTCTTGCCATGAGGTAATGAAATACTAGTCTAAGTGTTATTGCATGCCAAAACCTTAAGCTCTTCATCCATAGCCTTTTTCCAAGGCAAAGGACATTGATGATAATGAGAAGGCTTAAAATGCTAAGAAAGTTGGACAAAAAAGAATATAAAAAAAGGTGACGAAGAATGATAGGACAAAACCTGTTGAAGAGGATGTGAAGTAGAACAAGCAACATGATTTGACAACGGAAGAATGATTAGTATGAGCTAAGCTAAGGGTGTGGTGATTATCAGCTAAGTAAGAAGGAAGTCTAGAGGTTTGCTACTACAACGAATAGAAGGAGTAACATGAGTAGTATAATGATCAAAGGACTGTGTATAAGTAGCAGATGATTATGGATGATAATTAGAAGACCATGTGTGAGTAACAGAGGATTATGTATGAGGAGGACATGGTTGTGTATCAGAAAAATGACAAAGTAGATGATCAAAATAAGGTGAGTCAATAGAAGACAAACAAACAGAAGATGAAGATGAAGAAGTAGGAAACAAAGAATGCAAATGTGTAATATGAAAGGGAAACAAATGTTCCAGAAAAACAATATCACGAACTATGAGATACCCTTGATTATGCAAATCATACAACTTATAACTTTTAACTCCATTAGGATAACCCACAAAAACACATGGATGAGTATGAACATCAAACTTTGACCTATTATGCTTGAGAGTGGAAGCAAAACAAAGATAACCAAAAACTTGAAAATGTGTGTAAGAAGGAAGTGTATGAAATAAAACTTGATAAGGTGAAATTTCACCAAGAACATTAGTAGGAATGCGATTTATAAGGTGTGTGACTATTAACATAGCATCATCCTAGAAAATTTCTCAACTCCTCCTAAATAGTGTTGAGCTCATTAAAATAATCATCAATGCTCCTATTTCCTTGTACTACAGTATTCAAAAGATGATACAATTGACAAATTCATAAGTCAATAGGTTGCAAAAACCTAACATTTAATTTGTTCCAGATCTCCTTTGTTAAATTCATGTAGATAATAGTAGTTGCAATTGATGGAGAAATTAATTGTAATATCCAAGCTATGATTAGATTATTACATCTATTCTAGATGGTAAAGAATTCATCATCCTTTAAAGGGGTTGAAATTGATCTATCAACAAAACCTGTTTTATTACGAATTGACAATACAAGAAGAAATGAATAACTCCATGTGTTGTAATTAAGACCTATAAGAATAGGTATTACTGTAATGAAATTCTGATTATCCGAATGGTGAGTAAAGAATGGTGGTGAAATATCTTCTAATGAAGAGATTTGAGATGGTTTTAATACCATGATAAAGTGACTAAATCAAGCAAAGCAGTGGTTAGTCCTAGTGAGTGCAAGTATAGAAACTAGATGTTCAATGCTACAAAGTATTGTGTCAGTAAAGGCAAGAGAATAGAGAGTCAAAGGAAGAAAGAAATGGAGAGGTTGAAACAGAAAGAAAGAATTATGTTATTTTGTTAACTTAGCTATTTACAAAAGCACTACACAATATTTATACATGTAAAATACAATTTACTGTATGCTATTGTACAAAAATATAGTGGTCCATCATGTAGCGTTTATCAATAAACCCTAAATTAGATATGCATCATCTTTAAAAAAATTATTTGAAGTGTATATTTACTAGATTGAAAATCAATCTTTCAGATATTATTGTTTTTAGAGTGCTGTAAATATGGTACTTTAGAAAACACAGATATACATTTGTAATTGGGACATTTTGTTAGGATATCACTTAAATTTATCCATAATCATACCAAACAAAAAATACAATATTTTAATGCTCCCAAATCTCTATTTCTTCTTCATCTCTATTTTCGATATTCACTTGGTAGTCGTTCTCATGCAGTTACCAATAGGGCAACGGCAACAGTTCCTTTTTTTTATCGAACGTCTTTTTCAGTCTATTTCTCTCTGCCCAAGTTATAGGCCGATAGCTGATTAAAGCTTCTGAATCCATTATTCTGAGCTTGAATGGATATATTCCTATATGGAGTTTTGATTGCAGAGGAGTCAGAGGTCTGGTTCAGCATTCTCCTGTCAATTTCCATCCAACCTTTTTACTCCTTATGAACACAGCACGGCTAAAACATCGACTTTATCAACCTAGTAAATAAATGGAAGATTCTCTCTTGTTCGTAAAAAATTTCCCCCCAGCGTCAATTCACCTTCACGTGCAGTCTAGAACCTATAAAATCATAGTTTGAATTTTCTAAGCAATTTTTCGAATACTAACAAAGTTCACAATTTTTTAAAGCTGATTACACATTTTGCGAAAGAATAAATAGATGCAGAAAAAGATGATAAGTTTCTTTCTCTATTCTCCTCCAAAGAAGTGCCCCAGGCTAGAACGGTTGCTATCAATTTCCTCTTACATATAGAAGATTCTATACCATTGCAATTATTTATTTGAGTTATGACATTAATATAGGAAACTACAAACAAGCACAAAACGAAAAAAAAAAAAGAAAGAAAAAGAGAGCTGCTGATTAGTTGTATAATATATCCTATGAATAAGCATTGGCCATTTGCGTTAAACTATGGTAAAAGTTTACTTTTGTCTATATATATATATACTTCAGTTAGGGTTTGGAGATTTACAATATACTTAATTGAACTCATACTTCCTCATAACTAAATTCATGATAATCTTCATCCACCTGTACTCTCGCTTCAATCTTGAGAATTACCGGATATAACATTTTTTTCTCTGTGAAAGATAATCTTTAGGCTAACTTTTTTCGTGAAATATGAAAAGTGATATGGAGGAAGACATTTTACTTCTTTTATCCCCACAAGCATGCAAATATATGCAGGACAGAAAAGGGTCTTACATTCTTAGGGGAAAAAAAAATAAAAACAAATTCATTTGCTGGAAATGCATTCTAGTTGCTGGTAAACCATGGCCATCCAAACTTATAGGGGTAAAATAAAACTTCCAATAGCATATTTGTAAAGCTTCAGACTTAAGCCGCTAAGTATCCGTAAGCTTTTATTGACACTTCAGACTTTGAAATTTCTACTAAATTCTCTAACTCACAAGAAATTAATATCCATTTACTTCACTAAATACCAAACTCCAATTACAAAGTGATCTAACACCTCCATTATTATTCTACATGAAAAGTAATAAATTCAACACCTGAAATCCAATTTGTTGTAACATAGTTAAAAAATTGTCAAGATTGTCTCATAAATAGTTACTAAATTGAAAACAATCGAACATCAATCCTTAGCTCAATTCCTAATACTAGTGATTATCACTATAGTACTAATGATCAGCATAAATATCATCTTAGTAGTAGTTATCTCCCAATCTTCATAATTAGCATAACTCTCATAACTAGCATAATAGTTATAATTAGCGAAATCTCCAAAACTATCATTCTAACCTGCAATTGAAAACAAAGAGAGGTAAGCTAAAACTCAGCACATAACATACATGTACGTGCATATGAACAAATATGCCAATTCACATGCAATGAATGCAAGCCAAGAAAGCCACACAACCGTTTGTTATCTTTGTTTTTAGTCAATCATACAACACATAGTGAAGATCCTCATAGTCCCCTTACACACAACTTGTATCAATAGCCTGGCTTTGGGTATGCCTTTTTTGGCCCTTCTATAACCTAACATTGGTGTACTTCTTCGAGTTCCTCTACAATAATCTTGATCCATCCCAAATTATTTTCATGGGAGATTCCATGAGGGACAATGTATCACATAAATCATCAGTGTTATCTCTTAAGGACTTGCCACTATAAGCCCTTTAAGATAAACTAAGCACAAGTAGTAAGTAATTATATTAAGCCGAACATTCATTAGTTCATTTGGAGTAAACTCACCTAATAACCACATGCACTTGACAAGAGTCATGTACCTAAATTACTTTCAGTACTAAAGTTAAGAGTTCCCGTTACATAAAATAATAAGTCATTCTATTAATACCTATAAAAGATGAAAGCTATTTCCAAATATCCGTTATGTCCCTACTCTTTTTAAGATCCTAAATTAACTAAAGGAGGGTAGATAATTGATGAACACTATAGAAAAGGAATCAAGGGTCAGAAAAGAAAATTCATAGGAAATGGATGAATTGGCTATGCTCGAGAGTATGATATACTCTTGGCCATGCTACTCAGTATGGCTTGGAAGAACATACTTGCATGGTTGTTAGGTAAGCATGCACAACACCTATAAAACCAATGATTTTCATAACCCTAACAACTGTTTCCTCAACAAAACACTACTAGTCATAATCAAATATGAAATCTCAAAAACATATAACACCAAAATATTATTTTAGTTATTTTATAATTTGACCCAATTTTACTTAATTTGAAAAAAAAAATAGTAATTTTTAACCAAAAATTATGAAGAAAATTTATTTTGACATATTTTTGTATGTAATTCTAGAAAAAAAATATATAATTTTGATGAATTGAGTTTTGAATTATATCATCTTTAACAAATCACAAAAATTAAGCTGTTTTTACTTTTAGTTTCAAAAACCCTATTGATGTTGTTTTGGCCTTGAAATTTTCCTATAAACCATTTATTATGTATATTAAATTGTTATGACAAGTTTTTCATGAAAACTATCTTTCATATTTTTATTTGAATTTTAGGCCCTAAAATCTTATTAAAATGGCTATTTATTAACATATGATTACTAACTTTTCAAGTAATTGGGTTGGATTCTTATATGGAGAGAATTTTGATATTTTATAATATTGAATAATGTTGAGTGATGAGTTTGGTGGTGTTGGGAGCATTGGATTTGAATATTATAGATTTAGGGTGTACATATATGTAGTATGTGAAGTATATATGTAGTATGTCAAGTGGAGTTGATTTAAACTAAAGTAAAAATAAGCTATATGACAAACTTTGAATTTTATTGTGAACCAAACATATGAGTGTTTATACTGGGTATATAAGCCGGACTAAGGAGTTGACTAGCAACTAAATCAAACACTTACTATACCTTAAATATAGTTTGTTAAACTTTACAAAATGGATTGGGGGGAGTTTTTAGGACTTATGTATACAATTGTAGTCAGAAGCTGAATCAAAAGCTAATTTAGAGACAAAATCAGAATCATAGTGTATACTAGTATATTAGGGAATTAATCAGGAAATGAATTAGATACCATTTTCATTCGAGTCAAAGTTAGATAAACTCTATGAAATAGGTTAGAAAATTTTTTTTAGATTTATGAACAAATGAAATCAAGAGTTAAATTCGACTTGATTTAAAGGCTGAATCAAAAACAAAATTAGAACCTAAATCAAAACCTAACTCAAAATGAAAATAATTGCAAGAGACTTAAAGCCTGAATAATTAAGTATACTAAAACCCTAAACTAAAGATAATAATAAGAGTTACAAAATAAAGCATATAAATATTAGTTATATTAAGTTGCACCTTAAATTAGCAAGCGGGATATCAAGGTAAGTTTGGGATCAATATATAATTATTTCAAAATACCGTTTTACAATACTTAGAGGCTTAAGATTATACTTGGTTATGCTTGTTAGGTAGCTTGATTACATGCATGGTTGTATGTGCATGTTTTTGTACTTAATTGTGTGTTATTGGCTTGTTGTTCTAGTTTGCAAAGAGTTAAATTGCTTAATATTAACTGATCACTTTAAGTTGGACTTCATGATATACGACTTATAATCTTAACCAGTCATGTATTACAAGCCATTAAAGGAAACATTTAGGATTCTTCGACCAAATATCGACACCTTTGAAAGGGATAGCACTAGAGCATAATGATCTTTGTAGATACCTAATTTTTGCCTCCTTTTTTATTTTTATTTTCATTATTTTTCTTTCTTTTCTCTTTAGGCCCTAAATTAGAAAAACACAAGAAATTAGGAAATTAAAGAAAACCCAAAAAACAAAGAAATTTAGAAAAAAAATAGGAATTCTAGAAAAATACAAAAAATAGGAAAATAGGAAAAGCACAAAAAAATAAGACATTTAGAAAAAAATACGAAAATTTAGGAAAATATATAAGAAAATTGAAAAGTCACAAAAATTTTTAAAAAGTAAGGAATTCAAAATATAATAATTTTTTTTTGTTGTTTAATAGAATTGGATTTTAATTTGATTAGATTTAGAATTTGGGCCGTTGAACCTAGGCTTAGATTTAAATCTAGCCTAGGCAAACCAAGTTTATATGTGTAATTTAGTTGCACATATGAACAAGACACAACTAACGGCCTATTAGTTAAGTATATGGATATAATATTAGCATTAAGCATGAGGTCTAAGGTTCAAAGCTTGGTAAAAATAGGGAGGCCTTTTTCTTATTTTTATTTTCAATCTCATTAGAGACAACCACGTGTCAGGTTTTAATTACACTACGTATTTGACATGTGGCGGGATAAGATTGGACAATATGTTGACGTGGCACTACATCAGTCTCTTTTTCCTTCCCTTTCTTTCCTTTTCCCTTCATTTTCCCCTCTTTTCCTCTCTTTCCCCCTCTTTCCATCTATTTCCCTCATCTTTCTCTAGATTTCCAGCGCTTTTCTCTTTGAACCGCCCACTTTAATACGATTTTTGGACCTTTTCTTGTTGCAATTTTGCCAAATCAATGGCAAAATTGCGAACTAGACATAACCTATTATGAATCGAACCCTTTAACACATCTAAGTTCGATAAAAAATGAATTCAATTCGAGCTCAAAAAATTGGAAAAAAAAAAGGTTTTCGGGCATTCTTCATTAAATCTGATTCTAACTTTCCTTTGTTTCTAGGATCGATTTGGGTATAAAATGGTATAGAGGGAGCTTACACAGATATATACAACCATTCACAAGCTATAGAAAACTCACAATCTCTCTTTCTCTCTTCCTTAACTACACTTTCTCTCTCTACACCTACGATGCTCTCTCTCTCTCTCTTTGTTTTTCCTCCCTCAAGTCCCCAATTGATTCACACCATTACCGTAACTAGATCCCCCTAGCCATTGACAACCAAGTCTAACCTATTTTGACCACCACTGTGGCCGCTAGTACCTCCATTGCCGAGCCCTAACCATCATAGCCTCGATTACGATCGTGAGTAATTGAAGACAGTGGCCATCCACCCCCACATCACGCTTGTAATCAATTGAAGCCCCTCAATTACACCCATGACCCCTTCTAAGCAACTGCCTTAATTGATCCGATCTGATCTGCGACCTGCCCGAAGTCTGCTTTAGGTTTGACCCACGTGCCCATAGCATATGAAGTCCAATTTCCTTTATTTATTTATTTATTATTAGCTATTTTTTTTTCTTTTGTGAATGTGAATGTAATAATAACAAAGAAAAAATAAAAAGAAAAAAAAAAGAAGAAGAAAAAGAAAAAGAAAGAAAACAAAAAAAGAAAAATAAGGTAGTTATTTTCTTTATTTTTAAACTAATAGATAAAAATTAAAAATAAATAGAATAAATAAAATAAAATAAATAATAGGTTAGCAAATAAAAATTATTTTTGACACTTAGAAAAATCAATTTTTCAAAAATAAAATAAAAAATCAATCATTTTTCAAATTAGGATCATTTAGAATTTCCAAAAATAAAAACCAATTTAGGGCCCTTTAGGAAATTTTCTTAAATAAATCAAAATGAGTAAAAACGTAAACCTAACTGTTTTAAAAATTAAAATCAACTTAATCCACTAAAGTTTTCATAAAAAGAACTACGTACATCTGATCTCGAATAGCGGGTACGTAGGCACCTATACACTTATGGGACGACGATAAAAATGAAAAAACCTAATTTTCCTTTTTTAATATACATTAATTCATTTATCTAGTTAGAATAATTAATAACCAATTTATGTCTTTTAAAATTAAAAGAGAATTTTCAAGTTTAATTCTAATTTTGAAAGTTAATGGTATGTTACGCCCCGAAGTTGCAAAGTCGCAACAGTCCCGCCGTGTAAACCATTCTATGATAGTAACTGGTCTCACAGTGCCTACCATAGAGATAATCTACACAAGGCATCGACGACTCCTCGCTTTGAAGTAAACAGTTCGATTAATGATTATACAACAATTATGATAATTATCACAAAGTTCTTTAAAACATAGATATTTATAATAATGTTTACAGAGCTTCCCAGGAAGTTTTACATAGTAACTACAGTTTACTAATTTGCAGAATAACTAACAGTCTTCAACCTTTAACTACAAGGTCAGTCTAGTTACACATTTGCTAAATAACTTGATTCTCACACCCCTGGCTTCAAAAGGACTAACCTTTGGATAATTGTAGGGCGGCATAGTACTTGAAGAGATTACAAATCAGAACCTGCAAAAGGATCTATAAGGGTATGAGCAACTAAAGCCCAGTAAGTTGAATTGGAGACTCATGAATGCATACAAGCACAAACAGGGTTATCAAACAATTATTTCATGCAATGCAACAATCAAGTGTCATCGCACAACGTAGTCCGGTCCGTTGTGAAATCAGAGAAATTTCACCCGCTCTAATCCGGGTTAAGGAGTTCCATGTTATGCAGCATCTCATAACCAAACCCAGGCTTATGCAATGGAGACCTCGCTCCTCCCGTGACTACCTTCGAACCATTGACTTCACCCTCGCCGCGACCTCCTCTCCTGTCACTTAGTTCGACTGAGGATGAAGAAGGGACCATTTTGCAATCCTGCGCTATCCCTTTCGAAGGGGTTGATATTTGGTTGGAGAGTCCTATGATCCCCTAACGGGTTGCAATGCATGACGTTTTTGGTTTTAGGGTCGACTAAGATTAAATGCCGGTTAGGGTGTTCAACAAGTTCATACCAATTCAATCAGTCACAAAGTCATTCACAGTACAAATTCCAGCACGAATTCATATACATCAAGCACATGCGCAAACTATTTACAATCACAATTATATACAAGCCTAAGTCTCCGAGTACTACGAAACTAATACTCTATTACAATAAGCAATAACCTAACTTACTTGAATTTGCTCGATCGCTCGATCCTCTAGTTGCGAGCTGATTTGTTTCTCGGTGTCCTATAATACAAATAGGTTCTTTTAGTACTTATATTTTATGGATTCTTATTCTAATTCATAATATAACTCATTTTCCTCATGTATACCTATAACGTAGTAATGATTCGTTGTGTTCTATTTCGGGGTTCGGCTCCTAGACTAGATTCTAGTTTTAATTCTTAAGTCGTAATTAAGCTCGAATCCCAATGTGATATTAATCACATTATGCTCGGGTATTCAAATATCCTATTGGGTCGTAATTTTTTGTATTCTAAACTATCCGGTACACGCTAACCCTAAATGAGGTATCGAATTTATTATAGGTGTGTAAAACTCTTACATTTTGAGATATTTACTTAAAATTAAATGTCATTTCAGATTTATTATTTTTCTGATTTCTATTATAATATTATCTAAATAACCTTATTTTTTTTAAATTTATTAATTTACATTTTCACATATTACTAATTTATTATATTACTTACCTAATTTCCCTAATTAACCATACTTAGTACATAAAGGATAGGATTAAGGTTTCACTGCAGAGATTAACTTCCCTAAACCTCTAATTAAGATTCAAATCAGTAATTAACATCCTAATTACTGAATTAACCCTTAATCACCCAATTTTACCATCATTTTAGGGCTAAAAATTAACCTAAAAATTTCAAAAATTAATTTAAAAAAAATGGCTTCATAGCACTGTTATACATCAAATGAGCATCCTACAGAAAAATTTTGAACTCCAAACTACATCCCTAAGCCTATTTATTTTCTGGTTTACAAATGCTCGGTTTTAAACAATTTGTTAGGGACCCTATATTTCCAGATATAATTAAACTAAATAAATATTTTTCCCTAAATCTACATACAATAAAACATCATAATAACAAGTTTCATAATTTTCTGGGCAAAATAAATAATTTTACAAAATTATACAAAAATCGGGTGAATAAATGACTAACTGGTCCGAAGCTTTTGAGCCGTCCAAACCCGGTCCAATGTTGTCGGCCGGTCCAGGCGGTGGGTCTACTGTAGGGTGGTGGTGGTGGTTCGGTCCCAAGTGGTGGTGGGTGGTGGTTTTAGTTCACCTTGCTAATCTACACAGTTTTTTTTTTATTTTCTGGAATTTCTCTCGAATTTTTTTGTGTTTCGATTTTTCTCAGATCACAAACTAGCCAAATGACTTCTGAGAATTTTTTTCCTTATTTATAGACAAATTTAGTAATTAATGTGCATTAATTTGATGGGATTTTGCCCCATTTCCTTCATTTTAGGCTTTTTGTTTGTCCAATTCCTATTGGTTAAATTTTTTCTCTTCAGTCCACGACCTGATCTTGTTGCAGTTATCCTCTTCTGATTTTTTTTATTTTTTTATAATTATTTTGTATTTTTCTTTAATTATTTACTTAGCTTTCGGACAATTTTAGTAATTACGCGTATTTTTATCTACACGTAAATACATGTAGGATACACGTGAACATTCCTAAATATTATTTTGGTCTTTCTAAAATTTTTAGTATACATATAATTTATCTCTAGTAATTTATTAGTTATTTCATGACACTTTTCGCATTTTCGGTAATTAATACCTATTATACTTAAAATTTGAAAATTTTATAGTCTCCTATTTTATTACTTATTTTCTTAAATTCAAGTTTACGGGGTCAGTTTTACTAATATTCCTCTCAATAGTTTCTAATTTGGGTTTGATCGGATTCTTGAACCGATCGCCCTAAATCTTGGGTTCTAAGTTCAACCCTACGGTTACTTGGCTTGGCTTGAGGGCTTATATGGTACCCATAAGGGTTTAAATCTTTAACTCTCGAACCTAAATCTCTGGTTTTCAAAAAGCTGTTTCAAAAATCGTTTTTTTGTAGATTAGTGATTAAGTTATAATCAATCCACTCAATTGGTTATAAATTAACTGTTTTTTTCGACTCTGGTCGAGTAGCGACTCCAAAGTTGTTTTAAAAAAGAAATCGTTTTTTTTTAAACCCTAGTCTAGGATCAATATTAAATAAATAGGGTTTAATACTGATTAATTTAGAGAAAACTTAATTATAAAAGAATCAGAGAGGTGAAAAACCAGGCTCGACAGTTCTTTCTTCATCCTTAGTTGAATTAAATAATAGGAGAGGAGATCGCAATAAGGGTGAAGGTGATAGTTTGAAGGTAGTCACAAGATGAGTGGTTTCTCCATTGCACAAGTCTAGGTTTGGTTGTAAGCTATTGAATATGCATTAAACTCCTTAACTTAGATTAGAGTAGGTATAATTTTTGTAATCTCATAACGGACCAGATAATGTTGTGTAATGGCATTTGTTTGTCACATTGCATTTAAATAACTGACTAATAACTCTACATATGCTTTATATAGAGTCTTGCGTTTCCATCCCAACTTATTGAGTGGTTAGTTGCTCATATCTCTATAAATGTCATTATAGGTGTTAGCCAAGAAACTACATTATAACCACCTTGAAGCTTACGATTGTTGGATTCTAAAGAGTGAGAATATAAAACTAATGATCAGTTACATTTTTTAAGTTTAGTTTTTATTTTTGAATCATCTAATAAATATAATGTCAAACTATGTATGACTTAAGTAGGATTATGTTATTGAATCATGTAACCATTACTTCGAATATTTAAATCCTAGTTTATGTTTTCCATACTTCTACAGGAAAATAACATGACTAATTTATGAATTGTTTACTTTAAAGTAGGTTAGTTGTGAATACCTTATGTAAATCAAGTCTAAAATAGTGGTTGCAATGTCAACTTCTATCCTAAAATAGTTTACATAATGGGACTATAACAACTTTGCCAATTCGGGGCGTAACAGTACCCTACTACTCTAGCTTGTTGAAAATAACCCTCTCTTGATAATACTGAATCTACATGTTTTTTCAACAACCCTTAGCAATATGGACAAAAAATAAAAACCAAAGACGATTTGGCGTGACAATCTCTTACCACAGTTGTCAAATTCCTGACAATCAAAGTTTAAGAGAGGTTATTTCCTATGAGTTTTATGAGAGTCTATTAGAGGGAGATGTGGAATAAAAAGGGATTATGGTTCAAAGGTAGAGGAAGCTACTAACTTTTTAGAAAGATTGAATAGCCCTCAAGTTATGTGAACCCTTTACAATATTTATTTCCTCTCTTAATATTACTCCATGTTAGCAAAAAGCAATTATTTTACTTTAACTTCATATTATTTCCCGAGTGTTACAATATTTTGTTGGGTAAAAACTGTAGTGAAATTCATTTTAAACTATACTTAAAAAACTAATATTTGAGTTGTTTTTGAAAAATCAAACGAATTATGCTATTTATATAAGATAATATATCCATAGCAACTTCATGGTTTACGTTGCAAAATAAATAAAATAATTGTGCAAATAAGTTAGTTTATTAATGCTTCATTTTCCTTGAAATCCTCCTTGAAGAAAACGTAGATATTTTGGAAGAAGTTCATTTATATGGTTATCTTTTTTGTCAATATTATTACAACTCTAGCAAGCTTTTTCTTAGTATAAATGCAAAAAATAAGGAATTACTTAAGATAAACCCTTCAATTATTAGATTAGATTCCTTATTTAACATATTTGAAGTCATAAAATAATATAAACAATTTTTTAAATTTCATTTATAAAAATAACACTTCAAGGAACTCATATGAGGAACACTAGCCTAAAGTGAAGAAAACTTAACTCTTTATTTGGAATAAGAAGGTGTTAGAAAGTGAAGTAAGGAAAGAATTATGAAACTGTTTCATTCTTTGAATGTGTTTAGATAATGAAGGGAAAGAAAATTAAAAAGGAAAAAAGTCATTCATCATTAAAAAAAAAATGAAATATAACGTTTAATTACTAATATACCTATGAAATAGAAAAGATAGGCAAAAGAGGATAGAATAAAAAAATTTAACAATGTTTTTCTCTATTTACCTCTGGTAATAAAATATGGTGGGGACATGGAATCATTTCTTTCTCTATTCCCTTCCTCCTTAGTTCTATCCTTTAACCAAATAAGATAAATTATATATTTTTCACATAATTTCCTTCAATCCCCTACTTTCCATCCCCCTTTTCATTTTGCTAAATAAAGAATAAAGACAAGAACACCTAAAATTATTGTTGTCATGTATTAAGTGTAAACTCTAAAGTTAAGTCAAATGACTGTAGAATTGAACTTAGAACATAAAGTTTAAAGCGATCGGTTAAAGGATCCAATCTAATATAAATTATAAACTATAAATAGAAATATTAGTAAAAATGACCTCATAAACTTGAATTTAAGAAAATAACTAATAAAATAGAAGACTATAAAATTTTCAAATTTTAAGTATAATAATTGTTAATTATCGAAAAAGCAAAAAATATAATCTAATAACTAATAAATTACTAGAAATAGATTATATATATACTAAAAATCATAGAATGACCTAAATAATAATTAAGAATATTCACATGTACCCCATATGTATTTACGTATAGATAAATATACACGAAATTACTTAAATTGTCTAAAAACTTATTAAATAATTAAATAAAATTATTAATTAATTAAGAAAAAATCATAAAAAAATCAGAGGTATAAGGAATGATGTGGATTTGGTCGTAGTAAGTCAGGAAGTGAAAAAAAAAATTAACCAATCAAAATCAGGCAACAAAAAAGGCAAAAATTAAGGAATTTGGGTAATGTCTTATCCAATTAAATGTATAATAATTACTACAAAACTCTATAAATAGGAGAAAAAATTACAGAGCTCCTTTAGACAGTTAGAAGTTAGAAAAAAAATAAAGAGCATCGAAATTAGAAGAGAAAAATTAGGGTTAGAAGAAAATAGGGAAATCTATGCTGTAAGAGCTAGTGAACCAAACCCATACACCACTACCACCACCTAGGACTGAGCCACTACCACTACCCCACTCTAGACCCACCACCTGGACCGGCCGACACACCTAGACCAGTGTTGGAAGCCCAAAAGTTATCGAATCAGGTGAGTCTCTCATTTGCTCTGATTTTGTATAATTTCTTAAAATTATTTATTTTACCTAGAAAATTATGAAATTTATTATTCTGAGATTTTATTATATGTAGATTTAGGGAAAAATAGTAATTAAGTTTAATTACATCTGAAAAGATAAGGTTCTTAATAAATTAAGCAAAACCGAACATAATTAGAACTAGAAATAAATAAGCTTAGGAGTGTAGTTTGGAGCTCAAATTTTTTCTGTAGAATGCTTAAGTGATATAGAACAATGTTATGAAGCCATTTTTTTAAATTTAATTTTTGAAATTTTTAAGTAATTTTTTAGCCCTAAAATGATGGGAAAATTGGGTAATTTTGGGTTAATTAGGTGATTAAGTGATTAATTACTGATTTAGATAGTAATTAGATGTTTAGGGATGTTAATCTCTAATGTGGAAACCTAATCCTAGCCTTTAGAGTGTTAAGTGTAATTAATGAAGGAATTATGTGGTAATTGTAGGAAATTAGAAATATGTAGAATAGAAAATTTAATAAATATGAAAAATTAGGTTTATTTAGATAATATAATAATGAAAATCAGTATATAATAAATCTGAAACAAAATTTAATTTTAGGTAATTGTATAAAAAATGTAAGATTTTAGGAATAAATCCGGTACCCCAATTAGGATTAGCATGTACCGAATAGTTTAAAACACTAAATTAAGACCTAATATGATATTAAAATACTTGAGCTTAATATGATTAATTTTGTAACTCATTTCTCCATGTATACCTATTATCATATTAGGTACTTATACTTGATAATCTTGTTTGTGTTTGTATATATTCATGAGTCTCCAATTCAACTAACTGAGCTGTAATTACTCATACCCGTATAAATTCTTTTGCAGATCCTGATTTCTGAATACTTCGAGTATTATGCTACCTTATAGTTATCTAGAGGTTAGTTCTTTTGAAGCTTGGGGTGTGAAGATCAATTTGCTTAGCAGTGAATGTATAGCTAGAGTGTCCTTTATAGTTTAAAAATGAAAGACTGCTAATCATTATGTAAATTAGTGAACTGTTATGTTTATGTAGAGTTTCCTGAGAAGTTCTGTGGAATTTACATATAATTATGTATGTTGATCTAAAATTTGTGATAATTACTATAACTTTAGCTGAACACTTTATTGGATTGTTTACTTCAAAGCGAGAAGTCATCGACACCTTGTGTAGATCATGTTTATGGCAGGTATTGTGAGGCCAGTTACTATCATAGAATGGTTTATACAATGAGACTGTTGCGATTCTGTAACTTCGGGGTATAACATTAAGGATCTTCTTGAGAATGAATCATTTGATCAATCAAATGTATCAATTCCATTATTGTGTAATTTACAAAGTTGTACTACATCATCTTATGTAAAGGGGGAAAGATTGAAAATTTTTGGAATTGAAGATGTCGTTGTGAAGTTAAGTGCTATGGTTAGGTAATTGGAACTAAGGGAAACTATGGTAAATTGTGCTATAAAGTATGACATATGCAAGTTTTGTTATTAGTGTTGTCCAATTTGAAAGGATATATGAGGCATAAGTATAAGCGCAGTGGAATCTATCCCTGTGTTTGGATTAAAGGAAGGAAAGAAGAGAAAAGGAATTAAAAGAGAAAAAAAGTATATTTGCCTTATTTGGGAAAAAGGAAAGAAAGGGAGAAGATAGATTTCCAAGAGAATTCATTGGAGAGAATAGAAAGAAACTTTTTTAAAATTACTTTATGACCCTTATAATTAAAGCATAATTCAAAGTTAAAGGGGTTTTATTGACATTTTAATAAAATAAACAATTTCATTACTCATTTTCCCTTTATTTTCATTCCTTTCTTAACTAAATAAGGGAATTTATATATTTTTTTCATTTCGATTTCTTTCCTCCTACTTTCATTATTTTCTAATTCTTTTCCTCTCCTCAAACATAGTGCAAAGCTCTCATGGCAAGAGAAAAGGTACTAGTGAGGATTCCAAAGATAGAGCTACATAGAATGGAAGCAAATAAAACTATTAAATCAATATTGTATTAGCCTAAAAAAAAATGGGTGGGTCAAAAGCAATAATATCTCGAATTATTGCTATAATACGATAAAGGATACTTTGTAAATGCATTTTTTTTTATATTTTTTTACATGTATTTAGCACCCCATATACTTAAAATTGAGCATTTTAGATAAGACTATTATAACTTAATAATATGAATACTAGTTTCCTAATAAAACAGACCAAGTTTAAAGTTCTTTCTCTCAAGTTATAATATGTAATGGGCAAAAAAAAAAAATTAAATATTGAGATAAAAAGGGAGAAAAGGCTAAGGTTCCTATGTGACATTTTTCCCTTAAAAAATAAGAAAAGAAAAGCATTAACCACAATAAAATATTTAAAAGCCAAAAAATGGGATATATTTCTCTATCGTAGTTCTTTTAAATAGTACTTACAGATAATTTTTATCAAAGTAGAAAACCATAAAATAGAGTTTTAGAGTATATCTTTTAAGGATTTGAGAGTCTAATTACTCGATTACAAAGATAAGGAAACTAAATGCATATAAAGTAAATATAAAGGGTATATTTACAAGTTACTTTATATTATATATTAAACATATGTTTTTATTAATACATTGATATTTATGCTATTATATATATATATATATATTGTTGAAGCACACAACATTCAGAGAATTCAACATGAATAGATCAAATTACTTACAGTGATCACCAAGATCAATAATGGTAAAGAGTTAAGCTAAAGAGAGAATTCAAGAAGATGCAATATTTTCATTGATGTGAACTCTATAACTAATTGTTTATGTACAACAATGTATATATATATATACATTGTTGTACATAAACAATTAGTTACAGAGTTCACATAACGTAATGCCTATGTGTAAAAAAAACAATCTAACGTGTAAAACTACTCTACTAAGTAAATATAAATAAACATTATGTGCCGCACTATCTCTAAAGACCCCCTCTTCAAGTTAGCAATGGTACAGGCTAAACTTAGATAGAAAAAATAACAGATGTAATTTAGCAATATATTTAGTCATGGAATCAGAAATTTGAGATTGTAAAGGAAAAAACTATAATTGAGGGAAACCAAAAAATATGCGATCTCTAATAAAATGCACATAAAATTCAATATGTTTAGTTTATGCATGAAAACAAGGATTTTTTATAAGAAAAATAGCAAACTTACTGTCGGAAAACAAATGAACAGGAAGAGCAAGACTGACATCAATGTCTTGAAGTACAAAAGAAGTCCATAAAAATTCTTTAGTAGCAAGGGCTAAGCTACGGTATTCAGCTTCAGCAGAAAAAGTGAATACTATAACTTGCTTCTTTGTCTTCTAGGAAATTAAGGAAGTACCCAAAAAAATATAAAATCTTGAAAGAGACTTGTGATCATCTTTATTGGAACCCCCAATCTGGATCACATAGCTAACTAAGGACAACGTATTAGAAGATGAATAGAAAAGCCCTTTATCAATTGATCTTTTGAGATAATAGAGCACATATATTGTAGCATTCAACTAAGTTGTTCTTGGCTGAGAAACATATTGGCTCAATTGTTGAACAAAATAAGACAAATTAGGTCTAGTAATGGTTAGGTATAATAGCCTTCCTACAATCTAACAAAACAAACCCAGATCATCCAAAATGCATCTTGAAGAATTATTAAGATAGAGCCCTGATGAAATAGGCGTTTTAGTTAGTTTAGCCCTTGTCAAACCAACATCTACTAATATATCCATAGTAAACTTGCGTTGGTTTAAAAGGAAACCAGTATCTAGATAATAGATTTCTATGCTAAGAAAAAAACAAACCTTACCCAAGTCCTTAATGGTAAAGGCAGAATCAATTGCAACTTTAACTTTGCTAATATAATCAAGATAATCACCAGCAAGAAGCACATCATCCAAATGCACTAATACAATAGTAAAACTAAAGGCTGATTTCTTTATAAATAATGAATAATCTGATTTGGACTAAGTAAAACTAAGCGAAGCAATAAATTTTGTAAATTCCTTATTCCACTTCTTAGAAGCTTGCTTAAGTCTATAAAGAGACTTAGTAAGCTTAAAAACTTAGCCTTGTTCTATATTGGGATATCCATCAAGAGGTAACATATATATCTCTTCATCAATGTATCCATGGAGGAATGCATTATTAAGTCTAGCTAATGAACAAACCATCATTAAACAGAAGCAACAGCTAACAACAAACGAATAGAAGTAATCTTTGCCTCAGGTGAAAATGTGTATGTATAATTAATTTCTTCAATTTGTATCTAACCTTTGGCCATCAACCTAGCCTTATATCTTTGAACTGTTCCATTGAGTTTATACTTAATTTTATAAACCCATTTTGATCTTATAGGTTGTTTTCCTTGTGGCAAAGTAGTGAGAATCTAAGTATTATTAGATTCCAAAGCTAAGAGTTCTGCATTCATGACTTTTACCCACTAAGGATTGTTTTTAGCTTCATTATAACTGCATAGTTCTTTTAATGCAAACATGTTAGCCAAAGCACCAACATAATTAAAAGGGAGATGAGAGAAAGTTGAAGTATTGAATAAAGGGTATGAGTAATATGTGTGGTCTATTGTAATTGTAGCTAAAGTACCATTGTGAACAATATGTACAAAGTCTTTAAGCCATGTAGGATAATGTTTGATACAATCTAATTTCTTAATGAAGGATTATGACTTACTAAAATAGGAGTAGAAGGTACTGCTATATCCGGACTGTGTGAAGATGAATGAAGGTCAAAAGAAGGAGGTTGAATAAAGTCACTTATCGTTTCATTAGTGAAGCAAGAAGTATCAATAGTAGGAAAAAGAATGGAAGAACTTTGAAGAGAAGAGCCAAATAAAACATGGGAGTGTATATCAGATTTGAAAGGAACAAAATGTTCAAAGCATAGCACATTATGACTCACAAAGATACTATGTGATACCAAGTCATATAGCTTGCATCCTTTTTGTCCAATTGGATAACCTACAAATACACATTTTTAACTTCATGTGTTAAGTTTATCCTTAGGTTTAGGATTAATTGATGCATAACACAACACCCAAAAACCTTAGGATGATCATAAGTTGGTGATTTATGGTACAAAAGTTCATATGGTGTTTTCTAATATAAAATAGGTTTAGGCATAAGGTTGACAGGATGAGTGGCAACAAGTAAGCATTCTTCCCAAAAATATTTAGGAAGGTTGGCATGAATGTGAAGAGATTTGGCAATTTCCAACAAGTTTCTATGTTTACATTCAACAACTTTATCTTGTTATGGAGTATAAATAACACTTCTTTGGTAAACAATACCATGTCTAGCAAATAAATTTTGGCATTCTTTTGAGATGAATTCAGTACCATGATCAGATCTCATTGTTTTGGGGGTTGTTTGAAAGTGTATTTTTATGCAATCAATGAAATTGGATAAAAGAGTGGAGAATTGGTATTTGTGTATCATAAAAAAAGTCCAAGTGCAAAGGGTCATATCATCCACAATACTAAGAAAAAACTTAGCACTCGAAGTAGAACAAGTATTATACAGTCCCCAAACATCCAAATGTAACAAATCAAAATAATACAATGAAGAAGTAGTAATATGTGTAAAGGGTAGACGATGGAATTTAGCTTGCATACAAGTATCAAAAGAAAATGAAGGCAAAGTTGCCTTCAAATTCAAGTAAATGTCTCATTTTTAAAATTGAGATATGTCCTAAATGCTCATAAACTAGCTCTATGGACTCATTATTATTGCTAAGAAAAGAAATAGAGGTTGCACTAGGAAAAGAGTTTTCAACATTATTATATAAGCATATAAGTCAATAGAAGCTACCTTAAATTCTAAGACATAGAGTCTACAATGACTAACAGATCTTGCAAGAACAACTTTAGACCTTAGGTCTTGAAAAAAGCATTGTTTAGAGTCAAATATAGTAACTAAAGGAGAGGTTTCAACAAGTCTACTTATTGACAAAAGACTGTAACAAAATTCTGGTACTAAAAAGACATTGGTTAGTGTAATCTTCTTAGTCAATTTCACATAGCCAGTTATGTGAACAAATTTTGTTTATCCATCAAATTTTATTTGAATGGGTTCAACAAGTGTTTGTGTTTCAGACAAGAGATATAGATAGGGAGTCATGTGGTTCGAAGTTCTTGTGTCTACAATCTAAGAATATGAGCAATTATTATAAAAAGCTAAAGAATTAACTGCAAAAGCCATGAGTGAAGTACGAGATCGATCCTTTGTAGGTTGTTCTTTAAGCAACTTTAATAACTCTTAAGAAATCTTTGATATTGGTTGACTCTCATTTGAATTGGAGCTAGTAGCGCCAGTATGACTTGCATCACCTGCAACATTGGATACAATATCAAGAGGGTTATTGACAAAAAGATTATTGATTGCTGATATACTAGCTGCCATCTTAGTACTTCTTTTATCCTTTATCCCGTTACACCAATCAAGAAATCCAGTAATCTCAAAACAATTCTCCATTGAGTACCTTACCTTTTTGCTATGTATGCAAATCAATTTACCAAATCCTTTCCCTTTGTTGTCTTTTCTCTCATAAAAAATTGCTCTCTTTTGTCCCTTAGCAGGGAAAGCTATTATTGACTGGCAACTCATTGAAGATGTCACTTTCTTTTATTTCTCAATTTGAAAAACTAGGTAATACACTTTATTGATAATGGGAAGAGGATCCATTAACAAAATGTTGTTCCTTGTTGTCTCAAAAGAGTCATTCGATCCCAGTAAAAACTGTACTAATCTATTTTGATTCTCAATCTCTAAGTATTTGTAACTAGATCACATTCACAATTATCTAAAGCACCACAGCTACAAGTAGGGATTGAAGCATTCTATCTAATTCATCTTAAAGTTTCTTCAACTTGTTATAATACACTATTACTATAGAACTTCCTTACTTAAAATTCCCAATTTCCAACTATAATTGATACAAAAAAGGTCCGTTGGGTAAACCAAAATGCTCTACAATGGCATTCCATAATTCTCTTACTGACTTTGCATAGATGAAACTTTTCGATAAATCCTTAGACATTGAATTAAGAATCTAACATTGAACTATGAAATCATATTGTATCCATCATTGTTCATCATTACTATTTGGTTCATGTTTCCTACATGTCTTGTCGATGAACCCTATTTTAGCCTTCGTACCTAAGGTGAGCTTAATTGATCTATTCCAACTAGCAAAATTTAATCCATTGAATATAACATTCGTAATCAATGTTCTTAAATTATCAAAACTAGAAAGGAATAATGGATCGTTACTGATCAAATCTTGATTACCATTCATTATCAAAACAATTAAAAAGAACTAAACAATTGCAAGAAATCAATTCAATTCCTAATAATCTTAAGCTCTAATGCCATGTTGAAGCACACGACATTTAGAGAATTCAACATGAATATATCATATTACTTACTATGATTACTAGGATCAACAATGGTGAAGAGTTGAGCTAAAGAGAGAATTTAGGTATATGTGATATTTTGATTGATGTAAACTCTATAACTAACTAATTGTTTATGTACAATAATGTATATATGAAAAACATATTACCTATATGTACAAAAACAATTTAACATGTAAAACCACTCTACTAAGTAAATATAAATAAACATTATGTACTACATTATCTCTTAAGATAAATTTTTGTATGTATGCATGCATATATATGTATATGTATATGTATATGCATGCGTCGAGCCCTATTTTTATTTCCTTAATCTAACATATATCAAGCCCAACCCGCTTAATATAGATTACTTGACAATAAACTAAGGAAAAGAAAATTTTGTTTTTTTTTTCTTAAAAGAAAAAAATAAAGTCACCAACGGTTTAATTAGTAAAAATAAAATTAAGGTTTTCAGGTGGAAAAACCCTAATTTGATTACTAGTTTGTGAATATTCTAAAAAAATTAATTTTTAGAAAATTAAACCAAAAAACCAAGTTCGAGGGGTAACCTATTAAGACTAAGTCACTACATGAAAACTAAAAGAAATTGATGCGCTTTTTTATAGTTTTTCCAAAAATATGAAAAATATACCTAAATTTGCAAAAGTAACTAAAAATGATTTATTATTATTTTATTACAAATATCTAAAAAATATTATTTTTAATGCAGTTACTCGAAAGGTGCCTACGTACTTGCTAATTAGAATTAAACCAACCATAGTTCTTTTTTAAAAAATATTTAATAGGTAGGTTATTTTTTATTTTAAAAAAAAAAGCTAGGTTTATATTTTTATTAATTTATTATTTGAAGAAAAACCATAAAAAAATCTAATTTTCCTAAATTAAAGAAAAACCCTAATTAACTATCTTTTTTTAAAAAACGCAATTTAATTTTTTTATTTTTTCCAAAAAAACCCCTATGTGTCAATATATTCTTATAAAAAAAATTACTTTTTTTTCAAGAAAGACATAATTTAACTAAAAAATTTGCAAAATAAATAATAACATTAAAAAAAACCTGCACTTAACCAAAAAATTAATTAATGATAAAAAAATAAATAATCAATGAAGTAAATTAATAAAAATTACTAAAATAAATAAATAAATACGGATAAAATAAAAAAATATATTGAAAATTTTACCTAGTGTTAGATCATTAGTATTAGGCGATAATCTGGGCATACACGGGCGACACTATAAGCAAGCATGAACGGTGACTTGGGCGAGCACTTGGGCATGCGTGGGCGAGCATCTCATTGTAAGGGTGGGAGAGCATAGGCAAGCGTACAGGCGAGACTTCGGGTGACAGTGGGCAAGAGTACAGGCGACACTAGGTAAGAGCACAGGCGAGGGCACAGGAAACACTCACGCGAGACTTCGGGCAACACTGGGTAGTGTGATGGGCGACACTAGGTGATGCTATGGGTGAATGGTGGTGGCATGTGGGCATGTGCAAGGGCGAGTAGTGGCGGTACTGTGGGCAATGCGGCAGTATTGTAGGCAACGAGTGGTGGTGGCGAGTAGAGTTATGTGGGATGTGTGTGTGGTGTTTTGGGTATATATGTAGTAGTGTAATTAATATCTATATACAAAAGAAAAAAAAAAAAACCTTAAATCCTTGGCCAACATGCTATTTATAAGCTTAAAATCGAATCTTTCGCATCAAAAATACAAAAGATTCAACTGCAATTCTTCCAAGATTTATCATAATTTCTAGAGACCTTAGTTAGGTCAGGCTTTTCTTTCAAGGCCCAATTCGATCTAATTTAGCCCAATAACTTAATAAGTCTTGATTTTGAGTCATTAAATTAGATAAATACTTATTTTATATTGTTCTAACCCGAAATTAGTTAATTAAGCCCATCTTATTACTTGATCTAACAACTCAACTTAATCTAACTTGATACGACTCGACTCACAACTTAACTTGCTATGACACAACTTGATTTTTTAAAAATTTTTTCATTTAATTTTCGTTTTTTATTTTTATTATTTTTATTTTATTTTTTATTAACATGGTTCAATTAACAAATATGAAAAATTAGCAAAAATGAGGTGTTTACAACTGTCCATCTTTGTAGTAAAGTTCAATTAGAACTTTGCTACAAAGACAAAAGAGATACCCATTTTTGCTAGACCCAACTTGAATAATTTGAAGAGGATAAATCTCTTCAAGGTTTCATTTAGTTGATCCAAAGAGGATAGATCTTTTCGAGTTTCCTTTTGACTTGTTTGAAGAGGATAGATTTCTTCGAAACTGATTTCACTTTGATAACCCGAAGATAATAGATCTCTATGAGATTCTTTTTAACTTGTCCGAAGAGGATAGATCTCTTCAAAACTTATTTCACTTTAATGACCCAAAGAGGATAAATCTCTTCGAGATTCCTTTTTACTTGTCCAAAGAGGATAGATCTTTTCAAAAGTGATTTCACATTGATGACCTGAAGAGGATAAATCTATTCGAGATTGGTGTTATCTTTAATGACTAATTTGAAGAGGATAGATCTCTTCGAGATTCATTTTGGGTTAATCTGAAGAGGATAGATCTCTTCGAGATTCATTTTAGGGTCAATCTGAAGAGGATAGATCTCTTCAGGATTGGTTTTGGTTAATTCGAAGAGGATAGATCTCTTCGAGATTAATTTCAACTTATCTAAAGAGGATAGATCTCTTTAGGATTGGTTTTCACTTTGGTAACTCGAAGAGGATAGATCTCTTTGAGATTTATTTTGATTTGTGATCCAAAGAGGATAGATCTCTTGAGGATTGTTTTTGGTTAATCCAAAGAGGATAGGTCTCTTTAAGATTGATTTTCACAGCTAGCTTAATTCCCCTAAAGATTTCTTTTCAAAGACTTAATATTATTTTTCCTAAGACTAAAGAATGTTTTAGATAGCAACCGATTGGCCTGCTTACATCAACTTCCAATATTCACTCATTTAATCAACAAAACTTCTCCAAGGGCTATACTTGTTTCTTCTTTCTCTCTTTTTTTTTTCTTTCCTTTCTTCTTTTGTTTTCTTCTTTTTTCTTGTCATTTTCTTTTTCTTCTTTCCTTTGAATCTTGTAACTAAACCATGCCCACACCTTGAATATGCTTGATCCGATTTAAATTTTTAATTTTTACCCTTCATAACTTCTGAACGATAGATCTCTTTTAAAAAAAAAAACAAAATTAAATTATTAAGGACATTCGATTTCAATTTATCTAGTCATTCTGATTCGTTGGTAAGTGTTTGGTGTTTAAGTGTATGAGGCAGGGTTTATTGGTGGAGTGTTTGTTGATCAATGACCATCTAAATTCAAAAATATTTACAGATATCAACTTTACTTGTAAACGATAAAAGATTAACTACAAGCTATTCAAGAAAAATTGGAATCTTTATTAAATCTCAGTTGTCATGAATAATACAACTTAACTATATCTGAATTCACTAGTCCCTTTAATTCTCAGCCATCCATCTCCGTCAACACTAATGTACCTTCTGATAACACCCTTTTTATCGCATAAGGGCCTTCGTAATGCAAAGCGAACTTACCCTTAAGATCTTTTGCATTTGGTAGTATCTTCTTCAACACCAAATCTCCTTCTTTAAAGTATTTTGGGTGTACTTTCTTGTTAAAAGCTTGGATCATTTGTTGTTGGTAGCACTGACCATGATATATCGCTGCAAGTCTCCTTTCATCTTAGAGATTCAAATGCTTCATTCACTTTTTCACCCATTTCGCTTCATTAAGCTGAGTTTCTGCCAATACTTGGAATGAAGGTATTTCTATTTCCACTGGTAGTACCGCGTCAGTTCTGTACACCAACAAATATAGGGTTACACTAGTAGAAGTTTTGACTAAGGTTTTGTAGGCCATGAGAGTAAAGGGAAGCATCTCGTGTCAATCCTTATATGTGATCACCATCTTCTTAATGATTCTTTTGATGTTCTTATTTGCTGCTTCCACTACTCCATTCATCTAAGGTTAATATGGAGTTGATTTTCTGTGATTGATCTTAAATTGGTTGTAGACTTCATCGATCAACTTGTCATTCAAATTCGTCCCATTATATGTCATAATAGATTCAGGTGCACCATATCTTGCAATAATGTCTCTTTTCAAGAATTTGACCACTACTCCTTTGGTTACAATGGCATATGATGCTGCTTCTACCCACTTGGTAAAATAGTTAATCGTAACTAAAATGAATCTATGCCCGTTTGAAGCTGTTAGCGAAATTAGACTGATCATATCAATTCCCCACATCGAGAAAGGCTAAGGAGCTGTCAACACGTGCAATTCTTGGGGAAGAGCATTGAGTTTATTAGCATACAGCTAGCACAAGTGATAGTATCTCACATGCTTGATATAATCCAATTCCATCGTCATCCAGAAACACTCCATTCTCATGATCTTCCTAGCTAACATTTACCTATTCATGTGAGGACTACAAACTCCTTCATGCACTTCTTTCATCAATTTCTCGGCTTCTTCTTCATCCATACACCTTAGCCGTGTTGCATCTAGTGATCCCTTATATAATGTGGCTCCATTCAATAAGAAATGAGTAGCCAACCTTCTTAAAGTCTTTCTGTCTTGTCTATTAGCATCTTTAGGAAATTCCCCCATTTGAAGTAACTTTGTGAGATCGTGATACCAAGGTTCTTTTGTTCCCTTCCCTTCAACTACAAGGCAAAAAGTTGGTCTTTCTTCCACTTCAATCTTCAAAGGTTGAATTTCTATCCCATCCATGACTTTCACCATTAACGCTAACGTAGCCAATGTGTCAGCAAACTGATTTTGGATTCTCGGAATGTAAGTAAATGAAATCTTTTGGCATTTTTCAACTAGTTATCCTAGGTGCTCATGATAGGTTATCGCTTTCTCGTCCCTCATCTTATATTCCCTTTAGATTTGGAGAATTATAAGGGAAGAATCTCCGTATATTTTAAATTCTTGTATTCCCATATCTAGTGCCATTTTGAGCTCTAAAGTGTAGGCTCCATAATCTGCTGTGTTGTTGGTATATATGAATGTTAATCTTGCTACCATAAGGAAATGATTACCCTTAGGAGATACGAATACTGCTCCTATCCTACATCTAAACACGTTGGCTGCTTTATCAAAATACATTTTCCATCCCAACTTCTCACCGCTCAATTTGTTTGCCACCATCACGTTTTCATCCGGAAATTACACTTTTGAACCATCATCTTCATCTTCAAATGGGTATTTTGCCAACTAATCCACCATCACCTACCCCTTGATTGAACTTTGAAACCCTGACTCATATACTTGATACCAAACTTGAAGAGTAGCCTCTGCTACTTCAATATTCTCCCAATCAATATCGGCATTTTCGCTAAATATCTCAAAGGATCACGTTTTGTCAACAAGTCTGTTGAGTAATAGAGAGTGTATTGCCTGAGCCTATGCATCACCTACACTAAGGCAAAACATATTCTTTCCACTTCTAAATATCTTTGCTCGCCTTCTATGAACTTCTTACTCAAATAGTATATAGGATGCTCTTTCCTTCCTGTTTCATCTTTCCACCCTAGTATGCATCCCATTGATTTAGGGAGAATCGTTAAATAAAAGATCAACAACTGTCCCGGTATGGGAGTGACTAGTATGTAAGTGACTGGTATGAAAGGATTCATGAGATACTTTTTTAATTTCAACAAATGTGTGCTCACACTCTTCCTCCCATTCTATCGCGGCATTTTTCCTCAAAAGTTTGAACAATAGCTTACATCTATCGATTAGCTGCGATACAAATCGAGTAATGTAATTCAATCTTCCCAAATGCCCTGAACTTCTTGACAGTCTTTGGTGCAGTTCACAATTGCCTTAACTTTATCTGGATCTACTTCAATCCCTTTTCTATTGACTACAAAACTCAACAATTTACCCGAAGTTACTCTAAAGGTATACTTTTTAAGATTTAACTTCAATTGAAACTTCCTCAATCGCTTGAATAACTTGTGTAAAATATCCATATGATTTTCATCTTCCTTGGATTTGGCGATCATATCATCCACATAAACTTCGATTTCTTGGTGCATCATGTCATGGAACAAAGCAACCATAGCACGCTGGTCAGTTGCCCTAGCGTTCTTCAATTGGAATGGCATCATCCAATAACAAAACGTCCCCCAGGTGGTAATGAAAGTTGTTTTGATTTTATCTTCTTCAACACTGGCACCACATTAGCGACCCATTCTAGGTAATCCGATACTTTTATGAATCCAACTTCTAACAACTTCTTCACTTCTTCTTTTATTTTGAGGAGTATGTCCAGCCTAAATTATCTAAGCTTTTGCCTTTTCAGTTTTATTTCCTCTTTGGTTGGCAAGTTGTGGACTACAATAGACGAATCTAAACCGAGCATATTTTCATAAGACTAAGTGAATATGTCCAAATATTTTTATAGTAATCGTGATAACTCCTATTTCTGATTATTCGTTAGATCACCACTAATTTTCAATTTTGGTGGATTTTCCTTTGTCTCAAAATTAATCACATCCACCAGTTCTTCAATGATTACTCTACCTTGTTCATATTGATGCCAACTTTTTTGAATTTCATTTGGAGTCTCAATATCATCTTCGACAACTAACCCAGTAGGGTCGAAGGTAATATTGGTACTTTCATTGTTTACATGCATGAAATATTCCTTATGTTCATCGTTTTTACTGGATCTAAAGAATAAAGGAAAAAAATAAAAGGACAATGAATAAATAATAAAGAAGAATTGATAGAAAGAAAGGAATGAATTTTATCGAATGAATGAATTCAAAATGTTTGAAAGAAAAGGCCTAACTAATCGAACTAACTATCGAAATCGAATGATCCTAATTAATCTAATTTTACATTTTTAAAGAGACCTATTAACGGGAATAGAAAACCAGTTGCATAAGGAAACTAGTACGTCGACATCTTCTCTTTCATCCAGACCAATGTTACACTGTTGAGTTAGGGCTTTAGATAGATTGACTACTTCAGGTTCGTAAACACCAGCCGGTACTAGCAACATCGAGCGGATGTCTAGAAAGTCCATATAAGCTTGGTACAACTAAAATCCTCTCTTGGTTCTAGTTTTAGCTTTCATTTCTTAAATCTCCTCTTTAGTGGGCTCATGCCTAAGCCTAAACATTCCAATTTACTATTTAGGTTGTTTCAAATGATCCCATGCCCTATGTCTTACTTCTTCGATCATACTAACTTCGTTGAAAATCTATAACCTTAGCTCTTATAATTCTTCATCCCCGATATAAGAAATAGTCTCTTTGTAAATCTCATAGTCCTGTTCCCCGAGAATAGTAACCAATTGTTCATTGGCTATGAACTTCACTTTCTAATATGGGCTAGACAGAATTGCCCTTGCTAAATGAATCCCTGATCTTCTTAACAAAAGATTGAAATTTCGTGGGTTGTCGTGAACTTAGAAAGGGATAGTAAACACTTGTGGGCTGATTTTGACTTGCAACCTGATTTCTCTAATTATCTCCCATTTTGATCCATCAAAAGTCCTTACTAAAATTGAGCTAAGCTTTATCTCAATCACATCCACACTAAGTAAATTTAGTGTTACCAATGGACATACGTTCAATGATGACCTATTATCTCTCAGAACTCGAGCAATTACTTTCCCTATACACTTAACCACTATGAAGAGGGGCTTTGTGTACCAATCTCCTTCTTTACCTAGTTCATATGGCGAAAATGAAATCTAATCTATTGCAAATATTGAGTTCACCACCAGCCCTAGTTTTTCTGTAAAAATCCCTTCAAGTACTTTAACCTCCTTCAAAATTTTGATTAACGTCTCATGACGAATATCTAATGACAACAAGCCTATTAGAGAAATTTGGGCTGGTACTTTGGCTAACTGGTCCATTATCTTGCATTTACTAGCTTTTATTATCTTCTTAACAACATTTTCATCTTTATCATCTGCATCTTCAAAGATTTTTTGAGAAGCCTCTTTTACAGTGGACATCCTCTTAGCCTCTTCATTCTAATCATAAACTCATCTCAAGCGTGTAAGTCCACCAACCATGGGTAATGAAGCTCTGGTTGTTTGATTCACCACCTAGTAATCTAAGGGTGTTGCTTTATAATTTTCTAGGGCTATTAAGACATTAAAAGCAATCTTCTTAGGCTTTCCTAATTCTTCAGCTTCCTTAGTCTTTCCATCATATTTGAAAACCAATGGCTTGGACTCATTCCCGATCATTCTAACCATCTCAGCTGCCTTCTTGTCTTCTATAATAAATCTATCCTCTTACTCAAATTCTGGAGCCCATCCAGTAGGTAAGGCGTCAATGTATACAATGGGTAAACCAGCGTAATCCACCAGATACTCAAACTTCCCTATCAGTCCTCTTAAGGTGTCAACCGTTGGATCTCTGACTTCATATCTTTTCCTAAGCTCCTTTTGAGTACTTTTCTTTCGCTGTTTTGGAATTGTCATAGCAATGATATCAGCTTTCTTTATCTTCCCATGCTTTAGTAATCAATATATTGCTGGTTTAGTTCAGGTTATATCCCTAAGATTCATGTTCTGTAAGTACCCGGCTTACCTCGGATTCAAGCTATCTACTCAATGGTAGTGGGGAGGTTGTCTAGATCAATCTCTGGTTCAGAAATTTTAGCAATGATCATATTGATCGAATTTCTATGATTCGATAAAGGGTTATTACCTATGTTGGGAGTAGGAGTTTGAATGAAATCCAATTAAACCAATTTTGCATCAATAAGATCCTGAATCTTATGTCTGAGTCTCTAACATTAGTCTGTAGAATGCCCTACTTGCCTCAAATGATAATCATAATGAAGCTTCGAGTTATAATCTCTTGGTCTTTGTCCCTCCTTTGGTATTTCAAATGTTAGAAGATTCTCTTTCCTTAGTCGTGCAAGAACTTGGCTTAAAGGAATGGGAATATGAGTAAATTGTCTTCTTTGTGGGCGGTTATTCTGATTTGGATTAGGTAGGGGATTAGATCTTCCTGTCAAGGTTACGAGGCTAATAAGGTTGCTAGTATTGACAACACTTACGGTAGCTTCTTTAGCCTTATTGGAAAATCTTACGAGAGCTGTCTTCTTCTCAGCTGCTTCGAGATTAGGAAGCCTCCCAGTAACAATAGCTTCCTCAATTCGGTACCTTGAGGCTACAATTTCTACGAAGTTGGAGGCAGAGTGCTTGACCAGATGTTGGTAATACAGGCTTCCAAGAGTGTTGATGAAAGCGAAAGTCAAGTCCTTCTCCATTAAGGGTAGAGTCACTTTAGTTACCATGCCCCTCCATCTCTAAGCCTATTCTTTAAAGTTCTCATTGGTCTTCTTTCGTAGATTATTCAGATCCCATATGCACGAGACCACTTTGATGTTGAATTTATACTAGTTATAGAAAGCCCATGCTAACTTATCCTAAGTATTGATCTCATTTAAGTCCAACTGTGCGTACCAAGTTAAAGCGGGCCCAGTCAAGCTATCTTGAAAAGTTTGGACCATCACCTCGTCATACTTCGTATATTTCCCCATTTTCCTGATGTACAACCTAGTGTGGAGCTTTGGCTAACCAATCTCATCGTATTTCTCGAATTCAAGCACTTTAAATGTTTCTAGGAAGTCATCTTCTTCATATGCCGCCAAGTTGATCATTCCCATCTATTTAAACTCATTAACCAATTCTAAGGTTTTCATCTTCTCAATCAATTTCTGCATAAACTTTCTTTCCATCTCCTAGTGTTTTCCCTCAATCTTCTTCCTCTATAACTTAGCATTAAGAACCGATTCGTCATCTTCCAATTCAGGAGGAGGGATCATTTCTATGTTTTGATTTGGGTTGACTTAAGATCTTTGTCTATCGTTAAGAATCCCGATAGCCAAAGTGAGAGCCTGAATCTGTTCAGTCATTTTATTCATGTTTTCTTGTAGAGATGCTACTCTCAGGTCAGGCTCAGTTTGACTGACATAACCAATACCCCTAAGTCAACATTCTGGCCTTAGAACGAGTGAATATCAGGCTTATAACTAAGTTTGCTTGCTTTGACGCTATCTTCGAAATCTTATGTGAAAACCTAACTTTTAGACCTTTTGACGAATTAAAGATTTTTTTTTTTTGTTTTTCTCCTTTTTTTGTAACTTTTGTTATTTTGCTGTTTACCTCTTTTATGTTTTTTTTTCCTCTCTTTTTTTTTAAAAAAAAATTCAACTAATCAAATAAATAAATAATAATAATGAGTAAGAGACTACGCAATTAATGAAAATTTTATTTACTAAAGCTGCAAATTTATTAATCATAAGATCTAACTTATACAATGGACTAAATGAAAAGAAAAGAAAAAATCTTAACTAATTTTCTTAAAAAACTTATATCTTATATCTATAAGAGCCGATGAATCTGGCTGGGGCGAGCTTCATCAATTTCCTTCGTAAGTCTTCATACCATAACATCCCTTTCTCGAATCTTTCCCCTTAAGAATTGATTTTCCTCTAGCAGTCTCTCATTTTCTAGCCTCAACTCTTTAACGGTCCTCTTACTTTCTTGGAACTAGGCTTCAACTTTGGCTTATATGGTGTCTCGATAAGCCCACTTAGCAGGTGAAATATGTGTTGGATTTGGCTCGTGTTTGAATACATTTGGAGCTTCATATCATATCTTTCTAATCTTCTCTAATTAATCATAGATGAACTACTTAGTGGCTTAATATTCTTCGACTTTACCCCTCAACATTCCTACATTGACTATCCTTTTAACTTCTCTTCGTTCCCATAGCTTCACGAGTTTTGCTAATCATTAGATTAGAGCAATTGTAGGTAGATAGGGATCTTGATAATTCATTGTGATGACATCCAAGGAGTCTCTGTAGGCTATCTCTTAAAGTAGACCCAACTATCTAGTGACACAAGCTGGGAAATACCCGGTACAATCCGTAACTTCGATAAGGGGGACTCCTACATAATTGTTGCACTCCAAGATGGCTTAAGTGTAGTGGCTCCATCTAACTATCCACTTAGAGTCTACTAACTGCATTTTGCTAATAACTAATACCCATCCATTAAACTGAGCTTCATCCGATACCTTAAGGTGGCAGGCAAAGTCGTCAATCAGATTCATATTCTCTGTTAGGGACTCTGTGAGAAGATTCCCTCCATATCCTTGTATGTGACTAAGAAACTACACAGTAAGGATTGTAGGGTTAGCCGTGAAATAACCATGCCCCTACTTCTTCAGGTGGGTAAGTGTCCTGAACTGTTCTACTAATAGTGACGGTATATAGGACTTACCAACTAGGAATTGAGTCACTAGTTCGGCAACCCTATTGTGGACTTGACCATATCTAAAGGGAAACAACACCGTTTCAAACATTGCTACAATAAATGCGTTGAGCCTCTTTTCATCCTATGATTCATATCCTCCATAGAAGAACTAGTGATATCTCTAGTAAGCATTTGGGCTTCAAAACTACTCCACTAATCTTAGGATGCTAAGACATTTCTAATCCTCTGAAGGTAAGAATGAGGCTAAGGCTAACTTCTTGACCCCTAACAATGTCATGAAGATTTTCTTAGGCTGGACTCTGAGATCAAAGATAGCTATGTCTGCTTCGAGGGGTGGGGCATTGAGTAACTATAAGTATTCTTTTATGGTGGGTATCAATATGTATAGGATGAAGTTGAAAGCTGTAGATTCTGGATCCTAGTAATGGATAAGGGTTTGGATTAGAGGTTAATGGAGCCGGACCTGCATAAGGAATATGATCAACCCGATCTTCTTGCGAACATGGTTTCGCTCGGAGAGCGGAAGCTAGTTCAACCAATTTTTCAAGATGGCTTCAAGGAAGAAGTACTTATTCAACTGGACTTCACAGATGGGCTCTAGCTAATGGGCTCTAGACTAACATTACCCTGACTCTCCATGTCTACATGAAATAAAAATGTAACGATTATTTACAATGAGGACATTAAATTTAGAATAATGTTGGATTTGATGTTAATAATTTCGCAGCATTTTCAAAGATCTTCTTACAAATTGCACAGCCTTTCACTAACTAAGGAGCAATAAAAAAAAATATATACATATAACATAAGAAAATAAAACATTCACAGAGACATAGGCATAATCAAACACATAAAATGTAACATGTCACACACAGATGCAATGTAGTAGGGGTAGGTGATTAATGAATTATAGGAAATATGACAAATCTGCCGTTGGGAAATACCCTTATAAATGAGCAAGTATCAAATAGGATTTTTTTTTTAAATGATATTTAGAAGTACTCATATACAAGGGTTACCGATTTTTTTTTTTTTTTTAAGAATAAGGTTGGGCAACCATGGATTGATTTGGCTTTTCCTGTAATTTAAGAATAACCACCCCCTCCCCCCCCTTTTTTTTGGAAAGGATGAATGCAATAGGGTAGGGTCTATGAGTCCCAAGTTTTATAGCTTCAAGGCTTTCTATACAAAAGCTTAGTAGGCTACATTGAAGCCTGAGTGGGCTTACCTATTGCCGCTAAATGAGGGTAATGACCTAACGACCTGAAGGTTACACAATGGCAATTCGTCTTAGGTACCTAAGGTGTTCCAAGTTTGATTATATCTAAACACACAAATGATTACTTAAAATAAAAAACCCCTAATTCCCCTATAAGGCCTATTGGGCCAAGCTTTTCTCTTATTGAGGCCTACATCACTAAAAACCCATTAGTACAACTATAATTTAAAAAAATAAAATAAAATAATAATAGAGAAGCCCATCAACTAATTTTTAATTTTCACATGATTAGCTCACCATGCGTTCTCCAATGGAGTTTCAATTCTATTAAACCCTATTTCAATTTTCTTAGTTTAACCTATATCAAGTTCAGCCCGCTTAATACAGATTACTTAACATTAAACTAAGGAAAAGAAAATGTTGTTTTTTTGTTTTTAAAATGGAGTCTTTAACTAATAAAAATATAATTAGGATTTTCGACCTAATTTGACCACTAGTCTACGGATATTTAAAAAAAAATTAATTTTTAGAAAATTGAACCAGAAAACTGAGTTCGGAAGTTAACTTATTAAGATTAAGTCATCACGTAGAAATTAAAAGAAAATGATGGGTTTTTCTTTTATAGTTTTTCCAAAAATATGAAAAATATACCTAAATTCAAAAAAGTAACTAAGAATGATTTTTTATTATTTTATTACAAATTTATAAAATAAATTTATTTTTAATGCAATTGTCTCGAAGGTACTTACATACTTGTTAATCAAAATCAAATTTTTTTATAAAATATTCAATGGGTAGGTTATTTTTTATTTTTTAAAAAAAGAGAGCCAGATTTACGTTTTTATTAATTTATTATTTGAAGAAAAACCCTAAAAAATCTAATTTTCCTAAATTAAACAAAAACCCTAACTAACTATCTTTTTTTTTTAAACTCAATTTAAATAATTTATTTTTCCAAAAAACCCTTATGTGTCAAAGATATATTTTTTATAAAAAAATTATTTTATTTCAAGAAAGACCTAATTTAACTAAAAAATTTGCAAAATAAATAATAACACAAAAAAAAAATTGTACTTAACCAAAAAATAATTAATGATAAAAAATAAATAACCAATGAAGTAAATTAATAAAAATTACTAAAAGAAATAAAATAAATAAATAAATAATGATAAAATAAAAAAATACTAAAAATTTTACCTAACTTCGGACGTCAATGGTAAGCAGTAATGTGGGCATGCACAAGCGACATTGTAGGCGAGCACGAACGATGACTTAGGTAAGTGTCTAGGTGTATAGGTGGTTGAGTGTGCGGGTGAGACTTCAAGTGACAATGGACAAAGCAGGGGCAATACTAGGCGAAAGTAGAGGTAAGACATAAACGGCGGCATGAACGAGCGAAGGCAAGACTTTAGGCGACATTAGGTGATGTGATAGGTAACACTGGGTAGTTTGATGGGCGATATTAGGTGATACTATGGGTAAACAATGGCGACGTGTGGGCGTACGTGAGGGTGAGCAATGGCGGTACGACAATTTTGTGGGCGGTACGTAGTGGTTTGGTACTGTGCGATGGTGTTTGGTATTATGGTGGTATGTGCGGCGTAATGGTGGCATGTAGAGTTGCGTGGGATGTATATGTGGTGTTTTGGGTGTGTGTGTAGTAGTGTGGTTAATATCTATATAAAAATACCTTAAATCCCTGGTCAACATGCTATTTATAAGCTTAAAATTGAATCTTTTTGTATCGAAGATGCGGAAGATTCAACTATAATTCTTTCAAAATTTACCCTAGCTTTTAGAAACCATGGTTAGGTCGGGCTTCTCTTTCAAGGCCCAACTCAAGCTAATTTAGCTCAATAACTTAATAAGTCCTAATTTTGAGCCCTTAAATTAGATAAATGCTTATTTTATATTGGTTTAGCCCAAAATTAATTAATTAAACCCATCTTGTTACCTGATCCAACAACTCAACTTAATCTAACTCAACACGACTCGACTCACAACTCGACATGTTATGACCTAACTTGATTTTTTTATTTTTTACATTTAATTTTTATTTTTTATTTTTATTATTTTTATTTTATTTTATTTTTTATTAACCTGGCTCAATTAACAAAATTGAAAAATAGGCAAAAATGAAAAAAAAATCAAATGTAAAATTAATAAAATTGAAAATTTGGCAAAAATGAGGTGTCTACAGCATATATATATGTATATACATGTTTATGTATGTATGATGTATAACCTAAAAGGAGGCCCTACCTTGTAAGGATAATTATCTATTTACATAATGGTGGTATCATGTTACATACCAAACCTATTATATTAAACATATAATAAATGGAAAATTGCAATTACACTTTTAAATTATCATAGTCAAGTACTACTTCTTCATATCATAGAAAAATTCTAAAACAAACTACTACTCCACTACCAAGTAAGTGAAAACATGATAAATGGATACATAGTTTCTATTGTGATTAGATAACTAATAATTAAACAATAACAAAGTGCTTAATTGACGAAATATGTCTCTTAAATGGAAAAAGGAAAAGGAAAAATAAAAGAAGAGAAGTTGCATGCATTAATAAAAGACAGAATATAACTGAATTACTTGAAAGACCATCTTATCATTTTTAAGGTTTGATTCTTTTGTCTTACGCATGAGGATAAAAGCTTTCTTCATACAAGAAATTATCATCTTTCCACTACACTAAGACTCTATTTGATAGGAATCAACCCTTCGAACCGATCACGTGCAACTGAGCTAAAGGACTCTAAAGACTCACTTAGAAGATTCTTGCTCTAAGCTATAGCCAAGATGGGGATTCCTACCCCGAGCCAATCTCCAATCGACTTGACTATTAGATCTTCACATGTATCAAATCCACCCTTGTTTTATAGCAACATTTTACTGCAGGCGACAGCTTAAGAATAACTTAGGTGAGCTCCTAATCCGACCATAGGCATCTAACTGCGAAGTAAGCTAACTTCTTTTTAGATCTAATTGGTCCCTGACCTAAACTAGATTGGGGTGGCTTTATAGCATATTCCTAATGACCATCTACCAAGCGACACATATCTTTTGACATAATATTCTAGAATGATTCTTTTTTTTTTTCTATATTGAATATTTTTTGTCTCTTTTACCCATTTTAGTATGTTTCATGTAACCTAAGTGTGAAATACCCTTTTTGTCTTTTCATACATATAAAGTAACCTTCGTAGATAGGTATGTAAGCCCCTACCCCCTTGTACTTAGGCATCAAACTTTCAATATAGATTTATTTAGTTGAGCAACCCTAGTATTCTCGTTATCTCTTAACTCTTATCTATTCCCTTTAGTAAGAAGTAGTGGCGAGTGACCCTTTAGTTCGGATCGGTGTGTCATATCCAACAGATTATAGGTTGAATAGGATCGAATAGTGTGTCATATCCATTTCGTAGCTACTTGGACTTTGGTAACCTCTTTCCCTATTTGTTTTGGTTTGTTTCATTGTGGCATCTCTTCGTATGTTTAACTCTTGGGACGCATCAACTTCGCTGGTGTCAAAGCACGGTTTTACGAAGGAATGTATGAAGTGGCAGTGAAGTTTTGGTTTGTTTTGCTGTTAGTGGCTATTGTATTCCTTCCGTAATTACTATAGTGTGTTTGTATGATAGTAAGTTTGGTTTCATTGTTACTCGGTTTCTACTTTATTTCCCATTACGAAAACAAAGCAAGTTTATTTCTATTCTATTCTATTTGAGTAGCCATCAAGTATTATAATAGTTAACGAGTTGTTAATTCATTTGAGAATTACTATACTATGTTTGATTCAAGTGTTTAGGGAGTTATTAGTGACCAGGGCAATGGTGTTCAGCCTGGTCGTGGTCATAATGGTAGCAACACCTCAGTATTAGTTGATGAGAAACTTAATAGACTCACAAATCATATTCAGAGTCTAGTTACTATAATGCAAATTAATAAACAGCAACCCCAAGGTGTACAGCAACAAAACCCATAGGAAGGCATCCAAAAGACACACTATGGCTAAGGTAATCAAACCAATTACCTAATTTAATTACTACGAGCTGAAGGAGTAGTAAACTAAGCTGTTAGACGAGGACTAGAGTTGGGGGAGATTGGAGAAGATGATGAAGAGCTGGATGTTGAGAGTTTGGTGAAGAAGAGGTAGACTATTACCAAGCGCAAGAACAAAGATGTTGGATTCCTCGAGGGCTAGACAGCATTAAGCTGTAAATCCCGCCCTTCAATGGAAGTGAAGATGTAAATGAATACTTGGAGTAGGAAGAGAAAGTCAAGAAAGCATTTGAATGTTATGGGTATGAGGATATGATCAAAGTCTAACTTGCTACATTGGAGTTTACTAGGTATGCCACTATGTGGTGGAATAATTTGAATACAACTAGAGCAAGAGATGGAAGACGAGATGTTAAAATTTAAGATGAGATGAAAAGATTGTTTAGAGGCATATTTGTGCTTGAGACTTACCTATAAGATACATTTACAAAATTATAAGAGCTTTGCCAAGGAAGCCAATCTATTGATGACTATATTAGGGAGTTTCAAATGCTAATAATCCGAGCTGACGTAGAAGAACCAGAGGCCCATACAGAATCAAGGTTTGTATCTGGGCTTAAGTATAAGATCCACAATATCATAGAAATAGAGAGGTTTTATATACTAGAAGAGGCTACTAAGATAGCGCAGACGATCGAAAGGTAAAAAAGAAGTGTTTCGAGTCGACTTGGGTTGACATTATCTCAGGTACCTGTATTGTATTGATCTGTTCAAGCCAAGCTAAGGAGGCTATATAGGACTAAGGATAAGAATGACTAACTTGAAGATAGCCGAGGAAACGAGCAAGGTTAAGTTGAACAGCAAGGCTGAATCGAGAGTAAGCTGACCTCGAAGACATATGAGAAAGGGCAGACTTCTGGATGGAAAACTTGTGAGGTAAAGTGCTTTAAATACTTAGGGTTCGGACATATGGCTATTGAGTGTCTAAACCGATGTATCATGGTGCTCTGAAGAGATGTAGTAGATAACACCAACGAAAGCGAGCACAAGAAGGAAGAAGAAGTTAGAAAACTTGAAGCTAAGGGGGAAAAGGAAACCCATATCTATGTCGACCAAGGAAAAGTAATGACCCTAGTCCTAAGACAAGTCTTGAGTTCTTTATTGAACTCCGTAGAGGACCAAAGAGAGAATTTGTTCCATATCAAATGTATAGTTATAGGCTAATTATGCGTAATCATAGTAGATGGAGGAAGTTATTCAAATGTAATTGTGCAATCCTTTGTGCAAAGGTTAGGTCTATCGACTTTAAAGCATCCCCGACCTTATAAGTTGCATTGGCTTTATGATAAGGGGGCTTTACACGTAACTAAACAAGTGATCATACAGTTCAGTGTCAGAAATGTATATAGGGACGAAGTGATGTACGATGTCATCCCTATGGGAGCTTTGCATTTGCTGCTTGGACGACCTTGGTTGTTCGATCGGTGTATTACTCACGACAGGTATAAGAACACCTATGCATTTATCAAGGATGGGGGGAAGATTGTGCTATAATCTCTAACCCCATCCCAAGTAACTAAAGCCCATAATCAGCTTACCCGAGTTAGTAAGAAGAAAGTCCTAGTGATGAGCTAAAGAGAGCTTCGATCTATTTAGAATGCTGATGAACCTATGTTCCTATTGGTTAGGAGATTGTTGGAGATGAAGGAATTATAGAATGTTTTAGAAGAGATCCAGAGCTTACTAAATGAGTTTTCCAACCTATTTCTGGAAGAATTGCTTAAAGGACCACCTCTAGTCCGAGGCATAGAGCATTATATTGACTTACAACTAGGTGCCCCCCCCTCCCAAACTAACCCGCATATAGGATGAACCCTAAGCAAGTTGTTGAGTTGAAGAGGTAGGTAGATGAGCTTGTAGAACAAAGATATGTAAGGGAGAGCATGAGCCCTTGTGTTGTACCAGCTCTATCCATTTTGAAGAAGGATGGTTCATGGCATATGTACATTGACAGTCGAGTAATCAATAGAATTACTGTGATATGTTAGATGAGCTTCATCGTGCCAAAATATTTTCAAAGATTGATCTGCGAAGTGGCTATCACCAAATTCACATGAGGCTGGATGATGAATGGAAGATTACCTTCAAGACTAGGTATAAACTCTACAAATCGTTGGTTATGCTATTTAGGCTTACTAACGTGCCAAGCATATTCATGAGGTTGATGAACCATATAATGCGCCTTCTGATTGGGAGATTTGTAGTCGTGTACTTTGAAGATATATTGGTATACAGTACCAACCTGAATGACCATGTTTGACATCTTCATGAAGTATTTGACGTTTTGCGAATTGAGAAGTTATATGAGAATTTAAAGAAATGCATGTTTTGCCAAGGAAAAGTGATATTTTTAGGATTTGTAGTATTAGGGAAAGGAATCCAAGCAAATGAGGACAAAATTTGAATTATTCTGGAATAGTTAACGCCAAAGAATGTCACTAAGGTTCGAAGTTTCCATAGCCTAATATAGACACCTAATTTTTGCTCCCATTATTTTTATTTTTCTTTCTTTTCTCAATAAGTCCTAAATCAGGAAAAACACGAAAAAAAAAAGAAATTAAAGAAAACCCAAAAAAATTAAGAAATTTAGGAAAAATATAATTTTAAAAAAAAAAAGTACCAAAAATAGGCATTGTAGAACGGAACCCTAAAAAAGAGAAGTTTAGAAAATAAAGTTTAAAAATTTAGAAAATTGAAAAAATTACAAAAAATAAGAAAATTGAAAAAAAAAAGATTTTATAAAATTCTATTTTATTAGTGTAGATTTTTTAATTTTGAAATAAGTTAAGAAGTTGGGTCGTTGGATCATTGTACCTAGGCTTAAATTTGAATTTAGCCTAAGTTGACTTAGTCCATATATGCATAGGCCAACGACCTAATGGTTAAACACATAAACATAGCAATAAGTTTGAGTGTTAGGTCTTGGGTTCAAATCTTAGAGGGAGCATACAAAGTCATTTTATTTTTCATTATAATAAGAATTGCTATGTATTAAGATTTGATTGCGTCACGTATCCTGATACGTGGCAAGTTGGGATTGGATGGTATGCTAACGTGGTGCTATGTAGCATGCCACGTCAGCTACTACGTATTACGTAATGACACATAGTATGGCGAGATTGGTCAGGTTAGCTAACGTAACACCACATCAACGCCACATTAACACTTTTCCTTTTTTTCTTCCTTCTTTCCCTCATTTCCCTTCTTTTTCCTTAGGCTTTCTCGCCTTTTTGACCCCTTTCAAACTGCAATTTTGCCAAATTAATGGCAAAATTGTAAACTAGACATGACCTTCTTTGAATTAAAAACAAGAGCAGGACTAAATTCATCCATTTTAACACTCACATCGGCTCTAAAAAATGGAAAAAAAATTGTCATTTCGACCATTTACACTTTACTCTAATTCGAAACTTTCCATGTGTTTTGGGTTGATTATGAGTATAAATTAAGTGTTAGGGGATGTTCACAGATATACATAAGCTTCATAATCAACTTCCAATCTCTCTACCACAGCTATGACTTCCACCTCGCAAGCTCCCTAACCTAGCTCATCTTGTCCTTTGTCGTGACCCCTAACCACCATAGCTACCCTCTCCTCGAACTACCAATTTCGACCCACTTTAACTCAAACTAAACACACAAACGCGCTCTCCATATTTCAAAACCTCTATCCCAGCCACCAATTCGAACCCAGCAACCACATTGTGCACCATCCTAAGAAACGCTGCCACCCCTATCTCCGATCACCACCAAAACGCCTCCTAATGACCACGACATCGATTCTTGCCCCCCATTCCCCAATAAAATTCACACCAAACTGAGCTCACTCGCTTATTTTAGTGCTTAGAAGAGCTTAGATTGAGCTACTCGTTGTTATCCTACATCCCTTTCGACTAAATACGTCCAGTGCACGTGATTTGAGTCATCTAACCTGCAAACGCCCGACTTAAGTCCAACCATGACCCAAAGATCCAACCTAGAATCGACCTGTGTCCCTTTTTTTGGTCCAAATCTTTTTTTTTTTGTTTTTAATTTTTTTATTATTTAGTGGGTTTTTTTTTATTTTTCTTCATTTCCAAATGTAAATGTAATAATATTAAAAAAAAAAGAAAAAGAATAAGAAAAAAGAAAGAAAAAAGAAAAAAAGGGGGGAAAAAGAAAAAAAGAAAGGAGTAAATTTATTTATTTTTATTTCTTTAAAAATAGATAAAATAAAATAAGTAGTAAATAAAATAAGATGATATAATGAAATTAAAATAAAATAGGTAGAATAGGGAATAAAATTGATTTATCACTTCGAAAAATTGATTTTCCAAAATGAAACAAAAATAAATGAATAATTTTCCAAATTGGGATCATTTAGAATTTCCAAAAATAAAATCTAATTTAGGAATTTTTATAGAAATTTTCTTAAATGAACCAAATTAAGTAACAAATATAAACTCGATTATTTTCAAAAATTAAAATCAACTCAACCTACTAAAGTTTTCATAAAAAAAAACTACATACATCTAACAATAAAATTGAAAAAAAACAAGCTAATTTCCCTCTTTCTTTAGTTTTGGTTGTTTTATTGATCCAATTAGAGTAACTAATAACCAAATTCTACTTCTTCTTCTTCTTCTTCTTCTTTATCAAAAGGTGATTTTTAAGTTTAATTTTAAATTTGGAAAGTCAATAGTATTCATAAAGGTTTAAAAATTTAACTTCGGATCTAGATCTTTGGGTTTCTAAAACCGTTTTTTTTTAATCGGTTTTTATCAAAAGACTAATAACTTAACTCTTTTTTCCTAACTTCGATCAGGTAGTGACTCTAAAATATTTTCAAAGTTAAAAAAATGGTTTTTTTTTTTAAACCTTAGTCGAGAGTCGGTATTACATGGGTAGGGTTTAGTACTGATCTGTTTAAATAAGACTTATTTTCTAAAAAGAACGAGAAGGTAAAAAACCAAGCTCGACACTTAACTTCTTTTTATAGACGATTTATTAAGAACTTCAATACAATAGCTGCCTCCATTGATTGAGTTGACTAAGAAGAGTGAAGGATTCAAGTGAAACAATTGAGTTGAATAGAGCTTTAGAGAGATTGTTACTAGAAGGAGTTGCACTCCCTTTTCTGTACCCTCACTATTTGGCAACACTACCTGCTATTACGAGAGTTTGTTATTTATATTGACATCGAATCATTGAAGCATCTTAGGAGTCAGAACAAACTCTCAAAGAAACAAGCCAAGTGATTAGAGTTTATAGAAAGGTTACGTACGTCATTTGGCATAAGAAGGGAAGCACAAATGTGGTCGTCGACACTTTGTTGTGACGGCAAACTTTGTTGACCTTTTTGTAGACAAAATTATTATGATTCTAACTAATTACCGAGCATTATGCTTACGATTCTCATTTCTACCCTATCATAAAATAGTGTAAGGATGGAATTGCTATCGAGGGATATTATCTCAATGACAGCTAGCTGCTTAAGGACCGAAGGCTATGCATACCAAACCGTTCCATACGTAAGTTGTTGATTAGGAAAGCTCATAGCAGAGGATTATTTGGTCATTTTGGGGAGACCAAGACAGCTAATATGTTGAAAGAAAACTTTTATTAGCCTGGTTTGGCCAAAGATATCTATAAGGTAGTTAGTGATTGTAAAGTGTGTAAGCATGCTAAGGGAAAGAGAGAACCCCTATGGAGAGTACATGCCACTACTAACACCCACTTTATCTTAGGGCAATCTCAGCATAGACTTTGTCCTAGGATTACCCTAGACATCCAAAGGGAAGGACTTTATTTTTGTTATAGTAGATTGCTTCAGTAAGATGGTATACTTCATTCCATGCCATTAAACTAACGATACCCTATACATCGATGATCTATTTTTACAAGAGATTGTCTAACTATATGGAATACCAAGGACTATTGTTTCAGATTAGGATACAAAATTTTTAAGCTATTTTTGGAAGACTCTTTAAATAAGACTTGGAACTAAAGTTGTATTCAGCTCCAGTAGCCACTCTCAAACTAATGGCCAAACTGAAGTGGTAAACAAGACGTTAAGTAATTTACTTAGAGCTGTTGTGGGAAAGAACTTACGGGATTAGGATCTATGCCTACTAGTTATAGAGTCGCATACAACCGAATTATCCATAGCATTACTGGGAAGACTCCATTCAAGGTTATCTATGGTCTTAACCTTATCGTTCCCCTAGATATGATTAACACCCTAACAGTTATTGAAGAAAGTTAATTTAGAGTAGACCGAGCTTAAGAATTGCACGAACTACACTGGTCTATAATAAGGAAGATCGCTAAGTTCAATTAAAGACAACGAGAGATTGGTAGTTGAGGTTGCCAAATTGTTTCTTTCCAGCCTAGAGACCTAGTATGGATTCACCTTAGCTAAGAGCCATTCTTACACTTGAGACAAAACAAATTATCTTCTCGTGCTAATGGTCTATTTAAGGTCCTAAGGAAAATCAACCATAATGCTTATCAAATCAAGTTACTTGATGACTATGAAGTTTCTTCTACCTTCAATGTGTCCAATCTGATTCCTCACCAACCAATAGAAGAAGACTGAGCAAGTACCTTAGAAGAAAGAGCAGAGACCGCTTTAGATTTGAGGATAAATTTTTCTGATCCCTAAGCAAATGATAGGAATCAACCCTTCGACCGATCATGTATAGCCATACTAAAGGACTCTAAGGACTCGCTTAGAGGATTCTAGCTTTAAGCTATAGCCAAAACAGAAATTCCCACCTTAAGCTGATCTCTAATGCGTCAGATTTGCCCCTGTTTAGCAACAACATTTTACTCTAAGAAATAGCCTAAGAATAGCCAAGGTGAGCTTCCAATCTGACCTCGAAGCAAGCTAACTTCTTTTCAAAATTAATTGGTCCCCAACTTAAATCAGATCAGGTCGGCCTCTAACTGCAACGCCCTCCTGTCTCTACCTACTTTGTAACATATTCCTAACGACTAGCCACCAAGCGATACATATCTTCTGACACGATATTTAAGAATGATTCTTCTTTTTTTTTTTGTACTGAATATTCTTTATTTCTTTTAACCCTTTTAGTATGTTTCATGTAACTTAAGTGTAAAGTATCCTTTTTATCTTTTTATACATGTAAAGTAATCCTAGTGGACAAGTATATAAACCCCTACTCCCTTGTACGTAGGCATTGAACTTTCAATACAGATATATTCAGTTGAGTAATCATAGTGTTTTTGTTATTTCTTAACTCTTATCTATTTCCTTTAGTAAGAAGTAATGACAAGTGATTCTTCAGTTTGATATAATATTAGTAATTAAGCTTTTTGATTTGATCTCCCTATATAATCAACCTTCCTACTAGATTGCTTATAAACCTTTTAACGTTTTAAATATGGTTTTGCTTTTATCTTTATGTAACTATTGAAATATACATACTATAACTAAAGCCTCATAATCTTTTAGGGTCTTATTAATGGTTTAGGATTATTTTCATAGATGTATGTATGTATATATGTATGTATGTACGTACGTATGTGTATATATATATATGTATATTTTAAGTTGTAAGCCAATTAAGTCACATTGTAAAAGTTTAAGGATTGCATCAAATCAATAGTTTAAGAATGAATTTGCAATTATCCCGATTAAGAACTAAAACTATGAACTAAATATATGTAGAATATATTTTAGACATTTCCTACTTCTCTAAATTTTCCTCTCTCCCCATATTTACACATTTCATAGCGAGTGTTGCTTTCTACCCATTCGCACCAACACTAGCGCAACCTCCTTCTTTCTATCCATCTTTTAAAAACTCAAGTAGTATAAATTCCAATTAATATAAAATTCTATATAAATTTACCAACTAAATGAGGAGAGCTGAGTGCCACACATGACAAAGTGGTACCATATGTAGGCCACGTCTTAAGCTAATGGTTGTCACCTCCATGTCTAATGTGGTTTGGGCATATGTAATGTCTCTAAGGTCAAACATATTATGTGGAGAATACTCTTACAATGAGTGATCTATTGGAAAGTAACTACACTATAAACAAAACAAACAAAGTTATAATGTATATGATAGTGAAGTGAATAATATTTTTATGTATAAAGTTTTGATTTATCACATAATTGAATTTACTTAGACAATTAAATCTATGACACATTGACTTATAAAAATTATCAATCAATAAATTTAGTAAAGTGATCTCAACCAAAGATTTCAATTCATCATCAAATTGAACAACCTCCAAAATATTCAACCACAGGAACAGGACTTCTATATTTCAGTTAGTAAGGCCTTCAATTCATCATCAAACTTAATGACCTCCACAATATACACCGAAACTAATAAACACGTATCACCAATTGTGGATTTATATTTCAGTTAGAGAAACTACAGGCTTTATATTGGTATAAGTTGCCGGTGACTTAAAAATAAGTCCTACAAAAATATCAATATATATTTTTATGTATTTATACGTATCAATTTTTTGTTCTTTCTAACACAGTATGCTTTGGGTAATGTTAAAAAAATGAACCGTGCTTTTTGAGACTTAATCGACTTATCTAAATATCATCACAAAATTACATAAGCCACATAAATAGGCGTGAAATTGGTCTGTAGATGTGTCTAAGTCAAGTTTCTTTTGGTGGTTACATAAATGGAAATGGAATGGAAGCATAAATCTATTAGAAAGAATCCTATTTATCAGGTGCTTGGGATGGGGTTTCAAAAGTGAAAGCATTATCTTTTCCTTTTTCCTTTTTCTATCTTTCATTAGTACGGGATTGAAAATCATGTTGTTCAGTAGATTGAAATAAAAAAGAATAATCCTTTTTACTTTTGGTTTAAATGGAGATATGTGGCTCACCAGGAAGAAAAGTATGTAGTAATTTGAAGACCTCAATTAGGTCAGTGGAAAGTAAAATTTGATTAATTTTTCTTTTTTCCCTTCCATCTTTAAAAAGTGAATAAAGACCATATGAAAAGATATTACGAAGTAATAAAATATATGGGACCATTGAACTATCGGATGAATTTGGTATTGTGAAATTACAATGCCTTTCTCATGAGATTCTTATATTAATTCTTTCGCCATTTTATCATAAGTGTTTTTTTTCCCCCTTTTTATAGGTTTAACATAAATTTTATCTTATTTTTCCTGGTTCTAATATCTTTCCTGTTCGTAAAATTATCAACCTTTGGCATTTAATTTTGGTGGTTTTATGATCTATATCTGTTATTTTATACATACATCGTACCATTATTATATCCAATATGTCATCATCCTATCCTTCTTTTTATTTTATTTTTTTTTTCCGGTAAAAGGGCATGTTTCATTACTAAATAAACTTAGCATCCAGTGCACACATTACATAATTACTACACGTGAGTACGCTGGCAACACGGCATTAATCAGCAAAACAACCAGAATAACTACAGCTTGTCCTGGGAAATGTACATAACTATTGCCAAAAGAAGTTCAACCAGGATCCACTTGTCTCCGGCTATGCACAAGAGCACCGATATCGTCCTTCAAAAAGTTAAGCAGACAATCAAGTGGCTGGAACTTGATTGGTTCCTCTTGTTCCATGTAACAACCAAAATTCGCCAAGACATCTGCAAGTCTATTAGCTTCTCTCAGCTGATACCCGGTATAGAGCTGCTCAAATCAGGTTGATAAGTCCCCTGCAAGAACGCAAGATATTTACAAACTTGCACTGATAATTTCCACTGAATGAATTATCTAACAATTCAACCGCAATAACTGAATCAGAATTCAACTCTATGCATTTCATATTCATCTTCGAAGCATAATCTAAAGCATAGTAAAAGGCCCAAATTTCAGCCGTGAGAACATCAACATTGCCAAGCTTTTTCGAGAATCCTGCTATCCAAAATGATCTCGAAACACTGCTGATATTGTTGTATATTCAGCTTTAGTGTGCATAGAAGCGTCTGTATTTATTTTAACAGATCCCTCCCGTGGAGGAGACCATTCGACCAACTGCCATGAAACATGCTTCAGAGTTGCACGTCTCCGATTAATAACCCAAAACTCTGATGCTCTGGCCCTAATGAAACGCGCTAATTCACTACCCAAACCCATGGTTCGGCATCATCCTATCCTTGCAACCCGTTATTCCATGTTTTATGAACTTTTCCTATCTATCATCTGCTAACATAACATATGGTTTACTATTATCTTTACTCCATCTAGCATTTGAAGAAACCCTTAAAACAAATAGTTGTTCTCCCGATTTTTCAAAATACACGTTACATATATATACATTGACTATAAGTATTGATTATATTTAAACATAATATAGTGATAGTAGGTATCTTTAAAAGAAAAAAAAAGTAATTTATAAACACATAATCCGAGTTTTTATATTTTTCTAAATATATAAGTTTTAACAAGCACATTACCAGTGTTTTTTATTTTTGTTAATCTCGTATAAGGATTACTAGTTTACTAGTTGAATCTATTAGTAATTCCTTAAAATTATTTAAAACCAAATAAACTAAACAAAAAAAAAAAAGAGATGTGGTGGCCATGGGCTACTGGCTAGCTTCCTCGGGCCTTAAGATGGCCAACAAGTGACGCTATCTTGGTTTCATTTTTTTTTTTTTTTTCAGATTTCTTACTTAATTTATTTATTTTAAAGTAATTTTTTAATATAATAATTTCCAACCACTAAGGAAGCTACGTGTCCCTACGTGGGATTGACAAAAACTTAGAAAACAATGGTCCTGTGCTTGGAAGAGAAATAACAGGATACATTTTTGTATCGGTATGGAAACACATGCCAGATATTGATATTTTACCAAATCACCTATGCTTTATAATATAAATACTGTAATATACTTAAACATTATTAATATTTACATATCATTCATACATATAAATATATTATATATTATCTAATAAAGATTTTTATAATATTAATACACCACTTGTGTATATATACATATATACATATATCGGTTTAGATGAGGGCTATAACGCAGAGTCGATACAGGGCCCAAATATTGGTTTGGTGTTCGCGAAGGGCCTCGGCCCGTGCGTACACTGACCAACCGACCCCATCGCAGACTCTGATTCAATTTCCCAGTTCTTTTTTGAATAAGTGAATCATTGTAGTTTTACATTCTGTTTGGAAATCTTGTCGACAGTAGAAATCATAGGAAAGCGATGGAAAGGGAAAGAGTAGAGAAGAAACGAAAGGAGGTATAAGTTGTTTTTATTGTTTGGATATAAAAAATGGAAATAGAAGAAAAGCTGTGAAATATTTTTTTAAATTGTCTAAATTACTCAAAGAGAGATAGTAGCAATTCTTAGAGAGGAGGAGAGAGAAGAGGGAGAAAGTGAGAGAGAGCAAATGCTCATCAGCTTTCAATCACAGAGAGCGGAGAGAGAGAGAGAAAAGAATTGAAATTATCATATTCATATTCTGACCGTGAAGAGAAGAGAAGAGAGGGGAAGAGAGAAAGAGAAGAGAGAAGGGATTCAATATTGACGAAGAAGATGATGAACAATTAGGGTATTTTGGTATTTTTAGAGGATTTCCATCTATTTCCATGGGTTTCTCTCTAAATTTGGAGAGAAAAAATTAGAGCTTTAAAGTGAAATTCTTTCTGTCTATTTCTTCTATAGTCATCTTCTTTCTATATTTTTTAAGTTATCCTCTTTCAGTTTTCATTGAGTTCATAGATTTCCATGTAGCCTTAACGTTTTTAGTGTACTTCTGTCTGCAGTCTTTCGGTGTCCCGCACTTGGTAAAAAGATCCATGGTTTTGGTAGGCAACAATGACGCTGAGCCGAAGAGAAGAAAGCTCCAACCAAATCCACCACCAAGGAATTCCAGGTATTTGCACTCTTGCTTGAATTGGTTACGTGGAATTCTGCTTTATATTTGCTCTATTCCCCTTAAAAGTATAGAATATTTAGTGGGACTGTAAGGTCAAAATGCAAGTTTGAAGCCTTTTGATGTTCCTGCATCATATGTTTTGTATATTCAGAGGAGTTTCATGGGACGGTGTTGCTTGTGATGATGCAAAATCTAGGAAACTAATGTGGGATCATTTAAGTTTCGCTGAACCATAGTGCATAGGTTTGAGTAGAAAGTGGATACAACCAGATACACACATGAATATGATATCAGGTGCATCTTCCATTAATGACAGTTATGATTTCGGGCTTCACATATATAAAGATGTTATGTTACATTGATATCAACCCTTTCCCTATATATCGATAAATTAATGGAAGGTGCACCTACTTCTATATGGTATTACCTTTTCTTCCCATGAGGTTAACCGGAGGAAGAAGAAAGAGGGTATGTAGGGTATACTTAATTGATTGACAGGCAAGGAAATACTACTAGGATAGCAGGGGTCATTAATTTTGAGGTACCTGACCGGGATTGATTTTAAATTCCTGCGGAACTAACCCGACCATCTGGCTGAATCAAGGGCATAACAAGTGTTACAATTCATATGTTGAAATCGTGTCTTAGTTAGGATCAGATGGTTTTATGTATGTTTTCTTTACCCAAAAAAAGATAGTTTTATGTTTGCTGGAGATTGTTAATGAGGCTTGAGAAATACCTTTCTTGGCTGCATCTCTCTACTGGTGCATCTGTTTTCAAATATTTGTTGTTAAAAGTTTTTGAGGAGGTCTAGCCACCCTAAACTGGTTGTATACTTCCATGTATAAATAAAAAAGAGGAAAAAAGGGATATGTGTTATATATTCCATATGGGGAGCACGGTTCATTCTTTACTAATAATTTTGAAAGAGAGGTTTAGAAAGTATGTGATCTTTCTAGTGGTTTCAAAGAACTTTAGCAAAAAGATAGAGTAAAAGATTGAAGATGGGTTTTCTGTGCTGTTTCAAATTTCATGAACATATTCAATGGATCAACCTGTAAGTACCAAACTACACCATATACATTTTCAGACTCTAGCATTACAAGTGATCTCTTGATTAATTCGTTGAACTAGGGCTTGTGTATAAACTCTCAAAACTCAGAAGTACTTTTTTGACTCAATTGACCGAAAAATATTTCTAATGCAAAGACGAGGGAGTTGCAGTATTATGCGATAAGCAAAGGCAATGGAAGAGTTTGTTGTGATGTTTAAGGCACCTACGTATTGGTTTGTCCATTGATGTATCAAGTTTTCCATGGACTGCTTAGGAGTTTGGTAGAGTCCAAACATCTTCCCCTGTGAATGATCGAAAACATGATCTTGGTTGTAAGGACCAACTCTCTTGCCGGTATCTTCTTTCGTCAAATCAAAAGTCACACAACTTAAATAAAAAGATAAATGAGTGTGGGAAATAGAATGAGAATAGCATTATGCTGTTAATCCACTATAGTTGATCTACAGCATCTTTTTCTATAAAAGCCGAACAGAGAGAGATATCTACAGCTATATAGATGGATAGTTCATTTCATATATTTTATGAGCCTTTTTTAAGGGCTACTCTCATTAGCTGATGCATGGGAAAGCTTCATCTTTCACTTATAGTATATGAAATGAACTTTTAAAACTTATTTTGGTTGCAGAGTGGAGTGCATGATATCGACTGCTTTTAGATATTTAATGAACAGAAAAATTTTTGGTTATTTAATATTTCTTGTTAGTTGCACTTCCAATGGCTTGAAAGTGGTGTTGAACCTTCATTAATCTGCAAACAAGCATTGGGCTTCACATATAAGTCCTGTGAGGTGTGATAATTTCACTTGTGTGCTTGCTAATGGTCGCTACTTCTATTTCCCCAAGATTATTTAACATTTGATAGAATATTTGGATCGTGCTGTTTGGTTGTTTAAATTAGATGTCCATATGGCTCGATGTAGATGTGAAGTTGTAATGAAAATGTATATTCAAAGCAATTTCATTTACTTGTAAAACTGAATGATCTGATTACTTATATTTCTGTGCCGCTTCAGAATTGCTGGTTCAACTCCTGCAAGCACCGAGCAAGTTATTCAGTCAAATCAAAGTTCAGCTGTAAGATACACCTTCTCAGATTATTTCTTACATTACATTACCTCAAACTTGTTTGTTGTAATCTCTATGAATTTTTCTTTTACAGGTTGTACCGGATAATGCAGGTGATGTACATGCCAAGATACAACATGCCAAAAATTTTGTAGTTGTACAAGCCCAGCAAGATGGTTCTACAGGGAACTATAGGATCTTTGATTCACCCTATGGAAATTTTCTTGTGCCAGTGATCCCAACTCGTGCAGAACTTAGTTGATGAGCGATTTTCTTTGATCAACCTTTGTTTCTAGGTAGTGTTATTGCCAAAGCTACATGGATCGGCTGTATAATTTTCTATGGTCATATTATCACCTTTAGGCTCTTAGAGGAAAATTCTATAGTTCATCATACTTGTAGATGGAAAATTTTCTTTTCACGGTTTTGTCATTTAACTTGAAATATCAACGATAAACATCCAAAAGTAGGGGGAAAAGAATCTGGTGTACAATGAAAATGATATAATCCTGCCCCTTCCATACCTTTGCTTGCTTAACATAGGGGTTAACCTAGGGATAAACAAGTATAAGAGGTATGCTTTGAAGTTTTACTCAAATTATACCTTGTAAGATATAGGTTTTCAAATTTTGAAATTAAAATTTATCTTATAACATCTTAGAATCATTCTAAAATCTGTACCTTGTAAAACTTATAGAATATAAGATGTCTTGTGGAGCTTGTGAATTTTGCTTTATTTTTTTTTCCTTATAAATTTTAAATTTATGTAATAGCAAAATAGTAATTTATACGTGATGTTATAAGCTCTTTATACTTGAAACTTATAAAACTCAAAGCGAAATCTATGAAAACGAAAATGGTAAATTTTCATGCCTTTATTATTTTAAATTTATATAAGTTTACTACTTAACAAATGAGAAAGAATATAAACTATAAAATGAGAGAAGATATAATAGGTTTAGTCATTTAGGATTATTAACTCATGGTTTTAGATCCTTTATTTTATTTTAGTTTTTTTTATTGAAATATTTATTGTCAAAAAAATAAAATATTATTTAATAATTTTTTATAAGATGGATATAGAGTATTTTGGAACTTAACCCTTTATACCTTAGATATAAGCTATAAGACTGATATGGGATAGAAAGACTTTGTATTCGTACTTTACCTTATTTTATTAGAGTAGGTACCTTACTTTTTCTTAATAGAGTAAGTTTTGAAAATTTTGTATTTGAAAAAATATCATATAACTTTTAATACTCATTCAAGCTCGCTCGATCAAATAGGGAATAAATAAGTACTTCGCATAACAATGTTACCAGTTTACCCTTAGCTTATGCTTAGGAATCAGTGTCATTATACCATCCGAAGTGGAGGATAAGCTTACCTAGAACAAAGCAAGTACAAAACATAAAATATTCATCTTGTTTAAACTATTGATCATTAGCATAGTATATCAAAATATATAACAAAGCTCCTTCACCAACTCTAGCATCAAGTGCTTTTCATATTTACACAAAAAATCTTACAACTTCACATAAATAATATATGCTATATGTTACTTCTCTCTGCCACGCGGTGCAAAAGTCATCTTGATCTTCTGTTCAACACTTCGGACTAGTCGCAGTCATTCCCTGTCCTGGCCTCAAACCTTCTTTGCTCTCCAACTTTAGCACCTGAAGTTAAGCAAATAACCCCTCAGCCCATATTAGATCTAATTGAATAAAACTAAAACATAAACACAACATAGCATAACAAAGCTAGCACCATAAACACTTCATGTATCATATGCTAGATGCTATACTAATGTGATTACTACAACGGCGCTTACCCATTAGCTTCTTACCACCAACACCTGAAACACTTGCTCTTTAGATTCTTACCAAAACTATAGCTGTCTGTCATGTCAAGGTAAAATTTTTAACCACTCCCCAATAGTCACTAGCAATTTCATTAATAGAATTTAATTACGACAATATTTCATGTATATTTCTAATTTGGACTTAATAAGTTTGGCCCTCCAACTTCATAATTTTGCATTCCAGTGTCTTGTTCTCAAGGTTTTGAATCTATTCTCCAAAACAAGTAGCCAACCATTGCAACACAAGCATCCAACCTGATGGATGACATGAAAAAATCTTGTAAACACCAATATCTTGTATTTTCAATATACAAAAGTGTCACACGGAAGGGATATGTGAGGTAACTCCTACAAGAATTCCTAGTCAATGTTTCAAGATGGTTCAATGATGGCTTTCATAATGAAAAAATATTGTAAATTCCTCCAAAGTATGAGAATTCATTCTTAAGGAAGAACTATCAATTGTCAGAAAAGTACTTATCAATTGTAGGGCATTGAAAGCTAGATATCAAATTCCAAGTGTTATGAACAAGAATTTTAATGGAGATTCACCCTAAAAACAAGAACTCTAATGGGGATCTACTTCCCTTTTTATGAAGCAGTAGAGGCAAGGAAAGGTTGCGTGCTACCATGCAGATGGAGTAGTGTACTGGAGGGACTTTTAGTGGTCAAGCAGGATTCTATGTGCCAGATCAGGAATGGGATGAACATCCATGTTAGGCCATGGGTTCTCGGTCTTCCAAACTACAAACTCTGGAAGAAAGTGGTGATGGTACAGTCAGATTTGGAGGCAGTGGATCTTTTTGACCGTAATTGCCATGGTAAGGATGGCCCCGTTTATTTGGTATAAATTAATTTTCTGAAAACCTTTTCCATAATTTTTTAGGTTTGTTTAAGGGAAAATAGTAGCTATAAGTAGAAAACAATTTCCCGCTCAAGAGAAAGTATATTCCCGTTACAAAAGAATTTCAGAGATCTTGGAGGGAAACAACATACTGTTTTCAAAACGGTTAGTCATTTTCTAGTCCACGTCTGTGCATGTGATTTCCCTTATTTGAATACATGTGGGCTATTCATGCATGAAATAGTGGGTTATACATGTGGTTTCAATACCTTTTTGTTTTAATAATTTGTTTATTTGTGACAATATGTTACAATTACATGGATTACAATATATATTACATGTGTATATGGATAGTTTTGTAAAACTCATTCCTAATGGAATTTTCTTCATGTAAAAATCCAATTAAGAAGTTTATCTAAAAATATATATATTCAATCAAGAATACTCCTCATGATTTTAAAGTGAAACAAAATATGTATTTAAAATATATTTTAAAAAAAATCTATCTACTTTAATGTAAGAAATAAACAGAAGAAATCATTTTTCTATGTAATTCAAGAAAATAGCTAAACACATGAAAATATGTTATTTTTCAAGAAATCATTTTCAAGGGAAAATAGTTTCTGCTAAAGAGCAATTTTTCCTAAAACAAACGAGGCCGTAGATCATTGAGCGATCAAATTGATTAAGGTGGTGGTTGGGCTTTTTGCCAAGAGCTGGAAACTGCTGAACATGCTTTATTTCAGTATGAATGGGCAACATCGGTTTGGTTTGGTTGCATGGGGCGAAATTTGATAAAAGGAATATTCTTGGGGGAAATGTTGTGTTGGAGAACTTAGAACTCTTGAGGGAACCTGCGTGTGTCTTGTGAATTTGTTAATTAGTACCCATTTTGATCTAGTTGCTTTTTTAGATGTTGCTAAGATGTCTTGCACAACTGGTAGTTGTAGTTTTGCACTTGAAAATGGTTAATAGATAAAATATATCAAATCGATCATTTGTATGATTAAAAGAAAAAGGGTTATTATATTATTGAGATAATACATATGTTGACATTAGCTAAGACTCCTTTTTAAGGTTTATGAGCTGTTCTGATTTGTAAGTTGGCAGGATTACATACTCTCTGGTAAAACGATGCCAAGCAACTCGTCTCTGGAAGAAGCAAAAGCTCCTCTGCTAGAGAATCAACAAGTAGACTCGCAAGATGGTTCACACTAGGACTCCTTCTCAGCTGTCTTGCCTCCTACCCAATGTTGGTTATCACTCAAGCCTTTGCAGGACATCTTGGGGACCTTGAACTTGCTGCTATATCCATTGCCAATAATGTCATTGCTGGTTTTGACTTTGGCCATGTGGTTTAGAATGCAGATTGATAGATTGTGTACCCAATTGCCAATTCTAGTTTTGTATAATATATGTAAAAGAAAACTATAAATACTTAATGTTAAAAATATATGCATGCTGGGGAAAAGGAGAGTCAGCATATGATTATTCATATAATTCTCAAAATACAAGTTATGCGATGAAAATATTATATTAAAAAATTATATTTATCCAATAAATATGCCATTTCAAACCCTTCTTCCTTTTGACCACATGACAAGAATTTTGTCTTTAGTGTGCCTATTTGAAATCCGAAGAGTATACCTTTCATGTAATAAAGGAAGTGTAAACGATTGATGTCCTCATCTCTTCAAGACTTCTAGACTTCAACAAAGGATTCCGTTTTTTATTAAAGTTGTAGAAAATCCATCTTGGAGATCGTATTTTTTTTTTTTTTATAAGGTTGTAGAGAATTCATCTTATATATTTTATCTTTTGATAAAGTTACTTAACAAGGGAATTTATCTTTGAATAAAGTTATAAGGAATCTGTCCTATAGATTTTGACTTTTGATAAAGCTGTTGAATGAGAGAATCTTTACTTTAGATATTTTCTTTGGATATGTTAGTGCTTTTTACCTTTTGAAAAGTTTTTTATTTTGATATGCTGCTGTACTTTATTTTTGAACGATCCTAATTTTCTAAATGATTTTCTTTGAGCAAGAGATTTCATGATCGAACAAAATCAGACTTCAAGCTCTCATCCTAACATATTGAGCAATAGTATTTTGACCAATTACTTGTATTAAGATTTGTATTGAGATGTATTGATCTCGTAGTAATTATCCTCATTTTGATTGGAATTATTGCTATCGGAGCTGGCTTTTTCTTTAGACAATTGTGATGCTAATTTAATCATTTTTCTTTTATATTCACTAGGATTAGATATTCCTACAAAGTCTACTTGAATTTTACTCTTATCTTTTAAGAACTCACTATTTTGAACCATACTTTCTTTTATTTGATTTATGTATGATTGAACAATCTTGACTTTTGCTATTGAATTTTTAAACTTCTTCCACCACTTAACTTGAAAAACCCTCTTTATGAAAGGTTATCCTTAGGAGTTTTCTTCCATGGTATAGGTCCAAGTCATAATCCATCTTAGATTGAATCTCGCTGAGAACATTAAAAATTTAAAGAAATGCAATTAATCACAATGCTTACAAAACATCTAGAATCATTGATGAATTTCAACGGGAAATATCTTTTCTACTGGAGCAAAGTAATTAGACCAATTCGCGAGTTGCCCTAGAAATTCACTTTGAGTAGTCTTAAATGGAATGAACCATGAATGGGCATAATTTTAGATGAAAAACACATTTTCCCAAGCCTTGATGTAATCATTTGTTGGAGGGATAAAAGCTTGAGAAAACATTTTGGCTATCCAAGGATGTTGATTCCATTGCTTAATCATTAAAACTCTCTTAATTTTGCATCTTAAATATGTAATATCCTCTCCTTTTCTTTGATGAGTGAGTTCAATGCTATTAGTATCTATAAGAATGAATTCATAAAAGATATGTTTTTTATTTTTTGGGATCACTTGGTTGGCTTTATTACCCAGCTTAGTAAGTGTGAATAATGTTTTTCATGTATCCATGTTAAGAAAGCATATAAAGAACTTTGGATCAAGAGTCAACTTTGGAATCATTGGATATGAGACCAAACTTAACAATAGAGGAAAGACCCGTACAAATTATAGACACAAAAGTGAAAAAGTTAAGGAGACAAGAAATCCAATATGTTAAGATATAATAGAATAATCAACTACTTGAAATGCTACCATGAGCTCTTCACTAATTTAGGAAACTTTTGAGGTCAAAAGTTGTTTTAAGGGGAAGAGGATGTAATAGCCTGAATGTTGGTAATAAATAAAATAAAGACAATAGCATTTTTGGAAATGACCAAAAGTTTGGGGGCAATATGGTCAAATAGGTATGAAAAGGCACATGCCTAGCGCATGCTTCTTTGAAACCAAATAGTACGTTGTTTCTTCTGTTCTTTAACCTCTCACAACCATAACGTTTTAATGAACCATAAATAAATGGTCCTATTACTCGCGCACGGCTTTTAGGACTCCGATCCCTCACCCTACATATTCTCTCTCGACAACCTATTAATGACGAGAAACTTTACGTTGAAGGAATGTGGTTGAACTCATTGAGCTCCCTGAATGGTCATATGTTGATTTGTATACTCGGTAGTGATGATGTCGTCTATTCCCTTGCCAAGAATCTTATGCCAATTACTCCGACTAACCGCTATTGAGAATCTCTTACTACGTGACGAAAGACTCACTTAAACGGCCAATTAGTTTTCTCTCGGCATACCGCTATCTCTCTCGTCCTAAACCCTTTAATGCCGCAACATTTTGACATTTCCTACTTGCTATGCTCAAAGAATATTTGTATGGGACTAATGTTGCACCACCAGCTGTCCATCTCGTCTACCATTTAACTACTTTTCCATTTTTGGTCGTTTGTCTTTTTTGCCCCTTCTTGTATGTACTAGGAATTCCCCTTTTGTATATATTTTCTTCTAATTTCTTTATTTGTAATGCTGCCCTAAAGACTTACTATAAATAGTCATTTCCTCTTGTAATCCAAAATAACTTACATCCTAATATAAAATACTCTGTTCTTGTGAGACAATCCTCTTTAAGTCTATAACCCTTACACTGTTATCTAATCCTATTGAGTAGCTTAGGATTAGTGGTGGGTAGACCTTGACATCAACTTGTGCATCATATTAAGTAAAATGTCAAGTCGTATTGTGTTTATTGGTAAGTCACATCCTTTGAATAGCTTTACGTCAGCTACTCTTGTTCGATTGTAGATCGTTTCCTTATAATTTTCTTCGATATCTCAAAGGACCCATTTTAGTTCAAATTTGCCCTCGTAAGTCTTAGTGATAATTGAGCTTTTAGGCATACCATATATTCTTGGTATTAGAGCTTAAGGTTGAGATTGAAAGTTGTGACTAAGAGCTATGTAGTGTTAGTTGTTCTATTTGCTGTCCGAGATATTTGTATGTAGGAAGTATTTGAGTTAAGTGTCCTTGCTGAAGCTTGTATTGAGAATGTCGAACCTTAGTGTATAGGGCGAGATTCACGATGTTGAGAGTAATGCTCATGGTTGTGGTCGAGTTAGCCAATAGACACCACATACTATTGATGAGTAGATACGAGATCTTGCTACTATTGTGGCCAACTTAGCTATCTCAGTAAACAAGGTCTTAGAGGCTGGACCATGCGAAAGAGTTGCTAAGCAGGATCTAGAAACGAGAAATAAGTCAAGGAGGCAGATGAATGAGTGAACTCCAGAAGCCTTTCCTGTGAACCAAGTACCACCGCAACATGCCAATAGAGTCGTAAGAAGAAGGTTAGAGTTGGATGAAGTGGAAGGGTATGAAGAGGAAGACGACTAGTATGTTGGGATTAATGAGCATGAGTTCAAAGTGCCAAGGGGTACCGAACATCTTAAGGTATAGATTTTGAGCTTTAATGGGTTTGGTATTGCTGATGATTACCTAGATTGGAAAGAGAAGATCGAAAAGATATTCGACTTTTACAATTATGAAGATGCTGTCCGCATTAAAATGGTTGCGTTAGAATTTTTTAGGTATCCGGCAATGTAGTGGAAGAAACTATAGAGTGTTTGCTTAAGGGCCAGATGCGAAGTCCGTACATAGAACGAGATGAAGAGAGTTCTGAGAAGTAGGTTCATTCTCAAACATTATGTACAGGACACTTTTCGATGAATCCAAGACTTAAAGCAAGGTAACAGATCTATAAACGACTATGTTTGAAAGTTTCAATTACTCATGATACGGTATGATGTTGATGAGCCTGGGGCCCGAACTATAGCACAATTTGTCTTGAGACTTCGAGTCGAGATTAGCTACATCATGGAACTGCAAAGTCTTACAACTTTAGATGAAACAATCTATGTAGCCTAAAGAGTTGAAAGGCAACAGGGGAACCAAGTTAGTTAAATGCCAAGTAACAAAACAATGATGCCGAGTAAGAATGGCCTACTGAGTAGAATAGGGAATGACAAGGCATCAAACACATTTGAGGTTGAATGCTAAGGTCACATGCCGAGCCGACCAGACGAGGGCTGAAGTAAGAGCAAAACCGAAGAACTTGAGATCACAAGGGACCAGAATTAGAGCTTAGGACGAAAACCCCGAGAAATCAAATATTTCAAGTGTCTTGGCTATGAACATGTGGCTAGTCAATGTTTCAACCATTGAGTCATGACCATCAAGGGAGATAAGCCCCAGTTTGAAGTAGAAAGTGCAAGAAAAGGAGAGGAAGAAGTGGAAACCGATTAGATGTTGGAAGAATTGGAGGAAGATCAAGAGGCTGAGATACCCCTTAAGGGTAGAGTAGAGTATTGCTTTGTTGTTCGGCAATCTCTCAATACTTTTGTAGCTAATGAGAATGAGCAGAAGGAGAACCTCTTTCATACAAATTACCAGGTGAATGGCAAGCTATGTAATGTGATCATTGATGGAGGGAGTTATACCAATGTCATCGTATAAGAGGTAGTTAAGGCCATGAAATTGCTAACTCTCCCACATCGCAAGCCGTACAAGATTCATTAGTTGAATGAGAAAGGAAGATTACAAGTTTCCGAGCAAGTCAGAGTATCGATTGCTATTGGTGATAGGTATAGGGATGAGGTGTGGTGTAATGTCCTTCCCATGTGTGCATCTCATATATTAAACTCGGCCAACCGTAGCTATTTGACTTGAAAGCATTGTACGATGGGTATAGAAACATCTACATGTTTGAAAAGGATGGGAAGAAAGTTATATTGACATCGATGAGTCCTAAGGAAGTGCAAGAAGCCTAAGAAAAGGTTGCTAGATCTTTACAGTGGAAGTCCTTGGTAATTTCTTAAGCTCAGTTTACCCAAGAGGTCAAGGCCGAAAACTATGTACTCCTCTTGGTTAGGAGATTCCTAGAGGTTAAAGAGGCTGAGAACATACCTATCGAAGTGCTAAAGCTACTTCAAGAATTTACCGACTTATTCCCAACTAAGATGTTGGAAGGTTTACCTCTTTTGAGAGGAATTGAGCATTGCATCAACCTTTAATCTAGAGCAACCCTACCAAATTGACCTACCTATAGACTTAATCCTAAATAGGCAGCCGAGCTAAAAAAGCAAGTTGATGAGTTAGTAGATTATGGATATGTCCTGAGAGCATGAGCCCATGTACCGTCCCAACCGTATTAGTACCAAAGAAAGATGGATCATAAAGGATGTACATTGACAACTATGCCATCAACAAGATTACTGTTAAGTACTAATACCCAATCCCATGGTTGGATTACATGCTCAATGAGTTACATGGTGCACGTATATTTTTGAAGATAAATCTAAAGAGTGGCTATGATTAAATACAAATGAGATCAGGAGATCAATGGAAAACAGCCTTTAAGACTTGGGATGGTCTACTTGAGTTGATGGTTATGCTGCTTAGTTTAACTAACACACCAAGTACATTCATGCGGCTCATGAATCATGTGTTCCAAAGCTTGATAGGCAAATGCGTTGTGGTTTATTTTGACAATATTCTGGTATATAGTACCGACCTTCTAGTTCATATCAAACACTTGAGATTGATGTTTAACATACTTTGTGTCAAGAAATTGTTCAACAACCTAAAGAAATGTACATTATATCAGAGCAAGGTTGTATTCCTTGGATATGTCGTTTTAGGGAATGGAGTTTAAGTTGATGAGGAAAAGGTTAAAGCTATTAATGAGTGGCCTACGCTGACTAGTGTTGCAAAGGTTAAGAGCTTCCATGGCCTAACCTCGTTCTATTAGAGATTTATCTGGAACTTCAGCTCCATAACCACATCGTTGACTGAACTGACCAAGAAGAACATTGAGTTTAAATGGACAGAAAAGGCCTAAGGGAGTTTTGAAGATGTGAAGTGTAAGTTGATGTTTGCCCCAATGCTTGCCCTACCAGACTTCAAAAAGGTTTTCAAGGTTAAATGTGATGCGTTTGGTCTTAGCATTGGTGTTATAATTATGCAGCAGTACCGACCCATTGCTTACTTCAGTGAAAAACTCCAAAGTGCTGTATTGAATTACTTATCCTATGATAAAGAGTTCTATGCCCTTGTTTGTACATTGCAGAACTGGTAGCATTACTTATTGCTGAGAGAATTCATCATCTAATCTGATCATGAATCTCTTAAGCATCTTCGCCGATAGTAGAAACTTTCTCAGCATCATGCCAAGTGGGTCGAGTTCTTTGAGACCTTTTGTTATGTCATTAGGTATAAGAAGGGAAGCACTAATATAGTAGTTAATGCACTTTCTCATTGTCATACCCTCATCACGATTTTGTAAGCTAAAGTACTTGGCTTTGGCACTTTACTTGATCGATATGAACATGACTCACATTTTGGTCCTTTAGTAGCCAAGTGCAGTGATAGAGGAGTTGTGGATGGATTCTACTTAAGTGAAGGGTTCTTGATGAAAGGCAAGCAAATTTGCGTACCCAATGGTTCTGCAAGGGAGTTACTGGTTTGAGAAGCTCATGCCAAGTGTCTGGCTAGCCATTTTGGGGAAAAGAGGACAATTGAAATATTAAAGGAGTACTTTTACTAGCTTGGAATGATGAAGGATGTGTACCGAATACTTAAGCAGTGCAAGGTGTGTAAGTATGCAAAAGGGAGGAGAGAGCCCTATGGAGAATATATACCCCTACTGGTTCCTGACCGGCCGTGGATCGATATAAGCATTAATTTCATGCTTGGCCTTCTCCACATGCTAAGAAGATACGGTTCAATCATGGTGATGATCGATCAACTCAACAAGATGGGTCACTCCATCCCCTACCATAAATCTAATGATGCTTATTTCATCGCTAACCTCTTTTTGCAGGAAATTGTGTGACTGCATGGGTGTTAAGGAGTATTGTATTTGACCGTGATTCCAAATTCATGAGCTTCTTTTAGAAAACCATATGGAGAAAACTCAACACTAAGCTCCTGTTCAATACCTCTTGCTACCCCCAAATAGATAGCCAAACTAAAGTAGTTACTAAAACCGTCGGTAACCTCCTACATGCTACTGTTACAAAGAACTCTCGTGATTGGGATTTATGCCTACCCATCGTTGAATTTGCCTACAATCGCTCAACACATAGCTCTATTGGAACATCATCCTTTGAGGTTGTTTATGGACTTAACTCGAACTTGCCCTTGGACTTAATTAACAGTCCATCTACATAAGGGGAGAGTCAATCCAACCTATAGCATACCAAGGAATTTCATAGGTTGCACCAAAGAATTGTCGAACAATTAGCCAAAACTGTAGCTCGGTAAAAGGAAGTGGGAAGCTGCGAAAAGAAAACGAATCGTTCATGCTCCTAAAGACCTTGTCTGGATCTATCTTAGCAAAGAACGCTTCCCTAGCAAAAGGACAAATAAACTATCTCCTCAAGCGGATAGACTCTATAAGATCTTAAGGCACATTAATGATAATGCCTATGAGATTGAGCTACCCGAAGGTTTATGCATATTTACCACCTTCAACGTCGTCGACTTAACTCCATATGTACTTGAAGATGACGAAGATCAAGATTTGAGGGCAAATCTTCAACAGCCTCGGAGAACTGATAAACTGCCGACCAACGGTCTTACTACTTGCGCATAGCTCCGAGGACTCTAATCCCTTACCCTACCTATTCTCTTTCTACAACCTACTAATGACGAGAAACATTACATCGAGTGAATGTGGCTAAACTTACTGAGCTCCCTGAATGGTCATATGTTGATCTGTATACTTAGTAGTGATGATACTAACCATTCCCTTAGCAAGAACCCTGTATCGAGTACTCTAACCAACTACTACTGAGAATCTCTTACTACGAGACGAGAGACTCACTTAAATGGCCAATTAGTTTTCTCTCGGTATACTGCCAACTCTCTCATCTCGGCCCTTTTAGTGCCACAACATTTTGACCTTTCCTACCTGCTATGCTTAGAAAATATTCCTACGGGACCAATGTTACACCACTAGCTGTCCACCTCGTCTGACATTTAACTACTCTTCCTTTTTTGGTCTTTTTTCCTTTTTGCTCCTTTTGTACATATTAGGAATCCCCCTTTTGTATATACTTTCTTGTAATTTATTTATTTGTAATACTACCTTAAGGACTTACTATAAATAGTCATTTTCTCTTGTAAGCCAAAATAACTTACATCCTAATATAGAATACTCTGTTTTCGTGAGATAATTCTCTCTAAATCCATAACCCTTACACTCTTATCTAATTCTGCCAAGTAGCTCAAGATTAGTAGATGGTAGACTTTGACATCAACTTGTACATCATATCAAGTGAGGTATCAAGTCGTGTTGTGTTCATTGGTGAGTCATATTCTTTGAGCAGCTTCATGTCAGCTACTCTTGTTCGATTATGGACCATTTCCCTATAATTTTCTTCGATATCTCAAAGGACCCATTTTAGTTCACATTTGCCATGGTAAGTCCTAGTAATAACTAAGTTCCTAGGTACAAAACCATAGTGTTAAGTGGGAAAAAAACTCTGTAAAATCTTTGAAGTTTTAAGTTTAGAAAGTGGAATCTCAAATAAAATTCCTTATTTTAACAATAGGAGACCAAGGAGTGGAGGAGTTCACTGGTTTCAATAGTTTAGAAGAATAAACTTATGGTAATAGATATTGATTTTCAGTATTGCTACTGTTGTTAGAATGTTAAATTGAGTCTAAGGATATGATTGTTAAAGGGAGTGCAGAAGAAACAAAGGTTAGAGAAGAATTGAACAAGGAAAGTCAAAACAACTAAGTAAGTAAAGATTTCTCCTAATTTAGATTGTGATTCTTTTGATAAAGTTGATATGTTAAGGATTTGGAAATTGAAAATGTTGTAGTTGGAAAGGGAAATATTGGATTAAAAGTGGTAGGGTAGGAATTTTAAAGGAAACGAAGGGAATTCGTAAGTTTTGTAGTTGGTTACAAGGATAAATTCTACAATTTTGCAGAATTCAAAGCTATTGATCGGTCGGTAGCCAAATTAGCGATCGATTAATAGTTAAGTTGGTAATTGATTGGTAAGGTGCCTCTTGAAACTAGAACCTTCTGACTTGTTTCCAATCAATAACACTTTCACTAATCAATCGGTAAGTCATAGAGTATGAATTGAATGTTTAAAAATCTTTTGTTTATAACCTTTTTCACCTAAACTAATTCACACTTAATTCTCACACTACTCTTAGCTAAACAATGAACTAAAAACACATTGTAACAACTTTTAGCTAAGTCATCAAATTTATCATAGGAACTTAGGTGTTAGGAAAGGTCAAGGAGGATAGAGTTAGGATGTTAATTGATGTGATTGGATCTTAGTCTAAGCGTCATACTTTATTTAATGTCAGGATTAAGAAGTGAAGCTAGAGTAGATTTCATTAAGTTACTCATATTGCATACAAGGTTACATGCTTATTGTATGTGTTAGCTAGTTTAGTTATGAAATAAAAATAATAAAATTCAACTCTAAATGCTTAATGTATTGAATGCGTTTGGCTAGGCTTAAGGGATCGGGAGTACCAGTGATCTTAAGGTGGCACCTTGAGATTAGTAAGTCGTGTTACCCTAAGTGGAGTTGCTTACTAACTTGATCCGATTAGATTTTAAGTTAATTAATGGCTCTAGGGTGTTAGAGAGTGGTGCAAACTGAGCTAAGGACTAATAAGGCCGATTGCAAAGGGTAGGTCTAAGCCTGTGAAAATCTTGAAAACACGGGTGGAAATGCACAAGAAACAAAGGAACCAACAAGCAAACCTTAATCCTCTCTAAAGATATTACATACCAGGGAATTACCAAAGACTTATAGCTCAACTCAATATAATGGACAAGTTGATTCGATGAAAGTATTCACCACCTAGCCTTACTTAAGAGTGAAGTAAACAAGCTAATAAAGAGCAATGTTCATGAAAATGAGAAGTATATTCAATATCATATTGCATGATATATTTGAGACTGCATTTACAATGAGTATTTATACTTGAAATATTAATGCAACAGCTATGACTAGAAATGACTAAAAAGGGTAAAGTCTTAAATAAGTAAGGTACAAGGAATGGAAAAGGTCATAAAGATAAAATTAAGAAAAGAGTTCGTCTTATACAGAGAATTCTCTTATATGGTTGCTTAGATACATAGCTGTCAGTGAGTGAGTAAGTGTTTAGCTGAAATAAACAAACTGTACAGTTAAACAGGTGACTACTAAGTAGAGGTACTAAGTAAGACTAGATGTTCTTCTAATGTGAGTTTAACTCGAACATACTCAAAGTAGTTCATATTTACGTTGGCTATGTAGATGGTCAGCTGGGCCGAGCTATTGTTCGAGTATTCCTTTAGTTGACAACTAGAGACTATTGATAAGCATAAGAGGGTTCGATTCTAGCAAGGCTTTAGATTGGTAGACTACAGTTTCTTAGACTCTTTAGTTAGGCATAAAGAAAGAGCTTACCTTACCATGTTCTCTAATCCTCAAGCTTGAGCTTAGATCAAGGGTTTGGTGGCTTAATTCATATCATCCTCACCAAGTTGATTGGGATTTGGGATCAAATCTAATTGTTCATCATCTAAGTCTTCCTTAGGTCAGTAGGGACTAAGGTCGGCAATAATGAATGTATAGGATACTTTGAAGTCTTTTAGTAGCTTTAATTGGTAAGCATTGTTATTAATCTTCTAGAGAATCTTAAAAGGTCCATCAACTCTAGCAAATAGCTTATTCTTCCTCTTGTTTGGAAATCTTTCCTTACTCAAGTGTAGCCACAGTTGGTTATTAAGCTGAAACTACTTGGTCTTCCTTCCTTTACCTTTCTCCTTTATTTTTCTAGTAGCTCGGTTAATGTACTAGGCAACTTGTTGGTTAATCTACTGGATGGACTGAGTTCTAGTTCTCACTTCTAGATCTTCTTAATCAATGGGCGACATTGAGGTACGATTGATGGGTAGTTTGGGGTTAAAATTGTAGACGACCTCAAATGGGGCACATCCAGTGGTGACATGTATTGTCCTATTATAAGCAATTTAACCATAGGTAAGTAGACATCCCAATCGTATAAGGTCTTTCCCACTATAGCTCGGAGCAATGATCCTAGGTTACAGTTGACAACCTCCATTTGGCCATCAATTTAAGGATCGAAAGAGATGCTAAACAGTAGTTTAGTTCCTATCCAACACCAAAGAGTTCACCAAAAATGGTTTGAGAATTTTGGGTCTCTATTTCACACCACATTCCTTGGCACTCTGTGTAAGCAAACTATTTCCTACAAAAATAAAAAAGCAATATCCAATAGCCAAAGCATCATTAGTTTTGTTGAAGGGGTGCAAAATGTACCATTTTACTAAACCTATTTACCATAACCATTATAAAGTCTTTGATTCGGGCAATTTGGGGTAATCCGATGACAAAATCTATACTTAGGTCAACCCATAGTTTGGTCAAAATAGGTAATGGCATTGTCTTTCCTTATTCAACTTAACTTTTGGCCTTCTTACAAATGGTACATGCTTCAATCACACGATGCACATTAAGTTTCAATTTAAGCTAGAAGAACTTGTCAATTAATAATTCATAGGTCCTTCATTCTCTAAAGTTTCCAAAGAGTCCTACTATGGGCTTATTTCATTAGCAGCTCTCTCATTGAACAGGTTGGCATACACAATTTAACTCTTCGAACCACATGGTATTCATCCATCATTCTCCCCTTCGCACAACATATATATATCAAACTAAAGTAGGAATCATTTTGATACTATTCCTTAATGCTCGCAAACCCTAATAGTCTAGTTTGTAACTCAATGAGAAGGACTTGCCTTCTTGACAAAGCATTAGAAACTACATTATTCTTGCCTTGTTTGTATTTGAAGACAAAATTAAATCCTTTTAGATTCAATCCATCGAGCTTAGCATTTTGAAAGTTTTTATTGGCTCCGTAGATAACTCAAGGACTCATAATCTAAGTAAATGACAAATTCCTTTAGTAGAAGATAATGTTGCCATACGCAAAAAGCTTTAATTAATGCTAAGAATTCTTTATCATACATAGAATAGTTTAGTGGTACTCCTCTAAGCTTTTCACTATGGAAGCAATAAATCGGCTTTCTTACGTTAATATAGCTCCAATGCTGACACCTGACATGTTGCATTCAAGTTCAAACACTTTATCAAAGTTTGGCAAAGCCAAGACTAGGGCAAAGGTCAACCTTGCTTTTACCTTGGCAAAACTCCTCTCTTCTTTTTCTCCCCACTTAAATTCTACATCCTTCTTTGTTATCTCAGTTAGAGGTGCTACTATAGTACTAAATCCTTGCATAAAGCGCCAGTAAAATGATGTTAATCCATAGAAACTCCTTACCTCTATACATGAAGTTGGGGTTGGCCACTTAACAATAGCTCGAACTTTCTCTTCATCAGCTCTTAATCCTCCTCTATTAAATACGTAGCCTAAGAAGATCACCTCTTCTTGATAAAAACAACATTTCTTCATATTTTCGAACAATCTCTCTACTTAAAGGACATCAAAAATAGCTCAGAAGTGTTCAGTATGACATCTGAAGTTAGCACTATAAGCAAGGTAATCATCAAAATGGACAACGAGAAATTTCTTAATCAGATCTCTCAAAACATGGTTCATCAATCTTATAAAAGTGCTTAGGGCATTTGATAACCTAAAGAGTAACCATCCACTTGTACAAGCCATGCTAGGTCTTAAAAGTAATTTTCCATTCATCCCCTTACCTCATTCGAATCTTGTGGTACCCTGACTTTAGGTCAATCTTACTAAACACTCTCGCACAATTCAGTTCATCTAACATATCATCCAGCCTCGGAATAGGGTATCTGTAGTTGATTGTAATCTTGTTGACAGCTCTATTACCATCCTTCTTCGGTATAAGCAATGCAAGTACAACATAGGAGTTAAGACTATCTCTTATATATTCCTTCTCTAATAGCTCGTTAGCTTGTCTTTGGAGCTCTACAACTTATTTAAGATTCATTTTGTAAGTAGGCTTATTCGATAGTACAGTACCAAGTATCAGGTTAATGTAGTGCTTAATACCTCGAAATAGGGGTATCAAGCTTGGTTTTGCACCTTCCTGATTCTTTTGATAAAATAGGCCTTCTTTAAACCAATTAGTATTAAACCCTACCTATTTAATACTAATCATCGACTATAATTTAAAGAAAACCATTCCTTTTTGTTTTGAAAACAACTTTAAAGTCACCACCCAATTGGAGTTAAGAAAAACAGTTAAGTTATAACAAATTGGGTTAATTAGTTATAACTTAGCTACTAGTCTAACAATTAAAACTAATTTTATAAAATGGTTTTTAAAACTAGAAAATATAGATCCGAAGGTTAGGAATTTTAAACCCTTACGGGGAGCATTGACTTTCCAAAATTAGAATTAAACTTAAAAATCACAGTTTAATTTTGAAAGACAAAACTTGATTATTGGTGACTATAATTAGGTAAAAAAAAATAATCTAAACTAAAGAAAAAAGAAAATTAGTTTTTTAAATTTTTATCATTGCCTCGTAGGTACCTACGTACTTGCTATTCGGGATCAGACGTACGTAATTTTTTTTTTTAATAAAAACTTTAGTGGGTTGAGTTGATTTTAATTTTTAAAACAGCCGGGTTTATATTTTTACCCATTTTGATTTATCTAAGAAAATTTCCTAAGGGGTCCTAAATTGGTTTTTAATTTTGAAAATTCTAAATGATTGTTTCTACTCATTTTGATTTATTTAAGAAAATTTCCTAAAGGGTCCTAAATCGGTTTTTACTTTTGAAAATTTTAAATGATCTTAATTTAAAAAATAGTTGATTTATTTTAATTTTTTTTTGAAAAATAAATTTTCTAAGTGACAAAAAGAAATAATAATCTTTATTCTTTCTATTTACTTATTTATTTATATTTTTTTCCTCTTATTTATTATTTTACTTAGTCTATCTATTTCTATTAAAATAAAAATAAATAAATAAATAGACTATTTCCTTTTTTTTCTCTCTTTTTCTCTTTTTTTTTTTCCTTCTCTTTCTTTTTTTCTTTTTCTCATTTATAATATTTAAAAATAAACAAAATAAAAAAAACAAATAAATAAACCGAGGAGGCTCGAATCGGCTTGTCGGCTCACTTCAACTTGTATCAGCCCTGTTGACTGACTTTGGCTCGAGGTCAGCTCAATTTAGCTTGGTCGGCTCACTTCGGCTCGAGGTATGTCTAACGTGTGCAAGAGTATGTCTACCACACTTATAAGTGAGTTGGTAAATGATGTAACAATGATATGAACCTTGACGTGGCGATGATGTGACCTATGACGTAAGAAAAGAAAATAAAAGGATACATTTTGCACCTTCTAATGATTGAATCCAGGATCTCCAAGTCTTGAATCTAGGATCTTCAAGCCATATGCAATTTTAAGTCCAAGTGCTTATCCAGTTAGACTATTGGTTTTTCCTTATTCATATGTGCAATTGGATTAGGTTAACCTAAGCTAAATTTAAATCTAAGCCTAAGTACAATAGCCTTTGATTCAAAATTATTTAAATTAAAATTATATTGTATTTAAACGACCTAAAAATTTATTATTTTCTAAAATCACTATTTTTTCAATTTTCTTTCATTTTCTAAATTTCTTTTTTTTTGTATTATTTTTTTCTACAATTCCTTTTTTTTTATCTTTTTCCAATTTTATTATTTTTTGTGCTTTTTTCTTATTTTTGTATTTTTCTATTTTTTTTTTCAAAATTTATTTATTTTTTTAGTTTTCTTTAATTTCCTTTTTTTGTGTTTTTACTAATTTAAAACCTATTGAAAATATAAAAAAAATTGAAAATAAAATAAATGGGGTAAAAATTAGATGTCTATAACTACCTCTCTTTGCGGTAAAATTTGAACAAAACTTTACTACAAAGACAAAGAGACACTATTTTTACCCCTAGGATGACTTTAAACAAATATAGCTATCCTAAAATCTATTTATTAGGGACTTAAATGAAGAAATGAAACCTGGTTGTGCTTTTCTAGGCTCACTAACCTTGATGGGAGTGTCTCTAAGGAATAGGCAATCTTACGCTGGAATTGATCTAAAACCTAATTGTGCCTCACTAAGCTCACTAACTTAAGCAGGAGCATCTCTTAGGGACTAGCAACCTTAAATTAGAATTAATCTAAAACCTGTTCATACCTCATAAGACTCACTAATCTAGGCAGAAGCATCTCTCGAAGACTAGCAACCTCACATGGCTCACTAACCTAGACTAGAGCATCTCTCGAGGACTAGCAACCCAAAACTAGGATCAATCTAAAACCTGTTTATGCCTCACAAGGCTCACTAACCTAGCTAAGAGCATCTTTCGAGGACTAGCAACCTTAAACTAGGATCAATCTAAAACCTAGTCGTGCCTTAAAAGGCTCATAAACTTAGGCAGAAGCATCTCTTAAGGATTAATAACCCTAAATTGAGATCGATCTAAAACCCAATCATGCCCTACTAGGCTCACTAACCAAGGTAGGAATGTCTCTCGTGAACTAGCAACCCTAAACTAGGATCAATCTAAAACCTAGTTGTGCCTCACCAGGCATACTAACCTAGATGGGAGCATCTCTCAAAGACTAGCAACCCTAAATTAGGATCAATCTAAAACCTGGTCATACCTCACTAAGCTTACTAACCTAGGTAGGAGCGTCTCTTGAGGACTAGCAACCTTAAATTGGGATCAATCTAAAACTTGATCGTACCTCACTAGGCTTACTAACCTAGGTGGAAGTGTCTCTCGAGGACTATCAAACCTAAACTAAGATCGATCTAAAACCTGGTTAAGCCTCATAAGGCTCACAAACCTAAGCGAGAGCATCTCTTAGGGACTAGCAACCTTAAACTGGGTGTGCTTCATAAGGCTTATCAATCTAAAACTAGTTGCACCTTACAACTCTCACTAACCTAAGCGGAAGTGTCTCTCGAAGACTAGCAACCTTAAATTGGGATCAATCTAAAACTTGGTTATACCTTGCAAGGCTCACTAACATAAGCGAAAGTGTCTCTCGAGGACTAGCAACCTTAAATTAGGGTCAATCTAAAACCTGGTCGTGCCTTATAAAGCTCACTAATCGAGACAGGAGCATCTTTCGGGGACTAACAGCCCTAAAATGGGATCGATCTAAAACCTGGTCATGCCTCACTAGGCTCACTAACCTAAGAGGGAGTATCTCTCAAGAACTAATAACCCTAAACTAGGATCGATCTAAAAACCTAACCATGCCTTACAAGGCTCAATAGCCAAAGCAAGAGCATCTTTCGGGGACTAGTAACCCTAAACTAAAATCGATTTAAAACCTGGTCCTGCCTCATAAAGCTCACTAACCTAAGTGAGAATGTCTCTCGGGGACTAGTAACCTTAAACTAGGATCAATTTAAAACCTGGATGTACCTCACTAAGCTCACTAACTACAGTACGAGCATCTCTCGAAGATTAGCAACCCTAAACTGGGATCTATCTAAAACTTGGTCCTACCTCACAAGGTACACTAACCTAGGCAGGAGCATCTCTCGAGGATTCGCAATCCTAAATTGGGATCGATTTAAAACCAAGTTATGCCTCACTAGACTTATTAACCTAAGCGAGAGCATCTCTTAGGGACTAGTAACCTTAAAGTGGGATCAATCTAAAACCTAATTGTGCCTTATAAGGCTCATTAACCTAGGTGGAAGTATTTCTCAAGGATTAGTAACCCTAAACTGGGATCAATCTAATACCTAGTTGTACCTTACTATGTTCACTAACCTAAGGGAGAGTGTCTCTCAAGGACTAGCAACCCTAAAGTGGAATCAATCTACAACCTAGTTGTGCCTTACAAGGTTTGCTAATTTAGGTGAAGGCATCTCTTGAGGACTAGTAGCCCTAAATTGGGATCGATTTAAAACCTTGTCATTCCTCATAAGGCTCACTAACTTAGGTGAGAGCGTCTCTCGAAGGCTAGCAACCTTACACTAGGATCAATTTAAAACCTGGTTGTGCCTTATAAGGTTCACTAGGTTAGGCCGAAGCGTCACTTAAGGACTAGCAACCCTAAATTGGGTTTGATCTAAAACCTGACCGTGCCTTACTAGACTTACTAACCTAGGTGAGAACGTATCTCGGGGTCTAGTAACCCTAAATTAGGATCGATATAAAACTTAGCCTACCTCACCAGACTCAATAACCCTAAATTGGGATCGATCTAAAATTTAGTCGTGCTTCACAATGCTCTCTAACCTAGGTTGGAGAGTCTCTCAGGGACTAACAACCCTAAACTGGTGTTAATGCTATGCTAAAAGGAAATGATGAGGAGAAGTGCCTTATGGAACTTGGTGAATAGAGGGGAAATACCTTATAGGCTTGCTTAAGAGAAACTTTTTGAGGGTAAGTGCCCTATGAATTTGTTAAGAGAATACTAGGAAGGATGAACTATGTTAAGATTGTATCTTCAAAGGCTTGCTAAATACTAAATGCAAAAAGTGAATGCCTTATAAGCTGGACAAAAGAGATGATGATGTGAGGTGCCGTACTAGCTTGCTATGAGAAGCTTCATGAACAAAGGAGCCCAATGGGTACACTTAAGTGAATTTGGTGAACAAAAATGCCTCATAGCCTTACTAAAAGGAATTAAGCGTCTTAACCGGTTTGCTAAAAGGAAGAGAAACACCATATGAGCCTACAAAATCCCTAAAGAGAATGATGAGGGGAATTGCTTTATGATCTTATTGGAATGTTTGAAGAAAGATTAGTGGATGAGGAAATGCCTTATGGGCTCTCTTGAGAGATACTTAGAAATGAGATTAAGTTGAGATTCTGTCTAGAAGGCTAGCTCAAAAGAAACTGATGAAGAGGAGTGTCGTACGAGCTTGCTAAGAGGAACTTGGTGAACAGAGGGGCCTAATGGGCTTGCCAAACGGAATTAAGCATCCTATGGGCTTGTTAAAAGATCTTGATGACCTAAAGGGCCCTATGGGTACGTAAAAGGGAATCGAGGAATATAAACACCTTAAAGGTTTGCTAAGGACCTTGAAGAGACATGAATGGATGGAAGGTGAGATAACCCAATCAAGAGCTTGTCTGAAACGCTACCCGATTTTGAGAAAAATATTTATAGAAAAACCCTTTTTATGAAGACCACTTATGTTGAAAAAGACGTTGGGGATAATTTTCTTTATTTTGGGAAGAAAGAGAAAAAGCCTAAACTCTTAACTCTTCGTTTTTTTTTTTTTTAGAATGGATTAAAAACTTAGCTACTTAAGTAGACATAGACTTAAAATACTTTCTCTCTCTTTTTCCTTTTCTTCTTCTTTTTATTATTATTTTTATTTTTATTACCTTTTTTCTTTTTCTTTTTTTTTTTTAATTTGCTAACAGGTAAAGAACTCTTCCTTAATAATCACATGAGGCCTCTTATGTTCCTCTTAACTTGGATGCCAAGCCGTTTGGTAGGGCCTTGTGATTTCAAACATCTTTAAAAGGTAACTCATGGCTGTTTTAGTCAAAGAAGATTTCCTTGCAAACTCTAGGTCCAGATTATACTCTTGACTACAGTTTCAAAATTATAGTCCATTTTGCATATGATATGTCTTGATCAATGCATTAGGTCTTTTTAAGTTTATCATTATGAATTTAGGCTTTTGGTCCAAAGGTTTCAAAAGGAACTTATAAAGAAGCCTATTTTGAAATAAATATTATTCCCAAGCATATAAGTTAAGAACCTTAAGAACAATTAAAAATATACTTGCCCTAATTTCAAAAACAAATTTTATTAAAGATAAATTATCTTTAAAGATTGAAAGAGCTTTTACTTATGTAAGGGTGGTATTGTGGGTGAGAAGGCTAAGTGTGAGAGAGGCTTTAAAGCAAATGTAGAGATTTTGGGTTTTTAAGCTTGGATTGCAATTCAAGGCTTTATGTCTTTAGGGCTTTATGTCTTTAGGGCTATTTAAGCTTTGACTTTTGATTTGACTACCCTTATTAAGATATGATATAGCTTTCACTTAGCTCTTGGCTTATACTTGAACCCAATTTTCCAACCTCTTTTCCTTATCTTTTCCTTTTTCTATTTTGTTATTACTTTGCCCTACTATTCTTTTGTTGTTCTTTCTTCTTCTTTTTCCCTTAAACTAAGTTTAAGCGATTTAAGGTCCTAAATTCATTAATTTCTATTTTATTGGCTCGGGTGAGGTAAGTAAAAGCTTAAGATGTTTAAAAAGGATGTAGCTCTTCCTTATTTTTTTTTTAAAAAAAACATAACTTATCAGAAATAAAATTTTTATTTGAATTTAACATTACTGAAGCAAGTAATTTTAATCACTCTCTCCTTCTCAATGGCCTTAACCTCCGAATTACCCCATTGTGGGGTGGTTCTTAATAGGGTTTAAATTTGAAAAATTCTTTAAATATGTCCAATGGGATAAACAAGAGATGATCGCGTTTAGGATTTGAGAAATGAATGCCTAATTTCATCTTAATCTACGTATCACATTCAAAGTAGATCTCCTTTAAGGAATGAGTCCAAAGTATCCTTAGCTTTATGTCACTCAACCCTCAAAGTGTTTTAGGTCAATGTATGGAAAAAATTTTGCCTCTTTTCATTCTAAACCTTTTAAAAGTAGGTTACTGATTCCTTAAGGAGAACTTCTTTGCTCTGATAATAATGCAATCATTCCATTGAAAAAGGCAATTGTATTATTCCAACTATTACAGACTTTTTGAAAACAACCTCCCCCTTTTTTTTTTGCCCTTAACTTAACAAGCACCCAATTACTTAAAACAACTCGTGAGCTTATTAGAAGGAATTGGTAAGCTCAAAAGAAATGGAGCTCTAGGCGACTCAGTTAGACTATCTTCGTGACTTGAAGAAGGAACGTCTTGTTGTAGCTCTGGCTGAATGAATTTTGCATCAATCAAGTCTTGAATCTTGTTTTTTGATCTTTAGCATTTTTCAGTGGAGTACCCCTTTTGACCCATATGATAGTTACATCTTGGTTCTAGGTTATAGTTGTGTGGTTTGTAATTCGGATTAGATGCTTCACAAGCTACAACCTTCGCTACTTTCAAATGATAAAAGAGTTGGGTGATTGATATCTTCAATTGAGTAAATTATCTCCTTTAAACCCCTTAGGCTTGTTCTTTCTTGCTTATCCTTAGCTACTTTCTACTTGAGCTTCCTTCATCACTTATACTTATTGGCACTTGATCAGTGTTGAAATCTTCTAAGCATGGGGCCTATTGCCATTTCTAAATATGTGGTGATATTTTGTAACATGGTTATTTTCTCTTCCAGATTCGAGAATCTCCTTTCCAGGTTCAAATCTTAAGATATCTAGAGAGTAGTAATTATTGGGAACAAAACTTGCCATTGTTTTGCCATTTGATGCATCATCCTTTTTGGAGAGGCGAGTTTGTCATCAACCATGCGGACTTAGTTAGAAAAATTCTTTACCCATTAGCAACTCTTCTTTTTTTTTTTTTTTTATATTAAGAGAGAGAAAGATAAAACTTTATTTTATAGAAACTAAATAAAAATGATAGATTTTTTTTTTGGCTTTTTAATTACATTTCCTTGAGTAAGAGAGTGAATGGTTAGATAACCTCTATTAAAGGATTGTCTACAAAGAAGGGAAAATAAAACAAAGAATGATAGGATAAAGAGAAAAATTCTATTTTGGAAAGATCAAAGTATAGGGAAAAGGAAACCTAACAATTATTTGAAACTTAAAATTTATTCAAAGTCCTTCAACTCCATCTAGAGTTTATAATCTAACTCTTACAATTGGGACTTAATCTTGTTCAACATTTGTAGAGCCCAATTCATGGTCTTATCGCTTTTTTCAACTTAAGCTAGCAAAGCCTTGTTAAAGGCCTCAACATGTTAGCCTTCTGCTTCCAATAGGTAGCTTCAGCTTGTAGCAGTTGCTTATGGATTCCTAAGACAACTAATAGTCTTTGATTATTCTCTTGTTGGTTACCAGGCATTCTTAGGTCTACATATTTCATGGATAACAATCAATTGTTAATGTAAAAAAAAGAAAGCACATGGAAATATGTAGGTGTTGGAATTGTTTGGGTTAATACATTACTCCCTTAAGTTATAACCTTACTATTATTTTTAAAAACTTGATCGCATTAAAAACCTTGAACAATTAACAGGGTTACAATTTCTTAAGGGCAGTATATAAACTCAAGTTTTGGAGGGAAGTATATGCAATTAGAGTAAGTCTAGAAAAGGTTCTTAAAATTTATGACCTTACTTGTTAAAGAACACTTTCATTGGTCACATTGAGGTTAAGTGAGGTGGCCTAATCAATCCCAAGCGATGGTTACACCACAGCACTCAGAGCCTATACAATGGCCCCTCTCCTAGGGTCCTAAGATGGCTTGGGTTTGACTACATCTATCCTACACCTTTGATACAACAAATGACCCCCTATATCCTAAAACGTGTGACATGCAAGACAGATAAAAGCTGAGAGTGAATTCTAGGAAAATACAAGGAAAGAAGCTTCAAGTTTGTCTTTTGTTTTTCTCTTTTATGATAGTGCTGCCCTAAAATCCTAAAGGATGTATGTAAAAAGAGTGGGTTCTAAGGGTCCTTAAACTCTATGACCTCACCTGTTTCTTACAAAAATGTTCCTTAATCACATCAAAGTTTAAGTGGGCTAGCCTAATGGCCCCAAATGATGGTTTCCTCATTACACCAAGAACTTACACAATAGCTCCCCGTCCTAAGGTCCTAAGACGGCGTAGGTTCGACCATATCTATCATTTGTTCATTATAAATAAATCCCCCCCCTTCCCCTCCCCTCACCTCAAAACAATAAAATAAATAAAAGTAAACCTACAAAAATGTTAATACAGTTATGATACAAACAAAGGACAAGTAAGCACAAAAATTAAAATAAGGTGATTTTTAGAGTTTAATTTTAATTTTCGAAAGTTGAATGATTAACCCTCTTGACGATTCCTAGTGGAGTCACCAAGCTGTCGAGCCTGGTTTTTCACCCTCTCAATTCTTTTTATAAAATAAGCCTCCTTTAAACCGATCAATACTAAACCTTACCTGTTTAACACCAATAATTGACTAGGGTTTAAAGAAAACAATTTCTTTTTGTTTTGAAAACAACTTTAGAGTCGTCACTCAACTAGAGTCAGAAAAAATAGTTAGGTTGTAACCAATTAGGTGAATTGGTTATAACTTAATTACTAGTCTAATGATTAAATCAATTTTACAAAATAGTTTTTTAAATTAGAGAATCTAGATTTAGGGTTAGGAATTTTAAACCTTCTTGACAATCTCTAGTGGAGTCGCCAAGCTGTTAAGCCTGGTTTTTCACCCCCACCCTTTCTTTTTATAACCTAAGCTTTCTTTAAATCAATCAGTACTAAACCATACCTGTTTAATACTAATCCTTAACGAGGGTTTAAAGAAAACAATTTCTTTTTGTTTGAAAACAACTTTGGAGTTGGGAAAAACAATTAAGTTATAAACAATTAGGTGGATTGGTTATAATTTAGCCAATAGTCTAACAATTAAAACCCATTTTACAAAATGGTTTTCGAAATCAGAAAATCTAGATTCGAGGGTTAGGAATTTTAAACTTTTACGGGTGCGATTGATTTTCCAAAATTAGAATTAAACTTAAAAATCACCTTTTAATTTTGAAAGACAAAACTTGATTATTGGTTGCTCTAATTGGATAAATAAAATAATCTAAACTAAAGAAAAAGGAAAATTAGTTTTTTTTTTTAAATTTTTATCATTGCCTTGTAGGTACCTACGTACTTGCTATTCGGTATTAGACATATGTAGTTCTTTTTAATGAAAACTTTAGTAGGTTGAGTTGATTTTAGTTTTTAAAATAGCTAAGTTTATATTTTTACCTATTTTAATTTATTTAAAAAAATTTCCTAAAGGACCTTAAATTGGTTTATATTTTTGAAAATTCTAAATGATCCTAATTTGAAAATGGTCAATTTATTTTTATTTTACTTTTGAAAAATCAATTTTCTAAGTGACAAAAAGAAATAATAATCTTTATTCTTTCTATGTAATTTTTTATTTATTTATTATTTTACTTATTCTATCTATTTTTATTAAAATAAAAATAAATAAATAATTAAACTGCTTCTTTTTTTTTCATTTTTTGTTTTTCTTCTCTTTCTTTTTTCTTTTTCATTCTTTTTTTTTTATTTTTCTTATTTATAACATTTTAGAAATAAATAAAATTAAAAAAACAAACAAACAAGCAAACCAGGTAGGCTCAAATGGCTTAAAGGTGGCTTGGATCGGTTTGTTAGCTCACTTCGACTTATATAGGCTTATTTCAGCTTGGTCGACTCATTTTGACTTGATCGACTCGAGGTGTGTCAACACATGTAGGAGTATGTCTACTACATTTAGAAGTTAGTTGGTAAATGACGTAGTAATGATGTGACCCATGACGTAGTGATGACATAGCTCATGACGTAGCGATAATATGGCGATGAAGTGAGAAAAGAAAATAAAAGATACATTTTATACCTTTCATGAATTGAACTCAGGATTATCAAGTTATATGCAATATCAAGTTCAAGTGCTTATTCAGTTAAGCTATTAGTTTTTCTTTATTCATACATGCAATTGCACATATGGACTAAGTTAGCTAATGCTAGATTTCCCAACGGCCTTTTATTCAAAATTATTTAAATTAAAATTATATTCTATTTAAATAACCTAAAAATTTATTATTTTCTAAATTCACTATTTTTTTCTATTTTCTTTTATTTTCTAAATTTCTTATTTTTTTGTGTTATTTTTTCCCTATATTTCCTTTTATATATATATATTTTTCCAATTTTCTTATTTTTTATGTTTTTTCCTATTTTTTATTTTCCTAAAATTCTTGTTTTTTTCTAAATTTCTTTATTTTTTGAGTTTTCTTTATTTTTTTAGTTTTCTTTAATTTCCTATGTTTTGTGTTTTTACTAATGTAGGACCTAATGAAGAAATGAAATAAAATAAAATAAAGGGAGCAAAAATTAGGTGTTTATAAGAGATAATCAGTTCAGGAAACAAGTTGAAATATTCATCAAGCAACTTCTCGACTTCCTCGAGCAACTTCACTCACTCCAATTCTAATAGTCTCCTTACCAATCGGAAGGTTGGCAAGTCAAACTCAATGGCTGCTCAAAGCTCACCTCTACTCAGTACTAAAGCCTTCTTTAATCCTCAAGCCAATTTGGCTTGTAATTACTTACTTGGCTTGAAGTCATGGAGTTTAGGATAATTTTCCTCCCATCCTTCTCAAATGCATACATGTTCCTAAAACCATCATGAATACCCCTTCGATCAAAAAGCTAAGGTTCACCTAACAATAGATGAGATTCACACATAGGCAACACATTACAAAGAATTTCATTAGAATAATTTCCAATAAAGTTTAGCAATAACACTTGCTGGGTGACATATAGTGCTCTCTTCTCATTTAGCCAATGCAGTTTATAAGGCCACAGATGTGAAATGGTCAATAATTTGAGCTTCTTAACTAGGTTAGCAGATGCTAAATTGGTGCAACTCCTACTTTCCACCATGAGTACAAAATCTACTCATTCACTTTACAAGTGATGTGGTGCAAGTTCTCTCTCTACTCTTCCTCAATAGAGGGTTCTATACTCATCACACACTGGACAACCAAAGTTTGTTTGTCTAGATCCTCAATAAACACATCCTCTGCAGTAAGATCTTCTTCCTGGGTAGTATCCTTCTCAAAGAAAACCTCTTCCTCGAGCTCATCATCAATACTATCCACGTTGAATTTTGGAAGGTCTCCTTTAATAATCATAGTTCTTTGATTTGGAAACTGAGCAACCATGTACCAAAACCCTTGCCACTTAAAGCACTTAATCTAGGTCGTCTTTCTCCTAGATCCTTGTCCCTTCTCGTAAGTTCTCAGCGGTACTTCACCTTCACTTGGTTAGCTCTTTTGTTCAACTCTAACATCTACTCTCTTACCCAACTCAGCACTTTATTGAGATTGGTAATTTCCTTACGTATATCAACTTGATTGTATAGGTTAGTTCATTGGAGGTCAACTTGGTTTATTCCTCTTTTTCCTTTCTACTTACTAAGCTATTCTTATAACCTCATCCAATATAGTAAACAGTTAAAGCTCCATGACATCTTGGATATCACCTCCTAATCCAATGAGAAACCTAGATACTGTTCTAGTTGATGGTTTATCCACCTTACATTAAATCATTAATATTTAGAAATCCTGAACATATTCATCAAAAGTTTTGTTTCCTTTCCTCAACTTTTGAAGCCAAGCAAAAGTGTCTCACAAATAAGTACCTAATATGAATCTATTTCTAAGTGTCCTCTTCATCTTAAGGCCAAGTGTTTACTTCCCTATATCATTCATGTCTCCTCGTAATTTAGAAGTTCTTCCCACACATTGTGGTTGAACTTGAGAACTCTACAGCAGCAGTCCTCATTTTCTTATGGTCTTTATATTAGTAATAATAAAAAATATGCTCTACCTTCTCTTTCCAATCTAAATAGTCATCAGTGCTTCTAAAACTATTGAAGCTCAAAATCTAAAGCTTCACATAGTCAGCAGCTCAAGGTGCTCGAGCTTGCTTCTCTTTCTCATTATATTCTTTTTCTTCTTCATTTAAATCACCTTAGTCAATCCTTCTCCTCACATGCCTTACTACTCCTTTACCTCGATCTTGTCGAGTTGGGATATGTCCTCTTGAAAGTTAACCAACTTGTGGAGTATTCTATACAGCCTTAGCAGGTCAAAAGGCCAATATATGAGCAACTTTGGTGAAATCGGCTAAGAAGTTAGCTACCTCATCAATTCGCTCATATGTACTTTTAGGGATGTTCTAGGATTGTCATCTATGATAAATGACACCACTATTGTCATCCCTAATACCAACTTTGACACTGAGATTTGTCATTCTCTTTGATAAAACTCGATAACCAACTCAAAATCTAAGAAGCAACAGACACCATTCCTCCAAGCCAAACAATTCACACATATACATACATACTTTTCCACACATATGTTCAACTAATCTATAAACATAGCAACTACTCCGAAGAACAATAAACCCAATTGAAAGTTGCTCTATTTTCATATGTACGGAACAGAGTATAACAAAGTACACAATAGTAGTAAACTACTATGCCTTCTACTTACTCAACACTCGTAATTAATCTCTATGCAACTACAACACACTATCTCAACAAACACTACTTCACAAGAAAGCTCAAATATGAATTACCTAAGCAAATCTTTGCTTTAATACTAAGATGATACAAACTAAGCTAAGAACTGACAAGGCCGATGGTAAGGGGTGAGTCCAAGCTTATAGAAAGCTCAAAAACAAGGGTGAAAATGCACGAGAAACAAAGGAAACAATAATCAAACCTCGATCTACTCCAAGTATATTGCGTAATATTGCGTAACAAGGAACTACTAAGGACTTACGACTTAACTCGATATGACATACAAACTAGTCCGATGAGAGTACTCACTACCTAGTCTTACTTAAGGGTTAGAATAAGAGTAAAATAAATAAGCTAATAGAGAGTAATGTTCACGAAAATGAGAAGTATATTCAATATCAAATTGTATGATATATTTGCGGTTACATTTATAATGGGTACTTATACCAAAATATTAGGATAATAGCTATAAATGGAAATTACTAAAAAGGTAAAGTCTTAAATAAGTAAGGTATAAGGAATGGAAAATGGCATAAATGCGTCCATTTTGTACAAAAGATTCTGTCATATGGTTGCTTGGATATGTGGCTGTTGGTAAGTGAGTGAGTGTCTAGTTGAAATAGACAAACTGTACGATTAGACCGGTAACCACCAAGCAAAGGTGCCAAGTAGGAGTAGAGGCTCTTCTAAGGTGAGTTTAGCTTAGATACACTTAGAGTAACTCATATCCAGGTTGGTTAAGTAGATGGTCAGCAATAGGAGACAATTGATAAGCATAGAAGGGTTCAATTCAAAGAAGACTTTACTTCAGAAGATTGCAGCAGTCCAGACTCTTTAGTTGGGCATAAAGAGAGAGCCTACCTTGCCATGCTCTCTAGTCTTCAAGCTCAGGCTTGAGTTAGGGATCTGATGGCCTGATTCCTATCAAAGAGTATCCAGCACCAAATACTTATATGGCATATAATCATTATGTGATTCAAGATCATGAGTTACCCCAAGCTTTGAAATGCCAAAGTTGTAATGCTTGTTAGACTTAAACCAAAGATAATAATCAGTTATATGCTACATGATTACATTCGTATGTGAAATGGATTATGCTTACTCATGGGTGTGTAATAGCATAACTTTCGTACTAAACAATTTTGCTTACCCTTTAAAGATCTTGTTTTTAGATGCTAGTAATGCAAGAGATCAGGGCTATTATATGACCTAGGTTACGACTTGGTGTACAATGTAGAGAACAATGATTATACCTGCTATGAGTAGTAATAGGAGGGTTCGCTAGTTACGTATGTGATGCTATACTATAACCTTACTAGAGAAGTAGACTCCTTATGTTGTTATGATTCAGTTTTTGCTATATACTATAATAGGAGAAAGTGAGACTCCATTAGTGTATATTAAATAGTTTAGATCGTAGGAACATAATAGACTCCATAGTTTATGGTGTGCTTGTTAATGTTGTAAGGCAAGACTTATAACATTAGTATCGTTGTAGTTTGTTTATTAAATGTACTCGCAGATATTAGCAAGTCCTAAGCCTTTGCGTGTCAATATCTCAGTATTGATATGTAGCGAACTATACTATCTAGATTCCGAGGTATTATAATGTGGCATTATAATGTATTTATTTTTCATTCCTTTCCATCAAAAGGATTGCAACAAAATGTAAACTTTATTGGAAAAGCAACCTGACTTGCATCAAAGCCGCAACCTGACTTGCATCATAGCTTTATGAGGAATGAAAAGAAGGAAAAATATGGATTTTCAGAAAATTATCACTAGATATGAAAAGGGAAAAGAAAATTAAACAAGAGATTAGTGTATTCCACCTTCCACCGTTTCTATCTCTCAATTATAAATCTTTTACCCTTCACGATTTCAATTCAAACTCTTCACAAATCGACAAAGGTTCCGTATATTTTTACTTATTTCATTTTGTTTTAGAATAATGTGATTTGTGTATTTTTTTTCATACGATAGATATTCTATTATTTTGTGATTAGTTTTTCTAAAAAAGTAAGTTTGTCTTTTCCTTATACTCAAATTATTATATATATGTAACATGTGGTTATATTTTTCTTAAGGAAGAAAAAAATGTTTATTATGGCTTTATTTTTGCACATATTCTATTCGTTTATAATCTATAAAATATGTACAGCATTATAAAAGTTGACTATTTGAAAAAAAAAATAATTTACTATAAGAGTTGCTAAAATATTATTAATTTTTTGCTTAGTAAACAACTATTAGCTATAAAATATATATATTAGGGCATTGGAGTTGATGACATTTCCTTAAATTCACCTTCCCTTTTTTTTTTCCTACGAACCCCCACAACACGACACCCCACATATTTCTTGTGTATTGGCTATAAGATGTGCAAACATTCCATGGTTCATTTATTTCAGGCAAAAGGTTTTTCTTTTGAAGGATCAAATGTGTGTTGTTCAAAAACAAAAAAAAAAAAAAGAAAAAAAAAGAACAAAGAAAGTGAATAATACTGAACAACACTAAAATTGGAGCTCAGAAATTATCGTTATGTTTTTTTTTTATTATGTATATTTTTGGTACTTTTTGGTTAGAAAGCATCTATTGTACTTTTACTCTTTGAATATATTGATGCGTGAAAATTGAATATTGAAAGTTGAAACCATAAGTATAAAGTAGGAACTTTTCAATGTCAAGAAAACAAAATGAGACTTCTATTTTTAGGAATAAATCGATACTATGAACTTCATCTCTAATTAAACCTTCCATTTTGACCATTGTTGTTTGTGAGTTAATTTAATTATTCATATGTTATATTACGAAACTTTGTACACTTTTTTCTCATCTACTTTGTTTTATGATATATTACTTCCGCAATATTTGTTTTGGAGTGGGAATGCCTCGGATTTCACTCCGAAACCTTTGTCTCCAGCTTCTCTGCATATTGAGGTATCAAACGATCTATTTCTTTTAAGGATCTTCAAACCATTAGATGCAATATTCATGGACATAAGCATAAAAATAAATAAACATAATTCATACCAGAAAATATTAAGTCAGAAAGATATATTTTATGTGTGTCTATTTATATCTCTAATATTTAAAGTGGTTGGAGGATTTAATATCTCACATGTAAGTGACTTAAAAAATAATTATTATTGAAGATGATTATTTAAAGTGTACATGTAAAGATGAGCATTAGAAAAAAGTTAGCATACGAGATTTCCTTATTTAGGGGGAAAAAAAAGAAAGAAAAGCACATTCTTTGCAAATAATTTTGCATGGATTGATTTGAAAATAATAATAATTATCTTTTTAGCATTTGTATAACCAGTGTAACATTTGCTAGTTTGTAATAATATAACAACTATGAAATCTTGTACATAGTGCATTCTTGGCTAATATTGTTCCACTATTAAATATTTGATGGAAAAATTTTATATTTATTTTTCTTTTATAATAAAAATATGAAATTTTTTAAATTTTTACTGACCCCACTTTAACTCACCATCAAACCCATTTCAACCTTCTTAAATATAGATCCTCTTGCATGTCCTAATCAATCTCCCAGTCAGATCTAACAATGTTGATTGAAATACATTTTCTAATTATTATTTTAATATTTATTATAGTAAAAGTATTGAAGTTCTTCTAAAGTTAGATATCAAGTCATTACAAAAATTATTTTAGACAAAAAGGAATTTTTAGGAAGTTCCTAATAAAGGATATGTGATGATGGATGTAAATATGGTAGCCAAAGGTTGATGTAGCATGATTGAAATTATTATGGGAAATGAAAACATGGTTTTAACATTTGAAAAAGATGTAATCATCTTTCTCAAAAGCCTTTCTTTAGTTCCATTTTCGTAAAATTACTACAAGGAAAGATTTACAATAACAAGCCCTAGATTGTAAATCTAGAAAAATTATGAGATTGTGAAAGGTGCCTTATACCTTGCTAGATTAATAATTATAAGAATTTAGATAACAATTTAAAGGTTGTTCTAAGTATATTAGTGAAATAAGGCATTTTTACAAAAAATAAATAAATAATAAATAATATATTGCATAGAAGAATTTGATAAATAAAGAAATATTGTGATGTCATGTTTGTGTACTTTCATGTACAATGTGTAATTTTTTTGCTTTTTCATTATTTCACTTATATGTTATCATTGGATTGTTTTAGTGAAATTATTTATCTTACTTATTTATTATTAAATTATAGAAACATATAAGCACAGTTTGGCATAGCCTGTGAATCAACTCATTTAACTCACTTTTAAAAAGGGTTTAAGGTTTTTTTGGCCTTTTTAAAAGTAGGCCAAATGAGCTCGGCTTATTTAACCTACAGGCCAAAATGAGTCGATTTAGACTAACCTGTTTAACCCTGCTTTTTAAATAAATTAAGGCTACGGTTTTTTTTACCCATTTAAAAGTAGGTCAAATGAGCTTAATATGTTTAACCCATAAGCTAAAGTAAGCCAGGTTGAATTGGCTTGTTTAGCCCATTTACACACCTTTAGTGACACCACACTCATAACTATTCCTCTAGAAAGTATGCTAAAAGGGTTAGGAGTTTTCTTTAAGTGGCAGCTCAATTCACTCAGAAGTCTAATGGCTACGTTTAGTGTCCTTATCAAGATTGCTTAAATGTGGAATTGTACCTACTTTAAGTTATTGATTATCATCTGTTTCATAAGGGTATGGCTTGGGGTTATAATAATTAGGTTTATCATAGTGAAGAACCATCATTTCTATCTAAATCAGTTAGATGTGAAGTTTCATCAGTGGATGAGGATGTAAGCAATGATGATCAAGAATTCACGAATGAAACAAAGCATGAAATACTAGAAGACATGACTCGTAATGATATTGACAGTGAGGATGATCATTCTAATAGTGAAGGATTAGGTAAGAATGATTTGGATGACTAAAATAATGTATTTGAAAATGCAAAGCATAAGTTGTACCCTAGATACTCAAAGTTTTCTCTTCAACCAACATTTTTGGGCATCATGATTCATTTAATAGTTCACTTGGTAACAAAAGCACGCATATGTGGCCTAATGTAATATGGGTAGATGTACCTTATAGAGAAGGAGGAGGCATGTTAGGAATAGAGCTTAATTAAAAGGCTCAATGACAAAAGCATACGTGGTTCAAGAAAGTATTCTATTTTGCTCTATATGTATTTTGACGATATAGAGTCTACATTAAACAAGCCTGCTAGGTACTGGGACGGTGTAAATGTACCTTCAAAAACTTCAATGCGAGTATTTACATAGCAAGTACGGCCTATGGGTGCTTTTACTTACACTAATATGGACAAAGAAATGAATAAGATACATTGGGATGTACTAAACAACTACAAAGAGGTTCGACCATATATAAGGTGATTCTTCTCCAATATCCCTTCCTTTACTTCCCATTATTATTTCATAAGTCATTTATAATCAAATAGCTTAACATACAGCCAATTCGAACGATAAATACTTTTGCTTAGTGGTGGAGATGTTAGTCAAATACTCATAACACAATTTGTCAATGGTTTAGAAATAAAGTAAGCATGTCATATTTTAAAAATCTTGAATGCATTCAAGAAAATAACAAATTCAATAATCACTAGGCATCATTAAATGCAAATAATGTAACTCAAAGCTTATAGTAGGATACAAATACTAGAAGACTTAGAGACAATATCTTGGGGAATCAATGGTCCCATTTAATTTATAATGGGCATAGAGTAAATAAGGTAAGATTTATCACTATTTCTAGAGAAGCTAGCCTAAGAACACAAAATAGTGGGGTCTCAATCTTAAGGGAGCACATTGGAAGTCAAGTCTTTTTCTATGAGATATTAACTGATGTTATAGAATTGAAATATATAGGAAATCACAGAGTCTACCTCTTCAAGTGCAAGTAGTTCGACATACATCGTAACAAGAAAAAGTGCATAAATGAAGACATGATAAGTATAAGGACAAATAGAATGTGGTACAAGAATGATCTATACCTACTTCCTAACTTATGCCAATAAGTATCATGCTTGAAGGATATTAAAAAGCCTGTAGGTGATCAGAAAATTGTTCAAAAGGTTAACCATATATATTTACACCATCAAGGACTATTTCAAATAGATGAGGAAGTTGATGAAGAAATAATAGATAAACCCTAAATCAAAGAACCAACACAATAAGATATAAGCATACCTTATTCAATTCCTGTTAACTATATATTTATAGATCTTAAGAGTTTAGCTTGACTTTCCTGGATTGGATGAAAATATATGTGTAGTTAATAACAATGAGGATAGTTTAAATCGAAATGAGGAGAAATAGAAGTAATTCAATCAAAGATGGTACCATTTTTCATTTTATAATTTCAAACCAATATTATGTTATGTTTCCTTTAATCTTACCATATTGAAAATGTTGTCACAAGACAAAGAATGCAAAATGATCTACTTACAAGATTAGGGTCTCACTGATCATGAGGAGAATGATGTTGAGCATGAGCATGATCTACATGAGCATGATGAGTTGGTAATTTTTCTTATTAAGGTTAAAAATATGCTTATATTTTCTTTTTCTTTAATTTACCATGGCAAATATATCATTGAAGGATGAGCGCAATGTTATACCAAAGGTCTTGTTGAATGTCCCCCACAGCAGAAGGCGAACCTACGGTTTGTATAGAGGTGAAAGTTTAGAGGAGTTTTTCCATAGGCATAGCCAATGACCTCGACTATAGTTAGTGAGTACTGGTAGTGGCAAGATCAGAGTTGGCGAATGTGTAAATAGCCTAGCAAGTCAATTGGGATTTGATGGACTGTTGACCTCTAGACCCCTCACTCGCACTTGTCTCCGAAGCCTACAATCTCTCATGGGGAAGATACTCTTATGTCAGCCTACTAAGGATGAGTTCTTGAATATGGAAGAGTTATGGGTAAACTCCTTAAGGTCCCAACTCAAATGCACTCTACTTTACTTTAACCCTTATTGATGTACCTAGGAGCTTAGTAATCACTAGGACTTACCACAAAAAATGAAGTAACCAAGTGAGTCTTTTGTAATAACTAAGAAAAGGTTAAATGAAAAAGTTGTAACATACGATAGCTTACGTAAAGCTGCTCGGAGGATGTGACTCACCAATGAACATAATACAATTCGACACTTTGCTTGATATGACATACAAGCTAATGTTAAGGTCTTCCTACCACTAATTTCAAGCTACTCAGTAAGACTGGATAAGAGTGTAAGATGGTTGTACTCGAAAATGAATATCTCACAAGAACTAGGTATATTCAATATCTATAATGAATGTTTGATGATGCACCTATGAGATTCAACTGCCCAAAGGGTATAACATATCTAATACTTCAATGGCGCCAACCTAACACCCTATCTACCTGATAAAGAAGAAGACCAAGATTTGATAAAAAATATTCAACAACTATAGGGAGCTGATAGATTACCAACCTTTAACCTTCTTATTCGCGTACCCCTTGAAGGTCTTCAGTCTCTCATTAGGAGGATTTCCTCTCATCAACCTACTGAAGATGGGATATGGTACATAGAAGAATGGTAGGCAAACTCCTTGAGATCTTGGTTTGGGTATACCCTACTCTATTCTATGCCTTGTGACGATGTTAACCACTTACTTATCGAGGCCGATCTACTGAGTGATGAGAATGAAGCCTCTACACATCAAATCCTACTCTAATTACCCAGACCTTCAGGTGCCAAGAGTAACCTGTCAAGTGCCGAAGCCTAGGCCCCTACTTTATAAGTACTTCTCTTTCAGCCTACTACTACCACTACTTAGCGGCATTCCTTATTCGTCTAGGCAACTCCTAATGCTACCCATCTATATCAGCCACATCATGACCCAGCTCAGCTACTGTACCCCAAGGATTCCTCGTATGAACCCATTGACGAGCTGCTACCTATCCAATTTCTAACATTGTACTACTTTTCCATTTTCGTCTTTTGTCTTATTTACCCTTTCCTACATACTAGGGATCTCTTTTTCCCTTTATTCTTTTTGTAATTTCCCTTATTAGTAATGTTGCCCTAGGAACTTACCATAAATAGTCCTTTCTCCTTTGTAGCTGCATCATCAAACATTCATTACAAATATTGAATACACCTTATTCTTATGAGATATTCCTATATGAGTATAACCATTTTACACTTTTATCTAGTCTTGTTAAGTAGCTTGAGATTAGTGTTCGATATACCTTGACATTAGCTTGTGTGTCATATCAAGTAAAGTGTTGAGTCTTATTGTGTTCATTAATGAGTCACATCCTCTGAGTAGCTTCACATAAGCTATCTTGTATTATAGTTTCTTCATTTCACCTTTTCTTCGTTATTACAAAAAAACCCATTTGATTACTTCATTTCTCATGGTAAGCCTTATTGATTACCGAGCTCTTAGATACATCATATAATCCTAGTATTACAACTTGAGGTTACGACTGATAATTGTATTAGAATAGTTCCTACTAGTTTGTTATTCTGTTATACCCTATTTTCCTTTGGAAGAATAAAGCAATTTCTCAGTTTACTATCCAATTTGTATTTTCTCCATGTATATGGAAATTTCTTGTATGAAGAGTGTTTTCTAAAGCTTTATATTGAGAATGTTGAATCCTAGTGTTTAAGGAGAGATTAACGATGCTGAAAGTGATGCTCATGGTCATAGTCGTGCTACCTAACAATGCCCACGAACCACTAATGAGTAGATACAAGACATTGCTACTACTATGGCTAATCTAGCTATTTCTACAAAAAGGTTCATAGAGACTAGGCCACAAGAAAGAACTGTAGTTGAATAGGGTCGTAAAAGGAGAGAAAGGTCGAGAAGGCAGATAGATGAACAACAAGAATCCAAATTTTAGTTGACAGAGTTGCAAGAAGGAGAGTTGAATTGGATAAAGTTGAGGAATGTGAGGAGGAAGAGCAATATGATGGAGTTGACGAGCATGAGCTTAGAGCTCCTAGGGGAGCCAAGCATCTCAAAGTTTAGATCTCAAACTTTAATGGGTTTAATAGTGTTGATAATTACCTAGACTAGGAAAAGAAAATTGAAAAGATATTTGATTTTTATAACTACGTAGCATTGGAATTTTCAAGGTATGCAACAATGTATTAGATGTGGATACATGTACGGTATGGGTCATAGTGGACTTAAACTAAACTCTCAGCGTACTAGACTAGGTTCCAATGGGCTTTCTCCAAACGATTCAAAAGAGCAGATTAGCATAATGCAAGGATAACATGAAGCAATGAAAAATCAAATTAAGGAGATGCAATAGCAAGGGCGAAAGCAAAGTCGTTTAATGAGTCAACTCTTGTCTTAGTTTGGTTTTATAGGACCCATACCATTTCCATGGGATATGTCTAGTAGTTTACGTAGTAGTAACGCTTAGCCTTTACCTTACTTTCCAAGTATGTATGGAGGCTCTTCCATTAGATAAATAGCTATCCATAGATGCCAATGAGCTAGTGGCAACCATAATCATTTTCTCATATGCTTTCCCTAACCTAGATTTTCAAAGGATCACCCGATGGATCTAGTAGATAGTATTCACAAACCCAAATGAGCTTTATCGCATTTAGAGATGTTGTTGCCCCCTCTTAAGAGGAAGGAGTGTATAGACCATGCCTTAAGCATCTTGATGAGCCTTTTAGCAATATGAGAGATTAACCGTATTGTCTTACTCTTTAAAATCTTAGGACTTCAAATTAGATTTCTTGTTTGGTCTTAATTTAAAATGTTTTAATCATTTATTACTAATTGTATCATCTATTACATGTAATTTCAATATCTAAATTTTTATGTAGATTTTGATATTACTTCAATATGTAGTAACTTTAGTAAATTCTAATTTAATAATTGTCACCAATCAACACACATGGAAAACCATTATCAATTTTCATGGTGGAAAAGTTATGCGACTAACAGTTATGAGTAGCAACTTAGGAATTTTGGGCTGCATCCTATCCTTGTCTTTGGACATGAATTAATGTGGGATCTTTTGAGTTCACAATATAGATATCACCAATAATGCATGCCTATGCACACTCCCTTAGGAGAATCCTCTATATATTAACTTTTACTGAAATAGATAACTAATGACATCAAAATAGCTTGTAATGCCTTAGTCCACCAATTCTTTAATGTGAGTGAAAATGACCTCTAAACTATATCATCTATTACATGTAATTTGCAATAATTGAATATTTATGTAGATTTCGATATCTTTTTTAGTTTAGCAAAATCACATAAAAATTGTTGTTATCATTTTTTGTTTTCAATAAGGGAATTGTTGTTATCATTGCTATTAATATTATTATATAAAACATTACATTAAACATCAAATAATGCAGAAAATTAAATTTATATGGCTATACAAACAAGAAATTAAAAAATAACATTTTTTTTTTGGGAAAAAAATAGTTATCACTTATACACTTAATGTACTTGCGATTGCATGCAATCATAACATATTGTATCTTTTTTTTTTCTTTTTCTTAGGACGTGAGAATTAAAATGCACAATTCTATTTTTCCTTAAAGCTAAGGTTTTCCTCTCAATATAACATATCAATAATATGGGTAAATTACATAAACTGCCCTTGAAAATTTTTAAAATTACACCGATCCCCAACTTTTTAAAATGTTAGCACTTACCTTTTCCCCCTTCCCCCTTACCCTCCGCAACCAAAAAAAAAAAAAAGAAGAAGAAGAAAAAAAGAAAAAATATGGAAATTTTACTTGATGTAGCAATACATGAATACTAGCATTGTTTTTTTTATATATATCTTTAATTAATTAATTTTTAAAAATTAAAAAAAATATAGAAAATAAATTGAATATAAAAAAATAAAAAGGCATAGAATCCTTATAAATCTAATCTATACGTAAGTTTCCTAACCAAATGATCAGTGAATTTGATTAAATTAAATTACCTCCTCTATTCAACCAAAAAAGAAAAAAAGAAACCTCCTCTATTTTGTAAAATCCATTGTAAAACTATTATTTGTTACTGTAATATTTAGTTATTAATATAAGTGCAAATTAAATCAATATATAGATTTTTTTTTTTGGATTTTGTGAACAATAAGATAAATAAGTCTTGTTTCGTTATTTTATATATATATATATATATTATCTTGTGCTTAAGTTGTGGATATCTTTGATAAAAAAAAAAAAGTAGAGAAAAGGTACTTAGACATGCTTTATAGAGTTCCTAATATATACATGGGCAACTGTGATAAATAATATAATTAGATCACAAATTTTATAAACGAAGACTAGAAGATTAAAAGCAAAAAAAAAAGGTTGATTAACTTTTGGTAAGTGAATATACACTAATATAATGTAAGACTAATCAAATATTATCACGTTAAGTTACTTTACCCTGCCCCATAAAAAAAAAAAAGTTATTATCATGTTAAAGTAACGAAATAAAGGGCATCATGCTTAGTTATATTTGATTAATTATTTTCCTTTTATTTCCCTCACTTTTCCATCTCTCATAATTAATTATTTTTCTTTTATTTCTCTCTCCCCTTAAATCTTGATTTACTCATTATCTTATTTATTTTCCCTCCTTTCCCTACCCTCTCTACTTTCTCATTATTTATTTTTAAGAAACCCTAACCTAGACCACCCTTTTCTCTTCTTTTAATTCTCTATCTATCTTTCTATCCTATCTCTCTATCTCCATAAAAGAAATCAAAACAACAATACAACCAAAAGATTCAAACCTTAGGTCAATGTTTTTTCTCTTTCTTTGAAACTTTCTCTTCTTTCCAATCTACTTCTTCTCTAGAATGGGTTTTGAAAATCAATTAAATGATTTATTAAAAGAAAAATTTTCTCTCGTAATATGTTTTTTCATATATTAATCCATTGATTAATGTGCTAATTTATGTGTTTTTGTAGTTCTTTAAAAGATGGAAAGAAAACGGTGAAAGGGAACAATTTGGTGTCTTTTTAAGAACTGAAAAATTGGTGATTTCATTGAAATAAAGGAAGAAAGTATTCTCGGGGCTACTTAGGAGTTTTAGTGTAACAAGTTCCATAGGATTATACAATGGAGAGGAAGAGTATTGAGAGCAAGATCCATCTAATGGAGATGAAGATTATCAAAAGCCAATATATTTCTATTAGGACTTTCAGGAACAATCTGGTGTCTTTTGTTGTTTGTTTACTTTTACCATATTATTTTTTTTTTCCAAATAACTATCGTTCATTTTTTTTATTGCTGTAATATGTTGTTTTGTATCTAATAGTCAATTTGTTGTAATAGTAGGCTTACTTTCTAATTTGCTATTAATTTAATGTAGGGAAAAGTACAAAAAAATCTTTAACATTTACCTATTTTTCTATTTCAATTTTTAATATTTCAAAAAATTTATTTTAGTACTCAATGTTTACAAAAATTTCTAAATGAGTCCTTTCATTACTTTTTCTATTAGCCTTGAAACATGGTGCAATATGATTCATCCATATAATTAATTAAACAAAATAAATTAATAATATATTATATAAGTAAAATTAATGAAAAATATTTAATAAACAAAAAAAAAAATTATTGAAAAATAAATAAAAATGAAAACTAGAAATTAATAAATATTATTTAATAAGATATATATATATTTGAAAATCCAAAAAAGAAAAACTAACAAAGCTGAAATCTGATCACTCCTTAACTTTTGGTGGCGTTAGATTTAAGCCAAATAATGGATAAATATTAGGTCGTGCAACTCCGATCGGATTTTGCTCATTTTTCTTTCTTTCTTTTTTCCTATCAACCTAAAGTAGTTGCACATCACTTAGGAGGTTTGTGCAGACACCCACCCCTACCCCAACCCCCCACCCCCACCCCTTGCAACCTTTCCTTGGTGGTTCACAACTACTCTAAGCTACCAATGAGTCGTGATCTACTTCATTATTTGGATAAAATTCGACTAACCAAAGATAGGGAGGTGACCAAATTTCAGCTTTTTTAGATTTTTTCCTTTTTTTGGTGAATTTTCAATTTTTTTTATATAAACTTCTAATATATAAATATGTAATATATATATATATATATTGATATTATACATTTTATTTCTAAATTTTATATTTGTTACATTTTTCTAATTTTTATGTATTTTTATATATTTTTTATGTATTCTTTTATTTAAAAAATTTCACATGTACAAATGAAATGCTGCCATGTGTCCTTGGGAATGAAAAATCTAACGGAATCTAATTGAATGACTTATTTGACAAAAGTCTAAAACGTTGAGGATTGAAATGAAAATTTTAAAACTTTAAAGACTAAAGTTGAAAAATAGATAAAGGTTAAGGACTTTTTTGTACTTTTCCCTTTAATGTTATATTTATTTTTTATGAAGTGTATACATACCATCCATTTATGAATATTTGTCCTAATTTTTTTTAATAAAATTATAATATATTTTATCTATAGCATTTTCTATATTTTCATTTTTCAAATTTTTTATTCATAAGAATAATTTCTTTTCCCCATAATTTCAAATATTTTTTTTATTGGAAATGAATTTCACATTCTGTCACAACTTGAAGGGGGGTCAAATTGTATGGAAAGATCCAAGATGAAGCATCATCCTTGATCAAGGGCCTCTGGCATACTACATGAGACATTTCATAACTACGTCTTCCTCTTAATAACTAGCATTAAGTAATACCTAAGCACATCATATAAAAATATATCATTCAATTAAAACTAACATAAACATACATAAGAGGGGATATAAGGCTTTTCCCTAATTAAAGTCATAAAGTACCAAGATAAGTCATCATTAGTAGTCTAAGCTACTTAATAAACTAAGGATACTTAATGAATAAAAATAAAGAGTTTAAATATAAGTAAAATGTTCACTCGAGCTCTCATCTCCTTCATACTAATCAACCCTATGCTAATGCAACTAACCTCGACCATCCTGCAGCCTGGTTCTAGCTAAAAATCCTATTGCAATGACAAATCATATGGGGGTAAACTCAACTACTTAGTGAGTAACCTTCCTACATTACTAGCAAACAATATCAAACAAGTTATTAATCAAGCTTATAAATGCATGAACAAGCATATGTAATGCAACAATATATACAGTCGACTAGTAACTGTATACAACACAGTTTTCATGCCTACTGTTGCTTAGCTTGGGAAGTATTTTGTCATGTTAGGACCCAAGTATCCATATCCAATACAAAGTCTCTTTAACAATATCATCACTCTCAACAGTAAACACAAAATGGCTTCAAGCAAAAGGTGGCACTCCTAGGAGCCGAGTACTTCCCAAAGGTCAAGGCAAGAATATGTTATACGAAATACATCATATGATAACAATCTCAATATACAATATTAAATACGAATCCAACCAAACATGATCTCCTATTCTATTGCTTGGTGCTAACGCTCTTAGATTCATGTTATAAGATGTAATGCATGTTTAGTTTAATTAAAGGTTGAGTATTTATCAGCTTAGATTCATGCGTAGCTAAACAATTATATTTAGACACTCTAATATCATGAATTCTAAGGTAACAAGCATAGATATTCAAAATATCTTAAGATGTTTTGCAAGCAAAATCAATCATAGCAAACACATACAATATCCCATATACCCCAACATGCAATAAGTTCAATTATAAAATACAATTAGGTAATTCATTAACTATAGGCACAAAGCAAAGTAAAGCAAAAGGCGGTATACTCACTCAACCATGACACCTAGCAATCCTAGTAGTCCTCGACTATGCCTAACTCAGTATCTTCATCACCTAAAGAATACATTTAAAGTCTATGATTATTTTATTTGCATTAGTAATCTAGGCATATTGCTCACTAACCCGATTTTAGTTGTTTTTGTAATTCAAATGTAGTTTTTTCGTTTTAACTCCGTTTTTTGTGATCTTATAGTCGTCTCCTTAGTTTCCATTATTTTCAAATGTTCTTTCATTTGGTGAGGTTATTTTTAGGTACTTTGGTCAGCAAGTTCTCAATTTGGTCATTGTAATGTTGTGGGACCAAATAGTGAGTTAGGTCACTTTAAGGTTTGAGCCTAGTTTTGGGCCATAGTCTTCATTTTTTATCTAAGCTTTATACTTAATAATTTAGGCTTCCTCTAGGTATTTTAATTAGGCTTTTGCTACCCAATACTTTAAATTTTTAATATAGGCATTAGTGAGACTCTTATGGGCCTAAATGGGCCCTTTTTTATGTTTAAGGCTCTAAATCACCAAGGGGCCTATGGTGGGTGTCTTAGATGGGCCTTTAAGCTTAGTAGGCCTCTTAATTAACTTATTCTAAGCCTTTCAACCTAAGCTTCAAATCTAATTACTTATCCATATGGGCTTTAAAGTTAGTTCTTTTGAGCTTTTTTAACCTATATTGCATTTTAGGGCTTTGGGCCTAAACTTACTTGTCTTTTTGGGCTTAAGTATAATATTAGCCTTAAGTTTAGACCATTTTTATTAAGTTTATAAATCTGGTCATTAAAGTTAAAGTGGTTATTAACACCATTTTTAAGCCTTTAATCACTAAGCTAGTTAAGAGCCTTAGGTATACATTAGCCTACTTAACTTAGTTAATTAAGTCCTAAATCAAGCTTAACACTAAATAAATATGTCATTAAGCTAATAAAAAATGACTTATAGATTTAGTGTCTTCATGAAAGTGGTAGCCAATAAGGGATACTAAGGCTCCTTCTTCCATTGTCATGTAACACTTGTTTTTATGATAATTTTACTTAAGTAACCTATGTTTTTACTTGTCCATGACTACAACTATAACATAATAATGTGTAGACCAGTGGTATAAGACTAAGGAAGTGGCAACATGCAAAAGTAATGGGGTGTTTATCACATTACTCATTGATTTAGTCCTAAAACCAACATTCTACTTGGTGTACCTAAGAGCTTAATTATCATTAGGACTTACCATAGCAAATCTAAACTAAAATAGGTCCTCCGAGATATAAAAAAAAGTTAGAGGGAAATGGTCCATATACGAATAAGAGTAGCTAACATGAAGCTACTCGGTAGATATGACACACTAACAAATACAACATGGCTTGATGCTTCACTTAATATAACGTACAAGTTGATGTCAAGGTCTACCCACCACTAATCCTGAGCTACTCGATAAGATCAGATAAGAGTGTATGTAAAATGGACTTAGAGAGGGTTATCTCACAAGAACAGGATATTCAATGTCTGGGTGTAAAGTTTGATGATTTCCGCTTACAAGGAAAATGAACTATTTATAGTAAGTCCATAGGGCAACATTACAATTAAAGAAATTATAAGAAAGTATATACAAAAAGGAAATTCTTAGTATATGTGAAAAAGGGTAAAAAGGACAAAAGACAAAAATGGAAAAAGTAGTACAATGTCAAACGAGGTAAATGGGTAGCAGTGTAACATTGGTCTTGTCCGAATATTCTCTAAGTACAACAAGTGAGAAGGATTAAGATGTTTCGGCAATAAAAGGGCCTTGATAAGAGAAATGGTAGGATACCAAGAGAAAACTACTTAACCATTAAGTGAGTCTCTAGTCACTTGGAAAGAACCTCTCTAGTTGGTCGGATTATTCGGTATAGGGTCCTTGATAAGGGAATGGCCAGCATCATCACTATTAAGTGTATAGAGCAACGTATGACAATATGGAGAGCTCAAGGAGTTCAACCATCCGTCTTTGGTGTAAAGTTTCTCATCATTAGCAGGTTGCCGAGAAAGAATTCTTCGAGTGAGGGATTAGAGGCCTCAAAGCCGTGCATAAGTAATGAGACCAATGGTTGGCAGCTCATCAATACTACACTTTCCTCCTCTTTAGTGTTGTAACTCTAATTGAAGTGTGTTTTTCTTCTAGTAACTGAGTTTGTTCTTCATAAAACACCCTAAAACATCTAAGACATGGTTATAAGGTGAATATTAATCATCAAAATATAACTTCCTAGCATCATCCTACAAGAAAACAAAAGAAAAACTAACGTAGTCAGTTATCGGAGCAAGGGTATGAATGTCCTCATTATAGGTGTTATGCCGTAAGCTTGTGTATGTATGAGGTTATATGTGTGTGTTAAACAACAAGAGGGATGTGTGTGTATGGTGTGAGGCATGGTGGTGGGTGGTTTGGTATAATGGTAGTAGTGGTGGAGTGGGCGGGGGTACAGTATGCAAGGGTGGCCAATTGAGATAAGGTGGGAGTGTTTTAAGGTTTTGTTATTTTAAAGAGTGTTTGATGGTGTTTTAAGGCTTAGAAAATGAAGAAGAATGAAGGAATGAGGGAGTGAGGGAGTAGCTAGCCGGTGATGTAGAGGAGAGAGAAAGGGGACCAAGTGTGTGTTTTATGAAAAGGACTTAGCATAAGTGAGGACCATGTACCCTCTTACTTTATTGCTATTTTAGGAAAGATCTCGTCCTCTTAAGATACAAGATATTTTGAGGCCATTAATATTTTGTCTCTTGGTCCTTAATTATGTTTAACTTATAGTTAATTAAGATGTAATGATAGTTGGTTATGGATTAGGGTTTGATTAGGGTAATTGATAGTAGTTAAGCATAATTAAGCTAGTTAAGTGTAATTAGGATACGTTTAGGGTTTTGTTGAATCTTAATATTAAACCTTAGTTAATCTAAGTACATACACATATGCCTAAGGTTTACTTAGGGTTTGATATCCGTTTATAGTAATTTAATTTGCATACGAGCTCAAAAATTAGGGTTTTAGTTATTTGGTGATATTGATTATTTTTATTGTTGGATTTAAACTTACTATTAGTGTTGATTTGTCATGTTAAGATATTTCATCACTCAATTAGGACTTAACGATCTTTTTAGGATTTTGTTATCATTCTAGGGTTTTTCAAGTATTAAGATTCATAGGATTTTTGCTCATTTAGTTAGGGTTTTAGGGCTTTACTCCTTTTAGGGTTTTGGCCTAATGTTTAGGGTTCGCTTCTTTCAATTAAGGTTTTATTTTTAAGTTTGGGTGATTTTAGATACTATCCGAAGACTTTTCCATCTGAATTAGCTTTTGGGTTATTGAAATATCGTAAGGTTTACACATTCAATTTTGAATAAATGGAAATGAATTTGTAATTATTTTATGACACTACTAATAACAATAAATTCATTTTATTTTTTAACTATTGTTTTTCATAAGGATCATGCCCTTACAAAACTATCACTTTTTGTGGGGACCATCTTCTTACCTAAGGTCACTAACATATATATCAGTAGTTTATTATAGCAAACCTTTTATAGCAACTTGGTCCATTTAGACTATTTATTGCAAGCACGCAAACTGTCTCTTTCTTGTCTTTCATTTCTCCATCTCTCTTATAATCTTATATCTCTATCTCCATAAAAGAAATCCCAAAAACAATATAGCCAAACGATTCAAACCTCAAGTCAATGTCTTTTCTCTCTTTCTCTAAAAATTTCTCTTCTTTCCAATCTATTTCTTCTGCAGAATAAGGTTTTCAAAATCAATTAAATAATTGATCAAAATAAAAACTTTCTTTCATAGTGTGCTTTTTGGCATATTGATCTATTGATTAGTGTGCTAATTTATGTATTTTTGTATTTCTTTGTGAGATGGAAAGAGAACGAGGAAACGAAACAATCTATTGCCTTTTTAATGAAAGAAAATTTGGTGATTTAACTGAAATAATGGACAAATGTATTATTGGGACTACCTAGGAGAGGAAGAGTATTGAGAGCAAGATTTGTCTATCGGAGATGAAGATTATCAAGAGTAGATCTACTTCTACTAGGACTTTCAAGAACAAACTAGTGTCTTTTATTGTTTGTCTGCTATTACTATGTTTTTTGCTGCAATATGTTGCTTTGTATCTAATAATCAATGTTATTAAACATAAATGGATTAAGTTGATGTTTGTAAGCTTAATTTCTAATTTGTTATTAATTTAATACAACATCTTTTTTTTTATGAATTGTATAGATATCATCCATTTAATGAATGCTTGTTTTGATTTTTTTTTAATGAAATTATAATATTTTTTATCTATAGAATTTTCTGGATTTTCATTTTTCAAATTTTTTAATTTCAATTGGAAATGAATTCCATGTTCAATTTTGAATAAATGGAAATCAATTTGCAATATTTTTAAGATATTAATAGTGATAAATGAATTCCTTTTTTTTTCTTTTTCTTTTTTACTATCAGTTCTCATAAGGACCACGTCCCTTCAAAAGTGTCACTTTTTGTAAGGACCATGTTCCTACAAAAAGTTATTGACATATATGTCAATAGTTTATTGTAGTAGACTTTTTGTTGTAGGTTAGTCCCTGTAGACTATTTTTCATAAGGATTAGATCCCTAAAATGACTTTACAGTACGACCTTTTAATAGCAATTCCTTGTAGGGCACTTGCTCCTTACAAAAAGTTACGATAGGGAACATTTAGCTTTTTGCAAAGACTTTTAGTCCCTAATATAAGTTCAATTTTTTTATAGTATATTGATTGGCAATTTTTGGTTTAGACCTCTAGGCCCAATTCGAACCTTAAAACTTTCTAGAAACTACATAAGCAATTCTAATTATTTAACGATTAGCTAGTTGGGTTGCCTTAGCTTGAGATCAGCCTATAATCAATACTTGTCAGCATCACCTCCTTCAAATAAGTCTTACTACCTAGGCCAACCTAACCTAAGTTTGCCTCTAAGCAAATAAATCTGATATTTGCAAATTTGCATGATAAAGGCCCCTCATATCTTGTCAAAGGCCACTTGCCTAATTAATCTACACATCCTAAAGGTGTACATACCCAAATCAATTAAGGCATCCAAGTTAGTTACCCAAGTAATCTAGTTGAATTGGAAGTTGTCAAATCTCTCATGGCATACTTTCCTAATCAGAAAGCCCAGTTTCAAATATGCTTTATTAGAACTTTCTTAAACAATAACCATTTCATTATCTATAAATAAGAGTAAGGCCCCCATGTATGAACTAATCTAATATTAATTATTTCTGTCACATCTCGATCATTTTTCTAACTTAGGCATCAAAGTATCTATGCCAAAGTCACCTCTAGCATATTTTTGTTGGTTGCATCCACTAACGCTAAAGATTAAAGGTCTAATGCCTGAGCATTGAAGCTATAAGCCTAATCCTAAACTTCAATAGAAGCTATGGTCAATAATTGCATTTCATATCTAACTTATTTCAAATAGCCATCCAATTAGCTCATGGATTTGTGCACTTCTAATTCTACAAAAAGGAAGAGGAAAAAGAGTTCTTCAAACAACAAATATCATAAATAATCCCTTGGTTGTAAACCTTATAAATTTTTAGTTTGAACCTTAAATTGGAATTTAGGTGCCGTAGATAATTTCATAAGTCAGTAAAGCCAAACAAGTTAAAAGTTTAACTAAATTACAAACCTAAATTTAAGTTAAACAAGAAAAACCTTAATATATTAATCGAAATCTTAATTGTGTATAAAAATCCTAAACCCTATGTACGTGTACATACAAGAAATTAAATAGAATCTAATAAAAACCCTAAAACAAAACTCTAAGCTTATTAAACATATAAATTTACACTAATAATAATAAAGCCCTAATTAAGTAAAATTATCTATAGATGCTCTTGATCACATAAAATTGCTAACGAATGAATAGAGAGAACTCATAAATATAGATAACTCATAAATATTTACAAACATGAAGAGTGACAAATGAATTAAATAAATTAACAAGATTACAAATATTATTTTATGATTTCTTGTGACTTCATGTGTATGTATGTGTGTGTGTTAGTTGTATATCGATTCAATTGTTTTTATTTAACTTTACTACATATTCCATGTTTATGTATTATATAATATATGTTAATTTTATATCATATATTTTCTTCTGTAATGACAACTTATTTCATTCTAAACATTGTCCAAAAGTTGGAAAAACACTTAAAGAAAAGTGAAAAAGTACTTTTTTTCTTTCTTTCTTTCTTTTTCTTTTCCTTTTCCCTTTTTCTTCTCTTTTCTTGTTTTCCCTTCTCTAATTACGATTGCCAAGTATTCCCCATTTTATCTCATGTGATTAAAATTTGAATAGGATAAAGATAAGTTAACTTACTTTTTCTTCTTTTTCTTACCATGAGGCACATGCCCCCTCTAGAAACCACTTCCATTTTCCTTTTCTTTTAGAAATTCAAAGTCAAAGCTCAAGCTTTTCCATTCCCCATTTAGATCGACACATTGCCCCATCCTTTTTGAGCCATCATCTATCATTTCTATTTTACAATATAACATATTTTTCCATCAATTTCATGAAGGTATAAGGAGGATTTCTTCCCAAAATTCTCAAGATCAAAAGTAACAAAACAACACCTTATGTTATATTAGTTTGTTTTTATTATGTAATATAAGTTTTTGTGTATTTGTTCTATGTTAATATGTACTTGTTGGTATTGTTGTGTTATCAATATGTAGTAAGAGCTATATGTATTTCTACCATCATTTGTAATAAAAATTATAAATACATGTATTTGAATATGTGTGTAAATTTTTCTCTTCTTAAATATTTATGTATGTATATACTTAAACATATCTATCTATATGTATATATATATCTTATACATATTTAATATATATATATATATATATACGATTCATTTATGTATACATATATTATATGTAAATATAATCAATATTAAGTATACTTCAATATACATATATATGAGAAATATTATGGAAGAGTGTAAATATATCTTATGGAAGAGTGTAAATTATGGGAATAGACTTATGCACCTATATGTATATATATATATCTTATTCTATTTTTCTAAGGTTTAAATAAATATAAATATAGTATAGTATAAGTATTTACATATGTATATGTATCGAAAATATATGTATAAGTGCATCAGTACTTAATTTTCTTAAAATAGATTAATAAGTGTAAATATATACATATATGTGCATAAGCTAGATATGTCCTTCTAAATGATGAATATGAGCTATTTTCAAATATTTAATTATTTATGGTATTATATATATTAATATTATAAATAGGTAAAATACAAAAAAAAAGATAAATTAAGAAAAATTACATTTTGAACCAATAAAATGCTATCACGTCAACTTTCCAAATTTTTTTTATTTAAATCACAAATTATAAAAATATAAGATAATAGTAATAATAAATAAATTAGAAAATTAAAAATATAACAAAAAGTAATAAAGTTAATGATTTAAGCTTAAAATGGTAAAATGAAGAAATTATGACAAAATGAACACAAAAATATAAATATTTAGAAAATATAAAAATTTAGAAATTATATAAGTCGTTATTAGAAATAAAGAAAAATCCAATCAATAAAATCATTAAAAAAAAGCTCAAATGATAAATAAAAACATTTGGGCCAAAAATAAATAAAATTGTAACATTTCGAGCCCATAATAGAAAATGCAAGTTTCAAAGTCCAAAACAAACCTTGCTATGTGAAAGCATATAAAAAATAAAAATAAAAATCGATTATAAGATCGTAAAAATCGAAGTTAAGACAAAAAAATTACACGCAATTGAAGAAAAGGCTCAAGTTGGGAAATTATATAAGATAAATAGAAAACTTAGGTAGATTTTTAGATAAATAATTATATAGAACAATTATCTCACTTAGATACATATTATCTTTCATATTTCCTAACTATCATGTGACCTCAATGAGGATACCAATCTCCATACTAACTACTATAATCCTTGAGCATTATTATGGTTGAGTGAGTACCCTTGATGATTCCATACTTGTTTATACTTGTAGGTAGTGACATTTAAATATTTTTGATAAATTGGCTGATGCATGGGGTTTGGGATTTACATGTGATTGATATTAACTGGTTGATGTGTGAAAATATTTTAAATTGTTATAACAAACTATTTGTTGCATTTTAGATAACTATAGAGAATTTAGTTTTTTTGTGATATTGGTCGGTTGCTTAATAATCAAACTTAAGTATATTTGACTTTATTAAATTAAACTTAATCATGCATAGACATGTATTGTATTGTAATTATTTTGGCCATCACATCACACATAAGTAATGAGAGACCATGTGAAGGTTGTTTTACACATATTTATAAATATGATTAAAATGTTTTAATATGGTACATTCATATAACATGAGCTTACCTTGGCTTGTGGGATTATTAGACATTGAAAGCGCTAACTGTCTAACTAGAGGTCAAGTCTAGAAATCTCTATTTAGGAGTAAGTATAGATTGCGAAGGCTCACTCACAATCATACCTAAAACTTATTTTTTAAAACTAAAATTTAATAAATTGTTTTATCTTGAATATGAAACCTGGAGTGTTGCAGTTATAAGAGTTCAGGTATGAAATTCGAATTTGATTAGTGTCGTGTATTTTTCAACCCTAACTTCAAAAGGCATTAACTCTGAGTTGCATACAGTACCTGATCAATTGTATGTATTTGTATGGCATTATGCTTGATCATGTATTCATATGTTTGAAATTAATTACCAAATAACTTGCTTGTCTATATGATTAAGGGATAACTCAATAAGCTTTATAACTTACATCTTTATATGCTTTTGATATAGGAGGACCTATTTACTGCTCCAAACCAAGGCATGCTTGAGGCTATTTTAGTACTTTTGGGAATTGTGTAGAAGCAGAAAACCTAAGTGAATATAGATGTATAGAAATATTTTCAGCTAATATTTGAATAATATTTTATGTTACGATATCTAGTAGCTATGTAGGACTACTCTTTTTAGCACTATAACTTGATTACTAGTATTTTGGGACTTAAGGTCCTATATTACTTACATAGTCATGTTACTGTATGAAATATTATATTATTATATATGTTGTTGCAAAGACCCCATTTTTTCTTACCTTTACTTTTAAAACTTTTAAAATAGGATAAGAGGTCTTAATTTAGAAAAAGCATAAAAAATAGAAAATTTAAAAGATTGCAAAAAATAAAATATTTAGAAAGAATAATGAAATATAGAAAAAGTAAAAGAAAAAAGAAAAGAAGATAAAATAAAACAAAGAAAAACAAGGAAACATTTTTATGACTTAGAAAATTTCTTTTCCAAAAAAATAAATAAATAAATCAATTCTTTTTTAAAATTAAGACTATTTTAAAATTTTCCCAAGCAAAAAAGAAAAAGAAAAACTGAACTTTAGGACCCCTTTATAAAATTTTCAAAATAAATTAAAAGTTAAAGAAATTTAAATCCAACTCCTTTTCAAAATAAAAAAAGATCAACCTGCGAATATTTTCAAAAAAGCACTACATACACTTAATCCCGAATAGCAGGTATATAAGAACTTCTAAAGTGACTTAAAAAATAAAAAATATATTTTTTTCCACTTTTAATTCAAATTACTTAGTTTAGTAAAAATAAAAATAATCTAGTTCATTTAGCGTCAATTTTTTTTTTTAAAAAAAGGTGATTTCAAAGATGTTAAATCTCAATTTGAAAAGTTAATGTTACCCATAAGCGTTTAAAAAACCTAACCCCTAAACTCGATCTTTTGGTTTTCAAAACCATTTAATAAATTTGGTTTTATCAAAAGTTCAATAACTAAGTTATAACTAATCCACCTAATTGGTTATAATTTAACTCTTTTTCCCGATTTCAATCAGGTAACGACTCTAAAACATTTCAAAAATAAAAGAATCGGTTTTCTTCAAACCTTAGTCAAGGATTAATATTAAATGGGAAGAGTTTAATATTGATTGGTTTAAAGCAGACTATTTTACAAAATCGGGAAAATATCAAGCTCAACGGCTTAGCAACTCCATTAGAGACGGCAAAAGGGTTAGTCATTCAACTTTCCAAATTTAGAATTAATCTCTAAAAAATCACCTTACTAAGTGTAATTTTATTTAGTTATTCATTCATTATTACTATTTTTTTTTTGGTTCATAGTTGTAGTAACATTTCTACAAGGTTAACTTTAATTATTTAAATTGTAGGGGGAGAGAAATTTACTTTCTATACCATAAATGTGTGATAAAAATAGTCAAACCTAAATTATATTAGGACCTTCTATTAATATGTTTACTTCCATTATGGGTAATGTATTTAGGTTCAAAGCCCTGTGTGCTCTATGTTTAGAGGCTCTAGAATTCCTATTGCCCATATTAAAACCTTCCAAGGCCCTCCTCATAGGATCCAAGTTGAGAGAGATAAATTAAACAAGTATAGCCACGTACTCTAATCCTCTTAGCTATAAGCCCTAGGAGCTTGATTGCAACACCTACCTATTGAGCAAGGATGAAAGTCAGCCTTAGTATTGTGTAGGCTTTATGTGTAGTAGTGTAACCACCGCTCAAGGTTGATTAAGCTACCCCTACTTAAGCTTAATGTGATCAATGAAAGTGTTTTTTAAAAATAAGTGAGTTCACAAGGCTTAAGAACCTTTAAAACCTACTCTAATTGAGTTTACAAACCCTTTTTCTCAAAATTGGCAAATTAACACGATGTGGCAAGACTAAAAAAAAAAAAAATAACTATGAATTTTCCTAATCTTTTCTCAACAAATGTTTTCTTTTCTTTAGAACATCAATGTAATTCCTATACAACTAGGATGGTTCTAATGTCATTTTTTTTTCATCCTCTTTGTAGAAAATTGTTAAGTCTTCTCTTACATCAACCCTTTTCAAAGAAGTCCATATTCACGAGCCTCTAAAGTGCAAGGGACTACTTGAAAGATGGTTTCAATTTTTTAATTTAGACCAACAAAAATTCATTGAAGAAAAGATTAAGCCCGTCCTCTCACTATTCAAAATCCAAACTAATATCACCATGGTATGAGCTTTGGTCCACTTCTAGGACCCTTAGAGTCAATCTTTCTACTTTGGCCTATGTCAATTAAGCCCAATTGTTGACGAATGCTCCTATTTGTTAGGAGTACCCTTCGTCAAAAATGGAAAATATGTCCCAAATATCATAGCTAGCCCTTAAAGATTTTCAATAAACTCTTGGACCTCTGTGAATCTAAAATATGTAAAATATAGGAAGATACCTACAGGAGAATCATTAGGGTAGACAATCTTTTTACTTGGTTCACAAACCAGTCTAACTACAACTAGAAACTCTTTTTATAAGAGCTATGAAGATTGGAAGCAACATAGAATTAATGCCTACATCTTGGCAGCATTTGGGATCATTTTATTTCCTAATAGGATATTTCTCATACATCATAAGATTGCAAAGCTAATGACCCAATTTTTAGAAGAGAAATCTTATATCCTAACACTTCTAGTAGCATAAGCCAGATCACTCAGTTTTTTTTAAGAAGAGAAGGATGAAGAATTAAAGATGAATATGGCCTTACTCATATTTTGGTTTATTAGTCACACTTAGAGCCACAAACTTGACTTCCTTCATAGGAAAGACACTTAGAAGATGAATCCTATTGATGTGTTTGCTGCTATCATTAAACTCCCCAAAGATATTGCTACCTATTATTGGGTCAAATCTTTCCAAAAATTCCACACTAAAGATATCTCCTAGGTTGCTAGACAAATTGAGGCAGCTAAGCTGAAGAAGAGGAAGAAGATTGAAGAGGAGCTAAGACACTACAAGAAAAAGAAGACCTATACTTTAGAGTATTTGTAATAAATTTTTGAATAATGTAATGGAAACTTCAAAGATATAATAAAAATCTTTTTCTTGCCACATCATAGTCGGTTTGCTAGCTCCCTTCTTTGCATTTGCATGCCTTCCTATTAAATTTTTTATTAGTATCTGTTTGAATAACATCATGAGAGTCGTATCCTTAAACTTATAAATATTTGATTTCTTTGCAAGTCCTTTTCTCTATACCTTCTACTTTAACTCTTTCCAATCTTTTCTCTCATACATCCTTAGGATTATTTTTCTTGTAGGTTACCTTTTAAATACCTACAAATTATCAATAATTAATTGTAAATATTTAGGCTCGTGATCCCTTAGAAATGTTTTTCTACTCCTTCCTCATAACTTGTAAATATGTCTTATCCTTATATTCCACTTTTTTAATAAGTCCTTTTTTCTCTCTTAAAAAGAAGAATGTTGTTTCAAAGAAGAAAATAAAATCTGGAAATTGCTAACAGGTAAGAATTCTTATTAGGAGTAATGGCCAATGGTAGAAATAATGACAAACTTGATGGCACCCACCTTGTAGAAGTAAGGTTTCTTTCATTAGAGCAAACAATAGGGAAAATAACTGAATACATGAATTTTCTAGTTAACAACATCATCCTAGTTAAAGCCATTATGTCATCAAATGAAGAACACTTGGAAGCCCGATAGCAGAAATTTGTTAAAGCACCCCATCCTAAAGAGAAGATCAATCCAGCTTTTTAGCATAAGGCTTATTCTTTCTCAGTTGACCTAAGCCAAGTCAAGAAAGGATCAAGGAGTTAGAAAGGAAGCCAACTCAACAGATAGCTGAAAAGATGAGAGCACTAGGGAATGATGATGGATTCGAGTAGGCTAGGATCACTAACTTTTCTACTTATGATGTCAAAGCCTACCTAAAAAATTCAAAATATCAAAGCTTGATAAGTACGATGGGATTAGATGCCCAAAGCTATATACTAGATTATACGTTTGCAAAATGGGTAAATATGTTCAAAATAATCAAATCATGGTATAAACTTTTCAAGATAAGCTAACAGGGCCTACATCAACTTGGTACACCCAGCTCAATCTCAGTTAGATCAATTCTTGGGAGAAATTATCTCGGACATTCTATGAGTAGTACAAGTTCAGCATTGAGACAACTTCTTCAATTTGGGACTTACGTGCAATAAGAAAGAAGAAAAACAAGACATTTATGAAATATACCGAAAGATGGAGGGGCATGGTAGCTAAAATCATTCCTCCTCTCCCTGAAAAAGAATTAATAGCTATCTTTATTAACTCATTAAAGGAACCGTATTACGGGCACTTGTTAGGTAATACAATGGCCAGTTTTACCGACACTGTACTTATTAGGAGCTGAATTGAAGAAGCCATAAGGATAGGGAGACAGATGGGAAAAAGACTTGCCTGACCAGATTCAGGGGCATATATAAACACTACAATGTCAGAACCTACTCTAAGCAAAAAAGGCCCAAAAATACCTAAAAGAAAGTTCACCCAAATCCTTGCCTCATTATCACAAGTCTATGACCAACTAAAAAAAGAAGGCTTATTGCAGAAAAAAGCCTCAATACTAGGATATAAGCTAAGGAAATACGATTCAAATCCACAATATGAATATCATATGGGTTAATAGGGGTATTCTACTAATAATTGCTGGGAATTAAAAAACAGAGTTCAGGACCTAATAGATGTAGGGACAATCTAATTAGACTGAATTCAAGGATAAGGATAATTTCGTAATGACCTTTACAATGTTTGTAAAAGACAAGTGATTCAAATAAAGTGTTTTGTTTGCATTTCTCCTATTTTAAGATATCCCATTAGTTAAAAGGTTTAAAATGAACAAAGGTAAGATGACTCCTAAACACTAACCCTAAGACACTTTGAGAGTTGAGTGACATCATTATGAGACTATTAGACTCATTCTTTAAAGGAAGTCAATCTTACATTTAATACATGAATCAAAATAAAGAGAGACATTCATTTTTCAATATCTTAAACACAAAATCCCTCGCTAACCCCTTTGATTCTTTAAATAGATTATTTTAAAATTTAAACCCTATTGAGAACCACACCATAATGAGGCAAATAGGAGGTTAGGAGCATCTATAAGAGGAAAATGTTAAAACTAATTTGTACTTACTTTAGTTGCATCAATTCAAGAGTAATTATTACCATCAATAACTAATTTCCTCAAAAATGAAGAAAGGCATTCATTCCACACACTAAACACAAACTATATATACTTTGAAGCCATAAGCCAAAAATAATATAAAAAAAGGGAGGAAAAAAAAAGAGAGAGAAAAGAAGGAAAAATAAGGAAAAGGAAAAGGAAAAGGGGCAAGAAAAAATGTAAGGAAATGAAAAGATAAGGTGATCAAGTCTAAAACACAAAAGACCTAAGAGGATTAAGGACGAGTAACTCAAAAACTCTATTCCTCAAGCAAGGAATCCAAAACACGATCGAGATGATTAAAACTGAAAAGGTAGGATAAATGCCAAAGTTTCCCCTAAAATTTATGATCCCTAATTAAAATTGCAGCCGACACATGGCATATAGCCCACCCACAACTCCACCCATTCTAAAAGCTTTTTTTTTATTATTATTAAAGGAAATAACTTATCTTTAGTAAAAGTTACATTTGAAACTAGGGCAAGCACAATTTTAGTTTTACCTATAAGGTTCTTAACTTATAAACCCAAGTTAAAGAGTGATTCTTTCATAAAAAGTCATTTCAATGATGTCCATTTTGAATTCGAGGAACAAACACCTTTATTACATTACAGACTAAAAAAGCCTTAATAGATTGATTAAAATGGTATTGCTTATAAGATGGACCATAATTTTTGGAATCAAAGTTAAGAGAAAGGAATTTAAGTCAATAGTGCAAGAAAGTCCTTTCAGACTAAACCTATCTTTAATAAGATATCTTCTAATTAAGAAGAAATTTGAAAAAAGTCATGAAAAATTATTTGGCCCTAAAGGAAAGAAGGGTTTTTCTTAGATAAAGGCGGCCTAAGGGATCAAGTTGTTATGTTGCTAAAAAACCTACACATTACTGTGAGAATCCAAACCAATTAGTAAGGCAAAAAATTTAAAGAAATTCCATCTCTCTTACTTTAGTCCTTTCTTTTCTTTTCTTTTCTTTTTTTTTTTTCATGTCATCTTAGTGGTTAAGATTTTCAACAATTCAAAAGTTATCTTCTCCAAAGTCAACCTTAGCAATGAGCTTTTATCATTCAAATGTGATTAACTTAGCAACTATTCTTTTTAAAAGAGTTCACTTCCTTTTATCTAAAGTTCAAGGATCTGCTCCCGCATAAAAATTCCTCCCAAGTTAGCCTTAGAGGCCAAAATCTTCCCTTTTAACATTGTTAGATATCTCTCATAGATTTTGAGAATAACAAAAAGATAAGAACATTAATGAATTAACAAGTGTGCTAATATTTAGAAAGTTCTTCAAAAAGTTTAAAATTGCAAATTAAGGTACATTCAGAAACTTATTTAGAAGGTCTAAATTAATTAAACAAGAAAACTGATACTCTTCAAAAGGTTATTCAGAAAGTTGGTCTAGAAAAGTAATGTGGAAAATTAATTTATATTAGATTTGAAGAAATGGAGGCTTAGCTCCACTAGATTAGATTTATTAGGAAAATAGACTTAATCCCATTTCACTTAAGATGAAATCAAGATCCATGGGGATTATTTTTAAGAGAAAATATATTTAGATAAATCAAGATATACACGAGTATTAATATGAGGTTTATTTGGAAATTGCTCACAAATCATATCTCTTCATCAAATTTAAATTTGAAGCTTATCTAGTGATTGCAGATCGAAATATATTTGATCAAAACAAGATAAGAGAGCTATTTTGAATTTCAAAATATCAAGATTTTCTTAAAATATCCTTAGATTATGATGCACTTCTAGCTAGCGGTCCCACTACTCGTATGTACATCTAAGGCCTCCAATCCCTCTCTCGAAGAATTTTCTGACAAGAAATTGTACAACGAAGAAAGGTGGTTGAACTCCTTGAGCTCCCCACACTGTCATACATTAATCTATACACTTAGTAGTGATGTATCGACCATTCCCTTATTGAGGACCCTATGCTGAGTACTCTAACCAACTGTTACTGAGAATGTCTTGCAAAGTGATGAGAGACTCACTTAAACGGCCGAGTAGTTTTCTCTCAGCATACCACCATCTCTCTTGTCCTAGCCCCTTTAGTGTATAACATTTTGACCCTTCCCACCTACTGTACTCAAAGAATATTCGTACGGGTCCAATGTTGTACAATCGGCTATCCACTTCATTTGACATTTAACTACTTTTCCCTTTTTGCTTTATTGTCCTTTTTACCCTTTTCGTTTGTACTAGAAATCCCTTTTTTGTAAATACTTTCTTATAATTTCTTTGTTTGTAATGCTACCTTAGGGGTTTACTATAAATAGTCCTTTTCTCATATAAGCCGGAGATAACTTACATTTTAATACCGAATACTCTGTTCTTGTGAGATAATCGTCTCTAAGTCCATACCCCTTACACTCTTATCTAATCTTACCGAATAGCTCAGGATTACTGGCTGATGGACCTTGATATCAACTTGTGCATCATATCAAGTGAGGTGTCAAGCCGTATTATGTTCATTGGTGAGTCACATCCTTAGAGCAGCCTTACGTCAGCTACTCTTGTTTGATTGTAGACCATTTCCCTCTAATTTCCTTCAATATCTCTACGAGATTGTGTAAGAGAGTTTGTACCCTAAGATCACTACAACAAATTGTATAAGGGATAACCCACTTATGAAGCTAACCTCTTAGAAGTGCAGAATCAGCTGAAGGAGATTGAAAGACGACTTGAAGTGTTCTAGGATGAAATAAGACAACAGAAGAATGCCAAATTCGAGAGTATTGAAGGAGGAGCTAAGGAGGTAGAGGTTATTGGAGAAGCGAGTCATAAAGAGGAAGAGGGCCAAGTTAAGTTGGAGTTAAACCCTCATATTCCTGACATGGCCCCACTATCAACTATCCAAAATACCGGTCATGACCTTAGGTGGAAGGAGGAAGAAGAATTTATCTATGAGGAAGTAAAGGGAATATTGATTTCAATGAATGAGGAGAGTATGAGATTCGAGCTAGCTGAGCTTGAAGATTTTGAAGTACTTATGACTAATGAGCCATCTTGCTTCCTATCGGCACCAAACCTACTAGCCCATAATCTTTTGAATGCCCCAGGGATCCTGTTACTTTTTGTACTTAATAGTTGCTAGGACTACCAAGGTATAGTTGATCGGATCTATGATGAGTGAAAGGAAAGATCTGAGATAAAAGGTATTATTGATAGAGCCCAAGACAAGTGGAGGGATCATCGGCTGGTGATGCCCTTGTTGCAAGAACTGTAGTATACAATGTTTAAATTTCAATTTTATCGATTTATGTATGACCCCAGAAGGATCTGGAGTGGCCACTTACCAAGTTTTGGGTCAAAACTTCTCTAAGGGAGAGGAAATGATAAGCTTTGGGATACTAACCTAACCCGATTACTAAAGCCGAGATCATCTACTTGCTAACTCATTCTATCTGCCAAGCTAAATAACATTATTCCTTATAGATGGAAGGCTAAGACAACAACCAATCCTCATATATGCCTAACCAATTAATTACTCAGTGTCATGCTTGCTGATAAGCCAAGATATCACATTTTTTAGAGTTGGATTCACTCAGCAAAGATTGTCGTCGACTTAGTGGCTAAGAGATCATATTATCGAAGGTTGGATCCACTTGACACAGCCTAGAGAGACTATTGCCGACTAACTTCAACATTCGGAAATTATGGGCTGACCTCTTTAATTACTTAACAAAGCACTGCAAATGATTTCTAAGGCATGCCAAATGACCACATATCGACTTCTCCTTGTAAAATGCACAGTTTTATATTTTTATACTTGTTTATCTTTATTTTATTTATGGGTCCAATTCTTTAAGGTTTAAAGCCTTTTACATTATTTATAGTTTTGTCACTAGAGTTTAGGACGTACTATAAATAGCAACATTTGTAACAATGCAAATATATAACAAAATTAATGAAAAACCCATTTTGAGTCTTTTCTCTCAAAAAGTTCTCTTCCTTACCAGCTCTTTTCAATCTTTTTAGTAAGGATCGTAGTAGACAACCCTACTACTCAGACAAGTACATCACATCCGGCGAATCTTAGGTCCGTATGTAGTTTTACAATGCATCATATCCGTAAAGTTAGTGCACGAGATTTGCTAAAACATCAACTACAATTTACTTTTTGTTCCTTCGATAGATCGGACCTACCACCCCAACAGCCAACCTTGTTTTAGCCTCGATCCGTATCAGATTATCTTTAACGTTAAAATATAGATAAACATAAAAGTGAAGATAATCTTTAACAAATTAGCCGTTGGAAGATTTCAGTATAAAAAGAGAAAGAATTCAAAATGTCATTTACAACTCTAGAAAAAAGGTTTTCACTATACAAAAATTTTGTGATCAAATTCTGTCTTCTAAAATATTACAAAAAGTCCTTCAAATACTTCTTCAAAAAGTTTTACTAAAGCAAACAATACAACGATCATTATTTCTTTTTAGAGCGAAATTAATTGAAATTCATATTTTTGTTCTCACTTATAATTTGTAACCTTTATTTGTTGTTTGAGAGTTGAGATAAGTACATTTGTACTTTGTAGATTTGTATTAGCCTAGATTATAGAGCGACTAGATAAGCAAAGTAAAGTGTTATAAAGTCCATGTGTGATGAATGCTTGTAAACATTTTGTGATTTGATTTAGTTGATCAAGTGGAACAGACTCGATGAAATAGATTGGGTCCTCAATAGTAGAGTTAGAAGAGAGTAGTAGATAAAAGGCTAAAACTCTATAAATCCTCAACTTGATATTCTCTTTCTTTACTCTTTTAATTTAGTTTATTGATTGTTGTGTGTTGAATTATTAAAATATCACTGTTTACCATTATAAGTTGTTAAGAGAGGTAATTTTACTTTTCTCATATAAAAAAAGTTTCCAAAAATTTAAAGATATTAATTCACCCCCTCCCTTCCCCTTTAATATCTTATAAGGGACCAACAAACATGATTGCCCTCATGGCTGATGTCATCCAATTCCCTTATATCGAGGGACTTTATCCCTAACATCTACTCCATCCTAGATAGCTCTTAATTAACAAACCTATCATTTTAAAATCTTCAAGTTGTAAGAGCCTCTTTTTTCTTTAGTCTACATAGATTGTTTACTCTTTAGAGCATTGTCCATGTAGTAAAAATGTTAGTGATCACATGCTATCAAAGCACTATCTTATCTTGAAACTTTCAAACCACATGCTCTTAGAGCGCCATCCTAACTTAAGCTAAAACCCATGGATCATATGCTCTCGAATCATTATCCCAAGTTAAAACGTTTAAATTGCATCCTCTAAGAGCGCTATCTCAAGTTAAAGCCTTAGGATAGCATGCTCTTAGAGCGTTACCTTAAGTTAAAGCTTTGGAATCGTGTGCTCTCAGAGTGCTATCTTGACCTAAGTTAAAACCCTTGGATCGTACGCTCTTAAAGCACTATCCTAACTTGAAGCCTTTGGATCGCACGCTCTTAGAGCACTATCTTAATTCTTTTCCCTCTTTAAACTTTGCCTACCTAGTATAAGCCTACTCTTAGAGCACACTATGTCTTCTTATCTTAACTTAGCTTTAGGATATAAACCCGCCTAGGTAGCTCATAGGGGTACAACCAAGTTTAAAACATCTTTTTAGGATCTTAGCCAGCTTAAGGAGCACTTCACTCGTTTGCCTAAGTTAATCAACTCAAAAGTGTATGACTAGGATTTCAAATTCTTTTAGGGTTCTCGCTAACTCATAAGGGCATTAGCCTCTTTCAGTTTCTTTTTTGTCTCGACCAACTCTTAAAGCACCTCCTCTCTCTTCTACCTCTCACCATTCACCAAATCCCCAATAGATTAAGTATAGGATTTGCCCCCTAGGGCAAAAAATGGTATCCCATTTTGTTTTTATGGTAAAGTTTTACTCAAACTTCACCATAATGAGGAGTAATTGTAGACACCACATTTCTGTCCCCCTTTTATTTTTAGAACTTTTAGAATAAGATAAGGGGTCCTAATTTAGAAAAAACCACAAAAAAATTATAAAATTTAGAAAAATACAAAAAAATAAAAAATATAGAAAGAATCACAAAAAAAGTAAAAAAAAAACAAAAATTAGATAAAATAAAACAAAGAAAAACAAGAAAGCATTCTTATTACTTAGAAAATTTATTTTCCAAAGATAAATAAATAGACTATTTTAGAAATTTCCAAAATTAGGACTATTTTAGAATTTTCCAAAGCAAGAAAAATGAAAAAGGAACTTTAGCACTCCTTTAGAAAATTTTCAAAATAAATTAAAAAGTTAAAATAACTTAAATCTGACTCTTTTCCAAACTAAAAGAAATCAACCTGCTAATATTTTCAAAAACAAACTGCGTACATCTGATCCCGAATAAGTGTGACCAAAAGAAGAAAATTCAAGAGTTTGAAAAAACAATTAAGCATGACCAAAAGAAGAAGAAAATGTCATCTGGCCTACAAAAAAGAAAAAGAAAAAAAAAAGAAAATAAGTATAGATGAATTTGTATCTTTTCCTTTCTTTCATGTAATAAGACTTCGAGAATCCAAAGATAATAAATAACTTGTCGTTCTGTTAATCATTCGTCAATCCTCTCCTTTTCATCTATGTCATTCACTTACATTTCATTCATTTGCATTTTTTTGAAAAATTAAAATGTCCATAAGCTAATCTGTTAAGAAGTGGTTTTAACCCAAGTCGCTAAGATAGCTCCCAAACGTCAAACTTTCTAGAGAAGCCCCATCAAAACTCATTGTCAAACCAAAATGGCCAACTAAGGAAACAACAACGACAACACCAACAATAGCAACCCCTAGGTTATTGACACCACAGAGTTGAGGTTCTAATCTTTGGAACGAACAATAGGAAAGATTATAGATCAATTGAGCTTTCTTACTAATAGCATCTCTTTACTTATGTCCACAGCTCCATCAAATGAAGAAAGTTCCAAAACCCGATATGGAAAGAACACTGAAGCCCCACCCCTCGAAATAAAAGAAGCTTACCCTAAAGTCAATCAGGGCTTCGAATCCTTTGAAACAGAAGGGGTATTTCCAAAGGCCAACCCAACTTTTAAGTTGAATACTTACTCATTCCTGATCAACCCAAAGCTTGAAGCTGACTAAGATAAATTAAAAAAGCTTGAGAAGCAGCTAACTCAACAAATTACAAAAAAGAAAAAGTGAAAATGCTAGAGGGGTATGATGGATTCAAGCACGCTAGCATAACAGACTTCTTTACCTATGATTACAGACTTTAAAAAATACAATAGGACTGGATGCCCTAAGCTACACACCTAGTTGTATGTACATAAGATGGGCAAGTATGCATAGTATGATTAACTCATGGTCCAGACCTTTCAGGACAGCTAAACTGGCTCTGCCTTAACTTGGTAGGCTCAGTTGGACTTGAATCAGGTAAATACATGGGAGAAGTTGGCCAGAGCATTCTATGAGCAATATAGATTTAACGTCGCAGTTGCGCTAATAACGATGGATTTGGTTGGCCTAAAGAAGAGGTACAATGAATCCTTGAAAGAATATACTTAAAGGTAAGGGTCCCTAGCTGTAAGGGTATTTACCCCTAAGATTGAAAAAGAGCTAATTGCAACTTTCATTAATACTCTTGAGAGCCCTACTTCACTCACGTGATTAAACAAGCCTCTTTTAGCTTTACAAAAGTAGTGGTAGTGAGGTGTTAAATTAAGAGTGCCATTTCCTCTAACAAGTTATAGGAGATAGTAGATAGAAGATCACCTTCTGTTAAACCTACCACCAGTAAGCCTAGAGAAGCTACTGTTAGCATGCTTAACTCAAATGCAAGACTTAACTCCCAAGTTTCTTTTAAGACGAATCCCTTGCCATCTCAACTACAATACAAAAGTCAACCGCAGGTTAATAGAGCCCTAAGATAGTTCATTAGAATACCCATTCCACTCAGTCAAGTACTCAAGAAGTTAAGGAGAGATAATCTGCTCCATTCTGAGGCTCCTAATGAAAGGTACAAGCCGAGGTTCTTTGATCCTAATGCAAGATGTTAGTATCATCTAGGGTAGGTAGGCCATTTAACTAATTCGTACTGGAGGTTGAAAAAAAAAATCCAAGATTTGATTGATGAAGATACAATACAACTAGATTTTATAGAGGCTCCTACCCCAAATGTCAACAACAACCCACTGCCAAATCATGGACCCATCATCAATATGATATTTGACTACTCAGAATTTGTTATCAACATGATCAGTCCAAACCAAGAACCAAAGGTTTATAGATTCTACAAAAAAAGAGATCCTACAAGAAAAACGGTATACCTTCTATGTACCTATAACCCCCAAAAATTATAAAGCTGCCCCCCTCAACTACCAAGCAATAAACCAAAAGCAATCAAGCTCGCTTATAGGAGGGATGACTCGCTCTGGTAGAATTTATGATCAGAAGGAAGACTTGAAAAATAAGGTCATGCTGGAAATGCCAAGCACTGAACAAGCTAAACATGAAGAAGGATTAAGTGCCTTCACCAAGATGATCAAGTCTCGTAAGTATAAAATAATGGACCAACTCACTAAAACTCCAACACAAATATCCCTCATGAGTTTATTGATGGCATTAGACTCACACCAAGAAGCCTTATTTAGAACACTAAGGGATGTCAAGGTCCTTCATGAAATCCTGGCCAAGAGGATTGGCTATATTACCAATTCCATCCTCACCATTGATTAAATTTCTTTCTTTACTAAGGAACTGGGCGAAGAAGGTACCCAGCACATAAAGCCTCTATTCATAATAGTGAGAATAAATAACATCGTCACAACAAGAGTCATCATCAACAACGAGTCATCTCTAAATGTCTATCCTTTGGCCACCCTGGATCTATTAGGTACTAATACAACTACTATCAAACAAAGTTTAACAATGGTAAGAGCTTTTGACAGATCCAGGAGAGAGATAATAGGGGAGATCAACTTACCAGTTGATATCGGCCCACAAATGTTCAACATCCCATTCTAAGTTTTGGACATTCCAAGGACCTTTAATCTGTTATTGGGAATGCCTTGGATATATTTAACAAGGGCCATATTGTCAACTCTTCATAAGAAAGTTAAGTTCATCTCTAATGGCTGGGTCATCACAATTCAGGATGACCAATTATGAAATCTATAAAGAGATGACCATACCCTATATTGGTACAAAATAACAAGAAGACTTTGGAATCCCAATGTTTAATGAGGTATGCATGATCACCAATCAGCGAATGGAAGAAAGGATGAAATTCAAAGAAGGCCGGTTTGGGACCTATGGGTTAGGGTACATTCTAACCGCGATGGAAGAATTGCAAAGAATGTAAGCCAAGGGTAGAAAGGGTGACAGGTTGTATCACACTCTAATGGCCTTCCCTCCATTGTTAGAAACTTTCATCAAGGCCAAAGCCAAACTCAAAGCCCGCTAAAGAAGGCACTTCCAACAAAAATGAAGAGGCTACTCTATTCAACAAATCCCAGCACTTGAATAATTGGTTCTCCATCGCTATAAATAACAATAAGTTTTCCCTAGGGTAAAGGATGAATCATGATCTAGTATTTTATGGAATTTTGCAATAAATTATCTCTATTCTTCAAATGATTGTACTCGAAAGAGAGTTCCCCAAAATAAAATTAGTTTCTTTTCCCCTATACTCCTACCTTACTTACACTTTTCCTTTTGCATATTTTTCTTTTTCTCCAGATCCTATGATTCAAATAAAAGCCATGGATACCTCATGTAGATAGGTGATGAAAATATTGATATCACTTTCGACCTTACTGGGTTAGTCGTTGAGAGTGATGTCAATAACTATAATGACGTACAAGGAACTTGGAAAAAACATGAAATGAGTAGAATTTCTATTGACGACCCAATTGAAATAATTAATGTTAGTACCAATGACAACCCTAAGGTGTTGAAGATTGGGGGAAATTTGAAAGAAAATCAAAAGATCGACCACATTACTATCTAAATACCAAGACGTATTCGCATGGTCTTATGATGACATGCCTCGATTAGACCCGTCGATTGTCATCCATCACTTACCCACATAAGAGGATATTAAGCCTAAGAAACAAAAGTTAAGAAGGTTCCAACCAGATATCCTGTTGAAAATCAAGGAAGAAGTCAGAAAACTATTGGAGGTTAGCTTCATTAAGGCATCTGATTATCCTGAGTGGGTAGCTAACATAGTACTAGTTATGAAGAAGAATGGAAAAGTCAAAGTATATGTGGACTTTCGAGACCTTAATCAAGTAACCCTTAAAGATAATTTTCCTTTGCCCAATATTGATGTATTGGTCGATAACATAGCCGGAAACCATATTATCTCTTTCATAGATGGATTTTTTAGGTATAACCAAATTCGAATGGCTGAAGAAGATAAAGCTAAGACAACGTTCATCATAACTTAGGGTATGTTTTTGCTACAAAATGATGCCTTTTGGAGTAAAAAATGCGGAGGCAACTTACCAAAGGGCCATGGTAGCAATCTTTCATGACATGATGCATAAAGATGTTAAAGTATATGTCGATGATATGATTGCTAAATCCATGGAAGAAGAAAATCATGTGGAAAATCTAAGGAGATTGTTTGATAGGTTAAGAAAATTATAACTAAAACTCAACCCAAAGAAGTGTACTTTCAGAGTGACTTCAGGGAAATTATTGGGTTTCATAATTAGCTAAAAGGGCATCAAAATAGACCCTGATAAAGTCAATCCGATAGTTGACCTACCCCTGCCACGCACACTTAAGGAAATCAAAGGTTTATTGTGCCATTTAAACTATATAGCTCAGCTTATATCTTAACTCATAAACAAGTGTCGTCCTTTGTTTAAGTTGTTAAAAAAGAATGGCAAGATCATTTGGGATGAAGAGTACTAGCAAGCCTTTACAACAATCAAAGAATACCTCATGAACCCTCCAATTCTAGTAGCTCCAAAACTTAGGAAGCCTTTATTCTTATACTTGACAATATTACCAGAGTCCATAGGGTGCATGCTTGCCTAAAAAGAAGAGGAAGGGAAGGAACGAGTTGTATAATGCTCGAGCAAAAAAATCACTAAAGGGGAGCAAAGATATTCAGAAATTGAAAGAAATTATTATTCTTTAGTTTAGGTATGCATCAGCTCAAATAATATACACTCTACTACTAGATTGAATTATTGACTTAATACGATCCCCTAAAGGTACTCAGTATCCTGTAGCCATAAGGCTCATTTTCCCGTACACTAATAATATTGCTGAGTATGAAGCATGTATCATGGGACTTAAGATGGCCTTAGGAAAAGACATTTAAGAATTAGAAGTGTATAAGGACTCTTCACTCATTATTAGCCAAGCCTAGGGAGATTAAAAAACTAAAGATCCTAAGCTGGTGTCTTATTACCGGTATTTGACGAAATTAACAGAAAATTTCGAAGTAGTTACCTTCAATCACATGCCAAGGACTTAAAATCAATTTGTTGATGCCTTAGCCAAGATAGCATCTATGATCCAAATATTTGGTAAAGTCGATATTCAGCCCTTACTATTGAAATTGAAAACAAGCCAGCCTTCTGCCTAACAATTGAGGGTATGAACAACCAAAAGCCATGGTATCATCATGTTAAGACATTCCTATAACAAGGCACATACCCTGAAAAGGTCGAGAAAAGGATAGAAAGATGATTAGGAGATTGGCCACTCGATTCTTAGTAAGCAAGTCCACCTTATACCAACACTTATTTGACGGTACACTCTCAAGGTGTATGGATGACAAAGAGACTGAGTATTTAATGAAAGAAGTGCATGAAGGAGTATGTGGCCATCACATGAATGGATGCTAGCAAAGAAGATTATGAGGTTAGGGTATTATTGGTCGATAATGGAAAGTGATTGCATCAAATACGTTATACATTGTCACCTATGCCAAGTTTATGCAAATAAGATAAATGCCTTGCCTCAAGAACTACACACCCTCTTAACACCATGGTTTTTTTCATTGTAAGGAATAGATATCATCAGTCTAATCACTCCAAAAGTGTCTAATGGGCATCGCTTCATATTAGTCACCATCAACTACTTCAGCAAATGGGTAGAAGCTTCGTCATACGCGAATGCTACTAAAGGGGTTATAGTTAAGTTTATCAAGAGAGACATCTTGGCTCAGTACGGGACTCTTGAATCAATCATCACTGATAATGATACCAATCTCAACAACAAGCTTATGATAAAATTGTACCAGTAGTTCCAAATTATTTACAAGAACTCTACTCCTTATCAACCCCAAATGAATGAAGTTGTCGAAGCAACCAACAAAAACCTCAATAGAATCATTGAAAAAATGGCTGTCACATATAAGGACTGGCATGAGATGTTACCTTTGCACTCATGGTCTATTGAATTTCTATTAGAACATCAATTGGGGCAACACCATACTCTTTAGTATACGTCACTAAAGTAGTACTACCAATAGAGGTAGAGATCCCGTCACTTAAGGTACTATCAGAAACTCAGTTAGACGAAGCCGATTGGGTAAAGAAACACATCAAGCAGCTAAATTTGATTGATGAAAGGAGATTAACAACCCTGTATCATAATCAGTGGTATTAACAAAGGATGGCTTAAGCCTTCAACAAAAGGTTACAACCCCAAAACCTTGAAGAAGGACATTTGATGTTAAGAAAAGCTATCCCCAACGCACAAGACTCCAGAGGGAAATTTGCCCTTAATTATGAGGGTCCTTATGTCGTGAAACGAGTATTATTAGGAAGGGCCTTAATTTTGTCCTAAATGGATAGTCTAAATTTGAGAGACCTTGTAAATGCTGACGCTATAAAATTGTACTATCCATAAGAAGTCGGTGGAAATTTTTCTCAAAATGCGAAAATGCCAGTCATCTTGAACGTCATTATGGTCTAATTTTTGTTATCTACAAGCAAATTTGGTATCCTTAGCCGTTGTCAACATTAAAATAATCACCCTCTCTATGGAAAGGTCTAATTCCCTTTACCCCATTTTATTGAACCCATACACTGCAAATACGAGAGGAGTTAAGGAATAGGATCTAGAACATTGGTAATTAAAAAAATTATTCAAAATACTTTATTATGGATTGATCCCCCTCAATGGGGAGTTTTATTGTTTGTTTTTCAGGGGAATGCAAAACTTAAGTAAGCAATAACGGTAGATGGGAATAAGGCTTTTGGTTCATAAAGTTCCAAAGAGATAAAAACGGTGGGTGGTTTTTCTATATCAGGCTAATTTTCATGACTTCTCCAAAAGAACCCACAAAGTCTCGAACATTATATGTCAAGAACATATGGGTTGATAATAAGGGACTAAAACAAGAGTCAGTAATTCTCGATGGGGACTTTTCAAAAAGGCTTGACGGTTTGGGTGCTATCGATAAAGATCGGGTAAGTATTTCCATATAGTGTTAGCATATCGATTTTTTCTTACACTTGCATTTAGACTAGTTTTTACTTCTAATTTTCTTTTTTTGACCAACCCATAAGGCATTCACTTTCCGCATTTAATGTTTAGCTAACCTATGAAGATACGATCCTTGCTTGGTTCATCCTTCCAATCTATAGGGCCCCTCTGTTCACTAAATTTCTTTCAAGCAAGCCCTTCTCTTCACTAAGTCCTATAGGGTACTTCCTTTCACCAAGTTTCTCTTAGTCGGCTCGTAAGGCAATTCCTTTCATCATCTTCTTAATAAGCCTTTAGGGTAATCTCCTACTTAGGTTAGTGAGCCTTACAAGGCACGACCATATTTTAAATCGATCCTATTTTAGGGTTGTTAGTCCTTAAGAGATACTTCTGAGACCAAGTTTTAAATTGATCCTATTTTAGGGTTACTAGTCCTTGAAAGACACTCTCACCTAGGTTAATGAGCCTAGTGAGACATGATTAAGTTGTAGATCAATCCCAGTTTAGGGCTACTAATCCCCAAGAGACGCTCCTGCCTAGGTTAGTGAGCCTTGTGAGGCATGACCAAGTTTTAGATTGATTCCATTTTAAGGTTGTTAGTCCTTGAGAGACATTCTCGCCTAAGTTAGTGAGTTTTGTGAGGTACGATCAGGTTTTAGATCGATCCCATTTTAGGGTTGCTAGTCCTTGAGAGACACCCCCACCTAGGTTAGTGAGCTTAGTGAGGCATAACCAGGTTTTATTTCTTTATCCAAATCAATTTTAAGAGAGCTATTTAGTCATCTTAAGGGTAAAAATAGTGTCTGTTTGGTCTTTGTGGTAAAGTTTTGCTCAAACTTCAGCACAAAAAGGAGTAACTATAGATACCTAATTTTTACCCCCTTTATTTGTTTTATTATTTTTCTTTCTTTTCACTTTAAGCCCTAAATCATAAAAAACACAAGAATTAGGGAATTAAAGAAAACCCAAAAAAGTAAGATATTTACAAAAAATAAGGATCATAGAAAAATACAAAAATTTTCAAAAATAAGAAAAAACACAAAAAATAAGAAAATTTCAAAAAGAAACCTTAAAAAGATAAAAAGTTAAAAAATGAAGTTTAAAATTTGAAAACTTACAAAAAAAAAGAAAATTTTTTTAGAAAATAGCTTTTTATTAAGATAGATTTTTAGTTTTAATTTTAGTTTAGAAGTTAGGCCATTAAACTTGGGTTTAGATTTAAATCTAGCCTAAGCTGACTAAGTCCATATGTGCAATTTGATTGCATATATGGATAAGGCACAGGCCAACAGCCTAATGGTTAAGCATATGGGCTAGGTTTGGGGTTTGAGTGTGAGGTTTTGGGTTCTAATCTTAGCAAAGGTAGGGAAGCCTTTTTCTTATTTTTTGGCTAGCACACTGCCACATGTCAAGACCTTATTACACCACGTATCCTGACACGTGGCATCATTAGATTGGATAACCTCGCTGGCGTAGTGCCACGTTAGTACTTTTCCTCAGTTTTCCCCCATTTTCTCCCGATTTTCCTCATTTTCCCTTCTCAAGAATAGCTTACTCCCTCCACTTTAACTTCAATTTCTACATAAATTCCATACATAAGCACATAGTTTCTTGCATCAATCTCACAATGGATATGGCATGCTTCAAATTGGTATTAAGAACAAGTCCAAATTAAGTCAAAAGCACATTCAAATCGGCTTTCAAAAATTGAAAAAAAAAACTAGGTTTTTAGGCATTTTTCATTAAATCTATTTCTAACTTTCCTTTGTTTCTAGGATCGATTTGGGTATAAAATGGTGTTGAGGGAGCTCATACAATCACACACAACCTTGGAATCAACTCTCACACTCTCTCTATCCCTTCCCGATCACTTTCTCTCTCTACCAATCTTTCTTTCTCTTCGAGTTTCGCTCTCTAGCCAACTCCAAGCTCAACCACCACCATAATCGTGACCCCCACTCCATCAGTTCCCAAACATGACCACCCTCAGCCGCTGCCGTAGCCCCTAGCAACTCACCCAAACCACTACCCTTAAACCCTAACCACCGAAGCTTGCCCTCCTTAAACCACCACTTTTAGCCACCTTTGGTCAAAACTAATCCTACGGCCGAACTCCTTACACTCCAAAACCCCTACCCCAATCGACCACTCACAACCAGTAACTCCCTTCAAAACCAACCAAGCTCTAATGCCAACTGCTACCTCCGATTACCCTTTAAACCACCACCAAACACCACGGCACTCGGCCTACCCCCTTTAAGTCCAATCCAAAACTTGCAAATCTACCCTCATCCCCAAGAAAATATGTTCAAATAAACTTAAATCACTCCTACTAGCTGCTGCTACTATTGAAGTCAATGGAGCCCAACCTAACCCAACTAATCCAACCTGACGACCCAGACCCAACCCAACTGACTTAGGTCTAGCTTGCAATCCAGTTGTATCCGTTTGAAGTTCTTTTTCTTTTCTTTTTTTTTTTGTTTTTTTTTATTTTTTTTTGTTTATTTATTTAATTATTTATTTTATTTATGGAAATGAAATCATAAAGAAAGAAAAGAAAAAGAAGAAAAAGAAAGAAAGAAAGAAAGAAAGAAAAGAAGAAAAAAAGAAAGGTAACTTTATTCTTTTTTGTTACTAATTTAAATAAAAATAAATAAGCCATAATAAATAATAAATAAATTAAGTGAACAAAAAAAAGGGGATACATAAATAAAAAAGAAAAATAAATAAAATAAGATTAATCACTTAGAATAATTGATTTTATAAAAGTAAGTGAAAATAAATAGACCACTTTCCAAATTAATACTATTTTAGAGTTTCCAAAAATAAAAAACCGATTAAGATGTTTTAGGAATTTTCTTAAACAAATCAAAACTGAGTAAAATGTAAACTTGATTGTTTTCAAATTAAAGCAAAACTAATCCGCTAAAGTTTTACAAAAAAGAACTATATACGAATAGCAAGTACGTAGGCACTTACAAGGTGACGATAAAATAAAAAAAGAAGAAGCTAATTTTCCTTTTTCTTTAGTTTAGATTATTCCATTTGTCCAATTAGAATAGTTAAATTGAGTTCCATCTTATAAAATAAAAGGTAATTTTTAAAGATTAAAGTTAATTTTGGAAAGTCAAAGGTACCCATAAAGGTTTAAAAGTCCTAACCCTCGGATCTAGATTCTCTGGTTTTTAAAAAGCCGCTTTATAACTTGGTTTTTTAAATCGATAGACCAGTAGTTAAATTATAACTTATCCACCTAATTGGTTATAACTTAAACCATTTTCCTAACTTAGGTTGGGTGGTGACTCCAATCTTTTTAAGTTAAAAAAAAAATAGTTTTCTTTAAACCCTAGTTAAGGGCTAATATTAAACGAGTAAGAGTTTACTACTTGTCGATTTAGAAAAGACTTAATTTTATAAAAGAACCGGGATGGTGAAAAACCAAGCTCAACATAATCAATCAACTTATCAATTTAGAGTATATTTATTCTGGTTTACAGATAGTAAAGGAATACTCACTATTCTGGTCTCAACATACAAACGAGAACGCCACCTCAACCCCATCAACACTATAGGCATGAGTTAGCCACTCGACCCTAACACCGTCCTAGCATCATATTCTCTACTAACATGAGTTCACCATCTACGATCCCCATGCCTTCCTAATCCTTACCAAATCTACCGATAGAGAATCACTATCTATAGTCCCCATACCTTCTTAACACTCAAGTCTACTAGTAGAGGTTCATCATCTATGCTCCCTACGACCACCAAATTTTTATAGTTCCACCACCTTGGTAAATATACCCATAATCATGTCAAGGAGTAACTCTACTAGGGATAACATCGTTCAAAGATCATACAGGTGCCCTCCAGGAAACTCTCATATTATATCGAACCACATACACAAAAGCAACAACACATTATTAAAAGCCAAAATTGTGTTAAATACATTTATATTATAAACACATATTTTTTTCCCCATTTATTTTTTATTTTTATTTTTATTTTATTTCATTTCCTTAATAGGTCTTAAATTAGGAAAAAAATATAGGAAATTAAAGAAAACCCAAAAAATAAAAATTTTAGAAAAATACAAAAATAAGAAAAGCACAAAAAAATAAGAAATTCGGAAAAATATCAAAAATAAGAAAGCTAATAAGAAGTTTAGAAAATAATTAAAATTTTAAAAATTTTAAAAAGAATTTAGAAAATAAAAAAAAATTGAAAAATTGAAAAAAAGAGAGAAGATTTTAGGGAAATTAGAAAATAACAATTTAATAGGATGTATTTTTTAATTTTAAAATAAGTTTAGAAGTTAAGCAGTTGAACCTAGGCTTAAATTTAAATCTAGTCTAGGTTGATTAAACTATATGTACAATTTAATTGCATATATGAATAAGGTATAGATCACCGGTCTAATGGATAGGTCTTTTGATTTTTATAATTAGCATACTGTCACATGTCAGGATCTGACTACACTACGTGTCCTAACACGTGGCAACATCGAGTTAGACGGTGAGCTGATGTGGCATGTGGCACCCATATGGCAAGCCACATCAACTATCATATGTCATTTGATGATACATGACAACTTTAGGTTGGTCAATGCGTATTGATGTGGCACTTTGTTGGCACCACATTGGCACCACGTCAGCATTTTCTCTCTCTTCCCTTTCTCTTTCTTTCCCTTTCCCTATTTTTCCTCTACTTTCCCCAAACAAGAACAATCTACCCCCTCCACTTTGGCCTTTGATTTCGTGCATTTTCCTTGCTGAAACCCATCAATTAATGATATGGATTCATCCTCCGCATAGCCTTTTATGAATTGAACCCAGTAACACATCTAAATTTAGTTAATGGAGCATTCAAATTGAGCTCCAAAAATCAGAAAAAAAACTGGATTTTTATGCATTTGCATTCAAATTCGATTTCGATTTTTCTTATTTTCTAGGTTAAATTCATGTATAAATAGGGGTTTAAGGATGTCCACGAACACACATAACCTCGTACGATCACTCGAAACAGTCTCTCTCTCTTGCGATCACTTTCTCTCTCTAACTCTCTCTTTCTCTCTTCAAATCTCTCTCTATCGAGCCCATTACCAAGATCGAGCACCTTAAGATCACTCCCCATGACTTAAGCTTTAGAACCCGACCACCCTTGACCCCTACTGTGGCCCATAGCATCACCACCAACTTGCAACCACCCAAACCCCAATCGCCAAACCCCGTCCCTCTTGAACCACCACCTCTGACTCTCTTCAACCCAAACCAATCCCATAGCCAAACTCCCTACAACTTACAACCCCACACTATACTCCCCTTTCAACTCCAACAACCCCTATGGCGTCACCCGAACACTACCACCACCGCCACACTTCATACTACCACCACACATGGTGACACTTAAAAAACACCCCCAATCCCATGAAAACATCTTCCCCTACTTGTTTTGGTGGCCCAATCAACTCGAATTGTACCTCATCGAACTACTAAAGAAGAGTTACAGCTGACTCGACCTAGACCCAACTGACCAGCCCAATCTAATCTAGATCCGACCTGCGTCCCCTTTCCTGGTCCAAGCCTTGTTTCAATTTTATATTTAATTAATTAATTAATTAGTTTATTTACTTATTTGATTTAGTTATCCATGTAAAATGTATATTATAGTTGTAATGTAAAAGAAAAAAAAAGAGAAAAATCGAAAAAAGAAAAAAAAGAATAGTTTAATTTTTTTATTTATTTTAAGCATAATAGAATTAGATAAAATAATAAATAAAGAATAATAATAAAATAAAAAATAATGAAAATCATTTTTACTACTTAGAAAATTGAATTTCGAACAACAAATAAAATAAATAAACCATTTTCCAAACTAAGGCGTTTTAGAATTTCCAAAAATAAAATTCTATTCATAACCCTTTAGGAAATTTTCTTAAATAAATCAAAAAGGGTAAAAATGTAAATCCGGCTTTTAAAAAATAATAAAATCAACCAACCCGCTAAAGTTTTACAAAAAAAACTACGTATGTCTGATCCTAAATAGCGGGTGCGTGGGTACCTACAGGACGACAATAAAAATAAAAAAGCTATTTTCCCTTTTTTTAGATTATTTTGTTTATCCAATTAAAGTAATTAATAATTGAATTATATTTTACAAAATTGAAAGGTGATTTTTAAGTTTAATTTTAAATATGGAAAGTAAGCAGTACCCATAAGAGTTTAAAATTTCTGACCCTCAAATCCAAGTTTGTAGTTTTCAAAAATCAATTTTATCATAGACTAATGGCTAAGTTATAACTAATCCATCCAATAAGTTATAACTTAATTGTTTTTTCTTACTCGAGTTAGATAGCTACTTTAAAGTTGTTTTCAAAAAAAAAAAAAAAGAAAATTTTTTTCTTTAAACCCTAATCAAAGGCTAATATTAAATAGGTAAGGGTTTAATCAGTTTAGAGAAAACTTAGTTTTAAAAATTGAAAGGGTGAAAAACCAAGCTCAACATATATATATATATATATATTATATACTACTAATCCTAACGAGAACACCTAATAAGCACGATAAACGCATACATGAATTCTAAGCACAAGATCTTTCTAATTCATGACTTAATTCAACATCTGAAGTACAATGAAAACATTCTTTAAATATCCACTTAATTGGTTTTTCTATTCTTCTCTTAACACTACTTGGTTTAAGTTTTGAAGATAACCTATTCAAGAGTCTAAGATTCATGTTAGGGTCCTAAAAGTGTTTAGGAAGGGTTAGATTAAGGTTTAGAAGCAAGAAGGCTTAAGAAACAACAAAGTAAGAATAGGTACCAGAACATAGTTAAGGTTTACGATCAAGTTTCTCTTTCGAACTTCACATCCCGACCACAACCGTAGTCTTAGGGCATGTTCCTTTTGTCCGTAATTTTTTCCACTCCAACTTACATCTTAAAATATAACAAGAGGACCACAGTCGTAGTCTTAGCCCTTGTTCTTCCCTTTGACAATCTCCTCAAAATCTATGATTCTCCTCTTCTCAAACCTCTTTGATTCAATTCCTAATTTATTCTATCACCCTAAAACTTCACCCAACACAATCTTGTATCGACTTTCTTCTATGAAACATTAAATCATAAATAAAAAACCAACATCAACAATTATGGATTTGAATTCTCCATGAGAGAATCTCTTACCTTAATGTTCTTAGGGTTTTGAGAGAACAACTTTCAATAATTTTAGTCCTTCTACTTAATTTCACAAACCTAGCTTTTACACTTGGACCGTTCTATGATTTCTTAATGCAAATCCATAACTAACCTTCAACCATAATAAGAGTTCCAATTAAACTCCAATGGATCTGTTCCTCTTTGTTTACATGAAATCATGACTCTACCAAATCTAAAATTTTCATAATATAAAGTATACGAAATCCTAACTCACCTTATGAAATTTCATCCCTTCCTCTACAATTACACAACAACATAAGATTAGAACAATTCCTCATGTTGAAAAACCATATAATTCCATAAACAAAGTTTACCCATCTTACTTGTCTCATTGATTTGTTGCTAAGGTTCTCTTGTACAAACTTCATCTTTGACTAAAAGGAGGCAAAGCAATGACTTAAGGGAAAAGTGGAGTATATATAGCTAGGTCTCTTGAGTAAGGTTTCCTAAATTTTCCTTTTCCATAACTGACCCCAGTTCAAAAATAAAAATTACTTCCACGCCATCTTATGATAATATTTTCCTTCACTATATTTGTAGGGTTTTACATTCTCTCCATTCAAATAACTTTCATCCCAAAAGTTTCCTAACTTCTAAATCCTACATTGTAATTACTCAACTACACTTAAACTTACTTGGTACTTAATCTCCTTAAGTTCTACTCCTATTTGCCTTTAAAGTTTCACGTACTCACTTTTAGTGTTCCAATAAATCTTTCATTTTCTTGGTGATTATCGTTTAATCTTTTCTACCTTTTAATGTATATTTCTTTAACTGTCACACACTTTACTCCATCTACGCTCATAGTCAAATCCAAACTTTCTCTCTTAAGTTACGCATTGGCTATTACTTCTCCTTAATCCTAGTAATTGAACTCTTTCTTTCCAGCATCTACTTAGTGTTCTCCAATATATTAAATTACTTAGATATTATAAGTCTCCTTGCTTAATTCTTCCATAAAATTATCCGTTACTATGTGCTACTTCTTATATCTTAATACACTTAAGCACTTCTATTCTTTGTTATCTCCATTCTTTGATTTGAGTATCTTTTCCATCATAGATTCACTCCTAAGTTTGCGATCAATCTATAAAATGAGTAGTTCTGTGCAAACCACAAATCTTATATTATAATTCATTAATCTCCAAATCTCATTCTCCATTATGATGCTTTGCTAAACCATAAAATTTCAATCATTTAACTTGTAAGAAACCTCTATTCATGTTAGATTTTTATTGTATCAATCCTTTGAGTAATTTTAATCTAAATGGCTTAAACTTACAACTATTAATTCTCTAATACCTTCAGATTATAACTAGTATGATAAGAATTAAGCTACTAGACTCTTGACTCGAGCCCAAGCTCGAGGACTTAAGCATGGTAGGTAGTACCCTCTCATCCTGACTTTCACCTGAAGAATCTAAGTTGCTTCTAACTACCAACCTACCATAGATACCGAACCGAACCCCTTTCTGTTTGTCAATAGCTGAGTACCAACCTAATGACAACTCTATTAACAACTCGGCTGACTTACTCATTAGTTTAGCTACACCTATTTTGAGCTCCCCATAGCATGTCCAAGTTGACCTTAGTATTTGTGTGAAGAAGTTATATGTATGTGTGTGAAGATAGCATATATTGTTTCTAGGTAAAAGTAATGTCAAGCCTAAAATTTTCTATTTATTCACTTTCCTTAATTTGGTTTAAACTAAACCCTATGCCTATTTAGTTTAAGTCCTTGACTAAAATTAAGGAAACTTGATTTCTTATTATTTTCTTTAAAAAAAAATTAGAGTTGCTACTTAGTAAAACCAAGAAAAGGTAATTAAATTAGAGCCAATTAAGTAGATAAATTCTAATTTATCTATTAGTAGCTCTGCATTTTGAAAAAAAAATATATATAAAAGAAAGAAATTCATGAAACCAAATTTTCTTAGGTACAAAGGATATCCTATTAAACCTAAATGGGTATTATTTTAACATTTCGATTTTAAATTTAGTTTTCAAATGACCCATCTAAGAACAAATTTTTTTCACAAATAGCATATGAAACTACATTTAATTACAAAAGAGAAAAAAATGAAAAGTTTTTTACAAAAGGGTGTAAAATATTTTCCTTTGTATTTTAAGTAATAAAAAATTATTTTACAAAAGGGGAAAAATATATATTTTCATATTTTAAATCACCCTATAGGTGCTTACGTACCTGCTAGTTAAGATTAGGCTATCATAGTTCATTTCAAAAAAATTTACTGAGTTAGTTTATTTTATTTTGAAAAGCATTCTCCTTTAAGTGTTTAAATGTTGATTATATTTCCTTTTTTGCCCAAATTTTGAAAAAAAAAAACGAGAAATCCTTAGTTCTTTTAAAAACAAGTCCATTTAGATTTTTATTTAAGAAAAACGCTTTTTTAAGGTAGCAAAACATTTTTATAAAAAAGAAAACCATTGAAGATATATATGTTAAATAAGTCACATAAAGAACTTAAATAAAAAATTCATACAATATTCATATAATCACAAATATAACATGTTTATTATTTATATACAAAAATTTACTTGTGATGAAATTTCAAACGATGATATCAATTCTATATTCTATCAACATGGTTTAGCAAAATAACTAATTTCAAAATTATATCTTAGATATCTATTCATTAATTTACATGTTCAAACATCTATTCTACAATTTATATATTTAAACATCTATTCTATAATTTATATGTTCAAACATCTATTCTATATCATGCAAACATGATTTATGGAAAATACTCTACAATTTATTAATCAAAACATCTAGTTCAATTAAAATAATCAAGAATAATCACATAGTCAAACATGATTCATAATAAACATTTTACAAGTCATTAAATCAAAATACTTAATTTAAATAAGCATGAACAATGAATACTACATGATCATTATATTATTGAAACAACAAATCATATTTACTATTTACAAAAATTGCATCAAACAAGTGTTTTGCACTCTTAAAAACATGATTTCTCAATTATTTAATATGCATTAAACATATAAAGAAAAAAAGAACTAAGCAAGGATTTTAGGAACTTACCTTGTACAGTAACGAATCGATGGCCGGTTTAGTGAGTTTTTGGTTAACTTCTGGAAAGATGGTGTTATCTTTCATGCTTAATGTGAAGTATACACCCTATTTATACTAGTGGAGCTTGGTTTTAATCCAAGAGAGTGCAAAAATGGAAGATCACAATTATGGGGGCCTAATATGTTGTTACCCAATTTGGCATAGAATTTTGTAGAAAGTGTGGTTTAAGTGATGAAAATAGGCAAGAACACATTAATAAACAATGTTTCCATCTTGGATTCAGAAGAAATTACGCAAAGAATAGAGTTTTGTAAATTTCATTCAAGTGTGTTAATATTTTTTTTTTCCTTTTTCAAGTTCAAATTAATTCATGATTGAAGGAAATCCGGATGTATTTTTTATCCCAATTTGGAGTATGTTGTGTATTTTCCTAAAACATAAAATTCAAGTGAATATCCCAAGTATAGAGTTAGAACATAGGCTAAAATTGAGAGGTTTGATAGGGAAACTTCCTTTAATTTTTGGAAATGCAATTTGCAAATTAGGCATAAAAAAAAAAGGAAGGAGAAGGAGAATAGGGGCGCATGTCACGTTGTGGGCATGTGACTCATGCTATACACATGGGTGTGAAATTAAAATGCAAGCGCAAACTACACCTACCTACTTGGGGTTTCAATCCCTTATCAAGGCTTCAACCTTGATTATTTCTTAAGCACATGGACTAAGTCTTAAACCTAGTCCATTTAATATTTTTTAAAAAAATAAAATAAAATAATTCTAATCCTAGGTTCGACAAAAAATTAACCTAAATCAACCACATATGCATCAATAATTTTGAAAACAAACTTAAAATTAAAGATAAAAATAAACTAAAATAATAAAATAAATAAAAAGAAGAAGGCTTATTTTGGTGCCCTCAACAACATTGAAAATTTTAAATAAGAACTAAAATTACGAGAGGTAGAAATAGAGTATGTATAACTGCCCTCTTTGTGTTCGTGTTTGAGTAAAACTTCACCACAAAAATAAAAGTGACACCATTTTACCTCAAGGAAAATACTATACTAGGTAGCATTGAAGTCAGCTAGCTACCTTGAACTTGATTTAGTGGAGATTTGGGTAAATAGTGAAATATATGTTAAACAAGAAAAAAGGCCCTCTAAGAACTAGTTGAGATACAAGAGTGGGCTTTTTAAACAATATAACACCCTATGAGCTAATTATAACCCTAAAGGAGACGTAAGACGAGACTATGCTTTATATGTAGCTAAAACCCTTAAGAGACCGTCTTAGATTGACAGTAAAATATAATTGTTTTAGAGAAAGCAAAGTAAATCCAAAATGACGATCTTAAATGGATGATTTTTCAATTTCTTAATTTAACACCAATGTGAGCACCATCTTAGATTAATGGATCTTGAAAAATTGATGCCATCTTGGATTGATGGATATTGAAAAATTTATCAACATCTTGGATTGATGGATAAAACAATATTTGAAGACCATCTTAGATTAATAGGTTTTAACAAAAACTTCAATGCCATCTTGGATTAGTGGGTATAACACCATCTTGAATTAATGGGCACAACACTATCTTGGATTAATGGGCTCTAGCAAAAACTTAAACGCTATCTTAGATTTATAGGCCTTAATAAAAACTTCAATGCCATCTTGTAGCATTGGGTATAGCACCATCTTGGTGTGATGGGATTTAGCAAAAACTTAAATATTATCTTAGATTGATGGGCCTAAAACCATCTTAGATTGATGGGCATAGTACTATCTTAAAATGATGGGTACAGTACCATCTTAAATTAATGGGATTTAGAAAAAATTTAAACGCTATCTTAGATTGATAAATCTAACACGATCTTGGATTAATAGGCTTTAACAAAAAATTCAATGCTCGAAGGTCAATTTGTCCTAAGAAGTACTACAATTAACTAGCTATCCTAGGTCTAATTTACTAGGAATTTGGTGAAAGATATTTTGAAAAGGAAGATAATGCTCTAAGAGTTTACCAATACATGAGAATGAGTCTTTCATAATGGTATAGTATGTCATGAGCTGACTATATCTTAAGAAAAGGAAGGGTTTTCAGAATCAACAAGATATTAAAAGTGGCATTAAGTCAAAGGTAACATTTTAAGAGCTAGCAAGAACCCTAAGGATACTAAGATGGTGGATGGTGCCCCTTTAAGTTAGCAAGAACCCTAAATTTGGTAACACTCTATGAGCTGGCTAACCTAAATAAGAGTGTCTCTAGAAGACTAGCAACCCTAAATAATAACTCAATTGGAAACTTGGTAGTGCTCCCTTGAGCTATCATACTTAAGTAGAAGCGTCTCTAAGGGACTAACAACCCTAAATAAAAATTCGATTTGAAATCTAATAGTGCTTCTTTGAGCTGACTTACTTAAGCAAGAATGTCTCTAAAAAACTTGCAACCTTAAATAAAAATTCAATTTGAAACTTAGTAGTGCTCCATTAAGCTAACTTACCTAAGTGAAAGCATCTCTAAGAGACTTACAACCCTAAATAAAAACTCGATTTAAAACCTAGTAGTGCTCCTTCAAGCTAACTAACCTAAGTGGAAGTGTCTTAAGGGACTAGCAACCCTAAATAAAAATTCAATTTAAAACCTAATAGTGCTCCTTTGAGCTGACTAACCTAGGAAGGAATGTCTCTAAGAGACTAACAACCCTAAACAAGAAGTTAATTTAAAACCTTACAATGCTCTTTTAAGCTAGCTAGTTGAGGTGGTTGGAAAAATAGAAGCACTCCATAGGTTGGCTAAGACCTTAGGAAAGATTGTTGAAAGAGGGTGTGTCCTATAGGCTGGCTAAAACCCTAAGAGGAATTAGTGACAAAAAGCACCATATAGGCTCACTAAATCTCTAAAGAGAGGTAGGTGACGGGAAGTACCTTATCAACTTGCTTAAGAGAAACTAATGAGCTAAGATAGTGCTCTATGAGCTAGCCAAAACTTTAAAGGAGATATGAGGTGGGATAGCGCTCTATGAGCTTACTAAAACCCTAAAGGAAAATGTAAATTAAGACAATACTCTATGAGCTAACTATTACCCTAAAGGAAAATGTAGGTCGAAACAACGCTTTATAAGCTTGCTAGTACCCTAAGAATCGATTGAAAAATGGGAAAGCACCTTATAGACTATCTTAAAACCCTAAAAGAAATGAAGGAACAACCGAGGTGATGTAATCCCTTTGGAAAGCATTGTAACACAAAAGGAATTAAAAGCTACCTATGATAGAATAGATATTAAGGATAAGGTCCTTTGATTTAAAAATAATTAATGGGCATCAGCCAAAAGGAAAACTACATCAAAGAGCATGTCTCAAACTACTAATGGTCAACTTTAAAAGGTGTAACCACATTGGAAGAAAGCAAACGACTTGGTCTTTAAGGTTTGGCTACTACACCAATGTGAATTTGAAAAATGGATGAAAAAAGCTTATAAGAGACCTTTACCTTCTCTCCTCTCTCTCTCTCTCTCTCTCTCTCTCTCTCTCTCTCTCTCTCTCTCTCTCTCTCTCTTAACTAATGGGTACAAATTCTTATTTACGTAGCATGAGCCATAAACCATTCCCTTTGGTAACTATGTAGGGCATTTCTCAATATCTGAAAATATCTCTTAACCCCTATGTTGTCAAGGCTAATCCAATCATAGGTAGTCCTTCGTAAGAGGGGCTTTGTAACTTTAAACATTTCTTTCCTAAGGAAAACGGTAATTCATGATCAATCTAGTCAAAGAAGACTTCCTTATAAACTTATGGTTTAAAATTCACTCTTGACTGCCTTTCTAAAAATTGTGGATCAGTTTATAAGTGATATGCCTTAATCAATCTATTATGTCCTTTTCAATTCAGCATTATGAATTAGGTCTTTGGTTAAGTGGTTTCAAGAGGGATTAACGAAAGGGACTATTTAAGAGAATTACTTCCACAACTCGAGGTTTACAAGTTAAAAACCCTTTGGAAAAACTATAAGTGTACTTACTCCAGTTTTAAAAACAATTTTCATTTAAGATAAATCATTTTTTAAGATCCAAAGAGCTTTTATTGAGTATGGGTGCGATGGCTTTGTGTGTTTTGATTCAAGATCAGTAAGGGGGCTTTATGTTTGTGATTTGGATTGTATTTAGAGGCTTTGTGTTTTAGAAATCAAAAAGTGATTCAAAATGAGTATGAGGGCTTTGTGCTTTTAAGAATTTTTAGGCTTCAATTCTAAGCTCTTTTCATGACCTAGGTTTATCGTCCTTGTTGGGATAAGGTATACCTATTTGGGCTTTCTTCATTACATTTGAGCTCAATTTTCTTATCTCTCTTTTTCTTTTTTCTTCTTTTCTTTTTCTTTTTTGTTATTTTTCCCCATTGTTTTTATTTTTCTCCTTTTTTCTTTTCCCATAAGTAATTATCTCTATTGTCAAGTCTTTATCTTTAATAGATTTAAGGCCATAAATTCAAGGGCTTAGGTAAGGTATGTGTAGGCTTGAAGTGTTTGAAAAAGTGTTGGCTCTTCTTTATTTTAAAGAAAATAACTTATCAAAAATAGAAATCATTTTTGAATTAATGTTACTGAAGGAAGCACAAACTAAGTTTACCTCTTTCTTCTAAAGTGATGACCCTAACCTATAAATTGCCCCATTGTGGGGTAATTCTCGATAAGGTTTAAATTTGAAGACACTTTGACTTAGCTCAATGGGTTTGACAAAGGATATATGTTTTTGGAACATTAAAAATGATTTCTTAACTATATTTCGATCTATATATCAAATTCAAAATGAACCTCCTTTAATGAATGTGTCCAAAGTATTCTCACCATAATGTCACTCAACTATCAAAGTGTTTAAGGATTAGTGTATGGGATATAGTTTGCTTCTTTTCATTTTAAACCTTTCAAAAGTGAGTTACCAATTCCTTGGGTAGAAATTTATATTGATTTGCCCTAAGGTAGAGATTGACTTTACCATTCAATTTCTCAAAACGTTCCATGTACCACAATACCAAATGCCTTGGACCTTTCATGTTCTTAATTACTTAAGTAGATAATTGCCCAAACTTATAGGTCATAATGTTCCTCGAATTTTGAGTTTGTCTTAGCTCGATTCTTCAAGGTTAAGTGAGTCACGTAGATAAGTTGTCCAAAATTGGGGCTTCCTTATGTAATGAGACTAAGGTGAAGTCTAGCTTTGTCTTTTTAATGGATTGATGGTTTGTATTTAGGCTTGGCTTCCTTGTGTTTAGGTTAGATGCCTTAACAGGCCAAGGTCTTATATTTAGGGTTAGCTACTTTAATGGGCAAAGGGCTTTAGTTTGCCCTTAAATCCTACAAGAAATTGTAACCGTTCGTAACTTTTCTTTTCTTTTCTTTTCTTTTTTTTTTGTGAGAGAGAAGGAGAAGGCCTTATTTTACAAAAACCAAGTGATATGAACAAATATAAGGAATTGCTTAGGGTTCTATTTACAATCATAAATTTACGATTCTATTTACAAGCCTATAGAATTTATTTATACTTAACAAAGAACAACCATTTGATGAATGCTATTAAAGAACTTATTTACAAACAAGGAATGCTAAGTAAAGAAAAAAAAATGAAAGAATGATGTTCTGAAAGAAAACAAGCTCTTTTCATAAATTTGATATGCTCAATTATTATTCGATGGAATAACAATTTTTAAATCCTATTTAGTCTAAACAGGGAAACCTATTTACAAGGCAATAAACTTTTTGAAAAGATGAATATTTTTTACTCGAAGAATAAATGGCAACTACTTAAAAAATATTATATAGGATTGATTCTTTTTGTTTTTTCTTTTCACTTTTGATTATTTAAGAGCAGGTTTTATAAAGTAGCAAAACACGATTATTTATGAACCTAACTTTTAGAAATCAAAACATAATTAATAAGTATGAATATTTATAGATGAATAAAGATAAAGACAAAAAAATATAAAATGAACACACATAGATGCAAAGAATCAGCGATTAAATAATAATGTGGCAATATTAAGTGTTTAAGGTTATAATTGCATCAAAATTCCATTATTACAATAAATTTGAAATTATAGAGAAATATAAAAATTACATGGAAATAGAATTTACAAATACAAGGAAATATAAGGGATATGGAAAATTACAATTTTATATTGAAAAAATTTTATATAGAGAACTAATTAAATAATAATGACCTTTAATTAGCATGCCCCATTATTATTTATTTGCAGGTCAAGTTTCGTACATATAATTATGGTGAGTTCTAAAGATCCTCAAGTTTTGTAACCTCACCTATTTTCAAAGAAATGGTTCCTTAGTCATATCGAAACTTGAATAGAGTAGCATGATCAGCCTAAAAGGTGGTTACCCTACAACATCTGAAGCTTACACAATAGTCCCCTACCTAAAGTTTTAAGATAGCTTGGTTTTGACCATATCTACCACGCATTTATAGAATCATAAAAAAAAGAAACCCCCAAATAAAAACACAAAATAGCTGTAGAGAGCTAAATTCAAGTTTAGGCTTTAAGCTTATTAATTAATTGAGTTTAACTCTTTAGGCTAAGGTGATAAGGCCCTAAGAGTCAAGTCCAAATATTTGGGATGATCATAGGAGATTTGGCATGGTGGGCTTGGAGTAAGGCCTGTTAGGTTGATCCATCCAATCTAACCTTTTTTGGTTTAGCTCACATTAAAATAATAAATAAAGCTTTTATCTAGACTTAAACCTATGAAAATAGCCCATTTAAGATCCATTAATAACGAGCTTCAATCTTAACCATTGATTACCATCATGATTTAACAAATGTGATCAACTATCATTTTCTATAAATACTCCATTCACATCCTCATTTAGAAGAGAAAAAAACCTTTATTAACGCCATTACTCTACCAGAACCTTGTCTCAAAGGTTAAACACTTAAACGCCTTTAAAACTTTACACTATTCTTCCTTAATCTTGGAGTTTGATGCCATCGTGCTCCTCCACCTATCACCGTATGTGTTAAAGCCTCACTAAGATTACCTACTTCTCCCTACATTTCTTTCCTTATCATCCCGTGCGAGTCACTCAAGTCATTTCTCTAATTACGTATAACATGACTTCTTATGTGGTACGCATGTAACCTTCGTATCCTTACGTACACCCCTACATTTTTTAGCAACTCCACTAGGGAGGGAAGACTTGATACTCACATCATGGTACCTTTAAGACGAAAACAACTTATACTTATTGATGGAATCAATTAAGAACAAGATGTCACTACTGTGACTAATGACCAAAATCCACTTCCGACTCGAAGCACTAAGTAAGGTGATGGCATACAAGAAGATGTCCTTAATAATGCGCAATTAATGTATGAGCTGCAGGAGACTAATCAAAACCTAGGTAAACTCATGGTGATGTTGTAAGCCCTATAACCAATTATTTAGATCCGGTTCGTAGAATTTAGAGCGATCAAACAAATTGTCGATCTATCCCAAGTTTTACAATGAAGCTAGGATTATTAGTAAAAGTGATCCCATAAGTTTGAATTTAGGAAAATAAGTAATAAAATAATTAATTAATATAACATTGAATTTCATGAAAAATTATTTGTTATTTATCATAAACACTTAAAACGATTCCAATGACTAGCGAATTGTTAGAGATAAATTATATGCATACTAAAAATCATAAAATAACTTAAATAATATTTAGAAATATTTATTTGTACTATATATGAATTTACATGTAGATAGAAATACGCGTAATTATTTAAAATATGCAAAATATGTTAAAATAATATTAATTAATTAAATAAAATTCACAATTAATTAAGGAAAAATCAAGAAAAATAAGGAATGATTTAGAATTGGGTCATAGTAGTTGGGGAAAAGAAGAAAAAAAAATAACCTATCAAAAGTAACAAATAGAAAGTAAAAAAAAAAATAATAATAATAATAAGATAAGGCAATTGTCATATTAATTTAATGCACAATAATTCCCTAACACCTCTATAAATACCCAAAAAATTTCAAAAGCTCATTTGGTCAGTTGGGAGTATAAAAATTAGAGAGAATAAAAATTTTTAAGGTTAATGTTTAATTACAAAAAAATTGCAAAAATCTATACAATTAAGGTTTTAGAGAAGATTCCCAACCAAACGAGCACCTGAGAGTGAATGGCCACCACCAATATACAATGGTAGCAATGCCTAAGGTGGTTGATAAGGCCTTAGTGGCCAATGGTAATTAGAGCCACCAATTTTCGTGAGTCCAATTTTTTTCTTAATTTTACATATTTTGTTAAAACTATAAAATTAACTTAGAAAATTGTGAAATTTGGTATTTTAGTTTTTTTAACTATGTATATTTAGGAAAAAATTTATTTTTATGATTTTGCATCTAGAAATATACTATCTTTAAGAAATCATGCATACTCAAGTTTTGTTTAGATTACAAATAAAATAATTTTAGAAGTATAGTTTTGGGTCCAAAATTTTTGTGTAGACTACTTAAGGGTTATATAACAGCATTACAAAGCCATTTTTCAAAAATTAATTTTCAAAATTTTTAGATAATTTTTAGGTCTTAAAATGATGCATAAAGTGGGTAATTTTAGGTTAATTAGGTAATTAAATAGACAATTACTAATTTAGTGCATAATTATAAGTTTTAGAATGTTAAAATCTGATGAAGTATGATTTTTGTAATATTTAGGGTGTTATGTAGTCCGTATGTAATAGGTAAAAATGGTGTATTTTAAGTTAATTTTATAAGTTAAGGTAATTAAGAGTAAAATCTTATTTAGGATGAATTTATATATTTTAAGATATTAATTGATGTTGCGAAATGATATTTGGAGTAATAAAAATATTAAATGTGTATTATGTACATAATAGATAATAATACATAATATGCAAAAATTAAAAATATAATAAATAGAAAACGTTAGACTAAAAAATTGATGTTATACTAATAATAGGAATATATATAAAATCTAGTAAGAGACTTAAATTTAGGTAATTATATGAAAAATGTAAAATTTTCTCACATCAAGAGTAAATTCAATACACTAATGAGGATTTAAGTATACTGGGTAAAATAGAATACCAATTTAGAACTAAAAGTGATAATTAAGATACTCAAGCCTAATGTGATGAATTTCACATTTGTGTTCGGATCGCATTTTTAAGCTTTACATATAATATCCTTAACTAAAACCGCTTTAGAACCTAAATTAGAGCTAAATTTGAAAACCGAACCCTAAACTAACCTAGGATGAATTAGTAATAACTATTATGTATATGAGAAGAATTAGGTTAAATCATAACCTAGGGTATATATACATGTATATATCATCAAGATATAAATACTAAAAACGTATTTATATTATATATTATAGGACATACGAAGATGAGTCGACTCGCAATTGGTTAAGTGAGTGACTAAGGATACCAGGTAAGTTGTCATTAATACATTGTTGTATTTTGAAGTATTAATTTGTGATACTTAAGGTTTGAAATTATACTTGATTATGCTTGTTAGATAGTTGATTATATGCATGTGCTTATTCTAAGCTGATGATATGATGTTAATGGGTTGCTTTAACTTGTATTATGTGAGTTGTATGAAACGGTTGATCACTCTAAAATGGACTTAACCAAATATTCAACTCATAAATTCTAAATCAAACATGTATAGCAACCCATTAGGGGAGCATTAGGATTCTTCAGCCAAATACCAATCCTTTCGAAAGGGATAGTGCTGAATGGCATAATTGTCCCTTCTTCATCCTTAGTCAAACTAAATGACAAATGAGGAGGTCGTAATAAGGATAAAGTAATGATTCGAAGGTAGTCACAAGAGGTTGTAAGCTATTGCATTAACGAAAACTCCTCAACCCAGATTAAAGCATATGTAATTTCTTTAATCTCACGATTGGGTCAAATAATGTCGTGCTATGACATTTGCTTGAGCACGTATTGCACCTAATAATTTGATTGATAACCCTATTTGTATTTGTTATATGGTTTTGTGTCTCTGTTCTAACTTACTAAGCTGTGGTTGCTTACATTCCTATAGTACTAGCTAAGAAGCGGATTATAATTATCTTGAAGCTAGTAATTGCTGGATCCTAGGGAGTAAGAGAATACATTTGAAGAATAGATATATCTTTAAGGTCTTAACCTTTATTTAGAATCTCTCATTTTCAAATAATGTATTATTTATGAAGTATAGGACAACAAAACCCTGCAAACATTATTTGTAATATGTAAATCTTAATGTATATACATGATTTCATACTTTCTTAAGTAAATAACTTATTAAATTTATGAACTATTTACTTTAAAGTGGGTTAGTTGTGAATGTCTTGTATAGATCAGGTATAAAATAGTAGTTATAAAGTTAACTTCTATCCTAAAATGATTTGCATGATTGGATTGTTACAACTCAGCTGCTTTAAGGGGTGACAAATGTTCGCTCAATATGTACCTACTTTGGTTACCTTTACTATTACGCAACAAGGAGCAACTTCCTCGAATCCTTCTACTATGGTGTAACAACATACCCCACCCTAACCCTCCTATTATCAACGAGCATGTCACTCCTAGAGTTGAATAACAATTTCCTACTGTGGAACCTACAGCTACACAAGATTCATTACCTGAAGTAAGGAACCAGGGAGTACAGATTGGGGGCTCATCATCCTCACGTGCTATATTACATGTCACAATTGTTGACTCTGTATAACCAACAATGATGAATCCCATGTCTGCAAGATCTATACTTGTGAATCCCATACCTATGCATCTTACTCTTCCGATGTCACTAAGGGAAAAAGCATCAACTCAAAGAGATTCATTTGTGAACAAAGAAGATCTAGACATATATTTGAAGGAGATACAAGTGAAATCTATGGTTAAGATACCAGAACTGAAGCTTCCATATCACTAATACATTGCTGCAAAGCTATACCCTAAGGATTATGTCAGTCCGAAGTTCATACTATTTAATAGCAAGAAAGGAAGTGATAAGGAACATTTGTTGAAATTCATCGAGACACTGTAAGTATATGGCCTAGATGATGATTTGAAACTAAAAAAAAATTTTCTAAGTCACTCATTGAGAAAGCATACACCTGGTATGTTAATCTCCCTCTAAGGTCAATAGTTTCATAGGATAGTATGTATAAGATGTTTTTGGAGATGTTCTTCTCCACAAAAGAGAGAATCACCATCACTAACATGGGAAGGATCTGACAAAAGTCCAAAGAAGATCTAATGGACTATATCAAACGCTTCAGGGAGCGCTCACTAGATATACAGGACGTTTGTGATGAGAAAGAGTTGGTCAAGATCTATATCCAATAAATGTTTCCCGAGTATGCAGTTTACCTTGAGAATCTTTCATTGGCTTCCTTTGTTGTGCTAGTTGAGAACGCATGAAGAACCAACAATTCAATAGCACGACAAAGAGGTGAAATGTAAGATTTAATAAGCACATAACGTCAGTAAACTTAGTTTAAGAGGAGGATCCAAGAGGAGTAAAGAAATATAGAAGTGAAAAGCTTATAAGCACTAAACTATCTTTGGCATACCCATGCTCAATAGGAAAAGTGTACGCACTCTTCAACCAATGGCTACATAATGAGAATATTAGACTCCCAAGGGTTGAGAGTTTACCAACAAATGAAGAGAAAGGTAACCTTAAGTATTGTAGATTTCATAAGAGTGTAGGCCATCCTATAAAAGATTGTTGGACTTTGAAGAAGATATTTAATGCGTGAGTTCAAAATGGAGAATTGATTATCAAAGATAATGATGTCGGGAACAACCCACTTCCAGCTCATAACACCCAATGTGGTGTTGTAAATGTTATCACTTACAATCCCACAAAGACGAAAAGGATAGACATACAGCCAATTGAAGCACACGAAGTTAAGCATGAAAGATTTAAGATCAAGACAAATGGAGATGACAGTACTACTCTTTTTTTGTTGAAGACTGCTAATGTTAGGAATTTCTTTGATTTATGAGGATGCTCAACTTGAGGCAGCAACTACACTAACAAAGATCTCGTAAGATCAATATAAGAAATATCTTATAGCACGTCCCACAAAGGAAATTGTTTCAATGAATAAAGGGGAAATTACATTTACAAATGCTGACATTTGTATAGTGAATCTTAACTACAATCACTCTCTATATGTAGAAAGCGCACTCAATGGTCATTTTATCAAGAGGACATTTATTGATAATGGATCTTCACTTAATGTTATGCCAATGTCAACTTTTAAAGCTACAAAGATAGATATTTGAAACTTAATAAGATAACTAATCACACTAAATAGCTTCTACGAGTCTTCCATGAAGACCATGGGACATATTGAAGTAGACTTTGATATTAGACTTATCCATAGCTTTACGTGGTTCTCTGTTATCAATGCGCCTATATCTTACCATCTTCTTATAGGAGGGACATGGTTGCATGATTACAACATGATACCATCAACATGGCATCAATGCATAAAGGATCACTAGAATTAGCAAGACATCTTCATTCCTGCAACAAAGAATTCACTCACATGTAATAAGTCTCACTTCACTAAAACAACATTCTTTGATGAGCATGTGAATGACCAAGAAACACCCTTAGTGGAACCTCCTGCGACACAACTACCTATAGAGGAAGAGGCTTATACTCAAGTATTCAAGAAGAAGAGAATGCATGGTTGGCATGGGGTTGTAAAGAAACAAAATTGAACCAATGATATTATGAAGGTAGAAGGCACATTATAAGTTAAGAATTACGAGAACTATTGGTAGCTAAGATGTATTCTCATTAGTTTTATCCCATTTTTCATTTCGTTTCATGTATGAGCACAATGACAATTACTTTTTGTCAATGAAAGTTCCTTTTCCCATCACTAATATTTTCTAATGAGAATGTGATAAGGGTTTAGGTATCTTCATTTTATGTTCAAGGCTAATAAGAGCACTAGCTCCTATACGTACATCGTGCCATGATAATAATGTATAGCTTTTATGCTAACTATTTGCTATGTTTCTTTCCATCAAGAAGTGGAAACAATCCCATTGATGAATACTTTAACATATTAACATTCAAACCTAGGTAACATCTTGATATGCCATGCTATGCAGTCAAGTAGTAAGAAATACCCCCTTGATTATTGAGAAAGAATTATTAACCCCAAGAAATCAATGCTATTGTCGTTGCATATCCACAATTGAATACTTCTTAGAAGGGATTTTTTATATATTATTATTAACAAGCAAATGTCTTACATCAATATATGAGATGGCATGTGAAATCCCTTAGATCATCGAGTCTAAGCAGTCTTATAATTACACCTATCTCAAAGGAGACTCCTTTAGATCATCGAGTCTAAGCAGTCTCATAATTATATCTATTATACAAGAGGCCCTTTAGATCAAAAAGTCTAAGTAGTCTCGAAGTTATATCAATCTAAAATTTGAAGGTCATGATTTCTTAACACTAATGTAACTAGATTAAGCCTTTGCTCCTATTGTGCGGTGTTGTTTTTAAGAAAAAAAGAAGATATGACAAAGCAATTTTCCTACTTTATACTAGACAATAGCACTACTTAGATGAGGCATTGCTCCTAAGCACATAAAGTCCTTAAGTTATGCTTCTTACTATCTATCAAGACATTACAAGTCATTAAGGAGATCAAAGCTATCCTACTACGTTATTGTCTAGTATGCTACCTATTAAAGATTAACTTCAAAACTCAACATCATACCCAAATCTTAGTTCTCTAGATCTACACATGCAACATTCCTAAAAATAATCTAATTAAATCTTTAATTTCTTCTTGACAGGGAGAACTCTCTTCTAAAGTTAATAACTTTCTCAAGCTTATTAACTCTAATCTCTAGATTACCTAATAGAGTTTCTTTCCCGTAATGTAATTTAAGATCACATTAACATTAAAATTCCCTTAAAAATATAATATCAAAGATAATATTATGCTTCCGAAAAAAGTCTTATAATTTATCTCTAATATTGCATAAACTTTCATCAATTATGTTAAACCTAATTATACAAAAAATCTCTCGATCTTCTTGTATAATATCAAATTTAAATTAATAACCTGTAGAATTATTAACCTAAATATGTAAGAACACATAATTAATTCAAAAGAAAATAAAGATCTTTACTAAATCTAAATAAAATTAATTGTCACATGCAAGACCTAGATACTATAAACCTACTCTCTACACATCATAAAATAGCAAACTAAAATCAAGGAATATAAAAGAGTAGAAGAAAGAATTATGAAAATCCTCAAAGGTTGAACCTTGAGTCTTCTCTTTGCCTTACTCGCTTAAGTAATCTTTTCTTGAAAAATCTTCAAAATAAAAAATAAAAAAAAAATGCTAAAAGTCTCTCTAGAAAACCCTAACAAAGCCTTATATAAGAAGTAAATAAATTAGGTCGATTGGAAGAGATACAACTAAGGATACGATCGTATCTTCTACTCATGCACTAAGCTGCGATTCATGGTTGCATCTTTCTTTTTTCTAAACTGGGAATGACATGACTAAGGACATGGTCATGTCTTTTGGTTGTGTACTGGGCTGTAACAATTGAAAATAAGCTCCAAATTTGCTTAGAAATGACATAATCATATCATTCAGTTGTGTCAATTTTCAAACCTTCATAACTTATACATTTTAACTTCAACTTGAGTGAAATATGTTTTTGTTTTCTTACGTAGATCATTTTAAGACCTAGAAAATAAATTTTTACTTAATTAAATATCATTATCTAAAAATAAACTTAAATTTCAAGAGAAAATCATGAAAAATCACTAATTAAAGTGTAACCAATTTGAAACTCATCAAACTTCCCTACACTTAAGAATTTGCTTGTCCTCAAGCAAATAAAACAAAGAAAAATTAGGATAAGAATTCTTAAGTTAAAAACAATCATTACCTAGGAAACTAATGAAAATTTACACTTAACCTAAAAGAAAAAAATCAACTTGCAACATCAATCAATTTTCTTTAAATAACTTCCTTAACTCCTTATACTCTATCCTTTTCTCAATGTCTAAGAAACAAAAAGTACTGGAGTTTATAAGCTAATCTATGTAAATTAAAATTTACCTAGCTCATTTAATTAAGGATTCCTATACTCAAGGTTAAATTTAACATTTCTCCAACCACAAAAGAGTCATAAAAATTTTAACCTACTTAACTAAAATGTATACAACCTTCTCTTCAGTCTCACTAAGTGCCATAATTTATAGTAAAACATACTACATCCACTCATCCCCCTTTATCATCCCCTTAATACATGCTTTCGCTGAAAGGTTCCAAATTTACCAAATTAGGCACATTAATTAAGGACGATTGTGTTGGCAACGAGAAATGATCTCGCTCTTCTAAGGGACTAAGACTGCTCCATACCAACTTAGCCCTCATGTTGGTAGCAAGAAAGAACCTCACTCTTTTAAAGGACTAAGGCCAATTCATACCAATTTATTCTTTCAGTTTACTTTAGCATTAGCAGTGGAATTCAACCTTACTCTTCTAACAAACTAAGGTAAATTCTTACCAATTTCTTGCCTTTTGTTATTTATTGATTATTCATTCTTTTTTATCACTTTCTACCTTCAACTATTTCAAGTTTTTAGGGGTTTCTTAAAAGACAATTTTCATTTGTTTGTTTACTAAGGATTATAAGGCTCTAAAAATTTTTAATAGAAAAGTATACATCAAAGTAAGCTTTGAAAATAATCATGATTAATGCCTAACTAGTGATGTTGCTCTAATCCTAAGTCTTTAAACTCCTAAGCTAAATAATCTGTAACTTCACTCCACATAGATTTCACCTATTAACTCTAACATTGTATGACTTAATCATTAAAGATCCAGTCTTCAAATTACTTTCAACTCATTGGAAGTTATCAATTTCCAAGTAATTATAAGTCAATAAAATTGAGTTAAATGAGAAAAAATTAGTCTCCTAAGTAGCAAAAGTTTGTGAAAATATCTATATCCCTTTCCCCATACTTAAAACTGTACATTGTTCTCAATGTGCGAATTAAGTCACATATGAACAACAAATCAATACAAATACTTAAGAGTAAGGGAATAGAAAAGTGGGAAAAAAACTAGTACTCCCCTAAAATTTGAAGTAATGCAAGTATATTATCCACTAATTATGAAGCAACCTACATCAAATAATGAGAGTAAAAAGTAACAACTCCATTAAAAGGCTTCAAACTATTGGTCTAGCTTGCATAGACAACCAATTCAAAGTACATCCCAGGCCACAAAAATAGCCAGATATCTCTAACATCATCCATGAAGTTGTCGTCATTTCCCTCAAAATCCGGAGCTTCATCATCAACTTCTTTGTTAAAACTCTCCTCTCAACTTAGCTTCTCTTAACTTGTAATTTAGCTCTTAGTATGGTGTTTCTCTAGAAAAGGAAACAAAATTCAAGTCAAATTTTCACTACATAAAACTTCCCCATACTTAGAATAAAGATATAGACTAAAAACCATGACTAAGTGTGGAAAAACAAAAACACTATAACTCATTAAGGAATTTTGTCAAGAACTTAGTATGCATGCAAAATATAGTTGTGTTCTTAAGAAGTCATTTATGCAATCCTCATAACTATTATGATGCAATAGATTTGCCTCGATTCTTTTACATAGTCTGAGGGCCAGTCATAGCAGAATAGCAAGGCAGAGTGCTGCCTTCACCTAGCACCATTCTCAAACCTAGCAACAGACAACTAAGCTTAAATTTAAACCAAACCAAACTCTTCTTTGTTTGAGTCGCTCCCATACATACAAATCGAAAGATCTCAATTGTCTTGAACTGGAAAAATATATAAAGAACTTTATGGGACCTTAGCTGCTTGAATCTCTATTTCCTTTGCATAAGTGGTTTCCTTAATGTTGCATGAATGATGTTCAGGCCAGCATGCTTAAACTCCTAATTCCTCAAGGACATGAATCAATAGCACTTGTATGTTTGATTAAGCACTAAAGCCTTAAGTACTGAAATGAAGAACAAGACATATAAAGTAATGAAATTCAACACGTCAACTCAAACATACAAAAATTGCATGCCTATAGTAATGTACTACAAATGATACAATCATGTAACAACTTTGTGTCTTTCCAAATCTAATTATAATGCCTAATTCAAGAACATAATCGTATTCTTCATGTAAGCCACCACTCATCTCTTAGAACAAATAAAATTCATGAACATACACTAAAAATTACCAACATACATTCAAATCCTAACTACTCTATCATATATAAGAGTTAATCCAAATAAATTTTGTAAAAAAATTAAAGAAAAAGAGAGACCAAAAATTTGCTGAGATTCTTGAAATGGCATGAGTAGTAGAGATCTTTGAGTTTGTATGAGTTTGTGTGTTCTTATAGATGTGAGAGAGAGTGCAAGAGAGGAAGAGTGTTGTATGTGCATGAGAGTGAGTGTGTTTAGGTGTGAGTAAAGGATCAGATGAGAGGAAAATGTCGTGTATGGGCTATTAGTCACAACTTTTCACACTTAACATGGCACAACTGTCTTACAATCGTATAACGCTCTATGATGCATGCTTGTAGTTGCCTTAGGAACAATTTGTAGCCTAGGAGTGACATGGTCTAATGCATGACTATGTCTTTAGACCATATACTAAGCTGTACATGACTCTCTCTTTTTTTAATTTTATCATTTTTTTATTTTTATTTATGTATGCCTAGCCAAATGCATGAATTCAAATGTAAATAAAAGAAACTTAAAGAAACAAAAGCACTCAACTAGAAAATGAATCAAAGAAATCTATTGAAAAAACTAAACTAAAAAGAAAAACCTATTATGTTATACTTACTAATTTTGAAATTCCGTTTAGCTTCCGTAGTGCTACCTCGAAAACCCCATAGGTGACGCTATCTCCTTAACCCCTATTCACTAATCGGTTAGCGAGACCGCCATAAGTGTAACACAACATAAAAAGCGAACTTAACCCTGAAATGAAAAATAAAAGAGTTAAAGTGCTAAGATAAACAATAAAAATTACTAACATAACCTACCAGCTAAAAATAAATAAATAAATAAATAACTTGGGTTGCCTCCCAAGAGCATTATATTTAACGTCGATAACTCGATGGAATGCATGGGTTACATACCTTCACTCGTGTGAAGATGGATCTCCATCCTCACCTTGCTTCCAAACCCTCCAAAAAAGGCTGGACTTACCCTATTTCCATTGGTATAGTAAATTCTCTTGTCTAGTCGAATAACTTCTACCAAATTCCTTCTTATTACGCCACTCACTAGACTTATGTTTCTTAAGTTTCTTCATTTTATTCACTTTTCACTTAGATGGGACGGTTATCAATAGCTTTGAGCTCCTCACTACAAGTGCATGTTCTAAACAATCTTCTAAGTATTCCTACTCCAAGATAGGTGATTTTACTTTTGAAGGCTCTAACTTTCCTTCCTTTAATCTAAAAAATGGTTCAATCCCTGTCTTTACCACATTAGGTTCATTAGCTCCCAACTAAGTTACAATGTCTAATTAATTAAGGGTTTTCACCATTTCTCCATCTCATGTTTCAAAGCAATCATTCATAGGTTCTTTGACAACTATTTCCTGCACACATTCAATAACAACAGCATTAAAAGTATCATGATCATAGCTTGTACCCTCTGAGTCAAGAGACTTATGCATTGAATCTAGATTTTAGAAAATAATTTCCTTATCTCTAACCTTTAAGATAAGCTTACACTCACCGACAATAAACGCAGCCCTGACAATAGCTAGGAAAGGTTTATCTAGAATCAATGGGACCTCAAAATCCTTATCTATATCAAAGATAACAAAATCTACAAGGAAAATTAATTTATCAACTCACACTATAACATCCTCTATGATGCCTCTAGGGTATGTAATGGACATATCAATTAATTAAATGCACATGCATGTTGGTTTAGGTTATCCTAACCCTAGCTTTATAAACAACTTATATGGCATCAGGTTTTACTGACTCCTAAATCTGCTAAAGAATTATTTATTGACAAATTTCCTAGCATATAAGGAAGAGTAAAACTCCTTGGATCTTGTAATTTTCTTAGCAACTTTGTCTGAAGAAGTGCCTAGCATTCTTCGTTCGGTATGATAGTTAAAAGATTCTCCAACTTCTTCTTGTTTGACAAGTCCTTCAAGAATCTTATGTACTTTGACATCTACAATAAAACATCAACGACAGGTAAGTTCACATGAAGTTGTTTAAAAGGATTGAGGCATTGATCAAATTGCTCGGTTAAATCAGGGCAATTTTACTTAAGACATTATAGATATGGGATGGGCAGCTTGTACTCCTTCACTTTTGATGGCTTAACACTCTCTTTTGATCTCAGCGATTCTAAACTTTCCTTACCCTTGACCTCCACTTCTTTCTCAACTGCTTCCTTATCCTCCTTCTTCTAAACTTATAGCTCTCTACCACTTCTCAAGGTCATTGCATCGACATGTTCCTTTGGGTTTGTTTTAGTGTACTAAGGTAAAGACCCTTATGGCCATTCAAAGATTAACTTTGAAAGCTAACCAATTTAGTTCTCAAGATTGTGAATGGAAACCTCTTAATTCGGCAATGATGCTTCAATATTGGATAGCCAAGCTTCATTTCCTTGTATATATTTAGTGAGAAGCTCTTCTGAACCGGGCTTCTTCTCTTGAATAAGTAGGGGTGGTGGTATTTGGAATCCAGGTGGACCAATAGGAGCCTTCTATTAGCCTTAATTCTAACCTCCCCATGAAAAGTTAAGGTAATTTCTTTAACCAGGATTGCAAGTATTGCTAAAAGGGTTGTTTCGTTGTTGAGGTGGATTTCCTAAGTAATCCATTTGTTCCATTGTTTTTGTCCTCCATACCCTTGCATATCAAGATTACCTGGTTGTACTTATTGAGGACCGACAAAAAGTGCATCAATTTTCTTGCTCACTTAAATACGGTGTACTTAAGTGATTGACTGGTGAGGAAATATTATTAGGATAGCATGGGTCATTAATTTTGAGGTAGCTGACCGGGATTGATTTTAAATCCCTACAAAACTAAACCAACAATCAGGCCAAATCAAGGGCATAACAAGTGTTGCAATTCATATGTTGAAATCGTGTCTTAGCTAGGATCAGAGAGTTTTATGTTTGCTAGAGATTGTTAATGAGGTTTGAGAAATACCTTTTCTTGGCTGCATCTCTTTATTGGCACATCGTGTTTTCAAATATTTGATAATCTTAAAAGATTTTTGAGGAGGTCTACTTAAAAGAAAAAAAAAAAGGGATATGTATTATGTATTCCACATGTGGGAAGCATGGTTCATCCTTTAATAGCATAGAAATAATTTAGTAAGAGAGGTTTAAAAAGTGTGTGATCTTTCTAGTGTTTTCAAAGAACTTCAGTACAGAGATGGAGTAAAAGATTGAAGATGGCTTTTCGATGCTGTTTAAAATGTTCTGTTATAATTTTTATAGTTTGAGGGAATTAGATTATTGTCAATAAAATGCTATCACTTCCTAGAGTGATCCACTCATCAACATATTTAACAAATCAACCAGTCAGTCCCAAACTCCGCCATGCACATTTTCAGATTCTAGCATTATAAGTGATCTCTTTGTCGAACTAGAGCTTGTTTATGAACTCTCAAAACTCAGAAGTAATTCTTTGACTCAATTGACCAAAAAATATTTGTAATGCAAAGACAAGGGAGTCGCAGAATTATTAGTTGGTCCATTGATGTATCGAGTTTTCCATTTGTTCTTTAAGTGGACTGCTTAAGAGTTTGGTAGGGTCCAAAAATCTTCCCTTGTGAATTGTCGAAAACATGAGTGGGTTTTGAGGACCAACTGCTTCCTGACTTCTTCTTTTATCAAATTAAAAGTCCCACAAATTAGAGGAACCAGATAAATGAGTGTGAGAAATAGAATGAGAATTAGCATTATGCTGTGAATCCACTTTAGTTGAACTCTCAGCATCTTTTTCTATAAAAGCTGAACAGAGAGCAATCTCTATAATTATATAGATGGATAGTTAATTTCATATATGTCATTGGGCTTTCATATGAGCTACTCTCCATTGCTGATGTAGGAAAGCTTTATCTTTCACTGATAGCCTTTGAAACAAATTCTTCAACTTATTTTGGTCGTAGGGGGAAAAAAATGAAGAAGCAATTAGACGTGTTAGAAAATTTAGATGCTTAATGAACACAAAAATATTGGTTACTTATTGAATATTTCTAGCTAATTGTACTTCCATCGATTTGAAAGTGGTATTGAGCCTCCGATGATCTGCAAACAAGCATCAGGCTTTGCATGTAATTCCTGTGAGTGTCATAATTTTCTCTTGTGTGCCTGCTAATGGTCACTACTTCTACTTCCCCAAGCTTATTTAACATTCATAGACTATTTGGATGGCTCTGTTTTGTTTATTTTCGAGCTAGATGTCTATATGGCTCAATGTGGATGTCAAGTAGTAATAAAAAATGTATTTTAAAACTTACCCACCACACCACAACACAAATGTTCAAAGCTATTTCATTTACTTATAAAACTGATGATCTCATTACTGCTTTGTATTGCTTCAAAAATGTCGGTTTAATTCCTGCAAGCACTGAGCATGTGATTCAGTCAAATCAAAGTTCAGCTGTAAGATCACCTTCTCAGATTGTTTCTTACATTACATTACCTCTAACTTATTTGTTGTAAACTCTCTGTGAATTTCTTTTCTACAGGTCGTGCTGGATACTGCGAGTGATGTCCGTGCCAAGATACAGCATGCCAAGATACAGCATGCCAAAAATTTTGCAGTTATGCAAGCCCGGCAAGATGGTTCTACAGGGAACTATAGGATATTCAATTCACCCAATGGAAATTTTCTTTTGCCCGTGATCCCGACTCGTGCAAAACTTGGTGGATGAGTGATCTTCTTTCATCCTTTGTTTTCAGGTAGAGCTGCAAATGAGCTGATCTGCACCAGCTCAACTTGCTTGAAGCTCATCTTGATTTAAGTCCAATTAGTAAACAAGTTGAACTCGATTAATAAACAAATTAAGTTCGAACTTAAAATGAAACTTGTTATCTAAATAAGCCGAACTCAAACATTAGTTTAGGTTTGCAAATCAGTTCATTTCGATTTATATTATGAATTTTATATATATTATAAATATTATATATTATTAAAAACTAATATAATATATAAATATATAATATATCATAAGATAATATATAATATATAATCTAATCTTTGTTCATAGTTTGTTAATCTATTTATTTATATGTTTTTTAATTTTATATATTTAGACTCGTTAATAAACTTTAGATAGGTTCATTTTAGGTTAAGTTCAGCTCAACTCAATTAGTAAACAAACCAAGTTTAGGCTAAAGATAAAGTCTATTTATTTAAATAAATCAAGCTCAAGTTTCAATTTTAAACTTAATAAAAAGTTCAATAGTTTAATAATTTTTAAACAATCCGAACTAAAACCTTTAGAAGTCTAGCTCGTTTTTGTAACGTTATTTTTAGGTAGCTTTATTGCAAAGCTATATAGATATGTTGTATAATTTTCTAAGGTTCATATTATAGCCCTTGGGCTCTTAAGGGGAAAATGGTTCATTATGCTTATGGATGGAAAATTTTTCTTTTCACTATTTCATCATGTAATATGAAATATTGATGGTGTAAAAAATTCTGGTGTACAATGAACATGATCTAAATTATGACTTGAAATACTCAAACTAGGAAACTGATGAAGTATCCATGATTTTTATCCCGGATTTGCAGAAAGACGCCAATTCGGTTAACATCCAGGCTTTTATGGCACGCATGATAGCTACTCAACACCAGAGGAAGTTGTTGAACGAATCGTTTAGGGTTTGAATCTACAGGTGCTCCTTCTGCCATTCCATTCCTCGTTTGTATGATGAGCTTTTACAATTTACAAGCAGGGACTCGGAGCTGTCTAACGCACACACTGATAGAAGAAAATATGACAATGTTAGGATTAACTTTCCTTAATACTCGCTAATCATTAACAAACCTTTTATCCTAGTTTGTCCATGTCTGTAATACAATATCGAAATTATGATAGATGATTAATGTATTCAAACTAAAGCCTGTATGTACCGTATGAGGAGATGCAGGCTCCCAAATTATCCCACCAACTATTGTAAGTACCTTCTTTGGGTGACACCAACTTGTGAATTTTTTTTATTTATGAAGTATGTTAATCATGTCAATACAGTGAGATTGTTTAGATTCGTCTGCAAAAGAGATTCGATCGATAGGTGTTAGCAAAAAAAAAATATATTGATATGGTGACCAAGCATCATTTTAGATTTGCAAAATTGGTGTGTGAAAACTTGTTAAGAGATAAAATATACTTTTATTTGTTTTGTTTCATGCAATGTATAATTATAGATCCTATTCTCTTCTTTTGAATATAAGAGTAAATAAATTGAGTTAAGTTGAGTTGATATGAGTATAGAGCTTAACTCAACAATATAGAGCTTGAGTTCAAGCCAATTATGTGCTTGTTGAATTTGGAGCTCAATTTTGTTAAAATTCTTTGAATTTGATTAATACAAAAATTATATTTTGAATTTAATTGTTTATTTCATGTGCTACTTATATATATTTTTTATTTTGAGATAGCGTTTAGTTGAGCAATTTTTATGGTATTGGACTAAACAAAAAAATTTTATCTCATATTTGGTTTAATAAATTTTCATGACAATTAGACAAAAATTGAGTCGATAAACTAAACAAAAGATCCAAATTTTATCATATCTATACCATTAAACAAAAATAAAATTTATTGAACAAAAATAAAAAATATTTTACATTTTCAAAAATACCCTTTCATATTATAATATTGAGTTAATTAATATTATTTTTAATAAATATTGCAAAAAATTATTTATTTTATAATAAAAACAATTAAATTTTTAACGCAAATTTTATATCAAATATTGTACAAACTAAACATAGTATAATAAACTTGTACTATACAGTTCTCCTTATACTTCTATGTCCTATTGTTTTTTTCTAATCTTATTCAATCTTTACAACTAAATGTTATCTAAGATATATTTCAATTACTTAATCTTTTTGAGATTAGATAGGATAAAATTTTTTATTCATTGTTTGGTTTGCTTCCTTAGCCAAGCTACTAGACAAAAGATCGTCCAAAGGACATGGCAAATCAATCAAATTTTGTCTCTTCAAAATTTCGGTACAAAAATCAAATGCACTAGACAAAACATAAATTTTTTGAAATCTCAAAATTACTCTTGATAGAGTTCTCTCTTTTACCCAAATTGAAGGCATCTTCTTCTCTCTCAAAATTTCCACCCACAAAACCCATTTAGGTAACATTCTCTCTCTCTCTCTCTCTCTCTCTCTCTCTCTCTTCATGCGAGATATCTCATTCTACTACTTCTAAACAAATAAAAGCACTTCCTATTCACAACTATGCACTTCAACCATTTCTATTTCCCACTACAAAGGTTTGTCTTAGTTCCTTGTCCAACTTTCTCTCTCCTTACTCTCATAAATCCTTGTTAGTCTTTTTTATTTTCAAACTTTCATATGATTTAGTAGATTTGCTGACTTGGGCTTTACCTTTTTATAATTTTCTACTAATAGTTATTCTGTCGATTGACATTTACATAGATAATCCTTACTTCTATTTGTCTTTATTGATAATTATACTTAGGTTTAAAGGAGATTTGCATGTTTGTAATACCTTTTTGCAAGTTGATGGAATTATGAGGAGTCAGATAGTGTGAGGCATTAGATTAAATGCTTGATAGAGATGCCCTTTTTCTATTTTTCATAAAGATTGGTAAGACTAATCAGTAGAGTTAGTGACTTTAGGTTTTCCCCCTATTTAGTTTCAATTATTTATCACCTGATTTTCTATATAAGTTGCATTAGGTTAGTTATGTTCCTTTGAAGGTAACCCATTACATTATGTACTTATACCTACATTTGCGATATGTTCTCAAATTTTTCAACAATTAGTGATATGTACTAACAAAAATGGACATCTTGCATTTTTATGATTGTTATTACTACCTAGTTTGTACTTAATGCATCTCCTTAGGCGTTTGTTGACAATAGACGACAATCTACTCTACAATCATATCTAGAAGTTATGTAGAGTTTTTGTGGGTATGTGCTTCTTTTCTTGAATGTTAACTTATAGACAATCACTTCCTCTTGATGTTTATATTTTCTTGTTTTGGTAATAAATGAAAAGTTGATAATTTCTCAATTTGATGTTTATATTTTGCAAAAGTTTCTCTTTTATTTGTTCTATGAACTTTGTGACTTAGTTTTCACTTGTTTGTTTGTGTAAAGACTTAGTTTTGTCCACATTTTGCAGTTGGGATGTTTCATCACACATGGTATCTACGTACCTATAATAAGTGGCTCATGAGAGATTGTGATGCGTCTCTAGGGTCAAACACAGGAAGAGGCATCATAACAAAGCAAACTAGAAAGAAACAAAGAAAAGGCAAACTAGTAAAGTTCGAGCAACTACTGAATAGATATGACCCACCACTCAATCCTACTCAGCCAATAATCCATCGGATATGACACACCAGTTCGAATTGAAGGGTCACTCGTCGCTATTCTTTACTAAAGAGAATAGATAAGAGTTGAATGATAACAAGAACACTAAAGTTACTCAAGGTGAATAATTCAGTATTGAAAAGCTAAATTGATTCTTGTATATAAGAAAGTGGGAGTTTATATATCCATTTACTAGGGTTACTTTACATATATGAAAAAACAAATCGGTATTCTATACTATGTTTCATATAACATACTAAAAGAGGTAAAAGAGATAAAAAAAATATTTAGTACGGAAAAGAAAGAATTATTCTAGAATATTGTATTAAAAGACATATGTTGCTAGGTGGCTAGATAACAGGCATATGATACAATGTAGGTGAAAACAAGAATGCATTACAATTAGGGACTGACTTGACCTGGATCAGGTCAAGAGCCATTCAGCTTAGCAAAAGATCAGCTATCTTGAAGTTAGATGCTAGTGGATCAGGTCGGGAGCTCGACTCGGCTAGTTTTAGGCTGTCTTCTGAATTAGAACTTCGCCGTTGGGCAGGAGCATGTTGGATACACGTGAGGATTTGATAGACAGATCAACTAGAGGTCAGATTGAGATAAGAGTCCCCATCTCGACTTATCTCGACTATGGCATAAAACTAGTAATTTCTATGTGAGCCCTTGAAGTCCTTGAGCTCGACTTATTATGATTGGTCAAGGGGGTTGATTCCTATCATATGCTTGGGGGTCAAAAAGATTTTTTCTTAAATCTAAAGCGGTTTCTGGTCGTTAGGGTCTTCTTCTATTGGTTGATGGGGAATAAGATTGGACACATTAAAGGTAAAGGAGATACCATAGTAATCAGGCAACTCGATCTGGTAAACATTGTGGTTAATCTTCTTCAGGATCTTGAATGGGTCGTAAGCTCGAGGTGATAGTTTACTTTGTCTTAAGTGCGAGAATTGCTCTCGGCTAAAGTGAATCCATACTAAGTCTCCTAACTAGAAAGAAATAGTTCAGTAACCTTGGTTACTAATCTCTTGCTGTCTATGATTGAATTTGGCAATCTTCTTTGTTACGAACTGATGTAATTCATGTAATTCTCCAGCTTGATCAACTCCAAATTAACTCTCTTCAGTAACTGCTGGGGTGCTGATCATGTCCAGGAGAATGGTTAAGTTAAGGCCATAGACGACCTTGAATAGGGTCTTCCACGTAGTGCTATGGATAGTTCGATTATATGTGAACTCCATGACTAATAGGCACAAATTCCAATCCCTCAAGTTCTTCCCTACAACAACTCTAAGTAGTTTGCCTAGTGTCTTGTTCACTAATTCAATTTGGCCATCAATTTGAAGGTAGCTACTGGAGATGAACATTAGTTTAGTCTCGAGTCTCCTATAAAGAGTCTTTTAGAAATAACTCAAAAATTTTGTGTCCAGATCTAAGCCAATAGTCTTCAGTACTCCATGTAATCAGACAACCTCCTGTAAAAACAAATCAGCAATATATAAAGCATCATTAGTCCGACAGCACGAAATGAAGTGTACCATCTTGCTGAAATGGTCTACTACAACAAAAATAAATCTTTCCCTCTAGATGTCCAAGGCAACCCTATGACAAAGTCCATGCTGAGGTCAGCCCATAGTAAGGTAAGCATTGATAAAGGCATGTACTCTCCATAGGGTTCTCTCTTCCCTTTAACACGCTTACACACTTCACAATGACCAACTATCTCATAGACATCCTTAGCCAAACTTGGCTAGTAAAAATTCTCTTTCAACAGATTAGCGGTCTTGACCTCCCCAAAGTAGCCTAAAAGTCCACCATTGTAAGCTTCTCGGACCAACAGTTTACGTTTAGAGCAATTTGGAATAAATTGCTTATGGTTCTTAAACAGATAGACATCCTTAAGATAATATCCTCCAACAACTAGTCCTTCGCGACGTTGTTCAACAACGGAACCGAAGTTAGGGTTATTAGCATACTGCTCAATAATGAGTGAGAATCCCAATAGTTTTGTTTGCAAAGTGGTTAGCAAGGTTTTACCGTCGTAGCAGAGCATCGGTGATCATATTTGCACTTCCCTTCTTGTACTGAATAACGTATGAGAAACCTTCCATGAACTCTACTCACTTAGCTTATCTTTTCGAGAGCTTGTTCCGACTCCTAAGATGCTTCAATGATTTGTGGTCAATGTAAATAACAAACTCTCATGGTAATAGGTAGTGTTGCCAAACAGTAAGGTCTTGGAAAAGGGAGTACACCTCTTTCTCGTACACATAATAGTTTAGGGCAGGCCCTTCAGTTTCTCATTATGGTAAGCGATGGGCTATAGTTCTTGCATCAAGACAGCATCAATTCCAACTCCCAATGCATCACACTTCAATTCGAAAGGCTTATCAAAATCTAGTAGTAAAAGGACAGGTACCGATGTAAGCTTTTCCTTGATCTCCTTAAAGCTTCACTCAGCTCGATCATTCCACCTGAACCCTTCATTCTTCTTTGTTAGCTTGGTTAATGGGGTAGCTATTGTGCTAAAGTCCTTAATAAATCACCTATAGAAAGAAGCTAGGCCAGGAAACTTCGTACTTCAATGACATTCTTTGGCATGAGCCATTTTAGAATAGCTTAGATCATTTCCTCATCTACTCGGATTCCTTCCCTTGACACTACAAACCGTAGGAACGTTACCTCTTTCTGGCAGAACATGCATTTCTTTACATTCCCATACAACTTCTCAGCTTGTAAAATGTCAAACACTTCGCGAAGATGTTGAACATGGTTATTTAAGTTGGCATTATACACCAATATATCATCGAAGTATACGACTACACATCTTCCAAGAAGAGAGCGCATCACATGGTTCATTAACCTCATGATTGTACTCAATGCATTAGTAAGTCTAAATAGCATAACCAACCATTCGTAGAGCCCATGCCTAGTGTTAAAGGTAGCCTTCCATTCATCGCCTAGCCTCATGCGAATTTGGTAGTAACCACTTCATAAATCTATTTTTGAAAATATCTTTGCACCATGAAGCTTATCCAACATGTCATCGAAACTCGGTATCAGGTATCTATACTTAACAGTAATTCGGTTAATCATTTGACTATCGATGCACATACGCCATGAACCATCTTTCTTCAGAACGAGCAAAGTTGGTACAACACAAGGGCTCATGCTCTCCATATCCTTACTCAATGAGTTCGTCCACCTGTCTTTTCAACTCAGCGGTCTACTTAGGATTCATCCTATATGTAGGTCAGTTAGGTAAGGCAGCGCTCGGCTGCAGATTAATACAGTGCTCTATGCCTTAGACTAGTGGCAATCCTCTAGGCAGTTCTTTTGGAAATAGGTCGGGAAACTCATTTAGCAAGTGTTAGATTTCTTCTAAGACTTCCTACAATTCCCTCATCTCCATCAATCGTCTAACCAACTTCCTCAACAAATCAGAGCTTCTCATAGCTCATCATTAGGGCCTTTTTCTTGCTAGCTCAAGTAAGTTGATTATGGGTTTCATTTACTTAGGACGGGGTTAAGGGTTGCAACACTATCTTGCTTCCATCCTTAATAAAGGCATAAGTGTTCTTATACCCGTCATATGTAACACATCAGTTGAACAACCAAGGTCGTCCAAGCAGTAGGTATGAAGCTCCCATAGGAACGACATCATACACCACTTCGTCCCTGTATACATTTCCAACATTGAACGGCAATGTCACTTGTAAGGTCAAGGATGCTTTAAGGTCGGTAGACCTAACCTCTACACAAGGGATTATACAACAACATTTATAGAACTTCCTCCATCCACTATGATCATACACAATTAGCCTCTAATGGTACAAATGGTATGGAATAGATTTTCCTTCTGATCCTTCTTCGAGTTCAATAAGATACTCAAGACTTGTCTTAGGACTAGGGTCATCGCTTCTCTCTGGTTAACATAGATACAGGTCTCCTCTTCCTCTTAGGCTTCTTCCTTTCAAACATCCTTCTCCTCCTCAAGCTCACTCTCATTGGTTCTATCCACTACACCTTCTCGAAGCACCATGATACGTCAGTTTGGACACTTAGCAGCCATGTATTCAAGGCTTAAGCATTTAAAGCATTTCACCTTGCTAAACTTCCTTCTAGAGGTCTGTTCTTTCTCATAGATTCTCAGGGGCAACCTAACTTCGGTTTGGCCTAGTTATCCTGCTCGACTATCATCAAGTCGGTCATTCTTTTCGTCGGCCCAGTATGGTCTCCTCAGCACATCTTGAACAAGTCGACGTGGTACTGGGGCTTAAGAAAATGTTGGCCCAGGTCAACTTGAAACATTTCTCCTCTACTTTTCGACCCTATGCGCTATCTTGATGGCCTCTTCCAAATTATAAAACCTCTATACTTATACGATATTGCAAATCTCATACTTGGGCCTATAAATAAACCTTGATATTGTACGAACCTCTGGCTCTTCCACATCAGCTCGAATCATTAACATCTAAAACTCCCTCACATAGTCATCAACAACAAATCGATTTCCTTAGTGCAACTCCTATGAATTTATAAAAGTATCTAGTAGATAAATCTCGGGCACAAATCTACCTCTTACCAACCTTTTCATCTCATCCCAAGTTTTAACACCTCGTCTTCTATCTCTTGCCCTGGCCGCATTTAGATTCTTCTATTACATGATGGTATACCTAGTAAACTCTAATACAGCAAGTCGGACTTTAACCACATCCTCATACCTATAACATTCAAATACTTTCTTGACCTTCTCTTCCCACTCTAAGTATTCATCTGCATCTCCACTTCTACCAAAGGGCGAGATTTACACCTTAACATTATATAGCCTTAAAGGGACTTAGCGTCCTAGTCTCTATGCTCGGTAATAATCAACTTCTTCTTCTTCACCAAACCCTTCAACATCCAGCTCCTCATCATCCTCTGCAATCTCTTCTAACTCTAGTCTTTGTCTAACAACTCTTCCAGCTCGAGGAGGTTGAACTGGGTGATAGGTTTGATTGACTCGGCCACAATGTCTCTCAAGGGCACCATCCTAGGGGTTTTGTTATTGTACATCTTGGGGTTGTTACTTATTAACTTGCATTACGGTAACTAGATTCTCAACAAGGTTTGTGAGTTTATCAAGTTTGTCATCAACAGACCTTAGAGCACCACTATTCTAGTCACTAATGACACGTTGAATACTTGATTATGACATAATATAATACTTTCCAAATGGATTAACAAATTATTAATAACTATAATACCCAAAGTTACTTAAACAAAATAGAGACAAACTTGCTCTATTTTCACAATGAAAAACAATGTAAGAATAGAGTATTAATGAAACCACACTTATGAACACACAATCACATTACAATAGTTACGAAAGGAATACAGCAGCCACTAACAATGAGGCAAGCCAAAACTTCACTGCAACTTCATACATTCCCTCGTGGAACTGTGCTCTAATACCAATGAAACTAATGCGTCTCTAGAGTCGAACATATGGAGAGATGCCATAATGAAGCAAACCAGAAAAAAACAAAGAAAAGGCTGACAAAGTCCAGGCAGCTATCGAATGGATATGATACACCACTCAATCCTACTAGGCCAACAATTTGTCGAATATAACACACCAGTCTAAATTGAAGGGTCACTCGTTGCTACTCCTTACTAAAAGGAATATATAAGAGTTGAATGATGATGAGATTACTATGGTTACTCAAGGTAAATAATTCTGTATTGAAAAGATGAATTGATTCTTGTATACAAGAAAGTGGAGGTTTATATACCCGTTCACTAGGGTTACTTTACATATATGAAAAAATAAAAGGGTATTCTACATTAGGTTACATAAGACATACTACAAGGGGTAAAAGAGATAAAGAATATTCAGTACGAAAAAGAATGAATCATTCTAGAATATTGTGTCAGAAGACACATGTCGTTAAGTAGCTGGACAATAGGGATATGATACAACGTAGGCCGAAACAGGAATGCATTACAATCAGGTGCCAACCTAATCTAGATTAGGTCAGGAGCCATTTAGCCTAGCAAAAGGTCAACTGTCTTGAAGTCAGACACTAGTGGATCAAGTCAGGAGCTCGACTCGGCTAGCTCTAGGCTGTCCTCTGGATTAGGACTTCACTGTTGGGAAAAAGCGCGTGAGACATACGTGAAGATCTGACAAACAGGTTGGTAAGAGGTTGGATCGGGATAAGAGTCCCTATCTTGACTATGGCTTAGAGCTAATATTTTCCATGCGAGCCCTTAAAGTCCTCAAGCTCGGCTTCTTATGATCGGTCCAAGAGGTTGATTCCTATCAAATTATGTTTTTTCTAATCTTAAAACTTGATATTAAATAGAAGCATTAAGGCTTTAATATGAATCCACAACAACTTCACTTAACCCTCCTTCATCTACCATTAGCAAACCCCTTTACCTACTCTTTGCCTAGCTTATCTTATATTCAAGGTTAATAAACCCTTAATCAATAGAAACAAATTAAAGTCATAATATAATAAAAATCAAGTCAAATGATGGCTTTTAAGAGTTATTGTTTTTTAGCCGATGATTATCATATGAATGGTATGGGGTTTCACCATCAGAATGGTCTTCCCTAGAACATTCTATTCCTAAAACACAACTTAACATCTAGATGCTAATAAAGCTACCATCCAAATGGTAAGTGTAGGAACATTCTATTCACTAAGCAACTCATATCATCCAAACACTAAGAAGGATACCATCCGGATGGTAGGTGCAATTCTACAGTGTTCTATAGAATCCTCTTTATCTGTATCCACAATTTAACATAGAAAACTCCACCAAAACCAAATAACTCGACACAAACTCAAACCCAGCCTACATATCATACTTTAATTTTAGTATCCTCATCCAAAAACTCTCAAATAATCACTTTTATTCTATAATTATTAAGTAAAACTTAACCAAATCATAAACCTACTTGAATTTCTTAAAGAACATAACACCCATATGCATAAGTTCTTCAAACCTAAGATTTAAGACCCTCAAACACATATTGAACACATACTCACAATGATACACATCTTAACTAGACCTAAAAATCAATACTTATTAAAAAAGTTGTAAACTCCACAAATCTAGCTTTCTAGGTACATATGCATAAGTTCTTCAAACCTAAGATTTAAGACCTTCAAACACATATTGAACACATCCTTGCAGTGATACACATCTTAACTAAACCTAAAAATCAGTACTAACTAGGAAAGCTGTAAACCCCGCAAATCTAATCTTTTGAGTATAGAATCAAATTCGTGTACTGTAGATGATTTCTTCAAGTTAATCGAGCCAATAAGTTTAAAACCGAATAAAATTCTAAATTTAAAACTCAAAATAAGTATGAAAAACCCAAATTTATTAATCAAAAGTCTAATTACGTATAAAAACTTAAAACCCTAAACATATGTAATTGTAAAAGATTAACCCCAAATCTTATAAAAACCTTAAATGTCTAAAAAATCCTATATTCTATACGCATGGACATATGAGAAATTGAACCCAAACCTGATCAAAACCCTAAAACCAAAACTTGAATCTTATAAATGTACCAACTTGTTACAAAGGCGATAAAACCTTAATTGAGCCAAACAACTGAACAATACACCAAATCGTTTGAAATTACTAGCGAACGATTACAGATGACTTCTAAATAATTATAAATGTAAAATAACTAAATTAATTCATAGACAAAAATTATAATATTATTTTATAATTAATATAACCTTATATTTATATAGATAAGTTAGTATTATGTCAAATTAGACATTTATTTGTTATTTAGATAATATGTAGTAAATATTAATAACATGATTTATAATTTACCTTATAGTTATATTATTTATAAGGTTAAAAATATGTAAGGAAGTTCTAATATATGTTTTATTGATTTATTACATTTGATTTTCTATTTTTCCTCATACTTCATTTTTCTTTCTCTATTTCCTTTTTATTTCCAAATTATTTATATATAATACATTTAATATTTTAGGAGTTGACCAAGTCAACTTTGATCGTATCAACATGTTATTTTCAAATGCATTAAATTCCTTTATTAATTGCATTTCATCCTCTTATCTTATCTTTTTCTTTTTCTTCTTATTTTTCCTTCTTCTTGTCATAACCATGTGTCCCCCTTAGAATCTTCTTCTAACTTCTTAAATTATCTTCAAATGATACACAAAATTGACCTACTTTTCCCTCCCAATTGAACCGAAACATTCACACACACTTTTCATGACCTTCTTCCCTCATTCCTCTTCTATTTTCTTGTTCATTCCCTTACTTCTAACCATAGTATCAAACTACCTAATTTTTAACACAAAAAAGGAGAGATTAAGAGAGTAAATCATTCATTAAACTACACATTAAGGTAAGTAATTATATTTACTTTACATAATATTGGTATTAGTCTTTTATGTAAAAGTATGTTTTATATATTTTCTTGGTGTATTTTTGTGTCATCTTATTTTTTATATACCTAGCATATAGTTGAATGAAGAATTTATAAACTCTATGTAAGGATAATAGCTTTTGAGTATATAATTCATTTCTTTTGAAGACTTTGTTATATGTATCTATGTACTAATATATGTATAGATAGTCGAATATATATATATATATTGTGTGTGTGTGTGTGTGTGTGTATGTGTATGTATGTTATTACTAAAACTAGATATATGAATATGTATAGCTATATGTGTAAATACATGTATACAGTTTACATACATATGTATAAGAATATGTATATGTATATATAGTTTAACATATACATAAACTCATATATATATAATACTTAATATATATATATGTGTGTGTGTGTGTGTATGTGTGTGTAGGTATAAAACCGAAGATATGAGTATGTATGGATATTATATATATTGAAAGATCCTTAAGAATACATCAAGAAAATATAAAAATACATATAAATATATGCATATAAGAGTATGTATGAAATTAGGTATAAATACATGTACATGTGCATGTACAAGTACATGTACACTTACATAAATACGTACAATAAAATTATAGTATATGTATAAATACATATACATATGTATGCCTACATATATAAACATCGTATGTAAATATATGTATACATATAAGTACATATACTAATATACTAAGTACAAGTGTACCTAATAGTAAAACAAGTATAATAATATAAATAAGAATACATGTGTACATATGTATATGTATGTGTATATATAATAAAATACTATACATAAGTAAATATAATAAAATATCAAGTATAATAAAATAATTAAGAATATAAGCATGTACATAAACACATAAGTACATAAGTATAATTACACATATACAAAAAAAAAAACTATTTAATACAATATAATAAAATATATATACATATATAATGGGCCAAAACTATAATACATAATCAAGGCCCATAATCTATTAATTAATTAAGTATAGTAATATATCAATATACCTAATAATAATATAAAATTTAAGAAATATAAAAATAAAGAAAAATTAATAAAGTGTTACGTAGGCCACTAAAATAATTCTACGTCAACAATTTAATTCCAATTAAATAACTAAACCGAGAACTTTAAAATAATTAAAGAACAATAATAGTAAAATTAATTCGATAAATTTATAATAACAACAAATTTTCAATAAATATAAAATTAAGCTTAAAATAGGAAAATAATTAAGTCTACATAAATTAAAGCTAAAAATAAGAAATCATAAAAATATAAAATTTACAAAGTCATAAAATAATAAGGAAAACTCGAAAATTTATAATAAAAGTATTAAAATCAAAATAATTAAATTTATAACAATTTAGGCTTATGTCAAAAAATGCGAGTTTTAACTTTCAAAATGAACTCCGCTACACGAACGTATGTCCAAAAATAATAAAAATCAACTATAAGTTTATAAATATTGGAGTTAAAACAAAAAAAAAACTATACATAATTTAGGATTTAGAGAAAACCAATGAATATAAGTAAATTAATTACATTATTTAAGTTATATGATGTCATAAAAAAATAATTAGGATAAAATTGCAACTAAATAAAAAAATATTTAAACACAATCATTTACAAGTATATATATATATCATTTCCTATGAAAGGAAATTGATAGACACATGTTACAAATTATAAATAAAACATAACTATAAGATATAGAGTTCTTTAAAAGATTAAGGTGTTATACATACATGCACACGTTTAAAAGTCAAAGCGTTTCGAGGAAGATGTAATTACATATAAAATAATGATATATATTAGTATAAAACAGTAATAATAATAACAAAAATAGTAATAATAATAATAATGATAACAATAAGATAAAATTATACATTTATAAGGAATAAATCAAATATAAGTATACATACACACACAATATAATCTTAAAATAATACTACAACATAACTAAGTTAAAGTTTTTAGTTATTTAAATATACAATTTTGATATTTCTATCCAACTCTATTACTTTAACTGACTTAATTAATTTATCTAACTTAACCTAATATACTACTAATTATCTTATTATACGTGGAAACTGTAATTAAAATTATAATATAATAATATACTAATATAAAACTTATAAAAAGCAAGAAAATTCAAACTCATATAATGTTATTAATTTGAATATTATTACTTATACGATTAAATTGGATATTATTACGTATACAATAAAATAATATTTCCTAAACATCACAATAAATAGGTTAAGTAATGTTAAATAACATTGAAAAGTTTAATCAAACTTTATCATTAAAGAAGCATATTTGAACTTAATAAGAATTTACTATACAAATGTAAAGATAAAAAGTAAAATGAAAAAGTTACAAATGATATAATACTTAAATAGAAGGTAAATCATAAGATAGATAGTATACTAGAAGGGGAATCATAAGATAGATAGTATACTAGTTAGGTTATCTAACATTATGTCTAGATACTCATTAGGTTTCTCTTATTTCTATTTATTAAGAGATATTGATCAAAAGGGCAAGCAACTTATTGACCGCTAAGATTCATATTGGTTTTGATCAAGTGAATACTCCCGATGACTCTATACTTGTTTTATGTTTATAGTTAGTATACCTAAATTAAATATGAACACTTTGATGTATGGGAGTTTGGGTTATACATGTGCTTGATGTTGGTTAATTATTGTGCAAAATATTGTTAAATATGAAAATTGAAGATTTGGTTGTAATGATTAATTGTTGCATGATTTGAATGATTTGCTAATATTAATTGATCGCCTCATAATTTGACTTCATTATATTTTGCTTATCTTATATTAAAAGGATCATGCATCAACCATATAATTTATTACAAATTCCGGCTGTCACCTTACACGGAGATAAAGAGAGGTCCTACGAGGGTTGTTTCTATATATTAAATTAAAGTATTTTAGTACGGTATATTTATACAACATGATCTTACCCTAGCCTATAGGCTTATTAAGCGTTGGAGACGCTAACTGTTTAGCTGAAGGTCGAGTCTAGAAGCTTCCGCTGTAAGTGTAAGTATCGATTGCGGGAGCCATCTCACCACTAGACTTGGAAATTTGTGTACTACTAGATTTTTGAAAATGAAAGATATTTTTTTATGAAATATACAATTTTAACTATATGGTTAAAAACCTAGGTACTAAAACCCAGTTGTGATTAGTGCCAATAAATCTTCAACACTTACTTCGAAAGGCGTTAAATCTGATGTTGTATACAATACCAGTCAATTGTATATATCGTTTGGCATACTACTTGTTTATATATTTATATGTTTATTAATTAATTGTTTGATAATCTGCTTGCTAGTATAATACCAGGAATGTCTTACTAAACTCGTGTAGTTTTCTCTTCAATAGTTTTCTCTTGCAGGTTGGCTGATAACTGGGTATAGGTTGAAAGCTAAGTGTTGAGTACAGTATTGAGATGCATTAGAAGATAGAATTTGACAATAGATTATATAAATAGTTTGGACTATTAAATGTAACTATTGTTCTTCCACTCAGAGATTATAATTTCAATTAATTTAAATTTTAGAACTTTACTACCTAATTTTATCGTTTGATAGGGGATACCGATTTTCTACAGTTTTAAAGAATTGTGAAATATTAGATATTTATAGTTATTTATATTTACAATACATTGATTAATTAAAAATCGAAAACCCTGGCAATAAATTATTTAGAGTTTTATAATTTCTGACTTGTAAGATGATTTTTTTATCATAGATGCACACACGATATAAAAATTTTAGATAATCCTACTAAACCTCCTATAAGGTTTTGACAAAAGCTCTTCCAAAAACTATTTCTATTATTGTTCTTCTCTAAAAATATGGGAAAACTTTAATTTTTCCTTCCAACACCACAAAAGCACTTTGAGGTATAAGGAAACATAAGAAAGATTGAAAGAAGAATTCAATTACTTTTGACTCTTACTACAGTTTGTGAGAAGGAACAAGGAACTACCAGTTTTAAGAAAGAAATGTGAGAGGAAGGAGAAAAATAAGAAGATCGAGGAAAACTATCTTTTCTTAAAAAGATACGAAGAGTTAGGTATTAAAAATAATGAAATTTACAAATATAGCCCAAAAAAGTTATCTTAAGAAACTTTGAATAATAAAATAAAGTATTATATTTAATAAAATTACAATGGCTTATTAAATCATGTCTTACTTAAGAAACTCTTTTCATTAAGGAACTTGTTGACTTTATTCCAACTAGCACATTTAGTTGATTTCATAAGAGTAAAATAAAATAATTATTCCTCTTGCGTAATAGTAAAATAACTATTCAACGAAATTATTAACCTTCAAAATAAGGAGTTGCAATTTCTTTATAGTACCAAGGGAATAACTTTTTTTTATCCTTATTTCCAATATATTTCCATATATATCCATGAGACCTAAAAAATTATAAAAGGCAACTATCATTTCTCTATTTTATTTTATAATAATTGCAATTCCATTCCTATCATTTTTCGTTCTGTAAACCAAACATGTCATAAGTTCCTTACACAAATTTTCTTAAGATTTATTTATATTATTTACGCCAATACAAAACTTAAACTAAAACAAACGCCAAAAAAGGAATTTTGCTTTTTGGGACCCTTAGACCATTTATAATGGGAGGTATCTAACATATCTCTTAATTCTAAGGCCTACCCTTGTGCATTGTGCACATTGTGCATGGGTCTTTAGAAAGTTGGATTCTTGGGCTAAGGATACCTTTTTCCTTTTTCCGAGTGTTGTTTTAGTTTGAGTTTTACATTGCGGGTCTCATATAATATATAAATAAATCTTAAGGAATTTTGTTTAAGAAACATAGTTATAAAATGGAGAGATCCTTAATGAAGAGAGTTTCTAAAAATGTTAATATGACACGCAAGATCTGACCCAAAATGGGATTCTTAACATTATACTTGGTCTTAGCTAAGGACCTTAACTTTTTGAAGGACCCATTCACAATTATAAGTACCCAAAAAGGGATTCTTAGTATTGGAAGGCATGCCAAGCACCTCTCATTAGGGATGCTTCTTTAGGACACAGGTAAAGAAGTAAAAATTTAATCAGTGCAAATAATATAACAAATATCAAATTAAACTATAAGATAGATGGTAAAAGAGAAGACACAAGAAATTAGAATATGATTCAAACGTTGAATTGAACCAAACCCTTAAAAATGGTTGATTCTCAAGTAAGATGCTAACTAAACTATAGCTTAGTTTGTCTCCTCTTAATGATAACACTATCACGTTAACAAAATCATTAATCAAACTAAAATTAATTTAACAAAAATAAATGGAAAAGGAAAAATGTACTTCTTTCAAAAAGGATAAAAGTATTTTTTTTTAAATGCATATTAATTTATCAAAAAATAATAATAAAAGTCAAAATTAACTGCAGAATATATTAGTGGCCTCATGCCAAGACTGTCATCTCCCACCAAATTCTTTCTAGCCAATACAAGTTAGTATGATTACTTTTACCAATTTTATCTTCTTACTTGATAACAATGAAAGCTGAAAATATAATTAACAAAAAAAAAAAATAGAGAGAGAGAGAGAGAGAGACGACATCCTGAACTTCTTACAATTCCTGAGAAGCTGCTTCAAAAGCCTTGGTTGAACTCCGAACTGGTAGATGATGAGAAGAGAGAGAACCCAACCTTGTTCTGAACCCCTCCCTCCAGGCTGCCTTTCCTAGCCCTAGGCATACCCCTAATTTTCTAAACTAAAATATCAATAGTTCGATTGGGTTTTTCTTTCCACACATATAATTAAAAACAATATACATGCTTTAGATATAATTAAATCCAATTAGATAAGCGCCCTTTGTATATTCATATCAAGGAAAATAACAGTTATATTATTTGATAACAACCATAATCAATATATTGAGGATATATAGTCGTAAATAATTTTAAACATGGTGTAACTACTACGATTTTGGTCTTATATAATATATATATATATATATATACAATCTATTTTTTACATGGTCATTCCATGCATTTAGTTGAAATGCTTTATCATGATTGCAGCTAAGACAACATCGCGCATCTATTGCTGTACGTTGCCCTTTTTGCATTACATCATCGTGTAAGGGTTATAACTCCTCAATGAGCAAAATGTTCTCAATAAAAACAAATAATTATGATACAAAAATAAAGAAAAAATATGTACAATAAAATGAATTACGTCATAGCAAAAAGGGATTTGAAGCAAAAAGTAGTTAAAAAAGAAAAATGAAAAAGAGGGAGAAAGAAGAAAGAGATATGTATGATAAATAAATTCACGGTTCGTTGAATAGAAAAAGCGTCTAACACTCTACGTAGGAAAGCCCTTGAGGGAGAGAGTTCAGATAAAGTTGAGTCCCTCCAATATTCACACTTCATCTCTTCGCCTGGCTTTGAATCTTCTTCATATAACATTTCTAGTTGAAACAGAAGGAACATTTCGTATCATTATGATAATTAATGTTGCCTATATATTTACTGTGTATGCGTGATATGTATATGTATATGTATAGGTCTTGCGAACAAACAAAAAACGTTAAAAGACAAAAGGACGGAAAGAAAAGGCCCATTAAAATTGTAATTATAAAGATGATAATATAATACTCCTGGTTCTTTGTTATGTCGTTTCGGCAATGCTCAGAAACATCCTCCGAAGATGCACAGCAAATTCAACGGTGAATATATAGTATTTGATCGTCATTATGTTGAGTGAAGGATCAAGTATTGTGTGGTGTGGAGGTGCGTTTCGCTAGGAAGAGAAAGCACACATAAACCCTAGAAAGGACAACCCCTATTGGACAGAAACAGGGCCGATTTCACGAAAAGAATGTAAAGTGTGTCGATTATTACAATAATGATGTTCATTCTATATTTCGATTATGTAATATTATTACAAAATTAAAAGCTCTCTTCTTCATGGTGTCCGTCGAGAGAGAGAGAGAGAGAGAGATTGATTTATGGATCGATTCCTGGTTCATGATGATGATTAGAAGGAAACAAAAACCATAGACAATGCGTTGTTCTGCTCTATGTTCTATGCTCTTTAATCTTGTAATGTTGGCTTTTCACATCAAACATAGGTCGGCTAGGAATTAATCATGGTGTGTGCTTGCAATTTGACATGTATCCAGAGTCTATAGACGTAGTAACATGCATGGTCCCCGCATTTCTTGTGTAGCGTCGACATTTTAGTTTTCAGTCGTTTTCAAATGCATAAGTTTTGACGATAAAAAGTATAATTGATATTCAACAATGACAAAATTGAGAGATATGCAAATTGATGGATAAGATAATTTTGGAGAAGAGACAAAATCGGCACCACACTCACCCTGATCACATAGCAATGCTTCACGTGGTGATGCATTTGTGCCACGCTCTCATAAGCATCGAATGATGGATTACGCTGTACAGTTCATTCCAATATTTGAGAAGACTATGAATGATACCAAAAGTGATTTCACTTTACTTGTGGGAAAAATCGCAAACATTCCAAGGAGAGCAAAGGCTTGTTTTTGTTAGGTATTTAGTTGGTTGATTTGTAGTTGTTTATTACATGTGTTGTAGACAAACCGATTAAACAATAATAGTTTGTTGATTTTGAAAGACACTTGACCATTTGGTTATTTAGCAGTTACTGGTCACATGTTATAGGAAAACTAACTTAGTGATTGATTTTTGTTTTTGATTGATTTTGAAATGCATTTAGATCATTTGCATCATATTGCAATTATTAATATTTTTAATTGTTAGATTGAGACATTAATTAATATCATAGCTTTAAATCATAGGAAAATTCTTGTAATTTATTGAATTGTTATTAATATTATAGTATGTATTAGGTTATTATAATATTGAGTTAATTAATATTATTTTTATTTAATATTAAAAAAATTATTTATTTTATAATATAAATAAGTAATTTTTTATTAGCTAGAAAAATTAACAAATTTTTATTTAATATTGTATATAATATGTTTAATTATATGAATTCAATAATTTATTGAAATCATATTTCAAATAATATAAAAATATAATTAAAATATATATTAGACAAGGATGAAGGCATAATTATTAAAATATAATAACGAGTTCAATACTTATGCATACTATAGAGGGCTAAAAAATTGTTATATTAGTTATTGGGATAAGCTCATTATTTATTTAGGCTTAACTCCTTGGGCTAGGTGATAAGGCTTAAAGAGCTCAATTCATATTAGAATGATTAAGGGAGATTTGGTTTGGTAGGTTTAGAATAAGGATCGTTGAATTGGCTCGTTGAATTGGCTCGTCTGCCTCTAACCTTTCTCAAGCAGGTTCATGCACGTATAAGGAAGACTACTGACTTTAGGCTCATTAGTTAGCTTATTCTAGATAATCATGAATCAACCAAGCTCTATCGTATCTGTTGATCACCTAGATGATCAACGAATGGGCTATCATGCCCAAAAGCTTATAAATAGCCAATATTTCCTCATCATTTAGGGACTCTTGGAGAGATCAAAGAAATAGTATTCCACTATAAAAACTTTACTCTCTAAGATCAAATCGCATTCAAGCAAATAACTAATCTTATTCACTCGAGCTACAAAGTCAGCGCCTGAGGTTCCCTAAAGCCGCCTTATCTGTCACTTATGCATTTGAGATACTGAGATTGTCTGTTCCTCCTTCCTGTTTTATTCTCACCCAATCATCCCTTCAAGTGACAGTCTCGCTTCATTTCTTTGAAGTCATGTATAGCGCATTATTTACGCAACACATACGTGACTACTCTAACCGAACCCCCACATTTACATTTTTTGCAACTCCACTAGGGAAGAGTGATTGTAGAGACATAACACCTCCCAAGAAGAGAACAACCGATACATCTGAACTCAACACTAATGTTGAGCTTACTAAGCAGATTTCACTCCCATCGCTTGAAAATACTAGCTAGGACTATTCATCACCTGAGGTTCCTCGAAATCCCATATAGACAATGCGGACAATACAGAAAGCCACTAAGGCTTTAAATCAGTTTATGCTATGTTCTAACCCATCCTTATCGTGATGGCTACTACCGCTACTGCACAACAAGGTATAGCTTTGCTAAACCCTATGGTTATTACACAGCCAAGCGTTACTACCTCAACTCAACCAATTAATCCTCTAACCATTGAGGAAGATCTTCATCAAGGAAGACGTGATGAAACCCCCCCCCCCCTTCTAGAACCTACACGACAACCAACTAATGCACCAAAGAATGTAAGAGTCCATTTAAACGGCTCTTCATCTTCACGAGTGCCCACTCCTTTAAGCAATCCTACTATCCCAATCTTACCCTTGCTCCGTAGCCTGCGTCTACAGCTTCTGTTCCAAAGACTTTCTTTATAACAAAGGAAGACTTTGATGTTTATATTAGAGAAATACAAGTTAGGTCGTCTATGAGAGTACCAGAGTTAAAACTCCCATATCACCAATGCATCGCAACAAAGCCATATCTTAAGGACTATGTAAGTCTTAAATTCATGCTGTTCAATGGCACAAAAGGAAGTGTAAAGGAACACCTCCTGAAATTTATTAAAAGCTTGGAGCCTTATAGACTTGATGATTACTTAAAGCTTAGGGAATTCTCTAAATCACTTATGGAGAAGGCATACACCTAGCATGTCAACCTCCCCTTGAGATCGATTGATTCATGGGGAACTATGCGTAATCTCTTTTTAGTGAAATTCTTCTATACCCAGAAACAAGTCACGATACAGATATGGGAAAAACACAACAAAACCTAAAGGAAAATTTGATGAACTACATAAAGCGCACCCTAAACATCTAAAATGTATGTGATGAAAAGAAATTGGTGAAGATTTACATTCAGGAGATGTTCACTAAGTATGTTGTCAACCTAGAAAACCTTAATTTATGCTATTTCCCCACACTTGTCAAGACTGCAAGAAGAACTAACAATTCCATTGCGCGAAAACAGATAAAAGGTGGAAGATTTGGGAAACGAACAACATTTGTTAGCTCAGCCTAAGGAGAAAGTCTTAGAGACAACAAGAAGCCAAGGAATGATAGTTCATAAGGCTCTACATCAGATATATCATTTCTATACTCAATGGGTAAGGTACATGCTATACTTGACCAATGGTTACGAGATGGGAACATAAAGCTCCCAAGGGTAGAGCAGTTTCCAACTACAAATGAGAAGAATGACCCTAAGTTCTATAGATATCATAGGACTGTAGGTCATCCAACTAAAGAGTGTTGGACATTGAAGAAGATATTTAATGATAAGGTCCGCAATGGAGAACTTATCATAGAGAATAATGACGTACGCAATAATCCACTCCTAACACATAATGCCCAACATAGCACTACAACTGCTATTAGTTACAATCCGAGACAAGAGGAAGGAGATGTACTACAAGATGCGGTACATGAAGAGAAGGAAGTAGTAATAGAAACCAATCAAGGCACATACCCATCAATGGATACCGCCTTAATGAAAACCTCTAACTTCACGAGGTTTTTCGATTTATTGACATTCAATGAAGATGCACAACTTGCAACAACAACTGCAACTGCACTTACCTAGAAATGGGGAGTGTGATGTAATACGACCAGATGTTGCAAATCATGACCAAGAATAGACAAGGCCAAACGCTAGATGGGTCTAAGCTTGTAGAAAGGTCGAAAAAGGATTAATGGGGAAAGTGCGAAAAGGAAAAAAACGAAGAATGAAACAGTAAGCAAAACCTATAAACAGCTTTAGAGGATATGATGCACCAATGAAACTTTCAAGGACTTATGGCATAATTTGATATGAAGCACGAATTGGTCCGGTGAGGTTACTCGCCACCTAACCTTACCTAAAGGAAAAGATAAGAGTGATGCTAAGAGTAAACAAACAATGTTTACGTAAGGAAGAAAAAGTACTCAAAAGTATATATTAAGAATAATCTGATCTCCGTTATAAGTACAAAGGTATTTATACCCATAAGTTAGGGTAACTTGCCTAAAAAGGAAAAGATAAAAAGGGCATTTCCTAAAGAAATAATATACAAGATACAAAAGAGTAAAAATAAATGTACAAGAAAAACAATCATTGGTGTAATGGATTCTGTACATAATACTATACACGTAGCGATGCTACATTAGCGAGGGCGTTAGAAGATGCAGACAAAAAGAACAAACAAATGGGCTTATCCGAGTAGGGATATTTAATCAGTTTGGAAGATACCGAGTAGTTGGTTGGCTCGATGCTAGAGAGTAATCGTTAACTCGGCATACTGCAAAAAAAGGGCAATCATATGATACGATATGAAAGGTGACTCAGTAAGAAAGTACTCAACCTTAATAGGGGTTAGTAGGAACAGAAAGATTCATCATGCCAGCTCCTCTAATCATCAAGCTAGGTTACGGATTAGAAGTTCGATTGCCTGATTCCCATCAAGTACGAAGGATGGCCAACGCACATGAGAATGCGATACTCTTCACTGATGCAAACATGTGTACAAAGAACCCTAATCATAACCATCCTCTTTATGTAGAGAATATGCTCAATGGGCATCCCATTAAGAGGACATTCATAGATAATGGCTTTTCCATAAGCATTATGCCAGTGTCTACGTTCAAAGCTGTAAGGATAGATAATCAACGCCTGGTAAAGCAATCTATTACTAGCTTTACTGAAACAACTACAGACACAATAAGGTATGTTAACATGGACTTTAAAGTTGGACTCGTACAAAGATCCATGTGATTCCACATGATCGATGCGCCCGTATCTTACCATCTTCTAGTTAGGAGGAAGTGGCTGCACGATTACAACCTTATACCTTCAACATGGCACCAGTACATTAAAGGCTATTAGAAAGGTAAAGATGTCTTCATTCCGGCTACGAAGAACCCAATTGAACATAACAAGTTTTATCTAGCCGATGCAGGATTCTTTGATGAGTATGCTAAAGATAGAGAGACTACCATTGCTAAACTCTTCAAAACACCATTGCCTACATAGGAGGAGACCCAAGATAAACAAAAGAAGAAGAGGAGAATGCAAGGCTCCCATGGGGGCAAGAAGAAGCAAAGAAAAGATGAAGCCGTAGAAAGTTTTGTCAAGGAAGATGGACAAAGGGTGTATTGCTTATGACAATCTTCGGGATTTGAGGAGGTTTTTTTATCTTCCTTAAATCCCATACCAATGCAAGAAACTCAGCCTGCCCCTCCTCAAATGTAAGCCCAAATGAAACCTCAAGCCGAAGAAATTGAGAAATTAAACCTAGCAAGACCAAGAGAGTCTTTACGACTTATCTTCATTAGCAAGAATCTATTGCAAGAAATTAAGGTCCACTTAGTAGAGTTGTTGAAGGAATACATGGACGCATTTACTTGGACGTATGATGAAATGCCAGAATTAGACCCCAATCTAGTGGTTCATAGATTGAACGTCGTATTTGGGGTTAAACTAGCAAAGTAAGGACAGCAAATTTTTCATCCTAAAGTTGAAGTACAAATAAAAGAAAAGATTGAAAATTTGATCCAAACTAGCTTCATTAAGCTAATTGAACACCCCACCTGGCTGGCTAATATCGTACCAATAAAAAAAAAATAGACAGATATGCGTTTGCGTAAACTTTAGTTATCTTAACAAGGCTTGCGCAAAAGATGATTTCCCACTACCGAATATTGACACATTGGTGGATGCTACAGCTGGACATGAATTATTCTCATTCATGGATAGCTTCAATAGCTATAACTAAATAAAGATGGCTCTTGAAGATGTTGAATGCACTACTTTCAAAACACCAGTAGAAAACTTATACTATACAATCATGCCATTTAGACTTAAGTATGCAAGAGCTACCTATTAGAGGGCAATAACTGTCATATTTCATGACATGATGCATGACTTCATGGAAGACTATGTTGATGACATAGTTGTCAAGTTAAAACAGTCGCCTAATCATTTGACTCATCTATAAAGGGTCTTTGAATGATATCGTCTATATAAATTGCATATGAATCCCTTAAAATGTGTCTTCGGGGTAGCTTCTGGTAAATTCCTTGGATTCATTGTTCATAGAAAAGGAATTATGTAGATCCAGTAAAGATGCAAGCCATACGTTCCATGCCCTCCCATACTAGTCTAAGGGAATTAAAGACCTTCATAGGGAAAGTCTCCTATATTAGGCGATTCATCCCCGCACTAATAGAAATTTCCCATCCATTACAATAACTCATAAAAAAGGGAACCACATTTGAATGGGGACAACCTCATAACGAAGCCATACAAAAGATCAAGGAGATACTTACCTCGCTAGCAATGATGATAATGCTAGTTAAAGGATTGCCAATGATTCTTTATTTAATAGCTACTGATAAGTCTATTGGAGCTTTACAAGCTCAAGAATTAGATGGTGGTAAATGATCGGTTTATTACTTGAGTAGGGCACTCTAAAGGAGTGAGGTGAAATACTTAACTTGCGAAAAGCAATGCCTCTCATTAGTATTCGCCATGTAAAAGTTGTGCTATTATTTTTTGGCTCATAGGGTTAATCTTGTCACTCATTTAGATCCATTAAAAGACTTATTGTCATGACCAACTCTTTTAGGAAGGACTGCAAAATGGTTACTCCTCCTATTAGAATTTAAGATCACAGTCATGCTACCTAAGGCTATTAAGTCTCAAGCTTTGGCAAACCTTTTGGCTCATTTTCTTGTGACATAAGGGGCTCCTGTTATAGATACAATCCCTATAGAATTCGATGAAGACTCTATGAGAGTACAACTAGATGGAGAATGGCAAGTGCAATTTGATGGCTCCTTTAGTAGTATTAAATAAGTAGCTAGGGTAATTTTAACATCTCTAGAAGGCCAAGAGATACCTTTAACTTTCAACCTAGACTTCTCATGTACAAATAATGAGGTTGAGTATGTAGCTTTCCTGCTTCGTCTTATTTCTACTCAAAATATCGAAGCATCTAACTTATGCATTTGTGGTATCTTGAACCTAATTATCAAGCAGGTAAATAGTGAATTTGCCCTCAAAGAACCAACATTAATGCCTTATAAGGCTGTAATGCAATCTTTGGTTAGCAAGTTTAAATTTGTGAGATACGAGCATGCCAAACAATCTACCAACCACTATGCAGACGCTCTAGAAACATTAGCTTTCAAAGTTCCCATTCAAATTACATAGAATAATTTGAACGTACAAGTTATTATAAAATCCATCCCATGCACAATGTTACGTCCCGAACAAGAAGAGTCATAACAATCCCACCATGTAAACTAACCTAAGATAAAAGCTGACCTTACAGCTGCTATCGTAGATACAGTTCATATAAGGTGTACACAACTCAACCAACTTGAAATGTCTGTTTTAACACCTGTTAATAACCAAACTTATGGTAAAACTTTACAAAATACCTGTTTTATACAACCTGTTGTCTAATACTACAATAATATTTACACAAACGTTTTACGTCCAAAATTAAAGTTTACAATAAGAGTTTATTAAAAACTACAAGTTTTATAGTTTATATACAATAAGTTAAAAAACTAGTAGGCTCCTAGGAAATTCCTAGTTAGTTTCCTTAAAAACTAAAAAAAAAAAAATAAATTCAATAGTCCAGGTTCAATTGATTCCTTATTCCTCACTTTCCCAAACAGTAACACACTTACCTAAGAACAGTGGTATCTGAACATCCTGACCTCACTCAACACCTGCAGAAAAGTCTATAAGGATGTGAGCATAATTAACTTAGTAAGTGGGACGAAGTCAAAAGAGTACTGTACAAACACAAGCAGGGTTAATAATCTGATGAAATGCAATCGATGAAATGAAACATTGCATAATGTTATCCGATCTACTGTGAGGTTAGAGAAATTATATTCGCTCCAACCTAGATTGAGGAGTTTTATCGCGACTTAAGTCGAATCAAACCCAAGCTTGTGCAATGGAGAACACCCTCCTCCCATGACCACCTTCAAACCACGAGCCCCAACCTTGTCGCAACCTCCTCGCTTTTCACTTAGTTCGACTAAGGATAAGGAAAGAACCATTTCAACTATCCTCATCGAAGGAAGTTAGTATTTGACCTGATACTCTTAATCGTTTCCTAATGAGTGTTATGCATGTCTAGTTTCATTTTAGTCAAATAAACATTAACTTTAATTAGGAGTAGCCAACAAGTTCATACAATATAGAATCAATGCAAACATGCTGAACAACACGCTAAGGAGTTCAACTCCTATCACAACTAAGTATCATCCATACATACGGCATGCACACAGTTGATTAACTACAAACACAGCCAAAAGTGCTCTTGGGTCTCTAGATACTTTAAAACAATATCCTAACAAGCAATGAAGTCACAATCTCAACTTACATATTTAGACGCTCACTTTTGCTAACTTAAATTGCCAACTGTCTTTGTACTGGAAGATTCTATTTATACAAAAGACCAAAATTCAGTTTTAGTAATAATTACGAAAACATTAGGGTTTAATAAAAAACGGTTATATATATATATATATATGTGTGTTATTTCCATAATATATAGTCATATTATCACTATATATTGAATTAAGTTATTAATTGTTGATATTGTACGTCATTATACTATTATGTATTATATATTGTTTCGATCGTATCAAAATGTACTTTTAATTTATTAAATCACGTTTAATTCTGACAAGATTATCGAAATATGTATATTCTAGAATATGATAAAGTTATAGGTTATATTACTTAAGGTTATTCGATTTTAACAAAATTAGTATTATTGAATTCATATAGACCTAACAACATGTTTTACTAGTCCTAATCCTAATCCTAGTCCTAGTCCTAGAGATGACTTTTAACGGGTAGTTCAAGTTTTTAATACAGTTATACATAATTATATAAATATGATTGTATTATACGTAATTTATGTTTTTAAATTGCATTTTACCTAATTTGTCTATATATCGTTATAATATGAGTATTATCCAACCTTAATATACCTAAAGTGTATCTCGATCAAAAAATATCAATAAATATAATAAAAATACTCATTTAATCCAATTTGATCATCAATCACATATATAGTTTTTATTTAACAATTTAATTCATTTTAGCTTGTTAATATTAAAAATAAACCCCGACTTGTAATTTAAGCCATATTATTAGGTAAATTAGTAATAAATAGTCCGGGTTTTCAAATAATTCCTCAAAAAATTTTATAAACCCTTCAAAATATAGGGAATTTAGTTATAACTTGTTTTCAAGTTTCTGACCTATCACCTATGTTTCGTATTTACGATTTTACCCTTAAATTATCCTAAATTACTTAATTACAATTCTTTTTACACTAAATAAATTTCATTCTGATCCCACATTGTTATTATTCACTAGAGATCAGTACATGTCTATTTCATCAATTAATTCCATAATTTCCTATTTAATTCATAATTTCAGCCTATTTTCGAGCTATTTTTAGGTCAAAAATGCAATAAATATTAAAAATATTCAAATCAAAATTTGGGCTACATAGCAATTATCTATATATCATATACATCCAATACAAAAATTTTTAGCTAAAAACAACATCATTTAGTACATTTATTTTATAATCCTAAATTTGGATGAACAATAGATTTCTTAAGAAAGTATATTAAATATTACGAATTTTTCAAAAATAAAAATATCACATGAAAGCATATTCAAAATAACCTAACTAAATTTTTTTTTTCATAATTTTGTAGGTGTAATTATTATTTTTAAAAAATTCTTGAAAAATAGGGGAGAATTTTAACCTAACTGTTCTTGGTAGCTTCATTGGCCATGGGGTGGGGGGTGGTTTTAGACAACCTGGATACTAGGGGTGCTCCTTAGTAGTGAAATGGCTTAGCAGCAGAATAGCGGGAGCCCTAAGAACTAGCCAAACATGGTAATTGCTCTGTTTTTCCTATAATTTTTTCTATTTTCTATGATTTTTTCTAAATTTTCCTTTCTATGGTTTGGGGTCCTAAACAGTTTAAAGTAGTACTAGGGACCTTATATATATTGGTTTGAGTCAGTGGAAAGTTGCTGTAACTTGTTTGAATTTTTTTTTTCCTTATCTTCTTGAAATTCCTAAGTAAGAGGTGTCAACTTGTTAATAAATTGCTTTCAACTCATTGCAAATCTAATGTTAGAGTTGTACTACGGTGAATTCTAACTTATCTAGAAATTTTCCAATCGAAATTTAGTCTTTTGAATGAGATTTGCAATTATTTTTAAAATTTTAGGTATATTTTATTAAGATTTAATTATTTATTAATATATGGGTAAATATCCCATGTATACATCACTTATAATATATAACTATACTCATAGAATTAAGTTTCTAACATATCTTTTATTTTTAGGATATGTTCTCTTAATTATTCGCATGAATTCAACACATTATATATATAATTATGTAATTTATGGTTAATTTATAGATATAATTATTATTTATATCGGATATACTCATAAAAATATGTATATATTCATATAGTAAATTATACTAGATGATCTCATTTTATAATTTAATTAACTTATCTCCAAATTCTTGTTGCAATCTAAGCTCGCTTTTAGGAATTCTAAGCATTTTAGTATTATATTGAATAATCCTGCTTCTAAGGGCAAAATTAGGATTTTTGGTCATTATTTCCAAAATCTAACTTCACTGTATTACTTCGGCTAACTTTTCTATCTTAGTCGTAAAGTTTGGGCTCAATTAAATAAGTTTCTTAAAGACCCTGAATCTAGACTCAGTTGTTCTAAACTTAATTTTAGGGGCTTACACACAGCTCTACAATTAATGGACGAGGATAAAGAAGCATAAGACAACCGACGCAGTTCTATCATGGCACAATCAGCACATCCAAATGCAACTTCTATGGGAACTTTGAAAAACTTCACTTATAATAATGGCGTCTTGTATTTTAAGGGACTAAAAGGTGTTTTGTCTCAATGTATTTGTGCAAAGCAAACTCGTTTGAAGTTAGATAAATACCACAAGATCTGGTGTAGAGAAGAAGGGCCACCCTTGTATCGTCGCATTCAACATACAGGGTATTACTAGCCAACAATGTCTAAAAATGCATCTCAACTACAAATGAGTTGCCCAAAGTGTACTGAACTCCTCAACCAAGGAGAATGCAACTTTGTAGCAAGTGCAGGCGATTGGAGGCGTATTTACATCGATTACCTAAAAAATAATGTTCTACCTACGAACAACACAGATGCTTGATTAGTGAAGCATAAAGCAAGAAAGTATCTTATATATGAAGGCAAGTTGTACAGGGTGTCATTAATGGGAAAGCCTCTCTAATGTATAGCACCTCTTGAAACAGAAACCATATTGTCTAAAGCTTACTCTAGAGAAGGTAGAGAACATCAAAGGGGAAGGAAGTTGTACCACTACCTATTTTATATGGGATACTATTGGCCCATCATGGATAATGATGCATTCAATTTTACCAAGAAGTGTGTTGCATGCTAACAACATGGTGATGCAATCCATGCTCTTACGATAACATTACATAGCTTAACTACTCCATAGCTATTTCATACTTGGGCATTTAACTTAATTGGTCCAATAAACCCACCATCCAAAGGGTGCATATGGATCCTTATTGGGACTGAATGTTTCACTAAGTGGGTTGAGGCGATCCCCTTCAAGAATGCAACAGGACCTGCTATAGTAAATTTCATGAAGGAGCATATTATCTGCCATTTTAGGGTCCCAAAGCGTGTCCTTTCAAATAATGGCACCCCTTTCATCAACTCACATGCACGACAACTGTTGGTTTCTTATAATATTGATCATGTAAAATCTATACCATATTATCCGAAAGGAAATGGTCAATCAAAGGCGACAAACAAGACTCTCCTGAAGGTGCTCAATCAAATGATTTATGAAAATCACAAAGAGTGGAATGGCAAACTGCCATTGGCATTATAGGCTTATGGGGCTTCCAAATGAGGTCTTACTCAAGTGACACCTTTCTCTTTGGTATATGGGTTTGAGGCAGTGATGCCTATTAAAATCTTAGTTCCTTCTGTACGTTTAGCTCTCAATACTGAATTAGAACCAAATAACTTACGTATGTTGGATCTTAAAACCTTAGAAGAAAGGCGAGACAATGCCAAGCGCAACCTTGCTAATTACCAAAGACGAGTTAGTGTGGCTTATGATTTCCTGGTCAAGAAAAGATCTTTTCAACAAGGCGATGTTGTACTTTGCGCAGCAGTGCATGTGCAATGAGGTATTATAGCACCAAAGTTTACACCGAAGTGGGAAGGCCCTTTTATAATTCATGAGGTCTATGACAGTAGCTACCGCAAGCTCCTCAATACTAAAACCGATGCAATAGCTCCTCCCATTAATTTTCAATACATTAAAAAGTTTCATTTGTAGATCCAATAATGTATTTGCAATTCACATGAATGAAACATTCAACTTTCATTACTCTATTTCTTTGTATTCTTTTGCTTTCTTTTGCCTTGTTGTTGCGGCATAGTTAAATATTTATCTCCTTAGCGCATAGTTTTAATCTTGTCTCCTTATTGCTACAAAGTTAGAGATACGTCTCCTTAGCACATAAGGCTAATACATAAATAAGTAAAGGGAAGGCGATATGAGGTTAAGTATTGGGAAATACCCTCTTGACCACTGATAATATGATTGGCACATGTTACTATCATAGCTTAAATGCAATTAACGAGTTTATCTTATGTGTTGTTGCTAGTAAGTGAGAGCCACCCTCTAATGCACAACATTATCTACTAAACTTCACAAGCCATGGGGAACAAATCCTACTATCATGGCATTTCTTTTACAATATTGCCACTAAGTGAGGCACTACCTCTTAAAGCGCACAATAACCCCCCACAAGTTTCAGTGTCATAAGCCACCTCTAGGCTAAGAAGACTTATTATTTGATACAACTAAGCAATTGAAATAAATAAAGAATAGAAAGACAGGAGGAAAGCGATCAAATTTCATTCAATCAATAACTTCTATTTGAAAATATTGAAAATAACTTGAATACCGAATAAAAAGGGGGGAGGGGAAGAATGAAAACAAATGAATATAGCCAAACTCTACTAAGGGTGGCAATCTCAACCTATTATGGACACAAGGTCCATATTACCTATTAAATATTTTACTTCACGGTCTATCTCCTTAATAGCATCTTCCAAGACTTGAATCTTTGCCACTAGCTCACCTCGGCTTCTCATAGTGGTACGATACCTTAGCAATCTCTTAGCTTTGGCAGCAATGGGCTCTAGGCTGTCAACCTTGAATTTTAAAAGATGAGCCCCTTCGATACAGCTAATCAACTGCTGTAACTTATCATCTGACAAAGACCTCCAAGACTTCTTAAGTAGTGATGCAGCTTCTCTTAACATTTTTACCATGGTATTGGCCAACTCAGTCCCCAACATAAGAGACTCACTCCAAAAATCTTAGTCCATAACGTAAAGTCTCTCCGATGATTCTAGTAGATGAGAAGGAATGTGAAATCCATGAAAGGATATTATCTCTCCTAAGATAGCTTCTAGAGTTGCTACCATGTCTCTACGAGACAAGTTAGCAACTGGGGGTGGAGAGACATCAATACATGTTGCATATACTTTACCTCCATGAGTCCTTGAGTGTAGCAATACATTTGCATAAGTATTGCCATCACTTGCCTTGTTGACCGACAAAGTAATGTCCTGTGCTTCGGGGGAATTATTCAACTCTTTAGTTCCATTATCATCATCAGCATCCTTATATTAGACTGGAGATTCACCATAATCTACCAAGTCTTCATCATCATTGGCTAAAGCTACCATTAGGGTAACGAGATCATCTAGATGAACCCCAAGGCTCAAGTTAGCAACATTATCCTTCTTACGAACTGCAACAGGATTGCCTGTCTCAACCTACAAGAAAAAAAAAGATAAAATAAAATAAATTACATATGAAATAACATGATGCATTTATGCTCATTTAGTTTGTCTCGAATCCACTAATGGAGGCGAAGGGTGGTTATTCTTAGGCTTCAAAGAAGGGTTCACCTCTATTAGGACAATCCAATTGTTTAGTAATAGCCCCTCATGCATCTCCATTACCTTAAGACTTAGGTCTTAGGAGTTTAAAAAAGAATTCATAATGATATACAGTAGGTGCATGAAGTGTATCACCTACTAACGTAAAAGCATAAGCTCGGAATGCATCCAGGCAATTCATCCAATGTGTTAGCCATCTAGGGGAAGCAACTCCAGAATGACCAGTAGAAGGAAAGAATAGTAGTCACTTTCTAAGGTAAATCTTCTTAAAGTCATTTGAACATAGTGAGTGGCAGCAGGATTCAAAACTCTCGATTATGGTAATCAAGCGAAGAATTCCTTGATCAAAACCAAGTTGATACGCAATCCGATAGGGAGTGTATACCATGGCTCGCTCTAAAAAGCAACCGGCTGAGTCTTTATAGTCAAGGAGTGAAGGCAAGCTCCCTAGAATATACCATAAAAGGAACTTAGCTTGAGAATCAAGGATATTTTCTCGATTTTTCACCAAGGTAACCTCACCATTTAAGCTAGGAAGATAAAGTCCATTACTGTCTTCATATCCTGCAATTTGCTCAACATAAGGGCGAAATGTGAATTCACCCTCAATGTTAATGAGCTGTAGGAATGACTGATCAATTGATCCCTTAACCCAGGCCCAAGCTCTAGGAAGAGCAAGGTTGGGTTGGTCTTGTACAGCAAGAGGAGAAAAATGTCCTCGAAACTGCTCGTAAAAGAAAATTTGAAGAAACACTAATTCCACATGTGAAATGATCACATATTGACCTTTCGAACATATGGAAGCATGGTGATAGAAGTCTAAGCGTCAGTAAAGTAAACCCAAGTAAAAGGGGCCTAGAGCAAATCGCTTACCCTGGATAATGCATATGGCCAAGAGGAAGAGTCATGGACTAACACCTTCCTCAAGCCCTCTAGGGAATATGAATAGGGAAAGCCAAAACACTATGAAAGCGGAAAATTCATACTTGCAAGAGACGGGAAAGAGAACGTATGGGTAGAAGACACAACTAAAACACTTGAATTAAAAAACAAAAAAAGAGACATAAAGATACTTACTCTTTCCCATTACCTAGACTTGGAACTTGAAGCCTGTCCTTCGTTCATTCCTCAAAGAAGTATGCAAGCTAAGAAGCAAAACATGGCTTCTTCTTCTTAGTGTAGGTAGTTTGCAAAACACCCATTAGAGATGTTTGAAAACTGTGCTCTTTATGAGAGGATGTTGTGGTAATAAGGTCTGCTTGTCCGAAGCTATGCAGATTCAATAGTATAGCTACGTCTTCTAATGTTGGAGTTATTTCCCCCTACGAAGTAATAAACATGTAGGTTTAAATACTCCAACACGAGATGATTGCCTGTTATACTTCCATTCTACTCATTTGTGGGGAACCACAATCGAGTAGAAGTGGCAATAGCATGGAGGACTTTAGCTTTCTTCAGTAAAGTCATGTATTCTAGCTTCTCTACAATATATGCTACCTAATCATCCCATGCAGAGGGTGGCTCCTTTGGGAATAAGAATTGGGTATTGGAAAAAGGTAGCTCTCTCCTCTCGTTTCTAAAGCGTAACACTGAATCTCTTAGATAGTGTCTCTAGAATCAACACGAGGCTCACGCTTGATAAATTGAAGACCACCATTATTGCAAAGTGTTGCATAGGCTTCTCGGCACTTGGCTTTGTCCTAGAATGTGTCTTTAGAGATAATCTCATCCAACCACTTATCCTAAGGACACGAGATAGCCGGTGGACATTTATCTTGATGCACCAGTAATTCCTTCATGTTCGTTACTTCTATACTTTGACTTAGATTGGTCTTCATCTCTTTTCCTACAAAAGCATAAAACCAATATTATAAATAAGAGGAAAAGCAATAGTTCATCAGTTCCAAGTGTTAGCAAGGATATCCAATATAATGAAGAACTAAGCATTTCATGAAGTCAATATTATATATGAGAAAAAAAACACTCATGAGTGATCAAACTAACTAAAGCATTAAAGCTTTGGTAAGTGTTGGCATTTAATGGGCTAAGGGATAGCAAACTATTAAAAAAAGAGAAAAATAAAGGAAGCTATAAGTTTCAAAGCAAGTGACTATCACAAATTTGTTGGAGGAATTGGTATATGAACCATGAAGGAGGGATGAATTCCAATCAAGTAATGGCATCTTAGTGTTCAGACTGTGCAATATAAAATGTAAAGATTACTGGATCCTTTTTTGAGGCTGAGGGTGATGAATTTTAACAATAAGAAATTTGAGGAAGTGCATAAAGGCTAATGATGTGATGTCTACTTTTTTTCTAAACACTCCTATTAGTTTATGCTATTATCCGCACATAAATAAAGATTTCACTAAGAAAAGAAATCGAAGACAATTACCGTTATAATGTAGTATTGTCTTATAGCTTGTATTTAGGCATCATCGATATGAAAGGACCAGAATTTGCCAATGTGCCTTATTGTTAAAGTTCCTCTAATGAACAAAGAATGAAGAAAATAAGAAATTAAAAGAAAATAATAAAAAAAAGCCATGCTAATGGCTAATGCAAACAAGAAAGTGAGAAGTGAAGGGGACTTGAGACATTGTGAGTATGTAGTCTCCTTTATCGGTGGCAAATTATAGATTCTTCACAATGACAAGATAGAGATAAGGAGTAACAAGGATGATACTATGGAAATAATCTCAAATTCATGAGTCCTAGGTAGTGACATCTTTGTTCATCTGTTTCATGCAGATGTTTATGAGGAAAAGATTATGTAAAAAAGAGGAAAGGTAACCCTCCTTTATAGGTGATCTTTATGGACTATACAACAATCACCATGAAAAAAAAAAATAGCCCTTCATGCCACAGTCTATGTAACAGTATGAATATATGGACACCTTATTATATCTTAGTAAATGTACCAATGAATGTCAATGAGACAGCAACTTGGCCAATGTGAATAAGATACACAAGCCACGAGTACAACCAGTTAACTCATACGTAAAGGAAACCATGAAGAATAACTAAAAGAAGAATGTCACCAATAAGCCTACTATTCAAGAAGACCAAAGATTGAAGACCGCAACCACCTCTGTTGTTTAAGTTGTAATATAATAAAAAAAAATCAAGACGTTATTATTTAATAAACCAAGACAAGGAAAGAAGCATGATAAGGAAAAAATAATGAAACAGGTATGCAACAACCTTACTATATGTTCCATTTATTGAATCCAAACCAACTTGTTTCTTGAAGAATTTCTCACTAACGCTACAAGATGGACTCAACGAATAGTGACTTAATATTTTTCCTCCATGTGATGAAATATAGACATTCAAGCAACTTGAAATTGAAACAGTAAAGAATAGATGAGCAACTACTAATATATATAGCCAATGAAAGAGAGATTGTCAAGAGTATAAAAGATTTAGATTTGAAATTGAACAAATATGAGTAAAAATTATCTGTTGAGTTAGGATTGATTTAGTGAAGATCTTTAATGAGGTATGCCTAAGCTAGGGAAGATTTGTAAAAAATAAAAGATAATAAAGAAGAAGAAGAAAGATAAAGATAATCTCGGAATGAATATTCAATTTTCGAAAGTATTACAACACATGTGCCATACTTGCAAATTTAGGAAAGTGAAGAATTATGGAAGATGCATATGTATCCAATATGTATTAGGAAGGGTAATATTAAATATTGAAAGATTTGATATATATATATATATATATTAAGTGGATTTTTATTGATTTAGATATATAAAAAGTATCGTTGAAGAGGCTTTATAGATATATTTGTATGGATATGGTAGTTGTAGAAAAAGATTCTAAAATATAAAGGAGAATGTTTATATTGAGTTGTACAAGTAAGAAATATATAGATTGGGATATAGATGTATAGGTCCTCTTGAGGATTAAAGTCAAACCACTGAAAAAAAAAAAAAAAAAAACGTACCATATTGCGGAGGCGTTGCCCCTGCACTTACACACTGTCTCTACGTAGCGCAATGTAGCTCTTACAATCTTTGTAAGGGAGTAAATGCTACTGTGAAATAAAGCAAAGCTCCGCTCCACTTCACAATAGCACTACCCCATTTACCAGAATAAATGAGACACATGTATATAACATGGCTAGATGGAATATTCTAAAAGCTTTAGATTCCTATGAATATTCCAATAGTTTTATTTTTTTTTTTTGCCAATAATCGTAAAATAAGGGGAAAATACCGAGAAGAGCCACTACATACATATTATTTGACAAATCAATCTCGTGGGAGCAATAAGTCAATAATGCGATACAAAGGCATATCGAAGTATGTGTTCTATAGTAGCAAAATAAATATTAGTATATCATGCTCATCTCGCCAGTGATCCAAGAGATGCATCGATTCTATAGATATTAGAAGTAATCAAGTAAGCAAAATCAACATTTAGTGTGCTAGTTGAAGAAACAACTTCTAGAAATGCCCAAAATCCCCTTAAATATGTCCAAAGGACTTTTAGTCAGAGGGTAAAATGTAGAGAACTAAAAAATTGTTATATTAGTTATTAAGATAAGCCCATTATTTATTTAGGCTTAACTCCCTTGGGCCAGATGATAAGTCCAATTCATATTGGAATAATTCAAGGAGATTTGGCTTGGTGAGCTTAGAATAAGAATCATTGAATCGGTCTGTCTACCTCCAACCTTTATTAGATACACTTATGCACTTATAAGGAGGATTACTGGCTTTGAACCCATTAGCTAACTCATTTTATATAATCATGAATCAAGCAAACTTCATCACATCCATTGATCACCTAGATGATCCTAGATGATCCTAGATGATCAACGGATGTCACCATATCTAAAAGCTTATAAATGCCCAGTATTTCCTCATCATTTGGTGACTCTTAAAGAGATTAAAGAAACGGTATTACATTATGAAAACCTTGCTCTCTAAGATCAAATTGCATTCAGGTAAAAAACTGATCTCATTCGCTCAAGCTACAAGGCCGGTGCCTGAGGTTCCCTAAGACCGCCTTATTTGTCACTCGTACATTTAAGATATTAAGATTACCTATTCCTCTTTTTTGTCGTATTCTCACTCAAGCATCCCCTTAAGTGATAGTCTCGCTCCATTTCTTTGAAGTTATGTGTAGCGTGTTACTCATGCAGTACTTTACTCACGCAGTACATTACTTATGTGGTACGCACATAAGCACTCCAATCAAATCCCCACATCTACACATAACAAAAAGGAGACAACCTAAAATTTTTTATCTAATATTATGTAAACCAAATATAATATAATAAGCTTATATTGATTAGTTCTTATTATATTTACTGTATCCAGTTCTTATTGTCTAATTTATTCCTTCCAACCTAAGCAGTGAAAAAACGAGGAACAAAAATTTTAGCTTGACCGTTCTTAAAACAGAGATATTTCGGAACCAATTTACAGATAAGATACTTCAACATTGTCTTCTCTGTCTGTTTTATCTGTATGTGGTATCCTTGTTGCCTAAGCTATGACAATCCACCGTAAAATTCTGCAAGCCCATGCTTGATTGTCAGTCATGTAAGCCTCTTTCTGTGTTGTGTTTCAGCATTCTTACAAATGTATAATTAACGAAGGAAAAACTAAAAGATGGTTTTTTTTTTTTAATTTTCATGATTTAATCATTCAAATTGTCATTCAGATTGCTTAATTCATAATCGAAAATCACTGTTGTGATAATATCTAATTATGATTTGTCACGCTAGAATTGATCTTGCGGTTTGACGATTTAATTTTTAACTTAAAATAATCAAAGTCATGAAACCAACAAAAAAATGTAGTATTTTGTTGTGATGCAAGAGCATTAAGTTGTTATATGTTTGTTTCGTGGAGAATGTTTCTCGAAATTTTTATTAACTTTTTCTATTTTAATAATAGAAACTTTATAGATGATATTCAATATTGCTAAATATTGGGGATTAGAATAATTTACAAGATTTTTGGGTTTTAAGCCCAGCAACAACCTGGGCTTGACGGCTAATGACAAGGTCCAATAAGTAGTTCATGATTTGGAATGAATTTGGGGGATTTGAAATGAAAGGTTTAGATGCATACCTTATTCGTCCACTCTTAATATTTCTTTGATAAGCTTTTGTACTTAGAAATACTCCCTGAAGCCATAGACGACCGAACCTATAATATCTAAGAGTTTTTCCTTATCTGTACAATATCTAAGAGCTTTTCCTTATCTGTTCAATATCTAATAGCTTTTTTGCCTCCATGCCTCTCTTTTCAAGTTATCTTCACATGTTAGTTTTGCATCCCTCCTAATCTTGTTTGAACATTACCGCTTTAATTGGATCTCCTCGTTTAAACTATATTGAGATGGTAATTAATACCTCTTGAGATAGATAATAGAGAGAGGTAAATGTAATACCCTAAATGGCTAGGCTGGTAAACAATCAATGCAAAATTATTAATTATAAATGAAGGAAAATGATTTTTTTAGGAAAATAAAATTCTTTTTCTTTTCTTCTTTTTTTTTTTTTACCACAAAATTCTTCTTTTTAGTAGCATTTCTTTCTTTCTTTCTTTTTTTCTTTTTTTCCTATTGATGTATTGACCATCATCACCAATAGTGTACCATTATTTACTTCTGCTATCATTGTTATCGTTACAAGACATTAGCAATTGTATCTTCTTAATATCACTTTATTAATATCCAAAGGTTATATAAAAATATTTAAAATTAAAAAAAAGCTGCAATAACTATGAAAATATGACTAGAAAACTGTTTGAATAAAACAAACACACTCTTGGTGATAATTTATGTTCCTTTCATAGGAATTAGTAATCAAATAAGCCGATTATAAGGTTTGCAGTCAGGAAGCCAAAGTTCACTAGAAAAATTAATTGATTGCCATTTCAAAAGGTATGGACTCCAATAAAAGGAAGCCTATTATTTATTTACACAAATAAAATTCAAGTCCTTTTCAATTTTTTACAATCCATACCGGGCTAAAACGAGAAAATTACATTAGTAGTTAAAACATATTTCATCAACAGTAATCCCACGTATAATTTCTTAACATAGGGTTCTCGGAAGACCGCATCTAATGAGCATGCCCTCCTTTTCTATGACATTTACAGATGTCCTGAGTTCGAATTTCTGTTGAATTCAATTCGTTGGTTGGCTAAACCGCCTATATATTGACACGAAGGGACAAGGGAGCCAGCCGGATCTTCTTCACGTGCATCTTGACATCACCAAATTCTTAAAACCATGGGACTATAGTCTCGGTGCAATATTTTAGTGAGAGTAGAGCACTTGCAAATTAAATTAATTAGTAACGTGACAGCAGGTTCGGAATGCACGAAATCGAATCCATTCAGCTGGAATTGTTTATGGCCAAATCACCAAAAGAAATGTCACGCGTGCATCTCGTGGAATTCACTGGAAATATACACGAGTTGCATCATGTGTGTCCGAGGTGGCTTTGTTGCATATAAGACTATTTGACCCTTCTCTTTTTTCTTTTAGCCCATCAATAAAAAGAAATAGTCAAATTACCCAAAGGAATAAAAGAAACCTTTTATAAACCTTCCAAGTAAGCATGGAATTATTCGTTTTAACTTGCTCAGATATCTACCCGTCATTTAAAGAAGAAGTCGAATTGTAAATGAAAGCATGTCAAAATACTTGCTAATTTTGAGCTTCTGATTTTAAAATATTTTAGGAGTTTGTTTTAGGAGTTTGTTAAATCATAACTTTTATGTAAGACTTTCAATACATACAAATACGATCAGTTAATATAATTTTAATAAAAAAAACGTAAATAAAAGTGAATAAACACATCATACGAATTCAATATAACAAGTATCTTCTTGCAATGTAATTGAATGTGCAACGCACTCAATTGTGAGGGATATCTTGGTATGAAATTTTTGGAATTGAAAACCTTTTAATTCTCAGATAGGTGACTTCCTTGAAGGTAAAGTTTATCCTACTAAGGTCTTGATTTCCATAATTGTCCGTGTAAGGTTTAAACCCTCTCTTTTAAATATCGCAAGGCTTTAAAGGTAAATTCTCATTTTGCATTCTTTTATGACTCAATTCATACTTGATTATATACTATCTTGTACAAATAGAACAAATCGTGGTGATATATCATGCAATAAGTTTATTATTTTGTCTTAATTTTTTATTTATATTTTATTCTTAGTTAAGGCATTGCATATGTATTATCCCTTTTTTTTTCCCCAACATCACTTATAGGCTCATTTTTTCGGTAGAGTAAATAGGCTTGTTAAACTCTTAAATTGTAACCTTACCTCCTATAACTTTGAATCAATGCACAATTTAACTCATTTCAAAATCTATAAAATAAAATGATGATTTTGGGGTTTTTTTTAGAACAATTTAAAAGCTATGTGTAGTTTTCCTAAAGCTATTAAAAAGATGAAAGCGTATTTTAAAAATTTATAGGTTCTATTTGTGCATAAGTAATAGTTTTGGTAGTGTATTTATAATTTTCCACTATTTTTACATTTTAAATAGTTTGGTCACTTCACTAACTATTAATTTAATTTATAAAAGGTCTTGAATAATCATTCATTATTCAAACTTATAAATATTAATTTAATTTATAAGTAATTTTTTTCCTAAAATATTTTTAATAAAATCTACTAATGATAGTATAATATTCATTTATAATTTATTACATGTGTATTCTATTCCTTAATAAATAACTGATGTTATAATGAAGGCACCGGTGGGACCCTCGGGGTGTTGGTAAGAGTAAGATCACGTTTGTCGTTTGCATGGAAGGGGCTTGGTCCCGATTAGTAAAGTCGATTGCATAGAGCGGGTTTGGTCTCGATTAGTGAAGAGATAAAAAGCTGTCAGCATAAAACAAACGCGTCGATGTCCTGAAATGAGATACTTATTTAGACGAGGACAGCAAAAGTTTTAGGGCTTGGGACCACTTAGATTCCATTTGATGTATCTTGCAGCAGCACATGAAAAGAATCAGAAGAGGTGGGCCTCCGATGAATAGCCAACTTATGTACACCACGGTTTTTGTTATTTACAGATTGGGGATAAAATGCTTGTCATTGCATAAGTGTTTTTACCTTTGTTTTTTACCTCCTTGGGAAACATATTTACAAAGTCCTAAAAAATTTGCAATCTTCTGAACAGGATTAGGTTGGCGAGAAAAGAGAGAGAGAGAGAGAGAGAGGAAAAGGGGGCAAACGATAATAGGGATAGGGTCCTAAAAATTTAAAGCAACCGATGTCGTAGGGTACTTGTTTGGAAGATAGTAAAAAAACATTAGGAAATTTAAATAAATATGATGTTTTGAATCATTTGTAAAGAGGTGATTTGAGTTTTGTTTTTTTAACAAATATATGATCAATTTTTAAAAATTTGTGTAAATTATTCAGAAGAGATTCGTGCGATTGTTTTTAGTGATTAATGTTATTATTAAATAATTTAAATTAAAAATATATTTATAAATTAAATTAAAAAACAATAGCAACTATAGTAACTATCATGGCTACTTGTTGACCACCTTAAGGCTAGAGAGTGGCTAATAACCATCAAAAAGGGCCTAGCCAACAAGAAACTGAATATGAATATGAGTTACAACTCATCACAAGGTGAGTCATATGACTTACACAATGGCCATGGGCGGTTGTTACTATCATAAAAATATCACATGACTCGACTTTAACCGATCAAGAAATTTTTATTTTTTTTCCCTTTTTTTTTAATTTTAGCCATAGCGGATGGCCACCTATTACCACTCTATGGTTATTACCTACCTTTAATGGTGTCTTATAACCAACATTCTTATTCGGTGCCTACTAACCGAAGCCAAAGGGTTATTACTAGCCACCCCTTTGCCTTGAGGTGGCTATGTAGCCACCAAATTTTCTTGCATTGTCTTTTATTTTTATTTTTTTGTTTTTTGTATTATCTTAGCGAATTTTTTGTTTTTGTTGTTGAATTAAATAATTTACTATCAATATGACATAGTAAAAAATTTGACACATCCATATTTGCAATAAATATAGAATTAAATACCCTCTATTTGTCAATATATATATATATATATATCAAGTCACCTCTTTGCAAATGATAAAAACATAAATCACATCTTTGCAATTTATCTAAAAACTTTTATGTCTTTATATGTAACTTTTTCTATAAAATGTGCTCTTAATGTTGAAAAATGTATAAATATTTAAGTTAAGATTATTGTAATCTGGCGATATAAACACCCATCTTCTAATGTGATACACCAAGTTCAATTCCTCCATCCCGAAAGTTATAAGTACTAGTTGGCAAAAAAAAGAAAAACATTTTGTAAATGCATAAAGACATTAGATAATGAGGACTCCACTTGCCATGTTTTAGTAGTGCCTTACCATGTGGCATGCCATATTAATAAAATTAATTTTCAAATTTTGATAACTATCGAAACTAAAAAAATGAAAAGAAAGAAGTTTAGAAAAACGGTACATAAACATGGTAGAGCTAATTGATTATAAAATAGATGGCACTACTAGCTACTCCTAAGGGTGATTGCTCATCCTACACTTAAGGGGCATCTAGTGATGCTACACCTATGAGGAGCTACCCTTATATGGAGGCTATCAACCTATTTTCCCTCATCAAGGGCATAACATGCACAATCATAAGTAGCTTAGCCTACACTTTAATGGAATTTGCAACTAATTTTAGGTAATGAGTTTTTTAGCATCCACCTACAATTTTTATAAGAAGAATAAATTTCAAACATTACATTAATATTCTACCCAACTTACCCTAGTTAACCTAATTTAGTCATTTCGACGACAAGGTTGGTAGAGGTAATTAACATTTAACATAAATGCTAAAACTTTGATGGAGCGTGATTAAGAAAGCCTTAGCTTACACACCCAAAATAAAATAAATTCCTTCTCTAAATATTCTAGAAACTTTTATACAAAAAGGAAGACGTTAGTAGACATTCAAGAAAACAATTTGGAAGATTTAAAAAATTGAGGAAGAACATATTAATTGATCCCTTAAATCTGCTTAGTGATAGGAAGGAAGAAAACCAATGAAAGCTATAAGAAGAGCTTCAAGAACATATTAAGGTGTGTAAATAATCAAAAAATTTTATGCAACACATTGCTTTTAAGGATTAAAGTTAATTAATGAATGAAGTTGAGTTAAAGAAGTTCAAATGGGCACCTAAAAATGAGATTTAGTTAATTAAACTATCTAAATATCGATAAGTCTCACTTTGAATAATCAATTAAACCTAAAAATAGTTAACGAAAAAGTATAGTAAGCACAAGTTAGGTCTTTGAGATAAACACTCAACTAAACTTAAGAATGGCTAACTAAACCATTTTTGGAATAAAATCTTAATTAGGTGTTTATTTAGATTGTAATTATTTGGAAATGGGATTCATGCATCACTAGTGTGTTTTTGGTGAGTGATAGAAGCCCTCCAACTTTATGTTGCTTATGCTCATGCTCATTTTGGTACTTATGCTAAACTATGTAATCATTTATGTAAAGTTGGAACTAAATTGGGTCACTTTGAACTTTGCATGATGAATGCTAATTGATTTAAGTGTAAGTATAAAAAAACACCTATGTAAACACATAAAACAATATATGGTAACCATTGCTCATAGGTCAAATTGACAATGAAGTTATTAGGTTAGATTTATACATAAGATACTAACTCCTCACTAGGATAGGGTATATGTCATGGATTGATTGGTGAAGGCCATTTATGTAGGTGCCAAAGTTGGAGTAAAGTGGCTTGACGGGATTCGAGATGCTATACAAAGGTAATGGATTATCCAAGGGCAGCTAATTGAGTGGATAGGAAGTTAGGAGGAAGGGTTATAGTTCCTATGTCAAGATACTTAAGGGATAAGTGAGTTGTAAACTAGTTATCAGTAATTGTAATAAGTTAGAAAACTAGAGAAAAGTGGTTATATCAAGCACTAGTTATCTCCTAAAGGTAAGGAAAGAGGCCATCGACCTAGTATCAAAGACTGGATTAGATTGAGAATCTAGAAAGAAGTAGCTTATGTTATATAATGTAAACAGAAAGAGGAAGCAAAAATGTAAACCATGATTTGGTTGTTGTAGTGTTGAGAATAAAAAATATCAACACATTCTAATTGGTTAAGATGCTTACTAAACTTTAGTTTACCATTTAGAGACTCCTTTGTTTTTCAAAGTATTAGATAAATATTTGGATTGGGTGTACAAAGCTTCGTAGGCTTTAGTTGTCCTCAATTACAAGTAAGGGAAGCATCCTTTAGGCTTAAGGATAACATTGCCAATATTGGCTTTTCTTTTCTTTTTTTTTTCCTTTTCTAGTATCTCATGACTAGCACCTAGTTGGTTGCTTTATAGTTAATCATAAATGTGTAGATTGCAATTCACAATTAGAAAGGAGTTTATCATTGATACTTTCATAGGTTAATTTATTGGCCTCCTCTATATTTAGAGTTTCATTATTTTTTTTTTCATCTTTTTATTTTTATTTGTCAAACTTTTAAAATCTTTAGTAATTTTGAAAATGAAAGATAATTCTACTGTTTAAGCATATCATATCAACCATGTGTTATAATGCTAGGGACATCCGTACCCTATTCTCTTAGGTAGATTCTAAGTGGATATTAAAAATTACATAATTGATTCCAAGTATAAATTTTTCGGAGCTTACTCTTACAACATAGGATATGGGTATGAAGTTTTCTTACCTTGTACATATCTTGAAAGCTGTACTCTAAGGTATAAATTGTTCAAGTTCTAGGGTACTTTATATACACTCGATAAGAAATTATCAAATAATATTAATATATGATAATATTATATTTTTCTGTAATAAATGTTTTAGGAAAAAGAACAAAAAAATACTATGAGCTAATAACTCCAAACAACTAAATCTAATGTCCCCTCTCTTACTTTACATTTTCCATTCATTTTACTTTTTCTTTTTCATTCCCAAACTAATAAGATTATACAAACTTAAAATAATGAAGATAGAATATTTTTTTTCAAATTTCACAAATCATACTATAGGTATGCGTAGGTATTTTCATATAATAACTTGTAATGTCATATATGGATTACTTTTTTGATATTACATAAACTTTAAATTAAAAAAAAAAGAGCCAAAATTTATAGGTTCCACAAGGTGTCCTCTCCTTTGTATGTTTTACATTGTATAGGTTCTAGGGTATTGTAGAGTTAATTCCAGTTCCAAAACTTGGAACAAGTAGCTTACAAAGTAAGATATGATACCTTACCTACCATATATTCGCTCGCCCCTATATAATGTCACATAGTAACATAACAATTCAACTTGTTATAGACCTTAGTGCAATCAAACCTACCCAAGAACTAAGATCAACCTAAGCTACTTGAAGTTAAGATGGGCCTTGCCTGGTCACAATATCCTAAACAAAGAATAGTAGTCGCCCTAATTGGTCTTGATTTTAGACTAAGTTTTGGACCCATCAGTTCATAAGTATAGTTCTTGAATTCGTAAACCATGACACTCTTAATTTTTTTAAATTAAAATTTTAACTAAAAATAAATTAAAATTTAAACTAAAAAAATTGACCCTTGTAGCCTTTAGCCTATCTTATCAAGAAGTTTTTGAGGATGTGTGTTTATATTTTATATACAATCTCATCCAACTCCAATTGTAACATTAGGACTATAGACAAAAAATCTAGATGTTACAAAGAAGTTCGAATAATAAAAACCAGTCTCACATTGTTAATGATGAGATTTCCTTTTGGTAAAGTCCATGTACACCAAGCAAGATTTACTTTTAAAATATATTTATTCATTGTGTTGTTAATAACAACACATAAAATGGTGTAACTCGTGGAAATAACCTTTTTTCTATGAATATGGAGCTAGTTTAAATTTTCAATGTTATTTAATTTTTCAATTTTATTTTACATTTTTAATTTTTTTTTTTTACTTTAGCTTTTTCATTTTTCCTTTTTTTTTTTAATGTTAGAGGTTTGATGGTAGTTTCTAGACATAGGTCGACTACCTTATGCCTAAGACCAAGTAGTTCAACTTATAAGGTCTACTGTTGAAACATGGCCTAGTTTGACCATCTAATGCTTGGACCGAGCAACCTAGCCAACAATATGAGCTAAACTCACAAGACTGATGGACCGAGCAAGGAAGGACCTTACCCGGCCTAGGTTGACTCCTATAACTTACTGTGGAACCTTCTCTTATCAAGCTCGAATTTTAAACTCATCCTGTTTGGTTTTGAACCATAGCTCATTCAACAAGGAACACTCGACCAAAAACCAAAGGGTTTTAATTTTAAGAGTCACCAACCAACTAAGGTTGGTGAAAGGCTAGATTAGAAACCAAGCAAGTAGATTAGTTCCTAACCTGGACATTGATCTTTCAAGAAAACCAAAGAAAAAGTAGGTTTGAGGACTTAATTTCAAAACCTAAAAGGGCTATTAAAAAATAATTTTTGAGAAAAAGATAAATGAGCCTTTTATTTTTTTAATTAAAAATAACTAAAAAATACACGTAGTTTTGTTTTTAATAAAGAATTTTTTATTGAAATGGAAATTTTCAAGGAACAATTAAACTTTAGAAATATAACAAAATTTTATAAAAAAAAAAAAGACAACTTTTTTTTAAGGGTTTCTAATAGGAAAAACAATTATTTTATTTTTATAGATTGTGCTCACAAACTCAATTTTAATTCAACCACCTAGTAGGTCCATGCATGGTCCAACCTATGTCATTGGCTCCTAGTCCAAGTATAGACTCAACGCATGCCTAAGTCTAACTCATTAAATTTAATCTAATATGGCAATTTAAAATTTGATTGCACAATCTCTTAAAATTTTAAGATTTGATTGATGTAATTGAAAATTATAAGTTTTAATTGCAAGTATCCAAAAGCTTTTGGAGATTTAGATATTTTTCTCTACTTTTTTTTTTTAATCATGAGGACAATGTTTTTTGTCAACTATCATATATCATATTCAATCCATGTTTTATTGAGAGATTAATAATCATGTTACTAAATTATAAGATTTTCAACAACAACTACATTTGAAACTCAATCAATAATAGAACTTTCAATTTAATCAATTAACTTAGGTACAATAAAAAGAAAAAACTCCAAAAAGAGACTTATAATATGACACCTATCTAACTTTCATACTTAAAAACTCCAAAAATGACTTTGTAATATGATCTTCTACTTCCATGAATCTTACCTACTCTACTATCTATGTCTAATGCATGCTAATTTGAAAATCTTTTTCGCTCTTGCTTCGCTTAAAACAAATTTTGAAAAGAACTATTAGAAAAACAATTTTCCATGATTGTAGAACCTCTAAAAAATCAGAAACTTCATAAAAGTATAGAGTAAGCATGAGTCAAATTTGAGTTGTGAACTGACTCAGCAAAGTGAGGACAAGCCCCTTTCCGAAACAGGTGGATATTAAGTTGCACGAATCTCCTAGGCTGCTCGCCACTTAAAACCTTTAGATTTGGTAGGTCTATAGAGAGATCATAATAAAAGAAAAATATATTAATCATTAAAAAACAAGGAAATAAAACATAGAAGTAAATAGAAACAATTAAAATTTGAGTTATTCTCGTATTTGGGAAGAATTCTTTTCCATTCACAAATTTTCATTTGCTGTTAGAAATAAATAAACCTTTAAAGCATCAATGATTTGTCGTATATGGACTTTCACTGAATTAAGAAAGTTTTACATTTTGCTCCTTAACAATGTGGAATTGACTCTTATCTTTTTAATCTTCTTTTTAGGTTCTTCTCCTACATTGTTATTACTGTAATTCAAATTTCCTGTTCTATATGCATTACTATATGTGAATTGCTTTCAATTTTCATCTTTAGAAAAGGGGATAAAAACTTTATGGCTTATAGGTATGAAGAATTTTTACATTTAAAACATAAGTTTTAACTAGAAAAGATGGGGAAAAGGAAAAAAAATCAAAAAAAAAAAAGAAATTACAAAGATACGATATCTGAGAAAATATTCTTAAATATACTACAGTTGAAAGCGTTCAAATATACCATAATTGAAATCGCCTCTTAAAGAGGCTATTTCTTTGATGATTTAATCTTCCTTATGCCTCTCCTCCCCCGGTCTACATGCGATCCTTCATATTCCCAACTCTCTCTGTCTCTTAAGCTATTTACAGAATCTCTCTACCAAATCCACTATCTAGATTTGTTTTTTGACAAATCAATTATAGAATTAGAGTAGTTGTATAGTATAGGTCTCTATTGTGGGAAGTTTTTTGAAAACGAGGAGACAATGGGTATGTTATCATCATTTTCACTCTCTAGACACCAATATAGAAAAATGTATCATTTTTACTCATTTTAATCCGTTTAAAGTACATGCTCTTCGAAGTAATAGCATTCTCACTTGATGCATGATGGTATATCATTGTCTATTGGTAATGTTTGGACAAGTAAATACATTTATTTATTTTATGACATATAGTTGAATTGAATAGTTTTCTATTCTTTGTTGCCTGTAAGCTGAGCTATTTTTTTTGTATAAATTTATGTTCATTAGTTAAGTATATATACATGCCATATTTTTATTTTTATTTTTTGTATGACCTTAATGTTTTTATAATTTTTTTCCTAAAAAATTGTGTTTGTTATTTAGTACAGTTTATATGTAAATAGGTAATAAGTGTACAAATAATTATTATTGAGAGGTATAAATAATGAATTAACTTGTAAGGTAATGTAACTTCTTTATTTGTTTCAGTTGGAGTAACTACTGATTCTACTACTATTAAGGGATTATGATAGTGAAATCAAATTAGGTAATATATTTATGAACTCGAGTAGAGCATATCTACTAGTATAAGGCAATATTTTTTCATTCGCATGCTGAAGTTTATACAGATGATATGGAAAACAAGTGTACAATGAATAATATGAGATTATTTTATTATGTTGGTAGAAATATTATGGAAGGAAAGGATAAAGTGTGATATGATAAGCGCCCATGAACAATAGTCAGAGTTCCATTTAGGACTACATACAACCAGATAGTTGGATTTACGTAATCAACTTCAGGTTGACATGATGACACGTTGGATCGAGCTAATTCACAAATGCCCCATTGTAAGCAAAACCAAAGACATGTTCTTTGCCACCTTCATCGATGATGATTACGACGTCCAATAACTAAAACTTCCATAGTAGGACGTGGTGGAGTTAGCGGTTTTATAAAGATGTATATTGAAATTTACGAAGTAAACTCACCACCGATAGCCTCTCCTATAGCTAAGCAAGATGTCGAACAGTACACCAATGATATTGGACTGCAAGTTGAAACCAAGGTGTTCGAATCCAAAGAGGTCCCACTGAGTTATGTATCAAGCAACAATTCCATGTCTAGTGAACCTAATGTATTGATCATCAATGAATCTAATAGAGACACTAATGTGGAGAATGAACTAACTTATACTAACATTGATAAAAATTTCGATGATACAAATTGTGATTCCGACTTTGGCTAAAGTGAATGTTGATTACAGAAAGTGAAAAAAGCATAAAAGTTACATAGATGGAACGATTAGAGACATGGGTTAGCAATATGTGTGGACACAAGTTGAAATGTCGAAATCGGTACTTTTTTATATGACAATTAAAATCGTCTCTTAAAAAAGTGATTTTAGTATACTTATAAATCGTCTTTCTAAAAGACGATTTTAACTACGGTAAATTTGGAAATATATTTTTCATGAGCTGTATTTGTATAATATTTTTTTTTTACTTTATTTTCTTTTTCCAAAAAAGATGGTCTACGTTGGTTCATAAGTTCAAGACCCGTGAATTGGAACAAGAGAACCGGTAGGTCTACGTTCAAGACCTGAAAAAGACAAGGCCATGCAGAGCCGCGTTACTCTAATCTTTGCCATTTTCATAAGTAAAAAGGCCAATGATTATCCCACAAGTTGCCAGAAGAGCTGGTCAATACCTGTCAAATCAACCGCAAAATATGCATATGCTGATGTTACAGCTTAACGCAAGTTATGCAAAGATTTTACAAGCGAAAACTCTACTATAGGATGGTTGGTCTATAGAAAGATATGCGTACATTAAACTAATTCTCTTTTTTGAAAAAGAATTCACTAGCAGAATAAATATGCATATATTAAACTAATTCTCTTTTTTGAAAAGGAATTCACTAGTAGTAATAAATATATTAATGGTTATGACGGGGCTGATAATCAACATAAAAATTTAATATATGAGAACATTTATCACTATATACAATAGTCGTCTTAACATGATAAACAACACATCAATTGCTATTACTGTTTGGAAGTTTTCTTTTCTAACGGCACCACTTATGCCACGACCTCAACAAGAGATCCAATAGCTAAGCAATAGGAACCTTTATTAAGAATTCTAGAAAAACTCTTCCTTTTTTTTTTTCGTATCTCTAATGAATATTTAGTTTTAATTTTGTATTGTGTATCTCATAAATAATATCAACAAATTTTAAAAACTTTTTCTTAAGAATCTTAAGGATATAATGGAGAAATTCTTTAAAAAAAAAAGTTTTTTAAACTGTTGATATGGTACCAAGTATCATAATTTAAATTTTTATTCTTTTATAACACTACTTTCTTAACTTTTACTTAAAAATATTTTCTCCTCCTTTGATGCCTAAAAACGATTTGTTACACCATCCCTGAATTTGGAAAAAGGTGAAACCTATACTCAACATCGTGAAACATTTATTTCCAAATCTCTTCTTATACAACATAAATAAATTATAGTAAAAATCTTTACAACAATGAGCTTACTCATAATCTCACAACTATATAATCTTATACATGATTACGATACGAAGTCTACGTAACACATTTACGGTCTCTATGCTATAATCTATATATAACATATTAATACTTCTTGAAATGCTACTTCCTAGAACTAAAGTTAAATCTTGTAACTGCTTGATCCTTCTTAAGTGAAACCAATCCACCTAGTCCACTAAAATCTTCTTGCTCCCATGATGTAAGACCCCATATAACTTCTTTCCTATCTTAGAATAAAACAACTTATTACCTTGGTTTACTATAAGTTGAGTGAGGATGGATAACAAACAATAGTACAAGCAGCATCGTAACATAAACATATAAGTAATTCATCAATTCAATCACAATCCTGTTTAGTCCAACCAAGCAATATAAATGTAACAATGCATATCATGTTTATGCACGTGACATGCATTGATACTGATATGCTAGCTCTATCTAGCCATCTAGTTAATCAACTTTAATTTAGGCATTTGAACTTGAAGTTCAAGAACCTAGCAAAACTTAGCCTAGCGATAACCATGTGATGTAGTTAGAATTGTTGATTAATGCAAATCTATATGTACAAAATACTTAGCTTTTAAATCAAGTTGTTTACTTGATAAATTCAGCTTCTTAGATAAAACTCAATCCAACAAAATCTCAATTTTGAAAGCTTGATTCGTAGGTCATTTTCATGCCATGTCATAAGTGCATCAAATACACAGCAAGCAATACCCAACAAATTACCAAGTAAGTTTACTCTTTGCTTTTGAGCCTAGCCTTTACTTTGTTTTCATCTACTCTTATCTCTAAGGCTTCAATATCAAGTTTATTTAAGTGACATCTTAGGAGACAAGTTTAGTACCAAGCTTCTTTATCAAGTTTTTACAAATCTCAATCAACAAATCATTATCATTCAGTAGCATAGCTTCAAACATCAAAATCAATAACTTAGCATGACAACATATGCAAAAGAAATAAAAAAATTTTTCATATCTCATCAATCAACAAGTCACACTCTTACAAAACTCAGCTAAGATCATCGTAAGCAAACAAGTTAAAAAATCATGTATAGATATACATCTACTTAAAAGCTCACAAATATCTACTTACCTAAAAAAGCCAATAACTCAAGGCTTATACTTTGTTACAAGATCTTTTCCTAGTTTATCTGAAGAGCATATATGCAATGGTTACTCATAACTTAAATATAAACTAATTCGAGAAGTAACTTATGCCTATAAATCCAAGCACTTTCTAACTTAACTCCTAATTCACTTTCTAAGCTAACTTTAATATAGAACTCTAGCCCAAAAATTTCTAACCTAACTTCTGAGTTAGATTTAACTTAATGTTCCTATCAAGAAATCCTTTGGATCAACTTCTAAATACTAATCCAAATATAAGGTTTTAACTAGCTAAGGTTCTATCCTACTTTCTAAGTTAGGTTTGGAGTTCGTTATTTGGCTTCCCACATCACTAAATCACTTCTTTTCGACCTAAACACACCTTTTCCATACTCTACCACATTAGTCTATTATTCTAAGATCCAATTACAACCATATCATAACACATGCAAATTAAACTACTTGAAGAAATATCACTCTCAAGCTCTTCCACCTAATTGCTCTATGTTTAACCAAAATTACCTAAAAATGCAACTTCTTAGTTTTCCAATAATCTTTATATAACATTAAAGTAGACTTTTTTTAGGAACTTATGTTACATCCTAAAGTTATAGAGTCCAACAATCCCACCGTGTAAACTAACCTATGACAATAACCGACCTTACAGTGACTATCATAGATATGATTTACACAAGGTGTTTACAATTCTTCACTTTAAAGTAAACAATCCAATTAAGACATTAGCTAAAATTTACAATAAAAATTAAAACCTTAAGCCGTTCGTGTGTGTGTGTGTGTACATACACATTATCTACATATTACAGTAGTCTACTAAATTACATATCATATATCAATTTATAATCCTAGATATATTAACAAGACCTTAAAAACTTAATCATTCAGCTAGTTGATCCTCACTCCTCCATAACTTCAAAAGAGAACTAACCTCCAAATAATTATATCACGGCATAATAATTAAAAGTCAAAACCTAAAAGAGAATTTATATAGGTATAAGCAACTACAGTTTAGTAAGTTAAGTTGGAGACTTATGGAAGTATAACAAACACAAACAGGGTTATCAAGCAATTAATTACATGTAATACAATAAGAAAATACTATCATAGAACGTTGTCCATTCCGTTGGGAAATCAAAGTAATTTTACCTACTCTAATTCGGGTTGAGAAGTTTCTGTTAATGTAACAACTCACAACCAAACCTAAATTTGTGCAATGGAAACATCGCTTCCTCTAAGACTATCTTTCAAACTAATGCCCTTAACCTCACCGTAACCTCCTCTCCTGTCACTTAGTTTAGCTAAAAACGAGGAAAAAACTATTATACTATCCAGCACTATCCTTTTTGAAAGTATTGGTATTTGGTTAAAAAATCCCAATGATCTCCTAAAGATTGCAATGCATATCTAATTAGGGTATTTAGGTTAGTTATGCTTAAGTGTAGTTTAGGGTGATCAAACAATTTCACACCATTCCATTCACATTAATTACCAAATACAACATATAATTCAACATGAAATCAAATACTCAAGCACATACATACATAACTACTTACAAATACAATCGAATATAATCCTAAGTCTCTAAGTACTCTAAAATAGTACTCCAAATGCAATTAAGTATTAAACCCAACTTACTTGGAATCCTTAATCGCTCACTTAACTAGTCACAGGTCAATTCATCTTCGTGTGTCCTATAATATAAATACGTTTTTTGATATTTATATCTTGATGATATATATATATATATTCTAAGTTATGATTTAACTCAATTCTTCATATATACATACTATTTATTACCAATTCATTCTAAGTTAGTTCTAGGTTCGGTTTCCGAATCTGATTCTAATTCAAGTTTTAAATCAATTCTAACTACAAGTATTATACCTAAATCTTAAAAATGTGATCCAAACACTAACGTGAAATTGATCACATTAGACTCAAGTATCCTAATTATCACTTTTGGTCCTAAATCAGTATTCTATTTTACCCGGTATACTTTAATCCTTATTAGTATACCGAATTTACTCTTGATGTGAGAAAAGTTTACATTTTTCCTATAATTACCTAAATTTATGTTTCGTACCAAATCTAATATGTAGTAATATTATTAATATGTTATTCATTTTAACTTAATATTTTATATTTACCATAATTCCAATGTCACATATTGTCAAAATTACCTATTTTTACTACATAATACCCTTAAAAATCAAATCTAACACCCTATATATCACAATTATCATACCACATCAGATATGAACATCTTAAAATCCCTAATTATATATTAATTAGTAATTGTTCAATTAATCATTAATTAACCAAAAAAATCCCTAATTATATACATATTTTGAGGGCCTAAAAATCACTTAAAATTTTCAAAAATTAATTTCTGAAAAAAGGTTTCATAGTACTATTATATATTACTTAAGTAGTCTATACAAAAATTTTTAGTCCAAAACTATACTCTTAAGCTTATTTAATTATAATTTGAAACATGCTCGGTTTCTTAAGCATCCTATATTTTCATATGTACTTAAACCTAATCAATATTCTTCTCTAAATCTACATACAATAAAACAATAAAATAATAAAATTCATAATTTTCTGGATAAAATTAATAATTGTAATAATTTACACAAAATCATACTAAATTTGAAACTTACTGAACTTGTGGACTTCTAGCCACTAATGTCGGTCCATGGTGTATTAGTTAGTCCAAGTGTTGGGTTGGGAGTGTGGTAGTGGTGGCAATTTGGTTACAAGTGGTGGTGGTTCGTGAGTTCGACTTGTGTAGCCTTATTGTATAGATTTTTTGTAATTTTTTGTAAAACCCTAATTCTCTCTTAATTTTGGTTCTCTCTAATTTTCTAAGATCATAAACTGACCAAATTAGCTTCTGGGGGAGTTTGGCTATTTATAGGGCTCTTGAAGAGTTTTAGTGCATTAATTAAAGTTGATATGTGTTTTATCCTCTTCCATTTTAACTTTTTTGATGTGTAAATTTAATTGGTCGATTTTTTCTCTTCTTCCCTAACCTACCAGAACTCAATTCTAGACAATTCCTTACTTCTTTAATTTTTTTTCTAATTTTTTACTTGATTTTTTATAATTTTCTTTAATTATTTGGCAATTTTCTAGCTATTTGGCAATTTTCTAGCAATTTAGGTAATTTCACGTATTTTCACTTACGTTATATATATATGGAGTACAAGCAAATACTCCTAAATATTATTTATATTATTTTATGATTTTTAGTGTGTATATAATTTATCTCTAGTAACTCTTTAGTTATCGAAACTCATTTTACGTGTTTTCAATAAATAACAGGTAATATAATTAAAATTTGACATTATAATATTCTATTATTTTATTACTCATTTTCCTAAATTCAAACTTACAAGGTCATTTTTACTAATAATTCTAACTTTATTTTATAATTTAGATTCAATGGGATTCTTTAACTAATTACTCTAAACTTTACAACCTAAATCCGATCTTATAGTTATAAGGTTTATATTTAGGGCTTACAACTTATATACAAAAATTGAGGTTGATATTACATCATTTTGCTATTTTTAAAATCTAATGCAAAATTCATTTTTTAAGCTTAATTTCTTAGGGAACCCATATATTAACTTTAAATTTGAGAAATCTGATTTCATATTCAAATTATACATAAAAATTACCTAAGATAACCAAAAATCATAGTTTTTCAACTTCATTTACTATTTTTAGAATTTTAGTGAAAAACATAGGCAAAAATTGAACACTTACCAACACTACTGTCACTAGCTGCCACCTTGCCATCCAATTAGGTCTTTATTTGCTATTTGAATCCAAAAAAACCCTAATTTACACTTTTTTTTGCAAATTTTTGCTTAGTTTTTCTCTCTTACTTTCTAAGCTCTCTCCAATTTTTCCAAGATAGTAGACTAACCAAATTTGATAACGAAGTTGGTCCTTAGAATTTATAAGAAGATCAAGTCAATGGGTGGATTTTTGCAAGTGACTATTGTCACTTTTTTTTCCCCTAAGTTAATATGTGTCTTAAGCCCTTTACTCATCCATACAGTACCCCCTTATGAGTCATGCCGTGCTATTTCTCCTACAAAGATCAAGTCTCTAACTATTGGTGTAATTCTTTTATTATTTTACTTGATAAAAATATTAATTTGTGCATATTTATATGATATATATTACTATTTTCCAATTTCAGGTATATACATATACACGTGATATTTATATTAGTTATTTCACTTCCAATTTACTCAAAATAATAGGTCAAGTAATTTTATTTTTAGGGTCTTGCTACATTTCAGGTAGGGTCTTGCTATATTTCAGGTTCGGTCTCACATTTTGAGTTTATAATAAAAATATTTATTACCAATAAAGCTATAGTTTTGTTAAATTAAATATTTTTTATACTTTGTTTTTCCTAATAAACTTTCCTAAAGTGCTTCTTTTAACTTTTTATGACTTTATATTTAAAAATTATTCAATTCCTAAAATATTTTTCAAAGACCTTAATTTTACCGATTCTGAGCAATTAGGGTCATATTATGTGATAATACTAAAGAATCGTGCTACTCTCAACAACTTTATTTTTTCACTTCCTAAGTTATATATTTTCTCTAAATTCCATATTTATTAGGAATATGTCATCATTTCGAGTCCTTCATAATTGATCGAAAATCGAGGTCTCATACATTGTTTGCAGTCTAATGAGTCTTGCAATCTCGACTTGAGAATGAATGTAGAAATAATTTCTTCATTATTTAACTTTTTTTCTTAATATCATGTTTAATATGCGAAAATAGATTTGGAATGAAATCGCAATTCTAAGTTTTACTTTCTTTCTCATATTTGAAAATGTTTTTAAAAGATGGAATCTCGATTCCTTGGAATTGACAATTCCAACTTTGTAAGGGAATTGCGATTTTTCCCTAGGGATTCAATTCCACCTTCAAGAGGATGCAATTATTATCCTAGCATGCCGTCATTAATTATCATTAACTTAAAATTACTCATTTAATCTTCACTTAAATTATGATATTCAAAAATTAAATACATCTACATTCTTTTCCATTCCATTCCGTAAGTATTTTCAAATAGAGAAAATGATTTATCATTCTAGTTCTAATTCTAATTCCATTCAATTCTATTCCATACATTTTTAATATACGTCGTTTTAGATTATCCCTATATATCCAATGTGACAATTGAAAAGAAAATTGGTTTTCCTTTATTTTTATATAATTACTTGTCGTCATTTCTAATCTCATATTTGCACTCATCAACAAATATTTGTTTTCTATTATAGGTGATATATTTTTTATGTGATACTTGCATATCTAGTATATATTATTTGTTCTTCATGTTAGATTTGTAAATACTATAAATGGATGCAAAAAGATTGTATTTTTATTCCTTTATGACTAAGCTATTGTAAAATAGTTGCAGGTCACTTAAATAGGAAAAAAGATTCATTAGTAATACACATTACATGCAAATACTCTTGATGGGTAAGTATTAATCAAGTTTGCATAAATGATAGTAATAGTAAATAGTTTTCTTTTAAATTAAAAAAAAAATCACTACTCATATCTTAGAAATACTAGCCATTACATATCAAAATGTTATTAGAATTTCTCCAATGCATATACTCGTGGCATAGCCAGTCTATTTCCAAGGGGTGGGTATTAAACCATATTTAACCTGTAGTAACCTGTTTCATTTCCCAAAATATCGCATTAATATTTAAAAAAATTCTCAATATCAAGAAGCTCACTACTTTATCCCTATATTTCTTCATAAAAATTGCTTAATATTTTTTTAATATTTTTGTGGATCCTAAATAATATACTCTAACAAATCAAAATTTAGAACTAAACAAAAAAGAGAAAACAGAATTGCTTGTCAAAGCAACTTTACTTGGCTAAGTAACTCCTTGCAATGGACAAGCAACACTATGTTGGTTGCTTAGGCGTGGAAATTAGGCAGAAGCACTCCCGATGAGGATGGTCTTAGAAAAGTGAACCGACTAACTGATGGATAAAATCGTTATTCACTTTTGGTTTGGAAAGAGTTATGAAATGCAACTGAAATCTCTTTTGACTCTGACACTATCCCAATAAACGTTTCATGCTATTTCGTTCCGCAAACTCCTTTCACCCCCTCGTAGTCCATTTTTATTTTCTCCTTACTTTTTAGATCGTCTTCTGTCAATCTGTCTATCAAAGATTATTTTTGCACATACTCCGAGCTTTTAAATTTATCTTCTTTAGATTTTTTAAATTTATTATCAATCAAAGGGTTGAAATTGTGTACTCTTAAATTAGCTCAGGATATCATTATGATGACAATTTTTTTTCTGTAATATTAACTATTGATTATAAGTAACAATAAAAAAATAAGTAATTTAAAAAAAAATAGAAAAGATGAATTCAGAGTATATATTTCTTTTTTGTGCATTTTCCTCATCATTAAGTTTTCTTACGAAATTATAAGTTGTATAAATTTAAAACAGAATTAAAGCATTATATATTACTTTCTTGAAAATAACTCGTAAAAACTTTTATGCTATCCTAAAATTATTAAATTGTGTAAAACCGGTGGCAGGGTACACAAAGAACCCTAAACTCGATTCCTCTATGGTTAATCTACCACGATATATAATGAGGAATGTCTATAACCGGGTTGTGTAAGTTTTTCTCGTATGGGAATATTGATAATCTCTTGGGATACCAGGAAGAAACAAAACTATCGGCTATTTGCGTAAGTGTAATGGGTCGTGAAACCATTTGATGAATCTAGTCTTGACGTACTACAGGTATAAACTAGATTGTGTCCATAGATGAAATACCAAATAATGAGAAAATAGATTACACCTCCAATCATACGAGAGGACACAGCCCACTGGTGTTAGCTGTCTCGTTGATAGTTAATGCCTATGCTGTGGGAAAATTCAAAAAAGACTTCACTTTCTAAGATGCTTGTAGCCAGTATGGTACTCCGTAGTGGACTCACATGCTAACAGATGATTCAGTATTACCTTAAACAAGTTGAATGTATGTTGTGTAACCATTACAAGGTATTAACTCACCTTTTTGGGAAGTGTGTGTAAATATATACATATTTCGAGGAACAAGTGATGCCATTGATTTGGATTTTTATGACTACCTTAGTTATCACCTGTGGTGTCGACATTAGTGTTGCTGTGGATGTAAAGTATTATGAAGATAATTAGATTACCAAAAGATAAAGATAAACCAGTTTCAAATTATTATTTGAAATTTGAAGTTCGTTTACCTTTATGTTTTCGTGATTTTCTATTTTCTCCAGCAAGACTGTCTTTTGGACTATTTAGTGGGCTCTAGTGAGAGCTATCAGCAGGTTTTAGTTGATTGTAATTAGACCAATTATGATGATTTGATTATGACTTATTGAGACGTTTCATGTGAATTATTGCAGTTTATATTTATACTGTGGGGAGATCCCTTTGCTCCTAAACTTTGACAAGGTAAGGATTTAATACTTGTAAAAGTTAAAGAATGAGACAAGGAAATGTGTAATGTTGGTGACAAATACAAGAAAGTGTGTTTTTAATAATAACTAACATGGCATTACTCTTACTTAGAATTTCTGCTTTATGGGGAGTTAATTCTAAACAATTTTTTAACTCCTCAAGAAAGCAGTTAAGTTATAACAGTTGTTATTGAAGGCTGTTTTTTTTTTTTTTTTCAAGGAATACCTAAGAGGGCTAACATTTTTGAGACATTCTATCTATCTCTTTCAACTTCATCCTTCACTTGCTTTTTCTAAACGGCCTATACAACACTCAAACCAAGCCTAAATGGGTATTTCGTCTATTGGAATATTTGTGTTTGGAAGATAAAATTCCCGACCTAAAGATGTTGGGTAAAGTATATGCAATAAAGGGTTATTTAGAAAATCATCCCTTTTTTTCTTTCATTTAATGGAGAGGATCCTTATAAAGCATACTAAGGATGATGAAGGACAAAAGGAATATCACCATGCTCTTATAAGATCCTTATGCTAAGACAACCTTAAAGCATATTTAGGATGATGAAGGAAGAAAAGAAAAAAAAAATTGTGTTCAGAATTTCCGTATTAGCTAATCATTCTTTTTAAATTTTTCCTAACCCCTAAGAGTATTTGAGAGAGAGAAAGAAAGTGTAGGAAAAGAGAGTTTTATTACGAGAGAATTTGTATACAAATTTGTGCATACCCTTACATGTGAGATTACATGCCTATTTATAGTATTTATAAAATTTACAATGGACCAAGCATACTCTTACATTAGAAACCAAAAGAACGGTAAAATTATCTAAAACAAAACTATACAAATAAACTTTACACTTATTGTCCTTTTTCTGAAAAAAATAATAATGATGACTATACAAATAATTATACTATTTTTTGATAAAGGGTAAAAAATTATACTGATAAAAGATAAAAAGTCTACATATTATCTATCATATGTCTAGAAAAAAGATTCCCATGGTTCAAAATCTTTTATGTCAATTAATGTATGGTAATCTTCATCATCTTGCGATGTATAAGAAGCATCCTCAATTTCAAAATGTTTCCAGCCTTCTTTCTTTCTTCTAGAGGAATTATTACAGGTACTTACGTAAATATCTTGGAAATATAGGTTTCTCCCCCAAAAAAAATGTATGGATTCTCTTCATCAAAGAAAAAGTTTTTGTAGAAAATATAATTTCTATGTTTTTGAAATTGTTTAATGAAAGGCTTTATGCGATATATATTGAAATCTTCATCTTCTATATTATCACGACTTTCTACCCAATTGGTCATATTATATTTACTAATATATATATATATATATATATATATGATGTTTACTAGGTACAATTAATAACTGACTAAGCTCCAATAAAGCTAAAATAAATTCAATATCTATCATACTAATTAAATTTAGGTGTCTCATGTATTAAAAAATTATAGTTTGTAATCTTTTTCTTTGAAAAATTCTATATGAACTATCAAATTCAAAAACAATCTTTTTAATCATTCCATAGTCTATTAACTCTTGGATAGTATATCTTATATTTTCAAAATATGAATTGACAATCCCCATTTTCTTCCAAAAATTGTCCTCTTTCTAACAACTACTCTTGTAATTTCTAATTGAGATCTACATATTTTTTCCAACGGATTCTAAGCTTTTTGGATTTTTTATAAAAGCTTTCTACAAAATATTTTCTAATTAGATCTCTAGGCTCATGGGGAGGATATGAAATAAATTCATTAAGCTTAAAAAATATTATACTTTGTAAATACTCACTAGATCTTTCTAAAGGTCTATAATTTTTTCTATAATATTCTAAAAGTATTTCTAAATGATAGATTCTCTTTCTAAATGCTTATATCATACCTTCATGTTTTTCTTTTGCAATGAATCTATTATCTTCTAATTCAATATTCATACTTTGTCTAAGTTTAAATGTCATTAATTCCCTTTGTGTTTCTTGTAATTTTTAACTAAGCAATCTATAAGCTTGAGTCAATTCTTCTTTCATTATTTCTTTTGTTTGGATTTGTTCATTTAAACTTGCTATTGTTTTTATATTTATTTCACAATATCTACAAAATTGTTAAAAATGTGTAACATATTTTCTAACTATATGAGAATAGCTTTCTAGATTACTGGCAATTGGAAGGTATCTTTGTTGCCAAGGAGTTTTCTGTTCACACCTAGCTTTCCTTTCTACAAATGATGTGGATGCAATTTGTTTGACTATAGGTTCTATATAATAAGTGTGGCCTATATACTGTCTAGCAAAATCAAATGTACTTTCTAAAGTTATGAAACCTTTAAACAAAAGTTTAGGAAAATCTTAGGTTACCTTCCAAACTTCACTTTAAGATTTATAGATCCCATTCTTACCTACTATTATATATTACATAATAATTATATCTACTGGGTTTCTTATTCTAACTAAAATAGTGGACTAAAGCGTTTATGTTATTAAGTTTTTGTTGTAGATTTGATGCTACCCAGAGATTATCTGCTATAATACTTTCTACTTCATTTATTTCTGTATTATCTAGTTTTTTAAATTTTAAACTACGTCCAAGAGGAAAAACATTAAGCCTTATTGGTCCGATTTGAACTTCTTCCATACTTACATAAAATTAAATCAAATTGTCAGCCTACTTAATATATCAACTATATTATTATCATTTCCTTTAATATGTTCATAAATTACTTTATACTAACTATTAATTATTATGTCTAAAAATCTACACCATTTTCTAGTGCTACATTTCTTATTATTCATATTATTATGAAATTTTACAATTACTTCCCAGTCTATTCTTACCAATAATTCCTTTTTTTTTTTTAATTATGAACAACCTAAGACCCTTTAGTCCATAAGTTGCTACTAATAATTCTACATCTATGCTAATAATAAATCCTTTTTCTTTGAAATTTCCACTACTATATAAGGTTTGGCTTTTATTCTATTTCTTTGGTTACATATTTATAAGGTTTGGCTTTTAGAACAACTCTTCACCTTTTTTCACAGCCATTTATTTCTATTATTAAATAATTTGTATCTAATGGTAATTTTTCTACTCTTGTTTTAATCTCTTTCATTAACTTTTCATCTTATGAGGTAAAATACTTTTGGCTTTCCAAGCTTGTTTTACTATATAAAGGCTCTACTAATTTACTCAAATCTTTGATAAATGGCCTAACATAATTTAATAGTCTTAAGAATTGTTGTAATTTCTTTGTATCTTCTATCTTATTGGGAAATTCTAAAATCTTCTTACTAATATGTTCTTGTAATTTTATTCTACCTCATCTTATTTATATTCCTAAAAATTCTATATATTTTTGTAAACATTACTGCTTTCTTCTTGCTAATTACTATCCCATTTTTTAAGAATTCTAATAAAACAAATTTCAAATAATTTATGTGTTCCTTTTTGGTTTTAGAATGTATTAGTATATCATCTATATACACGCAAACAAAATATTTATATTTATTAAAAATCATATCCATTTTCCTTTAGGAAACTAATAAAACATTTTTAAATCCAAAAGGCATAATTAGCCGTTCATAATTACCCAATGGATGGACATGTAAAACCCATCCATTCTGTGTTTCTTGGAGCTATTTTAATTTGCCTTACAATCAAACTTGCTAAACCATTAACTCCCTTGTATACTATTTATTAATTGTATTTTGTTAGGTATATCATATGAATCATCTTCTATATCATCATTTAACCTCTTATAATTTATTATCATTCTATTTTTTCCTCTTATTATTTCACTATGCTTTCTGACTATAAATATTAGACTCCTATATCTAGATTTTGACTTTTTAATTACCTTTAATTCTTTTAAATCTTTTATATGCATTTCAAATTCTTTAATTTCATCATTAATATCTTCTATTTTTTTACTTTTTATTGATAGGTTTGGATTTTTAATTCTAAGTTTACATTCCACCTTATTCTTATCCAATTGTTTTTGGGATTTTCTCCACTTATTTCTTCTTTTTCTAATTTACTCAATAACCTATCTATCTCTAGTTCTCCTACTTCTAACGAGTTATAAATTTTTTCTATATCTAAAAATTCTTTTTCTAAGGCACATTCTTCTTTTATATCTAAATTATCACCTAAAAAATTTTCTAAGTTACTACTTTTATTAGAAAAATCTTTTAATTCAGAAAGGTTTTCTATGCCTTCTCTAGTTTCAACTAATCATCTAATATCTTTTAATAAGAAAGATAAACCTATAATAATTTATGTATTAGATAAATTTAAATCTCTTACGTATGCAACACTTAAATCATAATCCTTTGTATATTCTTGTAATTTTTTTCTAAATTTGACCCTAATATTTCTAATACGTTTATTATAACAAAAAGTTAGAGGAAAGATTCACTTTGCTCCTTAAGTTTAACAAGCTAAGGAGTTAATGCTTATAAAAGTTAGAGAAGGAGATAAAGGAAGTGTTTAATGCTTGTAAAAGTTAAAGAAGGAGATAAGGAAACAAATACAAGAAAGTGTGTTTTCAATAATAACTACTTCTCCTACTTAGAATTTTTGCTTTATGGGGAGTTAATTCTGGATAATTTTTTGGACTCTTTAGGAAAGCAATTAAGTATTACCTTATGGAGTTTTATTTTATTTTATTTTATTGTTTTTTTTTAGGAATACCCAAAGGGGCTAGCTTCTTTGAGACATTTTATCTATCTTCTTCAACTTCGTCCTTTACCTGCTTCTCCTAGATGGCCTATACATCACTCAAATCAGGTCTAAACTGATACGTTGTCTATTGGGATATCTATGTTTGGAAGATAGAATTCCTAACCTAAAGATGTTGGGAAGTGTTTACAAGAAAGAATTGTTTACAAATCATCCCTTTTTTTTTTTTATGGAGAAGATCCTCTTATTGAGGTGACTCCAAAGCATACCGAGGACGATGGAGGAAAAAAGCATCCTGCTTTGATAGAAAGGATTCTCGTGATGAGACAACCCTAAAGCATTCTTAGGATGATAAAGGAAGAAAAAAAAATACTTTTTGGTGTTCAAAATTCCACCCATTAACTACTCATTCCTTTCAAATTTTCCCTAACCCCTAAGAGTGTTTGTGAGAGAGAGAGAGAGAGAGAGAGAGAGAGAGAGAGAGAGAGAGAGAGAGAGAGAGAGAGAGAGAGAGAGAGAGAGAGAGAGAGAGAGAGAGAGAGAGAGAGAGAGAGAGAGAGAGAGAAAGAAAGTGTAAGAAAAGAGAGATTTATAATAAGAGAATTCGTAGAAAAATGTGTGCATGTCCTCTACTTGTAAGTTTACATGCCTATTTATAGTACTTACGAAATTTCTAATGAACCAGGCATACCCCTGCATTAGAAACCAAAAGAAGGGAAAAAATTGTCTAAAACAAAACTGTACAAGTAAACTTTACACTAATTGTCCTTTACTTGACAAAATAATAAAGACTATACAAATAATTATACTATTTTTTTTTTTTTTGACAAAAGATAAAAAGCTATACTGATGAAGGATAAAAAGTCTACATATATATCATTTACCATTTCTTCAATTTTCCTTAATTTACAAATTAATTATTAAAACTATCTAGATTTTTTAAATATCATATAATGTTATCATGTCGTGATAATATTCCTTATAATCTCAGTCATTAATTATACATAACAATATCTCATGAGGATAAGTCGAAAAAAAAATTGAAGAAAGGAAATGGAGATGGTTCATTTCATCTCTCTCAATATATATATATTGTTTGGAAGTATCATAAGTGACTTTAATAAGTCTGTAGTTAATCACGAGTAACCTATATTATATTATTTGAACAAATACTTTAAAAATAATAATATCTGAACGGATACTTTAAAAATAATAACTTGTTGATGTCAAATCAGAGCAAGTTGAATATATATGTGTATTTGCATATTCATGTGTACGTGTGTGTAACTATTACTAGGTCTTAACTCACCCTTTTTGCGAAGTATGTCCACATATATATATATATATATATATTTATTTCAAGGAACAAGTGATGCCATCGATTTGGATTTTTCTGACTACCGTAGTTATCACCTGTGGTGTAGACATTCGTGTTGCTGTGGATGTAAAGTATTATGAAGATAATTAGATTACCAAAAGGTAAAGATAAACCAGTTTCAAATTATTATTTGAAATTTGAAGTTCGTTTACCTCTATGTTTTCGTGATTTTCTATTTTCTCCAGCAAGACTGTCTTTTGGACTATTTAGTAGGCTCTAGTGAAAGCTATCAGTAGGTTTTAGTTGACTGTAATTAGACCAATTATGATGATTTGATCATGACTTATTGAGACGTTTCATGTGAATTATTGCAGTTTATATTTATATTGCGATCTATATTTTACGGTGAATATATAGTAGAATTATCACATTCAGGATCGTGTTTAGTCTACTAAGTATTGATTTATTACTTAATTCGATCTCTTCATCTTACTGATACATTTAAGCGTAGATTGTGTAATCACTAGACCGAAGTACTTGACTTGACTACTCAAGCTAAAATGATGAAATATTCCTATAAAGGCCGCAGATATATAAATCGCTCTTATCTCAGTAAAACACAGTAATTGATATCAGCTCTCTTATATATGGGAATGATGAATCCTATTTTGACTTGTTTCTATCCTCTAACTCGTCTTATTTATAATCCTCTATAGGACGCCATCTAATCACTCCTCATGTAGGATACTTTAAGGTCTTAAATCGAGAGCTTAGTTATTGTAGGGAAAATAAAAAGACGGTTTAACATGTGGCATTTCCGATAGAAGGTTGTGTTGAGTGTATCCTTTAATATTTAATTTAGACACCCAGGTGGGAATTTTCTAAACCACTACATTTATTGGTCTAATTTTATATTTATGCTTTAGACATTGTACTAACCAAATGTCCCTTTTAATCTAAGGTGTGATTCGTAGAATCCTCATAGACGATGAATCATCTTTATTATTATTTTAGCTTTGTTCTACTCAATGGATGGACGTGAATGTGTATTAAAATGTAAGCAGAAAAGTAAGAGACCAAACGTTAGGTGTTCACATGTATAGAAAAAGTTTAAGCAACTTGTGCACATTCTTGCAATAATAATTTTTTAGTCATGTCTGATCGTTATTAATTTCTGCAATATCCACAGTTTAGATGTATCCTTTTTACTTTTTCTTTTTCTTTTTAAATAAAAACAACCCCAAAATTTAATAAATTAGTAAATAACCCCAAAGAATATAAATAATCATAACAAACTTTAATGTTAGTGCAAAAACATCCCCTTACATTTATTAAACTGTATTTTATGATCTTATAAACTTTGATCTTTAACTAAAAACGTAAACATCTTTTATATTATCAAAAGTGATTTATAATATTTAAATGTTTATAAGATAAACTTGTACTTATATTAAAGTTTAAAAAATTATTTACAATCTTCCCGCTTTAATGCATATCTTTGAAATAAATGCCTCCAACTTACTTTCCAACCTTTTTTATGATTCAGTTATTTCTAATGTATATCTTCCCGTTTTAATATTTATCTTTATCTTTTTCTTTTGCTTTTTCTTTTTGCTGTTAAGTTTCAATTACATGATGTTGATTTTGGCCAAAAGGAATATTGGAGCTCTCTCTTTCTACCATTGGCAGAATGTCCATTTGGTGAACGGTCGGAGACAGGACCAAACAAGCGAACTAAACATCAAAGATAGCTTACCAGCAACCCCTCTTGGCTTTATTTACTAAGAATCTCGCCAGCTAATATATTTTACGAAGTAATCTATCGGCAGAGTTTTCGCTTTCTTGCATGCTCCGCACAGCAATCAGGTTAATTTGGAACGAGTGTTTTTTTAAACTTGAATCCAGCTTATACTATAGGGTATTTTAGTTTATGCTCCGAATCCGGTTTATAATATAATAGGATTCTCGAGGTATGATAAAACTCAATAGATAATCTAATTTAATTTAACTAAATATATGAAAATTCATATTCTCATGTATATATATATATATATATATATTTATTGTAAAATTAAATAATTTGAATAATGACACGAAGCAAATTAGTCATTAAATTAATATAAAGCAAATAAGCGTGAGATCCTACAAACAGTCATCTACATATGCTTAAATAAAACATGGTTTTTCAATTTAAAAATCAGAATACTACGAGTTCAGGCCCTTAGGTACTCGATTTCTTTTTCCGAAATCCAACTCAGATCCCACAAAGCGTTAAAATATATCCCAATATCTATCCAAACTCTACAGAGAAATACACTACCGGATGCTTATTGATTCTAGTTGAGTATTATAGAAGAATACCCTACCGGATTCTTAAGGGTTCCGATTGAGTATTTCATATGACTCACATGAATTCTTGCACATATAGGCATATTCATCAATGTTAACTACAATTTCTAAAGGTTTAATCAGGGATGAAAGCTCAATGTGAAATCATTATTTGTAAGAAAAACGTGATAATGATGTTTGTAGCTCTTACTAGAAAATGGGATTTAAGGGATGTGAACATTTCTATTGAATTATGCGACAATGAGCAACCATATATCTCTTTTAAATGTACGACACATAAATTAGAACTGACTCAAGATATGTGAATTTTCAACCGAATTAAATGATCCATGTATCACTTTTCAATGTGAAAAAGGATACTTTTACAGATCAATTTATAGCGGCGAAAACATACGACACTAGATTAAATGATAACAGCTCTATTCTCTTGTGGATGGGTGGGTCAAAATTCAATTAGGCTATGAAAAGAAGAGAGGGAAAATTACAAATAGAATGATAGACATATTATTGAAAATATCTAAAATTTTTGGGAAGTAACTTTTTGAGTTAGGAAATCTCAAGATAGCTCTACCCCGTCCCCACTATATTAATGCTGAAATGAATGTAATTCGAAGTGAAACTGCTATAATGTAGAGGAAAAAGTACACCATTACATATTTTTCCATTGAATTGTGAACTTTTTATCTGCACTTAGTTGAGTCCTCAATTTATATAAGGGGTCATTGTAAATGGAGGATAATGAAACACACTAGGCTAATACTTAAAAGGGGATGAATTGAGTATTGATGAAAATTTTTTATTCTCTCTAGATTTTGATGATAAATGCGACAATCATATGCATATTTAAATAATAAAACAATGATAATAAATGTGGAAATAAAAGAGATAAGATAAGAGGGGATCAAGCCATAATATAATGTGGAATTAAGACCATCCTTACTCTCTATAGATACTAATGTTTCCAATCGAGGACTTCACGCAATTTTTATTAATCAGAATATTGTAATACTCAATCAAGAGCTTACACTACTTCACAATCACACAACAACCACTCAATTACACTTTGAGTACAATTTCTATCTTTCTAGTGTAGTGTTTTGTATGTATGTTTTGCAAGTAGAGAAACCCTGGCACTATACTTTTAGTTCTCTCTAAAATAGATAATGAGACAAGGTACAATTAATAGAGTATAAAAATGTAAGAGAATATTTGGAATTTGAAATTAAATATTAGAATTCTTATCGTCTTTGACAAGTAGTTGAAGTATAAATAGGTATTGCATTAAATGCTCCCAATGGCTAGTTTTAATAAGTTATCGATTGATCACTACTTAAGCTACTGATTAATTGGTAGACCAAATTCTCTAACTATCACTCTTTACCAATCAGTCGCTTAGAGGTGTTTCCTAACTTCAATATGAGCACAAAATGTTGCAAGTTAAAGTCCATGCCACTGATGTGAAGAAGTTGTTAAGCTTTTTGCTACTAATCGATCAATAGCATAAAAAGCTTAACAACTTCTTTGCATCAATCAGTCGCTAACTTAGGTACCATCCTTTACTTGGATCACAAAAATTTACAAGGATGAAGTATGGCTACCAATCGATCACCAATGGGTACACCGATTGATTGGTATGCCTTCTTTTTGTAGATTTCCTCTTATACTTTATTGCAACAAGTCAAACAAAGGACCAAACCAATTCCAATGCACAACAAAATAATCACTCAAGAATTTTCACTTCAAGTCACCTCAATTTGTGATTATTTAAGTTTGAAATCTATCCAACTCAATACATAAATGATTTTAACCGAAATTAAGTTTTGTCTCATCAGAATCATACATATCGAAATGTTCGACAATCTTCTTGTTTTTTGATAAGGATAAAACTTATACTTCCACTTAATCTAATACTCCTCCTCAATCAAGCATTCGCAAAAATATTGCAAGTTTAAACTTCTAAGAACAAGGTTGAATGCTTGACTTTGTGAGCATTAGTTTGAGAGATAGCATAACATGTTTATGATTTTTATTTGGAATTTGATTAATTGTTTGCCAAGATAAAAACAAATGACTCTCTATATGACTCGAAGTCTAAAAACAAATCACTCTCTATATGACTTGAAGTTTAAAAACAAATGGATCTCTATACAATTTGAAGTCTTTCTCCCCTTTTAGCCTCATAAAAAAGATGAAAGTCCAAGTGGTGAAGAGGAAATAACATGCAAGTCAAAAATTCGACATCATCTGGGCTTAAGCCTTAGGATTTGTCCCCTATCAAAAAAAAAAATTCCGAAATAACACATCAAAAAACAAATATCAAGTCAATAGCAATCACAAGATCCATCTTCTCAAATGTCCAACAAATGCTATTCAATTATCAAACATAATAGCACAAGTGATGCAAAGTATAGTTCATATAAAACACAAGATTAAGACCAAGAACAACTATAAAAAAGAGGGGAAAAAGGCTAAGTCCACAAAATAACAAAAAGAGGCCAAAAAGGCTAATCCGAATGACAACCAAAACTAAAGGAGAAAATCATCCTAGGATTCATCATTTGAAGAAGAGGAAGTCAGACAATAGTACTAAAGTTAGAAGTGGGCATACAAATCACTAAAGCCCGAATGGATATGCCAGTTGATGTTTGATAAGCCATCTTGAACTTCATTTCGAAGGTAATGAACTTCATTGTGGAGTTGTTGAAAGCAACCCTCAACATATTGGTAAAATGGATACTGGGTCTCAAGGGGTGCGATTAGGTCAAAAGGAAGCATATAATAGTCTAGTGTGGGTACAACCTTATGACCTCCAGCTCATACATTAATAAGCTCACCCTCCCCCTCATTGGGATTTGAATCAGGAATCAAAGTTTCTTCCTTAATCTCTCCACCAACATGTAGTAAAGAAAGATCTCTATCCTTTCTTTCCCATCAATGACTAGGCTTGAGAAATTTTTAACATTTTGTATGTTAGAACCTTGAGAATTTTAAGGGACAAGGGAAACTCAACTCTTTTCCTTTCCAATAACATCGTAATGAGTCTAGATAATCAAAGAATGCTTCAATTGAGACCATTTGTAACCTTTTTGAAACAATTAAACACTAAGTTAGAGTACTTGATCTTAATATCCTTCATTAAGCAATATAAGATCCAAAAATCGCCTTGAGTTACCATTTGATGTTTGCTAGCTCTAGGACAATAAGTATCTACTATAAAAAGGTGTAGGATGCATTGCTAAAGTGGCAATTAAGTAGCACTAAGATTTTTATCATTGTGCTAATGTTCTCCTACACCATGTATGCTAAAAACAACATCATAATATTTAACTTCATGACCACCAAAGCCATTCATATAACTAAATCCACCTATCTCGATACTTAACAAGTCACAAATATCCTCTTTATTAACTGAATCATATTACCATAAACATAAGTGTAAAGCTTTCTCCCCACTTCTTCTTTTGGTGCAATTCCTAATTCTAAATTTCCATTACCATCCAACTTATTTATTAAGTTGCAATAATACAACTTGACGGCTTCCACATGAACTCAAGTAAGATATTTTTGTGATTCAAAGACTTTGTTTGAAATAACAACCGACATTCTAAATAATCTTAGAGTGTGAAAAACTTCCCTTTCATAATTTTTACCAACTAGTGGAATAGAGGCATCAAAGAGTTTATACTTGTGCGTATGATGGGAAGTAAGAAAAAGATTTCAATCAAAGGAAGGTCTGTCCATTTTAGTAGTTTTCCACTTCTTGATACAATAGAGGAATTTGATCAAACCATTGGTAGGTGTTGTAGTTTTAAGGTTTGAATGAGTGAGAAAAATGAGAGATCCGAAAAGTAAACGGTAGAAAGTGGTTGTGGGGAGTGATGGGACTATTTAAATGAAGAATGACTGAAGTGGAGTGGGAAGATAAGTGAGGGTTGGATTTAGCGTAGAGAGAGCAAGAGAGAGGTTAGTAAGTCGGGCGAGAGAGGAAGTGTGCGAAACAAAAGAGAATTAGATAGGGAATACTGATATAAAGCATCAATCAATGGCTGCGAATATTGTAACTTTTTATATTGCAATCAGCAAATAAAAACTAAACAATTACTCAAATTTGATGACTCTAAGAATGGATAAAAATACTATTTCAATACTACAAACATGTTTTTACGATCCGTAAGGGTACTTTCAATTTATGAAAACACTTAAATGCCATAACATGACCAAATCATCATTCAAATTGAGTAAAGCCCAAATTTACATAGATAAGCAAAACTAAGTGATTTTTAGCACCAAGTAATGACATGACCAAATGGTTATTATAAGCAAATTTCAATTACATAGAAAATCACATTGGTGAGGCATTTTAATCATAAGGAGCAAGTTTTACCAAGATCATTCCAAAAGTTACTTGAATATCATATATCAGCATAAAAGTTCTAATTATGTCCATAGAATCACTTTAAACACTCTTAGATAAGCACAATATATCATTAGGAGAGCATGAACAAGCCAGCTAACATATAACTTGTTAATTGAACTATTAAGGTTCCTTTAAAGTATGCATTGGCCTAATTGAGGTATAGAGGGTCCATATTGATATAACTTACATTTTGACCAAATTAACTACACAAATACAATTTATGGACAAATAGAATATGTGAGAACCAATTTTGGACACAGAAACCGACATAAGGCAAAATGGTGCACAATGAGCTCAGAATGTCATAATCATCTTTAAATGCGACCAAATCAAGTTAAATGTCAAAATTTATGCATGAAACCTATATTTGCATGTTTCTTAAGAGTAACATCATGTTATGAGTCAACTGATTCATTAGTTAAATTAATTTTTGCAAAAATCATTATTTTGGCTCTTAAGTGCCTAACATCCTTCTTAAATGATCATTCCTAATTCTCTTCCTAATGTACAAAATCTATCTTCACTTAAGGATTTAGTGAATATGTTGGCTATTTGATTGTTTGTATTTACAAATTCTAAGCATATATCATTGTTTTGAGCATGATCATGGATGAAATGATGCCTAGTCTTTATATGCTTAGTCCTTGAATGTTAGATTAAATTTTTAGTTAGATTGATTGCACTTGTGTTATCACCTCTAATACGGACATTTGTGTATCTAAGATCATAGCCATGAGATGTTTGTTTGATCCATAATATTTGAGCACAATAACTACTGGTGGCCACATATTCGACTTCGGCAATTGGTAGTGCTATAGAGTTTTGCTTCTTAGAATGCTAAGACATTAAAGAACTTCAAAGAAAGTGATATGTATTACTTATACTTTTCCGATTAACTTTACAACCAGCAAAGTTGAAATTGAAGTATCCAAAAAAATCAAAAGAGGTAAACTTTGGATGCCATAAGCCGATTTCAATGATGTCCATAAGGTACTTGAAGATGTGTTTTACTGCACTTAAATGATATTCTTTAGGGCAAGATTGAAATCTAGCACATAGACATACAAAAAATATAATGTCAATCCTAAATGTAGTTAAGTATAATAAACTACATGTCATGCCTCTATACAATTTTTCACGTATAAGTTTTCCATTTTCATTCTTGTCAAGTTTTAAGGTAGTGCTCATTGAAGTAGGCTTAGTTTTGCAATTATCCATCTTAAATCTCTTTAAGATCTTCCTTGTATACTTAACTTGATTAATAAATGTTCCATTTATAGTTTGTTTAACTTAAAGACGTAGAAAATAGTTAAGCTCCCCCATTATGCTTATTTCAAACTCTTTCTTCATGTACTTTACAAACTTATCCACTATATCTATGCTAGTAGCTCCAAACACAATATTATCTATATTAATTTGAACAATCAATGTATTTGACTCATGAAAAATAATATTGTATCTAATTTACTTCTTGAAAAGTCATTATTTATCAAGAAGCTACCACAAAGTACCTTATTGAGTTTAAATACATGATTGAATAATTCATTATGTTTAAACCCTAGTAGTTACTGTGCATATACTTTTTCCTTAATATAGCCATTTAGAAAAGTACTCTTAACATCCATTTGATATAATTTGAATACTAAGAGCAACCTAATAACTTCTAGCCTACTAAACAGGGTAAAGGTGTTATTAAAATATATCCCTTCTTCTTGATTATAGATTTCAACCACTAATCTTGCCTTTTTCCTAGTTATTATACCGGTTTCAGCAAGTTTGTTTCTATATACCCATTTAGTTTCAATCACCGGTCTATTATTAAGCTTAGGCATAAGATCCCATACCTCATTTCTCATGAATTGATTAAACTCTTCTTACATAACTTGCATCCAAAATTCATCGTTTTGAGCTTCAACAATGTTTTTAGGTTCTACTTGGAATAGGAACACTACATTGCTTAAGCTATTTAGGGACCTCTAATTTGCACCCTATTAGATGGTTCTCTTATGGTTAGGTCTTCAGGGTGATTTTTCACAAACTTCCATTCTCTAGGCAAGTTTATATTATGATTATCAATGATTTCATCTTCCATAGAGATTTCCTTATCTTTTGACTTAGAGTAGTCCTTATCAAGGCTAAGACCATCTAATTAAGCAACAATGTCATCAATTTCATTATGAGACTCCCTACATGCATATGTATCATCAAATGCAACACAAATGGATTCTTCTACAACGAAGGCTCTCTTATTATAGACTCTATATGCCTTACTTATGACATAATAGCCAAGAAATATAGTTTCATCAAATTTAGAACAAACTTACCTAATTGATCCTTACCATTGTTTGGCACAAAACATTTGGTACCAAATAGATGAAAGTAAGAAATATTAGGTATTTCGTCTCTCTAAAGTTCATAGGAGATTTTCTTTAAAATTGTCCTATTTTTCCTTTCGGCAACTCCATTTTGTTGTGGAGTTTTAGGTGCTAAAAAGGTATGTTCTATACTATTTTTATCACAAAACTTTTCTATTTTATTATTTTCAAACTCTCTCTTGTGATCACTTCTAATTGAGATAATTGAAAGACCTTTTTCATTTTTAACCTTTTTGTAATATTTCAAGAAAATATAGTATGATTCATCTTTACTTAAAAGGAAGATTACAAGTAAGAAGATCTAAGTGAATCTAGTGAAGTCATCACGGATGACCAAAGTATATCTTTTCCCACCTAAACTTAGGGTTTAAGTTAGACCAATTAAATTCATGTGTAATAGTTGGAGTGGCCTAAAAGTTGAGGTAGCATCCTTTGATTTAAAAGATGATTTGATTTGTTTACCATATTGGCATGATTAACATATTCTATCTTTGTCAAAACTGATCTTTGGTAAACCCTTTATAAGGCCCTTTCTACCTAATTTTGATAAGATATCTATGGTAGCATGTCCCAACTTTCTATGTCACAAGCAACTATCGTTGTTTTAATCAGATAAACAAGTTTCAAAAGAATTTGAAATCATGCTAAAATCAAATTTGTAAACATTTTCTCATCTATACTCCTTAAAATGGATTTGGTCATTGTTAATATTTTCAATAGAACACTTTGATGCATGAAATGTCACTTTATATCCAATGTCACACAATTGACTAATACTAAGTAAATTGTTTTTTAAATTATCTAATAACAACACATGTTTAATTGTAAGATCATTATTGATTAGAAGGTTAGCTTCTCCTATAATACGTACCTTCTAGTTATCTCTAAAGGTAACGCTTCCTCTGTCCTTCAAGTCTAAGGATGAGAACTTGCATGCATCTCCCATCATGTGTCTTAAGCAGCCACCATCCAAGATTCATTTGTTATTTCACCTTGAAGATTCTTACAAAACAAAAGGTTACTTCTTTGGTACCCATTTTAGTTTGGGTCCTTTGGGTTAGTTGTTATAATGTAAGCTAATCCCTTGAGGATGCAAACCATCTTACCTTTATGATTCAAAGAGAGATTATGTCATATTGCACGTGTATATACAATATAATCATATCTACTGCAATAATTACAAGTCTTACTAGAGGCCTTTATAAAGCAACTCTTATAGACTTGTAAATACTTTCTCTATGTCAAGCCATATTTCGGTTTTTCTTAATTTAACCTATACTAACCCAACCCGCTTAAGATAAATTACTTGACATAAAATTAAGGCAAACATTTTTCTTTAAAAAATAACTTGGAGTCGCTAATTACTTAAATTAGTAAAATGTCAAATTAGGGTTTTCTCAATTTAGCCACTAGTTCATGGATTTCCTAAAATAAATAAGTAACTAAAGAAATGGGCTCGGAGACTAACCTATTAAGACAAAAGTTAATATATAAAAATTTAAGAAACTAACTAATGGGCCATTATTTTTAGATTTTTTCTAAAAATATAAAAACATGAAAAAATGTATAAAAATTAATATTATATTATCTTTTTTAATTGTGAATTTTCCCTAAAAAAATGAAACAAAAAAACAAAATATTTTACAAATTTTACAGTTGCATTGGAGGTAACTATATACTTGCTAATCGAAATCAAACTGATTGTAGTTCTCATCTTTTAGATATGCTTTCATGGGTAGATACGATTCATTTATGGAAAAGAGCTAAGTTTACATTTCTTTGCCAATTTATATTTTTATTAAGAAAAATCCTAAGAAAACCCTAATTTCTATGCCTAGTGTTAAAAAAGCCTTAAAAAAACTAATTTTTGAAAAGACCCTAAGTTAAGATTTTTTTAATTTTATGAGAAAAAAAAAACGACAAAGTGACAAAATATTTTTTCCATAAAAATCCCTAGAAACCTAATTTGTTAAAAAAAATGAAAATTTAATGAAAAAATGTACAATATTATCTAAATCTTCTAAGATACTCAATCTAGATGCAAATTTTACCTAAAGACATAAATTTTTGTAAAAGATGCAATCTTCCATAAAAATGCAATTCTATCTAATAGAATGCAATTTTATCTAAAAAGATGCAATTTTGCTTTAAAAAATGCAATTTTATGTGCAAGATGCAAATTTCATGGAAAACACAAATCTTAAAAAAATAAAAAATAAAAAAAAGGATGTGATTCTTATTTAAAAAATTCTAATTCATATCATAGAGGTGAAAATATACTGTTTTTTATAAATAGATGCAAGAGTGCTAAAGGTGCAAATTTTATGTAAAAATATGTGATATTTATAAAAATACACTAAAGATGCAATTCTATAACAAGAAACAAGTTATGCAAGAATTAAAAAAAAAAAAGAAAAAAAAGGTGTAACATTGATGTGCAAATCACTATATATCTAGGATCGTATAGAGACTTGTAAAAGAAACCCAAATTGGTACCTAATGACAATAACAATTTTAAATGGAAACTAATTCTATGTGTATATTAAGAAATATAAACATATTAACAATGATAAAAACTACTACTAGAAAACCTACACATAAAAATAAAATAAAAGTAATCAATAATAAGAGAACTAATTAGGACCAGCAATAGGAAAACAAGCAAAGTTAGTATGGGGCTCTTTATTAAATTAGCCTAACAAAAGAAAGAGAAAAATAAATAAATAAAATAGAACCAAAACCACTCGTTTCAAACCTTAAATTGGATCAAGGAGTGAATAACATGTAGGTCGAATCTAGGTTACGCTTACTTTAGACAAACGCAATGGCAAATTCAACTTTACATAAGTAGCTCCAATGGTCCTTTCATTTGGGAAATCGAAGTTTCATGAATTTCTTATTGGAAAATGAGGGTCTAGACATGATGCCTTAGCCAACGGTGGCAGTTTTGAGTGTTTAGAGCATATGGCAGTGGTGGTGGTTATGGATGATGTGATCAAGGGTGCTTTAACACGAATTAGATGCGTATTTTAATGTTTTTTAAGGATGAGGAAGGTAGTAGTAAGGGTCAGTTTTTGGTGAACGTAGTTAGCGAGTGGTGTTCCACAGGTAGTTGAAGTGGTTGGGCAGTTACATTGCCAATTGGTTTAGGTTGACAATGAAGCTTACATTGGTGCTGCTAGTGATGTGAACCGCGACTAAGAATAGATAAGGCCGGTCACTAGATGAGTCTAAACTTGCTAAAAGCTTGAAAAGATGATTGGGAAATGTACGAAAGAATGAGAAAGTGAATGAAAAAGCAAGCAAAAACCCATGAACAGCTCCAAAGGATATGATGTATCAATGGAACTTCTAAGGACTCATGATACAATCCAATAGGACATACAAATTGGTTCAGTGAGGTTACTCGTCACCTTGCCTTACTCAACGGTTAGGATAAGAGTGGAATGAGAGTAAATAACAATGTTTACATAAAAGGGGGATATTCAGTTGTATTGATGATAGTTTGATGTTATAGCTACAATTATAAGGGATATTTATACTCGAAAGTTAGGGAAACTTACCTAAAAGGGAAAAGATAAAAAAGGTATTATTCTAAAGAAGTAATGTATAAGAATACAAGAGGACAAAAATGAATATTCAAGAAAAATAATTATTAGTATGGTAGATTCTATACGTAGTCTTATACATATAGCAGAAATACATTAGCAAAGTTGTTAGAGGATGCAAACAAAAGGATATGAGTAGATTTCTTGTCCAAGCAAGGGCGACTAATTAGTCTGAGGTCTATCTCTTGTCCTCTCAGCAAAAGTGATGTCAAGAAATTGGACGACTCAAACATAACTGAGTAGATATGCAAAGTTTGGCAACTTTCTTGGCATTTAATGACTCAGGACATAACTTTCGAGAGATGGGCAGTCATACGACTTAGCATACAGAGTTAATTAACAGTTTAAAGTAACTCGGCCTTGGTAAGAGTTGTCTAGAGCAAAAGGATTTATCTTGTTAGTCCCTCTAATCATTGGGCTCTTCTATGGGTCAAAGGGCCAGTAACCCGTTTCCTATCGTTCCCTTGGGGTTGATTTAGATTTGCAATCAAATCTGAATGGTCTTCAACTAATTCTCCATTAGGGTAATATGGACTGAAGTTGGCAATGTTGAAGGTGTAAAAAATTCCATATTCTTTGGGCAGCTCCAAATTGTAGGCATTGTCATTGATCTTCTAGAGGATTCTAAAAGGTCCTTCAACCCTTACAAATAGTTTGTTCCTCCTCTTACTTAGGAACCTTTCCTTGTTGAGATGAAGCTACACCAAATCTCCCAGTTAGAATTATTTGGCCATCCTACCTTTGGTCCTCTCTCATATTCTTCTAGCGACTTAGTCGATTTGTTGAGTGATTTTATTGTAGATGTGTTAAAGGGACTGTGCTCCGGCTTTCGTACCTAAGTTTTCTTACTTAGATTCCAGCAGGGCGTATGATCGAAGGGCAACTTGGGATTAAAACCATAAACAACTTCAAAGGGCGTTTGTTTGGTAGTGTTATGTACTGAATTATTGTAAGCGAATTCAACTACTGGCAAGCAAGCATCCTAATCAGCCAAGTTCTTGCCCACCACAGCTTGAAGCAGTGATCCTAAAGTATGATTAGTCACCTCTGTTTAGTCGTCAGTTTAGGGGTGACATGAGGTACAGAATAGTAATTTGGTTCCCTTCCTATGCCACAAGGTCTTCTAAAAATGGCTTAAGGACTTCGGGTCTTTATCGATGACTACACTTCTCCGCATGCCGTGTAACTATACAATTTCCTACAAAAAAAGAGAAACAATAGCAAAAGCATCGTTAGTTTTAGAGTAGGGCACAAAGCGTGCCATCTTGTTGAACCTATCTATGACAACAATTATAGAATCTTTACCTCAAGTAATCTATAGTAATCCGAAAACAAAGTCCATGCTCAATTCAGTCCAAGGTTTTATTGGAATAAGCAAAGGCATTGCTTTCCTTAGTTCGGCTTGGCATTTAGCCTTCTTCACACGGCATAACTTTCAATAACTTAGTGCACATCTTGCCTCATTCTCGGCCAAAAAAATTGACCACTCAGCAATTCATATGTTCTTTTCTCCCCAAAATATCCGGATAGTTCTTCATTATAGGCTTCCCTAATTAGTAGCTCCCGTAATGAACAAGTCGGTATGTATAATTTTCCCCTTCGAAACAAGTATCCATCTTCTACGTGGTACTTGTCCATTATTCTTCCATCGACACATCATGCAAATACGAGTCGAAAGTGTAGATCGCCAGAGTACTACTCTTTGATGCTTGCAAACTCGAATAATCTGGTTTACAGTTCATTTAGGAGTACATGTCTTTTTAAAAGAGCATCTGTAACTACATTGCTCTTTTCTTGTTTATATTTTGTTACAAAATTGAATCCTTCAAGGAATTCAATCCATATTGCCTGCTACTTCAACAACTTGGTCTGACTTCGAAGGTACCTTAAGGACTCATGGTCAGTATAGATGATAAATTCTGTTAGTAGCAGATAATGTTGCCATACTTACAGTGCTTAGATCAACGCCAAGAGTTCTTTGTCATAAACAAAGTAATTTAGCTGAGGTCATCTAAGCTTTTCATTATGGTAGGCAATTGGTCAGCCTTCTTGCATTAGGATAGCACCTATTCCAGTGCTTAACACGTCACATTTCAACTTAAATATTTTCTCGAAGTCAGGTAGAAAAAGTCCAAAGGAAAAAGTCGACCTTTCTTTTATCTCAACAAAACTTCTCTCCATCAGAAGTTAGTGTTCTTCTTTGTTAGCTTAGTAAGTGGTGCAGCAAGGGTGCTGAAATTCCTGATGAATCTCCTGTAGAATGAAGCCAGTCCGTGAAAACTTCTTAAGTCAGCACAAGTAATAGGGGTCGACAACTCAACGATTGCTCAGATCTTCTCATCGTCCACTCATAATCCTTCTCTACTGATTACATAGCTCAAGAATACCACTTCGTCCTAACAAAAGCAACATTTCTTCAGGTTGTTGAATAATCTCTCAACATAGAAGATATTAGGCACAGCTCGGAGATGTTCACAGTGACTTAACATGTCGGTACTATATACAAGGATGTCATTGAAATACACCACGACACACTTCCCTATTAGATGTCTCAGCACATAGTTCATCAACCTCATGAAAGTGCTTGGTGCATTCGACAATCCAAATGGCATGACCATCCATTCATAGAGTCCATGTCGAGTTTTGAAAGAAGTCTTCCATTCATCTTTCAGCTTCATTTGAATTTGATGGTAGCTAGATTTCTAATCAATCTTGCTAAAGACCTTGGCTCCATTCAATTCATCTAGCATATCTTCCAACCTAGGGATTAAATACCTGTATTTGATTGTTATCTTGTTCATGGTTCGACTGTCAATACACATCTGCTAGGTACCATCTTTATTTGGCACTAAGAGCACCAAAACAGCACTAGGGCTAAGACTCTCCTTAACATAACCTCTTTCCAATAGCTCATTGACTTATCGTTAGAGTTCAAAAGCTTACCCAGGACTCATCTGATAGGCTGACTTATTCGGTAGTACAGTATCAGGTACTAAGTCAATGTAGTGTTCTATGCCTTGAGTTAAAGGCAACCCCTTAGGTAACTGTTGTGGGAATAGATTGGCATATTTGTCTAACAACTCTTTTATTTCCTAAGGTAGTTCACCTTGCTCCTTCATTTCTAATAGTTGCCTGACCAACATGAGGGTCAACTCATTAGCATTGATTGCCCTTTGAAGCTCAACTCTACTCATCATTAGATTCTTCTTCTATCTGTGAGTAAGTTTTGTCGACAATTTATTAACTTCTCTTGACAATATCAGGTTCAGTGTAATCTTCTGGCCATCCTTCTCGAATACATACGTGTTCCCGTATCCGTCATGGATAACTCTTTTGTCAAACAGCCATGGTCAACTAAGCAATACGTGTGAGGCGTACATAGGCAACACATCGCAGAGGATCTCGTCAGAGTAGTTTCTAATTATGATTGGCAATTGTACTTATTGGGTGATATGTAGTGCTTCCTTATTACTCAGTCAATGCAACTTGTACGACTTCGAGTGTATAATGGTCGATAACTTCAACTGTATGATAATTTTGACTGATGGCACATTGATACAACTTCTACTATCCACAATTAATGCTCGTACCTTGTCATTCACCTTATAGGTGGTATGAAACAAGTTTTCTCTCTGCTCTTCTTCTCATGAGGGTTCTAAGTTCATGGCATGTAAGACAACCAGGACCAACTGATCCAAGTCCTTGACAAACGCATCTTCTTTAATAAGTTCTTTCTTGGTAGTTTCTTCTTCGACCTTATTCTTTTCCTCCAGTTTCTCATTAGTGCTTTCTACTTCTAGCTTCAAGATATCTCCCTTGATGATCATTGTCTTTCAGTTTAAGCATTGAGCAACCATATGTTTGAAATCTTAGCACTTGAAGCACTTGATCTGGCTTGTTTTCCTACTAGACCCTTACCCCTTCTCATAAGTTTCCGTTGGCACGTTACTGTCAAGTCGGCCTTTTTGATCGGCTCAAACATCTTCCTTTCAAATCTATTGATACTTGACTGAGCTCAATGACTTCCTTGTCCTAGTAGACAGCCTGGTTATTACTTAGCTTCTTTTCTGTCTCTCCACTCATGGGGCTATTCTATTGGCTTCATCCATTGTGGTAAATCCTTGACAAACACATCCTTTTTAATAAGTTCTTTCTTGGTAGTTTCTTCTTCGACCTTGTTCTTTTACACAAGTTTCTCATTAGTGCTTTCTACTTCCAGCTTCGAGATATCTCCTTTGATGATCATAGTCTTTCAGTTCAAGCATTGAGCAACCATATGTTTGAAATCTTAGCACTTGAAGCACTTAATCTGGCTTGTTTTCCTACTAGACCCTTACCCCTTCTCATAAGTTTGCGTTGGCACGTCACTGTCAAGTCAGCCTTTCTGATCGGCTCAAACATCTTCCTTTCAGATCTATTGATACTTGACTAAGCTCGATGACTTCCTTGTCCTAGTCGACAACCTGGTTATTACTTGGCTTCTTTTCTGTCTCTCCACTTATTGGGCTATTCTAATGGCATCATCCATTATGGTAAATCATTGGAGCTATACAATGTCTCAAATTTCACCTCTCAACCTAGTTAGGAACCTAGAGATTATTCATGTTGGTGGTTGCTCTACTTCATATCAGATCATGAGTATTTGGAGTTCTTGGACATATTCATCAACTATTTGTCCTCTTTGCCTTAGTTCCTAAAGCCTAATAAACGTATCTTACAAATAAGTATCCGGCACAAATCTTTTTTTGAGTATTCTCTTCATTTTAGGCCAAGTATGAATCCTTTGGTATCCTTCTCGTCTCCTTATTGTTTGGAAGTTCTTCCACCACATGGCGACTACCCAAAGAACTCAACAGTAGCAGTTTTCACTTTCTCGAAGTCCTCATATTGGTAATTGTTGAACATATGCTCCACCTTCTCCTCCCAATGCAAGTACTCGTTAGCACTTCTAGATCTACTAAAGGTTAAAATCTGAAGCTTCACATGGTTAGAGGCTCTAGGTGCTTAAGCTCGCTCTTCTTCTTCATAATACTCTTCCTCATCTTTTTTCTCCCATGTCTCTCAAATCAATTCTTCTCCTCACTCGTCCACCTACTTCTCCACCTTGAACTTATCAAGCTGGAATCTGACCTCTCGCATGTCAAGCAGCTTATAAGGTATTATGTGTAGCTTCAGCAGGTCGACAAGCTAACATATGTACAGCTCGGGTTAAATCCACTAAGTAGTTGGCTACCTTGTCAAGTCTTTCGTTAGTGCTCTTGGGGGTACTCTGACATTATTGGCCATGATGAACCACACCATTGCTGCCATCTCCAATACCAACATTAACACTTGGTTCCATCATTTTTGCCGAAAGATTCAAATCTCAAACTCTGTAATTAGGTGTTTCAGCAAACACTTTCGCAATCTAGAAATTTAACAACCGGCAAACTCAGAAGACAAACAAACATAATAACTTGCTTTATTTCACAAACGCAAAACATAGTATCAATAGAACTCGAAACAAACTACAACTCAAGTGAAACCTCCACTCTGATGCCAAGATAATACGAACCGTAACCAAGAACAAACAAAGCTTGTCATTAGATGGGTTCAAGCTTGGCAAAATCTTGAAGAGATGATTGGGAAATGTGCAAAAGAATGGGAAAGTGAATGAAGAAGTAAGCAAAAATCTGCGAATAGCTCTAAAGGATATAACATAACAATAGAACTTCTGAAGACGCACAATACAATCCGATATGATGTACGAATTAGTTTGGTGAGATTACTCGCTACCTAGCCTTACTTAAAGGTTATAATAAGAGTGGAATGAGAGTAAACAACAATGTTTATGTAAAGAGGAATATTTAGTTGTATTGATGATAATTTGAAGTTATAGCTATAATTATAAGGGGTATTTATACCCGAAAGTTAGGGCAACTTGCCTAAAAGGGAAAAGACAAAAAGGGTATTATCCTAAACAAATAATGTACAAGAATACAAAAGGGTAAAAATGAATATTCAAGAAAAATAATGATTAGTGTGGCAGATTCTACACGTAATAGAGATACATTGGCTAGGTCATTAAAGGATGCAGACAAAAGAGAATGAGCAGATTGCTTATTCGAGGAAAGGCGACTGATTAGTCCGAGGTTTAACTCTCATCCTTTCAGTAAAGGTGATACTGAGAAATTGGATGGCTCGGACATAGCTGAATAGATTTGTACGGTTTGGCAGCTTTCTTGGTATTCAATAACTTGGCACATAACTTCCAAGAGATGGACAGTCATATGAATCAGCATACAAAGTTAATTGGTAGTTTAGAGTAACTCGGCCTTGACAAGAGTCAGCTGGAGCAAAAGGATTCTCCTTATCAATCCCTCTAGTCCTCGGGCTCAACAAAGGGTCAATGGCCAAGTAGCTCGATTCCTATCAACTAGGGTGGTAGGTGTCAGGTTAGTGTAGCTTATAAGTGGATGGTGTTAACTGGAGTAATGGTCATAGGATCGAGTGGTGTTTGGGTTCACTGGAGTTGGGCAGTCGGTGACGGTAGTGTGTGTGTGTGTGTGTGTGTGTGTGTGTGTGTGTGTGTGTGTGTGTGCGTATCTCAAGTGTACATCTATTGTATGTAGTAAAGTTATGTTACGTTCATGCATGGATGGAGTAGGTAAGAGAGTGATTAATGGGACAATCGTAGAGCATAGTAGTTGCACTCAATCATTTGGATGTTAGGTTGGGGTCTATAGTAGCGTATTGGGGTTGCTGTAGCAGCATTCTCAATGTTGCAAGTTTACTGCCACGTGGTTGTTTATTGGGCATAGCTGCTATAGGCATGTGAGGAAGAAAGTAGTTGTTGTATGGCTAGGGAATACTATGGTTGTTGTTGTTTTGGGTGAATGGTGACCTGATGTTTGTAGCACAGTTTGAAATTCGATTAGGTCCTCTCTTGATTATGTTATCCTAAGCCATTTTGAACTCATAACTTAAATCTTAGTTAGATTAGTCTAGATCTACCATTGAAGAGCTTAAATCTACCAAATCTTTTATTGATACAAATCTATATTATATTTAAATGTTTTGAGAAAGATTTTATAGATCCGTATCAAGTCCAAAAAACTAACAAAGATTTAGTAAGATTTGGTGTTAGATTAGTTCATAAAAGCTTATCTAATTTCCCTCTCTTTTTTATTTGTTTTTCAGAAAATTCTTAACGAAAATAACCCGTCAAGTGACTTAGAGACCAAAAAAGAAAATATACACTAGTGCACTCCATGAGATTCAAAACCTTTGATCTCCAACCCATCTAAACCCCTTAATCCATGTAGGTAACTAGCTCAATAGAGCCTTTTTGCATAAAGAATGATGAACACCAGTTAAACTTAACTTATCCCTTTCAGACCTAATTTTAATTCTCATTTTCAAGCCCAAATTTAACTCAACCCAAATTGTCTTAAAATGACCCTAGTTTATTTATATAGCCTCAAAATATACATGCTAAATATTTTTAACACCATTTTTTACTTTTATAAATTCTAAGTCTATTTTTAATAGTCTAGTTAAAATATTTTAAAATTCTAATTTCGAGTTAAATAAAAGTCAAATTCATGAAATTAAATATTTTACTGAACTTTTTAAAAATATTTTATAATAAAACCCAATTTTTAAAGACTCTAAATTTATTAAATTGCATATATACTTTTGACTATTTCTTAATCCAACCTTAAATGATTCATTAACTTGATTTAAACACCTTTGACATTTTGTATTTTTCAATTTTTTTGGGTTTTTTCAATTTTTTAATTTTTTATAAACTTAGCCCAAAAGTAAAAAGATACTAAAATTAAAATAAAGGGTGATAAAAATGAGGAGTTTATACTTTACTATAACCAATTCCAGTTGTATCTAAACCTTGTCTTTGATAGTCAAGGAGCTTATCTAAATCCTTTTACCTATTCACAAACTTAGCTATAGTTTTCTTTGAATCATCTAGGCTAGACTTTATAATTGCATTCTCAATTTCTACTCTTCCTAGTTTATCTACCATGTAATCATCATCATCATGCTCATGTTCTAAACTTTCAACTTTCTTTTCAAATGAGCAATTTGCTTCATTCAACTAATTGATTATTTTTATTGTTCAGTTCTTCATTTTACTTATTTAATTTATTAACTTTCATTCTCAAGTATTCATTGTCTTCTTCTATCCCTTCCATTGCATCTATTACCTTATTATATTTATTTTTAATGATTCAAACTCATCTACTACTTTATTCATCATTTGCTTTAGGACTTGATTTTTCTTTTGTACGTTAATGAATTTATTAAGTAGTTCATCATACATATCCTTAAGTTGATCAAAAGAGGAGTTTTGTAAGGTGGAACATACCTCATCATTAATGGTCATGAAATATGCTTTATCGTTGAAGTCACTTGAATCACTGTGACTCTAAGTGGTGGTCATAGCTTTCTTCCTAAACTCTTTGTCGGCATTTTTAAGTAATGGAAAATATTGTTACATGTACCCCGATTTTTTTTAATTATATCATTTAATCACTTCCTTCTTAAACTTTGAGATGTTTCCATTACTCTTTTTTTCCTTCTTCAACTTCTTGTTGAATTTCACAAAATTTTTTAATTTTCTTGTCATGATGGCAATCTAATCATCATCCTCACTTTTTTCTTCACTAGTACTGTCTTTGGTTACTTTTAGAGCAATTGTTTTTTTCTTGGAATTCTCTCCTTATCTTTTTCACCATTCCGTGCATCTTGAGGGTTTTGAGAAATTCCTTCTTGGGCATTATGTTGAGGTCATAAGCTTCCTTAATAGCAATTCTTTTGGCTTTTCAATCCCTTGGTATAGACTTAAGGAATTTAGAGTTAATCTTAAGATTAGTAAATGATTTGCCAAGAACATTCAATGGATTAGTGATGTTGATGAACCTATTGTGCATTTCATCATTACTCTCATTTAGATCCATTTTGAAATCTTCAGGTTAACTACATAATAAGCTAATCTTGGTGTCTCTTACTCTACTTGTGCCTTCATATGTATTTGTTAATTCATTCCATATGTTCTTGGCACTTTTACATGTACAAACTTTATTAAGATCATTCTCATTTATAGCATAACGGAGAATATTCATGGCAACATTATTCAAATCAAACAATTTCCAATCATCATTGATATAACTTCTTTCTTCTTTGCCTTCAATTTTAAAAGTTCCTTTATTAACTATTTGTCATAGTGATCCATTTTGAGCTTTAAGAAACATAGTTATCCTATATTTTCAATATGGATAATTAATCCCGGTTAGAAGATGAGGTGAATTGTTTGCTTGTCCTTTTAAGAAACATTTTACATTAGAAGCCATGATCTTTACTTTATTATACGATTAAGCAAAGTGATTAGAGATTAACTTTGATACCAATTCTTTTTTATAGGTAGTTAAAGTATAAATAGGGATTGTAAATTTCTTCCTATTGCTGCATTAAATGCTCCCAATAGGTAGTTCCAATGAGCTACTGATCGATTATTACCTAAGCTATTGATTGATTGATAGAACAAATTATCTAGCCGTCATTCTTTACCAATCTATCACCTAGAGGCATCGCCTAACTTCAATATGAAGATAGAATGTTATAGGTTGGAGTCCATTCCACTTATCGATCACCAAGTAAGCTACCCATTGATTAGTAGCATAAAAGCTTACCAACTTCCTTACATCGATTGATTGCTAACTTAAGCACCATCATTTACTTAGATCACAAAAAGTTGTAAGGATGAAGTATGGCTACTGATCGATCACCAATGGTTACATCGATTGATCGATATGCCCTATTTTTGTAGATTTCCTCTTGTTCTTTCTTGCAGTAAGTCATAACAAAGGACCAAACCAATTCTAACACACAACAAAATAATCACTCAAGAATTTTCACTTCAAGTCACCTTAATTTGCAATTATTTAAGTTTGATATTTATCCAACTCAATGCATAAATCAAACCAATTCCAACACACAACAAAATAATCGCTCAAGAATTTTCACTCTAAGTCACCTTAATTTGCAATTATTAAAGTTTGATATTTATCCAACTCAATGCATAAATGATTTTAGCTTAAATTAAATTTTGTCTCATCAAAATCATAGATATCAAAATGCTCAACAAATAACATGAGGTAGGTAGATTATCAGTTTGGAGAACTCTTGAGTTTATGACATGTAGAGGAATATCGCAAAAGAGATACAAGGGGAAACTAGGAAAACTTGGATTTCTAAAGTATATGTATGATAGTTGATCGAATCTATGTTCTTGATCATTCCATTAGCTTAATCTTCTAGGAGTCATTATGGCATACTGTTGAAGTTTCTTTGAAGATTTCCTTACCTTTAATGTTGCAAATGAGGAGAGAAATCTCTTATTTATAGAGTTTAAAATCCAACATCGACCATTGGATGATCCTAAAATGGATGGCTAAGATGAAACATTCATGATGATCTCAAACCATTTATGATGAAGAATAGTTTCAGGCCTTCTTTTCTTATATAATATTGGCTTTGGATTAGACTTGGATGGATTGAGCTAGGTTGGACCCAAGTCTTCATAAGGCTTAAGAAAAGCCAAGCCCAACTCCTTTGTATTATAAGCCTATCTCCATTTAAAAGAAGCCTAAGGCTTTAAGAATGCTCTTAAGGGTTATAAGAGCCTAATAGGGCTTTAAGGACCTCTCCGAGACCCATTTTTCATGCAGGAGAAAATTGATTAAGGTAGTAAGTGAAAAACCACTTTAGTAGTCTTTATTTTGAATTTAATCGTGTTCCATCACTTATAACTACTAAAGAAATTTGGGATAAACTTCAAACTATACATGAAGGAACAAAATCTATAAAAATGTCAAGAATAAATATTATGTTTCAAGAATATGAACTTCTCAAATTTTAACCTAGTGAAAAGGTTAAAGATGTTTTCAATCATTTTGCTTTAATTAAATGGGCTTGTAAAGAAGACAGCAGATGGGAATCCAACCTACTTTACCAAATACCCAACCACATTTCAATCATTATTGACCTCTTCTCCGACCCAATTAACCTTAAGATAAGGACTTCAAGGTCTAACTACCCAAGTACTTAGTGAGTATATAGTTAAGACGAGTTAGGCTGTGTCCAAAACTTTTATCGCACTACTCATTGAATTACCTTTACCTTGTATAAGTCGCTAGGCTCACACCTAAATCCCCACTCTAACTTGCTCAAAGGATTAGGATAGCTTGGTCTATCCGACCTATCCTATCCTCTGCTTGGATTGGTTCTAAACTACCCAACCTAATTGTTAAGCTTTCCATTAAACGTACTAACAACTAGCTTAGGACACGACAATTGTATTCTTTGTTTGTTTCTATTAGGAGCCCCCACCAATACTAAAATGATAAGTATTAGGATAGGATGGTGGTAAGCATCCTTTAATGAAGATTCTTCTCTAGTTATTCCTTTTGTACCTAAATTACACATAAATTTTCCTATTTTTTGCTATACCCTTTTTCGTCTTTTTCACTTAAGACATGTTGCCTTAATTAGTAACTATATAAGGGTACCTAATATGTACTGCAATCATATTTTGTCTTCTTAATATATTGAATATATTATCTTCTTGTAAGCTTGTTAATGTGGACCGCAGGCAAGAACAGACAAGGCAAATCACAAAAATGGGTCTAAGCTTGCCAAAATCTTGAAAAAGGAGGTGGTAGGAAAATGTGAGAGAACCAAAACGAATAAAAAAGTAAGCAAACCTACAAATAGCTCTTATAGATATGACGCCCCAATGGAATTTTCGAAGATTCATAGCATAACTTGATATGATGCATGGATTAATCTGGTAAAGTTACTCGCCACTTAACCTTACTTAAGGGTTAAGATAAGAGTGAAACGAAAGTAAATAGAAGTATTTACATAAAGAAGGAATATTCAATTGTATTGATGATAATCAGATCATCTTTGTGAATATAAATACAAGAGTATTTATACGCAATAAGTTAGGGCAACTTGCCTAAGAAAAGAAAAGACAAAAAGGATATTACCCTAAAGAAGTAATGTATAATAATACAAAAGGATAAAAATGAATATTCAAGAGAAGTAATGATTAGTGGAGTAGATTCTATATGTAGTCCTGTACATGTGGCATTGATACGTTGATGAGGTTATTGAAGGATGCGGACAAAAGTGTACGGTCAGGTTGCTTATCCAAATAGGGGTGACTAATTAGTCTAAGGTCCATCTCTTGTCCTTTTGGTAAGGTGATGCCAAGAAATTGGATAGTTCGGACATAGCTGAGCAGATAAGCGAGGGTTGGCAGCTTTCTCGACATTCAATAGTTGGCAGCTTTCTCGACATTCAATAAGTCAGCACATAACTTCTAAGAGATGGGTAGTCATACGGCTCGTCATAAAGAGTTAATCGAAAGTTTGGAGTAACTTAGCCTCAGCAGGAGTTGGTTAGAACAAGATGATTCATCTTGTCAGTCCCTTTAGTCCTCGGGCTCGACTGCGGGTCATAAACCTAGTAGCCGAATTCCTATTATTCCTTCCAAGTTGATTTGGATTTAGGATCAAATTGAAATGGTCTTTAATGAATTCTTTATCAAGGTGATATGGATTGAGGTCAACAATGTTAAAGGTGTTAGAAACTCCATAATCTTTGAGTTATTCCAACCCCTAGGCATTGTCATTGATTTTCTGGAGGATTTTGAAAAGTCCTTCAACCCTTGCAGATAGATTATTCCACCTCTTACTCAAGAACCTTTCCTTATTGAGATGAAGCCACACAAAGTCTCCTAGCAAGAATTGTTTAGTCATCCTACCTTTGGTTCTCTCTCGCATTCTTCTAGTGGCTTGGTCCATTTGCTGAGTGACTTTATTATAGATGTGCTAAAGGGACTTTGCTCAGCCTCTCACATCTGGTTTATCTTACTCGGATTCTGGCATAGGGGTATGATCGAAGGGCAACTTAAGATTAAGTTAGTAGACAACTTTGAAGGGTGTCTGCTCAATTGTATCATATATGGTCTTGTTGTAAGCAAATTCAACCACCGGTAAGCAGATGTCGCAATCAACCAAGTTCTTGCCTATTGTTACTCAAAGTAATGATCTTAAAGTATGATTGACCACCTTTATTTGGCAGTCGATTTGGGGGTGATAAGAGATACTGAATAGTAGTTTGATCCCCATCTAATACTACAAGGTCCTCCAGAAATGACTCCAGAACTTCGGTTCTTTGACAGAAGCTACATTTCTCAGCGTGTCTTGTAACTACACAATCTCCTGCAAGAAAAGAGAAACAATAGCCGAAGCATAGTTAGTTTTAGAGCATGGTACAAAGTGTACCATCTTATTGAACCTATCCATGATGACTATTACAGAATCTTTACTTCGGGTAATCCGAGAACAAAGTTCATGCTCAGTTTGGTTCATAGTTTTATCAAAATAGGCAAAGGCATACTTTCCCTTACTCAGCTCGACACTTGGCCTTCTTGTATACGGTATAGCTTTCAACAATTTGGTGCACATCTTGCCTCATTCTCGACCAAAATAATTTACCACTTAACAATTTATATGTCCTTTTCTCTCTAAAATGTTTAGACAATCCTCTACTATGGTCTTCCCTGATTAGCAACTCTCGAAGTAAATAGGTCGGCACACATAATTTCCCTCCTTATAACAAGTATCTCTCTTCCATATGATACCAATCTACTATCCTTTCATTAACACAACACGCGAGTATGGGCGTAAAGTGTAGATCCTTAGAATACTGCTTTTTGATACTCGCAAACCCTAACAACCTGGTCTGCAGTTCAGTTAAAAGTACATGTCTCCTTGAAAGAGCATGTGCAACTACGTTGCTCCATGCTCTTTCCCTGCTTGTATCTTATCATAAAATTGAATCCTTCAAGGAATTCAACTCATCCCGCCTGCCATTTCAACAACTTAATCTAACTTCGGAGGTACCTCAAGGACTTAAGGTCAGTATAGATGACAAATTCTCTCAACAGTAGATAATGCTACAATACTTGCAGTACTTGAATCAATGTTAAGAGTTCCTTGTCATACATAAAGTAATTTAGATGAGGTCCTCTAAGCTTCTTACTGTAAAAAGGAATTGGTCGACTTTCCTACATTAGGATAATGCCTATTACAATGCTTGACACATTATATTCTAACTCAAATATTTTCTCGAAGTTAGGTAGAACAAGTATAGGGGCGGAGGTCAATCTTTATTTTATCTTAGCAAAACTTCTCTCCTCCTTTTCTCCCCATCGAAAGTCAATGTTCATCTTATTCAATTCAGTAAGTGGTGTAGCAAGGGTGCTGAAATTCTTGATGAATCTCCTATAAAATGAAGCCAATTCAAGGAAACTTCTCACGTCGGCATAAGTAGTAAGAGTTGGCCACTCGATTATTGCTTTGATCTTCTCATTGTCCACTCACAAGCTTCCTTTACTAACTATATAGTCCAAGAATACCACTTCCTCCTCACAAAAGCAACATTTCTTGATATTGCCAAATAGTCTCTTAAGTCAAAGGACGTTCAATATAGTTTGGAGATGTTCACAATGACTTGACATGTTAATAATGTTCGTCAAAGTACATCACGACACACTTCCCCATTAGACCTCTTAATACACGATTCATCAGTCTCATGAAAGTACTCAAAGCATTTAACAAGTCGAATGGCATGACCATTTACTCATAAAGTCCATGTGGAGTTTTGAATGCTATTTTCCACTCATCTCCTAACCTCATTCAAATTTAATGATAGACAAATTTTAGATTAATCTTGCTAAATACCGTTACGCCCTGAAGTCACAGAGTCGCAACAGTCCCGTTGTGTAAACCATTCTATGATAGTAATTGGCCTCACAGTACTTACCATAGACATTACCTATACAAGGCATCGATGACTCCTCGCTTTGAAGTAAACAGTCCAATATGGTAAAGTTCACAAAATTTAAATAAACCTATATAATTATATGTAAAGTCTATAGAACTTTCCAGGAAATTCTACATATACACAACAGTTCACTAATTTACATAATAATTATCAGTCTTTCATCCTCAAGCTACGAAGGACCTTCTCGCTATACATCACTACTAAGTAAATTGCTCCTCATACCTCTAGCTTCAAAAATGACTAACCTCTGGATAATTGTAAGGCGGCATAATACTTGAAGTGTTCAAAGATCAGGACCTGCAAAAGGATCTATAGGGGTATGAGCAACTACAGCTCAGTAAGTTGAATTGGAGACTCATGAATGCATACAAATACAAACAAGATTATCAAGCAATTATTTTCATGCAATGCAACAATCAAGTGTCATCACACAACGTAATCCGGTTCGTTGTGAAATCAGAGAAATTTCACTCGCTCCAATCCCAGTTGAGGAGTTTCCATGTTATGCATCAGCTCACAACCAAACCCAAGCTTATGCAATGGAGACCTCGCTCCTCTCGCGACTACCTTTGAACCATTGACTTCACCCTCGCCATAACCTCCTCTCCTATCACTTAGTTCGACTAAGGATGAAGAAAGGACCATTTTGCAATCTTGCTCTATCCCTTTCGAAGGGGTCAGTATTTGGTTGGAGAATCCTATGATCCCCTAACGGGTTAAAATACATGGCATTTTTTGTTATTAGAGTAGAATAAGATTAAATTTCATTTAGGGTGTTCAAACAATTTCACACCAATTCAATCAATCACAAAATCACTCATATTACAAATTCAGCACGCATTCAAATACATCAAACACATGCATAAACTACTTACAATCACAACAATATACAATCCTAAGTCTTCGAGTGCCATGAAATAGCATCTTAATACAATAAGTAATAACTTAACTTACTTGGAGTTTCTCAGCCGCCCGATCACTCAAGTATAAGCCGATTCGTCTCTGGATATCTTATAATAGAAATAGGTCTTTTTAGTTCTTATACTTTAATGATTCACATTCTAAATTATGATTTAGCTGTTATTTACTAATAATTCATTCTACCATATTTCGAGGTTCGGTTCTTAAATCAGATTCTAGTTTTGATTCTAAAATCTTAAATATGCTCAAATCCTAATGTGAAATTAATCACATTAAGCTCGAGTATTCTAATATCCCATTGAGTCTAAATTTAGGATTCTAAACTATTTGGTACACGCTAATCCTAATTGAGGTATCGGATTTATTCCCAATATGAGAAAATCTTACACTTTTTTATACAATTACTTAAAATTAAATTTTATTTCAGATTTATTATATTCTGATTTCTATTATTACATTATCTAATTAAACCTAATTTTTTTTATAATATTCCTAATTTTCTATAATTAGCACATAATGCCCTCACTATTTATACTTAACACTCTAAAGGCTATGATTAGGTTTCCACATTAAAGGTTATCATCTCTAAATATCTAATTACTATCTAAATCAGTAATTAGTATCTTAATTACCTAATTAACTCAAAATTACCTAATTTTTCCATCATTTTAGGACTAAAAATTAACTTAAAATTTTTGAAAATTAATTTTAAAAGAATGGCTTCATAGCACTGTTCTATATCCCTTAGGCATTCTAAAAAAAAATTTGAGCTCCAAACTACACTCCTAAGCCTATTTATTTCTAATTCTAATCATACTCGATTTTGCTTAATTTGTTAAGAACTCTATATTTTTAGATGTGATTAAACTAAATTACTATTTTTCCCTAAATTTGCATACAATAAAACCTCAGAATAACAAGTTTCATAATTTTTTAGGCAAAATAACTAATTTTAGGAAATTATACAAAATCAGAACCGATTAAAGACTCACCCGGTCCGATAGCTTTTGGCCTTCCAACACCGGTCCAGGTGTGTCAGCCGATCTAAGCGGTGGGTCTGGCGTGGGGTGGTGGTGGTGGCTCGGTCCTAGATGGTGGTGGTGTGTGGGTTTGGTTCACTAGCCTTAACTACACAGCTTTTCTTTTCTTTTCTTTTTTCTAGTTTTTCTCTTGAATTTTCGAGTCTTTCTATTTTTCTCTAATCTCTAACTGTCCAAAGGAGTTCTCTGATTTTTTTCCTATTTATAGACTTTTTGGTAATTAATATGTATTAATTAGACATGACATTGCCCCATTTCTTTGATTTTTGGCTTTTATGTTACTTAATTCTAATTAGATAATTTTTCTTCTTTTATTCCTGACTTGCCATGATCAGATTTGCATCATTCCATACCCTTCTAATTTTTTTTTATTTTTCTTAATTAATTTAATAATTTTCTTTAATTACTTACTAAGTTTTTTGTCAATTTAAGAAATTTTGTGTATTTTTACCTACACATAAATACATGTGGGGTATATGTGAACATTCTTAATTATTATTTAAGTCATTCTATGAGTTTTAGTATACATATAATCTATCTCTAGTAATTTATTAGTTATTAAATTACACTTTTCGCCTTTTTAATGATTAACAATTATTATACTTAAAATTTGAAAATTTTGTAGCTTCCTATTTTATTATTTATTTTCTTAAATTCAAGTTTACGGTGTCATTTTTACTAATATTTCTCTCCATAGTTTATGATTCGGGTTTGATCGGATCCTTTAACCGATCACCCTAAACCTTATGCTCTAAGTTCAATCCTACGATCTCTTAGCTTAACTTTAAGGCTTACAAAGACCTTAGCTCCACTCAATTCATCCAACAAATCTTCTAACCTCGGGATTGGATACTTATATTTGATTGTGATCTTATTCACGACTCGGCTATTGACACACATTCACCAAGTTCCATCCTTCTTCAACACTAAGAGTACTGGAATAGTATAAGGGCTAAGACTCTCCTTAACATACCTTCTCTCTAGTTATTCATTGACTTGACATTGCAGTTCAAATGCCTATTCGAGACTCATCTAATAAGCTAGCTTATTCAGTAGGGCAATGTTAAGTATTAAATCAATGTAGTGTTCAATGCCTCAAAGTGGTAGCAACCCTTCAAGTAACTGTTTTGAGAACAGATCGGAATATTCATTTAGCAGTGCTCGCATTTCTTGGGTAAGTTTACCCTACTCCTTCATCTCTAGCAAATGCTTGACCAACATAAGGGTTGGCTCTTCAACATTGATGGCTTCTCAGAGTTCAACTTTACTCATCACCAGAGCCTTTTTCGATCTGCGAGTTAGTTTAGCCTACAATTTATTAACTTCACTCGGTGGCATCGAGTTCAGCATGATCTTCCTGCCATCCTTCTCGAACGTATACGTATTTTGGTATCCATCATAGATAACTCTTCTATCAAACAACTATGGTCCACCTAGTAACACATAGGAAGCGTACATCGGCAATACGTCACAGAGAATCTGGTTAGAGTAATTTTCAATGGTGATCAGCAGTAGGACTTATCGAGTGACATGTAAGGCTCCTGTCTCACTCAACCAGTGCAACTTATACGACCTTAGATGTGTAACAGTCAGCAACTTTAATTTTGTAATAAGATCAGCTGATGCTACATTGATGCAGCTACCTCTATCTATAATGAGAGCACACACTTGATCATTCACCTTAGAGGTGGTATGAAACAAGTTCTCTCTCTGCTCCTCCTTACGTGAGGGTTCCATATTCATTGTGCATCGAACAACCATGATCAACTGATCCAAGTCCTTAGCAAATACATATTCCTCAATAAGTTCTTTCTCAATAGCTTCTTTATTCGTGGTGCTCTCTTCTTCCTCAGGTTCCTCATCAATACTTTCTACCTCCAGCATTAGGATGTTTCCCTTAATTACCATAATTCTTCAATTTCGGCACTAAGTAACCATATGCCCAAAACCTTGGCACTTGAAGCACTTGATTGGGCTTGTTTTCCTACCAAATCTTTGTCCTTTCTCATAAGTTTGATTTAGTACGTCACTGTCAGGTCGACCCTTCTGTTTGGCTCAGACATCTACCCTTTAGATCAGCTCAGTACTTGATTGAGCTGAATGACTTCCCTATACTGGTCGACTAGTCAGAAATCTTGCCTATACTTAGCTTCTTCTTTACCTCTCTATTGCTGGGATATTCTAATGGCTTCATCCATTATGGTCAATCATTAGAGCTTTACAATGTCCCAAATATCACCTCTTAATGCTATGATGAACCTAGAGATTGTTCTTGCTAGGGTTTCCCCTACTTCACATTGAATCATGAGCATTTGGAATTCCTAAACATACTTGTCAACTATTTGGCCTCCTTGTCTCAACTCCTGAAGTTGAGTAAAAGTGTCTTATAGATAAGTATCCAACACAAATCTGTTTCTCAGTATTCTCTTCATTTTAGGATAAGTATTGATCTCTTAGTAGCCTTATCGCCTCCTCATAGCTTAGAAATTCTTCCACTATATGGAAACATATTCGGAGAACTTAACAGTAGCAGTTCCTACTTTTTCATAATCCTCATACTAATAATAGTCAAAGAAACACTCCACTTTCTCTTCCTATTCTAAGTATTCATCGGCACTCTCAGACCCATTGAAACTCAAAATCTAAAGTTTCATATAGTTATATGCTCTAGGGGCTCAAGCTCGCTCTTCTTCTTCATAATATTCCTCCTCATCCTCTTCTCCCACATCTCCTAAATCAATTCTTCTCCTTACTCATCCACTCCACCTCAAACTTGTCGAACTGGATTCTAACCTCTCGTAAGTCGAGCAGCTTGTGCGATGTTATGCGTGGCTTCAATAAATCGGTAAGCTAATGCATGTACAACTTAGGTGGAATCCACTAAGAGGTTAATCACCTCATCAAGTCTCTTGTCAATGCTCTTGGGGTTTCCCTAAGACTATCAACCATGGTTAACAACTTCGTTGTTGTTATCTCTAACACCAATGTTGACATTGGGTTCCATTATTTTCTCTACAGATTCAAAGCTTAAACTCTTCAACTAGGTGTTTTAGCAAACACTTCCACAAAGTAGAAATCTAATAGCTAGTAAACACAACAATTAAACAAACACAGTAACTTACTCTATTCCATACACATAGAGTACAGTTAAAAATTCAAAACAAATACAACTCAAGGGAAAACCTCTACTCTTATACCAAGATGATGCGGACCATAGCAAATAATAGACAAGGTTGGTTGTGGGGATGGGTCTAAGCTTACTGAAAGCTTGAAAAAGGAGGTGGCGGGAAAATGCGAGAGAACTAAAACGAATAAAAAAGTAAGCAAACCGACGAATAGCTCCAATAGATATAATGCACCAATGGAACTTTTGAGGACTCACAGCACAACTTAATATGACATATGAATTAGTCTAGTTAGGTCACTTGCTATCTAGCCTTACTCAAGGATTACAATAAGAATGAAATGAGTGTAAACAACAGTGTTTACATAAATAAGGAATATTCAATTGTATCGATGATAATCAAATCATCCTTGTGGCTATAAATATAAGGATATTTATACCTAATAAGCTAGAGTAACTTACCTAAAAATGGTATTACCCTAAAGAAGTAATGTGCAATAATATAAAAGGATAAAAATAAATATTTAAGAGAAGCAATGATTAGTGGAGTAGATTTTATACGCGGTCCTGTACACGTAGCATTGATACATTGGCGAGGCCATTAGAGGATGTGGACAAAAGTGTACCGTCAAGTTGCTTGTTTGAGCATAGGCGACTGATTAGTTTGGGGTCTATCTCTTGTCCTCATGGCAAGGTGATGTCGAGAAATTGAATGGTTCGGACATAGCTGAGTAGATAGGCAAAGGTTGGCAGCTTTTTCGAAATTCAACAACTTGACACATAACTTTCGAGAGATAGGCAATCATACGGCTCGTTATAAAGAGTTTATTGGCAGTTTGGAGTAACTCGGCCTTAGCAGGAGTTGGCTGGAGTAAGAAGATTTCTCTTGTCAGTCTCTTTAGTCCTCGGGCTCGGCTATGGGTAAAAGGCCTAGTAGCCTGATTCCTATTACTTTTGCTTTAAGATTCCTCTTCAATCTTTTATAGTTCCCTTTAGCAAGGAATTAGTAGCAAGTAATCCCATATCTAACCTTCTGAGTCATATCAAGTAGCTAGAGTGGGCTTCGTTGCAAGCCTTAGTGAGTTATATCCTTAGTTTGGCCTTTGGTTTTGCTAAACTTTCATCTTTATTTTCATATCTACTAATAAGGGCCCATCTGTACGCTTAGTAAGCCCTAGTAATAACTTAGCTTCTAGACAAACCAATAATGATGGAAGAAACTGCAATACTACCAATAATGACCTTAAGCAATCTCAAAGGAAGGTAAATGGCTTATAAAGTAGATATACATCATGATGATGATGATACAACAACTAAGAGAATGACACTAGCATTTAGAGTAAGAGAAACATGAACACTTGAATCAAAATCAAAGTTTTGATAATGAAGAAATCGACCTTCTTGTAAGGTGACTTAATCATTTCTTAAAGAGAAAAGGTAAGAAAATTATAAGCTTTCAAAAGTATAAAACTAAATCAAATATAGGTAAAGCAACCATAACAAAGAAAAGAAAGAAATACTTGAAGTAAGGTGCTATGGATGTAAGAAACTAATGTTATATATGATTGAACATCTAATTTTGATAAAAAAAAAAAACTTAACCAATACAAGAAGAAGAAAGTAATGGTGGCAAAGTGATCTAAACAAATCAGAAGAGGTATTATCAGAAACAGAAGAAGAAGTCGATTGTGTTTAATAGTAAAAGAAGAGATAACTTTTGATGATGAACTTAGTGATGAATTTATTGATGTTTATGATGAGATGTAGGAACTGCTTATCATTTTGTTTAAAATGAAGAGTAGACGATAACATTGGAGTATGAAAAATAATTCGCGCAAAAGTGAAAAAGGAAGCTTTAAGGGAAATGAATCAAGTATTACCTAACAAAATTGATCTTCTAAAATAGGAAAGAGGAAGTTTTACTTGAGCATAGAAACTCCTTTGTAAAAGAAAACATGTTCTAGAAGAAGAAACAAAAGTTTTAAAGACAAGAATTAATGAACTTTCAATAATAATCAAAAGTATCTTCCATAGGTTTTCCAAAGGTAAAGAGAAGTCGAATCATCTAATCTTAAGTCAAAAGGTATTTGGTTATAAGAATGGAGTTAGTTTTAGAAAAAAGTGGTTACTCTAAAACTTAAGGAAAGATTGTAGTTAAAGGGGTTTGATGAGATGACCAAAGAGTTTAAAGGGAAACGAGTAATTAAAACTAATAAAAACTTACAATATCATAGAATTTCTCGTTTGAAAGGAAGTTATCGATTGTGTCAAAACAATTGATACCAAAATAAAAAGAAAATGGTAAGGAAATGGTATAATAATCCCTTGTAATAAGGTAAGACATATTAAGAAATTATATTACTTCAATTAGAGCAAGCTCGATGTAGCATAAGGAACAATAAAGAGCGATATAATCTTGAATTATCAAATATCCAAACTTATCTAAGTTTAAAAGAACAGGCATCCTTTTTACAATGTTTTGCAGAACCTTAAAGTAATGATTAATGGAAAGTAGTACTTAGACATTAGATGTTCAATGCATATGATTATAGATGTTTCAATATTCTTAAAGATAAAGTGGAAAGATAAAGACAACATTAGTTTTGGGGACAATGCAAAAATAAATACTATTGGTATCGATGCCACCCAAATAATACTCTTCTTCATTAATAATGTTCTTATTGCAAAAGGCATAAAGCACAACTTTCTAAGCATCAACGAATTTAGTAATGAAGGTTAGAAAGTGATTTTTGGAAAAGAAAAATGTTCTAAATTCAATAAGTATTAAAAAAAAAATGATTTTGAAGGAACCAAGCATCGAATATCTACATAATCAAATCATTAGAATTAAAATTAAGGAAGTGCTTAATGATTATGACTGAAAACTTTTTTCTATGGCATAAGAATTATATGAATCTTAAGTAGCTTAAAAAGCTTTTCAAAACTATCTTCTAATAGGTTTACCCATCTTGAATGTCAAATAACAACCTTTATCGCTCTTCATGTTCTTGAATAAAATTGTTAGTTATTAAAAAAAAAAAAGCTTAAGTTCAACTAACAAACCCACTGTTACATTGAGATTTATTTATACCTAAAAAGACTCTTAGTTTCTATGTTAACAAATATGGTTTAGTCATAGTTGATGATTTCTCTAAGATATGCGTGGGTCTTATTTCTAAAAAGAAAGAATGAACGATTTGATTCTTTTGAAAAATTTGATAAATGTATATAGTATGTAAAAGTTTTTTTTTTTAATCACAATTGTTAAAACAAATCATGACAATGAGTTTGAAAATACCAAATTTGATAAATACTACAATAATTGTTCATATTTTTTTAGCTCCGTACCCCACCTCAATAAAATGGTTGATGGAATTTTGACCTCAAGTCCCCTAACCCAAGCTTGACTCTGAAGCCTATAAGATTAGCCAAGTGAATGATGCCTCAATAAGTGGTTACATATAAGTCCCAATACCAAGTTGGGTTGTTTCTTCACACATTCCCAACTTACCCTAGTCTTTACATACTTGTCTAAGCTCCAAAGTTCCTCTTAAAGTGTCCTGCTAACCTCCTTCTTAGCAACTCAGCAAGTATAACTTATAGTTGAGACCATACTTCAAGCAAACTCCCTAGCCTATTACAAGACTAACTAAATACCCTAGATGTTCTTCTAACTTATCCTAAAGTCCATCTTAGTTCAAGCCTTACTTTAGAAGCAATCCTCATCACGATTGCAGTCTCCTCATAACTTAATTGATTTGCTCACTAACCTCTTCAACTACCTTGGCTCAACTAATGCGTCTCCGAGGGTTGAGCACATAGAGGAGCATTACAATGATAATGAATCCAAAGGAAAAAGAAAAAGCTAGCAAAGGTCTAGGTAGCTACAAAATGGATATAATATACTAATTGATCCTACTTGGCTTACAATTCATTAGATATTACTTACTAGTCCAAATTAAAGAATTACTCGCTATTGCTTCTTGCTAAAGGAAATAGGTAAAAGTTGAAGGTTAATGAGAACACTAAGGTTTCTTAAAGAAAAAATTGAATAAATATTCTGATAATGAAGATTGTTGTCTATGTACAATTAAGTGCGGGTTTATATATCCCTCTACTAAGGTTACTTTACATATATGAAAAGACAGAAGGGTATTATTACAAATAGGTTACATAATACATACTAAAAAGGGTAAAAGAAACAAAGAATATTCAATATGAAAAAGTAAAGAATCCTTTTGGAATGTTAAGCCAAAGACATGTGTAGTTTAGTGGTTAGACATCAAGAATATGGTACAAAGTGGACGAAAGAAAAAAAAAAGAGAGTTTGCAATCAAGGGTTGGCCTCATTTGGATCAAGTCGGAGCTTCATTCAATCATTCTCTATAGAGTAATGAACTTGAGTTAGTGATCGAGCATAGGTAGTCAACATAGTGGGCTTGGGAGCTTAGCTTAGATAGTCTTGAGGCTACCTGCTCAGATGTTTTATCATAGTATAGCTATTCGGTAAGTCTAGTGCACGTAATAGCTTGGTAATCAGGTCGGTGGTAGAGGGAAACTTAAAGATCGGGATAGGATTCTCGTCCAAGATGGGGCTTCAAGATAGTATTCTCTAGGTGAGTCCTTGGAGTCCTCTAGCTTGGTTACGTATGATCGATTAAGAGAGTTGATTCCTATCGTTTGCCTAGGGGTCAAAAAGATTAGTTCTAGAATCTAAAGTGGTCTTTATTTCCTGTTCTTCTGACGTACTTACGAGATCTTCTTCTTCAAGTCAATGGAGAATTAAGTTGGATACATTGAAAGTAGAGTAAACACCATAGTTGTCAAGTAACTTGATCTGGTAGGCGTTACAATTGATCTTCTTCAAAATCTTGAATGGACCATCAACTCGGGGAGATAACTTGTTATGTCTCAAGTGTGGAAATCATTTTCGGTTGAGGTGAATCCATACTAAGTCTCTTAGCTTGAAAGAAACAATTCGGTAGCCTTAACTACCAATCTCCTGTTGTCTCTAATTGAACTTGGCGATCTTCCTTGTTACAATCTGGTGTGGTTCTTGTAATTGTTGGGCTCGATTGACTCCAGATTAACTTGCTTTAGCAACTGCAGGGGTATTGATCAAGTCTAAGGGGATAATGGGGTTAAGTCCATAGATGACTACGAATGGAGTCTATTTAGTGACATTGTAGACAGTTCGATTATATGCAAACTCTATAACTAGTAAACATAGATCCCAATCCTTTAAGTTCTTTTCCACAATAGCTTTGAGTAAATTACCTAGCGTCTTATTCACCACTTTAGTTTGGCTGTCAATTTAAGAGTGACTACTAGAGCTGAACATAAGTTTAATTCCAAGTTTTCTCTAAAGAGCTTTTAAAAAATAGCTTAAAAATTTTGTATCTTGATCTGAAACAATAGTCTTTGACACTCTATGTAATCGGAAAACTTCTTACAAAAACAAATCAGCAATATATAAAGTATCATTAGTTTAATGGCACAAAATGAAATGTGTCATTTTACTAAAGCGGCCCACTATAACAAAGATAGAATATTTTCCCCTAGATGTTCAGAGCAACCCTAGGATAAAGTCTATGATGAGGTTGGCCTAAGATAAGGTTAGTGTTGGCAAAGGCATATACTCTTGTAAACACCTAACTTTTGCTCCTCTGTAGTCCTAATTTTTTATTTTTTATACAAAAAGGGTTCTAATTCAAAAATAAGAATAATAAACAAAAAAATTAATAAAAGATAAAAAATAATAAAAATTAACAAATGATGAAAATACCACAAAAATAAGAAAAGAAAAAATTATAAAAATTTCATAGATTTTTTGGAAGTAACTTATATTAAGAAATAATTTTAGTTTAACTTAGTACAAATAATTATTTTAGGGAATCGGGTAGTTTAACTACAATTTAATTGTACTGAATGTCAAGGCGCAGGCCAACGGCCTAACGGATAAGCATTAGAGTATTAGATTGGATATAATTTGAGGTCTTAGGTTTGAATCTCACTAGACACTTAGGTATATTTTATTTCAATCTTTTTATTTTTATTTTTATTTTTACAAAAAATTAAGAAAAAAAAAACAAGTTGAACGCCCAGAATTCATATCTAATCAAAATTATTTGAATCTAGTTTGATTAGATTTGGATTGATATCAAGGATTCGAATCTAATTTAATTAGATACAATAAATATGATTTGATATGATCTTATTTAGCTTTTATAAATACAAAAACTCCCAAAAAAATCAAGATTCTCTCATCTATCCAATGAAATCAGTCCTTATCGCACAACAGGCCATCTCCTTCATCAAAACAGCAAACACGCGACTTATACAGACATACTACACGAAGGCCGCCATCTCCGTTCCAAGCTAACATCTAAAATAACCCCACGCTAGTCGCCACCGTCCAACGCCGCAGTCCTTGTCGAATAGATCACCGTAACAGTAGTAGCAGCGTACATAGGATAGTTCTCGTTGAGCATTAATCAGCCCATAACTGCAGCAGTAACACTAAGCGAACAGCAACACGACCAGGCGAACAACAACAACACCAGGCAGACAGCAGCAACACCAGGCAAACAGCAGTACGACTAGGCGAATAGCAGCAACACTAGGCGAACAGTAGTACGACCAGGCGAACAATAGCAACACTAGGCGAACAGCAATATGGCCAGGAGAACAGCAACACGACCAGGCGAATAGCAGCAACACTAAGGGAACAGCAACACCAAGCGAACAGCAACACCAAGCGAACAGCAGCAACACCAAGGGAATAGGAACACCAGACGAACAGCAGTAACATCAGGTAGACAGCAACACCAGGCAAGCAGCAACAACACCAGGCGAACAGCAGCACATTCTGCATAACAGTAACATAGCGCATGATTCTGCACTGTCTTAACGCCACTACACACGCATTCACCTTCACCGCCAATAGCCAAGACAAATCACATTCCATAATTTACACGCCATTATCCTACACGCTGCACACACACTAGCACATTTCTTGATCCATCACTACACTACTGTCCATCAAGCACTGCATTATACATTCAGCTTCAACAGTGGACTTAACTGTTAAGCCCAACAACAGCACGTTTGAGCATTGTCCAACTTTGCTACGCCATAACTTTGATTAGTCCGCACATCCACTACAAACCATACATCAATACGGCTAAATTGTGGATACTATATTGCTAAATAGTTGAAGATCATGTTTGGTTCTCTTCTAATCCTGAATTTTTTATTCATTTATTTATTTATTTATTTGTTGTTTTATTTATATATCTCATTATTATTATCATAATCATATTATAGTATTATTATTATTAGATCCTTGGTTATTCGATGTAATATATAAGATATGTATCTATTAGGAGCTTTTTTCTTAGTATTAGTTTTCTACATATATATCAAATATATTATATAATATGTTTTTATTTAGGTAAATAGTTGTATATATTAGTTTAGGGGTTATAGGGATTAGTTATTTTTTAGGATTTGATCTTGTTTAAGGATTCATCACGTAGAAAATTTTTTTTTAAACTAAAAATTAATAAAAGACCCTTTTAAAAATATGATTTTTAGAGTATTTTTTATAAAACAAAAACACTTACAAGTTAGGACTCCTTTAGATTTTTTTAATAAACTGAATCAATTAAGAACATAAGTCTTGTCGGTTTTTAAAATTAAAATAAATCAACACACTAAATTTTTCGGAAAGAACTACGATCGTCTTATCCTAACTACGTAGGCACCTTCGGGGCAATGATAAAATATGCAGAAACTTAGGTTATTTTTCTTTTGATTTTTATTTATTTATTTATTTTTAAATATTATAATTAGAAGAATAATCTTAATTTCGATAAATAAAATGTGATACTTGTTAGGGTTTAATAGGTTAGCCCCCGAATTCGGAACCCTCTAGTTCTTTATTCAAAATTGAAATCAAAGACCGATAGCCAAATTATAATCAATCAACCCAATTGGTCATGATTTCTTTTTTCTTTTTTTTTTCCCAACTTAGGTGGGGTGGTGACTCCAAAAATTATTTTCAATAAAAAAACTGGAATTTCTCAATTTCTTTAGTCGAGGATTAATATTTAATGGGTTAGGATTTAGTATTAATCAGGAAATCGGAAATTTTATTTTAAATAAAAGAAACCAAAAAATCAAGCTCAACAACACTCCATAGGGCTCCTTTTTCCCTTTAGCTCACTTGCACACTTCACAACTACTAACTACCTAATGGACATCATGATAGAAATTAGGCTACTAGGCCTTTGATCCACAATTAAGCCCGAAGACTAGAGGGACTAACAAGATGAATCCTCTTGCTCCTGTCAACTTCTACTAAGGCCGAGTTACTCTGAATTGCTAATAAAGTCTTTATGTCTAACCATATGACTGCCTATTTCTTAGAAGTTACGTGCCAAGTTGTTGAATGCTGAGAAAGTTGCCAACCCTTACCTATCTACTCAACTATGTTCGAACCGTCTAATTTCTTAACATTACCTTATCGAGAGGATGGGAGATAGACCCCGAACTAATCAGTTACCCCTACTCAGATAAGCAACCTGACCGTATACTTTTATCCGCATCCTCCAATAACCTCGTCAATGTATCAATGCCATGTATACAGGATCACATATAGAATTTGCTCCACTAATTATTCCTTCTCTTGAATATTTATTTTTACCCTTTTATATTATTATACATTACTTTTTTAGGGTAATACCCTTTTTGTCTTTTCTCTTTTAAGGAAAATTGCCCTAACTTATTAGGTATAAATACCTTTATATTTGTAGCTGTAAGGATAATCTGATTATCATCAATACAATTGAATATTCTTTCTTTATGTAAACACTGCTATTTACTCTCATTTTTCTCTTATCCTAACCCTTGAGTAAGGTTAAGTGGTGAGTAACCTCATTGGATTAATTTGTGCATCATATGAAGTTATACCGTAAGTCCTCAAAAGTCCCATTGGTGTGTTATATTCATTAGAGTTGTTCATGGGTTTGCTTACTTTTTTATTCGTTTTAGTTCTTTCGCATTTTCCTACCACCTCCTTTTTCAAACTTTCGATAAGCTTGGACCCATCCTCATGATCAGCCTTGTTTGTTCTTGGCTACAGTCCGCATCACATCATTGGACAAGCTAGGGTAGTAAAAGTTTTCCTTCAACAAATTAGTTGCTTTGGTCTTTCCAAAATGACTAGATAATCCAAAACTATGAGTTTCCTTAACTAACAGCTTACATATAGAACAATTTAGTATGCATAACCTTCTATCCTTGAGTAAATAGTCATCCTTAAGATAATATCCTCTAACAGCAACTCTTTCTTGGCATTGCTCTAGAATAGGACCAAGATGAGGATCATGAGCACACTACTCAGTGATAAGTGAAAATCCTAGCAACTTTGTCATCAAAGTGGTCAGTAAGGTTTACTGACATGATAGAGTATTGGCGACCATGTTAGCGCTCCTTTCTTGTATTAGATCATGTAGGAGAAACTTTTCATAAACTCTAACCACTTGACTGACCCCTTCGATAGTCTGTTATCACTCTTAAGATGCTTCAATGACTCATGGTCAGTGTAAATAACAAACTCTTATAGCAATAAATAGTGTTACCATAGAAAAAAAAGACTACAACTCTTTCTCGTACACATAATAGTTCAGGGTAGCAGCACTACACTTCTTCCTATGGTAAGTGACAAGTTGTTGTTCTTGCATTAGGACAGCGCCAATTCCAATGCTTGCAGCATCACATTTCAATTCAAAGGGCTTGTTAAAATATAGTAATGAGAAGATAGGGGTGGAAGTAAGCTTTTCTTTAACCTCCTTAAAGCTCTATTCAGTTCAGTTGCTCTATTTAAACTTGTCACTCTTCTTTATCAACTTAGTCAAGGGGGTGACTATAGTACTGAAGTTTTTAATGATTTGCCTATAAAAAAAAGCTAGGCTATGAAAATTTCGAATTTTAATGACATTCTTTAATGTCAACCACTCTAAAACAACTTAGATCTTTTCCTCATCTACTTGAATTCCTTCCCCGAATACCACATACCTAAGAAAAACCACTTCATTCTAATAGAACATACACTTCTTCAAGTTCCCAAATAACGTCTCAGCTCGTAAGATTTCAAAAACAACTCGAAGATGTTGAACATGATTGTCCAGGTCAGCACTGTACACTAATATATCATCAAAGTACATGACTACGCATTGTCCAATCTGAGGGCACATCATATGGTTCATAAGCCTCATAAATGTGCTTGGCGCATTTATGAGTCCAAATGGCATAACCAACCATTCGTAGAGACTATGCCTAGTCTTAAAGGCAGTCTTCTACTCATCTCTTCATCTCATGCGAATTTGGTGAAAGCTACTTTGCAAATCAATCTTAAAAAATATTTTGGCACCATGAAGCTCATCTAATATATCATCAAGCCTTGGTATTTGGGTATTTGTACTTGACAATGATATGATTAATTACTCAATTGCCAATGCACGTACACTATCAATGATCCTTCTTTAGGACGAACAAAGCTGGTATAATATAAGGGCACATGCTCTCCTTCACATATCCTCACTCTATGAGCTCATCCATATGTCTTTTCAACTCGATAGCCTTCTTAAGGGTCATTCAATATGCAGTTTAGTTTGGCAGGGTGGTGCTTGGTTGCAAATCAATACAATGTTTGCCTTAGACTAGGGGTAGTCCTTTAGGCAATTCTTCAAAAAACAGGTCGGAAAATTCATCAATTAGCCTTCAAATTTCATTTGGAACATCTTTTAGATCTTTCATATCCAGCAATCTTATAATCAATAGAAACATAGGCTCTTCGACCTTCTTAACAGCTAAGAGTTCTCTTCGGCTCATCATTAAGGCTTTCTTCTTACTTACTCGGGTGAGCTGATTATGAGTCTCATTTACTTAGGTTGAGGTCATGGGTTGCAACAAAATCTTCTTTCCATATTTAACAAACGCATAAGTATTCTTGTACCCATCGTGAGTAACAAGTTAGTTAAACAACCAAGGTTACCCAAACAACAGATGTAAAGCTCCCATGGGACAACATTGCGCACTACTTTTTCCTTGTACACATTCCTAATATTAAACAATACAGTTACCTATTCAGTCACGTACAAAGAATCCTTATTATGAAGCTAATGTAGCTTGTAAGGTCGGGGATGCTTAAAGGTTAATAGTCCTAACCTATACACAAAAGACTATGTAATTACGTTAGTACAACTTCCTCCATCTACTATGATGGTGCATAACTATCCTTTGATGGTACATAACTATCACACTTAGTATGGAATAGATTTTCCTTTTGGTCTTCCTCGGAGTTCGATAGGGAACTCAATACTCATCTTAGTACTAGGGTCATTACTTCTCCCTAGTTTGTATAGACACAGGTCTCCTCTTCCTCTTCGGCTTCAGCTTTTGTTACATCTTTCTCCTCCTTAGGCTTACTCTCATTGGTGCTATCCATTACATCTTCTTAGAGCACCATGATGCATCAATTCGAACATTCAATAGCCATATGTCTGAAGCCTAAGCATTTAAAGTACTTCACTTTGCTAATCTTCTGTCTAGAGGTCTGCCCTCTTTCATATATCTTTAAGATCGGTTTAGCTTCAGTTTGGCTCAATTAACCTTCTTGGCTAACGTTAGGTTGGTCATTCTTATCATCGACTCAGTATAGTCTCCTCGGCTAGACTTGAATAGGTTAGTGCACAACAAAGGCTTAGGAAAATGTTAGCTCAGGTCAGCTTGAAGAACTTTTTCTCTGTTTTTTTACCCTTTTGCGCTATCTCAATTGCCTCTTCCAAGGTATAAAACATCTACACTTCCACAATGTTGCGAATTTCATATTTGAGTCTAGAAATGAACCTCGATACTATACAAGCCTCTATTTCTTCCACGTCGACTTAGATCATAAATATCTGAAACTCTCTCACATAATCATCAATAGATCGGCCTCCTTAGTGAAGTTCCTGCAACTTTGCAAATGTATCCTACAAGTAGGTCTTAGGCATAAATCTACCCCTTAACAATCTTTTCATCTCATCCTAGGTTCTTACATCTCGTCTTCCATTCTTCCATCCCTTTCTAGGGCTATATTTAGATTTTTCCACCACATAATGGCATAATTAGAGTACTTAATTGCAACAAGTCGGACCTTTGTAGCTTATGTATATACATAACAATCAATATACCTTCTTAGACTTCTCTTCCCACTATAAATATTCATCGGCATCTCCATTTCAACTAAAAGGCATAATTTGGATATGGACATTATCAAGTCTTCAAAGAGCTTGGCATCTTCGCTCTTGTGCTAGATAGTATTCAGCTTCTACTTCTTCCCCTTCGTCAATCTCCATATCTACTTCCTCATCATCCTCTTATATCTCTTCTAACTCTAGCCTTTATCTAACAGCTCAGTCTATGACTCTTCTAGCTCGCTTGGGTCGAACTGGGCAGTTAGCTCAGTTACCTTAGCCATAGCCTCTCTTTAAAACATTTTTGGGTAAGTTATGCTGCAGCATACCTTGAGGTTGTTACCTATTAACTTGCATCACGATAACCAAACTCTCAACAAAGTTATTGAGTTTATTAAGTTTGTCATCAATTGACTTAAGAGTGTTACTACTATTTTAACTACGACCAAGTTGAGCATTACTACTTTGGTCTCTAATAACACTTGGAACACTTGATTCTGATAAAGTATAATACTTTTTGAATAGATTAACAACACAATACACGGGAAAACAATGCTACCTTACTACTTGAAACTTCAACTAACACACTAACAACTTTAACACTCAATAGTCACTCGAACATAACAGAAATGAACTTGCTATGTTTTCATAGTGAAAAATAATGTAACAATGGAACCACTCTTACCAACACATAAATCTTCATTACATAATTCACAACTCTAAACTTGCTCCACATGAACACACTCAAGCAACTATGGAAGGAACACAATAGCCATAAACAGCAAATACGAACCAAAACTTCAATGTAACTTCATACACTTCCTCTTGAAACCATACTCTAATACTAGCTTGGCTGATGCGTCTCCAGAGGCTAAACACACAGGGAGCACCACAACGTTAACGAATTGAAACGAAAAGGAAAAAGAAAAAGCTAACAAATGTCTGGCTAGCTACCAACTAGATATAATATATCTAATCAATCATATTCAACCTACAATTTACCGGATATGACTCACCGATTCAAACTGAAGGGTCACTCACCACTACTCCTTACTAAAGGAAATAAATAAGAGTTGAAAGGTAATGAAAACACTAAGATTACTCAAAGAGAAACTCAAATAAATATTTTGATGATGAAGATTGTTGTCTGTGTACAATTAAGCGGGGGTTTATATACCTCTTCACTAGGGTTACTTTACATATATGAAAAGATAAAAGGGTATTATAATAATTAGGTTACATAATACATACTAAAAGAGTAAAAGAGACAAAGAATATTCAGTACGAAAAAGTAAAGAATCCTTCTAAAATGTTAGACTAGAAGACACGTATTATTTAGTGATTGAATGTCAGAAAATATGGTACAAAGTAGACGAAAGAAAAAAAGAGAGTTTATAGTCAAGGGCCGACCTAATTTGGCTTAAGTTAGAGCTTCAATCAATCATTCGCTATAGAGTAATCAACTTGGGTTAGGGATTGGATATAGGTGGTCAGCGTAGTCAGCTTGGGAGCTTGGCTCGGATAGCTTAGAGCTGTTTGCTCGGATGTTTTGTCATGGCACAACTTTTGGTAAGTCTGGTGCATATATAGCTTGGTAATTAGGTTAATGATAGAAGGAAACATAAAGGTCAAGATAGGAATTCTTATCTAGAATGGGACTTTGAGATAGTATTCTCTAAGTGAGTTGTTAGAGTCTTCTAGCTTAATTACGTATAATCGGTCCAAGAAATTGATTCTTATCATCAACCAAGCTTGATTACCATCTTCTTCTGTAAGGATCTACATTAGAGTATAACACCAACAAGCTCTAAATACATAACTATCTTTTTTTGTGCTTGCATGATTATTCTTTTTGCATTTTATTCTTTAGTATCCCTTTTAGTTATATCATAGGTTGTTAATCTTGTAATTACCCTTTTATAATTTCCATCTTCCCTTGTATTGCTTTAAAAGCTTACTATAAAAGCTTATAAATGATGTAGTTGAAATCATCTTTACATTATTAGTGAATATTCTTGCTCCTCGTAAGGTTCTCTCGAAGTGCCCCTTTGAGACTCTTATCAACCTTGACTATAGCTAGGGATAATGGCAATTGGACCTCAATTGGAGCTTATGCGTCATATTAATGCAAGGTCGAGATGTGTAGAACCATCTTAGTATGTCATATCCAAGAAGATTGCTTACGATGAACAATGAGTGTCTCAAACGCATTGCCATTTATTCAATACATGAAAGACCCATCTTCCCTATAATGAGCCCTAGTGATTACATAGCTCCTAGGCACACCAATAATGTAGTAGAACAAAAAATAGGTATAGTAACACATTTTTTTAGTAGAAGTTAAATCTACATCTATCTAAGAACTTTTACAAACAAGACACATTACAAACTTAATAAAGGGAAGAAATCTACTATCTCTTGTGTTTGCATTTTTGAAAAAAAGTTTTCTCAAGAAAACATTCAAATTTAGCGAATTTGATAAAATAGTTGATGGAGGAATTTTCTTTGGTTATTCAATGAGAAGTAAAACTTAGAGAGTTTATAACAAAAGGTATTCAAAAGTAGAAGAATCTACAAATGTCAAATTTTGTGAAAAAAAGACTTTCATAATGATTATGATAAATCTCCTAAAGAAAATCATTTTTAAAGAATAGTTAGGCAAACATAGAAAAACTCCTTTGGATTCTATCCCTAAAGCACCTGTAGAAGTTAAAATAGAACCTTATGTGTAACATCAAATAGAAGATGGTAAAGTTTCAAAACCCTCGAGAATCGAGGATTACCAAAGTTCTCATCCAACAAACTTAAAGTATTAGAAATATTGAATTTAAAGTATAAGTTAAATCAGCATTTTGGAACGTAGAAAGCCAATTTGCTTTTCTTCTCTAGTAGAACCTACAAATGTAAAAGAACTTTTGAAAGAGTCAAGTTAGATTCATGTTATGCAAAAAGAGTTAAACTAATTCAAGCAAAACAATATATGATCATTGTTGAAAAGCCTTCTAAAAAATAAGTTATTAGAATAAAATGAGTTTTCAAAATAAACTTGATAAAAATGGTTATATAGTATGAAATAAGGCATGACTTGCTACTAATAATTACTCTCCAGAAGAGGGAACCAATTATGAAGAAACTTATGTATTAAAAGCTTAACTAGAAGTTGTTCAACTCTTGAAAGCATAAACTCTAAAATTTTTCAAATGGATGCTAAAGGTACATTTTTTAATGGTTTTATAAAATAAGAGGCATATGTCGAATGACATCCCAAAATTGAAGATCCACACATGAAAATCAGATGTCCAAATTAAATAAAGTACTTTATGGTCTAAAACAAGCTAGACGAGCATGGTATGAAAGGTTTAGTAAGTTTTTGACTAATAAAAGCTTTATGGAGGAAAAGCTAATACTGCCCTATTTCTAAAATATCTTAGCAAAGATATCTTTCTTATTCATATTTATATTGATGATATTATATTTGGAGCTACTAATGAAAATTTTTGCTAAGATTTTGTTAATATATTGTAAGGTGAATTAAAAATGTCCATGGTAGGAGAACTCACATTCTTCTTAGTGTATGTATGTATGTATGTATGTATGTATGTATATATAAAGAATATCATGAAATCTTCATTCATCAAGAAAAATATACAAGATAGATGTTGAAGAAATTGAATCTTGAAGATGCCAAGAAAGTATCAACTCTAATGGCAAGTTGCAAAGGGCAACGTGCAAACTTTTCCTATAAAATTGTTGATGAAAAACTTATCAGAAGCATGATAGGTTGGTTACTCTATGTAATAGCATTAAGACATGATACTTTTTTTAGTATATGTTTTTTTGCACACTTTCAAAGCAATCTTAAGGAATCCTATTTAATAGTATTGGAACAAAATTTTAAGTATATTCTAAATATTGCTAATTTTGGAGCATGGTGTCCTAAAAATGATAAAATCGACCTGATAGAATATTCAAATGCAAATCACGGTGGTTGCAAAATAATTAAAAAAAATACATGTTAATTTCTAGGAGATAGAATTATCTTGTGGATGTTAAAGAAGAAAAAGAGAATACAATGACTCTTTTAACAACTGAAGCTAAATAGTTATATGCTAGTAATGTGTGCTTAAAAAACAATAATTAAAGGATTTTGATTTAAATGTTCACTATGTTCCAATTTTATGTGATAATTCAAATGCTATAAATATAATAATAATAATAATAATAATAATAATAATAATAATAATAACCTTTTCATAATTCAAGGATTAAGCATATTGAGATCAGATATCATTTCATTAGAGATTAAGTTCCAGACTAAGTTGTCAAAATGTTGTCTTTGTACCTACTAATGAATAGTTAGCAAACATTTATTAAATTTTATTCAAAATGAATTAAATTTATATTATCCTTTTTAACAAATTGCATGTTTTGTTCGTAAAAAGTTTTAGATTGTGTACATGCATTAATGCTGCAAACCTTATCTTTTTATACTTAATTTCTTGATAACTTTTCTGCCAATTGACTTATGTATTCTTTACCAACCCTAATTCTTAAAAATTAATCAAGAAATTAGCTTTTCACTAAGGCTATTATAGTTTAGTAGCATCGCCACTGATCTCTTATCATGATAGACTAAGGTTCAAATCCTCATTCCCTCAATAGTTAGCAAGAAAAAAAAATACAGTGCTTTCTCTTCTTAAAGCAACTTAGGAAATCCTCATTCAAAATGCCTCCAAAGAAAGAGAAATCTTTAGAAAAAACTGAGATTTCTAACAAAAAGAAGTCATCTAATAAGAAGAAAAGGAATCTGATGAAAGCAAAATCCTCAAAGAAAATAATACTTAAGGTACCGTTACCCTCCAAGTTTCTTCTTCGGAGGGATAAACCAATCATAATTTTATTTCTTACTCTCATGAACTCTTCCACCTTTAAGATGTAGAGTACATTGCAAAAAAGGATAAAAGCTATCTCAAAATTTTTTACTCTTGTAGTTATGAAACTCCTTCTTATTACTTTTTTCAAACACCAACAAGCTTACCTTTTGTTTCCTTTACCCCAAGAAATATTCTAAATAATTTTGTTTTTAAATCTTGTTTTATGAACTCAGTTATTAAATAATTATATTATGTTTTGCTATTTACTTGTGCATATTTGTACCTTATTATCTATTCTCTAATAGTAATTTATCTTTTTTAATGATAACTTTTTAACTAATTCAACCTTCCACTCTTAATTATTTGATTGGGACCAAAACTGTTTCTTTAATATCTCTAAAAGTTGCAAATGAGGAAGAATGTATAAATACTTGTAAACTCTTTGGCCTAATAACATTCGTCATATCAACTTGGTGATCGATGGACAAGATGGACCTTATTAACTTAATGGTTATCTTGATTAAGCTTGTTAAGAGCTCAAGGCTAGTAGCCATCCTCAAGAGCATGTGAGATTGCTTGAGAAGGGTTTAAGGCATACAAACCAGTCCAATGATCCTTATTTAAAGCCTATTAAGTAATACTCCCTAAGTCATCCCAATTGTAAACTACACTTTACAAGTGATATTATCTAACCCAAGGAGTCAAAGTATAAATGAATAGTGAGTTAACTTAATATGCTAATTGTCGCCTTAGATCTTTTGTAGGTACAGTCTTTAAGTCTCCTAAGGTGGAATGGGCCTTATTCAAGAGGCTTAGATGGTTAGGGGAGTTCTTGAAAAATAGATAAGGAGTGAGCTACTACATGGAGGTATTGTCTAACGTAGCCATTTTGATGCTTAAGTCTATGAGAGAGAGCAAAGAACTCAAACTTAATAGGGAGAGTCTAGGGCATGACTCTTTGTAGTTTTAGGCTTAAATACTTATTTATGGGCTTATCTTTTAAGGACTCAAAGAATGATATTTAAAGGACATGCCTTTGTCTACATGGCCTTAACATTTGAGGGAGTTAACAAGGCTCCCTGACATCAACGGAGTAAATAATTGCTCTTGATCTTTGTGACTATCTCGTCCCTTCTCATTAGTGTATAGTACCATATGATTAGGCCATGCTAACCAGGGTTGAGCTATTAATTATTAAATCACATTAAATGTCACGTGAGTATTATATGGTAAGGGGTGGCTTAATACAGAGTCATGTCTTAGATGTCACGTGCTTATTTAAGGTTCATTAACATGCTAGCTTTGTAGTTAAGGTAGCTCATAGTTTGTAGGTCTTGGAATAGGCTATGGGAAGGGCCATCCAAGAGGGAGTTGGCTAGGTTGGTTATGTGATAGCCTCCTAGGATTTAGTTGAGGTCCTAGTCGTCTTGGTCGAACTGTCGGTCAGTCGCTTAGGTGGCAGCTATTTAGTCATGTAGACTAAGCTTGCTTGTGATTCTTACCCACTTAGGAGGTGTTCTTAAATTGCCCTAGTCTTGAGCTTTGGGCTATTAAGCCATGCACATTATTTAGTATCAACAGTAATATAATAGTTTTAGCCTCTACAATTTTAATTTTGTCCTTAATTGTATTAATAAGGGATTTACTTGTAAGATAATCATTTATTTAGATTAATTACAACATTTTTATAGAATTCTTTCCCTTCAACCCAATTCTTATCAATCTATAGCAATTATGGTGGATAGCCATTTGCTTATTCTATATGTCATATCATAAAAGTAAGCACGATCCTTATAAGTTTGTAATATCCAAAGGGGAGTTATACATAATCACTACTTTCTAAAACCTTAAAATTCATAAAATTAAATAGTTCCAATTCCTAATTTTGTTTCGATGCGTCATCATCCCAATGCATATCAAATTGATAAAAGGAAAACGGAAACAAAAGATAAATAAATGAAGAAAAATTGGTAAAAGATTGAAGCAACCAAAGTAGTTTACACTACTTTGGTGTGATTATGCCCACAAAGTGAGGGAAAGCCTCTTTTATGGCACCTCATAAGCAAATATTCTAAACTTTCAATGTATGATTTTACCTTTTATAACTCTTGAAATATGTATATTCCTAAAACACATTGCTAAAAATCTAGAATCTTTACTATTTGTGAAAATTATTTATTTTCTTTAACAATGGTTTATGCGTTATTTACATATTTTCTAAATTTATGAATGGGTCAATTATACTTTCAAAAGAACACTTCAAAATTTAAAAAAACTATACTATAAGTAGGGATTGGCGTAGTTCGATTCGATATTGTTCACCTTCATTTATCGAACTGAACTTAATATAATAGTTTGGGTATTTTTTTTTAAGTTAAACCTAACTATATAGTTTGGTTTATAAATTTTTTAAACTTAATTAAAATCTGTTCGGTTCAATTCGATCTATAGTTTAAATTATTTGTATTAAATTTTTATTAAATATTTTTACTTCTAATAAATATAAAATTTTAAATGAAATCCACTCAACTTAATTTTAATAATTGATACCAAATTAAGATAAAAAACAACAAGATATGAAAAATTTAATGAAATTATGAAAATTAATAAAAAAAATAGAAAAATACAAAGCAATTGTATAAAATTTTTTATTTAATTAAACAATTCGATTCGGTTCAAAATGATACGGTTTCATTTGCTTTTTCCAATCAAACTGCAAATAATTTATATATAATTGAACCAAAATCAAACAGTTTAAAAAAAAATCAATTTTTCAATTTGATACGCAAGTCCATTCACTTTTTTTTAAGCCCTATCAATAAGTTAAGTGATTACTTTCATCCAAAATTAAAATTTCCTAGGTAAAACTCAATTCTTAAGTAATACCTCCTTTTTCAATAAAAGAAGGAAAGGGAAAAAAAAAAAGAAAAAGGGAAGGCAAATAGGAATATATTTTTACACACAAAGCGTTGGATCTTTTCACCTCTCTCTTTCTTTTGTTACTAATATTCCTAAGAAGAAAACTTCATTTTCCGGGAAAATTGCTGTGCTTCCCATTTTGTTGCAAATTGAAATCCCATCTCATGAACCCACACTCTCTCTTTCTTTAACTCTCTCTCTCTCTCTCTCTCTCTCTCTCTCTCTCTCCCTCTCCCTCTCCCTCTCCCACTCTCTCTCTCCCCCTCTCTCATATCGCTAATTAAACATCTTTTAATCAATCCTGAAACCATCTTACAATTAGCAAATTTAAATAGAGGGGGAGCGAGAGGGGTAAGATTTCGCGGAAATATGGGGAAAAAGGTGGCGGTCGTGCTCGGCGCCGCGGCGGTCGCGGTGGCGGTGACGGGGGCGGCCATAGTTGTAAGGCGGCAGATGAAGAGATCGGGGAAATGGGGGAAAGCGATGGCAATAGTGAAGGAAATGGAGGAGAAGTGTGCAACGCCGATCGGGAAGCTCCGACAGATTGCAGATGCGATGACGGTGGAGATGCACGCCGGTCTTGCATCCGAAGGTGGTTCGAAGCTCAAGATGTTAATTAGCTATGTGGATAATCTTCCTACTGGGTATCAAGCCTTGAACTTTACTGACTTTTTCTGTGCCTTAATTGTTTTTTCTACCCTCTGTAGTTAAATTTTGTGTTAGCTGAGGTAAAAATTGCTCATTTTTGATGATGTCTTATGATTCGCTGGGTTCAGATTTGACTGGTGTACCATAGTGGTAGGAAAAAAACGATTTAGTGAAATTCGCGTATTCATTGAGGTAAAACTTGTTTATTCTGATGATGTGTAATGATTTGCAGTGTCCGAATTTGACTAGTGATTCCTGGTGGTGGGGAAGAGATTTGTTTTATTTTTTTTTTTTTATGTAATGGAGTTTAAATTTTTGGTAGTTTATGTGAATCAAGCTTAGATTTATTGTCTTCTGAAATGGGATTTCTATAGTTTTGTGAGAGGATCAGTTATCAAATTGGAAGTTTGGTGTTTGGATGTTTATAGGTTATGTATGGAGCTTGATGGAAGAAGAAGATCTTGATGGTGTGATACAGTATGCTCTTGTTTTGGTTTTGCTTCAATGATTGGAGTAAAGTTCTATAATTTGAAATTTTTTGGCTGTGTTTGTGCAATTTTTTGACAAATTGTTGGCCTTAGGAGCTGTCTGTTAAGTGTTCTTTTTCTTGGTTTCGTTATCTTATTTTTTGTTCATCTAACCTGTGTATCATCTAAATGAAAGGCATAGTCAAGTAAGTTATTTATGTGAATACCATGGGAGATTATATACCTTCTTTTAAAGAAAGCTACAGATGGGGTTTTACCAAATTATGTTTTTTTAAAGACATGGATAAAACTTAATGAAATACAATAAAAAAGTAAATAAGAAAACAATAAAATAAATAAAATGGTTAACAATCCAAAGTGGATCAAGCATAGTTCCAATCAAGGCTATCAAGAATGAAAACGTAATACATGAATAATGAATCAACAAAAAAATTTTTGACTAAAATTGTGAAGGAAGGAATCCAGGCTGATTACATCACCAATGGTGGGCTTGTGTCACTTGGTATTTGGTCTAAATATGATGAAGTAAATTTTAGCATCTACCTAATGCATTATATAAGAAGATATGCATTTGCTATCTTAGGGATGAGGATGGATTGTTCTATGCATTAGACCTTGGTGGTACCAATTTCCGTGTCTTGCGTGTGCAATTGGGAGGAAAAGAAAAGGGCGTTGTTTCCCAAGAATTTGACGAAGTCTCAATACCTCCACACTTGATGACTGGAAGTTCAGATGTGAGTGCTTTTTTATTTTTAGAAAGCTTTCTGTCTGTGTGTTGAATTGTCATCTAATTTTTAGGCATTGTCACCTGCAGGCATTGTTTGATTATATTGCGCAAGCACTTGCAAAATTTGTTGCAACTGAAGGTGAAGATAGCCATCCTTTCCCCGAGAGACAAAGGGAGCTGGGCTTTACCTTCTCATTCCCAGTGAGGCAATTATCAATAGCATCAGGGACATTAATTAAGTGGACAAAGGGGTTCTCCATTGAAGATACGGTGAGTCCTGATTGTCCCCACTTTTTATGTGCACTCTCTTTAATATATTAGTCCTTATAACTGAGGTCAATGTAAGGTTCACTTTCCATGTTTGGAAGCATGGGATTTCAGCCTCATTGCTGTTGAGATTTTGTCCAGTGGTGTATTGCTTTTAGATTGATTGCAAATGCAGTCCATAGAAGAGAAATTTTTTCTTCCAGAGAGAGCTTGATTTCCTAGGAACAGTTCAAAAGTCCTCCTGTATTTTCTACTTCTAGACAATCTCATGTATGCAATATGGTGACTGATAAAGTCTATTTATATTCACAAATAGTATTGGCCAGGCAAAACAAACCAAATATAGACAAAATGGTAAATATGAATTCCTTTCTGGTTGCTCTATACTTATGAAAATTTCAGTGGAGGATTATAACAGCAATTGAAATGTTGTGGAGTTGATCCAGGTGTTTGTATACTGAAGTTACCAAAAATGATTGGTATTTTATGTTATCCCTCTAGCTTTCACTTTTGAGTGAGTTGCACACCATATTTCCATATGGGTGGATTTGTTGTTTTGTAATCTGAATCCACTGATGCATTTTCTGCCAAAGATATACTGCCTTTGTTATTCTTTTCCATTAGATGTCCTTTTTAATAGCCCTTTTAGCACTGTTTCCCGATAAAAATCCTGTTGGTGAGATTGTGTAGGTTGGAGCAGATGTTGTTGGTGAACTGACCAAAGCAATGGAAAAAATTGGCCTTCATATGCGTGTAACAGCTTTGGTGAGTTATTTCTCCCTTTTCTCTTCCCCCCCCCAAAGACTTGTTAAAAGAATAGTATTGTTTTCTATTAATTTTTTTTCTCTGATTGTTTCAATATTGCTTAACCTATCTTTTTGCTCCTCAGCTGCATCTTTTAATTCATCTTATATGCAGGTAAATGATACCATCGGAACCTTAGCTGGTGGGAGATACTACAACCCAGATGTCATCGCTGCTGTTATTTTGGGTACTGGAACAAATGCAGCATACGTTGAGAAGGCAAATGCTATTCCCAAGTGGCATGGTCCTTTGCCCAAATCAGGGGAAATGGTTAGTTGCTCTTTGACTGCCTTTTTGTATACATGTTTGTCCATTATGGATCAATTGTTTGTGTTTAGTTGCATGTGGATAAGTTCATCTTGTGTTTTTGGAATCATTTGCTGTCAGATGACTGAACTTTTGTCTCAATATAACCTTGACTTCTACTCTTTCACTTTTTCTAATTTTATAGAGCAGTTGTTGATTGTCCCAACAATTCCTTTCCTCAAACTTGTAGGTTATTAACATGGAGTGGGGCAACTTCAGGTCATCTCACTTGCCACTTTCAGAATATGATCAAGCACTGGATGTTGAGAGCCTGAACCCTGGAGAGCAGGTAACTTTATATTTTATTTTATTGTATTTTTTTTTTCTTTTTATGTGCTATCATCTCAATGCAGCTTGTCGACTTACCAGATATTCATTGCAGATTTTTGAGAAGACAATTTCTGGCATGTACTTGGGAGAAATTTTGCGAAGAGTTTTGCTGAGAATGGCTGAAGAAGCTGAATTTTTTGGCGATACTGTACCCCCAAAACTAAAGATTCCATTTATATTGAGGTATGTATGGATTATACAGCCAACCTTATAAGTGCAATGTAGGTGGTTGCTGCTTCTTCTAAGTCTACTGGATTATTATTATTTATGTTCCTTTTGATATATCAGATTATGGATATTAATAATGATATGGTTTTTTTGATAGCCTTTTGCCGCTTGAATCATTGTATATTTAGCATTCATGATCCAGAACCTTACATTTAATACAGATGCTGCAGAGAGATACTAAATTAACTCATCCTGATGAAAAATCATTGTTTGAATTATCTATCAGATAGGTGATGTACTTTGCAAGTTATAATGCTGACTCTATTCGTGTCCAGACTCTGACACTAGCGAGCTAAAGGGCTAAGATATAGGGTTGCAAATGGATCTTTCTTTTTTATCTTGAAATGCATGGCTGACTTATCTAATCAAAAATTGATACATGTCATAAATTTTGTTTTGTTTAAATGACACTGGCAAGCTAAACGGCTAACAGATAGGATTGCAAATTGTTCTTTATTTTGTGATATGAAATGCATGGTATGACATGACTCACCTATTCAATTGAAAACAGATACGTGTTGGAACTTTTGTTTCGTTTAAGTCTCTAATTGTTTGATCACCATAAACTTGAATGGTCATTACAACTATACAGCAGAAAAATGGAATATGTAATCTCTGGTTCTGCAAAGCGTACGGTAGATATCTGAGTTTCTATATCTTTTTTATTCAATTAAACTGACTTGAGGTGTGGTAATAAGCATGTTGCTCATGCATTTTTTGGTCTGAACTGTTGCCATTACATATTAATGACGAGATCTTGTTAGAGTTACTGCTGTAAATTTTGCATTTGATTCCAATCCTGCGTTTTGGCTACATACATATTTTTGGGTAAGAGTGTTTTTACTATATTTCCTAGTTGTTGATGCCATTGTCTTCATATTGATGAGATATGTAGCAAGGGTATGGGTGGATTGGTGGGTTTGTGAATTAGAGAACTTTTACATTGAAGGTTGAAAGCTCATAGGCTCTACGGTTTCTGTTCTGGATATGTTCTACATAATTTTTTGTTTTGGCATTGGAAATTTTTAGTGCTCAGGATGTCTCCTTTCTCCCATTTTTTAATTTATTTTCTTGAACCTTTCTTTTAATAGAGAAGGCACTCAATGAAACTAGCTTGTCATTAGAAGTGCATATCACACTAAATTTGATCACCCATGTTGTTGGGGAGTCCTTTTAATTATGCATGACAGGGGCGTGATATTCAGTTATTTATGCATCTCAACTTGACATTTCCACACCAATAGGCATTTTCTTCGTCATTGTTAAATGTCCAAATATCAATTATCGGGGTGCATATATCATTTCCCTAAGTTAACTGAGTTTTGGAAATTTACATGCATAGCAAGTAATAACCTTTCTCCCTGTTTATGTCTGCCAAACATTTATCATGGGCAACATAATTCTCAAATCATTCTTGTAAATATGCAGGACACCGGATATGTCTGCTATGCATCATGATACATCTTCCGATCTCAAAGTTGTTGGGAACAAACTAAGGGATATCTTGGAGGTGAGTCTAGTTCGCTAATTCATAATAGGTTTATTTCTATTTTGGCACTATCAGAAGTTTTACATCCAGCTGTGATATCATTGATTTTCCTTCTGTTTGGACATTTAATGATACAGATAAGACAATAAAAACCAGAATTCTGAAATCCAGTACCAATGATATGTAATTTGTGGTTGCCCGGTTAAAAGCAAAATTGCATATTCTAAATAACAGCAGGCTCGAGTTGTCATGAACTTTAGATGCCCAGTTCTGATTGGATATTCTTTTTTCAGATATCTAATACCTCCTTGAAAACGAGGAAAGTCATTGTTCACCTCTGTGACGTTATTGCTATTCGAGGGGCTCGTTTGTCGGCTGCTGGAATCTTGGGCATACTTAAAAAGATAGGCAGAGATGTGACAAAGGATGGTGAAAAGCAAAAATCAGTGATTGCCTTGGATGGAGGTCTGTTTGAGCATTACACGAAATTTAGCACTTGCATGGAGAGCACTCTTAGGGAGTTACTGGGAGAAGAAGTCGCTAAGACCATTGTTATTGAACATTCAAATGATGGCTCGGGAATCGGAGCTGCCCTTCTGGCTGCCTCTCACTCCCAGTACCTGGGAGTCGAGGAATCATGAATCACATCCAAGACAAGTTTCATGGTCTAGCTTGTTGAGTTCAACTTTGTATATTTCTGTCCCCCACTTATTTTTGATATAATTTTTGAGTCCACGCTGACATCCTAAGGTGTTGCCGAGCTTTGTCATGGTGCATAGACTTGAGCAATCAATGGCTGCAAAATGTTGGGCATCCATGGAAGCCCTCAGGTTGGAGTAATGTATAAGCTCATTTCTCTTTGTATTGATGAATAAATGGGGGAGGCTAAATGATTTTTGCCGAGTGATTTTGTTGGCGAAGCAGATTTCTACAGTCCCTGCAGCAAATAAAGCAAAACGCTTGACTAATTGACCTGCCTGTAGGGGGACATTCCTGGTTATTTAATTTTCATGTATGCCTTGTAACCAGGGTGCATATAGTGTAGCGGGAGCTCAGCTCAAACAAGGTTGGCTCGAAATTGTACTCGATAACTTTGATTTTACATCTTTATGCTGTCTTGTCTCAAGTTTTTGGCTTTAGGCTCGTGATCTTGGAGTAGATACGCATTTTCTTTAAGCCTTGCTCGGTAAGCTATTCAAGTTGATTAACCATCTCGCTTACAATTGTTTCCTTATAACTGTATCGTACTTGAGTAGAATTCGACTGCATCTTGCGATAGACGGCCTCCATGTTGACCTGACAAAAGGCAATATTAATAACATTGACAGAAGATGTCTTTCTCAAATTTGCAGAGGCACATTTTTACGAATCCTTGGAGCGTTAATATCAAAGCTAGCCAACGGCCCTCCGGTGCTGTTTCCATTTCTGATAAATTTCTGGGCCTTTTTTCTGTGCTCTAGGTTTTCACCCACTCATCCAATTTACTTCCCTATGTTTTATGCACCGTAACGAGGGATGCTGAGCACCATTGCTTGGCAGTGGCTATTATTACCTACCTCCACAATGGGCAGTCACCGATCAGCACCGTTACTCTTATTTTATTAGTCAATTTTCCCCTATTTCATGTAAAAGAGCCATTTTTTTCACTTCGGTATTAACCTTGTGCCCTTTCAAAACCTCAATAGTTACACGTTATCTGCAAAACCTAAACCGTTCCACAAATCTACTTAGACAAACTACCTTAGTGAACCCTAAGTTTCCCATAAGTGAAATTAAGTTGAATGTCTTACGGTTTCCACCAGCGAGCAAACATAGGTTACACAACCATGGCTCGTGCTGAGACTTATATTCTCTCCTTGTGACCTTATGGGCAAACCTAAATACTCTTTGTTCCTTTACAAAATTTTCATTTCTTTTAAAAATAACATAAAATAAAATCTCACCTATTATTCTAGGATACTATAGAGTATATATTTCTATTTTATAGTCATTCTTCTACTTTGTTTTATGTATTTAGTGAGAAAATATGAATCGAATTGTTATTTCTTCTTAATTTATTCATAAAGAATAATCATTGACGCTATGGGTTAACTAAGCTAATGTGAATTACGCCAAACAACCAAAATAAGCAGCGAAAACAATAATATATATATGAAACATTACGTGTATTTATTTTTACAAGGAAGTCACCAACATAAAATATATACAATATCATATATGAAACTCGTGGACTTCTGCAACAGTTTACTAGATATTGACGAACATTAGTTTCGAGTATAATATTTATCCAATATCTAACTTTTCATTAACTATGCTTCATTATTTTTTAACATTACGAAGGACTCCGAAAAATGTGCAAATCCTATTGGCTTATCATTGTGTGTAGAGGTGTATAAATAGATTTGGCTCGGTCTATTTTGGCCTACAAGTTAAATGGGCTAGGCTTATTTAGGCCACTTTTAAATGAGCTAGAAAACCTCGACCTTGATCCATTTAAAAAAGAGGTTAAGCAAATTGATCTACAGGTTAAAAGCATAAATATATTAAATAACTCAATCCAAATCAATTTACTTTAGCTCGTAGATTAAACGAGTAAAAAAACCTTAGTTTAAACTCGTTCAAAAAGCATGTTAAAATGGTTAGCTTGTAAGTCAAAACCTACTTGCATAACTCTATGTAGTATCTTGGTAGCTTATGATTATATATAGTCCTGTTCACCAGACCAAACTAACTTATAACTATCGGTTCACGAGCTAGCTCAAGGTCGAACCATGACTAACCTAGATGGTTACGGTCCCAAGCCAATTTGCTAGCCCTTGAACTAAAGCTTTTTTTTTTTTAAATTAAATTAATAATTTCTAATTTTTTAATAATTTTCGAATTGGTGTTCTTTGAAATAATTATCAATTCTCTTTCATAGTTGTATTTCATTTCGAAAATTATTGTGCAACATGATGCATACATTTGCATAACATAACATGTAAGGTTGCGTATATAATTAACCAATATTTCCAGTTGAAATTTTACTTTATTTTGAAAAATAAGTTTAGCTTGTATGAAGTTAATATTAATACAATATTGAAATAATGGGTATATTAAGTAAAGTGAGTATATTGAAATAATTTTTCTTAATAGCATAATTATAAACTACAATAGAGAAATAAAATACAATATCACTATTAACTGTAAATCATTATGGTACATTATAAAAAATTATCTAATCGATTGGAGTGTAGTAATCGAGTAGAAATATAAAATAAAATACCGTCCACTTTTAGTAGTGCTTGTTGGTTAAAAAGATTATTGTAAAAGTTCAATATTAGAGAATTTAGGGATAGGGGGAAAAATCTTTTCTTGTTGATTTTATGGTTGCTTGAAATATGCCTATGTAGTCGCTAGTTGGAATTAGACTGCTATAGTTCGATTTTGATTTTTAGAAAACTTTTAGTGTACTGATCAATTTTAAATTAGGAAAAAAGAAGCCATGTATATATAATTAACCAATTTAATTTTTTCGAAGAAAAATAATTTTACTTAGTCATAATTTAAAAAATCCTAAGGTTGGATCGCTATTTTTGGAAAAATCATATCATTTAGTTTTTTTGGAGTAATTGCAAAATGGATTTTTGTATGTGACAAAAATTTTTTCGAAGGAACGAAAAGAAAATGTACTAGGTGTCTTCTGAAGTCGACGATTTGTGCTCAGGAGTAAAACCTACTGGTGAGCTTGGGCTTCCATTAGATTTGTTCCAATTACTGAAGTACTTATCCTCTTCGCTTGATATCCTATATGGTTCTTACTATTTGTAGGCCACTTTGTATCAGTTTTTTGTATAAGCGCTTGTCTCAAAATTAACAACAGAAAAGGAGGCTCACGATAATCAATGATGAGGCTTACTGTACTAAATGCTTGTTCAATAGCGACCATCGATGTTAGAGCGGTGAGTACTTCATAAGCGATGTAAGATAAGAGTAAATAGTCTCTTGTGTACCTCTGCCATTACTTTAAGATATTGAATTCCTTGATGAAGATATTTTAGAGAACTCAAAATTCCTATTCATGTAGTGCTGCAACTTAGATAATAGCCCATTAGATCATTGTCTCTTCAATTTTTGCACCAACAATTGCTCACCAATAAATGAGTAATACCATTCTTTGACGAGTGGTGAAGAAAATATTGATGACTAGCTACCCTATTAACTTTGGTAACATTCGAGTATCTTCTCTATGTCAACCATCGCTGTGAATATTTCTTATTGTGCTTTTAAGCTATATATATCTTAAGAATATATTAGATCTTCAATATAACCATAATGAGTTTTCAAATATATTAGTAGCACTTCCACTTTACAATGATAATTTAGAATAGTTATTACATGAAACTTTTGAATTCCCCCCCCCCCCCCCCCCCCCCCCCCCCCCCCATAAAAAAAAATGTGAATTCCTTTCTCTCTTTTTCTTTTAACTTTTTTTTTTTAAGGGAGCCAAGCATTTTGGCTTTTGGTTAAAAAAAAAAAAAGAACCGAACTACTTGAGCCTTCCTTTCAGTTCAATGGTAAGCTTAGATCGCCAAATCACCCGAAGCCTTGAGACCTGGTGGTTCAAAGGTTGGTTCAAGCTTGCCATAAACAAGGTCGAGCTGGTTTCAGGCTAGTTTCGGTTCGGAATTAGCCCTTAAATGTGCTAGTTGTATGTAATGTTGGAATGCTAATACAATAATGGTTGACCTATGGCTTTTAACCAAGAAAGGATTTGGTTATACTAATACGTCACATTTATTAATAAATAACTTACAAGCATCAATAAAAATTTAATACATAAAAATACAATTAGTACTTTTTTAGAAAGTACGCTCTTTTGTTGTTACATGTAAATTTTTATCGGTACTTATACACTATTTATCGATATATGTAGTATGTTAATATTATTGAATCTTCTTTTCTTTTGACCTTATGAAAGGGGGAATCATTTTTATTATTTTCCATTAATATTTTTCATTATAGTGAAGAGCCACCTCAATTTGCCTTCATTACCTACTATTACCATCTATTCGTTAAAAGCTACTAGTAATCACGATTGAGGATGTGAACAAATTGATTCAATATGAAATTATACTAAGATCAAGCTCCATTGAAAATCTAAATTTTGATCTTAACTCAAACTCGATTGAATTTAAAATATAAAATTCAATATTGATTGGAAGCAATACTCAAAAAGCATAAACTTATTTCAATTCAACTTGTTATACTTTGTGTTTATTTTAGAAAAAAAAAAAAGAAAGATATTTTTTGCTTTTAATAAAAATTAAGTACATGTCCATTCTTGACATACACTTAAACTCAACTCTAGTTCAAATAGACTTAAGATCTCCTCATATCAAATATCATGAAGTTCTTGCTTGACTTGCTAAACTACTCAAGTAGCTTAAACTCTTACTTGATTACAATTGAATTAAGCTCAAATAAATATGAAGTTGAATACATTAGTTCTCAAATAGGCTTAATTCATCTAATACACCTAATCCTAAATAATCTTAGTCTTAAGTACACATATAGTACTTGTATATAGTAAATCCTAGATCATGACAAACATCAAAATGAGCAAGTAGGCCCCATAATGTAGTTCAAATAGAAAACATCCATATGAGCTGGTGTAAAGTTTTAAGTCCACTAATCATCCAAAAATCTCAAACTAGCAACTGTTGTCACAATCCAAGAGAATGTGGCAAGATTAGAGGCCCAAAGGATTCTCAACTTCCGCGAACACATATATAGCAAACAACAATTGCCACTCGATAGCTAGCTAGCTTCGCTTACATGGAGATTGGATATTATTAGCTTCTCAATACTTTTGGTCAAACAAGAATTTTAAAGTTAAATTTTAAGCCTATGAACCATTTACCCACTTTCTAATAAGTTTTTTACTCCAAATTTATTTTTAAAAGATCTAACTTGATTTTAAGTTCTTGCCAAGACAAACATTTTGAAGAACAATTAACATATTAAAGTTTAACTAGGTTTTCGACAAATTCAATCTATGATATATGTTTTTCCTATATAACTTATTCTTCAAGATCAAACATATAAACACTTTGGATATCATGTAAACACCAACGTAAACGTTATGAGCACATTTAACATATGCAACCCATATTGAACTCTATTTGAACTTTTTTCAAAAGTTTTCCTCAAATTTTTAAAACTTCTTAAAATTAAGGAAATCGTCATAAACTTAATTCTAATACTTCAATCAACTCCAAACATCAAATTGAAGATAACTCATCATAATTATCGAAAGTTCATTAATTGATCATACTTTTCTTTTGAATCTCCAGTTCAACCATTAACATCATAACATGCATCAATTCATTGATTATATCATCTAACTCCTTAATTACCTAAAGTAATAACTTAATCAACTTCATAATCGTGAGACCCTAGTCTTCAACTCACTACTTGAGACCCAAAGCAATAGACCACTTCTACTACATATAGGGATTGAGGAAGTATAACTAAATGAAATAACAAAATAAGTTTATTAAAAAAGCTTAGGATATGAGTTAGTCATGTGACTATACCTAAATTATTTGACATCAACGCAAATTAGGGCATTCAGAATGATTTAGGATATTTAGATAATTTTGTTCAAATTGAGCCAAATTCTAATATAAGGTGACAAAATTAGACAAAGAGTCTTACTGAGGTCGATTTCTCAAAACAAGGTTTATATAACATTTAATTTCGAAATAATCCATTTTACTAGGTCCACTCGATATTTATCAAAAACTCAAAATTTGAGTTCTAAATAAATACGAAAACTTAAAGATAAATAATTTAACTTATAAAAACAATTTTGAGAGCCACATAACATGTATTGTAATTATATAATAATACTATACGTGTTATATGTATTGCTTATATAAATATATTAATATAATATACTAAGACGCGCCTAAAATTAGAATAAATTAAGGAAAAATTATAAAAAATAGCAAAACACCTGGACACATTAAGGCATTGGCATAGCTCACTCCTAAATCAGGAAACTAAGCGTCCCATGAGTTGTCCCTTAGAAACAAACATAATGCCAATACAAAATACTTGGTTAACTATACAAATGACACTTGTGATTTTACTTTTCCCTTTTCTAACCGACTCAAGTCTTACAAATATGTATTTTCAATAAACTTTGGATACTTTACCACATTTAGGATCTCAGGAATTCTCCCAAAAACTAAGATTAGAAAGCAAAACAAAAATAAGAAAATTATTATGCAAATTTAGATTGGACGTGGGGTACTTAAGGTTCCCGTAGAAAATGAATACCTGATGTTGTGTAGCCCTGGACTTAAGCTTTTGGGGGTGAGAGAAGGTTGGTTGACATACCCTGGTGGCTAGAGGGTGAGTTATTTTCCATTCGATCTTGTTTTATTTTCTAAAAATATCAAATAAGCTTAGAAAATTATGAAATTTGGTTTTCTTAGGTTATTTTACATGTACTTTCATTTAATAATTTTATTTTGTTAAAATAACATTGATTTAGGATACTTGGCTTAAAAACGTGCCTTGTTATTATGAATTTTTATTGAATTTTTCAAAATATTAAACAACATTGTTTTCAGTTGAAAAATTATATATAACACTCCTATAAATATACTAAATTATGGTAAAAATAATTTTTTAAAAATATTACGTTTACTATTTATTATGAATTATTTAGTATTTGTTGGCAGTTTTATCAATTATGCTAAATTAAAGGATTTTAATGTAATTTGTGTACAAAACCAACTTGATCTAATTTGTAGAGTTTAGTATCATCAAAATATATGTTATACGGTGATTTTGGTGGAAAGTACAATTATTTACCTATTTTTAGCTATTTATTGGTAAAATAGAGCCAAAATATGTATTATAGAAGTTTATTATATACTATGCTATATTAATGTTTTTCAAAACCAGAATACAATCATCATTACTTTCTCAATATAATGTATTTTAAGTGGCTTTTATGGAGTACAAATGCTAACTAATGTATATTTTTCGACTATTTATGCATATTTTGCACAATATGTAGATAAAGGGTAAAATTGGTGTATGCAGCAATGTAATATGGAGGAGTTTTGGTTGTAGTTGTTTTTGGAGTAACCTATAATGATCTTAGTTTGGTTTATTTGAAAAGTGAAAATTGTATTGGTAAACATGAAATTATAGGCGAATCAGAACCTAAATCAAAACTAGATTCAGAAAATACTACACTTAGGTTTTTCTATATAAGTTAAACCTAAACGACTAAGTTAGGTGTAATATTAGATATTTTAATTGATAAACTGGAGATGTAAGTTAATTAGTATCTTATTAGGAATTAGAAATTAAGTCAAATCAGAGAGTAATTCAAAAGCTATTTTAGAAGCTAAATCAGAATCAAATTTAGAGACTAAATCAAAACCAGCCTAAAGCGAGCTAACAACCAATAAGTGAATATTAAGTTATATATATATATATATATATATATATATATATATATATACATGACCTATAATTGACTCTAGAAGTATTTACTCTTATTAGGTGAAAGTATGAAGAAAAGAGATTATGATAACAAGTGTGGAAATGTATCGCTACTTAGGTAAAAGAATCTAACCCATGCTTGGAGTAGATATAGTACTACTTATAACATTATATGCTATTTGATGCTGTATATGGCTATATCTTGGATGAACTACTGCACTACTCTATTGGATGCTAATGTAGTGTTTTTAAATGATTATAGCCATATCTTGGTTAAATTGTTATGTTACTATGTAGAATGTTGATTTGGTGTTTATGAATGTTTGCACTTAATTATAAAGAAGAGTGATTATTAGCCTAATTTTCTAGGTATTCACTTAAGTGAACCCTTAGTAAGATATTAGATTTCCAATAGGGAGAAACTAAAAGCTAGACTCAAACAACTAGATTGAATAAAACTTAAAAGCTGATTGTATGGAATAGTATACTTAAATTGTTGTTACATAGCACGGCATGGCATGACATGACACAAAAGAGACCTATGGGTTGGACTTTTAAAAATGACATTTCCAAGTGATAAAAGAAAAACAATGGTTTTATGAACTTAGTTTTGGAAGCACATAGATTCACATTGCCCAAGTAACCTAATTACTCTTTGTAGTCTAATTTGGTTGACCATACTTTGTAGTTTAATTTGGTAAAAACAAAATTAGGGTTTTTACTCCTAAGCAGCTCCTTGTTGCCTTTAGGTTCCTAAATGTTGTATCCAAATGTTCGGATATGTTGACTAACTAGATGAGTGAGCTGGAAGGGCATAGGATATCTGTACCAATGTATACTGTATGCATAAGCATAGCATACTGCATTACTAGTAATAGATACCTGGCTAGGCTAATGTATATGTAAAGTTGAATTGCCAATTTACAAATGAAATGCTTCAGTTGTAATATTTTCTGTATTGTTTTTCTTATTATCTACTCTCATTCAACTTACAATAGTTGAGAGGATAAGTTTCTCTTACCTTAGGTAAAATTTAAATTAAACATAGCATCCCATCATAAAGATGAGGAGATTTCAAAATATTGGTTATGGATGAGTTTATGGAAACAATGACTGACTCCAAGGTACGACATAAATGCATGAAGGCTACTTTCTAAGAAAGAAGTTAGAGTTACCTTACAAAGGATTTAATGTAGTTACAGTAGTCAAAAGTATGTTTTTGTAAAGAATTATAATATTGTATCAAAGTGTATAACTATGATACTCTGAGCATGACTTATTATTGTTGCACTATTGCTTATCATTTTGAATGAGAAATGATTTGAAAGTAAATAGTTATGGAGTAAAAGAGTCTATTTGGATGCAAGTTTTGTCTTATCCTTGACTCATGAATGGTAGTGACAAATTGTCTTTAGGCACTAAATGTTGAGAAATTTTTAAGCAGACATCTAGAAAGTGGGGCGTTACAATAATTCATCAAATTAATAAAACCTATCATCATATACATTAGGTTCATAATTTGGACTTAAGCATTCCTAGTCCAATTTTAGTTCCAAATTAGAAAATCATCAACATACTTCATCAATTCAACATTACATGTAACAAATTGATAATCCATTTAAGGTCAAAGATTACACTTCAAGTTAAAAATCTATCATGCTAACCCCATATACCCAATATCATCCTCATGGCACTTCATCAACTATATCATCATCAATTTAACTTTATTTAAAAATGTATTACACATATCCATCTAAGTTTATTAAATTAACACACTTAGAATTAAAATTACCATCCAAATCTGCCACTTCAAGTATACTTCATTATCAATTCACATTCAATTTCAATTGCAAATTGAAATTCAATATATTCTCTACTCTAGATCATAATTGAATCTTAAATCTACTAACTAAGACATAGATCAAGGATAAAACTTTTCTTAACCTTAGATCAATTCCACACTTGATAAATCTATCTATAATCTAATTTGAGAAATTTAAACAAAAAGATCAACTTACTTTCTGATTTTGGAGCTCCATGTGTGATCTCTTTAAAAGTTAGATTCACTTCTTAATTTTTCACTATTTTCTTGTGATCAAAATCCATAGTTTATACTTATAGATCAAGACTTCAATTGAATACATAAAGTATAAGCTTTTTGAATTGATGAAACTCTCAAATTGGACCCTTCTCCCACATTACTAGCTTCCTTAAATTACACTTAATGGATTGGTTGAAGCAAACTTGAATCCCTTAGAAAATCTAAGGCTCATGCCACTTAAGAGAGAGTAGGGGAGGTTAAAGTTCTAGAAAGTCTTTGAATTTTCTAGAAAATGATTAATTATAATCTTGATGACTGTCTGATATAAGATTAGTTTATTGTCACTTTACTTATCTACCCTTACCAACAAGTGTAGTAATATATCGATAATTACCTCCTTATTCTTACTTTTGAAACTTAAATTTGTTAAATGCCCATATCACTTTCCTTGAATTAATTTCTTATTTCCTTACAGTGTTTCACTCCGCTTTCTCTTCTTTATTTTTTTTTTTCCACCAAAAATTTCAATATAGATTAAGTAAATGCTTAGAAAAGTTAGGCTTTATAGGAATAGCAATGGTTGACCACCCTTAAGATTTCTCTATTGAAATTAGGGTTAGATTTTTTTTTTTTTAAGCATTGTAGAAGTCGAAAGAATGAAAATTATATCAAACCTATTCATGATTTAAAGTATCAGATTTTTAAGGTTTCAATTACCATAGTTGAAATCAAAATATTGAGTTTTATGACTCACTTAGATGGCATAGCCTTAGAGTGTTCCTTTTGTTATAGTAAGGTAGCATTTGATTGTAAATACTGGACTAAATAAAAATAACTAGATAGCACAATTACAAAGAGAACTGAATAGCACAAACTTATTATATTATGTTCGGTTTACATAATGAATTACATAAAATTTATATTAAAAAATTAATTATATATATTATAAAATAAACAATTTTTTGTAATATTTAATAAAAATAATATTAATTAACCCAATTTTATAACATGGAGGGATATTTTTAAGAATATAAAATATTTTTGTTTTCTTATCTAGTAAATTTCATTTTTGTATTATGGTATAGATATGACAAAATTTGAGCCTTTTGTCCAATTTATCAGTCCAATTTTCTTCTTATCACCAAGCAAAGTTGCAAACCAAATATAGATAAAATTTTTCATCTAATCCTGTACCATAAAAATTGCACAACCAAACGCTATCTGTCACGCCCCAAAGTAGCAGAGTCATAACAGCCCGCCGTGTAAACCATTCTAAGATAGAAGTTAGCCTTACAACCGCTATTCTTGACCTGATCTACATAAGACATCCACGAATAACCCGTTTTGAAGCAAACGGTTTATAATTTAAATAAATCATTTACCTAAGAAAGTGAGAAAATATATATATATGCACTATAATTCAGTTATTACATTATTTAAAAATGAAAAATTCTAAACTAAAAGCTTAGACCTTAAAAATATATGTTTGTTCTTCAAATGTTTTTTCTCACTCCCCAGGATCCAGCAGTTGCTAGCTTTAGAGTAGTCGTATGCCGCTTCTTAGTCAACACTTGCACAACGTCTATAGGGATGTGAGCAACCATAACTCAGTAAGTTAGGATGGAGGACTGGAGGACTTAAAACTATACCATAAACATAATAAGGTTATCAATCAACTTATTAGGTACAATGCATGTTTAAGCAAATGTCATCGTACGACGTTGTCCAGCCCATCATGAGATTAGAGAAATTTCGCCCACTATAATCCGAGTTAAGGAGTTGCCATTAATGCAATAGCTCACAACCAAACCTAGGCTTGTGCAATGGAGACATCGCTCCTCCCACAACTACCTTTGAATCATTGACTTCACCCTCGCCCCGACCTCCTCTCCTGTCACTTAGTTCGACTAAGGATGAAGAAGGGACTATTATGTAATCCTGCGCTATACCTTTCGAAGGGGTTAGTATCTGGCTGGAGAATCCTAGGCTCCCCTAATGGGTTGCCATGTAGGTTCGATTATGATTACAGGTCGTATATTTGATTAGGTCCAATTTAGGGTGATCAATCGTTTCATACAAATCATACAATGCAAACTAGAACAACAGATAGAATCATAGCATCACTCATAATCAAGCACATGCACACAACCAACTATCTAACAAGCACAACCAAGCATAATCTCAAGCCTCCAAAATACAGCAATGTATTAATCCTAACTTACCTGGACTTCTCGCTCACTCATTCGAGGTCCAACTCGCTCAGGCTATTCTTGATCATCCCTATAACACAATCGTGGTTTCAGTTTCTCATATAACTATTATAGTTTCGTTTTATCCTATAACGCTTATTGTTATGTTTTGTTTAGGGTTTAATATACCTAATTATCTAGGTCTTAAGTTTTTTACAATTATTCTAGGTTTGGGGTTAGGTTTGGGTTTGGTTTCCGCATCAATTTCTAAATTAGATTCTAGTTCGATTTTTAAGTACTGTTTTATACTTGAACTTTAGAAACTTATTTTAACTCATAATGTGAAATTAATCACTTTACTTCTAGATATCCTAAATACCATAATTACCCTTAGTCAATATTTTATTATATTCAGTATACTTAAATCCTTAATAGTGTATTAAATTTACTCTTGATGTAAAAAATTTTTACATGTTTCATATAATTATATAAATTCAAGTTTCTTATCGGATTTATTGTATATTTTTATTATTATCATAATATCAATTTTTATTCTAATATTTTCTATTTATTATATTTCTAATAATTGTGTATTATGTACTATTACTTATTATGTACATAATACACATCTAATATTTTTATCACTCTAATTACTATCTCTCAACATCAATTATCATTTCAAAATTTCTAAATTCATCCTAAATCATATTTTACTCCAAATTACCCTAATTTACAAAATTAACTTAGAATTTACTATTTTCCCCTATTATTCATTTACTACATAATTAACCTAATAATTACATCTAACACCTTAAATGTCACAAGTATCATATTTCATCAGATTTCAACATCCTAAAACATATAATTATTCACTAAATCAGTAATCAACCATTTAATTACTTAATTAATCTTAAATTACCCATTTATGCCTCATTTTAAGGCCTAAAAATTATCTAAAATTTTTAAAAATTAATTTTTGAAAACGGCCTTTATAGTACTGTTCTATATCATCTAAGTAGTCTATACAAAAATTTTTGGTTCAAAACTACACTCCTAAGATCATTTATTTCTAAACTGAAACATGCTCAGTTTTGCATGATTTCTTAAGAACCATATATCATAAGACATAGTTTCATCAAAATAACATTTTTCCTAAAAACTACATATAAAAATATTCCAGACTAACAAAATTCATAATTTTCTAAGAATATTTATTATTTTTATAAAATTATACAAAATCGGGCTAGAAATCGGACTAGAAATCGGACTCACCGGTTTAGGTGGCTCCGGCCATCGCCGACCGCTGTGGCCTTGTAGTCCAGTCTAGGTGTTGCCACCACCATGTGGTGGTGGTGGCCATCCACTCCCATGGTATAGGTTTCCTTTTATGACCCTAATTGTACAGTTATTTCTTTTTTTTTTTCTAACCTTAATTTTTCTCTTAATTTTCGTCTCTCCTTATTTTTCTCACTCTCCAAACTGACAAATAAGTTTCAGAAATTTTCTTGCTATTTATAGAGCTTTAGGAAAATTATTATATATTAATTAGACAAGGCAATCGCCTTATCTCTTCTCTTTTTCCACTTTCTATTTATTGCATTTTAATTGGTTGATTTTTTTTTCTTTAATATCAGATTGTCACGCCCTACTTCTGGACTTTTCCACATTTTTCTATATTTTTCTTGATTTTTCCTTAATTAATTATGAATTTTATTTAATTATTTATTATTATTTTAGCACATTTCGAGTATTTTAAGTAATTACGCGTATTTCTACATACATGTAAATTCATAGATAGTACAAATAAATATTCCTAAATATTATTTAGGTTATTTTATGATTTTTAGTATACATATAATTTATCTCTAGCAATTCGTTAATTATCAGAATGTATTTTATGCATTTTCAATAAATAACGAGTTATATATTTAAAATTTAGAATTTTTATATTCTTTTATTTTATTGCTTATTTTCTTAAATTCAAACTTACGGGATCATTTTACTAATATTTCTAACTTTATTTATAATTTAGGTTCGATCGAATCTTTTAACCGATCGAAGACTTAAGTGACTGGTTGGTGGCCTTACACTATCTAAAATGTGTTTTATTAGAGTAAATAACAAGAAAGGCCTTGAGATTATATCTATTATTTTTAGGATGGATGGCATAGCCTTAAATCATTACTTTTATTACAGTAAAAGGTCTTTTGTTGGAGTAAATAACAAGATAAACCTTAAGACTATATTTATTATTTTTAGGATGGATTCAAGGTCTATATATAAAGCTCTATTCGTTTTTTTTTAAACTTAATTTATATTAAGCTTAACTCGCTTAATATAAATTACTTACTATTAAATTAGGGAAATATTTTTCTAAAAAAAATTTAACAAATTAGATTTGCCAGCCAATTCAAATATTAATTTAAGCATTGATTCGCTTATTTTCTAAGAAATAATATTTTAAAAAATAACCAGAAAAATTGAGTTTGAGGGCTAATTTATTAAGACTAAATCACTATGTAAAAATTAAAAAAAAAAATTACTAGGCTTAATTTTTTATATTTTTCTTAAAAATACTAAAATATATACAAATATGCAAAAGATAACTAAAATGAATTTTTTATTATTGAAAAAAAAATTATTACTTTTTAGATGGTTGTCCCAAAGGTGCCTATGTACCTACTAACCATGATCAAACCAACATAATTCTTTTTTTCTAAAATATTTAGTGGGTGAATTTCTTTTATTTTTATTTTTTTTCAATCAAGCCAGATTTACGTTTATTGAACTATTTAAAAAAAAAAACCTAAAAATCTAATTTCACAAATCCAAAAAAACCTTAACTAAATCTTTTTGAAAAACTTTAGATAAGATTTTTTTATATTTTATTTTTAAAAATTCATTACGTGTCAAAATAAATCTTTTCTAAATCCTATATATAAGATCCACTAAGATACGTTTTAAATATGTATATTTTCTAAATCTTAACTGTAAGATCTACTAAGGTATGATCTAGATACGTATTTTTTCTAAATGTCAACTGTAAGATACATGTTTAGATATGTATCTTTTCTAAATCCTAAATACAAGATACGTATCTTCTCGGAGAAAAGATACGTGATTTTTTTTTAAAAAAAATACGATTTTCAACTAACTAATTTGATTCAAATTGTATAAAAAATACCTGACGATATGATAATAAAAATAATAAAAAATACACCAAAAAAATCAAATTAATAAAAAATAATTAATTAACTAAAAAAATTAATTAATCAAATAAAGAAAATAATTTACTTAAACCAATCAAGTTGTGTGTGATTGGCGTCATGTTGATTGTGTACGATGTATGGCGTGCGTCGTACTCAGCAATGAATCGTGTATTGAAGTGACTTATGTGCGTATATGTAACTTGTGTATGATTTTGTGTGTAGACTTCATGTATGCTTGAGTGTCATTTCGTTTGTAGACTTCGTGTGTCCTCGTGTCAGTGAGTAAGTGAGAGGATGTGAAAGTGCGTGTCATATTGGCATGTTCATGCATGAGGGCCATAAGAGTGTTTGTGTTCGGTCTACGTGAGTGAGATAGTATGTAGATGTGCTGTGTTCGGTCCGTATGAGTGAGGGGCATGTGGATGTGTTGTGTTGGTGAGTTGTTTCGGTCAGGGACAGGCTCAATCAATAGTGACATGGATAGGTTATGGGATTTGTGTGTGCAAGCTTATGTGTATCAGGGGCTATTGACGGCTTGTTGTATGGGCATTTGTAGCGTGTGTATCTTGAGGACGTACAGATTGTAAGGTCAACAAGATAAGGAAGCTAATGTATGCTGTGTTAGGTGTAATCGTGTAGGCTTGTGTGCAGCTGAGTGTATGTTAGCATATGAGTGCAGTAAGTGAGTAAGCGTGCGGTTAATTATGTCAGGTGTGTTGTGATCTATATAGGCATGGAGCATATTGATCGGCATGGGTGTTCAGTGTTGTGGTTAGTGCAAGGGATTGGGGTTGTTGGCGTGTAGCTTGTATGTTTGTATTGAATTGTGAAGTAGGGTTGGTTATTCAATTAAATGTGAAGATTGGTTTGTGACGTGTGGGTATAAGGATTGTGAGGAAAACCTTTTTAAGTCTATCACCGAATTCTTATTTATAATACCTACGACTGAATCTTATGTATCTAAAGATATGATAATAAGCTTAGATATGAAAGATATGATTTAGATTTTTTTATTTTTTGTTTTTTGAAGATTTGATTTAGCTTCTAGAAACCCTATTTTGATTTGGCCTTCTTATTTTCCGAGCTAGACCCAATCCAACTTAACTTAGCCCAATAAATTATTTAATAAATCATAAGTCTATTTTAGCTCAATATAAATTAGATAAAAAAAATCTACTTTTTACTTTTTATTGAACTAGACTAAAATATTTTAATAAAGTTCGATCCTTCAACAACTTAAAATTTATTAAATTGAGTATTCATCATTATCCGATCCGACTGTAAATGACTTGACTTGACTGAACTTGATACGATTTGACTTAATACAATTGGACTCGACTCGATTTGACACTTTATTTTTTATTTTTTTTCTTTTTTTTAATTATCTTTATTTTATTTTTTATTATTTTATTTATTTATTTCTTTCTTTTTTTGTTATTTTTTATTTTTTCATCTTCTATTTTTTATTACTATTTTATTATTATTATTATTTTTGGCTCAATAAAACTACTAAAATAAAATGGTAAAAATGAGGCATCTATAGTTGTCCCTCTTTATAGGGAAGTTCGATTAAAACTTCACTATAAAGACAAAAGGGATACTTATTTTTGTCAAACCCTACTCTAAACTGATCAGCTAAGTTGTGTTTTATCTTGATGAAAAATACCGACTTAAAAGGTTAATGTAAAGGATAACAACCCATCTTGAAAAGATAGGGCAAAAAATAGGAAACTTGTCTTGAAAGGATAAGGTAAGGAATATGGAGCTAATGTTAGATGATCTATCTTGAAGGGATAAGACAAAGAAATTAAGGTACCTATCTTAGAAGAATAGAGTAAAAAATTTAGGAGAGCCCATTTTGGAAGGGTAAGGCAAAAACCACTAGGGATCAAATTAACTTGCTTTGGTTCAACGGATAATCCGAAGAGGATAGATCTCTTTGAGATTTTTTTTTATTTAGTGAATAATCCGAAAAAAGATAGATCTCTTCAAGATTTGTTTTGTTTTGGTTTGGTGAATAATCCAAAGATGATAGATCTTTTTGAGATTAAAAAAAAAAACTTGTTTTGATTTGGTGAATAACCCAAAGAGGATAAATCTTTTCGAGATTTGTTTTAGTTTAGCAAGATAAATCTTTTCGAGATTTGTTTTGTTTTAGTGGATAATCCGAAGAGGATAGATCTCTTCAAAATTTCAAAAACTTGTTTTAGTTCTCCTAAATTTCCCTTTTAAGGACTTTTAGGATCATTTTACTTGGGAATGAAGAATTTCGCAAATATTAACCAATCGGCCTACCTTATGTTGACTCTCGGTATTCACTCATTCTAATCGCAAAATATCATCAAAGTATAACGCTTGCTTCTTTTCTTTTTTTTTTCTTTTTTCTTCTTCTTTTCTTGTTTTTCTTTTTTTTTTTTTATGATTAAAACCTTTTGCTTAACTGTACCCTGCTCATGCCTTGATTCTTCTTTTGTTGTCTCTAAGTCTTAATTTCCACCTCTCTATGATTCCTGGAAAGTAAATCTTTTTTCAAAGGAAAGGAAATTAAATCATTAAGAACATTCAATTTCAATTTATTTGGTGAGTCAAATTCTTGGTAAGTGGGGCTAAGAGATATGACATATAAGGATTTATTGGCGAAGCGTTTGTTAGTCGATGACCATCCAAATTTAAGAACATTCATGAATATCAACTTTACTTGTAAATGATGAAAGATTAACCACAAACAATTCTCAAGAAAAATTGGAATCTTTATTAAACTCAGTTTTTATAAATAATACAACTTAACTACATCTGAATTCACTGCTACCCTTAATTTCAGACTATCCATTTTTTTCAACACTAATGTACCTCTTGATAATACCCTTTTCACCACATAAGAGCCATCATAATTCGATGCTAATATTCTCATAATGCTAAGGTTTCTTTGATTCCTTCTTTTTAATCATTGGGCAAAAAGTCAATTTTTTCTCCACCTCAATCTTTAGGAGTTAAATTTCTATCCCATCGGTGACTTTTACTATTGACACTAACGTGGCGAATGCATTAGTAAATTGATTTTAGGTTCTTAGAATATAAGTTAATGAAATTTCTTGTAATCTTTCAATCAGCTTACTTAAATGCTTGTGATAAGGTATCAACTTTTCGTCTTTTGTTTTATATTCTCCCAAGATCTGGAGAATTATAAGAGAAGAATCTCCATAGACTTCAAGCCTTTGTATCCCAATGTCTAATGCCATTTTGAGCTCTAAAATACAGGCTTGATATTCTGCTATGTTGTTTGTATATGGAAGTGCTAACCTTACTGCTATAGGGAAATAATTACCCTCAAGTGATACTAGTATTGCTCTTGTCCCATATCCAAACACATTGGCTACTCCATTAAAATACATTCTCCATTCTGGTATTTCACTTCTTAATTCATTCGTTACCATCACATTTTCATTAAGAAATTGAGCTTCTGAACCATCATTTTCATCTTCTAATGGGTATTTGGCCAATTGATCGGCCACTACTTGCCCCTTGATTAAACTTTGACTTACTTACTTGATATCAAACTCAGATAACAGCATCTACCACTTTGATATTCTCCCGATCAATGCCGGCTTTTTTGCTAAATACCTCAATGGGGCATGTTTTGTTAACACTAAGTAATAAAGAGTGTACCGCCTGAGCCTATGCATCACCCATATTAAGGCACAACACGTTCTTTCTACTTCTGAGTATTTCTGTTCACCTTTTATAAATTTCTTACTCAAGTAATATATAGGACGCTCTTTTTTACTTGTTTCATCTTTCTACCCCAACTTGCATCCCATCGATTCAAGAAGGATCGTCAAGTAGAGAATCAATGGCCTTCCCAGTGTAAGAGTGTCTAGCACTAGAGGATTCATAAGATACTCCTTGATTTCAGCAAATGCTTGCTCACATTCTTCATCCCATTTTATCATTGCATTCTTCCTCTAAAGTTTGAATAATGGCTTGCATTTATTGGTTAGTTGTGGTACAAACCGAGCAATATAGTTTAACCTCCCCAACAGTCCCCAAACTTTTACAATCTTTAGTGTAGGCATGTTTACGATTGCCTTGACTTTATCTAGGTCCACTTCAATTTCTTTTCTATTAACTACAAAACCTAACAATTTGCCCAAGGTTACTCCAAAGGTGCACTTTTCGGGGTTCAACTTCAGTTGAAACTTCCTCAACCACTCAAATCGCTTACGTAAAACATCAACATGATTCTTACCTTTCTTGGATTTGGTAATCATATCATCTACATAAACTTCAATCTCTCGATGCATCAAATCGTGAAACAAGGCAACCATAGCATGTTAATAAGTTGCCTTAACATTCTTCAACTTAAAAGGCATCATGTGATAACAAAATGTTCCCTAAGTGGTAACGAAAGTGGTTCTGATTTTATCTTCTTCTGCCAACTTGATTTGATTATATCCTGAGAAACCATCCATGAATGAGAAAAGATGATTTTCGATTGTGTTGTCAACCAATACGTCAATGCATGGTAAAGGCAAATTATTCTATGGTGTCACCTGGTTTGAATCACAGAAGTCCACACATACCCTAACTTTCCCATTTTTCTTTATCACTTGTACCACATTGGCTACCCACTCAGGGTAATCTGATACTTCTATGAATCCAACCTTTAATAATTTCTTCACTTCTTCTTTTATTTTAAGGAGTATATCCAACCTAAACCGCCTAAGGTTTTGCCTTTTCAGTTTAATATCTTCACTCGTTAGCAGCTTATGAACTACGATTGATGGATCCAAACCGGGCTTGTCTTCATAAGACCAGGCAAATATGTCCAAGTATTCTGATTATAATTGTGACAACTCTTGTTTCTAATTATCTGCCAGATTACCGCCAATTTTCAAGTTTTACGGGTTCTCTTCTATCCCTAAATTAATCACAACTATTGATTCATCAATAATCACTCTACCTTGTTCAAATCGACGCCAACTCTCTTGTATTTCACTTGGAGTCTTAATATCATCTCTAATATCTGACCCAGTAGGCCTGAAGGTGATATTGGTACTTTCATTGTTTATAGGCACGACATATCCATTATGTTCATCATTTTTATTGGATCTGAAGAGTAAAGGAAAAAGGCAAAAGGATAACGAATAAATAACAAGGAAGAATTAAAAGAAAGAAAGGAACTAATTTTATTAAATGAATTCAAATTGTCTAAAAGAAAAAGGGCTAACTAATTAGACTAATTATTGAAATCAAATGCTCCTAATTGACCTAATATTGCTTTTCTAAAGAGATCTATTAACGGGAACGGAAAACCAATTGCATAAGGAAACTAGGACGCCAATATCTTCCTTCTCGTTTGGACCGATGCTACATTATTGAGCCAAAACTTTAGATAAACTAGCTACTTCGGGTTATTAAACACCAATTGGTACTAAGAATGTCTGATAGATGCCTAGGAAGTCCATATGAGCATGGTATAGATAATCTCTTCTCTTGCCTCTAGTTTTGGTCTTCATTTCTTGGATCTCCTTTTCAGTAGGCTCATATCCAAGCTCAAACATTCTAATCTTCCACTTAGGCTATTCCGACTGACCCCGTGCCCCCTGTCTTAACTCTTAAACCAGGCTGACCTCATAAAAAATCTGCAATCTTGGTTCTTTCAATTCTTCATTCCCAATATACGAAATAGTTGTCTCTTTGTAAATCTCATAATCTTGTTCCCCAAGAATAGTAACCAACTGCCCTCCTGCTATGAATTTCACCTTCTAATGTAAACTAGATGAAATTGCCCTTACTGAGTGAATCTATGGCCTTCCCAATAGAAGATTGAAAGTTTGAGGTATATCTAAGACTTAAAATGGAATAGTAAATATTTGTGGACCGATCTGAACTTGCAGCCTAATTTCTTTAAGTATCTCCCTCTTTGATCCATCAAAAGCCCTTACTGAAATCTAACTTGGCTTTATCTCAGCCAAATGTACTATAAGCAAATTTAGTATCACCAATGGACACACATTCAGTGAAGTCCCATTATATATCAGTACCCAATGTTAAGCTCCGAAGTCGCAGAGTCGCAACAGTCCCACTGTGTAAACCATTCTATGATAGTAACTGGCCTCACAGTGCCTACCATAAACATGACCTATACAAGGCGTCGACGACTCCACGCTTTGAAGTAAACAGTCCGATTAACAATTAAACTATAATTACGATAAATAGTACAAATTTCTAATAACATGTACAATATTGTATATATATATGTCCACAGAGCTTCCCAGGAAGTTTTATATAACATAATAGTTTACTAGATTACAGAATAACTACTAGTCTTTCATTTTTAATTACATGGTCACTCTAGATAAACACTATACTAAGTAACTTGATCCTCACACCCCTGGCTTCCAACAGACTAACCTCTGGGTAATTGTAGGGCGGCATAGTGCTTTGAGTGTTCAGAAATCAGAACCTGCAAAAGGATCTATAAAGGTATGAGCAACTACAGCTCAGTAAGTTGAATTGGAGACTCATGAATGCATACAAGCACAAACAGGGTTATCAAACAATTATTTTCATGCAATGTAACAATCAAGTGTCATCGTACAACGTAGTCCGGTCCGTTGTGAAATCAGAGAAATTTCACCCGCTCCAATCCGGGTTGAGGAGTTCCATGTTATGCAGCAGCTCACAACCAAACCCAAGCTTGTGCAATAGAGACCTCGCTCCTCCCGCGACTACCTTCGAACCATTGACTTCACCCTCGCCGCGACCTTCTCTCCTGTCACTTAGTTCGACTAAGGATGAAGAAGGGACCATTTTGCAATCCTGCGCTATCCCTTTCGAAGGGGTCGATATTTGGTTGGAGAATCCTATAATCCCCTAACGGGTTGTAATGCATGACATTATTAATTATTTGGGGTCGACTGATATTAAATTCCGTTTAGGGTGTTCAAACAATTTCATGCCAATTCAATCAGTCACAAAATCACTCACAATACAAATTCAGCATGAATCCAGATACATCAAATACATGCGTAAACTATTTACAATCACAATCATATACAAGCCTAAGTCTCCGAGTACTACAAAACTAGTATTCTATTACAATAAGCAATAACCTAACTTACTTGGATTTGCTTGATCGTTCGATCCCTTAATCGCAAGCTGATTTTGTCTCTGGATTTCCTATAATACAAATAAGTCTTTTAGTACTTAAAATTTACGGTTTCATATTTTAAGTTATATTTTAATTCATTTTTGTCCGTGTATGCCCATTACGTCCTAATAATTTGTGTACTCTATTTTCGGTGCTAAATGAGATTTTAAACTTTGATTTCTAAGCCTAAAATATGTTCGAATCCTAATGTGAAATTAATCACATTAAGCTCAAGTGTCCAAATATCTTATTGGGTCGTAATTTGGTATTTTAAATTATTTGGTACACGCTAACCCTAATTGCAGTATCTGATTTATTCCCGATGTGTAAAAATCTTACATTTTGAGACTTTTTCTTAAGATTAAATTTCATTTTCAGATTTATTATTTTTCTGATTTCTATTATAATATTATCTAAATAACTCTATTTTTTTAGATTTATTAATTTACAATTTCACATATTACTAATTTCTTATATTATTTACCTAATTTCCCTAATTAATCATACTTAATTCTCCAAATGCTAGGATTAGGGTTTCCCATCAGATATTAACATCCCTAAACATCTAATTAAGATTTAAATCAGTAATTAACATCCTAATCACCTAATTAACCCTAAATCACCCAATTTTCCCATCATTATAAGGCTAAAAATTAACTTAAAGATTTCAAAAATTAATTTTAAAAAAATGGCTTCACAGCACTGTTCTACATCATATGAGCATCCTACAAAAAAATTTTGAACTCCAAACTACACTTCTAAGCCTATTTATTTTCCGGTTTAGTCATGCTCGGTTTTAAATAATTTGTTAAGGACCCTATAATTACAGATTTAATTAAACTAAATCAATATTTTTCCCTAAATCTACATACAATAAGACCTCAGAATAACAAGTTTCATGATTTTCTAAGAAAAATAACTAATTTTACAAAATTATTCAAAATCGGGTCATTTAAAAGATTAACTGGTCCAAAGCTTTCTGGCCGTCCAAGCCCGGTATAAGGTTATCGGTCGGTCCAGGTGGTGGTTCTAGTGTAGGGTGGTGGTGGTGGTTCGATCCCAGGTGGTGGTGAGTGGTTCGTTTGGTTCACTTGCCTAATCTGCATAGTTTCTTTTTTTTTTTTTTTTCTGGATTTTCTCTCGATTTTTTCAGTGTTTCGATTTTTCTCAGATCCTAAACTGACCAAATGACTTCTGGAAAATTTTCCGCTATTTATAGACAATTGTAGCAATTAATTTGCATTAATTTGATAAGACTTTGCCCCAATTCCTTGAATTTTGGCTTTTAGGTTGTCCAAATTTTATTGGTTAATTTTTCTTTTTCTGGTTTGAACCTGCCACGACCTGAACTTGGTTCAGCTTATCATCCTCTGATTTTTTCTGATTTTTCTATAATTATTTTATAATTTTCTATAATTATTTTATAATTTTCTTTAATTATTTGCTTAGTTTTTAGCCAATTTAGGTAATTACGCGTATTTTTATCTACACGTAAATACATGTGGTGTACACGTGAACATTCCTAACTATTATTTTGGTCATTCTAAAATTTTTAGTATACATATAATCTATCACTAGTAATTTATTAGTTATTTCATTACACTTTTCGCATTTTCGGTAATTAATACTTATTATGCTTAAAATTTGAAAAATTTATAGTCTCCTATTTTATTACTTATTTTCTTAAATTCAAGTTTACGGGGTTTGCTCGAATCCTTTAACCGATCGCCCTAAACCTTGGGTTCTAAGTTTAACCCTACGGTTACTTGGCTTGGCTTTAGGGTTTACACCTAAGCAACCGCTTTCCCTGCACACTTAACCCCTATAAAAAGGGGCTTTATGTGTCAGTTTCTTTCTTCGTCTAGCTCATTTGGTGAGAATGAAATCTGATCCATTGCAAATATCGAATTAACCACCAATCCTAGCTTCTCAGTGGAAATCCCTTTAGGTACTTTGATATCCTTAAGAATTTTGCTCAAGCTTCTTGGTGAGTATTTGATGACAACAATAAGCCTATTAGGGAGATTTGGGCAGGTACTTTAACTAGCTGATCCATAATCTTATACTTACTAACTTGTACTATCTTCTTGGCAACATTCTGATCTTTCTCATTCGTATCCTCAAAGATCTTTCGAGAAGCCTCTTCTATAGTAATCTTCCTTTTGGCTTCCTCGTTCTAGTCATAAACTCGTCCCGAGCGTGTAAGCCCACCGATCATGGGTGATGAGGACCTAGTTGTTTTATTCATCATTTAGTAATCTAGAAAGGCTGCTTTGTAATTCTCTAGGGCTATCGGGACATTAAAAACAATTTTCTTGAGCTTACCCAATTCTTTAACCGTCTCATTTCTCTCGTAGTACTAAAAAACAAATGGCTTAAGCCCATCTCCAATCATCCCAACCATCCCAGCTATCTTCTTGGCTTCTGCAATAAGCTTTTCTTCTTCTTCAAATTTGGGATCCCATCTAGTGGGTAGTTCGTCAGCATATATGGTGGGTGAACTGGTGTAATCGACTAAATACTCAAACCTTCCCGATGGCTCTCCTAGAGTGTCAATCGTTGAATCTCTAGCTTCATACCTTTCTTTAAGCACCTTTTAAGTACTTCTCTTTCATGGTTTTAGAATTGTCATAGCTATAATGTCAGCTTTCTTTATCTTATCATCCTTCAACAATTGGTATATTGCCAGTCTAATCCGAGTTCTATCTCTGAGACTCATGTTCTGCAAGTATCCAGCCTTCCTCAAATTCCAAGCTACATCCCCAATAGTGATGGGGAGAATATCTAGATCAATCTCTAGTTCAAACACTTCAGCGATGATCATGTTGATTAAACATCCATGATCCGATAGAGGATTGTTACCTATGTTGGGAATAGGACTCTAGATGAAATCTAATTACACCAACTTTGCATCAATAAGATCCAAGATTTTATGTCTAAGTCTCTAACATTAGTTTGTAAAATGCCCTACTTGCCCCAATTGATAATCGCAACGAAGCTCCAGGTTATAGTCTCTCGGCCTTTATCCTTCTCTCAGTATTTCGAATGTCAGAAGATTCTCCTTCCTTAGTTATACAAGAACTTGTCTTAAAGGAATGGGAAAATGAGTAAATTGTCTCTTTTGCGGGTGATTATTTTGACTTAGATTCAGCGAGGGATTAGATCCTCCTGTCTTGTCATAGCTATCGGGGCTGCAAGTCTGATAAGGTTACCAGTGTTGATAGTGCTTATAGTAACTTCTTTGGCTTTGTTGGAAAATCTACCCAGAAGTGTCTTCTTCTTAGTTACTTCAGGATTAGGAAGCCTTCTAGTAGCGATAGTTTCCTCAATTCGGCACCTTGGGGCTACAATTTCTACAAAGTTAGAGGATGGGTATCCTACCAAATGTTACTAATATGGGCTTCCAAGAGTATTGATAAAAGCGAAAGTCAAACCTTTTTCTATTAAGGGTGGAGTCGTCCTAGCTTCCATATCCCTCCATCTCTGAGCATGCTCCTTAAAGCTTTTGTTAGCCTTCTTTCGTAGATTATTCAGATGCTACATGGATAGGGCCACTTCGATGTTGAACTTATATTGGCTTTAGAAAGCTAGTGCTAACTTATCCTAAGTATCAATTTCATTCGAGTCTAATTAGGCATACCAAGTTAAGGCGGGCCTAATCAAACTATCTTAAAAGGTCTAGACCATCACCTTGTCATACTAGGTATTTTTTTTTATGTACAATCTAATGTGGAGCTTCAGACAGCTGATCCCATTGTATTTCTCGAATTCTGGTACCTTAAATCTTTCTGGGAAATCATCATCTTCATATGTCAGCAAGTTGATCATCCCATTCTGTTCAAACCCGTTAACCATTTCTAGGGTTTTAATCTTCTTGGTCAACTTTTGCATAAACTTTATTTCCATCTCTCAATGTTTTTTCTCAATCTCCTTCCCTCATATCTCAGCATTGGGAATAGATTCTACATCTTCCAATTCAAGGGAAGGGATCGTTTTTGCATTTCGATTCAGGTTGACTTGAGATCCTTGTCTGTTGTTAAGAATTCCAATAGCTCAAGTAAGAGCCTGGATCTATACGACCATCTTGTTCATATTTTCTTCTAGGGTTATGACTCTCGAGTTGAGCTTGGTTTGACTAACATTTCTGGTATCCTGAGTTAACATTCTTGCTTTAGAACAAGTGAATATCGGGCTTCTAACTAAGTCTGCTCGCTTGGGCACTATCTTCAAAATCTTAAATGAAAACCCAAGTTTTAGACATCTTTGTGAACTAAATTTTTTTTGTTTTTTTTTTTTCATTTGCTTTTTTTTATTTTTTTTATTTAAAAGGCAACTATCAAGAAAAAAAAATGAGCAAGAGACTGTACAATCAATAACAGTTTTCATTTAATGAAGCTAAAAATTTACTAATAAACATAAAATCCACTCTATACAATAGACTAAAAGAGAAAAAAAAAAAAAACTCCTAACTAATCTTTCTAAAAAAAAAACTCAAATCCTATATGAATTAGATGCCAATGGAGCTAGACTCGCATTAAGGATATGACTGGCCTAATCTTCTTGCGAATGTGATTTTGCTTGGCAGGCAAAAGCTGATTTAACCAATCTTTCAAAATAGTCTCAGGGAAGGAGTACTTATCTAGCTGGACCTCATGAACGGGCTCAGGAATGATAATATCTTGACTATCCATAACTATATTATACAAAACATGAAACAATTGCAATTATTTACAACAAGATCACTAAATTTACAACAAGATTAGATATGATATTAATAATTTTGTAACTTTTTCAAAAAAAAATTTTAAATTACACATCTTTTTACTCACCAAGAGATGATAAAAATAAAACACATATGATTCAAGAAATAAAATAATTACATAAAAACAAGCATAAAAAAATCAAATCTATATAAAAAAATGCAGTATGCTACATACACATGTATTGCAATAGGGGTCAATAATTAATAAATTATAGGAAGTATTATGAATCCACGGTCGAAGAGTACCCTTATATATAAGTATGTCCAAAATAGGATTTAAAAAAAAAATGAAACTCACGAATACTTATCTATAAGAGTTAATGGTTTTTTTAATTTCCCCTTTTTTGAAAAAGAAAGTCCAAGCGACCATAGATTAATCGGGCTTTTCCTATAATTTAAAAATAACTACCCCTTTTTTAAAAAAAGTAATGTAGGAAGGTAGGGTTTACTGGTCTCATGCTTTATAACTTCAAGGCTTTTCGGAGAAAAACCTAGTGGGCTATATTAAAGTTCGAGTGAGCTCGCTTATCACCGTCAAGCGAAAGTAAAGACCCTAGTGACTTGAGGGTTACAATTGATGGCTCGTCCTAAGTTCCTAAGATGATCTAGGTTCAATCACATCTAAACATGCAAATGAGTGCTAATAAAAAAGGACCCCCCTAATTCCCTAGTAAAGCCCATCTAGCGAGTTTTTTTTTTTGTTTTTTTTTTAGGGCCTGCTAGTACAACTATATTACAATATATACATAAAAAATGAAAAAAAAATGAAGCTCACTAATTACTTTTTTTACTTTATATGACTAGCCCACTAAGCATCTCTAGTAGAGTTATTAATTTTATTAAATGCTATTTCGATTTTCTTTAATTTAATCTATATTAAACCTAACCCGCTTAATATAAATTACTTAACATTAAATTAGGGAAATATTTTTCCAAAAAAATATTAAAAATTAGAGTAACCAACCAATTCAACTGGTAAAAAAATAAAATTAGGGTTTCCGGATGGGAAAACCCTAATTTGTCATTGATCCACATATTTTTCTAAGAAAACAATTTTTAGAAAAATAACCAGAAAAATTGAGTTTGAGGGATAACCTATTAAGACTAAGTCACCATGTGAAAATAAAAAAAAAAATCAATTAATGGGCTTTATTTTTTATATTTTTCTAAAAAATACTAAAATATATATAAATATGCAAAAGATAACTCAAATGAATTTTTTATTACGAATTTTTAGGAAAAGGGAATTTTTTTTTTTTACTTTTTAGATGGTTGCCTCAAAAGTCCGTACATACCCACTAGTCGAAATCAAATTAATGTATTTCCTTTTTTCTTTTTTTAAAAATATTTAGTGGGTGGATTTCTTTTATTTTTTGAAAATCAAACCAGATTTATGTTAATTTAATCATTTATTTAAAAAAAAAACCTAAAAATCCAATTTCACGAATCTAAGAAAACCCTAACTAACTAAATCTTTTTTAAAAACTTCGATTAAGATTTTTTTATTTTTTTAAATTCACTACGTGTCAAAAAATATTTTTTTCTAAATCCTACGTATAAGATCCACTAAGATACGTTTTAGACATGTATCTTTTCTAAATCCCAATTGCAAAATTTACTAAGATACGATTTACATACGTATCTTTTCTAAATCTCAATTGCAAGATACGTTAAGATACGTATATAGACATGTATCTTTTCTAAATCTTAAATATAAGATACGCATCCCAATACACATCTTCTTGGAGAAAAGATACACAATTTTTAAAAATATATATATAATTTTCAACAAACTAATTTTATTCAAATAATCTAAAAAATATCCAACGATATGATAATAAAAATAATAACAAAAAACTGTACTAAAAAATCAAATTAATAAAAGATAATTAAATTAACTAAAAAAAACTAATTAATCATATAAAGAAAATAATTTAGCTAAATCAGTCGAGTCATACGTGATTATCATCGTGTTGATCGTGTATAATGAGCGGTGTACATCATGCTTAGCAGTGGATCGCGTATTGAAGTAGCTTATGAGCGTATATGTAACTCGTGTGTGCTTGAGTTTGATTTCGTTTACGGACTTCATGTATGCTCGTATCAATGAGTGAGTGAGAAGACGTAAAAGTGGGTGTCGTACAGGCATATCTGTGCGTAAGTAAGGGGTATGAGAGTATTTGTGTTCGATTTACGTAAGTAGGATAACATGTGCTGTATTCGATCAATGTGAGTGAGGGGCGTGTAGATGTGTTGTGTTGATGAGCTATTTTGGTTAGGGGATGTATTCAATTAGTGGCAACATAGATGGGTTATGGGATTTGTGTGCACAAGCTTGTATGTGTTAAGGGCTATCAATAGCTTGCTACGTGGGTATTCATAGCATTTATGTCTTAAGGATGTGCAAATTGTAAGGGTCAACGAGAGAGGGAAGCCAATATGTGTTGTGTCAAGTGTGATCATGTGGGCCTGTGTGCAATTGAGTGTATGTGAGCATATGAGTGCAGTGAGTGAGTGAACTTATAGTTAATTGTATCAAGTGTGTTGTGATCTATTTAGGCATAGAGCATATTGATCAGCATGGGTGTTCATTGTTGTGGTTGGTGCAGGGGATTGGGTTGTTAACGTATGGCTTATGTGTTTATGTTGAATTGTGAAGTAGGGTTGGTTGTTTGACTAAATGTGGAGATTAGGTTGTGACATGTGGGTGTAATGATTGTGAGAAAAGTCCTATAAGTCCACCATCGAATTCTTATTTATAATACTCACGACTGAATCTTTCATATCTAAAGATATGATAATAAACTCAAATATAAAAGATATGATATAGGTTTTTGTTTTTTGAAGATTTGACCTAACTTCTACAAACTCTATTTTGATTTAAGCTTTTTATTTTCTAAGCCCAATTCAATCTAACTTGACTTAGCCTAATAACCCATTTAATAAATCTTAAGTTTATTTTAGCTCAATATAACTTAGATAAAAAAATCCACTTTATATCGGATTGGACTAAAATATTTTAGTAAAGCTCGATCCTTCAACAACTTAAAATTTATTAAATTAAGTACTCACCATTATCCAATCCGACCCTAAATGACTTGACTCAACTCGACTTGACTTAATACGATTTGATTTGATTGAACTCAATATGACTCGACTTGATATGAATGGACTCAATTGACTCAATTTGACACTTTATATTTTATTTTTCCTTTTTTTTTAATTATCTTTATTTTATTTTTTATTATTTTCGTTATTTATTTATTTATTTTTTATCTTCTATTTATTATTATTATTATTATTATTATTATTATTATTATTATTATTATTATTATTTTTGGTTTAATAAAACTACTAAAATAAAATAGCAAAGATGAGGTGTCTATACTGTCCCCATCTTATGATAGCGCTCAAACGTGACTAACATATTATTATTAATAGTTGTCTTATTGAGGTTTATTATTATTTTCCACTTTCCTATTTTAGGTCATATAAATTAATTTCCATTCATTTTACTTGAAAGTTGAAATTATTTTTACTAATGTATTAGACATAACTTATGTAGATGCATATATAATTATGGTTCTCTCTCTCTATATATATATTTCATTAACATATATAATTATTTTTGTTTAAATAAAATTCGTAGATGCTTCAAGAAGTGTAAGTACTTCTTGTAATAATTTTTTTTTACCTTAAGTTTGTTATTAAAATCAAATCACTAGTAAACATGCATATGTGTGTCTAATTCACCTCCTAAAATAAGATCTGTTTCACCCGTTTTAAAACTTTAGACTTGTTTTTAGGCTTAAAAAACCTATCTTGCTGGCCCATATCTTTCTTATTTACATGTGACGGTTGAATAGAGAAAGGAAGTTGAATGAGGATTAGCTCACGTGAACAACACACATGAGCGTAAGAGGATTGAGTTACAGATAGGGATGTAACTGGAATAGGTTTAGGATGGGTTTAGCAATCTTAGTACTCATCCCGTTACTTGTAGTGTGTTTTGGAACCTACTGAAAACCCTACAAGGTTTTAAGGTTGTTACCCACAACTCTCTCAATAAGCTCATTTGGAAACTCAGTTCCTAAACCCAAAACCTGCTTTCCTTTTCTTCTTTTTTCCCTTCACTATAAGTCATATAAATTTAATTACACAAATTAAATAGGTAATGTAATGTAGACACTCGATTTTTGCCCCTAATAGTTATAGTTTTAGTTTTTAAAGAAATCGGGTCCTAACTCAAAAATAATAAGAATTGAAAAATGATGAAAATACAAAAATAAAAAAGGAAAAATTATAAAGATTTTTAGAATTTTTAGGAAGTAAATTATTTTACGGTCAATAGTTTTAGTTTTAGCTTAGTTCAAATAATTATTTTAGAAAGTCACGTAGTTTATATACAATTTAATTGTATTGAAAAATCTTATTGAAATTGATATAAAAGATTCGATTCAATACGATTCGTTTCAAACTTTATAAATACAATGTGCATGGAGTAAAAGAATGACACAATTATACATTCGTGAAATAAACTAAAAATCCTTCATTAACCAAACTCAAGACAATCCCTGACGCATATCCATCAACAAGAAACTAACCCCTACATGCAGCCAGATGCTACAACCATTCATGCCTAAAACTCCATCGACTAATTTCAGTCAGCACATTTGGTCGAACACTCCACAACGTTCGCCTATGAATCAGAAAGCCCTAACCTCACTGACTCAGCCAACAATAAACGTCTACCACACTAACTTAATGCATGGATACAGCATGTAAGCCCCATCGAACAGCAACATCCAAATTGCACTACACTCCGCAATAGCAATTGAGTGCTGCTGTCTTTCCACAACTAAAATCCCAATATATGGAAATCAACTCTTACTGCCGCCACTACAAAACCAACTCCAACTGCAACTCCAACTTCAACTGCAGCACTCCTTCCCTCTCGATACTGAACTGCCCCATCGAACAACATCATCTTCAACAACAATCAACGGTCGACACTCCAACGCCTACTGCTGCTGCAATGTTCAGAAGCCAAGTCCACAACCGTAGTGAAGCCACCGTCGCAAGCACAACCTATGCTGTTACGCAATAAACCGTGATCGTTGCTTCATCTACACTAAGCCCCAGTCACGATAGTAGTTGCGTAGACTACCGTAGCACCCCGATCAGCATCGACCGCTGTAGTAAGCAATCAACGCCAGTAAGCAACCGACGCTAGAAAACAATTGACGCCAGTAGCAACCCAACACCAACTGAGGACAACATTAATTTCTACGCTTCAATCATGCACAACAGGAACAACAATCGGGGTTCGATTCCTAGATTTTTTTATTTTATTTATTATTGTTTGATTATTATTATTATGTTTTAGTTCCTTAATTATTTAATAGTATATATATTAGTTAGTAAACTTTTAATATTAGTTTTTATATATTAAGTATATTACATAGTTTTACTAATTTATTTAGATAAGTAGTTGTTAACAATAAAAATATAGGTGTGTATTTCGATCGTCTAATCTCGGCTAACGGTTATGCAGGCACCTTCGAGGTGACAATAAAATCTGTAGAAATTTAGATTCTTTTTTTTTCTTTGGGTAATTTTTATTTTTTATTTTTTAAAAAAAATATTATAATTAAAAGAATAATCCTAATTTCAAAAAATAAGTAGTGGTACCTGTTAAGGTTTAATAGATTAGTCTCCGAATTCGGAACTCTATGGTTTTTCATTCAAAAATGAAATAAAAAACCGGTAGCCAAATCGTAATTAATTCACCCAATTGACTACGATTTTTCTTTTTCCTAACTCTAGTCGAGTAATGACTCCAATTTTTTTTTAAATAAAAAAAACCAAAATTTCTCAAATTCTTTAGTCAAGATTAATACTAAATGGGTTTGGGTTTAGTATTAATCAGAAAGTGAGAAATCAAATTAAAATAAGAAAATCGAAATTTAGGCTTGACATGTAAAGATTAAAAAGAGCAAAGCACTAAAAATTTATAAATGTAAAGTAGTATTACAAATCAACAATGGAATATTGAATTAGAAATTGCCTATAATTTATTTCAACAAATAGCAAGCTCTCATTCTTATTACAAGCAAAAAAAATCCCTAAAACTATTACTTAATCAAATCCCATTGCTGTCTTGTTGAGAAAAGAAATGGTTTTATACTATGTAAACAAAAGAATGGCATAAATTATAATATGAATATCTTTACAATTATCATCTATAAAGTTCCACTCTACAATGAGAGGAAAAAATGCTATCTTGTTGACAAAAAAAAAAAAGAAAAAGAAAAAGAAGAAGAAGAAGAAATCAATAAACGAGTCTTAAATAAAAGAATTAGCTCTACAAGCAAAGCAAATTGATCCTTACATGTGAAAATATAACAGTATATCCATAACAATGTGAACTCAAAAGGATAAACATTTTGCTTTATTATGTTAGATTTATTGTAATTAAACATAATGAAATCATGTCCATACTTAATCAGAAGCATAAAATCCAGGAACTTGCTAGTTTTCTTACCAACAATTTTTGTTTCTTATGGATACTTGAGGTACTTCTTATCATGTAACAGGTTTTTTAGAAAACCTAAAACCCATCCCAAAATCCTATGGGGATTTTAGGCATTTCTCAAAACCTGTTCTAAAACCCTATTGAGAAATACTCTATAAGGTTTTTGCTGGTAAAGAACTTTGTTACAACTCGCCCAATTGTATCCCTAGTTGTAGACTTATATATATATAATTGGTTAAGAGATCACAAAATGTGCAAAAAAATAAAAAAGATATTTATAATAAAACAAAAAATTTTTCATTTATGAAAAAATATATTTGCATTAATAAATTTTATTCTTCATTAATTGACAATTATCTCGTTGATAACAAAAAAAAAAAAAAAAAACTCAATATTATGTATGATACATTAATAGTGTGTGGAGATCAATTATCTCATTATCAACTTAAAAATTATTCTTCATAATGTACTATCAAATGTCATCGATTTCAATTATTTTCAATATAAACATCAATAAATCTCTATGAAATTTAAGAAAATAAGAAGAGAAAAAAATGAAAAAACAATAAAACTACTATTTCGGAAGTGAAATATGCTTCAATGAATAATAGATTTATACAAAAAAGATAATTAAAAATAATTGATGATAAAAGAAAGCAATGAAAATTATTGAGAAATGTGTTAAATTAATGATTCAATTTTTTGAACCCTTTAATCACCAAAATATTGGGAAAAGTAAATCAAGAATTTCTTTTATTTTATTACTTTAATTAACTTTGATTTGCATGCACTTTATAATATACTTTATAACCATTATTCCATATGTCATTTTAGACTTTCATTTAATAGCTATTGTGAAGAATTCTTTCCCTTAATATAGTTATAGGTGTCTCCTTTGTATTTTTTGAACCATATCCATACACATATGGTAAATAAATTTGATGAATACCAAATAACTTAAAACATATGATTAAAACTACATGTTGATCTGGAAAAAAGAAAATCAACTTTTAAGATAAGAGGAGATAGTAGTTTTTGCTTCTTCATTCGATCTCTTGATGACATAATTTGTACTTGAATTAACCTCACAAAATCAAAATTAGAAACACAATTCCCACTCAATTGTTAAAAGTCAAGAGTTGGAAAACATAGCAAAACCTTTATGCATTACATATACTTAAATATCCACAACAAAACAATAAAAAAAGAGTTAAATTTTTTATCTTTATCATCCCCATATATTTCAATATATTGATTCCCCTACACATTATCAAAATCAGAAAGGCATTTCTCACTTAATTTCTTAATACCTTTTACAAGAGATTCGAATATATTCACTTATATAAAAGCTTATCTAGTACAAGACATGATTTTCCTTTATTTAATTTTTGTGATTCCTTCTTATCATTAATATGAAGGTAAAAAATTCCCTTTTTTTTTCATCTTCTTCTTTTATTGGTATTTATTATTTCCTTAAAAATAAAAGCATTTTCTTACTTAATCCCATAAATCCCATAATGCATACTAAAGTAATTACATTAAGAACAATATAAAAATATTGTCCTTTTATCTATTTTATGCTAATAAACTCCAACGTTACCATTACTATCACACAAACATTAAAACTGAACACAATTTTTCATTCATCCAAGATACCTAATATTAAAACTAAAACTTACCAAATAATAAGAAAGTAAAATCCTTTCATTTATGTCACACTCCTTGATCCAATATATTATTTCCCTTACATAAAAAAAAAACCATTAAGATATTCTTCAGTCAATGACCCAAAAAACATGTTCTTCATTCAATCCAGCACATCCAATATGTATATCGAAACAAGCACTTTGATATACCATTTTTTTTTAAAAAAAAAGGTTATCAAATAGAGAAAAAAAAAAAACAAATTACTTGCAAAGAAAGAAGGAGAGATGACAATGGAGGAAAATGGGTAGTAAAAGATGCATTATTAAATATGTAAGTGGAACTTAATTTTGTTTTAAAAGGCATAAGTGAAAAATTAGAAAACTAAGTGAACTATTTAAATAACATAATCCCATAAATTGTAATGTTTGATTCTTCCTTTTTTTTTTCCCCTATGGGTTACTTTCCTAATGAAGTGTAACTACTTTTCATAAGGTTCTTAAAAAAAAATGAAACAACTAATAGTATGTAATATTTGTTTTTCCCTTTTTGCCGTTTTTTTCCCTATATAAAATGAAACTTCATTTCATTATATATTTTATAAGTAGTTCTTTACCATTCTACTCAAAATTTAGTCGAGGTATTATAAATACTTCCCTGCAATTTTATAAGTCAGTTAAATAAAAGATAATCATTTTCCATAATTGGTAATATTGATTGCGCATCCCACTTATATCCTATAAGTTTATAGTTTAAGTTTTGTACTATCCACTTATTACTCACTCTTAAGGTGGTGAATATACAAAAAAGTGTAGCTTATTTTAAGTATTTATGTTTATGATTGGCTAGCACATTGTGGAGGGCAAGGCTACTCTACCTAGTTCAATTGTTGTTTGTAAGTTTTTCTTTTTTCTTTTTTCTTTTTCTTTTTCTTTTTCTTTTTTAATAAGAAGCAACTAATGTAATAAGAAATCCTGTTTGGATTTTTTTTTTCAATAAATTATTACATTTTTTTTAGAGTATTTTATTGAAAATATTGGATACTAATTTAGCCTTTTACAATTAAATGGGTTAAGTTGAAAAGTATTTAAAAAATGGAATAACTAATTTAGTTTTCTAAAGAGGTATTAATTAAATGGAATACCGAAGAGGTATTATAAAGTAAATTGAAAGGATATATCCATTGGAAAAGCTTCCAAAATTATATATATAATAGATATATAAATATGTAATAAATAGACAAATTATAATTTTCATATTGACTTTATTTAAATGGAAATGAAATTATGTTTGCTTCATATACATTTAATTTCTCTATTTTTAATTCTAGCATTGAGACAGCAATTTTTCAAAATAATGTCTTAGATCTCTTGATTATTATTTTGTCCTTGAATCATAACACAAAAATGAAAAGAACATTACTTGTAACAAAATATTTAAAAACAAGAAACAATAAAATGGGGATGCTCTATATTTTTTACTTTTTCTTTTAAATTTCAGTAATTATTTCATTATTTTATATAATATCAAAATAATAAATTAAGGTTTGAAACCAATTTTCTTTTTTTTTTTTTTGAAAGATTTTGGGCTCTAAATAGCAATTATAAATTTAGAAAGCTAAGTATACCTAATGTAAATATAAAATTTTGTATTTGTATTTCTTCCTAAAAATAACCTTTAAAACATAAACATAACTTAAGTAAATATTAGCGCATTACAAAATGAAATATATGAATTATTGCTCTATACCATTCTTACCAAAAACTATGAAACACTTGTTCACACCACTAAAAATAATTGGTCTTTATTGCATTACTTATTTATCGTCTAACTGATATTGGTTTTGCCTCTATCTTTATGCTATGTTTGGTTTGGAAGAAGAAAAGGGAAGGAAAGGAAAGGAATAGCGAAGTAAAAATGTATGTGTGTGTATATATATATATATGTATGTATATTAGTAGATGATATATCCATGTTGTATGTATAAAAAATATATAAAAGGTTTAAACTCTATAATATAAAAGAATACCAATAATATATATTAGTAAAAAAAAAACTATAATAAATTTTTTAAATAAAAAGTCTTTATTACAGTAGCAAATATTGGTTAAATAAATAGTGTAATGAATTTTTCAAGTAATAATAATGTTGTGCAATTAAAATAATAGATCAATAAAATAATAGTAGAAGTAAATATGATAAAAAATAGTAACCGTACAGTTAGAAAAATTTGTAAGTATTGGTGGTAGTTAAAAAGGATGTAAGATGGGTTTAATTTCTTTTAATAACTATCATGTAAATATATTTAATTGTTAAAATTATAAGGTATCAAGTTTTTAGTTATAGATAGGGGTGAGCAAATAACCCTGATGTACAAGATACCCACCAGGACCCTACTTTACCGAGTAGGTTTCAGGTGAATAAAGAGAATCACAAGGTTAGTTTCAGATAGTAATTTTTTGAAATCGGCTTCTATAAAGTAGGGTACGAGTATAACATCAAGACACTTTATACCTACTTTATAATAGATACTCTAAAGTATATAAAGTATAGATTTTAAGGTATCTAATACCAATTTATAATAAAACCTTAACATTGCATGCTCTTATGTCTATTATCTTACTCCTTACTCTTATTCCTTTTCTTTTCTTCAATAAAATCTTATTTTTGTATTGCATAACAATTTTATGGTTTGATAAAAATTTATTTTGACGACTTCAAAGGAAAAGAAAAAAAAAATTAGCATAACCCAATCAAAGATTAAATGTTTTCGATTGTAGAGACTATTCTCTATTCTACTCACTCAAGTTTTATATTTTTACGGTTAGATATGTTGTAAATATAAGAACCTTTTAAATATTACTATTTGAATTTTTTTTATGGCCTGTCTTTTTTATAATAGAATCGATGTTACTATCCATCTCATTATTAGTTTGATCACATTTAAATTTGAATTATTAAACAAATTATGAATTCAATAGCTCAAATTTAAAAAACATTAAAATAAATAGTGAGATGATATGTAGGATCGATCCTATCAAAATAGAGGACGAGACTATAAAATCTCCCTTATTATTTGGTTCATTAGTATAGTTACATATAGAAGTGTATAAGTAGGTTTTGATTTGCTAACTAGCTTGTTTAACTCGCTTTTTATATAGGTTTGGACCAAAGTTTTTTTATTTGTTAAAAAGCAAGCCAAATAAATCAAGTCTGTTTAACCCGTAAGCTAAAGTAGGCCAGTTTGGATCCGACTCGTTTAACATATTTACATCTTTAACTTGTAGGTTGGGTCATTTAACCCACTTTTTTAAGCGAGTTAAGGTTGGGGTTTTTTAGCCTATTTAAAAAATGAGCCAAATGAACTTGACCCATTTAACCTTATAACCGAAGTGAGTTAGATTAAATCGACTCGTTTAACTTACATGCACACCTTTAGTTACATATTTAATATTAACTATGTGTTTATACAGTGTTTTGAATGGAATTTACTAAGTATAAGATACAGATGGCTTTTAAGTATCATAAGATAGGTTATAATCATTAAAATTTTGGAACCTATATCTGTAGGTTAGGATAAAGATAAGATATTATACCTTATCCATCCTGTACCCATCTACATCATAGTTAAAAAAGATTTTCCTTTTTATAAAATATATATATATATGTGTATATATATTGGGAATCAACAAAGCTGTGGAAAATACATTAGCCCGGATCGCATAAGCACCCTCTGGCTAAGTCTAATGCATGACTACAATTATTTGTGGGCATGTCAATCCATGTCCTTACAAAATTTAAAAGACGGATCCCACCACAAAAACAAAACATTTAAAAGACGAAGAAAACATTGATAAGTAGTATCCAAATCATTATGATTGTCAAAAACCTAATTCTCATCGACTTCTCTCGCAAGTTTAGACAGCACATCTGTCTCCTTGTCGCATTCACGGTGAATCCATTAATTGTTCTCCACTTTAGCATCTGGATCTTCCGCTGCGTAAAAAGACTGTTAGATAAGAGTAAACAATTTTCATCGCCCTAGTTTATCTACTCGATATCTTCCCTTGAACCCCCTTCAATTTTTAGGTTTAAGAAACCTATTCCTATAGCCATACACACCCCTAACAAAAAGTACCTTTTCATTTTTTATAAAAACAAGGGAAAATGGAGGTAATCAATTTCTGAGACAAAATTTTCCACGATCGCCACAAAAATCTCTCCACACATTGAGATTTTAAAAGACATTTTCACATTTTAAAAATCTCTCCATGAATCATGAATGATTTTAATACCTTATTATTGAAAAGACATTTTCGAATTTTAAAAACATTTTGGTAATTTAACAATTTACAAAAGTATCTAATAAACTTTTTATATCCACAATGATATTCAAACCAGTATCCTCTTTTCTTTTTTTTTTTTTTCCCTCTCATTTTTTTCGTTTCGATTTTCCAAGTTATCCCAAACACAATACATGGATTTCCTGGAATAAATAAAAACAGGAAAAATAATAATTATAATAACATGTGGATCTCATCTATCTACGTTTTTCCAAGAAATAAACTAGACAGAATCTTAGGACTAATAACAAGTACTAGTTCCATTTTGCATCAATGTTTATTACATAATTATTATTTGAATTGATCCTCAGTGGCCCTGCCTTCTTTCCCTCCTCTTAGAATCAAATCTGTGGGTCACACGCCTAACCAACTGAATTATTATCATTAATTATTAGCCCCATAATCACCAGAACGATTCAATAAATAGGATCCCGTCCAATGCTGTGCAAAGGATACTAATTAGTGACCCAAATATAAAAATTAAAACCCTTTTTAATATTAATTATACATTTTAAAAAAATATAGAAAAAAATGATTGCTTCTTTTCTTTTCTTGTTTTTTATTTCAAATTTTAACAAGCGATTTCAAGGGATTCGATAACATTTAGAAAGAACCTTAGGACGAAAGGCTGACTGACGACAATGTTGTCCCGAATAAAACACAGAAGTGGGCACATGGGGAAAGCAGCTAGCAAGGTATTTAAAACGCTACCTGGTAATCTGCAGGGCAAGAGCTGGCAAATGTCCATAAACATGTGAGGACATGATACTAAATATTTATATGAACATGGTGCCTTACGTCAATCATGCCAGCAAATTTCTGTCCCCATGTAAAACAAAGGCCCCACCTTCTTACTGCTCATGGATTGGGGAGGGGGAGGTCCCCAATCGCAATTGAGCGTTGCTTTCAATTCCCTTTCCCATTTCCACTTTCGTTTGACGTGCATTGTTGGTAGAAAACTGTTAAACCAATGTCTTCTCCTAGTGGATAATTGTTTTCCATGCTTCACACGTAACCTTCGCCTGATGATATCCTAGGCTTTTATTTTAGATTCTGGTGAAGTGAACGCGGCATATTAAAATATTAGAAAAGTATTAGGGTTTGTTTTATAATTTTCATATTATAGGGATAAGCAGTAACTTACTTATATAAATATTCATCCGTAATTTGGTCGATTGTATAGGTTTTAGATGGGTATAATAATATTATATAATAGGTTTTATGTAGATATTTTTCATAACTTATTCTCATAAAATAAAATATTGATATAACGTTGTTCAATCCTATACCTACCTTATTACTTGTACCCAAATGTCGTGTTTAGTATGTAAGAACGTACCCAAAACAGAATCACAATTTCCCGCTTTCATTTCTCTTTCTCATATTTGAAAGTGCTTTTAAAATGTAAAATCATGATTTCTTAAAATGGGCGATTCGAGAGAATTTGATTAAGCTCTTAAGAGGTGTAATCGCGATTTTGTTACACTTTCACTAATTATATTAATTTAAAATTATTTATTTAACCTTCAACCAAATTATAATATGCAATAATTGAAATGTTTTTAACTATGATTACTATATATGCATTTAATTTCATTCCATTTTAAGGATATTTCCATATATGGAAAATAATTTATCATTTAGGTCATCAATCCATTACATTCCAATTTATGCATTCTATTCCAAACTATTCGTGTGTTCCAAATGTGATATAAAGTATAAAGAATATAAGTTCCAAAGCATTTGTTATCAACCTTATAAAACTATTAAATAATATTGATAAATTTAATAAATAATATTATATTTTTTGGTTAAAAAATGTTTTAATGGAAAGAAAAAAAATGAAATCCATGCCCATAAGTTAATAACCTAAAATGGCTAATACTAATATTGCCTCTCACTTTACATTTTCTAATATTTCCTTTATTCTTTACCATTTCTTTCTCTAGTTTTACATTTTCCATTCTTTCCCTTTATTTTTTTTCTCATTTACTAAGTAGTAAGAATAAATAAACTTAAGGTAATGAAGATGAAAAAAGTTACTTTTGTTAATTACAAAGATTTTGCTATAAGTTCTATAGGTTTTGCATATAAAAAACTTTTAATATTATATATATATATATTACCTTTTTGATATCGTGTAAACTTGAAATTTGTAAGGGAAAAAAAAAAAGAGATAAAATTTACATGATCCATATGGTAGATTTTGGTTTTAAAATTTAGAAAACTAAACCTTATAGGGTAAGGTACAAGTAGTACTTATACCTTTCCCATCTTGTAATTATTTACCCCTATTTTCTTGAATTATCTCTAAAATAGTTTATTTTCACTTTCATTTGGTTATTAAAATAGAAAGATGTTCCTTGAAAATTTACAAAAATAGAAAATACCTCATAGAAGTTGTAGAAAATGACATCGATTGTTGCTACACTTTTTGTCCACTTTGAGCTTATAGGTTTACTAATTCAAAAGCATAGCCTTTTCTTCTTTGTTCTTTTCCCCCTTTTAACTTTGTAATGCTTGGGATATTACAATTTGAAAATGAATCCCCTTAATTTTCATTTTTTTCAATTTCCCTTAATTTATAAGGAAGGCTTCAGATCTTCTCTCTCTCTCTCTCTAGTTTCAAATTTTACCAAATGAGGAAAAAGAAAGATATTTTGAAACCTAGGGGCGATCACCATCTCGACAACCTATCCTACCTAACCATGTTTTGCATTTTCTCATCTCCTTTTCCTTTTTCCACCATCTTTCTTATCAAATGAAACAAACTTAGCTCTCCACTTTCATCTCCATCTCCCTTGGACTCATTAAAGGAGGTTTGTGTTGTTGCTATTACTGTTAGCACTACTATTGTTACTCTACCACAAATCCCCTCTTCATGCTCACTATTTCCAAGCTTGTGGTCTAGTTTATGTTGTTTTTCCTTTAGTCTTAGTATTCTACCCCTTATATGGGCATTTTCTCCTATTAGAGTATCGATTATTCATTCTCATGGTAAAATTGTTTTATTTAAGGTTTTTTATACTCATTTATTTCGTGTTTGGTACACGGATATAGATAAGAATGGAATTACGATTTAATGTCTCATTTCCTTTCTTGAGGTTTGGAAATGCTTTTGGAAACTGGAACCGTAATTCTACAGAATCAATGGTTTCAGCTTGAAGGAGGAATTCGATTATGCCTTTTCAAAGGCGAAATCAGTGATTTCATTCCCCTCATATTTATTATTAATAATTAAATTACTTATTTAATCTTTAATTTAATTATGACATTGTAAATGGTTATTTCGATAATTAGACTTTTCACCTAATTTAATGTAATGGACCAATATTTTTTTTGGGCTAGCAATAGAATATAGGAAATCAGCCTAATTAAGGATGTCTTAAGGAGATTTGGCTTGGTAGGCTCAGAATAGGAATCACTAAACTGGATTTTCCGCTTTCAACCTTGTTCGATTATCTCGTACGCAAAAAGTAGACTTGAAAATGGCTTTTTTGAGCTCATTTGGGCTTCGTTTAGCTTTATTGGGCTTTAAAGAGGCTTAAGTGTACTCCAAGCTTATTTAAAGAAGAAATAGGCTTCTTTTAATCATAATAAGCCCTAAGCCCATATCCAAGATAATGAATGCCAAAGGAAAGAATAATCTTTAATTCTAAGGCTTAATCTCATCCATTAATCTTAAAGCCATTTGACAAATTGGATTATCCTCCAAACTCTATAACTATGAGGCTTCCTCTCTTATTTGATTCATTTAGAACATCAGCAAGCTTGAGACAAATACTAGAGCTCTATTGAAATCGCTCCAAAAAAAGATCAAACAAGAAATTTTATCAAGAACGATCAAGAACACCAAATTCGATCTACTATCACAAAAGCACATTCTGGATATCGAGTTTGCTTGTTCTTCCTCTTACTTCTCTTTTTAACAACATCCTTCTACGTGTCATTAACTCAAGAAGTTTCCTAAGTCAACAAGCACACTCGTTGCATGTGATTGGTAAGCTACAACAAACCCCACCACACATTATTTAGCGACTCCACTAGGGAGAAGGAGTGACTTGATGGAATGGCACCTATAAGCAAGAAGAGTGGGAATGATAGGCATGTTTAGGAACGCAAGAACCAAAATGAGAAAGTTGAGCAAACTCAAGTGACATAAGATACCAGTACGCCAACCACTGTGCAGGCACCTTAAAATGTGCAAGCATGTAAAACCCTACAAGTGCTTAGTGTTGTTTAAGTACATAGGGCTATATAAGCATTTAGGAGTATGCAACTACCCAAAACTGATGATTCACCTGTATTGTGTACCATATAGGAAAATATCCATATCATGAACCAACTCTTTAACACTTCCATGTAGTTCCTGCTAGGCATGGTAGCTACAGTTGCTACAAATATAGGTGCATTACTTGAAATAGCTTTAATGGCACTGGTAATGGTGACTACCACTTCAATAAACGCTATTGTATGACCTGGGGTAAACCTACAAGCACATGTTGTTGCCATCGCACCTACTAGTAAATTGTCTAAGATGGTTATACCTACACCAAATGTGTAAGTCTCAAGATCCACGCCTCATGCTATCACCCTAGAAAACATTCAGCCACATGAATAAGTTGACCCAACCCCTATAGAAGGTGAAGAAGGGCAACAAGAGGACCATGTGAACCTACTACAACACTTAACCCCAGTGCACTAGACACTTGTAATTGAGGAAAAAAAGGCTCGCCTTGAAGGGCCCTCCTCTATAAGGTATAACCTACAGCCGCTAATGACTAGCATGGTTGTACCTTGCAACCTTGTTCCAACACTCCAAACAGTAGCCAATCTTACACCTACTCCTACATCTTATGTAACAAAAAAGACATGGAAAGGTATATTAGGCAAATGCAAGCCACGACCCCTATTGGTGTGCTCAACTTAAAGTTCTCATACCCATAGAAGGTTGTAGATAAGTCTTACCTAAAGGATTATACCAATCCTAAGTTTAAGAAGTTCAATGGCAAACAAGGGAATATTAAGGAGCACCTTCTCAAATTCATTGAGACAGTTAAAGTCTATAGACTTGATGATGATCTTAAATTAAAAGAATTCTCCAAATCTGTTATAGAGAAAGTATATACCTAGTATGTTAACCTTCCCGTAGGTTCTATAGATTCATAGGAGACTAAGTGCATACTGTTCTTAGAGAAGTTCTTTGAGATACAAGAATGTTTTACTATCATGAACATAGGGCATATCAGATAGAGTCTTAAGGAAGATCTTGTGGATTTCATTAAGCGTTTTAGAGAGCATTCATTAGATGTCCAAGACATATGTGATAAGAAAGAACTTATCAAGATTTGCATCCAAGGTATTTCTACGACATCTTGAAAACTTGTCACTGAATTCCTTTGCAACATTGGTGGAAAACACTTAGAGTACCAACCAATCAATCTCTAAGTAAAAAAGTGAGCTTGGAAGAAAGCGAGGGCCTTTTGTGAACTTTACACACATAGTTTGGCATAGTAACAACAAAAGGATAAGAAATGAGGTCTCTAAGAATACTCTACCATTCCCATGTTTGATCAACAAAGTTTGTGCAATTCTTGAGAGATGGATCAAGGACAAGAATATGGAGCTCACTACATAAGAGAAGAATAATCCTGAATATTGTTAACATCATAGAGTTGTAAATCATGTTGCCAAAGACTGTAGGAATTTGAGATGGATGTTCCAAGAGAGAATACAAAGCGGCAAATTAGTTGTTGAAGACAATGATATTCATATGATGGAGACTAAGGACAATGACAGTGAGTAGAGATTTGTAAAAGTATTTCATCATGTATTAAAGGTAGAATATCCCTGTCCTTTGTATTCATCATCTGAAAGGAAGAAATGAATTTAACTTTATTTATGAAATGATATTTTTTTTCATCCATCATTTATGACTATTTGCACTTGTATTTTGACGATTGACTGAATCACAATAAAGGAGAAATATATGAGGACAATCCCTTTACACTGTGTGTGGTCAATACTATTTCCATAAGCCCACAATGTGCAAGTGTAGCTAACATTGCCACCTGACAAGCTTTTATTGTCAAGCGATTGAAGCATCTTCTTGAAAAGAACCTTTTAACCTCCATGGTATAGCTATCATCATTACTATGGTGCTATGCTCATGAGTAGCACTAGGTGTAGCTAACATTTCCACCTATTATCCCTTAAGTAATAACCATTATGAAACAAAATTGGCATAACTAACATTATTAACTGATTTGCTGTAGTCAACATTGCCAGTACAATCTTGGACGTATAGATTTATTCAACATTACTACCTAGTGTTCTTCAATCACGAGATCGAAGCGATCTCGATTGTAATGGATCAAAGTAATCCTACGGTAGGCATAGTAGCCATAATGCCTTTCCATAGAGTCAAGGTCGAAGCGATCTCATCCATAAGTGACTAAAGTAGTCATATTATGGTAGCTACAGTCACTTGAAAGTGGCATTCCCCTTTGTATATGCAATAGATATAATACCCATTCTACAACATTATTAATGGGATTGAGGCTATCTCAACTGTAATGAGTTGAAGCAACTTTACAGCAAGCTTAACAACCATAACGCCTATTTGCAAGACTTAAGGTCGAAGCAACCTCATCCATGAAAGATTAAAGCAATCATGTCATGGTAGCTATAGTCATGTAGTAAAAGCATATGCTCCTAAGGGTACAGCGGCTATAATGCCCATTTTGCATTACCATTAATGGGATTAAAGCAATCTCTGCTATGATGAGTTAAAGAGATCCCATAGCAAGCTCAGCAGCTGTAACACCTTTTCGTAGAGTCAAGGTCGAAGCAACCTCATCTATGAATGATTGAAATCATATCATGGTAGCTACAATCTCTTAAAAGAGGCATTTTCCTTTAAGCACATGAGCATAATGCCCATTTGGTGACATTATTCGTGAGATCAAAGCAATCTTTGTTATGATGGGTTGAAGCGATCCAATAACAGGCTTGGTAGCCTTTTCACAAAATTCAAGGTTGAAGCGACCCCATCCATGAATGGTTGAAGCAATCACTTAATAGTAGTTGCTCCTACTTAGTTGTAGCATACGCTTTCAAATGTGAAACAAACATAGTACCTATTCCTGCAACATTATTCATAAGATTGAAGCAATCTCAATTGTGATGGATGCAAGCCATCCCATAGCAAGGCTAGTAGTTGTAATGCCTTTTTGTAAAAGCCTAAAGTTGAAATGATCCTATCCATGAATGGTTAAAGTAATCACTTCATGGTAGCTGCTCTCACTCAATAAAAGCATCCACTCCTAAGTACACGATAAGATAATGCCTTCTTGCAACTTTATGCATGCACACAAAGTTGAAGCAACTCCATGATATACTCTACTTGATGACTTATGAAGTACAAGAGTAAGTATATAAGGATTCACATGATGGGATGAGGTGATATCTCTCAAATCATGAGTTGTTGCCTCACCATGTTATGGTGTGCCATCAACTAGGGGAGAATAATGATACTTCAACATGTCATGATCAATTTTGAGTGATTAACATCTTAGCATGATGATGATTCACATAGCACTAAAGCTTTCATATAAAGCACTTGAATGTAAAACATGCCTCTAATCATGTTTCATAAAAAAAAAAAATGATTGAAAGCTTTCTTAAATGGCACTAGTTCTTCAATTTCTCTCATTCGACGTCCTCTTAGCACTCCATAATGGTAACCTCACAGGTATGGATGATTATCTACGAACTCTTGATCTCTCCATATTTCTAAAATGCTAGTCTTATGCTTCTATGACACTTCAGTGACGTCGATTTTCTTTAAGTAATCTACTCGGCTTGTTAATGATCTTGGCATGTGGAATAGAGTTAAAGACTCTTGAAATGAACACTTACTATTGTAAATTTTATTGTCTAACGTGAAGATAGAGCAACAATAGTTGTTTCTCCTTAGGAATCCTCATGACCTTACTAGTAGTACTCCTTATGACACAGATTCGTAGATAAACATATGAACTTAGTATCACACAAAAACCAAGGGGTAGGTTCGAGCTGCAAGATGACCTGAAAAGTAAATGAACAATCCTGCACAATAACACTATAGATATGACGTACTGTAGAACTACACATAGACCTAAGCCAAAACTAGATATGATGCACAAACATTAGGCCTAAGGTTGCTACAATCCTTACTGAAGGGATTGATAAGAGCAGGTAGAAGAGAGCTTTTCAAAAGAAAAGATTCAAGGGTTTTTCATTAATGTTCAAGTCTGTCTAAAACCCTATACAAGTGTTTTATTTATAAAAAAAATGGAGGGGTAAAGTTGTAAATAAAACAATTAAAGGATGCCTTAGTGGCATTCCAATAAATATAAAAATAAATATGTAGGTAATTTAGAAATAATATAAGAAATAGGATATCTAAACATGAGCAAAAATAATTAGCCAAATGAGATTTTTGGGTGAGGGGTTGATGTTTGATTCCAAAGTGCAATTGGAGACCTCGAGCCTTGATCTGGGTAGACTTAAGCTTCTAGATAGTCTGTCTTGTCTAAAGCCAATTTGGTATACTTGTGGCTGACCTGATGTTGCCAGTGCTAACCTTAAATAGCTAAACCGACCTGGTATGGTAGTGACCGACCTGAAGCTAACCTGATATGACAGTAGTCGACCTTACATGACCAAATTGTTCTGACATGGACATGGCTGACCTGTTTTGAGCTGACCAACCGAATTGAGCAGAATTAGCCGAACAAAGCTGGAAGGGTAAGATAGACTTACTATAGTATGGAAAACCTGACAAAACAAATCACAACTAGTCAGCTAGGATAAGACTATTGAAGCAGGGTAAGCCTTCCTGTATAGATGAAGCTAATAGACAGATCTCTTTAGGAGCTTGGCCAGGGTAGAGCATAGTATACTTAACATTACAAGGTAAATCCGATAGAGCAGAGCAAGCCATTCAGTACTGATGGAGCTTATAAATAAGTCAACCATGCAAGCGGAGCTTGTGACAAGCATCCCATATAATCTAAAATAGGGCAAGTCATTGGATCGGTACCTGCAATCATATCATCCCCTCCTTCTTAGGAGAGTTTTGACCTGAAACTTAGCAGTTGGCGATTCTAAATCCCTCCGGAGTCAAATACCAACCGACAAAATTGAAATTTAAACATAGAAAAATACTCTTAACTCTTGCAATATGGTCATAAACAACCAATGCTCTCTCCACTCATCATGGGCTCTATTAGTTAAACCTTCCATCAGGGATCTTTCCTTCTATACATCATGGGTCCAATCAACTATACCTTGGTAGTCCCAATAATTATCAATTACGGGAAGTAATATGATCTCTAGGTTATATAAAAGATTATAGGCCAGTAGATCTTGTGCCAGTAGGATGTAAGGCTTATTAGTCACAAGTACTTCTACCTCTTTAAGCTCAGCTAGCTTGAATCTCACGATTTCCTCATTCGTTGTAATTGGTATTCCTTCTGCTCCTCGTAAATCAATTTTTCTTCCTCCTTCCATCTACATATGTCTAATCTTTCCAACACAAAAGTACCAAGAGTTAACATGATAAATCTCCAATACATGTATACATCACTTCGACCCTAATAAACTCCAACTGACAATCAATAATAACTCACAGGGGCAACGCTATAACTGCTCATATTAGTGCTATATAAACCTGTCAAATGATTAGGACATAAGATTCCAATATGAGGAAGGCAAACATAGTGATTCCCAAAGCTACCATCTATGACATTTGTATGGGGTAATGGAACCACTTTAAAAACATAAGGGCTCAACCACAATTCAGCTTGATCTCTCTCATATCTACTGCTCATCTCTCTCGTAACCTTCACCTCTCCTTCTTCTACTTCTTTTCCTTGGGCTTCTTTCTCATAGGCTTTCTCTACTCGAGTATCCCTTTGCTACCTCGTTTCTTCTCTAAGCTCCTCAAGCTGAACAAGTATAACCTCTAACTATTCCTACACATCATATTGGTCGGGATCAATGGTAGATTCTTCTCTTACTGCTAGTCGGATAGCTTCATTTAAGCTTCTTACTCCTGAGGGGTTAACATGTCGGGTAATCTCCAGCCTCAACCTTCTCATGAATTACGAGATAGTACACGAAAGAGATTCATACAATTCACATTGTCATAGGAATGCCTTGCACGCTTGGGCAAATTCTTGGACACTCATTTGTCCTTGCCTTAAGGTAGATACCTCTTCATGCAACTTGTCTTAATATGATGGATGTATAAATTTCTCTCTCATTGTAGGTCTTATTGAACTCCATGTAGTACTTGCCCCTCTTAAGATCTTTTGTCTTAATATTTGCTTCGATTAAGTCCTAACAAGGCCTTCAAGTTGATCCTTTATGATATACTCTTTATCATATTTAAGGCATGGATACTTTTCAAAGACTTTATTGACTCAAAACTCCTAATCCAAGTATTCATCTAAGGGTCCATAACCATTAAACATGGGTATTCTCGACCTTATATCTTCATAGTCATAGTCATAACTATATCTTCCTTGATTGTCATAAGCCATGTTAAATGGAGGTATCACTTTAGCAGACTAGCTTGGCTCATAAGAAGTCTCATTAGCAATAACTAGAACTATCCAACACTTAGTGATTCAAGGACACAGTAGCTCGGATGCTTACATAAGTTAGATCTTCCACTTCACTTCGGCACTTTGACTTAGCTCGGATACTAGAATTAGCTTGACCGTTAGGTTAAAGTAGCTTGGCATTTGAGCTTAGACACTACTAACTAGCTTGAGAAGTTGAATAGGTAAACAACTTAACTCGGTAACCTTACTAATATAACAGTTCAGCTTGTTAAGTTAATGGAAGTAACAACTAAGATGTATACGGCTTTTGTTAGTCTCAATTTGAGCAGCACTTCACTAAAAGGACATATCAGCACTTCTTCAGTTCAGTACTCTCAGTCAACACAACAACTCAAATAGCTTCTCTAAAGTGTAGCAATAAAGCTTCCGTAACTAACAACCACCAAACATTGCAAATTAATGTCAAGAACCCCAATTCCAACACAAGTAGCCACAATATGTTCCACTAATTGTTGTTGTGATAGCATAAAAGAATCCCATTGAACGACCCTCCATCCAAATTTAATGACCCAAACCACAAAATTTGAGTATGTTTTCCAAAAAATCAAACATCCACTTCATAATTTAAGGTACCCAATTCAAATCTCTTGTAGTTTCTATAGCTATGGTTATGTGAATCCAAATCCTACAATAGTCACCTTCTTAACAATTATGAACCGGTCGTACACTTCAGTACACCAATATAGTAATAGGCCTACGCAACTCTAGTTCTAGCCACCACTACTATAATAACACAACATCACATCAACCAATAGTCAATATGGCTTGATCTCACAAGCCTACTTCCAACTTAACCCTGGTAACCAATACGCCCAAACGTATGGGTGTGTACAAAAATGACCCTCCTCTATTAGAGAACAGAGTATAACAAAGCATAATAGGAACCAAACTTATTGATTTGTAGGTTAATATTTTCAAAACTCACACCACTTAGACCAACTCCAATATCTATAAAAGGAACATAATAACCACTAATCAACAAACACAAACAAACATCCTCAACAACTTCATACGCTCCCTTTTGGAATCGTGCTCTAATACTAAGATGATATGGATTTGAGGATGAACGCATGAACCTAGTATTAAACGAAAACTAAGGGATGGGTCTAAGCCACGAGATAGCTTGAAAAGTAAATGAAAATCGGTGGTTTAGCAATCCCGTACACTAACTCTTCGGATATAACTTACCGTAGAACCACACACAAACCTAAGGCAATTCTCAATATGGCACATGAATACTAGGCTTAAGGTTGCTTGCCACAATCTATGCTAAAGGAATTGATAAGAGCAAGTAGAGGAGAGCTATCCAAGAGAAAAGACTCAAGATTTTTTCATTAATATTCAAGTCTTTCTAGAACCCTATATAAGTGTTCTATTTATAAAAAAAAAAAAGGGTAAATTTATAAATAAAATGTCTAAAGGATGCTTTAGTGGCATTCTAGTAAATGTAAAAATAAACGTGTGGGTAATTTAGAATTAATACAATAAGATGTCTAAATACAAGCAAAAATAATTAACCAAATGAGATTTTCAAGTGAAGGGCTAACACTTGATTCCTAAGAGCAATTGGAGACTTTAGAGCGTTAATCTAGGTAGACTTAAGCTTCTAGATGGTTTGTGATAGGATTTGGGGTACTGACCCAACCTGACTGCCAAGACTGAGCTCATCTACTTGTCGACTTACTTTGTATGCAGAGTTAAATGACCTTATTTCTCACAGATAAAGTGCTGAGAAGTAGAAAGCCAACACAACAATCAATCCTCACCCATGCCTAACTAATTACTCTACTTCACGTTTGCTGAAATGTTGAGAGATCATGTTGCGAAGAGTTGGATCCAATCGGCAAGGCTTAGAGAGACTAGTGCCGATTAACTTCAAAACTTGGCAATTATAGGCCAACCTCTCTAGTGTCTCAACTAAGCAATGCGGGACTATTTTCAAGGCATGTCAACTGACTACATGCCAACTACCCTCAATAAAAATGTACAGTTTTATATTTTTGTACATGTTTATCTTTATTTTATTTATGAGCCTAATTCTTTAGGGTTTAAGACCTTAAGACTTTGTACATTATTTACAGTTTTATCACTAGGGTTTAGGACGTACTATAAATAACAATATTTGTAACAATACGGATATACAAAAAATTAATGAAAACCCCCATTTAAGTCTTTTCTCTTGGAAAGCTCTCTCCTATCAACTCTTATCAATCCCTTTAACAAGGATTGTGGTGGGTAACCCTATCACTCGGACCAGTACGCTACATCCGGTGAATCTTAGGCTGTGTAGAATTTAGCTAGTGTCTCATATCTAGTTAGGTGGCTTACAGATTCACTAAACCTACTCTATTTTTAGTCTTTCTACAAAATCGAACCTACTCCGATGACCGGCCTTGTCTATCCTTGCCGCGGTTTGTATCAATTTGTCTTGTCCGGAGCCGATCCGATATACCTGTAATTGACCTGATGTTACCGAAGTTGACCTTGAATGGCTAAACCGACTTGATATGGTATTGACCGACCTAAGGCTGACCTGATATGATAGTAGCCGACCTTACATGACCGAATCGTTTTGACATGGATATGGCTAACCTATTTAGAGTTGACCAATCGAACCAAGTAAAACTAACTGAACCAAGCTGGAAGGGTAAGATAGACTTGGTATAGTAAGGAAGACTTGACAAAACAAAACACAACTAGTCAACTAAGATAGAACTATTCGAGCAGGGCAGGTCTTCCTGTATAGATGAAGCTCACAAACAGATCTCTTTGAGAGCTCGGTTAGGGTAGAGCATAGCATACTCAACATTACAGGGAAGATCCAATAGAATAGAGCAGGCTGTTCAGTACTGATGATGCTTATAAATAGGTCAACCATTTGAGTGGAGCTCGTGAACAAGCCTCCCATATAGTTCGAAATAGGGTAGGTCATCGAATCATACCTAGAATCCTATCACCTTGGAAACTAGTCATCCTTCACGATGTCTCCTTTATTCATGATGCTTGACTTTTATTGAATTCCTACAAATATCTTCTCAAGCTAGTAGATGTTGGCTTGGCATTTAATGTTTGTAACAACATTTCATTAACCCTCTTGAGTGATAATATTCCTTACTTCTTGAAGATTAATCAATTTAATAGACTAGCACTCCTTAGCATTATATTCTAAAGGTGATGCCTAATAGTTGAATGATGTTTGACTTGGTTGGATACAAATTCCTCAAATATGTTACTTACTACTTAGCTCTAAGGTAGTAAGACCAAAAATTCAGGACAACATCAAGATAACTACAAGTTAGTTGAATATCTAGATACCAAGAATCTACAGTAATACCAGGGGTAAAAAAGGGCCTATCTAATGTTGATGTCAAGAATCTGGGGTAGTGTTAAGGTTGATCGAGGACCTAAATGAATTATTAGATTTTGGGAATTTGAGCTAATACTTAAAGTTAACCACTGGCCATTAAGATAATGAAGTTTGACCTTGAAGTTGGAGCAACACTAATAGCTATCTTGCAAAAAGAAAAAAAAAAAAGGAACAAGAAGTCAACCAATTTCATGGGTAAATCATTGTGGATGCATATATGATATAACAAAGCAATGATATATACTTTAGTGAAGCACACCTAGAGAATGAAAGACATGTACCTTATGTATATCTACTCGATTGATGAAAAGAGAGAAAGATATAGAGGCAAAATCATATTACTCACCACATAAATTCTAGTTGATTTCACCTTAATCTCTCATATGGCATGATACTAAGATAATTCAAGGAAGAAATATTGCAATATTATGGAAAACGCAACTGACATCGAGAGGATGCATCAATGAGAAATTGATACAAAAATAGCAACTTTTGATTATCCCAATACTTCAATGGTGGTAACCTCACATGCTTTAATATTAAACAAAAAATGGAAAACAAGAGAAAAGAAGCAAGCGGATTCGAAGCCCACTAAAAGGATTGCGAGATCAAAGGTTGTTGCTTGGTTGTACGAAAGACTGATTCTCATTAGCTGAAGGGCTAAGCCAAGGCTACCTCTACTTGTTGGGATGAAGAGCATGAATCCAACAGAAAGGAAAGTCACAATGACATAAGGATGCATGGGCTAACCAAATGACACCCTTGGCAAGGCAACAGCTTTTGTGAATCAAGAAATTCATGTCCTCACATATCCTAAAAAGAAAATTTACTGAGAAGAGCCAGTGTCCACACAAACTAAACAAGTTCAAGAACTAATGAAGCTTCAACCCGATACAAGTAATAAGTGCCTTGAAAAGTTTTACCAACGAATATATGTATACACATACATACATGTTAAAAGGAAGATGGATTTGTGCAACGCGAGTATGAACTCTCCATTGTCGATGCTATAAAGTTAAAACAAGTCTGCAAGGAATAATTGATTAAAAAAAAAAATGTGTTCAAGACAAGCATAAACCTTAATGTGAAAAAGGGGAGCAACATATTATCATTGCATGTGTGAAGAATTTGGAGTTTTAGTGCAGACTTGAGCGATATCGAGTGCAAGAAGATAACGAGTTGGAAATTTGAACTGAAACACAAGCAAAAAACATAATTACCTGGTCAAACCAGGTTTCGATGGAACCAAAAGACTTACTCCGATGATGACAATATGGATAGATTGTTTGTTAAAGGGAAAGAGCGCTCACTAACGAGAGTTTGTTGCTGCTGAGATGACCGGAGTACAGATGAATTGAGCTTCCAGCGTCTGGTAAAGGTAGCGACATGAACCATTGTATATATGTGCCAAACGTGAAGAAGTTGCGAGGATAAGTATTAAACATTTGAGGTTGGGATTTGATGGATAGTTATAATCTTTGTTGGGGATTGAATAGTTGACAATATTCAGTTATTAATCTATAGAAGATTTATTCATATCTATTAGGGATATGAATTCAAAGAGCGGAGAAGAGAAATGAGATGTATCTTTTGCTGCAAGGAATTTTGGTGGGCTAAGTTCTCTAATGAGAATGAAACAAAAAGAGGAGGCTTAATTTCCTAACATGGTTAAGTGTATCTTATAAATGGATCATGATTTTGCAAAGCCCAATACCCAATTGTTAGTAGATGGCGTTGGTTTTTGTGTGTGTGTATATATATATGTATTATAATACATATATATACAACAGTTAAAGAAACAACTTCTTGAAATACCCAAAACTCCCGTGACTATGTCCAAGGGACTCTTAATCAAGGGGCAAAATGTAGAGGGTTATTTTAGTAATCAGGCTTTTAACCCAATTTAATACCTTAGACTAATATCTTAGGGTAGTGATAGAATTTAGGAAATCAGCTCATGCTTTAGAGAGATCTGGCTTGGTAGACTCGAAACAAGGATCACCGAATTAGATTTTCTGCTCTTAACCTTTCTTAATTATTACATTTCTTGAAAAGTAGACTCAAAAACGACTTTTTTTTAGCTCATTTAGGCTTTGTTTGGCTTTATTAGGCTTTAAAGAGGCTTAAGTATGCTCTAAGCAGGCTTAAGTATACTCTAAGCTTATTTAAAGAAGAAATGAACTTCTTTTAATTATAATAAATCCTAAGATCATATCTATACCCGTGAAGGCTAAACGAAAGGATAAGCTTTAATTTTAAGGTTCAATCTCATCTATTAATCTTAAAGCCATTCGACAAATTATATTGGCCTCCAAACTCTATAAATAGGAGGTTACTTTTCTCATTTGATTCATTCAAAATATTGGTAAGATTAAGACAAATGCCAAGGTTTTGTTGAAATTACTTTAGAGAAGATCAAACAAACAATTTTATCAAGAACGATCAAGAATACCAAATGCGACTACTATCACAAATGCGCATTCAAGATACCAAGTTTGCTCGTTCTTCCTTTTACACCTATTTTCAATAACATCCCTTTACAGCTCAAGACGTCTCTTAGGTCAACCGACGAACCTGTACGTAATTGGCAATCTACAACAAACCTTAGCACATAGAAATTCAGTAATTAAATGTATTTTTTTATATAATTATTACTATATATGCATTAAATTTCATTCCATGGATATTTCCAAATATAAAAAAGGATTTGTCATTCTGCTTCTTATTTAATTCTATTTCATTCTAATATATTCCAAACCAAACCATTCCTACATTGCATGTTAAACATGATATTAAGGTTTTAGAGATGTAACCTTTGTGTTTGGATCTAAGACACTTGTCTCTTTGTATTTTTTTTCTTTTTCCCTTCTTATGACATGTTGTGTCCTCTTATTGTTCTATCAATGAAATGAATGCTTGTTCTCTAGTAAAAAAATAAAGAAAAAAAACCATTTAATTTATAAATTAATGGTTAGATTACATAAAAACTTAAACAAACTTATGATATTATTATAATGGAATCTACTTTCTCATCATTTCAAACATCCATTAAACATGACAGTATATTAAGGGCCTAAATTAAGAAAAATTAAAAAAAATGTAAATCTAGAAAATCCAAATCCCCTAAATGGGTTAAACTCTAATACTTCAAATTCCTAAATAGAGATTATGACTTCATTCCCTTTCCGAATTATCATCGGTCGATAAATCTCCTTTTATCATATTCCCAACTAATTCTCTCGATTTTCTCAATTAATTACTATATAGCAGTTAAAAACCATCGTATGGTAAATGTTAAGGGTAAAAGTTAATTTTATTACCCCTGCTTTTAGATTGTTTTATAGGATTTTTTATATATTTTTTCAAATGTACAGCTCTACAGTAATTACATGTACAAGTTAGTAATCCACATGCAATGGGAGCGAGCCGAAATTTCGGAAATCCGTAAGGATTTTTTTTTTTTTTTTCCATTTATATATAGACAATGATACTCTAACCAAGAGATAATCTACCGCAGCCAAATTGTAAATCCCAAAGTAAAAGACATGGTTATTTGCTATTTTTAAAAACAAAATAAGTATTAACACTTGGACACTTCGTTCGGTGTAAAACCTTCCTAATGTACCTATATTATTAAAGAGGAAGGGTCATGTTTGCTGTCTTTAGTTTTTTAATAAATTATTTATTTCCAATTTTACCAAATTAACTCTTATATCATATATAATTAGAGGAGCAGTTAAATTTAAATCCATATACCATTAATAAAAACAACAGTTTTTGCCTATTACATGTAAATAAATTGCTCAACGCATAAAATTACCATCGCTTGAATTTCCATTTATCTTTCACCACTTTCTAAGTTAGTACCTTGCTCTCTTTGCAATTGTTTCTTTTTAATCATTTTCATCTCCTCTCTCTCTGTCTCTATCACTCTTTCAATTTTCATTTCCCCCATTTTTCCAAAACTTGAATTCCAAGGGGTTGTTGGAACACAACCTTTCATCAGCATCATATTCTTCTATTTCTTCATCTAGGTCTTTAATTGATCTGCTAGCATTCTTTTTCCTATTTATTTTTGTTTTTCATTTTGTAGTTTATGCTCAATATATTCTTTTCCTCTTTTTGTTTTTACATTTTGTTATTTTTTTAATGATTCTTATCTAGGTCTTTGAGATAAAATTGTTACTTGAAACTGTTTTAGATCGATCATCGTCACGGAATTTTGAAGGTATGTTATTGGTTTTTCTCTTCTTCTTCTTCTTTTCCATATAAAAAGTTTGTATCTTTTCTGATAAACATATGTAAATGTAGAGAAAAGATTTTATCTTCTACAACTGTATTCATGTGCATTTGTGATGTAACGTCAGTTGAATTTGCATGTAATTTCCTTTTAAATGTATCCTAATTCATTTAATGTATAAGAATACATGCATGTAGCATAAGCTTATTTTTAAACACCGGAGAAGAGAATTGCTGGAATTGCCCTGGATTTTCCGCCGAGTAATAATACGATAGTAGCGTTGTCGTGCTCTTGGCCTCCTACAATTCCTATAAGGCTTAAAAGAAGGCTTCTTACTAAGTGTAATAATAATAAAGTTCTTTCTACCATCAAAGAAATTGAAGCCAAGATTTGCAACGCAGATCCTCGAAGACATTTCCATTCAATAAAATTAATTTAAATTAATTTAGTTTAATTTAATTTTAGTCCAAAAGAATTTATTAGTTTCTTTATTTTTTCCTTCTAAGTTCGCCTACACTTTCTTCTCACTTGTTTCCTAAAATAACACAAATTCTATGAAGCTTAAAAGTAGGAACTAGCAAGATGATGGCCCCATTTTGTTAATTTTGTCACCTGTTTTACAAAATCTTCTGATGTATGATATGTTACTATGCATAACATTTGGGTGGGTTAAACTTCTCTTGATATCTAGCAAAAAAAAAAAAAAAAAAGCACTTCTCATGATATGTCTGAGGACAAGATATAAATGTTCTAATATAGTCTAAATATATATTAATTACTTTTTACTAATATGATGTTTGTTGATATGCATACGCATCGCGGATGTGATATCCCTTAGTATTTTTTATATATCCTATGACATTTCATTTTAGTATTAATATTAGAAGATTTAATATCGGTATGCAATTTTCAATGATATGCCAATATTACATGTTTAATCTCAATACAGGTATAATAATGTAATTAAAAGAAAAAAAACTTCCACGTGTTTAATTTTATTAAATTCTAAACGACAACGCAATTGATTAAGGAAAACAAATGCATTGAATATTAAAAACGTAATGTTTAAACATATTAAATAAAAAACTTTAAAGATCAAACCTTTAAAAAGATGGTCATCAGTTAACATGGCTGCAATCCACCTCTATAAGTGAAAAGATATGGTAAGCTCCTTATACTACTTTTTTTTAACTTAAATTCAAGTGATGACCTATCACTTTGAGAGAAAGAGATTTAATTATGTTAATATATCACATGATGTATTAGTATTATCAAAACTTTTCTTCATCTTGATAAGTCGATAGTATTTATACTATTGAGGCGATGATTTAGTTTAACTTGCATAACTTGAAAGAGAGAGGGAGATGAAGAAAAGTTATGCATATCAAACTAAATAATGATAATTTCACTCACTTATTGAAAGGGAAAAAAAAAAAAAACTTATCTTTTATCAAAAGGTTGTTACTAGCTAAATGGTAGGTCATAGACTAATAGCCATTACAGTTTTATTTGCTCCTAGCAAATATTATTGTCTTCGAGCGCTTAAATCCTATAGGCTGCCACCAGGCAATCACCACCGATGCCGTCCATTTCTCCAAATAGCCCTTTTTCCATGACCTTGTCTCTCCACCTCCGGTGGCCGTTGCTAAAACATAATGCCCCAAGCGAGAGACTTATTCTAGTCGAAGGTCTAAGTTGCGTCGTAAGTGGAGAATCCGCAATGGTTCCAGGTTTGGCGTTTGAGTTGAAAGGAACGAGATTTGAGTTAGGTGGCGGTTAGGACTTGGAATGGTGGCTTAATAGGTTTTGAGTTAGTATGTATAATAACCAAATTGTAAACCCTTCCATCAAAGCTATTGTCCACTTTAACATGACCGCACGATTTTGTCTTTTAATTTAGTTGCTTCCTAATGGGTCATTCATTGTAAGAGTTTTTTTTCCTATGAGCATGCTTAATTTTATAATTTCAATGAATTCCTAGTTATTTCATCAAAAGGTGTTTTGATAATTAGAGCTCTATCACCTTCATTTATGAGGGTATCACGATTTATCCCTTTTATAGAACTATCATTACTGTTAATTTCGTTACATACATCTAAAACCAATATAAAATAGGAAGGATTTTAGAGGTGCTCCCTTACAGGCTCAAGAGATACCCCCATTCTATGGCACTTTGTCTTATATGGTACTTAGTTCCCTTGCTTCTAACTAGTAGATTACTTTGATATAACCCGTAACAACTTGATCAGAACTCCTATATTGAGCTTTTTTTTTTTTTACCTTATGACATACCGCATAATTTTGTCCCTTACAAGCTTAAGAGGTACCCTCATCCTTTGGCACTTTGCCTTACATGCACTTAGCTCCTCTACTTCTAACTGGTGGATTACTTTGATACCACCTGTAATGACTCGATCAGAACTCCTCTATTGAAATATTGTTTACCTTGGTATGACATCTCGTTTGATTTTCTCTCTTAATGCAGCTGCTTGTAACGAGATTATTTATCTTGAGAGAACTCACCATTGACATTTTATAAATGAAATATGGTCAAAACATGGATATACAAATTGTAGTTTACTCTATCTATAGTTTAGTGCTAATGATGCACATCTTACAGAATCAATACAATATAAAACTGTATCAAAATACTTATTGTCAATGACACTTTGTATTTGTTTGTATGGTAACTGTTTTTTTTTTTTTAATATAATGGTACTTTTTTAACATAAAATTTCAAAAAAAAATTAACATTTTAATTTCATTTTTTTTTATAAATAGGAGACAAATATTTGGTGTCAAGTCAAAATCGAAGATGACTATCTCAAAAAAAAAAAAGTTAAAATAAAAGATGAAGCATATTAGTAATCTACATACAAGATGAACGTCACCAAAGTGATGAAAACGGATAATGGCTTTGCATATGGATAGATAATTATGTGTTGGCTTAGTTTGGTTCAAATTCCCTCTGAACCAAATCAACCTAACCAAACCATAAAATTATGGATTGGTTTTTATTGTTTTAAAACAAGCCACATAATTTGAATTTTTAGTTCAATTTGGTTTGTAGATTGAACAATAATTTGTAATTTATGAAAAATTAAATATATGATGTGTAATCTCACTTCATAAGCACTAATTTCTTTTAATGTTAATGTGTTTTGGTGCCATTTAAGAAGTTAATGAAGAATTTCAAAAGTATTTTTAGAACTACTTTTATTCGTAAAGTTAGCATATCAAATAAATTTTAGGTCAATTTATATATAGATTCTAATAACTTATGATCATAAAATTATATGCATATACATTTTAAATAAGTATATATGTAAATTCAATTAAATACTATTTGCATTAAAGAATTTTTTCAATTATAAGTAAATCATTACTTAATATTTTAAATTGGTATTTTTTGTTTTGGTTTAGTTTAAATTATCCTTATAAGTCAACCATAAATTTTCAAATTGGTTGAGATTGGTGATTTCCCAAACTAAATTGGAAAAAAAAAACTATATTTTCAATTTAATTTGGTTGATCAGTTTTTAGGCCAACCCTATTAGATGATAAATGTTTTGTATATTCAATGAACCATGTCCCTAAAATTTGATGTGATTACAAGAGAGTCGTAATGCTATCATATGTTTATACCACTTTACACAACATTTACTTTTTTAATTTGAATCACTAGAAAGTATCTTCCTCTAATTATCGTTTCTATGTATATGTATATAAGTTTTATTTGATAAAGATGTTGGAATTTTGAACTTTTGTTATACTATACCCAATAAAATCTTGGAGATTCTCTTGTCTTACTATGTGTAGTTTTTATTATTTTTTTTCCTTTTATTTGTTTGCAACCCTCCAATTTTACTTGAATTTTCACATTAACTAAGTTCATAGAGGAAATTACTTCAATATACTTTCTATTTACTAATGCAAAATAAAGTTCTAATTGACAGAACTTACTCAATTAATTGATTACCTTATCAACTTAGAACCATAGCTAAAACAGAATTAGACGAAACAAATTGTTCACCTAGACCAAGGGTCGATTTAAAATTGAGCCAAAACGAGCTTACAAACATTGAGTCGTAGACCTTTTACTGGTTGAACAAGCACTGGCCTAATGCAAAACCATCGACCAATTCGTAAGCCCATGAACTAGGTAACTTCTTGTTCAATATAAAAAAGAACACACATTACAATATTTCAAATAACAACATTGGAAAAAAATTAAAATTCATGCATTATAACATTTGAATACACACATTACAATATTTAACACAATACAACATTAAAGCAAATACTTTTCCAACACTCTACACATTAAACATTTAAATGACACATTACAACATTAAAACACTCCTCATTTCCTACAATATGCATATGACAACATAAAAAATTAATATACACATATTACAAGTAAGAGTGAAGACTTAGAACACAACCTAATATCCCAATACACAATAGCCTAACATCACTTTTTTTATCCACATTTCTTGCTATTGCATTGTCTTAAAAAAAATTGTTTGTCAACTTATACTCCTTCAGGTTATGTAGTACACGTGATTTTTTTGTTTTCTTTGTATCCCATAGGTTGGGGTAGGACATGGGCTCATAGTACTCGCATTGTACAAGAACATCTTCATCTTCATCTATAATTTTATTAAACTGCACACTATCCCTTAGATCGCTCCGTTCTTTAACTTGTTAAACCTTTACATTGTCTAGTGGCATTTTTTGGCCTTCAACCTCGTCCTCACTCACGGTGACATCATTGTCACTGGACATGATTTCATTTTATACATAATCCTTCACATCTACCTCATCAAGTTTCACTTTCGCCTTCTAACAGGATGAACTTGAAGTAGAAGCATGTAGAAAAGCTCCATTTTTTGGTAATGAGGGAGAATAATTTCCACAAAGAACAATATTTATTATTAAGGAATGGAGCTTAGTGTTTCAAAGGAGAAAAGGTGTGAGTTTGAGGTGAGTAAAGTTATCTAGCATTAATTATACGAATTAAAAAAAATCAACAATTGTGCATTTACATTGGTGATATTATACATGCTCAAAACTCTAAGAAAAACCATTAAATTCTTTACAAATGTAATGGATAGAAAAAATGCATTATATGTATAAATGGACACCTTAAGAAATTATATTACAAAAATTACACAGGTAATCAAATTAGATTTTCTTACAACTAAAAAGAAAAAGAGCATCCTGATACGTAAGGTGTACTAAAATTTTAAGAGGTCCCGTAGTAGCAAGAGCTTATGTATTCACTAGTTGGAATTGGACTATAATAATTCTCTACTTTTGCTTTGTTTTTTTAAAAAAAAATATATATATTGGTCAGTTTTTATTTTCCCCAAAATCTTCTTCTCTATGTGATTAGTAAGTATAATTTCTTTGTTAAAAAACCCCTATAAAATATTTAGTTGCTAAGCTTTTGGAAAAATTAATGTAAATGTAGAAAGTCTAATTTTGAAAAAAAAAATTGATTAATGGTTTTCTATTTAAAAAAAAAATAGTTAATCTAAGTGACAAAAGTCTTTTAAACAAACAAAAAAATTTAGGTTAATCATTGTCACCTTATGTATCACTACGATATTGTGTTGAGCCTTGGTTTCCTCTAAGCAAGTTGAAGTTGTTGAAGTAATTGTCTTCCTTGGTAGACATCCCCATTAACTCCTAGTCTCTATTAATTACTTTCCATCAATCTACATTGCAAGCCATAGCCTTAACATTTACGATGGTTAGGGAGGTGTGATGGTTGTCAAGAATGAGGCCAACGGTGTTGAATGCTTATTCAACTATGACCGTTCACACCAAAGAGTTAAGTACTTGTTAAGCTATGCGAGATAGGATTGAGTACATCTATCTATACAACTTCCAATATTCATGAATGTTGAAATCCCAGATGCCAATATTATCACTGAACTCAAAGTTAGTGTTGATATAATGCTAGAGATTTGTTTGCAATCCCTTTAACCTATGTCTCTTCTAGGTTAATAGTTGTTCTTTCACAAAGAGTAACTGTAGGATGTTAAGAGAGGCAAGAGAGTGACTGCAACTTGACTATTGTATACATACAAGAATATTGAAAGAGCTCATTCATTTCATTTGTTACTCGTTGAAATTCATTAGTTGCACTCATGGTATATATATCTAGGTATCAAAAAGGTTATCAATTATATAATAATACATATTAAGATGGCCTTAAACAACATCTATTACATCTTAGGTCTAAAATAATAGTAATAAGGTAGATAGAAGGAATTTCCCGAATAGTATAGCCACTTTGCTGCCATTTCAACAATACAACTTTGAAGGATTAGGTCTCTGTGTGTGTCAAGTAAAACTAAAATTATATTGACGGTTTCCAATATAAAATACTGCACATTAAGCCTATAAATATAGGAAAAAGTGTTAGTAGAATTATTAAAAATTTTAAGTACTTATAGCAACTTATTGCATACTTCCTAGGTGAATTTCAACTTCAAGTATGTTATGTAAACAAAAGTTGCAAAAAAGTTCTTTGTAGTTCATCGGTAACATTTGATACATAAAATTCCTCCGATATTTGACATCCTTTTAAAAATTTTTTATATCTTTTACTGTTTTAAACATAGTAATCCCTCTACATTATTTGCAGATCAGGTCTTTCCGTTAGGGTTTTAACCACTAGTCTTATTGGTGTCACTTTATATTCTAAACTTTCCATTCCCCTTTAAACACAAAGATTTAAAATATGGCATGCACATTTGATGTGAAAAAAGGTTTTACCTAGAGTAGGTTGGCAAAAGTTTTTAAGCACCTCTATTGATGTCGTTTTTATAATAGCATTATCAAAATTAGTTACAAGTTTTTTTTGTGGCCTACGATACTCATCTAGAATAACAAATATAATTCTATACAATGCTTATGCCATGTGTCGTTTATTGAATACCCTAAGGGCTAATAGTCTTTTATTGAGTTACCACTTATCATCTATCTAGTGATGAGTTACTCCCATATAAGAATTCTCTTTCCATTTATTGGTTCTTATATCTGCATGTATCAAAACCTATGTATCTAAAGAACTAAACATAGCTACTAACCCTCGCTTACATTTGTGGACAATTGTTGATTGGCTTTGCTTATAGTTTTAGTGTCAAAAGTACATAAGTTGAGGTCCAATGCTACCTATTCATGCTACAATCAAGATATGTACTTATCTGCATTAACGGAGAGGTGTATGTTTGCAATGTACTAAGTAAGGCTCGTTTTGCTTTACGACATTATATTGGAATAATGCAAATGATTGCAAACGACCAATATGTGAAATTTTTTGTTAAGATTTGTCAATATCATACTTTAAGGGATGCTTCTTTTATAAGTGCCTCATTAATGTATTGTACCGATCCTTCATTTTCCATATGTAGTTTAAAGTACATTAGTTGCATTTCATACAAGAATTCCTCTTCTCATTTATAATTTAGTGGAGTGTTTAGTAAAAATATTAGACTTTGCAAGTTTAGGGGACATTACCTAGATCATCATGTTAGAGCTCCAGTACATCTCTTTTGTAATATATAATGCTTCTTCATCCTTTCCAACCTCATTTCTGTCACGTGGCGTTATCTACTCAAACTCTGGTGGAGGAGTAACAGGAATGTCAAATACATCATCAACTCGCTTGTTGATGAAGTCCTAATGGACATCATAATCCTCCACGTCGATTAATTGCTCATTTTGGATAGCTTTTGCTTTTCTTTTGCGATCCATCGTGCGAGAGGAAAATCCATGGAAAAAGTAGTTCATTTTTTTTTCTTTAGTTAGTAGAGAAAAAAATTTATCGTCAAGTGCGATGTCTAAACGTATGTGACAAGACAACAGATTATATTTTTTTCAAAGAAAATTTCTATTTCTTATTCTCAAAACGTAGTTGCAAATAAATAAATAAATGAATAAGTATGCAATTATAACAAAAGAAAAAAAAATTATGCAAGAGTAAAATAATTTAAAAAACACTAATTACAAAGTATCAAGCACAAGAGGGTATGGGTTTGTAAATGTGTTGTGTTTGTATAGAGCATTGCATGTGTTCAAATTTAAAAATCTAGTGTATTTATTGCCATTAAAACTTTTTATAACATTTAAAAACTCAAAACTTTCAACCCTTCATATACATACATTATTTTTCTCTACAACTCTATCTCTACAATTCAACTTTTCAACTTTCACTTTAACAAATTTATTATGCCATGTTTGTGTAGTGTAAATAGTATGTATATGTGTATGTCTCGATATGGTTCACGTGAATGCCTTGTGTTTTGCATGTAAATAGTGTGTGTATGTATGTGTGTGTAGGTGTGCATGCACGCACGTATGTGTCATGGTTCGTGTTTTGCAAAGAAGTGGGGTTGTTCAACTTAGGGATTAATGTGAACGAGTGGCGTCAATTAGTAGTCTATTCAAGGGGCTAGATAGTCTCTCAAGGTGAGGTTGGCCACTCGTAAGCAAATTGGTCGAGAGCTAATGTCACTCTCCTAATAATAGCCATGGCAAGCCAACACCAGTTAAGAAGTCGAACATCTTCTATCATAAGGAGGATGGTGACAATGTTGGTTGGCACTCTTACAGCAAGATGGGGCTTAAAACAATCCTGAGAAGACATGAAGGAAAATGTTAGCTTACCCTCCATAATCAAAGAAAATACATGAGGCAAAGGAGGGTCAAGCATTGCACGGGCACTTATGGAAAGGTTAAACCTCTAGTCCCGTGATAAGTGGTATCATTGTTAAAAGTTCCAACTTAGTGTAGTTGCCTAATTGCTATCCAGTGTTCTATATGGAAAAGGATAGTTTTTATTGACAACTAAGCTCGTGTAGATGAAGCTCAAGAGGAAGAACAGCCACCAAATGAAAGGCATCATTGCTAGAAGGGGCAACTATATCGTGAGCAGCATTATAACAAGACTCTGCTTGAATCATAAGAAAATGAAGAAGTGAACTGAAAGGGTAGACTCTATTGTTAGGCCACTTAATAAGAGGTGATCTCAAAGGACTAGAGGGCAAGGGCGAGGGCAAAGGAATGCCTATAGAAACCTTAGTGTCCTGGCGGAGATGATCTTAGTATGGAGTTGAGCAATGAGGAATAGGTTTGATGATTTTAAGAAGAAGGGTAGTGGTGAAGAGTTTGTCCTACGATGAGGGAATCATGGATTTAGGTGGGAGAGAATGTTTCAGTCCATGTTTTGGAGGAAAGCAGGGGTGTTCAACTTGGGGCTTAATGTAAAGTGAGTGGCATTAATTGACAGTTTGTTCATAGGGTTGGGTAGTCTCTTAAGGCAGGGTTGGCCACCCGTAAGCAAACTAATTGGGAGCTAATACTACTTTCTTGATGATCGTCATGGTAAGCCGAAATCAGTTTAGAAGTTAGATGTCCTCTATCATAAGGAGGATGGTGACAATGCCTATTGGCACTCTTAAAGCAAAAGGGGGCTTGGAACAGTCCTAGGAAGACAGGAATGGAAAGACTAGCCCACCCTCCATAATCAAAGAAAATACATGAGGCAAAGGAGGGTTAAGCACCATATGAGCACTTATGGAGGGGTTAAACCTCACGCCTCGTGACACATGCACATGTGTATGTATTAGGTAAGGCCATTAAGGTCTTTAGTCTTGTTATGTTTGTGTACTATTTTCTCTAAAAAGTGAATAGTATGCTGACTATAGTCTTCTATAATCATGAAATAGTGTTGTATAGTGGGAGTTATCCTTTTGTATGAGTGTGGTGTGACAATTTATAGGGGGAAGGGAAGAGGGTTTAAGGGAAAGGCTACATTATGTAGCTAAATTGATGGTTTAAATTTTTTTTTTAATTGAATAGGTAAGACTAGTGGGTTGAATCGCCGGTCCATCAACCTAAGCTTCGACCCACTAGTTCGTTAGGTCGAAAGCCTCGAACCATGTAGACCCACCAAGCTTGACGAGTCTGGCACTAGTTCAAACACGTAGTGGTTGGCCCCAAGCTAGTTTACCAAATCGGCAAGCTAGACCTTGCTCTTTCCTAAGTTTATGTTCATCCATTTCATACGTACTCCATCTCTCTTTCATCATCCACATAATGAGATAATCAAGAAGTCAGAATCAATTCCATGGAGAAGTGATATGTATCTACTTAAAAATCTTATACTTTGAAATCTAAATCTTAATTCAATATAAGAAATAACTACTATAATTTTTTTTTTCAAAAAAAAGATATACTTAGAATTATAGCTAGAATCTCTTCAATCTTCATCATCTAAAACATCCTTACTCCAAAAACACTTCTCCATCAAGAAAATAAATAAACCCCCAATTTATAAAATCTAACTAGTGTGAAAACCTTTGTAACATAATGGTATGAACATTAGTCCCTAAAATATTGTTAAAAAAAAACCCATCGATAAATAAAAAAGAAGAAATATTATTCAACAAAAATCAAGCTTAATTATGGTACACAAAAGGGAAGATGCTTTCCACAAACTTTTGATAGAAAACGTAGTATATGCTCTACAAAATTTAACAAAAAATGAAAAATGAGATTCCATAGTATTACACCTATAAAAGGGTCTTAGAGCATGTTTATAAAGGATATTTTTTTGTGTATACTCCCATGCCAAATAGCATTGGCCTTTATATTTGATATGCAGTAGGAGTGAGCACGGTTCAGTTTCGTACAGTTTGTTCTTCTCTACTAAACTGAATCTAATATAACAGTTCGGTTTTTTTTTTAAAATCGAACCTAACCATACAGTCCGGTTTATAAATTTTTCAAATCTAATTAAAATCAATTCGATTCGATTTTATTCACGGTTTGAACTGTTTGTATCAAATTTTCGCTAAATATTTTTATCTTTAATAAATATGAAATTTTAAATGAAATTTACTCAGCTTAATTTTAATAATTGATACAAAATTATGATAGAAAACAACAAAATATAAAAAATTTGATAAATTTTATAAAGATCGATAGAAAAAAAATATGACAAAGCACAAAATAATTACATAATTCTTTTTATTTAACTAAATGGTTTAGTTCAATTTGGTTCAAAAAGATTCAATTCCGTTCGATTTTTCAAACTAAATTGAATCATCAATCGTTTGTATATAATCGAATAGAATCGTAAATCGAACGATTCGTAAAAAAATCGATTTTTTATTTTAATTCAATTCGATTTCTAGTTTAATCCTTGATTTATAGTTTTTTTGCCTTGCCCTAATATTGAAGTGCCAATACTGCTTATAAAAATTGAGGTACAAAGCATGATACTGGTATCACTCTAACAATATGTCAGGCCATTTTGGCTGCATGGCCTGGAGTTCCCCTACCTTTTTTTTTTTTTTTTTTAATATCAATTGAATAAAGGAAAAAGAAGGTATTGATATGCCCTGTATATTTTCCAAGTACCAATTGTTAAACATGTCAGTGTATTTTGTAGCAATTTAGCTTCTTAATTTTTTTTTTTTCGTTGATGTATGGATGCAATATACATGCAGAAACAAAATACCCATTATTTTAAACTATCATGTTCTTTTTTTATTTTATGTATAGTAAATAAATTATAATTATAATATAAAAATTAATGGAAGAATTTTACATAATTTAATATATTTTATGTATCATTCAAAAAGTAATAATAATATGAGTCCCCTAATTGATAAGTATTTTGAAAATGCTTATTCACAAACACACCCTTATGGGCTAAAACGACAGTGAAGACGTTCAAACCACCCTAATTGTGTTTCCGAGACGACAGTGTTTGGTCGTGGCTGGAGGATACCAAGTTCGTAAGCGGAGGATGTAGCAGAAGGCTTACCAGAGGAAGATATATTGTGTAGAGGCGAGGGATGAAGATGAAAGTTAGAAAAACTGTAATGATGTTTCGTAGCAGCAATGGATCCATTAAGTATTCATCATTTTAGGTTTTATTCCTTTTTTTTAATGTTTAGAAATATTTTAAAAAAGCGGAAGATCAGCGATTTTGAAATTTAATTTCTCTTTTAACAGGTAAAATCATAATTTTATTATACTCTTATTAATTATTATTAATTATTTTATCTTTAAGTATTTTTTTTCAATTACATTATAACTCGGAGGAAGAGGAATTTAAACCTGATTTATCCTAATGAGAAACCAGTAATAATGTCAGTAGACTTCAAACACCTTTAACTAATTATTACATCTAAATAATTGAAGATGTTTTTAACAAATATTATATACACATTCCATTCCAATAAATTCAATGAAAATTTTAAAATATAATTCTATTCCATTTCAATTCAATCTTTTTTAATTACTTTTTACATATCAAACATGATATAAGATGATAAAAGAAAGGTAATTTGAATTTTAAAAAGGGTAAATTTTGGAGTATCTAATTTTGACAGGGGTATAGCGGGAAAAAAGAAAAAAAAAGTGTGGAATTACTATTGCTTAATTTTTCAAAATTACTAGTACTCATTTTACATAATATACCGACCATTTCATACCCAAAGTGTAACGAAATAGGCCTCCTATAAAGAATAATACTGTCTACAGATTTTTTTTTTTCTTTTTTTTTGTCAATGTCAACAAACATTGCGTAATACGTATCCTATTAGCATGCATGTATGCATCCCGATAACCATTGTTTACAGTAGTTTATACTTACACACGTTACATAATGCATATCCTATAATGTTCGTTAACATCAATCATAAAAGCTTGAGATTCGTACCAACATGAAATGTCGAACTTATTATTCATTATTTTAGTCGAACACGTTAGGCGGCAGGGAACTATCTCTATCTTGACAATAATTGTTGATTGATTTGCTTAGACATATATAACAATCGTGTTAATTTAAATACATGTTTAGAGAATATTCACGGCATCATGTTTTTGCGTTTCGTACTGAGCCAAGAGGAAAATTTCTCTTCTCATGTTGCCACGTTACTTAAAAGATTAGAACAACATAAATCTGGTTGGATAATCTTATATTATTTTGAATTCGTTTATGATTTGACATCTACTTTTGTGACAATCTTAAGACGGTTCGGTGATATAGACCATATTTAGTTATACAACAAAAACAAAACATTATAAAAAAAAAAAAAAAAAGAGGGAGTGAGAAAAGAAAATGAGAAGAAATTGAGACAAAAGTTTTACTTACTACACCCTAAATGAAAGTTGACAGACCATAAGTAAAACAAGCTAAAACAGATCTATTGTAGTCTAACAACTTAAGTGTATGAGTTTCATTAATACAATTCTCGTATCTTGCTAATCTATTATATTAAAGTAGACAAAAGAATAACAAAAAAAAAGAAAAGAAAAGAAAATAGACAAAAGGGATTAGTGATTTTATATACATAACATAAATAACATACTAATTAAATAAATTTAAAGTAAGAAATAATTATAATTGGATATAAGTTATTGTAGATGGATATATAGAGACATGCACGACTTTTTCTTAAACGATTACTACCTGAAAAAAAAAATTGTTTATTTAATCAATTATTGACTATTTTTATGCACTCTTTATGCACGTAAAGTTACACAATTACAAAACCATATATATATATATATATATATAAAAGAGTTGCACAAAAGGAGGCCTAGATAACAATGTAAACGCAATAACTTGTGTTGTAAGTAATAACAAAAGAGGAATCCGTCACGTAAATTTACAACGTGCTCTAACAAATCTGTTTCTTAGCATGGATATCCACAAATTAATTCACATGCACATGTTTACTCCCAGGTTTTTTTTGCTTAGATACATGAACTTCGTTCGCACCTATATCATCTTTTTACTTACACCTGTCAACTTATGCAGATATTTCAATACTCCATGGGCATCTCGAGCTCCACCTTCTCGTAGTCTCACTTCAACGAGTATCGCTTTAGCAAGCATTTTATTTGGGGCATTTTACATAAAACCAATAGATGCCCTTTCTATTCTTCTTTTTTTTTTTTTTCCCCTTTTAAACCATGAATGCCCTTTTTATTCAAAAGTAGCTTTTTCCTTCTCACAGGGGGATAGAGAGAAAGTGAGAGAAATCCAAGGTCTTTTTATTTTCCTGCTTTTTTTGAAAATCTTCTAAAAACATATATGGTATCAACCAATAGATGTCAACAATGACACATGTCATCCACTATCTTAATTATACAACATCTGCAACATTTTTTACCTTTATCATTCCACATCTAGTCTTAACTTTCACTTTCTAGGTACATTACCATTACGTCACCATGTGCTTGCTCACACTATAGCTGCTATGTTTCCTTCATATCACCATGACCTCTTGACATTTGCAAATCTCCAGCAATTAGACCATGAAAACTTCATCTCATGTGGATCCCACTTCCTGTATAATTAATTATTACTCAACAAATTGCTTTTGACATTCTCTAACAGCAAACTGTCCTTTCATAAAGGCCTCTCTAAAATCACCTAAAGAAGATAGCACAAATCATAATAAAATCATTGTTTGATCCTCCATCTCCAGCTATACATTATCTTCTTAATCAAGAATTAAGCATAGAGAGGTGTTATACGATTAATGACTCATTTTTCACTTAAAACGAATACAACCTCTTTTGATACCAATTGTGTATAAGCATAGAGAGATACTCTATTTTAACACCGATCATTTTGCTAGAGTTTTGATTATGCATAATGATTCCCATTGCTTCTAAAAAATTATAACCATTATTTCCACTGATGCCTCCTAAAATGCTATAGTCAAACTCAACTCGACTACCATCAACTATCTTCTCATAAAGACCTATCTTATCGTTGTTGTTGGTGAAAATTTAATCTTTCATTTAGTGATCTTTCATTTAGTGCCTTCCTAAGCCTAATTGCACCATAATTCTAAGCGTCCTCACTTGCTACAAATCAAAATTTATACCTTTGATCATATATCTTACCATCTTTAAAGCATGTATAAAATCTAATTACAAACTCTAAAAGCTAGATCTATATATAACCTTACTTTTGATAATTGTTTGTTGTGACAATCCATGCCATATTTAGTTATAGATTAAAGCAAACGACACAAATAAAAATAAAACAAAGAAAAAGGAGAAATTAGAAATTAGCATATAACATAAATATTTTATGGACACCCCAAAACTAATGTAAAAAGCTATTAAATAAGATTAGAATAGATTCATTATGCCTAAGAGTGTACGTACAAGGTTGCATCAATCACATTGAATATCCTTGATTTTCATTACTCACTAGTACAAAAAAAAAAAAAAAATACATATGTAAAGAGCAGCCCAAATGGAACCATAAAGGTAATTCTATACAAGAAATAACTTAGATTATAAATAACTACAAAAGAATAAAACTGTTGTGTAAATTTAAAACATACTCTAATAAAAAAAAAATTATATGCAGATCCCTAAAAGAAGTAAATATATTTCCAAAACCTTTTAAGAAAATTTGCAATAAACTCTTTCTTATTGGTAACATGCCAAATCTAGTGGGACAAAAAAAAATAAAAAAAAAATCCTGAACTTTGCTAATATGAATGTTAAATTAAACGATTCATGATTCAAACTATAGCAACAAATTGAAAACTTTCAATAATAGACGTTAGAATCTTGAAAGGAACATGCATCATTGTTACTTGCCTTTAATATAAATTTGTTTCAAATGATTAAAAAGGAAATGGCAATTACGGAAATTCATTGAATAGTTGTCAACTAGCGACTTAGTATTAAGTCATAAATAATTTTTCGATAACGTTGTATTAACTTTATGGTAGCACGTACATAAAAGTAGTGAAAGTAACTATCCATCAACTTTTCTGAAGTCTATGGTAGCAATGTAATATCTAACGGTGTTACCAAAATATCAACATGCTTTTGAGACTTAATATTAGGTTACCTCGAGGTAATTGTCTTAAATGAATCTCCATACGTATGATTTCTTAAAAGATTATATGTCTATCTGTCTTTTATTTATTTATTTATTTATTTTTGTTGTATTACATAAGTTTCTTAGGACTTTAACTAGTAATGATTATGAATTGGACCTCAACTTAGGACTTAAACCTGCAAAATAGAACACCGTAAGGGGGTATGGGTGGTTGTCCCACATGGCCACTAAGATACTTAAGTCAACAATCTATCAGAGTTAATGAAAGCTAAAGAGCAAGAATTTGTGGGTGTAAGTAGAGTGGCATGCCATTAGGGTTTAGACTCCTATTTATAGCAGTTAAAGAGGAAACATATCCAAAAATTCGATATATAATCTCACTAGAATAGGAAAATGTATCTTCTTATTTTACATAAAATTAAGATCCTTATGGTGGCATAGCACATAATAGATTGGTCATCCCACATAAGTTAGATCCTTTGCTTTGTGCCTACAACTATCCATTAACCAAGCTTCCCAAACAGACCTCTGGCACTTATGCATCTCCAGCATGAATGTTACAAGTGGAGCTAAACTTCTGATACACAAGTATTGATTAGTTGGTAGGTTAGGTATCGAAGTAGGAGCTAAGTCCAAAAAGGAGATTTTGGATAAAAGACTAAATTTAGACTTGGATAGCTCAAATACGACTTAAGTTAGATTAGCTAAGGTCTCTATAGGTTGAAATGTGCCTTAAAGGCCTAACACCCAAAATAGTCCATCAATACTTGCTCCTACAGTCTCTTTGATAGGGAATCGACAAGGAGAGTCAGCATAAGGTTAGGTAACCAAAGTGTGTTCTGAGTTGCTGCAACCTTTGGTAACAATTCTCTTATTTATATTTGAGTTAAGGCATGGTTGGTGGAAAAGAGTGACACAAAATTCATAATGTCTAGGAAAGAGTAACTTTTAAGATGCCACTATGATTTCTTAAGCCTTAGGCCTGAGGCGAGCCTAGATACATTAGTTTCAATTTGTTTTTGATACTCCCCTTTACATTTGGAAAAATTTTGCATCAAACTAAGTCAAAGTTTCAATACTTAAGCTTTTCTGGTATAACACATAACATATGTGTTAAGGTCCTAAGCCATATCCAATCTAAGGTGCAGGCAGCTTCCTAATGCCAATTCATTTGAATTTCAAATTTTGTGTGTGATAACTCATGTGCATTAAACAAATGCAATAGTTGTTAAGTTGTAAGTGGTTGGCTTTGTGTACTATTATCACGTCGAAGTAATCTTAATCATCTGATCCAACCCGAGCTATATGTTGAAATATAAAGGCTATAAGTTATGTCACTTCAACTTTCTATAACCTATCATGGTTTTCGAGGTTGTGACTAAAAAAACGCCTATTTCTTTTTCAATTCACACTTCTCAACTTCAACTTCAACTTCTTTATTTTTCTTAGGTATCTACAATTTGAACCTTGGACTTCTCACAAAATTCACGCCAATCTTGAAAAAATCAGCATTTTCTTACTTTTTTAACATCCACAGCTGATCTAAGTGAGTGGTCAAAATCTTAAGATCCTTTCCCTATGAACTCTAAGTCAACTCAGGGTACTGAGCATGAGGAGTAGAAGGTAGCTCCCCCATAGGAATGAAGGCAACAACCTTGCATTCTGTGGAATCATATAGTCAATCATAAGGACTTGGCAAGTATGAACGCAAGCTAATAAAGGTTAGTGTGCTCCCTCATGATGTGTACCCTAAGGACAACAAGGATGACAAGGTCATGGTACTCATATACGAAAAGGTCAAGGATCTGGAGGATACTCCCTATGGTCAGATTAGTAAAATTATCGAAGTGGAGCTCAATTACTACTTAACAATGCACTTTAAGTGAAACTCTAGGGTTTACATGCCTTCATACATGGATAAGTGGCATTAGTCCATATGAATGGATTTTGCATGTATTGGGAGTAGTTTCGACTTAAGGGACCCTAGTATCCATCACCAAGTTCCAACTACCACCATTTATGCCTAGCTCAGCTTGTTTCGAACAACATGTGATTACTTATGGCTTTCTAAGTACTATAGACTTAGCCTAGATTAAGGGCTATACTAACCCTCTACTAATACTTCCTAGGTTTGAAGGGGTCTCCAAATGGCTGGTGGTATCTATTAACCTATCAAAATAGAAAACTACTAGAAGGGCTAGAGTCTTTTATTCATGGATGGAAGGAAAAATATATGCTCATTTTGATGGACCAAGAGCCTAGGTTCTGAACTAAATTGGTAACTCCAATCTGAACCAATGACATAATGGTCTTAGGGGATAATAATAACTCAATGGTAAATGCTATCCTTGAGCTTTTTTACATCTAAGGTAGCATGACATGGAATTCCAAAACATTGATAGATCAATCTATCCACAAATAACTAACCCTTTCTAATGATGAAGAGGGGAGGGGTGATGAGGATATGGAAGGTATTACCCTCCCTTGAAGTCGTATCAAGGTAGGCGTATCTTTATGGTTATGGTCGTCGTTGTCTAATGGGAGTTTCTTTAAGCCATTGCCTTTGCTCATCACCATCGTTTATTAAGATAATTATGTTCACTTTTTTCTCTAATTAAGTGTTTCCTTGTAGGATTAAATTCTCGACTAAGGACACTACGGTCTTTTTTGATATGCAATTGGCTTACCACAAACACACTAGGGCAAAGAGGTAATCGAAAAAGAGAGCTAACAAAAAAGGCTACCTATGCTGCTGATGAGAAGAAGGAGAGAGGGAAATAAAAGAGTTCATTCTAAAGTTCTCCTCCTTTACATGACTCCAAAGAGAGGTTCATCAAAAGTGGCAATTAAAATACCAAGAAAGAGGTAAAGATGTATGGCATAGGTCGTATTATACTACCAATTAAGCCAAGGAGGTTAAGCTTGATAAAGGAACCTAAGGGAAGGCTTAAGATGGCAAATCGGGTGGGTTAAGAAAACAATAGGTGGGTATAACCTCTCCTCCTCCCCTAGTTAAAGAGATTGTAAACATGGAGGATTATGTCCTATAATCTATGTATACTAGATCATAGGTTATATTGAGCTTCCTAGCAAGATCTAGTCCCAACCTTACCTATGTGGCTCGTCGCCCCAATAGGCTACATTTGCTAACCAAAATGATGCAAGCCTTAATCTAAAGGGCTTAAGGAGGGAGTTGCTAACGGCTCCATCTTACACATGGATCATGTTATGCTCGATGACAAGTATAAGAAGATGTTGGACAATCAAATTAAGATGAGGACCTATGCCAAGCTACAAGTGTTAAGTAACCTGTATTATAATTTAGAATAGATTTCGATTATTCATTATAATACTCACTTAGCTCCTATGATTTTACAGGCAGATGTTAACATGGTAGAGATCTTGGAGCAATAAAGGGCACAAAGGGAGAAAGTAGCTTAGTTTAAGGTTGACCTTTGCAATTTATCTAGTAACCTTGAAGATACCTCTAATAATGTGGCAATCCTATTGTAGAGGTCTTCGAATGTCAAGTTTAAGGTACTTCAAGGAAAATGGACTATGGCTAAGGCAAACAAGAAGCTCTAAGCTACCAAGAAGAAAGTGAAGGAGCTAGAGTAAAGATTGGGCTATTTGTCTAAGGAGGTTGATAAGGCCTAGTTTGTAGCTGTTGTGATGAAAGCCAACAATAAACAACTAAGTGCCTAAGTGATAAAATTGATAAAGGAGCTAGAAGAGAAGAAGAATAAACATAAAGTGACTATTGAGTTTGCCAAAACTAGAAAGGAAAAAGAGAAGGCAAGCTCAAAGGAGTGATGCATATCGTAGGTAGTGGGTCTTAAAAAGGAAGATGATGCAAAGGGGTTTGAAGGTAAATGTGTATGGATATCATACACAAAGAAACAAACACAATCGGGAATTTGAGCTTAAGATAGGGTTCGATACAACTCACAAATACTAAATGTCACTCGAGATTCAAATGAGAGTTAGATGCAACTTACTAACCAGTTCAAATGAAAGGTTTACCACAATTTTAGGGTCAAGATTGATAAGAATGCAAGAAGGATTAAAGAGTTTAATCAATACTCAATAATCCGGCAAACGTAAGATCTGCTATCTCAACTATAGTCTTGCTCGAAAGAGAAAAGTTTCACTCTCTGTATGGGGAATATTCTTCATTATTTTTGTCTTCTATGTGTGTTTACAAATGTTACTATTTATAGCAAGTCTTAAACACTAGTGGTAAAACAGTAAATAACGTACAAGACCTTAAACCTTAAAGAATTGGGCCTATAAATAAAATATGGGAAAACATGTACAAAAATACAAAGTTGTGCATTTTACAGGGGAAGTTGGCATGCAATCACCTGGCATGTCTAGAAAGGAGTATCCAAACTAAATGAGGTATCCAAACTGAATGGGGTAAATAGTTGAATGTACAGGTTTAAGAAAGAGTCCCTAAAGTCCACATAGCTTGGTCGAGACACCAAAGAGGTTGACCCATAATTATTGAGTTCTAAAGTTAGTCAACATTAGTCTCTCCATGTCGTGCCGAGTGGATCTTACTCTCAACAACATGATCTCTTGGCTACTTGGTCGTCAATAGACTTATTGTTGAGTGGTTATTTTTCTTCCTCTCATCCTTCTGGCTTTAGATCGGCCTTTACAAGCATTAATCGACCTCGGCTTTGGACAGGCCTACCTTTGCTTGGATGTAGTCAGACGATGATTCCCATCATTACTACAAGTCCGAAAGGAAATTGTCCTCAATATTAAGCATTGAGCATGAACCGGGATGCCAAATAAACTCCTCTTCCTTCTTTGCTTCACCATGGGTGTCAAGTGCCTCTAGATTTCTTCAACGCTCCTGGGGGTCAAGCAATAGCTCTTCCCATCCTTTCAGACAATGTAAGTGTTGAGGAAGCCATCATGAATCACTTTTCAATCATATTCCCATGGTCGGGCAAGAAGTAAATTTGTTACGTTCATTAGGACCACATCGAAGTCAATCTCGTCCTCGTATTGTCTTGCCTTAAATGCGATCTAAGCTCACTTATGCACATGGACCATACCCTTGTCATTAAACTACTTCAATCCATAAGGTCAGGGATGCGGGTAGGTCGGCAATTTCATCTTTTCTACTAACTTTGGCAGAAATGATGTTGGTGCAACTTCTCCCATCAACAACTAGGAAACAGGTTTTCCCATTCACTAAACATCGCATATGAAATAAATTTTCCCTTTGTTTGGGATCTTCCTTCAAGTCAGCTCGTGTTACCATAGCTAAGAGTTTATCCAAGTCCTTGACATAGACATCTTCTTCTATCAACTGGTCTTCCAAACTCTTGTCACTTTAACTCTTGATTTGAGCCTCGAGCCCTTCACCCTTTAAGACCATAACCCTCTTATTTGAGCATTAGGACTCAATGTGTCCATAACTTAAGCATTTGAAGCATTTCATATCTCGAGCCTTGTTGCCAGGTGCCTTTTCTTTCTCAACAATCTACTTTTCAACATAGATAAGTCGACTAAGCTCTCCTTCTCCATCATCCTCTCTAGCCATGTTCTCTTGGCATACCTCTGAGGCTCGGGGTTGCCTTACTAAGGTCAACTTCTCAACCTTTAACACCTCTTCCTCCTTTATCTCTTTACTCTTAATGCCAAATTAATTAGCTCATCTAAAGAGTTGAATGGTTGCAATTCAACTATGTCAGCAATATCACCTCGAAGTCCACTTAGGAACAGGCAATGGTGTAATCCTATAACTCAGCAATCTCACATCTTGTCATTAAGGTCTAAAACTCTCACAAAAACTCTTCAACAATATTTTGACCTTATCTCAAGTGTTGGAACGCATGGAGCATCTCTTGCTTGAAGTAAGTCGGTACAAAGCACCGATACATTAATCGCTTTATAAGCCTCCAAGTTTTGATTGGCTCCTTTCCTTCAGCATCTCGCTTAGCAACCAACTTATCTCACTAAAGGCTTGCATACTCAACAAAGGATAATGAAGCTTGCATGACCTTTGTTCGATCATCACACTCGTAGCACTCAAACAACTTCTCAACTCGAGGAACCCAGTCAAGGAACTCTTCAGGTTGGCTACTTCTACTAAAGGTCAACAACTAAAGCTTTATATTATCAAGTCCTTAGCTAGGTGCTCAAGGTTCATCCTTTAGATTCCTAGCAGGTCAGTTCACCTTAAATCAACCACTTTTGTTGGAGCTCTACTTGGCTATGTCCCTTCTCAGCCTCAACTATCTTCTTTGGGCTCCTTGGTTCACCTCGAAGTTAATACTCATGTCATTACTTCGCCTTGGCTCAGGTCGATTTTCTCTCCTTCTTAGCTCGATAGCTCTTTTCAGTTGTTGCTCATCGTTGTCAAGTTCATTGGAACCACTTCTACTGGTGGGTGTTCATTCCCTTCTTTCTTCTCAACTATTACGTTTGTGACCTTTAACTAAACTAGTGAGCTCTTGGATAGAGTCAGTGAGATTCTGAATCTAGTATTCTAGGTTATCAATGCGTCGTCTCAAACTTTCACGAGGACTATCACCGCTATTATTGACATTATCTTCTGGCATTCTTGTCTATACAGTAATCTCAGAAAATTGAATAAATACATCTTGCAACAAAAACACTACAGCAGCCTAAAAATGACTACTACTTGGCTTCTATAGTTACCGACAACTAACAAACACTTCCATAAAAATTAGAATCAATTATTAAAATTAATGTTATTGAACTCAACCGTGCATAATACCACAACTACTAAAAACACGAACAACACAATAACTATGGAACGATGATTATCAGAAACGTTAAAACCACAAATCTACTTTAAAGAACACTAGCACACGTGTTTCCCCAAACATCTGATACCAAGATGATGCGTATCATGGGTAACTGATCTTAATAAAGAAGATGATGCAAGGGGTTTTGAAGGTGAATCTGTATGGATACCACGCACTAAGACACAACCATAATCAAGGGTTTGAGCTTAAAATAGGGTTCAATATAACTCATGAACACTAAATGTCGCTTGGGATTCAAATGATAGTTAGATGCAACTCACTAATCGATTCAAATGAAAAGTTTACCCCAATATTAAGGTCAAGATTGATAAGAACACAGGAAAGATTAAAGAGTTTAATCAACACTCAACAATCTGACAAACGCAAACTTAACTAGCTCAAGTATAGCTTTGCTCGAAAGAGGAAAGTTTCACTTTCTATATGGGGAATATTCTTCACTATGTCTGTCTTCCCTATATGATTACAAATGTTGCTATTTATAGCCTAAACTTTAGTAACAAAACTATAAATAATGTACAAGGTTTTAAACCCTAAAAAATTGAACCTATAAATAAAATAAAAATAAAAACATGTACAAGAATACAAAGCTGTGTATTCCACAAGGAGTAATCCTTTGAAGGGATCAAAGAGGCCCAAAGCTTGTATAAAAGGCTCACCCTAGCCTTAACTTGACTTAAAGTGCCTATCCTTTATGGATGCCCCTAATGAGTCCTTTGATTTTGAGGATGAAAAGGGTTCTAAGGACGAGGAAACAACCACTCGGGTCAAAGACAACTCTTACGCCAACAACCATGACACCAATCTCTCTACTTTTCTTACTCCTACTACCCCTGCTCCTAATCCTTTGGTGTCTAGCTCTAAGATGGTTTATTGTCAAAGAGCATAGAGAAACACTAGGAACTAATTGAGCTGTTCGATTTTTTTTTTTCTATTTTTCCGCTTTTGATAAACTTCTTGTAATGGACTTTCGCTTTATACTTTCGGAGGCCGTTATATCGACATATTGATTTTCTATAAGACTGTAATTGATGTATTTCTATCATATTCTTTTGGTACTTTGTCGAACCTAATTTTTCGGTTTTTTTTTTTAAAATTGATTTCTCATTTCTTGATTCATACTAAATCCTAACCCATTTAATATTAATCCTCGACTAAAGAAATTGAGAAATTCTGGTTTTTTATTGAAAATAATTTTTAAAGTCGCCACCCGACCAGAGTCAGGAAAAAAGAAAAAAACCGTAATCAATTGGGTGGATTAATTACGATTTGGCTACCGGTCATTGATTTCAATTTCAAATGAAGAATCAGAAGGTTCCGAGTTTGGTAGCTAACCTATTAAACCCTTAACGGGTACCACAATCTATTTACCGAAATTAGGATTATTTTTCTAATTATAATATTTAAAATAAATAAATAAATAAAAATAAAAAGAGAGAAAAAAAGGGACCTAAGTTTCTACATATTTTATCATCGCCCTGAAGGTGCCTACGTACCCGCTAACCGGGATCAGACGATCATAATTCTTTCAGAAAATCATAGTGTTGGTTCTTTTCATAAAAAATAATTGGTTGAATTTGCGTTTTTATTAACCATTTTATTTTTATTAAGAAAAATCCCTAGAAGCCTACTAATTATAAAAAAAAAAAAGAAAAGAAAACCTAAAAACCTAATTTTTGAAAAGTCCAAAATTAAGATTTTTATTTAAAAACAACTAAGTGATAATTTTTTTTTCAAGAAAAACCTTAAAAATTTTATGAAATATGCAATTTTTATGAAATATGCAATGTTTTACATGTGAATATTTTATATAGAAAAGATGCTTAAAACATAAAAAAAAAAAAAGAGAAAGAAATATTTCCTAACCATAGAAAAGATACCTAAACCATAGAAAAGATGTCTAAACTATAGAATAAAAAGTTCTAAATTATAGAAAAGATGTCTAAATCATGGAAAAAAAAAAAAAACCTAAACAATGGAAAAGATACATAAACTATAGAAAAGAAGCCTAAATTATGGAAAAGATGTCTAACCATAGACAAGATGTCTAAATATAGAAAAGATACCTAAACCATAGAAAAGAAATTTAAACTATGAAAAAGATGTTTAAACCATAGAAAAAAATCTGAATTATAGAAAAAATGTTCAAACCATAGAAAAAATGTCTGATAAACTATGAAAAAAACAAGTCTAAACTACGGAGAACAAGCCTAAACTATGGAAAAGTTGTTTCACCGTAAAAAAGAAGTCAATTAAAGATTTTTTTTATTTTATTTTATGAACATTAAAATGATTCTTTTAATCTAGAAAACCCTAACATGCCTAATGCAATTTTTCTAAATTAATACAATATGCAAAGAATAAGATTTTGTAAAATATGAGATTTTATAAAAATGTCATTTTGAAAATATGAAATAAAAAAAAGCTAAAATTTAACTTAACACATGTTCACTAAACACTAATGCTATAATTAATTATTAGCAATTAAAGACGTGATAAAAATAATAATAAAAAAAGAATTAGGCCAAATCTTAAAAATAACTACATATAATAAGTGAGATAAAAATAAATAAATAAGACAAGTTATAGACAATAATTAAAAACCACTATTATATACCTACAAGGCAAAGCACGTAAAACTGATGAAAGGGAACAAATTGGATTCCCAATCCTATCACACGCACAACTATAGAATTGGTCTGAGGAGTGGGTTCGAGCGTGTTTTTAATAAATGCGTAATTATTCTTTTTTGGCTCGCATCATCCAACCCTTATTTATAAAACTCGAAAACAAATATTTTGAATCGAATCGAATCGAATCAAATCAAATCAAATCTAAATTGATAAAGATCCAAAATAGATTCGAATCTTGTAAATCTTGATTTTTATTAGATTTAACGTCATCGTATCAAATTTTCTTTTTTTTTCCGACAACTATTTAATCAAGATTATATCAAATTAATTTTTTCAATTTTTTTCTTTTTTAGTTTTTTTTTTCCTTTTTTCCAACAATTTTCTATTTTATTTTATTTATTTTGTCTTTTTTTTATCATTTTCAATTTTTTTATTATTTTCTAAATTACGACCCTTTTTGTAAAATAAAAAAATTAGGACTATAGAGGGGCAAAAATTAGGTGTCTACATACTTCATTGTTTCTACTTTTGTACTTGTTCATGACTTCATTTGGGGAGTTCCTCGAGCTTATGAGTCTTCAAGGTTTCCCCAACCAAGAGTTTCCTAGGCATATATGCCTATGGGGTCTCCTTCAATACGTAAGCATTATATGGTTTGTATTTTGTACTTTAGACTAGAGGTTTTTTGGGCTTTGATTCCTTAAGGATTTCCTTTGACTAGGTTCTATTGGTCTAAGTGAACAATTAAGGAAGAGGGATTGAATTGATTGTCATGGAATTTTAATACTGGACTAATTTTTACTTCTTGATATTCAATAACACATGCATATACTAAACCTGTTCTCAATTTCTCATGTATCAGAAATATTAACAAATTTATATCAAAGATATGCGAGCAAAAGTCAATCAACTACTTAGCAATTCCTATTCTTAAGTAGTAAAACACATAAAATGTGATGTCAATCTCAAGCTTAATAATGTGTTGATGAATCTGATAAACCATATATTGCATAATCAATCAAGCAATATATCACGAAAAGGTTAAATAATTTGCAAATAAATAAAGAGTGTAGGGATCAAAAACTCAAGTAAGCGAACATAGTAGTTCCGACTTATCTGTCAGTCCACTCTTTCAGCCTACGATTAGAGATTAGGTACTATAACACCTCATTTCTACTATTTGAAGAAAACATTGCATAAAGGTTAACAATTCACATGATTCCACCTTACCTCTACGTCGCAAGTCTACAGAATCTCTCTTCGAAGTTCTCTCAAATAGTATCTCACTAATTTCTAAAGATATCAATAACTGCTTTTGAGGATTATAATTAATTTCCTTACACTTCCCACAATACTCAATAAAATGAAATTCTTAAGTTTAGAGATATATCTCTTTGATCACATAAGCATTTTATGAGCTCAACTAATCTAATCTATTATGAAAACTTTTGTAGCTTTTCTCTCTTTTCTTTTAGCTTTCTCTTTCTTTCACTCCTTTTTCTTAGCTTTTCTCTCTTTTCTTTTAGCTTTCTCTTTCTTTCACTCCTTTTTCTTCTTCTTTTTTTTTATTTTTTCTTTTTTTAGTTGCTCATTTCATTGATAACTTCTTCTTTGAATACTTATAACTTCTAATGTTTAAATGTTCTCAATATGGTCATAGTTGTTATAGTTGTTGCATCTTCAAATCTTTTGTGATCTTGTTGCTTTGTTGTCTTAGATGATATGCTCATCTTGTCGTGCGATACTTTCCTCATAGCTTCTTCATATACTTAAATATTTATATTATTCCATTGTATCATATGTTTTTGAAAATTTCAAAAGTATTGCATACGTATGCCTTGGCTCGTTTAGATATATTATCCAAATATATATCCATGAGGTTGGGTCTTTAACTATTCTTGTTATAATAAAATTTTGATCAATTCTTGCTTCTAAAACTTCTTTTATGCTTCTAATAAATTTGTTGGGCCTTCATTGGTAAAAGTTATCTTCTGATAAGTTCTTTTCTTTTCTTCCTTCATTAGAAAATATGTAGCTACATCTTTCACTTGTTTGATTAGCTTCTAATAATTGTAGTTTTTGAATTAACATCCATTATTGATACTTATTTTCTAGTTTCTCATTTTTCATGTAGTTTTTTATCTTTACATCTTTTCATCATTCAACTTAAGTACCATTAATGACAAAATACCTTTCATTCCTTTCAACATATATTTTGTTATCATCAAAATACATTTTAAGTTTAGGTTTATCATAAAATATCCTTTCATTCAAGTTCTTATGCCAATAGGTTCTTTTTAAGAAGGGTCTAGACTTTTAAGCCTTAGACTTCTCATAAGCATAAGTGCCTCTACAACAAGCCTTCCTTAACATTTAGGGACCAAGCTTATAGACTTAGCCCCATGGTTTTCTTTAAGATTTATTGCCTTTGAGGTTACCATTTTGCTTAGAAAACTGAAAGTTAGTTCTTAAACTAGGTTAATAATGCGACATACGACAAAATTACATGGGATCAAGCTTTTTCTAAAAGAGGCAAAATAATTTAGAGAAAAATGAAATTTTATTAACTTTTACTAAAACTCAAACGGTGGTATAATCATTTGCAATATAGTTGAAGGTTATCGACATTCCAAGTCTTAGCAATTTCAATACCACCTAGCGTCTCTAATCTATATGCCCCATTCCCTAAGTCCTCCTCCACCCTCATTAGGTCTTCCCCTTTCAGCGCAAGCTTGCCTTAGCCATCCCAAGCTTTAGTGGCTTCTAAAATACTAGATTGCTGGGCATGATTACTTTTTTTGTAGACCTTATTGTAATATTGGGTCATTTGGTGCTGATATGCAACCACTCTCTTACTTGTGAGATCCCAAACTTCCTCGATAATATCAAGGTCAATTTAGAAGTTGATTTGGTTAAACATGGTATCGAAGTCTCTAGTCTAGATTTTGGCGAGTTTGAGTTTTATAGGTAAAACGATCTCATTGCCAAAGGTATGTGGGAAGGGCATTTCCCTTCTTACCACCCTATGGGTGGTTTGGTAGCCGCATACGCCCCATAAGAAAAGAGGAAGTTTGTTCACCCATTTACCTTTAATTTTGTTAACATGTTCATTAGTTCATGGGTATGCTATGAAGGTATAGTAGAAGTTTACGTTGTACTTCTTATAGAAGTCTCGAAACTTTCGGTTATTGAACCAGGGCCCATTATCCATGGTAATCGCATATGGTATGCCAAACTTAGTCAGGATGGAGTTAATGCTAAAAGACTCCATGCTTATCTCTATGATCTCTATGATGAATTCTACCTTGATCTACTTAGTAAAATAATTTATGGTAACAACAATATATTACCTTAGGTAGGTTGACTTAGGAAAAGGGTTAAGGATATTGAGACCTCTATTGGCAAAGGGCTACGAGCTAATTAGCGATTAGAGATTATTACTTAGTGATCAGGCGATGGGCACATGCTTTTAGCATTATACGCATTGTTGCACCATCTCTTTAGTATCCTACTTCATGGTAGGTGATCAGAGCTAAATACACTTATCAAATTATAGTATAGTAAATGGATTTGAGTCCGAGTTGTCAATTCCTCAAGAAACCATTAATTTAGAAGAAATATTGGATTACTAATAATTCTCCCTATATTCTAATTATCTAACTTAACAATTAAGGCAATTAAACTAGTTGAAATATAAATTAATTAAATAAAATCCTTACTAACAAAATAAATAAAAGTAACAAGGACAAGAAAATAAGATTAAATGATTAAAGACACATGATCCAAGTAAATTTATTATTTACCACCTAACTTTGATTAACTTTCAAATCTCAATTACTTAGTAGACCATGAAAATTTCTAATACAAGTTAACTAGAATCGCTTCAACGAATTAACTCCTAACCTTAAGTATATTCTACCCAAATTGATTTTACAATAAATTATCTCGAGATCACATTAAGTTTTTGGATTCTACCATTAAGTTTGCCTAATCTAGAGAAACTAAATAACTGAACCTTAGTCTATTAAATTGCTTTAAATTACACCAGTCTATTTATTAGAAGATCTTGAGAACTTTATAACAAACTAAAACATTAAATTAATAGCTGGCAATATTTATTCAAAGAGAATAAACACAATGTAATTAGATTACAATTGTAATATCATTTATAGAAAAACAAAACAATGTTGCATAGAAGAACTAGAGTTCAATAATAATTTACTATGAAGAACTAAATTAAGACATGAGATAAAATCAAAGAATTCAAAAGAAAGAAGAAATAACCTTAGGCTCTACTTTACCCTACTCGCTCCTTTTAAAGGAGCTCCCTCCATAACTTTACCTAGATTCTTGTCTATAATTAAGGGTAGCTGTGGTTCAGTTCAGTACGGTTTGCCCCCTTACCGAACTAAACCAAACCTAATATAACGATTTAGTTTTTTTATAAAGTCAAACCTAACCATACGGTTCAATTCATAAATTTTTTGAATCTGATTAAAACTAATTCAGTTCAATTTGATCCATAGTTCGAACCATTTGTATCAAATTTTCACTAAATATTTTTATCTCCAATAAATATAAAATTTCAATGGAATTTACTAAACTTAATCTTAATAATTGATGCAAAATTATGATAAAGAATAACAAGATATAAAAAAATTTGATAAAATTTGTGAAGATTGATGGAAAAAAATATATAAAAAGTATAAAATATTTGCATAATTTTTTTTTATTTAACTAAACGGTTTGGTTCAAAATGGTACAGTTTGGCTCACTTTTCCGAATTAAATCACGAACCATTTATATATAATCAAACCGAACTGTAAACCAAATGGTTCACAAAAAAATTAAATTTTCGATTCAGTTCGTAGTTCAATCTACGGTTTACGATTTTTTTGCCCAACCCTATCTATAATACTTTAAACCTAAGGTTATAAGGACACTTTCCAAAAATAAGGAATTGTTTCATCAACAATATGTTCACACCTTAGAAGCATGGCTATGAACTCTATTCATAACCCAGAAGCATGGCTCTGAACTCTAAGCATGATTCTCCTTTACGATTAAAACTTTTGAAATTCTTAACAAAAGGATCACGGCCAAAAACATAGATGTGATCTTCATTGTGATCTCCTCTGTACTTCAATTCTTAACCAAAATTTCTTTCTTCAAATAAAATAGTTAATGTATTCATCATTAAAGCTTCAAAACATCACCAAAGACTCGTAGACAACCTACAATGAAATAAATTACAAGCTCAAAATACTTCAAAAATAATAGTAACAATCAATAAAAGCTCTACAAAACTATCCCATAATGTACGTGCTAAATGAGTGGTATCGGTTAGCCAACAATATCCAAGCCTCAAAGCTTAGATGTAAAGAGCTTGATACACCACACTAAGATGGACAAGGGTGGCTATATTGGGGTAGGTTCGAACCTATAGAAGATTTGAAAAATATAGCTGGATAAAGTAAAGTTAAGCAACCTTAAGCTAGCTTTGGATGTAACTCACTACAACCACTCCTAAACTCAAGAGCTAGCTTAATATGATGCATAAGTAGCTATCAAGTCACTTGCCACCTAACCTTGCTTAAGGGATAGAATGAAAGTTAAGAGGAGCCAAATGTACTTAGATAAGTAATGATAAGATATAAAGGAAATATTTAAGTATATTGATAATGATGAATCGTGTAAATTACAATACAAGTAGGTACATATGCTCGGAATTCTAAGGTAACTATTACATTAGAAGAAGAAAATGAAAAAGTACTAAAAAAATATTTATGAAAGGTCAAATTCATGATATACAAGGAAAATATTCAACTTATATTCGTTGTAATACAAATGTCAAAGGATACGTATCACGACTTAAGTGGTTAAGGCCTCCATTGAGATAGAATCTACGGTAGAATTAGACAGGTCGGTAACTTTTGAATGGCTCAACATAGAGATCTCGGTTGTTGGCTTAAGTAGATAGTTACCTATCATAAGGTGGTTGTATAGAACACGTTGATCTGTAGTTAAACAACCCGAATCTTGGTAGGTATAGCTCAAGAGAGAGGTACTTAAGCTGTTAGATAGATTTACCGAGGTATTAGATGGATCACCTGGTTCACCGTAAGGTCAGCACTCCATGACTATGGTTAAAGTGTAAGGTTTAGAACAAGTGGAGAGCTAGGGAAGATCAGGTTTAGACAGCAACTCTGAGTCCTTAGTACTTAGATAGAAGTAAGAATTCACTATACTATGCTCTCTAGACCTCAAGTTCAGGCTTGAGTAAGGGGTTCGGCTGGTCAATTTCCATCAAAGCTTGAGCTTTAATATGGCTTTTGCAAAGCAGCTCTTCTAAAACCCGCTAACCTTCCTCAAGTTAAAGACAACAAGGTAGAAGTAGGCTTATATATTTGTAATACAGGACTTTATCTACCAATATATAATTGGCTATCTTGTAAGGGAGCTTCATCAACTCCTTTTGATTTGTAAGTATTGTTCCATGCTTTAGGTACTCCATTATCTCATTTATCCAGCATGCTTCTACTAGGGAAGTATAAATCTCCATTGTCTATTGAGGCTGTTGATCAATACTTCACTTCAGCAAATATTCCACAAAGATCTTCTTATTGTTCTTCTTAGGCTTTAGGACACCAATAGGGGGTACCATGATACTGTATCAACTTTAGAGTTTTTGAGTCGAGGAATTCTTGTTATGGTCCATGAAGTGAACTCCACAACAAACGATCTAACCAACTCTATGTACTTAATCATTAGCTCTCCTTTGGCTTCATGTTCCTTGGTAACCTATTGTACTATAAGTATAGAGTTTGGGAAGACTTCCAGTTGTTCTACTGTAACCTCCTTAGCCATCTTCAACTTGGCTACTAAAGTTTCATACTTAGCTTCATGATTACTGGCATTGAATATTAACTTCAACACATAGTACATTTGAATGCATGATCTATCTACATAAAGAGTCTAAACTGGCTTTTCACCATCATCAGATGCTTTGTCTACTCCTATATACTTCATGAAAGGACTTATTCTTTGAAGGCTTCGCGAGGTTTATATTAGATCCCATATGCATTGATAGGGCATATACTGCTCTAATAGGTACGTACACCTAATCAAGTTATAGTATAGATAAAATGGATATTAAGTTCGAGTGTCGATCCTACGAGAAACCAATTACATGAGTATATCTAATTATTTTTGGCAGTGATACCCTTTAATTATTCAATTACCTAACTTCTAATAGTAAAAGATCTAATTAAATAAACTAAAAACAGAAAATAAAGATTTCAATGAAAGATTAAACTAGAAAATAGAAGTAAAGAAACATAATTTAAAACATTAACTAACGAAAAAATAACAAAATACTTAATAATATAATAACATCAAAACACAATTTACTTAGAAAAGAAAATAACATTTTCCTTAGTAACTATTATTGTTATTTACTTCCTAGTTCTAGGGGATTTATTCAATCTCAATTGCTATATTGGATTGTGGAGATTGCTAATCTTATTCCTATGGAAATTGGATTTTGAATTAGCCGAACTAGAAAATCTAGCTAATTCCTGATCCTGAAACCCTCTCAACTCGAATCACTTCTAAATAAAGCATTGCAAAATTGCATTAAACACTTAGATCTCACTATTAGTTCGCCTTAATTTGAAAGAATTGAATTGCTAAATTGTTTAGTCAATCCTAATTCTCTTTAATTATACACTTGTCTATCAACTATAGGATTCACGTCTCTATAGCAAACTCAAACATTAAACTAACAACCTGAGTAAATATTAATCTAATGACAATATAAATAGTGTAATTAGATTACAATAAGCAAAATCATAAACTAAATTTTATAAATGAAAATCACACTTTGAACATAAGAAGGTTCAATAATGATTTTCTAAGTAATTAAAACAAAGACATGAAAACTAGAAGAAAAAGAATGGAGAAGACTCCTTAGTAATCCTAGAGTTTAATAACTAATGCTAGAGGTGCTCTCTCCATTGTCCTCTCTCTCGAAACCTTAGGCCTAAGTGTCTATTTATAAGAAGTAGACCTAAAATTACAATGAATATCTAACAAAAATAGAAGATTTGGAAATCAATGTAACTCCACGCTTGATGTACGTGGCCTTAAAGGTTGGGCGTATTCTTACTCTTCTCGTAAACACTTCAATTTATAAAAGAAATTCATAATGAAAGGATCACAAATAGGGACCATGGGCGTAGTCCTAGACTATAGTCTTTATTAGACTACATTCCTTGCTCGAAACTCCCCTACTTCACTCTTGATCCATTGTTTTGCATTAGTAAAGCTTAAAATTGCATAAAAATCCTTTAAAACTTCATGAAATGTTGTTAAAGTCCTTAAAAATAATAAATAAGAAAATTAAGCTCAAAATAACATAAATTCAGTAAGAATAAAGTCTAAATTAGTGTAAAATCATCATGGAAAATATATGTTAAACTCATGTCATCACACATTAAGTTCTAGTGCGTACTTCTTCATCCACCTTGATGTGTTTGATTTCTACAATATATTACATTGCGACTAGTCAATCGAAACTATTATTCGATGAGCTTCGAACTAAGGTTGGAGTCTGTTGGCCAATATTACCACTGCTAAGGCGAATTTCTCTACCTTTGAATATTTAAGTTTTGGCCCCTATAATATATGGTTAACATAATACACGAATTTTTGTTCCCTCTCTTCAACTTGGACGGACACCAAGGGAAGGTTCTAGCTACTTACAACCATGTAAATATATAGGCCTTCTCTCGAGATAGGCTTCAAAAGTATAGATGAAGTTAAGAATTTCTAAACTCCTTAAAGGCTTCCTTACATCGAGGCCTCCATTCAAATCCTCGAGGGTTCTTCAAAATCTTGAAGAGCTTCAAGCATATAACCGCACTCCTAAGCATAAACTTACTCGACACAACTATCCTTCTAGTGAGCTTCTAAACCTCTTTAACGTTGCTCAAAAGCTACATATCTTAAATGACCTTTATCTTCTTGAGATTCACCTTAATCACACGTTGAATTACCATGTGATTGAGGAACTTATCAGAGGCCCTACCAAAGACATGCTTTTGAGGGTTAAGTTTGATACTATATTTCTTCGTGATGTCAAAGGTTTCCTATAAGTCCTAAAGGCGATCATCGAGCTTATTGCTCTTGATGATCATGCCGTTTACATGTACCTCCATATTCTACCGAAACTGATTTTTGAACAATACATGTAACCAATCTTTGATGAGTTATGATGGACTACCAACCTTGAAACCTCTTACTTAAGCTCGACTCCAAGGTTTATAAAGCTTAACCATACATATGTTAACCTTATAGGCAACTGAAGATCAGTCCTAATATCAAGATCGCTAGTGGTTCAATTCATTGTATAATCAATTCAACTACTTTCTGATTCAAATTGTTGAAGACATTGTTGTTAAGCTCTAAACCTTGACCACTTTAGCCAACCTATCTGATATGGAGATCCTAACCTAAGGTCTCCATGTACTGACTAAGTCATCCACCAAGGCTCCCATGTACCAACTGAGTCATCTGCTTACTAAGGTCCAAGTTTCTCCTTACCAACCTATTCTTACTCTAGAACAACTTAGCCATAGGTAATCTCTTTGCTAGAGCATGATACCAATAATGCCTTGATACGTGCTTACCTTTTTCTGACATTGTATTATATTCCATTTGTCTCATTGGTCTTATTTACCCTTTTGCTCATGTATAAGGACTTAACATTTGTATATTATCCTTTTTGTAATTTCTCGCATTCCCACAATGCCTTAAGGACTTACTATAAATAATTCTTCCTCTTGTATAGCTAAAATTAGGTATCACATCATATATAAATATTCTTCTTCTTATGATACATTTCCTCTAAGTTGCTTCCTACACTCTTATCTACTTCCATTTGCTAGGTAGGAATTAGTGGCAAGTGAACCTTAGTTTACTTCTTATGAGTCATATCAAGTTAGAGACTAAGTTATGTTATGCTCTTCAATGAGTCCTATCCATAGAGTAGCTTTGCATAGCTATTGAGTTTGAATCCCTTCCACTTATCCTTTATTCGATATCTCGAAGGGATCCACTTATTTGTAGTAAGACCTAGTGATAACTTAGTTTTAGGCATACTGAGTTGCCTTAAAGTTCTTCAAGCCAAAGGACATCACCTTATAGCAATATATACCAAAATTCATGATGAATAACGTGCGTAGTATGTACCTTATCTTTTGACTCCACTCTAATCTAGTTATAATCTAAAAAGGCATCCATAAAGCTCAAAAGTATATGTCCTGAGATTGAGTCCACCAACTAGTCAATCTTCATGAGTAGGGAACAGTCCTTAAGGTAGACTTTATTTAGGTTTGTATAATTGATACACATGTGCCACTTCCTATTGGACTTCTTAACTAACACTACATTGGCCAGCCAAGTTGGATATTTCTCCTTCCAAATAAATCTAACCTTTAGTAGCTTTGGCGTCTCCTCTTTTATGGTTGCTTGTTGTTCTAAGGCAAAGTGCCTCTTCTTATGTTTTATCGGCTTAGTGTTCTTATCCATGTTGAGTTGGTGTTTAGCAATCTTCAGGTTTATCTTGGCATGTTGAATGGTAACCATGTAAACCTATCAGCATATCTCTGAATGAGGTTGATGAGGCCTTGTTTTAAATCATAGGGCAAGGATGCCCCTATGTATGTAGATTGGTTGACATTATCATTAAGTTAGTCCTCCTTTATATCTTTGATTGGTCATTCCACCTTCTTCGCTTGTTTCTCCAACAATCTAATTTCTAAGGCAAAAACCCTATCCCTCTTTAGTCCCTTTGTGTACAAGTTGCGAGATAATTCTTAGTCACCTTTGTATACTCCTTCCCTAGTTAGGATTAGAAACTTTGCCTTCAAATGTAAGGGAGAAGTGAACATTCTAAAGCCTAACATGCTCGATCTTCTAAGGATTGCATTGAAGGGGGACCAGCAATCTACCATAAAAACTCTACAGGATAGTTAACGATGTTCTCATCATCCCTAAGCTCCATAGTAAGGGTAACAATGCTTGATAATACTCATTTAGCATATGTATTTTAGGGTAATTTCACATAATTTTATCTATTATTCGTGTCAATTTTTAGTAATTTAGAGTTGAATTGGTTATTATTTCATTTGTAGGTGCTTTGAAGCTTTTGATAAGTTTTCGGGCAATTTTATGGAATTTTGGAGCTTTAATAAGAAAGTGCATTAACCGAGTTACTCAATGAAGTGAAGTACAAACAAGAGATAGTATCCAGGAATACGTATATGAACATGATTGTATACCTTGACCTTATACCTCTCGCCAAGGAATTTTGTTAAAAAAAATACAAGTTGCATGTGAAGAAGAAGAACAAGCCTGAGATCACAACCATGATCTTAAGGTGTGTGCATGCCATGATTTGTAAATCTTTTATTTTTAGAAGTCGTCTTTCGTAACCCTAAGTCTAAGTCTTATATATAAAGTTTTAAGTCTATTATTTAGAGAGAGCTCCTTAGGGAAAATTTGTGTAGGGTAAAGCATAGGGGTTTCTCATGTCTCCTAGACTCTTATTTTATTTTTATGTCTTAATTTCATCTTTTTAGTGAATCTTTGATTGAACCGTAGTTTAATGTGACAAATTTTTTTTTTTTCTTTTGGATCTATGATATTGTGTTTTCTAATCTAATTCCATTGCTTTATGTTGTCTTTAATTCAATATAGTTGACTATTGAATTATTGTATGAATCAACTACAAAGTTTTTTTTAGATCCTATAATTAATGGATAGATATAAGTAGAATTAATTGAATAGACTAAGTGATTAGGTATTCAATTTCTTTGAATTAGGGTAACCTTATAGAGAGATTTAAGATTTTAATGCGATCTTGAGATATTTTATTGTAGAAGCAATTTGGATAGAGCATACTCAAGATTAGGAATTAATCAAGAGATTCAAGTCTAATAAATTCATATTAGGAATCTCCACAGTGCAAAAGTGCAATCGAGATTGAAAGTTATATAGAATTACGTAGTAAATAACAAATTTACAAAGGATCATATTTCCCAAATTTAATTTAATCTCATTGTTTATTTTCTTATTTATTTATTTTGCTTGGTTGTTTATTTTTTTATTATTTATTGTTTCTTTGTCTTATTATCTTTTTCTTGTATATAATTGTTTAATTAATTTGATAAGTTAGATAATTAGTAACTTTAGGGAAAATTGCCAGTAATGTAAGGTTTTCTCAATTTTCATGGTTCCCTATGGGATTGATAACTCAGACTTAAATCTATGTTATATTATAACTTGATTAGGTGCACTTGCCTAAGGGTGGTATCTATCCCCTTAAAATTAGAACCACCATCAAGTTTTTGACGCTGTTGCTAAGGAGCCAAAATAGTAAACCTAATTAAGATACTTAGATAAATCCCTTTCTACCAGTTATTTAAGATGTTTCAATTTATTACATCCTTCTTATTTTTGGTATTTCCTTTATTTAATTGCCTCTAAATTTTTAATTATTTCAACATATGACCAGGAATAGCAACACAAATCTCTTCAAGTTCAATCCCAAAATTGAAAGGACTATTCATCTTCTACATAAGAGAGAGTGCAAGGTAGTGGATTTGATAAATCAAGAATCACTAATTTAATTCAAGGAAGAGATAGAAGATATGGTTGTGAATAATGATAATGCTAACAAAACTATGATGGAGTACGCCAAACCAAAAGTAATTAGGGCTGATTCAAGTATTTAGACCTGTAGTTCAGGTAGCCAATTTTCAAATTTAGTCAAACATGATTCAGATGGTGAAGCAGTTTATCCAATTTAATAATTTAGCAAATGAAAATCTAAACTACCACATCTCGAGTTTCCTAGAAATCTATGATACTGTCAAAATTAATGGAGTTACAGAAGATGTAATCAACTCAAGGTATTCCCATTCTCACTTATAGGTAAGGCTAAGCAATGGCTCAACTCACTTCCTAGGAGATCGATTACTACATGGGAAGATTTGATTGGGAAATTTTTAAGAAAACACTTTCCATTAGCTAAGACAGTTAAATTCAAGAACGACATATCATCATATGTCTAGATTGATGGACAAACGTTGTATGACACTTAGGAAACATTTAAGGATTTACTCGAATGCTATCCACACCACAGTTTACTCTTTTGGATGTAAATTCAAACCTTTTACAATAGTCTCAATTATCCTACTAAGCAGATAATCAATGCTGCAGTAGGAGACATTCTAAGTGCTAAGACACCAAATAAAACCCAAAAGCTAATAAAAGGTATGGCCATGAATAGATCCTAATGGGATAATGTGAGAGCCAAGACGTAAATAGTTAGAAAATTTGAAGTTGATTTAGTTACTACTCTGACTACTCAAGTTAAGAACTTAAGTAAGAAGATTAAGGGACCGATGAAATCAATGAACGTGGTATAAGACGAGATACCAACTAACATGGAAGAGGTTAATTTTATTACTATAAGACTGCAAAATAATCCTTTTATTTATTAACACTTATAATTCAGGTTAGAAAAACTACCCCAATTTTTATAGGGAAGCTAATAGCAGTAGTAGAATAAGAATGACCAAATTTAGAATAGGAACCCTAACCTAAAGGGGTTATTAAACAGATATATCAATAGCTTAGATGCTCGATTCCAAGCTACTGAAGCTACTAGAAATATAGAGGCATCATTCAAAAATTTACAAAATCAGTTAGGATAGCTAACCAAAATGGTTACAAAAAGAAAATAAGGAAGCTTACTTGGAAATACTAAACCAAATCTTAGACATGTAAGATTTAAACAAAATTGAAGGAAGGACGAAATTGCTAGGCTAACAATGCTAAACAACAGCACTTCTTAGAAGACAACCTAAGTTATTTTTGTTTGAATTTCATTGAATAATTATTGTTTTGAACTTTATTGTCTAGGTTAAGTTCAATTGTCTAGTTAGTATTTTGAATAATCATTAGTTTGTTTCCCTACATGAACAATTTTTTATTTTAATGAAGCAATCAATTGTTAAATTTGCAAATAATTTTTGCCTTTGAAAACAAATTAGTCTTCTAAGTAATTCATAGTTCAATTGATTTGATCTTTGACAATTTAAATTCATCACATTTTTTTACTGTTTAAGAAGTATTTTTAAGTGAAGAAATAAAGAAAGTCTTGCTTGTGTCCTTTCCTTGATTCAAAAATCATGGGTAACTTGATAGGACTCAAGGACCAATCACCTAATCGAAGGCGCATGGCTTCATTTCTTTGGTGCACCAAGTAATCGAGAAAGATTTGTCCCTAGAAGAGGAACAATTCATCTGAGTTAACCTAGCATTTCTTTTGAATTCACTTGAACCATTTACTGTCTCCCAAGTAGAAGGAGAAGAAACCGCCATTGCTACCAAGCCGAACAATGAACTTACTTGCTATTGAGTTAACAGGAGTCCAAGCCCGAGCTACCAACTTACCGAGCCAACTTACCAAAGCTGAACAAATGAATGACCATTTGCCAAGATAGTACTCCCTAGACCCCTATTTGTTGAGTTGTTAACCTATCAAGCCTTCAACCTGATTAGCTCTATTCACCCTCTAGTACCATGTAGACCATAGGATTTAGAAGCAAATACGGATCTTGCCCTCTGATATTTGTATTGTCCTCTACAAGAATAATCCTTTTATCTCAATTACTAAATTGCCCTTCTAAAATATGTACTTTTCCTTTTCTAGCTTTTTTTAATTTCTAGTAACCTAAGACTTACTCTAAATGGGTTATATAAATACTTATAATTTGTATCAACTGCATTATTCATTCATCATCAAAATACAAAATTTTATCCTTTATGAGCTAAGTACTCCCTAGTTGCTTACTTTCCTTCGCTCTTACTTAGGCCATTTGAGCTTGGACTAGTGAAAAGTGACTTCCGGCCATACTTACACATTATATTAAGTGTGACCTGAGCTCGTGTGAGGCATTGGTGCATCATATCCATCGTCAATGTACGAAAACTCCTTACTCAACCTTCGACTATCATTCCCCTTTCAAGTTGTCTTAAAGTTCAAACCTACCGCCTTAGTTATGCATGATGTCAATCACCGTATGTGCCCTTTCCGATGATCTAGATCATCTTCTTTCTATTTCATTCTAAACTCTCTCTTACTCTCTCTAAAACACTATACTCTCTTACTATACAGCTCACTATCCCTATAATCTTATTGTAATTTTTGCTCAAAATCAACGAATCTAATGTATGTAGAACTCAATCTCTACTTAATTTTGTTGTTTCACTTGTTATTTTTGAAAAAATCATAAGTTAGGGTTTGATGCAAGGGTAGGAGATTTGCATGTATGATGATTTTTAATTTTAGGAATGATTCTTGAATGTGTATGTGATGCAAATTATTGCTATTACATTGTTGGGTAAAAATCTCTCCTAAAAGTATGACCTTAAAGTAGGCATGAAGAAGAACATATAGAATGCTTATTATTAAAAAGATGAAGAGGAGTTGTTCTTGATTTATTCTTATTCATTGATGATAAAGCCATGCCGTTTGTATGTTAAAAATAGAGAAACACTCTTGGATTAATTGTACTTGAACTACTATAGTCAAGACATAAATTCCATTAACATGCCCTAAATTGGATTCAATAAGATTGTGAACTAAGAACATTAAAAAAAAGATTCATGTGTTCTTGATTACTAAAAGCCAATTCATGATTTTATATTAATGTAAAATTTAATGTTGCAACATTAGAATTCTAGGATCGATTAGATTGTGACAAGTACAATTGCCTCCTCAAAAATTCTTTAGAAAGGAATTCTCAAATTCGAACGATATTGTTTTTCTACATAGCTTGCCAATGTAGCACCCTATTAATATAGGCGTCCACATGGTTTTCTTTTTTAGAAGCCAAGCTATTGAGAGGAGAGTTGAGTATATCTTTGTAGGACTTTTCATTACTTAGCTAGTGAAGGGAATTTGGCATTCTTGATCGTCTCCCTTCAGTGTAGTTGGCCCATCACCTTAACCCATGAGCCTTAAGTCAATCCATATAATGAATCTCTTGACAACACCTATCGCACCCTAAGTGGAAGAACTCTAGGATGAAGTAGTTATGCCCTATTACGAAAGAGAGATGAGCCTTACACATCAGGTGTTGGGAAAGATTAGAAAGATGATGGGGAAGCTAATCAAAAAACAAAAAAAAAAAAAAGAAAGCTAAAACATGAACTCAAGCACACGAGGTCATGTGTCAAGGTGATTATGGAGCACCACTGCATCCCCTTACCACCATCACTATCCCTTGCCCAAGACTCCAAGGATGAAGATCATATATAAGAGAATGCCTTTAGTGAATAGAATTGATTTTTTTAACTTTTATGTACCCAGTAATTTCACGTAGTTATTTCAAGCTATTAATTAGGGCTTATACAAAAGTAGGCTAATCAAGATGATATTCTACGTATAAGTCCTCACAATTAGACAAGGATACACCGTAGGCCTGCATTATAGAAATATAATAAAATAGTAACATTGTGGACAAAAATAATTAATAACTCTAAATTATATTACATTATAATTTAATCGCTGTAAACATGCAATTTAGGTAATAAAATTAACTAAACTTTAAGGATAAATCCTTTGCATTAAAAAACCACAAAATGACATAAAATAATATATAAATTTAATACGTATACCTCAAGTGTGATTATTATAAATAAATATATACTTGTAAACACTAAAAATACTTGATAATATGCGTAACTAACTAAAAATTAACAAGAAAATATGAAAATTTATAAAAAGTTGTGGAACAAACAAAGTTGCAATGGATTTAGATGTGGAACTCCCTTGGATAGCTATTGACTAAGAATTTTATCCAAATGACACCTTAAAATGCAAAGAATCATAAGTATATAAGTTGATGAGAGGGAAAAAAAAAACTCTTTTTTGTAATACTCAACCTAGGAATCAACACCAATGCTCTCCATTGGGTTTATGAGTATCTTAGACCTAAAGGAAAAATATAAGAGAGACAAGATCGATGGAGAAAAAATTTTGGAGAAATTAAGAAACAGCATTGTGTGAACTAAGCAAGAATCTAGAGCACGGATCTAGGCCATTTCTGGAAGAGAACCACCACCACTCAAAGACAGAAGTGGTAGCACCCAAGGTTGCCAACAAGATGGTGGTGGCCAAATGGTGGTTTTTGGTGAGTTAAGATTTTTGTCAAACTTTGCTAAATTTTGTAAAAATAATAAATTAATTACGAAAATTATGAGAAAAATTATTTTGAAGTATTTTTAAATATAATTTTCCAGAAACATAGTAGTTTGTAAAAATTTTAAGTAGATATAGTACTTCCTTAAGAAATTAAGCTAAATTGATCAATTTTCGAAGCTAATTTGAATGACCCTATTGACATAGTTTTAACACCAAAATTTTTCTAGAGAGTCCTTATATTGTATGTGAATATTATATGAAGAGTTTTTGAACAAAAGTATTTTTTATAATTTTTAGTAATTTTTTAGTCTCTATATTAATGAAAAATGCTATTTTTAAGAAATATCGTGCAATTAACCTTCTGGAAAATAACATGTAGCAGATTTAGAGGTTGATTGTGGTATATGTCTCTATGGAGAGTAGTTTAGAGATGGTTAGATTGAATGAGATGTAGAGATATGTACAAATCACTAGTTATGGACTCTATGTATTAAGATAAGGATATGAGAATTTGGTAATATAGTGATTCAAGGTATCATGAATCTATTGTATGATTATGTTATACCATATTTGTAACCTATAATATGATGTTGGAATGATTTGCTCAGAATAAACTTGTAATTACATTTGTTCAAACGATTCTTTAGATGGTTGATCTAGTAAAATAGTGACTTAAAATACTAGTATAAATGCTCAACCAAAAGGTTAACTGGTATAAGAATCTTGAATATAATAACATCAGGGTCTTGGTTATGACAACGTTTGGAAAAAGAAGCATAGTTGTGATGACTTTAGAGACATTTTTAGAATGTTGATGGATGAAAGGATTTTAACTCAAAAAATGTTGAAGTCTCACTTAAAGGAGTTATTTAGTGAAAGAACTAGGATCATATTGATTTCAAAGACTTGACTAAAAGGTTGGCTAGTTTAGAAGGCTAAGATAAAATTGCTCTAGTGACATCTTCAAAGGATTAGTCTGTAAAGAAGGGACCTAATCTTTAGTTCAAAGAGTTGATTAGAAAGTTAGATAGTAAGAGAGACTTAACTATACCCCCATCACAAACTTGTTTGGAAAGTATTTAGTGAGGGAAATGTGGTTAGAATGGCCTCAAAACTTCATTTAAGGTTTGGTTTATGTGAAATGCTTAATGGAAACGATTTCAGAGTTTTGTTCAAAGAGTTGATTTAAGGGTATAATTGGAATAATCTCAAAGAATTGATCAAAAGGTTCTAAGATCAAAACTTGATATTAGGTAAGCTTTTATAACCTTATTCAGAGACTTCAGCAGTAAGTTGGAACTTAAAACAAAGCTTACTCCACTTGCTAGAGATAAGTCATTCCCATACTTAAATTATTAAAATGAACTTATTTAACTTTATATTTAATAATACTAAAGTAACTATATTGAATACTTAAGGAATAATTGAAGTGGATGAGATCAACCATCAGTACCGTCGAGCATGACATGTCTAGGTAAGTAGGATCGGTGCTTTACTGCACTTTGAAGTATTATTAAGAATACTTAGATGCCATGGTATAAGTCTTAGTTGTAATCGTAAGTTAGTTGCCTATGTGTATGCAACATTTGTGCTTGAATAATATTTTGCTATTTGGAGTGCTAGATTATATGTATTAATTGCTTTATGATGTTGCTTGATTGAATCGTTTGAAATTGCTTAATCACCCTAAAAACAATCTAAATAAAACTCAACCTAACTTCTAACTAAACATGCATCACAACCCATGATATCAGGCAAGTGTATCTATCAGTTTTAATATAACGGATGTAAGTCCAAGTCGATCCCTCAGAGACTTCGAGTACTAATATTAACCTTAGCTTTATTATCTAACCGGAAAATTATGATAAGTTGAATGAATAAAAAATATTGAAATTAACAAACTAAACTAATTATGGGACTTGATTAAGCAATTTAGAAATCAATAAAACTAATAACGACTTCAAGTATGCAATAACGTATTTAGGAATTATTTCCTCTAGTGTTTAACATGTGACCGCTTAAAATATATTCAATTCAATTTTTATTATTCTTGACCGGAGGGATTCACAATTAAAGTTAATACCTTTCTGAAGCATATTAACCCTAATCCTAAATTATTTACTGGAATTTTTTCACTTAGTAATATAACTTAGAATTGCATTAATGTATAATGAATTCCCACACAAATAATTAACTTTCCGGAAGAAACATGTATCTTATCTGTAAGTATACATGTAATTCTCTCAAATTATGTAAAAATCTAATTATACATGTAATTTCTTAATCAACATGCATAATATCATATATCGATATTCTAGAAATATCAATTAACAATTAAACGACATAATTGAATCAAGCAAAGATAGAAACTTTATTGAGAATTATAAATCAACCTAAGAGTCACATGAAACCCTAGGTTCCATAATCCTAAATATACGAATTCTAAGCTATCATAATGAAACTAAAAACGAGTTCCATAAAAAACATAAAATAAAACTTGAAAAACCCCTTTGATTGATGAAAAATCTCTCCGATCTTGAAGTTGGTGTTGCTTTCACCTTTTTCTTCTCCTTCTCCTCAAGTCTCTTCTCTTTTCTAATATCTCATATGTCTTGTGAAAACCTAATATGTCTTTTTATACTGTATTATAAGGTTTTCGTTTTCTTTATCAGACACGACCTAGGACATGACCGTAACCCCAGGTCATGTAACTTTCTGACCCTGGCAAATTTCCCTACATGGACACAGCCTGGGGACATGGTCATGTCCCAAACTGTGTAACTTCAAAACTTCATAACTTCTTCGTTTGAACTTCGAATTGAGTGAAACTTGATTCCTTTTCTTCGTTTTCGATTCAAGAACGCGTTCAAACATTGAAATCAAAATTTTACTCAATTAAGTATCAATTTCTTTAAAGAAAACCAAAAATGTAAGAGAAATACTATAAAATCACCATATGAAATATGTTTAAAATCAAAGTTATCAACCCATTACAGAAAACAATTAGATTTCCCGGGCTAAACATGGACCTTTCGATGAGGATAGTAGAAATGGTACTTACCCTACCCTCAGTTAAACTAAGTGATAAAAGAAAAGGTCACTGCAAGGTTAGGGATCGTGGTTCGAAGTGAAGTCTTAGGTAGAACATATCCTCCATTACACAAGCTTCGATTTGGTTTCTATCCACGAAATGCACTGTATCAAACTCCTCGAAATTTCTCTAATATCATGACAATCGGTTAACGTCGCGTGATAACATTTGCTTAAATATGCATTGTGTCTAATTAATCTTGCTTGAAAACCTAGTTGCTTGATATTAGATATGTGCTATTGTTTCCATCTCATTTATTGAGTAAGTTATTGCTTATTTCCTTATAGTTGTTTTACAGGTCTCTTAAAAAATACACCAGTACTACTCTAAGTTCTGAAAGTGTAGAGAACGGGGTTGAAGAGTGAGATTTAAGACCAATTAACAGGATTCCTATTTTGTTTATTGACTTTACTAATCTCTAACGAAACTAATAAAGTCTTTTCAAGTGACCCTTTAGTTTTGATTTATTATTACTGATATTATGTTTTGTAAACCTGTAGACTTTTATAAATTCTTATTATGTCATTTTTTAAAAGTTATTTATAAAACTTGTTTCTTTCTCAATATTTTATACCGCATAATCTCTTTCAAAAGATATTTTTGAAATTTGTACTACAGGTTAATACCAAATAAGTATTGAATTAGATGACTCAAAACTATGGAATGGTAAAAGCCTGATATAAGCTATACCTATGTTAGTGGCTAAAGTGACTAGCTTCTAACTTAGGTTGGTTTATCTGGCGAGACTATTATGACTCCTTAGTTTAGGGCATGACAACTTTACTAAAGACTTAGTTTCTTTTTTCTTATTTTTGGATGACTACAGTATTTAGACTAACTCTCGTTTTCTTTTTTACTACTTGGTGCACTTTTATTGAGATCTTGTAATGACTTTACAAGAACACATTAGCTAATGCATTAGGTTTAATAGCAATTTAGTTTTTCTTTTCTTTAACATTTTCTCTTTTCTAGTTTGTCTCTTTATGTTGTAAGGAACCTTTCACTTTGAATAGCATGAGTTAGATCTAGACAACAAAATTATCAATGTTAATGCAATTGAAAGCTGAGGAAGTTTTAGTTATCTTTTACTTTTCTTTTCCTTTTTTTAATTATATCATGCTTTCATGATAGTACACATTATGGACAACGTACAATTTAACTATTAGGGGAAAGAGCAGAAAATACTAAGTTATATATATTGACGAGTAAGTTTTGATCGAATACAGTAAACTTAAGTTTTCTTTTTAGTTTTATTAAAAATAACTCTAGGAATAACTCTAGAAATTTGCATCCTATATAAGTAAGCAAATTCTTTTGAAATTTACCCACAATTCTCTATGACCTTATCCTACTTTACTAAATTTGAGCAACTAAATAAATCCCCTATGATCTAAAGTTCCTTGTTACTTAAGCCTAAACTTAGACTTAAGATTAAGATAAATATTGATAGTTTAATAACTAGTTATATGTATTTCTATGCTTCATTCAAAAAGGATAGTTATTTATTTCTGTATTTCTTAAAATTTTTTTGGATTGGTTATGCAAATGAGATTTATCTTTTGAAAGTCTCCGTAGGAAATAAATCAAAGTAGTTAAAGGCAAAGGAAAGAATTAAATAAAATAAATTACAAGTTAACAAGAATCAGCCTTGGTCCATCAGAAAAGCAAAGTTCTTTCCACTACTAACCTAATGAAATTGGTCAAAGATAGGTAAGGATCGGCCTTGATCTATTAGAAAAGCAAGATTTTTTTCCAATGCTCACCAAAGAATTAAAATGGCATGGATCAGCCTTAATTAGCTAAAAAAGCGAGTTTCCTTACTGCTATCAGAAAAATCGTACTTAATTTAAAAAGAAAGCCTCCCAATGAAATTATAAACTAAGGAGACAATCAAAGGATGAATTGACGCAACATGTATCTAGTTTAAGCTGTTATAACTAAAATAATAGAAGGAAGATTTCTCTCTTCTTGAGTTAGAGTGGTAAAATTCTTATAACTTTTTCTTAGTTTGTTAATGTTTGTTTTGATCTCTAATTTAGTTTTGATTTAAATGATAAGGTTAACTTTAGATTATTTGGATTGATTATTGAAATTTAGCAGCTCTTCAATGTTAAATACCTAATCATTAATAAAAGAGCAAAGCGGTAACTTTGAGTAAAACTGCGAAGCCCTTCGAACTAAGGATGCCTTTTTCTAAGTTATAAGAGAAATTGTTAATCTTATCTTAGTTTTGTTTTGATTGCTTTACTTAAGGACAAGTAAAAATTTAAATGTGGGGAAATTTGATAATGCTCATTTAGCACATGTATTTTAAAGTAATTTTGCATAGTTTTATCTATTATTTGTGTTAATTATTGATAATATGGAGCTAAATTGATTGTTATTTCATTTTTAGGTGTTTTTGAAGCTTTTGATAAATTGTCAAGCAATTTTGTGGAATTTTAGAGCATTAATAAGGAAGTGCATTGAAAAAGCCACTCAACAGAGTAAAGTTCAGATAAGAAATAGTGCCTAAAGAATAATACGTACATGAACATAGCCATTTACCTTAACCATGAGCCTTTCATTAAGGAATTTCGTTGAAAGAAATAAAAAATACAAGTTGTACATGAAGAAGAGAATACGCCTAAGATCATGATCTTGATCTTAAAGCGTTTACTTGCTATGATTTGTAAATCTTTTATTTTCTGAAAGCTTCTTTAGCCTAGGTTTAAGTTTTATATATAGAGTCTTAGGTCTAATATTCAGAGAGAGCCCCTATAGGAACAATCATGTAGGGTAAAGTGCAAGGGTTTCCCATGTCTCTTAGTCTCTTTTATTTTATTTTTATGCTGTCATTTCATCTTCTTAATAGATCTTTCATTGAACACCAATTCAATGTGACATATGTTTTTTTTTTTTTTTTTTACAACCTATGATATTATGTTTTATGATATAATTGCATTGCGTTGTAATGTCTTTTATTCAATATAGTCGGCTATTGAATTATTGTATAAATCAACTATAGAGTTTGCAAGATCCTATAATAGATAGACTTATGTAATTAGAAGTTATTAAATAGACTAAGCAATTAAGTATTCAATTTCTCTATATTAAGGTAACCTAATAGAGGGATTCATGATCTTAATGTGATCTTAAGATACTTTATAACAAGAATGATTTAGATAAAACATACTCAAGATTTGGAATTAATTAAGAGACGTGAGTTCAATTAATTCACATTAGGAATCTCCGTTATCTTAAAGTGCAATTGAGATTGAAAATTACATAGCATTAGGTAGTAAATAGCAAATTTACTAAGTAAAGAATGCCTTGTATGAGTCTTAGGACACCCGTCCATATGAGGGGGCAAATGAAGCTACCACTAGGCAAGTTAGAAGGAAGATCCTTCGGCTGCAGTGGGGGATCTAGGTGAATGATGTCACATTGTAGCATAAGGAGCTTAGTTACCAAGCTATGATGGAGTCTTATACCCTAGCAGACTAAGCTATCTCGGAGAAAGAGGTAGACACCAAGGGAGAGCTGGTCTCTGAGATAGGGAGCTACTTCATTACCTTAGTTCACAAGGTAAGTCACGGTTTCCTTAAGTTATTTTCCTTCTATGACATACTTGAAGTCATCTATCTTCTAACTGTTCATTATTTGTTTAATTTTGTGCATTACAATGGTAACCAAGTTTTAAAAGAGGTAAAGCTCCTTCGAGATGAGTTGTTTAGCACAAATCAACATCGTAGGGAGTTGAAGTTCACTTCTAAGCATTACCATAAAAAATTGTGTAAAGCTAACCGACGTCTTTGTCATGCTTATGTGTATAGATTAGAGTTAGAGGCTGAGTTAAAGAGGGAGAGGCAGGGATACAAGGGGGCTAAGAAATAGGTTGCTGAGGAGATTGTTGTGTTGAAGTAGTAACTAGAAGAAGAGCAAAAGCTTAAAGCCGAGCTCTTTAAAAGGTTAGAAGACAAGTAGAAGGTCAAGGTGGAGCTCAACTAACACAACCAAGAGCCAATTGCATCGGTCTCCAAGATTCAGATTGAGCCGGCGATGAAGGATAAAGAGTGCTCATTTGCCAAGAAATTCTCTCTAGGGTTAGCAAGTCAAAAGGGAGAGTTAGAGAGGAAGATTAAAGATCTTCAAGATGAGGCCACTGAGATGAAGGAACTAATCACTAGTCTTGAAAAAGGGGACATCATTCATTCTTCCACCAAGGAAAAGTTTATAGAGAAATTTTTTAAGTCTAAGTGATGAAAGGATGAATGCAAAGACATCTCTACTGAAACAAGCTGAAGGATCTAAGATATGGTACTTCAGCAGTACCTTAACCTAGACTTAAGCTTCTTGGACTTCCTGGATGGTCCAACCCATAGGGAAGAAAGGGAGGCCAAGACCAAGAAGGAGATTGTTGCTATTGTTGTTGAGGTCATCCAAGATATTCCTGCATCCTCTCTATCCTCAATAGCTCCATAAGAGGTCACTCCCAAAGGTAACCTTCTTATCAGCCAAAGTAAAGAGATTCCTCTTCCCCCCACTTCAACTCTAGATCCTCCAGCCCAAATTCTAGTAGATTAGTCCTTTGAACAAATTTACATGCTAGATTTTTCAAAGCTACCAAAGTTGACTGATCCAAAGTAGCTGGCCATAGTTTCTTTTCTCTTTTTTCCTTTTGTTTCTATTGTAGTTGTTTTCCTTTTTCCCCAGTAAATGGTTGTGAAGAATTCTTGTACTATTCCAAGTTGGTATGCTAGTTGTTAGCTTTTGTAAGTACTCCAAATTGTAATGAAAAGCTTGATTTCATATTTACCTTGGTTTATACTTTGCTTTCAATTCATAGTACTTGGTAAATTTAGTTGAAGAGTTAGTATTGTTTTTAGTAGGACTGTTTAGCCATTGGTGACTAAGGCTATTTCTCTTAGGGAAGGGCTGGGGTTACTCCTCTACAAGGACTATTCAATTATTTGTTGCTTAAGTCATTTTAGGGGCCAAGCTGGTGATGTTCCAATGGCACTATGGGAGTCCTTCGGTTGTATAGGGGATGCTCCTGGCGATCGAGATTACCTAATGGGGGTTAGGTTGGTGGTCTTTTGGCCTACCCATGCTTGAAGAGGTATACGAATTAAGGGTCTTTTTGAGGACTTTAATTGTTTATAAGGCCGTTGAGCCACCACAAGCTGGGACGAGCTAAAAATAAAATAAAAGGAGACACATAACAACTTTGGGGAGTGAAATTTCATTAATAATTCCCAAAAATACAATAATCTTTACATTGATTCAATTAAAGTATAGGAGTAAATTATTGATATTCTATGTACACAGGATGAGCTCTCCATCCAATCTTTCTAACTTATACGTACCATTCCCTAAGTTTTCTTTGACTCTAACAATATCTTCTTAGTTAAGGGCTAGATTTCCTTGTTCTTCTTATAAGCTGCTCACTTGAAGTTTTTTATAGACTAAGTCTCTTACTTTGAACTCTTTATACCAGACCTTCTTATCGTAGTATTTAGCTACCGTATGTTAATAAGCAGCCACGATCTTAGATCTCTTCTATTGTATCTATGCTGGCTTACAGGATGGATTTGTTTGCAAGGGTGTTCAAAAATTGCATCCTGATGTTAGGAAATTCCAGCTCTATAGGGAGGATGGCTTTTGACCTGAAGGCCAAATGAAAAGGAGTTTTGCTTACAGATGTATAATGAATAGTCTTGTATCCCTACAGAATGTTTATAAGCTCGTTTGCCCATTTACCCTAAGCTTAGTCGACCTCTTCTTGATGCTATTGAAGATGATCCTGTTAGTTGCCTCAATGTAGCCGTTGGATTGGGGGTATATGACCCAGTTAAAGTAGGGTACGGTGGGGTGCGATATGGTGCTTGGCATAGAACTCCCTAAACTTAGGGTTATCGAACTGCCGCCCATTATCCACTATGAGGGCCTGTAAAACCTCGAAACTAGAGAGGATGTTTTTACGAACGATGGACTCTATGCTTCTCTCCATTATCTTGGTGAAGAGCTTGGCATCGACCCCCTTGATAAAGTAGTCGATAGCCACTACAGTAAATTGTTGTCTTACAGACGCCTTTAGAAAAGTGCTAAGGATATTAATGCCCTATTAGGTGAAAGGGTTAATGGGGCATTATGGACACTTTTGTATGACTACCTTCATATCCTATGTCATGGTTAGCTTATAGTATCTAAGTCGAAGAGCTTAGATTTAGAGGGCTTATGATTGAAAGCGATTGCTGTGTACAAACTGATGTGTAATTATTCGGTGATATGTAACCCTTCTTTAGGTTGGAGACACCTTAATAGAGGGAGGTTAACCCCTCTTTTGTACAAGATGTTGTTAATTGGAGTACAGTTAGTTGTGTGGTATCTCAACTTCTTGGCTTCCTTCTTGTTGGCCGGTAACGTGCCTTGTTTTAAGTAATCTCTGCTAGAGTTTGTCCAACTCAACTCTGTTAGTGTCATGTTGAGCTCAAATACCTCAACTCAGCTCAAGTTAATTATTTTCTCCGGTAGGTACTCTATGAATATTTTTCTATCTTCCACCTTAGGTTTCTATATCCTTGTAGAAGCTAGTTTAAATAGCCAATAAGATATTAAGTTCTCAATTTGGGGAATCATTATAATATTCTACAAAAGGAACTCAGCCAAGAGGGTCTTCACCTTCTCTAAATACCTTGCTATAGTGTCATCCTTGGCATCGTATTCACCTTGGAGTTGCCAGATGATCAATATAGAATCTGAGAAAACATCTAGGTGCTCAGTGTTAATCTTTTTGGCAAGCTTAAGACCAGTAATCAGCACCTCATGTTTAGATTCATTGTAACTTGTGTTGAATGTAAATTTAAGAGTGCAGTAGACCATATTCTTATGTAGTCCGGTAAGCACCAAACCCGTACCTCCTCCTCTAGAGGTAGATGAACCATCAACATGGAGAGTTTACACCCATTTAACATCTATGGTCGGTGTTTTCTCTTCTCTAATATACTCTATGATGAAGTTAGCTAACACTTATTCCTTATAGGTTGTTCACAGTTGGTATTAGATTCCATACACACTCAGCTCTAACATATATTTGACCATCCAATTAGATGCATTTGGCTTCTAAAGAAGTATGCAAAGTGGCTGGTTTGTCAGCATAATGATTTGGTATGCCTAGAAGTATGGTTGGAGCCTTTATGTAGAAATTGCTACTACTAAGACAAACTTTTCCTCCTTAGAATACTTGACCTCGAGCCTTAGGAGAATGTGATTGATATAGTATAAGAGCTTATGTTCCCTTCCTTCTACCCTAACTAAAATGAATGAAAGTGCTTTATTACTAAAAGCTAAGTATAGGTAGAGATCATCTCTTAGTACAAGCTTAGACAGGATTAGTAGGTGCTTTAGGAAATTCTGTAACTCCTTAGAGGTCGCTTAACATTTGGGAGTCCACTAAAAAACCTTAGGATTCTACAGGATTTTGAAAAACCCCATGCATCGATCCATGCTTCTATAGACAAATCTGTTTAAGGCAATTGCCATGCAAGTGAACTTCTAAACCTCCTTAATCGTAGTAAGGGCCTTCATGTCTTTGATGATGGTAATCTTTTCAAGGTTGGCTTTGATCCCTTATTGAGTTACCATAAAGCTCGAGAATTTGCTGGAGGTAACCTTAAATACACACTTTTCAAGGTGCATCTTCATGTCATACTTTCTTACCTTATCAAAGGCCTCCTACAAATCCTTAATGTGGTCTTCAGGCTACTTGCTCTTGACAATCATATTATCTACATACACTTCTATGTTACGCTCGAACTAGGGCTTAAATAATGCATTCACAATCTACTGATATGTTACCCTAGCATTCTTGAAGCAAAAGGGTATCATTATATAATAGTAGGTGCTAAAGTCTATGATGAAGGAGGTGTTGACTTCATCCCTTAGGTATATCTTAATATGATTGTAACTTAAGAAGGTGTCTATGAAGCTCAGCAAAGCATGACTAACATGGAGTTGACTAGCTGATCTATCTTCGAGAAGGGGAAACAATCTTTTGGGCAAGCCTTATTGAGGTTGGTGTAATTGATACACATCCACTACTTTCCATTCTTCTTTTTGACTACCACATCATTGGCTAGCTAGGTTAGATATTTCTTTCCCTAGACGAAGGCTACCTTAAGCAGTATCTACACTTCCTCTATCGTGGCCTACCATTCTAAAGTAAAGTGCCTCTTCTTTTGGTTGATAGGCTAGATCTTCTTATCAATTTTGAGGTTATTAGTTATCAAGTCGATCAAGATACCAGGCATATCTAACGGCGTCCAAGTGAACTAGTTTGAGCTAGATCATAAGAGTTGAGCAATAGCCTCCTTCAGCTTAGGAGGCGTTTCAACCCTAACCTTGGTGGTTTAGTCAACGTTGGTGCCAATTTACACCTCCTTTGTTTTTTCATCCAAGTTGCCTCTCTTAACTAGTTTCTCCTACGGTCTTGTCTCTAAAGTGAAGACGTTATTACCTTGGATTACCCTCATACAAAACTTCCTCAAGAGCTTCTAATCACATCTACAAAGGTTGGGCTCAATTAGAAGTTGTTGTTTAGGTCTACAGTTCATGACATAATGATTGAGCTAAGGGACAGGTATATATGAAGTGTTTACAAAGGTTGAGTTAGTTTGAAATTCCTATAGATAAGGCCAAATGTTGTTAGTAAGATTCAACCGATAAAGTAGATTGGATTTGGACTTTGTGCTTAAGTGATGAGCCTGTAAAAGAGAGCATTATAAGGGGCGTCGAGATGTTATCCGACATGGTTATTCCAATGCTTAAATCAGTATTAAGAACGCTAAAGGCTCACTAAGATCGTATGAGTGGACAAAGAGTCAGGATGAACTATCGTTGGGATGCTTATGAGTATTTATTGAAGAAGGCCACCAAAAATTAGGGGAACAAGAGCAACATATCAACATGTTCGCATGATTTGGGTAGTGCAAGTGTAGAGTCCAACGTGTTCCAAATTTATAAGGTCGTAGTAGTTGACTAAGTTTTTGAGCCTTATCTTCTTACCTAATGGTCGTTATGAGACTTTTAGATTGAGCAGGCTATTTGGAGAGCTCATGCCGAGTTTGATCGATAAGATTAAGTTGGGTGCTAGCGAATTAGGTCAATTTATAGGCCTAATCAAGTTTGCCTAAGATTTAAATAAGTTGGCGTGGACCTAAAGGATGTATATCCAAAATATCTTATCAACAAAAAAATCCAAAAGAGAAGGTATTAGCTTAATAATAATAATGATAGATGTAAAAAAATATAGATATAGATAATATAGATTTAAGATATAAATAAGTAGATAGATGATATCCATACACACAATATAAATTTTAAACATGTTTAGGGGTTCATAAGATATTATATCTTGTACCTTACAATGTAGGTACAAATACTAAAAATTTGAAACCTCAACTTATCCAATGATATGTAATATAAATCCTAAAACCTATCTTATAACATTCGATACCCATCTCTAACTTGTTTTTCCATCAATGCTAACTTCTGAATCAAAGATGTATGTTGCAAGTAGGAATGGAAATAGGTGCAAGGAATAAAAGAAGAACATGGAGGAAGAAGATTCGGATCATAAATTAGCATCTTCGTCTTTGAAACTTAGAAGGAAACAAAACCATATAATGTAAACTCCATACTCCAATCCAAAAACGACACTTAACACAACCCCATAAATAACCAATCCATCTAACGGTTCTTCTATCTATCTCTCTCTCCCTCTCTCTTAATCCCATTTGTGGTCAAATGACAGTAAGACCTCTACACCTTCGCTTCGTCTTCAAATTATAAAATTACGCGGTCTCTCTCTTTTACCCTCTTCTCTCTCCTCTCTTTCTCCCTCTCCTCGTGTCTCTGAGTTTCCTCTTTTTCTCCTTGAATTTCCATGCTTCCAATTCTCAGAGCTACAACAGACAAAAACGCAACACACTTCTTCTTCTCCTTCCAATTCTAGGGTTTATCTCTCTCTCTCTCTCTCTCTCTCTTCCTTGTTCGTCTAATTGTTACTTAGTTTTCGTCGTTGGATTGGAGAGAGAGAGAGAGAAAGATAGGTGTGGTTTTCAAAAAGATGTCATCTTTTGATTCTTTGGATTCGATCTTATTCTCTCTCAGTTCAGCGTTTTGTAGTCCTCTTGCTATTTTTATTCAGATCCAGGTTCGTTATTTTCTGAATCTAGATTGCATCAAATGCATCTACATCATATAAAGTTCGTTCTTTTTCGCTATTTATATCTAGAATTTTGTGTTTTATTTGCATCGATGATGTGCTTTGTGATTTAAATGTGAGGATTTTTGTGGTTTGTTTATCGATCGAGACGGAGGATGTGACGATAATCGGATCACGACGTGTGATATGGTGGGGCTCGCGGTGGCTGCTTTTATGGTTTTGGTTCGTTGAAGGATCGGAATCTAATTATCGGTGTCATTCGGAGTTATACTGGTGTTGAAACTAATGGGAAATATTAAGTTGATGGTTGAAAGTGTACTTAATAACTAGAATTAAGGCTCGAATAGTAATTGGAACGGAGATTTTGTTGGGTAAGAAGATCCCACCTCGTGTCTTCTGTTGAAAGAGAGATTGCTTTTTGTTAAGAACTAAGATTGGACGTAACTGGTTACTTCTTTTGTTGACTAACGTAATATTTAGGTTTTATGAGGGAGAGTCCCAAGGTTTTTACTCTTACAGGTGGCATTTAAAGGACTTGACTTTCTTACTGGGAAAAGAGTACTTTTTAGTGTTTGTTTCACAGAATTGATAGTTTCTTATATTGGCTTGAAGAACCATTCGAATGACGTATTTGAGTCTCTCCTAACACGTGTGAATTCTTGGGCAAATAATTTGTCACTTTGAGTTAGGTAGGTAGATAAGAGGGTCCAATCCCTGCTCCCCTCCTCGTACCTGTAAGAACGAATTTCGAAGTTCTTGGAACAAAATATTAATTCAATTTAAAAAAGTTATGATTAGCCCTGAACTTGAGCTCTAGAGGTATTTGTTTGGAATGTTTGATATCAATTAGTGTTTGAGTGGTATAATCTGTCCAATCTCTCCCTGCTCCACTTTTGTTTCCAAATGATTTGTCTAATCATTGCCAACCCCTTGACAGTAAGTCCTAAGTGTTTTGTACTCTAACCAGAGATAAGGAACAAATTGATATCGAAGGAAGGGGGGTTTATATGCCTTTATACTATTTCTGTGAATGTCTCATTTTGTTTGCCTCTGAAGTTATTGTACGTGCTTATAATGAATTTGTCAGAAAGTTAAAAGAGAATAGATACTTTGCATTTGAGCATTAAAATTTTTTTGGCACCTTCTTCAGCAATGTGAAAAATTCATCACCTTTTTTGGCTCTCAGGGATGTGTTATATGTTTACTTCTGGCTATCGGGTGGGCTTTTGCTGCTTATGTCAGGTATTGAGAAGGCTCATCTGTAAATCGAATTGCTCATTAATAAATTGTTGTCAAAAGCTTTACCGCATTTCTCCTTGGAAGCAGGAATAGAGAGATCAACCGGATGAAGGATAGTATGAGAAAGGGCAACAGTTTTGCATTCCTTTGTCTTGATATAAATGGTCTTGAGCATTCTAGGCAAGCTAACTTGCCAAGGGTGTCTGTTGTTATGCCCTTAAAGGGCTTTGGAGAGCACAACTACCGCAACTGGAGAAGCCAGGTTAGATTTTGTTTGTGTTATCATCTGATTTGCTTCCAGTACATATCTTTGGTAGTCAAAATAGAATGATTGGATTATGTTTTGTGGCACTTTTTTTATGGTTTTTACATATCAATGTGTATCCAAACGTTAGTAGGTAAATATTCCATGGTATTGTTTGCTCACAGTTTCTGAATTGAGGGTATATTCTCCATTTTAGATTGACTAGTACAGGAAAATGCCTAATGTTTGTTATGATTTTTTTTATATATTTTATTCTCAAAACTTTTACTCATGCAGTCTAGAAAAGGAGGGATTAAATTGCTGCTCTTTGAAGCTACATGAAATAATATTCCAAAAACTGCAGGGTGTTAAAGCACCGAGATAATTCTCTTTAGTTGCCTCTTTGTTGTTTTTCCAGAATATGCTGATGATATGATTATTGAATAACTAAGTTGTTCCATATGCTGTGTTTTGTCTTCCAAGTTCTGTGATCTCCATATGTGTTTGCCCATTATTCACTGAAATTAGGGGGGTTTTGCAGATCACTTCACTCTATGGAGGTCCGATGGAATTTATGTTTGTTGTGGAAAGTACGGAGGACCCTGCTTATCATGCTGCTAGTTTGTTGATATCAGAATTCAAGGTGCCTGCTATAGAAATGTATCCTCTCAAGTTGAAATTGAAAATTCTCACTTTGATGATATATTCTGTGTTACGAAGATGCTAAAACTATGGTGATAGGACAATATTCTATGCTGCAATCATTCATTTACTTTTATCTATTGCCTGGATTTTCATGATAATGCAAAAAACTTGAGTGGGAGGCGACTGGAGTTTACTAACTATTCTTGCATATACTTGTTCTTTGTAAACATCTTTTTATTACCATATCAAAAGCAGTCTTTTACCTGAATGTACATTTGATGTTTTACAGGATGATGTTGATGCAAAGATCATTGTTGCCGGTCTGTCAACAACTTGCAGTCAGAAGATTCATAATCAACTGGTGTGTTACTGGTTTTTGTTTAGCTGTATGAGATTGGATTACTTTTTTATACTGCCTATCTATGTAGATTAACTGACTCAAGATGCACTCGGTTCTTCCCTGAGTGAAGGGAAGGCCTCGTGCTAGTACATTTTCTAGTTCAATTGGTCTTGCCTGTGTTGCTATCGTCAGACTATTAATTGAATTTGTTCTAAAAATTACCGAAGTAGAAGAATATGAAACACACAGTAAAAGCTATCATGTTTATTTTCTAGTCTACAGGAGCAATTTCATTCTATCAGGATCTTATATTTCTGAAGATTATAACTGAAATGGATTAGCCTGCAGTGTTCCAAGGCTAGTAAACTGGTTTAATATCTTGATTAAGAAACAGAATATATATATAGCTGGAGGGCTGTGTCTGCTTGTCATCTGATTTCTCTATTCTGCTTTTACGCTATTGTGGTCCTTTTTTTTTTTTTTTTCTCTTTCTTCTTTTTTTTTTTTTTTTTTTTTGGCAGATCGGAGTTGAGAAAATGCACAAAGATAGCAAATATGTGTTGTTTCTGGATGATGATGTTAGGCTGCATCCTGGCTCAATAGGAGCCCTTGTTGCTGAGATGGAGAAAAGACCTGAGGTATGTTGAATGTTGCTTGACCCCAGCCTTCATTCATGTAGTAATCTTGGAATCTGTTAACTGCATTTGATTCTATGTGCAACTTTATTTTGCTTGCATGAATGATTCAGGGTATGACAACGTCAGAAAATTATTGCTTGCTAATCTTAATGATTATGTGCAGATCTTTATTCAAACTGGATACCCTCTTGATTTGCCCTCTGGAAGTCTAGGGAGCTATTGCATATATGAGTACCACATGGTATGGCCCATTAATAGCAGATAAATATGTGCATAATTTATAAACACACATTATCATGTTCAATTTATCTCTGTTTCTTGTCCATATTTCTGCTTTTTACTTTTTTGGTCCATGCAAGTGTTTTTCCAAGTGATCTTGAATATTTCTATTAAGATGAGCTGAATAAAATATGTAAATCAGGATTATCATATTTTTTAGGACAGAAAAGAAAAATCAAAATCAAAATATTTCTTATGCTTTATGTTTTGAGATAAATTTCTAGCAATCTGGGTCATCAATTTAGGCCCCCTTCAATCAACTAATTTATCATCGAGTCAAAACCCTGCTCTGTGAGTTGTAGTTAGAACCTCTATACTTGGATTTAAGCTTGTAGATAAAGTAGTCTTAACATTCATGCTTTAATACCTATGAAATTTTTATGTACACGGTGCATGATTCATCTTTAAATGTACAATAAGTGTGAGCAAAGTGAGAACCAGTTTTATGTGATTGTTTGATGTCATCATATCTTTGTACTTAAGCTTGGAAATTCGGCTAAAGAATGCACCTGCTAAGCTTTACTGAAGCTTCTTAGTTGCTTCAAGTAGAAAACTTTTGTACCTGGTAGTGCCTTTGATCCTCTTGGCTTTTATTATGTTTCGTTCTTGGTATTTATGCTGTGCTTTTACTTGACTTACTTTTAAGAAGTTTCGTTCAGGATTTGTTTTGAATATGTTCTACTTTGCAGCCTTGTTCCATGGGCTTTGCTACTGGTGGAAAAACATTCTTCTTGTGGGGAGGTTGTATGATGGTACGTGTGTGCTGGCTACTACCTTGAATTCATTGAATTACTCTAATGTCGAATGTGGCAAGTTCTTATTATCTATGTCCACCTTTCAGATGCATGCTGATGATTTCAGATTTGATCGCTATGGTGTAGTCTCAGGACTTAGGGATGGTGGATACTCTGATGATATGACGCTTGCAGCTATAGCTGGTATGCATGGAAAATCAAATCAATGCACTTCGTTAATTCACAATTTTGTGATCATATATGTTGATCTTAAGTTTCTCGCAATCTAATGCTTTAACTTTTCTGATATGTTTTTGTTCATATGTAAATGGGAAGCAGCTTTAGCTTTATAAAATTTTAATTTTTTTGTCATTTATTTTATTTGTTAAAGTGGAATTAATTTGTCCATGTTTTGACTGGATTAAAGTTGACTTTGTTTGTCAACTCTCAAAAAAAAAAAAGAGTTGATTTTGTTCTCTGGAATGAACAACAGAGCTGTTGTTACAGGTCCTCTTTCTATCCTCTATTTCTCTATCTTTATGTAATTTTTGCTCAGAAATAAGGGTTCATAGATTTTGTTTCCTCTTGTTAGGCTCCTTATGCTAAATTCCTAGTTAGTAAGGTAGATTTTCATTTGTTTAATCCACTTTAGTCATTCAAATTTAGCTTAGATATGATTGTCCTTTCTCTTTCTTTTTTCTTGTTATTGAAGCATATCGACTTGGTAATTTATTTCAGAGCTTTTGATGTATTTCAGGAGAGATTCAACAACCTCTTCCTTCTAACTGTTACCTCTATTTATATGGGGCAATTTTAGATGTAATGTATTATAATTTAACAGGAAACCAGAGGTTTCAATACAAAAAAAAGTGGAACCTTATTGTTTCCAAATATAATTACTCTGTACATTTGCAAATTTTCTCTAGTGTAGCTGCTGACATCTAATCCTGCCGTAGTCAGCTATACAAAAACAAACTTAGCTACATTGCCCAAAATGAGCCGAACTACCCTTTTATAACTTGAAACACGTGTTCCAACCTTTCGGTAATTTTTCTCGTGACATATTACACTTGTAGAATACTCTTGTGCTGCTTAATACAAAACTGCTAGTTTTACTGAATCAATCCTGTTGGAAATTAGTCAAAATTTGTTGTTCTGTAACCTCTTTTAATATTTTAGCAATGGTGGCTTCGCAGGTGCTCATAAGAAGCTCATTACGTCTCCACCAGTTGCTGTTTTCCCTCATCCACTTGGTAGTGACCTTACCTTTTCCAGGTCTGTGATGATTTCTTTTGCTGATGCTTTCTTCTCTAGAGTTGGGCTGTTTTGACTTTCTACTATTTCTTTAGGTACTGGAATTATTTGAGGAAGCAAACATTTGTTTTGGAATCATACACCTCACAAGTTAATTGGATAATGAACCGTGCATTGTTTTGTTCCCACTGCTATCTTTCATGGGGGTTCGTTGCTCCATATTTTATGGCCTTGATTCATATAACGGCAGCACTCAGAAGATACATTAAAGGGTATATGCCCGAGGAAACGAACATGAATTCTTGCGGTAAGCACAATACTTTCCTTTCTTAGGTATATTATCATTCAGGAAATAGCAAAGGAGGAATAGCTTTGAAGGAACCGAAACAAGGGGAAAAAAAAAATCTGTAAATTTTTATCCTAGGACTTGAACAGTTCATGAAGGTTTAGTTTGGAGCAGAAGCAATTTTAAAAAGGAGGTCCTTTTGCAATGTGTATAGATACTAAACTATTACATTATGTTTTTTTGTTTGTCTTTCCTGGAGCAGTTAAGGGATGTCATTTTTTCTCCAATAGAGGGAAAGAATGGTCGTGGCAGTGCATGCTGATTGCACCATAGTGCATTGCTTTGATTGTATATATATATGAATCCAACATTAGCTTTTTCATTTTGAATTTTATGGTAAATTTCCTAATCTGTCCTTTCATCCATCGCAAGACTGGTTCTTATCAAGCTATTATTTCATATGGCAGGGTTATTACTGCTTAGCTACTTGACTATTTGCACCATTCTCGAGCTTCTTTCGATGTGGAACCTGACGAGAATAGAGGTTAAGCTTTGCAACATTTTGTCCCCCGAGGCACCAAAGCTGTCTCTTGCATCCTATAACTGGTGCCTTGTGAGTATCTCTTCACTTAACAGATGACTTTTGACATTTTTCTTTTCTTTAATATGGTGATGATCCTTTAAAGCAGAGTGATCATTGCATTTTCACTCCTCAAATTAGGCACAATAAGCACAAAATTCAACTTGCTAACTTAAATTTAAAGATATGGCAATTCTAAGCTATGCTTGGAAGATGATATCTAGATAACCCTTATACAAACTGTAAAATATCTCATTTGGCCATATAAACTAATGAAACATGGGGTATTTTTAAAACCTCAACTGTAAGATAAAAATTCTGACAAGTCAAAACAAGTAGTTGCACTTGACTTAGTTGGGGAAGGGAAATGCAATCGTTTGAGCAGACAATTTGCAAAAAAAAAAATTCGTGTTCTAGGTAATGAAGTATATTATCTTGCTCCTGATTGGCAGTGGCCGTGATGAACATGTACTAATGTATATTACTTGCTCCTGATTGGGCAGGTATTTATGGCGATGCTGGTAGATAATTTCCTGTACACTATCTGTGCAATACGTTCACATTTTTCACAGTCCATTAATTGGTCTGGTATACGGTATCACTTGAAAGATGGAAAGATAAGCAAGGTATGGCTACAATTTCTATCCTCTTAAACTATCTATTTTCCCGCTCCGAATCCTCTCGGTGATTGCATGTCTTACAAGCTTCATTATATCTGGACACTACAGATTGACCGAGGCAAAAATATCGGTCCAAATTACACGGACTTGGCATGGAAGAACCTGTATGGCAAGAAAGGGCAACCCACCAAATTATCATTTATTGGCTCACTAGCTAAAAGTTTGGCTCAGTGGCGACAACCAAAGAAGTATGATGTATAGGACTTTGGGTTATTTTCCAACGATCTTGGATGGATGTCAATATTCCCCAGGAGAGATGGAGGAAGCGAAACAGAAGTGGGTTATTCATTCGATCTTCGTAAGGTTTTGCGGTTGATTCATTATTGTTTGAATAGTTTGGGCATTGTAGGAATGATTGTTTCATTTTTTAGTCGCCATTCAATCGATTGATTCTTCAGCTTCAGCCCTTCTTCTTTGTGGGGGCTGATTTTGTAATTTGCCTTGTCCTGTAATTTTATAAATTGCTAGTCTAGGGTAGGGTTAGACCTCAGGCGTCAGACTGTAGATTTGTACGAAGGACATGAATTAGAAACCCTATGCTGAATGGGCAGAGGGTCTGGCAGTATTTATTGTATCATTTGTCAACGATTGCTTTTATATGTAGTTTGATTACATGTTTAATCTTTTTCATCTTATGCAGTCTTATTTCTATCTTATTGATTCTTTTTTTTTTTTTTTTTTTTTCCCAACTGCATATTGCAATGCCCTTAGTTATTGCTATCTTATTGTTAAATGTGAAAGTTGAGAGTTCTAAACACAACCTTATTTCATGGTTCACAGAAGGTTTCAGCTATTTCTGTCCATTTATTGGATAGAAAATAAAAACTGAAGCAAAACACTTGCTAAGGAAGTCAAAAGAATAATGGTTTCGTTTTTTCACTTATTATTTTTTTTTTCCCTCCATAGAACGTGCAGTTAATATACAGAAAAAAATGTGAAAGAATAAGTAAGATTTGTTTTATCTTTGATATTCTTTATTATCTAAATACATTAAAAGAAACTAAAATAGAAAAGAAGATTTGAAGTCAATTCATCTCTCATTGTATTTATATAGTTAGCTTACAAGGGTTTAGTATCTGACCTCGTAATTTTTCCTACTATTACTAGATCATGCAGCCGAAAGTTGATCCGATATTGGGATTTGTGAAACAAGCAGGAAGGAATCTCTTTGTCCAGCCAATGCACCTCTTCATTTTGCGTTCCTATTGTAGCTCCTTTCAAACCAGTTTGAGGCTTTTAGGCTGCACGTACTGTTTCCTGATAACAAGGATAGCTCAAGACAGCATGCATGACCGTCATGTACACCCATGATATGACTAAAAGAACACTCTATATGTAAATAACCTTGATAGTTTCAGATAATCCCGTCAGTCTAGATTTCTATTTAACAAATCTGCATCTTAAGCAGTCCATTAATCAATTTAATTTTATTAATTCTGTTGTATTGATGTTAACTCATTTGTTTATATACATTGAAAATGATAGGATATGATAACACAGCCTTCTATTATTATTATTATTATATGCTATAAATGAGACCCAAAAAAGGAACGGAAAAATCCATGAACTATTGGTTGATGATTCCACGTAAATCGCAACTTCTCATTTCTGGTATACGAGTGTCCTTAAAGGTCTCCTTTCTTGTATTTACCATTTTGCAAATCAGACAATTATAAGGTACTGGGTATTCAAACATTTCCTCCGCACTAGGAGGCTCTGCATTTCTCAGCTGCCAACATTTGCCACAGAACACCATCCTAGGCAGTACGTTTTCTGTGATCTTAGATGAAAGAAGACACAAGTAGAGGTCTGCGAGATTATTGCTTCTACATGAGTTTCTGTTTCCCTTAAAACTGTGAAAAGACCAGTATTTAGCTGAACAATGCCTCTTTCTTACCAAAATTATCTTGATGGGCGGAAAAAAAAAAAAAAAAAAAGGCTTGCTGTGAAAAGTGATAAGAGGCTAAACCAGAGTCTTGCAATAGCATTCAAAACTGAGACAGCATTAGACCAATTAAACGTCAAAATTTCACCAATAGGAACAAACGAGCAGACCTTTTAAAATACAAGCAAGATGCACCGAAACAGTAGCTACACCCAACAGGAATCCCCATACTCTATCAAGAAGCTCTACAGCTTAATGTTTAATGGGGATCATTCTTTGAGATCACCGATGTAGAAATCTTCTATCATGTCAAATACTCGGGTAGCATGCTGTGGCCTGGCATCGTTGTGAAGATTAATATTAGTAAAATGGAAATCAAAGAAGGTATTTTCATGATCAATGTTACAAATTATTACAACACTATGAGAGATATAAGTCAGCCAACAGAAATCGCTAAAAGAGTGGCAGCAACTTAAGTCAAACAAATGTCTACATAGATTGCAAATGCATATTCTCTCATTACCAAAGCTTTGAATGCATCTAAATAGAGAATTTTTCTCAACTAGAACACTGGCATTCATATTTAAAACTTCTTTGTTTTTAGAACCCGCGGCTTTGGGTAAAAGTACAACCCGTTATTAAGCACCTGTAACACTTGTGCTAGCACTTATCTGAATGTAGTACCAACAGCAATAATTTTTCAGTTATGATGGCCAAATTTGTCTAGGCACACGATTATAAAAGAATAGCTTTCAGAATATGTCATACCCAAAAAAGCCTTCAGTAGAATCGTCCCCTGCATGTGCCAAGATTGCATCACCACCTGGATGTTCCTCTACATAAGAGGTAACGTCATAAACCTACTCGAGAAATAAGGGATCAAGAAGAAAGAAGATAATGTGAACCGATGAACAAAATCTTTTAGCAGAAAAGTTGTTGACAAGGAAAAGAGGAAGAGCTAAGACCTTGTCCTTAATAATTATCCAACAATCATCTCTCTTGTTGTGCAAAGAGATTTCACTTTTACTGTATACTTTAGATTCCTAGCATCATCACATGAACACGGAAAAGTCATAACATGAAAAAAAAAAAAAAAAAAAAGATAAACCAATACTGCATAAGCAAGAAGTTACGATTTTTTAAAAGCTGTGATGTTTTATCGGTCAATTGTTATGCAGTCAACTATGACATATCTTTGAAATAGGAAGGTGATAGTGCAAGTTTTTCAATGATTGACTCTTAAATAAACTTTCGAGCTAAACATGTGGTGGATTTTACAGATATCACCCCGGTTAACTTTGAAGCCTGAACCGGTTTTCTACTAATAGCAGAAAATGTTAAATGAGCACTGCCGTTTGGTAAGGTCTCTAAATGATCTCTGATAAACGTTTATTTCCATAAGAGACATATTTCTGTTATCTGGGTACTCATATTCATACTTTACCAAATTTTATCTCATGGCTATGCATAAAAAATGCAGAAGTTCAACAGAAAAATTATTGCTGAGAAGCAACCTCCAAAGTAGAAACTTTTTATACCAAACATCAGGTGAAAGAATCAAGTGCCCTAAGACGAGAAAAGCAATGAAGTCATATATGTCCCAGCTGCCACATAAATCAATTGAAGAAACATTTGATCCTTCTTTTGAAGATTTCTGTTCCAAGTCCAGGTGGATTTTCACTTTCAGCCATTGAAATTCCCAATCCTTGATTGCTAAGCATTATACCTGATAATTCCAATTTATGTGTGTGTTTGCTTCATAGAAGACCATACCTTTGTCGACATTTAGTTAGTCAAATTATCATATGAATCTTAATGGAAGATAATGGTGGCAGCTGGATTTCGCTAAATGTAGTCAATAACCATGGAAACAATCATCATGTAATGAGCAAAATAATTTACTCTCATTGAAAATCGTTTTACTCATTTTTCATTGATCATGGTTAACCACTACCGCAATCCACTGTGGGCATATTTGCATACCATCATTTATTGCTGAATCCACTAGTAACCACAATCTCTTTAGATTACTACAATAATATCTGATAATTGTTGACTATATCAAATGTCAAAAAAGTTCTGGAAATACATCTATTAACTCTTTTATTTCATCACGATTGCATTTTATCCCCTTAGCATATTCATGATTTACCAAGAAATCTTTCTTTCTTTTCAAATCTTAGATATACAACCATTGGACTGGAGTATAGTTTTGTGGAACAAAACATAAGCCCCATAATGAGCTAAACATTGAAGAAAATAGTTAATTCACGGCTCAACGGTGAAAACAATAATCATGCAACCTAAACAATAAACTACAAAGGAAATAAGAACCAAAAATTTGTTCCTCATTGCTAACCCAACTTCTGGCATTTAAGCACCGAAAAAATATGCATATTAAAACAACTGAAAAAAATATATAAAATAAAATAAAAAGACGAAGTACAAAATTAACACTTTTCATAAATAGGGTAAAAATACCTTCCTTTTAACATCCAACTTCACCTTACTTGAACCACCTGCATTAGATCAATTCACAAATTTCCACCAGATCAACACATTGAAGAAACCTAAACACTTCTTTCTCAACCATAAAGAATCAAACTTCTCACAATTAAAATCTTCAACTAATACACTAAAAAGCTAAAGCTAGAGTCTTGAATTTACAAAAAAAAAAAAAAAAAAAGGAAACAAAGATTACCTTTTTTATGGTTTTTGGGTGTCAATAACAAAGCACCCAAAATACCCAATAACACTACCACTGTAACTGCTACTATCACCATTTGTAAAAAATCGATCGATAACCCACCTGCCCAGATATACAAATAAAGCATCTCAATTAGCACATTACAGTCCAAAACCAACTCAGCACACACACACACACACACATATTTATTTCATTTTTCTCCTGTAATGGTTGATGTTAGAGATGGGTACTTTAGTTTCACGAATTGTGGTACATGTTCTAGAACAAAGAAATTTGAGAGATGAAGTGAACTAGCTAACCTCAATTTCTCATAGGGAGATGAGAAGAGTGGATACTGGGGACTGGTGAGTGTGGCGTCTTTTTCTTGGCCCAGGTTTTGAGAAGAGTGGGACTGATGAGAAGAGTCACAAGGAGTTCAGGATTTTTTTTCTTTTTTTTTTTCGCATAATCTATAATATTAAAATTTTTTCAAACTTAACTCTCAACATTATATTTACTTATTTACTTCTATTTAATATTATTTAACTAAAATATTAATAACAAAATAAACTATTAAAGTTATAAATAATAAATAAATTTATCTATTTACTCATTTTTCTCTCTCCTCATCTATTTCTTTACTTACTTTTATAAACAATTTTTTCTTTTTTTCATTATTTACTACTTTTTTATTTTTTTAATAACTGTACCCATCTCTCTCTTACGTTTTTTCCTATAACTTACACACCTTAATAGAGATTATGGACAATTTTTATTTATTTTTACATATCTTATAGGTTTTCTGCTTTTATTTTTTTTTGGTTTTATATCTTACTTAATAAAATACCAAAAAAATAAAAAATAATTAAAAAACTTTATTATGTTTATTTTTTCCCTAAAATATATTATATGTTATAAATAATATAGATTAAAATTTTAATTTAAGAAATTAATGAAAGTGAATGCCCTTAATATCGATAATAACATAATTATATATATATATATTTTTTTCTAACTATATCATATATAATTATATGTAATATACACCTATTTAGGTTAAATACCTTATTAAAAAAAAAGGAGATTACTAAAATAACTTTATAAATCAATTTTTTTTATGAATATTAATTTTTCATTTCTTCTATATATAAAGTGATAACAACATAATTATATATTTTTCTTTTCTCTAAAATGTTTATGTTATAAGCAATGTAGATTAATATTTTATTTTTAAAAAATCTATAAAAGTAAATGTTTTCAATATTGATAATAACATAATTATATATTTACTTTTTCCTTAAAATGCATCGTATGTAATATAGAATTAATATTTTTTTTTCATTTCTTCAATATATAATAAGATAATAATATAATCACATATTTTTTTCCTTAAAATACATTATTTATTATAAGTAATATAGATAAATATTTCAGTTTAAGAAATCTATAAAAGCAAATATTCTCGATACTGATAATAACATAATTATATATTAATTATTTTATTATATTTATATTTGTAAAATGATATTATATGATAAAGATTTTTAATTTTTCAAATGTAAATTATGAAAACGAATTCACATGTAAATTATGAAAACGAATTCACAAGACTACTAAATTGACAATTGTGTTGAAATATAGACTATATAATTTTTTTTCTTAATTGAAGAAACATTTATGCTCTAAAAAAAGGCTTAAAAATATATGATAAAAACAATTGATTTAAAAGAAAATGCTTTATATAATCAATAAATTCCTAAAGTTTTTAAAAATTGATTATTGAAATTGAAAATTTTATAATCTAATTGAAAAAAAAAATAAAAGAACTTTAATTTAACTTTTTTAGTATATGCATTATGAGCGTATCGTCCGCTAATATATATATATATATATGTATATATATATAATATTATTATAGGAGTTTGACGCTTTTCAAATTTATGACATGTAATTTTTCAGTTGACAAACGCTTTGTCACTAAGGTTAATATTAATAAAAAATATCTGTAATTATTTATAAAATTAGTTTATAAAATAGTTTTTCTAAGTATATTAATTAAAAAATGAATTATAATAAAAAATTATAAAATAAGTGAAAAACGAATTAGATAAAGCCCTGGGCTTGCTCTTCATGGCCACCGCATAAGGTTTTCGGCCGAACTGATGTTGGTTTCTTTGTAATTTTTTATTTTCGAATTAGTTATTATAAATCAAAAAGAAGATAATATATATTCTTTAGCTGATATTAAAAATGATGAAATGTAAATAAAATTCTTATACTGTAAAAATACAAATCGTTTGCACGGATCATCTTTTATAATTAAAAGAAAAAACAAATTAAACTTGCAAAAATTGTGTTGTTTTGTTTTGTCGTCTGTAACACTTAAACAGACCGGGCACTTTTGAGTGTTGGAAACTGGGGGCGGGGTGTGGATTTAATCCTTGTAGATCTAATAAGGCGGTACTAACGGCCAGCGGTGACATCTTGTATTTTCTGATACCAAAAGGATATAAAATAGTTTATAGGTATGAATTTTTTATTACAGTTATTAAAAAAATGTTATTAAAAATTTATAAATCACAATTATCCCAAAGAAAAAACAATTATCATAAAAAGAAATATAAAATTACTACAAAATAAAAAAAAAAAGATAAAAAAAAAAACTGAAAAATCTGCTTCTCTTTTCCAGCTGATTCTAAGAATCTCCCAATTATATAAGATAAGATACCAAAAATAAATATACTAATTCATTGTTAAGACTCTCTAATGGTATCGACGTTGAATTAATCTAACGAGATAAATCAAATTTAAATCCTATAATATAATTGAAAAAAAAATTATTGAGGTTCATAAGGATGGGTGTGGCCAATATTTATATTTCTCCTTCACTTGATTTCAAATCTCTTGATTTATAAACTCTCCAATTGTTGGGAGGCATTGGACAAGATGGGAATAAACTCCGGGTGTTTATACTTTTAATTTTTCACAATCAAATTACAATAGGATTATAATTGAATTGAAACTATAAATACTGAATATTTTTTTTTTAAATTCTTAGTCACAATTAATAAAAACGAAGGTATAATGCCCGTGGTGCACTTTATCTTCGAGAATATCTATTAAAACTTCTGCACGAGAAACATTTTTGTCTTTGGTAATGTATTGTTTGCATCTTTTTATAGATGTTATTTATTTTTGGTACGTTGTTCCAATTAGAAGTGGGCGGGCATGGGATAATTAGGTATAGCCTATGGGTCGGGGCATGCTATATTCTTAAAACACACTTTTTTAGATTGCATTTTATTATTTTGGCATTCGATCAAACAATGAACAAATAGAATTTAAAAGATTGCACAAAATCAAGAGGGAAAAAAGAACTCTCTTTCTTTTAACACTTTGGAATTCAAGACATTGTAATCCATCACGACTTGTTGCTAGGTAATGACACACAAAGACTCATAATCAGTCTAATTTTTACAAATAACCTGTATAAATCACCAAACTCCAAATATACAAAAACCACCAAATAAAAAACTGGAGTCTACACTTATCATACCATAAAGGCAAACTAATAGTACAATTAGAGTCCGTCTGTAGAACACATAACAAATTGAATTGAAACCGAATAAAATAGGATTCTCATTTCTGAAACACCAGATGAAACAAAACGTCAACAAGTCCAAAATTTGATCACACTCCCTTATACACTGATCATTATAATAGTAGACATACTCAACATCCTCTCTATCTTGAAAATAGTCTAAGTTCAACTCATCATATGCTATTTACTCATTTTATGTACTTGCAACTAAAAAACAAAAGTCCCCACAAGGTGTAAGCAAAAACCTAGTACGTGAGTACTACAACCATATAGCTCTGCCATGCAATAACATTTGAAAAGCAATAATATACAAAATGATAATTCATACAAGCGGTTAATTATCTTCATTTAAGATTGAGAAGCAACGAAACCTTGCAGTAACATAAAACCTTGCAATACACATATTTATATTATTATCAATACGTAGATATATAGTATTAGGTATTACTTCCTCTAACTATCGAAATGCCCACAAGTCCATGTCCAACAACCTAAATCTATTTGGATTTTTTCAATATGCAACTTCATAGAGCTTAATGCCATATATTGATCATTGGATGCCAACTTAAGGTTTAAAATCTCGGGGTCCTTAAGCCTAGCCATAGGAAGTAATAAGCAATTTATATGTGAAGTAATAATTAAAATCATTTTATTTCTATCATTAATACATTCAGTATGCAAGATAAACACCTACTTGGATTCGTTGCCTCACGAACAACCATAACCAACCTACTCCTAGAACTTAGTATTAAACATAAGCATTAAACTTAGACCTCCACTTCAATATATATTAAACTAATGCTTGAACTTTACCCTCTACTTAACCTTACATTCTAACCTTGAATACAAGAAGTGTACAAGGAACTAATAAAGAAAGTGTGTATCTTGAAAAACATTTATAGTAAACCAAGTTCATTTGAGGGAATTAGAATTCTATTTCCCTCTTATGCCGTATGCACTGTTTACTTGGATTTTTAGACCTAATAATACTAATTCCCTTAAATTCCTATTCATTAAAAATGCCACATAGCCATTCTAACCTTAACCTAATGAATCCCAATTACATATTATTTCCCTCATCTCTACTCCTAAAACATCCTCATCCAAATTAAAAAAATATACTAAACCCCCTCCCTAACCCCCTACCCTCATCTAAGAAGAAAAAAAATAAAACCTAACCTATCTTTCACAACCTTAATCGATCCTAACCTCTCGATCATAAGCAATAAGTTGATCATAAGCCTAAGCTCTATTGCAACGCTTTGGTGACTAATCTCCTTTATACAGTGTTCAAGCTAAGATGAAACGAGACAAGACTACATCATCTTCCTCTCTTCATATTTAAATTGTCCTGAAGAAGTAATGTTGTAGTGTATTTGCTCTCCTTACATATACAATTTTGTGTCACCTTTTGCTTCCTCTCTTTATGTAATAGCTATCGTGTAATATGATTGGATGCGTGTTTGCGTATGTGTTGAATTTTTTGTTTTTCTTAAGAAATATAGAAGCTTTTTCAGATTTTCTTCTTACCTACTTCCAATTTTCTACTAAAAGTGAGTTTCTTTCACAAACTGCAGTAGCATTTTCCTATAAAGCAAGTAGAGGGTTGTAGGGGAAAAGCCTACTATAGTAGTTTTTTGAAATATTTCTTTCGATTATGTTATCAAATTTCAACATTAAATCTACCTTATATGGAGGAATTGCGAGAGCTTTATTACTGAACATAGGCATATTTTATGTTGTCGTATTATATGTGTTTCTGATAAAGGTAAAGTTAAATTGTGTCAACTAACCATCATATGCGCCAAATAGTATGACTTTAGAATTTTTTTTAAAGAATGCTTATGAAATTAAAGTGCATTTGGAAAGTTTGAATTGATTATATAACTTATTAGTAGATAGCATGCTATAAATAAAAAACAAGAATTCTTATTAATAGTTGAGATTGTTCCAATTAGTATAGTTTAGCGTTACCTATATGATATTTACAATCTTGATGTATCTAAATTGAAAGAGAACTCAAATGATAACCTTTCTAAACGATTAACACTGGTTCACCTAAGCAAAGAAAAAAGGGCTTGGAGGTGACTTGTAGCTTGGCTTTTTAAGATTAAAATGTGAAATATTGGCCCCTTTTTTCTTTTGAATACTACCATAGAAATTCCAAAATGCTAGTTTCTAAAAATTTCCCCCTTAAATTTGAACTCACAATGATATTTTGAGTTTTCTTTGAGTTAAAAGGTAGAGCTTTCCCAATGAATGTCAAGAGAATTAAAAGCTGCCAGCAATGATTTTATGTCATTGTAAGAATAAAAAAAATTATCTTTTCTATTTTTTTTTTTTACATCGATATCTTATCCATTTCCATAGAGCTTTGTTTAGTCTATAAAAGTGACTTATGTTTCTTGCATTTTAGGTTGATCGGATTATGAGAAGTTCAAAAATTAAGACGCAACTATTCATTTTAGTTTTTACTAGTGAAATGTAACACAATTTGATTATGTCTTCCTCTTTTTCTCATTGAGGATTTGTCATTATGTATGGACAAAAAGATAACTAACAAAGTTTGCATATTCACAATATACATCCTAATTTAGTCATGGTCTTCCACTCTATATTAATGGTGTAATACAACTTAGCTTCTCAATTTGAGTGAGAAATCACTCTAACATCCTCCAAGGATTATCAATACACATGAATCCTATCGCGAAACATCAAAGTGGTCATTCTAGCGATAAGAATTCAATTGAATAGAAAAAAAAAATTCACCTTACTACATGTTATTATATTGGAAAAAAAATGAGTATTTGGCTTCAACATGCATCATGTCCTAAGAGAGTAATATATGATGGTTATTGAATAACGTATGTAATTACATGTTGTATATCTATCTAGTATGGCATTCTCTTAATGTGTTGTGCTTAATTGATATGTAAGTCTATTTTTATGTTTTGCTAACAAATCATTTGAGGTTTAATGAGAGTGAATTTAGAAGGAAAATGAAAATTGCTTGCTTCTTGTTAGCTTTATCGATGGAGTATTGTAGCATTTCATATTGAGGAGCTAGATAGGAGCACGCCCTAACTCAAGACAACAAAGACAAGCTACCAAGAAGAGAAGAGTTGGATGAGCCCTCCATTGCATGAAAGAGCAGCTCGACCTAATTTGAAGAGTAAGAGGCCTATGCTTAGAGATGAAACAACATCTAACTGGAGATGAAATAAATTTTGATTTATTATCTGCCTTTACAGTCTTTGAGGTTGGCATGCAAGACATGAAGAGCTCCAGTCATGATATGGTGTAGCAGTTGACAATGGATAAGGCCACAACCAATATGATGGAATTGAGAACCTTTCTAAGAAGCATCGACAATCTATCTTAGAGTGAAATGTATCAAGTCTTGCTCGAACTCCCCGGGAAGCCATATAATGTGGCTATACTTTACAATCTAGAACATGAGGAGTGTTTGGAGTATGTTAGAATGCTTCTAAATAACATTTGAAGGAATAGGATGCTGCTTTTGTTAAGTATCATCATGGCTAAAATGTGTATGTGTTGCTAAGTTTTTGGTATAGATGTTTATGTATCTTGAGAATGTGATTTTGTGTTTAGTTTGACTATTATATGTTTATTTTGGTGATAGCAAGATTGCACAAAAGTTGATGTATATTAGGAATGCTGGAGTAAGGAACTTTATCTGTATCCATGAATTTAAGCTAGTAGTGGCCTAGCTATTGTAACTTGTTAAGGGATTAACATGAATATTCTTTTGCATTAAAAGTGTCTGGTAGATGTACTTACAAACTACCAATTTCCTTCTATAAGCATTTTTTTCCAATTTTCTATAGTATAATAAGGAATGCAATTTGTTCATGGGGACCATTTCATGCCAATTTTCTGCTTGAAGCTCTTATCCTATTATCAAATGGCAACTTATGATGCTACAGGTTCAGTTTCCATTATCCAGTGAGCGCCTCCTGTTATGATGCAACTAGTTCAATTCATGCCAATTTTACTTAGACTTATTGAGTTGGAATATTTTATTGGTTATGTGCAAAATCTTAAGCATAGTGTTTACTATTAAAATAAGAAAAGTGTATTTATAAAATGACTTTTATTCTAAACATTTTCATGGAATTTATTATATGCATCAATTCACTATAAATCACTGTAGTATGGTAGGTAACCATTGATTTCTTAGTGAAATGGTTGAGCCTGAGCTACACAAGCCATCATGTTATGTTAATGCCGGGAATTAGCAATTCACCTAGAGACCTAGGAAAAATTCCCAACCTAACAAGCCACTACAAGAGAAAAGTTTATAGGATTTTATTTTCAACTAACATAATGGAAAATATATCAAAATTGACACATATTGTAATGTCAATATCCCTAATCAATATAATAGGATACGTCTATTTTAAAAGTTCTTTGACCTCAATCCTTAAAAAGCTTAAAAGGTTATACATAACTAGTCCAATTTAGTATAGGATGTAGTAGCTTTTTAACTAGAAGTGATAAAAACATATCCTTACTAATAAAATGTGACTCCATGGAATGCATTAACCATACAAAGAATCAAAACACCTTTACCAAAGAAATTTTGTCTTTGTAAAATAGGTTTGTCTTTAATTCAAAGGGAAAAGGTTAAAGATGCCATTAATTAGAACAAGTTGATAAGATAAGATTTAGATTACTATAACACATTCCTATCAACATATGATCTATCATGAGTTAGCCAATATTAATCCATAACAAGAATAAAGAGGAGTAATACTCGAAAAAGCTAGAGCAATATGCCATTCTCATTCAATTTGTAATAGATATGGTGATCTAGGTTCAATTATGGACATTCTCATGACCAATATGAAATTCAACACAAGACAAATGCAAATCAATTTAGCAAAACCAATTACTAAGGCTCCTTTTGATAAGAATTAGCTTACAATTGACCTATTCCAAGTTGAGGTCAACTTACCTTATGCAAGGCTGAGTCGAGAAAGGAAGGAAAGACAACTCGACAATAGCTCTATTAACTACTGAAGAGATTAGGGACCAAACAGTTGAGGTCTTAAGTCCAAAGGCCAGCTTTGTATGGTACGAAGGATTTAGTGCCGAGCAATCAGTAAGTTCAGCAACTGTAAGCTAACTTCACTAGGAGCTTGACCAAGTACAATAAGAGTTCAAGGAATCCAACTCCAATTCGGACAGCTAGTTGCTAACCCAATCTTGCTTGGACCCTACTTACCTAGAACATCTTAGATACCCTGTACATTAGCCTTCCTATTAAATGCACTGTTTAGCATAGTTTTATATACTAATAGATATTTTCCTTAAGTTTAGTTGTGGGTCTACATTAGAGTTTAAGTCCTTTTATATTATTTACAGTTTTGCAGCTAAAGTTTTAGGACTTACTATAAATAGCAACATTTATAATTAGCAGAGGGAAAGTTGAACATTTTTTAAGTAAGAATACACTTGATACCTTCGTAGGCTATTCAAGCTTGTGTGTCAGATTATTGAGTGTTGTTTTACCCTTTAATTTTTCTTATGTTTCTATCAATCTTTTTCTTGAGATTATGGTGAACCCTTCGTTTGAGCGAGTTAGTGAGTTGTATCTAACCCTTATTTGAAACCCGAGTGTTGATTTAGTGTTTGTGAGTCGTATTGAACCATATTTTAAGTTCAATCTCAATTGTGTTTATGTTTTCATGTGTGATATCCATTCACTTTCATGTTCAAAGTCCATTTTTCTTGCTATTTCTTGAGTTCCATTCAACTTGAATAGCCATTCGAGTTTTGAGTGAGTTGCACATCATGCTCTAGTTCACCTCCAAACCTTAGGGCATATCACCTTTGCCGTCAACAAACAAACCACCAAATCAACTGATGTCCCCATACACAGCTAAATACATAGGAAAATGTCCCCACGCATAGCCAAAACATAGAAAAATTCAAACATCATACTATTGAAAGCAAACCTAATTCGAAGGAAGGAAAAAGAAAAAGCCTAGCCATTGAAAACATGAAGAGTTCAAACATCAATATTGATATAAAGGGATTTATTGATAAGGATTCAACCCATCTATGATGGATGCAAATGCGAGATAACTTTCTAATATTTTGAGAAACATAAAACAGTATTCATGAAGATCACTCCATGGCTTCTAATTACACACCATAAGATTTGGGTACGAAAATTCACATAAAATTTTCACTACTAGTAGAAGCACATATGGGGAACAAACAATGGTCTAGCATATCATTGACCAACGATGAAACACATCAAATAAAGGTAAATGCACAAATGTGAAGAGTTGCTTATTTGCGAACTTCATACTTAGTTAGTTTGATAAGCTTCTCATGATAGATTTTTGTGGTGTTTCTTTGAGTTACGTGTTGGTGATCTTCAAGTGGTCATTCATTGATCTCTTTGTAGATTAAGGTTATGGCTTCAAATGGGCTAGTGTTGTGAAGTTGGGATTACGGTTTCACGTAAGGGGAATGCTAATGGTAGAATGTTTGATTTCTACTGTTGTCATTGTTGTTTTTTTTTTCAACTTATTTTTTTATATTTTATTATTCATTTAAGTAAGGGCATTTTAGGTATTTCACTTTCTATTCATTTCTTATTTTCCATCAAGTTTTGTGAAGTAAACATTATAACATCAATTCAATTACACCTAACTAAACACCATAAAATCCATTCTTTACTTATTACACCTCCATTTCCACCCCCCCGCCCCCCCTCATTCCATTTTGCAAGCTAAATGAGCTGTTATTGTTGTATTATACTAGCAAAATGGGGTAGAAATTTGTTTAAGTTGGTTAAATTGACATTCAGAAGTAAAAGTGTTTAAATCTGATAAAAAAAAATGGTTGATTACATTTGTTTAAGGGCAAAATAGTAATTTAAAAGTTTAATACTTTAGGGATTTAAAATAGGTGAAGTTGGCTCAAAATACACAAATTAGCAAAAAGAGTATGTAGCATATGAACAAGTTTAGACCTTTATAGAAAAACAAGATGCAATTTCTACTTAGCAAGGAATGCTCTGAAACTTTTTTCTTCAAAAGATCTAGACTCTTTGGAAAAGGTTGTATATCTTTATGCAAATTCTAAACTTTTTTTTTTAGAAGTGCTCCCTCAACCTTTTTCTCAGCTAACACCTAACTTCTATGTACTATAATATTCTACAACAAGCAAACTCAACCTATATATTGCACAATGTACTCAAAACTACCGAACCTAAACCCTAAGCCTCTCTTCAACTCCAACTAACATAAAGCAACATTCATCCACACCATAATCTGAAAACTTTAAATAATGCCAAGAAAAATTCAAGAACTTAGTTTGATGGGAAAGCTTAAAAATCATTTCGACAAAACTTCTAACAAGAGTAACCTTGAACACCCTAAGCCTTATAACTTACCGCGAAATCTCCTTAAGGCTGAGCTTTCTTTGGATTTTCTCCTTAATCTTGCACAAAAACTTCGTTTCTTGATATGGTTTAAGGCGAATATGTAGAAGCAACTTAAGGAAGGGAGAGACATGAGGGAATGAGAAGATAAAAGATTGGGAGAGGAAAGCAACATGCTTTACAAAGAGAGTAGGTGTTTGAATTTCAAAGAAAAATAAAGTTTAAAAATTGTTTTCTATTAAAAACCAAGTATTATGCATTTTTTTCTCATTCTTTTAGTTTTTCAACATATTATATACTTAATGTTATTTTAACAGTTTTTATTATTTATCATGGGCAAAAATAGATTTAAAAGATCAATTATAAATAAAGCAAGAAATTAAGCGCTAAGAGCAATATAAGATTGTACATTTGCAATTTGCTTATGTGTTTGTATGTAAGGTCTTAGAAGTGTAAATGTAACATTATTATTACCAAGATTTATACATTTGTTCAACATGAATATTATTCTTCCACGAAGATGTCAAGTTTGAAGTGGTTTGAATGATCTTTTATTTTAAGATGATCAGTGCACTATAATTGTTGGATATGTAAATACAAATTTTTCTAATTTTTACTAGCATATATATATCATTAAGGTGATTCTATTGATAAAAACTAAAATACAGTCGTAGGAAATGTATATAATTTTTTTAAGGTTTTTGATAAATATACATGAGCAAGTGGAAATAAATCATTTCGATTGAAACTAGAATGCCTTATGGATAAATAAGAAAATTACCAATTGTTATTTCAAATTGCTTTCTCATTTTTGGCTACTAAAATTAGATGACATTGAAGAGAACTAAAACTAAGCATTGTGTGAACTACCTTTAGCATTTGTTGTCTTTAACTATTAGTCATTTGCTATCCAATTTATGGATATAAGCCTATGAATCTAATGCATAGAGTAAATTATCAGCAAATTTATAATGGGTTTTTGTAAATTTTGTAATTTTTTATGATTAATTAGGGAATGAATTAGATGTAGTAATGTTGAATGGTACTGGAATTTCTATAAAAGAGATAGTGTTATGGGAATATGGAACGAGGATGATGGAATTAGAATACACTGAAATGATGAATGGGTGAAGGCGATGGGGTAAGGTTTCAATACAAAGCACAATTTGCCGGATACAACAACTTCAGGGGCGAAATGTAGTTTAAGTGAAGAGAATATTCTTTTTGGATTTTCATTCATAATTTCTATGTACATGTACAATATATATATATATATATATATATAGCTTTCCAAGGAAAATATGATAACAAACTAAAGAAGATTCTAGAACTATCTAATACAAATAGCTTAACACTTTTTTTTCCATTTTCTTATTTTTGTTTTCCCTAAATATGTCTATTAAACTATTAAATAGAAAAATTATAAATTTTATAATATTTACCCTACAATATTTCCCACATGATAGGAATCAATTCCTTGGACCAATCATATGCAGCTTGGCTAAAGGACTGCAAGAACTTATACGACAGATATTAGCTTAAAACCTTATTCAGGAAAAGGAGTCCTATTTTAATCTCCATCTTTTGCACTACTACTGACCTGAGTGCTCTCATTAGTACTAGTACCATTTTTGAGCTACTAAGCGGTCACATCAACCTGTTGAGCATGCATGTCGACTAGTTGAGCAGTCGTACATATTGATAAGCTCATACCATGATCTAAGTACTTCTTGAGCTAACTAACATCCAACCTTTATCTAAGCTAAGCTACTAAGCTACTAAGCTTACCAGCATCTAACCTCTATCTGAGCAAAGCTATTAAGGCAACTAACCTAAAGAAGACCAGAATATCCTTCAGAGTCCAAGCCCTGACCTGAACCTCACTAAGTCAGCTCTAACTACTGACTTCTTTCTAATATTCCCAGAATTGAATTTTATTCATATAGCAAGACTAACTACATTCCAAATCACCTACCATTACTTGATATGTGTCATCTAGCATAGTATTCTAGAATAATTCTTTACTTGTCCTAATGCGTTTCCGAGGTTGGACACATGGAGAAGCATTATAACAAAATGAACTAAAAGAAAACAAAAGGGATTTAGCAAAATGCGAGCAGCTATCAACTAGATATGCTATACCAATCAATCTTATTTAGCCTATAATCCGCTGGATATGACTCACTGGTCTAAACTATAGGGTCACTTGCCATTACTCTTTATTAAAGAGAATAGATAAAAGTTAAGGATAAATGAGAACACTTGGTTGATCACAAAAGAAACTTGTATTAATTCTAATAATGTCATAGATCATGTTTAAATATAACAAATGTGGGTTTTTTTACTAGCCCCACTATGGTTACCAATAGGGAAAAGCCAAAAAAGGTAATTTACAAATAGAATATTTGAAATATACTAAAAGAGGTAAAAGAGACAAAGAATATTCTATATGAAAAAGTAAACAATCATTCTAGAATGTTATGCTAAAAGATACGTATCACATATCGCATAGTGGCTAGTAGCTTGAAATATATACCACTCGGACAAAGTAAAGGAAAAGGATCTGTAGTTAGAGCCAACCTGATCTGGTTCAAGCTCAACCTCAGTTAATTAAGGACGTCCAGATCCTTTCAAGTTAGGTATCTCATGGTTTGGCTTGGATTGGGCTTAGACGCTGGTTGGCTTGGGAGCTCAACTCGAGCAGAAGTTTAAAGTTTTTGTTCGAATGTTGTCTAGGTCTTAGAAAGAGTTCGGTGATAGGTATGGTTGCTTAACAGGTCAATATGTATGTTCAATAGCTTGGTACGTTTGCTCGGAAACTTCGAGAACCACGTTGGCATATGTGAGAGATCTGTACTTAGGTCAACAATAGAGTGAAACATGGAGGTTAAAGGAGGAATTCTTGTCCTGGATGGGGCTTTGAGCTAATATTCTCTATGTAAGTCCTTGGAGCCTTTAGCTTAATTGCACGTGATTGGTTTAGAGAGTTGATTCTTATTATCTATGTATAGTGTATTACTTACCATCTTTACCCTTTTATATAATGTTTTAGGAATCTTTTTGTATGTTATCCATTTTGTCTTTTACTTATTTTGTATAACCTTATTGACACCATAAACTTTGTACGTAGACAACAACACATTACACTAGATTATTATAAGTTTCCTTTTGTGACTAACTATAATGTTCTCATTTTCCCTTTACCTCTTATCTATTTTCTTTAGCAAGGAGTATTGATGAGTAATCTTATAGTTCAAATTGGTGAGTCATATCTAATGAATTGTAGGCCCAGTAAAATTAGTTGGTGCGTCATATTTGATTGGTAGCTACCTATATTTCCTAATCCCCTTTATTTTTTTTCGTTCCTATCCATTATGGTGTTCCTCCTTATTGATGACCTTGGAGACGCATTAGATTCACTGATAACAAAGCACAGGTTCGAGAGGGAGTGTATGAAGTTACAATGAAGTTTTGTTTATGTTTGCTATTGGTAACTGTTGTATTCCTTCTGTAGTTGTTGCAATGTGTTCGAGTGAAGTATGTTTTGAAGTTGTAAGTTGTGAAGTGGAGGTTCATGGATTGGTACATGTAGTTTTTGTTGCTACTCTATTTTTCACAATGAAAATAAAGCAAGTTCATTTATGTTATATTCAAGTGAATGTTAAGTGTTGAAGTTGCTAGAGTATCTTAGTAAGGTTCTGAGTAGTAAGAAGAAGTGTTTGTTATGTATTGTGTTGTCAATCTGTTGAAGAAGTATCACATAATGTCGAAGTCAAGTGTTCAAAGAATTATTGATGACCAAGTTAGTGGTGCTCATGGTGGTCGTAGTCTAAATGATTGTAATACCCCTAGGTTAGTTGATGACAAGCTTGACAGACTCACTAACTTAGTTGAAAGTTAATAGGCAATAACCACAGGGTGTATCTCACCATGGTCAAGCTAAGAATATCCCTAAGCAACAATATGGCCAATGTAGTTAAGTAAATCGCTTAGTTCAACCCCATCGAGCTAGAGGAGTTGTAAATCAAATTGCTAAACGAAGGTTGGAGTTGAAAGAGATTGAGAAGAATGATGAAGAGGTAGATCCAGAAGAGTATGGAGAGGAAGAAGGAGAGTTTGAATATTATCAAGCACAAGAGCGAAGATGCTGAGCTCCTAGAGCACTTAGTAATGTTAAGGTCTAAATCTTACCCTTCAATAGAAGTGGAGAAGCAAATAAAATTTAGAATGGGAAGAGAAAGTTGAGAAAATATTTGATTGTTATGGATACACTGATGCTATTAAGGTACAACTTGCTACACTTGAATTTTCTAGATATGCTACTATGCGGCTACAGCGAGAGATAGAAGACGAGGTGTAAGAACTTGGGAAGAGATGAAGAGATCGTTGAGAGGAAGATTTGTACCCAAAACCTACCGACCGAACATGTTTGCAAAGTTGTAGGAACTTCGCAAAGAAAGCCAATCTGTTGATGACCATGTGAAAGAATTTCAAATGTTGATAATTCGAGTAAACATGTATGTGCTTGAGGCTTTCACAATGTTGAGGTTTATCTTTGGACTCAAATATGAGATTCGTAACATTGTAGAGGTTCTATATACTAAAAGAGGCCATTAACGTAACACAAAAGGTCGAAAAGCAAAGAAGAAATGCTTTGTGCCAACCTGGGCCAAGTTTCTCTCAAACCCCTATCTCGTACCGACTTGCTCATGTTGAGTGAGTTGAGGAAAGGCCAAACATGAGGACACATGAGAGAGGACATACCTCGAATGGAAGACAAGTAAGGTAAAGTACTTCAAATTCTTGGGTTTTGGACACATGGTTGTTGAGTGTCCAAGCAAACATGCCATGGTGCTCCAAGGAGATGTAGTAAATAACACTAATGAGAGTGAGTCAGAAAGGGAGAAGAATGTTGGAAGATTTGAGGTCGAGGAGGAAAAAGAGACCTATGTCTATGTTGACCAAGGAGAAGTAATGACTTTAGTAATGAGATAAGTGTTAAGCTTCTTGTTGAGCTCCGAGGAAGATTAAATAGAAAATTTGCTTCACACTAAGTGTACCATTAAATGACAACTGTATACCATTATTATGGATGGAGGGAGTTGTACTAACATTGTTGCACAGTCCATCGTGTAGAGGTTAACACTGTTGACCTTAAAGCATCCCTAACCTTATAAGCTACACTAACTTCACAATAAGAGTGTTGTGCACGTTACTGAACAAGTAATCATACCTTTTAGTGATGGGAATGAATACAGCAATGAAGTGACGTGTGATGTTGTCCCTATGAGAGCTTCACATCTATTGCTTAGAAAACCTTAGCTGTTCAATTTACGTATTATTCATGGCGGATATAAGAACACATATTCCTTTGTCAAGGATGGAAAAAAGATCATATTGCAACTTATGACCCTAACTTAGGTGAATGAGACCTATAACCAGCTCACCCAAACTAGTAAGAAGAAAGCTTTAATGATAAGTCGACGAGAGCTCTAAGTTGTTGCGAAGGCAAATGAGCCTATGTTTTTGTCGATCGTAAGATTAAGACAAGAAATCTGAAAAATATGCTTGATGAGGTTCAAAGATTGATTGATAAGTTTTCTAACCTATTTCCTGAAGAGTTACCCAAAGGATTACTCTCAATTCGAGGCATAGAACACTACATTGATTTACAGCTAGGCACAGCCTTACTAAACCAACTTACCTATAAAATAAATCTTAAGTAGTTTACCAAGCTGAAAAGATAAGTGGATGAATTGATAGAATGAGGTTATGTGAGGGAGAGCATGAGTCTTTGTGCTATACCAACTCTACTCATCTTGAAGAAAGATGGATCGTGGTGCATATGCATCAACAGCCAAGCTATAAACCGTATTACAACCAAGTACAGATATCCAATACCAAGGCTTAATAACATGATGGATGAGTTTCATGGTATCATGATATTTTTGAAGATTGACTTGCAAAGTAGCTACCACCAAATTTGCAGAAGGTTTGGTGATGAATGAAAGACTACCTTCAAAATGAGGCATAGGCTCTATAAGTAGTTGGTTATGCCCTTTGGACTTGCCAATGTGCCACATTTATGTGACCGATGAACTATGTAATGTGCCCTCTGATTAGAAAATGTCTGATCGTGTACTTTGACAACATATTGGTGTACAATGCCAACCTAAACAACTATGTTTAATATCTCCGAACTATTTTTGACATTTTACGAGCTGAGAAGTTATATGGGAACCTAAAGAAGCGCATGTTTAGTTAATGTAAAGTTGTCTTCTTAAGGTATTTAGTATCTAGAGACGAAATTCAAGCAAATGAGGAAAAGGTCTGAGCTATCTTAGAATGGTCAACGTTGAAGAATGTCACTGAAGTTTGAAGTTTCCATAGCCTTACTTCTTTCTATAGAAGATTCATTAAAAACTTCAATACAATTGCAACCCCCTTGACTGAGTTGACATACAAACATGATGGATTCCGATGGAATGATCAAGTTGAGTAAAGCTTTAGAGAAATCAATGAGAAGCTTACTATTACCCTTGTCCCATTCTTACCAGATTTTAACAAGCTATTTGAATCAGAATGTAATGCATTAGGCATTATAATTGGTGCTATCTTGATGCAAGAACGACGACCAATTGCTTATTACAGTTAGAAGCTTAATGGTGCCACATTGAACTATTTTGTGTACGAAAAAGAGTTATACTCTCTTTTTGAGTCCCTAAAGTATCTCGAAAGTCAGAACAAATTCTTGAAAAGGTAAGCTAAGTGGGTAGAATTTATAGAAGGTTTCTCCTATGTAATTTAACACAAGAAAGGTAGTACCAATGTGGTCATAGATGCGTTGTCACATCAGTAAACCTTGCTAACCACCCCGTAGATGAAATTATTAGGATTTTCACTTATTACTAAGCAGTATACTCACAACCCTCATTTTGGTCCTATCCTTGAGCATGTAGAGAATGAGTTATTGTTGGAAGATATTACATTAAGGATGGCTATCTATTAAAGGAAAGAAAGCTACACATCCTAAGCTATTTCACATGCGAGTTGTTGGTTAGGAAAGCTCATAGTGCTAAATTATCTAGTCATTTGAGAGACACCAAAATAGCCAATCTATTAAAAGATAATTTTTATTAGTCTGGTTTGGCCAAGGATGTCCATAAGATAGTCGATAGTTGTGAAGTATGTAAGAAGGCTAAGGGAAAGAGAGAATCATATGAAGAATATATGCCTCTACCTACACCGACCTTACTATGGGCCGACTTCAGCATGGACTTTATCGTAGAGTTGCCCCGAACATCCAAAGCAAAGGATTCAATCCTTGTTGTAATGGATCGTTTCAGCAAAATGGTACACTTCATCTCGCACCATCGAACTAACAATGCTTTATATATTTCTAATTTGTTTTTGCATAAAGTTGTCTTACTACATAGAGTGCCGAAGACCAATGTTTCAAATTAAGATACAAATTCTTGAGCTATTTTTATAAGACTCTTTAGAAAAGACTTGAAACTAAACTCTTGTTCAGCTCTAGTAGCCACCCTTAAACTGATGGCTAAACTGAAATGATAAACAAGAAACTAGGCAATTTACTTTAAGTTGTTGTAAGAAAGAATTTAAAGGATTAGGATTTGTGTTTACTAGCTGTGGAATTTATGTACAACTGAAATGTCCATAATACCTTCGAGGTCATCTATGGCATTAATCCTACTATTACCCTAAATTTGATCGATACCCCCATAGCTTCTGAAGAGAGTTGATCTAAAGTCAAATAAAACCAAGAATTACAAGGGCTACATCATTTCATAGTAAGGAAAATCGCCAAGTTCAACCGAAGACAACAAGAGATTGGTAGTCGTAGCCGCCGAACTGTTTCTTTTAGACTCAATGACTTTGTATGGATTCACCTTAGCTGAGAAAGATTTCCACACTTAAGATAGAACAAGTTATCTCCTTGAGTTAACAGTCCATTCAGAGTCTTGAAGAAGATCAACCATAATGCTTACTGGATTGAATTTCTCAAGAATTATGTTGTTTCCTCCACTTTCAATGTATCCTACCTGATTCTCTACCAACTAGAAGAAGACCTAGCAGAGGCTATGACAAAATAAGAGCTACAGACCACTTTGGATTCGATGAAAAATCCTTCTAACCCCTAGGCAGATGATAGGAATCAACTTTTTAGACCAATTATAAGCAGTAGACATAAAGGACAATAAGGACTCGTACAATAGATATTAGCTCGAAACCCCATTTAAGGTGAGGAGTCTTATTCCAATCTCTATCTTTTGCACTGCTACTGACTTAAGTACTGAGCTCTTATTAGTACAAGCACCATTTCCAAGCTACCAAGTAGTCATGCTGACCTACCAAGCATGTATGCTAACCAACCATACATATTGTTGAGCTCATACTATGATCCAAGCAATTCTTGAGCTGGCCAGCATCCAACCTCTATTGGAGTCGAGGAGCTGTCGAGCCAACTAGCATTCAACCTTTGTCCAAGCTAAGCTACCAAGATAACACTAAGCCGAGCTGTCGAGGCAACCAACCTCGAGAAGACTAGAATATCCTTCAGAGTCCGAGATCTAACTTGAACCCTACCAAGTCAACTCTAACTGCTGACTTCTTTTTGACATTCTTCTAATTGAATTCTATCCATATCGAGCTACCTCAAGATGCAAGACAGTAAGACCAACTACATTCCAAATCACCCACTATTACTTAACATGTATTACTGGCATAGTATTCTAGAATGATTCCTTACTTTTTTGTGTAATGTATTATTTATCATTTTTACCCTTTTAATAATGATTTAGGAATCCTTTTGTATATTATCCATTTTGTTTCTTCCGTATTTAGTATAACCTTAATGAGACCATCTAACTACCTCATTACCTTTGTACGCAGACAACAACATATTGCACCAAATTATTATAAATTTCTTTCTGTGACCCTCCTTAGTATTCTCATTTTCCCTTTAACTCTTATTTATTCCTTTTAATAAGGAGTAGTAGTAAGTGACCTTATAATTTAAACTAGTGAGTCATATCTAGCAAATTGTAAGCTAATTAAGATTAGTTGGTGTGTCATATCTGATTGGTAGCTACCCAGACTTGCTAATCCCTTTTATTTTCTTTTTGCTCCAGTCCATTGTAGTGCTCTTTTATGTGTATGACCACGGAGATGCATCACCACCCCTTCAAAAACCAAAAGCAATGTCGATATCTTCAATTACTTCCTTGAGCCTCACATCGTTCATTATAACATCACCATCAAGCTCTACTATCTCTTGTCTCTTCTCGTATAGAACTACTGACTTCTTGATTCCTTTCCACCATTTTTGTTTCAACTTTAAACCATCATTTTCTTTTCTCTCAACTCCTTTTCCTCTTGCTATTTCCTAATCAGGTATCACAAACTGTACTACCTTTATTCGTCACAATTTTACTTCAAAGAAACTCAACTTCATCTCCTTGTTCACTTCTAACCATATAACATAGACCCTTACCTTGTGACTTCTTTGCATGTTCAGTGAAGAGTTCAATTTAGTATGTACCTTTTTAAGTCCAAGCAACCTATCTCCTTCTTCCTTCAAAATCAATCTTATTACTATCCACTTCTCCTTCCCTTCTATTTTATTTTTCTTCCATGAGAATAGAATGTGCAAGCTAAACTCTTCCCAACTACCTTTATTTTCTATTGTATTTCACCTGAGGATATGGTTTTTCCATTGTACCCAATCTTTTCTTTTCCATTTTCATTTCCCCTTGACCCTACTTCAACTTTGAGCTTTATAAACACTACAGAGGTTATGGCTTCCTTCCTTCTCTCGTGTAACCTTTTTAATCGAAACCCTTAGCCTAGTTTAGGGTTTATTCCTTCTCTAGAGGAAATTGACAACAACCATGCATCAAAACATGTTCCTACAAACCTTCCTGATTTCTTTTCAAATTTACCAAACTTTTCATTTACTCGACCCGTAATTGTAAAGAGCTCATCTCATTCAACTTCCTTTTCTTTTCCCTTTCTCATCATGCCTAACCATGCTTGCAAGATAAGGTTTAGTTTGCTATCCATGGCATCAATGGCTCAATAAACGACATAAATCATCATTGATAAGGATTAAGGATTGATCTAGAAAGAAACGGTCGGTAGCAAATCTCCCACGGATAGGAATGGGTATTGAAAAGAAAATGGGTACGAAGAATAGGAAGGTTTTGATGGTGAATGTAAATGAATATAACTCATCAAGACACAATTAGGAGTTTGGAGCTCAAAATAGAATTTGATACGACTTATGAACACTAAATGTTGCTCAGGGTTTCAAATGAAGGTTAGATGCAAATCACTAACCGATTCAAATGAAGGGGTTCACCACAATCTGAGAACAAGATTGATAAGAACGTGGGGACAATTAAAGAATTTAATCAACACTCGATAATCCGGTAAATGCTAACTTAAGTATCATCTTACTTGAAATAAGAAAGATTCACTCTATTTAGGAATATCTTCTTTATCTGTATGTATCTGTCTCTCCCTTTTTCTCACTATTTATAGCAAGTCCTAAACCCTAGTGGTAAAACTGTAAATAATGTACAAGGCCTTAAACCTTTAAGAATTGGGGCCATAAATAAAATAAAGGAAAACATATATAAGAGTACAAAATTATGAATTTTACAGGATTTGGTATGTCCTAGGAGGAGTAGTATTCGAACCAGACGGGATCGGCAGTTGGATGTATGCGTTCAAAAAGGGGTCCCTAATGTCTCGCGTGACTTAGCCGAAACACTAGATAGGTCAGCCTATAATTGTGAAGTGCTAGAATTAGTCGTCATTAGTCTCTCGAGGTCGTGCTAAGTGGTTCTTTAATCCTAAGTCCTAAGTCCTTGGCTGTGCGATCTCTTGTCTTCTTGGCAAACGATAGGCTTGTTGCCGAGTAGCTCCTTTTCTTCCCTTTGGCCTTCTGTCATTTGCTAGGATAGGTTGGCATCTTCTTCTGGACGGTCGACGTATGCTTTGGAAGGGTCAACCGTGGCTTAGACGTTGTTGAAGGCTAATTCCCATCAATCATAGTGGAGTGTACTAGAATGGCATTGGTTTCAACTACACTTAGCAACTTCTAGACAATTTCCTCGGCAACTTAGTGAAGAACATGGGAGAATAACCACCACATGTTTGAAGAAATGCTTAAGTTTAAGATCAATAAGCTCCTTCTCTTTTACCAAATTTCCATCCATGTCGTTAACCTTGCAGCTTATGACTAGGAATGGCTTTGTCTTCTCCATTTTCATTCTTTTCTTTTTGTTTTTATTTTTTCTTTGTGGTGTTCTGTTGGTGCTGATTTGTATAGAGGGTAATTTGGTTGGTAGGTTAACAGTTGTGTGATTATATGAATTTGTTTGAGCCAGGAAGATGTAGGTGTTAAGGTTAAAGGGGTCTTTTGTTTTGGATGGCTGTCTTGACATGGATTTGAGGTCAACAAAGGAGATGGATGGCATTTTAAGTGGTAATGTAATGGTCTTATGACTATTGGTGTCAGGTTGTGGATCACTAACGGTAATGAGTGGTAGATGTGTGTCGAAGGTGGGGTATTGGTTATTTGAGTTAGTGGTGTTTGGGTTTGATTCCATTTTAGCAATGGGTAATGGGTTATTAGTAATGTTAAATGCTGGGTGTGGTTTGTGTTCTTCTGTATGTGGCCAAAAATGGTATGATCTTGAGGTGTAGTTAGTAGATTGCTGTTGAAGTTTAAGTTCGAAAAGGTTGGGTGGTCTAGGGATGAGCTAGGTTTGTTATTTGGTGGTGGTGTAAGATTCGTTTCTAGCATTCTATTGGATTGAAGATTGCTGACTATATGTAATTCACTATGCATTTGTGATTGTGTATGGGTATGACTAATTCGTGGTAATTTTTCTTCAATTTGGTTTGAGTTGAATGGACTTGCTTAACTTTGCAATGAATCTACTAATTTCTCTTCTTGTTTTTGTAGGTTATGAAGTAATCCTTGGAACCTTTGATCTTGTTCTTCAGAAAGCTTTTCATCTTTTGATCTTCGAAATGCTCCTTCATAACTCGACAAATCATTTGCAACATCTCCTCTAATTCTGAGTCATCTTCATCCATGGTGGTCGCTTGAGAAAGTTCGAGATCAAAGTCAGCCATAGTAAGTGGATCGTTTGCTTTGATACCACTTGATATGTAGAGGAAATTATCAACAAATTTATAATAGGTTTTTGTAAATTTTGTAATTTTTTTGTGATTAATTAAGGAATGAATTATATGTAGTAATGTTGATTGAAGGTATAAAGATAAATGGTACTACACTTTCTATGAAAAAGATGGTGTTATGGGAATTTGGAATGAGGATGATGGAATTAGAAAGTAGTGAAATGATGAATGGGCAATGATGGAGGGGTAAGCTTCGAATACAGAGCACAATTTGTCGAATATTGCAAATTCAAGGGCCGAATGTAGCTTGAGTGGGAGAATATTATGTATATGTACAAAGTATATATATATATATATATAGCCTTCTCCAAGGAAAATATCATAACAAAATAAGGAAGATTCTAGAACTATCTAAAATAAATAGCTCTATACTTTTTTTCTCTTTTTCTATTTTTTTCCCTTGTTTTTATTTCCCTTTTTCTATTTTTGTTTTCCCTGACTATATAAAAAATTTTTGTATTCCCTATAAGTAAATTGTTAATACAGTTTGAGTTAAATTTAAATTCAATACAATTTGATAAGTATTTAAGCTTGATTGGACTTACAAGTTAATCATTCACTTGTTTGAAATTGTAATAGCTTACTCAAATGACTCAACTTGAGTACAAAATACCTATAATTAAATCAAACGTGAACAATACTGAATATCTAAAGATAAAGGGTGTTGCTTTAAAGTTTGATCCAATTTATGTTCATACTAAAATATTGCTAGCCAATTTTTCTAGAAATATGCATAAATTATGTTTTACGTGAAAAGAATACTCATATTGCATTGTATACATGAAAAATACATCTTGTCTATTTGACCTTTTGGGTTATTTTCACTTTCTTTCCTCTATTATCTTTTAAGGTAAATTGTAAATATACTCTTTTATATTTGTTTAATTTGCGTTTAATTTCTCCCATATTTAAAATTAAGCAATTAGACTCTAAATCTTTAACTAAAATGCTTTAAACTATCTTTCACTATTTTACCCTTGGATAAAATAATAAAAAATAAAAAAAAAAGATCGAAGATAAAATGGTTATAGAATCCATATATATATATATATATTATATGTTTCTTTTTTATGGTATAAATATTTAATTTGAAAGATTATATGATTATAGTGATCCGTATATTGTTAGTAATATTGCTTATAGAAGATCTATACCCTCGTAAAAGTCTTTTTTTTGGAGAGGGAGCTGTGGCATGTCAAGTTAAGCTTCAAAAGCGTCCTCGATCAAAACCAGATAAATAGCTCCTAGCGGAGCTTGTGAAAGAAAAGATTGATGGTTTCATTTGGGAATTGAATACAGAGCAAGCTGAGTGTGTTGTATATTGTGCCATCAATGCCTTTTGATCTTAACAAGACAATCGTGCAGTGAGATTAATGAAACTCATGAAGATTGTAATAAGTCGAAATCCTTAAGATATGATGATAAAGGCCACTGTCGAAAGACAAGAAAGAAACAAGTGACACTCTTTTATTGTAGAGTTTATCAATTTTTTTTTTTGATTGATTTTATTAATTATTAGGGTATACCCGTGTTATTCCACCTTTCTCCATTGGTGGATGAGCAGATCAATAATGGTGGTTAATCATGCATGGATGATTAGAGAAGATGACGGGCCAATCATCTACTCTTTGCTGTTTCTCAACTTTATTTTTGTTTTGTTTAAGTGTCTTTTTTAAAAAAAAAATAATCATAATAATAAACAAATAAATAAAAGAAAAAAAATAATATAATGCAATCCATCATTTTAGGATGTTAAAGTTGGCACTTTGGTATGTGACCTGTCCTTGTAGTAAGTCACAAATTTAGCAGCACTTTACTTCTATGAAGGGCAGGATGTTTTGTGATTTCGGACTTTTCACACCCTATTGACATTAAAGATGTGCCCACTCTCGAAACCAAAAAATGAAGACAAACCATTTAACAAGAAGATAGCTTCAATATCTTGACGAACTTTGGATGCGCACGCTTTGCAGATGAAAAAATCTACAGAAAGATTACTAGAATATCTCGACAGAGTCGATTCTCTTTGCTCTATTGGGAGAGACAAAAAAAAAATAGTAGGAAGGTTTATATATAGAAGTAAATATGCTATTTATTGATTTGTTGATATATAGAAAAATAGAATTCATACGCTATCTTATTTTTTTTTATGTGTGAACTTTAAAATCTTATATGTTACTAAATTAGTGGAAGATGTACCTAAGAAAATATCTATTCGACTACGATTACTTATTTTTTCTCTATTAATCTAATTTAATAACCTTGTCTTAAGTCTAGTTGGATGCAATGTGGACCCCTTTCCCACACCATTCACTTTTTTCTTTTTTAACCATGAAAATCCGTATTCTATGGAATGGGCATGCAATATGGTGAATAAGGAATGGGGAAATTTATTTGTAGAGACAAATAATTGAACAATTTGGTGATCAATTTGCCATTTCTTTACTAATAAAACGATAGAATTGGCTAATGTTATGATAGACATTATTAGGAGCGTAATTGATCTTTAAAATGATAATTGATGCAATAAAAGTGTATGATGTTAAGTTTTTTTCCACATGGAACTCAATCCAAAGTGGTCTATGGTATGTATCATAAGGATGGTCCTACGGTTCTACCTATTCTTCACTCCTGCATTGAGGATTAGAATAGAAGTACTGATCATTGTGTGGTTAGAAAGAAAAATTATCGCACCCACAAAAATGCTCATTTGTGCTTTTGACCATCATATGAGTACTCAAAGCACCATACAGTACCCCTCTCTCTATACCACTGCGCCATCACAATCAATAGCATCCACCTCACCACCATTTTCCTTGAAAACAAACTGTCCATGACAACAGTCAAGTACTCACTCTTGCATCTAAATGCGATGTCAGCATAAAGTTGGAAGGAAAGTGTGACAAAGACCCTACAGCATATTTACACTAAGGCTACTTTTATGAGAAGAGTTGAGCTTATTTCAGTTTCCTTTTCGACTTTCCAAGTATACAAATCACTCTTGGCTCCAATTGTATATCAGCACAAAAGCTAGAAGCATAAAGACTTCGAAAGCTTTTAGCATGAACATTGTTATGAGTTATAATTGCTTGAAGGCCTTATCTTGAATTTGGACATCGGTTGTCCAATCTGTCTTGCGGCCATTATAGCGAATTTCATCAATAGCTGCTAAAGGATTATTACTACAAAGGATAGAACAATTATTAAAAGGGAAAATTATTGATAACAAACTGAAAGATAGGAAATAAAGGTCCAGATTCACATAATTATTTATTAACACAAGATCTCCATCTCAAAGGCTGACCTTAATCATAGACACAATACTCTATAGGACAAATAGTTCCTCAGACACACAGCTACGTTGCTGACTCATCGAACACACAAAACACCAAGTTATTATGCAATGGACGGACTGACAGAGAGACACTGTGAAAAATGGGAAAATAAAAACAGAAGCACATGAACCATGTGTGGACACTTATTTGACTCCTATTGGATGTGGCTTTTGTTTGTGCCCATCATACAAAAGACCATTACACCAGCATAACTTGTCTTCATTTGGGCGGTTCAGCCACCACAGCTGGTCCAACTTGGCGCTTCATCTAAAATGTGCAAGAGTTATAGGAGAAGTTAATAAGTACCATACTTAAAAGAGTGTTAAAGGTTCTGTATAGATGTGTGTGTGTGTGTGTGTGTGTGTGTGTGTGTGTGAGAGAGAGAGAGAGAGAGAGAGAGAGAGAGACCTGAAAGTAAGCCGCCAGCTTGCCCTTTAACACAGATTGAGCTTCCTTCATCTGCACCAGCGCAGCCTTACAACTGCTTGAATTTCAGAATTTATCAGCTATATCATTCTACCAGAAGAAGAAGCTCCTATCATAATACTTTTGTGAAAATGCCAGACATCGCACTATTAAGCAGTCATAAGTTCCTAACAGATATACTTTCAACCATGTTGTTAAAGAAAATGCAGGACTGGATATTGATTGCAAACAATGTTGCTTATATTTATCTGTCTATTGTAAAAGTCAAGAAGTTGATTAAGATAACAAATTAATCATACAAAAGAACTAGCTAACAACTACTTTACTCTGCTCTTTTATTATGTCCATTTGTGAATTGATGATTTTTCCGCGGTTAAATTAACTTGTTGCAACTCAAAAGAATATTATTATGGTTAAGTTTGAATTTTGACATGACTGAAATAATACACATTTGTTTTTCAGTTGTATTCCAATACATCTTACTTTCTGGAGATTACACCACTGTATTTATTATGGGCCTAATATCTGTCACATATTATGTTGCTTAAGAAACAGGATGCTTGATCTTAGGGATTTGTTTGTTTGCACACACTCTTTCCATTTGCCCATATTGTTTAGTACACTATGGACATTATGATGATTGGATACTACGATGGTAACAGCTTTTGGTGGTTGTGGCTAGGAGTTGTTAAGTTTAGTACTAATTAATATTATGTATTCAGTGGGAAAAAGCATACAAGAAAATGATGTCTTTTTTTTGGTTTATAATCATGTTTCCTTTGACCGAAAAGAATATTCCATTATTCAATCTTATAAATCGTGAAGATATCTTAAACACACACACACAAACACAAAATAAAAAATTAAAAAAGAAGAAGAAGAAGCACCTAAAGATGATTTTTTGGATGAATCATCTAAAGATAATTACTTGCACATTTAAATTGATAGATACCTTCCATATTGTTACTTTTTCTCGTAGTTTATAGTGCAAACTTTTAAAGACGATGAAACTGGCTGATATAAATGCAAATTGATTTTTTAATGAAAGGACTAGCAAGAACATTACCCTTCAAAGTTCCCCTTTTCTGCGTGTTCCCTCATCTCAATAACATGTATATGGACTTTGTTTGCTCCAATACTATTTAATGAAAAAGGATAATTGCTTAGTAAAACTGACAAAAAGTTCTTGTTTTGCATGAGAAAAGCAGTGTAAATTCTAATTCTGACTCCTGATGCAAAAATAAAATCTCCTAGTAATACCTTGCACTGCTACCCTTCATCTTATGAAGAGTCCTGTCCATCTTTTCAAAATCAATTGGTGCTTTTTCCCTGCAAAACAAGTCCTAGATTGATTATTTTATCTAACAATATAGTGCAGTATGAATGAAAGGTTGGGCAGAAGTGTTGCATACAGAGCTTCTTCAATTGCTTGAACAAATTTAACTGAGTCTCGGAAATACAATGTCATAATCTCCTCGACAAAGTAGGGGCTGTCACCACCCTCAAGTTGCTCTAGTTGGAGAAATTGATCATCCAGGAGTTCCTGAATAAACAATAATAATAATGTATGTTTATGGATCATCGCATACCCTTTTATATTAATGTTAGTCCAAAATTAAAGCACGGTAAATATGTCTAGCCAAACATGTTGAAATGATTAAAGCTTGCACGACGTGGGTGGAAAATTATGATCCTTTTATCCTTTAGAAATATATAACTTCAAATATGTTAAGGTTAGAGCCACAATCAACTGATCTAAAAGGTTAAACTTAGATATGGTTAAGGCTATTATATTTATTACTTGATATTCCATCTTACTTGTGGGTTGAGACTTTGAGTGAAACCTATCAAATGAACGGCTTACATAAATGGGGTGAAATGACTATATAGGAATTGGTATCCACGATCTCCTGCTTCAATACTATCTTGAGGTTAGTACCATGATGAACTAATCGAAAACCTTAAGTTTGTAGATATAATATGGGTTATTATGTTTATTACTTAGGAATATTAATAAATGCTAGTGCACTATAAAGTTAGATAACAAACCTCATTAAAAAGTCTTTGCCTCATGGACGCAATTTGTTCTCTTAGGATATTTGCCATTCTTTCAACACAATAGAGTGATGGGTATTAGAGTAGAGAATGAAGATGGGAGTGCTTGTGATGAGTTCAAATACAGTTTATATAGATGAAAACAGAGGCTAAAACCTAGGTGCACTATCACACATTAAATGATTGTTGAGCATGTAGATTACATGAATCTAGGAAAGTAAATAACCGGGATTCGGAAATTAATGGCTTGTTTCAGGATAGCCAAAACACGTGGCGATGCTACAAGGTGCTAAGCCATATGTAAAATTCTAAGGTGCATTTAATAAATTGCAGAAATTTTCTCACTCATAAATCAGCTCTTGTGTGTCTCAACTCGAATTTTATGTGTCTTAGCACAGCTATTAAGTACCCTAAATACTATAATCACCATTTTTTATGTGAACATCAACACTTATAACTTGAATTACAACATCTAAGACCTAATGGTACGGAAAACAGAAGGAAAAGTTTCCAATTTTTGAACCCAATGGAACCATACCAGCTCCCCCATGCATATAACTACCATAATTTATTTTCTACTCAATAGGCTAAGAATATCTCATTTTTTGGGCAGATTTCTTAGCATATACGAGCAACATATGAGGGCTGCAACAATGGCTTCTAGTTCCATTGTATTCAATGATGCCCCATTGCAAAGAGGGATTTCATATTTAGGTTAAGCATAAATGTTATTATATCTGCAGCACTTTCTGTAGATCGTGAAATAAATGCAATGGAATTTTCTAGTATTCTATTCCAAATCCTAATCAAAGTTTCTGTCAAATAAATCCAAAGCACAGATTAATCATGATTTTCAGGTCTAGAAGATATACCTTCGTAAAAGGATTGTATTAGAAAGATTGCAAACCTTGTCTTACATAAGTTGCAAAAGTTTGTTCATAGTAGAGAAACATTCCATCAAATCAATAACACAAAATATAATAATTGAAGGTAATACTAGGATGCGAAAACATAGATTTTTTAATTAGATTTCAGATATTACTTCTATTATTGCTTCCACGATTAACATTGCTGCTACTCTTGCTATAATATGTGATATAAATGTATTTAATAGAAACATTACCATCACTTGTGATGTCATCGCCAAATGTTTAATAATAGCTGGAGCATTTTCTCACTCTAGAATCGAATCCCCTCTTAAGTAAACTGGAAGCTCCATCACACCAAACCTTAAAAGTCCTTCATCATGGAGTCCTGAAAGTATGTGTGTGACCTCCTCCATTTTTAGAGTTCTCTGCATTTGCCAAGAAAATTCAGTAACTTCAACTACTTTTCTAGATGCATAAATGGTGAATATGCATACAAACACATATGATACTTCAAATGCTAGGCTGGAATTTGATAGCACTTCTTGAAATGGTTAAACCACCATAAATACATACACTTTGAACAACAAAAGGAAACCAGAGGATAATTTTTCACTTTCATTAGTAGATAACTAAATCAAATTATCTTACCATTAATTTATGAATAAAAACATTGCAAGACAATGGATTGAACATCCTTACACAGAACTCAAACAAAGAACCTTGTCAAAAACTCTTCTCCTTCATGGCATAAACTTTTGTGCAGGAAATTCCCCATTTCCCAGCAAAACAGGTGATTTACCCTTTTTTTCATAAGGGGTAATTTATCCATTTTTCTAGAGCAGAAACTAGACATTATAACCTAGGATGAGAAGTGAAAGGCTAAACCTTAAATATAAATAGAATTTTGCACTTGATTTGGAAGTAATGAGCGGTAAAACAAAAAACGATCGCAATGTATTTATATGATATGCAAACATAAGAACGAATAAAAGTTACAAATCTTGCCATGTCCCAATCTATCCCTAGTCATGTTTGGCTTCAATATTTTAGAAAAATGTTGCAACCTTTAAACGAAGAAATTGTATTTTATCTCCTTCTGTTGAGCTGATGTGACTTTTTCTTGAATAAAATGCTGATTGAATGCCATTATTATGAGGACCTGAGTGACATCACCTCATGGTATTTCCACTAAAACCAAACTTTTTGTAACTAAAAGCAATTCTCATCATCTTTTTGTTGGTTTTTAGGGAAGAGGGGGCAAGCAAATCTTTGACAAGGGTGCCATGAGCACATGATGCTGCATGGACTAAAATAAGCTGGGTATTTTCTTACATAACCTTTTGTCTTAATCATACTAAATTTATCAATTCTATCAAGTAATCATGACTAATTAATTGGAGTTGAAAGGAAGAAAGGGATAATAAAGCTGACGTAGATGAATTATGACTTAATGAGATGAATCTAAAATACAAATTATATGAATATCATTTTCTAAATCGGTGTACTTCTAATCATCATCTTAATGGAGGAGGGGTGGAGCAAGAAATGGGTGCTCTACTTTGGTGTATACTGGCTTTGTCGAGTTTTATTTTTGTTGGTATTATTCTTTCTTGTTGTCTGCAAGTCATGATAAGAGCAGCCTAGGCTTTCCTAGCACTACAAGTGGCATAATTAACAACCATCATGGTAATCTGCTTAATAATAGATAAATCACAATTCTACAATGCATTGTTAGAAGAAAGATTAAAAGAAGAAGAAAAAATTACAGCAAAGGGTGTAGTCTTCTATCAATTGAAGAGTGTACAAAGTGGCATTTATGTGCTTCTCTTTACAGGGCATAGTCTGGGGTAAGTATTTGTTAATGGAAACTCCATGGGAATGTTGAAAGAAGGAACTATAATCATGTTAAGTAAAATGAAATAACATTGGGAGAAAATTGTAGCATTTGATCAGCGGTTTATGTATATGTGCATGGCAACTTTAAATACTACTGAAAAAACTTTAGCCAATAAAATTGAAGTACATATCAAGTTGTGAGCACCTCAAAACATATTCATGATTATGTCACAGACATCATATCCAATAAAGTCTCGTAAAGAAGAGTCATATTAAAGGACAGAGGAAGAGAACAAGTTAAACTAAAATGCATTTTCAATCAAATAAAGGCATAAAATAAAGCAAGGGAAAGGATATATAAATAAAAGGATGCATACTCTTGCTTATAATTAATTACCCTCATAAACTCATCGATGAATCTGTTAATTAATGTTCCAAACTCAGTATTGAGCAACTTGTAAAAGTTAAAGAAGAGAATCTGTTTTCTCCACATTTGACTAAATATCAATGTTCAATAGAATGGTTTTCATACAATGTAAAAGGCACTGAGCAGGGAGCTAAGTTTTCTTAGCGCAGGGGTTTGCAAACCAAACAGCAGAAAGACTACAAACAAAAAATAAGCTTATACCAGATTCACCTCTAACATACTTGCATCTCAAAGAACACCAACACTGTAATAAATTCAATGAGACATGGACCAATTATAATAGTACATGATAGAATATTTTTCTTTCTTTTTTTTTTTTTTTTTTCTCTCTTCTTCTTCCTTTTTTAATAAAGTTGATCATACCATGGTAATTCACAAGGCCATGCACTTGTTAAATATAATTTGCACTATATATGTATCCTCAAGAATTACTTCACGAGATTGCAATTTACAAGGAAAGTTCATCGCCCTTAACTGTCCGGATAACCACTACCATCTATCCACTATAATATATTAGGAATATGAGATATAATATGTTCTAAGATTAAATTTACGTGATAACCATTTGTCATGAATGGCAAGGGTTTGCTATTTCTTTGAACACGATACAAAACAAACAACACTATCAACATCAATTCAACATATATAAAAGCCAACAAAATTAAACACATTATGTTCACAACTAATGTAAGATTCATTAAGCAAACACAAACACTATAAATCCAAGGTCAACCCGAAAGGTGAAAATAGGGTTTTGTAACTCATAAAGGCATAGGTTGAAACCGGTGCCGATAAACCAAGCCGGCTTATGTAATTCCCATATAAACTTCGATAGTATCCTTCTGCACAATAAGCGTTAAGTATCGGTGATCGTTGAACCACCCATAACTCAAGTTCTTCAGTCTATACATTTTAAGCATGTAAATTTCCAGAACAATATTTGTTTCCAAGAAGAATAGTCAAAGTCCTGTTTGGGAATTTTATGAAATAGGTTGTGTGCAATGTGACGAAAGGGGTTTTTTCTAAAAAAAAAAAATTTAATATATATAAAATGTAAGACATACCCATTTCCTGAAGCATAAGCGCTCACCGGTGATTTGGTCGGAACAAATCCACGTTAACGACACTGAGGTTGGACCGTTGGAGCAAAAATGGTTACAGACGCGACAGTTAAAAACGGTGTAGGAGAGACATGGAGAGGCATAGGCATTGGTTATTTTTTACACTTTCTCACTTTATTTACATATTTTAAAATTTAAAACATTTCATTCAAATTTTATTGAAGGAGGATTACATTTAAAAAAATATAAATTAAAAATAAGATAAATAACGATACCAATAACATATAAAAAATAAGAATGAATCATAAAAAAATTCATTATAAAAGGCATAAAGGTATTTATATTATCATGACTCTCAAAAATTATCTATTTAACTTTAATTTATAATATCATTTAACAAACATATCAATATTTAAATAAATTTTCAAAATTATAAATATTTTATAGTATAGATAATTTTGCTAATTACTTCTTTTTTCACCAATTTTTTTTCCCTTTTACCAACTACTTTTTTACTCTAATATTTTTTTTTCTCTCCTTCAATCTATCTATTCGCTTCTACTTAGAAAACAATACATTTTTTTTTCCTCTCCATTCAAATAGCTATGTTTATCTTTCAATTTTCCATTACATTATTTCTTCAGCATCTCACACTTTACTATACATATTAATACATCTCCTTAAATTGACGGTTTTTTATTTTAATACCCATTTCCTCTCTCCTTACTATTATAGAATATAAATTTATTAAATACATATTACTACTAATCCTTTTTTTTTCATAGTTTTATTTTTTCTCTCTCACATAATTGCTTATTAAATATTATGAATTAAAATTTCACACATTTGATATTTTTAGATTTATATACATATAGCAAGTACAGTGTTTGCTAGTTTTACCTAATACCCTAATGACATTTCTAATCCCACCCAACCATGCCCTTTTTTATTTTATTTTCATTATCTCTATATTCTAATGGTATTACCTCTCTCATTTTATTTCTCAATAAAATATATGGATATATTGTTAGGAAATGAGTGAATATAATAGTTTGACAATCGATAACAACTTAAAGACACAATTAGATCAGGTTTCTTAGAGAATTTATGTTTCTCTATTCAATTTGTTGTAAGAGTTATTATGTGGAATTTTCTATTAATACAACTATGTCTTGATACTTGGTTAGCAAAAATTTAAGTATCGAACTACACTTATATATAAACAACATATTCAAATTATATGGAGAAACAAAATTTTAAATAGAGATTTTATACGACTATTACATGCATTTTATAGGATGCATAGAATGACTATGGTATTAAGTATGTATAAGGAAAATAGTAAATAAAAACCTCTCATTTTTTTTTTCTAATGACTTACTCAAAGTATAATGACCATAAATTCTCATCGGTAAAAGTAATTATTTATTATGGATGTAAAAGTTTATTATAAGAAATAAAAAAAGTATTCATGGAATTTAATGATGATTAAAGGAAACATTTTTTAATAAAAAGCATATGTATTCATTATAAGGACAATAGTTGTATTTATTTTTATTTAAAACGTAAATATATCTTAATCGATAATCAGTACTAATTTCATTAATATAAAATGATAATTAAATTATTATTGTATCATTTCTTATTTTTATAAATATATCAATTGAAAGTTAATTTGAGTATTCACTACATAAATAACGAAATGATGCAAAAGGATCACATTATGTCTAGAGATAATTGATTATAATAGTAAGGAATACAACAATGTTCTATCAAGATCATTTGTCATGATTCCGTAAAATAACATATAGTATATTTTATATATGCTATTATAATATATAATATTAGTAAGTATATGACATATTGTAGTTAATATAATTTTAATATATGCTCACATTATGATAGGAATCAACCTTTAGGTTCCTTCACCCGCTCTTAAATAAGAGGCCTAGCTAATTTGGTTTAGCAAATCCTTGCCCATTGCCTAATTCCAAAAGAAGCCAACTTGTTATGCTAAATTGATTTGGCCATACATCCACTCATGAGTTTAGGCTCCTCTTCAAGCAAGAGTAAGGTTAGGCCAAGTTGTTTGAGAACCTTTGACCTGTTGTGCTAACCTATTCCAAAGACCTCCTTACTTTCTAAGCACAACGCTATCATGAGGGTGTCTTAAGTTGTTCCAAGGAGTATGTTCTAAGATAAGTAGAGAAGCAAACGCGGTTGACCTTTTCCAAATAAGTCAACAATCATTATGCATAGAATCTTCTAGCTCTCTCTTGAAGACACATGCCCTACAAACTTAGAACGTACAACCTAACAAAGGATATTCCTCTTTCAAAAAGTTTTAAGGAATTGTCCTTTCTCTTTTATATTATATTTGTACTTAGTACTTACCCTTTAAATAAATTCATATGATGGTGTAACCCTAAATGTACTAAGTATAAATGCCCTGCTATAAACATTGTTCTAATATAGATTTTTCCTAATTGATTAATGAAATTCCCAAGTTTCCTCTCTTCCCAATGTTGAGAACCTTAACCTTAGCTCATATCAACCCTTAAGTAAGGTTGTGTAGTGAGCAACGCTTTAATCTAGACTAGTAAGCCACATCTGGCGAATTATAAGTCGGATTGAGCTTGAGTAGTAAATTACATCCACTGAGCTACTCATAGGTTAGCTTAACTTAATACCTACATCTCCACTTGATAGGCTTAACTTTACTTTACTTTTTATAACAAATACAAAAGCGTATTTTACTAGTAAGTGTACTAGGTCGCGTGTATAGTAATATTATTGGTAAGAACTAGGTCAAACCCATAGGGAATGACTTCTAACTATTAAAAGTATTAGTTCTATCTAAATCTAGGCAAATAAAATAAAGAGTTTTATTAAATAATTAAATTCTAAAGAAAACCAAATTAACAAAACTAATAGATGAGGATATTCAACATCTTTAAATATTCAATTGCAACCAAATAATTAGAAATATCAGTTAATGAAAATAAAGATGTCTTTTAACATGTTTAGTTTTAAGGTAATTAAGAACTAGGTATTCCTTCTCATGAAGCAAATACTTAGGATTAACCAATTTATCTTTTCTATCAATAAACAAGAGATAAACTGAATTAACCTTTAATTGTTTTTAAACCTTAATTGAATTAATGACATACATTATGCCTCTTTAATCTAGATCATCCAATTCATAGTAAACAAATAAAAAAGGTTTAGCGACTCAATTTTAATTAACATATATTTCAACAAAGTTAAAATACTATTGTCGTGATTAGGGAATTAAAGACTTTAAACAATAAACAAAATTTACTAACTAATAATCTAGTAAACAATATTGATTAAACACAAAGGAAATAGTAGGAAAAATAATATCCAAATCAAGAATATAATAAGAAGAATGAAATAACCTATAAGGAGTTGTAATCTTTGATTCAAAATCAAATATTATCTCCTATTATTTTCAATGTTGAAATATGAAAAATAAATAAATAAATAAATAAAACTACTCTAAAACCCTAATTAAGTGTGTCTTCTCTCTTCTATCTACATCTTTGTTTTTTTTATTCCTCATTTTCTCCTGCTCTATTAACAAGGCCTTCTATTTATAGTATAAGGACTCTTATATAAACATTAGCCCACCGGGTATAATTGTATTTTTCTTGAATGGTTTCCATTATTTCCAATAATAATTTTGAATTACTATACCTTAAAACCATGACAATGGTCTTAGCATGTGGTCTTTCTATGGCTCAATTCTTGCATAGAGTAAGAGATACACATATTGAGAGTGAAAAGTAAATGGCATATATATCTAGAATTAGGAACCCAACTTCATTCAATAAGTGATACATGTCTTCCATCCATGAAATGACTAAGAGTGTGGTCCTTCACCGTAGAGTTCTTAGCCCTATTTCTTTTCCTTAGAATTTTGCATACCTTCATCATCATGTGTATATTTTTCAATATTGCGCATTTTTCCTATCAAAAATATAAAAATATACAAATTAATGCAATGAAGTGCTGAAATAAAATAATAACAAATAATGTACTAGATTACTCTAAAATTACACTAAAAAGTTTATAAAAGCAATTAAAATCTACCTATGAAATATGAATGATTAAGCTCTATCAAATTGCCTACACTTGAACTTTTGCTTGTCTTCAAGTAAAATATAAAAAATAATGAAAAACCCTTAAGGACAAAATTTCATTGGAAGATTAAATTATAAAATAAAAAATAAATACCATACACATTCTATTTAGCGATAAGAACACATACTCTTCCATTAAAATTCATCCTTTTAAATATCAAAATTCAAAGTTCCAACAACTTTTTATTTTATAGATTTTCGCTTAATCATATTTACATGCTCTTAAAACACAAATATACAATACATGTATTGGCTATAGAAATCATACTAGAATTCAACAATTAATTTATGTAAATTAAAGTTAATCCATATTATTTAAATAAAGTTAAACTGAAAATCAAAATAAACATAAACTTAACTAAAAAAGAGTTATTCACATTTAAAAAACTAAAGGCATATATTCTCCTTTTTTTCACCTCTATAAATACATTAATTAAAAAGAAATGCAGGTTACATTAACTAGTTCCTTGGTTCTCTCCTTATCTCTTTCAATTTTTCTTTAGAAAGTTTTTGAATTCAATTTAATTTCTTTTAACACAAATATTTTGGCAATAGAAAAGAACCTCGCTCTTCTAATGGACCAAAATCAATCTATACCATTTTAATTTTCGCATTGATAACATGAAAGTGCCTTTCTCTTGTAAGAGACCAAGGCCAATGCAGACCAATTTTAATCGATTTCCTTATATTGGTAGTAAAAAAGAATCTTACTCTTTTGACGAATCAAGATTAATCCTTACCAACTTATTATTATTATCATTATTACTATTTTCAATTGCCTTTACTATTTTGGTTTTTTATGAAACTTTCAAGAGATAGGCATTATTTGTTCATTTAATAGAAATTAGAGGGTTCTCAAAGTTTCTATGGAATAAGTATGCATTAAAGTAACATATAGACAACTAACTCCAATGCAACAATGTTCACCTTAATTCTAAGTTTAAATTGAATCTTAAATAATAAGAAACTGTATATTTTACACCAATTTCATTATTCAATTCTAGCATTATGTAAAAAGTTCATAATGATCAAACAAAACTCATACCAAAATCAAAAAATATTTATTCAAAAAAGTTACTTCTTCTTTAAATAAAAAACAATGGTGAATAAATATGCAATGTAAATAAATTGATTATATATTTCTCGAAAAATTTATTTGCAAAAATCTTAAGTGTAGGAATATGATTAATTCAGCTCGGCTGCGTGTAGAGATTTTTCCTTCAACATCTAATTACTTTATTTCCTTTCTCCATACTTAAATTGTGCATTATCCCCAATGTACTAGTAATCACTAGCAAGCATAAAATTTAATAGCAAAAAATAATAGAAAAGAGAAAAAGGGAACTAAAACTTCCTTAGTTTTATCTCTGACATTGAATCATGAACTTGCCATACTATGAGATTTCTTATATCGTTTGAAGTTTGTACAAGCCTTGCAAAAACAAAAAAAAAAAAAACAAAAAAAAAAACAGAACAAAAAGAAAAAGAAAAGTATCTAAAAGGATATAAATAAAACTAAACTAAAAGTACGTCCTACCATTATTCCTCATACACACATTAAAGTCCAACAAAAGCAGTATTAGAATTAGTATGGTTAATCCATTACTAACTACAAAAGATATAATATAGAAAAGAAAGTACACAAGATAGCAACTTTTCTTATTAATGTGCATCTAGCTAATTCTCCTCATTAGATGTTTCATCCTCTACCTCAAATGATGCTAGTATTAGGCAAGTGCATTTGGGGAATGGGGGTGGGTAGGGGCAAGGTGGGGATGTAAAGATTCAACTGTGCTTCAAGAAGCTCTGAACACTAATCTTTTATCCAAATTACCAAAAGAAATTAAATCTCTCACCTGAACTTCTATACTTACTCTCCTTAACACTTTCCAATTTCTATAACATACGTCCACAAATTTTCTATTCTAGCATCTAGCAACATCATATGGTTTATTTGAGGAATTTCAATCCTTAGAGTTGCTTCTTGTTGTATTCTTCATGTTGCATTTTTTTGAAAATCCATGAAAATAATAGCTCATATCCATAAATAAATTTCCTCACATTTATACTAAAAATTTAGCAACTATAAAGAGTTAACATAGACATTAAACATAGCCATTTTCAAGCACATTTAATTTAGCTCAAAATTAAATATCAACTAGTTCTTATTTCCATTACCTAAATATCAAAACAATATGAGTTCAGTCAAATTGATTCACTAAATATCAAATTGCACCAACTTAACATATCTACCAAATTCACATATTGACTAGCCTCATATTGCAAAAAAAATACAATAATTGTTATGTAAAGGAACACCCAAAAGAGTGTAAAAATTCACATCAATAATAGAGACTATAAAAATCTACAAATATATGCTATACTTTTTCTATGAATTTCAAAAGTCGTACCTATGGGAAATTTCAACTTCTTGTAACAATGGCTATATTTAACAAGTAAGAACACAAATATAATAATTATAGAATACCAAAATCTCTCTAAGATCATGGACTTAGACCTTAGACATGGAATTTTTTTTTTTTTAAAAAAAAAAGGAGAGACAACCAAAGAAATCAACATACATGTAAAAATAAATAAGATAAGATAGAAAGACAAAGTAGAGAGAGAGAGAATTAAAAAACGTACCTTAGCATGATAACTTTTCACTAAGTTATGGATGTGTATGTGTAAGAGTGTGATTGCTTTTGTGAAGAAGTGAGAGTATAGAGTGTGAAGTATAGAAGATGATGTGTGTGCAGTGTGTAAGAATATGTAGAAATTAGAGTGGGGAAAGGTTTTTTTTTTTATCGGAGAGAATCACACCTAGTACTACAAGCATGTTCTTGCTTATGGTGCTCTTAGAGTTTTAATTACTTATAGATCCTTACTTATAATTTAAGAGGATCACTCATCAGATCACAAGCGTATTTTTCACTTGTAATCCTTTTAGATCTTTCGATCATATTGATTCTTTAACCCTTCCTTAGCCAAATTCTTATCATTTAATACCTACTATGCAACTAACAAAATACTACACAAACTTTAAACAGATGAAATAGTTAAAGTTTAAAAAATTTAGTGTAAGCTGCTAGATAAAAAAATTGCAAGTATAGTAACAAGATAAAATAAACAAAATAAAACAAAGGATATGAAAAAGGGAAATTAGATAACCTCCCAGTAAGCAATTTTGTTCAACATCGTTGGTTTGACATTTTCTACTTCCTTTTACTTCGGTGGTTCCCTTTTTCGCTTGTTAGAGCTTCATGTTCATTGTCAGAGCTAAGTGATTATCACCATACTACTTGGGATGCATGGCAATTTTCTTATTGATGAAGCTTACAGAATTTTCTAAGAAAAGTATCTATAAAAATAAAATAACAAGAAGCAGAAATTCGACACTAAAAAAAAATAAACAAAACAAAAGAAAACAAGACACCTCGCTCTAGATAGTCCTAAATAGTTAAATTAGTGCAAGATATTCCCCAGTAATGGCACCAAAAACTTGATACGCTTGACCTTACTCTACTTTTTATAACAAATACAAAAGTGCATTCTACTAGTAAGTATACTAGGTCGCATATACAGTAATATTATTGGTGAGAACTAAGTCGAACCCATAGGGAATGACTTCTAACTATTAAAAGTATTAGTTTTGTCTAAATCTAGGCAAATAAAATAAAGAGTTTTATTAAATAATTAAATTCTAAAGAAAGCTAAATTAATAAAACTAATAGATGAGGATATTCAACATCTTTAAATATTCAATTGCAGCCAAATAATTAGAAATATCAGTTAATGAAAATAAAGATGTCTTTAACATGTTTAGTTTTAAGGTAATTAAGAACTAAGTATTCCTTCTCATGAAGTAAATACTTAGGATTAATCGATTTATCTTTTCTATCGATGGACAAGAGATAAACTGAATTAACCTTTAATTGTTCTTAAACCTTAATTGAATTAATGACATACATTATGCCTCTTTAATCTAGATCATCCAATTCATGGTAAACAAATAAAAAAGGTTTAGCAATTTAATTTTAATTAACATATATTTCAACAAAGTTAAAAAACATGTTGTCATGATTAGGGAATTAAAGACTTTAAACAATAAACAAAATTTACTAACTAATAATTAAATAATCCAATAAACATTATTAATTAAACACAAAAGAAATAACAGGGAAAACAATATCTAAATCAAGAGTATAATAAGAAGAATGAAAGAACCTGTAAGGAGTTTTGATCCTTGATTCAGATCAAACATCGTCTCCTATTTTTTCCAATGTTGAAATTCAAAAATAAATAAATAAATAAAACTACTCTAAAACCCTAATTAAATGTGTCTTCCCTCTTCTATCCACTTCTATTTTTTTTTCCTTTTTTCCCTTCATTTTTTTTTATTTTATTTACAAGGCCTTCTATTTATAGTACAAGGACTCCTATATAAACATAGGCCCATGAGGTATAATTGTATTCTTCTTAAATGGTTTCAATTCTTTCCACTAATAATTTACAATGACCATACCCTAGAACCATTGCCATAGTCTTTACTTGTAGTCTTTCTATTTTTCAATTCTCACATAGAATGTATGGATTGAGAGTGGAAAGTAAACGACATATATATTTGGAATTACGAACCTAGCTTCATTCAATAGGTGATACATGGCTTCCATCCACAAAATGACTACGATTTAGAACCACGGATGTGATCCTTGACTGTAGAGCTCTCAATCTTATTTTTTTTCCTTAGAATTTCACATGCCTTCATCATCACAGGCATATTTTCCAATATTACTCAATTTTTTCCATAAAAAATATACAAATTAGTGTAATAAAGTATTGAAATAAAATATTAACAAATAACATACTAGGTTACACTAAAAAGTTTATAAAAGTAATATAAAATCTACCTATAAAATATGTATAATTAAGCTTTATCACTACCTAAACCCTTTTTTTTTTCTTTGATAGTTTTAAGAACCCATCCATATTATGGTAAGACCTCATCAGTGGCTCGTATTTCTGTAGTCATGCATGTTATTGGCTCGTACTACATTAGTAGATAGAAAAAAATTAGTGACAAGTGACTTAAGAACCTGATTACTTAGGCATAACAATACTCTAAACCTAGGCTAATGAACTAAAATATAAAATAATGATATATATTATAATGTATATGGATACTTAAAAATGTTATTTATAATATAGAGATAAGCATCAAGAGATGCATCACAATTGCACCTAGTTAGGTGATAAGTAATCCAAGTAAGTTTTGAATTAATATGTAAATGTACTTTAGAGTACTATATTATAATAATTGAACGCTTAAGCTTATACTTAGTTGTGCTTTAGGTAGTTTGGTTATGCGTATACTCGTATGTAGCTGATCCTGATTAAATTATCCTGTAGTTGTTTTGCTAGAATATGATATGTTGGATCGTGTGAATAATTTAGACACTTCTAATTGAAATTAAGTTATATTGGATCTAAGGTTTAACTAAACATGCATTCCAACCCTTTATGGGCCTAAGATTTTAACTAAATACTGACCCATTCAAAAGGAATAACCGAAATGGTATCTTTTTCACCCTTAGTCAAACTAAGTAATAGAAAAGGAGGTCATAAAAAAATTAAAGACACTAGTTCAAAGTTAGTTGTAAGAGGATGAATATCTCTATTGCACAAGCCTAGGCTTGGTAGTAAGTTATTGCATTCGCACTAAAACTTCTCAAACCTAAAATAGAGTAGGTAAAATTTCTCTAATTTCATAACGAATTAGATGACATCGCGTAATGGCATTTATTATGTTTCATGCATCTATTAAATTGTTTGATAACCCTATGTATGCTTGTTATCTATTCTTATGTCTTAGTCCCTACTTACTAAATGGTTAGTTGCTCACACTTTTATAGATTTTTTTACAGGTACAGATTAGATGATGTGCTATAATTATGTAGAGGTTAGTTGCAATTGGGGACTGCTGTAAGGAAAGGAAACTTAAGATCAATTATACATATAATGCTTTTTGAGTCATTTATGATGTTTCTTTTGGGTCATATATATAAATATGTATATAGGGTTTTGGGGAAATCAATTGTACTACCATAATGACTCAACTAGTTTCAAATGTTAGTTTTGAATATATGCAAATATATCTTAATTAAACTGCTAACTTATGTAAATTAAACTTTAATAAACAAGTTCTATCATATGTCTTAAAGGCCTCTACAAGTTAAATATTTAATAATATGTCAAGCTATTTACTTCAAAGAGGGTTATTTATGAAAACTTTGTGAAAATCAGGTCTACAATAGCAACTGTGAGGTTAGTTTCTATCTTCGGATGATTTATATTGCGAGACTATTACAACTCTATTACTTTCAGAATGGTACAAATCCTTTTCTTGAAATGGAAAACCTTATTAAAGTGGGAAGGGAATTTTGACATAAAAGTCTTTTTATTTTCATTTAAGCTTAACATGAGGATTCTGTAGGACACTTTCCTATTAAATATTTTTTCTAAAGGATAACCAAAGAATGGCAACAAACTCAAGACACAATAAACTTAAGACCGTTAGTGGTCTTCTTTATTTATAAAGATAAGGTACTTTTTGAGAAGAAACACACCTCTTCTTATATGTCCTTTAGGAAAAGTTACATGGTTCATGATTGTACCAATGCCTCCTATGATATATATGCATCAAGATGAATGGCAATTTTTCAGAAAATCTATTTTACATCACATTATAGGTTTCAATAAATATTTTTATATTTTTTCCACTATTTTGATATGTGGTCTGTTGATTGTGAGGAATCAACTAAGTATGATAAGGTAAGTCGGGCTTAAATTCTCTAAGTGAATAAATTGATGGGCTTCAAGACAGACTGGGCTCCTTGCTCTCAGATACCTATAAAAAGTCGCATGTAGGTTTGTCTATGAAGGCCCTTCGATGTTCAAATCAGCATAGAGGGAAGAGAGAAAGGAAATAAGAAGGTATCTGAGCACTCGTTGTCCTATGGAAAGGCACTATGGTAAGATAATATTGAGAGTCTTGGATGAGATTCAAGGTTATGAAGTTCAAATCCCCTTACTTGTTGGCTCCTTATGCTATTTATAGTGTTAGGAGTACATCTACTTGAGGCATATGTCAACTTGGGGTTCATTCGTACTTGTTATAGGCAAAGGATATGTGTTGAGGAGATGACAAGGTGGCTCTAGGTATTAACATCTTTAGAGGATGTCAGGTGTGCTAACCATACTATGGATATTAGGTCGCAAATTAATGAGGTTAGGAGAGGTGTGAGTATTAAGGACACATATCTTTGAAGGTATAGGAGAGAGGGTCTTAGTAGCCTTTGAGCTATAGGCTAAACTCCAATAGGTAACCTATAGGGTTAGGGAAGTCCTGAGTAGCGGAGTTAGTCTTAAAGGTTGAGTTGGTACTCGTAACTCGAGCTTGCTAAAGTGGTGCAATCAAGTCCTAAGGGACGTAGTGCTTGGAGAGAGGGTCTTCAAGGTGCTTATGAGAAAACTTAATGCTTGAGCATAGTATAGTGCTTATACGAGCTTAAGCGTCTAGTTGCCCCACTAGCAATGAGCCTTGAAGAGCTTTTACTTTAGTTGAGCCGTAAAGAGCTTTTATTCTAGTTGAGCCTTCAGCCAGCCTAAAATATTATATTAACACTTTCCCTTCCTCTCTCTTCAATATTGTTGATGCGAGGAAAATAAGTCTATTGGGAGTATGGGCTCAAGGCGACAATGGCCCTACTTCGAGTATGGCATCTGGTTACATTGTTGGCTGAAGTGAAGTTTGACGTGTGTTGTGATGTGCAATGTTCTTTGGTGTAATTGACGTAACTGCTATGTTGCACGAGACACAATAATGGTTCTTTGGGAAGAGTAGTACACATTAATGAATCCTTAGAAAAGACTACGTGTGTAGAGCATCGGCATGCGTAGCCACGTTAACAATCCATATGTATAAGGAGGATCCAGGCCATGAGTTAGCAGACATGGATACGTAGATGATCGGGATGTAGTGTATGTCTCAGTAGTTGGTGTGTGCTTTAATAGTAGAAAAGACCATTTGTTTCCCCCCTTAGCTTATTTATATAAAGGGGTGTTTGGAACCTTCATTTCTCACTTTTGCTTTCAGATAAGTGAGAAACTCAACCAAGATTTTCTCTCGAGGGCTCACTATCTAATTCAAGATTCTTTGCTCCATTTTCACTCTTCTTGTATAGTAGATATGCCTTATCATAAGGCTTCAACTTACAAAGGTTAGCATTTGAGTACTTCCATCTCATAGGAGATAGATGAGAATTATGAAGAGTTGATCCTTTAAGGGGGTGGTAACCCCACTATCCCCCAAACAATGGTAGCAATAGTTGGCAATGGCAAGGATAGAGTTCTATTGACTTGGGAAGAAAGGAGGGGCTTTGTTGCTTCCAAGCCTCAGGATGTATATGAAACGAATGACGAGGAAGACTAGGTTGCGGTACCATTATGCACAATGAACTCGAACAAGAATGCTTGTGCTTACGTTGATTTCATGGAAGCTAACACGAAGTTGGGGCTAATGAACCAACCAGCAAGGAATGTACTTAGGTAGCAAGTTGAGATGCTTGTAAACGATGAAAAGGCCTATTGAATAGTAGACGAGTAGTTGTTTAGCATGTATGCGAAGCCATTAGAGCTAATGTTGCGATTGCCATTTTCAGAGTTCCTTATAGACTTCTTTAATTATTTCAGGGTTGCCTCAGATTCCTTGCATGCGAATGCCTAGACGCTACTACTCGAGTTCGAAGTTGCCTATTTATGGCAACTTAGGAGGCTAATGGCTCAAGTTTTTAGGTAGTTGTTCAAAGTGAAAAGGGGCCCTGATGGTTAGGTCTACATCTCTTCGTGAGGTAGGGTGCTAAAGGTATTTGAAGTTGTTCCCAATAAGGTCGACAAGTGGAAGGAATACTTTTTTCGTATTTGGATGCCAAAGAAGCCAAATTTCCCAACATCTTAGATAATGCCAATTTGGACGAAGCCAATTAACTATCTAAGGGTTGGGGATAAAGCTACAAAGGAGGAGGTGTTGGACCATGCTAACTAGAATAGGCTTTGTCCATTGATAGTCATTTGGAAGTGTGCCAAGGACATGCCTTATTAAGGGGTAGAGACAGGTATCCGTTAATCCTTACCAAGGAGGGGAAGCTAGGTGTTTGTCGCGTTGTCGTCATAATAGTGAAGCTTAAGTCTATTTGTCTTTGGCCATGTGAGTATAGCTACTTTCCTTTAATTATTCATGCTAAGTCTTTGTTTATGTTTGCGAAAATGTGGGTGGCTTCCGAGCAAACCAAGTAGAAATTGGCTACTTAGTATCGAACACTATTTTGATTTTTCTTAATTTATTTTATATTCAGCCCAACTCACTTAATATAAAATACTTGATATTAAATTAAGGAAAAAAAAAAACATTTTTGTTTAAAAAATGCTTAAAAATAGTTTAGGAGTTACAAATTAGTAAAAACTAGTAAAAAATCACATTAGGTTTTTTAGGTGCGAAAAACCCTAATTAGGTCACTAGCCTACTACTTTTCAAAAATATATATTTTTAGAAAAGTCTAACAAAAAATTTGAGCTTAGAGGTTAACTTATTAAAATGTTAATCATTATGTAAAAATTTAAAAAAAAAATTAATGGGCTTTTATTTTTAGAATTTTTCTAAAAAATGAGAAAATATGCAAAAATATGAAAATGCATGAAAATGATTTTTTATTTATTTTATATTACGAATTTTCCTAAAAGACTGAAAAGAAAACAAATTAGAAAGTACTTTTATACACACTAATTAAGATTAAATAGACCATAGATCTCACTTATTTAAGAAAAAATTTAATGGGTTTTTTTTTTTTGAAAATGGGCCAAATTTAAAATTTTTTAACCATTTAATTTTTTATTAAAAAATCCCTAAAAACCCTAATTTTTACTCTCAATCTAAAAAACTTAATAGACCTAACTTTAAAAGAAAAACTCAAGCTAAGATTTTTATTTTTTTTCAGAAAAACTCAACAAAGTGACAAAACCATTTTTATTTTTTTAAAAAAAAAAACCTAAAAGTTTAATTTGTATAAAAAAAATGCAATTTTTCATAAAATACAATTTTCGTGCAAATTCTCTAAAATGTGCAATTTTGGTAAAGAAAATATGTGAAGTGTGTGAAAATTTAATAAAGATGCAAATCCATTAAAAATTGAATTTAAAAATATGTGATTTTTCTTTAAAAAATGCAATTCCTAATTCTAAATGTGCAATTTTCCCAAAAAATGCCTAAGAGACGATTTCAATGATAAACATGCAAAAATGCAATCTTGAATTCTAAACATGCAAAAATGACCAAGTAACTGAAATTGACACAAAAATCTGCAAAAGAACTCAAGTTAGTAACACTCTAAAAATTTTATCCTACAATTTAATGGATAGGCTAATATCGCAATATTTTTTTTTAAAAAAAACAACAAATGAATAAATAACTAATAATAAAAATAAAATAATAAAACTAAAACTAAAACTAAGGACTTGCATAAAAAAATAAATGAAGTAAGTATATAATTTTAATAATAATTTTATTTACACATAAAATAATAAAATAAAAAAATAAAAAGAAACTCACAGCCTACCTTCCTTAACCAACACATAGGTTGGGTCTAGGTAATTCACTATGCATAAGTCAGGTCTTAGATGGGTCATAGAGCTCTAACAATCAGGTTAGGTTGGTTCATTGCTCAACTATCTTCTAAGCGTTGCATGGACACTTCTACATACCAAAACAAACAAGGAATTCAAATTTAATGAGGATTCTATTTGTAAAACACCCTTTAGTGATAGCACTATGGAGTTTGGTGATGGTTTTAGGGATCCTTACGATTAGGTGACAAGTTATAGGTTTTAATGTTACGTTTGGGAGCAGGCTATTGGGCTCAAAATAGATGGGTTATGCTTATGTGTTGTTAAGTGCAGATGGTGGTTACATAGGTGTTTGTATGGAGATGAGATAGAAAGTGGGTTAAGAGTGGGATTCATGCAGTATAATGGTCGCTTAGAGCATGCAAGAGTGAAGGTGTAGATGATTAGGACTATTATTGGTTGCAAATGAGGAGTGGGTGAGGATGGGGTCATACATATGGTGTTGTTGCTCCCTTGTGTTGTTGTTGGTTAGTGTTAGGGTCGTATAGGCTTACTACAACAAGGGGTGGTCATGCAATGCTGCTGTGACCTAGATGGTAGTTGTGAGTTTAGTTGATGGTATGTGATGATTGGGTTTGCTATCGAGTTGGGGGTTTATGGTATACATTGTTGGTTGGGTCATGGTGTTAGTTGCTTTAACGTTAGGCAAGGCAATGGTGGCTACAAAAAAGAGGTTGTCGAGTGGTTTTCTAGGTTGGAGTGTGTGTAAAAGAGTGTATAGTTGTTGTGATATTAGGTGGTTGTAAGGATGAAGATGGTGGTTATGGTATGTTGTTTCTTGTTGTGTATGTTATGATCGTATGAATGGGCATATAGGAGAAGATGGATGTCGACAACTGGGGGGGGTGATTGTTGAATACAAATCCTAGGCACAATACTAAGAGGATTCATATATACCCTCGCTGACTAAGATTACATGATAACCTCAAATTGGATTTGATAATTTCAGAGATAAAGCCCTACTTTTTCCTACTTAATTTACTCTAATAAATGTTATCTTTAATGTGATCTCGTAATAAAATTGTATCTTTGATAGTTTAAATTACATTAAAAAATATATATAATAAATCAATTTGGCTTGGATTTGATGAGGATTCATGCTAGCCATATCTCTCTCTTTCTAATGTTCATTGCAAGCTTATTTGATGAAGCAGATTGTGGTTATATGGAAGTCATGTGACACTTAAGCTGGGTAAAAAAAAAAAAAAATTGCACTGCATGCGCTCTATGTAGATTGCACCCTTGACCTTAGGCAACTAAGTGTACTCCTTAACCAACTAAGTTAACTTTTGTTCTCATGAAGTCATGAATATTAAGCATATGCAACCTTTTCTTACCAGGCCCAACTTTAATTTAGGCTCTTAAGCTTAAACTCAACTTGACCCCAGAAAGACCATAACCTTTTTATATAGCCTAAAATATATATAAATTTAATAAATCCTAAATCTTTACTTTCTATTTGTCTAGTTAAAATTCTTTTGAAATTAAAATTTCAAAATGAACAAAGGTCCACTCGCTTAAATTTGACCTTTACTGGACTTCCTTAAAAAAAAAAAAAAAATTCTATGAAGTCTAGTTTTTTAAAGACTCAAAATCTATCAAATTACATGTACATTTTCAACTATTTACTGACTTAACCTTAAATGATTGGCTAACTTGACTCAACTTGGACTTTTGTGACACTTTATTTTTCATTGTTTTTTTGTATCTTTTGATTTTTTGTATTTTTTTAAATTTTTTCTGGAAACTGGGCCCAAACAAAAAGACCCTCAAATAAAGGGTGGTAAAAATGAGATATCTACAGCTACCCCTCTTTATAATAAAGTTTAATTAAAACATTGCTAAAAGACATGACAAATTTTATTGAATCCTGACTTAGACTAACGAGGTAAAGAAGTTGGACTTGAAAGGTCAGCTAAAAAATTATTGACATAAAAGGTCACCTTAAGAGAATACTGACTTGAAAGGTTAAATGACTAATGTCTCAACTTGACAGGTTGAGATAAAAGCTTTCTTACTTAAATTGCCAAATAAATAAGATACCTACTTAAAAGGTTAAGGAAAATAATTTGCAGCTAACAGTGCAAGATAAATAAAGGCTTGACTTAGAAGGTCAAAGTAAAAAGCCTCGATTTAAAATGTCAGATGATTAAGGTTTCGACTTGAAAGTTTAGTGTAAAAGGCTCTTTCTTGAAAATTGATCCTAACTTAAACAGTTAGGATAAAAAGGATAAGATCTCAACTTAACGGGTTAGGGTAAAAGGGATAAGGTCCCAGCTTGATAGGTCAAGGTAAAAGAGACAAGGTCCTGACTTGACGGGTTATGGTAAAAGCTTTTCTACTAAAAATGTCAGATAAATAAGGCTCTGACTTAAGACAAACAAGGTCCTAACCTGAAAGATCAAGGTAAAAAGGCTTTGACTTAAAAATAGGGTCCTAACTTGAAACGTTAGGGTAAAATGATAGATCTTTTAAGAATCTAAAGGTAAATGATCGTCCATGCCCTTAGGGGAATATTCAATTATTCTTTTATTTTCCACTTAGGGAAGGGTGCTATTACTTGAAATATTTAGTCTAAGAAGATTTCCTCATACACTTACAAGCCTATTTTTATTCTCAGCATTAATTCCAAAAATTGTAGTCCGTCTTGAAAATGATACACCTAGTCAATCGGTCGAGTTTTTTTTTTTTTATGCTTGCAATGTAAGGCTTTAAGTCAATGGTTCAAGCAAAGGTATATCATTGTTGTGGCTAATTTGAAAGAAATCAGATACGTTCTATTAATACTCGATTCTTGCTCTACCCAAGGCCTATCATGTAAGAAAGCTCATCAAGAAATATGTGAGTGAACAGGGAGCTCATCTTCGTCTCACTTGAACATACTGACTCAACCATCGGGCTTGTATATGCCAATCATCTAACACAAGTAAGCTAGTCCTCTATATTATAGCCTATCCAAAAAGCCATAGAATGCTGAACCCAAGCAAACGACCTTGACTATCGAGCCTACATGCCCTTACCACCTAGTGTTAACTTTGGTCTCAACTCATTCTCGACCAAGCGTCTATTGACCCCTCCTTTAGCATCCTAGCTTGATCTTTATCTCTAGAGGCCGCTCTCCACCACAATCCACTAATGCCCGTTTGATATATGTGGTATGACTAGTACATCTGACAGTCCTTCTTCTTGCAGATGTTAGACCCTTGGGCCATAGATCTAGTTGTTAGGCCAATCATGGTCGATCGCCTTCAAAGCCGCCCAATCTCCATCATGGCACATGGTGCATGCCACCTACTGGCAACCAGTATAAGTGAACCCTCAGCCTCTACATATCCAGGTTATCCTCTATAAAAGGTAACTAGCACCATAAGGTAGGGGGGCTTAACTCACTCCTCTCTCATTTCTCTTTATTGAAAAGACCTTCTTAGCTTAACCACATACACACACAGGACAAGAACTACCCCTTAGGTTACTAACACTTGCCTACTCCTTTCTTTAGTCCTCCATGCTAACTTGAGTGTCAAAGGGCCCACATGGCTACACCCATAAGTAGCTTTTTATAAGGATTAAGGAGCCGGAGGCGAGGCCCAAATCCATTCCTTCCAACTGTCATGTAAGTCCATTTATACCTAGTTGGTTCGACCATAATATCTTGGGTTTACGAGTCAAGAACCTAATAATAAACTAAATAAGGGCTTGCCTAGCTTCATAAGCAAATATTGCTTAAGATAAGTCCATTTCTTTAATTAAAAGAGCTAAATTAGCGATGGTTATGTAAGCAAGATCATGCAATTAGGGCTTTATGCTTTTAGGCTTAAAACTCTTATTATGCTTGGGCTTCAAGTGCTTCTTAAGGGAGCTTAGGATTTTGACCATTGCAATTCCACTAGGGATTTTGATCTCATCTTTCTAAATATAAGGGCTTCATACTTACAAGTTCCATCTAACTTTTGGATAAGATCACCTTATTTTTCCTTTTCCTCTTTTCATTTTTCTTTTTTCTCTTTTTTTTTTCCTTTTCTTTTTCTATTTTTTCCTTTTTCTTTGTTTTTTCTATTCTCTTTTTTCTTTTCTTTCCCTTTTTATCAAGGTGATTGCCATTAATTGTCTTGAGCTCTCATTCTAAGAGAATTAAGGCCTTAAATCCACAACTTTAGAGTATATAGGCTTAGGTAAAGTATGTATGGGATTGATGTGTTTAGATAAAGTGTATGGGTTTACAATACTTGGAAAAATTAATGATCTTAAGGTGAATCAACTTAGGTGAAGTGTATGTAGATCAGTGCTCTCCTTAATTCTAAAGAAATTGAATTATTTATGATAGGTATTGCTAATGAATTGGTGCAATTAAGGTAAGCACAAGTTATTCTTTCTCCAAACTAATGACCCTAACTTCCTGATACCCCAATGTGGGGTAATTCTTGATGGGGTTGATTTGGAAAGAACTCCCTAAAAGGCCAAAATGGCTTTTACAAGGGATAATTGTATTTAAGGATTATGAAGTGAATGCTTAACATCATTTTGACATATGTACTAAGTTCAAGACAGACCTCCTTTTCAAAATGAGCCCAATATTTACATTAATGGTACTCCTATCTCATGTGTTTAGGGTTAGTATTTAGGATTCGATTTGCCTCTCTCCATCCTAAAAATTTCTAATAATGGATCGCCTTTTCCCTAAGTAGAAAGTGTTTATTCAATTAGACTTGATCATTGATTAAAATTGCCCCAAGCTCAATTAGATGGATTGGTCTAAAATGATGCCCCATTAATTGCCCTAATCTGTTCATTTGTAAAGTGCTTACAGAATTTAATTTAGAAAGCTCATATTAAAAAGAGCAAATTTATTCAAAGAGCAATTCTAAAATGCAAAACATAGTTTTTGCAAACACTAAAGACAATGGAAACATGTACATGGAGCTAATCTATATTCTTTCATCTTCTGGTAATGATTCCTTTCGTCTGTACCCTAGCAGATGGACTTTTCTTCTCTCGATTGGGCATCTCCCCATAATTCAACCCCTTATTGCTTATTTGAGGATGTAGTTAAAGTAGATAGTAACAAACTTCTCGATTAGGTTTCTAAGAACATAGTTTATCAATCTCATAAAAGTGCTCGAGGCGTTTGACAATCCAAAAGGCATGACCATCTACTCGTACAAGCCCTATTAAGTCTTAAAAGCAATCTTCCATTCATCCCCTTACCTCATTCGTATCTAGTGATATCCTGACTTTAAGTCAACACTTAGTTCATCTAACATATTGCCCAGCCTTAGAATGAGGTATCTATATTTGATCATAATCTTGTTGATGGCTTTGCTATCCACATACATACACTAAGTGCCACCCTTCTTCGACACGAGCAATGCAAGCACATCATAGGGGCTAAGACTTTCTCTTACATATGCCTTCTTTAATAGCTTGTTGACTTATATCTAGAGCTCTACACCTTGCTCAAGATTCATTTTATAAGCAAGTTTATTCAGTAGTGTCATGTCAAGTATCAATGCCTTAAAATAGGGGTAATCCTTTGGGTAACTACTTAAGAAACAAGTTGAAATATTCATCAAACAACTTCTCAACCTCCTCTAACAGCTTCACTTATTCTTTCAATTCTAGTAGTCTACTTACAAATAGGAAGTTCAACAAGTTAGACTTGATGGCTGCTTGAGGCTCGGCTCTACTAGGTACCAAAGCCTTCTTTGATCCTCAGACTAATTTTTCTTGTAATTTACTTACTTGACCTAAGGTCATAGGGTTCAAGATAATTTTACTACCATTTTTTTCAAACACATATGTATTCCTGAAATCGTCATGAATAACCCTTCGATAAAAAAGATAAGGTCTACTTAACAATACATAAGATGCATATATAGGCAGTGTGTCACAAAGAATTTTATCAAAATAGTTCCTAACAGAGATTAGTAGCAGTGCTTGCTAGGTGACATATAATGCTCCCTTCATCTTTCAACCAATGCAATTTATAAGCCCTCAAATGAGAAATGGTTAGTGATTTGAGATTGTGAATCAGGTCAACATCCTCTTGACAAAGCTTAGTAACAAACTCAAAATTCACAAAACAACAAATACTGTCCTCTTAAGCAAAACAACTCATACATACACTTCTCCATATGAAAGTTTAGGCTAATTGTCAACATAGCAACTAATTTGAGGAATAATGAATCCAATTGAAACTTGCTCTGTTTTCATATGTTCAAAACAAGGCAAAGCAAAATACTTCGTAACAAAATCTCATAATACCATTGAAACTTCAAATACTCTCTAAAATACCTAAACTAACTCTCCTCGTATTTGCAGCATACTTAACAACAATACCATATACTACATAGTAACAGTCACAACTAATAGCAACTTACCCAAAAAAACCTCCACTTTGATACCAAGATAATATGATTTGTGCCGAGGACATAAAGGGTTGATCATAACAGGTGCATTTAAGCTTATAACAATCTTGAAGATCGAGGATGGCAATGAACGAGAATAACGAAGTAAGCAAGCAAAAACTACGATCAACTCTAAGGATATGACTTACCAAAAAACTACTGAAGATTTACCAAGGCGAACTTAATATGACGCACAAGTTAACTTAGTGAAGATCCTTGCTACCTAGCCTTACTTAAGGGTTAGGATAAAAGTAAATCAAGTAAGCAAAGAAGATGCCTATGAGAGGAAGTATTTCTGTATTGGTGATATTTGATTATGTATATTTCGGCTACAATTACAATAAGTATTTATACCCAAAATATTAAGGCAACTGCTACAAATGGAAAAGAATAAAAGGTTAATGTCCAAAATTAGGATCGTACAAGGAATGTTTGAAAGGTACGAATGAAAAATCAACAAAAGCAAGGGTTCTATATGGACGATCCTATCGTTTAGGGTGCTCAGACATATAATAAAAGACCAGTGGTCGTGCGTCTGGCAAAACAAACAAACTATACGGCTAGCTTCGCTATTGCTAAGCTAAGCAGGTAACTCTTTTGAGGTGAGTTCAACTCAGATGTACTCAGCATAGCTCTGATTCCAGTCAACTAAGCAGATGGTCAAATGGTTTGAATTGTTGTCCAACTATACCTCTAGTCAGTAGCTAGACACTATCGATAAGTACAAGAGGATTTGGCTCAAGTAAGGCATTAAGTCACCAGACTATAGCAGCTCAAACTTTTCAATTGTAGGGTGTAAAGAAAAAACTTATCTTGCTATGCTCTATAGTCCTTAGCTTCAGGCTCAAGTTAGGGGTCTAGCGTCCCGATTCCTATTACCGATAATGTTAATGTAGGTACTAACTTGAGGCATGTCCTTAAGGATGAAAATAGACCCAAGGATGAAAGTATGTAGTGTAAGCCATTCATAAGAGAAAACAATTAGACAAGTGTAAGGAAATCATGATTTCATTAGCATAATAATTTTTACAGACATTACGAACACTTTATAGAACTTAGGCAAAATATGGCCTTAGGTTACTTACATTCTAAGTTCTGGGGATAGGTTGCCCATCAAGGGTCTTGAGCCTATATGCCTTACTACTTACATCTTCTTTCATATGTACTGGGTCTTCCTAGTTTGGGGGGAGCTTTCTCTATCCTTCGCGTAAGCATATGGCCTTTAACCTCCTATATACCAAATCTCTAAGGCAAAATACTTTGTACTTTACTTTCTTGTTTTAATATCAGGCCATTCATTACCAATAAGCTACCACTTAGGCACATGCAACATCCCATACCTCCCTGATTGTGTTGAGGCTTGCTTGGAAGGCTATGTTGTTTATGTTTACATCAAAGTTCTAGGCCTTGCTTATAGGCAACTGAAGCTCAATAAGTGGAACAACTTCTAACCCGAAAGCGAAGCAAAATGATGCTTCTCCCATAAACATTCTATGAGTTATGCAATATCCTTAAAGAAAGCTGGGGAGCTTCTCTACCCATCTACCCTTGGTATGCTCTACCTTTTTCTTTAGGCTGCGAAGGATATCTTGTTAGTTACCTCAACTTAGCAATTGGTCTCAAGTTGAGTAATCGAGGTGTAGTGAAGCTTTATATTGTGCTTATCACTGAACTTTGAGAACTTGTTATAGTAGAATTACTTACTGTTGTCTATGATCAGTACATAAGATACCCCAAAACAAGAGAGAATGTACACGAGAACAAAGCGTTTTGTAGCTTAGGCAGTAATGGTTGCCACTACTTGAGCTTCTACCCACTTGGTGAAATAATTGACCGTTACTAAAATGAATTGTCGACCTCCATATGCCTTTAGGAAGGGGTTGGGCACATCTAATCCCCATTAGGTGAACGATTAGGGGTTTATCATAAGATGTAGGTCAAAACTCATCATATGGGAAATCAGGGCATGTTTTTAGCACTTGTGGCATTTCTAAACTAAGGCCTTAGCATCCTCCTTCATGGTTGGTCAAGAATAACATAGTTGGAGGACTTAGATGAATAAGGCTTATGATCGAATGTGGTTACTATATACCCTGATGTAGAGCTCTTCAAGAGTGTGGACGCCTTCCTTGGATGTAAGGCATCTAAGGAGTGGCACACTGTAGCCTTGATAGTATAACATACCGTTCATGAGTATGTAATTGGTGGAGGCATAGGCTAGCCTCTTTACCTCAGTTCAGTCTTTTGGTAACATTTTGGTCTTCAAATGCTCTACCATGGGGTCCATCCAGCAAGGATAGGAGTTCAAAAGTCAAATCTCAAGGATTTCTTGTTCTCCTCCCTTTATACTATGCTCTGGGAGGTACTAGGTGAAAAGTGATTCGTCGCTATTGTGTTGTGTTGGGAAAATGGTGGAGGCTAGCTTAGATTGCCTATTCACTTCTAAATTCTCTACTTTAAGGATTTTGTTGATTTTCCAAGAGGTAAACTCTGAGAGGAGCTTTTGGATTGTTTGGAGGTATAGGATCATCGTCTCTCCCTTTGCCTTGTAATCTCCCTTTATCTATTGGACCACTAGCATAGAGTTTGAGTAGATGTCCAATTTTTTTGCCACAATGTCCTTGGCTATTTTCAATCCGACTATGAGTGCCTTATACTTGGCCTCATTTTTGCTAGCCAGGAAACCAAACATTAAGGCATAAAGCACCTTCATTCTATATGGGCCTTGCAATATTATGCCAACCCTACTACGAGCTATGTAGTTTCACATAGTTGTTTGAGTAGGTAATTTAGACCATTAATGAAACTAACTCAATCGACTTAGAAATGTACTAGTAAGCTCGAGATATTAGATGAAGTCACTTTGTAGACTTGAATATTAGAAATATAATAAAATAAAAATAATATGGCCAAAATAGTGAAAATTTAACAATATTATATATTATTAATCGGAATCGCATAAAATAGGCTCTGATAGCTAATAAATACTTAGAGATGAATTATATATAACAATAAAAATATTATGTGACATAAAATAACATGTAAAGTAGTTATGTATACCTCTCATGTAATTTTTATATAATAGTATATACTCGTAATTATCTAAAACTCCCGATTAAATGCAAATTAGGGTAAAATGAACAAAGAAAAATAATTAAAAAATTGCTAAAATTAATTGGGTAGCTAGATTAAGTAGAATTAGGCATGTAGAGGTTATAGACAGATGTTAGTAAGTGGAACTTGGTTAAACATGTAAGTTGACACTATTTAAGCTTCAAATTAAGAAGAGAGAGATAGGGAGAAAAATTCATTTTTGTGATTTACGAATTCTTAAAAATTTGAAACACTCTCTACTAGTTTGTACATGAAATTTAGGATCTAGGAAAAAATTTAGTGAATCAAACTGATCAAAAAGGGAAATGAAGCAAAAATTAGAAAATTAACATGTAAACTAGCTTGGAGGAGTATTGATGTTTAGGGAGAAGTTAGAAGTCAATCACTACCACTAGGTGACATAGTACCCAGTGACTAGGTTAGTCGACAATAAGGTGGCTACTGTAAGTGGCTAGAGCAACCAGTTTCGGTAAGGTCCCAAATTCATCCTATTTTAGATAATTTTATAAAAATATAAAATTACCCAAAAAAAATTGAAAAGAAAATTATTTCTACATATTTTCATCTATAGAACCCAATAAAAATATTGTTTTGTAAAAATTTAGTAGTTGTAATATACATGCTTAAGAAATCAATTAAATGAAGCAATTTTTTATGTTGAAATAAATAAGTTTAATGATGAATCCCAAAATTTTTCTATTGACTATCTTATGTTTATACTAAATTGCTATGAATAGATATTTCACAAAATTACTTTCTATAATTTTTATGAATTTTTAGCCCTAAATAATGATTAAAAATAACATTTTTGGGAAAAATAAATATATTTCTCTTAATGACCTCACATGGATTTTGAGGTCCATTGGTTGTTGAAGTATTTTGTAGTGTTTAAGTACTATTAGAAGAGGTTCTATTAAGAGAAGTAGATAAAATCAAGTATATGTTTCTTATATGACTCATTTGGTGATTTGGGAATTTGAGAAATTGGTGAATAATGATGTGATATACTAGGAATTTGAATGTAATGGAGTTGAGAAGTATGGATTGGAGTATTATTCTAGGTAGTTTTGATTGGCATTAGAAGGAAATGGATCAATGAAGTGACCAATGATGTGATTATAAGGGGAATCGAGTAAAGGCAGATGATAACTCAGAGAATTTGGAAATGAGTTTTGAACTAAATTAATATTCAGAGGGTGAGTCAGAAGCAAAAACATATGAACAAAATGAGAAAATAAGGGATTCAAAAGCTTTATTAAAGGATAATTTTCTTAAAAAACTCTATAAGATAACATAGTTAAAGGATATCTCAAAGGAAATGAGGATAAATGTTCTAGTAGATATTGATTAAAGGTTTAGTTTGAGGTAAAATTTGAAAAGAAATATAGACAGGGGAGGCTTAAAGGCTGAGTCAAAGGATAAAATCTTAAGGAATTTGAAGTTGACTAGGCTCAAAAGATAACTTAGAGGATATTACACCAAGAGATCTAAAAGTTGAATAGACTACATGATTGGTTTAAAACATGCTTTAGAGGATACTTGAAGTAAAATACATTGGTATGAGCACTCAGAAGTAATTTCGAAAGGTAATTTGTAAGAAATCTTAGGTAGTTATTGTCAAGCCCTATTTCATTTTTTCTTAATTTAATTTATATTAAGCCCAACTCACTTAATATAAATTACTTGACGTTAAATTAAGGAAACATTTTTCTTTTAAAAAAATACTTAAAAAAATTGGAGTCACCAACCAATTAAACTGGTAAAAAATGAAATTACGGTTTTCGAGTGGAAAAACCCTAATTTAGTTACCAATCGGCAAATATTCTAAAAAATTAATTTTAGAAAATTAAACTGAAAAATCTAAGTTCGAAGATTGATCCTATTAGGATTAAGTCACCATGTAAAGATAAGAAAAAAAAAAACTAATGGGTTTTTATTTTTAGAACTTTTCTAAAAATACTAAAATATGTATAGATATGCAAAAATAAAACTAAAATGAATTTTTTTATGATTTTTATTACGAATTTTCAAGAAAAAGAATTTTTTATTTTTATTTTTTGTGGTTGCTCCGGAGGAACCTGTGTACCCGTTAATTGAAATAAAATTAATTTAGTTCTATTTTTCTTTTTAAGAAAAGATTTAGTAAGTGGATCTTTTATTAAAGAAATTAAGCCAGATTTACGTTAGTTATTAAATTATTATTTATAAAAATCTTAAAAAGATCTAATTTCACGAATCTATTTTTTTAAAAAAAAACTAATTAATTAAATCTTTTGAAAACTCTAGTTAAGATTTTTCATTTTAAAAACCACTACATACCGAAAATGAATTTTTTTTCTAAATCGTAAATACAAGATCTATTAAGATACGACATAAATATATATATCTTCTTTGAAGATATGAATCTCGAAGAAAAGATATGCAATTTTTTTCTAAAAAATGCAATTCTTAGTTAAAAAACGCAATTTAACTAAAAAAAATGAATTTAAAAAAAAAACTACAATTAACCTAAAATTTAACTAAAAAAATGAATCTTTATAAAACTACAATTAATCTAAGAAACAACCTACGTTAAAAAAAATGAGTTAGTAAAATCAAATTATTAATTAATAACATAAATAAATAATCAAGATAATTTACCTAAGTAGGTAGGATTGTGCGCATGATTGTACGTAACCATGTGCTCGAACAGTGTAGGCATATGAACTGTATATAGGTCGTCAACATGACCCGTATACGTGTTGTGCTCGTATGTGTTGATCGGTGTTGAACAGTGGTAAATAGTAGCTTATGAGTGCTTATGTGGAGTGCAACGTACGTATGTGAATGAACATTGAGTGTGAGGGTATGTATGATCGGTGGTGTGTGTTCGAATGTTTCTTATTAGTGCGTGGACAATGTGTTTGTGTTGGCAAGTGAATTGTGATAGTTATTAGGCTCTTGGGCTTTGAAACCATAGTCGAACCTGAAGGTTAGAAGGCCTAGCAAGGTAAATTCTTCTACTCTAATCGAATCCTACCGAGGCTAAATACTTCTTTACCGAGTCACTCTTTATGCCGAGCCGAATGAATGCCTGTCTCTCTATAATGCACCGAATTGTAGATTACTCTCTCACGCTTGAGTCAACCAATGATTCAGCACTTCCCTTACCGAGAAGCTAAGATAGCGAGACTCTGAACTGACAAAACCACCCTTGTTCAGACAAACAAGCTGGTCGTACTTTTTTCTCCGATCTTCCAACAGCATCACCTGCCACGTATACAAAATCATGTGTAAAATCTATTGTACTAATAATTGTTTTCTTTATATATTTATTTTTACCCTTTTGTATCTTGTACATTACTTTCTTAGAAAATACTCTTTTGCCTTTTTCCTTTAGGGCAAATTGCCCTAACTTATGAGTATAAATACCCTTTATACTTATATTAGAATCATATTGAATATTAATACACTTTAAGTATTTTCTTTCTTGCGTAATACTGTTTGTTTACTCTTAGCATCACTTTCATCTTAACCCTTGAGCAAGATTAGGTGCTGAGTAATCTCACTAAATCGATTCGTACGTTATATTGAATTATGCCATAACTTCTTAGAAGTTCCATTAGTGCATTATATCCTTTAGAACTGCTCATGGGTTTTTTCCTTTCTCTATTCATTCGTATTTTGTCCTTTTACATATTCCCCATCACTTCCATTTTCAAACTTTCTGCAAGCTTAGGCCCATCTAACGATCGGCCTTATCTATTCTTGGTTATGGTTCACATCAGAATTGTATGTAACGGTGAAATGTGTGTCTGTGTTTAAGTGTGTCAAACGTGGGTAGGGATTGTGTAAGTGAGTGTGTGTGTGTATAGCGTCAGCAAGAAGTAAGTGCTATGTGAGTGTGACGTGAGCAAAGAGTTAAGGGAGTGTTGTATACATTGAAATTGTGTGAATGTGAGTTGCTATGTATAAGTGAATATCGTGTAGTGAATAACGTGAGGGAATATGAGTGAATTTGCAGGGAATTAGGATAGTGGCATGTGAAATTGTACGTGTGACTTTGGGATTTATGTGAATGTGTAAAAATTTGAAAACATCCATTTTTTACTGCCATTTGTCCACTATTTATAGGCCATAAATTTGGATCTTCTTAGATGAAGATTCAATCTTAACAAATCTAATATACGATGATATGATAATACCTAATTTGAATTCATTGAAGATTTAACCTAGTTTCAAGAAACTGTATATTCATTTAAGCTTTCTATCTTGGGCCCAATTCAGTCCATTTTAATTTGACCCAAAATACATGCTAATTTATTTAGTAAATCCTAAGTCTATTTAACCCAAAATAAATTAGATGAACTAAAAAATATTTTAATGAAGCTCGACTATTTAAGTTTGAAATTTATTAAATTAAATGTACATGTTCAACAATTGTTCGATATAAACCTAAATGACTCAACTCGACATTTTTATTATTATCATTTTTTATTTTATTTTCTTTTTTTTAATATTCTTTTTTTTAGTTTTATTCGATTTTCATTTTCTTTTTATTTTCAAATTTAGCCTAATAAGAAAATAATCCTAATAGTGGCAAAAATGAAATGTTTGCAATTGTTCATCTTTATAGAAAAGTTTAATCAAAACTTTATTACAAAGACAAAAGAGATACTCATTTTTGCTAAATCCTATCTTGAATTGATAGAGTGAAGATTACTGACTTGAATGGTCAACTAAGTAGTGTTTCATCTTGAATGGATATCGACTTAAAAGATTGATGCAAAGAATAAACTGTTTGTCTTGAAAGGACGAGGTGAAACAATAGAAGGCCTATCTTAAAAGGATGAGGCGGAGGAATAGGATGTTTGTCTTAAAAGGACGAGGCAAAGGACTATGAGCTTATCTTGAAAGGATAGTGCAAAAAATTAGGATGCCTATCTTGAAAGGATAGGCAAAAGATTAAGGTGCTTATATTTAAAGAATAAGGCTAAAGATTAAGGTATTTATCTTTAAAAAATAGTGTAAAAATTTAAGGGGCCTATCTTGAAAGGATAGGACAAAGGAATAGGGGACCTGTCTTGAAAGGACGTGGTAAAAGAATAAGGGGCTTATCTTACAAGGACGAGGCAAAGGAATAGAATACTCGTTTTGAAAGGACGGAGCGAATGAATAGAAGGCCTATTTTGAAAGGATAAAGCAAAGGAATAGAGGGCTCGTCTTGAAAGGATGAGGCAAAAGAATAGGGGTTCTATCTTGAAAGGTTTGGGCAAAGGAATAAGAGGCCCGTCTTGTAAAGATGGGGTAAAGGAATAAAAGGTCTATTTTGAAAGGATAAGGCAAGGAACAAAGAGTCCGTCTTAAAAAGACAGAGCAAAAGATTAGGGTATCTATCTTGAAAGGATAAGGCAAAAGATTATAGAGGCCCATCTTAAAAGGATAGGGCAAAAAATTTGAGGAGCCTATCTTGAAAGGATAGGGTAAGAGATTAGAGAAGCCTGTCTTGAAAGGACAAGGGCAAGAGATTAAAGAAGTCTATCTTGAAAGGACATGGCAAAGGTATAAGGAGCCCATTTTGAAAAGACAGGGCAAAAGGATAAGATCAGACACTACGCTAAAAAATTGATTTTTTAAAAGAAAAATTGACTTCTTGAAAGGATAGATCTTTTAAAGAAGAAAACTTAACAAAAGGGTTTAAATCCATGGAAATTTTTGTTTACCTTTAGGATAATTGATATTCTTTAATGTAGAGCAATAAAGTTTGTTATAATGAAACCTTCTAAACATGGAATAACTAAAGTTCTCGAAATTCTTAGGATAGCCTAAGTGTAAACCCCGCAAATTTAGTTATTTAAGAGTAGAAATGAACCCTAATATTGTAAATGACTTAATAAGACATTAAAACTGAGCAAGATAAAAATTTAATAAATCATAAATCTAAAAATATAAGTAGTAAGAACCTTAGAAATTGATGAAAACCTTAAATCGCATACTAAAACCCTAAAACTGACTTACACACCATTAGTCAAAATCAAACTCGAATTTGTTTGAAACCCTAAAATTATAAATATAAACCTATAAAATAATTAAATATTATTCAATAGTGATAAAATTATAGTCGAATACAATTTTTGACTAAATCGCTTATTCGCACGAAATTTTAACAAAATCGCCACAATAACTTGTAAAAATTATAATTGTAATGGGTATCAATTAAATTGATAAAATTTCACAAAAATTTAAAAATTAATTTACGAGGAGAATTGTTATAATTTATATGATTTGAAAAATTACATATATTTTTTAATAATTTTCATTTTCCTTTTCTTTAATTTCCAATTTATCTCTTTTTCTTCTTTCCATTTTCACTTCAATCCCATATCCTACATAAATCCGAAACAAAAAAAATCAGCAAAATGAAAGCCAAACAAGCAGGATGAAATTCAATTGCCAAGTGTTGAGCTTAACTAAATGAAAAGATTACAAATGATTACATTTATCTTATCCTCATTAATGTAAAAGATTGGAAATTATCTTAGCTTAAAAATTAAGTTTGCTGCTCATGTGAAGAAAGAAAAGAAACTAAACAAAAATTTGGAAACTAAAGTGCAAAGCGAACCAAAGAAAAATTTTCTGGAAACAAACATGAGAAAGAAAGAAAGAAAGAAGGAAATAATTAAAAGAAAAAGGTAAGTATTTATTTTTATATAGATATATATTATATAGTATATACATGTATAAATAAAGTAGTTGTATAGTATTTTTATACATATAACATAACTAATACAAGTCTATGTGCATAAATACTTAGAGTTAATTAAATATGTATGTATAAGGTTATGTACCTATACATGTATGTACATAGGTATATTATACGGGAGAGTATGTATTATGTATTTTTTTTAGGAATACATATAATTAGTATTACATATTTTATTAAATAACTATAGTATATATGTATATTTTTGTACCGTAACTATATATATATGTGTATCTAAGTATAATTATTTTAGTATATATATATATATAATCGTATAGTACATATATATATTAGTATACCTCCATGAGTAGTAATTATATGTATATACCAAATATATATGTATGTATTTATAATTATGTACATATGTAAGACATATATAAATAAATACAAACACATGAATACATTAATATGTATATAAGAGTATGTTTATTTTCAATAAATACATATACATATATAATACGTATAATGTATAGTATATATATATGTAAGTAGTATACCGAATATGTATTAGCATATATAATATATTTACCAAAATTGTAAATATGTAAGGTATATATATATATATAATACCGTAATTAAGGATTTTTATAAAAATAAAATTTTAACATATATTATAAGTATATATATATATAAACCGTAAAATATATAAATAATGGGAAAATGAGAAATAAAAAAAATAATAAGGCAATTATAATAATAATCATAATAAAATAAAAAAAATCTCAAAAATAGGAAAATGTACTCAAAATAATAAAAATATCAAATATATGATTGAAATAATTATTAAATCATAAATATGTTAAGAAAAAACGAAAATCAATATTTTATAATTTTTAAACTAAAATAATAAATTTTGTGATATTTTTATATCACAATTTACATTGTGAGTCACAACGTCCAAAATGGACCTTACTACGAGAAAATACACTCGGAAATGGTCAAAATGAACTATAAGTACATAACAATCCGAGTTAAAACGAAAAAGTTATACATGATTCGATAAAAAGCTCGAATCGATGATTTTACGTAAGTCAATAACCGATTTAAGTAAACAGTTCGGTTTAGCATGCTGATTTAGGTATTTAAATCCCTAAGCTTATTACTTTCCATATTTCCCTAATGTTAGGTGATCTTGAGATTGAGACCGACTTACCTTTGGACTAATACAATCCTTGACATCATTTATGACCAAGTGAGTACTTCTGATGACTCTATACTTGTTTTGTGCTTATAGTTAGTGCACATGAATTAAATATTAATAACTTGATGCATGGGGTTTCGGGTTATACATGTGACCGATATTGATTGATTATTGTGCAAAATATTGTTAAATGTTGAAAATGTGATTATATAATTGATTGTTCCATTATTTAAATGATTTGTTGATATTGTTTGATCATCTCATAAATTGACTTAATCATATTTAACCCAACAAAAATTAAATGATTCATGCATAAAGCACGAACATTGCATATAATGTTCCGGCCGTCATCTCACGCGATTGGTAATGAACGGCCTTGGAGGGATGGATTCCCACATGATTTGATTAGTACAATGTAGGAGCATTGATACAACAAGACCCTACCCTTGGCTCGCGGGTTCTATTGGCACCGGAGACGCTAACCGTAGGTGGTTAGGGGTCGCGTCTAGAGACCACCGCTGTAGGGTGTGAGCATAGACTGTGAGAGCCCGTTCATTGCTAGACCTACATATTTGTATATTATTGACTAATGAAAGTAGAAACCTGTTCTATGAAACAAGGAATTCCTATATAATAATATGAGGGTAAAAACCCAAATGCTAGAACCTGGTTATGATTGGTGCTGATGTATCTCCAACCCTTACTTCGAAGGGTGTTAAATTCCGTTGTTATATGCAGTACCGGTCAACTGCATATATATTGTTTGGCATACTGCTTGTTCATACATTCATATGTTTAGTAATAAATTGTTTGATAACTTATTTGCTGGTATAGTACGAAGGTTAACTCACTAAGTTTTTGTAGCTTACTCCCTAATAGTTTTCTCTTGCAGGTTGCTAGATGATCGGGCATGGGTTAAGAACTGAGAGTTAAGTACCAACGTCGAGATGCATAGAAGTTAGACTCTGAAGACAGATTGTATGGTTCATTTGAATTATTATCTACTACATTTAAATTTTGTGACTTTAGTAAGTTTAAGTTTCAGAACTTTACTATCTAATCTTATTGTTTGGTAGGGGATACCGATTCTCTGTGGTTCTGTTGAACTATGATTTATCGGATATCTATAGTCACATACATGTGGTCATAAGTTAATTAAATAAAAACTTTAGTGACTAATTGTTTAGAATCCTGCAATCTCTAACTTGCAAGATGATTTTCTAATCATAATCATAGGTGCACACATAATATGAAAATTTTAGGCAATCCTACTAGGCCTCCTTTAGAGTTATAACACTAAGCTCTTAGCACGATGACAAAGGTTCTTAAATATTCTTTTCATAAGATGGCTAAAGCTCCTAAATATTCTTCCATTATAGGATAATCAAAATTCTTGAACTAAAGATGACTAAAACTCCTGAATTAGATAACTAAGATTCCTAAGATAAGGAAAACTAAGGTTCCTGTAAAAATGACTAAAGTTCCGAAAGGATCGCTAAGACTCTTGAGTTATAAGAGATTACTAAAGTTCCTAACTCAAGGATGATTAAAGTTCTCACTGCAGATTCTCAAATCTTTCATTTTTAGAAACTTAAAGGAAAAATGTGCTTTATTAAAAAAAAATTGTTCATCTTTTCCTTGTTAACAAAGAAGCAAATTATACTGACTTTGAATGTTACAGATAAGTGGTATGCTCATTTTTTTAGCCCATTGGCCATTCATTCTTCATCCTTGATTGCTTGTCCGCTATGATGAGGGAATAAGAAAAAATTCGACTGAAGACCTTGTTCTTCTTATTGTAAGGACTTCTCATTCAATTTTGGGTGAAGTGTTTTCCTAACTCTTAAAGCATGCTTAACTTTTGCTTCATAAGTTTCATACTAGGAAAAGTATCTTGATTATCTAAATTGTTTATTCAAAGAGGACTTCCTTACACTCTTAAATGGTTTGTTTTTACTATTGACTACAATTCTAAAAATTATGGTAAGTCTTGTACATAATACACTTTGATTGATCCTATAGGTCTTTTTCCTCAAGGTTGTAATGCAAGCTTTTTGTCATTTGCTTAAACAAAGGGGAAATGTCAGTGTGTTGGCCAAATTTCAAAAAAAAAATTAATATCTCAACCTGGGTCTACGAGTTAAGAACCCTAAAGGAAAATGCTAAAATAAGTTTACCTTAGTTGCATGAGCAATGATTGCTTAAGGTAAGTTGTGCATGAAGGATATTTAGGGAAAACTAGAGTCTTTATTTTGGAATTGATAGACATAGCTTTCCTAAGATATTCAAGTCTAGAGCCCTTTTTGGTTGCCTTTTGGGATGCGACTACCTCACTTTTATTTTCTTTCTTTCTTTTTCCTTTTTTTTTCTTTTCTTCAAGGTGATTGCTCTCCATAAGCTTAAGTTTCTATTTGAGGAGATTCAAACTCCTACAACTAAAAGTTTGAAGTATATAAGCCTAGTGAAATAGGTATGGCTTTAGGAGAGTGTTTGAGACAGATTCATGGCCTTGTGGTGTTTAAATGAGTGTATAGATTTGAGTAAAGTGTAGGGTTTGAAACTCTTCTTCATTCTAAAGAAACAGGTTAATTGTGACAATCATTGCCTATGAATTAACACGACTGAAGCAAACATAAGTTAGCTTATCCTTTTTCTCCAAAATCAATGGCCCTAACCTCCTGATTGCCCTAGTGTGGATAGTTCTTAACAAAGTTTAATTTTTAAAATCTCTAAAAGGCTTAAATAGGATCACAAAGGATAAAAATGTTTAGGGAGTGAAATGAATGCCTATTATCCTTTCAATTCATGTATCACATGCAAGATAAACTTCCATTAAAGAACAAGTCTTATCATCACTTTCATGTCTCTCCACTCTCATGAGTGTTTTAGGTTAAGTGTTTAAGATTAGGGCTTGCCTCTTATCATTCTAAAGATTTCAAATAATGGGATACTTTCGTTAATTTGATAATGAAACATTTTATGTTTTGTTTGCCTTTATCTACCCTAGTCTCATTAGATAAGACTAAATATTCTATGATGTCCCAACGGGTTACATGACCCCTTACTTTTAAAAAAATTTCCCTTTTAAACTCAATTAAATAGGTCCTTTTATCAACCCCTAACCCAAGCTCATTTATAGTAGAGACAAACTTTGTATTTGGTCATTAGAGCGGGTGGCTAGTTTCTATGGAGTGAGTTTTTAAGACCTTCTAAACTTGGAGAGGATCGTTGTTGATGAACAAAGCTCTGGGTGAAGTTAGTAAGCTATGTGTTTAAGGTTTTTTTCTAGCTTAAAGTGGGTTGAAACAAATAGAAAGATCTATGGTTTGTGTTTAGGGCTTTTGAAAAAGGTCTGATAATAAGCTTCTCTTCAAGGATTGTGTCTAGCTTAAGCTTTTCTTGGGGATGAGCTATGTCTCCACCATTTTCATTTATCGATTTCCAATGTGCTTTCTCCTTTTGCCCCTCAATATCAAGTTTAACTCATAGGCTACACAATGCTTTGGACTCATAATAAGTGATTGTCAAGATTAAGCTTGGGCTAGAGTCGTTGTTATTAGTTGTCATAGCTTTAAAAATGAATGGCTATAAGCTTTAACAATAGGCTTAACCGCTCAAAAGTAACAACTCAAAGTCCATAAAACCCATACTTGTTAGCAGATTTTTTTCTTTTTGAAATATTTATGAAATTTTGGCAAACTTTATTCAAAAGTCATTTGAAATCAATTATATTACAAAAACTTATGTTACAAATAGGGTTACCAACATCTCATAACTTACTACAATGACTCAAAAAGTTATAAAGTTAACAAGAAGGAGTGACTATTTTACAAAGTTGACAACTAAGGGTGATAACTTAGTTATAAGTACAAACTCTTAAAATCCTAAATGATGCTAAAGAGAACCTATACGATAGGTGATTAGATTACTAACTTTGCCTAAAGAATAGAAAATCCCAATTAGAAGGTGATACGATGATGATGACAAAGCTATAAAAGGACAACTAATAATTAGAGGGTGGTAATTTTAAGGAAGGGTACCTAATGTTACAAAAAGATGATTAAGGGACACTTTGGGGATAATATTTACAAATATTTACAAAATGAAGGAATTTTTATTTATTCTTTTTTTAATTTATATGAAAGTATGTTATTGTACAAAAAATTTTCAATAGAAATAAGTAACACCAATCAATAGAGTAACAAAAATGAACAAATAATTAACAGTAAAAGGGCACTCATGTACATGTTGGGCTAACGACTGAATAATAGTGCAATAACTAATCACCGTAAAAATTTTTGGGTTGCAACTTTACTATAACGCCATGATTACATTAATTTAAGTACAAATGTGTTAGGCCCTTATAAGGTATAGAATTTTTCTCTGAGTATAGATATGGACAAAGCGTAGAGATTTTAATAGTTTATAGGGGAAATTTTATGACATGAAAAAAAAATACATAGAAAAAAAAATTGTATAATCAATATGTCACGTGAGAAAATAATAAAATTATAACTCCTTACTTGTGATATATATATTTTTTGAAAACATTGCATTAATATTCATTTACTTATCCATAAAAAATTTTAATACAATTTAGTGGGTTCGATCTTAAATCTTGTTGTGCCACTTTTTATTTGTAAAATGAACAAAAAAAAAAACAATACATAATACCTATATTATAAAATGTTATAGGAGCAACCATATACTATACAAAAAAAAAAAAAAATCGAAGATAACGATATACACACAATAAAATATAGTATAAAATTAATGCAATATGCTATAAATATATGCAATGCAATAAAAGTCAATAAATATTAAATTATAGGAATTGAATCATTATGAACCTGCAATCAAGGAATACACTTATATATAAGTAGATTGAAATAAAAAAAATGAAGTTTAAAGACACTTATATATAAGGGTATTGATTCTTTTAATTTCCCTTTTTTTCTTTTATTTTTTATTTTTTGAAAAAGAAAGCCCGACCAACATAGATTATCAAATTTCTCTATAATTTAACGATGACTAACCCTTTTTTTTTAAAAAAAAAAAATGATGTAGGAGAGTAAGGTCTATAGGTCTCCAGCTCTATAGCTCCAAGTATTTTCAAAGAAAAACCTAGTAAGCTACATTGAAGTATGAGTAAGCTCGCCTATCATCAACAGGTAAAAGTAAAGACCCCAACAACTCGAAGGATACACAATAGCGACCGGTCTTAAATTCCTAAAGTGGCCCAAGTCTAACCACATCTAAACACATGAATGATTTTTCTTTTTTTAAAAAAAAAAGAAAAAAAAAACTAAATCCCCAATAACGGGCTCATTGGGCCAAGCTTTTCTTAGAGGCCTACATCATTAAAACCCGGTTAATATAACTATATTACAATATGTAGATAAAAATAAATAAAAAATGAAAGCTTATTAATTATTTTTTATTTTTACATGGCTAGCCCACTAAGTTCTCCAGTAGAGTTATTAATTTTATCGAGCCTTATTTTGATTTTTCTTAATTTAACTTATAGTAAGCCTAGGCCCCTTAATATAAATTAATTAACATTAAAATAAGGAAACATTTTTTTAAAAAAAAATGTTTTAAAAAATAATTAAAAAAATTGGAGTCGCCAATCAATTAAACTGGTAAAAAATGAAATTAAGATTTTTAGGTGGTAAAACCCTAATTTAGCCACAAGTTTACAAATATTCTAAAAAATTAATTTTAGAAGATTAAATTAGAAAATCTAAGCTCAGGGCTAATCCTATTAAGACTAAGTCACTATGTAAAAATAAAAGAAAACTAATAAGCTTTTATTTTTATAATTTTTCTAAAATACTAAAATATGTATGAATATGCAAAAATATAACTAAAATGAATTTTTTATAATTTTTATTACGAATTTTCAAGAGAAAAAAAATTAATTTGTTATGGTTACTCTGAAAGTGCTTACCTGTCCGCTAGTTGGGATCAAGCTAACTTAGTTTTATTTTATTTTTTTAGAAAAGATTTAATGAGTAGATCGTTTTTAAAAGAAATCGAGCCAAATTTACGTTAAGTATCAAACCATTATTTAAAAAAATGATTCTATTTTTTTTTAAATAACCCTAACTAATTAAATCTTTTGAAAACTTTAGTTAAGATTTTTTATTTTAAAAAACCACTACATGCCAAAAATGAATTTTTTCTAAATCCTAAATACAAGATCTACTAAGTTCGATTCAAATATATATCTTCTTTGAAGATATGAATCTCAAAGAAAAGATATATAACTTTTTTTTTCTAAAAAATGTAATTTTAAGTAAAAAAAATGCAATTTAACTAAAAAAAACATGAATTAAAAAAAAACTACAATTAATCTAAAATTTAACTTATAAAATGAATCTTTAAAAAACTAAAATTAATATAAAAAAACAACTTGCGCTAAAAAAAAACAGAGTAAAATTAAACGATTAATTAATAATATAAATAAATAATTAAGATAGTTTACCTAAGCGGGTCGGATCATGTGCTTGATCATAAAGTGATTATACATGGCCATGTGCTTAAACAGTGCGAGCCTATGAATTGTGCATAGGTCATGAACGTAACCCATGGGTGTGCTATGCTCGTATGTATTGATTGGTGCTGAACAGTAGAGGATAGTGGCCTGAGTGCTCATATAGAGTATAGCGTGCATGTGTAAGTGAATAGTAAGTGAGAGGGTATGTCTGATTAGTAGTGTGTGTTAGAGTGTGTTTGATTAGTGTGTAGACAGTGTATTTGTGTTGGCGAATGATTTATGTGTAACGGTGAGCTGTGTATGTACGTTTGAGTGTGTCAAACGTGAGCAATGACTGTGTGAGGGAATGTATGTATATGACGTGGACCGGGAGTGAGTGCTTTATGTGTGTGACTTGAGTAGACAATTAGGAGAGTGTTGTGTGTATTGAAATTGTGTGAATGCGAGTGGTTGTGTGTGACTGAATATTGTGTAGTGAATAACGTGAGGGAATGTGTGAATGTGCAAGGAATTATGAAAGTAGTGTATGGAATTATGTGTGTGACTTCGGGATTTGTGCGAATATGTGTGAATTTGAAAACGTCCATTTTTTATAGCCCATTGTTAATTATTTATAGGCCATAAATTTGGATCTTTTGGATATTTTTGGAAGAAAATTCAATCTTAACAAATCTAATATATAATGAGTTAAGGTGTATTTGAAATAATGTTTTGCTATTTTTGGAGTGCTAGATTCTTTATATTAGTTACTTTATGCTGTTGCTTGATTAAATTGTGTGAAATTGCTTGATCACTCGTAAGCAAATTAACTCAAACATGACTTAACTTCTAATTAAACATGCATTGCAAACCATTAAGGGAAAATGATTAGAAAGTTCGGCCCAAACATGGACCCCTTGATAAGGATAACAAAAGCAATCCTTTCCTCACCCTTAGTCAAACTAAGTGAGAGAAGAGGAGGTCACGACAAGGTTGAAGACCATGATTCAAAGGTAGTCTCGGGTGGAATATATTTCCCCATTACATAAGCTTAGGTTTGGTGTTCGATCCATGAAGTGTATAGTGTGAAATTCCTTAAAACTTAAATTAGAGCGAGTGCAATTTCTCTAATGTCATGATGATTGGTTAACATCGTATGATGACATTTGCTTAATTATGCATTACAACTAATTAACCTTACTTGAAAACCCTAGTTGCTTGATGTCTGATATATGTTATTGTCTCTATCCTACTTATTAAGTAAGTTGTCACTTACTTCCCTATAGTTGTTTTGTAAGTTTTTCAATAAGATCGCCAGAATTACACCAAGTCCTAGAAAGACTAAAGAGCGGGGTCGAGGAGTGAGATTCAAGACTAATTGGTGATGTTCTTAATATTTATTGAATTTACTAACTTGTACGAAAACTAATAGGGTCCTTATTAATGGCCCTCTAACTTTCATTTATATTTATCAATACTATGTTCTATAAATTTATGGACTTTTGTAAACCCTTATTGTATCTTTTTCTAAAGTTATTTATGTAATTTGTTTTCTTCTCAAACTTTGATACTACAATGTTTCTTTCAAAAGTTATTTTAGAAATTTATACGACAAGTTGATACCAAATAGATAATGAATTGGACAACTTAAAACTGTGGAATGGTAGAGGCCTAGTATAAGCTATACCTACATTAACGGCTAAAGAGGCTGGCTTCTAAATTAGGTTGATTTACACGATAAAACTATTACGACTCTCTAACTTGGGATGTGATACCCCCCCACCTCCTGAACCTAAGTAAAGGAACGATCAACATGAAGTCCACAGTAGGATGTCGAAGTCTACACTAGGATGTCAATGTCTACCTATGCTTCCTCCTCTCTTGTGTATTCTATAATGAAATTTGTAAGAACTTAGGTCTTAATTGCTTACCTTAACCGAAACTAATATGAGCGCTAAGTTTGAGGGCATATTTGACCATCCTTCCCCTAAATGATTGGCCTTTGCAAGATGGCTTTAAGAGGTTGGTTAATCAATACAACAACTGGCAAGCTTGGAAATATGGCTTCAGTTTATATGCAGCAATGATTACTACAAGAGTGAACTTCTCAATATTGATGTATCTATTTTATGGTCCTTAAAGGATGTAACTCAAGTAATATACAGGCATATGTTCTCATTCATCTGCTCAGACGAGAACCTAAGATAATGCTTTATCACTAACAATAAGGTATAAGTATAGCACTTCACCAGGGATAGCTTTTGAGAGCAATGGTAGGCTCTCAAGGAACTTCTTTAACCTGTCAAACGCTTACTAGCACTAGGTTATTCAATTAAACTTAAAGGGGTTCTTCAAGAGCTTGAAGAATTTCAAGCACTTATCCACACCTCTGGAAATGAAGCAATTAAGGGCAATAACTCTCCTTGTAAGGTATTAAACTTCCTTCAATGTTTTGGGGGTTATCATGTCACAAAATGCTTAGACTTTATCCTACCCTAATTCTTCATTTGGTGACTAAGAAGCCAAAAATTTTTCTTGATGCGACCATAAAAACTAACTCTTAGGGGTCAAGTTTTATATGGTAGTAACGGAAGGTGTTGAATATTTCTCAGAGGTACTTTTCACGATAATGTCATCCACATAGATTAAGACATTCCCATTGATTTGTAGCTCGAATATATTAGTGATTAGTCCTTGATACGTCGCTTTAGCATTCTTTAAACTAAAAGGCATGACTTTGTAGCAATAGGTACCAAAGTCTGTAATGAATGAGGTATGGACCTCGTCTTCAAGTGCCATATAGATTTAATTGTAACCTGAGTAGGTGTCCATAAAATTGAGAGGGCATGACATAATGTTAAATCAATAGGCTGGTCTATGTAGGGAAGAGGGAAGTAGTCTCTGGGGTAGGCTTTATTAAGGTAGGTGTAGTCAATATACATTCACCATTTCTTATTAGCCTTCTTTATGAGAACCGTGTTGGCATGCCATGTTAGGTACTTCTCTTGCCTGATGAATTTAGCCTAATGCAATTTCTAAACTTGTTGTTCCATTGTAGCCTAACACTCGAGCACGAAATGTCGTTTCTCTTGTTTTACCAACCATATGATAAGGTCAACATTGATGTGATGAGTTGCCTCAAGGATGTTGATTATGCTAAGCTTGTCTTCAGGTGCAGATGCAAGGACATCAATGTTCTATTGGAGGAAATCAACAAGCTTGGTCTTTTCGTCTTCAAGTAAGGCTATCTCAATTCGTGTGATCAACTCTAAGGTGCTTCAGTGTAAAATTTCCTCAGTTTTTCTACTAGTTCTCCTCAGAGGGTTAGTTTTTCATCTGTGGCTTATTCAATGCTCATGACATTGTCCCTTATCTAAGCTTTAAGATAAAGAGACCTAGATAGCTTTTGTTTTCTTCAAGCTTCACCAACTCCTATCGGTGTCATGAACTTAACTTTTAAGCATCTCTCACTGATGCACATATCAAATTTTGTTATGCTCAATCTTCCGAGAATAGCATTATATGGAGACCAATGGTCAACTACAACAAAGTCAATGGATTGTATGGCGACATACATGCCATTGCCTAGTCGTACTAGAAGTGTAAGCAGCTACTTGGTAGGCACAAGTTTGTAGCCTCTAAAGCCTATAGAGTTGTGCTTGTAGGGTTGCAAAGGTTCATTGAATTGGTCCTTCATCTATTCATAAGTGCTATAGAAGAGTATTTTAGATGAACTATTACTATCAATGAAAATCTTTTAGACATCAAAGTATCCAATTTCAGCATTGATTACTAGCATGTCCCTGTGTGGGTAATCGATGCCATGCTCGTCCTCTAAAGTGAAGCTAATAGTGGTATCCTTTTTAGGCTTTTTAGCCTTGACGAGGTATACTTCGTGCTTGGTGGACGTTAAGGAAATGTCTCTTGTGAGGTTAAGGCCTCCGAAGATGGTATTCACCTATAGTCATCTGTTGTGATGATTTTGATCATCGACAGCATTGTCTCTTTATTGGTTTTGCTATTGTTATTGAGGTTGTTGCTGCTTAACTCAATGACATTGAGTTGGTCACTGGAGTTATTTTCTTTCGTCGGCAATTAGGTCATTGATGTAGCCTTTGGGAATAAGCCTTCAACCCATTCTTGACATGGTAGTGCTTGTTGGTGTTGCGGCTGTACACCTGATGGCAATCATAATACTTGCCTAAGTTGGCTACTTCAGGTATCTCTCTGATATGGGGTGGTCAGGGGAGTTATTCTCTAACGTTGCACATGACCTCTCTAAGGGAGCAGTTCAGAGGCATATAAGATAGGTAATTTGCAGATCTCTACTTCTACCTTTTTCGTCTTTCTTTAGAAAAAAGGTAGCTTAGGGTCTCTTGATCTTAAATGGTCTTTCACTAACCCACAGATACTATTGTCCGCCTCGAGTCATGCCCTGATTGCATCTTCTTAAATATATTTTTCAACTACTTTCATGATCTCATCTAGTGAATTTAGCTTATTGAGGAAGACTGCATCGAAAAAGCTTACTAGTAGGGCCTATTCTTATGATTAAGGCCTGTAAAGTTGTTCTAGTGTTAAGCTTACAAACTTGAAACTTCGCACAGTTGAAGCTCTTTGAGTGTGCGCGTAAGGACTTGTTTGGACGCTATCTGACTTTGTAAAGCATTGAGGAGTCTTTGCATGGGACTTTAAAGCTAAGCAAATGTCGTTGAAACTTACTCCCTAAGTCATCAAAGGACGTAATCAAGCCATTGGGCAAAGTGTTAAACCATAGTAAGGCTGCCTTCACCAATGTATTCGAGAAAGCTTTACACTTGATGGCATTTGCAAAGTTATGGAGGCTCATTATGGTATAGAACTGGACTAAGCAGTCATGAAGGTCCTTGTTGAGGTAGGGGAGCCTAGTACCTTGGGGTAGTGTTTCCTTGAAAATAAGTGGTATAAATAAGCTCTTTATTATTTTTGAATGTGATGCATAAGTTGATGATTCAACCTATTTTTTATCGTGCATGCTGGATGTACAGTGGATGTGTTCGTCTAACTCTTGAACGCTCATGTCCTCGAGCGTTTTTAGGGAGTATCTTAAAGATAGGTCTTTGGTGGGTTTGCTTATTATAGAATGTTCACTCTACGTATGCGTTTTGCTATGATTGCAATTCAACTAATTACACAAGTCCTTAGAGTCCTGCAAATCATGCTAAACCTAATTGCGTGAATATGTTGGATGTAAAGTACGTAGATTGTTGTTTTTGCTTAGCCACGTGGTTGAACTGACCACTGCTTCTTCAATTGGTTGTTTTTGGGATGCATTTTTAAGCTGGGCTACGTCCCTATAGAAGGTATCACTAGATTCCTGAGTTCTTTAATTGTCTTTAAGTACTTATTAGACCAATATTTTAAGTTGTTGAATTTTGTAAGCTTGAGTGCTAGAGCAGGGGGTGCTGGTGAATATTGTGGTGGAGGCGACTTATAACTGTCACTCAACTATAAAGCTTTAGGATTGTTGTTTTTACTTTTGCCATGTTAAGGGGATTAACCTAAAACAATTGGCACTAAAATGTTGATCATAAGGAATCAACTAAGTATGATGAGGTAAGTTGTTGTTTATTAGTATCGAAATTGAAATCAAAATTGAAATGGGGCGTAGCAAAGTGGTAAGGCAACAAGGTTTTGATCCCAGTATTCAAAGGTTTGAATCCTTCCATCCCAAGAAATATTTAATATCTATGTTAAATAGAAATTTATATATATTTCTCATATTCACTATTTGAATAAGTTAATGGGCCTTAGGACTAAACGGAATCTTTGCTCTAAGATACCTACAAAAAGCGCCTATAGATTTGTTTATGATGGCCCTTTGATGCTCAAGTCAATAAGGAGGGAAAAAAGAAAGGAAACAAGAAAGTATCTAAGACTTCTTGTCCTATGGAGAGGTGCTCAGGTAAAATAACATTAAGAGTCTAAGATGAGATTTAAGGTTTTGAAGGTTTAAATGCCTTTACCTATTAGCTCCTTGTGCTATTTATAGTGCTAAGAGCACAACTACCTAGGGCATATGTCAACTTTGGGTTCATTCGTGCTTGCTGCTAGCAAAGGATATGTGTTAGGGGGCCAGTAGGATAGCTCTAGGTGTTGATCAACCATAACTGTACTAGTAGCCATGTATATAATCCATAACTCTAACATCTTCAGAAGATGTCAGGTGTACTAGCTATGCTACAGCTGTCAGGCTGCCATTAATGAGGCGAGGAGAGATGCATGCGCTAAAGACAAGGATCTTTGAAGGCACGAAAGTGAAGGTCTTTGCAACTCGCAAGCTATGGGCTAAACTCTAAGAGGTAGCCCGAGGAGATAGCTCGTGGAGGGTAAGGATGTCCCAAACAGTTAACATAAGCTTAGCGGTCAAGTGGGTAGTCATAGCTCAAGCTCGCTTAAGTAGTTCAATCGACTCCTAAGGGACCAGTATTTAGAGAATAGGCCTCCAAGGCACTCATGAGCAAGCTTAGTACTTGAGTATAGTGCAACGCTTGGATGAGGTGATGCGTTTGGCAACCCGACTAGTAATAGGCTTCGAAGGGTTTTTTCTCTGATTAAGCCTTGAGCTAGTCGAAAATAGCGCATCAACTTAGTCTATGTATATGTTCTTGTTATACAATTCTCCTTTTAGTTACCCTAAGTCCTTATACTAATAGTGTCGTGGAAGTATTAAGTGAGTTATGTGAATTTTCACTTTCATTGAAATAGGAAAATGTTATGATATATGATATCATCACTTTTATATCAAATGAATTCTATATTTTTAATGCTTTCCTTTTTTTCTCTTGTTAATATTTTGTTTCTATTCTCGTTAATTGATTGATGAGTATGTGCTCGTGATTCAACTTTTTCAATATTATAATATTTTACATGCCATTTTGGTAGTTTTTTCCTTCAATTTCAAATACCTTTATTTATTTTTTGAGAATTTCATTGAAAATTAGAATAACTAGATAGTAGTATTAAATATTTTGTAACCACAGCACAAATGGAAATGTTCTTTTTCTTAAATGACACTTCATATATCTTTTCATTAAAGTTATATCAAACTATTTAATATCAAGTCTTTGTTAATGTACTATTTATATCTATTACATTTGAGGGTACTATTGTTATCGCCTCATTCACATTCTTTCAATTAGAATTCACAAAAATATAACTCTCTCTCCCACGAATTCAAAATATCAATTGGAAAGTCGAGAACAATTTTTAAATCATAAATATTTATTTGTATTTTTTTTTTCTTTTCTTGCCATAATATGATATTTAAATCTAAGTTGTGATTGCATAAATTTTCAAATGTTGTTGGAAATTCTACTATCTCATCCTTTATTTTGATGAGACCGATCCTTCCATTTATTTTTAGTTTTTAAAATCTGAAGCGTTAAATTTATAATTTGTTCATCAATAGTTTAGATTTAAAAAAATACAAATAAAAAATAAAATAAATCACAGGACTGATCCTATAAAAATAAACATGAGACGGTAGAAAAATCTCTCCTTTAATACACTTTTTATTTTGATTGTATCAACTGATCTATATGGTTACTGTTGGATCTTCAACAGCACGGACAGTGCCTTATTATGGAGAACGTTTTTAGGAATTGATGGAATAACGGTGACAGCAATTTTATCATGGAGAATCAAGTTCAACTATAACACTAGAAACTTAGTATATCTTTAAGTATTTTTAAGTAAATATATACATTTAAATTTTTCTAGAAAAATGGATATTATGCAATTCCATCAATAATGGGCTATAGAAAAAGAATCAATGACTCGATTTAGTCAAAAATTTTCATTTTACAAGATGTAGGCTACAATAAATAATAACAACGTGGCTTATATTTTGACTTTGAACTATTTTTCATAAGCTTAAAAAAGAAATAAAAGATTTAGGTTTTTGCATATGTAACCATGTAATTGTCATTCTCATAAAATCATGACTGAATATATACAATTGCAGTAACCAAGAGACTAGAAAGCATACATCAATGTGATACTCTATTTAGATGGGAAAATGATAAATTCACTACCTCAATTTTCACAAAACCAATTTCATACCTAATAAAAATTTTGATTGGTATTCATACCGTCTATCTTAACACTGTCAGTTACTATTTATTGAATTGAATTAATAGACCTATTATAAAAAGATACTGTCATTTGATGTGAAAAAGCACCCACGTTAATGGTAGATGGATAAAAATTACAAATAAATAAATGAATAACGATTATAGAACAAGAAAGAAAACACGCCACTCATCATATAAAATCTTAACATTTTCCCTAAATCGATTAGAATACATAAACCCGTATAAAAAACAAGCCCGCTTTACTAAATCAAAATCACGGTTTCACAGAGAGAGAGAGAGAGAGGAACCTGTAGATTCGACAAGAATCGAGGTTGACAGAGAGACAGAGTTTTTGGTGGTGAACTACAGCACCGAAGTTCACAGGCTTGGAGTCTCTTCGGCTTGCGTGCCTTTGCTGTAGTCTCATACTCTCTCTCTCTCTCTCTCTATATATATAATCTATCAGCAGAGAGTGTCCAGACCTAACTGCACCAGAAGGGACGTATTTATCGAGGGGCAAATGGAAAACGGGTGGGTTGTTAATGTTGGTGCTATGTGGGGTCTGGCCTTTTGGATCAGTGACTCATGCATCGTCAAAGGTTAGATCCGACGGTGGAATGTAGTTCGGAAAATAGTGTTTTACTTTCTTTTCCTTTCCGTCTATATATTTACATGTGACAAAAGTGGAGAAATAAATTTGTTCAATTTTTGCACCAAAAGAAATTAACAATGAGGGTTTTGATTCATGATACAAAGGTAGGGGTTTTCATCTTGTTTGGTTAGGGTTTCTAAATTAAGCTGTGATTTTGATTTGGAAAAAGCTAGGGTTTGATAGAGGTCAAATCTATTTGAAGAAAATGTTTTGATTCAATTTTTCTATCATTGTTATTTTTTATTTTTGTCCATCTAGAATCTATGCAGATGCTTTTTAATATCAAAGGATATGTATCTCTTTATGATAGGCTCACTAATCTAACTTAGTAAACAATAACTAATGGTATTAAGATAGATAGTATGAATGCCAATTAAAACTTTAAGTACACATAAAATTGGTTTTTTGAAAGTTTAGGTAATAAAATCACCATTTTGCAAAACTTCATGTTGTAAAATTTCCATTTTTCCTATTTCAATTAGTGTAGTTTCTAAAAACCATCTAAGTTGAGCGATTGATAAAAACATAATAATTATATAATGATATAGCCAACCTTCTATGTAATACATTTACGTTGTAATATTGTCACTCAATATATTTATTCATTTAAAAACTAACATATATGCAAACACATAACTAAATCATAAGTTATATTTATTCATATGCATTATATAGAAAGATAGATAAATAAAAATATATACATATATTACAAAATTTAATCGGTGATTCTTAATAAGGAACAAATACATTTAGGCTCTTTATAACTAACTCGACCTATTCAAGGTTTGGGAGGAGCTATTTAAAGCCTTACCTAACCTATTTAAAGCCTAGGCTTGCATTAAGATCTTACCCTAGCTTCTTGTGCCAACTCGGTTTCTTCCACAACTCAATTATCAAGTATTTAGAGTTAAGACCAAGTTATTGGAGAGTCAAACCTCCATGAGGACGGTGTCGCGGGTGCAAACCTAATTCGTTTGATTGGTTCAAGATATTAATCTATTAGATGAAGGAACAACCTTTAAAATGGAAAGCTAGTTGTCTCTACCTTGACTTCTAGATATTTGAGAATTGCCTTGGTGGAATGATATGCTTTCCATAATTATCATAATACACTTTCTATTGATATTCACATTTTGCATTTATCTTAGCCTTCTCTATTGTAAATAAGGGATAAAGCTAATGGGTAAGATCTATCTAAATACTTTTATAACTCGTTTACTTCACTGAATAGACCGAGAAAAGAATGTAATTGGAATTCTTAAGTAATGTAATAAGGGTATAATACTTATTACTTTGTTTAGTTGGATTAATAAATAATTTAAGAATAGATTTGTAATAAAATTTTAATGACTAAATTATCTTTGATTTATTTTTTTTTTCAAGTAATTCTAAAGTAATAGATTATGATAATGGAAATTGACTATAAGAATGGAGATAATTGTAACGGTCTACGGTGATGGCAATGGCGATAGTGGTAGCAATAGTTGTGGTAGCGACTTGGAGAAGAGATAAGGGTAGTTGTGACAGTAGTGATGACAACAGTGGTGGTAATAATAACGATAGTTAGAGGTAGTGGCGATAGCAGTGTTAATAGGGATTTCTAAGGAATTACAATTCGGAGACAAAAATCAAGTGAACATTATAATAATGAATAAGGGGGAAATTAAATTCCAAATCCTCTCAAGTGAACGGAGCATTATACTCTACTGTGTCGTTTTGTTGGTGTTTTACTTTTACTGATTTCTAACTTAAGTATGGAAGTTGCTACACCTATACTGTATACTACCCTAAGTTATCCTAATTATTCTACTTACTATTTCTCTGTTTTGTAGGTCCAACAACTTTTTGCAAATTTTACAATCCAACCTCTTTATTGGTAAAAGCTAAGTGCAACATACATTTCATATCTTAAATTAACCATAACTTCTATAAAATCATAATATATTATAATATGTTGACTTATGATAATTTATAAATTTTCATTTGACCATTTAAATATTTTCTATTACATTCTTTTCTATTTGAAATTCTTTTTCAATTAGTAGGCATGTTATTATGCAAAAAGTGGTACTTACCAAGCATTGAAACCTTTACATGACTCAACATAAAATAAGACAAATCTTAGTACTTAATATTTGAAGTTAGCCTTTGCGAATTTTGAGATGTTATAACTTTTTCAAAGTAATTTTTTTTAAATACATAAATATAGGAAAAATCAACACGTAAGATATATTTATATAAGTAAAAGCATATTATTCACCATTCTTATGACTATTTATGAATGTATATTGCTAAAGTATTTCATGTGATAATTTTTTAATCGTATATATTATTATATTTAATGTTTTATATACACTTGGAAGCAAAATCCAAACAAAGCACTTCAACTAGTTTAATTATGAAAAAAAGAAAAGAAAATTTATTAAGTCATGCATATCATATCTATGTATACGTAAGAGATAAGTTCGTATAATGTTTTTAACTTGTGACAGCATTTACAAAAATATCAATGGTGGGGGTTTAAAAAAGTTATTCACTATTATTACTATTTGCCTAAATTTGATTGCTAATTATCCAAACACTTACACATGTACATCGCATATATCACTTTTTTGGGTATATTACATTAACCAATCCCATAAACTTTATAAATAACACGAACATCCACTTTTTACAAAACCTATATTTGGTCGATCCTTTTTTCTACTAAGATACTTACATGACATAAATAATAACGTGTCATCACTATGTGGTTGACATATTCGCATTGCTAATATTTTTATTTTAATATTATATATAATAACTAAAAGTAATAAAAAATTAAAATAAATTCAGAAAAAGGAAAAAATATGCTAAAACCTTGTTTTGTTTTGAAAAATACATCACTTTACATATATATGTAATTTAAATAAATTAAATGAAAAATTTGGAAAATAATAATAATTTCTGGCTTTGTCCCACATAATCTTATAACAGGAAATATCTTATTCTTAGGAGAGTGATGATGAAAATCATATTATTACTAATTTTAACTATTTGACAATATCATCCAAGTTTATTCATAGCTGATATCTATAAGCACAATATAATTAAATCTATTGAATTTTATCTATAGATATTAAAGGAATAATTTATTAGACTCTCATTAATATATTAGCTTATTGTATATTTGCATTAACGCATGTTCATTGAGATTTGAGAGTAACTGCAGAAAATTGTAACATACCACACTATACTACATACGTTGATTGAGAATAATTGCACAAAACTGTAACATAGATCACAATCGAAACATTCCAGAGAAGACAGTTTAATGAAATTAATTGCTCAAAACTGCATTAGACGTTCTCAATCAAAATATTGGACTCTCATTCAAAACATTCTACTCTTCTAATATAAACTAAACATGATGCACAGTCCATTTCCTAATTGAAGCAAAAGCAGGAAATATAGATAATTTCAAATATTCTTTTTTTCTTCATCGATTTTCACCCATTCTGATTATTTATAAAAGTTTGTTCTATAAAAGTAGTACATCTCGGACTTTAATTATTTCCTAAACTAAAGAGCATTTTCCGTCCTACATTTTATAAGTCTCCATTTCAGCATTTAGATCATCAAACCTTATTGGAGAAAAAAAAAATCTTCACATTCATTTATCATTTAAGCAACATTATATTTAAAAGGAAAAGATTTTACTCGTAAAATCAAAATCTGAGTTTTTCAATTGATAAGAAGATACACTTTTTCTTTTCAAATTTTAGTTTGGTGACCGATAATGCATCACTGTAAAGTATAACAACCATACATTTAGTAGATAATATCGAATCAAATTACAAACAATAGAAATATACACTTTTAGGTCCATTATTAAATGTCACAATTAATATTCCATGATATTTTTAAATTTGCAAACGCATGGCAAGTGCTTCATCCGTTAACATTTTATTTAAAAAAGTGGAATTTTTGAGAGGAAAGTCAGAAAAGATTCTTTTATTAGATAATGATGAACTCAACCACATGATAAATTCTCATAATAGAAATAAAAAAAAATCAAGTTATATTACAATATCAGTTTATAGGTTTCCTTTTTTTTTTTTTCAGTAACATTAGATTAATGTTCCCACAGCTTAAATACAAGCAACATGAGATATGGAGACAGAATCTAGAGACTTTGGATAAAAAAGTCTAGCTTTTATTAATTGGCTAGGGGTAGCCAAGAATTATTCTTTTTTTTTAACATCACTTTTTTAAAAATAATTTTTCAAATATTCATTTAATTTATTTAATTGTTGCATATATGTGTAGAGTGATATATTTTTTAAAGAAAAGTGTCAGCATGTTTTTTCATTTTTTTAATTAGTTTTAATTTTTATTAATTTTAGTTATTCAATATATAATATTTAAATAAAAATATTAATTATGTAAATAAGGCAATAATGTGATAGTGACACATTATCATTTATACTATTTTAGCATCTGTAGAGGGAGGGAGGGAGGGAGGAAGGCAGGGAGAGTGGAGTTGGCTGTAAATGTAGATTTTTGAAAAAAAAAAAGGATTTGCTCATGTTATTTATAAAGTTTATAGGGTGATCAATATAATTTATTTATTTATTTATTTTTTCACACCACACAAGTTATGTTACTCATTTATTGAGTGGCAAAATTCCGAGTGAGGCGCAAGCTTATGGATACATTGGTAATATAGCCGAACGTTCCTTAAGTAGGGGACCCCATCTTAAATTTTTCAACCCTAATTTAAGCTCCAAAAGCTACATGTAGCAATCCATTGAGAAAGTAACTAATCACAGACTCCCAATCAACTCACCAACAAATTTACACCACCTTCCAATATTTTAGTCATAAACTTAACAATTCAAATAATTTAAGAAAATAAATATATGATATATATATTATATCTATATATATATGTATACTCCTCCATTTACTATAATGATATTGTTTTCACATTCAATAAAAAAGCTAAAAAATGTAGATATTATTTTTAGATACAGATATTATAATGCGTTTAAGAGGAATGATTAATTCGAGAAAGAAGGAAATTAAAAGGAAACAATTGAAAAGACATATATAAAATGAAAAAATTCAATAAGAAAGAGAAACAATTTTATACGAAATGTTTCTTCTTATCATGACTTTTAACTTTTTAGTTCAAAAGTTTGTTAAATGGTAAAATAGAATTTGTCACATTTTTCTTTCTAATTTTCTTTACACTCTGTTTGGTATGAAAGAAGGAAATAAGAAAAAAATAATACGAAAAGAAAGAATTACAAGAGTATTCAATTCCTTCCAATGTATTTAAATAATAAATGGTAAAAATAAAAAGAATTTTAATCATTATTAAAGACAAAATAAAGTATATTGTAAAACTATACTAATATATTCATAAAAAATAACAAAAAAAATGAAAAGATAGGATAAAATTAGAGTGACATGGGAATATAATTTTATCACTTTTCCTACAGTTTCTCTCAAATTTAAAAAAGAACAATTTCTCATCGATTTTACAAAAAAAAATTCTTTCTTAAATCTATATTTCCCTTTTCTCTTTCTTTTCTAGAAAATCAAACTTTCCTTGTCCTCCTAATTCTAACTCCAATTCCAAAATAGATTTAAGTCGAAAAAAAATTTAAATTCTAATAAGAGTATGATTTTTTATTTTGTTATGCTGATTTATCCAAAAAAAAAAAACAAAAGAAAGAAATAATCTGTATATTCGTTACTACCTCACCTTATTCATGCTTGCTCCTGCTGATAATTCATTTTGTGCATACATGTATATATATATATATATATATATATGTACACCCCCATATAATTATATGTACACATAAATAATAAATTTAAGTATCTTGAAATTTTCTATTTAATTGATTAAATGCTTTTTCTTGATATTCATAAACATAATGATATCTTAACAAGCATTTCCGTATTGTTTTAAATGATTATATAAAGCCACAAAACAAAAACAAAAGATCTAAAATTAAGTTTATCATATATGTAAAAAATTTAAGATTTCCTACATACTTTTTCTACCAAACTTTCTTTGTACTTGATTTTGTATACATACATATATTATTTAAATTAGAGTAGATTTCAGTAAGCGCCTCTTTGAAAATTATTAGTTTAGTTCTAATATAATATTATCTAATAAAAAGACCAATACTAATATTATTTATAAAATATTCATAATATGAGTAAATACAATAACTCCTTAATTTTTGTCCTTCGATAATCTTCTCCTCTTTTTTCAAGGAAATCACTTATTTAGCCTCAATCTAATACTATTTAACAAAAATATTGACAATAATATTATCTATTAAAGATTTATAACATGAGTAAATAGTGGTAACTTCTTAATTTTTCTTCTCTATTAATTTTTCTCTCCTTCTTCTTTTTTGTCCAAGCAAGTTTAATCTATCCCTTCGTGTTAATCTTTCTTTCCCTTGTTAATCTCTCTTTCCTCTCTCCTCTTTTTCTGAACAAGTTTCATATTAAAAAAAAAAAGTAGTTACTTTAATAATATACATTTACCTACCTAGTTTCCTTTTAGTTGCTCTTTTCATTATCCATTTTAATGTGCAATAAATCTTGCATTAATATTAATATTTTTGTTTTTATTATACAATTTTTTTAAATCCAAATTTCAAAACTAATCCATAATTTTTAATTTGTGCAAATTTTATATTTACAAAAGTCACTTAAATTTAGTTGCAAGACATCGTATGCGCTGTAGGTAATCACGTAGCTAAAGTACTCTATAAAAAACACAGATAGAGGTTTAAGACTTTGATTATACTTATAACAATTATAATTAGTTGAAATTTCACAATTAATTATTATTGTTTATTATATCATTTTGATCAAAACTTTTACCTTTTTTTTTTGGCCAATTGTATCTATTATGCAATTATTGCGAGAAGGGAGAATTGGACCTAGTCCATCCTATTATTGGGAGACTTAATATCCATACTATTGGTTTACAATAATTTTAACCTTTTTACCCTCTTAAAACTCATATATTTCTTCATGTATAGACCACTATTATTGAGTTAGGAAACTAAGATCGAGAATTATCCTTTTTAAGAAATATGCCAATATCTTTTTAATAGTATGTTACAAAATAGAGTTTTGAAATTAAATTTTTGAAACAAGGTAATTGATGACCATGAAACACTTTTAAGACATCAAATACCATATTTCATGCATTTAATGATCAAACATTGGGTAGTGTTGCATGAAAAATATGCAAAGTTCATCTTTTCATCTTTTAACAAATAATTCGAAATACTTATCAACCAAACTCATTTTCTAATACATTAATTTTACTTATAAAAAATGATAGTAGCTAAGGGTATAATAAAATCGAGTCAAACCAGTACAGTATTGAATTTGAGCTCGAATTCAACTTTAAAACTTGAAACTTGAACTTGGTTCAAGTTCAATCGAATTGTAGATTTTAAGCTCAATATATTTGGCTTGCATTCAAGTTTGGCTCAATTAGCTTAATTAAATTTGAATTTTTTATAAATTTTTTTCTAACTAACCCCAAACTCTCTTATATTTTAAAAAAAATTAAATATTATATTAAGGTTAATTAGGCTACAAATCTAATAAGTTAATATTTTAAAATTGGAGCTCAACTTAATTTACTATTTAAGTAGTTAAAGCTCGAGTTCAACTTAACTGTCATTGAGTCGAGTTTAAGTAAAGCCAAACTTGATCAATTTGCAAACTAACTCAACTCATTTATACCTTTATTATCGACTAAAACATTATATTTTTTCTTATTAGATAATAACATATAAACGACTTTCGCATGTTATCTATATATGTTATATTTTATTAAACACATAAATATTGGGCAAACTCTATCATATAATTATTTTAAAGTAATTATGTAATATAGTTAATTTTTTTATTACTAAGGGGCTTATATATTATAATTTGATGATGATTTACAACAAAAATGAAAACACTTCTTTTGCTATTAGTGAGCTTTATATTTATAGTAATTTAATAGATTTTATTGTAATTAAGCCAAAACTATATTATTTGGTTACTTTTGAATGATTTTTATAAATTCCATGATGTAGTAATATTTTCAAAATCTCTCATTAAGTAGTTAGATAGCATGCCATCATTAGGGATGTAAATTAGATGAGTTTGGGATAAGTCATTAGAACCCAAAACCCAAAAGCAACCTTGCTATGCTAGCATGGTTCCTAGATCGATCCTAAACTTTATCTAGTTTTTAATCCTACACCCAAAACCCACCCCGCTACTTTAATAGAGTATCTGTTAACTAGTTTACTAGAGTCGTTCATAATTTTTCTTTTTTACCAAATGAATGTTGTTTATTTCTTTAATCATTATGTAAGAAATTAATTTGCATTATTTATAGAACATAAGTAACACTGCGGGGATTTAGAATTGCATCTCCAGTAGCCTTATTCATCCTAAAAATCCTAAAATGACATGAAATGAGTATCTACTAGTATTATTATACAATAAGTTTAATGATCTATCTAAACTTTACATTAATTTCTTTATATGGTTTCATTTTATTAATATGGCCAATGTTTGCATCAAATCTATTGTCTGCTTAACTATATCTTTCCATTATATAATAAATACATAATTACCTTCTCTTAACACACAAAAAAAAAGAAAAAAGAAAAAAAATTCAATTTAAGATCCGCCAACTTGCTTCAGCCAACATAAGAATATAAACCTAAAACCCTAGGTTCTTAAAGGCCTAAGATGAATTCAATCGTCAACTCATAGCCTTAAAAAACCCTAGAATATGATAATTGATTATGAACACCAACCCATAAGTAGAATTAGGTCTTCAAAGTTGACAATAAAAGAAAACATTAAAAATAACAGTAGAAATTAGATTAGTTAAAAAGAAAACTTATGGTTTTTCTTTTAGACTTGGGTTATAATATTTGGTTCTCTCTTTGAAAGGCAAATCCTATGGAAAGGAAAAACTTGGAAAAAGTATGACTTGGGAGAGGGCTACTTGAGAAAGGGCTACTTGGTTGAACAGAGTATAAGTCACCTAAAGTGAAAGTTACCCAAAGTAAGCGGTTTAAGGTAAGCTAATATGGGTAGTTGCTTTAAAAAGAGAGTAATAATGTTATAGTACCACATATGTAGAATAAGCTATAGAAGGCGGAAATTATTAACAAGTAGTAAAAATGATTAGTTATTATAAGATAAAAGTTAAGATATTAATTATAAAGCATCTACAAAGGGTTAAAGATAATAAAAAGTGAGAAAAGGTCCATTTTGCCCCTGGAAGTAAAAGTAGATAATAAAAAATAAAAATAGAATAATAAATAAGTAAAATAGTAATGAAGTTAGACAAAGAAATAATAAAGAAGGCAAAAAGTATAATGATAACCCATGCCTCTTACATATAAGAAATCATCGTGACATATCCCAAATAAAAGTAAAGAATATATTTGGAAAAATAAATTAAATAATAAAATAATTACTTAGAAGACTATAATATAATAAAAATACCTTATAAAACATTGTAAAATACTCAAAAAAATTAAAAAAAAACTCTACAAATGTCAAGTAACTAATGACATATCATAAAAATATCTAACAACTTATAAGGAAAATAAAAAAAATTATAAGATAAGGAAATATCATAAAATCAATAAAATATGTTGATAACTTTTTCAAAAATTTACTAAAAATTGTATGAGTAACAAAATATTGTTCAAAATTTATCTAGAAACATGTATTAGGGTTAGGGACACGTTGAAAGTTTTCTATGAATTTACAGTTACTAGAAAATTATTAAAATATTAGAAAATTTTTTAAAAATTTTACCAAAATTTCTATACTTCTCCAAAAATTGTGAAATTTTAATGAGAGACTTGTAACATTATTTGAAACATGTTTCCAATTTTCTATAACTTTTAGACGTGTAAAATTTAATAATAATTCTTGAACATTATAAATATCTCTCTCATCAATTCAAAAATTCACACTACTCAAATTAAGTCTATAAAATTTAGATAAGATTTTGTGTAGCTTCTCCATATTTCTTCTAAGAGATTAGATAAGGTTGGAGTGATGGTGGTTGTCACTTGGTGGTGGATTTGTCTATTTTGGTGGTTTTTGGTTCAATAATTTTGGAGCTTTCAATCCATATTTTCTCCAGAAGTTCTTTTACCTGTAAATACTCTATAACCTTACCTTCTTATAGTAATTTTCCTACAACTAATTTTTCATGTTTAATGTTTTTTATTATTTTTCCAAATTTTTCCCATTTTGTTAAAAATATCTATTTTAAACAAAAATATAAAAACCTATCTATTAACTTACTAAAATCTCCAAACTTTTCCCTATGATTTCTTATATCTAATATAACATTTTAATTCCATCCTCAATAATTATTAAATTATTTTCTAATTTTTACTTGTAATATTAAATATACAATAAAATATATAATGTATAAATAGTCTTGAATAATAGCCATTATTACTTATTATATATTCTAAGTTTTCATAAAACCTTATTTTATCATTTACAAAAATTATACAATAATAACAACATCTTATTTTAGTTTTTTTACACTAATGATCCTAAACTACCTTCCAAAATCTTATATATATATAATAATTACATTCCTTATAAAAATTAAGTGTTCTATCGTGAATATTAGCACTTTTTTATAAGTACATAATGAAGTACTAAGGTTTGTAAAACTATTCAAATTAAAAATCACTAATGGTATAAAGTAATTGAACTCTAAAATATAACTAATAGTGAACTTTTTATAGGATTTTCAATTTAACTTTTAAGAGAATCCTAGACATCTACAATCTAAGTAAGTAACCTACCTCACAACAGTTCTTAATATGCTAATAGAGCTAGTAAGCTATTGTATTACTTGTGATTGTAGATTGGTAGTATTTGTGCATGCACTAAATGTAGGTGCAATAGTGTTGCTTGATAATCTTTGTTGCTTGACTTTATACTATTTTGATATTGTATTGATTCGTTGTTTGGTCATCTAGTTAACTTGACTAATGTAATATTTAACTGTAAAAATTATATATGCATAGTATAATAACATTTTGCATTTTCTAATTAGCACCACCCATATGACGAAGAAACAAAGAGTTTCCTTCTTTTAACTATGTGGAACTAAGTAATAAGAGAAGAAGTCACCATTCAGATTTGAAAGTATCAAGTAAAATAATGCAAAATAGGCATAAAGAGGACAAGAGAAAGTTAAATGTAAATCTTCGAATTAATAGGAAATTTGGGCCTATTAAGTGTTAAGGTGTAGTAAAACTCTTCAAAACTCAAACTAAAGTATGATTATTTTCTCTAATCTCACAATGTATCGGTTAATGTCGTGTAGAAGACACTTTGATTGTTACATTATGACACTCTAGAAGGACTTATTTACCTTATTTATTTAAGTATAACACTTATCTTTTGCCATTTATTGAGCATGTAGTTTCGCTTATATCCCTACAGTTATTCTTTTTCAAATTAACTTTGCAAAAGTTTAGGAAGGGAAAAATGAATGAGGTTCAATTAACAAAAGTTGTCAAACCATTTCGCTAACAATTGAAACAGGAACTTAAGGTAAAGAAAGTATTGTTCTTCAAGATTGTTAGTAGGTATGTTTCGCTTCCACTAAATGCTACCCGCTTAAAAGTAAAGCTTTGTGTATATTTATGGTGAATTAGTAGTTATGGGCCTTATATTATCATCAACCATAAATATACAAAAAAGACTATTACGATACAAGCATTTAGTGTGTGACAATCAATAATACATATATATCATAAATGTGAATATAAAATAGAAAATATAATCAAAGTTGTTATCATCTTAGTTTTCATTTATTTATTACTTTAAGTATTAGAAATTTTACTTAATGTTATGTTATTAATTTATTATTTTCTATTAATAATGAGTTTTCCATTATGTTTTCTTAAAATCTCAAAATTGATACGAGATTTTAGCTACATCCCAAAACTCATCCCCCTATTGGATAGTATTTTAAGAAGTGTATAAGTGATTTAAAAGGATCAATTTGACTCATTTTACTTTGGCTAATAGGTTGAATAGGTTGAATTTACTTGACTTACTTTTTAAATAGATTAAAAAACTTTTATCTTATCCTATTTTAAAGACGGTTAAATAAGTTGATTTGCCGATTAAATATGTAAATATGTTAAATAGGTGATGTTTCTTTGATTTGTTTTTTAAACAGAAAAAAAATCGATATAAATCCATTTAAAAGATAAATTAATGAGATTGATTCTCGTACCAAAACCCACTTATATCCTATATGTTATTTAGTTGATTAGTTGGGTTGGACGCTCTATAAACGCTTCGGTTGATTTTCCAAAATTGAATAACAAGCAATACCGCCTTAATTAGACATGAATGCGTGTCTCATCCGACTCATAACCGACACGTGTCACCTTCCTACCAGTCCCCTTCCTTCCTTTTATATCCCCAACAGCATAAATCCCCCCCTCTATCCCTCTCTGTCTATTCCAATGTCCAAAAGATCATAAAAATGGAGCCCATAAACGACAACCAGCTCGACCGATTTGACTCGGATACTACTTCTATTTCTACTTCAACTTCTACTTCATTCACCTCTTCCATACTCACCTTAAGTTCCGGCGACCTCTCCTCTACCTCGGCCAGCAGCAGCTCCGGCGAGATCCCGCCCCTCCTCGTGTCCTCCGAGTCAGTGCCGACACTTGTAATCCCCGAGAGTGAAGACGTGCTGGAGATCGAGGACTTAACGGTGACGGTGACGGAAGGGGCACGGAGGAAGTGCGTAGGGAGAGACAATAAGGGAGTGACGTGGGGAGTTAGGTCCATTATTGGAAGGAGGAGAGAGATGGAAGATGCTGTTAAGGTTGTACCAGGGTTTATGTCCGGCACGTGCGGTCACGTGGGAGGTTGTTTAGCTCCTGGCTCTAGGACTTCTGGTGCGGTCTCGCCCGTCCATTTCTTCGGTGTTTTCGACGGCCATGGTGGCTCTGAGGTATAAGATTTTAATTTTCATAAGAAAAATGAAATTCCTTTTACCTAAAAGTTTTGTTGGAGAGTGGACACGTAGAGTTTGGTACTGGTCGATGGTCCATGTCTCCCAGTGTCTTGATGTAAAACGTCCCATCTCTTTCATGACACGTGTCCATGGAAAAAGTATAATATATAACTCATAATACAAAAAGTAAAATAATTATTAGGTGGAAGTCCACTAAATATTGAAAAATTTTTATTCACAAATAACTCCAAACACCCCTACCGGAAGGAAAAAGAGGGTGTATTTATTAGTCAGATTCTGCTAATGTGTATTCGTGGTAGGATATGTATTTTCTGTTCCAATTCCAACTTTTCTATTTTAAGTATATCTGTATTAATGATAATAATCATATATATACGCTTTACAACTATATAATTATGTTTTTTTTTTTTATGGTGGTGAAATGTGATTGATAGAAATATATTCTAAATAAAGTACCTGAAAGTGCAATTATGGGGTACCTATCTCTGCCCGCATTAGATAAAAGGCCCAATTGAAAAAGATTTTACATCTTTAAAATGTAATTATATTATGTATAAAAGTAAATGTATAAAAATACCAAATATATATTTTTTATATATATTGTTAATAAATGTCCCGAATAACCGTTAATATTTGGCACGGGGTATTCTTGTAAGTTGAATGCCATCTTAATTTAGTTATATAATAGGTTGGTGCACTTAAATGCTATTACGATGATAATAGGTCATGACAAAGGCATCCTAGCCGTGCACATTAAATTATGTTTGTTTTCCGAATAGTTGGGACTTCTATGAACCTAGCCGTGACACGTATCATCGCGTCTTTTGCAACTTTGGATTCTATATTAGTTGTCATTGTTCTAGTTATTAAATGAGGTAGGGTAGGACTGCCTTTTTTTGGCAACTTATGTCATATGGCTGTCCACATTATTGTTTATTACCTTGTTTTACACGGTCTTGTATTCTTTATGAGACCGAACAATAAAATACGCTAAGCAAGAAACCAACTTAGAAATTAAATTTCCTAATCTCTCTCACTTTGTATGTGTTTGTTGGATTTAAAGGTATAAATGAGACAAATTTATTCGTAAATTATTCGAATTCGAAATTTTGGATTTATTCGAATTCGATTCGGTCACAATCGAATTTAGCTCGAGTTCCTTGTATAGCTTATTGAGTCAAGCTCAAGATGGATCTACTCAAGTGGCTAATTGAGACATTAAGCTAAACTTATCGGGTTGAGCCCCGGTTTTTTAATGCTCAATTTCATAAACTTGTGAGCCAAATTGAACTTAAATCAAGTGTAAAGATTCATCGAGTTCGAGTAGAGTTCTAACATTATTATTATTTTATTTAAATTTATAATATCTTTTAAGATTATATAGTGTAAACGAACTTAATTGAGTTAAACTCGAATTTATCGAGTATCATTTCAAGCTGAATTTGGGCTTAGATAATTAAATTCAATTGAGTTCAATTCAAGTTCAAATTTTAAGTTTTTATATTCGAGTTGAGCTCGAACTTAATGTTGGAATGTTTCATCTCTATCAAAGATAAATTATAAAATGCTTTTTCAAAACTATCAAAATTATAGTGATACTCAAATTTCTAAAATAGCTATCTTGAAATACATTCACATCGTAAACTTTACCCTCCAGTTTGCTATTTAAGCAGGTCTAAGTACATGACTATAGCTATTTTTGAGATTGATTTATCATCTGCTTTAAGATTTTTCTTAACTGATTTGGTATTTTATTTTCAACATGGGTTAAATTAGGCAAGAAATCAACCTGAAAAATTAATTACAGTTGTAATTTGAAACAAAAGATTAACTTAGTGTTCATTAAACGAGAATTTTTCCGCTTTAGAATTTTTTTAAAGGTTATAAGTGCGTGCATCATTACATTAATTGTCAAACAAATGGCTAGAATCTCTCTCTCTCTCTCTCTTTTTTTTTTTTTTGGTTTTTCCCTTTCCCCTTCTCTTATACATGCTTTATATGGAAACTTTATATGAAAATTTTTTAGCTTAGTCGAGATAGAAAATATATACACAGAACAAACATAACAAAAAGAAATAATAAATAAACAAATATCGATCTAATGACAATATTTTTCTCTTAAAATTGAGTAGCATTCATTAGATTGTCCTAGATAGAAAGAAGAAAGAAAATATCGCACAATATAAACAGATCCAAAGTAGCAGATTTTTCTTTCGGTTCTTTTTTTTTTTTTTCAGTCAATGATGACTTTGAAATTTCTAGGTAGCAAAATATTGTGCACGGAGGATGCATGAAGTTATAGCAGAGGAGTGGAATCGAGGAGAGATAGATGCAGACCAATGGCAGAGAAGGTGGGAGGCTGCCTTTTCTAGTAGCTTTGAGAGAACTGATGATGAGGTCATGACAGCAGTTGTTGCACCGGAGATGGTGGGATCGACAGCAATTGTTGTAGTCCTATCTGGCTGTCAAATTATTACATCGAATTGTGGCGATTCCAGAGCTGTTCTATGCCGAGGGACCGAAACGATCCCCTTAACTATAGATCAAAAGGTAGCCTTGAAGTTCCTTACATAATTTTTGCATTAATGTCCTGCGTCATTTTTTCTTTGCTAAAGTAGAATTCAAGATCATGATTTACAGAACAGGCAATGGATGCAGTTTAGAAGATCTTGAATGTATATGCAATTGATCTTTGTGAAGATGCTGATAAGTTGCTTTGTTACAGCCAGATAGGCCAGATGAACTGACGAGAATTGAAGGAGGGGGAGGGAGAGTGATAAACTGGAATGGTGCTAGGGTTTTTGGAGTTCTCGCCATGTCCAGAGCTATAGGTTGTGGACTTCTATGCTCTATTCCTTAACTCCTAAGTTAGTATCAACTGTCGAAAGCCAGTGTATCTTTTTAAATTTTTTGGTTCCGAATTAAGGAATGCACTTCCTTGAAATGTGTCTTAGACTATTATGATCTGTGCTTTCTGCTATTTTTCATGTCTCGGAAAGTTTTCATATCTGATTCTATAGCTGGTTGAGTACGGAGAATGTTATAGAAACGATCGATGATAAGATTAAGAATCGGTATAAATCAAGTCATCAAGATGAGTTTGATCATGTTCTGCATTTCTTGTTTATCAGGTGATCGTTACTTGAGGCCATGGATCATTCCGGTGCCTGAAATCACATTCACAACACGGAGAGACGATGATGAGTGCTTAGTTTTAGCAAGCGATGGACTTTGGGATGTCATGAACAATGATGAAGTTGGTGAAATCACTCGTCGCCTCATAAGACGGCGACGCAGGCTTTTGTTAACTGACGAAACCTCTCCTGCACAAGGTGTTGCTGATTATCTCACCGAGCTAGCAACTGCAAGAAATAGCTCAGACAATATCTCCATCATTGTCGTCGATTTGAAAACGAAGAAGAAACACCGACGAAGAACTGCAGAGGGTTGAATGAAATTACTTCCTTCCCGATCTCAAACCGCAATCACTTTAATGGAAATGTAGGTGGATCTAATCATCCTTCGGATCCGGTAAATTGTACCCATTTATCATATACTGTTAACTTCCTAGACCAAACATGTCAACTTGTGTTAGAGCTGACCTGAGAACGTGTTCCTCCACAATGACGACAACTGGTCTGTTGCTGTATCAAGGTAGATCATCCCTTAATTTTATTAGGTTTGGTCTGGGAAAAGGGAAGAGGAAGCAAAGTATTGTTTCATAGGAGTACTAAAGATGATGGCAGTAATGGAAATGAATTTATTCTTTTTATGTACTGTTTGTTGATCTTCTCTTTGTTTCTCCTTCAGAAAACTGCGTGTTCTCTAGACAGAAGCGGAGAACATTAATTGAGGATTGTCTTTCACATATTAACTCAAAAGCATGTTTGACGGATACATGTACTCTTGGGCTTATAACTTTATATGTCTTCATCGATGTTTTGAGAAATACTATCAATGTCTGAGGATGATATTTTAAAGAAAAAATTTACAACTTTTAGGGGGGATAAATATTGTAAGAGTAATTTCATTTGAAGAGCATTTTCAAATTCAGTATTTTAATTTTATATGCAAGACAATTCAAAATATAAAATCTTTTGGATTCCAATATAGGGCATTTTGTAAATACACTTTTTGTTACCTTAATGCTTTTGTCCATTAAAGTCCCTCCATCAATCTCGGTTCAATAGGATCTGGTGTAGATAAATGTGTTCCATTCAATTTTTTGTTTTTTAAGGAGAAAAGGTTTTAGTAGTTGTAATATATTATGTGGATTAACGTATAAGTATTTGAAAAATATTTGACAATATGAAAAAGCCAAAGATGGAAGTGTTTCGAATGAATTTGATTGGTTGATGATATTGCTTCAGTGACTCGTGATCCTACATGTGTATTACCTTGTATAAATCCACAATATTTGATTGCTTTGGAATAAAATTCATTAAGTATTCATAAAATTTTGATATTTAAAAGTTTAATTAATATTTTTTCAAAAAATATATTAATTTACATACATATATCAAAATTTTATAGGTATTTACATGTTTATGTTTCATATAGTTTATTAGTATTATTAAATCCTTTTTTATTTCTATATCCACTATTATTGTATTTTTTATTTCCATTTCTATATGACTAATAAAAATGCTTGTCTCTATAAAAAATACATATATATGTATAATATTTAAACTGGATTTTCAATTGCTGTTTAATTACTATTTATCTCCACTTAATTAAACCTTATTGTAAAATATTTTTGATAACTATTTTCCGTTCTTTATGTTTTTCAAATTTCAAGCACACACACGTCTATGTTGCATTGGCTGGACCCTTCTCTCCCACAGTTTAGATAGTAGAACTGGAAACTGGATGGCTAATCAGATGGTGCTGCATTTGACAACATGCGTGAGTGTTTGGGCTATTGTTGATCTCCTCTCCAACGTCTTCAACGTGAAGTTAACTACTAACACCACTTATTTAATGTGTAGATAACTATTATCACGCACGAGGATTTGACAGTCGATGACTTCGGCCTTCACAATGAAACCGTCCCCAAGGGCAGTTCTCCGCCTATTTCTTTAAAGAGTTTCCCATGTTGGAATATTAAACTTATTTCATGTTTTATATACTTTGTATTTGCTCAAACCGTTATACATTAGGGATTCATACAAAAGTACTTATTATCACTTTATAAGTTTAATCTTGGCACAGGTATATATTTTTAAATTAATGTCCTGCTTTCTTTTTCATTTAGCATTTTTAGTAAGTGTAATGGAAATTTATCGGTATTTATTTGAAAACCATCTTGGTGATAATTTATAAGAGAATTTTGCTTTATTGATAGCTTCTTTGCGACGAGGATAGATTGGTTTTTCATTTTACTTTACTCTTTCTGTTAGAATTCCTAAAAGCTTTATTTGCTTGATTTTATGATGCACCAAAGTTGTTTGCAGTGAGCGCACGCGTAAAGTTTTAAATTCTTTTTTTTTTTTAAAGACCATGCCATTTCATTGATACTTATTTGACATATCAGTAAAAACAGAAACTATAATAAATAATTCTAATTTCCATATTCTGATTTATTTAAGGTGGAGAACTTACATATAGGAAATTAAAAACCGGCAAAGTGAAGAAACATTACTGATAGACTAAAATTAAGTTTTAATTGTTTGTGAGGTAAGATAAATGTTTTTAAAGTGAAGCGCAATAAAAAAAAAAAACATTGGTAAAATGATATATTTTAAAAGCTTTTTTTGCACTTTAATATTATATAGATAAAAATCGTTATTTATCCGATGTTGTCCTCTCTTATTCCATCTTTAATCCATCCTATACGATTGTATTTGAGCTTTTCTGCACGAATGTACAAAAGCAGCCTATGTCTCATCCTTTTTCTTTTCTTTTCCTTTTTTTTTTTTTTTTTAAATCGCTTGCATTTTGGTGATGAAGGCGAACTTCAACAGATATCTTATAGTCACTCTTCGATAAATTCAGGTTTAAAATAACCAGTTTAGTGTGTTGCTGTCATTCGAAAAAATTATAAAGAATGAAATTGTTAGTATTTTAAAAATTTATTCACAACTAAAGCATAAAGGTTATTTTGGTAATTAGATTTTTTATCAATTTAATGTCACGGGCTGGTTTAATGGATTAATGATAAGCCCAAGAAATTAGGTTTAGTTAAGGATGTTTTAAGAGGATTTGACTTAATAAGTTTGGAACGGAAATTGCTAGGCTAGTTTTTTCAACTCTTACCTTTGCTCAATTGTCTCATGCGTGAAATATAGACTCACACAAAAACTTGTAGAGATTATTTGGGTTTTATTTAGTCTTCATGGACTTTAAAATGACTAAAATAAGTCTCATTTTAAGAATTAGTCTTTTATAATAAAGTTCGTTTAATTATTTATTTATTTATTTTTAAGTCCAAGTTTAAGTCTAGGCTATAATCAAGTCCACTAACTCAAAACTCAATCCATATAAAAGACGGGACTAATATGAGTCATTAGATTATCAGAAGCGATTCATTTAGGCATGCAACGAGGATTGATTCGAGATAGGTTTAATTCGATGGGTAAGATTAACCTCCAAAATTAGAGACGGCAAGATTGAAGACAAACGCGAAAGATCAACTAGAACTCCTCTAAAGGATATCAAAATGACTTTTCATTGAAAAACAATCAAGAAACATCTAAATCTACTATATCATAATATTTTTTCATGTGTGCAGCACCAGACATAGAACTTATCATTTCCTCTTCCCACGTAACTTCCTATCACATCTATATACATTCCATCAAATCAAGTAATCTCTAAAATTAATCTCCACATAGGTAAATACTTTGAACGTAATCGGTCATCGATAGCAATCTTACTCACAAAAAATAACTAGATTAGCTCTTCTGTAATGACATACAAATTATATTGCTTATAAGGTGACTTTTATGGGAAAGGAAATCAAATAGTTGATTATGGTATGCATCGTTAATTATACCACTAGAAGGTAAAAAGGTAGGTTATCAATTCATTAATCCCTACACGATACAACTATTATAAAGAGTTGCTTTGGTATGATTTTACATCATTAATTAAGAGGTCATATCCATTCAGACTCATGTCTAAATTTTTCTGGATTTGGATCTTACACTTAGAGCTATTTAAAGATCCACGGACCCTTTCGATAGTCAGGATTTTAACATTTATTTCAAGTTTTATGTTTCTAATGTAATTGAGTCACCATTCGAGGATAATTTTATTTTTGAGGGTATCTTCCTCTTTTACCAAGAGTTATTTTCAATAATTGACTAGGCTTTATTTTCTTTTGTAGGAGAGGGGAACAACTGTTCGTGTTAAGGGTCATAATTCCTAACAAAAGGGTAGCTTTTTCGTAATAGAAGGCCTAAAAAATAATAATCCTTCACCCTTTTTTTTTTTCTCTCTCTTCTTGTAAATCTCGAAAAAAGATCTATTTGTCTTTATAAGTGATATATAAGTATCAATAAAATTTTAATATATATCAATGATGATGAGTCTATATTTTAAGGTATTAGAATTTCATTGATATATGTATACCATCTTATTTGAGACACACGACATGTTAGTATTAACATGCTACGTATCTTGATGAGTGAGAAGGAAACAACCCTTCGTGTTAAGGGCCATAATTCCAAACAAAAGTATACCTTTTTCGTAATAGAAGGCCTAAAAAATAATAATCTTTCCCTACTTTTTCTCTCTCTCCCTTTTTATAAATCTAAAAAAAATTTAATGGTATTAGTATACTGTTTGTGTTAATGAGTGGCATGCAAAGTACTAATAAAATTTTAACACATATTAATGGTGGCGAGTCTATGTTTTTAAGTATTAGAATTTTATTAATATTTGCATGCCATCTTATTTGAGAATCATAGTATGTTAGTATTATTAAAACATTTCTTATAAATCCTATAAAATTTTTAAAGAGGGATAAAAGTTGATAAAGATTACCCAAGAGATTATCTTCAAAAATTGATGAGAGAATTGACCATAAACCTATAACCAAACTTTAAATCAAGTCTAAAACCTTATTTGGAGTTAAAACCCTTAAAATACACTAAATTTCATAATTAATCAACTATAAATACCTATCAATGCTAATGAAACTATATAGATTTATTACCATTATACCATTTTAGTGATATTATTTTTTCATTAATATAACATATCTATAAATATATGTTTTCTAGGGAGAGCAAAACTTTTTCTCTAACTTTGGACAACTATTTTCCTAGCAATAATAATTAAAAGAAAGGGTAGAACCAATTTAATAGTAGATGGGTAGCGTCTCATCATTGTTTTGATGATAATAAAAAGAGTAAAGATGCTTAATTAGTGTGTTAAGTGTGTAGGTTATTAAGCAAAATAAAAGAATTTATTTTAAAATTGAATTTGAAAATCAAAAGCAAATTTAGAAACTAATGTAGAGACATAATATAATATCAGAGTGTTACACAATAGTTCGATTCATGAATTATATTAGATTTTCAATTATTTGAAAGCCCAACCCCACTTGTTGGATTTATCTGGGTAATGTATCCAGTACGTTCCATCAAGTAAGACATCAAATCCATAGGAATTAAGGAGGTTTAATCAAACTATTTGAAGGATAAGCTTAGTTATTTATCAAATATTTCATGAATTATTTGATGGTTCTTAATAAGATAAGTAGAGGATTTCATAGAGAAATAAATGATTTTTTCCAAGCTCAAATCAAGTTCGATATATGAAACAAGTTCAAGATAAGGATGAAACTTATCTATATTGCAACAAGATTGTTAAATTCAAATTATGCTAATATATTAATATTTTTCAAGAAGGTTTAGTTAAGCAAATCAAATTGGACACAAGCTTATTTGTGTAGTGTTTCAACAAGGAAATATTCAGAGCTTCAAATTCAAGATTGTCATGTGTCAAGATTTACTCCTAATTTTTAAGAAATATTTATTTTCAAAGGATTCAATTTTTTGAAGGACTTATTGATAAGTAATAAGGTCGAAATATATCTTATACACAGAAAACATGCATAATTCATTATAAGTGTGATAATACAACGTTTGAATTGAATTGATCAACAAGAGTGATTTGAATTCCACAAATTCAAGGATTGTAGCTTCCAACGACTAAAACAAGATTTTTTAAGATCCTTCAAATTGTGTTAAAGATATATCTAAGATCTTAGTAAAGAGACATTATACCTAAAGGATATATAAACCAGACGATTCAAATTTTTGAGAGACATATGTTCTACAAATTATTTACTGCAAACTTTATACTCGAGAAAATTTAGAGACACTTTTAGAAGCTTAATCAAAGACAACACTATCTATTCTAGTTTAATATTATAATTTTATCTTATACTTTCATTACGAGAATCATTATATTTTATCCTTATAGTCACAACAAATCTTATTTTTTGAGAGATAGGATTTGTATTAGAGGAGAGACTCAAAGTTTTGTACATCTATGTATAGGTAAGCTAGCCTAGTGAAATAGAGTAGAAGACTTGTATTTATTTCTCTTTTGATTGAGTTAGTGAAAAGTAGATAATGGAATGACATTGATCTAGAATACTGGGCCCTAAATAGTGGAGTTGGAAGAGTGTAGTAGGTATAAGGTTGAAACACTATAATTCTTGCTCTTGATCTCCTTATTCCCCTTTAATTTATGCTTTACTTGTTTTTTATATATATTGTTCTACACCATATTAGCTAAAGTACTCAAATGAGACACGTTTAAGTTTTGATTTGCGAAATATTTAAAACTTTCTAAGTAACCAATTCATTATTTTCAAGACCTACATTTGGAAAAGACATAAGTTTTGATGAGTTTATTAAATATTAGATTTAACAATATACATTTTTTGGGATTTGGTTTTGGGATGATAAACATTAAAAATGAAAATGAAAATAAATAAAATATAAACAATGTTTGGAGAACGAAAAATAAAATATTATTTCTCATATTTAGGGATGCCAATGAAATATGACATTTGATTCCTTTGGTGTGTGTTAGAATGAGGTTAAAAACCAAAACTATGTGGGATAAACACTTGCACTTACACTAATTATATATTTCCATATATAACAAAATGAATAAATAATAATGATAAAATTTTATACATGATAACATAAAAAGAGTGAGAAAAAAAATGTAAAAAAAAAGGCTCACATTGTGCAATTTTCCCAAAAATTAAAAAAAAAGGGGTTGGAGTTTTCAAATATGCATCTAAAAACTTGTGTTTATAAGTTGCACTCATTTCATATCCTCCATTAATACCACATGAGAGAACCCATTAACAGCAAGTGAACAAGACTTTAGACTAAGTGTTACTTATAAACACATGCCTAAAATACATAGCTAGAAAATTTAAGCCCTTTCTAAGAAATTTTATAAATATGGGTCATTCCTTTGCAATTTTTTCTTGGAAGCTTTTATAGTCTCGTCCCTTGTTTTGATAGGACTTGTATAGTCATTTATCCCACTTTTAATAGATATATCTATTAAAACTAGACATTTGAAAATATAATTAGTTAGTAGATATAAAATTAATGGGGGATGGAGGCTTAGATCAATTTCACAAAAAATATGAAAGAAAAATGATTTTTCCTAAAATAAAAATTAAAATGTTGGGTTGAATAAGTAAATAAATAGCGAAGGGCCTATTTTACTACATGGATGTCTATAGATTTGTGTACCACTACTAGTAACACTTACGTCTTTCCTTAAAGTATCCCATAGTAGAAACAAAAAGATTTCTTTCTTTTCTATATGTTGCCATTCTGAGTAATCTTATCAATTTTCTGCTTTCCCTTTATTGTTTTATTCACTTTCTTTTAATATTTTATTGTTATTCTGATATCCCTTGCTTGATATGCTTGAAATCCATGAATTGTACTTACACGAGAGAGAGAGAGAAAGGTCAAACATAAACTTGATCATGTAGGTGAAAGTAACAAGTTACTCCTTACACATCTAAACAACTTTTCATCGAGTAGTTGTTGTAGTAGAGAAAGAAGAACTACAACAAGCAATCGAGCATCAACGATAGTATTCTACATCTATCACACTCAGCTTGTCATTGTAATAAGAAGAATTGATGCTAAGGTGAAAGGAAAAGTATAAGTTTATACTTTTGGTCTTGAATTTTATTTTCTCTTAGATGGAGGGTTAAGTAATCTCTCATGTTGTAATACCCTAAAACTATAGCCCGTTGCATGTCTCTATCATCTATTGACATGTTAGATGTAATATTTATTGAAATCTCTAAAATATTTTCAATAAAATTTAGTTCTTCAAATAAATCCAAGATAACATCTGAGTAAATTTATTAAACTTTGAACAAGAATTTACCATATATAAATTGAAATCTAAACTATTTAACTCAAAGATCATTCTTAATTGCCACTCCCCAGCACGATAACCTTGTTAATTCTACCAAAAGCAATATATCATGAAACTTATACTCAACTGAAACCTAGTACAAAATACACAATCACATACACATTTACAGGTATAAACAAATTCACATGCATCTCAATAAACAATGAATGAATCATATATCGGTTTATTATTATTTTTATTTTTAATCTAACAAGTAACATGTGGGTACCTATGACGCTGACATACATACATAAATAATTCCATGTAATATTGATGTTAGGTTCTTCCTAGCACCCTAAGAAACGAAAAGAGGCCCTAAATCTACCAAATCATTTTCAAGTAAGACTTAATGCGAGATAGCGTAATGTAAGGATCATCAAGGTGTCATCCCAAGATCATTGATTCTCCCAGTCCTTTAGGCCTAGTAAAGTACATGTAACACATTTACATTTAAGTTTTGATAGTTAATTAAGTTTGATTGAATAAGTAAGTATCCCATACCCAGTTCTATAACAACATACTTATATCTAATTCTTGAGTCAACTTTTATTTTCTTTCCTGAAGTATCACGTAAAGATAACTCATTTTTAATAACCAATTTTTAATAGAAAGTTTATTATCATATTCTGAACTATCCTTTTTTACCTTAATCCAAATGATATAAACTAAGATTTGCCTTAAAGTCCTTAATTAACTTTCAATGTATTATAATAATTAGATTTATTAGTTAAATAATATTTAAAGAAAAGAAAAAGAAAAAGAATTTAATTAATCAAAAGAAAATAATAATATTTGGTTTGGAAGAACAACACCTATCATGGAACTTGTATATACGTTGTGTACATTAAGTTGTACAAACACATGATGGAACACATGTACTATATAACATATGTACTTGATACTTGCTGTATACACTCAAACATACGGCGTTGTGTTCCCAAAACTCACACACACTTACTACCCTTATACGCTGTGTGTTTATCCATCCTCACATGCTGTGTATTCATACTATGTAAAGCACAAGCCATACTACACTTGACTTCTCACCCACTATGTCACAATTACATACCCCTACATAAAAATTCATTCTCTTAAATTTAGTATTCATCAAATCTTGATTTTCTCATATACTTCAATGATCTTTGATTAACAACGATTTCAACCCAATTCTTTTAATGAAAATCTATCAATGTACATTATATTTTTAAGAATTGATTGACTTGTGAAACTATCAAATTACAACACCTCCCTAACACAAAATCCTCACTTAATCTACAAAAACACCATATGTTTTGAACTTTTAATTGCAAATGCAAGAAATATGAACCTTAATGGACTTTCTTGCACAACTTACCAGTAACTCTTCAAAAACTTATTTCTTAAGATTTCTTCTTAAACCACTCTAATCCATTCACAACATTTGGATTTAACATTTGTCGAACCACACTAGCTATGATCCAAAATTCTCTCTTACGAACCTTCAATAAATTATTGATGTTAGATCTAGTTTTACTGCGTTTCTTTCAATAAACAAATGTTTCTCACTCTTGTCTTTTATGATATACACCAAGAAATCTCCAATTATTAAGAACAAGCTATCAAGAGAGGCAATGCTCACTTTAGTAGAGATTAAAATAACCTAGGATTTTCACTCAAACCCTTATATAATGCCCCCAATCTTTTACCAAAATATCCCTTTTCTCAGTTTCCTTATTAGTTTTTATGCCTTGGTTCATTAATCCCCTTTCTATATATTTTATTTTTCTAGGATTTTACACACTCCCTCTCTTTAAAAAACTTTTGGCCTTGAAAGTTTCTTGATTTTTGAAGTAACTTTGTATAATTCCTTCTGTGGTCTTTCTAAACTCCCACATAAATTGTTTCTCTTAGTCTTACTTCTTGATTGTCTCTTAAGATCATCCTTTCTTATCTAACTATTTATTTGGTTACAAGTCCATTCCTTTCCTGTCTCCTGTGATCCAAGACATAGCATTGTGTTATTTACAAATTTCTTATTTCCTAAATATCATTTATTTGTCACCATATGGATTTAAGCCCACTCTCTAACCTCTCTCCACACCTTGTATCTAATGATTGAGCTTTTCCTATTCATTTATGAGTTCACACCTTGCTAACTTTTATAGTGTTGCTTATCAGTTTCTGAGTAGTCTATTATTCTTTTTAATTAATTCGCTACACTTCAACATACTAAATAGTTCATCTTCCCTTGATCTTCTCCTCATCATCCATAATTCTAACTATCAAGAGATTTAATTGAACATTCAGGGTTCTATTGTGAAGTTTTTCTTTTGTTGACACACACTTCCTCAACATTATCTTGTAATTGTCCTTGTTATTTTACTAATTATCTTCTTATTCATACTACTAATTACTTCCGCTCCTTTCTTGTACTTCATGGCCTTTTACTTAGTAATGTAACGAACACTTACTTCTGTGGTCAAAATCCATATTTTCTATACTTAATTAAGCAGTTGTGACTATCTTTCCTTTATGTAATTGACTAACCATATGTTTCCATCTCTGACATAAACTTTAGTCCCAACCACTAATTGCCCAAGTTCTTTCCAGCTTCACTATAAACTCCTACTTAACTTATACTACCTTAATGCCATTCCTAAACATATCAACTCAAATGAACTTCCATTGTGATCTCTTCATTGCTCAATTAGTTCTCCTTATCTCATGTACGCTCATAGCTTATCTCTAATGTATTTTAGTATCTCTTTGTCATCATATTCTTACATATTGCACTTCCCATTTATTAATTACCTTATTATGACACGACCAACGCTTCATCAATACTCAAAGCATCAGCACAATTTAACTCTCTAGTACCTCATCATAGTAACGTGCACCATAACCACAACATCTCTCACAAACATCATTCCCATCACCACTCTTCAAGTCCAATGGCTAATAAGGTTATTTTAATAGCAAGAATTACACCCTTTTAGTTCCTGTAACCCTTGAACATATTTGCACTCTAAGATAGAAAGTACATACTTTAAAGTTTACTTTACCCTTCTATTCACCAACTATCCTCAACCATATTACCTTGGGAGTTTTCATGTTTTCATACTTATACCATTATTGTTGTCCTTTACTTCCACATTACTCATTTTCTTTACTTGTCCTAAGCTCAACATTATTAGTTAGTTATTACTATTGTTCTTATACAAATGGTCACATTTATAGGGTAATGTTATGTCATTTTAATTTGATTTATAGGTTGCATTTTCGCCATTATATTTTACTGTCGATATCTTGATGCTTATTTAAAACTTGTATAATTCCTTATCTTGTTTAATTGAGTTCAATTAAATTGAGTTAACTTTAATATATCTTGTTATCTCTCATTATTCACACTATTGTTAACAATTCTCTATATTGTTAGTACTATAATTAGTGTTGAGGGGTTATAAATGTAACTTATTTTAGTTTTTTATTTTGTTTCACTCATACCTACTGTTTATTAGATAAAATTTCTACGTTTGTTATCTTTAATTAGCATTAGAAGGTTTATATCATTTATAACCTAACATGATTATACATATGATTGGGCTGATGAATATTGACATGACACTAAGTTAGCCTATCATGACTAAACATAAATTGGACTCAACCTAGACTAATAGATTGACCAAACCATTGTGGACACAATAAAACCAACATGACCTACCATGGCATTAGGAGAAAGAAATAATCATCAACTCCAATACAAGCATACATATGTTAACTTTCCACAAATCTTTTAGTTAAACCTTTTTAAATTTGTTTTATGTCCCATATTCCAGCTATCTATTTGATGCATCTCTATAGTCGTATACATAGAAAGGCACCACAATGGATGAGAACTAAAAGAAAGTAAAAGGGTTTAGCAAATTTGGGTAACTACCAATTGGATACGATGCACCAATTGATCCTATTTGGCCTACAATTCGCTGAATGTGACTTACTAGTTCGAATTATAGGGTTACTTGTCACAACTCATTTCTAAAGGGAATAGATAAGACTTATGAGTTAAGATAGAATGAGAACACTTAGGTTACTCAAGAAAGAAACCAGTAATATTTAATAATGCAATGTTGTTGTATTTGTGTAAAAGTAAATAGTGTTTATATTATAGCCCTACTAGGATTATTAGGCATACCTGGAAAAGACAAAAGGGTAATTTACAAAGAGAATACATAAAATATACTAAAAAGGGTAAAAATGATAAAGAATATTCCATGTGAAAAGAGTAAGGAATCTTTGGAATGCTGTGCTAGAAGATAAGTGTTAAGGGGTAGTTGAAGGCTTGCAGTATAGTTAGCTAAGTTGTAATGAATGTTGAGGTCGCTCGATAGTTGTAAGATCTTGCTCGAACAAAGTCAGGAAAGTTTCATTAGTCAGAGCTCGGGCTATGAGGAACACTCTGATCCTTTGTTGGTCGAGTGTCTCGATAACTTGGCTTAAATAAAGGTATGATGCTAATACAGTTTCGTAGATAAACACACGAGCTCAATATCGCACATAACCAAAGGGGTAGGTTTGGATTATGAGATGGTTTGAAAGACAAATGATAGTTGAAGGTTGAGCAAGGGTTCTCGTGCATTGATGATGGATACGACATACTAACACCTCATACGAGCTCGGGTAACACTTGATATGACACACAAGTATGCTCGGAGGTTACTCGTTACCAATCCATGCTCAATGAACTAGATAAGAGTAGTTCAAGGGTAAGTAGAAGGACACTTAGCTTGAGAGAGTGGGAAAGTTCAGTGTATTATTTGTATATTGATCATATGGTTATTACAATTGCAAGTATTTATAGTACCCAATTAAGGTAAGTCCTAGGTTATAGGAAATTACAGAAAATGATTCCTACTAACTAAGAAGAGGGGAATAATTTATAAAGATATCACTACAATCGTACAAAAAGAATATCTATTGTTAGAAAAGGATAGTATAGATGTTAGAAAAGGATAGCGTGTGTGTGTGATTTTCTCATTCTGTGCCCCCCATGATATTGTTGGCCAAGTAGGGGCGGATCCTAATTAGGTCAGGTTAACATCAAAAGCTCGATAGCTCAAGCAACTAGGATTGGAGCAGGGTTGATTCAGGGGCAACTCAGTTTTGGGTTGGCCTCGGATGATTAGCTCCTGACAAGTATTAACTCAGACTTAGCACTGCTGAGGTTGGTACCATCCTGATTTGATGCTTAGAGTGGTGTGTAGCAGAGGAGTAGGTTAAGTGTATTAGCGGTTACCTTGGTAGCTTCTTGGATGATGTAGAAAGCAAAGTAGCTAAGCAAGTTAGACTAGGGCATGCATTGTTCCTCGGCGTTTAAGTCACCTCAGATAGATCGACGAACCATCTGAGTGAGCCCACTGGTTCAGGAGTGCGTAATTGGTCCTTGATCCATATGATCCCCTCCGAGTTATTTGAGATTTAAGATCAAATTTGGTTTAGCTCTGAGTCACTTGTCTTTAGAAGTGTAAGGTTGGAGATCAACAATATTGAAGGAGTTTGAGACTCCATATTTTTTAAGTAGTTAGATCCTATAGGCATTAGGATTGATTTTTTAAAGCACTTTGTAAGGTTCGTTAGCTTTTAAAGATAACTTGCTTTTCCTCAAGTTTGGGAATTGTTCCTTGCTGAGATGTATTTATACCAAATCACCTAGTTGAAATTCTCTCTTCTTTCATCCTCGGGCTCGTTTTTAGAGTTTAGTAGTAGCTCGGCTTAATTACTTTACGACCTTTTAGTATATGGCCCTGATGACTTCGACTCTTTCGGCGGTAGGCTGGTCAAAAGTTTTCTTAACTAAGCTAACCTTAAGCCATCATGGTAGAAACTTCACTGCAAGGTTCAGTAAATTATAGCTAAACCTTAAGTTATTGTAGAAAGTCATGTTAAAAGATCATTTAAGCATAAAGAGTAAATAGAGATTCTCTTATAAAAGGTTGAGTAAAAGGTACCAAGACCTTAGGACACTCTTGTAGAAGCTTAGGTAGGAGGTTTCTCTAACCTATAAGAAGAAATAAAAACTTAATACCCATGACAAACATCTAATTAACACTAAAAGATTGTTAGGACTAACTGAAAGTATAATGTTTAAGCCATCTCTATATTGAATTATATAATATTGAAATATGATTTGTAATATAGGGGTTATTGAAGAAGGAGGAGCTAACATCTCAAAACCGTAAGAGCAGCAATAATCGAAGTAAGTGGGATTGATGCTTAATGGCATTTTAGAGTACTTTGTTATAAGTATTTAGAGGCTAAAATGTATGTTGTTTGTTATTGTAGAGTAATTGTTTGTACGTGTGCAACATATGTGATTGAAATTTGTTGCATTGATGTAGCAGCTCTACTACTTTTGTTGTTTGTCTTGCAATGTTTTAGTATTGTATCTAAATGTTTGAAATTGCTTGGCCACCTTATAAATGGTCTAACCCAAACTTGGATTAAACCCTTAATCAAGCATGCATTATAACCTACTAAGAGAACAATTAAGATTATTTGACCAAATATTGACCCTTCGAAGAGGTAGCATAACTAACCTTTCCTCAATCCTAATCGAACTAAGTGATAGGAGAGAGGGTCAGGATAAGGTCGAGGACATTGGGTTCGAAGGAAGTTACAGGAGGAGTTAGGTCTCCATTGCATAAACTTGGGTTTAGTTGGAGCTGTGACATCGTCCCTATGAGTGAAATCTCCTCAACTTGGGTTAGAACGGGCGTTAATTTATCTAACTTTACAACATACTGAACGAATTTGTGCAGATGGCATATGATTTGTTGCACTACATTATCTAATTACTTGAAAACCCGGCTATCTTTTTGTCCCCATCTCATCTTATTAACCGATTGTTTGCTTACATCCCTATAGATTGTTTTATAGTTATCTTGTAGATATGTAGCACTATTTATATTCTCAGGTTAATTGCATTTTGGGGGCTAAGAGTGTGAATGAATAAAAATGGATCTAGATCTTTTTGAGTCTTTTGTATATTTTTCTTTTAAGCTGAATTTGTTGGGCTACTTAGGTGACCCAAAGAGATTCCTAACCTGAGCTTTAATTATCTTTTTTGGATTACTTATATACGTATGAAGTAAACAATTTTATGTAAATAATTGACTATGTTACTCTTGATGTAAGTTACTTATGTAAATATTTTCTATATAGATGACTTAATGACTTCTGCTAAAAATTACCTATTTTGTTTAAATTGTAATGAGTTGGACTCTTCTAAATTATTTAACTACGTATGCCTTGTGTAAACTTGTCTATGATAGTGGTTAGCCTTTATCCTAAGTTGGTTTATATAGCAAGATTGTTACAACTCTACTGTTTTAAGGAATGACAATAATTAAATTTTTAGTTAAATAATATTTAAGGAAAAGAAAAGGAAAAGGAATTTTATTAATTAAAAGAAAATAATAAGATACGGTTTAGAAGAACAACACACACCGTGGAAGCCATATACACTTTGCATACACTAAGTTGCATACATACGACACAACATACACACACACAGAGTATATGGCATGTGCACTTGATAAATGCTGTGTTTACTTCTACACATGCCTTATACACACAATATTGTGCTCTTAAAACTCCCACTTACTCATGACCCTTACATAATATGTGTCTACCTATCCTTACATGCCGTGTAAAGCATAAACCACACAACACCCGATTTTTCGTCGATTGTGCCATACATCAAAATTCATTCTCTTAAATTTAGTATTCACCAAATCTTGATTTTTAACTTATAAACTTCAAGGATCACTTGATTAACAATGATTTCATAACCCAATTCTTTTTATGAAGATCTATCAATACATGTTCGATTTTCAAAAAGGAGTGGCTTACTTGTGAAGCCATGGGATTGTACCACCTCCTTCACACCAAATCTTCGCTTAATCTACAAAAAAACACCTTATATCTTGATTGCTTAATCGCAACTGCAAGAAACACAAACCTTCATGGAGTTTATTGTGCAACTTACTGGTAACCTATGGGAAAGTTGTTTTCTTAAGATTTCTTCTTGAACAAACCCTAATTCATTCGCAACATTTAGGTATGATTTTTGGCGAACCACACTAGCTACAATCCAAAATTCTTTCTTACAAACCTTCAACAAATTATTAATACTAAATCTGTTTTTATCGCATTTCTTTTATAAAATTAAAAATGTTTCTTACCTTTATCTTTTGCAATCCACACTTGGGAATCTCCGATTACTAAGAGTAGATTGTCAAAAGAGATAATGCTTACTCTCTAGAGATGGAAATAACTTAGGGTTTTCACTCAAACCTCCATATATTCCCCCTAGTCTTTCATCAAAATACTTTTTTTTTTTTATCAATTTTCATATTATTTTTATTGCCTTGGCCCATTTATTCCCTTTCTATTTATTTTATTTTTCTAGGGTTTTACACGTGTAACTTAACATGATAGGAATAAGTTAAAACTGTTACACTTAGCGGAATGCGATAAGAAAATTATCATATTACAATCGTTTACGTATGTAGATTGTATTAAATGAGACACTAAAAAAGTTCTATTCATTGTAATATTACGGAAGATAAACGAATAGAGATATCGTGTTATAGGCTTCAAAAATATAATGTGGTCTGTATCTTATGGTACTATTAGTACATCAACCCCATATGCATAAAGTTGGGCAAGCTCGTAAACACAATTGGGTTATTCGAGCTTCAATTATTATATTCAGTTGGCACTTAAATGAGATTCGCATACAAAATTATCTCTTAATAAAATAGAGTAGGGAGGAATATCATAGAAAACACTGGCCTTCTGAGAAGGTGATGAAGGTAACGAAAACGTGTCATTTTACATATCAAGGATGGAATTCACAGTGCAGGAAATGTTGTCAAACCTGGAGTCCAGAATGCGACGATCACGGCTGCGAAATGTTTATTTATGAAATATCAATCGCTACTTGGTAGATGATTGTAATTTAATAATATTGTTATTGTTCTTTCATCAAAATATATTAGAGTTTAAATTCTCTTTTATTCATAGTTGATAAAAAATAAATAAACACACACATATATATATATATATATATATATCAATGGTCAATGGATACTTTTAGAAAAAATACGGTCTATTATCAAGATTTGATCAAGTTTGTAATTAATGCATGCACTTTATCAAAACCTACTCAATATTTAATGATATTATCTAAAATAAATTAAATCATACCGTTTTAAACTAAAAGTAGCTAATAAATGTACAAAGCCTATTCAAAAGTTGCTAATTGGTGTTTACATAATATTTATTACTCATTTCTTTTCCTTGTGGTATACAATTCGATTGCTTCTACTATCTTCAATTTATAGGTCATCCTAAAAATATCATAATTGATATCCTAATAATACTTTCCATTCTTTTCCAAACCATTTATCCGGATTGAGTAGAAATAAGCCCATAGGCTTTGGACTTAGTTTTTACCTAAAAGATCCATCTATTGATAGAAGATCGACTTTTAGTTCTTACTTGCAAAATCCATCTATTGATAAGAGATTGACTCTGATACTATTTATAACTCTCTAAATTGAAAAATCTTTTTCAACTACATCACCAAATATTTTTAATTAGTATTAATATGGTATTCACTACTTTAACCTCATAAATCCTTATAAATCCTTTCTATAATTCATGTGTAATTACATTTATATGAGATATGACATATTATGGTTTCTATTTTGTATTTACCAAACCAAAAAACTTCATGGATAATTTAAGTTAAAACCCAATCTAAAATCCTACAACAAATCTTGAATTGGATTTATGAATGCATATCCTTTGTTGGTATTGGTACGGTGATCCGTACCTTAACAGTAATTTTTGCTTGAACCATTTATATGTAATCGATCCTTTGCAGAGTTTTCTAACGTCAAGTGAAGCTTGTCTTTTGTCCGTCTCCTTTCAGTGAATTTCTTTCGAGTACTTTTATTTCATGCCTAAATCATGATGGTATAAAAAATACATTAAATTAAATAAAATATCACAACAAACTAGTTTACATTTGTAATGAGTAATTTCGGTAATTCGGCATTTAACCTAATTTAATACTATCAACCAATTTCTTATACTAGTAATAGAATTTAGAACATTAAATCAAATTAGAAATGTTTTTAGGAGATATAGTTTGGTAGGTTTGGAATAAAGATCACCAAACTAAATTTTTTACTTTTGGCCTTACTCAGTTATCTCGCTTACAATATACATACCCCTGAGAGCTCATTTGGACTTTTATTTATTTATTTATTTTTATCTTGATGAACCTTAAGAAAGTTTAAAAATGCTTTAAGCTTATTTATTATAATAATGGGCTCTCTCAAATTGCCCATTCAAGCTCATATCCTAAACGAAAGGATAAGGCTTCAATAATAAGATTTAATCTCAATCGTCCATCTTTCATAAATTTGACATATGAGATTGATCTAGACTCCATAAATTGGAGGCTTCTTTTCACTTGATTTATTTAGAGTATTGACTAATTAACTTAAGATAGAGATTAAACTTATACTAAAATTACTCCATAGAAGATTAAACAGATGATATATTAAGAATGATTCAAGAATAATTAAGGATGCTAACTTTGATCCGTTGTCATGCATGTGCACATTGGATATCAAGTTTATCTATTTCTCTTCCCATACCTCTTTTTAATGATATCTTTTTACGTGTCATCAGTTCAAGATATATGCTAGATTGACTTACGCAACTATTGCACGTGATCAACAAGTTGCAATAACCCTATCATACAACATTGTAACAGTGTATATCCATATATCGTAATTGTATATCTTCCATACCTTGTATTGTGATAACTTTATATTTTATTTATATAACTGTATTTTCATTCATGACGGGTTTGTGATTATACTATCATTCACGTCTAAAATTACCAACCTAAAAAGGGGAGCATGAAAGTTCTATCTAATGTGGACATTGTATATATGCTTACCAACTTCTGCATCGCCCTCCATGCCAACTTCTAATTATTTAGTCAAAATCAAGTAGAAATTCCGTTGCTGGAATACGATATAGATCAATCACCATCCTGTTCCATGCAGTTAATTAATATCGTTCCTTTATGGATCACGCAGTCAAGCATGCAGTACCACAAAATACATTAATATATATATATATATATATATATAAAAAGTTAGGTGCATTAATCTTTTCAATTGGCTTGCAGGAATAAGATAAAGTCGATGATCGACCTACCGTCTATCTATAAATACACAAAACCATATCATTTTTAGAAGGCATAGCATCAATAAACATAGGCATACACATGCATACACATCTACCTCCCATGTCTCTTTCCATGGCTTCTTCATTATTCTCAAAAACTAGACCTATGGCAAACTACTTCATCAACCTCCTTTTCGATCTGGACGAGGTTCTCCAACCACCACCGGAGTACGACAATCGTGATGACTTGAAGCTGAAGGCGGTGGTTATGGATCTTCCAACGGTGGCTGGAGCCGAGGAGGCTTGCTCGATTTGCATGGTAGGTTACCACCAAGAAAATGAGGCTAAGCAAGTACCTTGTGGTCATTTGTACCATGAAACATGTATCCAAAAATGGCTCTCTCATAACAACTCTTGTCCTCTATGCCGTTGTAAGATAGCTAAGGACTAGAAAGGATCTAGGGCATCTTATGTGTATCCTTAAAATAGTCCTGAAGCCTTCAAACCCTAACGGTATATTCCATAGTGTATCTAATGCAAAGGGAAAAAGGATCCCTATAAAAGCTTCAGCAATTTTCCATTTATCAACCCCATTTTTCCTACGTTTAAAAAGCTCAACCGAAGGATTAGATAGAATCGGCTGGTCCTTTCTTTTTACCTATTTTGCAATCATACATTGGAATGTTTCCTTTATAACCAGAAAACTAGACAAAGAAGGAAAAAATTTTTGTTGGGTGCTCTTGTCGTGCTATATGTCTCTCCAATTTTCTAGTTTTTCCTGTAGAATTTTACAGTATGGTTACTCAAAAATAATTATATAGTTTAGCCACTTTCAGTTATAATAAATTACAGTAAATAAATCCATTCACAGTATATATTTAAACCTAAATACGGAAAATCTGAAAGCAAATAAACTAGTACCTTTGGCTGCTTTTGTAGTATAAGGGTGTAATTATCTCGAGAAAATACGTCGTTCCGGTTTTGTTAGTATTTGTTGCAATTTAGCATTCACAATGATTAGAACATCGATGATAACTGAAATTTATTAAAATCTAGTAAAAATAACCGTATAAAAACAATACTTAATTTTAAAAGTTTTTGTCTAATATCTTAGATGCTTCATCTATATGAACGACGTAATTATGAGAACCCTTGCAATTTTTATATAATTTAATACAAAACAATATAACTTTTTTGCAAATAGGATCTTTCATCTCTATATATTAAAAGATTATCGTAACTTTTTTTTTTAAATGGCACATTATTACATTGAAAACCATTCAGTAGTCACATATAACTTTAATATATATATATATATATATAACTATATAATATTATGTGCCCATATTTCTAATAACTCAAGGGTATATGCTAATAAGTCCAATATGTTAATCTTTTAATAAATCGATTATTTTTCCATTAAGTACATTTTAAATCAATAACTACTGATAATGCGGGTTTTCATTGTTTTGAAAAATTAAAGAAAATGAAATAAGACCCCATCTTTTTTAACGAAAAATACCTAATTTAAAAAAGGCAACCAGCCTAAGTGATCATAACGCGAACCTGTCGAAACGTTGGACAAGAAGCGTTACGGTGTTTTATTTTGTCAAGTGATCGCGACAGCTACGAGACTATTAGGTATTTCAAATTTACTGGTGTTGAAAGCACACGTCAAAACTAAGGGAGATTAATCCCCTCCATAACCAACTAAAGAGATGTCATTTAGGTTCAATGATAAGTACTTCAAAGGAGACATAAGAATGTTATATTGCCCCTTATGTAAAATTTTCTGAAAGTATATAGGGTTAAGTGATTATTATCAGTTTGCTTATAATTAAAAAAGATGAAAAAAAAAAAAAAATTGCCCCTGCAGTTATCATACAATAGGCCGTTCATAATATTGAACCAATTGTATCAAATCATAAAATGAAATTCTTTTATATTTCAATTTAGTTTAAGACTCAGTTTTGAGAGGATCCTAATAGTGCAATTCTATTTGGAAGGTCAAACTAAATCAAATTACTCCTTATTATTTTCAATTAGTTTTTATATGATTTAGTAAATTTATTACATACTTGTATCATGTAATAATATATTTACTAAAATGTTTGATTTTTAACTCTTTATTTTAGCCTACATAAGGTATGTGAATATTGGAAATTGAATTGAGAGTATGGTTGAATTTGCATACTTAAAGCTAAATGAGAAGCTTAGAAGTTGGATTAGTAATGAGACGATTATCCATCAAGCGCATGAACTTTATTATTTTTTTTTTGGGGATTTAAAATTTTGTTTTATAATGTTTTCATTCTTTCACCAATCACAATTGGATGGTTTTTCAATAGAAGAAGCTAAAGGCCAGAGTAGAGGCATCCTCTTACTACGGAATAATGAAATTCCTAATGTTGAAGTCACTAAGCAAACTATTCAATAATTCCATATCATTTGCAAGGTCAGATCAAGTAACCTAACTTTAGCTATTTCTACCATTTATGAATCCCTTAACCCTACTTGTAAACCTTATCTTTAGGAAAGTTTTAGAGAAATATCATCTTCTTTTTATTCTCTTTCTTGGGTTGCATTGGGTAACTTTAATGATATTGTTTTCTCCCATGGACAATGAGGCACAAGGAATTTCAATAAGATAAAGGCTTTTAATTATTTAGACTATATGAATGGTTGTGGACTTACTAGCATGGGGTTTGTTGGACCCAAGTTTACTTGGTCCAATGAGCAAAGACTAATGTCCCTTGTTCAAAGAAAGCTAGATAGGGCATGGTGTTATGCAGAATAGAGAGAGTTATCACCTAAATTCAAGATCCTTCACATTTAGAAATGTCCTTTGAATCACTATGCCATATTACTCAACACTCATCCCTTGAAGAGTTATTCTTTGAAAAATAGGCTATTTAGATTTTAGCCTATGTGCTTTTCACATCCTAATTGCTTAGAACTTATAAAGTATACTTGGTAAGAATGTGATTTTAATTGCTTAAAAGCTTTAAAATAGATTCCAAGAAAGTTTAAGCAATGGAATAAAGTTTTCTTTAGTCCAATACATGTGCAAAAGAAAGAATTGCAAAACCAACTACATAAAATAGAGGCCTATATCACGGAAAATCCTTTTCACTAACTTATTTATGTGATGGAAAAATTAAAACAAGACTTAGAGGAAATTTTGAATAGAGAGGAAAGTTTATAGAAAATGAAAGGTAGAATTAAGTAGATCATAATGTTAGTAAAGTTTTGCTCTCCTTAACTACCGCTTGGCAAATCTTATGCCAATCTGTCCTGTCTTGCTACAGTTGCGCTGCGGACCTATTTTAATGACTAGTAGGATCCTAGGCCTGGCCATCTAATGGGCCAGGGAGCCTAACCTAACTTGTCTTATTCGGGCACTTCGAATTTGAATTAAGGCATAAACAATTTAGAAATCACAAAATGAACCCCACAACTACCCACTTCCCATGACTTATGGCATGTGACAAAACTACTACGTATCTTAGGTAGTTAAACTACTCGTTACTATAGTTATTAGACTAATGGCTATAAATAGGGGGACACCACTACTGCAAGAGCTCTCTACATGCTCTTAACACCAACTTTCTTGCTCATTTCCTTAACTCCACTCAAACAAACTTTGATTTAGGTATTGGAGTGGCTATATTGGACTAGCTCCAGCATCTCTCTTAGCTTAACAGATTTCTTCTTTTCATGAACCAACATTCAGTATGGATTTCAACCAATAATATTTTGGCATTGTCTATTTTTGAACCATTCTACTAATGGCTAAGACATAATTGACTAAGATTGCTGGTGTTAACAATCCTTCCTAGCAATTTCAAAGGGGGAGTAAGCACCATCTTGATGAGGATTGGCTAGCCAAATTACAATAGCTTTGTGCTGATCTAGCTAAGTAGAACCAAGAATTATCCAATAAGAACGATGGGATTTTGAGTTTGATTAAAAGAAAATATCTCACTTAACTAGAACCAAGACTACGAGAACTATAGTGCTAAGGACTCTAGTAATTCAATCCAGTCACCGAAATTGCCAAGGAAGTAGGTTGGAGTAACACATAGAGCTTTAACCCCTACACTTATGAAAATGGATAAAGGAAAGTAACCACAGCAAGCGTGTTATGCTGGTCCATCGAATATAAGCACTCCTACTATGACTAGTCATCAATTCATAATTAATAAGAGTTCATTTGTCTCAAAAATTCTAGAAGAAGTGATGCCATGGCACATCAAATTGCTATAATTTGAGATGTATGATGGGACAAAAGATCATGAGGATTTCCTCGAATACTATCATACTCTTGCCAAGTTGTACAGCTTGAAAGATAGATAGCTTGTTAAGCATTTCCCTCGACATTGTGGAATGCCGCAAGTACATGGTTTAAACACTTGAAGTTGAACACTATTATGTGTTTTGAAGATTTAACAAAGGTGTACTTGCAACACTTTCTTGCAAGTAAACTTTTGGTTAAGGATTCCTCTATCCTTAGCACTATCAAGTAGAGGATTGATGAATTGATCAGAAATTACCTGGCTCAATTATGGCCGAAATGGTTTGGATCCTTGAACAGATATGAGCGTTGCTTTGAACACAATAATAGATGGAGGGAAACTACATGGAGACTTTTTTAAATCTCTATCCAAGAACAAGCGAAAGACATTTATAGAGTTTAAGGCTAAGGCTAAGGCTACTTCCTACATTCGATGGGAAGACAATATAAAAGCCCAGCATAAGGCTAATCAAAGTAAAAATGATCGAAAAAATGATAAAAATAAAAGGAGTGCAAAGGATAGAATTGGCGGTTACAATGACCAATATTCAGAAGGTGGTGGTGGTGAAATGAAGAGGTCGCGAATTCCGACCTATTCTATTCATACCCTACATAATCATCCAATATCTAATAAATTAATGAAAGTGTGAAATCAGAGAGTGTTGCAATGCCCAAATGTATGAGGAGAAATTCATCACAAAGAAATTCAAATAAGTATTGAGATTTCCATCGCAATAGAGGTCACAACATCAACAAATGCATACAGCTAAAAAATGCTATTGAAGAGGCAATCTAAAGGGGTTACTAGAGTAAGTTTTTAGCTTGGAATGCCGATAACATTGAGCAATTGACCCAAAGAAGAAAGAACGAGTAAGATCATGATAATTGTCCTCGTCAGGCGAGAAGGGAGGTAAGAGAAGGAGGTAATAACGACAGGGCTCCGAATGGTGTTATAAATACCACTATTGGTAGACCCTCTAATTGGCCAGTCTTGCTCTTCAAGATCTTCTAATGCCATACATTATGTTTGCAATGCACAGGGCAAGAAAACAAAGGTCTACAACTCCATCTCCTTCATGGAGAAAGATTTTGAAGGCATACAAAGTCCCTACAATGACTCATTAGTGATCGGTGTGAGGATTGCCAATTTTAAGGTTAAGAAAATCTTAATTGATACTATAAGTTCGGTTGATATCGTATTTTAACATGCCTTCGATCAAATGAAGCCAAAGATTAAAGTATAATTGAGATCTTATTGTTACAACTTATATGCTTTCAATAATCAACCTGTGCGAGTAACTTAAGTGATTACATTCCTAATCCAGATTGAAGATGTTGAAAATGTGGTAGAGGATAAAGCAGACTTCCTTATTGTCTAGTGTTGGTTGCCCTACAACATGATTATGGGCCAACTATGCCAGAACTTGTCCAACATAGTCCCTTCAACGGTGCATTTAAAGGCTAAATTCCCTACTCCTACTAATATGAAGGGGAGATCAACAGTTAGCCAAGTCATTGTACTTGAGAGTGCTCAAATGGGAGTAAGTTTTCCATATGAGGGGAATCTAGAGAGTAAGTCCAGTAGCATAGAAAGTGTTAAGGAAGAGGTTCAAGAAATTCAATTAGGAGATGATCCTCAAAACCACTAAGATGTGGAAGCCATTGCTGATGAAGATTTGATAAGACTCGATAGAGTTTCTTTAGGACAGTGCCAATGTTTTTGCATTGGCTCCCTTAGATATGTTGGGCATCCCAAGAGAGCTCATGACACATAAGTTGCAAATATATCGTAATGCGAAAGTCATTTAATAGAAGAAGAAGCATTTTGCCCCTAAGTGATAGGCCACAATTGAAGAAGAAGTCTAGAAGCTACCGAAGGTAGAGTTTATAAGTGAAGAGCCTTAACCAACATAGATGGCCAATTGTGTGCTACTCAAGAAATCAAATGGTAAGAGTCTTACATACATAGACTTCACAAACTTGAATAAAGCTTGCCCCATTAACTACTTTCTTTTGTCAAGAGTTGATCAGATGGTAGACTTAACCGCTAGACATGCCTTATTCTTTTTTATGGATGCATTTCATAGGTATAATCAAATCAGAATGGAAAAGGAAGATGAGGTGTACACCTCATTTGTCTCAAACTTTAGGACATATGGCTATACGGCTATGCTCACCCGGCTAAAAAACACTAATGCGACCTATCAAAGGCTTATGACAAAGATGTTTAAGCCTTAGATCCATCATAATGTCGAAGTTTACATTAATGATACAATAGTTAAGAGTAAGGAAGAAGATTAGCACCTTCCTGACCTACATGAGACGTTTGATAAGCTAAGAATGCACAACATGAAGCACAACATTCATGAATGTGTTTCTAAAGCTACCTCAGGCAAGTTTTAGGGTTACATGGTGACTTAGTGGGGCATTGAAGCAAATATGAAAAAGATTGATGCAATAAAAAACATGAAGTCCCTGAGTATAGTAAAGGAAGTCCAAGAACTAACAAGTCAAATTTCTACCTTGAATAGGTTTGTTTCAAAAAGCGTAGATAGATGTACTGAGTTTTTCAAAGTTTTAAAGAACCTTAAGGAGTTTAAGTAGACAAATGAATGCGAGATTGCATTCAAAGAGTTGAAGGATTTTCTATCATTTCCACTGGTGCTCTCAAAACCTATCCTCGGCGAAGATTTGTTTTTGTATTTATCTATTAGCAATGGAGCACTTTCCTTTGTTATAGTTCACATAGAAGGAAAGGAGCACTGGTCGGTTTATGGAAGCCACGTCTTGTAGGGCTTGGAGCAACAATATATTAAGATTGAAAAGTTTGTATTAGCTATAGTGATTTCATCAAGAAAGCTTAGGCCATATTTTGAAGCTCATCAGATCATAGTTCTCATCGATCAACTACTATAATAGGCCTTACAACGAGGTGATACATTGAGAAGAATGATGAAATATGCCCTTGAGTTAAGTGCTTATGGTGCGCAATAGAAACCTAGAATGACATTGAAGGTACAAATTTTGTCAGAATTTGTAGCTAAATTTACTAAAGAAGAGGATAGGATTGAGATGGTTAAGAAACCTATTTGGAACCTTTGTATGGATGGCTCTACCACATGAGAAGGTAATAGAGCAAGACTTGTTTTACAAGGGCTATACAATGTGAAAATACAATGAAAGTTGGATTTCCGGCAAGGAATAATGAAGTTGAATATGAAGTCTTAAGTGCCAGATTGAGGATTGCAAAGGAAGTTGGAGTTGAGAAATTTAAGCCTTTTTGGATTCATAGTTGATTGTTAATCAACTTGAGGGAGACTATATGGGAAAGGAAGAATTAATGAGCAAGTACTTAGCCATTGTATGAACGTTAATGAAGGAATTTCAATCCTTTACAATTATAAAGATCCTAAGAACATAGAATATCATTGCTAATAAACTGTCAAAGTTAGCTACTATGCCGCTTCCTGATTTGAATGAAAAACTCTTCATTTAGTATATGTCAAGCAAGAGCCTGGAAGTAACAAAGCAATGTTATGAGGCATAATCTTGCTTAAAAGAGAGATCCTAGATGGACTCGATCATTAAATATCTAAGAGATGGGGTATTACCCCCCAGATAAGAAGGAAGCTTAGAGGCTTGCATATCAAACCATAAATTATACCATGATTGACGATAAACTCTATAAGTGTACTTCACTCAGCCATATCTTTGTTACCTTGTACCTAAGGTTGCACAAAAAGTTCTATTTTATTTGCATGCAGGGGTGTGCAGTAACAATGTAATAGCCTAGACATTGTATGTTTGAGTTGTAAGGTTCAGTTAGTACTAGCCAACCATGAAAGAGGATGCCAAGAACATAATTTAATAATGCCCACAGTGTCAAAAGCATGAAGTTTTAAGCCATATACCTTCTAACAAGCTACACAACTTGACTAGCCCTTAACCTTTTATACAATGGGGATTGGATATACTTAGGCCTTTTCTCAAGGTTACTGCACAACTGTAGTTTGTAATAGTTACAATACATTATTTTACCACTTGGGTAGAAACCAAGACAGTAGCAAAGATAATCGAATAGAAAGTTGAGTAATTTGTATCAAACTTTATTTTATTAAGGTTTGGAGTCCCTTATATAATAATCACTACTAATGGTCCGTAGTTTAATAATGATAAGTTCTGAGCTTTCTATGAAAAGCATGACATTTGACTGAATCACACTTTAGTGGCTTATCCTTAAACCAACAGGTAAGTAGAGGTTTTTAATAAGACCATACTGTACAATTTGAGACAAATAGTTGATCAAGCAAAAGGAAACTGGGCTAGCGAGCTCCCTAATATCTTATGAGGATACAAGACCACTCATAAGACGTCAACAGGGAAAACTCCTTTCAAACTGGTCTTCAAGTTAAAGACCATTTTGCTGATCAAGTTGGAACTACCCAATTTGCACACTTAAAAGTTTGACTTCATGGCAAACCAAGTTAGCCTAACGGCTAATCTATATACCATAGAACAAATTTAGGACATTACAAGAGCAAGAGTTTCTGTCTACTAACATAGGGCAGTACAGTATTATAATTAGAAAGTCAAGTACAAAGTCTCTCAACTAGAGGATTTGGTTTGTAGGAAGATAAAAGTGATGGGTACATGAGACAATCAAGGAAAAATTACCACAAATTGAAAAGATCTCATGTGAGTCCAAGAGGTCGTAAGGAATGGAGCCTACAGACTAGAGAGGTTGGATGGATGAGTTATCTTATCAATGTGGAATGTTGAAAATCTAAAATTGTATTTTGAATGATTACATTTTATCTTGTTCAGGGTATAATGTTTTCATGCTATGTAAGGTAATAGCCTCGTCCTTATCAAAATGAAGTGTTTCTTTTTCATTCTATCATACTAATCCTTATTGATTTTCTTAATTATTCTTGATCTAATTACGATTAACGGATGACATAGCTCCAGTCTATATGATAGACGAGTTGATACTACTAAAGTTATGACCTATAACAGTTAATAAGCTTAAATTCTGACTTTAAACAACCAACAAGCTTGATTGACTTAAAAGAGTTTTGACCTGATGCAATTAATGAACTTAACCACCTTTTATAAGTTTTAATTTTGTTCAATTGATGAACTCGAACACTCAAAATTAGTTCTAATAAAAGACAATTAGCAAACTTCTCTTATCTATATCTAAGGATGAATGGATAAGTGGCTATCTCCCTATTCAAAACGAGGAAGCAAATTTGAAAGCCTCATCAAGGAAAATCTGAATTGCTAATTTCTTACAGTACTTGAAATAAAACGTATTACAAGTTAAGCATGCGAAGTATCAACAAAATAGTTCAACAAGTTTAAAAATTACAACTAGAATGGTTGTCATCCTAACCGAACAAAAGATTAAAACATAAGCAATTAAACTAGTTAGATTGTTAGTTGGTAACATTTCCCTACTCGATGTTGAACTTTACATCATCATCACTCTCACCATCATCATTGTTAACATCGGTAGAATCTAGGAAAGAGAGCTCATAGTCAAGGTAAACTTTTAATATTTGCTCCCTAGCCAATTGCACCCCTTCCAATAGCTTCTTTTGAAGTAACTTCTCATATTGTTAACTAGGTGTGACAATCTCTAAAGCTTCCTCTACGAAAGGTCTAGCCTTGGAAGCTTACTCCAGCTCGGCCACCTAAGTCCCAAGTTTGTAATTCTTGATCTCTAAGTCCTTAATCTAGACCCTTAAATTGTCTCCCCCCTCACTCATTAAAGCAATAGTCTACCCCAAACTCTAGCACTTTTCCTTACTCTCTTGTAGTTGACCCTTCAACTCTTAGGTTTATTTGAAAAGCTCATCATTTTGTGTCTTTAGAGTCAACGCCTCTTTAGAAACCTCTCTATAAGCCCTCTACTTGGATGCAAGCTTTCCTTATAGCTTCTCAATTTCCATCTCAACCTTTATTCTTGCACTCTTGGCCACAATAGTTTATACTTTAGAGGAGTTCTAAGTCCCCTCCACCTTCTATATGGAAATGACAAAATGAAGGATTAATTGATCTTTGATCATATATATAAGGAAGAGAGAATACAGCTTACTTACCTTTCTTGTATCCTCCTTAACCTCATCCACAGCTATCAAAACGTAGCTACTAATCTATAGAAGTGAGTGTAAAGGATTAATAATCACATAAGCATTACAAATTAAAGTCACTGCTAGTGACTTGGAAACTTACATACTATAGTTTAGTAGTAATGTGAGCTTATTACTCCCATCGATCCTATTAATATCTCTCTTCAAAATATTTTTATCTTTAGGGAGAATGATCCTAATAAGAATCAAACCATTGGACCTTTGACCCGAGGCCAAGCTTAAGGGTTGGAAAGTATGGCAATGAAAATTCTCTCCTTACGACCTACCTCTGAGGAGTCCGAGCTATTGCAATCTGCCGACCTGATGCCCTAACCAAACCGAACCTTCTTGCACTAGTTGACTGCTTCTTACTGCCAACCAGATTTGCACTCAAGCAACAGTTTGACAAATCCGACCACCTACCTAGTCAACCTAAATCCAAGTTGTATTGAATGTATTTGAGGTGAATTTACCTTAGAAGAATTATTTGCTTGGCTCGACACAGCCGAACTACTACCTTTGCTCAGTACAGTTGACCTACTACCTTTACTCGACACTTCGATTCAGCAGTCACCTCCCTGATTGTACAAAATTTTCTTTTCTGCTAGAAAGTCATCCATCCATAGGGAGTCACATGCTTAAGCAATCATGTACTAGAATCCTCCTTACAAGATACCTACTTTTGTTGTATTTTCAATTATACCCTTTTATTATTCCTTGTATATTAGTTTCTTTGAACATTATCCTTTTAGTCTTTTCCATTTTTTTTTAAGTAGGATGCATTAACTTTTGGGTATAAATGCCCACTGTACATGTATCCATAAGACATCATCATCACATCTCAGAATATTGAATATACTCTTTGTAAATATTGCTCTTGTTAGCTTATTTACTTACTTAAACTTTTATCCTAACCCTTAAGTAAGGATAGGTGGTGAGTCACATCGTGAGTTCTCAGAACTTCCCTGGTGCGTCATATTTATGGAGTTCTTCATGGGTTTTCTTGTTTTACTTTTCCTATTTTCGTATACTTCTCACTTTATCCTTTAAGCTTTCTGTAAGCTTGGACCTACCCTATGACCGTCTTTGTCAATCCTTAGCTTCGATTCACTTTAGATCCCCTACAGCAAATCCAAGGACTTAGTTTTATCTTTTAAAGTAGAATTAGTACTCAAAATAGTATGGCTCAAGCAAGATACATAATAATAACTCTCCTTAGTTTGAGGAGTAAACTTGGTAGAAGTAATCCTGAGAGCTTTTGCCTAAGGGGTCTTCTTGGCACCATCCTCTACGCCTTTAGCTTTATTAGTCTTAAGGTCTGCTGTAATTTCTTTCCCCTTTCTCTTCTTGGGGTTTGGTAATGCTACTGACGTAAAGTTATCAGCAGCTGTGTCTAGGGGGCTATCTACATAGCAACATCAAGAATAATGACTTGATTAGACTCACTAGTTGGTTTTTCAGTTGCAATATTCTTCGATGGGGCTGGTACTTTCTCCTACACAACCTTGGGATCATTCCCTTGTCGTACTGTCTCCTTCTTAATAACCTGCATTTTAGTAGCACATTTCTATGCCTCGCCTTGATCAAAAGTGACCTTAGCAGTATGCTAGTCATGCTTTTGCTTCTTAGCCTTGGCTTGGGCCAACAATTTTCAAGGGTCGACCTCTCCTACACCCATGTCTACAAAAAAAGGAGCATAAAAACTCAAGATGTTAACAAACATAGAACTTACAAATCCGTGTAGTATAAATCTTAAAAGCTGAAGATCTCCCCCCTTGAATTGTAAATATCGACTCCTCTTTAGCAACTTGACTTGATAAGGTGAGAAGAATTAGCCATACCTTCCTCGTAAAAAAAATTGGCTTTCCATTCCCACAACGCCTGAGGATCCTTTCAACATCCTAATAAAACTTCTTATTATGCCATCAATCATGGATCTTCTTTTATGGTGGTGGCATTGTTTGGTAACAATTTTATGTCTTTGGTCTTAATAAGTTTCAACTAATTATTCCAAAAATTAAGGTCTACTTCTGACTTAACTGATATATACTTATTGTGTGCTAATTATGAATTTCGAACTCTAAGCCATCCATTAAACCACCCACTTGCTTAGTGTTTGATTGTAAAGATAAACCTAAACAACAGTATAGTAGCCCTAACCTTGAGCTCCTCACAAATTATCTCAAAAGTAACAAGAATTATGTAAGTGTTTAGGGAAAACACACTCAACAAATCTCGAAAATAATTGAAAAAAGCTTTTTCGAAATCAGAAAAAGGAAAACATAAACCAAATTCAAAGTACTTCAAATAAATGTAGAACGCACATTCATTAGGAAACATACCCTCTCGTCCTACTTAGGCCTACGAAGTTTCCATTCTGCTAGGAGATCATTAAAATACTTATTGTATTTAGACCCAAGTGCCTTAATGGCACTACTCTCCACTCCATCTGGGGAGTCAATATCATATACGACATTATTATACAAGTGCCTGGTAGTGGTCCTATCTTCTCTATCATCAGGGTAGACATCCATTAGTAGTGCATCTATACAAGCTTCTCCTACATTTCAATTGCATTGTCAACCAAGCTACTGGACGTCGAAGTCGATCTAGTCTCCTCATGGGATGGGGAGAAGGAGTAGCCTTAGAGTCATCTGAAGCAGTAGAGCAGACCCTACTTCTAGCCATACCTAACAATGTTGTGAGTTTGGAAGAAAAGAATTGGAGAATTTGAGAATTTTCTATAGACCAGTTTGAGAGTAAGAAGATAGAGCACTAAAATGCAACCATGCATTATAACGATAAGCGATTAGAAAAATGCATAATGAATCCCTTAAGGGATTTTATAAGTGATTCGAATTCAATCCTCTTTTTGGGAACTGAAAGAAGTTATTGGGATCCAAACGTGATTTGATTACATAGCATCAATGAAGGATACATGTTTGCTATTAGAAATCTTATGGGCATAATACTGCAATAGAGGCATGCAATATGATAATGAGTAAATTGACAGTTGTCCCATGCACATACATGTTACACGATTAGGCTATAGAAGTGAAAAGCTATGACCCTTGAGTTAAGAATTAATGTGACACCTAGTGGCAAAATATCAATATGCTAGATAGCTTAGCAACCTCACTTAATGATTACGTGATGGACCAATAGCACAGGAGTAAATTGCCTACTTGTTAACTTAAGTTAAGAAGCATTATGATGCTTGTTTACTCCTATGCTCGATTCTTTGACTATGGCAGTCAGGAGGCAAATGATGATAGTAGAGTTTTGCTTTCCTTAATTGCTGCTCGGCACATTTTATGCCAATATGTCCTGTCTTGCTATGGCCATGTTGTCGACCTATTTTGATGACTAATAGGATCCTAGGCCTAACCATTTGATGGGCTAGGAAGTATAACCCAGCCTACCTTAGTTGAACACTTTGAATTTGAATTAAGGCGCGAATAGTGTGGCAACCACAAACTGAAGTACACACTACCCACTCTCCATAACTTTTAATGTGTGACTAAATTAAAGAATTGCCACATGTATCAGGCAGTTAAACTGTATATCACTATAATTATCAAACCAACGCGTATAAATAGGAGGACACCACTATCATGTGAACTCACTCTTACCACCTACTTACCTACTTATTTCCTTAACTCCACTCAAGTAAACTCTAACTTAGGCATCGAAGTGGTTATACTAGACTAACCTTGATACCCTTATCAGCCTAACTTATTTGTTCTTTTCATGAACTAACATTTTGTACAAATTTTGACCAACAACAAATCCTAAAGGGAGAAAGGATATTACCAAGCTCTGGTGCTAGCTAGAAGTAAAAAAAAAAAAAAAAAAAAGATCTTAGCACCAAAGGATAATAGAGGAAACTGGATTTTCAGTGTTATACAAATATGAAAGCTAATTAATTCCTACTTTGAAAATTTACTCTCTTATTCAAGAGTAACAAGTCCATAAGACAACTTCTCAGCCTAAATGCATGCCTCATCTCTAACAACTGAATGCAAGAGAAAGTTAGCTTACCTAGTAACCCTCAAAGAGATCAAGAAGGGAATTTTTTCAATTGGTTCCTCTAAAGCTCCTAGAAAGGATGGGCTACATTCCCTTTTCTTTAAGAAAAGTTGGAGATTAATAAGAGTCTCAGTTACTTTCTTTTTCGAAGTGTCTTCTCATCCTGTTCTACCCCTAAATACTTAAATCAAACTCTTATAAGTCTTATTCCAAAAAGTGGTCAAACATTAACCATCTCTAACTATGGGCTAAATAGTCTATGTTCTACTCTTTATAAGGCTACAACAAAGTTTTTAATTCATAGATTGAGACCCTTTTTGGATGATCTTATCCATGCAACTTAAGCCAACTTTATTCTTAGAAGAAAAGCTGCTGACAATGATCATTTGTTAAATGAAATTTTACATTTCTATAAGAAAAGAAAGGGAAAAAAAAAAAGGTTGGATGATCATCAAGTTAGACTTAGGTAAAGCTAACACCTTAAAATGGATTTCATCCTTAAGACCTTACAAAGATATGATTTCCTAGAATGGTAGATTAAGTTGTCATGCTCCAAATCAAAGAGTTGTAATAATCTTACCATGTAAACCAACCTAAGCTAAAAGTATAACTTACATAAAGCATTTACCACTTCCTCACTTTGAGTAGTCCCAATTCTAAGTCTAATAGATATTAACTAGTGATGTAATTTTCTAAAATAACTTCCGAAAATAAACTTGTGACTTAAATAATCAAGAAAATTAAAATTTACAATCATTTAAAGTATAAAATCTCAATTTCAACAAAAAGTTCTAAAAGTAAATTGATTTGAGAAAATAGAGCAATTAGTAAAAACGTTTATAAAAGATCACATATTAATAAAGCATAGTAACCATATCCATAATTAAAACCTAGAGGGTTACTAATAGAGACTTTATTAGTTTCCATGCAAATTAGTAAATCCGACACGTACTTAAAAGCACAACCCATTAGTCTTGAATCTCACCCCTTGACCCTGATCTCTAGTCTTCTTAGAACTTGGTGTAATACTAGTAAGTTTACTAAAAACCTTTAAAACAACTATAAGGAGTAAGCAACAACTATAGGGAGTAAGCAACAACTTACTTAGTAAGTGAGATAAAGACAATAGCACATATCAGTCATCAAACAACTAGGGTTTTCAAGTAAGGTTAATTAAATGCAATACATGTTCAAGAAAATGCCATCACAAGATATTAACTAGTTGCCATGAGATCAAAGAAATTATACCAGCTTTAATCCGAGTTTTGAGGAGTTTCATGCCGCGTACTTTACGGATCGGTCATTAAACCGGGGCTTATGTAATGAAGAAACCCCTACCTTATTTCCTAGTCTTCTTGGAACTTGGTGTAATACTAGTAAGTCTATTGAAAACCTACAAAACAGCTATAAGGAGTGAGTAACAGCTTACTCAGTACTCAGTAAGTGGGATAGAGATAATAACACATATCAGTCATCGAGCAACTAGGGTTTTCAAGCAAGGTTAATTAGATGCAATGCATGTTTAAGCAAATTCTATTACACAATGTTAATTAGTCATCGTGAGATTAGAGAAATTAGGCCCACTCTAATACAAGTTTTGAGGAGTTTCACACTATACACTTGGCGAATCGATCACTAAACCGGGGCTTATGCAATAGATAAACACGCTCCACTCAAAACTACCTTTAAACCACAGTCCTTAACCTTACTGTGACCTCCTCTTTTGTCACTTAGTTCAACTAAGGGTAAGGAAGGGAACATTTCGACTATCCTCATCGAAGGGTCCCTGTTTGGCTTAAGAATCTTAGTAGTTTTCCTAATGGGTTGTGATGCTGGTTTAGTTAGAAGTTAGGTTGAGTTTGAATTAGATTGTCTCTTAAGGTGAACAAGCAATTTTCACTCAATTCAATCAACACAAAACCATAAGATAACCAATATATAAAGTCCAACACTCCATAACAGCAATACAATATCTAAGTACATGCACTACACATATATAAGCTAATAACTTACAACCATAAACATGTGATGCACTTAGGAGCTCAGTTATTATTAGGTCTTATTGTAGAAAATCAAGTGAGTCCTCTAATATATTGAAGAAAGGAAGATGGAAACGGGTCTAGTAAATTCGTGAGCTACGTATGAGGATATGACATACCAAATGAACACTACACGACTTAATCTCTACTTTGATATCACGTACAAAATATTAATTAGGGTTGCTTGTCACAATCCTTACTAATAGGATTGATAAGAGTGGGATATGGAAGTTTTTATTGAGAAATACTCAAATGTTTTTCATTTATATCATAAGTGTGATATCTCTAAAACCCTACAACATGAGCTATTTATACATAATGGTAATTACGTAAATAAAATAAAGTAAAGGATACCCTAGTGGCAATCCTATAAACATAAAGTAAAATATAAGGATAATCTGGTAAAGAAAACATTGGTAATCTTGGAGCTTAACATTACCCTTCCCTTGAAAAAGTATTTACTCAAAACTTAGCATTCGCTTACTCCAAAATCCATCAAAGGTCAAATACCAACCTGTAAAAAGCAAATAAAGTGATACAGAGATAGCTCGAGTCCATAGTCAGTGCTAGCATCTTTCTCAGCTCCTGCCACTCATCATGGGCACGGTTAACCAAATTCTTTTTTAAGTACCATTCCTTCCATTCATCTTCAACTCCTACTTCTTTTCCTTCTGTTTCCTCCCCTTCAATATTCTTTGAATACATAAACCTTTGTTGTTTTCTTTCTTCTCTAATCTCCTTGAGCTCAATAAGTATAATGTCTAATTGTTCCTATATACTAGAGATTATAAAGCTTTGAATACATAAACCTTTGTCTTGCACTTCTGTTCCTTAGTACACACACATGTTCAGCTCGGAAATACAGCTCTTTACAGGTGAGTAGTAGCCTCGGTCCTTATCGGCTGATTGCTCAGATCTTCACGACAAAACTATGGTTCCAAGGTCAAGCTTGGCAAGACAATCACTTCTGTTTGGACAAGTCAATTTCAGCTTGGCAACTTTGAAATAAGTTAGCTCGGTCAAGTAATTGCAACAACTCAGCACTCAGACGCGCACAATAGTACAAGTCACCGCTGCTGGGCATAAACTCAACAGTACCATGGGCACAGTTCAACTCAGTTAAACAATGCAGCGATTCATATTTTGCACATACACAGCTCGATAATTCTTTTCGTCCAACACAATAATAGTTGCCCTCGGACTTTCTCCTCGGTAGACATATAACAACATACACACGTGGCGGCTTAGTACTCCACTTCACCTCGGGTCAGTGACAATTCGGTGGACCTTGTTATATAGTAGTTTGCCAAATCATTATGCATATATATATTATCAGCTTGGTAATTTTGATTGCAAGGACAGCTCGGTTCTGGACTTTAATCAGCTCAGATACTTCAATTTCACGTTGGTTCAACTTTCTCAATCAAAGGTTGTTCAATTCAACAGACACAGTAGTACAATACACACACATCGTAGCAGCTCAATTCAGCTCGGCGACTACTTGGTCATAGCAATTCAGCTCGGATAAGTACTTGCTTGACATGTGCCAATTAGCTCAGCACTTAGCTTCACTTATCAACAAGTTCACTCCTACAAGTCACAAGTACGGGTAGTTCGGATCAAACAATGATGTACAACTCGGATCACTTCTTCGAGTTAGTTCAGCAAATTGAAAAGTTCACAGTAGCTTGGAAGTAAGTTCACTCCATTGACCACGGTCCAGTCAAGTTTGCATCCACAGCTCAAGCGTCATTCAATAGTTCGGTACACTCGACACCAAACAACTTCCCTTACATGGATTTATAGCTCGTGTTAACAATTAATTAGGTAAGGAGTCAATCGCAGCAACTCGGCAACAACTAAAACAGAACAACTCGAACCAAAAGCACAATGAACCTACAGCTCTATCATAGTTACAACCACCAACACCCACCTTCGCTGGTGCTATAGCAACATGCAACACCACCTGTAATTTATGTGAAGTTGAACACACAAGGCGGCCATGATTCAAATTAGCACTAAAATCACCACCACACAGCTCTGTCCTTCTAGTGCTACTTTAGTAACAACAGTCTACCCATCGAATGAACACATCAACTAGCTACGGTTAGAACTCTTGACCACTTGTTCTCGGCCACCACACAATCCCTATACTTCACGACACTACTCACCCTTGTGGCACTCTTCTTCTCCGGCGAACAAAGCAACTCCGACGAGTACCACACTCACACTTGGCTCACAACACAACCGTACTCTCGCAAGTTCACTACCTACCATTGTACCGCATAAACCCACTTATACGATCATGATACAGTGACGTATACTTGCTACAGAAAAATTGCAGCACAACACTAATACCCACGATAGCAGTAGATACTAACCACCAATTCATGGCACCTTAAATCAACCAGTGCAAAACCCAAGAAAACCACCACCACTTGCTACTGTTGTAATAAGGACCACCATCACCTAGAGCACACACACATACACACACACCCAAACACAGATCTATAAATCCCTCTACAATATACGGCTCAACGACAATTTATTGGTTGTCCTATACAGAAATCATGACATAATGCCTAATTCAAATCTCCTTCTCACTCATAATTCCAAACCCTAACAAATGAGAAGCCAATATAACCTAGCCAACAATTTTCTCTATTCATCTTCATCCTTTTTTTTTTTAATTATTATTATTATTAATATATATATTTTTTATCTATGATTTCACAAAAAAAAAACATCAACCAAATTTGATTTTGCTAACGAAGTTACCTTATAACGACAACATATCCCTTACTTTTTGGTGATAATATTGATTTCCTTAAACACAATATCCGAAACCCAAATAGCTAATGAAGAAGAAACAGTAACCACAGTGACCCAATTGGTAGTCTCAATGACTGGGATGGAAAACAATAGAATCAATTTTTAATTGATAAATTTCCCGTTAACACCACATAAACTAACGAACCTGAACCTTCTCTAATACTAAATAGAACAGATGCATACTTAAGACCTCTCGACCCCATTTAGAACCTAGAGTTTTGATATCAAGATGATGTGCTTAGGAGCTTAGTTTGTTGTGGAGAATGAACTCCAAGAAGGTAGAGTAAAGATTAGTATGATAAAGAGAATCTAAAAGATAAAGAGAATAGGATAAAGTCGCTCAAATCAAATGAGAAAACAAGTCCACTATCCAATAAAAAAGGATTTTGTCGTACTCGATGCTTGGTTCTTTTTTATGATCCAACAATAAAATATACGCTTTATTCTTAAACTTTTCAATCACAATACAACATCAATTTGAGTTTAAATAGGAATTTTGTTTCAATTTCAGAGTAAGTCTTTTTTTTTTTTTAGTTATTTTTGGTTCTAAGACTGGTAGTTTTGTAGGTCAACTCGTTTCTTTCAAATTATTTCTCATTATTAAGAAAAAGTAACAAAGATAAAATACAAACTTGTTTTATAGCAATAGTAATTAACCACTGTTACTTTAAGGTCAATCTATTTACCTGTCGAGATAATATTTTTCCCTATTCACTAATAAATCGATTAATTAAACTCATGTTTCTATAATCAATTTGATCCGGGAAAACACCTATGAAAAGATCACTTAGATTTAAGAAAGAGTCACTTAGATTTATCCATAGTTTGTTTATTCCTTATTCTGATTTCGAAAATAATATTTTGATTTGATCTAATCAAGTAGGTATTTCGAGATATCAAAGAAAGGAAGATGGAAATGGCTCTAATGAATTCGTAAGCTACCTTTAAGGATATAATGCACTAAATGAACACTATATGACCTCATCTCTATTTTGATGTTACACATAAAGTATTAATTAGGGTTACTTGCCATAATCCTTGCTAAAAGGATTGATAAGAGTGGAATATAAGAGTTTCAATAGAGAAATATTCAAAGGTTTTTCATTCATGTTATAAGTGTGATATTTCTAAAACCTTACAGCATGAGCTATTTAAACATAGTGACAATTACGTAAATAAAATAAAGTAGAGGATGCCCTAGTGGTAGTCCAGTAAATATAAAGTAAAATATAAGGGTAATCTAGTAAAGATTAGTAATCCTGGAGCCCAACAACATGATACATACTGAGGTCTCTAAGTATGCTTAAGCAATACTCTAAAGTATGCTTAAGCAAGTATTGAACCTACTTACCTGGAACTCAATCGCCTGCTAACTTGGTCTTTCACTTATCCTTGTAGGTGATTCCTTGATGTTTATCCTGATGTAGTGCTTTATTCTGCATATAAATTAGGAAATATTGCTAATTTACTCATTTATAATAGAATTAGGTTGATTAGTTGTTGTTTCATTAACTTATGCCCTAAGTACTAAAAGTTTAGAATAGTACTATAAGTTTTTGTTACCTTTAAAGCTATCCCATGAGTTAAGATATCCTTGAAATATTTATTGGAAAAACTTCTGAGATATCCTTTGCTTTACTTAGGTATTAAAGTTCACCACAGATTCATCATTTGCGTCAATCTTTGAGGTTAGTAAATCCCCCAAGATTTTTAATAAACATCTTTTGAGCAGAGTTCTAAGTTAAGTCATCCTTGAAGTTCTTAAACTGGAAAGCTTTTGAATTATCCTCTGATCCATATTATCCTCTGAGTTTGATAACTATCCAAGATTTCTTACAATTTACCTTCTTATACAACTTTTAAGTGCTCATACTGATGTATTTCACTTCAAGTATCCTCTAAGGCACCTTTTGAACCAACTATGTAGTCTATTCAATTTTTAGATCTCTTAGTAAAATAGCCTTTGAGCTATCCTCTTATCCCAATCAACTTTAAATTCCTTAAGAGTTCACCCTCTGACTCAGCTCTAAGTTTCCCCTATCTATACTTCTCTTTGAATTTTGCCTCTAATTGAACCTCTGAATCACTATCTAGTAGAACATTTACCTTTACTTCCCCTAAGATATCATCTACGTTAAATTAGCTTCTTAATTTCAAGGAATCTACCCTCTAAACTTTCCTCTAAGACTAGCAACTTCAAAGTTCTTATGAGTACTCCTTTTGATTTAGTCTCTAAGATTTCCCTATTTCACCACTCACTCATGCTCTTGCCTTTGATTCAACCTTTGAGGGAACATCTAAGAGATCATTTACCCTCAATCTTCCTTTGAGTTATCCTCTACCCAATTTCGAATTACATACAACTTCTTGATTTATCCATTTCTACCCCTAAACTCTAGTAAAAGAAATCATAGTAACATTCCATTCCATACTTCACAAAATCATTATGTCTAAATTCCTTATATAACATAGCATCACTCATCAACTTCTCCAATTCACATACTACCAAATTATTCATAGAAGTAGGATATACTTAATTTGGGTAATTTCTCTCAATAGAACCCCTTCTAATAGCACCCATACACCACAATATACATCAATAACCAATGAAGCAAAATCCAAGTGAGGTCCTTAGGATGAATACATTTATTTGTTCCTAAAAATACTATTTTAATCATAATTTAGAGCTAAAATTCAATAAAATTATAGAAAATAATTTTAAAAAAATATTTTCATAACATCTTAGTATAAACATAGGAAATTCTATAAAAAAAATTTAGGATCAAAACTACATCATTAGACTTATTTATTTCACTATCGAAAAGTGTTCGGTTTCATTGATTTCTTAAGCATGTATATTAAAACTGCTAAATTTTTATAAAACAATATTTTTTTTTCCAAATTCTGTACATGAAAATATGTAAGAATAAATTTTTGTAGAATTTTCTAGAAATTTTTAATAATTTTTACAAATTTCTAAAAATTGGATTAAAATTGGCCTTTAACTAAAAGTGGAGCTCCAACTACCAGTGGTGGCCACCTCCTTGTCGGCACACCTAGACATGGCTTCCCCTATCACTTGGTGGTAGCAGTTGATTTTCAAAAACTTTCTAAGTTCACAAACCTCCAATTGCTTAGATCGTGCACCGATTTTGAAATTTTTCCATAATTCCCTTCCTTAATCATTAAAACCCTAGATGATTTTTCCCACATTCCATCTTGCATGTATAATTTTTCTAGACAAAATTTTGGATTTTTGGAGCTTTAAGTAGTGTAAAAAGGATTTTTTTTTGTTTTCTCTCTCCTCTTGAATTTAAGTATATATATATATATATATTGCATGCTCTGTATCTTTGAGACACTTACACCTAGCTAGCGAAATCCACACACCTAATGTTGATATAATCCAATTGGCCATACTTGATTAAGGATTTTTATCAATTTTCTTGTTTTATTTTAGCTTAAAATAATATTATTTAGATATTTTAATTGATTATGGGTATACGTACATACTTAAGAATTACATAAGACGCGTATGTATATTATATTTATACATTATTTTATGTCATGTCCCATATTAATTTTGTTATATATATATAATTTATCTTTAAAAGTTTATGAACTAAAAAAACCTATTTTATGCGTTTACAACGAATAATACGTAATATAGTTAAATTATGCTATTTTTGTTATATTATTATTTTATTATATTTTTAATATCTGGGTCAATGGAGTCTCCTTGTATAATGTCTTGACCTTATACATAATTTTTTTGGTTAATCGAATTAGTTTCACTAATATCTTAAATTTATCGGCTTAATTCCAATTTACTGAACATGCGACTCACATAAGCTAATAATAAGTTGTGTTACATTAGTTAAATTTGAATTCATACTCAATTATAGGTCTTTTCCTCCAATTATATCCTCTAAAGGGATTAGACAAGGTGATCCGCTATCCTCCTACTTCTTCATCTTATGCGTGAACTTTCTTAGTTGAAGCTATTAAGTAGGAAATTACACAAAAGAATTGGGTTCCTTTTAAAGTCAATAGATCTCAACTAGAAATATCAAAAATTGATTTTGCTAATGATATAATTTTGTGTACTCATTCTAACATGTACAATGCTCATACACTTGTAAGGATTCTTCAATGGTTTAAGGAAATATCTGGATTGAAGGTCGTTAAAATAAAATTAGGAATGGTTTTTCTCAAAAAGTATTTCATCTTCGGATAAACAACAAATGACTCTATTTATGGGGATGAAGGAATTGTTTTCATTTGGGAAGTACCAAGGTTTACCTCTAAGTAAAGGCCCTAAATCGAGAGCTATTGATTTGAACTTCTTCATTGAAAACATGCAAGGTAAACTAAGTGGATGGAAAGCTAGATGCCTTAGTATGGTTAGAAGAGTAGTTATGGTAAGATTAGTATTGCAAAGCCTACCAGCCTATCATATGCAAATGGCTAAATTGCTAGCTTTAATAATTGAAAAGCTTACCTAAATAATTAACAAATTCTTATGGTTAGGCACTGAGGACAAATCAAAAGTACATTAGCTAAGCTAGGATGAAATTGCTAGGCCTACTAAAGAAGGAGGACTGGAATTACTCGATTGTAAATTAGTAAGGCATGTGTGCTTACAAGATATTTTGAAGTAAAATCTAGGAAAGTTCCATGTGTTCAGTTGCTAAAAACAAAGCACAAAAATCTCATGAAAGCAACTTTCATAAGAAATGCACAGGGCTTATCCTATACATTCAAAGATATTGTCTAATCAACAATATTGGTGTAATAATCTCAAGTAGTACTAATTGGAAATGGAAGGAAAGCAAGCTTTTGGCTTGACTCTTAAAGTTGACTAGTGAAGATTAGAGGAATCATACATGGGCTACTTGCTTAAGTAGGTACTTAACTCACTGTTTAGGACTGCCAAACTTCCCTTACCACTTAGAATGACAACAACATTGGTTTTTGTTTGTCAGACATTCTCTTCCAGGTAATAGGACCAATTCACCTAAACTCTAAAGAAGAGGTTGAAAGAATTTTGGATTCAAATCTTTGAAAGACTCCTTCTATACAAGACATTCACAGGGCCTTAACTAACTATAATTAAACAAACAACAATTGGGCTAGGATCTAGAAAGCAAACTTTCCACCAAAAATCAAAGTCTTCTTGTAGAGATCAACTTACTTTTCTTTGCCAACATCAACAAATTTCTCTTCAAGGGGCATTATGCAATTAGCAAGTTGTCAAAGATGTGGTGAACAAAGACAATCATACATTCATGCTTTTTTACTTTACCCTAGTTTATCTGATATCATTAGTCTCTAGCAATCTTCTCCTTGTAAACAACCAAATAATGAAAGGTCTTTTTTTATTGGATTAAGTCCAATACTCATATAAAGAAGAGAGATTTGGCTAGTTCACAAACCCCTCTTTTATTTTTGTTTGCTTTCATGTTATGGTTAGTTTGGCATCAAAGAAAGCAACTTTTATTTAGCCAAAATGGAACTCAATAGAAAATTCAACAATCCATTAGGATAATAGCTAATCAACACTAGGCACACTTAAAGGCTACCATGAAAATGTATAGATGTAAAGTCACTAATCTTAGCTAGTGCCTACTTGATGGATTGCTGACCTCCAGACCCCTCACTTATGGTAGTCTCCGAGGCCTACAGTCTCTCACCTATAAAATTCTTACTTGCCAACTTGTTGAGGACGCGTACCGATACACAAAAGAATAGTAGGCAAACTCTCTGATGTTCTGGCTGGAATACACCCTACTTTGCTTTGACCCTTGCCCAGTCAACAACTTGTCAACTGCCAAGGACAATCAATCGAATGTCGAGACCAAGGCACTTACTCATTAAACTCTTTCTTCTAACGTATTGAATTACCAACTGCCAAGTTCAATTTAATAAGTATCAAGGCCAAGTCCCACCTACTTGGCCTATCAAGCTGTAGAATCCTCACTTCGAGTACCCTTTATTAGCAACATCCCCAATGTCAGCATAGCTTAACCTTAGCATCCCAAGACTCCAAAACATGTACCCAACAGTAGCGTGCCACTTGTCATTCCTTTTTCTAATAGTATACTATATTCTTTTATTCTATTCATCCATTTTACCCTTTTGGTAATATAATATAATAGTATTTTTGTATTACCCTTTATTGTAATTACTTAGGTTTCCTAATTGCACTAAAGACTTACTATAAATAGTCCATTTTCTTTGTAGCCAAAAAGATCATCATACACCTTATATCCTTTCACATATTAAATATACTTGTTCTTGTGAAATATCCCTCCCCAAATATAATTTCCTTACACTATTATCTAATCTTGCCGAGTAGCTTGAGATTATTGGCAAGTGGACCTTAACATTAGCTTATTAGTCATATCAAATGAAGTGTTAAGTCGTATTGTGTTTGTTGGTGTGTCATATCCTCTGAATAGCTCCATGGAAGCTACTATGTTTACTAACCCTTCCATCCTAGTTTTCTTCGATATTTCGAAGAACCCACTTGGTTACTATTCTCTACGATAAACTTTAGTGATAACTGAACTCCTAAGCATATTACTACCTAATTCAGGTTGGATCAATTTTAACATAGATGGTTTTTCCTATCCTCCAAAAATAAGCAATCGTTGAAGGAGTATTGATATAAGTCAAGTGTACCTATCAAATTATAGTAAGCAGATTAAGTTTGAATGTCGACTCCTTAGAGACTTTGATTACTAAATCTCTATTATCTAATTAGCAAATTAAATTTCAAGAAATTTAAAGAACCTAAATTAAATTGAAATAACTAATAAATTAACGATTAATTAAGAATTATTCAAGAACTTAAACAAGAAAGAGATGAAAGTGTAGATTAATTCAAGATTTGGAACTATATGTAGATCCTTACTTCTTGCAGACAGAAACATGTGATTTTTAACAAAAGATAATCTAATTCTATCTTTATTCTTTCTTGATCGAGAGAATTTTCTATTCAAATTAATAATTTCCTCAAGTTTATTAACCCTAATTTTAAAATCACCTATTAGAATTTATTCTCTATAGCATTACGTAAGATCACATTATTGTACAATGAATTCTCTAGCGATATTAATAAAGATTCCAAAAAAAATTTGCAAATTATCTCTAATCTTGCAAAAATCTCTATTAAATATGCATAGATCCAATCATATAAGAAACCTCTCGATTCTCTTATATGATATCAAATATTAGATCACTACCTATGGAAATAATAATCTAAAGCATTAAACACACATAGTTGAATCAAGAAAATGTAAAGGATTTATTAGATTTAATAAAATCAATGTCATATGAATAGATCTAAGTTCCACAAGACCTAGATACAAAAGATTTACTCTCTACCAATCATGAAGGAATAATCTTGAATGAAAAAGTAAAGAAATGTAAAAGAGTAAATCATGAAATTAACGAAAAAGCTTGAATCCTGAAGTCTTGATGGTGTCTTACTCACTTGGGTGTTCTCATCTTGAAAAGTTTTGTAAAAGTCATCCAAAAGTTCTATCACAAAACCCTCAAAGAAGCTTTAAATAAGTAATTCAAAATTAGGGTTTTGCTGCCATCGATACAATTAGGTTATAGGATTGTGTCATTAGGTCGTGTCACTCTCTAAGTTTTCGAAAAATTATCAACTCTGTACATACCTACAAATGACATGACCCAAGGATATGATTGTGTCCCTGTGTTGTGTCACTTTCTAACCATCTTTGAAAATTGCTTAATTCTTTACTGCAAACAACATGATCATATCGTTTGATTAAGTCAATCTTCAAAATTTCATAACTTTCGCATTTTGGCTCCGAATGAAGTAAAACTTGTTTTTATTTTCTTATTTTCTTTCCTAGATCATTCCAAAACCTAGAAAATAAGGTTTTACTCAATTAAGTATTATTTTATAAAAATAAACTCAAAATTCAAGGAAAATTTACAAAAAATCACTATATAAAATATATATAAATAGAAACTTATTAAGTACTAAGAGATTTCAAAGGGAAATAGATTATGGATTCACAAAGAAATGGCTCCCTTGATATCATACAATTAAACTGTCACGCCCCGAAGCGGTAGAGTCGTAACAGCCCCCGCCGTGTAAACCGCCCTAAGATAGAAGTTGGCCTTACAACCGCTATCTTAGACCTGATCTACACAAGGCGTCTACGACTAACCCGCTTTGAAGTAAACAGTTTGTAATTTCAATAAATCATTTACCTAAGAAAGTGATAAAAGTTATATATAATCACTATAATTCAATTATTACATTATTCAGCAATGAAAAGTAATAACATATGTGTTGATTCTTCAATGTTTTTCCTCACTCCCCAGGATCCAGCAGTTGCTAGCTTCAGAGTAGTTGTTGCCGCTTCTTAGCCAGTACCTGCACGACGTCTATAGGGATGTGAGCAACTACAGCTCAGTAAGTTAGGACGGAAGACTTAAAACTATACCATACACACAACAAGGTTTTCAATCACTTATTAGGTGCAATGCATGTGCAAGCAAATGCCATCGCACGACGTTGTCCGACCCGTCGTGAAATTAGAGAAATTACGCCCGCTCTAATCCGGGTTGAGGAGTTGCCGTTAATGCAACAGCTCACGACCAAACCCAGGCTTGTGTAATGGAGACCTTGCTCCTCCCATGACTACCTTCGAACCACTGTCTTCACCCTCGCCACGACCTCCTCTCCTGTCACTTAGTTCGACTGAGGATGAAGAAGGGACCATTTAGCAATCCTGCGCTATCCCTTCCGAAGGGGTCGGTATTTGGCCGGAGAGTCCTAAGTTCCCCTAACGGGTTGCCATGCATGTTCGATTATGATTACTGGTCGGATATTTAATTAAGTCCAGTTTAGGATGATCAATCCTTTCATACAAGTCATATAATATGTGCCAGAGCAACAAACAGAATCATGGCATCACACATAATCAAGCACATGCACACATTCTCTATCTAACAAGCACAGCCAAGCATAATCTTAAGCCTCCAAAATACAGCATCGTATTAATTCCAACTTACCTCGACTCCTCGCTCACTCACTCGAGGTCCGATTTGCTTAGGCCATCGCCGATCATCCCCATAACACGAACGTGGTTTCAGTATTTCATATAATATTATAAGTTCATCTTATCCTATAACGCTTATTGTTAGGTTTTGTTTAAGGTTTAATATGCCTAATTATCTAGGTATTAAGTCTTTTATAATTATTTTAGGTTTGGGTTTAGGTTCGGGTTCCGCATCGATTTCTAAATTAGATTCTAGTTCAATTTCTAGGTACTGTTTTGTACCCGGATCTTAGAAATTTGTTTCAACTCATAATGTGAAACTATCCACATTATTTTCAGATACCCTAAATACGATCACTACCCCTAATCCGCATTTTATTCAATCTGGTACACTTAAATCCGTATTAGTGTACCGAATTTACTCGTGTTGTGAGAAATTTTTACATTTTTCATATAATTACCTAAAATTGAATTTTGTTTCAGATTTGTTATGTTATGATTTTCATTATTCCATTATCTAATTAAACCTAATTTTTCCATATTTATTAATTTTTAATTCTACATATTCCTAATTTTCTACATTTACCACATAACACCTTCATTACTTATACTTAACACTCCATACACTAGGATCAGGTTTCCACATCAGAGATTAACATCCCTAAACATCTAATTACTATCTAAATCAGTAATTAATATCCTAATCACCTAATTAACTCCCAATTACTCAATTTTTCCATCATTTTAGGGCTAAAAATTAACTTAAAAATTTAGAAAATTAAATTTAAAAAAATGACTTCATAGCACTGTTCTATATCACATGAGAATCCTACAAAAAAAAATTGAGCTCTAAACTACACTCCTAAGGTCATTTATTTCTAAACCAAAATGTGCTCGGTTTTGCATAATTTCTTAAGGATCATATATTACGGGGCATGTTTTCATCAAAATAATATTTTTCCTACAAACTACATACAAAAATATCCCAGAATAACAAAATTCATAATTTTATAATTATATTTACTATTTTTACAAAATTTCACAAGAATCGGGCTGGAATTTGGACTCACCGGTTTTGGTGGCTCCGGCCACCGCGGGCCGCCGTGGCATTTTCGGCCGGCCTGGAAGCTGCCACCACCGTGTGGTGGTGGTGGCCGTCCACTCCCAGATCCTCGTATGGTGTGGGTTCCCTTTAAAACCCCTAACTGCACAGTTTTTTTTTTCTGGATTTTCTCTCGATTTTTTGGTTCTCCCTAATTTTCTCACTTTCCAAACTGTCCAAATGAGCTCTGTAAATTTTTTTCCTATTTATAGACATTTGCTGTAATTAATATGCATTAATTTGACAAGACTTTGTCCAAATTCCTTAGTTTTTGGCTTTTGTGTTGTTCGATTTTTATTGGCTAATTTTTATTTTGCAGCTTTGGACTTGCCACGACCTTATCTTGATTCAGCTTATCATCTTCTGATTTTTTCTTATTTTTCCATAATTATTTTATATTTTTCTTTAATTATTTGCTTAGTTTTCGGCCAATTTTAGTAATTACGCGTATTTTTATCTACACGTAAATACATGTAGGGTACACGTGAATATTCCTAAATATTATTTTGGTCATTCTAAAATTTTTAGTATACATATAATCTATCTCTAATAATTTATTGGTTATTATATTACACTTTTTGCCTTTTCGGTAATTAGCAGTTATTATGCTTAAAATTTGAAAATTTTATAGTCTCCTATTTTGCTATTTATTTTCTTAAATTTAAGTTTACGGAGTTATTTTTACTAATATTTCTCTTAATAGTTTATAATTTGGGTGTGATCGGATCCTTTAGCCGATCGCCCTAAACCTTGGGTTCTAAATTCAATCATACGGTTACTTGGCTGAACTTTGGGGATTACATAAACTCTGAGGCCTTCATTAGGGATTGCATTATCTTATCTAATTTAACTTGCTTAAAGTTCCAACTCAACTTGATTCAACTACAGCTCTTCTATTGGTTGACAATAATGATAACTATCATTTTTGTTATTATAATGTCATTCATGCCTGTAGGGAAAAGCTTTGCCAACTCTAGTAGTAGAAGATTGAAAATATACCCAAGGAGCTTAACTCAATGGCAGACACACTTATTTTTTGGGCTCAAAATGAAGATCATGATGATGTTAATTTCTCTCTTCCTCCTTTATTTTGTTTATCTTTGCTAAAAGAAGACTTATTTTCTTTTGGTCTATACAAGGAGATAAGAATTCCTATACTTTGCTCTTCATTTGGTTGCTATATACCTAGCCCAGATAAGACTCCAAGAGCTATAAGCTCCATCTTTTGTGGCTAGTATGCTATGTTTGCATATATAACTTTAGTTAATGCTGTTATTCCACCAAAAAAGGCTTTCCTATTTTTAGCTTTGTACTAAAAATACCAAATTCTTTAGTATTTTACTTTTTTTAATTTTTTTTTCTCTACTCAAGTTATTCATTTATTTTGATTATATATGAGGTTATAGTTTAATTATTATTATTTTTTAATTGAAAATTTGCAATGAAATGTATAGGTAGAAGTTTCAGTGAAAGATGTACAATATATCTAAAACATGTGAACAAAACAATTATGTATTTTTCAAGCGGCTTGAATCATACAGCTTTTTAGAAGCCGAAACCATCAAAAGTAGTTCAATTTGCTAAGAGTTTGAACCAAACTATTAGAAATATAGTTCAAATCAATTTGACCTCTAAGCCAAATAGAACCGAACCATGAATAGCCTTAAATATGCTGCATCATGGAGTACTTATTAATAAAACCTTTTTATGTAATCACTTATAGCAACATTGTTGAGCTTGAAGTTTAATTTTTTCATTTTTCTTAATTTGATTTAAAATAAATCTTATATCTATTTAGTTTAAACCCTTGACTAATATTAAGAAAACCTAATTTCTTTATTTTTGAAAATATTTTGAGGTTGCCACCTGGTAAACCAAGAGAGATAATTGAATTAGATCTAATTAGACAAATTGGTTCTAATTTAGCCACTAACATATGATTTTGAAAACTTTTTGAAAATTTTCAAGAAGCCAGATATCACAAGTTCAAGAGTTACCCACTTAAAACCTATATGAGTACTACTATGATGTTTCAAATTTTATTTTATTTTTCAAAATACCCTTCTAAGTCATATTTACAAGTGAATAAATAAATAAGATCTGTCTACTTACAAAAATGAAGAAATTTAAAAATCATTTACAAAAGGGGAAAATTAAAGTTTTACATATTTTAAACTACCCCGTAGTTTCTTACATGTGCTTATGTACCGGCTACTCACAATCAGAATTTCGTAGTTTATTTTAAAACTTTAATTTGCTAGTTTCTTTTAATTGTGAAAATTGTCAGTTTTTTTTTATTCACTTGGTTTTTAAAAAATTCTAAAAGAGTCCTATTTTGGCTATTTTATTTTTTTGAAAAATTCTAAAAAGAACTTCTAATTTTTGGAAAAGGGTTTATTATATTTTATTTTTTGACAATAAGTTCTTCTAATTTTTTTTTTATTTTTTCCTTGTTGAAAATTCTTAAAGGCCAAAAAAATTCTTTTATTTGAATAATTTTGTAGAAGAAAAATATTAAAAAACCTCTCTTTTTTCTTTCTTCCTTTTTTAAAAATTATCCTCTCTCTTTTATTTTTTTAATAGAACTAAGTAAAAAAAAAAGGAACAAAAGAAGGAGGTCGAATATGATGGAATTAGAATGCGGGTTAGGCACTAAGCTTGGAGTAGGTAACAAGTTCGAGTCTCGAACGCTAGTTCGAGTCAACATGTGCAACATATGTGCAATTAAGAAAGGGGTAGGAGTGACTGTCGTGGGTCAATTTGGCTTAATGTGAAGGTCCTTTTAAGTGGGTAATGCCACTTTCATGAGCATCTTATTGATGATAGGGGGGTTGGTGGTTACGCCACCATGTTTGGTGGTTTTAGATGGTGGTTAGGTTAGTAACTACGGCATGCAGCAGTAAAGGCTATTGGAGTTCAAGTTAGTGTTTGGTTTCGGGTTTTAAGACTCCGCTAGCTTGGCTATGGTGTTAATTTGGGCCAAAAAGGCATAAGTGATACAAACCGTAACCAAAAACAGATAAGGTCGGTTGCTGAATAGGTTTAAGCTTGCTAAAAACTTGAAGAGATGATGGGGAAATGCGCAAAAAAAACCGGAAAATGAATGAAAAGTAAGCAAAACCCATGAACGACTTTAAAGGATATGACGCATCAATGGAACTTTCGAGGACTCACGGTACAACTCAATATAACGTACGAATTGATCTCGTAAGGTTACTCATCACCTCGCCTTGCTTAAGGGTTAATATAAGAGTAAGTTAAATGTAAGCAAATAATGTTTACAAGAGGAAAATGCTGAGTATATTAATGTCAATCTGATAATGATGCTTTTTGACTACAAATATAAAGGTATTTATACCAAATAAGTTAAGGCAGCTTACCTAAAAAGGGAAATGATAAAAAAAAGGGTATTTCCCTAAAGGAGTAATGTACAAGAATACAAAAGGGTAAAAACTAATATTTAAGAATAGCAATGATTAGTAAAGCAGATTCTATATGTGATCCTGTACATGTGGTAACGATTCGTTGGTGAAGTCGTTGGAGGATGCGGACAAAAGTATATAGTCAGATTGCTTGTCTAAGTAGGGGCAACTGATTAGTCCGAGGTCTATCTCTCATCCACTCGGTAAAGAGATGCCAAGATATTGGACAGTTTGGACATAGTTGAGCAAATAGGTAAGGGTTGACAGTTTTCTCATCATTCAACAACTCAGCACATAACTTCCAAGAGATGGGCAATCATACAACTTGGCATAAAGAGCTAGTCAGCAGTTCGGAGTAACTCGGCTTTAACAAGAGTCAACTGGAGTAAGAGGATTTGTCTTGTCAATCCCTCTAGTCCTCGAGCTCAACTACAGGTCAAATGCCTAGTGACTTGATTCCTATAATTCCTTTCAGGTTAATTTGGATTTGGGAACAAATCTAAATGGTCTTTACTCGGTTCTCCGTCAAGGTGATATGGATTGGGGTTGGCAATGTTGACGGTGTCAAAAATTGTATAATCTTCAGGTAGTTCCAACCTATAGGCATTGTCATTGATCTATTGGAAGATTCTAAAAGGTCCTTCATCGAGTGTTGATAGTTTGTTCCTCCTCTTATTCAGGAAACTTTCCTTGTTGCGATGAAGCCATACCAAGTCTCCCGACAAGAATTTTTTAGCTGCCTTACCCTTGGTCCTCTCTCGCTTTATTCTAGCAACTTGGTTGATTTATTAAGTGACTTAGTTGCAAATGTGCTAAAGGGACTGTACTCGGACTCTTATGTCTGGGTCTTCTTGCTCAGATTTCAACATGAGGGTGTGATCGAGAGGCAACTCGGGATTAAAACCATAGGCAACTTCAAAGGGTATCTGCTTGGTGGTGTCATATACTGTTCAATTGTAAGTAAATTCAACCATTAGCAAGTAGACATCCTAATCAGCTAAGTTCTTGCCCACTACAGTGATCCCAAAGTACGATTAACCACCTCTATTTGGCCGTCAATTTGGGGGTAATAGGAGGTGTTAAATAGTAGTTTTGTCCCCATTTGACGCCACAAGGTCCTCCAAAAATAGCTCAAGAACTTTGGGTCTCTGTCGGAGACTACACTTCTTAGTACGCCGTGTAACCGCATAATCTCCTGCAAGAAAAGAGAAGCAATAGCCGAAGCACCGTTAGTTTTAGAGCAAGGCACAAAGTGTGCCATCTTGCTTAACTTATCTACAATAATCATTACAAAATTTTTTCCTTGGGTAGTTCATGGTAGTCTGAAAACAAATTCCATGCTCAATTCAATTTATGGCTTCGTTGGAATAAGCAAAGGCATTGCTTTCCCTTGTTCGACTTAGCACTTAGCCCACTTCTATACAACACAGCTTTTAACAATTTGATGCACATCTCTTCTCACTTTTAGCCAAATGAATCGACCACTCAGTAATTCATATGTTCTTCTCTCCCTAAAATGTCCAGATAGTCCTCTATTATGGGCTCCCCTGATTAGTAGCTCCCACAATGAACAAGTCAGCATGCATAATTTTCCTCCTCAGAATAAGTATCCTTCCTCTATATGACACTCGGCCACTGTCCTTCCATTGACACAATGCACAAATATGGGTCCAAAGTGTGGATCCCCGAAGTACTGTTCTTTAATGTTTTCAAACCTAAACAATTTAGTCTGTAGTTCATTCAGAAGTGTATGTCTTCTCGAAAGAGCATTTGCAACTATGTTACTCTTCCTTTGCTTGTATTTTATTTCAAAATTGAATCCCTCAAGGAATTCAACCTATCTTACCTACCGTTTTGATAATTTTGTCTGACTTCGGAGGTATCTCAGGGACTCATGGTCAAGATAGATAACGAATTCTCTCAACAGTAGATAATGTTGTCACACTTACATTGCTCAGATCAGCACTAAGAGTTCTTTGTTATACACAAAGTAGTTTAGCTAAGGTCCTTTGAACTTCTCACTATGGAAGGCAATTGGTTGACCTTCTTGCATTTGGACAATACCTATTCCAATGTCGGATGCATCATACTCTAGCTCAAATACTTTCTTGAAGTCAAGTAGAACCAGAACAGGGGAGAAGGTCAATCTTTCTTTTATCTCGGTGAAACTTCTCTCCTCTTTCTCTCCCCATTAGAAGTCAATATTCTTCTTTGTTAATTCAGTAAGCCATGTAGCAAGGGTATTAAAATTCTTAATGAACCTCCTGTAAAATGAAGCTAGTTTGTGGAAACTTCTCACATTATCATAAGTAGTAAGGGTTGGCCACTCAACAATTGCTTCAATCTTCTCATTATCCATTCGTCAGTCTCCTCCACTAACTACATAGCCCAAGAATATTACTTCCTCTTGGCAAAAGCAACATTTCTTAAGATTTTCAAATATTCTCTTGGCACGAAGGATGTTTAATACAGCACGGAGATGTTCACAATGATTCGGCATATCAGCATTGTAGACTAATTAGTTGTTAAAGTACACCGCGATATACTTCCCAATTAGATGTCTCTGCACATGGTTCATCAGTCTCATGAAAGAGCTTGGGATATTCGATAAGCTAAAGAGTATGACCATCCATTCAAAAAGTCCATATTGAGTCTTGAACGTAGTTTTCCACTCATCTCCTGGTCTTATGTAGATTTGATAGTAGTCAGATTTTAAATCAATCTTGCTAAGGACCTTAGCTCCAATCAACCCATCCTTTTTGAATACATACGTGTTCTTGTATCCGTTAAGGATAACTCTTCTGTTAAACATCCATGATCACCCAAGCAACACATGCGAGGCACACATAGGTAGCACATGTTGAGAGCAAATCTTCAACAACCTCGAGGACCTGATGAATTGTCGACTAATGGTCCTATTACTCGCGCATGGATCCAAGGCCTCTAATCCCTCACCCGGCGAATTCTCTCTCAGCAACTTACCGATGACAAGAAAGTTTACGCCAAAAGAATATGGCTAAACTCCTTGAGCTCCCCTAATTGTTATATGTTGATCTGTACTCTCGATAGTAATGATGCCGACCATTCCCTTATTGAGGACCCTATGCCGAGTAATTCAATCAACCTCTGCTTAAACGTTCCTACCAAGTGACGATAGACTCACTTAAATGGTCGAATAGTTTTCTCTCAGCCTGATACCATCTCTCTCATCTCGGCCCCTTTATTGGCACAACATTTTGATGCCTCTTGCCTATTGTGCTCAAAGAATATTCATATAAGACCAATATTGCATTACCACCTGTCCTCCTCACCTAATATTGTACTACTTTTCCATTTTTGGTCTTTTATTCTTTTTACCCTTTTTGCTATGTACTAGGAATTCCCTTTTTGTATATACTTTCTTATAATTTTATTATTAGTAATGTTGCCCTGGGGACTTACTATAAATAGTCATTTTCTTTTGTAAGCGGTAGATAACTTATGCTTTAATATTGAATATTCTGTTCTTATGAGACAGCCCTCTCGAAGTCCATATTTCATACACTCTTATCTAATCTTGCCAAGTAGCTCAAGATTAGTGGCAGGTGGACCTTGACATTAACTTATGTGTCATATCAAGTGTGGTGTCAAGTCGTGTTGTGTTTACGGATAAGTCACATCCTTTGAGTAGCTTCACATCAGCTACTATTGTTCCGTTGTGGACCATTTCCCTCTAATTTTCTTTGATATCTTGAAAGACCCATTTAAGTTAAAATCTACCTTGGTAAGTCCTAGTGATAACTGAGCTCCTAGGCACACCAACAGTACCCTCTCCCTCCTCAGGTTCCTCGTTAATACTTTCTACATCCAACATCGGGATGTCTCCCTTGATCACCATAGTTCTTTAGTTCAAGCACTGAGTAGCCATATGTTCAAACCCTTGGCATTTGAAGTACTTGATCTAGCTCGTGTTCATACTAGATCATTACCCTTTCTCATAAGTTCGAATCAATACATCGTTATCAAGTTAGCCTTTCTACTCAACTCGAACGTTTACCTTTAGGGTCGGCTCGGTACTTGACTAAGTTCGGTGACTTGTTTGTCTAAGTCGATAGTCAACATTTTTGTCGGTACTATACCTCCCTTCTGTCTTTCTACTCGTTGAGCTATTTAGATGGCTTCATCCATTGTTGTCAATCGTTGGAGTTCTACAATGTCCCGAATGTCACCTCTTAATCACATAATGAACCTAGAGATTGTTTGTACCTGTGCTTCCTCCACTTCATATCGGATCATGAGCATCTAGAATTCCTAAACCTACTCATCAACTATTCAGCCTCCTTGTCTTAGATCTTGAAGTCGAGTAAAAAGTGCCTTGCAAATAAGTATCTAGTAGAAATCTGTTTCTCAATATTCTTTTCATTTTAGGACAATTATTAATCTCTTGATATCCTTTTCGCCTCTTCATAGCTTATAAATTCTTCCACTACCTAGCGACGTATCTAGAGAACTCAACAGCAACAGTTCTCACTTTCTCGTAGTCTTCGTACTAATAATAGTTAAAAACATGCTCTACTTTCTCTTCCTACTCTAAATATTCATCAACATTCCCAGATCTATTGAAGCTCGAAATTTGAAGCTCGAAATTTGAAGCTTTACATGGTCAGATGCTCTAAGGACTCGAGCTTGCTCTTCTTCGAAATACTCTTCCTTGTCCTCTTCATCTAGTTCCCTCAGGTCTTTCATTCGTCTTACTCCCTTGTCGACTCCTCTACCTCGAACCGATCGAGTTAGGTTCTAACCTCAGTAAGTTAAGTATCTTGTGGGGTGTTTTGCACAGCCTTAGTCGATCGATAAGCTAATGCATGAATAGCTCGGGTCAAATCTATTAAAAGGTTAGCTACCTCATCAAGTCTCTCGTCAGTACTCCTAGGTGTTCCCTGACATTGTTGACCATAGTGGATAACTCTACTGTTGTCAGCTCTAATACCAATGTTTATACTTAAATCCATCATTTCTCTAAACCAAAAACTAAAGAGCTAGCAAACATAGCAACTAAGATGAACACAACAACTTGCCTGATTTTACACACGCAAAATAGAGTATAAATAAAACTTCGAAAACCAACTACAGCTTAAACGAAACCTTTGCTTTGATACTAAGATGATGTGAATTATGACCAAGAATAGAGAAGGCCGATTGTTGGATAGATCTAAGCTTGGTGAAAGCTTAAAGAGATGATAGGGAAATACGTGAAAGAATGGAAAATGACTGAAAAGTAAGCAAAACTCGCGAACAGCTCCAAAGGATATGATGCATTAGTGGAGCTTCCGAGGACTCACGATACAATTCAATACGATGTACGAATTGGTCCGGTGAGGTTACTTGCCACTTAGCCCTTCTTAAGGGTTTGGATAAGAGTGATTTAAATGTAAACAAGTAGTGTTTACGAGAGCAAAAATGTTGAGTGTATTAATGTCAATCTGATAATGATGCCTTCTTGTTACAAATACAAGGGTTTTTATACCAAATAAGTTAAGGCAACTTACCTAAAAAGGGAAAAGATAAAAAAAAAAGGTATTTCCCTAAAGGAGTAATATACAAGAACACAAAATGGTATAAATGAATATTAAAAAACAACAATGATTAACGGAGCATATTTTACACGTGATCTTGTATAATGGTAATGATTCATTGGTGAGGCTGTTGGAGAATGCGGACAAAAGTATACAGTTAGATTGCTCGTCCAAGTAGGGGTGACTGATTAGTCTGGGGTCTATCTCTTGTCTACTCGGCAAAGGTGATGCCAAGAAATTGGATAGTTCGGACATAGCTGAGCAGATAGGCAAAGATTGGCAGTTTTCTTAGCATTCAACAACTCAACACATAACTTCCAAGAGACAAGTAGTCATACGGCTCAGCATAAAGAGCTGGTTAGCAATTCAGAGTAACTGGGTCTCGGCAAGAGTCAGTTGGAACAATAGGATTCGTCTTGATAATTCCTCTAGTCCTTGGGCTCGACTGTAGGTCAAAGGCCCGATAACCTCATTCCTATCAGTAAGGATGGGTGGTCTTAGCTAAGGCTAATGCTTTCAAACCCTAGGTAGTTAGAGATGTTGGTTAATGACCATAGTAAGAGCTCAAACTAGCATGTATTGTAGGCTTGAAAGCAACCATGATCGGGCCTTAAGCTAGAGAGAGAAAGAAACACAACCTTAGAGAGAGAAAGAAGATGTGTATTCGATTGGAATGAATCTAAGTGAAAGCTTGATGTCTAATTGATGAGCAAGAGGTTTAATTTATAGGTTTGTAAGCTTGGATTTAAGATGCAAGGTCTTTGATTGCGGTAAATTTTGAATTGAATGACTGAGCTTGATTCTTGAAATTAGATGCAAATTTGAGTTGATTTATGGTAAAAAAACATGTCCCTAATGTTTGTTTTTACCAAAACAATTAGATAGAAGCTTCGATTTTCATTAGGAAGCTTCAATCGAGTTTAAGTGAAAATGAACTTACTATGTGCAACCTAATTTTTTTCAAACTTTAATTGTACATATGTCCTCATAAATTATCGTTGTTAGACATGATTTTGGGTTCTATTCAAAGTAGGCTATGTTAGTTAACTAAAAATACAAAAAAAAAAAGCAACTTGATTTTGAAAAAAAAAATTGAAGAAAAAAGATCAAGAAGTTGGCATCTTGATAATGCAAATCTGTAAGTCAAGAATAGGGCAAGCTAAGCTTCTATTGGCTCAAGCTCGGCTTGTTTTAAAATTGTTAAACTTAAGCTTCAGTTGAGCTTTTTATCAAGCCTGCAATTGAGGTTCAAGCTCAACTGGTTTACTTATTGAGATCGAGCTTAAGCCTAGATGAGTTGAGCTTAAACCAATCCGATCTCGACTTTACTCACGAACTTGAGTATATAAAATGAAGAAATAGATAATAGATTGATAAATAGTAAATAAGGATTAAATTATATATTTTATATGTTAGCTTATATAGATATTATATATTTATATATATTATATAGATATTAGCTTTAAAATTTTAATAATATATAGTATATAATATATCATATATCTGTAATATTTGTAATATATATGTTAAGCTCGTAAGCTTGCTCATGAGTTTAAACGAATCGACTTGTGAGCCTAAGTAAGTAGGCTTACAAGGCTGAACCTAAAGCTCAAGCTCAGTTGGTTTACTACTTAAGCTCGACTCATTTACTAATTAAGCTCATTTGTGGCCTTAATCAAGAACTTCCATTATAGTTTTATGATGAAGGAGATATTGACATGGTGCCATGTCATGACACATGGCTTAGGTGTCAAGCAAAATGAAAAAAATGCACTTTGTACAGTTAATATTGGCCCGTAACCTAACACTTATTGCAACTAAATTATACTTAAGGGAAAGAGATTAGACCTAATTATGAAAAACAAAGTAATCCTAAATAAACTCTTAGAAAACTACTAAGATACTATTAAAGCTTATTCCTATACTACTTATCTTTAATTTCTAATTCTCTCCTCTCTTTTTTCTTTATCTCTCTTCTTTTTTTAAAATTGTTTTCTAACCTCTTTTTTATATTTTATATTTTTTTTGTCTTTTTCTTAATTTTCTATTTTTTTTTGTATTTTTTGAATTAGGAACCTTTTCTTTTATTTTAAAAAGTACTAAAATTACAAATGGGTAAAAACGGGGTGTCTACAAACATTTCTCGCATTTGTAGCATATCCATTTCAAATTTAATTTGGATAAATATGCCATTGCATGATCAAGTCATTTCCATGATTGTTTACCTATGTCTTATGTGGCCTTAATATCACAATGATTTTTGTAATATTTGATTCAATGTTTGTGCAAGTATGTCTAAGATTTCTCTCTACTAGGTTTCTCACACATGGACAAATATATTTAAGTTAACCTATCAAATACAAGAAATTTATATAAAAAATATTATGATTAACATATTAATTATATGTGTTTATATATATAATATAATATGACTATTGATAATTTTCAACAAATATATATATATATATATATATTATTGGAAAGAAGTTATGGTCCCTCAAAATATAGAAGGGAAATGTTCTTCCATGCAAAGAGTGGTGTTATCTTGAAAATGTAGGAGTAAAATCCATAAAATGACGAGTCTCTTAAATAAAACTTTCCAAAGTATGCATTATAATAGAATGAATAAGACTATTAGATAATTTTCAATGAAACTATATGTGATTTAGAAAAAGTTATATTATTGCAAAGTATAGGAGTTTAAATATGAAAGCCCTAGGAAATTCAAAAAGGGGAAATCATTTTGAAAATTAAGAGCATTTGGGTAATATCAAGCCATCTAAAAAGAAAAAAAATCATATTCTTATCTTATTTTCAACTGCCTCCATTTGTCTAAACCTTATTAAACTCTCTAAACCCCTAATTCCTTTCCCTCTCCATTTCCCTTTGCCTCCTTTTCATCTTTAGCTAACCCTAAGCTCTTAGAACTCTCCATACTCTTAGAAAACTCATATCTAATCAATCTTAAGGTAAGATTAAGTGTTCAACTCTTTTCTCTAGCTTAATTTGGTGAAAAAAAACCCCAATTTCATGGAGCTTCCTATCATTTCTTCAGAAATTTGAATTTAAGTTGGTTATTATTTGCAGCTCTCTGTCAGGTTTTACTTGTTAATTGGATTATAAGAAGTTTCATTCATTCTTGAGTACGTTTCTTATCCCCTTTGTCTAGTTTTTCAACTTCTTAGTAGGTTTTACCTAAAGTTGGTTTATTTTTTAAAGTTGAGTTAAGATTGATATTTAGGGTTTAGTTTTCTGAGTTTTAAAGTAGGTTGATGTTGGATGAATTCATGTAAGGAAGAACTATGGTTAAGAAGGTGAGTTTTAGGCTTAAATCAAAGTTTAGTTTGTGTTTAGTTGTGTATAGGATCCTAATGTTTAAAGGAATACCATCTGAATGTTAGTTGTGGCTTCAGAAACAAGGCTGGTTATGAGGATGCTATCTAAGAGCACCAGCATAGCATCAGTATGCTAGGTCATTTTTCATGACTAGAAGCTTATCATGCAAATGCTAATAGATAGAATCTGGATGCTATGCATTGTATGGCCTCCCATCTTATTTTCTTTTATTCTTCCCACTTTAAACTCTTACCTAAGTGTTATATGCATCTAACCTTACCAAAATCTATAATCTCATCTAGTATCTCATGCCTTAAAAGCATAAATTACATACCACTCCAGGTTACCTTTAGATTATGTTGAGCTAAGTTGAGTTAGGACTTTACTTTACTTAAAACCTTTATTTCAAAGCGTTTCCTCTAGTTCTTTTCCCTTACCTAAGAGTTTCACTTAGCTTTCCTTAGTTAAAGATCCAACCTTTGCTTGGTCCTCCCTAAGATCTCTAAATGCTTAGCGTAGTAGGACTTTGGGTTATAAAGGAGCGTATGAGATAAGTTGGGTTAAGGTCCTCGAAAATCTTAATTTGTATTGAATTGAGAAGTAAACTAAGATGAACTAATTATTCTATTGATAAGGTTCTTGTTCTTAGATTCTCTAACTCACTTGATTCAGGACTTGTAGTTGGTTTGGCTTAGCTTTCTAGGTATGTGATGCGTATTTGATAGTTATGCTTGTTTGGATAGTAACAAATTAAATTGAATTATTTTGTATTCAACCTAAAAATTGTTAATCACTGTTTGTGCTTGTTTAGCTCATCCTAGGGGCAGACAATAGCATATCCCTAAGGGGAAAATGCTAATCATATTAGGGGTTTCTCAGTAAACTCGGATGTAGGACTACATAGTTAGAACTACGCTCAAGAACTTTGGACTCTAGGCATAAAAGACTTTAAAGGAAAACTTATATACTTATACATCTACTTATGTATGTATAACATCATGGTATGGTAGGGTCGTAAATACCTCTGTTGTATGTAGGCTTAAATTTAAGATAATTAACCTGTTGTTTGTTATTTCTTTTATTAAACGCATGTAAATGATTGGTGTCGTATCCATGTGTACTTATGCATTACGTACTAGGTTTTAGCTCATATTTTTATTTTTTTACAATTGCAAGTTGATTGGATGGGTTTTCATGTCTAAGGCTATTACTATCAGGTTAGGGGTAAGAGACGTTAGTAACTTTATTTAGTGAATTATGGAAAGTTTGTGGAGTTGGATAGAAGGATGTGTTTTAGATCTACTAACAAATGATAAGTTCAATTGTTATAAAATCTAGAGTTATCATTTTGGGTGTGATGGTGCTTAGAGTGATTTGGTTGTCAGTCATTCAGTTTATTATATTTGGAGAAATGGTATTATACTATTGACAATTTTTAAAAGAGATTTGGAGATAGAATTGTGATTTAGAGCTTTAATGTATCACTAGATTTTAGGAATATATGGCAAGTTATGGCCCTTTTTGGTTCGCACTAAGGTCTCGAGGCATTACAAAATATCCTTTCATGCAAAGAGTTATGTGGTTTTATATTACGTTATGTAAAAGCTACGGCTATTTAAAAAATGCATAACCTTATATATATATTGGAAACTTTTTTTTTTTTAATTTAGAAGTTTTCATTAGTAAAACTTAAGGTAAAGAAATTAATATTGTAATTTATATAAAAAAGAAAGAAAGAAACTCTAAAATAGGGCTCTTTAAAAAATAATCTAAAAAATATCATACTTAAAATCAATTTTTCAAAATTCGAATTCAAAATGAACTAAAATTGCATCTTGAAAGCAAATTAAAGCAATAAACTTAAAATATGCTCTCGAAAAGCTAATTTTGATTAATTTTTGTTGAACTTAGGGTTCATTATTTGATTTTGATGAAAGCAAAATAAAAAGTGTATAATTAAACATGTTGATTTTGATGAGAACAAAACAAAAAATATATATCTAAACATGTTGTTTTTTAAGAGAACAAAACAAGTGAATGATTAAACTAAGTATTATTTGATTATATTGAGGTAATTGAATAAGATCAATTAATTTACTTGATGATTAAATATATCAATTATCTCTACAAAAAATTTAATCTTTTGAGTAGTGATTAAATGATCTTGAAGTTAGATTGCAAAGTGTATTTGTTTGCTAGTGGTTAAAAGTATTTTCAAGAGATATTTAGCCTACTAGGTTAACAATTCCAGAGCACTACCTACTTAACAGTGAAGTGGCCTAGATAAGGAGATGAAAGTGCTTCTGATCAAGGAACTGACTTGTTAGTTCACTTGCCGGTGTTCATGCTGGTTCACTTGTTATCGGCTTACCGGTAAGGTAAGGTTCCACCACAATAGGAAGAATTAAATGAGATAATATAAATGCTCAATAACCCAACCAAGGAAAAAGAAGAATTGATCTTTTGCTATAATATTCCAACATTCCTTTGTGCTCTTATTGTCTATTATTCTCATTGGCTCTTGTACCGTAATTTGCTAATATTTAGAGAGATTTGTAGTATAGTGCTTGTGAGTTATTAGTTGCAAAATAGTAAGAGTTAAAAGTACTACACCAATAATTCTTGAGATTGAGTTTTTGTGTTGTGAGTAGAGACTGTGAATTGTGTTGAAAGTTATGAGTGTGAAACTTATGTGATCAAGTTTGTATTTGTATAGCTCTTAGAGCTTAGACTGAGAAATCAATAAAATCGTGTAAAGTCATTGGTTGGAGACATTATGTATCTTAGAGACTAAGGGGTAGTTCAAATTCCACATTAAATCTAGGCTTGATCTTCTTTATCTTTATATCTTTTAATTTCTGCACTTATTATCATTTTATCATTATCTTAATTATACTCATTATGCATTTAGTGCTTAATTTTGAAAAAATTGCAATTTGTCTTGTGTTCTTTAAGTTGAATATAATAATGTAAACTTAAATAGTAAGGAATATATGTTTGGTGCAATGGTTAGTACTTTGGACTTTAACTTTAATATCTAAGTTCTGATTTTCAAGAGTGCCTTCTATTTTACTAAAAGCAAATAAGCAAAAAAAATGCCATATAATAGAAAATGTTGCGTTGTTGGGATTCAAATTTAAGCCCCATATTTAGGCGATTGAGTTTTGGGCAAAAATTTAGAATGTGCAAGAAAGTAATACAATTATGCTAGGAACTTACGAAGAGTTTAATAATACTAGTCAAGGAAGCCCTATATGCTCGAAATTCAAAAAATATGATAAAATATTGAAAATAGAGCTAAAATAGTGAAATTTGTTATATTATTATATATGTATCGATATCGCGTGAATTAGGTACTGTAAATTAACAAACTCTAAGAGATAAAACCATAGGAGTAATAATATTAATATTGCACATAAAATAGTATATAAAATATATTTATATACATTAAGTATAATTAATATATAAATATGTGTGCTTGCAAATATTGAAAATACTCGAAAATGGGTAAAATTCACTAGAAAAATAAATAAATAAAGGAAAAATTATTTTAAAAATACAAAACAACCAGGAAAACTCTCCTTATGTCGTGGCAAACCAAGGAGCCAACTGTAGGATTAAGGAGTATTAGAATTTTTAAGTAATGACATCTAAACCAAATAGGAAATATAGGTTATTAAGGGGGACATTTTCAAAACCCAATCCAACCATATTATAAAAACCTAAGACTAGTTCCTAATGAAAGTTTTGCTCATTTTGAGCTCTAGAAAAATTTTAGAAGAAAGAAATAGAGAGAGAGTGAGAAGGTAAAATTGGGAAAAATTATAGTGTAGAGTAAAGGGGTTAAGGAGTACTCAAAGAAAATTACCACCTAGAAGTGCAACCCAGGTACCGCTTAAAGGAGTGGTAGGCACCAAGGTTAGCTGATAAGTCCCTTCTCCCCCATGATGGCTAAAGCTTTGGATTCTGGTAAGTTACCATCCTCCTAGTTTTTAACTAAATTTTGAGAAAAATACCGAAAAAATTTCAAAAATTTTGAAACTTAGTTTTCTTAAATATTTTTGCATGAGAAATTTAAATTTTAAATCAAATTTTTGAAATATTGAGTGCTAATTTAGGGTCCTTAAGGAAAAAATCTCGTACACCAACTTTTGTTCGCCTTTTTGAAAAACCAATTAATATAGTTTTGACTTAAAATTTCATGAGTATACTCCTGAAATGCTATAGTTTGATATTATGAGGTCAAATTTTCAAAATTGAATTGTTGGATTTTTGGAAATTTTTCATTTTAGTGAAAACAACGTGCTAGAAGTTGTTTTCAAAACGAGACTTTGTTAAATTTTAAAACCATGTTTTAAATTTATTTCCAGCAACATGCAATAGCTAAAAATGGATAATCTAGAGTTTTTAGATGAGCATGTATGGGTTTAGGTTGAAATATAGTAACATGCAAGTTTAATTCTAAGGTTTCTTAATAGATTATAAGTGCATATAAAGCTTTGATGAAGAGTGTAGTAGATGGTTATAGTAATTGAGTTGATATCATACTGTGAATACATGTTTATGATGGGTTTATAACTTAAGGTAAGTTGGGTTAAGTGCGAAATAATGGAGCATAGAAGTAACAGTAAGGTTAAAAACTAGGTCAGAATATAGTTTGGTATCGAATATTTTGATCACACCAAGAGTCAGACAGTAAGTCAACAAGTGGCTTATATGTAAATTTTATACTCTTATCAAAGTTAGAACATAAGTCAAAAATCTCTTGGACGATAACCTATATCAGAATACTAAGTCAAAACCTAAGTTAGAAACTAGTTAGAAAGTAGTACAATGGAAGAAGCTAATAATAGAAGCAATTGGAAGTTGGTCCAAAGATGGTTAGAATTGAATATTAGATCACTTAAAGTTAGAGTATAGGTCAGAAAGTCATCTGCTTATAATCTCTACACTTTAGTGGGGTCAAAATCTGGGTAAAAAACAATTGGGAACCACTAGGCAACAACCTAAGCTAAAATACTAGGTTAGAACCTTAGACAGAGCTTACACTACTTAACTAATACCTAATAAAAACCTTGGAAAGCTTACTTAACTCAACTGAAGAACATACTCAAATATAAAAAATGAACTCTTATGTTATATATTAGGTCGAAACTAAAGAGGTTACATTAAATTTTAGAGATAATAAAGGAAGACGAGAGCGGCACATAAAGAAAATGAACATCAATATCCATATAAGTAGGATCAATGCTTTACGGCATGTTGGAGTATTTTAAAATACTTGGAGGTCTTGGTATACTCTTGGCTTATTATTGTAATGTAGTTGTCTGTGTCTGTGCCATGCATATACTTGAATATTGCTTTGTTGCTACTACAGGAGCTAAGCTCCATGTGGTGATTATGTTGTGTATATTGCTTTGATTGGACTATTTGAATTGATTAATCACCCCGAAAATGAACTAATTTAAACTCGGTCTAATATCTAACCTAATGTGTATTGTAACCCACTAGAGATAACAATTAAGATTCTTGAACCAATCACAAATCCCTTCTATGAGAATAGCTAAAATGGTCATTTCCTCACCCTTAGTCGAACTGAGTGACATGAGAAGAGGTTGTGCTAAGGTTAGGGGTCGTGGTTTGAAAGTAATCTCAAGCAGAAGGTGTTGTCAATTGCACGCCTAGTTTGATTTCAATTCATGAGTGCACAGTGTTAAACTGCTTAACCTAGATTAGAGCAGACACAATTTCTCTAATCTCATGATGAATCGAATAATATCATGTAATGACATTTACTTGAATATGCATTGCATCTAACTAACGTAGTTGAAAATCTTGAATGTATTTGTACTGAATGCATACTTCTATCTCTGTTTCACTTATTGAGTAAGTTGCCACTCATTCCTCTATAGTTGTTTTATAGGTTCTATCGAGAAGTGAGGATTATAAAGAATTGCTTCAACTCTGCTCTAAATTTCCATTTTGTACCTTTAAAAAAATTACTAGGGTCTCTCTAAGTAGACCTCTAATTTTTCATTACTAATACGTATGTTGAGCTTTGTAAACCTGTAGTCTTTTATACTTCTCTTCTTAGACTTATAATCTTTTCCTTGCAAATATAATTTGTAAATGCTTGTCAATTTGGAACTATTTTACTAAGTACCACCAACAAAAACTCCATTCTTTTACAAGTATTTACTTACATATTCATTTTTCTACAATCACTCTTAAAGATTACACCACAGGTTAAGATATAAAATTGGACACTCCAAAATAGTTGAGTTGAGTTTGCCTTACGTGAAATAGGTTTATAATAACAGTTGTGAAATCAGCTTTCAACTTAGAATGGTTTATATGGCAGAACTATTGTGACTCCACCTCTTCGAGGCGTAATATGAACACAAGTCACCTGAGTAAAACGTATACATCTTATCCGCTACAAAACAACATAATATCAAAATTTGTTTAATATAATTAAACTATAATCGTCTTTTAAAAAGTCAATTTCTTTACAAATAATAAAATTAGTTTTTCAGAAGCCGATTCAGTACATTCAAAATTCCCATTTCGAGGAATTGGTTTTAGGTATGGTAGTTTGAGATTATTTTTGAAAAAAAAAAAACCATCTTAAGGATTTATTTTTAAAAAATACAATATTAATTTTCTTTTTCCAGTAAAACTTATAGTCATTCTTTGTTTTGTGGTTGGATATTAGAAATATTTTTGTATGAGATTTTATAAATTGGCTTTTGAATTATGCGAAACAGATTGGATAAGATAAAAAATCGGTGATAGGTTTTTTTGTAAACTATCAACTACCTCCACATGCGTCCGAACATGATAATTCTGTTTGTGGTTACAATTGCATATTTTTGTGTTTATGGTAGTCAATAACTATCAACTTCATTTTAGATTTCATGGATATTAATCTTAGTTAATATAAATTAATATTAAAAATTTACACTCTCTTCTTAAATATACAAAAGTCCTATTAGTATAATTGAAGCTTTTCTACTTAACAATGTTTTCCAGTGGAAACGAAATAAGACAAAACTGTCGGTGCTTTTGCTTCATTCAAAAAAGAGAGGCATCGTTCATGGCAGTAACATGCTTTCGTATTTTAGCGAACAATTGCTTATTTAAAACATCTTCTAGACAACAAATCACAATTTATATTCCTTACTGCCACAACTGCGGTGGTATCTATGCATAAAATTAAGAAAGGAAGATTTGAGAATGGTGATATAGCACAATAATACAATTAGTCTAGGAGTTGCTCTAAGCTATTAAAATGGTTCCTTTTTTCTAGGTAAATATTTTTAAAAAATAATAATATAAAAATAGAGGGAAACTTGGTGTGTTTGATTTTATGGTGTCAGAAAAAATTTGGCTTAGTTGAAATCATTTTATTATTTTAATTTCTAATTGAGCTCTACTAAGCGATATTTTTAGTTTTATCTTATATTTTAATTATTTATAAATAAAATGAATATAATATTATAAGGAATTTATTAATCCGAGTTCCATCCCCATCGCCTAATACTCTAGCCTTATCAAGGCCAAAGCCTGGTCTGGTTTTGCAATCGTGAACTTATAAATGTTTTTTAGTTTTAGCCATTAAGTTGACCCAAAAACCCTATATTTTCAAAGCGTCATAATGTGTAAGGAGTAGAAACCAGAAACAGCCAAAATACAGTTTTTCCGCCTTCAAATTTATAAAGTCATCTTGGCAAAAAAAAAAAAAAAAAGAATTATAAAGTCAACGGAAAAGATGTTATAGATTGTCAAACGGAATTGCAATAAATAGTAGTTCTCTCTCATGCGTTTTTCTCTTTAATGTAAGAAAAGGGAGACAATTATTTTAATTGTGTGGATTTGGGTTACCCCTAGTTCATATTTGAGTTATACTAAATTTAATATTTGAAATGCTTACTATTGAGAAATACTGATAGGATGGAATGACATAATATATATATATATAATTATATTTTGACTATTGGTGGCTGGTATGAAATTATCTAAAACATTAGCACGGTGGTATAGAATTGTAATTTTTAAGAAATAGAGTGGAATTATTTCTAAAATATTAATATGATTGTTTTACATAATAGAATAAGGTAAATATAAAATTGTAATTCTTAAGAATCAGAATGGAGACATAATAGTTATTTCTTGTAATTTCTTTGAGGTCTTATTGATAGATGTAGAAACATATTGGAAAAAACTAAAGAATACATTTTTTTTTTTTAATTCCATGAATGAGGAATTGTAATTTCTCATTTTCCACCTGTTGTCTCAAAGTTCTTGCCAATAATCGTTTGGATTCTGCATGTATTGGGCTTGCAAAACAATATACAATGAAGGAATGCCAGGGGGTTGCTGGCATAGCTATTTCGATGCTTAAATTAGCAGTGGGCTCTTGAAAGTATATAATACTTAAAGGTAATATGCAAGTTTAGTATATAGAGTGTAAAGAGCTTTACCATTGGGTAATAATCTGGTCTTTATAGTAGAGTAGAACCAATTGTTCAAAATTAGTTGGCGAGAGAGATTTTTTCCCGCAAGTGTAGGAGAGTAGATTCATTATGCCTAATGTATCCCACCTATTCAGGACATGGTTGTTTCATCATTATCTTATACATTGTAACTGTTGTAGGGCTTACTAAGCTTAGTCCATTCAAGCCTAAGGCTTAGGCCTACAGGGTTAAGCCCTAGGTCACGAGATGCATCGGATTTGGTCGAGTTTGAGAAACCTATGTCCAAAGTACCCTATCAATACTTACCCTACTGTAGTTTCATTGTCAAGGTGAAGAAGGTAAGGAGAAAGGATATATAAGCTACTCAAGCATGACCAATCTCACTCAAAGGAATCCAACCTAGCATTATAGGGTCGGTGTAGTAAGCATATAAGTCTAGACTAGAAGGTAACCAAGGTAAAAGTATCCATGGCAGTAGATACTCGGGCTAAAAATATCCAAGGCAAGATGAATAAGAGTGGTCAAGAGTTTCGAAGCGAAGTGCTAGAGCCCTAAAGTGAGGCTTCAGTTAGGGTATCAAATCAAGATACCCTTCTAACTCACTGGGCAAGCGCTTCGAGGCTATAAACCAGTCTATCGGGATAGTACTCGACAAAGACCGAGAAGATGCAACTACGTCATGTCTTTATCATGCCAACCAAATGGAAGTCGGATGGGCCCTGAAGAAGTTTCTTATCGAAGGAACTTCTTCAAAATATGATTTTTGTAGCTTGTATTCCGTACATTAAATGCAACATGACAGGTGTCGTGTTGTAGCAAACTAGTGTACAGCTACATGCTCTTTGCCTTTTAAAGGTGATTGTCTGATCAAAACACTTTCCACGTGTTTGCTACATAGCATTTTAAGGGATTTGTGCTTATACGGATCCCTATAATTGCTTGTATGATTTTCTAAGTGGTTTGCCTATAAATAAGATGATCCTAAAGTGAGACCACTTTTCTACAATCTCTTTGTTCTACCATTATCAGACTCAAACTTTCTTTGAAACCTTTAAAACTTTCTCAAAATATTTATTCCTTTTTCGAGTACTACAATCATGCCAACCAACAAATTTGAAACTAATTCCTCTTTGTCGCTGCATCTCTCTAGTTTAGAGTCTATTAGGAGTAATCCCCTTCAGGCATGGAAGGATAAGGTCTCCTTACTACCACAACTTAGCAAACCTATGAGGATAGCCATGGAGGCACTAAATAGGGCTAGAATCATTAATGCCATCCCTAAGGATGTATATGCGCACATTCCCCTACCCTCTTACTACCCTCTGAAGGACTTGTTCAATGTTCCTAAAACAGGCAAGGGGCCTAGCGGCCGTATGAGTAGGAGCGAGCAATCTGTCCCTAGTTGGATCATAAGCAACTTTGTTGTGAAGGCAATCCCTGGATAGTAGATTAGGTTGCTAGGTAGGGATGAAAGGGTAACCTTGCTATTAGGGAGGTGTTTCGTAGTATTCGAGAAGTGCTTAAAGTTTAGGCAGTACCTCCCTCCAAGTCACTTTGAGAAGGAGTTCTTCAACTACCACCATTGCAATCTATCGTAGGTCCCTCCCAATGGGTAGAAGGTACTAAAGGGTTTTCAAGTACTCTATGAATACCTAGTGGTAAGAGCTACTCCTGAGCTCTTCTATCACTTTTACATATGGAAGAGCAACAGGGGGTAGCCTTACCTCTAGCTATACCTAGAGAAGAAGTTGTTCTATGGTCAAAGGTTAGCAGGACGAATATGTAGTGGTCGAATTGCCCGAAGAGATAGACTTTTGGACCCAATGTGCCGGGATGGTCCATACTAGAGGTGAGAAGGGGCTTAATCCTAATAATGCCGAGGTCGCCCAAGAGATCTTGGCCTTTATGGCGTTGAGATACGGCCAAGAGATCAATGCTACGGAGACCGTGGAGAGGTATTTCCGATACTCAATCTTCGAGCTCTTCCTTAACATGATGAAAGCTGTAGTGGAGAAATGGGTTGAAGGTATAGGTACCAGTACTTGACCAAGTTGTACTAGTGTTGAGGTGCTTTCTTCGATGCCTATAGGATGGGAGGACTCCTGTAAGCTCCATAACCAGTCACTCAGGTCTTTGATCGGCTGAAAGATCCAATCAAGCCTAAATTATAAGTAAAGCTAGAAATATTAGTAAAATGATCCTGTAAGTTTGAATTTAAGAAAATAAGTAATAAAATAAAAGAATATAAAAATTCCAAATTTTAAGTATATAACTCGTTATTTATCAAAAATGCGTAAAATGCATTCCAATAATTAACGAATCGCTAGAGATAAATTATATGTATACTAAAAATCATAAAATAACCTAAATAATATTTAGGAATATTTATTTATACTATATATGAATTTACATGTAGGTAGAAATACGTGTAATTACTTAAAATACACGTAATGTACTAAAACAATACTAAATAAAATTCATAATTAATTAAGAAAAAAATAAGGAATGATCTAGATATAAGTCGTGGCAGCTAGGGAAAATAAGAAAAAAATTAGCCAATTAAATTAGAATAACACAAAAGTCAAATTAGAAGAAGATAAGGCAATTGTCTAATCAAATTAATGCACAATAATTTCCCTAAAGCTCTATAAATAGAAATAAAAATTTACAAGCTCATTTGGTCAGTATGGAGAGTGAAAAAAATAGAGAGCTTTAAAAATTCAAGAGAAAAACCAAAGAAAAAAAAAAAAAAAGAAGAAAAGGAAAACTGTGTAGTTAGGGCCATAAAGGAGAACCAACATCAGACGAGCAGCTGGGAGTGGACGACGACCACCATCACATGGTGGTGGCAGCGCCTAGATTGGCCGACAAGGCTACGGCGGCCGAAGGTGGCCAGAGCCACCCAGACCGGTGAGTCCGATTTTCAACCTGATTTTGTGTGATTTTGTAAAAATAGTAAATATTCTTAGAAAATTATGAAACTTGTTATTCTGAAATATTTTTGTATTTAGTTTTTAGGAAAAATATTATTTTGATGAAAATATGTCCCATGATATATGGTCCTTAAGAAATCATGCAAAACCAAGCAGATTAGGATTAGAAATAAATAGGCTTAGGAGTGTAGTTTGGAGCTCAAATTTTTTCTATAGAATGCTTAAGTGATATAGAACAGTGCTATGAAGCTTTTTTTTTTTAATTTAATTTTCAAAATTTTTAGGTAAATTTTTAGCCCTAAAATGATGGGAAAATTTGGTAATTTTGGGTTAATTAGATGATTAAGATACTAATTACTGATTTAGGTAGTAATTAGATGTTTAGGGATGTTAATATCTAATGTAGAAACCTAATCCTAGCCTTTGAAGTGTTAAGTGTAATTAATGAAGGAATTATGTGCTAATTGTAGAAAATTAGGAATATTATAAAAAATTAAGTTTAATTAGATAATATAATAATAAAAATAAAAATATAAAAATCTAAAACAAAAATTTAATTTTAGGTAATTGTATAAAAAATGTAAGATTTTCTCATAACGGGGGTAAATTTTGTGATTAAACTAGGATCCGAGTATACCGCACAAACTAGAACATTAGTTAGAAACTAAAAACGATATTTAGGATATCCGAAGATAATACGATTAATTTCACATCGTGGGTCGGAATGATTTCTTAAGGTATACATGTAAATCTTTAACCAAAAATTGAGTTAAAAACCTAATTTAGAGATTTATGCGAAAACTAAACCCGAACCTAACCCCAAACCTAGAATAATTATAAAAAATTTGAGAACCTAGATAACTAGATATATTAAACCCTAAACAAAAGATAACAATAAGCGTTATAGGATAAAACGAACATATAATAGTTATATGAAAAACTGAAACCACGTTTGTATTATAGGGATGATCGACGATGGCCTGAGCAAGTTGAACCTCGAGTGAGTGAGGGAGGAGTCCAGGTAAGTTGGGATTAATTGTATACATATGGTTGAAATGATTGATTACCCTAAATTGGACCTAATCAAATATACGACCTATAATCATAATCGGACCTACATGGCAACCCATTAGGGGAACTTAGGATTCTCCGGCCAAATACCGACCCCTTCAAAAGGGATAGCGCAGGATTGCAAAATGGTCCTTTCTTCATCCTTAGTCGAACTAAGTAATAGGAGAGGAGGTCGCGGCAAGGGTAAAGTTAATGGTTTGAAGGTAGTCGCGGGAGGAGTCATGTCACCATTGCACGAGCCTGGGTTTGGTCGTGAGCTGTTGCATTAACGGCAACTCCTCAACCCGAATTAGAGCGGGCGCAATTTTTCTAATCTCACGACGGACCGAACAACGTCGTACGATGGCATTTGCTTGAACTTGCATTGCACCTAATAAGTTGATTGATAACCTTATTATGTTTGTAGTATATTTTTAAGTCCTCCATCCTAACTTACTGAGCTATGGTTGCTCACATCCCTATAAACGTCATGCAGGTGCTGGCTAAGAAGCGGCATACAACTACTCTGAAGCTAGCATCCCTAAGTTTTTATTTTAGAATTTTTCATTTTTGAATAATGTAATAACTGAATTATAGTGTATATATACATAAATTTTCTCACTTTCTTAGGTAAATGATTTATTTAAATTACAAATTGTTTACTTCAAAGCGGGTTAGTCGTAGACGCCTTGTGTAGATCAGGTCTAAGATAGCGGTTGTAAGGCCAATTTTTATCTTAGAATGGTTTACACGGTGAGGCTGTTATAACTCTGTCGCTTCGGAGCGTGACAACTCCCTTGGCCGTGCCAGTTATGGCAGTGTTTTGTGACTGGTATTTGTAATTTCTTTTGGTTTGTTCTTGTTTTCCTTTTCTAAATTTTGATTAGGTTTCTTGCAGGCAAAAAATTGACCTCGAAGATACCTTGTTCCTTTATGGATGACTTGATGAGTTGTTGCTAAGCACGAACTAAGGTAGACCAGCTAAAGACAAAGGCTTTAAGGCCAAAGCCGAAGCTTAGGGAAACCAGCAAGGCACGGCCAAGGTTTGTTCCTCAAGGGATTCCCCTCAGCATCCAGGACGAGCCCATAGATGTAGAGCCCTTAGGTATGGCTTTGCACGCTCCTGCCTTCACCCCCTTTACCGAGCCCATTATAGTGGCCAATGAAGGTACTGAAATGGAGGGGCTCAATGTGCAGATGCTTTCTCCTTTGAATGCAAGGGATAAAGAGATTAAGTGTTAGACCACCCTTCCTCAAGCTGTTAGCTAGAAGTGGGAGGCTCCTAAGATGGCCGAGGAGCCAATTCCTAGAGTGAAGAAGCTAAGGCCCCTAGCGAGGTTGCCTTTGAGCAAGGGGAAGTGAAACAAGTGGCTCATGGCCCATCCTTATCAAAGCATCGATGACATGGGGGATTCTTTTTTGAATCCCTCAACAATTTTAGGCTAATAGGGATAAGGCTAAACTCATTCTAAGAAGTGCTATACACTTCCTAGGACGAAGAGCTCCTAAGGGGAGCCTCCAAGTTAGAAATGAAGAGGGTCCAAGGTAAGCTTCTCATGCTGAAGTGGGAGGTCCGTGCCAATGATTTGACATTGCGACACCAAACGCTCAGCTACTAGGCTTCGATGGGGTCTTTCACCTCCGGCAATGGGCTATCCTCGAAGGGTTTTCCCAAGAGGGTGGGGACAACCCATTATAGATAGTAGGTTACTTGAGCACGTTAATACGATAGGTAAGTTTTTGTTGCTCCTGTGTTATCGTGCTTTTATGCGTCATTTTATTAATGGTGGGCTTCATTTTCAATTTGCAATACCATAGCCAAGTGTTGTTTCAACTAAATAAGTCTAATACCGCCCAAAAAGAGGTAAAGGGCTTTTAAGAGGCATTGCGTTGGCACAAGAAGTACCTGTTGGAGGTTGAGACTTTTAGTAAGAGGTACTTGAAAAAATTTACCAAGGCTAATAGGCACTTGCACTGCTCTATTAAGTAGGTGGCGAAGGTTAAGGCAAGGCTTAAGGACACGGAGCGAGAGAAGGACAATGTTGAGAAGGCAGCCAAGAAGGCCGACAACCTGAAGGCTTAGCTAAAGAATAAGCAAAAGATAAAGGCTCGTCTCTCTCAAAGGCTAAACGAAGAAGGCAAGGCTCAAGCCCGACTCAAGAAAGAAAATGCTAAGTTGAAGGCATCCTTGGCCAAACTACAAATCGAGCTGGTGATGAAGGCATCTGAATGTGAGGGCGTTAATGCAACTTTACTGGAGCTGGCTAATTTAAAGGTCAATTTGGAGCAGCAGGTTGAGGAGTTGCAAGACAAGGTTTTAGAGATGGAAGAGATCATCTCCAAGATGAAAAGTGGGGAGGTCCTCAATTATGTTACCGCAAAGAAGGTAGTCGCCAACTACAAGAAGACCAAGGAGTGGTTAGACAAACTGGAAGACTTAACTACTAACTCCACCCACTATACTGGGAGGGAGGTTTTCTCCCACTATCTAAACCTAAATCTTAGCTTCCTCGACTTCTTAGACTCCCTAATGTTTAATGAGAAGAGGGAAGCCCTGGAACAAGAAAGGGAGTCCACCCAAGCGGCTATCGATGATGTTGATACTCCTTCTGCTGCTTGGGCCAAGTAAGGCACATCTAGTTCTACTTATGCCCCAATAACCCACCGTGAGCTTGCCCTCGAAGAAGCTCCTCGAGACAATCCATTTGAGAGCAATCCTCCAATTGCTCCTAGTTTACATCCTTTAAGCCTTACTCCAAGTCAAGGCCTGCCACCTAAAGCACCAATGGATCAACGCTCCAAACAGATCGATGCCCTAGACTTTTCTAAGTTATTGAAGTTAATTGATCCTAGGAGATAACAAATTTCTCTCTTTTTTTTTTCCAAAATTAATGTAAGTCGAGCTAAGATGATGGCCTTTACTGTGTAATTAAACAATCAATGAATAAATAGATGAATGTTTTTGAAACGTCCTCTCCTATTCTCTATTCATCTTTGAATATATCTACTTGAAAATTCCTCTGTGCGAGGGGAGTTGACCCCTTACTGAAGTTAACTGTTGGGGGAATTCCTCTGTGCAAAGAGGGTTACCTTTGTTGAGGTTAATCTAGTGGGGATCAAGTCAATAGTGTTCCGACCTATCTAGTGTAGGGGAGTTTTTTTTTTTTTGTACAAGGGGTGTTTCCCGTTACTAAGGTTACCCTAAGGAGGGTCAGGTCAATTGCGTTCCAACCTATCTAGTGTATGGGGAGTTCCTCTATACAAGGGGTGTTTCTCCTTGCCGAGGTTACCCTAAGGTGGGGAGGGGGGTCAGGTTGGTGGCGTTCTAACCTACTCAGTATAACATCCATACGCTTGTTCGAAGGCTTACATGGAAAATAAGAAAAAGGGAACGAAAGAGATAGAAGTATTCGATCAATTATCAAATACATTTTTATTTTATCATTATGGAAAAGTGTACATGAGAAAATGCTAATCAAAATAAAGCCAGAGATTATCAGTGTTCCATGTGCACGAGATGAGCTCGCCATCCAATCTTTCCAGCCTATATGCTCCATTGCCTAATCTTTCCCTGACTCTGACCAAGTCTTTCTAATTAAGGGCCAGCTTGCCCTACCCTTCATGTGAACCTGTGGTTTTTAGTTTTCGGCAACTAGGTTATCGACCTTGAATTCCTTGTGTCTAACCTTTTGATCATAATACCAAGCGGCCTGATGTTGGTTTGTGGTTACCCTAGCAGCAATAAGGTTTTTGACTTTCTTGATGGTGCCAACATTCACTTGCAACAGTAAGTCGTTAAGGGCAGCGTCGAAACTTCAAGTCTGGATATTAGGGAGCTCAGGTTCAATTAGGAGGATTGCTTCCAACCTGAAACCAAGGCAGAAGGGGGTCTTGCCAGTAGAAGTATAGTGGGTGGTCATGTACCCCTACAAGATATTGGGCAGCTTGTTAGCTCAAGCGCCTTGAGATCGATCCATGCGCTTCTTTAGGCTATCCAAAATGACCTAATTGGTTGCCCTAACTTATTCATTTGATTAGGGGTGAGAAACTGAGATGAAGCGCGGGGTAATGTGGTGCTTGGTGCAAAACTCCCTGAACTTAGGGTTATCAAACTATCGGTTGTTATCCATGATGAGGGCATAGGGGACACCGAACCGAGAAAGAATGTTGTTTCTAACGAAAGATTTAACACTTCTTTCCGTGATTTTGGCCACTACTTCGACCTCGACCTACTTCGTAAAGTAATCAACGATGACAATTATGAACTACCATCTACCTAAATCTTTTTAGAAGGCGCTGAGGATGTCAATCCCCCATTATTCGAACGGCTATAGGCTTGGCAAGGGTTAGAAGAGGGGTACTGGGTGCGTGATTAATTGGGGTATGCTTTTGGCATTATGGGCACTTCTATGCTATGGCCTTTGCATCTTACCTCATGGTAGGCCAGTAATACCCAAGCCGTAACACCCATAAGTAGAGGGCTTAGGACTAAATGTGATTGCTGCATAATCCAGCGTACAGCTCTTCTATGACACACAGCCCTTCCCCTTCTCAGAGGCATTAGAGTAGGGAGAGACTAACTCCCTTGCATTACAGGATGTCATGTCCCAAAAAGTTAAAGTCATAACAGTCCCATCATGTAAACCATCTTAAGATAGAAATGTCCTTACAGCTGCTATCCTAGACCTAGTTTACACTAAGTATACTCGACTCTACCCTTTTGAAGCGTCTAATTTGATACATGTTTGATATAAACCTGTAGAGTAATTCTTTAAAATAATTTATTAAACATATATTTGTAATTTGACCTTATAAAAGAGTAGTAGTAAATCTCACAAGTACCTTTCATTTCATATACAAACCAAAATATTGAAAACTACCAAACCCCTTGAGGAATTCTATGTAGCTTTCCTTAAAAAATAAAAAATTAATACTAATGACAATAACCGGCCATTTCCTGTTGTATTTCACTTCCCGTCCCAATTTACTAGGGTTCTGGTGTTGGGTAAGCACTTGTAAGCCATTTGGAACTTGTAAAACAAACTATAAGAGAATGAGTGACAACTTACTCAATGAGTGAGCAGAGATAAAAGTATGCGCTTGACATATCACATGCAAGGTTTTCAACCAAGTTGGTTAGATGCAATGCATATACAAGCAAATGTCATCACATGACATTATCTGGTCTATCGTGAGATCAAAGAAATTACGCCCATTCTAATCCAAATTAAGGATATTGACGTGTCATACTCACAAATCGAAACCAAACTGGGACTTGTGTAATAGAGAACACCCTCCTCCCGTAACCATTTTCGAACTGCAACCCCCAACCTTACTGCAACCTCTTCTCCTGTCACTTAATTCAGCTAAGGGTGAGGAAAGGACCATTTCAGTTATCCTCATTGAAGGAAATCCATGTTTGGCTCAAGAATCCTAATTGTTACCCCTAGTGAGTTACGATGCATATCAAGTTAGATGTTAAGCCAAGTTTGAGTTAGTTTATTGTTAAGGAGATCAATCAAGCTCAAATAATTCAAGCATAACGAGATTCACAGAACAACCATAACATGGAGCTTAGCTCCCATCACAGTACATCAAAACCTAACCAGAAGCGTTGTATACACACAAACAGCTACGTACAATCATAAGCTAATATGTACAACGGTCCCCAGATATTCTAAAATAATACTGCAAAATGCTATAAAGCATTAATCCCACTTACTTATCCTAATACTCACTTCGAAAAACTTGTATCATCAACGATCTGATTACTAGGAGACCCTATATATACAAAACCTAAATTTAGTTCTCATAATAGTTACAAAAATATTAGGGTCTTATCTAAAGTATATTATAATAATAATATATAGTTTTATTATATAAGTTAAGTTATTACTTATTAATAATATACGTAATTATACTAGTACGTATAATATATTGTTTTGATCGTATTAAAATATGCTTTCAATTGATTAAATCATATTTCAATTACAGTAAGGTTATCGTAATACATAAATTCTCATAATATTATAGAGATATAAGTTATATTACCTAGGATTATTCGATTTTTGTAAAAATAGTGTCATTGAGTTCGTATAAACTTAACAATACGTATTACGAATCCTATTTTTAGAGATGACTTTTAGCAAATAGTTTGAACTTTTAGCAAATAGTTTGAACTTTTAGCAAATAGTTTGAGCTTTTAACACAGTTATACGTATCTAAGTAAATATTATTGTATTATACGTATTTTATATAATTAAACTATATTTTACATAATTTTTCTACATAACCCTATAATATAGATATTATCTAATCCTAATATACATGTAACATATTTCAATCATCAAAACATCATTAAATATATTAAAAATATACGTTTATCAAATCTGATCAGTATATATACAGGTAGTGTTTTATTTAATTATTTATCACAATTTAGCTTATTATTACTAAAAATGAGTATTGATTCATAATTTAAGCTATTTTACTATGTAAATTCATAATAAATAGTTCAAGTTACCAAATAATTCTCCAAAAATTTCTCTAGAGTCCTAAAAATATGGGGAACTCAGTCATCACTTAATTTCATGTTATTAATTTATCGCCTATATATGCAAAATTACAATTTTACCCCTAAATTATACTTAATTACCCAAATATTATTCTTTTTATACAAAATTAATTCTAATATATTTTAACATCATTACAATTCACCAGAAGTTAGTGCCTATCATTTCCATCAATTAATTTCATAGAAACCTATTTATTTTATCATTTCATCCTATTTCTAGCTATTTCTAAGGCAAAAAATTACATTAAATATGAAAAGTACCTAAATTAAAAATATGGCTACATAGCAATTAAATATATCTCATACGTATTCTATACAAAAATTTTGAGCTAGAAACTACATCATTTAGTGTACTTATTTCGAAAGTTAAAATTTAGATGAATAGTGGCTTTCTTAAGCACGTACATAAAATAATTACAATTTTACAAAAATAAAATTATAACATGAAAATACATCTAAAATAAATTAAATATAATTTTTTTTCATAATTTTATGACTTAATTTAATATTTTTAGAAATTATAAAAAAAAAGACAAAAAATTGACCAACTTGTTCGTCAGTGCTCCAACCATCATTGACTATTGGGGGTATGTTGGCTAGTAAGGGCGTTGGTGGTGCTCCATAGTGGTGAAGTAAATCTAAGTCCTAGTATCCTATTTATAGTGTTTTAGGAAGGTTATAATTTTTCTTAGCCATTAAGTAATTGTTTTTTTTTATTTAGTTATTCTTTTAAGGAATTTACTAATATGAGGTGTCAATTTTTTGTTTAATTGCTTTTGATGCAGCTAATTATTCTTTTTAAGGTTATTAAAATTTAATCCAATCATAATCCATATTGTTTCTTATTTTTTTTCATAATTTTTAGCTGATATTTTAGGGTATTTTGGTATTTTATATTAATATTTAATCATTTTGGTAATATACACATACATATATTGTATACATATCATATACGTAATGAGTGATTATATACATGTAATCATGTTTCTAGCATATCTTTTATTTTTAAGATACTTTTCCTACTTAATTTTGTGATTTTATTGCTTATTATGCATAATTATATAATTTTATGTTAATTTACGGGTATATTTATTATATATAGCGGGTATACTCATAAAAATATGTATATACTCATATAGTATATTATGCTATGTTATTTTCTTTTATTGCCTAATTAACTTATCTCTAAGTTCTCATCGCATTCCGAGTTTGGTTTTAGGAGTTTCGATCATTTTTATACTATATTGAAGAATTATACTTCTAAGACTAAAATTAGAATTTTTTGTCATTATTTTTTAAATCTAATCTTACTAGGTCTTTTTAACTAATTTTTCTAACTTAGTTGTAAAGTTTGGATTTCTTACTAGGTCTTTTTAACTAATTTTTCTAACTTAGTTGTAAAGTTTGGATTTAATTGGATATATTTTCCCGAAAATCCTAAATTTATGTATGATCACCCTAAATATGACTTTAGGGTCTCATATAAAATTAATTCTCACCATTTTGAATATATTCTTAATATTTTATTATATTATAGACTTCCAAACATATGGGAATTCCTCAATTAGGGTTATTATGCTTCTCGTAAGTTTCTAACCTAATCAGTTTACTTTCCCGAATGCCCTAGATCAACTATTGAACATAATCATACAACAACATGGCTTTGTTCTAATACTCAAATGTTTATGTCTGGATTACTGATTTATGGGATATTACACAGGATGCCGTTGATCAATATATAATTGGTGGCATGGTACCAGAGCTTCTTCACCTCCTTCCTATCTTTCGGTAGCGAACCTTACTCTAAATAACTCTGGATAGGATCCATCTAGCTTGGCTTTATTGCTGCTGCAATTAGTTCCAAAACGTCAACTGAGCCCAAGGTTATACTTTTTTCCAATAAGTACTCTATAAAGATCTTGCTATCCTTCACCTTGGGCTTTTGTATACTAGTGGAAGCAAGCTTGGATAACTAATCTACTACGAAATTTTCCAGCCAAGGGATCTTCTTAATGTCCCATGAAGGGAACTCCGTTAGGAGGCTCTTTACTTTCTTAAGGTATCTTGCCATAATTTTGTTTCTAGCTTCGTATTTGCCTTGGACTTGCTGGATGACTAGCTTGGAGTTTGAGAATATCTACAGCTGCTCAACACCAATCTCCTTGGCTAGCTTAAGACCGGCGATAAGCATTTCGTATTTAAATTCATTGTTACTAGAATTAAACCCAAACTTGAGGGCATAGTAAATGGTGACCTCATGTGGGCTGGTTATAACAAGACCTACACCTCTAACACCTCCCCTCCCCCCCACCCCAAAGGTAGATGACTCATCAATGTAGTAATGGTTGATCCATGGTGTCTCCTCCTCTCCTGTATATTTTACCATGAAGTCGGCCAGCACCTGTACCTTATAAGTCGTTCGTAGGTGATACCGGATTCCATACACACTCAATTCCATTGCATTTTTCATCATCTGTCCAAACGTGTCTGGTTTCTACAGCATGGTACGCAATGGTTTATCCATGAGTACGGTGGCCTGGTGCGCTTAGAAATGAGGCCTCAGCTATCAAGCTATGATGATGATGGCTAAGGAGAATTTATCTACCCAAGTGTACCTGACCTCAGGCCTATATAGTATACGGTTGACATAATATACTAGCCCATGTTCTCTTCCCTTTGGTTTGACCAATATAGAAGAAAGTGCCTAGTTACTTACAACTAGGTAAAGGAACAGGTCCTCCCCTTGGACAGGCTTCGAGAGGACCAGTGGATGAGCAAGAAAGTCTTGGAGCTACTAAAAGGTAGTGGTCCATTCGAGAGTCCATTTAAAATCGTTAGGATTTTTTAGGATTCTAAAGAACTCAGCACATCTGTCAGCGCTCTTTGAGATAAATTTGCTCAAGGCAACCACCATGCCAATCGGCTTATGTACGTCTTAGACTAAGGTTAGAGGCTTCATTCTCCTGATGGCTGTAATCTTCTCGGGGTTGGCCTTAATACCTCTTTGTGTGACCAGAAATCCGAGCAACTTGCCAAAGCTAACGTCGAAGACACACTTCTAAAGGTTCAGCTTCATATCGTATATACACATTCGGTTGAGGGCTCCCTAGAGATCCTTGATATGATCGACCGGCTTCTAGCTCTTGACGATAATGCCGTCGACATATACCTCCATATTACGCCCGATTTGGGGCTTAAAAAGCTTCATCACCATTCACTAGTACGTAACCTTAACGTTTTTTAATCCGAATGGCATCACGGTGTAACATTATGTGCCATAATCAATGATGAAGGAGGTATAAACTTCGTCCTTCAAGTCCATTTTGGTCTGGTTGTACCCCGAGAAAGTATCCATAAGGCTCAGCAAAGTATATCCTGACGTAGAATCGACAAGGCGGTCGATCCTAGGGAAGTGGAAACATTCTTTAGGGTGAACTTTGTTGAGGTCGGTATAATTGACATACATACGCCACTTCTAATTCATCTTCCTAACCAATACCATGTTCACCAACCACGTCAGGTACTTTTCCTCCCTTATGAAGCCAGCTTTAAGCAACTTCTATACTTCCTTCTCGATTGCGGCCTGCCGTTCTAGAGCAAAATACCTCTTTTTTGTTTGACAGGCTACGTTGTAGTGTCAATTTTGAGGCTGTAAGTTACCAAGTTGGGGGAAATTCCAAGCATGTTCGATGCTGACCAAGCAAACTTATCTGAATTTTCCTACAGGAGGGCAATGATTCTGTCCTACACTTCAGCTGGATTCTCAATCCCAACTTTCGTAGTCTACTCAGGTGAGCTTTTGATCCAGACATCTTCTGTCTTTTCTCCAAACTCTCCTCTCTCAGCCTACCTCTCTTGTGGGCTTGTTTCTAGGGTAAAGACACCATCTCCTTTGGCCACCCTGACGTATAGCTCTCATGATAGCTTCTAATCACATTTACATACTCCCACCTTAGCTGAGGTCGGGATTTTAGCCTTCAAGTAAAGGGAAGATGTGATCACCCCAAACGTGTTTAGGTTTGGTCTTCCTAAGAGTACATTGTAGGGGTAGGGGGGAAGGTAGGGGGCAGTCAATCATAATGAACTCGACGGGTCGTTGTGTCATGTAGTTGTCATCGCCAAGTTCCATATCCAACGTAATGATACCCTTAGCTTGGACTGTACTTCCATTGAAGCTGATGAGATTATGGTGGTACAGTTTCATTTTTATTGGCAACTTCTTCCTCATCCTCTCATATGTATGGAGGAAGAGTATATCGATGGAGTTGCCAGTGTCCACCATAATATTCAAAACCTCAAATTTTATAATACTCACGCCTATCACTAGGGCGTCTTAATGGGATATATCAACCCCTTTAAGGTCTTCGTCAGAGAAGGAGATGGAAGTGTATAACTTTTATCTCTTCAATCTTACAGCCAGTACTTTTGATGGGGTGTTAACTAAGCTGCTAATGCTTGTCTAGCTCCCAAGGTACAAGCCCCCCATGATTACGTTAATGATACCATTGGGGGCACGATTATTGCGGTGATTGTTATTCTACTCCATATGGTTATCCTTGGTCTATCGCCTCTGAGGTGCCCTATCTCCATCATTATTCAAATGGTCGTTGTTCCTCTAATGGGTCACATACTCATCGAAGAAACTACTCTAAATGGTATATTCTGGTTATTGTAGAATTGATAGTATTTGTCGGAGTTCCAATGATTAGGGTTCCTCCGCATTTTCTGTGGCCTCTAGAGCAAGTTCTAGTGTTGCACTTTAGAATAGACCTAAGCAATGAGCCTATTTAAGGGTATGTACTAGGTATAAATAAGAGAAGGGAGCAGGTTGCACTCCGCTTAGCACTTCTTTTTCCCCAAGCTCTCCCCCTCTGGTCCGCTTGGCATCTTACCATCGATGTAATCCTTTATCGACAATTTTTCTATATCTTGCTTTTCACTTGACCTTTCTCGATCGACGTTGCACCTAACGCGAATGTTGTCTTCCTAATTGATGTACTTTTGGGCTTTGTTCCAAAAGTCAACCAGAGTCTTTGACTTGCTTTTTGCAAGTGATCAAAAGAAATCTCTAGAAGGTTTAATGCTAAGCTAAGAAGTATGGACAATAACTCCCTCATCCAGCTAAGGGATCTCAACCACAGCGTTGTTGAATTGGGTTATGTTGTCGCGCAGGGACTTGCCTTCACCTTGCCTTACTAAGTATAAGGATAATGTGTCTTTGGACGAGGGCTTATTAGCCCTAAAATGGAGGTTGAACCTCCACGCCAACTCATCAAAGGAGCTAATGGAATTGTCAGGGAGGTGGTTAAACTACGTCCAAGCTGCCTTCCTTAGAGTACTTAGAAAGGCTTTGCGCATTAAAGCATCTTTATGACCATAAAGCTTTATGAAGGTGTGAAAGTGGAGAAGATGGTCATCAAGGTCACCTATGCCATTATATTGGTCTAGGGATGGAAGCTTGCCGTTAGAGGGCAATACTTTGTCCTGGACACCCCTGGTGAAGGGGGTCTTATTCTTAGCAACCAGCCCAGTGTCACCAGTAGGCTTGCTCCCCTGCTGCTCGAAGAGCTACCTTATCATAGTATAGAGCTTGTTCAACTCGGCATCATCTACCGGGTGAGCTCGTTGTACAGCCGAATGAGTCTATACTCCCTGCGAGTTAGCTTCTTACTTGTTGCCAACCAGAGCCCGGTCGCGAGTAGCCGTAAACCTTGCTGGTTACCCATGTAATGTCAAATCAGGTTACTGATCCCTGCCATTCTATTGCTGCTATTAGATGTTGTTCCGCCCAGTGCAGGCATCTGAAGCTTTGGGGTGGTAAGTTTGCACGCCGCTTTGTCTAGGTAAGCACAGAGCACCCTGTTCTACACAACATACTCTTTAGCTGGGCATTCCATGCGCTCCAACACGACCTTTGGGAGGGGATGATTGCTCCCAAGTTAGTTGTTTACCAATTATTGATTTTCTTGCTTGTCGCGTTGAGACATGATCTCAAAAGGATTGCTATAGGGTATGTGTTTAATGTATTTGAGATTTTGAGTGTAGGAATTCAATTTCCCATAGGCAGTGCCAATGTCATCTCAAGTTCTTACTTGTAATTGTTTGGATTCCGCAAGTATTGGATCTGCAAAACAACATACAGTGAGGGAACACCAGAAGGTTGTTCGGTGTAGTTACTCCAATACTTAAGTTAGCAATGGACTCTTAAGAATATAGAATACTTAAGAGTATAAAATACTTTTGGGTAATACGCAAGTTTAGTATGCAGCGTATATAGAGCTTTACCGTTGGATAGCGACCTGATATTTACAGTAGAGTAAAGCCCACAGTTAGAGATCGGTTGGTAGGAGAATAGAGTCGTTATACCCAATGTGTCCCACTTATTTAGGACATAACTATTTCATCTTTTTCTTATACATTCTAATCGTTGTAAGGCTTATTGGGCTTGGTCTATTCTGGTCTAGGGCTTAAACCTACAGGGATGAACCCTAAACCATGAGATACGTCAAATCCGGTCAAATCTGAGAGGCTTATATCTAAAGTGCCCTGTCAACACCACTAATACCATTTTTTTGTTAAATAGTTTTTCCGTAACTCCATTACATTATACTATAAAACTAATGCCTCGGCTTGTAAAAATAGTTTAAAATTTTTAAGTTGTAGTTTGATTTAATAGTATTTTCTCAATAATCCTGAATAACGATGCTTGACTTTTGAAACCGAATAGCGTTAAACTATTTTCATCTAAACCATCACCGTCTATGTTGTCTTGTAACCATTGAGCTACGACGCCATCAACATCCATCACAAAAGAATAATTCATCAAAATTGTCGAAAGTGCACAACTGAACAACATACATCATTTTCTTGACACGGTCCAAATTTGTTAACAATGTTATCCTGTCACGTACCACGCACTCAAGAATGGTGAGAAAGTTGACCTAATAGCTCATATAATCTATAAATATTCCAAAGTCTTCCATTATATATAAGATAAAAGCTAGAAATACATCAGTATATTTCTCTCAATCCATGGCTTCCTTATCAATAAGATCTGCCATGGAAATATACCCGATCGACGTCCGTTTCGACCTCGATGAAGTGCTCGACCCACCGGACTTCAATTGCCATTACATGGGTCCCGAATTGGTGGTTTCGACGCTGCCGACGGTTGCTGGAGCCAAGGAGGCTTGCCCGATTTGTATGGAAGGCTATTGCAATGGAAATGAGGCTAAGGAATTGCCTTGTCGGCATTTGTACCACTTAACTTGTATACAGAATTGGCTCTCTCTATACAACTCTTGCCCCATGTGCCGATGTGAGATATCTAACAAGAAGGACCAACACTGATGAAGCCATCCTGTAATTTCAGCCAACTTAGGTATTTTTCCTTTTTTATTTTTCTCCTTTTTATTTTGTGCAACATGAAATTGCACGCAATTTTTGCCTTTGTATGAAATTTCAGATGACTTCGATAAATTTGCTTATTTATATATTTATTAATTGTATTGAAACAATGATAAAACCCATGAGGATTAAGGAATCCTTCCTATTTTACCCAATTGACCGGCGATGCTGAGAAAGCACTTCTTAAAGGAGAGAGGAAAAAAAAAAAAAAAGTCCTGTTTCCTCTCATCCAGTGACGTAGGTGCATAAAAATATTTGGTGCTACAACCATCGCTTTTTTATGGGTTCTACAGACCGAGCCTAGTGCTTCATTTGGAAGAAAAGGGTCATAGATATGCGTGTCTATTAGAAGGAAGAACTGCCGTAAAAATCTTCCTCATTTCATCTGTAGCAAAACGATGAACAGAAGCTAGCAATCCGGTTGAACAAAGCCAATTCCAGTGCACGAGATGCGGTTCACTTACTCTTGCAGTTCCCATGGCATCCGCACGACCAATTGAATTAATTCATAAGACCTGGGAAAGCGGATCTGTCTAATATCACGAGACTCTTTCTCCTTCTTTTTCAATAAAGTCTTCGGTATTTGTTTACTACCCTATTACATCAATAAGTTAATAATTCCTTATTCAGAGGCCCTAAAAAGATATACAATAAGAGATTACTCTATCGTAAAATTAGTAGGCAGGCATAGAATCCTGCTATTTTTATTCGTTATGGACGGTTATGTATCTCCTGGGCCGTAGGAGAAAACAAAAAAAAAAAAAATACAATAGTAAAAGTTTTTCTTTTCTTTTTTCGTTCTTTGCTTTTTCACTTATATTTTAATTAGCACACAAGCAAGTGCCTTTAGTTGGGTGTGGAAAAGTTGATAATTAGGCAAGTGTCTTGCCAATTTCCATTAAATAAGGTATCGTGTTAGAAGCAAATTCTACATGAATTTTGGCTTGTTTTACTGCGGTTGAGCTAACTTTATCATCTCCCTAAACTGAAAAAAGCGAAGCAAGAATATATATATTATATATATGTCTATAGGTCAGTTGCAAATACTTTTGTTTGGAAAATGTAAGGGAAATAATAGTGTTACGAGGCATTTAGCTTTTACCTTCCATCGGGAATTTTACATTCCTTTAAACACTCAGAAGTAAATATAAGTCTATTGAAAATAAAACGATGGTTTAAAGCAAAGAGAAAGAAGGACAGTTCCAAATGAAATTCGATTTTTCCTTTTGTATTAATTTAATTGTAAAGAAGAATTAACGGTTCACTTTATAACTTTACGTAATTTCTAAATCATACAAAAATCAAGAGAGGGATTTATTATAAGTCTTTTGTGAAAGATTCCAAAAGCAACTTATTGAAATGCCCATTGTTAGCCGTAATTGTCAATGTTTTCTGATTCAAAATAGCAAATTCTTAATATATAGCAATAGCAGCAACTTTTTTTTTTATACGATTTAATGGTAATAGCTAATTTATTAAGGATATTGATGATTACTTTGTGATGTAAAGAAAATGGATAAGAGTAAGACTATCTTAATTACTATTGCAGTATCTAGCCTTACTTTGTAGCCTTACAGTAGTTAAATAGCTCTGCATGCCTTCTTTATATAATAATTAAAAAAAGAGAAGAACTTTCTTGGGTAGGCCTAGAAAAAGGAGGGAATAGGGGTGTGTTGATCAGTACTCTTTCTTTCTTATATTTTGCTATTTGTTAGGAAAACTTATAGTAAATAGACAGATTTGTGTCACGATTCAAGGGCTGGTAATGTTAGGAATATAGTGTTACTATAATACCGGTTAAGGTAATTTGCTATAGAATATTAATAAGTTATCTTCTTTTTCTCCCTTTTCAATTTAATTAATTAATTAACTTGTCATCCAAATAATAGGTTAGATTATTTTAATAGAATGAACGATATAGATTAAGTTTCTGTAAATTAATAACTTAAATTAACCAGGTTTACGGTAACACTATTTTACCTACATTACCATAAAACCTCCCAAAATGTTTTTTATTCGAGATTATCAACCGGAAAATGTAAATTATACATATTGTTACTGTGGTACCGTATAAAATAAATTTAAAAAAAAAAAGATATTTCAATAAAATCCTCTTGTACACGTCATTCAGAAGTCAACGTTTGGGATAACTTTTAGTTTCTCATCATTTCACCGGCATCATGTATGATCCAAATAAAACCATAAGTTACGAATAAATTAACGTGGGGAAGGATGCAACTAACGTGGTTAGACTTGGGCAAAGGCCGATTCCAAACTGTAAATAGGCTCGGCTTGGTAATGATCAGATTGAATTACCTTGGCAAACCGTTGGGTATTAATTGTTTAAGCGATTTGCTTAGGCAGAACCACTCGAATCGACGATTCACAAACTGCTGGACCAACCCACCATTAAACTGGTGAGTCAGCCCAACGAGTTCACCCCCTTTGAAAAAAAAAAAAGAGAGAAAGAGAAAAGAAAAAAGAAAAAAGAGAGGCCATTAATTCAGAAAAAATAATTAGATAATATCAAATAAGTCACTGCATATCAAATCTATTTTATTTACAATAATAAATGACAATTTTTTAAAAAATAATATCATCAAACTAATAATAGACAACTAATAATAAGTTAATTATGTATTAAGAATAGATAAAAAAAATTTAATTTCAGTTAATGTAAGTCCTTTTTGTAAAACTTATCAAATATTAAAAAGTTAGAATCGCATTAAGTTGGAAATTAACAAAAAAAATTAGAAATTATTAATGAATCAATACACTTAAAAAAAAAGTAAAAGATATAAAAAAAAAAAGAAATTAATAAAATCAAAAAATTAAATATTAGAAAAAAACAATTCAATAGTCGGCTCGGAACCGCCAGCTCACAAAATTAATCACAATTCACCATGTCATCGACCCGTGAATCGACAGTTCCAGGCCGATTTCAAGCTAATTCGGCCCGATGCCCCAAGCCTAAATGCAATCATGTTCATATAGTGTACATCTCATGCATTACATGGTCTCAGTGAAACAATGTAAAGATAGCACAAAGAGGTATAATTTGAAGAGAATAAGTTTCCATGAAATCACATGAAAATAATATGTCGAGATATAATTTAAAGAGAATAGCATAAAGGAAAAACATACAATCTCATAATTTTAAATATACAAGAAACGGATAAGTGAGCTTGGGATCCCAACTTCATAGTTCTTGAACAATAGGGCTTGTTCTTCATTTTAAGTAGCAATTTGATCTCCGAGAGTAAAGCTATTACAGTAGAATGTAATTCCTCCATCTTTTCCAAAAGCATCAAATGATGAGGAATTGTTGAATATTTTATAAGCTCTTAAGCTTAATGACACTCATCAGATCATCTTGGTAATTAATGGATGAGATGAAATTTATTAAGTCAAGACTACCTCAATGAATTTGTCATGAATCTACAACCATCTTATTAAGTGCACAAGCCTAATTAGGAGAAATTGAGAGAAGACGGAATGGTTCGATGCTCTCTATTCAAAACTCACTAAATTAAATCTTCATGAATCATTTCAATTATATAGATTTTAAACCTATAGGACCTATCAAGTGGAGTCAAAAAGATGTTGCCATTAGACTTGGTCCAAGTTCAAGTGGAGTCAAAATGATGTTGCCATTAGGCTTGGTCCAAGTTCTTGTAAGCGAATTTTAGCACTTTATAATTAGAAAAGGGGAAATATAGAAAACGACGATATGCACATACCAAAATTTTTCTGAGATTAATCTTCATAGTAGTCTTGACAGCATGATCAATTATCTGATAAAGGAAAAAAAAGAAAGAAAAAAAACCAATGCACGTCTCACTTTAATTTAATCTAAATCTATAATCACCAAACTCTAGTCCATTTTCTTCTAATTTTCGGTCAAAGGATAATTTTCACTTGCCTGAAGTTTTCTTTTATAACATAAAAGTTTCTTCAATTGCAACACATTCCTAGATCATTCTGGCGATTTAGACATTATAACTTTTGGCATCATTAACATCATCATGGTTGAAAACTCACATGTTCTTTCCGTCTAACAAAACAATTGGAAATGTTTCAAAAGAAAAGTAGGAGTATGGCGTACCATGAGTTCACATCCTTCTTTCTTTTCAAAAACGGAATATCCTAACTATGCAACAGCTGTTATATTCTCGTTGATCATGAGCATGGTCTAAACAAGCCCCCTATTGGCGGATTCAATGATAAATATAATTTGTATTCATTCAAGTATAGATTTCTGAAGTCAGATCTACCAAACACGTTATAAATTTACTTAGTATTTCCTTCTGAAAATAAAATAAAAGCCTTAAGTCCTTATATTATTATTTTTTTTTTGCAAAAATACAAATTTAGTCATTCATTAAAACCTGTTTTTCTATTCAAACTCAATGTTTACAAATTTTTATGAAACTAAGACTTTAGTTAGTTTCATTAAATTTTCTATGCACTCATGACATGTATCGACTTCTAATTGGCTCTATGATAACTAACCAATGCAATTAGGGTTCCACAATTTTTTGTGACCATTTTCTTTGATCTTAGGGATTTCTTATATTTTTGTTATTTGTATAGGGCTATTTTGCAATTGGGTTTTCAACCCAATGTCATGCCACATACTAGCTTCTTGGATTAGAAGTAGGATTTAGAGAGTCCAACCCAATTATTTAAGAATGTTTGGAATAGGAAATCCAAATCAATTTATCTATTCTAGACCTTTCTCAATTGTCTAACATGCCAAATAAGTCATCCAATAAGCCTTTTTATTTTTCAATAAGCCTTCCTAAGCTTTCTTTTTTTTAAGCTATCCAACTTCTTTACAAAGTAATAGATTAGGCCAAACCATCCACCACTAAAGCCTATAAAGGAGTTTTAAAGTAATTAAGTAGACTATCCCATCTATTGATCATCAAATGCAATTCAACAAATGTCATTGCTCATCTCTTTTATCTATCTCTGAATTCATCTAACGATTAATATTGAGCATATAAATAAGAGTCTCCTCCTCCTCATTTAGAATATTAGAGCATTTTCAGAAATGTCATTTCCTAATAAAATTAGTCTAAAAATATAAAAATAAAAAATTAATCAAGAACAAGTAAAGAGTAATTAAGAATGCTCAAATACGATTAATGATATGAAAGTTTGAAAATTTCGAGGGCTACTCTAACAACAAAATATTGGTGGCTAAATTTTTCAAATTTTCATTTTTATTAAGTTTTAACTTTTTAAAGAGTCAATTCAATCACCTATTTCATGTTTATAAGAATTCCTTCGAAAACTCTAGTAGTCTCTCTACTTCACTAGCTCTTATAGTAGAATTCTTATTAATTAAGAATTGAATAGAACTATTTATTACATTTTTCAGTTAAACAAAGACATTCAAAAGAATAGACTAATAACACATTGCCAAATACTATATTGTCCTCTCTTTCTTTCTTCTCGCTCTCAAGTACCTTTCTTTCTCTTGTCCTCTCTCGTGCATTTTGCCCTCTCCACTTTGTGCTTTGACTAGAAATATGAGAAAGACTAGCAGAACATTTATACAAAAGTCTAAATCTAACTTATGGAGTATGTTAAGTTACACCTGGTTTATGATTGAACTCGAAAGCATTTACTTTGACTCTTTATATTGAAGTTTAGGGATATAACCGGACTTATCATTACAGTATACCTATCCCACTTAATATGCTAAAAGCCTTATAGGTGATATTTGATAGAGTTTTGAGATGGGTTTCAAATGTGGCTAAAAACCTGTTATGGTTCCTACACGAGTTTTGGATTTTAGAAAAACCCAATATAAAACCCATTACCTGATAGAAAATAATAAATTAATAATATAATATTAATTGAAAATTTTAAAACCTAAATAATAAATAAATAAAAATAAAGATGATAACTTCTTTGATCATGTTTGTTATTTTCTATTAGTAATTATGTATATGTATGATTGATTTTAATCTTTAATTTTTTGGGTTTTTCCAAGTAAGAGAGGCCGGTTATGTATTTATTACATGGTAGAGAGAAATAACTAAGCAGATAATAGATTTGATATAAACATTGACTATATCCATAAAATCAAAACATGTAAAAAAATTAAGATAAAGTCTAGATAGATCATTAAATTTATCGTATAGCAATACTATTAAATACTTTATTAATATCGTCACAAGATACATAAAAGGCTACAATAAATGGATTTCTCAATTCTCATTATATGCTACTTATGTTATGTAAATATAAACCAATTTCTCATGTAATGGCTAATGAAGTAAAGAAAAAAAATCATATAGTTGAAAAAGAAAATTATAAATGGGTCTAGTACATCCGAAAGCAAGTATCCTATTAAGGTAACAGGATGGTTCTAAGAATAGAGTTTAGGATGGGTCTAGGAACCATGTTAATATAATGGAACAGGGTTCTAAGTTCTTGTGATCCATCCTAAACTCACCCCATTTATATCCTTATTCAAGTTTAATTGTTGCTTCTTCTTCTTCTTCTTTTTTTTTTTTTTTTTTGGGCTACACGTACATATAAAGGTGGAGAATGATTGTCATGACATCACTTGCAAGAAAGAAATGGTGCTGCAAACAATGGTCTACTAATGGTGGTATTTCTAAAGGAGAGGAAGGATTTAGAAGGCATGGTAAAATTAGGAATATTTGGGAAATATAATAATAAACAGACTCATAATAGCTATTCATCCATAGTTGTTCAATATTTGGCTAGATCAATCACCTTATGAGATAGCTATTCATATTAAGTAAATTGGAGTAAGCCCTAAAGTAGTTTTATTCTTTCCTCATTCTATGAAATGAACAAACCAGAAAGCATAGAACTTATTCCATGAAATGAATAGATCATAAAACAAAAAGAACCATATCTAATATTAACCAAATTATTTCAACCCAAGGTGAAAACCCATCGTGTTAGTCTAAGATTGAATTTTATTTTATTTATGAAATGTCCTAAACATAAGGAAAGGGTTTATTTAGGATTGTGAACTAGCTCGGGATAGGACCGGTGGTTCAATGGTCTATAATAAGCTCATGGAAGCTGGGTTTAAATAGGTGTATGAACCGTGGTTCAAACAACTCTATGTAGGTCAACTACACCGATCCATTTGAATCAACAATTCATTGATCTGTTTTAACTGAATAAAAAATAATAATAATAATAAACATACCTAGCTTGCATATTACTCTTTCTCCCTTTATCTATCTCACTATCACGAGTAAAGTGGAGATTGATTTAAAAAGAAAAAAGAAAAAAGATTATCATATATTACTATCTCTCTCCCTCTAATAACTAAGTCCATTCTATCTCTCTATATCTTGGGTAAGGTGTGTTTATAGTACAGATTTTTATAATTGATGAGGGAAAGATAGAAAATTAACATGTCAACATCACTAGTAAAATATCCATGCACATATGACCAAATATAATTTGAAAACACGTAGACTAAGCAATTATTATCAGGTTTTTTCCTTGTATTTTTTAAAGTACTTTTGCAAAAAATTAATTTCTTCTCATTCCATTACAATATGTTTAGGAAGAGGGGAAGAGGAAGGAAAGAAAGAGGAAAATTAATTTTTTGAACCTTACACATTTTCTTTCCTTCCCAAAATGGAGAGAATAAGGAGGGAAAGAGGAAAAAAGAATTGATTTATTTATTTATCCCTCTTTTTTATTTATTTTCTTTCTAGTTATTATTTTTAAGGGTATTGTTAGATTTTAATTTATCCCTTATTTTATCTTTATACTATTCCTCCCATTTTCCCTCCCTCCATTAACCAAACACATCAAAAGAAATCAACTACTCTCACAATTCCTTTCCCTCATATTCTTTCCCTCCACTTTCCTTTCCTCTTCCCAAACATGATGCTAATTTAATATAGTACAAACTTAAGTACACAAAATAGAAAAGAAAAAAGAGGAAAGAAAAAAACTACAATCTAAACCTTACAAATAATATTCAATTATAAGAAATATAACATAAGTCAAACCTAATAAAAACTATTCAAATCTAATAAATATAATTTAATCCTAATAATTACATTCCATGAACAATAACCTTCCACACCACCCTTCTAGTTAGACTATCTACTAGTCTTAACTTGGAAGGAAAAACAGATAAGGATGATTCAAAGATTACCTTTATCATCATGTTAGCAAGTTGTTAAATAGAAGGAAAATAATGAATGCAAAGAAAATCAAATATGATATGATCTATGAAAAAGGTGTACATCAACTTCTATATGTTTAGTCCTACCATATAAGCAAAGATTATTTGCAATAAGCTAAGCTAACCTACTAAAGAAATGAGTAGTAGGACAGGCATATGTAAATCTTTAAGTATGAGAGAAATCCAAAGCATCTCCTTGGTAGCTGATGCAATAGTTCTATATTCAGCTTTCTCTAAGATATAGAAACCATAGCTTGCTTTTAAGAAGTGCCCTAAGACATACAATGGCCAAATAAAGAGTTCCGATCCACTCTACAAGACCCTCAATCTGTATGGAAATGAGTAAAACAATCCTTCATATATTGTACCCTTGAAGTATTTAAGAACATGTGTAGCTACATGGAAATGAGACATGTGAGATTAAGCCACAAATTAACTCAATCGTTGAACAAAAAAGGATATATCTAGGTGAGTGATTGTTAAGTGTAATAATCACCTGACAATGCGCCTATAAAAAAAAAGATTTGCGAGTGGATCTCCCTCTTTATTATCAAGATGCAATTTCCGAGGAATAAGCACTTTAGTAGGTTTTTGTCCTATCAACCCCACATCTTGAAGCACATCAAGTAAAAACTTTCTTTGATTCATCATAAGACCAATGGAAGTTCTACAAATTTAAAGTCCTAAAAATAGATGGATGTCACCTAAGTCTTTTATAATACAAGCTTAGTCTAATTCATGCCTTACTTTAGCAATTGCAGTAACACTATTGTTTGTAATTAGCACATTATTAACATATATAAGAATAACTATGAACTTATCATCATTGACCATTTGAAAAGTAAATAATCACTTTTTAACTGAGTGAAGCCTAAAGAAACAGTAAATTTTGTGAACTCTTTATTCTATTAATGATAGGTTTGTTTCAAGCCATAAAATGAATGTACTTAATACTTGTCCTTTTGATGCATGAGTGTAGCCTTCATTTCCTCATAAATATATCCATAAAGGAAAGCATTATTTACATCTAGTTGACAAATGATCCAATTTTTAATAATAGAAACAGCTAATAAGATCTATACTATAGTTAATTTGGCAACTAAGGAAAAGTGTGGGTATAGTCTAATGCAAACCGCAACTAAGAACAAACAAGGTTAGTCACGAGGAAAGGTCTAAGCTTGTCAAAAGATTAAAAAAGGGAGATGGGGAATGTGCGAAAAAATGAAAAAGTGAATGAAAAACAAGCAAAACCCACAAACAGCTCCAAAGGATATAACGCACCAATGGAACTTCCGAAAACTCATAGCACAACTTGATATGACGCATGAATTAGTCCGATGAGGTCACTCACCACTTAGCCTTACTGAAGAGTTAGGATAAAAGTGCAACAAAAGTAAAAAATTAGTGTTTACGAGAGAGAAAATATTCAGTGTATTAATAGTAATTTGATTCCGACTACAAGTACAAAGGTATTTATACCCAATAAGATAAGGCAATTCGCCTAAAAGGGGGAAAGACAAAAATGGTATTGCCAAAAGAAGTAATGTACAAGGAATTCAAAAGGTAAAAATGAATATTAAAGAAAACAATAATTATCATAACAAATTCTATACATGGTCCTGTATACATAGCGGAGATGTATTGGTGAGGCCATTAGAGGATACAGACAAAAGAGTACAATCAGATTACTTATCCGAGCAGAGGTGATTGAGGATTAGTTCGAGCTCTCCCTTTTGGCCTCTTGGCAAAGGTGATGCTAAGCAAGTGGTCGGTTCAAGTATAAGTGAGTAAGCGCGTAAGGTTTGGTAAATATCTTGGCATTTTGCTATTCGATACACAATCTTCAAGAAATGGGCAGTCACTTGACTTAGCATGCAGAGTGGATCAGCAAAGAGATACTTAGCTTCAGCAAGATTAGACTGGAGTAGGACGATACACCTTGCCAGTCCTTCTAGTCCTCAGGCTCAGCTACGGGTCAAAAGCCCAATAGCCTGATTCCTATAATTCCCTCTAGGTTGATTTAGATTTGAGATCAAATCTAAATGGTCTTTAATCAACTCTCTGTTAAGTTGATAGAGACTGAGGTCAACAATATTAAAGGTGTCAAAAACCCCATAATCTTCAGGCAGCTCCAACCTGTAGGTGTTGTCATTAATCTTCTAAAGGATTCTAAAGGGTCCTTCAACTCTTACAGATAATTTGTTCCCCCTCTTACTTGAGAAACTTTCCTTACTAAAGTGAAGCTACACTAAGTCTCTTACCTAAAATTGTTTAGCCGTCTTACCATTAACCTTCTCTCGCATTCTTCTAGCAACTTGGTCTATTTCCCAAGTAACTCTATTGTAGATGTGTTGAAAAGACTATGCTTGGGCTCTCATCATAGGGTCTTCTTGCTCAGATTTAGGTATAAGGGTGTAATTGAGGGGTAACTTGAGATTGAACCATAAACAACCTCAAAGGGGGTCTGCTTGGTGGTATTGTGTACTATTTGGTTGTGGGCAAACTCGACCACTGGTAAGTAAATGTCCCAATCAACCAAGTTCTTACCCACTGTAGCTCGGAGTAGCAATCCCAAAGTATGATTGACTACCTTTATTTAGCCATCTGTTTAGAGGTGAAAAGAAGTACTAAATAGCAACTTAGTCCTCATTCGTCACCATAGTGTTCTCCAAAAATAGCTCTAGAACTTTAAGTCTCTGTCTCATACTACATTTCTTAACACGCCGTACAGCCTGATAAGTGTAAATTACTTTACACTTTCAAGGCATGTTTAGGCATAGAATTGATCATAATTGTAATTTAATTCTTAAGTTTTTGTACTTAATTGTATAATGTATTGATTTCAGGTAAATGACGAGCAAGAGAATGAAATTGACACAAGAACAACGACTTTTAAATCAATTATGGCCATGAGGAGAAGAAAACTTTGAAGTAAAAATAAGAATTATTCAATCAAGAGCGTGATGAAGAATAATTGCATTAACTAGCATTGATCACACCCTTCATCATGGGGTATGATTAAGGAAGTACTGATGATCCCCCTATTAATCACAGCCGTGATTGCATAGCAAGAGGGTGATAACATCCTCAGTTATGGATGTGATGAGTTATAATGAAGAGACGAGGAGTTCACATTCACTATCATGGCTGTGATTGGTGAAGAATCTTGTTTTCTAAGACTGTCATGCCTCGAGTCATAAGTGTGATGGGAGGAACGCAGCTATTCTTTTTCAACCATCTCACATGAACTAGTACGTAGAAAACATCAAGTGGTGCCTTAAAGAGGTAGATTCAAGTCCTTTGACGAAAAGAGTATAAATATACCGTAACTTTTGGAACAAAATCAAATGAAGGATAAACATCATTAAGAACATCAATTCACAAACCAACATCATACCGAGTCATTCATCTTTGTATACATTGTAATTCCCTTTTCATCATAGTGTTGTATCGTACTTTTCTCAGAATTACTCGAGAGAGCCGGTAGGAATTCAACATTCATTTATTGTAAAGATTTCTACAGTGGAATTAAGAACAGGGTTGTATTTCTTACTTGCCTTATGTTAATTTCTTTGTTATTTCTACATTTTGTTAATACATTTCGTTATTTCTACATTTTGTTAATACATTTCGTTATTTCATCATGTATGAGTAATACCTAAGACTTGCTACATCAACTCACTATGAATAAGTGTGTGATTCTTAATAATTGTTAGTTCCGGTGAATTGAACTTAGTTAATCTAAGTACAATGTAGCAAACATTTTACCATACTGTCTTAGGCCAGATTTCATTAGAATATGTTAAGAGACGGTTCTATTAAATAGATCTAATTCGTTGGAACAATTTAATCTTGATAATAGAGATATTATTAGGAAAGTTGCTACATTCTTAGGGAGAACGATAAATGAACATGTCGTTAATGCGATCTAAATTAGTTGTTAATTCAGAAGAGATTCTAATTGATACAATTAGAATTTGAAGTAAGTAGTTCTGAGAAGAATGCTTACATACCTATAATTTCCCACTGATAACAAGTATTAGGATAAAAAGAATATTAGTAGTATCATACCAAGTAAGTCAAGCAAGTATGTATGTTAATCATTGTAGTACTAATAGTTGTTGTAGCAGTTGTGGTGGATTAGTGTAGTGTAACTAGTAAATTAGATATTTTAATCTTTTCATCATTTGATAAATTGGATTGTTAGTTAATAGGAAAAGTAATTAGTACCAGTGTTTGAATATTTTTTCCTAGTAGAGACCATCCTATACTCGACTATACTATAAATCGATAGATACACTTGCTTATCAAACTAAGCTAAGGATAGAATATAAGTTTATAAATTTTAAAACTCGAAAGTTCTAATTACAAGCAATAAAGTTTTTGGTGCCATTGTAGGAAAAAAGTCATCATCATTAGGAAAATTAAGATTCCTATTCTTCTAACATTTGTTTTCTTTTATATTTGTTATTAGTTTAGTTGAAATATTTATGCTCGTATAAGTTTATTTGCTTATTTGCAATTTATAACCCAAAGCAACACAATAGATCTAACTAACTTTGATCTTGAACCCAAAAGAACACTCAAAAATAACTTGAAAAAAGTTCAAGAGTATTTTGAGAAGTAAGCATCTACTAGTAAGGAAGTAAGAGCATGAGAACCATTGAGAATCAGAATAGAGTCATCCAGAATGAATAATCAAAATCAAAATGTCGAGCCGCCATTAGGAAACCAGTTCTTGAATTTGGAAGATGGTATCTAAGGAGATTCACCATTAAATTTGGACCCACCTCTTAATGGAAATCGGAATATATTACGAGCCAGAAACTAGATAGGAGTAAATCTACCTATAGCTCTTAGGACAGTGTTGGATTATTGTAAGCCCAACCTCGATGGGGCTAGCACCAGCATAGCTCAGCCTAGAGTTCAAGCCAATACGTTTGAAATCAAGTCAAGTATCGTTCAAATAATCTAGCAATGTGTTCAATTTGATGGGTTTAGCAATGAAGACCTCAACCTCCATTTACAACAATCCTTGGAATTTGTGACACCTTTAAGATAGGTAGGGTTTTAGAGGATGTTATCCACCTCAGGCTACTCCCATTTTTATTAAGATCCAATGCAAAATAGTGGCTCAACTCTATGCCAAGGAATTCCATTAATACCTGTCAAGAGATAGCTGAGTTATTAGTGCAAAAATACTTCCTACCCTCGAGAACAGCTAAGCTAAGAGCATATATCTCTTCCATTGATTAGATGGATTCAGAAACTTTGTATGAAGCATGGGAGAGATGGAAGGATTTATTAAGGAAATGCCCCCATCATGAGCTTTCAGATTGGCAACAAGTTCAAAAATTCTACAATGGACTGAACTATACCACCAAGTAGCTCATTAATGCAGCTGCTAAAGGAAGCCTAAACCAGAAGTCATTAGAGCAATGTATTCAATTATTTGAAGATATGGCTAATAATCATTATCAATGGTCATCTGTAAAAGGAAGAGAAAGAAGGCCGGTAGGAAAACATGAGTTAGATTCCACTTTCACTCTAGCACATAAGGTGGAGGTGTTGATAAGGAAGCTTGATAGTCTTACAATAGGTCTGAATAAAGCTTTAGCACTTTCAAATTCTAAGTTGGCAAGCTCTTTAAAGATTGATCAAGTAGAAGAGGTTGACTACATGAGGAAACTAATCCGACCAAGGAATGATCCTTTCAATAACACGTGTAATCCAGGTTGGAGGAATCATCCTAATTTCAGATGGGGCAACAACACCGATGAAGGCCCGGATTTCAAAGACAAGTGCCACTTCCTCAAAATAAGCTAATTTCCATTAAGGAGATGTTGGCTCAATACATCAAGTCTTCTAAAGCACGTCACCAGGCCATTGAAGTCGCTTTGAGAAATCAAGGGGCATCAATCCATAACTTAGAAAATCAAGTGGGGCAGATTGCAAAAGCACTTTTAGAAAGGGGTCTACAATCTTTTCCAGGGAATACTGAGACAAACCCAAGAGAACGAGTTCAAGCGATAACTTTTAGACAAGGAGAACTTAGGACTTCTCTAGTCGAGGAATGAAGCTACATACTCTGGAAACGTCAAGCTTGAGACATTAAAAAAGCATGTATTCTTGATTAGACTATCAATTTCATTTTGTTTATTTAAAGTACTTTGAAACTTATTGAGTTTTAAATTAATTAATTGTTATTGTTATTCCTTTGGAAGGAAACATTAAGTGGAAGTCATGAAAATTCAAAGGAAAGAGAAGAATTTCATAAAGTATGGGGACGTAAAGAGAGGATAGAAGCCCAATACGCATGTCAACCATAACTAAGGTAATTATTTAAATTTTTCAAGCATAACATCTATCTTAAGATCAATCACGACCATGATAAATTAACAGGGTTAATCCACCTGTCCATCGCAACCGTAATTACTTCCTTGGAAAATTTCACGCCTCAATTACAGTGGTGATCGGTACCCTAGGAGCTTTTCAATTCAATCACAGCCATGATGAATTGAGTTACGTGTGAAATTTTTTACCACAATACTAGTCACGGGTTTGTTCACAACCGTAACTATCAAAGGGTGAAGGTTGTGATAGGTAAAAAATTTTGGGCATAAAGCTAATCACAGGGCTCATCATACCCTTTACCAAGCTTAAAAAGGGCATCGTAACCTGAGTCACGGCTGTAATCATGTTCCTACCACCCTACTATATAAGTAATTTCTCTCTCTCTCTCTCTCACACACAATTTGAAAATCCATCCCGTAATACTTTCACCACATTAGTTTCCTACAAAACTCTACCCCTATTTTTTTCACATCAACCCTTATTCCACTCACTTCTAACACTTGCACAATTATTTTTCAACACCCTTACGCTTTTCTAAGGTATGATCTTCCTCTTTCTTTCATTTTTCTATATTTTCATAGATTTGATTATTGTTACTTTAGGGTTTATATATGTGTGTTTGCTATGATCTATAAAAGTGTTATTATAGTAATAATAGTTGTGTTTGTATCATAATTAGACATTGATTTGCATGATTTTATGAAGGAAGTTTGCATATCAAGATTAACCCTAATTTCTATTGATAATGATCAAATTGGAGATTTCTACAAATTAAGCCTAAGTTGATGAATTAGTCTCATCATAGTACTCAAGTGTTATGTAGAATTGTATTGCTAGTTATTGTTATTTATGTTGAAGTGTTGTGTTTATGTGTAATGCTGTAAAGTCAAGTGTTGTATAGTTAAGGGAAGATACTAATCCTTAGTTGATGCTCAGGTTACAAGTTGAGTCATTATGAATTCATTGTGTAATGTATGCTTGGAAGTTGGTTAAGGTTGATCATGATTAGTTGATAGATGCTTTATGTTTAAAGTTAAAGAAAGTTGGAATGGGTCTACTTCATCTAAATTATACATGAGTCTGAACTAACACTGATGTTTGTAAATGACACCAAAAAAATCAACCACTTCTCAAGCTAAGAGACAAAGAGTTACTCGGTCTCCTTCTCCTCCTCTCAGATGATCTAATGCAAGAAGTTCCAGTAGGGCAATTGCTCTACTAGCTGGTATGACTGAGGAGCAGAAAGAGAGATTCAAGGAATTTGCTGCTAAGAAGATTATCAAGCAACATTACGTAGTAGATTAGGATGTGCTTGGGGAGTATGGCTTAAAGATAGCCATGCAATGGTTGTTAAGAAATGGACCATGGTTGAAACTATTTACGCTTCAGGAGAACACTTATAAACAAACAACTTTAGCTTTCCTCTCATCTTTCAAGATTAAGTACGAATATATGGGCCCTAAAATGGACAATGAGGTAGAGTTCTTTATGTTTGGATAAACTCATACCTTCAATATGTTAACATTTGTACGAGCGATGGGGTTGTATACTTGGACCCTTAAGGATGAAGAGTTAGTCAATCTACCAGTGATTCTTCCCCGAGGAACTTCAATGAATGAGTTTTGGAGAGAAACAAGTAAATCCAAGGCTTCCACTTTGAAGAAGACTAATGGTTGAGTCTTCTATTATATTCTTGTGAGGAAATTTATGGGAAGCACAAGATCCCTAGGGCAATGGGGGAGTATGATCTATTGCCCTTAGATAGTGTACTAAAGGGGTTTTAGGTAAATGTAGGCATCTTAACCGCATTTGGACTTCGTCGGCAAACGTTTGATAAAAGTAAGGGTATTTTTGTTGACGGGCTGATTACAAGGATCTTAAGGAATTTAAGGTTATAGCCTACAAGTGACAAGCCAAAAGATTCTTATGCCAATCTTAAATCGTTACCAAGAACCCCTTTTAATCAATGGGGTGTTGTTAGTCTTGGATCCTGATTTAGACATTAAGGACCTTGGTGCTCTTGATTTTATGCCACCAACATCTAACTTCTCAGTCAGAAATTTGAAGAGATTAGAAACTAAGGTGGCTAAGATTAAGGAGACTCATAAGGGAATTGTTAAGATTTTAAAGAACATCGCCATAAAAGTAAGACCAGCTATTCCCTCTTGTTTCTCTCATCCTCAAATCCAAGAGGATTTTAGTCCTAGTTAACCTCCAGTTCCCCCACTTATAAGTGCTTCAGATGAAGAAGAAGAAGAAGAAGGAGATGAAGAGTCGGGAGAAGAAGACTCTAGTGATGAGGAGGAAGGGTTGGAAGATGAGAATAGTGATGATGAAGAAGAAACTCAAGAAACCCAGCAAGAAACAGCTAGATAGAGTACTAGGGATGAAAGTAAGGAAGAGTCATTCGGGGAGGATGAAGAGACAAGAAATGAGGCTGATTGACTTGTTTTTCTTCTTTTATGTTGTTTTCTTTTGTTGTATTTTGTTATTTTTAGACTCATTACATGTTTAAGAGCTTAACCTCACTAATGTTCTATTAATGGAGACTCTCATAATATAAATTTGTTGTATTTTGTTTTTGTTTTTTCTTGACGGTCAATTGTCTTTTATTGTTCAAGTTGTCATGGTCTTAGGAGCTATACTATTTGATGGTTTGATAATTAATGAAATGGTCAAACTACATATTTTAGGGAAGTCCAATTCTTATTGTTTATCAATTTTCATATTTCTAGTTATTCATTTTCTATGCCTATTCTATGTTTGCTTCCCTCAGGCATTGAGGACAATGTCTCTCATTAAGTGTAAGGAAGGGTAAATCTTGTTTATCAAAAGTCTTCTAATTAAGCTCTTTGTTCTCAAGTTATGAATTTACTAACTAGATTGTCAATTTAGCATAGTAGTATTCAATTTTATGCATAACTACTTCTTATGGACTTAATGTGCATGATCAATATTGTAGGATAAAATCTCAGTGGAGTATGCTTACTCAGTATTTAATAAATAAATTTAGAGGTTAAAAGTGAATCAAAGTCATTAGTTCAAAACTTAATCAGTTGTGTTTCTAAATTTTCTAAGTAGTATATCTACTTTTCAATTACTTTTAAGAGTTCAATTAACCTTGAATGAAAAGGACAAATGAAGTAACTCACTTGTTGATACTTTTTGAGAATCTCTTCAAAATAGAGTAAATTGAAGTGTTTAAAGATTGAATTAGTAAAGGCGAGCTTTGGTTCCTCGAAAGAGCAAAGTTTGAACCTACTGCTAATTTTTTTCTTCACATAATCGCAATAAGAATCTATAAAGATCAAGTTAGTAAAGATGGGTTTTAGTCCCTCAAAAGAGCAAAGTTTAACTCCACTGTTGATTTTTGTCCTTATAACCAAGTTAGTTAGGGTAGGCTTTGGTCCCTCAAAAGAGCCAAGTCTAAGTCTACTGCTGATCTTTGGTATTCTTAATATAAAAAAAAAAAAGAAAAGAAAAGAAAGAAAAATGCAAATGTAATGTATAAGTTGTTATTATAGAGATTCAATAAAAGAAGTAAAAATACAAGAGAAAGATGGATGCAATATACGTTTCTTCTAAATTAGTGTTCTTAAGAAGTAATTGAAGGATTTTTATGCACTTAAGGAAATGGATAAAATATAATCAATTTTTGTTTGATCTATTTGACTTTGTGCTAACTTTGTGTCTTTGAAAACTATCATTACATTATAAGGGTAAAGTGTGCTTTACTTTGATTATTCTTAGAATATTGGTTATTGTTCTAAGAACACAACATGTTAAGCACAAGGTTAATTTCTTGGGAATGCCTCGTTGATTATACATTTGGTTGATATTAAGTATTTACTTGAGAACAAGCAAAACTTAAGTATGGGGAAGTTTGATAAGTGTAAATTATTTTACACTTTCAAGACATGTTTAAACATAGAATTGATCATAATTGTAATTTAATTGTTAAGTTTTGGTACTTAATTGTATAATGTATTAATTTTAGGTAAATCATGAGCAAGGGGGATGAAATTTACACAAGAACAACTTTTAAGTCAATTACGGCCATGAGGAGAAGAAAACTTTGAAGTAGAAACAAGAATTATTCAATCACAAGCGTAATGAAGAACAATTGGGTTGACCAACACTAATCACGCCCTTCATCACAAGCATGATTGAGGAAGTACTAACAATCCCCAAGTCAATTACGGCCATGATTGCATAGCAAGAGGGTGATCACGCCCTCAATCACAGGTGTAATGAGTTATAATGAAGCAACGAAGAGTTCACATTCACTATCACAGTCGTGATTGATGAAGAATCTTGTTTTTCCAAGACTGTCACACTTTAAGTCACGGGTATGATGAAAGGGATATAACTATTCTTTTTCAACCTTTTCACATAAACCAATACATGGAAAACGTCAGGCGGTGTCTTGAAGAGATAAATTTGAGTCCTTTGACGGGAAGAGTATAAATATACCACGGCTTTTGGAATAAAGATCAGATGAAGGATAAACATCATTAAGAACATCAATTCACGAACCAACATCACACCGAGTCATATATCTTTATATACATTGTAATACCCTTTTCATCATAGTGCTATACTGTACTTTTCTTATAATTACTCATGAGAGCCAACGGGAATTCAACATTTGTTTGTTATAAAGATTTCTTCAATGGAATTAAGAACAGGGTTGTATTTCTTACTTATCTTATGTTAATTTCTTTGTTATTCCTGTATTTTGTTGATACATTTTGTTATTTTATCATGTATGAGTAGTACTTAGGACTTGCTACATTAACCTGGTATGAATAAGTATGTGATTTCTGATAATTGTTAGTTCTAATGAATTGAACTTAATCAATCTAAGTACAGTGTAGTGCACGACATTGTCTTAGGCTAGATTTCGTTAGAATATATTGAGAGACAATTCTACTGAATAGATATAATCCGTTGAAATAATTTACTCTTGATAATAAAGATATTATTAGGAAAGTTGTTAAATTCTTAGGGAGAACGATAAATGAACATATCATTAATGCAATCTAAATTGGCTATTAATTTAAAAGAGATTCTAATTGACACAATTAGGATTTGAAGTAATTAGTTCTGAAAAGAATGCTTACATATCTATAATTTCCCACAGATAAAAAGTATTAGGATAAAAACTATATTGATAGTATTATACCAAGTGGATGAAGCAAGTATGAATGTTAATCATTGTAATACTAATAGTGACTGTAGCAGTTGTAGTGGATTAGTATAGTGTAACTAGTAAATTAGATATTTTAATCTTTTCATCATTTGATAAATTGGATTGTTAGTTAATAGGAAGAGTAATTAGTACCAATGTTTGAATATTTTTTCCTAGTAGAGACGACCCTATACTAATATGTATTATAAAACGATAGGTACACTTGCTTATTAAACTAAGTTAAGGATAAAATATAGGTTTATAAATTTTAAAACTCTAATTAGAGGCGATCATAGCCTAGCAATTTCCTACAATAAAAGAGAAGTAATAGTCAAAGCATCGTTAGTCTTGAAGCAAAGCATAAAGTTTGTCATCTTGCTAAACCTATCAATGACGACCATTACAGAATCTTTATCTTGGTTAGTTCATAATAATCCAAGAATAAAGTCCATGCTCAACTCGATCCATGGTTTTGTCAAAACAAGTAAAGGCATTGTTGTCCCTTATTCGGCTTGACATTTAGTTCTCTTGCATACGACATAACCTTCTACAACTCGATGCACGTCTCATCTCATTCTCAGCCAAAAGAAACAATTATTCAATAGCTCAGAGGTCCTTCTCTCCCCAAAATACATAAAGAGTCCTCCATCGTGGGCTTCCTTGATCAGTAATTTCCTCAGTGAACAAGTCGATACGCACAATTTCCCTCCTCAGAACAAGTATTCGTCCTCCATATGATACTTGTCCACTATCCTCTCATCAACACAACACACAAGTATGGGTCTAAAGTGTAGATCCCTGGCATACTGTTCCTTAATGCTTACGAACCCAAACAACCTCGTTTGCAGTTTGGTAAGGAGTGCATGTCTTCTCGAAAGAGCATCCGCAACTACATTGCTCTTTTCTTATTTGTATTTTATTAAAAAATTAAATCCTTCAAGGAATTCAACCCATCTCGCCTACCACTTCGACAACTTTGTTTGACTTCAGAGGTACCTTAAGAACTCATGGTCAATATAGATGACAAATTCTCATGGCAGTAGATAATACTACCATACTTGTTGTGCTCGGATTAGTGCTAAGAGTTCTTTGTCATATATAGAGTAGTTTAGCTGAGGTCCTCTAAGCTTCTCATTGTGGTAAGCAATTGGTCAGCCATCTTGCATTAGGACAGCGCCTATTCAAATGCCCGATGCGTTACATTCAGTTCAAATACCTTTTTAAAGTCAAGTAAAGCTAGTACAAGGATGGAAGTCAATTTTTCTTTCACTTCAGCAAAACTTCTCTCCTCTTTCTCTCCCCATTTAAAGTCGATGTTCTTCTTTGTTAGCTTAATAAGGGATATGGAAAAGGTGCTGATATTCCTTATGAATCTCCATAGAAGGAAGCCAATCTATGGAAACTTCTAACTTCGGCACAAGTAATAGGAGTCGGTCACTCGGTAATTGCTCGAATCTTCTCGTCATCCACTCATAAGCCTCCTCCACTTACTACATAGCCTAAAAATATCACTTTCTCCAAGCAAAAGCAACATTTCTTAAGATTGCCAAATAGTCTCTCGATACAAAGGATATTCAATACAGCATGGAGATGTTCATAATAACTCGGTATATCGACACTATACACTAAGATGTCGTCAAAGTACACCATGACACACTTCCCCATTAGATTTCTTAGCATGTAGTTCATTAGTCCCGTGAAAATGCTCGAGGCATTCGATAAGCCAAATGGTGTGACCATCCACTCATAAAGTCCATGTAGAGTTTTGAACGCAATCTTCCACTCATCTCCCGACCTCATGTGAATTTGATGGTAGCCAAACTTCAAATCAATCTTACTAAAGATCTCAGCTCCACTCAATCCATCGAGCATATCTTCCAATCTCAAGATAGGATGCCTATATTTGATCGTGATCTTGTTCACAGCTCGACTAGCAACACACATTCGCCAAGTTCCATCCTTTTTCAGTACTAGAAGCGCTGAAACAGCACAAAGGCTGAGACGTTCCCTAACATGATTTCTCTCCAATAGTTTATTAACTTGTCATTGGAGCTCAAAAGCCTATTCAGGACTCATCCAATAGACTGGTTTATTTGGTAAAGTGGTGTCAAGTACTAAGTCGATGCAATGTTCTATGCCTCAAATTAGGAGCAATCCCTTAGGTAATTGCTTTGGGAATAAGTCAACATATTCGTCCAGCAACTTTCTTACTTCTAAGGGTAGTTCACTCCACTCCTTTAGCTCTAATAGACATCTAACCAACATGAGGGTCGACTCATCAACATTGATGGCCTCTCGGAGCTCAACTTTACTCATCATCAAAGTCTTCTTCAATCCGTGAGCAAGTTTAGCCTACAGTTTGTTAACTTCACTCGACAGCATTGGGTTTAGTGTAATCTTTTGGCCTCCCTTCTCAAACACATACGTATTCATGTATCTATTATGAATTACTCTTCTATCAAACAACCATGGTCAACTAAGCAACATGCATGTGATGCATATGAGCAACACATTGTAGAGAATCTCGTCAGAGTAATTCTAATTATGATTAGCAGTAGTACTTACCGAATGACATATAAAGCTCTCTTCTTACTGAGCCAATGCAACTTATACGATCTCACGTATGTAATAGTTGGCAACTTTAACCTTATAATTAGATTAGTTCATGCCACTTCAATGCAACTTCCGCTATCAACAATCAGTGCACTCACCTGATTATTCACCCTACAAGTAATATGAAACAAGTTCTCCCTCTACTCCTCCTTACGTAAGGGTTCTAAGTTGATTACGTATCGAATAACCAAAAGCAATTGATCCAAGTCCACGTCCTTTTCAATCAATTCATTATCATAAGAAACTTCTTTCTTGGCAGAGCTCTCCTCCTTAGGTTCCTCATCAATACTCTCCACTTCCAGCTTCGGGACATCTCCCTTGATGACCATAGTTCTTCGATTTGGGTACTAAATAGCCATATGTCTAAACTTTTGGCACTTGAAACACTTAATCTAGCTTGTCTCCTAGCAAATCCTTACCCTTTCTCATAAGTTCAAGTCAGCACGTCACTATCAGGTTGGCCTTTTTCTCAACTCGGACATCTACCTTTCGAATTAGCTAAGTACTTAATTGAACTCGGTAACTTCCCTGTCCAGGTCGACTAGTCAGCAGTCTAATTAGTACTCAGCCTCTTTTCTACCTCTCCACTCATTGAGCTATTCGAATGGCTTCATCCATTGTAGTGAATCATAATGTCTTAAATGTCACCTCTTGATCCAATAAGGAACCTAGAGATTGTTCATACTAGCAATTCCTCTACTTCACAGCAGATCATAAGTATTTGAAATTCTTGGACATACTGGTCAATAGATCGACCTTACTATCTCAGCTCCTGAAGATAAGTAAAAGTATCTTGCAAATAAGTATCCGATATAAATATATTTTTAAGTATTCTCTTCATCTTAAGCCAAGTATTAATCTCTCAGTATCCTTGTCATCTCCTTATAGCCTAGAAATTCTTCCACCACATGATAGCCTATCTAAAGAACTTAAGAATAGCAGTTCTCATTTTCTCGTAACCTTACTTAAGGGTTAGGATAAGAGTATAATGAAAGTAAACAATCAGTGTTTACGAAAGGAAGAATATTCAGTGTATTAATGGTAATCTGATTCCGACTACAAGTACAAGGGTATTGATACCCGATAAGTTAAGAAAACATGCCTAAAAGGGAAAAAGACAAAAAGGGTATTGCCCAAATAAGTAATGTACAAGGAATACAAAGGGTAAAAATAAATCTTCAAGAAAACAATAATTATCATAACAAATTCAACACATGGTCTTATATACGTGGCGGAGATGTATTGGTGAGGCCGTTGGAGAATGCAGACAAAAGAGTATGATCAAATTGCTTGTCCGAGTACGGGTGACTAAAGATTAATCCGATTTCTCCCTCTCGACCTCTCAGTAAAGGTGATGCCAAGAAAGTGGTCAACTCAAACATAAGTAAGTAAGCACGTGAGGCTTGGTAGATATCTCGTCATTCTGCTATTCAGTATACAATCTTTGAGAGATGGGTAGTCACTCAACTTAGCATGCAAAATAAATTAGCAAAGAGATACTCGATTTCGATAGGAGTCGGTTAGAGTAGGAGGATTCACTTTACCAGTCCCTTCAATTCTTGGGCTCGGCTGTAGGTCAAAGACTCAGTAGCCTGATTCCTATGATTATCTAAACCTGTTACTCAAATATAGCCTTTAGCTACAAGTCTTGCTTCAACTCAGTCTATTGACCCATCAACTTTGTATTTTATTCTATATACCAATTTACATCCTATTACATTTTTACCCGAAGATAAAGATGTCAACTTCCAAGTGCAATCAAACTCCAATGCCAATAACTCCTTTTCCATAACTTTAATCCATCTAAGATCCTTTATAGCCTCTTGATAGCTATTGGGCTCATGAATTGCAAACACATTTGCTAAGAAAGCAACGTAACCCTTGGAGTAATTAAGATAATAATTATTATGAAAAAGTGGGTACAGAGATGTGTGTAGTTTTGGGTTAAAACGTGTGACATGAGATGATGAGTTAGATTATGCGTTATGGATAAAATCTCTAAGCCAAGTAGAAGGATGTTTGTCTCTAATGAACTTTCGAACATACAACTGATTCAAATGAACTAAGACAACATTATCATGAAAAACAACAGAACTATCATTATTATGACTAGAATTGGAATGGCTGGACAAAGAACCACCAAAGCTATTATCAAAATGAATAGATGAAAGTACTAATAAGGGATTAGTAATAAGAGGGGAACTGTTAGGAAATAGGACAAATTGATCAAGCTTTGAAGAATGAACAACAAATTTAAACTTGAAAGGAAGTATATCCTCATGAAAAACTACGTCTTAGTTAGTGAAAAGCTAGTTTTCTATCAAGATCATATGATTTGTACCCTTTTTTACTTGAAGGATACTTTAAAGATATACACCTTCTTACTTTAGCATCAAATTTATCATAAGCATAGGTTATAGTCGATGCATAAGACAAACAACCAATGGTTTTAAGTTTTGAGTATGATGATGGTTTGTTTAGCAAAATCTAATATGGAGTTTTCCATTCCAAAGATTAAATACTATCGATGATGAAGGTGATTGCTATAATATATTCTCTCCAAAAGTGTTCTAACAAATTAGTAAGAAAACAAAGTGCTCTTGCCATGTCCAACAAATTTCTATGTTTCCTTTCAACTACACCATTCTATTATGACGTGTACACATTGGTTCTCTGGTAAATTATACCATAAGTTTTGAACAAATTTTAGCAGTCATAAGACATGAATTTGCTCCCATTATCAATTTTAATGGCTTTTGCATAAATAAAAAATTATTTTTTCACATATAAAAGGAAATTTGTTAAGGTGGTCATGATTTGGTATTTTGAATTTAAGAGATAGGTCCATGTGCATCTATTTATACCATCAACAATGGTGAGAAAGAATTTTGAATTTGACATGGATAGTATATTATAGGGTCTCAATAGAACAATATGAATAAAACCAATTAACTGAAGTAGAATGACCAAAATGGAATGATAATCAATGAAACTTTGCAATCTAACAAGTATAACATAAAAAATTCAATAAATTCAATTATTTACAATCATGAACACTTAGCTTAGTCTATTTTGTAACAATTCTAACAAAGAATGCTTATTAGAAGTATTATTGGGTACAAAAGAGTCTAGAACAACATAGCTTATTTCTTAAGGAATAACACCTAATTTAAAACATGACACTTTTGGCTTTGAGCATATCTCGATTTATATAGATTCTACATCAATTTTTGCTACATGTTTCTTAGAACTTAAGTCCTAAAACAAGCAAATATTGTGATTAAAAATGGCACATAAATTTGGAGTGGATAAAAGTAACTAACTCACTTAAAGGAGATTAAGATAAAAGTTTCGTACAAGAAGAACTTTAATTACAATGATGTGGTCATTTATTTGAACATTACCTACTATAGTGATTACTTTAACATGTCCATCTGGTAGCTTTATGGAAATGGAATGTTTAAAAACATTTTTGTGTGTTAAATTATTAAAAAAGGTGTCGTGTGGTCTGAAGGTCCTGTGTCTGCAATCCATCCACATATCATGCTATTATAAGATCGCAAAGAGTACGAAAATGAGGAAGAAGCATATAGAATAGTAATTGAAAATTTTGTTGAATCTACTAATAGTTCCCCTTTTGATTGCTTCCTTCCTTTCAAAGTTCTCAAAACTTCACTACAAATCTTCGAAATGATCTCATTCTCTAATAAAGTTGAAACCAACCTATTCACACCATGATCAACATGAATATCTAATGGTGTGTCATTAATAGATTAAACCTGAGCAATAAGATATTTATTCAAGTTATTTTTATCTTTTGGATTCTTGTACCACTTAATGGATCATTATGTGACAAATCCAAATTAATATTTTGTATTGTAATCGCCATACAATAGATAAAAGGAAAAAAAAAATCAAAATATGATGGATCTACTACTCTAATACCATATAAAAGGTTAATTTCTTGTCATTCCCTTGATGTAATATTATACAAATTTATATACACAAAATAGGAAAGAAAAAACTACAATCCAAACCCATTAAATACTATTCAATTCTAATAAATATAATACAATTCAAACTTCAAATCTAATAATCCTAATAATACCTTCCGTAAACAACAATTTTCACAATCTTCTAGTCATTTATCATGTGCAATATTTTCATTTCTTAGCCTTTTCAACGGTCTAAATTAGACTTGTGTGAAATAGGTTTGAACAAAAAAAAAAAATGAAAGGAATTGGCAAGATAGAAAAAAGTATTACAAAAAAGGATGGTTCACATATCAACTTAGACCAGTGAATCGCCTAATGTGTTGAAGTAGCCCATAGCCAAAAGGGCACAAGTGGTCACGGTTCCTCATTTTTGGAACCGTAAACTAACAATTTTTGGGCCAAGTTCAACGTAATTTTTATTTAAATATTTTGCAATGTAGTTAAATTTGGATTACTCAATCTTACCCAGTTCAACATAAAGACTATAAAACCTATTCATGTGACCTTTAGCCTTTATCGACAATGACTTAGGTTAGATCCAAGTGACCGGATTGATGTGACGCAAGTCTTACATAACCAATCGAGTTTTCTAAACAAAAATGTGTTATTTTGTGAATCAAATGAGTGAACTTTGCTCAATTTATTTTGGGGTGTAAATTGAATGAGTCAAATTCATATAACAAGTTTTTTAAACAAATAAAAAAAATTATTAACCTTAACCGATTTAAAAAGCTGCAAATCAAAAGTGTAAATATATTAAATAGATTAATTTAAACCAACCATTAATCTTAACTGATTTAAAAAGCTGCAAATCGAAAGTGTAAATATATTAAATAGATTAATTTAAACCAATTCACTTTAGTTTATAAATTAAATACCCTATAAATAAAAAATGTAAATATATTAAATAAATTAATTTAAACTAACTCACTTTAGTTTGTGAGTTAAATACACTAAGTTCATGTGATCCTCTTTTTCAACAAGCTAAAAAATATTTTGATTTAAATTTATTTGAAAAGCAAGTTAAACAAATTCATCTGAGAGCTAAAATTCACTTGCACAACTTTATTGTTTTTCTTTGGTTTTTTTTTTTCAAAGAATGCATCGATCAAAAAAAAAAAAAAGAAAACAAAAGATAAACTTACAAAAATGAATAATCTTATTATTTCATAAATAAATATCAATCACATTGTTTCAATTAGCTCAAGTTTAATCCTCGTTCAACCTTTAATTCTCTCTCATTCTAAAATCATCCTTCCAATCCATGAAGTAATTATATAAAAACGCTACTAAACATAAAATCAGTAGCATCATAGCACTTTTTTAAGATGTTTCTGGAAAAACACGCAATTTGCAATATGTTTGCATTTTACTCGAGAATAAACAATGTACATATGCCGATACAACTGCGACATTACATATTTGGAAATACAAATAAAAAGTCAAAACACATTTTCCATTCAGCATGCATATTGAATGCACAATTGATATAACAAGTTAAAAAAAAAAAAAAAAAGCAACAGAGCATCAACCGTCAAAGAGTACAAACTACAAACCCAATTAAGACTTCAACTGGATTAAGCTATTTGTCTTTATACAATTATTATATTTATACACCCTACTAAGATTCTCCATTATCAGCCATGAAAATATCAGTGACAACCTCTCCTTTTAATTTCAAAATCATCTTCAAGTAACAATCTCACCGGTAATTTCGGTAAATTGGACTGTACATGCAACTTTCAGCATATTTTACCAGGTCCTCTGGACGAGGAAGGTGTGTGGCCAGACCTGCACGGGCATGTATATTACATTAAATAGGAAGTGGCTCGATTTTTAAGTTTTGGTACTGTTTGGGAATCCGATGTTTTGAAACAAAGATGGATTTAGGCACCCAAACTTTAGAAAATTTCCTATATGACAATGTTGCGTGCAGTTGCAGACGAACAATACGGGATAATGCAAACTCACCGAGATTGTATGCCTTGGCAGCCACGCTAGCCGCAATGTGGGAAGATATCTTCCTGATATCTTTAAATGGTGGATATATCAGCCCCTTCTCGAAATTCTCCGGTGTGACTTGTCCCGCCAATGCTTCCGCTATATTAGACACGGGATAGTTAGGCTAGTATTTCCACCCCCAAAGTTTAGTATTCATATTCATAGATCAAAATAAATAAAAGGAGTTACTAAAAAAAATATTTGATTTGCGGAGGAGGTTCTCATTCTTTTCTCTTTTTTTTGTTTCCTTCTTCTTCTTAACGACGAACCCCCATATGTGGAGATGCAAGCTATGATTTCATCAAGCAGAATGTTTCGATCATAAAATGTTGGGTTAACCAGAAGAAATTCGATTGAATTAAGCTACATGTTTTCAAAACTTACAGGCTGCTAGAAGCATTTCACCATGTATGCGAATTGCACCAGACATGACCAAACCGAGACCGAGTCCAGGAAATATATAGGCATTATTAGCCTGGAAGAACAAAAGGGGAAAAGTTTTCAGCGGTCTGAGTTTAGTTGGTAATAGCTGCTAGAAGGAGCAGACTTAAAATGGGGAAGAGTTGGGGAATTTTTCACCTGACCCGGAATAAGAACTTCGTCATTGTATTTAACCGGATCGAAAGGACTTCCACTTGCAAATATAGCTTTACCCTGGACATGAAATACGGTGTGGCATATAGGTTGAACTGACTTAAGACTAACATTTCGGAAGGACTCTATAACTATGTACTACAAGATGTAGCAAACTGAATATTTGTTTGGTTGTACCTTGCTCCATCTATAAGCTTCTTCAGCTGTACACTCAGATTGCATAGTTGGGTTCGACAATGCCATGATAAGAGGTTTCTGAAGTCAACAGTTATTTCAAATATCTCATAGAGAAGAGTGGAGAAATAAGACCAGTCCTCAGCGAGAACTAATTGTTTCCAGTAACGCTATGGAGGAAATTTTAATACCTCATTAAAGGAAGCCATGGCCTCAACAACCTCCTCTGTAAATGTTCTTCCTACTCCAGATGATCCTATCAAAATGGTTGGTTTAATTACCTGAGAATAGAAAATGGTGGGCGTTAATAGATAAATAGGTTTATGCACCTTAGAAAAGAGGAAAAACATAACCTTGACCGCTGTTAAGAGATCTCCGACAGGTTCATGTTCATGAGCCCAAGGTTTCTTATGGTGTTGAAGAGACTCCTTCCGAGAATTTACTATCAATCCCTGCAAAAGAATGTCGATTATGCATTAAGTATTGAAATGTGTGGAGTTTTGGTCTTATAATTCGAATTATAATATCCTTTACCTTCGAGTCCACTAACCAAATCTTTTTACGCATTTCCTCTGGAGGAGCATTCACCTAAAAGGATGCGGCAAAGTCAATAGAAGAAGATTTGCAAGCGACACAATCCAAAATGGGAATCTAGATTGTGTGTTCTTGAGATATGATAGCACCTCCTTTGACATCCAAAGGGCAATAAGCTCTGCTATCCCTGTCCCTGCCTGCAATCAGTGATCCATGAGAAAAATCACGGATCAAACGAAAGGTGAAGGTGTCTAAAGCAAGAATGATAAAGAGAAAGAGGGAGAGGATTAAGGCTCACTTCACCAGCACCAAAGAACAAGAAGGTGTGATCAGCCAAAGTGCCCCTGAGTAACTTGAGTGCTGCAACAAGACCAGCAAGAACGACCGATGCTGTCCCCTGCAATGAAATGAAATCATTACAAAATAGTAAGCATAGCAGAAATGCCTTTGTCTTATTGTCTTTCACACCTGTATATCATCGTTGAAGACAAGGTGAGTTGTGCAATATCTTGCGAGTAGTTGAAACGCATTGTGGTTGGCAAAATCCTCAAACTGCATAACAATTAATGTTATAGAATTCAGATGTTCTTGAAGTTCACATATATCATCCAAAAATAACATGATGAACATGCCGTAACAACCTGTATAAGAACTTTTTCTCCGTAGTTCTGCTTCACAGCACACATGAACTCACGCATAAAATCGGCATATTCCTGACAGTAAGAGCATCAGAATTGACTAACATTTCAGAAAACGTTTAAATACTGTGGAGAAATGCATGTCGCATGACTTTAGCAAGCCAAACACCAACGCTCTTACCTGTCCTGTAGCCCTCTTTTGTCTAAGGCCAATGTAAAATTCATCATTCAACAACTCCTCATTGTTTGTTCCAACATCGATTGTTATGGGCAAGCACTACAAGTGAGAACTACTTTATCATCAATAAGAATGTCTCATCTAATCAAAAGAGCTTTTTCATTGCACTGCATTGTGACAAAATTTGTATTAAATATATAGAGTAATTGAATGCATCACTATAATTAGCAGTTCAGTGTTAGCTCATTCTTAGAAACAAGGCTATTGAAATTTCGACCATCAGTACAAGGTACGCACAGCTGAAGGACGAAGCCCTCCAAGAGCTGTATATAAAGCCAATTTCCCAACTGGAATTCCCATCCCCTACACAAAAATAAAATTAATAAAACTAAAGTTCTTGTCTAATTGCTTATTTTCATATGCAGTATCAAACTTCAAGAAGAGAGTGTTTACCTGGCAGCCCAAATCACCAAGCCCTAATATCCTCTCGCCATCAGTCACAACAATTACGTGAATTCTCCTCTCAGGCCAGTTCTTCAATACCTCAAGAATCTTACCCCTAAAATATGCAAAGATCTTTTATATGACGTCCAATTTTAAAAGCAGAAATATTGATCATTTAGCATAGAATCAAAGCTGAAGAGAGACACTTCATACTTCTCCTTTAAACTTATGAAAAGACCCTGAGGCCGTCTGAATATGCTCCCATACTTTTGGCAAGCCTCACCAACCGTCGGAGTGTAGACAATTGGAAGCAACTCCTCGACATTGTCCATGAGAAGCTTATAGAAAAGACGCTCATTCCGCTCCTATAAAGCAAAATTTCTGTCAACTACTGCTATCAAAGACTATGAATGAGAAGAGTCTAAGTATGACACAATAAACAAAAGAATGAGTTCAAATAAGGCTACACTAACTTTAGGATGCAAAGAACAAATGTTATCAATACGATATTTTAAATTGAAATTAACTGCATCATTGAATAGTTTATTCAAACATGTAAGCTTAGGTAAGCTTCACCTGCAGACCCTATGATATTGGTTATCAAGCAAAAGCTACCTGAAGATCCATCATTGCCATATATTTCTGGAGTGGATGTCCGTAATGCCGAATGTTGTTAATCAGCTTCTTCTCCTGAAGATCAGAATTCGACAAAGATCAACGAGGAACAAGCAACACGGTTTCATCATCTGTAACTGACATCTAGATATTGTGCCTGCATCACCTACCCGGTGCATCAGACTAATCCCCCCTTGGCTGTCTTAATAATGTCCCCAACAATTGAATTTAAGCACCTAAGCAATAAAAATACTAAATATATCTTTCCGTCCAGACAATTTGCTTAGGTGTTGAATTATTATTGGTTGGGATACCATTGAACATACAGACCTGGGAAAACAAAAGTATGCATCCATGGCAAGCTTGTAAGCGCCTAAGTAGCTACTCCCAATATAGTTTTTCACCTCTACCAAAAGAGAGAAAATTACTAAAAAATAGAAACAGTTTCTACCGAAATTCCAGATATTGGTCTGCACATACCTGAAGCTCCTGAGACAAAACTGCCGGAGGTAGAAGGCCGCGCAAATAGTGAGCATCCCTCTCTTTCTCAGGGAAAGAAAGTCCCTTGTTATGGTGAGGATCTCTCAACAAGGTATATCCACTACACCAAGTTATATACTGATGAATTCATTCTGCACATGCTTAAGCACTGGTCTAACTATTGATAAAGGTAGGGAAATAATTATATATATATAAAAAAAAAAAAAAAAAACCCATCAATTTAAAGGTTGAATCAAAGGGGAAAAGAAAAATCGAAGCATAAACACTATTTATCTAAAAATAAATTAAAATTGATTATCCCAATTTAAATAATAAAAAATACATGCAAAAAGATTAAAATGTTATTTTCCCTGTAAAAATAAAACGCATATTTTCCAAACCATCTGGTAAACCACCACCTTTCTTCTGATCTAATTGAATTTATAGTAGAAATCAAGTGACTACTATCGATGGCCTTCTATGGTACTAACCGTCAGCCTCGACCACCATTTACCCTTAAAAACTACTAGCTTCTGTGTTCGTATTTGATGGTAATAAATTCTAAAATACGATTAACATTCGAAAAGAAATTCGAGACATGTTATTAAGTAAACCAGATGATCTGACCTCGCAACGGACAAGGTCCAGGGAGTAACAAGCTGGTCCTCGGTGGCACGATCCTCGCCGTAGACATCCTCGACGCCACCGCCAACGTTGGACTTAGGATCCAGCACCGTAGCACCACCTCTCGACTCCTTCATCGTACTATCCATCTTGTCGTTCGCAGTAGAAAACTCAAACGCACCGTTTGAGCTGGACGCAGCAATAACAACCCAACAACCTGACCTTCGTCGAGCCAGAAAAGTACTCAAACCAAATAATGCAACCACTCTTCTGCTGTAACAACACCACATGCAAAACACGACCACGTAGTATCAGTCACACGTAGCCTATCTCATGTAGTGACATGACACGTAGGAGGGTATGATAGTGTTGGTGATGTATGACAGTGCCCATGCAATAACTAGGAAGTAGCTAGAGATTATATATATATATGAGGTGTAATTAAAACAAGTTAAATTAATATAATGTTGAGCTTGAATTTTAATTTCAACTTAATTTGAAAACCTGAAATTCCACACAAGTTCAATGGAGTTTTAATTTTTAATTCAAACTTGCTTTGAAAATATATATGAAAAGTTCCAACACAATTCAATTATTTTGATTAAGTTTGAATTTTTATAAATTTTTTTTAATTAATATTATATTCGCTTATATTTAAATATATTAAAAATTATACTAATTTATCATAATTTAATATATTTTTTAAAGTTTAAACTCAACTTAATTTATTAACTCAAAATTAAATTCTAAGTTTAACACAAATATTATTAAATCGAATTGGAATAAATCTAAAGTTGAGCAAGAATGATTTGCATAGACGCTTAATTGATTTACAGCTCTAGATCTATCTTCGTGAGAACTGATAATAACGATGTGCCACGTTGTTGTGCTTATGGATTGCTTTATGTGCCTTCTGTTGTATTTTACCGACATTTGCCATATTGGCGACTAAGTGTCAGTTCTGTATTGAACTTACATTTGTTGGCGTTTACCACCTCGTTTCTCAGTAATATTCTTTAACTTAATAAGTCTTTATCACGATATGAAGATAAATTTAATTTAATGAACCAATAATTTTAAAGTTTAAGCATGGTTAAGGGTATTAAAGATTAATAGTATAAATAATGGTCTCTTCATGAAATGAATCAAATTTTAAGAATTTTTTTTTAAAATTGTAATACAATACTAGTTGCCAATAAAAAAAAAAGTTAAATATAAAAATTTGATAAGCCTTCTCTTATCTTTAAACATATAGCGTATTGGATATGGCCATAAGAAAGATGGATTTGAAAGTGGGTCAAAAGTACCCAAGAAAATCAAATTAAAAAAGATGAGCAATACTAGAATTACCTCCATAGTCTATAATAAATAAGATAATTGATGAGTCTATTCAATTACAAATTCAAATGAAAGGACACATGTGCTTGGTTTGCACATCCTCTTATGAGTTATGGTGGACCTAGATTTGAAAAGCACATTCTTTTTTAGAGTTTTATACAAATTTTGGCTTCTTTTTTAAAAAAATTACAGAAAATGGCTTGTTTTTAAAATAATTATGAATATAATATACTAAAAGCGCATCAAATAAATGTACCTTTAGTATGTTATAATTCTTACACTGAAAGTGCATTAAGTTATAATGAGTTATACTTAAAGTGTATCTACTATATGCGCTTTCAGTATAAAAATCATAAGATACTGAAGGTACATTCACTTGATGTACCTTCACTATACCGTATTTGTAATTTTTTTTAAAAAAGAGCTTTTTACAGAAAAAATTTTCAGAAAAGAGCCCGCATTCAGATAAAACTCTCTTTTTGGAGCTACGGTGGATCTAGGCTTGAGAAAGAACTGGTTCTAAATCGTAAATCAGTATGCTAGAAGTCTTGAACTTGAACCAAAGATTTGCTGGTCTACAAGGGTTGAGGAAGGCAATCCTGTTAACCCATGTGAATTAGTAGGTCTAGACTCGTGAGATTGAACTATGGGTAAAAATAAATAAATATACATAATATATATTCATATAACATACAATATAAGTACATATAATTTATATGCATATATTGCCTGCAATATTTACATGTATAATTTAGGCATGAAATGTACATATTACACTTTATATATGTAAATAAATATAATTTATATGTAAATATATAATATATATGTGCATTACATACATATATACATATGACACTAGCAGAACCATAAACCCGCAATACGTGTACTTGAAAAAATAAAATATAGATGATATAATAAGAATATGATGGCATTTATAATAGAAAAACTAAAAAAGTGTATTTTTTGGAGTCAAATTAATAAAAATTAAAAGTAAAATAATTTTTTAAAGCTACTTAATAGATAATATATAGACAATAACCAGCTATATTTGATAACTTCCATTATGTAGTGGGTCATATTTGATAATTGAGATAATTAAATAATTTGAAAACTAAAAACACCAAATTTGATAATTATTAGTAGTTATTAAAACCTTTTGATTTTAATAATATAGATATTATATGCAAAGGAAAGAAATAAAGAAAGAAAAAAAAGAATAAGATAGGCCCAATAACTAACCCCTAAACCAATGGGCTTATTACACTAACTCGAAACCAATTCTAAGTAGATCGGTCAAAGGTTCAACATTTTCTTGAATCACAACCAGCCTCTTCCAACCTGGTTTCGGGCCGGGTTATGCCGATCCCTAGATTTAGGTAAACCTCCTAGTAACTTTAGGAGTTTTGTACGAATACAAATTCTTTTCCAAAAAATATTACTGAAAAGAGCTACTTTCTTAAAAAAAAATTCGAACATGGTATATTGAAAAGGTATCAAGTGAATACACTTTCAGTTACTTATATTTTTTACACTGAAGACACTACAATGAATGCGCCTTCAATAAGCTACTCTAGTAAAAATTGAACTAAAGATGCGTCAAGTGAATGTGCCTTCAGTATAAATATTTATATTGAAGACGCATACAATCAATGCGTCTTTAGTATCACAATTTAAACTAAAGGCGCATCGATTATATGTACCTTTAGTGTAAATATTCATACTGACCATTAACTTACAAACTAAATAGAAAGTTTAATACAGTAATCAATTACATAAAATCACAATTGGTGGAATGCCTCAACAAATATAATTAGTGGGAAAGAAATAAGCACATGGGATGATCATCCAATGACCATACGAGTCGGATAGAAGAAAAAATAATTGGAAATTGTAAAATTATGATAAATAAATAATACATTGAATTGCAATATATGATAAAAAGTGAATTATATTTCGAATAATTAATATATAAACACAATTTATAATCAGTCAATGACAACATCAATACAATGGAAAAATAAAGGAGAAAACAAAAACAATAAAGTAAACATATCTATTAACGCCTACACTATGTAAAAGTCTTCACAGTACGGGAAAGAAGTGAACACTCCCATCTACCGTATATCTAAGTAGGCTCAAGTGGTAGACCGTCAAGCTCAAGTTCCCTAAGAGAAACTGGGTCAACTGGATGGCTTGGATGCAATTGAGTGACATCTTCACCCATGGATGATTGTGTGGGGGGTGGAATGTCGCTTTTGAGGAGCTGGTGGAGTCACAAGATCAAGATGTTACTGGAACTCAAGAGTTATATATGAGCTAGATCCAGCCCTGAAACTGGATTTGGCTCCTGAAGTGGAGGCAACACCTAACCTAGGATATGTGTTGTATCCCCCATTGATATACCTTAGGTCTAACAAATAACGAGCATATGGTGAGATATCATCACCGAGGTCTGCTCGACGACATACCCTTCGAGCCTTACCTCTTCGAGCTCTAGCTCTACCCCTAGGTAATACACGAAGAGCTAACATCACCTCATCAGCAAGTGGTCTCTGCTTGGTCCTTATGAGGTGACTCATATATACCTTTTTACTGTGGGTAGAAGATAAGGTCACTCACTGCTCAATAAAGTCAAGTGGCCCATCTGCAATACCAAGCGTTGAAGAATAGTCAGGTGCCAATCTGACCCTTCTCAGCAAGTCCACCTAAAATAGGTAAAGAAAAAAAAAGTTAGTAGACATGATAACAAGTATAAACGAGAGAAAAATAAAATAATGGTCGATTTTAGATATACATACCAATTGACGAATGACAACTCCATGGTGTATAATATAACATTAAGTGATCTATCTATACCACAGCTAATAGCTCTCGTCAACCCCTCAAGGACCATGGATGTATATTAGGAATCCATGTCTCTGTCTCCAAGCCTAGATGTAGAAAGAGTATATGTTAATTCAGTCAATATCCATCTTAACCTGGAAGTCTAGTTGGTGGAGCTGCTCTAAGGTGTCGACCTCTTGTGGAACATACTAATGTCCACCAAACTACTGAACAACACAATTTGAAAAGCATCGCTTAATGATGTGGAAACATATAAGTGGTACTCAAGTAGTCCAACTGTGTCACCCAACAATATAGAAGTAAGGCAGCAACTGCAGCAACTCTTCTATATAAGGTTCCCAAACAACCTAAAAGGTAGAAGAAAAAGAAAACAAAAATAAACAATCAATTAAACGACAATGATTATCACTTATGGACAAGAAAAGAACAACAAAGAGAATAACTTATAATATCATACCTGTTACATCATCTGCATGTCAAAAGCAGTACAATACACATCTACGACATGCATTGGATGCTAAGTCGTATCTCACACTACCCTTCATCTAGCCATCAATAGCCTATCTCCATCGATATAAATAACAGAAATATCAGGTGAATAAGGCTAAAGGATTTATTCACAAATATAAATCCTCCTATTAAGCTGAGTATGTACTTGCAAGCTAAATGAAATGACTCTATGTGCACTTGCCCGCCCCCTCCAAGTTTCATACATCTTTACAGCATAATCAGTGTAGGTCTTACCAGAATCAATTGCCTCCTTAGCATCCTTTTGCCTCTCCTCTCTATAGAAAACACAATTGTAAAATATCTTCTTCACTAATGTAGTGATGAGTAATCCACATGGTGATTTCAAAACGGAGTTATAACTCTCAACAGTGTTTGATGTCATGTATCCAAAACGGTAACATCTATCGTATGCGAGAGTCCACCTGTCCAAATCAACATTGTCGAACCACACGAGAGTATCCTCCTTAGCCTGGGCCAACTTCTACATGAAACATTCAAATTTCCTCTATTGTGCCTAAACACCTGCAAACCATACAAATTTCTTACATAATTGGTTTTTATGGACCGCGTTGAAGTTATTAACAATGTACCGCAAACAAGATCTCCAAACTACAAATGGTGGCTGCCAACCTACTGACGGTTCCTTGTACGCAGAGTCAATACCAAATGCCCCATCAGATACAAGACATAAGGTTTCTCCCTTTTAACCGATTACATGCACTTTAAGCTTCCATAGAAACCACTCCCAAGTTTCTGCCGATTCTGTGTCAACAAGAGTAAATGATAATAGAACAATTGAATTGTTCCAATCCATGCTACAAGCTACCAACAACTTATGCCCATACTTTCTATATAAGAATATGCCATCAACACATACAATAGGTCGACAGTATTTGAAGGCTTCAACACACATCCCAAATGTTTAGAAAACCCACTTGAACTAGGATTAACTTTGCTTTGGTGAGCTACTCTAGCCCCAATCTACTTGTGTCATCGAGTTGCTCAACTTCATTGCATTTAATAGTCTTGGCAACTCGTTATAAGACTTCTCTCAATAACTGTATACCATTTCAACAACCTTTCGCTTGGCCTCGAAAACCCTTCTATTGCTTACTGTATACCCATATATAGTTTGCACGTTAGCTGCAAGATCAGGTATCTTAACATCAAGGTTATTCCGTACACTATTGATGAATAGTATAGCCATTATGTTGCATAATTTTTTTTTTCTAAAAATAAAAATTGCATAATGTTGATTATTAATAAAATAAATAAATAACATGCCTATAAGTTATAGGATGTTACATGTTTCATAGGTACACTTACATAAAGAAATGGTCTTATACTTCAACTATGAATTTTCTCGAGTTTTCTTTATATTTTGGAAATTTCAGAAATTAATATAGGTAAAAATGAGTTATAGCCACGCAAATTAGGGTATATATAGCTAGTACACTAAGGGCGTATCCACTACTTGCACTTTCAATATAAAAATAAATAAATAAGTAACTGAAGGTATATTCACTTTATGCATCTTCAGTATATCATATTTGTATTTTTAAAAAAAAAAAAACTAATCTTTTTCCATAATATTTTTCACAAAAAAATTTGTATTAGTATAAAACTCTCACTTTATCTCATAAAAAAAAAAAAAAAAGAGAGAAACCTAGTCCTCCCTACTCTGTCGTGAGACAAGACGGTCATAGTCGGTGTTTCCCTTTCTCTTTGTTTCCTTGGTTGATTTTCATTAAGGGGAGTCCTAAATCCATCTTTATCTCGTGTGGGCTAAGAGATTTTAAACAAAATTCAACTACGGTTGTAAACAAATTTTGAAATTTTAAGGAAATTGCGAAAAGATAAGTAATTACACCTCAAAATTTCAAATCCTTGTCTCAGTTGCCAGATATCGCATATCAACGCTAAATTGGTCTTTCTCCTTACTCGCTTTTTTAGCGTGTTGTATTTTAGGGTTCAGGGTCTCAAGGTTTTAAGTTTTGGAGTTTATGGCAACAGTGGTGGTTTAACGTTCTACCTTCTACGTACTTTTGGGATCTAGGATAAGAAGATTTATTAGAAACTAGCATTTTGAATGGCGTGCAGTATAAAAACCGTAAACCGAACCATAAACTTAATAAAACCAAAACAAAGAATCGGTTTTTCTGAAGCCAATCCAATTCGTGTGGTTCGATTCAGTGTAGCAAGATTGATAGCGGTTTCCTCCCAACCAAATCAATTAACTTAAAATATATATATATATATATATATATATATAGAGAGAGAGAGAGAGAGAGAGAGAGAGAGAAAGAAGAAAGAAGAAAAATGAAGCCCGATAACCTTCTTGAGTCTAAGTTTGCGAGGTCCATTTGGTGCACCAAGTTTACGAATGTCGATGATATGGCTTAATGGATTCTTGTGTTTACGTCGTTTAATTGTGTTGTGGAAAAAAAGTTGAAATTAGGCGGATTTTTTTATCAAGTCCGAGGATATGTAGAGTATATATAATACTTCTTCCTTGGTTGCTGCAATTTCGAGAATGTGTGAGATCTTATCTGCAGAAGGTTGCCAACTAAAATCCAGCTTTGTGTTGATCCATTTTATTTTATTTTTAAATCAAATTAGTGCTGGGTTTATAAATATTAATTCATGATGCAATGTGTTGACAATGGGAAAGACGTCAACCTGCAATTCTCAATTAAAGGAAAAACCATTATCAGTTTGGGTACTTTGTCTGAGTTTAACAGGTGTCCATATGTCTAAACAAAAAACTTAAAACAAGTGGTGTAAGAAAAAACAAAAGAAAAGAAAAAAAATGATTTATTACATATTACATATCTCATATTAAATATAAATACCAACAAAATATTAATATAAATAATAATAAAAGGAAAAGATTCCGAATCAAATACTATTCTCGATTAATACATATTATACATCCAAATATTTTATTAATATTTATATATAATATATATATAATACGTAATATGTATCACTCACTAAATAGTTTATTGGTTTCTAGATATAATAACTTTCAAAATGGGAGATATTTTTTTCATTTTTCCTTTTCATGAGACCTCTTGCTTATGTGATTGAATAAGAGGAAAGTGCTACTGAATTTAATAGAAGAATTTTTATAATATATTTAATAGTTCTTCCTAATGTTCCTCCCCAGGAAGTGTGCTTATGCGTAAGAAGTGAACTTGTCCATATTATTATAATCGTAAGATTATGATATTTACAGCTCAGCATGTTAGCTAAGTTATTTATGCAATAGCTCATTTCAGTTAGTAGCTTTGTTGTAGTTCTGATAGTTTGTTAGTTTCGGTTCTGAATAGCTAAAGTCGGTTAGAAGATACATATGTATAAATAGACTTGTTTACTCCTTATATAGTTAGTTTTTTCAAATTCATTGTTTAACAAGAAAACCATATTTCGAACAGTACTTTCTTCTTCCTTGCTGAATCTACACGCTATGCTTTTACTGGGAACTCCACATGGTATTAGAGCACATGATTTGAAGATCTGCTATATTCCTAATCATTTGTAAGTTCTTTCTCATAGCTAGCAATAGATGGCAAATTAGTAAAATCAAGGTTAGATCATAGCTTTTGATCCTTATTGCTTATCTGGATCTAATAACCCTAGCGTGAATCTAGGAAATATAATTTTCAATGGTGTTAATTTTGTTGGTTAGAGTAGATCCATAAGGATGGCTTTAGGAGCTAAACAAAAAATTGGATTCATTGATGATACTATTGCAAAACCTAATGAAAAATTACCTGATTTAGTCAAATGAACAAGGTGTGATTACATGGTTTAATGTTGGATTCTTAACTCTATGAATTTAGATTTATCTCAAACTTTTCTCTATGCATAATCTACAGCAGAATTATGGAAAGAGATTATAGAACAGTTTGGTCAAGTGAATGGACCAATGATTTTTCATCTTCAACATGAAATTTGTAATCTCAGACAAAATAAAATGAGTGTAGGAATGTATTACAATAAAATGAAAAGATGTTAAGATGAATTGAATGCTTTGAATGCTTATCCTTCGTGTTCTTGTAAGAGACTTAAATATTGTACTTGTGAGTTTAAGGAGAAACTCCTTGATTTTGAGTCTCAACACAAGTTAATGCAGTTTTTAATAGGCTTGAATGATAATTTTGAACATGTTCAAAACCAAGTTCTTGCCAAAGATCCTCCTCCTAATGCAAGCAAAGCATTCTACATTATCTAATAAGTTGAAAAACAAAAACAGATCACAATACTAAGAGAAACAAAGAACTTAGCTTTGTATTATAGTAAAGACCACACTGGCGAAAGGGTAGTAGATGATAGGCACAAATTTAAAGGTAGTAGCAGAAGGCTGATCTATAAGCATTGTCAACAAGACGGGCATAGCATTGAGAGTTGTTTTCAAATAATTGGCTATCTTGACTGGTTCAAAGGCAAAAGAGGGATCAAGACTGAGAATAATAGAAGAAATTTATCAGTCTCGTTTGTAAATAAGAATCAACATGTTGCTGACACACCTTTTGATATTTCTACAGATTTTGACATTTCTGCAAGAAATTCTTCACCATTATCTTATCATGATCAATTGATTATACAGAACTTGTGTCAGGAAGTTTTCAAGATGATGAAGTCCAAGTTAAAGGGCTTATATGGTACTACATCTTTAGCTAATGTTGTTTACGTTACAAGTACAACTCTTACACGTTCTAGTTGCTTTAATGAACTAAATAACAATGTAGATTCATGGGTAATAGACATAGGGGCCACTGACCATATGACCCTATTTTCTTCTCTCCTAAGCCATATACAAACACTTCAACCACCAATCCAAGTGAAACTACCAGATGACTAAGTTAAAGTAGTTTAAGTAGTTTGAATTATTGGCCAAATCGAGTTGCACCAAAACATAACACTCTATCAAGTACTTGTAATACTTGATTTCACTCAAAACCTTTTATCCATCAACAAACTTTTAAAGGACCATAACCTTATAGCTGTTGTTGATTCCTATACATGTCAATTTCAAGATCCAAAGACTAAAACAGCTATAGCAACTACTCATGCATTTTTTTAGGCTGTATGTGCTACGTATTAGTAGTTATGGAGCTCAAGATGTTTCTAAAATGTCTCATCCTTGTAATTCTTTGAATGCTATGGGATGTAATTCTTGTAATAAAGGGGAATTAGTTCGTATTATGCATACTAAACTAGGTCATAGTTCAGTTTCAAAAGTCAAACATTTACACATGTTCAAATCAGCTTCTCTTGACAATTTCTTTTGTGAAGTTTGTCAATTGGCTAAGATCCATCGTTTTCCTTATAATAAAAGTAATAACCAGTCTCCATTTTTTTTTTTCATTTATTGCACGTAGATGTTTTGGGGCCTTATAAGGTCACTTCTATTACATTGCCAACTATTTCTTGATGATTATAGCTATTGTATTTGGATCTATATGCTCAATAGCAAATCTCAAGTTCCTGCCACATTATGCAAATTTTTTCATTATGTCAAAAACCAATTTGGTGTTACCCTTAAATCCATTCGTTCAAACAATGGCACTGAATTCATGTGAAACATTTATAAATCTTTGTTTGAAAGCTTAAGAATATTACACCAACGAACCATGACTCATACACCATAGCAAATGGGAGAGTTGAGAGGAAACATCTCCATTTACTTAAAACAACTGAAGCCTTATATATACAGTCCAATCTACATAAGGATTTCTGGAGTGAATGTGTCCTAACAACAACTTAACTAGTTAACCAAATGCCTACCTCATTACTTGATTGGAAATCAATGTTCCTGATTATACTCATCTATGAACAGTTGGTTGTCTTTGTTTCATTGCTAAGCCTTTACCATACAAAGATAACCTTGAACTACAAGGATTGAAATGCATCTTTCTTGGCTATACTTATGGACAGAAAGGTTACAAAGTGTTTGACATGATCAATCAAAAAATTCTTTTTAGTCGAGATGTTATTTTTCAAGCATACATCATCCCTTTTAAACACAGTCCTTCCAACAATTCTGGTTCAATTCCTCTTCCTTCCATTATTTGTCCAAATCCCATTTGTCTTGACCACACTAATCTCACTAATCCCGCTACATCAATTGATTCTTGTTCACCATCTCATTATACTTCCTCTAATTTCCCTATTCCTTCAAATAACAATAGTTTAAGTAATTTGCACAAATCTCAAAGGTCTAGGAATCCTCTTTCTTGGCTCCAGGATTATGTGAATACAATTACTAGTGGCACTTCTTATACAACAGATGTATCATCACTACATTCCCTTCATACTCAGTCTACTTATCCATTTTATCATCCTAAACTTTTGCCTCTTTTCCATCAAACTTTGTTCATTCTTTGGCCAATGTGTTAACAACTCTTAAGCCTCATTCTTTTTCAAAAGCTTTAAAGCATAAAGAGTGCAGGAAGCCATGCAATCTAAATTGAATGCTTTAGAAAAGAATGATACTTAAGAGCTTACCACCTTGCCTCATGGCAAGAAAGCCATAAGGTATAAATGGGTTTATAAAGTAAAGTATAAAGTTGATGGATCAATTGAACGATACAAGGCAAGTTGGTTGCAAAAGGGTATACTCAAATTGAAGGGAAAGATTACCATGATACTTTTTCACTAGCAGCAAAGTTAGGATCTATTCGTATACTCCTAACTATGGCTAGTGCTCATGGATGGCCTTTTATTTGAAATAGACATCAACAATGCCTTAATTCATGGGCACATTGATGAAGAAATTTTCATGTTGCTTCTGGAAGGGTATTCAAAGGCAAAGAGTAGTTAGGTTTGTAGGCTTAAACAGTCTCTTTACAGACTTAAACAAGCCTTTCAATAATAGAATCTTGAGATTTCTCATTTTCTTATACAACATGGTTTTAATCAATCCAAGAGTGATTATACTTTGTTTACTCGAGAGAGTTCTACTAATTTTACTATTACTCTTCTATATGTTGATGACTTGCTATTGACCGATACAAGTGTGAATGCTATTACTCTCTCGAAACATCAACTTGATTCTCAATTTATTATCAAAGATCTTAGAGAGGCTCATTTTTTTCTTAGCCTTGAAATTTGCAGATCACACTAAGCTATCTTGTTACACAGTATAAATTCATTTTGGATATTCTTAATGATGTTGGATTAGCTGTAGCAAAGCCAGCCTCTACGCCCATGCTTGCTAGTATTCATTTGAATAATCATGACGGAGTACTCTTGCTTGATCCTAAACAATATAAGCACCTTGTTAGGAGACTCCTTTACCTCACTCTCACTCGTTTAGATATTTCTTTTGCCATACATCAACTTCGTCAGTTTCTTTCTTCACTCAGAATGCCACATTTACATGCTCTTTTTCATGTTCTCCAATACTTAAAGGGAACTTCTTGTCATGGAGTTTTTGTTCATCCAACAATTCCTTCCATTTGATGGAATATTCGAACTCAGATTAGGGATCTTGTCTACTTGACAAAAAATCAATCACAGGCCATTGCATCATGTTAGGCAACTCTCGTTTCATAGAAGACAAAGAAGCAAAACACAATGACAACATCTACTGTTGAAGTAAAATACAAGGCACTAGCTACAACTAGGGAATTGCTATCGGTTTCCTATATTCTCAAGGATCTACATGTGGATATCTCCCTTCCAGTAACTCTTTGTTGTGATAATAAATCTATTGAACTTATCGCCAATAATCCTTGTTTGCATAAGCGCACCAAATACATAGAGATTGATGTTCATTTTACAAGGAATCACGTTAATTCTAGTTTTCTGAAACTACTTTATGTCCTTTTGAAACTACAACTTGCTAATGTGTTTACCAAACCTATTTCTGAAGTTAGTTTGCAACTTATCTACTCCATGTTGACTCTTAAGAGAGATCCAACATAAGGGGAGAATGTAAGATTATGATATTTACAGCTTAGCAAGTTAGTTAAGTTAGTTATGCAACAGCTCATTTTGATTCGTAGCTTTATTGTAGTTCTAATAGTTTGTTAGTTTCGGTTTTGAATAGCTAAAGTCAATTAAGAAATATAGATGTCTAAATAAACTTGTTTTCTCCTTGTATAATTAGTTTTTTCCAGATTCATTGTTCAATAAGAAAACCATATTTCAAACGGTACTTTCTTCTTCCTAGCTAAATTTGTACGCTATGCTATTACTGGGAACTCCACATTAATGAACGACACATGATTATGCTCTATCTTCTAAGACCGCACTTATAAGCTTTTAATAACGTAAGCCATTCTCAAAGACATGCTTAAAGTATTATCATACAAAATTAGATGCATACTTCCCAACGTCTCCTTTTCTTAATGACAATTGCAATGAGATAGCACATGATTAGGTTTTGAATTTTAATATTTTATCTTTTTTTTTAAAAAAAGGCGACCCTAACAGTGAATGAAACTAAAAAGATAGCTTTTCAAGATTTGAAAAATTTACAAACTAACTTGTATTGTTAGATTCTATTTATATTTATAAAAACATTTTAAAAAATCATAAAATTAAATTCAATTCAATAACATATCAAACCAAACCATATTTACCCCTATATAATATGACTATCATAATAATGTATCTAGTGATACTTGTGAACAAAAAGATTAACTTTTAACTCTTCTACGGCCATAACCATAATATTACATTTAATATGAATAAATAATTTAAAATAAAATAGATTGAAGTGAAATAGGAACAAAAATAGGAAACACCTACAGTGTAGTTAGATAGAACAGCATTAAATACGTAAATAATATTATGTCAAAAACTTTCTTGATTTTTGCATCCCATAATTTGTTCAAAGTTCAAAAAAAGTTATTTTAATCAAATCCAATTATTAAAGAGGAAATGAATTCAGGATTGCACCTTCTTTAAGATAAAATCAAATCTTTCCATAAAATTGAAATCGCCAATTCGATTCCCTGCTTCTATATGTATTTTCAAACAAGAAAAAATATAATAAAACCTAAAATCACAATTTCATTTTTTTCTATTCTTGCATATCAAATATAAGATGAGGGTCTTCACATCAAAGTTCAGATTGGTAAAGTTTTAATTCAAACCTTTCCATTTAAGATTATATATCATCACACAACGGTAAAAACATTCCAGATTATACAACCTTAGCCCTCATTAAATTCCCCCATATGATTTATTAACGGCATAATAGGATAACTAGAACCCTAGTTTCAACCGTAAATTCGATAAAATAATTGTCCACTCCAATCGATCGGAAGTCTCTTCTTCAGTTATGCAAAGCACATTTCCACGTAAGGAATGAGACCCTTAAAACAAGTCTCGAAGTTTTTCTAAGACCATGTAGAAATCAACACACAAAGCACCTAGATATACATGTAACAATTTTGAAGCAGATTTACTTTGGAAACAACCATTCCAACAATGAGAGAATTAGCAGCATGAAGAAGCCAAGGACAGAATCAACAAAGAATTGGAAGCAAAATAGAACCCATCGAATATAAGACAGCATAATCAAGATTCAAGAAAAGCCGAGTCGATTAAACTTAGGTGCTATGATATTAAGATGTTAAACACGTAAATCTCACAGGCACGGGGCACCTCGTCCCTGATAAATCAAATTCCGTTATGCACGAATTTCCTCCTTTCAATGGGGTAAACCAAAAGGAATATCAACATGGTGCTTCAGAAAGATTAAAAGCTAACCTTTTGCTTTTGACCTGAGCACCGATAACGTAACCTGAAACCCAAAACTGCCAATAGAATAGATTCGCTTAGATCAGAACATTAAGCATCAAGTCCCCGGAACTTCCTGTCATGGAAACTGCAAGCAGCCAAAGGCATTTGAGACAACAATGATATGACTGCATTGATATAATGTTAAATTATTATACAACAATGAGGTTTTAGATACATACGTATACAGATACATACAATTAGCATGGAGTTCTTTCCTTAAACCTAACCAAAAGCCTGCTTGAGAACAGAAGGCAAACAAACTATGGATCTTTCACCCTGCCTCATTGCATATAAGTTACACAGGGCAGGTCCTGCAACTTTCCAAGCAAACCCACATTTAGGCACAGATTCCCGTTCCATAGCATAGTCATAAGTAATGTTATATATCGCGAGTGCTTCGTTAAAAATATCCTCCTCGATCCTAGGAGTCTGTTCAAACTCTGGAGCATCGTACAAGATCTACAGAATAAATAAAAGTCTTAGTATAAGTTACAGCCAAAATAATAGACAGCATAATTTTCTTAACATAGTTTGCATTGGAAGATTTAGTAAATATGCAAACGGAAATAACCTGCTTATATTTCTTAATGACTTCATCCGCTGGAGAAACATATTTTCCCCCTCGTTTTTTTCCTTCTTCATGATCCAGAGCTTCTGTCATATCTTGCCTGTACTCTCTATAAAGCTTTTTCCATTTATCGATGCATGAAATGGGAACCCTGCTGCATTCTAAACAAGGGAGTTTCCAAATACCTGTGCATTGACAAAACTAACTAGTTGAAGTACCCGAAAGGAAACACTTTTCCTAGATTGTATAATTGTGTGTTTTAATTATTGTATCATTATCTAATCAAACCAATGGTAAGATAGTCATTTTCAACTTTGTTAGGTTGTACACCTCAATCGTCTTGTATAAATTCTCTTTGTACAGTAATTACAATCAAACTCCCATTTTGATTCATAGTACAATCGTTCAAAGTATGAGAGTCAAAGCAAGGATAAAATACTCTAATCAAAATTTGGTCATAACGCTAATCAAACATTTTAATCCTTTTTTTTTCCTCTTCTCCCACTGTCAACAACCCTTCTCTCCTAAACCCACATCACCCATCAGCCCTCTTGTCAGGGGCTATCAGCTCCACTTGCTCGCGATCCTAGCTGCTCCAACCCCCTCATAGCTCACTTGTCAAATAAGTAACAAATCCGATCACTCGTGTTCAATGCTTATAAGTCATGCGCAGGAGGTTGTTTGGTATCCTAATAATGGAGTAATGCACTATATGACTTCATATGCAAATATTCTCACCAAGCTGAGCTCATATATTGGTTTTGATCATGTACTTGTATGCAGCGATGCAGACACCCATATATCATGTAGGTGGATAAACTATCATTACTAATGTTTATCTCCTACATCTACACCTCAAGAATTTCCTGCCTATTTAATCTCTTGGACATAACCCTTTATCTACCATAAAATTGTGTCATGGTAACTATTTCACTAGTAGTTTCGACAATTCAAGGAGATGACGAGCATGATCCTACAACAATCTTAACATCCTTTGTATCCCATCTCCCCCTCTCTGGTAAGTCCTTCACAATCCCTCCTTGCATCACTTATTCCATGAGAGATCTAACACTCTAAATTATGCCATCCCCATAAATGATATTCCCAATAAACTTGCTCAAGATCATTACAATCAAGTCAAGTCCTTTCCTCAATCTTGCAATCCCTCTTAAGCCTATAGTTATGGAAAATCAACTCAAATCTCATTCATGCACTCCTACCAAAGAGCATGTCTTAAAATTTTAAGGTTTTGCTACTATGTACTCTTTATTTATGACTATAATCACTATTCTTGGAATTTTCTAATAAACATTTCAAATCTCTAACTGATAATTATTTTTCTATTTCAATCAAAATGTTTCATAAGGGAACCCTATATCCCCTAATCTCCTTGCTCTTGCCATGAAAGTGTTCTCATGCATTATGAAGGAAAAAGGAGAAAGGAAAACTTTCTCTTTAACTAGAGGTGCAAAAGGAGAAACTTAATCATTTATCCTTTGCAAATGATATTTTGATCCTTTCAAAGGAAGGTATTAGTACCTTAAAACACGTTAAGGAAGGTCTCATAGAATTCCAAACACTCTCTTGTTTGCAAGCCAACTCCTCAAGAACCATATGTTCCTTAGTGGTGTTAAGCCAATAGTTAAGGAGCAAATTATCACTTTGATGGCTCTTAAAGTTAGTACTCTCCCCATTTGTTATCTTAGTGTCCCTTTATCCTCCTCAAGCTTATCAAAATTGAACTGTATGGAGCTAATAGATAAGTTCTCATCTAGAATTAACGATTGGTCTTCCAAGCTCCTATCTTGTGTTGGAAGGACACAACTCCTCAAGAATGTCTTGTTCTCCCTCCAGGTTTAATAGGTTACAATTTTCATTCTTCCCACCTCAATCTTAATCCAAATTTAGTTAGTTAAAAAATGATTTGAGAGCTAAAGCTAAGGTCAAATGGATGGATATCTGTAAGCCCAAGAATTTAAGGGGTTGGGGATTATTGATATTAAAATTTCGAAATAGAGTTGCTCAACTCAAGCACATCTGGATTCTCTACATAGATAATGCCTCTACTCTTCGGCCATGTTGGGTCAAAAGTGAGATTCTTAAAGATAAAAAAGTTTGGAGTGTTAAAATCCCAAATGATGCGTTTTAGTATTGAGGAAAAATTTTCTAAATAGGACCACTAGCAAAGAGGCTATACAAATGGAGTACTGGGGATGGTAGGCTCATTTCTTTTTGGTTCAACAATTGGCATCCAAGTGGACCCCTTATAGATTAACATTGATAAACAAGCTAGAACCACTAATGGATTTCCTAAAGACACCCTTCTGAGTTCCTCATTGCTGATGGGAATTGAAGCTGGCCAAATGGTAATAGATGGATTATAATCACATCTAGCCTAGCTAGATTATACATCTAGCGAGGTTCTCCTCAAACAAGCTAGTTGGGGTACAATTGGAATCTAAAGCATTATCTATTAGTGAAGCTTATTTTTTGGCAAGAAATAAAGGACATAAGGTGACATGGTTAACTCTAGTTTGAAGCAAAGTAAGATTAAGATACTTCATAATCTTATGGATGATTGTGCAAAGACCCCCGACGTTGGACAAATTAACGGCCTAGGGTATCATTGAAGAAAATACTTGCTACTTATGCCAAAGAGAAGAGGAATCACATGATCATTTACTTTTGGACTGCTATTTTGCAAAGTCTCTATGGAAAAGTATTGAGAATGCCATAGGATGGAAGAAAGCTAAACTATCAAAAGTTTCTTATTTGAAAGGGTTCTTGAATTCCCCTTATATAAGCAGGCTCAATGCAAGACAAAGACAAGCATTTGCTGTTGGATGCTATTATATATGGAAGGAAGGAATGGAAGACTTGCAAATGAGATCATAAATTACTTTGAGTCTATTTCAAGAACTACTCTAGTACGTATATAGCAATCATTTCGAGCTTTGATGTTTGTGTCCCACTATTCCATCCTAATATCCTTTTGCTATTTTGACGTCAGGCTCAAATAGTACATTCCATCCTAGTATCCTTTGGCTACTTCGACGCTAGGCTCAAATAGTACACTAGAATTATATTTGTACACATCTTATGTATAATTTTGAGCAATAAATATATCTTATTAAACCGAAAAAAAAAAAAAAACGAAAGAAAAAAGTGCTAAAATGAAAATGGTGATAAATTTGTCAACAATACATCAATTATCACCTACATCACAACAGCATTCGTCTTCAACTCACTCTAATACAACCCATTTGTTAGATGCATACTACTAAATGATCAACCCGACATGCATTATTCATATCCCCACCAACACTGTTTACACCACCAACCAATTGTCTCAATCACTCCCAACCACAAAGCCCCTTTTTTGCTGCTCCATGACATTCCCCATACTACACCTTCCTCCATATCCTAAGGTTTCCATGTTCTTCTATTACCATACCTCAAGCCCCAAAGAAATTGTCCCCCCTACACCCTTCTTGCTCCACGACATTCCTCGTACTACACCTTCCTCCATATCCTAGGATTTCCATGTTATCCTATTACCACATCTCAAGCCCCAAAGAAATTGTCTCCTTACACTCTACTTGCAATTTTTTTAACGTGTTATCTAACAAACTATTGCCTAGACCTTATCCTGAGTCACATTTACATTAATCACCATGTTCGTCCCCTACATCACTAACCATGTAGTCCTTCATAAATCCATCTTTCACTACGGCACACTCACCTCATTCTATAGTAATAAACCTAATACATCTCAATCAGCCGCTATACTAAACTTCACCATTCATTCACCTAGCCACTACCCCAACCCCAACCCTAACCCCAACCCCTAATGTCTAATACCCCTAACCTTTACCCCCCTAACTTGATTGTTACTGTCCCAATCCATACACCCCATATTCCCTCATTTCGCATTGTCATTGCCCCTTCTACATGCTCTCCTCTTGCTCATAACATTACCAAACCACTTGTGATTAATACACATCTTTACCATCTTCTCACTTCTACCCACCTAAACATTGTCGACCAATACTCACTCCAAAGCAAGCATCACTAAATTAGCAACCTTTTGTCTTTACACTAAACATCCCCATTTGAGTTACGATATTACAATAGAGGCCTATGTCCTCTCGCTCAAGCTAATGTCATTAAGGAAGAACTTAACCCTATCCTTTAGAAAAGATCTAAATCATTGTTTTCCCTTAACCCACTGAAACGTTATTGATAGCATTGAAAGTTTCTAATCAAGCATGAGGCTAAGGGCAAAATCAATCATTTTAAAGTTGGAACTGTCGCCTAAAGCAAGCTTCACTCAATGAGAAGGCATTAATTATATTAATGAACTTATCATCAAATCCACCACTAGTTGTTAATCTCTTTTATGCTATTTCTTCTCATTAAATCATCCATCAACTTAATTTTAAGAATTATGGTAGCTTTCTTCTCCACCCAAGCTTCATACAAAGTAAAGTCGACACATCTAAATTTGTCTATCAAGATACCTTTGTCCTCCTTTACATCAATGATATCATTTTGACTAGTAACAAACCTATCCACTTCTCTCACTATATCTTTGTCCTCTCTTGAAAGTTTGCGGTGAGGTATCTTCATGATCTTACTTTCTCAATATTCATGTAAACCACACTCCTTAGGGAATTCACCTATATTAATCCCACTTCACACATGATTTGCTAAAGTGATATAACATGCATCTATTCAAACTTATTAAAACACCATTATCACCTTAGAGTCAACTTATTTCCTTTTAAACCAACCTACAAATTATCATAGGATTATGGGTGCACAGCAATACCCACCATCACTAGACATCAACTTTGCAATCAATCAACTAAACCAATACATTTATCATCCGAATACTAACTACATGCAGACAGCTAAATAAACTAGTTCTCTGACGTCTTTGTGGCATTCTTTTCTTAAACCTTCCCATTGTATGCACACCCAATTCTCTTAGACTACTTGGATCAACCCCATCTTTTGGCATTTCAAAAGGCAACCTCCAGTAAGAAACTCCATAGTGGCTAAATTAGCCTAAACTATGACAGACTTTACTTAAATTTCTTATTTCACTCATAAGATAAAGGTCCACATCCCATCAACTTATGCAATGATAATGTTAGAGCTATTAATCCATTCAACCAAATTACACCAAAAATATCGTTATCAACTATCACTTTGTACGTAAAATGGTTACCAATGGCTAGGTTTCAATTTGATATGTTCTTATATATAATCATTGCACAAGTATCCTCATCAAGAACTTATCTTAAAAAAATAAATAAATTTCTTGATTATTTTTCCAATCTCATACTGTATATGTATTTTCTATTAAGGATAGGATCGTAGTTGCGAACTACATTAAGGTTACATACCCTAATCATCTTATATAAATGCTTTGTGCACTAATTTGTATGTAAGCTCAAATTTCATTCAATTATACAAATTGGCTTAATACAAAAGACTACATACAATGTTTCCCATAGTAACTCCTTCATTGTCATTTTTAAAGAACATCATTCATCTTCTTAGTCATACATGTCTAATTTTAGTAAAGCCAAAACATACATTTCTCTTGTTAAGGGTTTGAAAGCAAACAAAACCAAAATATAAAGAAGCAATTTGAGCAAGTTCACCTTTGCTAGCTAAATCTTCAATCTGAAATGAATTCACGGTATCATAAATTTCTCCCAAGACAGATGTTGACTTGTACGAAACGGATTCATCCTTTTCCATGTAATGTGGGAATACATCTGCCTTCAAAGATCTAGGAACTTCAATCTGTATCGTAGTGCAAAGAGAGAAGGCATTATTGATTAAGCATGATAGTTAAGTACAACCATCATATCAGTAGGTCAACTACTCACAGACGGCAATAGAAAACAAACCATACATCAGCATAACAGATTCAACAAGTATGAATGCAGCCAAAAGAGAACAAAGATATGTACACAGTAATTTGACATTAAACACAATGTCATCACATCATCTCTAAGTGCAAATGTGGATAAATAACATGCCACTATTGGTGAGAAAATTCAATAAATTGCATTTGTATATCTACAACATACAATAAAAATATGCATGTCGCTTGCAATTTATCCCCCATGTGCATGTCAAGTGAGCTATGTTAGAAATAAACACCAGAGCTCTACTAAAATCACTTCAAAAAAGATCAAACAAGCAATCTTATCAAAAATTATTCAAAAACAATCAAGATCATCAAATTTGATCCACTATCATATACGCATATTTGAGATATCAAGTTTGCCCGTTTTTTGTTCTATCTCTACCTAACGACATCCCTCTACGTATCATTAGCTCAAAAAGTCCCCTAAGTCAACAAGTACACCTGTTCCATGCAATCAACCAACTATAGCAACCCCACTATATAATTGGGCTATGATTTTTATTCTCCTAGAATATGTTTTAAATCAAATTGAGATGAACCTAACAAGATTTTTGTGCAATAGCGGAGAAGGCTCCAAAGCTAAAGCAAAAGTCAAATGGGAGGATATTTGTAGACCAAAAAGTGAAGGTGGCATAAGAATCATTGATATAAAACTCTGGAATAGAGTTGCCTAGCTCAACAAACATATTTAGACCTTATGAATGGACGATGATGCTTCTCTTTGGCCACGTTGGATTAAAAGTGAGATTCTCAGCAACAAAAGTTTTTGGAACATAAAAATTCCAAGTGATGCTTCTTAAGTTTAAAGGAAAATACTCTAAACAAGAGCAATCGCTAAAAGGCTGCTCAAATGGCACATCGAGTATGAAAGACTCGTATCCTTCTGGTTTGATAATTGGCATCCTCATGATCCCCTACTGGACCAGATTGGTGAGCAAACGAGAATCACTTATGGTTTTCCCAAAGACACCCTTCTAAGCTCATTCATTGTTGAAGAAAATTGGAGCTGGCCAAGAGGCAATAGATGGAATATGCTATAACAGCTAGTCTAGATGGTTTAAAACCAGGAAAACCCCCTCTAATAAATTGATATGGAAGCAAGTTGAATCCAAGGCCTCAACTATCAAAGAAGCTTATTTAATGGCAAGAGAGGACCTAAGGTAAGCTTAGTCATCCCTGGTTTGGAACAAAGGCATAGTGCCAAGACACTCTATGATGAGACCTCGTTCCAAGGAAAGAGCATCAGCCTTGCTCTGTGGCTGATTGTGCAAAAAAGGCTACTATTTTTGGATAAACTAGAAACCTAGGGAATTGTTAAGGAAAACAATTGCTTTTAATGCCAAAAGAGAAGAAGAATAACGTGACCACTTAGTCTTATGATGCCAATATGCAAGATCCCTGTAGAAAAGCGTTGAGAACACTTGGGGATGGAATAGCCCCAAATTATTGAAAGTTACTAGCCTAGCAGGTTTCTTGAATTCTCCCAACACCAAAACGCTCAACTCAAGACAAAGACAAGCAATTGCTGTTGGGTGCTACTACCTTTGGAAAGAAAGGAATGGAAGACAGGTAAATGGGAGCACAAACTGCATATATTCCATCTTAAGAACAATCCTCATTTTCATTTTGTAATTATTTTAAGTTTTGATGATTCATACACTGCTATTCGAACCTAGTATCTTTTTGTTTTTCATGCTAGGCTCAAATAGTAGGCTAGAGAGACCTTTTTGTGTACATCTTATGTACAATTTTGAGTAATGAATATATCTCATTTACAAACACAACCACCACAGCTCCCCCTCCCCCGTGGGGGCCCCTGCCTTCCCCCCACCCTAAAAAAACCAAGGAAAAAAGCAAAGACAATATTAATCAAAGAACAAAGTTAGCAACAGAAGGCTGAGTTTTTACCTCCACTCCACCCTTTTTAGGTGCATCTAGAGCATCATAGTATATATCAATAAGCTGAAGCAAATTTCCCCTAACACGTTCTTTCTCTTCAATTCGGTCAGCTGGGAGTGTGAGAACTCGATCCATTAGGGCCTGCCAGCTGTCTGCTGCTACACCCACCGTGTAACTGAAAATGGTAAATAAAACTTCAATAGTCAATATGCAGATCCAACCAACCAACCTCGGAAGACTTATCTTAGAAGTTGGAACCCCAATTAGCAATAAAATCTTCAGATAACAACATGCTGACTACATCACCAAGTAACATATTACAGGAATAATTCAACCCTTTTTTTTTTCTTTTTTTTTTGACATCATTATAAGACAATCATTCAATCTTTTAGAATGAAACTTAATTTTGTTCAGTCCAAGCCAGTATAATAACTTTAGTAGAGGGAGATATCTAGACAATATTTGTCCAGCAACAATCCTGCATCATGAAACCCCATAAGCATCCATCTCGATTCATCTTTCAAGCTCACCTCATTCTTACATGGCTCCTAAAGTCTTCATTTTCAACTTGTATAACCAAAATTTAAAGTTTCGCAACTTATGAACACATTAAGTGCCTCGCATCATTTATGCTGCTACGAACTTCAGACTCCTCATTCTTAATCCTAACAATACCAACTTAATTGAACATAGTCCACTGGGGAAACAAAAGGATGTGGTTTAAGCATGTAAGTTTGTGGATGTACTATACAAAGGATTTAAGTAGGTAAGTTGGTATTATGTTCAACTAAATTTACTAAATTAAAAAACAAGAAAAAATCTGTGTAAATTGGCATTTCAAGTAAAATTACAATGCAATGTTAACTCTTCAATGTTTAGAAAACTATAGATGAACTAAAATGGTTCCAAAGTTCATAAACTTTGCAAAAGTCGACATTCCTAGGACAGTCTAACAAGTAGACTCTAATTTTTCCAAAAACCTATTCAAAGCAAGAATTCTTTAAATTTAGTAACTTATTACATAAAACCATTACATATAATAATTCCAGAAGTACCTTGGTCGGAACCTTTTTCGCAACCAGAGGTTGATAAGCTCGTCCTCCAGTTCATCAGCTGACATATCCATTGGCTTTTTACAGCTTGCCTCTGGAGCTTGAGAAGCACATGTCCATGGATTACTCGCTTTAAATTGTTCTAACAGCTGAGACAGAAATAGTATATCGCTTAGTCTATGAAATTTCAAAGATATTCCAAAATAACAGGTATAGGTGAAAATAAATCCTAACTGCATGAGTATATGGTCTCTGTTGATACAACAACTGAGAATTATTAACAACGCCAAGGCATACATATCATGCTGTAGCTTTGCGTACAGCAACAAAAGTATAATCCTCAAGTGAATTAGGTGGTAAAATTGCAAGTCAAACATGCCAACAGCCAACAGTAAATGCTGTGCTCCGTGACACCATAGAGTGTCACTACTGCTTTTTTCTGCATCTGTAATGCTTAAGTAAGATCACAGAAAAACTAGCAATAAGAACAATTCCATGGTCATAAAGGAGTTTAATCAAGGATGAAAACCTCAGGATTTCTCGAAACCCAATACATATCCCCATCATAATCACCACCAGCTATCTCATCTGCCAAAGAACGTGGACCTTGCACAGGAAAGAAGATGGCATATTTGGAATTTCCAACTTTTGATTCCAGCGCTGGAACATAGGTAGCATTCAGCACATGAATATCTCCAAAATGCAAACCGGGATTCCGGTACACTAAGACCTTCCCTGAAATTTGTCCACTGTCCCTGAAAGGCCCAAAAAACATAACCTTGAAACTCCTTAGATAACATAATTGCTTTATCACCTAATGCTAACATACATTACATTTCTTACAAGCCGGAAAACCCACGCCTAAATATGGATTTACAAACTCAATAGTGACGTGAATATTTGCAGTGCACTGAATCAGTAGTGGAACTACATTAACATATCACTCAATAATTAAATGAATATTTAAAAGGATAATATCTTCAAACGAATAGTACACCGAGAAATCTTGAAAGCTTTCTGATTTCTGTCTTCTATTAGAGCTTTCTCAGGGGAATCTCACATACATGATTTTGCAAGAACAATTCACGTCAAGACAACAACCTAACACACTATGAAAGCTGAGATTCATTTGAGATTAATATTAGTTGCATGTCTATTTCTCCATATTTGTTGCATTAATATGCTTTCTAAGTCAAGAAAACTAACCTTGAAGACAGACTCAGTGATATTAGACCAAGAGTAGAACCAGTGCATAAGCGAAGTGAAGTGAAGCAGATGAAAACCAGAACAGCAGGGCAGTTTTGCACGATACATATATAATATAGCCAGCTAAAGTACCCCATAATTAGCCCCTCCCCCCTCTAAAGCAGTTGATGAAAGAGAACATAAAGAAGGCAGTTAACATACAGAATTATGCAAACTTCATCACTTTTGAGGGTTTTTGTTGGATCAGCAGTCCCCATCAAGTAATATGAATCAGGTATAGGAATCCTTCCACCTCTCAGACTTTTTTTTCCTTCCTTCATCAAAATCGACAGATGGCACTGCAGATATGGTTCATCCAAAGGAATCCCACACAGAATCATCCGTTGAGCATTACAATCATCCATATCACTGTAATTAACTGAAGCTGGAAAAAAAAGGGCAAAATATTAAAATCATTCACAAGTCTTTCTGTCTTCAAAGCATCAAAAGACATTAAAAATATGTATACATCTGAATGTGTCAAGAATCTAAAATATCCTGCTTAGGCCTATACCAGTAGTTACGATTGAGAGAGGGTACCACCTAACAGCTGGCAAATGCATGTTATTCGTGAACATGATACAATGTTATCACGAATTTCCTATATTTTTAATTATGACAACAGAATAGATATTGCAAGAGACAATTATTTGATGCATACAGAAGAGAAATTAGACAACAAGAGGACAACAGGAGGCAACACAAATTTTTTTTTTTTTCCTTCTGTTTTCTTCTTCGTAATTATATTTTGGGAAGTTAAGATCGTTGATGTGTGAAAGGTAAATCTAAAGATACTTTTGGTCTTCACTCAGCACATAATATCTATAAAAATGAATCCAACATCATGCACATAAGCCTATTTTTCTCCAATCAATTAAAGCTCAAGGCAACAGTGAACTTTAACATATAGCAGCAGCTATGGCATACTTAATCCCTTAGAGATGACCCATGATTGATGTAAAAAGCTTTAAGAAAAGAATCGGTCAAAGAACAAAGCACAAACATGCACTTGTCAAAATCTACCTTTGAGTGCTGCACGGACACTCGAAAAAACACCATGGGCATCTCCTAGAGCATTCTTCAATAACTCCATGAAGTATTCATTTGGTACTCCCCCATAGCTTAGAAGCACAATTAAAGTCTTTGAAAGATATGCAGTTTTTGGCTTATTGCTGCATCAAAAGAATAGAAGTCACCCTAAATAACTCAGAAATTTTGATTATTTAGCTTACTATATTTTTGACCAAGTATATTTAGCTTACTATATTAAAATTACCAAACAAAAGTAATTTATATGCTCAAAAAAGTTATTTCAAAAAATAATTTTGGATATTTCACAGAACATTAATAAACTTTCAATAATCAAAAAAGAGGAATTTAATCATGGAATCAAGTTATGGTTTTTTTGATGCTGAACTAACATTTAAATTCAACCTCATTTGGAGATTTATGGTTTTTGTACTATGATTGTAAGCTATTGTGGACTCATCTGGGGTAGAAGAGAACCAAAAACTTGTTTCTAAAGGTAGAACTTGGATAAATCTCGGCAGATAGAGTTATTAGACTTCTTCGATTTTGTTTTTGGGCAAGATGACATGTTTCATTCCGTCGAGTACACAGGAAATGTTCAAATGGGATCACACAATGATACCTACAAAATTGAGCTAAGTATCAAAACAGCAAAAGGATACTTAGATCAATAATATGGCCATATAACTCTAAAGTGCTCACAAGGAATTAAAGGCTAAAGCATAGAACAGATACAATATCTATTGAATTTGATCTCTCCCCTACACATCTTCTATTTCTCTCTTTCCATAAAAAGTAGCATCCAGCAGCAAAAGGCTTCCTATGTATGGTCTTTAAGATTGTAGCAGCTGGAGAATTCAAAAAAGTCACTAGGGAGCTTTTTCTGATGTCTTGTGTCCAGACCATTTAGTTGCAGCTTCAACACCCTTCCATAGGTTCTGCACATACATGAATTCCAAGAAAAGATGATCACAGGATTCCTCTCCATCTTGGCACAAATAGCAGCAATTTGATTCAATTACACCCCAACTTTGTGCCACATGACACGCATTCCAAGAAAAGATGATCACGGGATTCCTCTCCATTTTGGCACAAATAGCAGCAGTTTGAGACGATTACACCCCAACTTAGCAGCATGCTTAGGTATAACACTTTTGTGCCACACTAAAGAAAACCAATTCACCCTAGGCCATGACTTCTAGCCAAATAATATGTAGTCTTGATTGTAAGGCCCCTGTTATGTGCTTCCTTCCACATGAGCATGTCTGGTATTGATGAGTTTAGTCTAAAATCACCCAGCCCATTTTTACCGCTTGCCATCTTTCTCCATTTGGCTATCCCTAATTTCCTTCATAAATGAATGAACACAACAACATATCTTTAGGATAGCCTAAGGAGATGCTAGCCTCCTCTCCCATCCACTCTATAACCAGCCCTTGAGGATGCCAGTTATCAAACCAAAAAGAAATTAAAGATCCATATCCAATATTCCATTTTAGCAACTGTTTGGCTAACAAACTTGTTTATAATATCTTCCTCCAAGGCCAATATGCATCATCAGGAATCTTAATGTGCCAAAAATTTTTACCTCTAAGGATTTCATTTCTAACCCAATTCGGCCAAAGAGAAGATCCATCATCCATGCATAATGTCTATATATGTTTCAACTGGGCAAACTTTGTTCCGAAGCTCAAGGTCCATAATGCCAACCCCCTTTCCTTTTTAGGCTTGCAAACATCCTTCCATTTGACTTTAGCCTTCACCTTTGTCTCCTCATTACCATTCCAAAAGAACCTCTTTACTTTGGTTTCAATTTGATTAAGAATGTGCACAAAAAGATAAAAAAAATGGAGGACCGTTATACTTACAAAGAGAACAAAATACTCTTGATCAGTTGTAAACACCCCATATAAGAGAAAAAGTTGCTAGTCCAATGATTGAATCTAGCCGTATATTTTACTACTAAGACCATGCAATCAAACCTAGTGATGCTAGTCGATGAAAGTGGTACTTCTAAGTGCCCTTTCTATCGAGGGCACTTTCTTAAAACCCAATATATTTAGCAGCTATTATTTCTCATCTAGATTTACTCCACTAAGAAAAATGTGGCTCTTCCAAAGGCTTGCTTTCAATTCAAATAGAGAGTAAAACTCTACAAGACCATCCTCAATAAGTTGCACTATTTTAGGGTCACCTTTTGCAAAACAAAAATGAGTTAACTTTTCTTTCTTACATCTCCAATGATATTTGAAATCCCCCATCCGTCATTTCTCTTTCATGATACTTGTGAAGATTTCCATCACAAGAGAAAATAGATATGAAGATATGAAATCTTCTTAATCTCAATCACTTAGAAGCAAGAAAGTATCCAACTAATTCTCCATTGGTATTAATAGAAAACATAGGATAGGAGACACATCATAATCCATGAGACCAACCGAGAAGGGAAGCCAAAAGTCCTCAACAAATGCTCCGAGAAACTCCATTTTACATTATCATAAGCTTTAATCAAGTCCACTTTTAAAGCACATCTTTTACGTTTGTTATTGATTAATATACCCAAAGAAGTTATTGAGCAATGAGCACATTATCAACTATTCTTCTTCCTTTAATGAAAGCAATTTGTTCTTTGTTAACCAAGAAGGGAAAACGACCTTCAGATTATCTACAATGATCTTTTAACTATACTAATAAGTGTCACGACATGCAACAGGTCCAAAATCAAAGAAGGCAGCCACATTTTCTTTTTTTTTTTTTAAGACCAATGCAAGATAGGCTAAATTAATCTCTCTTAGCATTTTTTCGATTGCAATGAAATCCTTAATAGCCAAACAAACATTATCCCCCATAATATGCCACGTATCTTAGAAAAAATTAGCTCCATATCCATCAAGTCCTAGAGCTTTGTCCTTGGCTAGAGACTAAATAGAATTCTTAATCTCTTCATCTGATATAGATCAGGTAAGAAGGTTACCTTCTACATTAGTTACCCTATTCTCAATAAGAGAAGAAAGTCTACTAGTGGCCAAAAATGAAGAAGACTAGTCCAAAAGCAAAGATTGGAAATATTGGACAACCATGGATTTGATGTCTTCCAAGGAAGTCACCCTCTTGCCATTCTCATTAACAATGGTACTAAAATTGTTCTTGTAGTCTTTGCTTCAACAATCTGAAGAAACATTTATCATTCCTACCACCAAGCTGCATGATTAAGGTCATTCCCATTCACCATCTAGATAGTAGCAAGTTCCTCCTTTGCACTTTTAACTCTACCTAGCAAACCTTTGAAGTATTAAATAACTTCAATCAAGACCTCAAGATCTTAAGCTTACAAGCAACTCTATACATAGCTGAACCATCAACTTAGGTACTCTAAACCTCTTCCACAAAACACACAAGGGAGGGATCTTTCCAAAAATCAAAACATTTAAAGAAAGACTCTCTCTTCACATTGGCTTCCAAAACATTTAGTCTCATAACAAGAGGACAGTGATCTGCAGTACTAGGATCAAGAACACAAATTTCAGACTGCTATAAATATTCCATCCAATGATTATTAATGAGCCTTTCATCTAAATGCCATAAGATAAGATTAGAAGCACTACGATTAGTTCAAGTAAACATGAGCCCAACAGTTCTGGCCTCTTCCATATCTTAAGTTTGTAAATCTAGCGTAAGCTATAATATTTATTACATAACACTCCCCTTCACTTATAGATCAAAACTTTGATTGAGATCCACAAGTGAAACGCCAAATTCAATGAGAGTAATAACAAGACACAACACGAAATGATAGCATAGAGATTTAAACCCAAAACCTCTCGCTTAAATACCATATTATAATTAATATCATAACTATTTTATTTAAAAGCTTAAACTTTTATATCGGTTGATTGTAGTGCCTGTCATAACATAAGAGAAAGCATGTCTCGTTAAATTTTTCCCTACACCTAGTAATCTCTTCAAAACCACCAAATTTACTTAACATTTCTACATTAATTAAAATCTAAAGAGGGCGTCTTGGTATTGGATCCGCTCTTCTGTTAGCATAAAGTTAAATTATAATCTAATCATCTTCAGGTAACTACACATGGAGAGAAAATTGAGCAGATTTAGCAACTACGCTGGCAAATAAAAGAAAGGCACATAAAGTAGAAACTAAAAAATTAACCTCATTATTATAAATCAAGTTATTTAATATTTCGATCAAATCCCAAAAAGTAAGCCTTTTCTAGAGTGAGAAAATGCTCTCTCCTCTCTATAGAAAGCCCCTTAGCTTTCTATGTTTCTTCTTTCTTCCTAGGGTTTTCCCTTTCTTTCCTGACTCCCCTTCCATCGATTCTCTTCTATCTTCTTCTCGTTATCCTTACTCTCTCCACTCTCCTATTCACTCCTATCACATTCACATTCCCACCTCTTCTCGTAACCTTCGTCCCTTTCTTCTCTCTCCTTCATTCTTTTGTTTTCTTTTCCCCAAAAAGACCTAACCAAACCAACACCAATAAAGGTCGTAGAGTAGCAAGAACCTACTCTCACCTAATCTCTCGCCTAGTCCCTCCTGGCGGCCAAGCTTAGCATGGAACCTAAGGTGTTTTCACCATCAACAATGCTGGTCATCATCCTCCATAAAAGAGGCTAAAGCTGATCAACTAGAGTCATGCCTATACACTCATCCCAGTATGTCTCTTAAGAAACCCCAACATACCCTCATCCCAGTATGGAGACTGCTCTCCCGAGTTCCTATGGGGTTGGTTTTTTTTTTTTTTGTTGTTAGGGGACTTGCCTTGCCATTAAAGCTAGTGATGTAAGGAAGATTTGTGGGGAAATGGGCTCTCTCTCTCATTTGTTTATTAGAAACAAAAGTAAACTCACAAAATAAGGAAGCTATCAAGCACAAAGTTAGACCGAATTGGTCCTTTCCTATTAATCAATTAGCTAGAAAACCAATGTGGATTTGTTGGAAGTCAAATACGTGGGATGTCCTGGTGGAATTGGAACACCCCCAATTTTTGCATACATCTATACACCTTCGCTGCATCTTTTGTTTATAGCTTAAATTTGGATAGTGAAAGGTGCTTTCTTTAGGAGGGTCTTGTTAGCCTCGTGATTCGCCTTGATTAGTTCTTGGGGATTTCAACATCATTAGGAATATTTCCAAAAAGAAGAGAGGTAGGAGAAGCATTGCCGCCATGACTGAATTCCAAGAGTTTCTTGACTCAATTGAGCCTGTAGATGTAAGATTTGGAGGAAATTTTTTCATGTGGAAAAATAAACAATAGGAAGACCCTATCTTCAGCAAAATTGATAGTCTTTGCAAACCACACACAGGTCATTTTTTCAACTCCTACACTCTCAGATCATTCCTTAGCTATCGTTTATTTTGGGTTTCAAAACAATTCCAAGCGGCTACCATTCAAGTTTTTCAATTTCTTATTCAAGTTTTTCAATTTCTTAACAAATCATGAGAAGTTCAAAGGGCTTATATCCAAATATTGGAGCAAACGATTCCAAGGCTTTTAAGACGTTCGAAGTTGTATCCAAATTGAAGTGTCTTAAGTCTAATCTCAAATGTCTAAACAATTTAGAATTTTCCAAAGTATCATCTAGAGTCAAGGTTGCCAAAGATAAGCTTATTGCTTTACAAGCTAATATTATGAGAGATGGTAATCGTCCTTTAATAAAACCAAAGTGCAAAGCATTTAAGGATTATTATCTCCTACCGGGTGCGAAACAATGCCTTTATAAGCAAAAGTCAAGCATCAAATGGCTTTTTTCCATAAGGCCATGGTAAACCACCATAATAAAAGTACAATACATTCTATTTTTAGCCAAGATGGGAGCGAGGTTAGAGGGGATGAGCAAGTCCACCATGAAATCCTATCTTCCTTCCAAGATCTCTATGATGATCACAAATTTCAACCGTACCTCAATGATGTTGAAAATTATGTAGTTAGAAGGCTCTCAATACCTCAACAGCAGGAGCAAGAAGCACCTTTCTCTAATGATGAAACCAAGGGAGCAGTTTTTGGTCAAGCAAATGAGAAGGCCCCTAGGCCGAATGGGTACACAACAAAGTTTTCTAAAGCTTTTAGAGGGGATATCCTAGCAGCATTTAAAGAATCACTCTGCTTGGGTTTTATCCTCAAAGAGATTAACAGCACAATCATTTCCTCAATTTCGAAAGTATCGAACCCATCATCTCTACCCTATGTCCAATTGCAATGTAATTTATAAGGCTATATCTAAGGTCCTTGCAATTAGGTTGCAGAATGTGATATCCTTAATTAGGAAAGAGCAAGCAACATTCATTCCTAGTAAGAAGATTACCAACAACATTTTTATAGCTCAAGAGTTAATGGCCGGTCATCATCTCCCTAAAGGGCCTCCCTACTGTGATACCATTAGTTAGGCTTTTCTGATGGAAGTTATGCGTTACATGGGCTTTCCCTCTTATTTTTGTGTTCCTATCCAACAATACATCTCTACCACCAAACTCTCCATTAATATAAATGGGGAATTTGTGGGGTTCTTCCCAAACAAAAGAGGTTTGAGACAGGGAGATCCACTCTCTCCGTATCTCTTTGTGTCAAGAATGGAAGCCATCTCTTCAATTCGTAGACGTATCCCTTCAAATCCCAAGTTCTCATATCATTGGAGATGTAAAGTTGAAAATCTAACGCATCTTCGTTTTGTTGATGATTTGCTTATCTTTTGTAAAGCGAACTTCGACTCAGCTTCTTGTGTAAATGAAGTGCTAACACTTTTTTCAAGTATGTCAAGACTCAAAGTAAATCAGGGAAAAAGCCAAGCTTCCTTTTGCAACACATAACAAGGAAACATGGACTCTATCCTCTACGTGGTGAAATTTCGAGAACGCTGTCTCCCTGTTAGGTACCTAAGAGTGCCACTCATCTCCACTAAATTGAAGAAGCAAGACTGTAAAGCTTTACAAGATAGAATTCTCTCGTATATCCAACTAGACATCAAAGTTCCTATCTTATGCAGGTAGTCTTTTAGTTTATAGAGTCATTTTTGTTCTCGATTCAAATATATTGAAACTCTATTTTTCTTCTCCCAAAATCCGTTATTGCGCAAATTGAGAGGAAACTTAGAAATTTCTTATAGAGTAGAAGCCCCATCATCTCAACCAAAGGCAAAGGTACATTAGGAGGACATTTGTAAGCCAAAGTTTGGTGGAGGACTAGGAATACCAAAATTGTCCACTTGGAATAAGGCTGCATACATTAAGCACCTACGGAACTTTTGTCGAAGAGAGGAAGTAAGGCTTTGGAAAGAATGGATTCAATCTACACACCTTAAAGACCACAACATTTCAATAGTCAAAATCCCTACTATTTGTTCTTGGAGTCGAAAAAAATTATTGAAAATATGACATCTAGTGTGAAATCAATTTTGTTAATGATGGATTTTGGTTACCAAGTAGCCACTAGATTCCATTTATAAGCATGCAAAAGGGAAAATTCTAACCTACCACCGGATGCAAGACCATGCTCACTGATGGATGGAGCCAATTAGAGCCTACCTGTAGGGCAGCCATGGGAATATCAATATTCCCTACTCTATCCACCCAAATCCAAATCGACCTGACATCCTATAATTGGGATCATGTCTACAACATGCTTATAGTATTAAAAGAGGCTATGAGCTTTTAGCTTAGTCATTTCGTATGGAACTCGACAACTATCCTAAGACATGCTTTTTTCCTCTGGTTGACATAGCTAGGAAAGTTAGGGAATTGCCACTTCTACCTCCTGTTTCCTTTGTGCACAAGCGCCAAAATCACATCCCATCTGTTTTTCAAATGCAAATTCTCTAGTTAGGTTTAGACTCAAATATGACACCCTTCAATGCTATTCAATATACTCACCATGGCAAGGCATCACATATGGGCTGGTTGCAACAGCAAATTCTAAACCGGTTGTCATTAAGTCAAGGGATAAATGCTAGCAGTAGCAGCGTATTGTATATGGCACACTAGAAACCACGTTCAACTGGGACAATGCATTCCACCATTCACATCTCTAGCCAACTAGATTCTAGCTTATGTTAGGCTTCTTTAGGGCTAGTTGAGTTTACTTTTGTTTCCACAGCTTTTTGTCAACTCTTGTCTATGTTTTTGTCTACGTAAACCTTATTTATATATTCTTCCTCTATTAATGAAAATTATAGATTTATCCCCCAAAAAAAAAAAAAAATCATTAAAATCCCCCAAGGCTAAGTACTATCAATCCTTTGCTTCAAATCAAGTAAATCCTCCATAAATTTTCTAATCAAGCACTTATCTCATAGGGGGACAAAGCACAGGATGATGGCCAATCTACCCTTACACACTTCCTCTTTCATGTTACTTAATGAAGATGTGTTAATTATCGATCCAAAGTATGTAATCATATGATTAACTCTCCAAAGTACTTCAAAAAGACATAACATATTACGAATGTGACAAGAACAATGTGCATGATTTGCTAATGATAGCCTGTCTTGACTAAAGAACAAAGGTTAGTGTATTTGTATATATCATGTTTAAAGATGCAATCCACTCTATTCATACCTAAAATAAATACCCCATTACCTATGGGTACATTTGCATTTCAAGACCTTTCTTCAAGGAGAACAATTAAAGGTGTTGAAGAGATAAATGGAATTTACTATTTTTCAAGAGTAAGAGAAAAATCATTTTCAAGTATCCTTCATAAAATGTCATGTAATCCCATGTTCCCTTTTTGTAGAAAATGTAAATTTGAAAGACCAACACATTTCTCTTTTGCAGATGATCTACATTTGTTTTGCAAAGCTAATTTGGACTCCATCACTTGTGTTAAAGAGGCCTTACAACTCTCTTCTAACATGTCAAGCCTTGTCGCCAATGAGAGTAAAAGTAGTATTTTTTTTTTTTTCCCCCCTACAATATGTAGCAAGTGAAAGAGCAAATTCTAACTTTGTTGAGCTTTAAAGAGCACTCCCTCCGATTCACATACCTTAGAGTTCCACTTATATCTACCAAGCTAAAAAGACAAGATTGTGAAGCTCTTCAAAATAAGATCTTTGTTCATATTTCATCATGGAAAACAAAGTTTTTTTCTTTTGCAAGGCATTTACAACTTATTAGATCAATCTCTTCTCCATTCAAGTTTACTAGTTCTCCATTTTCTCCCTTCCTAAAAATTGGTCATTTTGCACATTGAAAGCAACCTAAGGAATTTTTTGTGAAGTGGAATATCCAATATCTTTATAAAGCTAAAGTAAGGTGGGGTGTGGCTTGCAATCCAAAGAGAAGTGGTGGTCTAGGCATTCCTAAGTTAGCCATATCGAACAAAGCAGCAGAAATCAACCACATCTTGAATCTATGTAAAGGAGGAGCGAGTGGGCTTCGGGTAGAGTGGATTCTTCAACCTATCTCAACAGTTGAAGCTAATGGTTAGTGAAAACAACAGCCACTTATTTTTAGATTTGGAAGAAACTTCTAAAGCTTCACTCCCTGGAGAGAGAACAGTCCCAATGGAAGGTTAATGATGGCTTATTCATTGCCTTATGGTCAGATTTTTAGTTGATGTAGTCCCCTAAATTCTATCTAGCACCCAAGAGATTCTAAGGTAAGGGTTGACTTATGGATGGGGAGGTTTGGAGACTGCCACCCTGTGTCTTCTAGCAAAACTTTCAAATTCCTAACTCCACCAAACCAAACCCTCTCCAATCGAACATCCTTACTCAGTTTCTACGCAAGATGGTGAATATTCTATCAAAAGTGGTTATGATTTCCTAGCCCCTCCTTCCACTCTTGTATCCTAGCACAAAGTGGTGCGGAATTCCTCTACAATCCCAAGACATGCTTTCTTCTTGTGGCTAGCATGGCTAGGGAAGCTTAAAACATTGGATAAGTTAATGGTTTGGGGTATCACAAATTCTCAAAACTTGCTACCCTGTTCTCACAAGGAATTGAAGATCACTCCCACTAATTTTTAAATTGCCTCTACACATCTCAGGTTTGGAGGGCTATTTGTGAGGCACTTAAATGCCCCTCATCTTACTACACTTGGGTGGGTGCCACTAGTGGACTCGTTACAGCAAACTCCAAACCTCCTCGAGTTGAAGTCCAGCATGCTTCCTTTACAACAGCAGTGTATTGCATTCAGAAGCAAGAAATAGTGTTAGTCTAGGCAATTTTTAAGTTTACTCTTGTTTTCCACGATGGTTTTTTTATACCCTTCCTTCTCTAGATATAGTAACTGTGTAAAGCAAATCTCATCACATTGACAATTGTAAATTCTTCCTTCACAAATGGAATCATTTGCTCATCCCATAAAAATAAAAATAAAAAGGTAAGAGAAAATCCGTCTTCCTTGTGAATCAAAATTGCCCATGTTAACCATGTCTCAATCAAATGTAATGCTATGACATACAAAATAAGCCATCCTTATTTCCATCATTTGATACTTGTGTATCCCTTACTTTTAATAAAGAGTTGATATCCATTGTGAACATTGTGTCATAGTAAAGCATCCCCATTCATCTAATAATGTGTATCCTTATCAGTCATCCCAACATTTTCATACACAATGATGTATATTGTCCAACAAGAGTTCAAAATCTCTTAAGACATTGCTGGTTTATAACTTTCATCAATGATCAACGTACATCCTAGTTGCCGGTTTATCTCTTGGGAAATCGTGGGTTGATAACTCATCGGTCATCTCCAAACTTTACCAAACCCTTTCGTCTTTTGTGAGTCTATTAACTAACTTGCCCTGACTCTTACCATGTTGACCAAACATATGGAATTTTATATCACAATGCTCAAATGTAGAATTCTCGAAATTAGGATAACTTTGTCAAGCACTCACGGTCCATGTACCTTTCCAAGCAAGGACACAGTTTTAACATTTTGCCTTGCTTTGCACTCCAACACATTGGCTCGCCTCACCTCAGCACAGATATACATCTTAGTTGTCTTTTTCACCACATTGGGAAGACACGTAATAAAGTGAAAACAAAACTCTTCTTATTTCTGAAAAAAAATTGCTTTATCCCCAGCAAAGTAATTAACCTTCTTTATTCCAAGAATCTACTGTTTTTCTCCAAATCCTCCATTCTAAAGAAGCTAAGGTACCACCACTCTAAAATTTCACATCACCAATATACTTCCCTCTAAAATTTTTTAGTTTTTACAAGCATAAATTTTTCGCTTGATGAAAAAGCTTGAACTAGCTGGAAGGCTTCCAAAAGGTTTTTTACAGTTTCATTTCTTACTTGTATGAACTCAATCACCCTTATGGACAACACACACTGCTGGGCCACTTCTAGCATAGAGAAGAAAGCTAGGAAACAAAAGAGGACTAGATGCTCCCATCAATCCTAACAGCGACCAGTGGATGTAATAAGGGGCATGCACATGGGGAATAAACTTCCAGCACCACTCAGTTTCCTTGGAATATCTGTGAAAATGGATCATACCAACATTAACCCAGTAGAGAAGCTCCTTCGGTATTTATTTCATTGCTGTAAGATTTTTCAATTAGACTTTAAAAGTAAAAGCTAGGCTCATTAATATAAATTAAGACAGCAAGTGCTAAATGAACAACAAAAATAAAGTTCTAACGTGGTATTATCCATGAAGAAAAAAGAAAAAAAGAAAAGAAAAGTAGAACTATAAATCTCAAGACAATACCTTGTCCCAACAATCTCTAGTGAGCTCACCGTTGGCTGACCAACGCAATCATCTTTATTGACTTTGACCATGGAAGGTCGAACAACGATTGTATTATCCCCTAGCTACACAATAAAAGTGAAAGAAAAGGGAAAGTCATCAAAAGACAGAACAAGGATTGCTAAAAGGACGTCCCATCCCTCAGCTGAAGAACTTTTACAAATTTTTACTAACAAAGACCACTACAGGGAACTTAAGCTAACACCATGAGAGTCCATATTTGTCATCATAAGCCCTCAAAACAATTACAAATTGGTAAATATTACAACATTTGATTACTATAAAAAGACCAGAATTTTTTTTTTCCCAAAAATATTCCTGTGTTGCAATGCAGTGAAACCGTGTGAGAAAGTTAGCAAAAAGAACTCAAAGTGAAAACTACAATGCAAGGAATATATTAAACAGCATAATTCGTCCTCCTGCTGCAGGATCTAGAGCATAATCAGATTGCTTTCGAGCATTCAAAACTTCAAATTCCATATCTAGAAACACTAAGAAAGGCCATCAATCTATGCAAATGACATCACAAAATATTATCATTATTGCACATTTTCAGTACTATCAACCCATGCATTTAGCAAGGAAAAGGATATCAATTATCACCTATTACCCAAAAAGCTAAGACTGACAGAAGTATCGATTATGCTTGCAGCCAAAGAATATTAATTGAAATGCTACTTGAATGACAGCCATCATAGATGTAGCATGCTCAAGTAAAACTAGGAGACAATTACCAAAGTTCCTTTAGAGAAATGGAAAAAACATTAACCTCTCTATCGACTAAGAGTGTTCCCTTGACAGCTTGGCCTTCATGGAAAAGACGGAACTGAATCAGCAAAGGCTGAAAAAGAAGATGAAGAAATATCATCATATATAGGCAAGAAACAACCATAAGAAAACAAAAAGGTCACTAAAATGCTTACCGGTTCACAAATTTGAGATGAATGACTTTTCATTTTCCAGCTCCTTTCCTCACCACGATCAGCAATCTGACAAGATTACAAATGACTAAGACCGAAACTTCAGGAAAAGGTAGCCGCTACAAATGATACGAGTTATTCCTTCCTGCAGACATGAATTTGGCCTTTTCCTTTCACCAACGTAGTTATTGTTTTCTGATTTATCATTTGGAAATTGTCATTATCCTTCAATTGTCCGTCATTACATTTCTGGTTTGAATATAATCATCTAATTTTCTTTTCTAAATTAACCTCCTAAGTACAGTCATGCCATCATCAGCCCGATTTTTAATGGATGAACCCCTGACTATAGAATTTCTGCAATGTGCAACTTTTCATTAGAGCAAACTGTCACATCAGCATTCAAAGCCAAGAAAATGCTCCAAATGCACTAATCAGCCAATTACAATCTCCCTTCTCCAGCTCCTCATAAAGAAGCGACTAAATCCACCGGAAATAACCAGCACATACTACCCTAATAATTTCACTTGTTTCCAAGGACGATTTCATAAACCATAGATTATCCCCCAAAAAAATTCATAAAACATAAGAACAAGAAGAATGCATCCTTTTCAGTAGATTTCAAATGTAAAACCATTTCCTAAGTGGAGAAACCTATCATGAAGTCATCACACTAAGCTTTCCAACAAATAACAACAGTTGAATGGCCAATGCATAATCTGAGCTATAATATCTAACAATACTTTATTTTACAAACCTCCATAACTTGATTATTTGTCAATTGTCCTTTAAATATACTTCCAGGGCACTTCAAAGCTATGTCCAGAGAAACAAATCCAGTTCCATCAGTATGTATAAGCTGTTTCCCATTGATGTCATAAGTATAATTCCCATCTTCATCCTGTAATTAGACAACCAAATCAGCTCTCTTCCTAAAACAACCAAGGCAGGATAACTCTATTCAGAAGACAACAATAAACCAAGCCAATGACATAAAAGATGAAACCTCGCAAGGGATATCACCATGTGGCTCTACACGAACTTTGGAAAAGTCAACTTCTAAGTGGATGGTTTTTGACAAAATAAGAGATAGCCTGAAATGTAATAAAAAAGAAAAATCATTCTTAAGTCTTGACAGCAAAAACTGGAAATAACTTTTAGAGTCGAGATTCTAGCAGCCACCTAATCATATAGTTGGAAATGCTAGATACTGTATGAGCATGCATGAAATAGGATCTTGCTTCATGAATGGTCTTCTTTGAAAAAACTGCATTTGACTCCAAGCAAACAAAATAACACTTGACTCGAGAACTAGTCGGGTCTTTCTTTTTTTCCTCTTTGCCTCCATCCTTAAACACTAATTGAAAACACCCATTAAAATCCATTACAAGAAAGGGGGGAAAAGAGAGAGAGAGAGAGGAGGGGGACAATTAAAATTACCAACAAATCTACTGTACCTGTTAGTGTTGGTAAGAACCAGGTTTTCCACCAAAACCAATTTACACATTTGTGTAGAGAAGATCATCTATCAAAATAGCAATACCATCCCAGAAAACTAGCTTATTCATGAATGAAAACATCAATTTCTATTTTCTAGAACTAGTGCAAAGCAGGCAAGAGAAAGTCCCCACTATGCCTGTAATGTAATTGACCTCCACAATAAATCTATGTATACTTGTGCAGAAGGGAAAATAAAATTATAAATTTAAAAAATAATCCTTGAAATAGGGCCACAGCAAAAATAATCTCAAGACTGTTACAGTTGAAATCAGTTTTCAACATCCAATTTCAAAATGTACTACATGTTGAACTTCTTGGATGTATCTCTCCTGTTCATTATTTTAGAGTTCCTCTTGTCCCATGAAGGATCTCAAAAAATATCTAGGTTGAATTGGTAAACAAGATGGCTGCCGGAATTAATCACTGGACAAGCAAGTTTTTATCATACACAGGTAGGGTTCAACTGATCAAGAGCATATTGTTTTCTCTTCAAGTCTACTAATCCTTTATCTTCTTTTTCATCCCAACAGGTATACTCTATATCTGGAATCCTAGATGAAGAGATTAATGGTAAAGATGAAGAGAAAGCCAAAGCCAGGAAAAGCTGGACAAAAGTGTGTAAATCAAAATCTGAAGGTAACCTGGGAATATTGGATTTACATCTGGAATCCAAGATGAAGAGATTAATGGTAAAGATGAAGGAAAGCCAAAACCAGGAAAAGCTGGACAAAAGCGTGTAAATCAAAATCTGAAGGTAACCTGGGAATATTGGATTTACATTTATGGAACAAAGTTGCTCAGCTAAAACATATTTGGACTCTTCTCCTAGATTTTCATGACTCCTTATGGCCCAATTGGGTCAGGTCACAAATTTTTAAAGAACAGAATTTTTGGAGGATAAAATCTTTAATGATGCCTCATGGACATGAGGAGCATCCTTAAATCTAGAGCCCTTGCTCTAAAGCTCTTGAGATGGCAAATTGTCCTTGTGATATGATCCATGGTGTCAAGGTTCTATTTTTGTAACATATTTGTACTAGCAAGAATCTATTTTTTTTATACATATTGTAATATAGAAAGGAATTTTTTTTCATTTTTAGTTAAGACCTTACTATTTTTAAAAATTTCACTTTTACAAAGTAATATCATTTTACCAATTTTCAAGTCTCTTCCTAACAAGCTAAAACTCATAAAAAGCTCTTTTATGGGAGTATGAATACTCTTCTAAATTAAAGTTCCTACTCACTACGTTAGTTAATTACGATCAACGATATCTATTGCATACATATTGCTCCCATGCACACATTTTGTAGCTTTATACTTACTATTGGCTTTCTTTTTTTGTTCGTGTTGCTTATAGATTTAAGCCTTGTTAGCCAACATTACATGTGAGTTAGACTTGCTTACTACTGCAAAAGTAGGACAATACGTATCGCAAGATCCATTTGTGTACCAAAGAAAACTTCAAACTTTGACAATTGGTATCAAAGCTTAAGTTATTCCAGTAGGAATAACCATAACACGACAAACTTAAGTTATTCCAATAGAAACAAGCATGACACGATAAAAGGAAGTGAGCAAGAGCCCAAATAACATAGATAAAATCCTTAAAAGATTATCTAAGCAAATAGATTATTTGGTTATACTGTCGATAAGAATAGCTAAAGTTAAGGCCAATTATTAAGATATGAATGCTAAGATGACCGAAAAGATTGAGAATTTTTGTATCACAATACAAACACTCAGAGAGGAAATGAACATAACAACCATCAAGATGAGCTAACAGTTAGGGGCTTAAGTAGAAAACTTGAGAAAACAACTTCATAATCGTGCCTCAACCAAATCTACTGGGTAGTTGAGGGCACAAATAACTATTATAACTCAAGCTATAGGAAATACTCTTGCCCTTACCACATACATATTCCTACTCATGCAGCACATTTGAAGATGCCTAAGCCTAAGGTATTTACTGGCGTAAGGGACACTAAGCTATTAGAGAATTTTCTATTTGATATAAAGTGGTATTTTGCAAATGTGGAAACAAATGACGAGAAAACAAAAATCACCATAACTACAATGTAGTTAGCTAATGATGCCAAGCTATAGTAGTGCACCAAGTATGAGAAAATCTAAAATGGTAATACTTATGTAGATACATAAGCTGAGTTAAAGGTTGAGTTGTAAACTTAGTTTTTCCCTAAAAACGTTAAGAACAATGCTCAAAAAAAAGTTCAAGAAACTTCGACAAGGCAATGACATCAAAAAGTATGTCCGTGAATTTTCAACATTAATGTTGGACATCTTAGAAAAATTGAAGCTCAAGGAATAAGTTGCAGAGGCAACGGATTACGAACTTGGCCACAATAGAAATAGTAGCTGAGTACTTAACTGACTACACTCATGACAATAAAGAGAAGAACGTGTTAACAAAGCACAAAGGCAAAAATTAGTTAAGTCAAGCAAACCCAAAAGTAGGGGAGTCCCAAGTTCGAGCAACTATAGTAGTAACACTGGAGGAAGTCAAGAGGAAATCCTACATCTCTCACCAGTCCGGAAAGAGTAGTGTAACCAATGAAAGTAAGAAACTCTCATTCTCCTGTTTTCTATGTAATGGCCCACACAAAGTAACTAAATATCTACACAGGGCTATACTTAATGTTATGGCACGAACAATAGTGTATACCAAGTCAAGAAGTGATGGAGAGGCCCTGAATGGTCACGTTACACATGTTGTTAGCTATTGAAAAGAGTTCCTCAGCGCAACGTAAACCCAAGACTAACAATGAGTTGATGCATGTCTAGTTAACATCAACGGCAATAGTGCCAATGCAATGGTAGACTCCAATGCTACATACAACTCCATTGATATGCTTAAGGCATAAAAATTGGGGTTAGTGCATACAAAAGACATAAGCCAAATTAAAGCCGTTAACTCTAAGGCCCGTCTTATCCGAAAAGTTGCAAGAGGAGTAAAAGCAAAGGTTAGGGATTGGAATAGAAACTTCAACTTTACAACCGTTTCATTAGATGACTTTAACATAGTCCTTGAAACAAATTTCTTAAGACAAGCTAAAGTTACTCCTATGGCCGCAACAAATTATTAGTAGAGAGAGGAAAGGGGGAAGATAGAGATACCAGTGATAATAGAGAAGGTCCTAAAGAGTAACCTCCCAAATGGTCTATAGACCATAAGATTAAGCCAATTCCTAATGCCAAACCACCCGCCAAAGCTCCTTATAGAATATCACCTCAGGAACTTCAACTTTATTTAACCCTCAACAGCACAATACAAGGCTCCTGTTCTATTTCAAAAGAAGCAGGATGAGAGTTTCAAAACAAGCTAACAATGAAGAATCATCATTCAGTTCCTCTAATTGCCGATCTGTTTGATTAACTCAGCAAAACCAAGTACTTTACAAAGCTAGATCTTTACTAAAGCCATCATCATGTTTGTATTGCTTAGGGTAATCAACCCAAAATGGCGTATGTAACTCAACATGGCACTTATGAGTTCTTGGTAATGACCTTCAATATCACTAATGCTCCTACAGCATTTTACACCTTAATAAAGAATGTATTTTGTCAATATTTCAATAAATTTGCAGTCGTCTATCTAACAATGTTGTGTATAGCAGCACATTGCAGGACTGTAAAGCACTTATGGATAGTTTTGGAAAAGCTACAAGAAAATCATTTGTATGTGAAGCATAAGAAATGTATCTTCTCTCGAAAACACATCAACTTCTTAAGTCATGTTGTTAAAAAAGGGCGAATCCGAATGGATATAGCTAAGGTGGAAATAATCAGGCAATGGCTAGTGCCCAAGAGTGTAACAAAGTTACAGTCCTTCCTTAGACACATAAATTACTACAAAAGATTTGTTCAAAGATATTTCCACCGAGTTGCACCCCTTATAGACCTATTGAAGAAGGACCAAGCATTGTCATGGGATGAGAAATGTCAGAGTGCCTTCAAAGAGTTAAAGCGTATGGTGACGGAGTTTGCAAAGTTTAATATGGAGATTAAGTATCACATTAGGTGAACTAATAAGGTAGCAGATGCTTAGAGCAAACAAGACAATTTAGCTTCCTTATCGCAGATTGCACACCAATCGGTAAGTCAAATCTCAATTTCAATTCAAGAGTAAATCATGCAACATATAAGTGAAGATCTATGGGCCAAAAATCTCAAGCAACTGGATAAGGAAGGGAAGACCAGCAGATTGTGAATAGAAAGCAACCTCATCTACCAAAAAAGAGCATCAATTGTATATCCCGAAAGCAAGCGATTTAAGAAGGGCACTTTTGAGAAAGTACAATGATACTTCGTATGCTATTCCGGCTTGCAAAGGACATTGAGCGTATTAAAGTGAGGCTATTATTGGCCGGATATAAAAGACGATGTGATAAATTATACGAAGACTTATTTAACCTGCACGCAAGACAATTCAAAGGTAGAAGACTGCAAGATTGTTGGAACCGCTTTCAATATCATCTCGCCCATGAAAGAGCATCTCCATGGACTTTAATACTTCTCTACTAAAAGTAAGGGAGCACTCATCCATTTTTTTTGTTGTTGCAAAAGTGGGAGAGCATTCATCATTTTTTTTTCTTTTTTTTTTGGGCAAGTTCTCTAAATATACCACCTTCATTCCTACCACAAAGAATTCGAGTGCATAAAAGACAGCTTAACTTTTCTTCAAGCATGTTATGAAGTTTTAGAGTGTGCCCCAAACTATTGTGAGTGATGGAGATACCAGGTTTACAAGGAAGTTTTGAATAGAGTTGTTCCACCTTCTAGACTCAAAGCTGAACATGGCCTCTACTTACCATTGGCAAAGTAACGGGCAGATAGAGAGATTCAACAGTTTGTGAATGAACACCTTTAACACTCTGTCGGTGCCAACCAGAAGAATTAGGTTTACTTGCTAGATATTGCTCAATTTTATTCCAACATCCAGTGAAGCTCTTCCTCTAGCAAGAACCCTATAGAGACCATCATAGTATCAGCAACCACTATTACCCCACACAATGGCCACACCATATACCAAGAGATGCTCAAAAGCTAATCGGTTGACCAAAGACTGGAAGCATAGTTCAAAAGTAACAAAAGCGTTCCTTGAGAAGGCTTTTTGGAGGATGAAGAAATGGGTAGATCAAAAACGTTAATCTAGAGTACAATGTTGAAGATCAAGTCCACATAAAACTTCTTCCAAAACAGGTCAGATCATTGAGAAATAAGGACATAAAATTGATCCAGAAGCATATTAGTATAATTCCTATTATTTCGAAAATTGGAAAAGCAACCTACAAGGTCTAACCTCCTATGTGGTTGAAGGTCCATCCAATTTTTTATGTTAACGCCTTGAAGCCATATTATACAAACATGGAAGACCCATGTCACAATGTATCCAAACAGTCGCACATCAAGATTAAGTTCAACCTAAGTCAAACCCTGAAAAACATCCTTGCAGAGCGAAAAGTTAAAGTTCTAGCTACTGGAAAAGAACATACAGAGTATTTAGTTAAGTAGAGAAATAAAAAAGAAGAAGATGTTAGCTAAAAAAATAAAAAAGACCTCAAACCCATATATAAGAGAAAGTTAACCTTGCCAGTCAAAAAAACTATTAACACCAGATCCAAGCTCTAGTACATATTGTCAAGGACGTCAATAATAAAATTAAGTAGGAGAGGATATCAGAGTTCCATTTTCTGTCACGTACTTATACTAGTGGGAGCCTATTCTTTTGTATAATTACAACATGAAGGATTTTTTTCATTTTAGCTAAAGCCTTACTATAATTAAAAATTTCCATTTTTAATAAGTAATACTATTTCATCAGTTTTAATCTCCTTCTACCAGACTTAAAAATTACCAATAAAACTCTATACGGAAAAGTAAGTACTCTTCTAAATTGAAGCTCCTACTCATCAGATTAGTTGATCACAACCAATGGTACCTGTTACATACACATTACCCCCATACATACACATTGTAGCCTTGTAATACCATCGAAATTAGTAAAAATATACTATTCATGTTTTTATTCTACCCTTATATTTAGTGCTGGCTTTCTTTTTTGTTCGTATTGCTTATATATTTAGGCCTTATTAGTCTGCGTTGTATGTGAATTAGGTTTACTAACTACTACAGAGACAAGATAATAAGCATCATATGGTCCATTTAGATGCTAGAGAAAACCTCGAACCATGACAAATGGCATACCAAAGGACCACTAGCAAATTAGCTCGGTGAGAGATGCTCCGTAAGCACGGGATAGCCAAAGGAGACGACAATCTTCTTTTATAAAAAATAATAGCTAGGAATGGCCTAATATAGATTTGTGGAGGAGGATATCTAGTAGTTTAGGGATTGTTATACCCAATTAAGCCTTAGAGGATAAGCTAGTTTAGAAGTATAAACCATCTTTGCCTCTATTGATCAGATCTACCTCTTATCTTGCCTAAGAGAGCTCTCCTAAGGTTAGATGGTACAACCTCATTTGGAACAAGTCTACCCACCCACACCATGCTTTTTATCTTATGCTTATTGCTCATAAGAGACTATACACCATGGATAAATTTATGGAGTAGAAGTTATTTCTTCCAACCAATAACCCCTTATGTGGCAATGATGTTAAGCTTCATGATCATTTGCTCATTGCTTCTACTTTTGCCAAGACTTTTATGGAGTAAGGTAGAGAGTCGCTTAGGTTAGACGGTGGGAAGTCCTTCTACTATGAATAATTTAAAAGACTTATAGAATGCCACGATGTTCCTGACCTCTTCATTCAAGAAAACAGTGGCGGTAGTGTGCTACTCCATTTGGAGAGAACAAAATGATAGAAGGGTGCAACGATTTAGCAAACAAGTGGAAGTGCTTTTCAGAATGATTTCTTCTTGTTTTTTATTGTTTTGTGGTTTTATAATGGAAGCACCATTGATCCTTTATGGCCAGTGTGTTGACCTAGGCATCCATTTCTTTTTTAATGTATAGTTCGATGTAATAGGTTTCTTATGTTCTTCCTCTTCCTTGCATTCTCCTTGTATATACATATTTATAATAATAATAAAACTCATCTTAACCCCAAAAAACAAGTAATAATAAATAAAATCAAAGGAAACAGTACTATGCAAGTATTCCCCAGAATACTTGAAAAGTTAGAGCAAGTTGCAATCATGGATCCTGCGCTAAATAAGAGGATATTGTTGTACCTGTTGGTGTTGGTAAGAACCAGGTTTTCCACCAAAACCAATTTACACATTTGTGTAGAAAAGATCATCAATCAAAATAGTGATACCATCCCAGAAAACTAGCTTATTCATGAATGAAAATATTAATTTCTATACTAGAGCAAAGCAAGCAAGAGAAAGTTCCAACTATGTCTGCAGTGCACTTGACCTCTACAATAAATCTATGCCTACTCATGCAAACGGAAAAAATATATATATATATATTATAAATTTAAAAAGTAAAATAGGACTTACCAAAAAATAATCCTAAGACCATTACAGTAGAAATCAGTGTTCAAGATCCAATTTCAAAATGTACTACAAGTTGAAATGCCGATATTATTGTTCTCCAATTGAAAACATTTGTTAAAAATCCAATCTCATTGAGAATAAAGAAATCAGTTTTTCAACAACTGATATTAAGCAAAAGCTAGAAATCAGCTTTTCAAAAGCCATTTATCTTTTTCTTTCCTCCTTGCTTGCATGCCACAGTTGTAGTTAAATTGCTTCCCTCTCCTTTTTGTGTGTCCTCTTTCTCTCCATTTTTTTCATTTTTTTAACCAACAGACACCACTGTTGGTGGTAGGGACAAGATTAACCATAGCATCAGTTTTGGATCCGTTTGACAGCAAAGGCCATCCACAGCCAAGTCGCACCAGGTCCAAGTTGCATTCAGTGAGAGTGCTTTGTTAAGTTCTCCTGCATAATTACTGCATCTTCTACAAAACAGAACCGGAACACTTGCGACCAGATTTAACTTTCCTTAGGGCAACAATATACATCTGAATTCCTTCCCCCCCCACCCAAAAAAAAACAGTAGCAGCTAAGCCTCATAATTTTCCAGCAACTACTCACAACTAAGGCATAACAGATTCAACTACTGCTTCCCTCCATTGTCACTCTTCATAATCCACCAGATTCACACTAGTTCACTGATTTGTGTTGCTTGTTTATTAACAATAGTTTGCTGGTTGTGACTTGCCAATGACCCAAGTTTTAATTTGTTCATTTCTGTTAAAAAAACAGCTTTTGAGAAGATCATTTCTCCTTCTCTGCTTTTATTTTTGAGGAAATTGGTTTTTCAACAACTGATTTTATTGTGGAGAAACAAAAATCAGCTTTTTAACACCCGATTTCAACTGTGGTAGTTTTAGAATTATTTTTGAAGGAGTCTAATTAAAGATTACTTTTAAAAAATAAAATATTTTTTTCCTTTTTCGTATAGTTATGATCAGATTTCAGAGGGATTAGAAGTAAATTGCATCGCACCTTTTCACACAAAAAACCATCCCATTTCCTTTTATCTGAATTTTTGAATTCATAAATTATTTTCAATTTTTGAATTTCCTACTTTTAACTTTAGAGCGCATCGCTTTTTCCACTACCAACCATTTTTCGAATTCTTTTTAGGGGTAAAATTCAAATTTTTCATTAAATGTACAAGCCACTTTTCACATGCAATCGAAAATATTGTTCCATAAAGCATCAGCAAATCCAGTGAACTTCATCCATGGCAAATATCATTATTTGGCCAAAAAAAAAAAAAAGAATATCATCAATAAACAAATGCAGTGGCATTATAGATTCATTAAAACAATAGCACAAACAATGTTCCTAAACACTAGCAATAAGGTATTGAAATTTCATCTCATAAGCAAACAAAAACCACAGAAAAAGGACGAAAAATGGAAAAAGCGCCAGATGAAAGTTCAAATGATAGACGGAACATTACCAAAGAACTTGTATCGACGAGAACCAACAAGAAGACCTTCCTTTGCAATCTTTCTGTATATGGTGAAGTAGTCCCTATTATCAGCTGCTAAGCTGTTTCGGTTCTTTTCCTCTTCTGCTAGCTTGACAAGGAGGACATTATCATCTCCTAACTCTTTCTGCAAGAGTGTTCTTGTCTTGCTAAGAAAAGGACCCTGGATTGAGAAGAGTACTGCAATTAATAGCCGACACTTTTTTAAAGTAATAGCCATGAATCTAATTTAAATTGATCATAAAGACAAAAGAGATGCTACTCAGACCATATAAGAAGCAATAATGTATATTTTAGCTAGTAGGATGTACAGAAACAGCATATTCATAACAAGGTTTAGACTTATGCAACAACTCCAACGCTAAAACATAGGTTCCATTTTTCTTGCTTTTACATCTTTTATTGGAAAAACAAAGTTAATACTGCTGTGCTAAGCTTAATGCAATTTTGGTGTATACCTACCTAGAGTAGATTTCCACAAAAAATCTAAATAACCTATCTATTAGGCACCATAAAAGAGAGAGTTCTTGCAACTCCTTGAATCAATAATCTACTCCTCTTCACCCTTCACTGTTGGGGGATTCATTCCTATGTGACTATCCAAGGGATCAACTGTTGAATAATGCCCTTACCCTAAAAAGGTTGAATAATGCCACATAAAAGATTATAAGCAGACTGGTAAAAAATATCTGAACATATCAGATATGCTGGAGGACTAACTTTTATCATAAAAACCAAAACTATCTTTAATTCCATAGGCCAAAGCAGGAATGGATTGGTACTGCAGGAATGGATTGGTACTGCAGGAATGGATTGGTACTGCAGGAAAAAAGCAAAAATAAAAGGAAGGATGCTTGAGCATCATTCCCCATAAGCTAAAAATATAAGCAACTCCAATTAATACAAAAGTGACTGCATAAAATAGTAAACTTGAAATGGCAAGAGCATACAAAATTTGGATCTCCAACATCAGAAAAGACATGCACATTACCTTAAATCTATAGGTACCATCAGGAGAAACATGACAATGATAGAAGTGCGTCCTTCCAGAATCCCAGTCCAGATACTGCATTAAACCAGGAAAAAAATAATAATAATAATAAAATGAAATCAGATCATGACTGAGCCCATAAATGTTGCTCATGACCAGTCTCCAAAAATCATAGGTGACGGGTCTTGAATTTAACACTACAAATTATGACTTTGGGCCAGAAATATACTGACGACAAGCAACTGCCCAACTAATGTTGGACAAGTTAGATATTGTTGAATACATCATTTAGGTCAAAGATAATAACTTAGTAATTGAACTCTTTGTTCCTTTCTGGTAACTCAGTAATTGCATCAATTTATCTGAAAGAGTTTCTCCCACCCCATTACAGAGGTTTAATTTAGCCAAATTATCCAAGGGAAACGTTATGTCACCACCATTTCAGGTACCACCATTCTGTCAATGCCATTTCACCAAGAACAGAAAAAGACTGGACGGAAAAATGAAGAAAAAATAATCACTTCTCTAACAACTACACATACCCTACAACGATCCTCTCCATGGACATAACATTTTCCTAAAGAATCCCATACTTTTTCCTCAAAATCAACCATTTGGAAATCCTTTAGCTGCCGAATCTTGCCAGCAGTTATAACCATATGAAGTTTCTCCCTGCATGAAGATAGAAGCTCAATCACCAATTAATTTGACTGCAGCAGCCCCTAGAAAGAAACATTGATGGGTGAACTAACTTGCCAATGTAGCTTAGGATCATAAAGGCTTTTCTAAATTCAAGCTCCTTCAAAGCCTCTAATTGGGGAGTAGTACTTTTTCCAATCCCATTTTCCAAACTGTGAGAGGGACTTCCTCTCAGATGTTGTTGCATTGGAGACCTTGAAATATTCATATCTGCACAGAGAAGTAATGTTCTCTCAAGTTTTCACTCCAATTAATTAAAGAGCTAAAATGTTTTCTACTTTCAGAAAATTAATTTGAAGAGGCCACGCTCATTTACCAGACCAATTAAAAGTACAAAAACATGGACTTTTTTTTTGCCAGCTGATTTTCTTTAATACTTCCCAACATTAATCTCCCAGACACTTCAAAGAAACGTAAACAACCAAATTTCCCTCCAAATTTTAAACTTCAAATTAGAACAGTAACTTTTTCTTCACTGCCGCAGCATTCAGTCATGCAACTTTTCCCAAAGTTCTCTCCAAAAACATCTGTCTTATTCAGCATGCATAACAAGAAAACACTAGAAATTAAAATTCAAGACCTCACAAGGGAAGATCGGAAGTCTGATAAAAATTATTGATTGATCATCCATGCAACTTCAAATTTAGTTAGATGAAACTCTTACTGAAAATATTCAAGAATGACCAAACTATAATCCACATTCGATACTTCCACGACATACCATTTATGCACCTTTACCAGATCTCTCTGAAAAACACTTCTCACACTCTCTTATCTAATGCAAGGAACCCAACAACCCAGAAATAAAACAAAAAGGACACCAAGAAAGGAAAAAATGGAGATCTTAGCTTTAGGAAACTCAAACGAAATGTCTAACCGCATAATTACAAGCTCACTCTAGACAACATCAATCACTAAATTTTAAATTCAAATACCAAAAATATATTCAAAAAGAAAAAAGTAAAACAGAAGAAGAAAGCATGTGATAAATGAAATTGTTTAAAAATAAAACTTAAATATGATAGATATGTATCCCTTTTCGCAAATGGCTATGTTGGTGGAATAACAGCAGACAAGTAGGGAGTATGGTTTAGTTGGATCCACAACAGTATGTAAAAGCAAATTTATAATAGCAGCTTACTCTGGTTTAAGATAAATTTTAAAAAATAAAAAGAAGTTGCAGCACTAAGATACTATGATAAGTGTTTGGGGCTTTAAGATTATCTATATTCCTAGATCATGTTTAATACTAGGGGTAACGCATCCAAAATACATGCTTGAAAAATACAAAATAATTATATAATTGAGAGTTAACCATTTATTCTAATTTTCTACAAAATTTTAGGTTATCAAATCAGAGAAAATATAAAACTCTTGATATTATTTTCCTAAAATCAATTATGAGGAACTACCCAATACAATAACATGCTCTCTTTTATGGATGGTATTAATTTGATATATTTTAATATTATGCGAAATTCCTTCTGAGACGGATGGTCACTAACTTTGCAATGCAAGCTCGTATTGTCAGTATCATTCTAACATACATGAATACTGATCGCGAATAGATAAATTAGATTTCAATCTCTTAAGCTTGTATTGTCAATATCATTCTAACATAATGACATGAATATTGATCGCCAATAGATGAATTAAATTTCAATCTCCTAAGCTCGTATTGTCAAAATCATTCTAACATAATGACATGAATACCAATCGTCGATAGATGAATTAGATTTCAATCTCCTACCCACGTTGTGTAGTGCGGAAAAGGGGAAAGAAAAAAGAGAGGGTGCTCACATTAGCTATTATATCTGTCTACATTATACAAAGGGGAAAAAGTTTTTGTGTAATACTTCAATTTCTCCCAAAGGAAAAAGAGTAAGGATACCACTGCGGCGCGTTTGAAACGAATTTTACAAAATCCAAACATTACATAGTACACTATAATGCTTCACCCTATTTTCATAACCTACCCCTATAACAATTTGAAAAACCCAATTAAAACCCTACTTGACCTATAATATTAATAAATAATCTCAATCTATTAATTTCCAAATTTAGCTCCAATATGTAGAGTTTCCTACTTTTTCTCATGATTTTTTAAAGGAAAAAAATAAATAAATAAATAAATTATGAAAGCAAAAAAAATCGTATCTATTTTTAACTGAAACCTTTCTAATTTACTAAATTAAGTACAAATAATAATATATTAATCGAAATGCATTAAATAATTTACATATGTAAACAAATATAACCAATTGATATATGCATTAGAGATGAGATTAAAAGCTCTTATATCTATATATATTATTATTTTAAAACAGGTTTGGGTTTTTCATGGATTTTTCTTAAATTCTAAAACCCCACCCGTAACCTTCTAAGGTTTGAATTAATTTCAAAACCCATCTCAATGGTTCAAACGACTTAGAAACCCTATATTGATCTGCTCAATGGCATCCTAAAATAAAGTACCATCAGTCATGCAATAATTTCTTTAAAATTGACATTTTAAAAAATGTATGCATATATAAGTTCTTACGTTCTTTTCCATAATTTCATAACTTAAAATTTTATTAAAAAATGAGAAGAAATACTTAAAAGCTTATGATTAGATAATTATTTTAATACTTGTTCATGCCCAGTTACACCATAGAATAAGATCAATCTTCAAATTTTAAATTTTCCTAAAAAAAAAAAAAAACTGTTTCCTCAACTTCCTTAACATGCTACAGTGCAAGTGAACAACATTACCCAAAATTATGTCCACGAACAGCGACAACTGAGAAAAGAAAATCGAAAACCCAGCAAAAAGAACAACTAAGGAAAACATCATTAATAAAAACCAAACAAAATTCACTAAACATGAAACTACAATGACAACTGACGTAACATCAATCTCCACAAAAAACCAAATTAACATCTGGTTCCAAAATAAGTAAATAAATAAACATGACTAAAAAAGTTTTCAAAAAGTTGAAGCCTGTTTTTTTCACTTCATTAACATGCAGAAATGCAAGTAAGTAGTTTTCACCAAATTTTTAATCAAAAACAGCAACAACCCAGAAAATAAACTCAAAAACCCAGCAAGAAAAGCAGCAAAATATCATAACTTGCACACTAACCATGAAACTTCGAATTCACATGTAGTGACACCGGACTGTTCCCGGGAGAAGAAAAACGTGGCGTTTTTACTGGAGATGGGGATTCGCACCCATTAGTATTATGATCACGCGCCTTTTTACTCATATATATTATGAAATTATCTAAAGTTGTACGTATTTTAGTAGATGCGATTTTGGCAAGAATATGAAGGGCCTGCTGTTCACCGAGCCAAGCCAGTTTGCGGCGGGACTCGAGATTCGGTGGACGTTGTTTCTGTTCAGTGCATATTGTTTGAAGCATTTGTTCTACGGAGGATGGAAGTGGTACAGAGGGTGGTATTGGAGGTTGAGTGTAAGTGGGAGTGGAAGGAGAAGAAGTGTTGTTGCTCATTGTATTCATGGTTCATTTTACGTGAAAGAGTGAGAGGTTTGGGCTTGTGGGCTGTTATGTTTGAGATTTTATAACGGGTGGGAAGAAGATGCTGAAAGTGATTTTGAAAGGGGAGTACGTTTAAATCTCGTTGGATCAGGAAGATTTCTTAGTTAAGGCACCGCTTATCATTTCCTCTTTCTTTTCCCCTATGACAAAGGACCTTCCCCTAGAAGGTAACGCAAAGAGTAGAGAGAGCGTATTCAAAAATAAATTAAAAAAATCAATTCTACTAATACCGCTTTTATAGTTAGACGTATTATATAAATATTAATAAAATTTTAATATATAATAATAAAATTTTAATTTTAAAAAAAATAATTATTATATTTTTATATATATAAATTTTATAAATATTTATATATCATTTATCATGATTAATATTATTTAAGTTTTTAAATCTTTAGAAGCCAGGTTCATTACTTAGATTAATTATTGCTGTTTTACTGAAAATACTGATATAAAAATGATTTTTTTTTTATGTGTCTAAATTTTACGTTGACCTAGACAAACCTCGTGCCATACATAGGTTCAGCTTAAGGTACGTCATTAGTCTGGTGTATATTTACATTGTGTCCGTCCAATACCAATTAGTCAACAATTTAACTAAAAAACTTTATGAAAATTTTTGCGAGAAAAATAATATTCAAGTTTTAGTATTCATGTTCATTTAAGAGAGTGCAATGGTGCCATTGTTATTCCATTTTTCTTTTTCAAAATATATATATATATATATATTTTGAATAAGCTTTATTCATAGAGATGAAACTATGAAAAACCTTATAAGAATTTTAAAGAGTAATCTGCAACTCGCTCCTATTAGAAAAATATCAACTCTTTAGCTGTATGTCGTGTCCCAACTCGCAAAAACTTGATTTTCTCTTCTTTTTTGTTTTAAAGAAATGCTAATGTTCTAAACTTTTAATCTAAAAGTAAAAGATTCCTACAACATTAAAAGGTCCTTTCAAAGTTGTTCTCTTCAATCTCATTGAATTATCAAAAGAAATAATGAATAAGTTTTTTTACAGGTAAGAGACAAAGAGAAAGATATACCTTAATTGTCTGAAATATAGAGAAAGCAACTTTATCTTCTTAAATGGAAAGGGTTAAAGTTTAAGTTTGACTTCAAATTCAAGAGAAAGGGGATTTTATTGTTGAAGCATTTATTTTCCCTTTCATATTGCAAAAGATGAGTTGAGAAAGTAACATAAAGAGAGAGAGAGTCGGAGGAGTTTAGGCCTATCTAATGAAAGTCTCGACAATATAGTGATAGATGTAGATAAAAGTTGAAGGAAATTGAAATTTAGTTGATGATGGCTAAAGCTTTTTAGCTTCCTTACCTAAAGAGTAAAGAAGACGAAGGGTAAAGTAAAATTTAAAAAAAAATAAAAATAAAAAATATGGGAACTAAGGACAAATGAGAGAGGGGCTAGGGATGATATTAGATTTAGTCATTTAAATTGGGTTCACAAGTCACATAGCCAATCGCTATTAACTCCTTGGTAGTGCATGAAGTTCATGAATCACATGGACATTCTCTATTTTTTAGTAACATTAATCAAATCAATATTTTTATTATTTCTCTATTTATTTTTCCATCAGGTTATTTTAAATTCTATAACCTAACTATAATAGTTATCAGATTCTAAATCAATTTTCATAGCCCGACCATAAACTTTATAGGGTTTTTAACAAGTCTAACGGGTTAATTATTCTCTCATGACCCATTTGATTACTTCCCTATTTATTCAACTCCTTATCACTTTTGAAAAATAATCTAAACTTGGAATGATCATGTAGTGCTTCATATGAGATTTATTTACCATTTTCATTTAACTACTTCCTTGTAATTTTGAAATCATTTGAGGATAATTATTATAATTTTAACCTTTTTCTTAATCTCAATAACCAAAATGTATAGTTTTTAGTTTCTTACTTTATCTTTTGTCCTTACTCTTCACTTTCTTTCTCTGTCATTCTCCTTTTTTTCTCTCACAAGTTCACTTTCTTTTTTCCTTTCTTATTATCAATTCTTTTTCTCTTAATTCCTCATCTCAATAAATTCACATCATGCTTCTGACCTGATAGCTTTTTAACCTAACACTTGAAAATTACATTAAAGTGAGTGAAAAATGATAAATACATAAGGTCGTGCAAGCGTATAGAAAGTAACTAACAATCGTATTCCATGGAGAGCTAAGAGCTAAGTGTTAAGTACTAAACTAATCGAGTTTTTCCCTACGTTAAACTATCAAGAATTGAATAAGAATAGAATATAAACTAATTGACAAAATGAACACCAAATTGAATGTCTTAACTACACTATGAGGGTTTCAGGTCAAGGAGATTAAAAAACTCAATTCGAGATTTACAAATCTATTCTCATTTGAATTAATGCAATGCCTTAATATAACATTTGAAATTGACTAAATGGGATTTAATTAAACTTACAGGAACTCGCCAATCTCCCAAAGTAACGAAATTCTAATTATAGCATAAATTATCCTGTCAAAACAGTTTATCTATAATTATCAAATAAATAGTAATCTGCTCACACCAGAATCACTTTTATAGTTAAAAATATGGTCTAAGCATGTTATCATAACCCAAATCTTATTTCCAACCCCATTAAGTACATGAGTTCATGAATTTAATTAAAACTCGCATATTCCTATGACGAGCTCATTCAAAATTCAAGCTATTTCTTTTACAAGTTATTAAATCCCCTCTCAAATATATTTAACTTTACTTATCTAAGGAATGATGATCAAGCACTAATCAGATAAGCAATAGACATAATAGATAAATCACCGATTTTTTAATAACGATATCAAAAAAAATTAATTCAAATACATTTGCTCCTCGAATTCATCAATACAACACCCAACATATATTAAACACAATATCTCATTACAAAATATAAAAATATTAAGATATATGATAATAAAAATCATAAAGGATTAGAAGAACATCTATAATAAATTTCATGGGTGTTTTCGATTTCATCTTCCAATGTTAAATCAACATATCTTGAAATATCCAAAACCCAAGATGATCCTATAGTATCTTGGAACATAAGGCTTTTGTGCACTAAAACTAAATAAATATACTTTGAAATTAAATTCAAAAGATTATATTCAATCCCTAAAAAACCTGTATCTATTGGTAATGTGAACTAAGCTATCCTCTTCTATTTGTTCCTCCACTTTGCTATCACTATACGAATGGAATAAAAATGGGCTCTTCAATTCTTGCCCTTTAGCTCAAGTCCACCTAGCAGCGTTAAAATTCTACTTATGTTGTTTTCTCCAAAAAGTCAAAATAAGGCTGCAATTGAAATCAGTGTATGTATAGGCTTCGAAGCAAATAATGCCTTGCTATTATTTATATCTTCAATTACATGTCCTTTTCAAAAACAGCAGCTCTTATGAGAACTTTTTCCCAATATTAGCTTCATCAGTGAGCTATCTTAAGTCAAAATGCCATAGGCCATAAACAGCATATTGATGTCATACACATCCTTTTATTTGTATACTTAATAAGAATCAACTCTTCGGACCAATCACATATAGCCAAGATAGAGGATTGCAAAGACTCACATGGAGAATACTAGCTTGAAACCCCATTTAAGATGGAGATTTCTATTCTAATCTCCATCTTTTACACCATTGCCAACTCGAGTGTTGAGCTCTCATAAGTACCAACATAGTTTCTGAGTTGCCAAGCAATCATGCCGACCAGCCCAGCATATATATTGACCTGCTGAGTGGTCATGCCCATTATCGAGCTTTTACCATAATCCAAGTAATCCCCAAGACGACTAACCTCAAACATCAAACCAAGGCAAGTCGCCGAGACAACTGACCTGGAGAAGATCAAAACATCTTTCACTTTCCAAGCTCTAACTTAAACCAAACTAAGTTAGCTTTAATTGTTGACTTTCTTTTGAACTCGTTCAAGCAAGATTCTACAACTGCCAGCAAGATCCTACAACTGCCAAGCGGTCTTAAAATTCGTTATAACTTAACCAACCGCACTACAAGCTTCCAATCACCTCTTGAAACATGCCTTCTAGCACAACATTCCAACAAGATTCCTCCCTTCTTTCCGTATAAAATATTCTTTATCCATTTTACCCCTTTTAATATGCTTCATGTATTCCAGTTGTAAATTACCCTTTTGTCTTTTCCATATATGCCTATAACCCTAATGGGGCTAATATATAAATACCATTTACTTATACATAGACAATAGATTATTACATTGCTAATTATTACAAGTTTCCTTTTCCGGCAACCTTATCGTTCTTGTTTATCTCTTAACTCTTATCTATTCCCTTTAGTAAGAAGTAATGGTGAGTGATCCTGATTTGGCATCTGTAAGTCATATTGAGTACTTAAATTAGGTCGAATGAGATCAATTGGTGTGTCATATCTGATTGGTAATTGTCCTAATTTGCTAAAACCTTCGTTTTTATTTTCTAGTTTCCATCTGTTATAGTGCTACTCTATATATATGACCTCAGATATGCATCAATTTTGTTAGTATCAGAGGACAGTTTTGAGAGAAAGTATGTGAAGTTACAGTAAAGTCTTGTTCATGTTTGCTATCAGTAACTGTTGTGTTCCTTTCGAAGTTGATCTAGTATGTTCGAGTGAAGCGAGTTTTAAAGTTATAAACTATAAAGTAGAGATTCGTAGAATGGTAAGTGTCGTTCTTCTTGTTACTTTATTTCTCACTGTGAAAATAAAACAAGTTCATTTCTATTGTGTTCAAGTAAATGTTGGGTGTTGAAGTTGTTAAAGTATATTAATGAGGTGCTGGGTAATAAGTAGAATTATTTGTTGTATATCATGTATCTACTTACCAAAGAAGTATTATACTATGTTGGATTCAAGCGTTCCAGGTATCATTAGTGACCCGAGTAATAGTGCTCATGGTAGTTGTGATTAAAATGGTAGTAGTACTCTTGAGTAGGTTGATGATAAACTTAACAGACTTACCAATCTTATTAAGAGTCTAATTACTATGATACAAGTAAACAGGCAGCAAACATAGAAGGTGCCTCCCCATAACTCACCTAAGAATGTTCCTCAGAGACAATATGGTCAAGGTGGCCAAGCCAATCGCCCAATTTGACACCATCAAGCTGAAGGAGTTGCTAGATGAAGGCTAAAGTTGGAGGAGATAGAGGAAGATGTTGATAAGGAAGATGTAAAAGCCAAGGAGAGGAAGAAGCAAATGTTGAATATTACCAAGTACAAGAGTGAGGACACCGAGCTCCTCGAGGACTTAACAATGTCAAGATCCAAATCCCACCATTTAGTGAAAGTAGAGATATAGATAAATATTTCAAGAGAAAAGAGAAAGTGAAGAAAGTGAAGAAAGTATTTGACTGTTATAAGTGTACAGATGCAATTAAGGTACGACTTACGACACATGAATTTTTTTGATATGCTATTGGTAGAAAAATTTAAATACGGCTAGAGTGAGAGATGAAAGATAAGGCATAAAGACTTAGAAAGAGATGAAGAGATTGTTGAGAGGAAGATTTGTACCTGAGACTTACCTGTATGACACATTTGCAAAGTTGTAGGAATTTCACCAGGGAAGCCGATCATCATTGACTATGTGAGAGAACTTCATATGCTAATGATTCAAATAGACGTAGATGAACTTAAGGCTCACAATATGTCCAGGTTCATTCTAAACTCAAATATCAGGTTCACAATATTATAGAAGTATAAGATTTATACATTGGAAGAGAAATGCTCTGAATAGATTAGGCTGACTTATTCTCAAGCTCCTATTTCGCACTGACCTACTCATGTTAAGTTGAAGAGACCCTCTTGAGCTAAGGAAAAACATGACTGACTTAATGATAACTAAGTAGGCTATAAGAGATGAGCTGAAGATAGGCCGACCTTAAGGACATATGAAAGAGAACAAACCTTTGGACAGAAGACAAACAAAGTAAAATGCTTCAAATGCATGGGTCTTGGACTCGTGGCTGTTGAGTGTAAGCTCTCAAAAATTGAGTTTATGACAACCGAGTCTAGATTTAAGGTTTTTAGGGAAATTTATCCAATGGAGCCTAAACTTTACGACTAGAATAAAAAAAGTTAGTTAAAATAATACAGTGAAGTTAGATTTCAGAAATAATGACCCAAATCCCAATTTTGCCCCTAGAAGTAGGAATATTCAATATAACATTAAAATGCTCGGAACTCCTAAAATCAAGCTCAAATTGCGACAAAAACTTAAAGATAAGTTAATTGAGCTATAAAATGAAATAGTATAATATAATTTACTATATAAAAATACACGTAATTTTATAAGTATACCTAGTATAAATAATAATTATACCCGTAAATTAACCTTAAATTATGTAATTATATATATATATTGTGTTGAATTCATGAAATTAACCTTAGAACATATCCTAAAAATAAAAGATATGTTAGAAATTTAATTATATGAGTAAAGTTATATAATACACGTGATATTTACATAGGCAATACCTATGTACTAAGTAAATAATTAATTTGAACATAACATAACATATATATATATTATCATTATTCAACTAAACTATATTAAAGTTAATTCAAATCAACTCCAAAATTCCTGGAATTGTTGGATGCTACCATGGTTGCTGTAGAAGAAAAGAACTTAATGATTCAAAAGTAGAAGGAGGAAAAAATCTCCTACTTAATTAAATGGAGAAAACAAAAGAAAAAAAAAAGAAAAATTCCTAGGTGGTGAAAAAAATTCTATAAATACTATACTTTCAGCATATTAGCAACATTTTAGCAATTAGAAACCAATAATAGAGAAAAAAAATTTGGAAAATAGAACAATTTAAGAAAATTAGACAAAAATAAGGGAAAACTTGTACTAGGCTAGAAACCAAGCCTACCTTAAGTCTGCTGTAAAACCTAGCTAACCTCAAATGATCTACCCACTGTGTAGGCCGTCTAACAACCACCCAACCGCCGCCGGCCACTGGAGATACTAAGAATAGTAGGTCAAATTCTTACCCTGTTTTTCAATAATTTTTAAAAATGAGTAAATCCACCTAGAAAATTATGAAAAAAAATTTTACTTAGGTTATTTTGAATATTCTTTCACGTGCTATTTTTATTTTTGAAAAATTCATCATATTTAATATACTTTCTTAAGAAATCTACTATCCATCCGAATTTAGATTTATAAAATAAATGTGGTAAATGATGTTGTTGCTAGTTGAAAATTTTTGTGTAGGATGTGTATGATATATAGATAATTACTATGTAGCCCGAATTTTTATTTGAATATTTTTAATATTTATTACATTTTTTGTCCTGAAAATATCCCGAAAATAGGCTGAAATTATGAATTAAATAGGAAATTATGAAATTAATTGATGAAATGGACATGTACTGATCTATAATAAACAATAACAGTATTGAGTTAGATTGAAATTAATTTAGTGTAAAAAGAATCATAATTGGGTAATTTATAATAATTTAGAGGTAAAACATCAATACGAATATATAGGTGATAAGCCGGAAATTCGAAACCAAGTGATAACTGAATTCCCCATATTTTTAGGAGTCTATATAAATTTTTGAGAAATTATTTGGTAACCCAAACTAATTATTTCGAATTTACTAAGTAAAATAGCTTAATTTATAAGTCGGGGTATATTTTTAATATTAATAAACTAAAATGAATTAAATAGTTAAATAAAAACTATATATAGGATTGCTAATCAGATTGGATTAAATGAATATTTTTATTATATTTATTAATATTTTCTGGTCAAGATACACTCTAAGTATATTAGAAATAGATAATATTTATATTGTAACAATATATGGACAAATTAGATAAAATACAATTTAATAACGTAAATTACGCATAATATGATCATATTTATTTAATTATGTATAATTGTATCAAAAACTTAAACTACTCGTTAAAAGTCCTCTCTAGAAATAGGACTTGTAAAACGTATCATCAAGTCTATACGAACCCAACGACACTAATTTTGTTGAAATCGAACAACCTTAAGTAATTTAACCTATAACTTTATCATATTCAAGAATGTACATATTTTAGTAACCTTACCGAAATTAAAATATGAATTAATAAATTAAAAGTATGTTTTGATATGATTAAAACGATATATAATACGTAATAATATATATGATGTACAATATCAACAATTAATAACTTAATTCGATATATAATGATAATACGACTATATATTATGGAGATAATTATAATAATATATATATAACAATTTTAGATTGAACCTTAATGTTTTTGTAATTATTACGAAAACTGAATTTGGGTCTTTTATGTAATTAGGATATTCCAATACAAAGATAGTTGACAATTCGAGTCAATAATAGCGAACGTTTAAATAAGTAAGTTGGGATTGTGGCTCCACCGCTTTTTTGGGTACTATTTAAAGTATCTGGAGACCCAAGAATACTTCTGGTTGTGTTTGTAATTAGTTAATTATATGCATGCTGTGTATGTGGATGATACTCGGTTGTGACAGGAGTTCAACTCCTTAGTATGCTATTCTGCATGTTGCATAGATTTTGTATTGTGTAAACTTGTTGGCCACCCCTAATTAAAACTAACGTTTATCCGACTAAAATGAAACTGAACATACATAACACTCATTAGAGGAAACGATTAAGAGTGTTAGGCCAAATACCAACTTCCTTCGATGAGGATAGTTGAAATGGTCCTTTCTTCATCCTTAGTTGAACTAGATGACAGGCAAGGAGGTCGCGACAAGGTTAAGGGCCGTAATTCGAAGGTAATCACGGCAGGAGGGTGTTCTTCATTGCACAAGCCTGGGTTTGGTCTGACTTGAGTCGCGATGAAACTCCTCGATTCGGGTTGGAGCAGATGTAATTTCTCTAACCTTACAGTGAATCGGATAATATTGTACAATGTTTCATTTGTTTGATTGCATTGCATTTCATCATAATTATTAACCTTATTTGTGTTTGTACAGTACTCTTCTGACTCCGTCTCACTTACTGAGCTACTTATGCTCACATCCTATAGACTCTTTTGTAGGTGTTAAGTGAGGTCAGGATGTTCTGATACCACTGTTCCTAAGTTAGTGTGCTGCTGTTTGGGAAAGTGAGGATTAAGGAATCAATTGAACCTGGGCTTTTGACTTTGTCTTTGAGTTTTTAAGGAAACTAATTGGGAATTCCCTAGGATCCCACTAGTTTCCTAACTTATTGTATATAGACTACAAAACCTATGGTTTTTAATAAACTTTGATTGTAAACTTTACCTTTGGAAGTAAAACGTTTATATAAATACTGTTGCAGTACTAGACAACGAGTTGTATAAAACAAGTATTTTATAAAAGCTCTACCATAGGTTTGGTTGTTAATAGTTGTCAGAACAGACGTTTTAAGCTGGTTAAGTTATGCGCCTTATGTAAATTGTATTTACGATAGCAGCTGTAAGGTCAGCTTCTATCTTAGATTAGTTTATACGATAAGACTGTTATGACTCTTCCTGTTCGGGGCATGACACTAAGTATCTGAACCGAAGTGCTATGGTATGTTGACGAGATGTACTAGATAGCATCAACAAGAGTAAGTCAGAGGAGGCAAAGAATGCTAGAAAAGTTGAAGCTGAGGAGGAAAAGGAGACCTATGTCTATGCCCAACCGGGAAGAAGTAATGATACTAGTATTGAGATGAGTGCTAAGGTCACTGCCAAGCTTCAAGGAAGATCAAAGAGAAAATTTGTTTCATACCGAGTATACCAATAAAGGATAGTTATGCACTATTATTATGGAAAGAGGAATTTATACCATTGTTGTTGTATAATCCTTTGTATAAAGGTTAGGATTGCCAACCTTTAAGCACCCTTGGTACGTCATTGAATAAGTACCAGTGGCTTTTAATGGTAGCAATTTGTATAGGGATGAAGTAGTGTATGATGTTGTCCATATGGGAGCTTCACACTTGTTACTTTGATGACCTTGGTTATTCAACCGGCGTATTACTTATGAAAGATATAAGAACACTTATGTCTTTATCAAAGATAGAAAGAAAATCGTACTACAACCTATGACCTCAACCCAGGTTAATGAGACTCATAACCAATTCACTTGAGTTAGTAATAAGAAAGCCTTAATAATGAGCCGAAAAGAACTCCAAGCTGTTGAAAAGGTCAATAAGCCTATGTTTTTATTAATAAGAAGACTAGTAGAAATGAAAAATCTAGAAGATGTTCTTGATAAAATCTAAGGATTGATTAATGAATTTTCCGATCTATTCCTTGAAGAATTGCCTAAAGGACAACCCCCAATCCAAAGCATAGAATACTGTATTGATCTATAGCCAAGCATAATCTTGCCAAACTGACCTACCTACAAAATGAATCCAGTGTAAGCTACCGAACTGAAAAGGTAAGTAAATGAGTTGATAGACCGAGGCTATGTAAGGGAGAGCATAAGTTCTTGTGTTGTACCAACTCTACTCATCTTAAAAAAGGATGGCTTATGGCGTATTTACGTCGATAGTCGAGCTATCAATCCTATTATAATTAAGTACATATACCTAATATCAAGGCTCGATGACATGTTAGATAAGTTTCATATTGCCAAAATATTCTTGAAGATTGATTTGCAAAGTGGCTACCCACCACTTCAGCAAAATGGGACATTTCATTCCATACTATCAAACTAACTATACTTTATATATTTTTTATTTGCTTTTGTAAGAAGTTTTCCAACTGCATAGAGTGTCATAGACTATTTTTTCAGATCAGGATATAAAATTCTTAAGCTATTTTAAAAAGATACCATAGAGAAGACTTGGAACTAAACTTACGTTTAGCCCTAAAAATCACACTAAGACTAATGACCAGACTTAGGTAGTGAATAAGACGTTAGGTAATTTGCTCTAAGCTGTTGTGGGAAGGAATCTAAAAGATTAAGATTTGTGTCTATTAGTTATGGAGTTTGCATATAACCAAATTGTCTACAGTACCATTGGGAAAACTCCTTTTGATGTCATCTATGACCTCAATCCCACCATTCCCCTAAATCTAATCGATACTCTCACAGCTGCTGAAGAGAGTTAGTTTAGAATCATTACCTAAACCCAAGAATTATAAGTACTGCATCATTTCGTAGCAAAGAAGATCACCAAGTTCAATAAGAGACAACAAGAGATCAGTAGTCGTGGCCATTAAACTGTTTCTTTTAGACTTGGTGACTTAGTATGGACTTATCTCAATTAAGAAAAATTTCCATACCTAAGACAAAGTAAATTATCTTCGAAAGGCGATGACGCATTTAAAGTCCTAAAGAAAATTAATCGTAATGCCTACTAGATTGAACTACCCAAAAGTTATGGTGCTTCCTTCACTTTTAATGTTGTCAACTTAATTCCTCACCAATAAGAAGAATACCTAACAAATGCCAGGATAGAACAAGAGCCAAAATCTACTTTAGATTTGAGGACAAATCCTTTCAACCCTCAGATAGATGATAAGAATCAACTCATTGAACCAATCACACTTAACCAAGCTAAAGGACTATAAGAATTCACGCGGAGAATACTAGCTCAAAATCCTATCAAGATGGGGATTCCTATTCTGATCTCCATTTTTTATACCACCACTGACCTAAGTGCCAAGCTCTCATAAGCACTAATATAGTTTTCGAGCTGTTAAACAGTCATGCATACCAGTCGAGCATGTATGTAGATCTACTAGGCAATTATGCCCATTATCAAGCTCTTACCCTAATTTAAGCAACATTGAAGTTGACCAACCTTAGACATCAGACTAAGTTAAGCTATTGTGACCTCGACTTAGAAAGGATCGGAATAGCCTTCATTGTCTGAGCTTTGACTTGAACCAGACCAAGTCAGCTCTAACTATTAACTTTCTTGTAACTTCGTCCAAGCAAGACCTTGCAACTACCAAGCAACTTTAGAATTCGTTATAGCTTAATGAACCGTATTACAAGCGTCTAATTGCCTCTTGACACATATCTTCTAGGATAACATTCCAAAAGGATTACTTCTTTTTTTTTTCTCATATAGAGTATTCTTTATCCATTTTACTCCACTAGTATCTTTCATATATTTTGGTTGTAAATTACCCTTTTATTTTTTTCATGTATGTCTGTAGCTTTAGTGGGGCTAGATATAAATCTTATTTACTTGTATGTAGACAATAGATCATTACCTTGCTAAATTATTACAAGTTTCCTTTACGAGTAACCTTAGTGTTTTCATTTATCTCTTAACTCTTATCTATTCATTTTAGTAAAAAGTAGTAGCGAGTGACCCTAGTTTGGCATTCATAAGTCATATCGAGTGCTTGGATTAAGTTGAATAGGACCAGTTGGTGTGTAATATCCAATTGATAGTTGCCCAAATTTGCTAAAACAGACCCCACCCCCTTTTATTTTCTAGTTTCGATCCATTATGGTGTTACTCCATGTGTACGACCTCAATTATGCCTCAATGACAAATAAGCCAATGAGCTTAAAAAAAATCTAGTTTTTAATGAAAATGACAAAAAATAAAAAAAAAAATGCTGACTTGTCTCCTATTAAACGTGGCAAAATGATCAGCTATCATGTAAAACTTTTCTTTTGTTAACGAAAAAACTCAAAAACTAAAGGGTATAAAATATAAAATCAAGATGGATACATCTAAGCTCATACAAGTCGTTTAGCCTTGTTTTTTATCCTTTTTCATTCTATTCATGCAATTAATCCCGAAATGCATATTTCATCATTGTTTAGCAAGATTTCACTATAAAACTAGACGAAATGCATAAATTGTGTTATATAAGTGGGAATAAATGTACAATTTTTCATATTTATCAACTTCTCTTGGTCAATGAATGATACTTAATTTATTGTAAATGTGATCATTGGTTCATACTTTTATATTTTTTATTTTATATTTAGGTTAATTAAACTGATATTGGTTTTTAGATAGAGAAGATATCATCAAGCCCACTTCAAGTGACGATGGTTTGTAATATTTTACCTTATTTTTGTAATATTCTTTTAATTTTATTATAGATCTTCATTTATGCTTTTCCGTGTTCTTCAGGAATTAGAAAATCGGAGAGTACTAGTCGAATTTTGGAGGTTAGATATTTTGTTTAAATCATTGAGTTGTATATGAAATTGGGGTGTCATTGACATTTTAGATTTTAAATATTTCAAGAAAGAGGATCGAGAAATTTTTGTTTTATTTTGAGCAACTCTACTATATTATATATATATATATGTATATGCAAAACCTTCAAATATAGTGGCGATAATAATTCTATCCTTTTTCATGATCCCAAACTCTATCATGTATGGTTTTTGTTTTACATTTGTCTTCTTTCAAAAATATATATATATATATATATATATAGGTTCAATCCTTAAAACATCATTTTTTGTGTAAATTAAAAAAATCAAATGCATAGAGTCTTAATTGCAAACTTAGTTAAAAAATTGCATTCAAGGAACTTAAGAAAGCCAATATTAATGATTATCCAAATATTCCATTATTTATTGTAGTTTTTACATAGAAAAAAAAAATTTGAAAGCATATGCAATAATGAATGTATCAAAATGACTTGCAATTAAGACTATACATTTGATATTTTCAATTTCTACATGTATCACGAGTGCACCTTTTGTTGGTAGAGGTTTGAAGACTATAAAAGCCACAACAAGGCCTTGTTCATTCTTCATAATCTTCTAGAAGTGTAAGGATACTGAGAACTTTGATATAGTTAAATAGTAAGTAGGTAGAAGTAAATTTTAGTCGTTGTATCGAATAAATTTAAACTTTTCAGTTTGTAAAGTCATATTATATGTAAAGAGTTCTCTACTCATATACAAATCACTCAAAAATAAAAAAATTGATTCTTACTATTAAGTGTCCTTCTCTCTAAATTTTCTTTCTCTAATGAGCGTTTCTCGAGTCTTTTAGAAGAAAGATTAACTTAACATCAAGTAATTCGAAATATTTTAAGTATCGTATGTGTTGGTGTTATGAGCACTATACACGTGAGTGGTATCAGAGAGTGAGCTTTGGTTTGTAATGGAAGGAAAAGTTGCTTCTAGTATAGTTATTGGATGGCATGGCTACACTACGATGGAGGAAGTGCTCTGATGGAGCTAATGATGGGAATTAATCACTACATAGACGTATAACCAGAGCCCGAGCTAAAGGATTGAGCAGTTTAGTTCATAAAGTTCTTACAGTAACGTTGGCATCAGATGAGTGAGTGTTCAAGAAGGATGTTTACTTCATAATTTGAGTTTGGGAGTTAAAGAGTGTTCGCTTCAGCAGCAATACAATCTGATTAGCAACCATCAGACCAAGAGTTGCAAATTCTATTAACTATCATTCAACTGACAATTTGACATCATCCAAACGATAGGTTGCAATAAGGAGTCTATATAATGCTTGAAGAACCCATCTAAACAGGAGGTAAGGAGTCACCCGGGTGATGCCTTACCATCGACATCACAATCTCCTATCAGGTGGGTGCATGTGCGCATTTTTTCAGTAGAGTCAATTCTCTCTCTTACATTTGATTGGGGAGGTCTATACCATCTGAAGGCCAGTTTAAATGTTATTGCCTTCCAAATGGTAACATTAGCCTTTCTAATTTTGCATTATTTATTATTTTTATGACAATTCTGCTCTTAATCACATTTGTTATTTGTTATAACCCTAATTACGCAGAACACATTACGAAGGCACATCCTTTGATCGAATTCTTCTCTCTTAAATCCTTGCTGTCATCACTGTAAAATAATTATGGCAAGCAAACCAGTTGATTGGTCTATATGCAATAACAAAACGGTTAATCAAAGGGTGATCCGCTCTAAATAGCATCCTTAAAAGAGTCGTTCATGTCCAAATTTATATGAAAAACTTTAAATTTCTTAACCGTTGCTTTGGTAATTGAAGAAAATTGGTGCCTTTGTGATCTTCCTCTAAGGCACATCAGTAAGAAAATGAACTATAGTTAAAAAATGGAAGGAATTCAAATTTACTAAAGTCGATATATTAATCCATAAAATCAATATTGACTAAGTTAAGAAGATCCCCAAACCAACCAGATAAATCAATAAAGAAAAAAAATTCAAGGGCATGTTTATGCAAAATATTGAATTTTTATTATATTTTTTAAGAAAAATTCTACGACGTTGATTAAGTTCCGAGAGTATCAATATCATATTGTAGAAGTTTGTGGGTTTTTTTTTTTTTTTTAATATAGTAATCTTTCAATAAACATCGCTTTAAAATGCCTTATATAATTCCTTCTAATAAGATACAAATGGGAGTAATACGATATAAAATAACAAGAATTACCATTACTAGCAATAGGGGAAGACCCATATTTATCTAGAAGAATGATCTTGGTTACTTTGCATTAGTTTTGTTGATGAGCACCCCAAAAGTGAGGGCACTTTTAAAGGAATACAAAACAAACCACGGAATGAATTCTTCATTTTCATAATATGTTCATTTTAGAAGTATATATTTGCTTATTTAGTAAATTTAGAAGATGAATGTAGAATTATTATAAAAGAAAAAAAAAATATAACCGTGGGGGAGTTTAGATGGATCGAGTTTTCTTGGCCTAAAATTGTATTCTTGTTCAAGTTCCTCTTAGCTAGCTACAAAACAAGAAGGATAATTCATGGGTATAATACTTCTTACTATTTTGCCTGTACGTGGCAACATGTAAATGGACAAGTGATGGCATCAATTTGAGAATAAGAAAACTCCTTAACACTATTCTTGCTACTTTAACATTAGTAAAATCAAGGTTGATGGTTCCCTTTTAAGCTTTAAAGAAGGAGTTATACAATATTGATTATTAGCTTGTCTTAAAAACCCAAAGCTCAAGCTTCAAAATAATATTTCGTGAGACAAGGGCTATAATTTATTTACAGCGTAAACAAGTTGAATCTAGGCTAAAAAATATTAAATTTAAGTTCAATTCAAAACTCGAACTCAATCAGGTTGACTTAAAATGGTATTCGACAAGAGCTCGACTTAATTAGACTTATTTACAGTCATTTTATTTTGAAAAAGCAAAATCTTATAACTAATAATATGGACAATTGCAATGGAGAAGACATAAGTTGCTTTTAAGTGCAAATAAGGGATTAAAACAAGGATAAATTTTAATTATAACATATGGTATATATAATTGCATTAGCACTATTATAAATACATCATGTATTTACATTTGTAGACATAAATTTATTCTTAAAATGTACTATTTTGCTCTTATATTTATCTTCTATTTGAACTTTTGGTAGAGATCTTATATCTGTACATATTCTATATTGTAATATTTATCCTTATTACATCATTTGAAACATACATCATATACTTACACTTAAAGATAATCATTTGTCCTTCAATTGTAGTTATTCTTGAAATGATATTGATGCATAAGCTTAATTTGACTCAGGCTAATATTTAAGGTCACCCAAAGTTTCATTAGACTTATGAGGTCATTAAGCAAAATATAATACAAAGCTTAACTTATCAGGCTACCTAAGTGATACAAGCATGAACTCAACTTGATTGCACTTGATACAAACTTGATTAACTAGTGAATATGTTTGATTTATTTACATATTTAATTCCATTTGATGAAATAGCAAGAATTCTCTACTATATTATATATCTTTCATCATAATTGAAGTTTTCATGATGTAGGGGGCATTTATTGAAGGTAGTAGATGAAAGGACTTGTTATAAAAAACATATATGCGTTTTTGAACTTTTTCACTTTGCAAGCCTCTATTAGTTATTTATTTATTTATTTTACATTTTTTAATTGACTTTACTCTTATATTAGTATATCATTAAAGTTATCACATAAAATTCTGTGTAAATAAGGAAAAAGATACTTAAAATCACTTGCCCTCTTCATTCCTCTAATCCGAACACATTTTGCCTTAATTTAAAAAAATCTAAGAATTCTTAGTTTGATTCCAATGGTTTCAAAAAACCTGCATATTGATGAAAAATATCTTCTATGTAAAATGTTTTTGTTAAATAACATGTTTTCATATGTTGAATTATTGTCACTAAAAAATTGCTAAAAGAACTTTTCCAATGTTTAGTAATAGATTTTGTATATTTTACTGTTGTACTTAAATTACTATGCCTACATTACTCTACATATATTATGGTAAAAAAAAAAAACAACCTATTTAGCTTACTTTTGTAAATTTTTGAAAAACGAATTCAATTTTTCAATCAACTAAAAATGTTCATGTTTAAAATGCAATTTATTGGTCAATTATGCTAAAAAAAAAGAAAAATTTTATTTATTGTTAAAATATTTATAGGAATTATTATGGGAAATAACTTTCCATTTTAAAATACATAAGTTATTTTCTTAGAAAGAAGAAAAAAGGTCGAATTGCTTTTTTTGGGAAAAGGAAAAAAAATGTAAAAACAAAAATACGATATCTAGGAAAATTATCCTAGGAATATCGCACTTGAAATCACCTCTCTCAACATCCAATTTCAATACAAATTATTTCAATACATCTACATTTTACATTTTCGTTTATCCTTTCACTTTAAATTTAATCGAGCTTATATGCAATTGCAATTGATAACTACATTACCTTAAATTTAGTGAAGCTTATGCAGGATTTTAGTTGAAAACATTTTTGGAACCTGATATTTAGAAGAAAGTTATTTTTTTTTAGTCAATCAGTGAAATTATATCCAGTATTTTATTTATGAGATGTTCGGTTATATTCAAGTTCAGCATTGCAAAGATATGCGTTTTGAATCAATATTGAAAATTGTAAATAACTTTAAATTATGAAGAAATGAAACTATTAAATGAAATGTAAGTAATTTATCGAAATAGCTAAATAGTGTTTAAAAAATAAAGAAAGTAAATCAAAAGTGAAATATATGAAGCAAATGATGTTGGCATCGTCGTCGAGGCAATAGCCGAACATCTTGAGGTTCTGTGTTGTCTTGTGGTCAAACTTTTTGAGCCACATCCAACTGTGTAATTTGTTTACCGAAAACAATCCATGCATTAGGATTGGAGAAGGGTACATTGCGTGACTCTTTCACCTATGCCATACTAAGTATCTCTAATTGGCCTCCTCAATGGTATCGGAGGGGTATGAAACTAATTGGTAAAGGCCTTTCCGACGATAGGGATGTGACACATAGGATCGTTAGAGCGCTCCTTGAGGAATGGCTTGCGAAACTCAAATCCAGGTAGTCTACAAGATGCTGGTAGTGAAAAGTATGGAAGAGAAGCATTGTCACGAATCTCCAAGTTAAGTTGTCTACGTACTCGACGATGACCACTTGCTCCATTACGCTTACCTCTCTGTGACTCATTTGATGGGGAGTCGTCTTCATCGACATTTAGACATGGTGGAGTTGGGTCGCCTAAGTAAACCCTAATAATCTTCTAGATGAGATCGTTTACTTGATGCTGCTAAAATAATATATCCTTATATGACACTTGCAACACTCTATATATGAAGTCCGTCTGTATTCCAAATGCAAAAGTTTAAGTTGCATATAAATTGAAAAATAAAAGTATAAACGAAAAAACATTTGTACGTACCATATATATCTAAGAAGCTCTAGATTGACTGATATATTTGTAAGTAACTTATTGGTACCAAAGGATGTAATCAGGATTTACACTAAATAGTGGTCGAACTTGAGCTATCCAATTTCGGCGATCTTGCCATTATATTATCTAAGCTACACGGTAAGTTTCCTAATTTATATCTATCCTACTCCTTAAGTCGATATCATGCAAAGCACGTTCGGTATGAGGGTGGATTGAGATCTCTTGCATCTTGCCAAACTATTGAGCGATTCGATCAAGATAGTGCATCTTTACGATGTGGAAGCATATAAGCAGTACACGAGCTAACCATATGTCACTCTTATACCGACAATAAGCTATCAATCTGGCAACATCATCGTGGTCATATGGAATCCAAGAATTTATGATCAATAATGAGGATTCAAAAAGTAACAGTTAATAAATGAATAAGGAGAACAGTTTTGATAAATACGTACTTGCTTTAGACATTGGTGATCGAATACATCTTTGTATTGTCCAACCACATGCGTGGGTAGCTCAGTCACGTTAAAGTCTGGCTCTTATTGACTCATAAATGGCCAACTATCGATAGCTGTCATAATCTAGCGATGCAAGGGGGCGATGTGTGGGAAATGCTCCTATGCCTACACCTGTAAAATCACCAATGGATTACTAATTTCTCATGCATTAGCCCTAAAAGCAAGTTGCTCCGTACACATATCCCCTAGTTATAGTGAGGTTCGATAGGAAAAAGGAGGAATATCAGGTATACGATATTATTAGACTTGTCTCGGAACAGCATACACCCAATCAACTACATGATATATGCCCTTGTGAAATGCTACACTAATGATTCACTTGTACTATGTGCCATATAGAAAAATAACCATATTATAAACTAGTTCTTTACTACTTTTTAATGCATTTCCTGCTAGGAATAACAATTGAAATTGCCGCAAACATCAGTATAGTACCTGTTATGACCTTACCAACATTGGTTATGGCAACTACCACTTTAGTAAACTTTGCTGCATTGCTTAGGGTAAACCTATAGGCACTTACTGCTACCATCACACTTGTTGATACGTCATCTAAGATGGTTGTACCTGCACCAAGCATGTAAGTCTTCAGATCCGTGTCTCCTGCTATTGCCTTGAAGGATGCTTAGTAGCCTAAACAAGTCTACCCATCCCCCACGAAAGGCAAAGAAGGGTAATAAGAAGACCTTGCGCAACTACAATAGCACTTGACTCAAGCTCTCTAAACACCTATGATTAAGGAAAACAAGGGTCTACCCTAAAGGGCCTTCCTTTTCGAGCTGCATCTTATAGTTACTAATGACTAGCATGATTGCACCTCGCGATTTCATACCGATGCTCTAAGCAATGGCTAATCCTAAGCCTGCTACTTCATCTCATGTGATGAAAGAAGACATAGAAAATTACATGAGACAAATGCAAGCAACACCTTCAAAGCTAGGGCAATCCCTTTACATCGCATATGGCCAACATTATTTTCATAAAGCCTACGATGTATAAGCATAGCTAGCATTAGCATTTGACAACCCTTTATTATCAAGAGATCAAAGCATCTTCTTAACAAGCACCTTCCAACCACCATGGTATAACCATCATTGCTACAATAACGCTTTGTTCATAAGTACAATCAAGTGTAGCTAACATTATCACTTGTTGTTCCTTACTAAAAAATTTTATGAAACAAAATTGACGTAGTAAACATTGCCGCCTCATTAGGTGCAGCTAACATTGTCGCTGTATGAAACCGAAATTGAGCTAACATATTGCCTGATTTGGTATAGCTAACATTGTCACCACAATCCTTAGACAGATAGGTTTATCAAAGGTCATTTGTCTAGTGCTCCTCAATTATGGGATTGAAGTGATCTCAGCTGTAATGGGTCAAAGGGATTTTGCAATAAGGTTGGCAGTCATAATGCCTTTTCGCAGAGTCGAGGTCGAAGCGACCTCATTGATGAATAGTTGAAGTAATCATATCATGATAGTTGTAGTTATTTGGTAGAAGCATATGCACTTAAGCACATAGTGAGTATAATGTATAATCTATAATACTATTGATGAGATCGAAGCAATCTCTACTATGATTGGTTGAAATGATCTTATGGCAAGCTTAGCAACTATAATGTTTTCTTACGGAGTCGTGGTTGAAGCAACCTCATCTATGAATGATTAAAGCAATTATAATATGATAGCCATAGTTGTTTGGTAAAAACATATGCTTCTAAGCACGAAGTGGGCATAATGCCCATTTTGCAACACCACTTATTAAATCGATGAATTGTTTATTGATATTAATAAATTTTTGATATATAAATAGATAATTGATACTTTTAAAAAAATTAATTTTTATTTTTAAAAATTTAAATATTATTAAAATTTATATGCTATTTCTTGACCCATAAAACATGTTAATTCTTTTTTTTTTTCGGAACCGGACGATCCATGTGTCGGTATATTTGAGTTTTCATGGTTTTTTTTCCTTAAAAAAACAAGACGACCATGAGAAAACAATATTTTTATTAATATGTAGCAAGGACAATGGGGCATCGTCTGGAATGCAAGGGTAAAAAATAGGTACAGAAACCTAGAACTCGAGCCTCTACAATCAAAAACAGTAGCGTCATGTCTCGTCAGAAAGAGGAACTTGTTTTGGAAGTGAAACAGTTTATCATATGTACGAATATTTGAAAGGTTGCGCAGGCACATCACATCATCAATATTTCCAAACACTTTATGAGTCGTCAAATGAAATTGTCTATTCCACCAAACAAATTAAATAAATAAAAGAAATTGTCTCGTGGACAATCTCCTTCCCGGCGGGCTCTACGGTGGGCTCATCGGTCCTCATATCGCGAGGCTAAGCCAGCTACTTTTAACCATCTTAAAAAAAAAAAAAAAACTTTTCTTAAAGACTTCTGTTCAACTATATCGTCTAAAACAAAAGGCAAACGGGGACAGCTGTCCACACGATTCCGTGGAGAGGGGCCTTGAACTTGTCGTTTCCTATCGTTTCATTTCGCAGGATTCCCTAACTCAAGTGGGCCGATAGACAATTTGTTACTATTATTATTTTTCTTTTTTCTTAAAAAAAATCTATATGAAAATAGTGTTCAATTTAAATAAACATGCGTATTGCTAAAAATAAATAAAGTAGTATTATTATGCTTACATAAAATGGTAAGAAAAGAGAATAATAGATTTGCAAGTACAAAAATTATTGTAACTTTGGAAGTTGACATCATATTATAAAATTTTATAAGTATTATCATAACTCATTTTGAGATCAATATTAATATTACCTTATGTGGTGCTATATGTAATAGTTCGATTAAAATAATTATTGTTACTGATGTTGTTTTGACTCTTGTCCTTTACATGCTCAAAATTCACTTTGCTCAAGAATTTCTTAAATGATAAGCATTCAAACGTATGATTGGAATCAAGCAAAACATGGATGTGGAGAATTATATATAGACGCATACAATGATTACTTAAATGTAATGTTGATTTCAATATCAATGATATAGAGTACTTGGAATTTCGAAGAGATGCACAGGAAATATTTAGAGCTAAATAGGTATTGAAATCGATATCACTCTCTTTTTATAGCATGTATTGGTTAGATGTAAGTAACTGACCTTCCCATCTTCAACCATTTTTTGTTAACTAATATCCTTCTCTTAAATGATTCAGATGTTAAGTAAGTGATTGAAATGAAGTGGATTGGGTAGAAAATGATTCATGGAAGATGGAGACGGTAGGCACCTGTACCAATTCAATGCAAATAGTGACGTATAAAGATATGATAAAGTAAAGTAAAGTAAAGTAAAGTAATTACTGTTTTCTTCTTTATTTAATTCTTAAAGTTTGTTGTTTCACTTCACTTTAATAATATGCTTAGACTTTTGTGTCATCTAAGAAAGCTTTGATTAGTGTGAAAGTTTAAAGATACCATCGAAAATAAAGACTAGAATGAAGAAATTAGAAATTATATTAAAAAAAGAGACGATATAAATACTGTAATATTCTACAATTTTGACCTGTTAGCTTTCGAATAATTAATATATTTTATAAAAAAAAACGTACTTATAAGTTAGATTAATAGATATAAAATAGCCTATACTAATACTACTAATGATCACGAGAATATGAATCTTACTAATAGAGCAATGAGCATAATAATATTGTTAGTGCACGAGATAATATATAAAATGTAATTGAATTAATATAAATCTAGTTGGCCAGATATTTCCTTTTTATTGGATTGATTCGAAGCATTTATAGGTGTGGAAATATTTAAATTGTACCTAGACTTAGATATACTATTATATAAATTAATTGAAAAGTTTGATATTTGAGACATACTCTAAAATTATGATTTATAATAAGGTTATTGGAATTAAGTTAAACCCTCATAATTAAATAATAAAAAATTTAAAAAACTAATGGTATAACTTTAATATTTTAATTTAAGCTCATTTATATGCAATTTTCTTAGAAGTATTAAGTTTATCGAGTATAATCATTATAATATAAAGTTTTGTAATTTTAGATATGGGTCATAATAATTTTTTTTAGAATCATTCATGTGATTTTAATAATCGATATTAGAGAGTAAAATTATATATAAGATATATATGAATAAATCACAAATAATTAATGAAACTTATGTATGTACATCACGTATTGAAAAAAAAGAGAGTATATTTAGAGTCTTATTTTGGAACGCAAGACTAATGAGAAATTAGTTCCAAATAAGATAAAATGATAATATGAGACTTCTAAAAGTTATAAAAAAACAGTATTATAAAGTTGGATTTCAAAAATAAGTTAAAATGTAACTAATATAGATTATAACATAAAATTTATTGAGTTAAAATTTTAATTAGTCTAAATATAGAAATTTTAGATTACGTATATAATATAACATTTCACCATTTTTAAAGTACATTATGAAAGTTTATAAATAATAAATTATGATAAAATTTCACTTGAAAGGCCACGTAAAACTAAACTAATAAAAAAATAAATAATAATAATAAGACATATCACCTCCTTACTTAAGTAGTGAACAATTTTGTATATATTGGCATTTAAAGCATAAGGGATGGTGGAAACCAAAGATGAGAAAGAGAGAGAGAAAAAGAGAGAGAGAGTAAAGGAAAAGAGAATTAGACGAGGGAAAGAATAGGGAGAGAGAGAAAGAGAGAAAAAGAAAAAGGGAAAGAGAGAAAGGGAGAAGGAGAGGGGGAGAGGAGAAAGAAGGAAAAAAAAAAAGAAAGAAAAACAGAAGATTTTATTTTTTCGGTATTTGATATTTTTAAGTAACCCCGTTTTCATAATTATAAGTAGTGTATTTTAATTGATATTTAATAGTTATAGAAAAAATATAACCATAATCTCATTAGTTTCCTAAATATAATATTTTATCACTATATTTTCATAAATTTCTTCTTTTCAAAATTTGAAATTAGAATATTAATAACTATAGGACTTATATATTATTAGTACTAATTTTCAAAGTGAGTGGATCTCCAGTAATAATAATTTATCAGAACTATTAAAAATTGAACTTTATATTTTACAAATCTAATATCATTACTTTTGTAAAATTTGAGTATATATTATTTTTAGTAAAAAGTATATGTATATAAAGTAAAAGTTCTTTGAAAAGGTAAAAACTTTTTAAATAATACTAAAAATTGATATTATATAAAATTTAAATGTAAAGTTAAATTATAATGATGTTATATAATAACTATTTATGACCGTACTAGGCTAAATCAAAGGAGGTAAGTCTAATATTATTAGGTAGGTCTTATTTAAGTACTGTATTTTAATTTTCACTCTATTTTATACCAAATAGGCTAGATTTGTAACCTTATTGAAGGTTTTTCGGAACGATAGGTTAGGAAGTTAGGTAAGTGAGACCAATGCTTAACAACATTTTGGGTTATTATTTTAGAATATTTAGAGACTTTGGTATGTATTTGCTTGTGATTGTAGTTAGTTGTTTGTACGTATACAATACTTGTGTTTGGGATTTTATTTATTGTGATGAGAGCTAAGTTTCATATTATGGTTGTTTTGTGAATATTATTATATTTGAATTATCCGAACGTAGTTAATCACCCTAAATAGGAATTGACCCTAACTTGGCTTAACATCTAACCTTGCATCATTGTAAACCCACTAGAGGTAACGGTTAAGATTTTTAGGCCATATACGGACTCCCTTTGATGAGGATAGTTGAACTAGTCTTTTCTCTACTTTAGTCGAACTAAGTAATAGAAAAAGAGGTCTCGATAAGATTGGGAGTCGTGGTGCAAAAGTAGTCACGGGAGAAGAGAGTTTCCATTGCACAAGGCTTGGTTTGGTTCCGATTCGCAAGTGCGTAGCGTCAAGCTCCTCAACTCAAATTAAAGCAGGCGTAATTTCTCTAATCTCACAACGGATTAGATAATGTCAATTTTTATCTTATGATGATTCATATGGTGAGATTATTACGACTTCACCTTTTCATGGTGTAATAAATGATACTACGGAAAGAGATGCTAATTTTTATTATAATATTTATGTTATTGAGTTATTGTAAAATTTAAGAACGTATAGAAATATAAAAGACATTTTGAAGGAGAAAAGGAAAAGATATTCACAAGAATTCTTATGTTAATAGTTATGTGGATAAGCTTGTAACAGTGAGCTCCTATAAATGAATTTAATGAATGGAGGGAATTCTTCAACCTTAATTGAAATTCTTTTTATTTTATTTTTTACTTCTTGTATATGAAGGTTGCATATAGCAATTTAGTTTTTCACATTTTGAAGGTTTCAATTTGTAATTGTTGCATGATTGCATAAGTGCAGCTTTTGTCCCTTTTCTTATCAACAATCTTTAACTTGATTGAGCATCTTGATGGGTTCACCAACTTGAAGTAGAAAATTTACCCAATATGTAGACTAATTGAATCTTCACGCCCCCAACAAGAAGAGTCATAACAGTCCCGCCGTGTAAACTAATCTAAAATAGAAGCTGACCTCATAGCTGGTATCGTAGACGCAGTTTACACAAGGCACACAACTCAACCAGCTTGAAACGTCTGTTCTAACACCTGTTAATATCCAAACCTGTGGTAGAACTTTTACAAAATACTTGTTCTATACAACCTGCTATTTAGTACCATAACAGTATTTAAACAAACATTTCACATCCAAGGGTAAAGTTTACAATCAGAGTTTATTAAAAACTACAGGTTTTGCGATCTATATACAATAAATTAGAAAACTAGTGGGCTCCCAGGGAATTCCCATTTAGTTTTCCTCAAAACTTAAAGACAAAGCCAAAAGCTCAGGTTCAGTTAAATTCCTCGATCCTCACTTTCCCACACAGCAGTACACTAACCTGGGATCGGTGGTACCTGAACATCTTGCCTTCACTCAACATCTGCAAAAGATTCTGTAGGGATGTGAGCACAACCAGCTCAGTAAGTAAGATGGAGTCAGAAGAGTACTGTACAATCATGAATAAGGTTAATAATCATGATGAAATACAATGCAATCACTCAAATGAAAACATCGCACAGTGTTATCCGGTCCACTTTGAGGTTAGAGAAATTACATCCGCTCCAACCCAGATTGAGGAGATTCATCGCGACTCAAGTCAGACCAAACCCGGGCTTGTGCAATGGAGAACACCCCCCTCCCATGACCGCCTTCAAACCACGGTCCCCAACCTTGCCGCGACCTCTTCGCCTGTCACTTAGCTCGACTAAGGATGGGAAAAGGACTATTTCAGCTATCCTCATCGAAGGAAGTCGGTGTTTGGCCTAACACTCTTAATCGTTTCTCCTAATGGGTGATTATGCATGTCTAATTATATTTTAGTCAAATAACTGTTAGTGTTAATTAGGGGTGACCAACAAGTTCACACAATACAGAATCCATGCAAATATGCAGAACAGCACACCAAGGAGTTAAACTCCTGTCATAACCGAGTATCATTCATACACACAACATGCGCATAATCATCTAATTACAAACACAACCAGAAGTACTCTTGGGTCCCCGGATACTTTAAATAGTACCCAAACAGCGGTGAAGCTACAATCTCAACTTACTTGTTTAGATATTCGCTATTGCTGACTTGAATAGTCAATCGTCTTTGGAAGGTCCTAATTACACAAAAGGTCCAAATTTAGTTTTCGTAATAATTACGAAAACATTAGGGTTTAATCTAAAATAGTTATATATATATATTATTTCCATAATATGCAGTCATGTTATTACTATATATCGAATTAAATTATTAATTATTGATACCGTACATCATATATACTATTACGTATTATATATTGTTTTGATCGTATCGAAACGTACTTTTTATTTATTAATTCACGTTTTGATTCCGGTAAGGTTACCGAAATGTGTATATTCTTGAATATGATATAGTTATAGGTTAGATTGCTTAAGGTTATCCGATTTCAACAAAACTAGTGTCATTGAGTTCATATAGACCTAACGACATGTCTTACGAGTCCTGTTTCTAGAGATGGATTTTAACAGGTAGTTTGAATTTTTAATACAATTGTACATAAGTATATAAAAACGATCGTATTATACATGATTTACATTATTAAATTATATTTTATCTAATTTATCCTTATATTGTAACAATATGAGTATTATTCAATTCTATTACACCTAAAGTGTATCCCGATAAAAAAATATTAATAAATAAGATAAAAATTTTCATTAATCCCATCTGATTAGCAATCCTTTATATAGTTTTTGGTTAATTCGTTTTAGCTTATTAATATTACAAATCACCCAAACTTGTAATTTAAGCTATTTTACTTAATAAATTAGTAATAAATAGTTCGGGTTACCAAATAATTCCCCGAAAATTTCTATAGGATTCTAAAAATATAGGAAATTTAGTTACCACTTGGTTTTAAGTTTCTGACTTATTGTCTATATTTTCATATTAATAATTTTACCCTTAAATTATAATAAATTATTTAATTAAAATTATTCAATTATAATTCTTTTAGCACCAAATTAATTTCAATCTGAATCAATACTATCATTATTTATTATAGATCAGTATATATCCATTTCATCAATTAATTTCGTAATTTCCTATTAAATTCATAATTTCAGCCTATTTTCGAGCTAATTTCAGGCCTAAAAATGCAATAAATATTAAAATTATTCAAAAAAAAATTTGGGCTACGTAGCAATTACCTATATATCATACACATCCTACACAAAAATTTTCAACTAGAAACAACATCATATAGTACATTTGTTTCACAAATATAAATTCGGGTGAATTATAGATTCCTTAATAAAGTATATTAAATATTACGAATTTTTCAAAAATAAAAATATCACATGAAAGTATGTCTAAAATAACCTAAGTGTAATTTTTTTCATAATTTTCTGAGTAGATTTACTATTTTTTAGAAATTATTGAAAAACAGGGTAGAAATTTGACCTTAGTGTTCTTGGGTGCTCCGGTAGCTGGCGGCGGTTGTCGGGTGGCCTGCGCGGTGGGTGGACCGTGTGGGGTTGGTTGGGTTTCATAACAGAACTACTCTAGGTTAGGGTTCCACACTTTCACTAATTTTTTCTGTTCTTTCTAAATTTGTTTTTTTTTCCACGATTTTTTTCTAATTTTTCTTTCTAAGTATTTCTGATTCCAAACTGCTAAAACTTTCATATCTGATGGTGTTGGCTTTTTATAGTGCCTCAAAGTCGGTTAAGGGTTTTTTTTTTAATTATTTTATATTTTCTTTTCAAATTTCTTTTTTTTTTTATGCATGAGGCGTCCTAAAGTTATAAATTCACTTTTGAATCAGCAATCCCGCATGCCTCACGTCCGGCAATCTCCAATGTATTTGATTAATTTTTCTTTTTTTCTTTTATTAGATAATTACTTAAATATAGATATTATATGTTATAATTAGTTATTCAATTAATATACAAGTTTATACCCTATGTAAATAACATGTGAAATATATAGCTTTACTCATATAATTAAGTTTCTAGCATATCTTTTATTTTTAGGATACGTTCTAAAGTTAATTTCATGAATTCAACACAATAAATATATAATTACACAATTTTTAGTTAATTTACGGGTATAATTATTATTTATACCGGGTATACTCGAAAAATTACGTGTATTTTTATATAGTAAATTATCCTACATTATCTCATTTTATAGCTCAATTAACTTATCTCTAAGTTCTCGTTGTAATCTAAGTTCAATTTTAGGAGTTCCGAACATTTTAGTGCTTTATTAAATATTCGAATTTCTAAGGGCAAAATTGGGGTTTCGGGTCATTATTACTAAAATCTAACTTCATTGTAATATCTCGACTAACTTTTTCATTCTAGTTGCAAAGTTTGGGCTCAATTGGATAAGTTACCCTAAAAGCCCTAAATATGAACTCGGTTGTTCTAAACTCAATTTCGGGAGCTTACAGTTAGGTTTAAGTCTAAGACTCGGTAAGGTAGGTACAATACCGATTATGAGGTAGATTCGCTTTATGCCTATGTCTACCTTTAGTGATGTTAATGGTTTGGTTCAGTTCGATTCGATTCGATTCAATTCAAGAGTTAAACCATGCCAAACCAAATTGAGTTGCGTTTGAAATGGTTCAGTTTAAACCCAATCCCTTCTTACCTTGTTACCTTTAATTTTTGCATATGAATCTTCTTCTTCTTCTTTTTGTAAAAGCTTTTGTTGTAAATGTGCAAGTTTCAAGAAGCACCATTCAAGAGTATTATAATGCCTTAGGCTAGATGGTGAATCTTCAAAAGTCCAACGTTTTCTTTTAGTAAGAACACCTCACTCGAGGTAGTGGATGAGATTTGATACAACAAATTTTGGTTTCAACAAATCTAGGAAAATACCTTGTTTTTCCAACCTTATGGGGGAAAAATAAATCTAAAGCTTAAAGATTTGTAAAAGATAGAATTCAGACAAAGTTGATAGGTTGGAAGAGATCTCTCCTATCAAATGTTATAAGGGAGATATTAATTGATGTGGTAATAAGTGTAATTCCTAATTACTCTATGAATTGCTTTGAGTTTCTAAGTATTAATGTGTAGAGAAAAGTTGCTTCTATGGTGGCCTTTCACACCATTATATATTATTTATTATTTTACATAATATCAAATAAATGCCCCTACATATATATATATTCCTAACTTTGCCCCTAGAAAATGATTCACAGATATCACAAAACCTCACTTTGTTACAAATGTATCCCACTATATAACCTCTTAAACACTTAGTAAATAAGTCCATTAGTTGATCGATTGAGTTGACATAAGATATCATGACATACTTAGATTGCACTTTTTATCTAACAAAATGACAATCAATCTATACATACTTGGTTCTCTAATGAAAAACCATGTAGAGGCAATGTGCATAATGGCTTAATTATCATAGTACAACCTTATGGGGTCATTTTGACTAAATCTTAGCTCAATCATTAATTGCTTAAGCGAGATGAGCTCACGGGTTACAAGTGTCATAGCTCCATATTCTATCCTACACTATATCTAGCAACTACATTTATTTCTTACTTTTCCACAAAATCAATTTCCCCCTAATAAAACACAATAAGTTGGTGTGAATTTTCTATCTATGGGAGATCTAGCATAGTCATCATCAATATAACGTATTAATTGAAGATGTCTTCATTTTTGATACATAAGTTCCTTACCAAGAGTAGCCTTGATATAATGCGACGTCCTTATAGCAATATCTAATTGAGCTTCGCATGGAAATTCAAAAAATTGACTTAGCACACTCACAACAAAAGAAACATCAAATTTAGTTATTGTAAGATGATTTAGTTTACCAATAAGCCTATGATACCTTCCTTGATCAGATATTGGCTTCATATGTCCTAGCACTAGCTTTGTATTACAATGTATAAGAGTATCCATTGGCTTGGCACTTAATATCCCAATTTCCTTCAATAAGCCTATTACATATATCCTTAAATAAATATAAATGTCTCCTCTTGAGCGAGCAATATCAACACCTAACATGTACACTGTCACGTCTCGAAGCGGTAGAGTCGTAACAGCCCTGTCATGTAAATCATTCTAAGATAGTAGTTGGCCTTACAACTGCTATCCTAAACTTGATATACATAAGGCGTCCACGACTAATCCGTTTTGAAGTAAACAGTTTGTAATTTAAATAAATCATTTAACTAAAAAAGTGAGAAAATATATATACACCAAAATTCAGTTATTACAATTAACGTTTATAATGTTTCACTGTAATTTATTTCCTAGTTATTACATTATTCAAAAAAGAAAAATTCTAAAATAAAGGCTTAGACCTTAAAAATATATATTTGTTCTTCAAATGTTTTTCCTCACTCCCCCGAATCCAACGGTTGCTAGTTTCAGAGTAGTTGTAAGCCGCTTCTTAGTCAGCACCTGTACGACGTTTATAGGGATGTGAGCAAGCACAGCTCAGTAAGTTAGAATAGAGGACTTAAAACTATATTATAAACACAACAAGATTATTAACTAACTTATTAGGTATAATGCATGTTCAAGCAAATGCCATCGTACGACGTTATTCGATTCGTCGTGAGATTAAAGAAATTGCGTCCGCTTTAATCTGGGTTGAGGAGTTGCCGTTAATGCAACAGCATACGACTAAACCCAGATTTATGCAATGAAGACACTGCTCCTCCCACGATTATCTTCGAATCATTGACTTTACTCTCACTGCAACTTCCTCTCTTGTCACTTAGTTCGACTAAGGATGAAGAAGGGACCATTATACAATCTTACCCTATCGCTTTCGAAGGGGTCGGTATTTGGTTAGAGAATCCTAGGTTTCCCCTAATGTGTTGCCATGCAAGTTCTCTTATGATTACAGGTCATATATTTGATTAGGTTTAGTTTAGGGTGACCAATCATTTCATACAAATTGTACAATACAAGCCAGAATAACAAGCAGAATCATAGCATCACTCATAATCATGCACATGCACACAACCAACTATCTAGCAAACATAACCAAGTATAATCTCAAGCCTCCAAAATACAGCAACGTATTAATCCCAACTTACCTGGACTTCTCGCTCACTCACTTGAGATCCAACTCGCTCAGGCCATTGCCGATCATCCCTATAACATAAACGTGATTTCAGTTTTTCATATAACTATTATAAGTTGGTTTTATCCTATAACGCTTATTGTTATGTTTTGTTTAGGGTTTAATATATTTAGTTATCTAAGTTTTTAAATCTTTTACAATTATTCTAGGTTTGGGGTTAGGTTCGGGTTCAGTTTTTGTATCGATTTCTAAATTAGGTTTTAGTTTGATTTTTAATTACTGTTTTATACTTGAACTCTAGAAACTTATTTTAACTCATAATGTGAAATTAATCACCTTACTTCTAGATATCCTAAATACCATAATTACCCCTAATCAGTATTTTATTATATTTAGTACACTTAAATCCTTAATAGTGTACTGAATTTACTCTTGATGTGATAAATTTTTACGTTTTTCATATAATTACATAAATTCAAGTTCTCTATCAAATTTATTGTATATTTTAATTATTATCATAATATAAATTTTTATTTTAATATCGTCTATTTGTTATATTTCTAATAATTTTGTATTATGTACTAATACTTATTATGTATATAATATACATCTAATATTTTTATCACTTTAATTACCATCTCTCAATATCAATTATCATTTCAAAATGTCTAAATTCATCATAAATCAAATTTTACACCTAATTACGTTAATTTACAAAATTAACTTAAAATGTATTATTTTTCCTTATTACTTATTTACTACATAATTAACCTAATAATTACATCTAACATCCTAAATGCTATAAGTATCATACTTCATTAGATTTCAACATCCTAAAACATATAATTATTTACTAAATCAACAATTAACCATTTAATTACTTAATTAACCCTAAATTATCCATTTTATGTCTTATTTTAAGGCCTAAAAATTAAAAAAAAATTAATTTTTGAAAACGGGCTTCACAGCACTGTTCTATATCATCTATGTAATTGATAGAAAAATTTTGGGCTCAAAATTACACTCCTAAAGTCATTTATTTCTAAATAAAAACATGCTCGGTTTTGAATAATTTCTTAAGGACCATATATCACGGGACATATTTTTATCAAAACTATATTTTTCCTGAAAACTACATACAAAAATATTCTATAATAACAAGTTTCATAATTTTCTAAGAAAATTTACTATTTTAAAAAAATTACACAAAATCGGGCTGGAAATCGAACTTACTGATTTGGGTGGTTTCGGCCACCAACGGTGTATCGGCCCACCTGGGCACAGTCACCACTGTATGGTGGTGGTGACCGTCCACTCCCAGCTGCCCGTCAGGTCTGGGTTCTCCTTACAAGCCCCAACTGCACAGTTTTCTTTTCTTTCTTTTTTTTTTTAACCAGAATTTTTTCTTCCAATTTCGATGCTCCTAATTTTTCTCTAATTTATAACTGTCCAAATGAGCTCTTTGATTTTTTCCCTATTTATAGAGCTTTTTGGTAATTAATGTGTATTAAATTAGACAAGATATTACTTAAATCTCTTAATTTTTGGCTTTTGTGTTGCTCTGATTTAATTGGCTAATTTTTTTTTTCTTTTTTTCCCTAGCTGCCATGACCCAATTGTAGATCATTCCTTATTTTTTATGATTTTTATTTATTTTTTCTTAATTAATTATGAATTTTTTTTAATTGTTTAATATTATTTTAGCACATTACGCATATTTTAAGTAATTATGCGTATTTCTACATACATGTAAATTCATATATAGTATAAATAAATATTCCTAAATATTATTTAGGTTATTTTATGATTTTTAGTATACATATAATTTATCTTTAGCGATTCGTTAAATATCGAAATGCATTTTACGCATTTTCAATAAATAACGAGTTATATACTTAAAATTTAAAAATTTTATATTCTTTTATTTTATTGCTTATTTTCTTAAATTTAAATTTACAGGATCATTTTACTAATATTTCTAACTTTATTTATAATTTAGGCTCGATTGGATCTTTCAGCTGATCCAATCGAAACCCTGAGTGACTGGTTGTAGGGCTTACATACATGAGCTCTTCAAGGTCTTTAGTTTGAAATTGTTGATGGAAGAAGGCTTTCAATTTAGAAATTCCATTATTATCATCTCTTGTAACAATATTATCATCAGCATAAACGATCAAGAAAATCTACATCCTTTAGTCTAACAGCATATGGAAGATTGAATAATCCAACCTACTCCTAACTATGCCAAATTAAAGAAGAGTTGAACTAAATTTACTAAACTACACTCGATTCGATTGCTTCATACAATATAACAACCTTTTTAATCTTCAAACTATAGTTAATTCCCCTTAAGCATGCTCCATATATACCTCTCCATTTAGATATCCATAGAGAAAAGCATTCTTAACATCTAACTGATGCAATGGCCATTTGAAAGTCACTGCTAAAGGGAGGACTGGATGAACTGAAACTATCTTGGCTATAGGAGAAAGTGTCTATGTAGTTAACGCCATATAACCTTATATAGCCTTTAACTACTAATTTTCCCTTAAAGTGATCAATTGTACCATCTGGCAAAGGCCTTATAGCGTTAAACCATTTATAGCCTATTGGGGACTACTCTAGAGGTAAGGGGACCAAATCCCAAGACTCATTGAAATGTAAGATAGACATATCTTCTACCATAGCATGCATCAACCTAGATAAGATATTGCCATTGAAAGATTTTTAGTAACAAAAATTAAGGATAACGAGGATACAAGAGTAAAGTAATTAGGAGACAAAGAGGCATATGAGATATAATTTGAGATAGGATTGTTGTTTAGTACCTTTTTGCAATATAATAGGAAGATCTAGAGTTTGAAGATAGATTTGAGATTGGATTTGTGTTTGGTAAGCATTAGAATCTTCAATAACAACTTTGATTGATTCTAATTAAGGTCGGCTCTTATAAACCTATAATGGTATACTCGTATAGTTTGTTGGTTCGGTAGATGATTGTAGTGGCGTAGAGTTTTTGAAGGTAATGAGGATATGGAAAGAGGTGTAAGGAGTAGAAGAACCCTTGTAATAAACCTACTAGTTGCAAATGGACTTGTGAAGAAAGGAGTGGACTCAAAGAATGTCACATCATGTTACGTAAAGGCACATTGCAACTTTAGAGAATAATAATAATACCCCTTTTAAAGATGAGGGTATCTTAAGAAAACACACTTGATGGACCAATATGAAAATTTACCTCTAATAGTGTATGACATATGAAGAAATGAACAAAACAAATACAGTCAAATAGACATGGAGACTGCTATATAAAGCATCACAAGGAAAAAGAATTGAGAATGGAATCCAGTCAAGAAGAATAGTTGATGAGATAACAAGAGGTATGAACAACATTATTCTAAAATGATAGAGGAACCATCATATAAAGTAACATGATACATGTTGTTTCAACTAAGTGACTACTCTTTCATTCAGCAACACCATCTTATTGAGATATATGTGAACAAAGCATGTCATGACTTGTTGTAAAAGACCGAAAAGCAAAAGAAAGATATTCTTTAGCAGTATCACTTCTTAATACTTGAACATACACATAGAATTATGTTTTGATTTCATCACCAAAGGAAGTAAATATTGTAAAACATTCATAGGGAATTTTCATTAAGAAAAGCCATGTCATTCTAGAATAATCATCAAAAGGTTACAAAGTACTTTGGTTTGATATGGATAAAAATGAGCTTATTTTGTGTGAAATTAAGAAATATAATAAAAGGAGTCTCACTTGGTAGAATACAATTGGCAATACGTTCGTAGTAGTGATCATTTATCTCCTTGCTCCTCATTTTCTCCCTCAAGATGGTTATGTTGATCAAGAAGCTCATTGATTGGTAGCCATATATCTCTTTGCTCCTCATTTTCCACTCAACATGGTCATGTTGAGGTCAATTTAGATAACAAGCTCTTCTATACGGCCATGCTAATGGTCATGTACTTCTATAGAATCTTGCAGAAAAAAAAAAATATTTCCACCATTCAAATAAAATACACCACTAGCCTAAAACTTGCAAAAAATGATCTCTATACAAACTTAACCTCAAGTATAGTTTTTTCTTTCACATAATCTTTAACTTGAAATCAATAACATGAGTGCGAGTTATCAGTACTTACCTAAATCATGACAAGTTTTCTACACTCCCATCCTAAATGCACACAACTTCACAATCTTTAACTCCAATGCATTAATTAAATGAGATTCTTCTTTAAGAACAACTTTAAAAAAGTAATACATGCACAAACTCACTAGTACCTAGGACAATGTACTCTAATTAACTCATTATTACTCTTCTTCCTCTAGATTTGTAGTAGTTTTGGATTTTTCAACAAAACCCACATTAGGAGTGTCCAAGATCATGAAAACTTGAAATAACAACTAACCTAACCACATTTAACTTCAATATTTGGTGTTGAATTGCAAGAAAAATTGTGTCTACAAGGGAAGAGGGAATGACATGAGAGAGAGTCTTTAATACCATTATAGGTTTGAAATTGTTTGAAAAGACCACATTGCCCTTGGTCTTTAAAACGAATTTACAAACTTGTTACTCTCTTAAAATTATTTAATTTCCTTTATTCCCTTTTAAAAAAACTAGTTATTACAAGAATTTTTAATAATAATTTAAAATTTTTCATTATAATGAATATAATAGGTGCCGACTTGTTTTAAGGATAGATAGAATATATAATAAACTTGAAGAAATCCTTCTTAATAATTTTTTAGGTGACTTTTTAGGAAAAAAAATTGAAAGTTTGAGACACTTTGTTGATATGCAACACCCCAAGAAAAAATCCTAAAGAAAATCATTTTAAAAGTGAGGGTCTTTTTGTAAATATTTAAGTGGGCTTAAACCCTACTCTCCCTCAAACCCTCTGGTGCATTCTATTCTTCTAAACCCTCATTAAGCTTCTATAACCTCTCTTGTTCTCTTCTCTTTACTTTCTCCACTCTTAGTTGGAACAAGCTCTTAGAGCACTCAAAAGCTCAAGGAAATCCATATTAAACCAATCCTTAGGGTAAGTTTAAGTATTTAACCTCTTTTCCCTAGTTATCTTGGTGAAAAAGTTCCATTTTCATGGATTTGCTAAGCTTTTCCTTAGAAATCTAAAATTTAGTTATTATTTATTTAAGTTTCTTATGGGGTTTTGATTCACTTTTGGATTTCAAAGCATTTGCATTAATAGTAATTTTCTCATCCCTATTCTCTTTTGTTTCAAAGTTTCCAATGAGTTTTACCTAAAGTTAGATTGTGGGTTGAAGTTGTGCTAAGATTTAGATTTGGAGTTAAGTTTTCTAAGTTTTGAAATGGGTTGATATTGGAAGAATTCGTATAAGGAAGAATTAGGGTTAAGGTAGTGAGTTTTAGGCTCCAATTGAAGTTGAATATGTGTTTGTTAGTGTATGGTATCCGAACGTTACAACGAATACCATTAAGAAGCTAGTTTTGACTTAAGAAGAAAGGCTTATTGTGAAGACACCATCTAAGGATACTAGCATAGCATTAGGATGCTAGGCATTAACATCCGAATGCTAACAACTCGTATACGAATGTTATGCTTTGTATAGCTCCCTATTTTGTTTTCCTTTGATTCTTCCCTCTACAACTGTCACCCAAATGTCCCACACATATAATCCTATCCTAAACTCCAATCTTTTCTAATATTTTAGCTCTTAAAAGCTTAAATTGTATGGGACTCCAGGTTTCCCTTAGGTTGTGTTGAGCTAGGTTGAGTTGGGAACTTTACTTTACTTTACTTTACTTATAACTTTGTTTTCAAGGAGTTTTCTCCAATTCTTGTCCTTTATCCCGAGATTTACTTAACATTCCTTGCTTCAAGATTAAATCTTCTCTAGCTATCTCAACTCTTAGAGACCTAGGTAGAAGGGATGTTTTTAGTGAGAATTAGCTTGAGGGGAAGTGAAGTTGGGAGTTTTAACTTAAGCTATATTGAATTGGCTTGCTTAATGAATTAAAAAAGGTTTATTATTGTAATTCGTTAGGTTCTTAATTAAGGTTACTAGTTGATTACAGTTTGGACTTTGTGATTTGAATTCGAGACTATTAATTGGTATAGTTCAACTTTCTTGGTATGTAATGGGTGTTTGATGGTTGTACTTATTAAGGTAGATAATTGACCAAATTAATCTATATCTAACATAAAACCTGATTTTCTGGTTGTAGAGACTAGGGGTGGCACATCCTTAGGGGCAAATGCTAATCTTTATATGACATTTCCCCAATGGACTCGTATGTTGAGATGACACAACTAGATTTAGGTATCATGGATTTTGGATCATGGGTGCTTGGCCAGGCGTGGTAATTCCCATCACCATATTAATATTGTAGTAAAGTAAAAGATTTATATATCTACATTATCTATATATATGTATAAAAGATCATAGTATGGCAAGATTACGAGTACCTCGTTGTTGTTTGCTAAGTTAAATTTCAAGATAATAATTAGTTGATTGTTGTCCTTACATCAATGCACGTGGTTGATTGGTTTGATATCTATGTATGCTTATACATTATGTACTTAGCTTTAGCTCATCCTTTTTTTTCTTTTTTTTTTCTTTTTCCTTTTCTAGCTACAGATGTTAAGATTGAGTTGTTGTTTATATAGTGTTTTGAACTATTGTTATCAGGGAGGGAAAGAAAGGCTTTAGTAACTCTATTTGGTGATATGTGGATAGTTTATGGAGTTGAATGGAAGGATTTATATTAGTTCTATTAACAAGTTCAATTATTATATAATTTTGAGATATTGTCTTGGGTCTAATGATTGTTGAAATGACTTTGTGGGCCATGCAAATTGTATAGAATATGGAGATGTGCATAATTATGTTGTTGACAAGTTTTACATGTAATTTGGAGTCGATAGTTGTATTCTAGAGTCTCAATACGTCATTAAATACTAAGATATATAGCGTGTTGTGATGCTCTTAGGTTTTGAGGTGTTATCATCTAATATTGTAATATTTCTTAAATAAAAAATAATATAACTTCAATTATTGAGACGTCTTTTAGTATAATGATATAGAGTTTATCATAGGATTATACATGCTCAATATAAAGCAATTCTAAAATGGATGATCTTATGAAAAACAATTATACTAAAAGACAAAATTGTGAGTTATTTAATTGTAAAGTGAAAATATCTTAATGAAATGAGTTTTGATTGATTTGATATAGTTAATGATATTTTTTTTATTTTTTAATTCCCGCTTTAACATATATATATATGTATGTATGTATGTACCGTCCATAATTTCTTTCGAGGTTGTTCCACAAAAACCGATGCAAAACTTAACATTTCCTATTTAGATTTCACAACATGATAATGAGGTCGACGTGCCATCGGATTTCATGGATCAAAGAGACTTGAATACTAACAGAGGGTTTCAATTTCTATGCATTTTGGGAGATATCCCACTTTCTCGCTCGCCTTCAGACGTCAATTTACGTTGTTTCTAAAAGGATTCTCGTCGATGCCTCAGAAGCAATAGAGAAAAGAAAAGACAAACCAATAATAGCATGTCACGTCATTTATACAAGTAATTACTTTTTAAGAATATTTATTCCAAAAAGAATTTGTCTTTTCTCTATATTCTCTCCCCCTATTTTTTTTCTTTCCTGTCATGCCAAACATTGCATTATTTTTGAGGAAAATAAATGATTCACATATTTGTTTGAATCATTTATGGTCTTTTCGAGGTCACTTTTATTTTTCAACTTTTTATTGAAGCCGTATACGTGCTCAACAAACTAAAAGAAATTTTCTTTATCCGTGTGCCATGTCCATTAATTATTTAATTAAAAAATTTAAGCAGATTATATTTTAACAAAATAAATACATATTGGTTATATATAAGGATTAAGCTTAATTTTTTTTTTATTTTTATTTTCCTTAATTAGGTAATATCAAATCCTAACCCATTTTGATATTAACACTTCACTAAGAATTACAAAAAGTCCAATTTTTTAAAAAGTTTAAAAAGAACCTATCAAGTGGTCACTTAACTTGGGAATTGATTCTAACCCAGCCACTAGACCATGAAAAATTGAAATTTAAAAAAGTTTTTAAAAACCATAAATATTGAATTTGGGAGCTATTCTATTAAATTCTAAGAATCACCTTAACCTTTCAATTTTAGTATTTATTATTCAAAATATCCTTTTATTTGAAAAATTAATCTAAATTACAAGTAAGGAAGGGAATAAATTTTATTTATTTACAAAATGAGAAAAATAAAAATTTTTGTATTTTAAGTCATCTTGTAATTACCTATATACCTACTACTCAAGATTAGATTTCCCTAGTTCCTTTTTGTAAAACTTTAGCGGTTAATTCTTTTTCATTTCTAAAAGCAAGCCAAATTTACATCATTAACTGATTTATTTGATTTTAAAAAAATCCTAGAAAAGATCCCGATTTCATTGATGTTTATTTTTGAAAAGAAAGTCTAATTCTCCTAATTTTTAGAAAAAGTTTATTAGATTTGTACTTTTAAAAAATTGTTTCTCTAAGTGAGAAAATACCTTTTTTATTATTTTTATTTTTATTTTATTTGTATTTAGTGGCCTTTACTTGTCCTAAAAAGGTAGTCACCCCATAACACTTAAGCAATACATAAATGCCCTTATAATAGATTTTTTTTTTAAATAAGAATAATAAAACAAATTAAAAGCAATAAAATGAATAAAACAAATAAAGAAAAAAAATTTAATAAAAAAACAAGGATAAAATAAACTTAGGTTAGGTAGGTTAGTTGCAGGCTTGGGAAGAAGGACAACAGTGGCAACAAGGTTGTTTCTTGGTACTTTGGTGGTAGTTATGGACGTGTTAGTTAAGGGGTTTTTGGTCTTAGAGAGAAGTTGCAAATTAGAGCTTTATGGAGTAATTTCTAAGTGATTCTTAATAAATTAGGGTGAAGTAGAAGTTCCTATTTATAAGTATTAAGGTCGAATTAAGAATGGAAAATGTTCAAATGAAATAAATGAGTTTAATGTGTGAAATGGTTTTTTTTTTCCATGTTTGAATTCGATTTAGTCTACATAGATAAACTAATGTAGATGCAATATGGTGCTAAATACATAGGAGCATGTGGAAAAACTACGCTCAGAGTGTGCCCACCATGTATAAAAATGTGCCTGAATGTATTCACTATGCATGGGAGTGTACCAAAGTGTGCTTACTATATGTAGAATTGTGACAAGAGGTGATGTGGTGATGAAATGACGATGACATAATGGAGTGATGCAGAAAAAAATAATAGTTAAATGCTGCACCTTTCTATTGAAGCTAAGCTAAGCTTATTTCTTATCTATTTAGCCTTTTTAATTTGATTCAACCTTTTATGAATTAGTTTAAATAAGAAAACCTGTTTTAAGCCCAAATTAACCGACATTTAACTGAACTTGCAAATGATTAGAAACACCTAATTTTTGAAATATTTTTTGAAAATGAGTGTAAATTTGATAATATTTCAAGACCTGTTTTATTGCTCATCCGATTAATTCTATATTTAATTATTTCATAACTTGATCAATTTAAATTCAATCGAGACTCTTTTTGAAGCCATAATTAGCTTAATTAACCATATTTTATGGTTTAAAAATAATTAACATGGACTTCAGATAGGATATTGGAGAAATCCAACACTCTCAGATATACCTTGAGGCCTATCAAATTGCATATGCATATTAAACTACTAAAATTGCCTTTTTGACCCTTAAAAATTGAAAGACCCTTGAAATGTGATCTAACAATCCTTATTTTTTCTTAAAAAAAAATATCTTGTTCTCTTTTTCTTTTTCTTTTTTACATTTTTCAACTTTTTTTTTGTCTTTCATTCTAAATTTTTATATTTTTTTATGTTAAAACCTTTTTTTTTTAAATTTCTAAAAATTACGATAAAGTAAAAATGAGATATTTATAGTTGGTCTTTGTTTGCACTAAATGAAATTGTTATTGTACATTGTAGAGGGTTTTTCTTTAATCTTTTTATTGGTGGAAAACTCGAACATATTAATTGAGGTGAATAATTAAAGTAGTAAAGCAGCGAAAGTTTAGAGTTTATTTTCTTCTTCTTTTTTCTTTATTATTCTAAATTATTTTTTTCTAAACATTATTACATTTTTCATAACCTTTTTTTTTTTATATTTTATCAATAAGTGCAATGATCCGACTGGAACTCCTTACACCGAGGTATTGTCCGTTTTAACATAGAACGTTCGTATGATTTTGTCCCTTGTATAGCAACCTATCTTAAGATTGACCAACCATGAGCACGCTTAACTACGAAGTTCCGACGTATTCTATGCCATTACATTAGAAGGTGCCTAAATAATTAGAATTTTGTTACCTAACATATAAGGGGTATTACAATACACTCCTTTCATAGAATTAAAGTCTTCGTTAGTTTCATTACATAGATTTAGGATCACCACTAAGTAAGACTTTTGTTTTTCTGGTTGGTGGATTACTCTAATACCGTCTATAACAATTTGGCTAGAACTGCTCCTACTAATGTATGCTTGTTTTGGTGTGAAATGTTATACGGTTTTATCCCTTAGTATAACAACTTTACAGGAGGTCACCCATTCTAAAATTAACTTACCTTAAGCATACTTAACTATAGAGTTCCAACGTGTTCTATGTCGTTACATCAAAAGGTGCATTAATGATTAAAATTTTGTCACTTGGCATAGAAGGGGCATTATAATAGAATTGAATTCTATTATCATAATTGTTTTTTTTTTTTAATAAAAGTTACTTATAATTGATTATTAAAAAATCAAATAATGACATAAATAGTTTGAAATAATTTTGGAAAATATTTTAATTTTAAGGCGTATTTTAATCTTTTTGACAACCTTCTCTCCATAATTAATAACTTATTGCCTTTCTTTTTTCAAAGTGGATAGTATCCTTTCGATATAAAGACGCAACATTTAGCCAATTCCATATTCCTTTATCACTTTTTCAAATTTCCTTTATAGTACTCCTTTCTTTATCCCTCTTCCAAACTTCAACTTTAGGTCATGGCTTTTTTTTCTCACTTTCAACTTTTACTTTTTAATAATAATAAAATAATAACAACAATAATAATAATTGTCATCTGAAAAAATTCGCTAGTAGAGAGTATTAGATTTGGGCCTGAGATCTACAAATGAAAATACTATATTTAGAAGGTTGTCTCATACAACTACTCTAATACTTAAATCAGGATTATAAAAGTAATGTAGGCAAGAACTTGGAAAAAGTTTAGATGGTCTCACTTGTAGGGGGTGATCCCCTATTTATAGTAATGGCAACAATGTTATTATATGGAAAGTTGATATACTCAAATCCCACCTAAATAGGAAAGTTAATAAAAATATATAGCTTAGTTCGGTTTTTTAGAAATAACTAAAAATTAAGAGAAAAATATAAATAATTGACTTAAGTGCAAATTGACCCCTTGAACTTTTAAAGTATAGTTTTTAGTCCTCAAATTTTCATAAATCGATAAACAACCCTCATAATTCCTTTAAATTTTGATTTTTGTGTGTAAAAATTCCCTTAAACTTTGATTTTAGTATGAAAATACCCCTTATACACCCCATAGTTTAGGGAAGTGTCATACCAAAATCAAAGTTGAAGAGGTTATTTTCAACTTACAAGGTTTGTTTACCAATTTATAAAAATTTAGGGATAAAAAACTATATTTTAAAAGTTTAAAGAGGTAATTTGCATTTAAGTTAAAGTTTAGGGAGATTTTATGCAATTTCCTCAAAAAATTAATTGAGAATATGATTGTCCATTACTTGAATTTTTTATTTTTTTGTGAAGAGGAAAGGGGAAAAAAAAATCTATACCATAAAAGGTAACAACTAATCTTTATAGAGTAGAAATAGAAAAGTTATTAGGAATAAAGGTTCTTAGGCCAATTGCCAAGTAAATGGGGTAATAAAAATATATTCTAAGAGTAGTTATTCCACTCTCTTTCTTTTACCTCCAAATAATTAGAGCATTGTATTTCATAAACCTAACAATATCTAATAGGATCATTTTGGAATCACTTTCAAAATGAAATCATGACCTCAACACATGATTTCAAACATCATACTTTTGTAATTATTTCTAGCACGACCATAACTTAGGAGCTTTTTTTTATTAAAAATTGTAATTTTTTTCCTTTCTTCCCTTTTTCGTTTCATTAATTTTCCCTTGAATTAGAAAAGAAATAAAAAGTAAGCAATTCTAATTCTATAAGGTTAAATAAAAATTTCATTGAGAATTTTGTAAAATTCAATTGCTATGTTTAGTGTATAACTATTGGTATTTTTAGAGGACAAAACTATAAGAAATAGGGAAAAAAATGAAATGAGTGGAAACCCATCATAGCTAATAAGAAAAACCAACTCATTAATTCACATTATTTAGCACTTGACACTAATGTAGTAAGATCAAAAGAAACACACATAAAAGAACTTTTCTTAAGAGTAATCATAGGGCTACCTATTTTCGGGATCTAGAAAAGTCGCAATTTTCAATAATGAGAATCTTGTGATACGTCAGGAATCTATTATGATTATCATTAATTATTGAAATGTGTCTTAATAAAGAAATACACTTGCTCAAAAATAAAAAGAAAAATCTTAAAAGGAGGCTCTTCAAAAAGTTATTGCATTTGGAGGGTGGTTAAAGTGCATTTCAGAAATGCGCCATACAATTTCTATGCAACTTGTGTGCACCTTCTTTATTGAGAGAGAGAGAGAAAGAGGGTGCATTCAAATGCACGTCTACCATGACAAAAATATAAAACTAGAATCGAGCATGGACGACGTATTTTGCCCAAACACTTACGTATACTGTCTTATGCATTCTCTCTTCAAGCTTTCGGTGGAGACATATGCTCCACCTATTTTGGTGTAATGACTTGTGTTAATCTCCTTTTATAATTTATTAAGATTTCTATTAACCAGGCAAATTATCCTATAGCCTGAGCCTATCCTAATTAATATATATAGCTATTACATGACCACATCGTAGTGGCTTTATACCTTGCACATTTGGGTGAGGAACATAAGGAGGGGGAAGACGACTTAAATAAGGTAGATTTTGATGCTCTAGACCCATCTAGGCACAATAGTCATACCAAGGTGAGGGGACTCACATGATTACTGTGATTGGGTTAGCATGATGGTAACACTCCAGGGTTATCTCATTCCCTAAGCTTTTTGCTCATCTTGATGTATTTAACATGTCAAGCCCTTTTTGAAGCTTATTTATGCATTAAGACTTAGCATGATGATTCCTTTACACCACTCACTCCTCAATAGAGATGGTCTATGAGTATCCAAGGTGTTTGTCCTTCTTATTTATGTACAATCGACCTTTCATGTTTCAACTAGCCATCCTAGCAGCACATAATTGTACAAGAGTTACAGGCACCTGCCATTGTTGAAGAAAGGAGGCCTGCAAAGGGGGTGACACCGTGAATAACTTGTGTCTTTAGTGGCATTACAAGTAAAAAGAACTGGATGTATAGATTTTTAATGTTGTATGAACAAATTGATTGACTATTTTATTGAGATACATTTTGATTAAAGTAAAAGTATTGATATTTCTTTTTTTGTCCTAATTGTCTACTCGTAATTATCTATGATTTGTTAAGAACTTGCTAACTCGTTATTAAGAGTTAAAGATACAATCAACTATCGGGATTGAAACTTAATCGTCTATTTGGAATTTAGAATATGAGGTGGAGTTCGAAGTTGGAGTTATGAGGTGAAGCTTAGACTTTAATATTTGACTGGTTGAACTGTTTTATGCTTATTTTAAAGTGCTGTTTTACATGTTATGGTTTATATTTGTAAGGGACAACAATCGATCTTAGTTCTTATTTAGATTATTTTTTTCTTGTTTTCATCTTATCTATATTTCATCCACACCTTAATTATATTTGTTTAAAATCTAATATTTGAAAAACTATCTTATTTATATGATTATAATAGAGATGATGATTAGAGTGTGGAAATTAGAAAATGAAAATTCATACAATTTTAAGAGAAAAGATATAAAAGAATATATTTGTGTTAAAAATTATTATTTTAATTGATATTTTTATAAATATGAATAAAACAAATGATAGATAAATTAGGATTTATTACATATTTAATTTAAGCTGAATATATATATAAACTTAATTTTCATTTTTTTGATATCTTATTTTTATCAAACATAAGATTCAAATAAACATTAAAAATAAATACCAAAAAGATTTTTTTTTTTAAAAAAAGACCAAATAAAGCCTTATTTTGTTTTTATAGGTGTGGCGTGTATCGAAAAGGCACTTTCCTTTTATTTTCTTAACATGGAAGGGTGCAATTCGAGAATAGCACATTCCTTGTATTTGTATCACAACGAAGGTGCTTATGTGATGTGTGCCTACCTTGTTTTCTTTTGTAACACGAAGAGGCACTCACGAGACGTGCACCTTCTTTTTTTTTTTTTATATGTGCTTTCTACTTCGCAAAAATAAAATTTGGAAGTCGCAATTCCCCAATCATAATAACTTTTCCAAGAGCTCCTTTTTATTTATTTTTAGTAGCTACCTTTCTCTGCCTTAATACCTCAAACTTGTACAGAATGACCTTTACATAAGGATGTTATATGATCATGTTCCTTGGCCTAAAAATGTTTTTTGGTGGTCTTTATCCTCACATCCACTACCTCATCAATTTCATATTCTGGAAATTCAACTTGAATCAACCCAATGTTACCTAGAAAACAAATGCGACCATGGAGAGAGTATTCTGCCTCCGTCATACAACCGTACCCAAAAAAAAAAAAAAAAAATCAAGAAAAACTATACGTACCAGGAAAGGAAGAGAAAAGCAGGGGGATGAAAGAGATAACGAGGGTCACAAATGGAGCAGTGTCAGAACCTATATATATATATATATATATATATATATATATATAGACATGCTCATCGAATAGCCATGATATTCCATAGAAAACGAAGTTTGAAATAATAACAATTGCTTCACCAATCAAATCAAGATTAGATGTTCTCTGGATTTACAAAATTGGAGACTGACTTCATTAATTTTCGCCAGCAAAGAATATCAAAAAGATATGTACGGTGTAGCTAAAGAATTTTACATATGCTGGACTGTCCTGCACTTTGGTTGGCAGGAAGGTATCATCTCAAAACACTTTGCCATCCTACCCAGGGCTTTTCAGTTTTCAGGATGAATGATCTCCTTGACTGGTATAATAAGATTTGAAACATATCAAAGTGGCTTGTATGTCCTCTCCTTGCTATGCTATACATGTAAAAGGAAAGAGAACAGGTGCGGAAGATCGCTTCGTTACTTACTGTGATCTTACTACCGATGAAGAGCAGAAGCTCAAGGTAACTTTGGAGTTGCAAGTCCCATGGATTCTGCAACCTCTCTGGCAGAAAAATCGTCTGCTTGTTCCTGGTCACCGAGCGAAAATAAGACAAAATTAGATGCATATGATTTGCTTGTTATGGTAGTGTAATTCTAGAATCACTTGTTTTTGACTAAATAAGTTTCAAATGGCCACTTTGTCTATTAATTCCCCATGCTCTGAATACAAATATCTAGTTCTTCCAGGAAATTGCTGAATAATCATTTTTTGAACAGTTGACAGCAGAGGATTTGCACAACTTTAAAGAGATTTTCAAATATTCAAACCTGAAGGTGATGCAGCAGATACATCAAGAAAAGATGTACAAAGACCTGCACATTATTCTCCCTAATTAACACACAATTCACCTTAAGTATGTATTCTATTACACATAGACAAGGGTTCTCACAAGATAAAAGAGCAGGATAACCCGAGCTGTTGGATATCTCCACAGAAATCTGGTGGCCCTCACTGCACCTGAATCTAATAGTTTTGCTGCCTTCTGCAACTGAATAAAGCATGGAGAAGTGAATACAAGAGCAAAAGACAGGGGAAGCTCAAGGATAACACAAAATAAAGCAGTGATATTTCAACCTGTACACTTGCCGCAGCCATATGCCGGTGATGCAAGGGAAGAGGTCTGCAAATAGTGTCACAATCAAGTTAATCCAGTAGGAATTAATGAAACGTGTCTCTGGAAATGGTGAGTCAAAACAACCAAGTGAGAGGACTAATTGTTGATCATAACCTAATTCCCATGCTTGGATTGGAAACTTCACAAATATTTACTAATTCAAGCAGGCATTCTAAGACTTTTATTATGAACAGTATATGAGACACAAAATTTTGTTTAGAAATTTTATGGTCCAATTCAATTCTGAAAACTATGATTTTGCAATGTATGAAAGCTAAAGAAAAGGTTCCAAGGGAACAGCAGCTTGAATTCTCAGTGAACACCTTCTTCTATATATCATTTCGACACCATCAACAAAATGAAGAGGAGCAACTGCAGACTGATAAGAGTATAAATCATTTTCTTTTAATTGTAAATTAAAAAAAAAAAAAAACATTTAAGGGTTGCACATTTTTACATGCATAATAAGCGTCAACTTAGTTCAACTATTTTTCATCTTTTCGTTATCTTTGGCATTGTTTTCAATGCTCAAGATAACATACCAAAAAAATGAAAGCACCTCCATATAGCCCCATTAGGATCTCAAAAGATAGACTACCTAAGATATTCCTGTAAAAATGGATCTCTTTACCCTCTTCTTCTTTTAAACATATGCTTAACAATCAAAGTGGTATCTTCCCATTGGACCAACTTTTCCTCAAAAATTGCCTAAATTAAAATAAGTAGATTTCAATTTTCTGATCTTCTTTCTCCCCAGAGGCCATCTTTACCATAATCAATAGTCCATTTCACAATCTTTTTAATGCTTTTATTCTATCTTAATTTAACCAATATAATATACATGTTAGACAACTTATCCAGACATCTGATTTGAAATCAAAACAAATAAGATAATGGTGTTTTAAACACCATACTTCAAATAGAAAACATAACAGATGAAATGCAGACTAAAAAGAAAACAAGCAAACTTGAAAATTATTTCCATAAATATTAACTCTGAAATGCTTGAAGGGCCCCCTGTGTCTCTTAAAAGTACTAAGAGCTATATAAGACTTCTTGCTTCTACCCGTATATTGCATCAACTTAGAAAACACTGAAGGACATAAGTTTCAATGAAATAACCTCGTAAATGAGAGGGTACAATACAACCTACACAGCTGGGGAAGCTTTTTTGTAGTTGCAGAACTGAATCTAGGATGTCATGAAAATGCACAATCTATATGTTTCATCCATTTAGCCAAAGAAAAAAACGTTTCATCCATTTAGGCTCAAAGTTTACATTTGCTGCAAACCAACAAAATTTGCTTACAATTGACAAGAATTTACAGAGCCTGCAGCTCATATTCTCATAATAGATGCAAATGCTGTAATATATTCCATTGTACAATGAAAGATATAGAAATAACACACCTACATAGATGCTTGCTAACCAGTTGTAACTCTAGTCATATTTCAGTGTAAGAGTTGATATCTTGAGAGTACCAAGTTCCAGATGAGTTCCAATCAATGTCCCAGCCAATACATGAAAATGAATATGAGAGCATAAAATATGAACACTGCTCTCTTTATAAACCTAAAGTTTTCTTTTTTTTTGGCTAATTTTGAGACTTAAGCATTGAGATGAATTAATTCACTTCAGTAAAATTTCACACTAACAAGGACACTCGTGACTTTGATATGAAACAAAATATAAATTATTTTTGATGGAATTATATTTTACTGTACAGTATGATGATAGTTGGAATCGTCCATGAATTCTATAAGGGGTCTATGATGTAACTTCAATTCTAAGGAGAGAACCACCAACGAAAAATGCAAAAAGGAAATAATTGAAGCACAGTTCTCTATAGATTCTGCTTACATCTTAGTGGTAATAACCTAAAACTGTCTTAAGAATGTATCTAGGTGTCACCTAAAAGGGCATCCACAGAAACCAAATTGACACTTAAAGAGTAATTGATAAAAAGTGCATAATCAATGCAGTGAATGGAAGCAAATAAACAAAAAGGGCACTCAAATGCCTGTATACAATATTTCACCAAACATACTCAAGGGCTTTCATTTCTGAGTCTTCCTCCCATGATGATGATGTCCGGCGTGAAACTCTGTTTCTTTCTGCTTCCACCTATTCCAATCAGAAATTGCAATACAGGCATCTAAGATTACTGATCTGAGGAATATGGTTACTTATGGGAACTCAAATGAGTGAAAGGGAACATGTTTCACGAGCATGAACCAAACATTTGTCATGGAGTACTAAATGGAAATTTGGTTTTGTTAAATAAAATAGCATTTATACCTCTAACTTGCCCAAAGCAGAAGAGAATGGGTTGGATTAGCCTAGATATGCTGATTCCAAGGTAGAAGCTGGTGATCAAGGTCAGAAAAGGAATGTTTGGTGCTTGAAATGGCAAGGTAGAAAGCTCTTTTCCGGCAGGAAACTCCACATAGAGGATGCAATATATCATCTCCTCTATATTGAGGTAGGGGTGCTTCATCAATCAGAAAAGGCTTGGTATAACTTAAGTATACCTATGCCGTCTTCTTACTATGTTTGAGATTTTGAAATGTCATTCTAGTTTTGGGATAAAAAAAATACACTCTTTGCATTTGCCAATAACTTAAGCATGTAAAACTAAAATTTTTGGAGACGTTCATGAAAGGTTTTTTTTTAGATCTAAATACTCTATGCACACCTGTTAATTACAAATCAAAGTGCCAATGACTGGTGACCTGCAAAAGTATTCTTTACATCGATCAAGCATAAAGTAGAAGTAGATTCTCCTCAAGTATCCTTTGAAGATAATTATTAAAATTCATCCACCAGCAGAAAAGATTCACACACCTGTACTTCCTGAAGATGCTTCAATTCTTTCTCCAGTTGAAATTCTGCTGCAGCTTTTTCACTAGCCATGGCTTCTAATTGTGTTTGCTTGTAGTACTGATAGTTTGCACAAAGATAGAACAATAAGTTGTCATTTTATGCATAATTACAACAGAGACAACTCATAAAGCAACATCTAGCATGGATTACCAATAGATCAGTCAGTTCACGATATCGTTTCTCCAGCTCCATGTGCTCCTGTAAATCGAAACAGTAATCATGAAAACACTGCTTTTGTAAATAGAACAATAAACCATGGTTCCTACTTCTACTTCAAACATAAGAGACTTCTTTCACCTGAAAAAACAAAACATAAAAAAATGTTTTACAATCAGTGGAATTACAATCAAAGGCATGGAGGAATTAGGTCCCCACTTTCTCAGAAAATCCAAGTTGGTAGCTGTACCTCATTACAGAAGAAACCATCCAACATGAATCAATTGTCCAAATTTAAACCCATTCTTCTTTATGATGGGAAATTTGGGAAAGAATGCATTTTTACTTGCAAGAAATTGATGACAAAGATAAAGGAGCAAAAAACTTGCTCAGGTTAGATATTTGAAGAAACTCTTTTTGATAGAGTAGAAGCATGGAAAAGGATCATCAATATAGGAAAAAGTGGTCTAATTGCTGCCAACAGTGTGTCATAAGACCTGCAGACCTTTCGAGCTTTCTCAATAGTTGAAATCTAAATGATATGGTTAGTTTTATGCAAATCATTCCCATCAAAATTAGGGTAAAGATGTTGCCAGAGAAGCAAAGAACAAGTACAAGTGACCATGGCAACAGTCAAACAATAAGACAATAGAGGAAGCAGGAACCAACCAAAACTTTTCTTACACAATAGCATTCCTAGCCTCTTGAGTAACAAGACAACAAAATTGGGAAGCTTTAGAAATCACTTGGAAATTGCTTCCGGAATTTCATTGCAAATGTTGATAACAATTGAAAAATTGCTTATACAAGAGAATGTAAACGTATTGCTTCAATTCAATAATCCTCACAACAGTTATTCTAAAAGCTAATTAGAAGAATTTTGTGTCAAAGTCACCTAGAACTAACAAGAGTGCAAGGAACTTTTACATGCAAAGGCAAATGTTTTTCTTTTGGGGGTTTACAGAGGGAGGTGGCATTAAGAACTTTCACATGGACCGCCCTACAATATTCATGCACTAGTTAAGTATCATTTGTACAATATAAATAGCTGTAATAAGTGTCCTCAGTAAATTTGAACCAAAATTAAACACTAGCCGGATTCCTTGGAAGTGGTGAAGGCAAAGTTTTGTACTGCACTATAAAAAATTCCAATCTCACAGCATTGCTAATTTCGCAATATTGAGAATGTACATTATCGATGTGAGTTTTCTGCATATTTTGATTATTTGTTCTTCAACGGGAGATAGAGATATTGAATTTAAAATGAATGGTATCAGAAATATCACCAACTATGTCAAGTCTGTTACTGTTCTTCCAGTATTTAAATTTGTGTTAAAATACAAAGCCATTACTATTTTTCTTTCAACAAAGAGTGGAGCATATAATTGCTATTCCTTCTGGACAGTCAAAAAAATGAATAATAAATGCTGGAAGTTTCACTTAGAGATCATATATGTTTAATTGTTCATTTTAGTTTCTGCAATAACCCAGCATCATTCACCTTGTCATTTTCTGTTAACTATCCATTTACATCATGTTTCCAATTCAACTACTAATGCAGTTGAGAAAATTAGAAGCAAGAACATTAAATTTACAAGGCTAATTTTTGGGGGGTGAGAATCGTTCTGCCTCTTAGTTCAAGCTTGGATGGTGATTTACACATCAGATAAGCTTTATAAATAAATGTAGAGAAAATGCAATTTTGGGGAAAAAAAAGAGCAAGATTTTTGGAATTACATCAATGCAAAGGCGGAGTAAAGTGCAGGCATCAAACCTGACGAGAATAATGCTCTGCATCCCTCTTCATGGCTGCCATTTCCACCCTCATCTTTTGCACTTCAGCCTGTAAGTAGATGATTTTTACAAATAATGCTTCATAGAATTATTTCTAGTACCCTAAAACATCATTCAATTTGATGCTAAAGACTTCTTGTGTTTTGATTCAGGTTTATGGCATTTTCACTATTCCTTTTACCATTACAAGAGATATCAATATCCAGATAAAAAATCACAGAGCAAAAGCTACTTATTAGCCAGAGCTTGTTAACAAAGAATTACATCTTATATGCCTCATCAAGGAAACGATGCATATCTATGTCAGGGATATCAACAATAGGAACTATAATAAATATTTCTATTGTTATCTATCTTAAGTTATACATATTATAGGACCTATTGTCAGATTTATCATCATCTTTTAGGAGATTCTGCATGAGATTAGCATTATTTTTTATTTAAGGAAATTGAAGGTAGAGAAGCTTAGAGATATAAGTGATTTCATTTACAGAAACAAACAGGGAGAAAAAGTATTATTGGTAAATTCCTTAGTATTTATGAGATTGGAGGGTTCTCTCAAACAAGCCCTCAAAATTATTACTTCAAAATGGCTATTATTAGGCACACTGATTCCCTTTTTGGTTCACACGAGTAGCTATCGGTGATCCTTTGTATTATCTAGCGACATTCTACAAAATCTTGTTGAGCTTTAATTGTTTTGACCAAATTTCTGAAAAATATCCCTGCTATGCTATAGTGAATGCTAATTTGAACTGTCAATTGGAAACTAGAAGAACTCGGAGGATCCGACAGGCAGACCATCGAAATATTAGGGCAAACATAAAAAAAGTACTGTAGAAGTTGCATGATGTTATTGCAATTAAGAAGTGTAACTAAAGCAAAGAACACCTGCCTCCATAGTAGAAAGCTTGCTCTCTGCTTCTCTTTGCACTTGACGAGCCCGCTCAGCTTCTTCCTGCCAAGCCTGCATCTTTTACAGTTTGTGATTAGAAGATAAATAACCAGGCACTGCATGTTGGCAATGTCTTTTAAGCAGCGATTACTCTGCTTTTGATCAACTTTAAATAACTGCAGTAGAATGTTCTAGAAATCAATGTTTTCATTTATCTTCAAACAGTACCAACTGGGGATAGGTGTGCCTCACTGAAAATCAAGACAGCATGATAAGGCAACAACAAGAAAGGATAGGACATTACACTCTCCATCTGAAAGGAAAACATAACTTCTATCAAAGAGGATTTGAAAAGCAATTGTAATGCAATTCCTTCTTGTAATTTTAGTTGTAAAAAAGCCAACGTCCTAATACTAGAATGCTTCCTTTACTTTGCTGAATGGAGTGATGAGGAAATCAAGTTGCAATTACTACAGAATGGAATGAAAGTGTAATAAGGTGTGAATTGATGTTACCATGTTCACTTGAATGCAATGAAATTGAAAGTACATGTGATGAATAAAATGTAACATCTCCAAAATATCCTCACTTTGATTAAACAATAAAATATAAAAAAAACAAAGAAACATAGACAATGTATCCAATTTCTCATTGCAACGAAATCCTAATTCAAATCAAAGAATAAACTGATGGAGTGCGACAAAAACCTAAAGCCAAATCAAAGAAGGAGGTGGTGGAGCTATTCAACTGTGATGGAAAAATGAAGAAGATGACGTCCATAGAAAATGAACTTGCTATTAAAGTTTGCACTACAACAAAGTCGATTCTCACTACAATAGAAACCTTAACTCTCCAAAGAAAATGAATTCGACAACAACTCAGCGAGTCAACAATTAACTCGTCCAAAAAATGAAGAAGATGACCGGAGAAGAAGAGATCTCACTGTTAAGAAGATGATTGGAGAAGAAGGAACTTGCCATGAAGAAGACAACTAATGAAGAAGAGAACTTGCCATTGAAGCATTCTCTCTAGCACCAAGGAGACACGGACAAGAGATTCAAATGCTAGACTAGGTTTTTTGCGTTTAATACTTACAAACGTGAGACAAGGAAGAGAGTGTTGTAAGTGGATTAGGGTTTCTAATCCATGAAGTGGGTGGTGCAATGTTTTGTTTGTGGGTGAAAATGTGAAATTTTTGTATGCAGGTATTTTTGGAAGAAAGATGAATAAATGAGCAAGGAATTACAATTCATTGGTTGGATGGATGAAGTACAATTCAGAGATTTAATGAATCAGAGTTCTTTAAGAATTGTTATTAGCAAGGGCAAAAGAAAAGTGAACATGGTAATAGGCATCATACAAGGAATAAGGGGAGAATGGAATTCTCATTCTCCCAAAGTAAACAATTCGTAATAGTAGTATAATCAATAATACACTTTTAGATGCCACAGAATTGTCAGACCTACCTGAATCAATTGATTTGTTTCTTCTGGCAACTTCTTTTGTCCACGGCGAGCAATCGTTTTCATGTCCTCAAGCTCTTGAGTTAAGGATGCATTTTCAACCTATTATCATAAAAGTCGTTAACAAGCTAAAACCTAAAATTAAAGCGAAACCGTTATGACTATGGATACATTAACAATAAATGTAAGGGTAGATATAGAAGGCACCCAAGGTTCATGCTAAACCTCATATAATGCCAACTTCTGCTCGAGCTCTGCTGCTTTTGCCATTCTCTCATCTGCTACCCTCTGTAAGAAAATGAAATGACAGAAGGGTAAAATCAGTGCATATTGTAATAATCAAATCTCAAAAGTGTAACTGTTCTCTCTCTAGAAGAATTAATTGAAGAACGATCCAACATTGCACCATACAAATGTTAATCTGGATAGTTACCAAGGTCAGCTATGAAACTGGCTTTTAATGCAGACATAAAAATAGAGGAGGAATATTTATTCTCTCTAGTTTAACCATGAGAGCAAGCTCAAGACGCCTTAGATCAGCTGAACTTGATCTTAACAGTCCATGTCCCTAGAGGGTAGTACTTTATATTGCAACACCTATGATGAGAGGAAAACAAAGAGATGAAGAGCACCTGTGTTTCATCAGGAGAAGCATATTTTATCATCGACCAAGCATATGGAATTATTTACCAACAAAATGAATCAGGTCTAGTCACAGGTATTTCATTTGTACTAGCTTTGCCTCTCTCATTAAGTTTTGCAGTGGTCTTATAAATTTAGATTGATCACTTTTTTTAACCATTCATAATTAGTAATTTGCAAATACTTGGAGTACCTTTCCCTCGATCTTCTGGGTGCTTTAAAGGCAAAAGGAGATAAATAATAAACAAATAAATAGAAATAAATTTCCACATCTGTATCTAAACCATGATGATGTATATTGTCAGCATGTAAAAGAGATATTTCTAGTTCTCTGCTTAAGCACAAAACTAGATTAGGTCCACTCTCTCTGTCAAGATGGATCCTTCGTGAATCAAGGCTTAGTGTATCAACCTCCCTCATCAACTGCACAGCATGTAAGTAATTTTTCTTTCAATATAGATGACTCATATTACTAAGACACTGGTTGGCAGAAGTCCAAATGGGACTTCAACCTGCATGGCTTTTTCCCCCTAGTCAGAAAGCTCCAAATGATATGCTAACCTACAACCAATTCAGGACCAACTGGCACCTGTGAACCAGCGTTTTCAGAGCAATTGGTGAATATTTATTTTCTAAGAGTTTTCATAATCCATTATCAGTCCTTACATTACCTGAATCCTTGCAAGGGCTGTTGATGCATCAAGAGCTCGGTGCTCTAGTTCAACTTCTCTTTCCCTGGAAGCCTGTATGCAAAGTTCATCAGAATTCAAAAAGAATAGCCTCATATTTGGGAAATGAAAAATAAAGCTTATCTGAAACCACACCATTTTTGTGGAGTTGTGTGCTGCATGCTCTTCTTCTGCTCTTCTTTCTGCAGATGCCAGTTCCTCACGGAGGGCCTGACAAAGACGAAGTAAAAATATGATAATATCAGCAGACAGTGTGTGCTGTTATTCAAAGAAAAGGTTCCCCTGTTGTAAAGGACAACGTGCTTACTTGCATCATTGTTGTCTCTGTAAGTTCCCTGTTTCTCATAAGAGACTCCATGTTTGCCTGACAAGTGGTAACAAAGCAATTGAAACAAATATCTACTTGAACCAAACTATGTATTTACGAGTACTTAGCATTGCTACAGTCAATATATTCATGTAGACAATGTATAATAAATATGTATGGGTAACAAAACTGCTAGAGAATACATTGAACAATGCATCAACCTTAAGCAAGTTTCGCTATACATAAGTGTGCAGCCATGGCCCATATAATTTTTCTATAGATTAACTGATATGCAACATGATGTTATAATGGTTACATAAGACATGAACAATGATTATCAAATTTATACTTACCTGTAAAAACATGTCTCACGTAGATGCTCCAGAAGAAGAAATGGTAGCAAATGATAAAAACCAGAAGAATACATTCCAGAACAACTGTAATGATCAACTAAATTCCATCGGCAGGGTCCACAATCATAAAAGTCAGTTGAATTTGCCCACTGAAAGTCCCTTCTAAAATCTGAGCTTGCTCTACACTAATTGGATTTGGGTTTGGATCCAACAAGAGGAGAATAAATCAACATAATGAATTATATAATTTTCGTGTCTTATATTGTTGCTAAAGATTTCACCAAACGTGTTTACATGACAAATGTCCTCAACTAGTCAAGCCTTATCTTGACTATCAAGTCTTGGAAAAAGGAGATTATGTCCAGAAAGCACCCTTAACTACATTAGAGAATTCTGTTAAAGATGCCTTTTGGTTTCAAACAATATTCTAGAAAACATGCATAATAGACCTAGTTTCTCTTCTAAGGAAAGTACACGTAACAGACGTGTATTAGATGCAACATATTAATACTCTTTATTACATTAGGATTAGTTATTATTAATAGTCATTATAGAAAATACGCGTAATAAATGCGTATGGAACATGGATTATTAATTATTTTGCTTTTCCTAGGCCTGCTTGTATAAATACCTCTATGGAGATCAGCAACAAGCAAGTAAGAATATCATTATAAATTAGTCTAAATTATTTCTATCAATTAGTCTACATTAGTTCTAGCTTTAAGAGATAAGAGGGTTCTCTCTTAATGAACTCTCAACACCACTTCCATCATAGGTTCAAAGAAGAAAGGTGGGAACACTTGCAAGAACAAATTGATTGTAACAAACAATTTGTTACCACATTGACTGCTGACTCGATCCTAAACCAAGGCTTGTAACAACTTGCTATTAGAGCCAAACATCATGGGTGGTTCTGAGCAAGAGTGATTAATGATATGAACAAGACCTTGAAAAATGAGATGAGGAACAGCAAAAATTTATGAATACTTTGGCAAAAAGATAAGTAAATTAGAGAACAGGCCACCATCCTCAAACCATTCAGGGGAGACCAGCATTGATGGAAGAGAACGACCTGACCCAAACCGAACCCAAGCACACCAGAGAAGTCCATGGAGAATAGTGAAAGAATCCACACAAGGCACTGTTTAAACCCAATCATGCAATCCCCACCCCAAATCGTGTCACACTTCGGCAACACCAACCAAGATGACTGCATGCAAGCCTCGAGGTACACTAGGCAGGTAGGCAATCCACTGTCCCAAATCTCATCATTCTACAATTAACATTCTACAATTAACACACGTCACATTTGCATTGCTTAGAGTATGCACACTACCTATACATGGCCTTTCCAACTGGATTCCAGCAGCATGCTACACCCTATATGCTAAAGATGAGATGCATGGAGATCCAACATACATGGAACATTTCGCAATGCCTTCCCAACGTGAACCATGACCTAATCCAACTCATATTCCTAGTGATTAATACCTCAGGGCAACTTTTGGCTATAGAGAAGCTCCAAGGCTTAGAGACCCGATTTTTGGTTAGTGATGATTGAAGCAGCAACACCACAACTTCTGCATTGTTGGTGTCATCACTTACAGCATAACATCTCACTATATATCTCTCTTTTATATGCTGAGAATAGTGATAATGAAGGCAGGAATTATGGTGCAGCTTAATCAGCCTGAAATCTCACATTGATAAGCCTTGGCTTATCATCAGTGATTTCAACGAATGTAGAAGCTTGGAGGATAAAGTAGAGGGAATGCAAACTACCACTCATGGTATGCAAAGATTCAATGAGATTTGCTACAATCTAGAGATGGAGGATATGAGATGCATGGGCCCTATTCATACTTGGTCTAATTGCGACCCCTCAAATCCCATCCTTCGAAGGATTGATAGAGCACTTGTGAACGCATTGCGGATGGATTCCTTCCAGCATGTCCACATACAAATACACCCTCCAGGTATCTTTGATCATTCTCCTATCTTGGTCCCCTTTCCTAGTATCTATGTTTAAAATAGGAAATCTTTCTTCAAATTTTTCAATTTTTGGAAAGATCATCCGAAGTTTTTTAACATTGTTAAAGAGGTTTAGTCCACCCAAGTGTTTGGTTCCCCATGTTTGATGTGTACAAGAAATTAAAGCTCCTTAAGGCAAGATTGAAGTAGTTAAATACTCAAGACTTCTCTGATATCTCAACTTAAGTAAAGAACTCTCAAGCCAACCTTGATACAATCTAATGCTTTAATAGGCTAAACCTTTATATTGTAGATTGGAACAAGGAGAAAACTTGTATGGGCGAATTTTATCATTGGTGCTCTATAGAAGAATCCTTTCTTTGTTAGAAATCTAGAGTAACGTAGATTAAATTGAGAGACCAAAATAACAAGTTTTTCTTCAGCCAACTCAAGCAAAAACATTATAGAGATTGTCTTTCCTTCATTAAGGATAGCAACGAGTGACATGTAGACTTAATTGGCGAAGTCAAATCCATGGCCGTAAACTTTTTCTCCTCCCTCTTATCTAATTAGTCCAGGCACATGGTAGATGAAGAAAAGTTAAACTTGTTGATCTTTAGAAGGCTCTATACTACCTAAGTGGACTTGCTTACAAGACCTTTCTCCAATGAGGAAATCAAAGGAGTTATATGGACAATGGCAAGAGATAAAGCTCCCGATCCCGATGTCTTTGGTGCAAAATTTTTTAGGGCAACTTGGGAGATAGTAGGAGAAGAAGTGTGCTTGGTTGTAAAAAAATTTTTTGCATCAGGTAAGCTCCTTGGTGAGGTCAATTCAACTAATTTGACCTTAGTTCCAAAAAAAGAGAATCCATCTTCCTTTGTTAACTTTCGTTTGATTGCTTGTTGTAACACACTATATAAGTGTATATCTAAGTTGCTGGCAAATAGACTTTAAGTCCACTTTGCACTATCTTGTCAATAAAGAACAAGTAGCTTTTATCGAAAGAAAAAGGATTGTCAACAATGTTTTGATAGCACATGAACTCGTTAGAGGCTACCATAATAAGAACAAAGGCACTAGATGTGCTTTAAAGGTGGACTTAACTAAAGCCTATAACAACATCAGATGGTGCTTCATAGAGAAGGTTCTCGAAGTGATGAGGTTTCCAACTAAATTCATAGAATGGACAATGACTTATATCACATCACCAAAGTTTTACATCAATATGGATGGAGAACTAATAAGGTATTTCAAATCTTCGAAAGGCTTGAGACAAGGTGATCCCATCTCTCCATATCTCTGTGTTTGCTATGGAAATTTTTTCTTGCATTATGAAGAAGATAGGAGAGAGGAGGAACTTTCTCTTCCACTGGAGATGCAAAAAGACAAAGCTTAACAACTTATGCGTTGCTGACAACATTTTAATTTTTGTGAAAGGGGACTTACATACAATGCAGCTCATCAAAGGTCTTAAAGAATTTCATTTGCTATCCAAATTGCATGTAAATAACTTAAAGAGTTATATCTTTGCTAGTGGATTATGTCATGAGCAAAGAAAGCAATCTTTTCTCTCATAGATTTTAAGAAAGGATCTCTTCCTATTAGATATCTAGAGATACCTCTATCGCCCATAAGTTTGAAGAAATCAGATTGTTGTTCGCTCATTGACAAGATCTCGACAAGGATAAGAAATTAGCAAATTCCTTTCATATGTTGATAGAGCACAGCTCAACAAAAATGTTCTTTTCTCTCTCTTTAGGTATATTGGCAATGATCTTTATTTTCCCCACATCAGTCTTAAATCAGATAAAAAGTATGCTCAAAAGGTTTTTTTGGAATTGGAGAGAGAATTCAAAAGCTAAAGCTAAGGTAAATTGGACGGACATGTGCAAACCAATATCTAAAGGCAGTTTACGCTTCATAGATATCAAATTTTGGAATAAGGTTGCACAATTGAAACATGTTTGGAACATATGTGAAGACGAAAGACATACTCTTTGGTAGGAGTAGGTGAAGATCGAATTGCTCAAGGGAAGAATTTTCTGGTACATCAAAACCCAGGCTGATGCTACTTGGACATGGAGGAAAATCCCCTAATCATGCTGCAAACCTACCAAAGTGGAAGGTCGGGAATGGCAACCGTATTAGCTTTTGGCACAATAGTTGGCACCCTTAAGGCCTCCTAGTGAATTGGATTGATTCACGAAGTCAAATCCTATATGGATGACCAAATGATTCCCTTCTTAGCTCCTTTATTTGGAAAAATAACTGGAGTTAACCATTGAACTTTCAATGGAATAATATCTATGCTAACAATTTACTGAATCTTAGACCTAATTCAGAAGTTAAAGACAAATTGGTGTGGCACAAAGTAGGAAACAAAAATTTATCCATAAAAAATGCCTACTCTCTCATACATGCCAATGTTAGAAGAAAGTTTTGGACACGTTTAGTCTGGAATAAAGACTCTATGCCAAGACATGCCTTCATTTTGTGGATGATGGTGCAACTTAAGTTATCTACTCAAGATAAGCTAGCAACATGGGGTCTAATCCCAATCTACAAATGTTTATTATGCTAAGAGGCAGAAGAAAACCATGATCATCTCTTTTTTGGATGTGCGTATGCTACTGGCTCATGGATAGTTATTGAAAATGCCCCTGAGTTGGATAAGGAACAAACCTTTTGAAGCTAATAAGATGCAAGACATTGTGAATCCAAACAACTGCTCTACTTTCACAAGTACTCAATGCAAAGCCATTGCTACAACTGACTACTACATTTGGAAAAAGAAGAATAAAAGAAGGGTGAATGTTACCGCTAGAAGTATTGAGATGCTCTCTAGAATAACTCTCATTTTTATCTTGTAATTATTTCATGGGGTTAGCTTATTTCTATTCGGTTTTAGTTTCCTTTTGATCTTTGATACTAGATTTGAATAGAGGTTAGAGTTTTTTCCTTTTTGCTATTTGTACACCCCTCATGTATATTTTGATTAATACTAATATCTTATTTACCCAAAAAAAAAAGCTCTAAGGCTTAACCAAAGAGTTGACCAGGGATTTGACAGCAAACTAACTTCGATTATACGTTGAAACAATGCCATGAACACATAATTCCTCTTGTACGAAGCTAGAATTTCCTACTTCTGTTGGAGCTAAAGACCAGGTGGGAGTAGTTCTTTCAAAGTCTAGGAATTCCACAATATAATAAGGTTAGTTTAGCTCCTTTCCATTTGACAAGACAGGCTCAACTACAATACCATAAGTTAGCAAGTAAACAACCTCAGAAGACATGGCAGGAGTTCATGCATTGATGTGATCTTCAATTTGGGCTGCTTATGCGTAGCAACCCAGAAGGAGAATTAGCAAAGTTAAACCAAACAGGATTGGTTGAAGAATATCAAAGATAATTTTGAACCTTGTTGGCATGAACAAGAGCTATTAGTCTAAACTAACAAATTGCTTTGATACCACGTTATGGGCCTAGGTTTGAGATTTAGTCATGGGTCGATGAGGTAAAAAATAGTTTGTTATGATCGATTTGTTCTTGCTAATGTTCCGACTTTTCTTATTCGAACTTACGATGGAAATATGGTTGAAGGCTCGTTAAGAGAGAACCCTTCAATCTCTTGAAGTTAGAATTAATACAGATTGATTGATAGAGATAATTTAGATTAATTTATAATGATCTTTTTGGTTGCTCATTACTGATCTCCATAGAGGTATTTATATAAGTAATTGGTCACCTAAAAATAGCAAAATAAAAATAATCCACATCCCCATATGCATCTATTACACATACTCTTCTATAATGACTATTGATAATAACTAATATTAATGTAAAAAAGGATAAATTTCCAATAAAGGTCTAGCTCGAAAAGAACTAAGAGCCATGCAATTCTTCCGACAACTCTTCTACTACCAGAATTGGAAATTTATCCTTTATTGTCTAGGCACTCAACTCCTTGTAATCAACACAAAACCTCGAAGTTCCATCTTGCTTTCAATTATGGAAGAGTACACATAATAGGCATGTATGGGATACAGATTATTAATTACTTTGCTATTTCTAGGTAACCAATTGCTTGTATAAATACCTATATAGAGATCGGTAATGAACAAGCAAGAAGATCATTATAATTTAGTTTAAATTATCTCTATCAATTAGTTTATATTAGTTCTAGCTTTAAGAGATTAGAGGGTTCTCTCTTAACAAGCCCTTAACCCCATTTCCATCATAGGTTTGTATAAGAAAGGTGGGAATACTTGCAAGAACAAATCGATCATGACAAACGAATTGTTACCACACAAGATCCCAAACCTAGGCCATAACAAATTCCACATGGCCGGCTAAGTTTCAATAAAAGAATTAATGGCGTAAGCAAAACCACCTTGAGCATGTAAAATATGCAACGAAAGCAACAATAAAGCATGGCAATACATTCAGTTGGACAGTAACTGAATCTTCACAGAAGCCAAAAGGTCAAGGGTAGGGTTTTCCTCAACATTGTGGCACCTAATCAGGTTTCTACTGGAAACAAACTGCTTATGGGTGCAAATCTTTGTGCAAACATTTCAACCCGTCTAATTGCCTCCATGCAATGGGCCATAGTTAATGTTGCAGCAAATATGTGAGGGGATAATCAAAGTATAAAATATACCCTTCCCCTCTCCCTCTCATGCCCCTGTTCTCCCTTCCCTCCTCTTCACCACTGTTTACCACAGCTTTCAGACATTCCATTTAATGCAACAAAAAACTGCCTTCTTCACATGTGAGAGGATAGCCAAAGGAAAAAAATTTAAAAGGCTAAATTGATCAAAGATCACACGGTTGTGGATCTAAATTTATTAACCTTTTCTTTTTTACCCTTTCCTTATGTTCAATATATATTAAAGAAAAAGTGAAGATACAAAGAGGAAAAGAAGAAACAATGTAAAGGCAGTAATCCACGATAGGGATTTTAAATAACTGGTGCACAAATGTAGGATTTTCTGCCAAAATAGGAAATAATGCAAGCATAGCCCCTCCAGAGAATACGGCTTTGAGCAAAAGAACATTATGAGTCAAAACCTTGAGTCTCTTTTAAAGAAAAAAATATCAACAAACAATTATCCAGAATAACAATAGATAAATAAATAAATAAACTACATGTGCTAAAGGAAACAAAATCAACCTGCACAGAAGCCAGGTTCCCTTCAGATGAAGCCAGCTGCTTCTTTAATGAATCAATTGAACTAATTAGGGCCTCAATTTCTGAGTTCTTTGCTGCCAGCGCCTCAGCCATACTTGACTCTATTCTTGTAACTTCATGTTTGGAGGCAGATATATCTTGTTGTAGCTGCTGATTGCGAGCCTCGTATGATTTGGTAAGCTCTCTCTGTCAACCAGCAATTGATTGGTGGTAAGGCAGCTCAATAATGCTCCATGATGCCATTTGAAAAGTAAAAGATTTTCATAAAGATGATCCCAATGAATCAAATCAGGGAAAGTGTTCACCTCCGATAAAAGAAGTTCCTCAAGTTGTGCATTTTCTGATTTGTATTCTTGAAGTCGAGTTGCAAGCCCATTACAAACCTGAATAAAAACCATATCAATTATAACAGGGCTGATAGGAGCTGTTACACTCAGGTGGGTTTGAATGCTGCTTACATCAATCTGGCTCATTCTAGGAAAATAACCCATTCCATGGAACCAATTAAGCAGGATGGCCAATGAAAGAGTATCATTTAAACTCAAGAATTTCCCATATAATACCACTGTAACTATGAGTTTACCATAAAATTCAGTCCATCTAAAACTTAATCTAATGGATCGGATTTAGAGTAATGGATGGAATTATATCTTAACTTCAACACAAAATACTCTTCACATAGAGAAGCCTACTATATTAAATGGACTCAAGGATCTGGTATAAGAACAATGAAGGGTTATCCTGCTTCATAGAGACTTCTACAGTTCAAACTTACACAGTTAGAAATTCTTGAATATGGATAATTAATATCCTTTTCTTTTAAATACTACCAACTTCAACAAGATAAAGGAATCTACCATTCTAATCTACACATGATGTAAATGATTATGCTTCCATTTAGCCAATTTTGACCTTGCACAAATGCTTGCCAGCACACAAAAATGATATCAAATTCATTATACAAATAACAAATATTATCTTCTTACCCGAGATAATCTTGCTTCTTTTGACTGACCAGTGGATACTGCAGTTTTCAGAAGTACTTGAGCCTGAGAGCAGCACACACATCAAATGGTTCAGAAGATAAAATATTAGGAACACATTCAGTGTACAATTTATTATACCATGACTCAACAAGAACATATGCCACCCCTTCATATTTACTAAGTCACCTCATCAAGTGGATCTTGCGATTTCACACCAGAATTATCAGCTTTATGCTCTGGCTCCAAATTATTGGCTTTATGCTCATCTTGCTTCTTATTCAAAGAAATTTGGGCCTTTTCATCAACATCATTCAATTTACCACCGTTATTATCAGTTGTTGCAGACTCAGTGCTTTCCTGGTCAACTTTCACCTGAGAATCTGAATCTTCCTTTTTGGTAGGCTGTAATGCATCTATGGGATTATCTTCATTAGCTTCCTCAACCTCTTTAACTTGCAAAGGCGATGGAGGATTCCCTGCACTTGCAATCAAAGGACTGGTGACAACAACCCCGGGATTTGAGGTTGATGGTATGGCTTCTGTTTCAGTAACCTCATGAGTAGGTAGAACTTCTGCATGATTTTCCTCAAGTCTGGCAGTCTTTTTCAATGAACTTTCTGTTAGAGAAAAGCCTGAGTAAGTTCTTCTTGTCAAACAGCGTAAGTATTAAGTCATCATTAAGAGCTATTGACTAACCAGAATGGTCACCATCATTTTCAACCAAATTGGAAGTGTTGTTATCTTTGTCAGATTTTGCATCAACCTGCAGAACTTGGTTATCCTCATTATCTTGTGGAGTACTGTCCATCTTAGGTTTATTATTAGCAGGAGTTTGCTTATTTCCCTGCAAATAAGATGAAAATGTCACATGAAAAATGCAGCTATAATAGGATAAGTGAGTGCCCAGGGCCAGGAGAAAACAAGCTTATGGGTACATAAACTCATAGGAAAACTGCATCCGTTTCTCTTTGTTTTAACAACTTTTACCAAGGTACCACTAGGGCACCAACATCTATCCATATCACTACCATCGCGTCATACAAACTTCTCGTTACACTGCTGCCACCACTTACTGCTGCAGCTGCAACTTCACACACCACTTAAATCACCATCACCAATACCGACACCAACCTCCATCATAAACATAAATCAAATGCTGGTAGCACATTAGTGTGTAAGTACTATAAGTTATCAATGATTGCAGCCTCCATCAACATCATCAATAGTTAGTGACCACTAGCCACTGCTGACCACCCATTCCTCAATCCATATAACACCACAATCACCTCATAGCTGGCATATACCATCATAGCACCATATCCAACAACTATTTCACTACCAACAACTTCATAGCTGATAATAGTTTCAATTGCACTATTGAGATGAACTTTGCACTCTGGAAGGACCTCATTCAACCATGTTGAAGAGAAGCAGAATGGAATCAACCAGAAGACCATCAAACAGGATGAGAATTTGTAAATGGTTAGACCAACATCAGAAGGTATAGCATTGTTCAATTGATAAGGACATGACTGAAGTTCAAAGCAACATTCGGATGTTGAATCAAAACATTAGGCCAATCATGACGCTTCCCCAAATTTGGTACTTGGTTAGACTAGTATGGTTTAGACAAAGTTTAAGGCTCTTATTTCCCGAACCAGAGCCCATTTTCATTAACCCTAAGATAGGTAATTTTTAGTCTTTAATTTAGATAAAGGTTTGTCAAGGCTATAGTTATACTAGGGGATAATTGGAGTAATCAAACCAGGGGTGTTGCCAGATCAAGCTTTAGCAATTTCTTGCAATCTGTTACTACTAATTTTCTCTCTCTAGAACTCTTCTTTCATTAATGTTAATGGATTTAGCATTGATGTTTTTTCTTTATTTTCTTGTTTAAGTGTTTTTGAGACTAGCTAAAACATCATTTGAAATGAATAAAATTTGCAGTTATGCATTCAGGTTTCTGCTTGTTGATTGAATTTGAGTATCTCTAGTTCTCAATATAATGTATAGCTTGGTTAATCATGTGAATTAATTTGAGATTATAAATGAGATTGAGAAGTGATATTTTAATCCAGCATTGGACAATTATACCTTATTTATGGAGAGGGCGATTTGACCTAATTCATCAAAAAAACATCCTAAGACATAATATAGGTTTCATCAATTCCTGGTGCAGTGGATGCATTTCATAAACTAGTATAGATTAGGAAACAGTTTGTTGGTTCGGTTGAAATTCAAGATTGAATACCTTGGAATTTTTGAATAAAAAAGTTAAATACCTTGGTCACATGGATACAGTTAGATTAGAAAACAGTGATAGCAATTGTCTAATGAGAAAATACTTGGGAAAATTGGAAACCATTATATACTTTATGATGATTTCAGTATGCTTGCCAGTAATGCAATCAACAACCTGCTGCAGTGCCACTGCTACTGCTTTTACTGAGCCTTCTAACCATAGTGATAGCAATGATGTTTCAACAACAATTCTTGTACCACACACAGTCACTGACACAAACATCTACGAAGGTAATCACTGCCACTGCCACCATTAAACCACCTTCTGTAGTCACCATTGTCATCAATGACCACCCATCACCTCTATTTGTCCATGTTTACGGTCTTCATAGTAGACAAGTCTAAATAACTCCAGCAAGATTAGATTTATATTTTAAATCTACTTGAACATCATAAATCGGTTAAGCCTCATACAGGTAAATATGATTTGAAGAACTTTCGTGGAGAGATAAGTTCTTTCAGTATGTCCATAAACCCAAGCAAGTTTGGAAAAAGGGAAAGAATATGAAAGATGTTTTCTCAAAGTAAATAGGCTGTGTACCTTCACTCTTGACTTGGGCTTCTTGGCTTGAGATGCTTGCCCATTAGACCCTGCAAGAAAATGGAGGTTGGCATTAGAGGATGAGAAAAGAAAAGAGATATGAGCAACCAACCATCCACATAGTCAAACTAGAACCTTTGAATGTAAATACCATGAGACTTCTAAGCAGCTAGATGTGAACGGAAATTTTCTTTTAGTAAATTGATGTGAACCAAAACTTTCCAACAAAGACCTCATAACCAACAATTTATCTGTTTCGTGGTAAATCTGAAACAGAGATGTTAATTTTTTGGAAAATGGAATTACACTCCTAACATGCTCAAAATATTTTTCTTATTAAAGTGCCTTTTCCATGGGTCATCTTGTACCACTAGCATGTTGTCTAATGGTAGTGTTCTTATGCTCTTAGAAAGAGGTCTATGGTGTAATTCCTGGTCTTAGCCAATAAAAGGGTCATCTCATTGCCCATCAAATGTTTTGCAAACTCTAGTAGACCTAATCATGGAAGACTGTTCCAGAAAGATGTCAAATTACCAATATAAGCTGTTTCATTGAACCTAGATATTATTTTTAATCAAAATATCATAATTCCAGTCTGAAAAGGATGCATATACTGATAGTATTCCAGAATTCAAGCATACATATACCTAAATATACACACATATGCACACACACACATATATATAGATGAAACTATCCTAGCAAAACCAGACACGTAGAAAATTCTCCCAAATCTTATTAACCAATAACAAAATAATTTCTGAATTTCAAAAGAACATGATTTTGAAGCAATCTTACCAGTTGCTCCAATCTGCTCTTCGGACAATTCACTGACAACCAGCTTAGCCCTCCGGTCAACAACTTCAAACAAATCTAAAGAAACAAATGACTTACTTTGAGAACCACAGTCTTAAATATTTTGAAAATCAACTGCTCGAGATGACTTTCATAGACCCAAAATAAATTACAGATATTTGAGGTTATTCAGCAATAACTGACCATGACAGACTGCTGTAATCTATAGCACCTAAATGAAATAATGGGTGTATCAAGAAATCAATGGTGGACAGCTGGCAAAGATTGGATGCATGCAGAAGACTTGGCAATAGCCTTATGAGGCATAATTCAGATGTCTTCTGCTGAACCAGTTGAAAGTGCAAGTTTCCAAACCTTTCACATTAATTTAGTAAAATTTTCAACTCTTTGTTACATAAGCAACAAGGTAAAATCTATGTAAACTTTAAGAAGTTCATATTTTTTTTTCCTTTTTTTTTAAATAAAAAACCCATATCCTCAGCTGCTCTATATTTTGAATAAATAAACTTCCCTCAATCATGGTAGGCACAAGACTATAGACAAAAGAATCATGATCAAACCTGTCTATTTTAGAGGCCTTCTTTTTTGAGCTAAGTGTCAACTAACTATGATAGGAAATGCCAACTGATATCCTACTTACATGAAACACAACTCATCTATCTTCCTATCCATTGAGCTCGATCAGTTCATCTTTTTCACACAATCTTGATTTATTTTTAGAAAAAACTCTAAAAATGAAAGGCTGCTAGCATTCAAGTCAAGCCGGCATTTAACAATAACAATCATCTTCAAACACATATCTCCAAGAATGCTCTCCTAATCTTTGAAAGGAATTGCTACAGTTGTTATTTCCATAAAATTTGAAAAAATAATAATAATAATAACCATTGTACAAAAGGCTTGAGCCCACATTCTAGAAGCCAAGAATTATCAGCTCAAATCACCAAGTAAACATCCCAAAAATAACTAACTTCAAGAGTATGCATCAGCACCTAAGAGTATAGTCTAATAATAAGATAATTTGTTGACAAGTGCTAAAAGCAACATGCTTAGCATACTTAGTGAGGAAAAATTGATGAGTAAGCAAAAAAGTAGAAGTACATAAGGAATTGCAACTTTCCTTATTAACAAAAACGTAACAAAAATATCTGATCCTATAAATTACAAAGCCAAAGTTACATAGCACAATTTGCAACTTCACTCATTATATCTCTTCGTTTTGCACTACGGGCTCGGTGCAATAGTTGACTCGACTGCATACACACCATTGAACTTGAATCAACCCGAGAACATCAACCACCAAACAACTAATGATTATACGAGAAGTCCGATAATATAACATAAAAGACATCATTTTCCTCTTTCTCATTCTCTTCCTACAAAAATCCCAGCAACAGCTTGAAACTGCATTACTTATATTCTTCTCATTCGCTGCAATGAAAATTCACTCCCAAATTGATGAGCAAAACTTAGCTTTAAATTAGCTTCGCATACGTGTGTATAATCCAAAAATACTAGCAAGGTAAGAACTTGTAATCCAATTTATCAACAACAGAACCCTAGATCACAAACAAATTGACAAGATTATAAACTGGATCAGTGAGCGGAAATTGAGATTTCCTACCTTCTGCTGCTTTAAGCCACGAAGCCATACTGTGTCAAGATTGGTTGATTCGACTATAGATCTGAAACAACTGAGTATAGGAGATCGAGTTAACGAGTTTACATCGAGTATTATGAAGGAATAATCTTCATTTGGGGATCGAAGTGTTAGATTCAATTAATTAATGGGATTTTCTTTTTTTTTTTTTTGGCCAATAATGGGATTATTATTTTGAGATCCAACTGTTATGTTTCAGGTAGGGGATGGGAGGTCCTTTCTGTTTTTCAATTGAAATATGATGGTACCGTGAAGTGTTACTTCGGCGGACACTATGGCAAATTCTCTTCAGGAAGATAGCGAGTGAGAATGGGCTGTAAGAAATGCGCACTAACTCTCAAAAAAGAAAAAAAATTATAATAACATAAATAACGTAATTTTAATTACATAAATACTAATATAAATACAATTTACTTAAATCAAATAAACCATATATAATAAATGTGATATCAAAAGTTATACATGTGGCTAAAGTTTATTTATTATTTTTATTAAATATATTAATAAACGATGCACTTACATTATTTGTATAAAAAGTACGAAAAATTTTATATTTAAAAATATAGAAGAATGCCGATAATATATATAAATATATTAATGATTAAAATTATAAGATATTAAATTATTAGTTGTATGTAGTTAATTTTTTTTTCTCTTTAATATAATAGATATTTATCTATGTAAATGTATAAAATGTTCTAGAATGGAATTTATTTGTAGTAGTATTTTAAATTTTTATATTGTTTAGGGACCTTCATCTTAGTTTGATAAAAATGATAATTCATAATCAAGTTAGGTATCCAAACTAAAAAAAGCTAGTAATAAAGGACCAAATTACAAAATTACGGTACATTTGTTCCTACGATTTTTAGTTATTTATTAGAGTTTATATGTACAATTATCTTGAGAAAATTGCATACAAAGTAAGAAGAGAAAAGGATAATAAGAAAAAAAAGAAAAATAAGTGGACATATTTATCAACTATGTATAATTTTAATAGTTTATTTTATTATTAATTTCTTTTTTAAATAATAATAAATAGAAAGTAAATATGTAACTTTAAGAATAATAGTTATTTAAGTCCCCAAATAGCTTTAATAATATAGATAATTATAACAATGAATTAGTGGTAAGCACATGAGCTAGTATTTCATTTAGACAAGGGTTAGATTCTTGGAGCAAGTGCTATTGTGAATTTATTTTTTATCAGTTAATATGTCACATTCATTATATGTAATGTTTTATATAATTAGTATTTGTATAATTAAATTAATAGTGGATAGATAAACATACAATAAACTCAACAAAATTGGAAATAATTTTTTATAAAAATCTTTTATTTAGGTTAAGTAACATAGGGGTTAAGTAACATAGGGCTGCCAACAATTATCTACATGTTTATTAAAGTCCTTCTTTCTTTATTTTATTTAAATCCTTGACTTATTCTAAAATTTATAAAGTTAGACTTATGCGGATGCTTTAATTTTTAACATATTTTACAAAAAAGCTATTAGGAGCCTTTTTTTTTTCAATTTTTTTATATTATGTAACTAAATATATTAAATATTTTTGTAAGAGTTTGAAGATACTTAGATTTAAATAGAAGAAAAATAAATATTGACAATTTTAATAAGAAAGTAGGCAAACTTTGAAAATTAAATTTATGCTTTACACTTATTTTTATTGTCATATTAGCATATAAGCACCTTTATTACATAAGTGTCATAGATATATTATGTAGAGCCCTAACCCAGATAGAGTTCAATGACATTAGTTACGTAAGTGGAACTCGTCCAAGATTATCGTGGATTAAGTTAGCTAAATTTAATGAAGGCTTTAAATTCAAGAATATTTTAAAAGTTTTCACTAGATCCCGAATCCTTGTACTATAGTAGATAGGGCTAGTAAAGGTAATAATTATGGTAGTGGGTAAGATTCAATCTTAGCCTTTAAATTAGATAAATTTTAGCCCATTCATTTTAAAAAGCCTCTTGTATATAAAGATGGTTTCTCTTTATTTGTATTTATCCATATGTTTTAGAGAAGTTTACACTTTCTAAGGTTTCCTTATCACTTTCTTACTTTACATACTTGTATGTATATTATGTGTTTAGGCTAATTTAGCACTCTCGATAGATTTGAGAGTGCCTAAGTGCCACATGGAGTGTTTACACCCATTGTAGGGATTAATTACTTAATATGAGTTTAAAGAATTATTTAAATTATAAAGTTAGACTTACCTAGATGCTATAATTTTTTTTTTTGACATGTTAAATATTTTTGTAAGAGTTTGAAAAAATCTAAATTCTAATAGAAGAAAAATAACTATTGAAAACTTTAAAATGAAAGTAAGCAGACTTAAAGAATTAAATCTATACTTTTCACTTATCTTTATTGTCATATTAGCATATAGGCACTTTTATTACATATGTATCAGGGATATATTATTCAAAGCCCCAACTTAATTGGAGCCTAATGACGTTAAGTGAGTAAGTTATGGGCTAAGAGAAACCTGTCCAGAAATATTATAAATTAAGTTGTCCAGATCTAATGAAGGCTTTAGGTTCAAGAATATTTTAGAAGTTTCCCGAAGGTTCTGGATTATTGTATTATAATAGATAGGGTAGGTAAATGTGGTAATTATGGCGATGGATAAGATTCAATCTTAGCCATTAAATTTAGGTCATTCATTTTAAAAAGCCTTTGGTATATGTACGTGGTTTCTTTTTATTTATATTTATCCGTTCTTTAGAGAAGTTTACAAGGTTTCCTTATTACTTTCTTACTTTACTTACTCAAATATGTATCATGTGTTTAGGCCAATTTAACACTCCAGATAGATTTGAGAGTGCCTAAGTGTCACATGGAGCATTCACACCCGTGGTAAGGGTCAATTCTTTGGCATGAGTTTAAAGAATTAGTTAAATTAGAGGCTCAAGAGGACTTCATAAAGACTTCCATCTATTTAGTTGTTTTGCTCTATTCTACCCTAGAGGACGTACTCTTGAGATGTAAGGGTGAATCTTCTTGAGCCGTGATGATAAGAATTTATTCTCAAGCATAAGTTTGAAGAATTATTTAAATCAAATGCTCAATAAGACTTCATGAAAACTTCTATTTATTTATTTGTTTTGTTTTGTTTTAGGGTATTATTTTCTAAAATTATATGTTTATTTATCAGTGATTAGGAATAGATTTACTTAGGGGTATTATTATTATTTAGTGATTATCTATTTTACCCCTAAGGTTGTTAAGGACTTTGCTATATGACTTTCCATTATTAGTAATTTTTGAATATCAAATCAAACTCTATTTTTTGAGAGTTTCTTCTCTAAAAAGCTTTTAATTGAAATCTTATAAATCATGAGTTATTTCAATTGATAAAATCTCAAACCTTTGATTTAATCAATTGCTCATCATTTTAATCGATTAGATTAAAACCTTAATTGATTTCAATAGTGCGTAATATCAATTCAAATTAAAGAAAACCTTGTCTGGTTTGTGAATGGGTGCATTATATATAATTCATAAATTGTCCATATTCCTTTTCTAGTTGTTGTTATTCTTATTTAATTAAAAAAACCTATAAAAAAATAAAACCCCCAAAAATTTAAGAGGAAACAATATTTATTTTTCTTTAGATTTAATAGCTTTTATGCTTATAAACTCTAGATACCATAGTTGGTATTAAAGCAAGCTTTAAATAAGCATGAGTGAAGGTATCTTCCAATGAGTGGTGGTGACAATAATAAGGAGTGCCATTTATAGTAAAAGGCCCAATCAAGGGATTTTTTAGTGGCACTCAAGTGTAGGCTTAATAAAGATAGAGTTGTGCATCATTGAGGTGACAGAAGGGTTAGAAGAGTTACAAGTCGACATGGGGGAGTTTGATAAGGATTCCTATTCTGAGTTGTAAGGGGTTTTCAATTGCACCATAGAAAGCTTGACATCACGATACAGTAACTAGATGGAAGGCTTAGGACTAGAACCAATAATGCCAAAGCCGTGAGCTTTGTAACCTCATGTAGTTGTTCGAGCTAATAATTTAGGATATTAGTGAAACTAACTTGAATTATTTAAAAATTTATCAGTAAATTCGAAACATTAGTTAAAGATACCCTATAGGTTTAGATTTCAAATATATAATAATATAGCTAAATAGTGTAATTTAACTATATATGTATTATTTACTGCAAACGGATGTAAATGTTTTATTGGTTCGGAACTCTTAAGGATAAATTATAAATGTAATAAAATTATCATGGGACATAAATAACATGTGGAATATGTGTGTGTATCGTATGTAATTTTTGTGTATATACATATGATCGAAACTAATTTAAATACTTGAGAAATAACATTTTAAGTTAAAATAAACTAATTAAATTCATAAAAAATTAATAAACAATTGCAAAATCATTTGAGGTAGCTGGATTATGTTAGAATAGGCATGTAGCAGTAACTAGGACAAGTATGGATGATTTAAGTTAAATAATATGCATGATTAAGTTAGCATATAAGACAATAAGCTTGAGGAGAGAGAAAACAAAAATCATTCCTACAATACCTGAGCTTTAAACATAAAAAATTTTCTTTAGAAAATTTTACATACAAGATGAAATGGAGAAAAAATCAATTCGGGTTTTGAGGATTAAATAAGGAAATTATATAAAAATTTCAAATTGTCACGCAATTTGAGCTTAGGAGTGTTTCCTAACCTAGGAACTTGTTGGAAACCAAAGGCCACCACTACAAGAGGCAACAGGCACCGTCTAATTGTATCGACAATGGGGTGGCTACCATTGGTGGTTGAAGCTTGAAATTTTGATAAGGTCTTTTTTTAATCAGATTTTTCAAAAATTAGTAAAAATATAAAAATTATACAAAAACTTATTCATACATATTTTCATGTATATAATCTGGGAAAAATATTGTTTTGTAAAAATTTAGTAGCTACAGTATATGTCTTTAAGAAATTAATTAAATCAAGCTATTTTCGATATTGAAATAAATGAGTCAAACAGCATAGTTTTCACCTCAAAATTTTTCTCTAAACTACCTTATACTTATGTTACATTGCTATGTAAAAACTTTGAACAAAATTATTTTCTATATATATTTTTTAATTTTTTGGCTCTTAAATTATAACTAAAGGGGCATTTTTAATGAAATTAATGGAATTTTCCTTAATGACCTCACTTGGATTCTGAGCTTCACTAATTATTAATATATTTTGTAGTATATGGGTGCTCTTGGAAGGGGTTTTACTGAAAAAAGTTAACAAAATCAAATATGTGCCACTTATATATATAACTTGGTAGTATGAGAAATTGAGAATTAGTAAGTGGCGATGTGTGAGATAAGGATTCTGGGAAGTAATAAAGTGGTGAAGTATTAAATGAAGTGTTAAATGGGTTTCTCAAAGTAAAACTTAGAAGAAAAATGAACAAATCAATTGATTGTAGGAAATTGGTATACGGTGGAGGATAACTCAGAAGAAGTTGAAGGCAAAGGTTTTATTAAATATTTACTCAGAAACTAAATAAGAAGCAAGAGTATGAGTGAGTAGTGAAGTAGGGGAATCTCAAAGGCTAAGTCAAAGGGAGTATTCTTAGGGACTCTGAAGTTATTGATCTCAAAGGAAAATTCAAAGGGTAACTTCCTTGAAATTATAAAGCTGACTAAACTCCAATGATAGCTCAAAGGATTTTCCACTAGGAAACTTAAATTTTAGTAGATGCAACAACTTAGTCAAAAAGTAACTCAAAGTAATATTTGAAGTAATTGTAGATATGAAAACACTCAAAGCTGTATTAGAAGGTGTTCATTGAAGAATCTAGGATACTCATCAAACTTAAAGATTGACTTAGAGGTTGAATCTACTATGAACTTAAACGCCTATTAAGTTTAGAGGGTAACTCATAGGACATCATGTCAAAAGATTTAAAGTTGAGTAGATTACACAATCGGTTTACAAGATGCCTTATAGGGTATTTAAAGCGAAATACATAAGGATGGGCATTCAAAAGTTACCTTAGAAGGTAATCCGTAGGACATCTTAGGTATTTATTAAACTCAGAAAATGATTTAGGGTTTAAACTTGCTAACACCTTAACCTTGATATGGCTTAGGGGCTTATACTTTAAGAACTTTAAGAGTGACTTAACTCAGAACTTAGCTTAGAAGGTGTTTATTGAAAATTTTAAGGATTTACTAACCTTAGATATTAATGCAGAGGCTAAATCTATGGTGAACTTCAATGCCTAAGTAGTGTAAAGGATATCTCATAAGCTTCTCCTATAAATATTTCAAGGGAATCTTAACTTAAGGAATAGCTTAGAAGGTCACATAAATTTATAACACTATTCTAAACTTCTAATACTTAGGGCATAGGCTAATAAACTGACAACTAACCAACCTAATTCTTATATAGATGAGTAAATCAGTGATATTTCATAATTTATATATAGAATAGAGTGCTAAATCAGGATAAATATCAAGGGATTATCAATAAAGACAAGTCAATAAGCATAGTTAGCGAGCAACTGAGTTCCAAGTAAGTGAGATCATTGCTTCACCATACTTTGAAGTATTATTTAAGAATACTTAGAAGCCTTAGTATATTTATTGCTTGTGATTGTAAATTAGTAGTCTGTGTGTATGTAGCTCATATGTTTGAATATTGTTCTGTTGTTATGGAGTGTTAGATTATATGTATTGGTTGTTTTATAGTATTACCTGTTTCGAATTGTCTAAAATTGCTTGATCATCTCAAAAGCAATCTAATACAAACTTGACTTAACTATTAACTGAACTTATATCACGACCCAATAGGGAAACGACTAGGATTCTTAGGCCAAACATGTACCCTTTGATGAAGATAATAAAAATGGTCATTTTCCTACCCTTAGTCGAACTAATAAGAGAGGAGGTTGAGATAAAGTTGGAGACTGTGGTTCAAAGTGAAGTCTTAGGTGAAGCATGTCTCTCAATTGCACAAGCCTAGATGTATCGTCAAATTCCTCAAAACCTGGATTAGAGTGGATGTCATTTCTCTAATCTCATGATGATTGGTTAACGTCATGCGATGACATTTGTTTAAACATGTATTATATCTAATTGACCTTGTTTGAAAACCTTGGTTGCTTGATGTTAGATATGCGATATAATCTCTTTCTTACTTATTAAGCAAGTTATTATTCATTCTCCTATTAAATGCTTTGCAAGTTTCCTAATAGAATCACTTACACTACTTCAAGTTATAGAAGATTAGAAAACAGGGTTAGGAAGTAAGATTTAAGACTAATTGGTTGAATTCTTGTTTAATTGTCTAGTTTACTAACTTGTAGGGAAACTAATTGGGTTTCCACCGGTAACCTTCTAGTTTTAACAACTATAGACATTGCTACTGTATTCTATAAACCTGTAAACTTTTTATAAATTCTTTCTTAATCGCTTTATTTTCTCAAAATAATTTACTTCTTAGAATTTTGTTAAAATCGAGATTTTGGCACTACAAATGATTTATAAAGCTTGATTTTTTCAGTCATTTGAGTCACAATTTTATTTTCTGAGCTATTTAAAAAAGTTACATCATAGGTTAATATTTATTAGACTCAGAATTAGATGGCTCAAAGCGGAGAAGTGGTAAACGCTTTGTGTAAACTATACATATATTAGCTACTGAAGTGGCTAGTTTTTAGGTTAGGTTGGTTTACATAGTAGGTTATTACAACTCTCTAATTTAGGGTATAATATAAGCTAAGGTAGTTGGAGTGGAAGGAAGAATGGATGCAACTGTAGCAATCTTAAAGGAAGATATAGAGGACCTCAAGGCTTAGTTGGCGATTTATAGAGAAGCATTAACTAATACGGTAATAATTTAGCTGAACCTAAGTGTAGAAGTACTAAAACCAGAGTACTTTCATGAAATGACGTTTGCAAAGGAGGTAGATAGTTTCTTATGGGGAGAAGATGTATTTTAGAGAAATTTGTGGGCTTGTTGATGATGGAATTAAAATGAGAATTGTGACTTCATACTTGAGAGACATTACAATAGTTTGGTGGAGAAAAAGGGTTAAAGAGATTATGACATGGGAAGATTACGTAAGAAAGTTCTAAAACCAATTGTCCCTTCAAAAAGTGAAAAGGGAAGTCAAAGATCAAATTCTAATAACTTAAGTAGAAGAATTGTGTGAAGCAATACATTCAAGAATTCTCAAAGCTCATGTTGGAGATACTAGACCTTAATCTACAAGATGTTCTCGTCATGGTCCTAGATGGGTTGAAGCCTTAAGCTACAATGTAATTAAAATGGTGAAGAGTGGAGAATTTATCTAAAGTAATTACAACTGTAGAGGGCCTTGAGGAATTTGAGAAGCATTAAGCATGGTCTTCTATGGGCGATATAAGAGAAGAGGATGAGGAGGTTAAGACTCAAGAGTAGAGGGATCTCTAGGTTCATGAAGTAGAAGGGCAAAGAGTGGTAGAGAAGAGGATTACCTAAGGTTGAAGTATTATTTTTATAATGTGCTGCATTATGTTGGGACCATCGAAAGAAGAAACATGTAAATGCTTTAATTATAGAAGATATGCCTAATGAAGATGAGAGGGATTAGCTAGGCACACTTCGCCTCCTCTATGCTATAAAGTCCTAAGATATTAAGGGGTATAAGGGCTTTATGTTGCTATCAAACTTAGGCTGAGTGATGAGAAGAGTAAAGCCTAACTTAAGACAGTTACCTCTAAGGAGATTCGAATAAAAGGAGTTGTTAAGAATGTAGAGTTTAGCATCAGAAGTTGGCACCAAGAAGGAGATTATAATGGTAGTCCCTATAGATGACTTTAGGTCACCCTCCATATGGACATTTTAGACAGGATCGATGTCATTATTGTTCCCTAATCCAATAACATTTTCTTGCTTAACAAGAAGTTCCATAAGATAGTTCTACTGATAAGGAAGAATTCCTAAGTTGATGGGAAGACTCTACAAAGTTTAAGATTGGAAGACTTATTAGAGCAAGATGAAATTCCAACAATAGAGGACAAATTTGAAAAAGTTAAGGCAACGCATTAGTCCAACAAGAGATGGAAGACTATTGAGGGATGTCGTCAAGTAGAAGATGTTAATAGGAAATCAAGGTTAAGGAGTAAAGTAGATAAGAAACTAAAGAGGAAGCCGCCATGAGTGTGTTGCTGGATTTGGTTGGGAAGAATATAACCAACATGTTATTTAGAGCCCCAAATGGTAACTTAGTGAAATTAGTTAGGTAAGTTGTGGGCCAAGAGGGAGGTTCGCTTAGAATTATCATGGTTTAAGCTATCTAAAAAAACTTTAGGTCTAGGAATGTTCTAGAAGGTCCTAGAATTATCCTTATATCATTGTAGTAAGTAGGATTCAATCTTACCCTTTAAGTTAAACTATGGGGTTTCCACTCATTTGTATTTATCCATTCTCTAATGAAGTTTAAATTCTCTTCGGAACTTCTATATTACTTTTCTTTTCAATTACTTGTGTGTGTTGTGTGTTTAAGCTGAATAAGCACTTTAGATAGGTTTGAGGGTGCCTAATTGCTGCATAAGAATGTCCAAAAAATATGCTTTAAACATAAGGACTTTAGAGATAAAGGATGCTTAAATAAATATCAGTCTACTACCATTCGTTAAGTCCTTAATGTTATTTTTCCATTTAAATTCTCAAACTCTTTTTTTCTCCTTTTCCTTTAAATCTTCCATGTTTTCAAACTTTTACCAAAATATGAATTCCATTAAATTTATTAAATATTTCATCCATCTATGCATATGTTAACTTAAACTGGTCTACAATAATTAGCTCAAAAAAATGATAATATTAAATATGTTTAATTACATAACATAATAAAAATAATATTAAGTATATTTAATTATATAAGGAAATAAAAATAATAAAAAATAAAGATAATAATTTAAAGAGAGGAAAAGGAATAGAAAAGATTGTATAAACTCCAACCAAATTGGCTAACCATCCTAAGGCCAATTAAAAGCTAATGTGTACCTAAGATAAACAAGCAATTTAACAAATTTTACAAAAGTATTATTTTCTAAAGGGTTTGAAAAAAATTGAAGACTTGCATAGTAGAGGAAAAAAGGGTTAACAACTCAAAGAGAAAGCAAGTAATACAAAGCACCTTAGGGGTATAGGCCCTTTCAAAAAACAAGAGATCTAGAAAATATATCTAACCCTTTGTTTTTTTTTTTTTTTTGTATGACTTGATCAAATTTGTTTACATTTCCATGAGAAAAATAAAATTTAGGGTCTTTTTAAATAAAATTAGTGTTCTCCAATAAAATTAGGGTTTCAAATCACATTAAATTTGATTTTAATAATATTAGGTCTTTTTTTGGGGGGGAATTATAAGTTTTCTTAATAGAAATCATTTTCAAAACAAACAAAAAATAGAAAATAAAAAAAAAAAAGAAAAAATATGAAAAAGTTAAAAATAAAAATTAACATACTTAATAGATTACTTGAATAATGCATACAAAGACATCTTTAAAGAGTAATCTTAAAAGAATTTTCCAAAAAATAAAAATAAAATATTTTCGAAAGGTATGCCATTATCGGCCACTATTTGTCTACTTCCCTTGAAAGCTCTTAGTGCTGCGACTATCACCGGTAAGTTGCATTGGATTAACATCGGAATTATAATCAATTGCAAAAGCTACTAAGTCAATGCCTATTTGCTTTGAATCTACTAGCCCGGGCAACCAATCTTTCTATCTCGAATTATTGATCTTTAGTGCTAGTAGAGCAAAGGAAACGGTGGATGAATTCCTTTATCTACCCTAGAAATGGGTTGAATTTATTGAATGAAACCCTGAAGATAGGGCTAATATGTATGAGTTGATCAGATGCAGGAAAGCCCAGGCAATCCATTCCTATCAATCATTCATCAGGACATAGAATTGTTAATAACAAAAAAATTGGTTCTCTTTCTTTGGATTCATCTTTGGTTATTATTGTTGCCTTTAGGGCTGGCAAAATGATCAGTCAGATAGATATTCTAAATTTTGATCCTTTTATCTTAGAATTAGCAATGGAAGTAGTAAGAAGAAAATAATTAAAAACTCGGTAAACTTTTGATAGTACATAGGGAATTATTTCCCTATGGTAGCAATTTACCAAGAACATCTAATCTAAACTTACCAACAAGATCTAATCTATAAGGTATGGGCTTCTAGATTAATAATATACCTATTCTTTAAATGCTATCGTACAGGCTGAAAACAAATGCATACTATCTTTTACCTGCTGTTAGTATGAGCTTCACAAGGAGTAAAGGAGACAGCACAACCTTACAAATTGGCTTAGGAGGGAATAACACAATTCTTCTTAGAGGAGGGTTAGTTTGTCCGGGTGACTAATCCTGCCATAATGTACTCCTACCTATAGCACTGGCAATTAAAGTTGAGCATACATACAACAATCCTTATGCGTGAATAGTCGAGAGGAAAGAAAGGGTTGTAAAAGCATCTCATGCCATGGTTGTTGTGAAAGAATAAACTTTTGAAGGAAATGCCTTCTTAGCAATTGAATCAACTCTTACTGCTCGAGTAGACGTTGTTCTTCTTGGTGAGTGAATCATCTTCATCCTAAAAAAAAGAAGGCATCAAATGAAAGAGGGGATCCCACTGTGAGGGAGATTGGTCCTAGCTACTTCTTTCATACCAGGAAAGAAAAGATTGCCAAATCGTGACCTACATGAAGGAGACAAAAGCCATCACATTCACTGACCGGGATCTACCACCTGAGGGGTCAAACCATGTTAAGCCATTGAATGAACATTATCGTTGATTGCCTTGGATAGTAGGTTCCATTTATGTTAGTTGACAATGGCGCAGGAATTAACGTATGCTTTCTTTTAGATTTATCATTAGACATTTATTTCTAAAATTGTTTTGATAGCTTAAATTAAGCTTCAAAATTCAGGTTTCCTTAGGTGAATCAACCTAACATAAATCAAAATAAAAAAAAAAAATACCGTTGATAACGTTACGAATTAGATGTAAAGTTGACTTTGGTTGAGCATTTTATATTTTTTATACTTTTATTGCATCACAATTTATCATTTTTAGGAGTTTAAGTAATTCTTTTATAGATTTTAATTTATGAAAAAATTCGTTCTTTTTAAATCTTCTTCACATTCTTATTTTATTTAAGTTTTGATGATCAATAAATAGGTTTAATTTAGATATTAAACATGTTTAATAAAAGAGATCAAGCTACGAGATTAGGTTTATAGAAACAATTAATAAATGAGTTAAGTTATGAATTAAAGTTTTCAAATATGAACTCATTCAAAATTGAATACTAGAGATGATCCATTACATGAATTGCAAACCCTATGCAAAATTAAATTTTCAAAATTAAGCTTGACGATCATGAAATTAGGATGTTAAATGAGCTATATAAAAATTTTGGTATTAGAAGATTAAGTACAAGTTAATCAATTTTGACAAATAGTTTCCGATAAATTCTAACCAAATTTGAGATTTTTCCAAATTGAGGAATTATCCAAATATTTTTGTCTAATTTTCGTGTTTTCTTGAAGAACTTGATGTCGATTGGTTGAAATTTTTGTTAGCCCTATATTCAAGTGTGCATGTCTTAAATGCATATCTTTAGAGTTATATCATCATTAAAATGATATTATAATTTATTAGCAAGATTTGAGGGCCATGCAATATTGTTATGTTATTTAATGAGCACTTTCCTAAACATAGTACATTGCATAGAAGTGGATTAGCATTTGTTCCTAATTTTTTTTTTTTCCTTCTTTCTTTTTTAATACCTTAGGTTCCAAGCCACTAATTTAAGGCTAAGGTTGGACATCGTTTCAACTGGACAAAACTCCATGTCGAAGTCACAAAAGGCAGGTGGAGTGGCCTTGTGTGATTTGTTTCAAAAAATGTATGAAATAAATGAACCGATTTATTATACAGGCAAAATAGCGATTAGAAATATTATCTAACGAGAACTCAAATATTGAGTTTCGATATATATATTTATATATAATAGGATATTAAAGAAAGTTTAACCAACTTTTAAATAGATATTTATTAATGCAATATGCTAAGAAATAATTATGTGATAAGCATTTATTATATATCTATGTATGATATATTTATACTATTTATTACACTATTTAACAAAAACTAGGTGAAATATACGCGTAATTTGTCAATTAGTAAAAGCTTAAATTACGCTTTGGATTCCTATGCTATTGCTCCTTTTCGATTTGGGTATCTATGTGTTTTTGTTTTTTTTTTTTTAACAGTAACCCGAGTTTTATTAAATAGTGAAAAAGAAATGCCACTAAAAAAAGCCATTAATTTTAAAATGACATAAAAACAAAAGCCATCTTCTTCCTGCCGATAAGTCTTAAGCCTGGAAATAATATTGGAACAGGTCATCTTCACACCCAACATTGCAATACAGATTTCTATAATATTTATATATTAACCTTCTCATTTAGAAATAACAATAACCTCGTTCAAAACATATATAAAAGAAATATAAAGAATCGATATCACATTTCATGGCGAATCAAAGAACAATACTCTACGGAATAGACCCTCGTCTTCCTTGAGCTCAAGTCTTAGCCCTCTCAAATAGTTATATATGATAATAATAACAATAATAATAATAATAATAAGCGATCCATAACCAGTAAACAGTAATATATTTATAGCTTCAGGTTAGCGAATAACTTTACTATATAAGGTATCCATCCGAACCCTTTTTTACTGAGTATATTCTTGATAGCAATATTTTTTAACCTACTCCCACATGATAGTGTATAGGTATAACATCAAGATACCCTATATTTATTATAGAATCTGTATTCTAAAATATACATGACATAGTTTTTAGGGTATTCTATACCTATCTTATAATATTAATTAAATAATACTAATAAATAAATAATTAATATTATTGCATTTTTTTTAACCTTAAAGAAAATTACAATAAAAACTAAGTTTATAATAGAACTCTAAGACTACGCTTTTGGTTCATTAATGTGGTTACAAATTTGATATTAATTATGTATCTATACAATATTTCGAAAAAAGATAAAGTAAAATATATATATATATATATGTATGTATGTAGGTTACATAGGATACCTTGTGCCCATAGAATTACATTAGGTTCAAAAATTTTGAAACCTATACCTATAAGGTAGGGTGCAGGTAAGGCGTTATACCTTACTTACTATATACCCACTCACCCTTAATTATAGTTATGAAACTCAAATTTTCATTTAGTTGCTTCGAGAGAATAATTTAGAGAGTTAGTGAAATCAATTCCACTTTAAAATTTACAAGTAGACTCAAGATATTAGTTGATGAGATCCTATGGACTTAGATCTCGAAGATATAATAAGATAATAATGAAATAATCGAAATAGTCTAATTTATTATATTACTTAATATTGATCAGAATTGTGTAAAATAGGCTTCGATAGCTAGTAAATATTTGGACATCAATTATACATGTAACAAAATTATTAAATGACATGAAATAACCTATAGAATATGGATATGTACATTGCGTATAATTACTGTGTAAATATATATGTAATTAACTAAAATACCATAATATAATTAAAATATGATAAAATAAATAAGAAAACACCAAAGAAATATAAAGAAAATGTTTGGAACAATAAGAAAACTTGTGAAAGAGGTGTAACACTTAAGGGGATAGCTGTTGGCAACATGTTCAAGGGAATGTTACATTGTTACCTTAGCAATTTAAGTAGGAAAAACTAGTTGAAGAGAGAAAAAATGTTGAAGCTTCCATTTAGATTCTCTAAAAATTTGGCAAAAATCTCTACACGTTCCTTAATGCAAACTATAATCTTAGAAAAATATGGAAGTAAATTCGAAAGCTCTAAATGTTGGAGAAAAGAAAATAGGAAAAATAATAGGTAGATGTGATTAAATGTGAGTTAGGGGCTTAAGTAGCACCTGGAGGTGAACTAACAGTACTGCCTAAAGGGGAGGTTAGTGCCAAGTCTGACCGACAATAAAGGGCTTAAGCAACACCTTAATGACATAGTTTTGAGCTCCAAAATTTTCTACAAACCATCCACTATTAATACTAAAATGCAATGTAAAGATTTCAATTAAAACTATTTTCTACATATTTCTTAATTTTCGAGCCCATACGTTCTAGCTAAATTGACATTTTTTTTTCAGTGAAATTTATGAATTTTTCACCAAAAGCCTCACTTGGACTTAGTACAACACCGATTTGAGGTGTAAAATGACTATAGGTTAGTGGTGTTGGATTGAATTTTGCAAGTAGGAGTTGTGAACTTTGGAGCATGTGATTTATATGGTTGAGTTTCACAATAAGTACTCTTATGGATAGGTGTTATTATGAGGCATAAATGAAGCTTTTGTGAAATAGTAGGGTGTTTTGGTGTTGAACATACTATTAATGTGTTTTTGGTAGTTAGTTTTATGAAAGGAATGTATAAATCTAATGATTATGAAAAGTGTGAGCAAGGTTAGAAGATAACTTAGAAGTTTATTAAGTGAAAAAACTATTAAGACCCAACTCAAAAGCTAAGTCAGAGGGAGTTCTTGCGAGGAAATTAGAGCAAAGGAAGCTTAGAGGCGGAGTCAAATGATGAACTCTTAAGGAAATTAAAGTTGACTAAGCTAAGAAGATATTCTACGAAAAGATCTAAAGGTTGAGTAGACTATACGATTGATTCAAAAGGTACCTTAGAGGGTACTTGAAGTGAAAATATATGAGTGTAAGCACTTAGAAGTTGTTTTAAAGGGTAATTAATAGGAAATCTAATGTATTTAACATACTTAGAGGATGATTTTGTTAAGCCCTTAACTTTGATATAGCTCAGGGGATAACTTAGAAGTTTTCCAATTTAAGAATTTCAAGGGTGATTTAACTTAGAATTTAGTGCAGGGGATGTTTATTAAAAAAATTTTAGGTATTTACTAACCTTAAGGATTGATTTAGAGGCTAAATTTGCTATGAAATTCAATACCCATATGGTTTGGAGGGTAGCTTAAAGGCTTCTCTAGTTAAATACGCCAAAGGCGCATTGACTCGAGATGTAGCTCCAAGGGTAATAAAGGTAAACTATACTTACAACATCATATTAAGCTTTCAATCCTTAAGGCATGAGACAATAAACTAGCAATTAACTGACTTGATACTTATATAGATAAGTAAATTAGCAATATTTCGTAATTTCATGTAGAATAAAGTACTAATTGGGATAAATATTAAGGGATTAGCAACAAAAACAAGTTATCAACCGTAGTTAGCAAGCAATTGAGTTCTAGGTAAGTGAGATTAGTGCTTTACCGCACTTTAAAATATTATTTAAGAATACTCGAACGTCTTAGTATGTGTCTTGTTTATGATAGTAAGTTAGTAGCCTCTATGTGTATGCAATGAGTGTGCTTGAATATTGTATTGCTTTTATGGAGTAGTAGACTTTATGTATTAGTTGCTTTATGGTATTGTTTTGATTGAATTATGTGAAATTGCTTGATCACCTTCAGAAGTAAACTAACTCAAACTTGACCTAAGTTTTATCCGGACATACATCACAACTTATTAAGGGAAATGATTAGGATTCTCGGGCTAAACATGGACTCTTCGATGAGGATAACAGAAACGATCCTCTCTCTACTCTTAGTTGAACTAAGTGACAAGAGAGAAAGTCACAACAAGATTAGGGATCATAGTTTGAAGTGAAGTCTCGAGTGGAGTGTATTTCTTCTTACATGAACCCTGGTTTGGTTTCGATTTGCAAAGTGTATGATGTCAAACTCCTCAACCCAGGATTAGAGTGGATATAATTTCTTTGATCTCATAACGGATTGTATAACATTGTATGGTAGCACTTGCTTATACGTGCATAACATATAACTAAACTTGCTTGAAACCTTAATTGCTCTATGTTAGATATGTGCTATTATCTCTGTTTTACTTACTGAGTAAGTTGTTGCTCATTCTCCTGTAATTATTTTGCAAGTTTCTTAGTAAAATCACTAGTATTATTACAAGTTCCAGAAGATTAGAGAATAGGGGAGGAGAGTAAGATTCAAGACTGATGGGCTGATTTCTTATTTATTTGTCGATTTCACTAACTTATAGGCAAACTAATAAGGTCTTTATTGATGACTTTCTAGTTTTCATCTATTGATATTGTTGCTATACTTTGTAAACCTGTAAACTTTTATAAATCATTTATTAATCACTTTATTTTCCCATATCAATTTACTTCTTAGAACTTTTTGATAAAATTGAGATTTTGTGTTTTATATGATTTATAAAACTTGATTTTCTTAGTTATTTGAGCCATAAAATAATTTTTCGAGGCTATTTTAAAAAGTTACATCTCAGGTTGACATCTATTAGACTTAGAATTGGATGACTTAAAATGGTGAAGTGGTAAACACCTTATGTAAGTTATACCTACGTTAATGGCTAAAGTGGTTAGCTTTTAACTTAGGTTGGTTACATCATGGGATTGTTACGACTCTTTGGTTTGGGGTGTGTTAATAGCCATTCAAAGATAGTATACTAATATAGTGAAAATCGGAGATGTATGTAATTGAAGAAGAGAAGTCTACTTGTCGGAGTCAACGATTGAAACGAAAAGGGAGGGGGGTGAACCACAATATTACTAAACTTTTGAGTTCAAATTCTATGGTGGAACAATCAGTCATTAACTCTACTAGATATTCAAGGTAGCAAATTCGAAGCAGCTTTAAAACGACCTTCTTTCTTTCTCCAAAGGCTTTTATTTACGTTGGCCATTCAAGGCAACGAGTTTAAAGACAGCTCCAAAACCACTATCTTTCTTTCTCCTAAGGCTTTTTTTTCTTCTATCATTTCAAAACTAACCTTTTTTTTTTTTGTAAATGGAATTTGTATTTTACTATTTAATAAAACATCGACCGCTAAGTGTTAAAAAAGAAAATACAAGTACCTAAAGTGGAAAAAAGCAACAATACAAATATTGAAAACATAATTTACCGTTAATAAAATAAAAAATCTTCATTATGCATTTTGGACCTTCCATGTTTCAGTGGTAACTCTATATGTTCTTTAGTCATTATAGACTAGTAGGCATGTACCCATGTTGCATGTGCAAAAAAATAAATATAGAGTATAATAAAATGTTTAATATGTTATAATTATCAAATTCAACTATATATATACAAGAACAATGGTTAAAGAAAGGGAAAAAAAGGGTAAATTACAAATAATTGACCTATGTTTTTATGTTTTTGCAAATAGATGACCTAAGTTATTTTTTCTCACAAATAACTAACCCAAGTTTAATTTTGTCATGTCATTGTTACTTTTACTCTTAGTAGCTAATGTGTATAGCACGTGTTCACTTAAAACATGAACAAACACATTTTGCTTTACAATTTTCATCTTTAATTGATCAAACAACAAAATCATAGAGAAACCTTAACCCCAAATTCTCAAAGCTCGCTACTGCACCCTTCGATCTTAATACACCCACGAAGACCTTTTTGATTAGACATGGCACTTCTAACAACATACCACAAATCTAATGGCTAAAACACTAAGTAACTTTCGTTTCTACATGCAATAGGTACATGCATAATACAACCATTAGACCTTCCAGATTAGCCATAGAGATGATCTTTCTCTTTTCTCCTTATTAATGTCTCCAATTCCCAGTAAGTTATTTGGATTAACTATTTTGATGATGGCTATTAAAAATAAGTTATTTCGTATGATTAATAGCTTGAAACAGCAATGTAATTACAATAAGTTAATTTTGTATTTCTATTTACTTAAGGAAGCGGGGATAGAATTTTGTTATTTTATGAGGAATCGTTTATCTGATGTATTATAAGTAGAGTAGGATTAGGATAGGGTCACTTGTAGGAAAACATGGTGTTGAGGTTAATGGTTCGGATTCAATGTAAATCTATGAGCGGGTAGGATAAGACTTGTAAAATTTAAAGCGAACTGCCATATTTGAGATGTGATTGTAATACGCTAGATTCTAGAGTGGTATAGCTTACTACATGTCCCTATCATCTATTAACATGTTAAGCATAAACGATACTAGAATTTCCAAGATTATCTATCAAAATCTCTAAATAATTTCAATAAAATTTAATTCTTCAAATAAATCTAAAATCATTTCTAAATGAAATTTATAAAATTCTGAACAAGAGTTTACTTATTGCAAGATATACTTTAATTGTCTTAACTAAATTATTATTATTATTTTTACAATGGGATTGTTAGTTGCCACTCCTCATCTCGTAATCTTGCTGATCTTATCCGAAATTGATAAATTCTGAAATTTTTACTCAAGTATTTGCAACTAAAAAATTAATATGGGGTGAGTTAGAGCTTAGTATTGAATACAACAAATACATGTACATATATATAACATTAACAAGCTACATGTATAACCATAATAACCAATGCAACAAACGTCATTTATTATCTTGATTATTAACTAGTAACCAACATAGTCTTGGCATTCCAAAATTTGGGATAACTCATGACTCCTAGATAAGCAATATATATAATACATAAATATCGGTGGTCCTACATATCACCCTAGTAACCCTTTGTAGAATCTAACTAAATCCTCTTAATATGGAACCTTCATAAGGTAAGTCATGTATGATTGCTAGGTGCCTCACCAACCCTCTTAGACCCTATTAAGGGAAGATTGAAGTAGGACAAGCATAAGCAACAGAAAATTTACGAAATCCAAGTTTGAATTAATTCCTATTAAGTATCTATTTTAAATAAGCACAACAAGAAAATATGTATCCCATGCTTGAGTCCCCAGAACAACTGGTAATATATACATTTGAAGTTTTTCAAAATCCACACTTGATGTACATTGTAAAGACAACAACTTTTAGAATCTATTTCCATATTTTCTTATCTTAACTAGATTCTTTTGTTTATTTTTCTAAATTTTGGGTCTAAATTTTAGTGTAAGCTAAGGTTTTCAGACCATCTTAAACTCCTAAACAAGTTTAGAATAGGTTAGGTTATGATTTAAGAGGCTATGAAAAGAGAAACATAAGGAAAAAGGAAAAGCTATAGGTTTACATGGAGGGAATACGACTGTGAACCTGACTGTATTCTTGATATTTTGTAAAACCACATGTGCATGGCTTGGATCATAACCATCAACCTTGGCCATAATCCTCTTGGCCATTAATTCTTTAGTTTCACACATTCAAACTTTACCTTAACATATCTATAAGGATCATGGTCAAGCTCATGCTCATTACCTTGGTTGTGTCCCTCCCTCCAATCATAATATTTACTCTAAACACCACCTCTAACATTATTTAACTGTGATTTGCACTCCATAATCCTCCAACACCCTTTAAACTTCACCATCAGTCAATTACAACCCCTTTTTTACATTAAACCACTCCATCCTCTAAAGATTCACCAATGTACAAAATCTTAACTCTATTAAAGTTACAAGATCAAAAGGAAAACAAAAATTTGAGATCACTTACAAGTTTCCTTGATAGGACAATAATTAAGGCTTGAATTTCCACTTCTAAAGCGTTGCAAAACAAATTTTCTTTAGGTTTTAACACTATCCTTTAGAAAATTATGAATTTCCATGATAAAGGATAGAGAACTTACCAAGATTTTTTTTTCCTTGTATTTCCTTTGCCCTTTTGCTGTTTGTAAAGTACCCTTAAGTCAAGAATCTAAATTATGGTCTAGAGTTTCATTAATGGCTTGGGAGTTCTCTGATAATGGGGTTAAAAGCAAGAATCAAAGAGAGTGGTTAAGAATATGGTTTCCTTTTAATCTTAATGTGTTATGGGGGTAAGCATAGTTGTTAAAATTGTGATTTTATCTATGCGATTCTATAAGTTTACGATTTTACGAAGTTTTTCCGAGTTAACTCGTATATAAACTCTTTTTTATGTAAAAATTTACGTTTTTAACCAAGTTTATATGAAAACTCGGTAGAAACTTATTTTTTTACTAAATTAACCTATTTTATATATCTAAGTTGAATAGGTTAAAAAATAAAAAAAAAAAATACAACTAAGCTTTTACAAGCCGTCTACTATCATGATATTACATCATCTTTCCTATCGTATTTTATTTTTTTCTCTTTTTCTCTCTTTTTGGCCCTTATTGTATGTTTATAGCTTTCGCTCAGGTTTTAGCTTCAATAGCAAATATTACAAGAAAAACTATATAATTTAGTTTATACCATTAATAATTTGAAATGAGTTGAAATATTTGGTTCTTTTTAATTCATTGCTTTTTTTTTCAAAATAAAATAATAGAAAAAGTTTAGTTTCGACTTTATATATCCTTCTTAAGTACATGTTTAATTATATATTATTAAGAATTTTTTTATGAAAAAAAAAACTTAATCTCTTCATTTTTGTATTTTCATCATATATTTCAAGTTTTGAATAATTACTATGAGCATCTCCATAGTTTTTTAAAGATATTTTATATAGGTTGTAGAAATTTATGTTTCTATATTTCGATTTTACGTTTCGATTCTACTAATCTTTTAGCGATTCTATATAGAATCATGAGTTTGATAACCTTAGGGCTAAGGGTTTTTAACTATTAGTTGGACTAAAATACCTTACATACTTTAGTCGATTATATGCTATACCAAACTTTTAATGCCCTAAATATTTTCTTATTTTTCCCCTTTTAGTTTTAAAATTTTGGGTTTTACAATCCCTCCCTACCCCCAATTGAACTTGTGTCCTCGGAAGTTCATTCTTAGATCCTAAAATAACTCTAAATACTCTTTACTTCTTTATACTCTTGTAATGTCAACCTCTTCCTACTTCTTCGCTCAAGTTCAATTGTAAGTTTAGTTATTACCTACTCTTCTTCCTATTTGAGTTAAGCGTTCGTATCTATCTTCCTATACCAGTTAGTAAATCTCATTCATCCCATTACCAAATTTAATTCAAACCCTGTTCATTAAATTATTCAAGTGCTTTCAGCTTCACTCAAGGTTCATTTTATCTGACTCATAACACTCATTTACGGCTCCTTAGTTTGTTGGCTTACTATTACTTTTATCATATTGAATTCATGACTCTCTTGATTCATGCATATTCCTTCTCTCTAATCTTCATAGCATTTAAATACTCTTTCTTATATTACTCCTTTGTTTATTTCACTCCCTATTTGTTTGCAACTCGATCATAGCATTATTAAATCTTATCTTAACAACCCAACGTTCACACATTAATCTCCCATACTTCCAATGTTGATTTCCCTGCCATTATATTTATATAATATAACTTAACCATGGCAACCCCTTTATATAATGTCATTTCTCATATCAACCATTAACTTTTATCAATTCAAAAACATGATAACATTAAGGAGGCTACCTTTCAATCATTACAAAGCCGTGAACAACATTACTGTTTCCATGTAAAAAGCACTTACTTCTACAGTTTGCTCCAACTTTTACTTAGCAACTATCCTCCATCAATCAACTTTAAGAGTTCTCCTGTCTCCTCACTTTTCAACTAATATTACACTTCATTCCTCAAGCACTTATGTCCTTTTCTTGTCCCCAGCTCATTAATAGAATGTAAGGGGAAATCTTACTATTACTGTTAGTATTATTATTCTTATATATACATACTTTTGATTGTCAAGCCATATTAATATAAATATCACTTTTGTAGATTAAATTGGAATTAATTCATTTATTATTGTTGCTTTTACGTCTTTTAAGTTTCATCACATGTTTTGAATCCTTTTTATTAAGATCAGTATTATTACTATCACTACTGCTGCTGTTGTTACTACGGTAGCTTAGGTTATAGTTATTTATGATTTACTCTTCTCAGGTTTGTTATATATGATTAATCTACTTGTTATTTATCATTGAAATATCTTGATGTAATCATAGCAGACTTTAATGTTTAATTATCATCATACATGATGGGAATCGGCCTTTGACCATATCCAAGCCGAAGCCTATCAATGCTTACCAAAGTTGAGCTATAGCCAGAAGGACGAAGGGAAGGAAAATAAACACTCAACATCAACTCTATCATCAACCGAGATATCGAGAAACCATAAGGCCAAGTACCTAAGACCAAAGAACCACTCAGCACAACCCCGAGAGATTAACACCGACTAATTCCAAAACTTGGCAATTATGGGCTGACTTCTCTAGTGTCTTAGCTAAGCTACACAAGATGTTAAGGACCCATTCCTGAACTCGTACATCTAACTGTCGACCTCGTCTGGTTTAAATACTACTCCTCCGAGGACATGTTGAGTGACTACATGCTGAGTTCTGTAAAACACATAGTTTTGTATTTTTTATAAATGTTTTCCCTTTATTTTATTTATGAGCTCGATTATTTAGGGTTTAAGGCCTTGTACTTTATTTACAGTTTTATCACTAGGGTTTAGGACTTGCTATAAATAGAAGCATTTGTACTAATATATACATATATAGATATAGATAAAGACAGATAGATATACAGAGTGAAACTTTTCTCTTTTGTGCAAGGCTATACTTGAGTTAGTATTTACTGGATTATTGAATGTTGATTAGACTCTTTAATCGTCCCCGCGTTCTTATTAATCTTGTTCTCAAATTGTGGTGAACCCCTTTATTTGAACTGATTAGTGAGTTGCATCTAACTTTCATTTGAAACCCCAAGCAATATTTAGTGTTCGTGAGTCGTATTGAACTCTATTTCGAGCTAAAACCCCTGATTATGTCTGTGTCTTGGTGACCTATATCCATCCACTTTCACCATCAAAACCTTCTTGTTCTTCGTACCCATATTTCTTTTAAATACTCATTCTTGTTCGTTTTCAGATCCACTGCTGTAACTCCTTATCACATTGGTATCAAAGCTTTAGGGAGATACGCATGCTAAAGTTCTTCAAAGTAGATATATGGTTCTAACATTTTTGTTCATCATTGTTCCATAGTGTAGTATGCTATTCGTAGTAGCTATTTGTTAGTAGTGGTAGTTGTAGAAGCCGAATAGTGGTTGTTTCTGGGTTACTATTATTTGTTTGTTCATTTCTTTGGTCAATTACTATATGAACAAGAATGTCTGAGGATAGTGTCAATAACACTGGAGACCGTCCTCGTGAAAGTTTGAGGAGACGTATTGATAACCTGGAATACCAAATTTAGAATCTTACCGACTCTATTCAGGAGCTTACTGGGTTAGTCAAAGGCCACAAACGTGATGGTCGAGAAGAAAGGGGGGAGCGGACACCCATTAGTAGGAGTAGTACCAATGAACTTTGTAATGATGCAAGATAGCTAAGAAGAGTTGTTGAGCCAAAGAGAAGAGAAAACCATCTAGTGCCGAGAAGGAGGAATGAAAGGAGTGTTGACTCTGAAACAAATCAATAAGCCCGAAGAAGGAACATAGTTGAGCAGAGATCTAATAGAAGTGGCCGAACAGAGGAGAATTGACTGGTTCAGAATGTAAAGGATGAACCTTGAGCACCTAGTCGAAGACTTGACAATGTCAAGTTGAAATTGTTGACCTTTTGTGGAAATAGCCAACTTAAAGAGTTCCTTAACTAGGTTCCTCGAGTTGAGAGGTTATTTGAGTGATACGAGTGCGATGATCGAGCAAAGGTTAAGCTGGCTTCCTTATCCCTTGTTGTATATGCAAGTCTTTGGTAGGATGAGTTGGTTGCCAAGCAAGATGTTGAAGGAGAAGAGCTGATTAGAACTTAGAGGCTCATGAAAAGATTGATGCACCAATACTTTGTGCCGACTTATTTCAAGCAGGAGATGCTCTATACCTTCCAGCACCTGAGATAAGGTCAAAATACTGTTGAAGAGTATTTATAAGAGTTTGAGACCTTGGTGATGAGATGTGAAATTGCTAAGCCACAGGACTGCACCATTGCTAAATTCCTAAGTGGACTTCGAGATGACATTGCCAACATAGTTGAATTGTAGCTGTTCAACTCTCTGGACATGCTAATTAATTTGGCACTAAGAATAGAGAAGCAAAGGAGGAGAAGACATCAGAGGTTGAGTAACCGACCTCAATAAAGTAGCCCTAAGCCTAAGAGGTATGCTGAGAGAAGGCAAGAAAAGAAGATAGAGAAAGGAGAGTTTGGTCGGCTAACCCATGACGAGAAAAAGATTGTTGAGAATGAGAAGGCACTTGGCAACAAGGCCCGAGAAGTGAAGTGCTTCAAGTGCTCAGGCTACGGACACATTACGTCCCAATGCCTGAATAAAAGGGTCATTGCTTGATGGGTGAAGGGCTCGAGGCTTAAATCAAGAGTCAAAGTGACAAGAGCTAGGACGACAAATTGATAGAAGAAGATGTCTAGCCTGAGTACCTCAATAAACTTTTGGTTATGGTGATATGAGCTGACTTGAGGCCAGATCCCGGACAAAGAGAAAATTTATTTCACATGCAATGCCTAATGAATGGGAAGGCCTGTCCTTTACTAGTAGATGGAAGTAGCTGCACCAATATTGTCTCTACCAAATTAATAGAAAAGATGAAGTTGCAGACCTACCCACATCCCCGGCCCTATGGATTGAAATGGTTTAATGATAAGGGTATGGTCCTTGTGCATAAAAGAGCGCAGATAGCATCTAAGGCCGGACGATATGAAGATGATATTGATTTTGACGTCGTGCCTATGAATGCCGCAAATTTACTTCTTGGCCGACCTTGGGAGTATGACCGGAAAGCAATCCATGACAGCTTCCTCAATACTTACACTGTTCGGAAGGATGGGAAGAGCTATCACTTGACCCCCATGAGCGTTAAGAAAATCTAAAGACACTCGGTACCTATGGTGAAGAGAAGTTTATTCGGCATCCTAACCCATGCTCAACACTTTATGTCAAGGACGACTTCCTTTTAAACCCGCGATAATGATGGGAATCAGCTTTCAACCATATCCAAGCCAAAGCCTATCAAAGATTGTTGAGGTCGAGCTATAGCCAGAAGGACAAAGGGAAGGAAAATAAGCACTCAGCATCAACTCTATTATCAACCAAGGTGCCAAAAAACCACAAGGCTAAGTACCCAAGACCAAAGAACCATTCGGCATAACCTCGAGAGACTAGCGTTGACTAATTCCAGAACTTGGCAATTATAAGCTGACTTCTCTAGTATCTTGGCTAAGCTACACGAGATGTCAGGGACCCATTCCTGAACTTGTACATTCAACTGTCGACCTCGTCCGGTTCGGATACTACTCCTTTGAGGACATGCTGAGTAATTACATGCTGAGTTCTGTAAAACACACAGTTTTGTATTTTTATAAATGTTTTCACTTTATTTTATTTATGAGCCCGATTCTTTAGGGTTTAAGGTCTTGTACTTTATTTACAGTTTTGCCACTGAGGTTTAAGACTTGCTATAAATAGCAGCATTTGTACTAATATGCACATATATAGATATAGATAGAGACAGATAGATATACAGAGTAAAACTTTTCTCTTTTAAGTAAGGCTACACTTAAGTTAGCATTTACCGGATTATCGAGTGTTGATTAGACTCTTTAATCATCCTCGCGTTCTTATCAATCTTGTTCTTAGATTGTGGTGAACCCTTTATTTGAACCGATTAGTGAGTTGCATCTAACCTTCATTTGAAACCTCGAGCAATATTTAGTGTTTGTGAGTCGTATTGAACTCTATTTCGAGCTAAAACCCCTGATTATGTCTATATCTTGGTGAGTTATATCCATCCACTTTCACCATCAAAACCTTCTTGTTATTTGTACCCATATTTCTTTTGAATACCCATTGTTGTTCGTTTCTAGATTCGCTACCGTAACTCCTTATCAATACACCTTTTCTTACTTTAGTTATTTTAATATTGAGGAGTTTCCATATTATACATCTCAGTACTCATACACTTAGATATGGGGTCAATAAGTAATACCTACGATCAACTTAATCAAGACAAGACTAATAACTTGACTTGACCTATAAGACTAGACTCAACATGACACTTAAATACAATTGACAAAGTTGATAGATTAGACAAAACTCTGCCTCACCATGAAAGAATGAAGACTCGTTAACCCTAACTTATGTATATAAGTGATAATGTATATAGGAACACCAAATTATGTTTTAATCTTTCAATGGATCTATCACTATTATTATCAGTCTTGAATCTGTATACTTACTAATTATTGCGTTATTTCCCATTATAAATGATTTAATGAAGTAGTTTCTTATTTTGCCTCATTTTAAAAGTTGTTATTTATGGTTCTTAAGCTTCAATTGTGTCATACATTTTGGTCAAGCCAGAAGGTGTCTTGGTTAACTTAGGGCATTTTCGATTTATTATTCAAGCCTACTGAATCTTTTGGATTCATTAAATGATTATGCTTTCTTATTTAATACTAGTTATGGATTTTTAGTTCTTTATAAAGGTTAAAGTTTTCTGTTATTTTCTTATTGTTCACAAATTTTTATCGAATATGAATTTAGATAGCATTATTGGATCTTAGTTATGGATGTGCTTGTAAAGACATTCAGATACCATATCATTAAGTCGTTCCTCTATCCTTATTATAAGTTAAGTCTTTTATGCTTAATTCCTTACTAAGTATTTTGTGTATCTTATTGAGCATGTTAAGGAAACTAGCTATACTAATTCTCGCTTCATTATCATCACACCAATCCAACTCTCTTCTCATTACACACCTAAGTAAGTTATAGAAGAATGTGAAAAGATTAAGAAGGGAACAATTAAGGGAGACAAGTACTTAGAATATATAGATATAATTCATAAAATGTAATTAGAAATTAGATAGGAAATAGGCATAAGATATGGCAATACAAGAAAACACAAAAATTAAAATAGGAGAATGCAAATACTAATTAGTAGCAAATAGGAATATAGCGATAAGGAATGATAATTAGGTAAACTAAAACAACTAGCTCTAATAACCTTTAGTAAGACTACTTACATAGATCTAAGCTTATCTCTTCAACTATTTATGTTCCTTATATCCTACCATTCTAAAGATTTAACACTTAATAGTCTAAGGATCCTTTATCCTAAGCTCTAAAAACTACTTTAACTATAATGCCTTAGAACCTAAAGCTCTATAGCCTGCTATATGTTGGACATGTCAAGCGCAAACAATACTAAAATCTCTAAGATTGTCTACCAAAATCTCGAAATAATTCTAATAAAATGTAATTCTTCAAATAAATGGGAAATCACTTCTAAATAAGTTTATAAAATTCTTAACAAGAGTTTACTTATTGTAATATATACTTTAACTATCTTAACTAATTTTTTTTTTCTACGATGGAATTGCTAATTGCCACTCCCCATCTTGTAATCTTACTGATCTTATTCAAAATTGATAAATTCTGAAATTTTTACTTAAGTACCTATACCTAAAAAATTAATACGAGGTAAGTTAGAGCTTAGTTTTAAATGCAACAAATACATTCACATGATATATACTATCGACAAGTCACATGTATAATCATATTAACCAATGCAGCAAACACCATCTATTATCTTGATTATTAGCTAACAACTAAAATAGTCTTGGCATCCTAAGACAAGACTTAAGATAACTCATAACCCCTGTATAATATCTAAATATTAGTATAGGCCTTACCCATCATAGTAACCCTTCTTAGAATCTAAATAGGTTGCTTCAATACGGAACCCCAATAAGGTAAGTTGCACATAATCACCAGGTGCTTGACCAGCCCTCTTGGATCCTACAAAGGGAAGGTTGAAGCATGATAAGCACAAGCAGCATAAAATTCATTAAGTCCAAGTTTGAATCAATTTCAATTAAACATATATTCTAAACAAACACCACGTATTTCGTACTTATTTTAGCAATATTTATGTCTAAAGTCCTTTCAAAATCTACACCAGATGTACACTGTAAAAACTTAAAACTTTTAGAATCTATTTCTATGTTTTCTTATCCTAACTAAATTCTTTTGTTTATCTTTCTAAATTCTTTAATTTAAATTTTAGCGTGACCTAAGGTTTTTGGACCATCTTAAACTTCAAAAACACGTTTAGAATATGTTAGGTTATGATTTAGGAGGCTAAGAAACAAGAAACAGAAGGAAAAGGAAAAGCTATAGGTTTATGCCCAAGGAATACAATCGTAAACCTGGTTGTATTCTTTCTACTTTGTAAAACCACATGTATATTGCTTAGATTATGGTGGTGGATCTTGACCATCGGCCATGATCCTTTTGGCCATAAATTCTTCAATTTCACAAACTCAAACTTTACCTCAACATATCTGTAAGGATCATGGTTAAGATCATGCCTGTAATCTTTGTCATATTCCCCCTTAAGGGGAGGTAAGGGTTTCTAACTTTTCATTGGACTAAAATACCCCACTGACTTCAATCAATTACATGCCATACCAAACTTTTAATGCCCTAAATATTTTCTTATTTTTCCCCTTTTAATTTTAAAATTTTGGGTTTTATAGTGATGCTCCATGTTTCCATCACTAACGCATATATATTCGTGGTGGTTAAATATGGATAGGCTTAAATTATATATGGACCATTGGCGAATATACCGCATATTAAATTAATTGATAATTGATATATGAGTTGGGAAAATTGAACAAATAATTTATTTAAGAGGATTAAACTATAATTACAATATGACGGTTACATAAAGTCCTTGAGACTTGAATAATATAGATAACATAACAAGTAAGAAGTAAGAGAGAAAATTCATTTATCATTTGAGGTAATGTTAACAGAACCCTTTCTACATTCATTAAAACTTTCTTAAACTTTATCCCATATTTTTCTTGAAATATAAACATACGTAGACATTAGAAAGTCAATAATAGATGAGCTGAAGGGTAATTGAAAGGAATTTTGGAAGAAATAAGTAGGAGATAAGAGAAACATAAAGTCATTTTGGTTTAAATGAAGTACAAGGGGCTAGACTAAAGTTGTTGCAAACCTACTTAGGGGCATGAGGTCTAAGGAAGTGGGCTCTTCGATTGATAAGGTATGTTGACATAATGATGGTCGGAGCTATAACGAAGGTAATCCCCTGTGTTCTCGATGCATAATCGTGGCTAAGAGTAGACAAGGCTAGTTGGGGGGATGAGTTCAAGTTTGTCGAAAGCTTGAAAAGAGTAATAGAAAATGAAATAATAGAAACAAGAGAAAGTAAGTAAACTCACAAACAGCTTCAAAGAATATGACGCATCAGTGGAACTTCCAAAGACTTATGACTTAGCTTGATATGACACATGAGTTGGTTTAGTGAGGTTGCTTGCCACTTAGCCTTGCTTAAGGGTTAGGATAAAGTGAAATGTGAGTAAATAAGCTAATAAGAGCAATGTTCACAAAAGGAAAATATTCAGTGTATTAATGAAGATGATAAGATGATGCAGCTAGATATATAATAGGTATTTATATCTTAGAAACTGGGACAACTTACCTAAAAATAAAAAAGACAAAAAGGGTAATATTCAAAAGAAGTAATGTATAAGGAATTTTAAAGGGTACAATGAGAAAATACAACTAAAATGAATATTTTATATGGAGGATTCTGGCACATGGTTTCTTGAACACATGGCTTGCCATAAGCAGGTGACTCTATGGTAGGAAGAGACAATTCTATACGATTAGCTTAATTTCTGCTAAGTGTAATGACCCATAAATCAGCAATCTAGACATGAACATCTGAGTATTACAATAAACCCTATTCTTGTATGATTAGGATCGATAATTGATCTAGGGCATTTAGGAAAGTAAATCGAGCAGGCTAAAAGCTTACGAAAAACACGATAACCTTAATTGAGGAATCCTCATACTCGTGGAAGTAAAAAATATAATAAAATATCAATAATATAATCAAGATAAGGAGAATTTGCTCCATATGAGACCCTAAAGCCAAGTTGAGGGCATTTGTACCTAAATTTAGGGCTTTCAGGAAAAGTTATTCGATTAAATCCAAACTTTATGACTAAAATAGAAAAATTAGTTGAAGTAATTTGGTGAAGTTGGATTTTGAAAATAATTACCCGAAATCCCAATTTTTCCCTTAGAAGTATGATTACTTAATATAGTGTAAAAAAATGATCGAAACCCCTAAAACCGAGTTCAGAATGCGACAAGAACTTAGAAATAAGTTAATTACGCAATATGAGATAATAATATAGCATAATATACTATATTATTATATATGTATTTTTATGAGTAGACCCAGTACACATAATAAATATACTTGTAAATTAACCTAAAACCATATAATTATATATAATAAGCGTTAAATTTGCAAAAATTAAATAGGGAAAAAGTATCTTAAAATAAAAGATATACTAGAAACATGATTACACGTATATAATTACTCATTACGTGTATGATGTATATAGGATATATACCTGTATATTAACAAAAATAATTAAATACTAATATAAAATACCAAAAAATTCCCTAAAATATTATCTAAAAATTATAAAAAAAATAAAAAACGACCTGAAATCTGATTGGATTAAATGTTGAGCAGCTTAAAAAGAATAAGCAGTTGCATCAAAAGCAAATTTATAAAAAATTGACACCTCGTACTACGTGCTTTTTGAGAAAAATATTAAAATAAATTACTTAATAATTAAGAAAAAAATTCAACCGACCTAAACTACTATAAATATGATCCTAGGACTCAAATTTAATATTTTGGTAACCATGAAAACCTATGAAAAATTCGAAAAAAAATTAGAAAAATTTGACCAAAAATAGGAAAAAACAGAGTAAGGATTGACCCTTCAATGACCTGATGTAGAGCCCCGCTGTCACCTAGTAGAGCCACCACCGACTAGGCCGGCTAACAACCTCTCTTCGGCCAACGGTGGTCGGAGCTCCAATGAACTTAGGTTCCGAACTTCTACCTTGTTTTTCTTTATTTTTGAATAATTATTAAATTAATTAGGAAAAATATGAAAAAATTAATTTCTATGTTATTCTATACTTACTTTCATTTAATAAATTTATTTTAACAAAATTAAGAATATTTAATATACTTTCTTAATAAATATACTATTCATCTGAAATTTGAAATTTAAAATAAATAGACTAAATGATGTAGTTTTTAGCTCAAAATTTTTGTGTAAGACACTTATGATATATACATAATTTCTATGTAGCTTGATTTTTTTTATTTGAATATTTTTAATATTTATTGTATTTTTTAATCTAAAAATAGCTTGAAAATAGGCTGAAATTGTGAAATAAATAGGAAATTATTAAATTAAATGATGAAATGGACATGTATTGATTTTTAGTAAATAATAATAATGTTGGGACAGGTTGAAATCAATTTGGTGTAAAAAGGATATTAATTAGGTAATTTAGGATAATTCACAGATAAAATCGTAAATACGAATATATAAGCGATAAATCGAAAACTTGAAACCAAGTACTAGCTGAATTCCACATATTTTTAGGAGACTATAAAAATTTTCAAGGAATTATTTAGTAACCTGAGCTATTTATTATGAATTTACGTAGTAAAATAGCTTAAATAATGAACTAATACCCAATTATAGTAATAATAAGTTAAAATATGATAAATAGGTGAATAAAAACTATCTATTTGTTACTATACAGATTGGATAAAAATTATATTTTTAATATATTTAATGATATTTTAATAACCGGGATACATTATAGAGGTATTAGGGAAGATAATATCTATATTATAGGTTATATTGACAAATTAAGTAAAATATGGTTTACTAACATAAATTACGTATAGTATGATGATATTTGATTAGATACGTATAATTGTGTTAAAAACTTGAATTACCCGTTAAAAGTCATCTTTAGAAATTAAGACTTATAATACGTGTCGTTAAGTTTGTACAAGCCCAACAACACTATTTTTACTAAAATCGGATAAACCTAAGTAATATAACCTATATCTCTATAATATTACTGATTTACGTACTATTATAACTCCACCGTAATCGAAACGTGATTTAAACGACTAAAAGTATGTTTTGATACAATTGGAATGATATATTATACGTAATAGTATAATTGCATATATTATTAATACTTAATAACTTAACTCGATCAATATAATGAAACTATATATTATTATATAATAAAAATAATAATATACTTTATATATATATATAGCTACTTTAGATAAGACTCTAATGATTTCATCACCATTACGAAAATTAAATTTAGGTTTTATATATATAGGACCTCCTAATGATCTGACTGTTGACAACACAAGTTTTCCGAAGTGAGCGCCAGGATAAGTAAGTGGAATCAATGTTTTACCGTATTTTGAGATATTATTTCAAAATATTTGGAGACTTTGGTATGTATTGGCTTATGAATGTATTTAGCTGTTTGTGCGTATGCAATGCTGTGGCTGGGTTTCGATTTGCTGTGATGGGAGTTAAGCTCCACGATATGATTGTTCTGTGAATATTATTATTGAATTGTTTGAGCTTGATTGATCACTCTAAAAAGATGAACTAACTCAAACTTAGCTTCATATCTAATTTGAGATACATCACAACCCACTAGGGGTAACGACTAGGATTCTCAGGCCAAATACGGATTCCCTTTGATGAAGATAGCTGAAATGGTCATTTCCCTACTCTTAGCCGAACTAAGTGATAGAAGTGGAGGTCGCGGCAAGGTTGGGGACCGTGGTTCAAAGGTAGTCATGGGAGGAGGGTGTTCTTCATTGCATAAGCCCCTGTTTGGTTTCCATCCGTGAGTATGTGACGTCAATCTCCTCAACCCAGATTAGAGCAGGTGAAATTTCTCTGATCTCACGACGGACCGCATAACGTTGTGCGATGGCATTTGCTTGTACATACATTGTATCTAATCAACTTGATTGAAAACCCCGGTTGTGATGTGCTGAATGCATACTTTTGTCTCCACCCCCATTTACTGAGCAAGTTGTCGCTCATTTTCCTATAATTTGTTTTGTAGGTTCCAAATGGCTTATCGGTGCCTACCTAACACTAGAACCCTAGCAAATTGGGATGGGGAGCGAGATACAATAAGAAATGGCTGGTTATTCCCCTTAGTATTAACTTTTTATTTTTAAGAAAAACCACACAAGACTCTTCAAAGGGCTTAGTAGTTTTTAATATTTTGGTCTATATATGAAATGACAAGTACCTATGGGATTTACTACTATTTTTTTATAAGGTTAAATGATAAGTTTATTATTACAAATTAATTCATAGGATTACTCTACAAGTTTATATCAAACAGGTATCGAATTGGATGCTTCAAAAAGGTAAAGTCAAGTACGCCTTGTATGAACTAGGTTTAGGATAATAACTGTGAGGACAATTTCTATCTTAGGATGGTTTACACGGCGGGACTGTTACGACTTCACCTTTTCGGGATGTGACACGGAATACTAAGTAGGAGCTTTGGAAAGATGTAGGCTTACTCGAAGGGTAGTAGCTACAGACGTGTGCGGGGTCTCTTGACATCTTGGTACAAATATTATCGAGCTGGGGGTCTGTTTGGGCATGTCAAGCAGGAGTCAATGGAAGGGTTGGGTTGTCAATAAAGCTTTCATCCAGTTGGTAGATAATTTCCAAGAGATGTATAGTCACTTGGCTCGACGTATGGAGTTGATTGACAATAAGGAGTAGCTTAGCCTTAGTAGGGGTCAACTGGAATAGAATGATTCGCTGTGTTAGTCTTTCTAATCCTCTGGCTCAGTTATGGGTTAAAGGCCCAGTAGTCTGAAACCTATCATTTCCTCTAGGTTGATTTGGTTTTGGGATCAAATCTAGATGGTCTTCGTTTAGTTCTCCTTCAGGGTGATAGGGATTAAGGTCAACAATATTGAAAGTGTCCAAGACCCCATAATTGGGTAGCTCCAATCTATAGGTGTTGCTGTTGATTTTTTAGAGGACTCTAAAAGGATCCGTAACTCAGCTGAATAGCTTGTTCTTTCTCTTGTTTGTTCTCTTATTCGGGAACCTCTCCTTACTCAAGTGTAACCACACTAAGTCTCCAGGCTAAAAGTACTTTTACATCCATCCCTTGGCCTTTCCTCACATTTTCCTAATAGCTTAGTTGAACTGCCGAGTGACTTTGTCGTAGATGTATTGGAGAGATTATGCTCAAGCTCTTGCATTAAGGTCTTCTTATTTAGATACGGGTGTAGGGGTCTGATCAAGGGCTATCTTAGGGTTAAAACCATAGACAAGTTCTAAGAGAGTTTGTTGGTGGTATCATGCACTATTCGGTTGTAAGAAAATTCTATTACGAGTAAAAAAATGTCCCAATCAATCAAATTCTTACCCATTACAGCTCAAAGTGGTGATCCCAAAATATGATTGACTACCTCTATTTGGCTATTAGTTTAGGGGTGACATGAAGTGTTGTATAATAGTTTAGTCCCCATTTGACACTAGAGGGTTCTTTAGAAATAACTCAAGAACTTTAGATCTATGTCTCATATTACACTTTTTGGTAAACTGTGTAAGCGAACAATTTCTTGGAAAAAGAGAGAAGCAATAGCCGAAACATCTTTAGTCTAAGAGTAGGGCACAAAGTATACCATCTTATTGAATCTATCTACGACGACCATTGGGAAATCTTTCCTTTGAGTAGTTTTAGGTCATTCAAGAACAAAGTCCATGCTCAACTTAATTTAAAGTTTAGTTAGGACAGGTAAAGGCATTGTTTTCTCTTGTTCGGCTCAGTACTTGGCCCTCTTACATACGACATAACCCTTAACAATTTGATGCACATCTCATCTCATTCTTAACCGAAAGAATTGTCCATTCAGCAGCTCATATGTTCTTTTCTCCCCAAAATATTTAGAGAGTCCTCTATTGTAGGCTTTCCTAATAAGCAACTCTCTTTTGAGTAGGCCGGCATGCATAACTTTCCACTTTAGAATAAGTAACCACCTTCCACATAATATTCATCCACTGCTCTTCCATCTGCATCGCCTAAGGATGGCCTCGAAATAGGGGTCTTAGGAATACCGTTATTTGATACTTGTAAACCTAAGAAACAGTGTCTATAGTTCGGTTAAGAGCGCATATCTTCTTAAAAGAGTATCTACAATTACGTTGCTCTTCCTTTGTTTATGCTTAACAACAAAATTGAATCCCTCAAGGAATTTAATCTACCTTACTTACCGCTTTGATAATTTGGTCTGACTTTGAAGGTACCTCAAGGACTTATGATTGGCATAGATGACAAACTCTTTTGGTAGTAGATAATGCTACCATACTTGGAGTGCTCAAATAAGAGCTAATAGTTCTTTGTCATATACGGAGTAGTTCAGTTGAGGTCATCTAAGCTTTTTGCTGTAGTAGGCAATTGATTAGCCTTCTTATACTAAGATAGCACCTATACCAATGCTTGACGTGTTACATTTCAGCTTAAATATTTTCTTGAAGTTAGGTAAGGCTAGTACAGGTGCGGAAGTCAATCTTCTCTTTACTTTGCCAAAACTTCTTTCCTCTTTTTCTCTCCACTTAAATTCAATGTTCTTCTTCATCAACTTGGTTAAGGGTACAACAATGGTACTAAAGTTCTTGATAAACCTTCTATAAAAAGGATGCCAGTTTATGGAAACTTCTCACTTCGACATAAGTAGTTGGAGTCGACCACTTGACAATTGCTTAGATCTTCTCATCATCCACTCGTAAGCCTCCTTTTCCAACTATTAACCTAGAAATACCACTTCCTCTTGGCAAAAGCAACTCTTCTTCAGATTGTTAAATAATCTCTTGACTCGGAGCAAATCTAATACGGCATGGAGATGCTGATAATGACTCCACATGTCGGTACTACATATTAGGATGCGATTGAAGTACACTACGAGACACTTCCCGATTAGATCTCTCAGTACATGATTCACCAGTTGCATGAAAGTGCTCAGGGCATTTGATAGGCCAAAGGGCACTACCATCCATTCATAGAGTCTATGTCGAGTTTTAAATGCTGTTTTCCCTTCATCTCTCAACCTCATTTGAATCTAATGGTAGTTAGACTTCTGATCAATCTTACTGAAAACTTTAACCCCACTCAATTTGTCCAGCATATCATCTAACCGAGGGATCAGGTACCGATACTTGATCATGATCTTGTTTACGGCTTGGCTATCAATATACATTCACTAGATACCATCCTTTTTTGGGCATTAGAAGCACCAGAACAATATAAGGGCTAGGACTCTCCCTCATATACCCTTTTTCCAATAGTTCATTAACTTGTCGTTGGAGCTCAATAGCTTGTTTGGGATTCATTTGATAAGCTGGTTTGTTCAACAAGACAGTGTTGGGTACCAAGTCAATGCAATGCTTAATACCTCTAAAAAGCGGTAAACCTTCTGGCAACTGCTTTAGAAACAGATTGGCATACTTATCTAATAGCCCTCTCACCTCATCAGGTAGCTCAGTTCGTTCTTTCAACTCCAGTAACCTCCTAGCCAACACGAAAGTTGGCATATAAGCCTTTATGGCTTCTCGAAGCTAGGCTTTGCTTAGTATTAAGGCTTTCTTGGATCCTTGAGCAAGTCTAGCCTGTAATTTGATAACTTGACTTGGCATCATTGGCTTTAAGGTAACCTTCCTCCCATCTTTCTTGAAAACATAGGTGTTTCGAAAACCATCATCTATAACCCTTCGATCAAAGAGCTATGGTTGGCTTAACAGCACATATGATGCATACATAGGCAATAAGTCACAAATGATCTTGTTGGAATAATTCCCACTAGAAATGGGCAAAGGTATTTGTTGAGTGACATGTAGGGCTTTCTTCTCATTTAGCCAGTGCAACTTGTATGGTTTCAGGTACGGGATAATCAGCAACTTCGGTTTCTTGATCAGATTGCCAGATACCACATTAATATAACTATCACTATCTACAATCAGTGTGCATATTTAATCGTTCATTTTGCATGTGATGTGTAATAAGTTCTCTCTCTACTCCTCCTCATGTAAGGGTTTCAGACTCATTATATGTCGGATAGCTAAGATCAATTGATCTAAGTCTTCGGTAAACACATCTTCCTTAATTAAGTCGGTAATTACATCAGCTTCTTCTTTCTCTTCTTTATCCTTAGGTTCTTCATCCGTGCTATTTACTTTGACCTCTGAGGCATCTCCCTTCATAATCGTAGTCCTTTGGTTCGGATACTAAGAGGCCATATGCCCAAACTCCTAACATTTGAAACATTTGAACTGGCTCGTCTTCCTTCTAAATCTTTACCTCTTCTCATACATTTGGGTCGGTACATTATTGTCAAGTTGGCCCTTCCATTTAGTTTTGACATCTGCTTATCTGGTCACCTTGGTACTCGAGTGACCTTAATAGCTTTCTTGAACAGGTTAATTAGTCGATGGTCGAGTCTGCAGTCAGCCTCTTCTCTGCCTTTCTACTTGCTAGGCTATTCATATGGCCTCATCCATTGTGGTAAATTGCTAAAGTTCCACAATGTCTTTGATATCACTTCTTAAAACAATAAGGAACCTAGAGATTGTTCGTGCTATAGGTTCCTCTACTTTACAGTAAATCATAAGCATTTGGAACTTTTGAACATACTCGTTAACAATTCGACCTCCTTGTCTCATCTCTTAAAGTCGAGCAAAAGTATCTTGTAAATAAGTGTCTGGCACAAACTTGTTTCTGAGTATTCTCTTCATCTCGGGTATTAATTTCTTTGTATCTTTCTCATCTTCTCATGACTTGAAATTTCTTTCACCATATAGCGGTATATTTTGAGAACTCAACAGCAGCAGTCTTTACTTTCTTGTAGTCTTCATATTGGTAATAGTAAAAAACATACTCCACCTTTTCTTCCCAATCCAAATAGTCATCCACACTTCTAGACCCATTGAAGCTTCACATGATTGGTAGCTCGGGGTACTCTCACTCGCTCTTTTTCTTCATACTCCTCTTCTTCAACATCATCCATATCTGCTAAGTTAATCCTTCTTCTCCTTCGTTCACCTACTCCTCCACCTCGTACATGCCGAGTGGGATTTTGACCTCTAGCAAGTTTGGCAGCGTAAGGGGTGTTATGCACAACATCGGTAGGTCAATAGGACATCACATGAACAACTCTGGTCAACTTAACTAAGAGGTTAGCTAACTTATCAAGTCTCTTGTCCGTACTTCTGGGGATACCCCGAGATTATCGACCACGATGGACAGTACCACTATTGTCATTCTTAATACTGGCATTAATACTTGGGTCTGTCATTTTCCACAATAATTTCGATTTTAATCTTCAAGTATAAGCTACAACTAATACTATTCCTCCAATTTTAACAAGATAAGATACTTTTTATAGTATCGATAAGCTAAGTCGTAATATAGTAAAAATACTGACGAATAAACTATTAACATTAAATTGGCTCTGTTTCAGATGTTCGAAACAGAAACACAAGAAGCACTACTTTATAGTATGCAAACACAAGCTTACTTGGAGAAACCTCTTCTCTGATACTAAGATAATACGTAATTATGGCTAAGAGTAGACAAGGCTGGTCATAAGAATGGATCTAAGCTTACCGAAAGCTTGAAAGGAGTTACATAAATGAAAGTACAGAAACAGGAGACAGTAAGCAAACCTACAAATAGCTCCAAAGGATATGACGTACTAGTGGAACTTTTGAAGACTCATAACTTAGCTCGATATGATATACGAGTTGGTCCGGTGAGTTTACTCACCACTAGCCTTGCTTAAAGGTTAGGATAAGAGTGAAATTGGAGTAAATAAGCTAATGAAAGCAATGTTCACATAAGGAAAATATTCAGTATATTAATGAAGATGATAAGATGATGCGACTCTATGTACAGTGAGTATTTATACTCAATAAACTAGGGTAACTTGCTCAAAAATGGAAAAGATAAAAAGGGTCGTATCCAAAAGAAGCAATGTATAAGGAATAATAAATGATACAATAGCAAGATACAACTAAAATGAATATTCCACACAGAAGATTTTGGCACATGGTTGCTTGGATATGTGGCTTGCCGTGAGTAGGTGACTTTATGGTAGGAAGAGACAATTCTGTACGATCAGCTTGATTTCTGCCTAATCGAGCAAGAGCTCTAGACAATGTAGGCTTGATCGAAGGGGAGTAACTACGGACATGTGTAAGGTCTCTTGGCATCTTGGTACAAATGTTGCCGAGTTGGGGTTCGGTTTGGACATCCCAAGTAGGAGTGAATGTAAGGGTGGGGCTATTAACAAAGCTTTCATTTGGTCAGTAGATAATTTTTTAGAGATGTACAGTCACTCGGTACGACATATGGAGTTAGTTGGCAGCAAGGAGCAGTTCAGTCTCAGCAGGGGTTGACTAAAGCAAGAAGATTCTCAGCGTTAGTCCTTCTAGTCCTTTAGCTTAGCTATGGGTTAAAGGCCTAATAGCTTCATTACTATTAATTCTGCCTTGTCTTGTTTATTTTCTTAAAACTATTAAATTTTACTCTAAAATTTGGGGAAAAAATTATGTTGAATTAATTTTGTATGTAGTTTAATGTACCAAATTTATTTTGTTAAATTTAGAAGTATGTATATATGATGCTTAGGTAATTGCCCTATCAGAATCGAATTTAATGTAAATTTTTGGGACTCCTAATGACATAATTTACACTTAATTTCTAGATTGTACACTCTTAAGATGATATGTTAAATTTACATGAAGAAAACTTTGAATGATTAGCCTGTTTTCTATATATTATGAATCTTCTACAATCCTGTCATGTTCTTAAATTAGATAAACAATGGGTTTCCTAAAAATTTAGCTTATAAACTTGATTTGTAATGGTTGGTAATAATTAATTATTATAAAAAGAGTACTATAATTTGATTTGATAAGGAAGCTTTCGATGGTTATGCAAAATAGATAATTTTAGAAAAAATAGTACTTTTGAAAAGTATTTATTGAACGAGTGAGCGAGCTTGCTTTATACTTGCTATGGATAGTATAGACGTATGTACTCTTACAAGTTTACAATATTTTTCCAAGAATGAGTCAGACCGTTTACTATTTATTATGTAATTCAATTCGGGAAACAACTATGAAGCATATAAATTGATAAGTTGTAATTGATTTTGTGATAATTTGAATAAATGTAAGTTTTCAATCTAATGATAAGCAAAGTAGATGAAAGCAGACCATATTGCATTTCAAGAGGAAGTTGTAGTTTTGATTAATCTTAAATGAAATCCAAGCTTGAATATAAGTTAATCAAATCAACATTATGATTCAAAAGTGAATTAATTTTGAAGGGAGTTGTTTGGAATTTGGTGAGCATAATCAAGTTGTAATTATCACACTCTCATTGTCATAAAACCATGGGCATAATGATATATAAAACTTTAAACTGGGTAAGGAAAGAAGTAACTAGGAGAAATTAATAGTAATATTGTATAAAGTATATGATGTTAAGTGATAACTCTAATTTTAAACATATTTCATAGGGTGATTTTATAGTATTTTCCGCACATTTTTGGTTTTCTTTAAAGAAATTGATACTTAATTAAGTAAAATGTTGATTTCAGGGTTTAAACACGTTCTAGGCTCAAAAACGAAGAAAAGGAATCAAGTTTCACTCAATTCCGAGTTCAAACGAAGAAGTTATGAATTTTTGAAGTTGTGTAGAAAATTTGCCTAAGTGCAGAAAGTTACACGACCTAGGGACACGGTCATGTCCCAGGCCGTGTCGGGTGACGAAAACAGAATCTTTGAGATACACTATAAAAAGACATCTTAGGGTTTCAAAAAGGAGAGACATTACAGAAAAAAGAGGAGACATTACAGAAACAAGAGACACAAGAGACGAAAGGAGATTGGAGAAGAACATTAATCAAGAAGCAAGAACGACGTCGACTTCAAGATTAGAGAGATTATTCATCAATCAAAAAGGGTTTTCATATTTTATTTTATATTACTGATGAAACTCGTTTTTAGATTCATTATGATAGCTTAGAATTATAGTATTTAAGATTATGGAACCTAGGGTTTCATGTAACCCTTGGATTGAATTATAATTTCAATAAAGTTTCTACCTTTTCTTGATTCTATTATGTTGTTAATTATGGATTGATAATTCTAGAGTGTCAATATATGATATTATGCATGTTAATTGAGAAATTGCATGTGTAATTAGATCTAAGTATAATTGAAGAGAATTACATGTATACTTAGAGATAAGATACATGTTTCTTCTGGAAAGTTGATTGTTTGCATGGGAATTCATTACATGCTAATGCAATTCTAAATTATATTACTCAGTGAAGAGATTCCGGTAAATAATTTAGGATTAGGGTTAATATGCTTGAGAAAGGTATTAGCTTTAATTGTGAATCCCTCCGGTCAAGAATAGTAGAAATTGAATTGGATATATTTTAAAAAGGTTACATGTTAAACACTAGGGGAAATAATTCCTAAATACATTATTGCATACTTGAAGTCGTTCGTAATTTATTGCTTTCTAATTTGCGTAATTAAGTCTCATAAGTAGTTTAGTTGTTAATTTCAGTATTTTTAATTAATTCAAACTTTCACGATTTTTCAGTTAGATAATAAAGCTAAAGTTAATATTAGTACTCAAAATCTCTGAAGGATCGACTCGGACTCACATCCGCTATATTAAAACTGATAGGTGCACTTGCCTCATATCATTAAGCTTTCCATATGTGTTGTACATGAGATATATAAACTTGTTGTAGTACAGTAAGGTGATCTTACACGTGTAGTGTGACCATTGGATATAGTTATTGGTGTTACTTATAAGACTTTCATCTATTTAGGTAAGTACACCTTTCCCTCTTATTTTGTGGCAAGTGTGGTTGAAACTTTAGTAGGCTACACATTTGTGATTGGCTAACCTTATGAGTTCATTTATGCGATCATAAGACGATTTTGGAATATAACCATGGCTAGGAGTTGATGTTGGCTACTAAGGTGATATCGAATGTTGAGTTGTTATTTGTATAAGTAATGGAGATGTATACTAATGACTGGTTTTACGAGCACTATTATGTGGATTTGAGTTCAAGAATTGAATTTATGAGCTTGATGTATTCCAACTATGATCTATGCACATTTTAGACGTACACTTGTTATGCGTGATTGGATGTGTATTGAAAATGTTAGATTTGATGGGTGTTACTATAATTGAGTGGATATTGTTAATAAAAGCCATGTTGAACCTTGTTGATATTATTATTTGCTTTAGATATGTTAGCTCCAATGCATATTAATGATTCTTGTAATTGTGTTAGACTTGTGAGCTTGTCGTTGGAAATTGATTGGTTTGCATTCGTGGCATAGCATGCAAGGGATGTATGGGTCATTTTTCTTTGAGAATTTAACTTTGGAATAAAAGACTTCAAAAATGAACAATTGATTTATAGCATATAGATTGCATTCTTTGGACCTTTTGGAATCGAGCCACTTAGTGCCACTCATTAACTTACCTTTGGATTAGAGCCACCAAGTGTCGCTCTTTATGTCTTCTTTGGAATAGGGCTGCTTTATGCTATTCGCTATAGGATACTAGCTAGTGTATTTCTATGTGCATAAGCATGGCATTTGCAACTTACTTGGATTCAATGATTTATGCTAAGATAGCTTAGCTATAAATCTAGTGAATGTCTCGAGTGTCTTGATAAAATCTCTTGTATTGACTCATGACAAAGTTGTTAAGATTTATTTAGATATGATTCACTTGCTTAATCTTATGTTGAATATGAATCTCACTTTATTATTGTTGTATTGCTGCAATCACTTTGCTTTTAAGGAGTTAAGAGGTTAGATTTCTAACCTCAGGTATTGAAGTAGGCATGGGCATGGGCATGGATTATGAAAATGAGAGTAATAGGAATCTGCATTGAAGTTAAGGGCCCTTGGTTGAAGCTTTTGCATATATATCATTTGCCATATGGTTATTATGAATTTGCAAAATAGGTATGGATAAACTAAGTATAAGTGTTATGAATAAAAGGTATTCTTAGGTTGTGGTGCTTGGGAAGTGCCTTGCAATGTACCAATAGGTAAGTATACTGTTGGGATCATTATGGAAAATGAGATGTTTAGCAATGAAGCAATAAGTTTAGATTAGTAATTATGCAGATGATATGTGAAGAAACTTGGTAGATATGGTTTAGGGATTGAGATGTTGATATTAACCAAAGTGTTAAGCTATAGTGTGTCATTTGTGAGGATTTTTCAATGCTAAGTCAATAATAGGTTATAATGTTTATGGTTTCCTCTACATTACAAGGAGCAGGTACAAATAGAAAATTTTGAGTTTATCTTGTCTCTATTTTAAGGATGGCATAATTAGCCACTCTCTAAGTACCATATAAAGGCGTACGGTTTAGTGATATATAAAGCCAACACCTAAAAGGTAGGATGTTACATTTTTTTTTTTTTTTTGCCAAGTACCATCTATTATGAGTATTAGGAGGGGGATTAAAACCAGTCCATCTTGTTGGGAGACTAATACTTATACTACTTAACTATGAGAGCTTTGGTTGCTTGGCTTGTTTAAGTATTTTGTCTTAACGTACATTAAACTTGAGGATGAAAATCATTGATCTAACCCATGAGGTTTTCACATAACTAGATCAATTGAGTTACAATGTGGCTTGATACGAGTTAGCCCAAGAAGTCTGCACATAGTCAGACCAATTTGATAGATAAAAATAATATAGTTTGAACTTCCTAAATTTAGTTAGATACGATCCATCTTGAAAAACATCATTTATTATAAAGCAATATCATATTACTTTTACATTAAGTAATTCAAAACTGAATTAGCCAACTCTTTTATGCCATGTTTAAAATGAAGAAAGAATTGAAAGGGGAAGAAAAATGGAAGGGAATTGTAAATTTTGAAACAGCTTTTCATTATTTTGAAAGGGAAGGAAAACAAGAGGGGATAAATTTATGATGGAAGTTTTCCCTAGGGTCCATACCATTTCTCCCCCTCTAAATTAGAGAAATTTATAAGAGAGAAATACTGAAACTGTAATTATAACCTTGCTTTTTAAATTCTTGCCTTATTTTTTAGGATAATATAGTAATTAAATAGTTTAAAGTTAATAGAAATTAAGTTCCTGAACCAATCACCAGGAATTGAGTTGAGAGGTTACAAGAGCTTGCCTAACGGATCTTAGCTTAAGAACTAGTGCGATATGAGGATTCCCACCTTATCTAAGGTCTTTTGCACTTCAATCGAGCTAAATATAAAACAATAATCAGGGCAAGCATAATTCTTGACTTGACCTTGGGTAGGTCGGATGACACGGGAAGATTAAATAACTCGATGTAGTCCTCTTGAATGTTGAACCAACCATAAATTGGGTCAAGGTATTCATCCACTTGCTAATTCAACTTCCTGAAAGCCCTTGATAGTTATGAGCTACCAATTTAAGCTATTAAGCTATTTGAAGACCTAAGCATTAATTTAGCAAGGGATAAGTTGGATGTTCTTCTTTTATCTACTTGTATCAATGAATTCAATCTAAGAATAATACATGGCAATGTAGCGTAGATTCCCATGATGATTCTTCTGACATTCTATTATCTTCCTTTTATCTTTTCTCTATATTACCCTTTTAGGTTATATACTAGGATTATCCTTATACTTTTGTAATCTTTACACCTTTAGTCATTTACTATTTTGAAAGTAACCTTAATGACTGGTATAAAAAGCCATATTGTAACATCAATCAAACTATTAGCTTCTGTTAATAGAATTACTAATTCCTTGAGAACATTTTCTCTTAAGTTTCTTACCCTTATCTAACTCCTTTAACAAGAGTCAGTAGCGGTTGATCTTAGTTAGTACTTTTACATAATGTCAGGTGTTCATTAGGCCATATGGACTTGCTGGTGAGACATATCCAGTAGGTTAGTTACAAGTTTGCTAGGTTTTTAGTTTGCTTGCTTTCTTGATTGATATTTCTTGTATCTTCCCTACCTTAAGGCGTATCAAAAGTATTTTTAAATATTATTTTGAAAAGCACTTCTCTCATATCCAATCAATTCTTTTCCCTTGAATTTAAATAAGAAAATGCACTAACAAATTATTCGCGGGGGGGGGGGGGGGGGGGGGGGGTGGGGGCTCTTTTTCATTCCCCTTTATTCTTTACAACATATATATTACATTGTTCGGTTTATGGAATAGCAATTCCTAAGAATCCAAATTCTTAAAAATTGAGAATCCCAACTCCTTCTCATAACTTAAGTATCTTAATTTTGAAAAAAAAAAGAAGAAGACCTTCCTACCCCCTTATCTTCTTCCCTTCCAACACAACATACCACCTGCCTATGTTGATCGATGTACTACCTACCCATGTTCACCATTACTAACCAATAACTAACTCCCTTTCTTCTCCAACAATCGTAATTGATGCCTTATCATCTTATGCTTATTGTTCTCATGTATATCTCTCTCTCTCTTCTTACCTCTTATTACTCTCACCTTAAGCTTATCTTTACACCCCCATTAGACTAAAAAATGGTTCAAGCCTAAATGCCATCCTCGATTTATGCGATGCCACCTACCAGTGCCCTAGTTTCTTGAAAATTGTGTTCACGAATCTAAGTTTTTTCTTCCTTTGCTAATTGCTACTAAGAAAATGGTTAGGGTTTTGGTTTTTGTTGTTTTCTTTTTAATTCTTTTTTCCTCCTTTTTGTACAATTTGAAGATAATGAGAATCTGTTTTACTGAAAAATTACTTGGGGTGCTTTAATTGAAAGTACTCTAACTTTTTTATTGGTGTAATGATTAATGGGAAAATTACAAATAACTACCTTAAACTTTGACTTAGGTGCTGATTGACTCCCTAAACTTTCAAATGTGGTTTTTGACCTCCTAAACTTTGATAAATTAGTAAGATAAAGGAAATTTTTATTTAGTTAAAAAAGTTACACTATGGTCAAAGTTTAAAGGGTTTTAAAGCATATTTTGATAAGTTTAGAAGGTATTTACGTACCAAAATCAAAATTTAAGGAGATTATTATCAACTTATAAGGGTTATTTGCCAATTTGTCAAAGTTTAAGGGTAAAAAACCACACTTTAACAGTTTAGAGGATTAATCCGTATCTAAATCAAAATTTAGGAGGGTTATTTATATTTTCCCCTTGATTAATATTTAATAGGCAGTAGGTACTTGAAGGGCTTGTGCATGTTTATGATTCTCTTAGATTGTTGTGAATAGTTAAATGGCTAATGTTTGATCTATATTATTGTCAAGGTGAATAAGGTAGAAGATAAAGGCAAAATGGCAATTTTAAATTGTATTAAAAATTGCTTCTTATATGTTTTTCTTTTCCCAATCGAACAATGTAAAAGACTTTATGATATTATTCAATTCCTAAGAATATGAACCATCTATTCCAAATGGTGAAGTGAATAGGCCGTTGATTATTTCATTTTATTTTCTTCCCTTTCTAATTCTTCCGGCACTTTATTTTCCTTCTAATTCCTTCCCTCTTCCCCAGCATAATGTTAAAGACTTACCAATAGGTGTTAACTCAAAATACATCACCTTACCCTAGGGAGCATAAATATGCAAATGATAAGCAATTGGGTCAACTAAAAATGAGTTCTTGTTAGGAACATATTCTCTTATGAGCACAATTTTGATAACTTCACTCATGAGAAGTATTTTAAGGAGATAGATTTGCATACAAACATTAGCATGCCCTAAATTCACCAGTGACACAATAGTTTGCTAAAAGTAATACCTAATCGCTATACATTAAGGAATCTATACTAGAGTTGGTTTTTATCCATTTTTAGTTTCTTGAAACCAATTGATAAAATTTGGCTAAGTTTCAAAATTTACAAAATCTAGTAGCCTTTTGTAAATTAGACATTCTAAAAATTTACAAAAGAGAATATTATTTAGAAAACACCATAATATATATATATATATATATATACATCTTATTCATACACCCTATGATCCCTTAGTTCTCTAACTCTTACTTAGTAGGCTAAAACCCACCAATGGCCCCTTAAATGGGGCTTCAGAAACATAGCAATAGAAATATAATGGTAATAGTTTCAAATTATATTCATTTAAAAATCCTTTAAGCTTTAAATCATGGTAACTGAAAACATAATAGATTTTCGAATTAAGCTATGCGTCTTGAACCTCCAAATCCCTAACCATCTAAACTCTCTCAAAAATCCATAATTTGCAACTTTGGTGTAATTGAATTATCCTCATTTCCTAAAATAGAAAAGAAGAGTGAGCCCATATGAACCTAGTATGTCAGCAACCATAAGTCTACATATCATACGGGCCTATTCTAATGCAATAAGAAGTTCCATTTAAAAGATTACTTGTTTAAGTGAGGGAGTACTCATGACTCCAAACAACCAGGAGGTAGGTTTTGGCCTTATCATAATAAGTGCCAATTCTGTCACTACCATAGTAGTTAATAGGGGTTATAGGGAGAGATTCTAGACTCTACAAGAAACCTAAAACTAACCTATTAGAAAGTTCTGCAGTCGTCTCCCTCTACCTTACCGTATCCTCCTAAAGTTATAACTACAACCATAACCTAGTCTAAGGGTATCATTGCGTTGGACTGAGTCAAGCATAATCAACATATAGTAATCATTAAGCCGAGTTTACTTATTAGTTCAGTTTAGATAACCTAGTTTCTAGCAAGTAACGTATAAGGTCATGATCTACCAACCAAACGTGTCTTAAATAGCAAAGGAAGGTACGCTCATAGTTCTACTAGTAAGTTGATTAAACAATTATGAGGTGTTACTTGTTAGTTTATGTTAATCTTTCTTAACATGCTTTATGTTAGTTAAGGTCCATATACGATATAGGTCTTATGAGGTTAATGTGCATAATTACCTTTGAATGGAAATTAGGCCAATATTATTTAGTTGGTTTAATTGGTCCAAATAAAAGCCTATTGTTAGTTGTTATCTTATTGCTTCATTCACAATTACTTGTTTATTATATATTTTAGCTCAAATGAATTGCTTAAGTCATTAGATTAGTTTACCTATTTCCAATTATGGATATTAAGTGAACCAACCTTAGGGATGAGGATATAGCCAGCTCGTTGGGAGATATGAATTAACCGATGTAGGATTTAACCAACTTTGTTTAGGTGTACCCTTTAAATCATCCTCTAAACTTCATTTTAATTTTAACCTATTAGGTGTATTCTTTAGCTTATCATTTGAACTGTTAAGCCACTTGTTTAACACTAAGCTATCCTTTGATATATTTACCGATTGATTCCATTAGTTCCAAATTTAATAAGGTTTGTACCTTTGTACCTTATTATATACTAATTCACATAATGGTCATATCTTTATGTCTTATCAAGTTTAATTTATTATAAAGATTAAATATCTATACTTTAATGAGATTAAATAATCAACATTAGAACCCATCTTAACAAATTATTTAAGTTTACGTCATTCCAAAATCCTTTTTGGCCCTATAATCATCTTGACAAGTTAAAGTTTGTAAAATCAGACCATGACTAATCCAATAAGTGGTACACTTAATAAGAGAAAAGGAAATGATCATTCTAATATTTTAACCCTCATTTAAGTACTCTACTTCTTGAATTTAACCATTTAATTTTAGAATTATTGTCAAGACCATTGTAACCTACTGACATCACCATCAGTCTCTTATTGGGATAGATCAAAGTTCGAATCCTCCCTCCTTTATAGTTAGGCCCCCCCTCCCAAAAAAAAAAAATCTTAGAATTATCAAGTACCTATCTTAAGGCAATAATTACTCCTTACTATATAATAACATATTAGAAATTCTAGTAGCACATACTATGTATCCACTTAGTTCAATATAACCTGAGTTGTTATTAACATAGTAGGTAATGTATAAATGCTAATCAGCCTCTAAAAATATGCTTTAATCAGGAATTAATTCCTCTTAACATCATGTAAAAATGCAATTATATGTTGTGTGCAAAAATTCAAAAATCATATTTTACAGTGAAACATATGTAGCGTTTAGACATAGCTTGAGCTTCAACTTCACAACTTAAATCTTATTTAACATTCACTCCTTCTTTTCTCAGTCATTAATACTAACACATTTCCCATTTGAATGGTTAACCAATTAAACCACATCACTCTATGACCATTAACAGCACTGCAGTTCATTCTATTCTTTGTAAACCAATAACCCCAACTTATTCCTCTAACTAGCTATGTATTAAGTACCTCATAACATTAGGATTGCATTATAATTGCCATATAAATTACTTGTTGGACTAATAAACCACCTCTTTCCTAATACATCACACCTCCAAATTGAAGCAACAAGGATTTATGAGTTAAATTCACAAAATTTTAGCTCTATATTAATCTCCATCAAATATTAAGACAAACACATTCTCCTTGACTTGATACATAGAGACTCCAATCATCATTTTGTACCATAAGTCGATTAAAAGATTCATTTCAATACTCCAAGAGCTATTTAATATTTTTCTTTCATCATGTTACTTAAAAATTCATCTACTTAACCACCATAACTTGCCATTTAGAGAATGAATTTACCTTTTGTGAAGAAAATACTTTAAAGCTTCAACACACAAGTTAGTCGGCACTATGGAAGGTAATTCTAAGAGTTCTTCTTCTAATTTTATGCAAAAGACTTAGATTAAACCACTAGTGAATATAAAATCCTAAAGATAAAATCCTTAGAATACTTGAAATACTCAAAAAGTAACAAAAGCACTCACCTTTCTTCTCTAATACTCACATCCTACAGTTATGTTAGGGTTTGTGAATGGAGTGGTGGCTACTACTCTCTTTTCTTTTCTTTTTTTTTTTCTTAATTTAGGTTTTTAAGGTTCTATTTAAACCTTAGCATCATGTGACTTCCACATGTTTAGGCCCTTTCCTTACCTTTTAGGGAAAAAGATCTTAAAACTCTTGTTGGGTTGTTCTCTTAATGATTATCCAAAATAAACATTGTTTATAATTATTTTTGACACAACATATAATGTGAAAAACACATAATATATGTGAAAATAAAATTTTAATAATTTATATTATTCAATCATATTCAATAATATATTGGAAAGCTACTTATAGGTAAGAAAATTCCTAAAACTATGGAAAATACATAAAATACAGACACCTATTGATATCATAATATCTAAGAAAATAGATGAAAAAGAAATCTTCTTAATATCTTAAGAAAATGTACTTCCTTCTTCATAAAGATTTTATTATCTTTGAAGTGCTAAATAAGGAAATAAAATATATGAAATAATAAAGATGAATAATGCAAAAGTAGAAAGTTCGCTGAAGTAGATATCTACAACTAGAAGCTGAACTTGATATCAAAATCAATGAGAAGTTCTAGTGAATCAAAATCATGAATATTTAGAACCACAAATCATGTGTTAGAATCATCTTCTTTCTGTGAGAATCTATAGCATCCATTTTTAGCCTTAGTCTATCTTCTAATCACCACTATATAGTATCCCGATATCTTCTGGAATTATTCATAGTAACTTCAGGAAAGAAATAAAAGATACTATCAACAATCTATGAAGTAAAAGAAAACCAGATTGACTATTGACTTCCCTAAAATTGTAAGAAAGACATTTTTAACTACTATGACACCTAAGAAGCAACTAATGACTAGACAATAAAAATAATAAAAATGGAAAACTAATTATATAGAATCATGACTCAAAATCTAAAACATTGATCAATTAGAAGCATCAGTCATGACCAAAAGCACTCAATCACTTAACTCAAAAGCTTAGACCAAAACCAAATATAATTGAATCAAAATTGGATGTGAGATATCGCCAGAAGCTTACAAGCAAAAGCTTTTTTGAGAAAGCATAAAGTTTGATTTTGATTTTGACAAATAATTGCTTGTGTGAATTTTGCTCCTTAACGCATAATTAAGTGTTATTAACTTACTTATTAATTTCTCTTACTAAGATCAGGTGTAAGGATACTTAAACTTTGAGTTTTTTCTTCTTAATTGATCTTAATTACTTCCAAATGACTTAATGATTACCCTTTGAATTATTTCAAACACGAGACTATGGTAATCAATATAAGGTAGGGAACTAAAGAAAATGTAACTCCACGGTAATAAACAAAGGAAAAGCTTTTTAATTTCAGTACCTTACAGTGGTAAATATGACAATAATGCAATAGACTGGTTGCATCCGTAGACTAAACTATGCTAATAAGCAATATAATTCGATCTCCACCCCATGATCTTCTATGGGAATGGAAATGGAAATAGAAAGATACAATGGTTGCAATTACTACTTCTAGTAATTCTATCCATTCTCAATCCCAATTGATAGCACTTCTTCATCTGCAATATGACAAAGAGAATATTGTCTGGCATTAGTGTGCAATTTACAAATTAAAGGTGAAATAATGCTTTACAATAATTAATCTTTTAATATGTGAAACATCAGATAACATAATTTAAATGTTATCTCCTTCAGTGCCATAGATGAACATGTAGATAACAGCTTCTTAAATTAGCTTTGCTATATGCTGAAGAACAAAAATCTATAGTTAAAAAAATTTTGGCTAAAGATTAGAGCCATGATTTTAAAAGAAACAACATATTATATAAAATGATACTAGTGAACTAGCTTCAACTTCTTTGACTTCTAAGATAAAAACAATATGTGTTAGATCAAATGGATATATAGCATGATACTTTATCCAGTTATATAAATGCAAATAGCACTACCAAGGAAAAAATTATTTTAATCAAGCATGATCTAAGACTAACTATTCTACAAGCAAAGAAAATGATAAACCTTACGAAAATTAGTGTTATTAAAAGTGTATACTGGAACAAAAAGCTTGTAATGGGAAGCATCTCATTATTTAAACATAAGAAGAATATGTACACACAACATTCTTGTTTGCATCTATAATATGGTTAAGAGAAACAATGTTGGCTTAGTGATGAGTTGATGTTGGCATCTTTCTACGTTGTCAGTATATTCAACAATGTATATAGCATGACTAACCATAAAACTATAACACAAATCTAAGGCAACAAAATGGCAACAATATTTATATAGGTGTATTTTGGTTGGGAAATTTTTATGGTATAGTATTGGATAAATTCTTTAATCTTGTTACTTAGTTTACATATTGGCCAAAATTATTGGATAAAAGTGTTTTGAGGTATTATACTAAAATTGAAAAATTTATACCATATATTTGGTCGTATAAAACTCTATTTTATAGTACAAAATAGATATATATTTAAAATTTTAAAAATAATTTTACACCAAGTTCCTAAACTATAGTATTAAACTTCACTTAATTTATAATACAAATAATTATTTTTTTTTAAATTCCAATTATTAAATTTGTATTTAGTACTACACATATTGAGCACCTGACCTAAGACTAAAAGGAAGGGGATGTCTTCATTAATATCAATATCAAGTAAAAGCTTACATTGTCAACTTAGGGAATAAAAATTAAAATCTAGCTCATCACTCTTGTTATTGCAAAATTTAAATATGATGGAAATTGTATCAAATTTTTCTACAGTATTTCTTTCAAAGTATATCAAAACACAACCAATAAGAAATTATTAGTGAAAGTAATCTATTAAGCCACAATATATATATTTAAGTAGCCAAATATACTAATATCATGCAACATTTTTATTTACTAAGTACCTTAGTTATAATACATAATACAATACATAAAACATATCATGATTTAGGTGTTATATATTGCAATATACGAATATTTATGTATATATAAAATATAGCATTCATAGTATGTATATAACATTATTTATTTATAATTTATAAAATAATTTAATACATAAATTAAATCATTCATAATATAATTGATATATATATGCTTTATTATATAAGCTATAATATTTAATTATATAAATTATAAAATATCTATTATTTATAGCATTTGTAATAATTGGTATGCAATATAATATGAGAAGATAATTACAAGAAAAGTTTAAAAAAGAAAAAAGAATTCATTGGAAAATATGATAAGGAAAAGATAACATGATATAACAATATTTATACCAATACCAAAATAAACAAATTATATAATGAAAAAAAAAGTCATAATGAAAGAAAACATAATCTGCTAATGCTATACATAATTAAAAAAAAATTCTAACCTAATTGCACGAAATAATAATGATAACGTCTACATTTGTTTAACGAGGATGGTAAGATGTTGCATTTTAATGTCATAAAACTTAAATTTGATTGCTACTCTTGCTTTTGTATTAGAATGTGTAGAGGAAAGCATTAATTACATATGGGAAGAGACAATGGTGTTTTGGGCTTGGCCTTTTTATTTTTGCCCATTATTTATCCATTAAATACAAGTTATATAAAGTTAAACAATGAATTTGTTTGATGAATGCCAAAGATAATATATCAGGCTGGAGGGCCAGGACCCCTATGGGACCCCTTAAGGCCATCCTTGCATATACTAAATGTGGTATAAAAGAATTATACAGTCTTGTTTTTCTTATAATATAGTGTCTAATTATTTTTGTATCGTTTAGTTTTACTAACGAAACACTACCAAAGAGACCATATGACATAATACATATGAATAGTAGTATCTAACCACTTCGATACCTTACAATAGTGCACATTATTCAATTTGCTATATTGCGATGCCAATGAATGTATAACCATTGCAACAAACATAGACACACACACACACAAATAATGAAACAGAAAGCAACCTTCTTAACACAATAACCTCATTTACAACTTATGCATGTTATTCATGGACTATAACAAGGTAGGAAAAGAATTGCAATTATTTAGAAATGAAATATAAAACCAATAGTTATTCCTTATAGTTATTTTACACTATTATGAATAGATATGAAAATATACTACAAAAAATTAAAAAATAGCTATTTCCTTACACTTATAAATAAATTGTCAAACTTTTACTTTGGACCCTTATTTTCATTTCTTTTCTCATTATTTTGGCTTTGTTTTTTATTTTTTTTATTTAATCTTTAATGGTTCACTTCTTCCTTCCAAGAGTGAAAAGAAAAAATGCATAAATCAAAAAGTTAAGGGGTTTAAATCTAATATACATTACTAGAATACACATTGTTCATATCTAATGTACATATATTAAATATATAAAAGAGATATTAAGTATAAAGGAAAAATATATATTTGGTTTTCAATGTTTAGCTATTCTTCTATTTGTATCAATCTTTTTATTTATTTTTTTGTTTGAGTTACCAAATTTTTTTTATTTTTATGAAATAGAATTTCTATTAACACTTAAATTTCATTGTACATCCTTAACATGTGTCAATTCTTTATTGATCCAAAATAATTAATTTAATAAAATAATAAAATTAGATATATTTAATTATATAATAAAATGAAAAATATTAAAAAAAAACTAAAGTGACATGACATCACTGGATTCGTCTTTCTTCTTTGTCAACCTCTTCTCCCACCATACACTTTCTCTACCATCAGAGCTTTGAAATTTATGTCAATGTAGGTCTTTATCATATCATCCTCAACCTTCCGACTCATATGTGCGTAATATAGTAAATTCTCACTAAGTTTTTAAATATTTACTTAAAATTTTTTTCTTATATTTTTATGAAATTATTATTCATGGATCGCGGTTGGGATAAGATTCTTTACAATTTACCATTTTTATTTATTTTTTAATATTTCTCAATCCAAGTGATAGAAAATGATCGCTGTGGTGGTGGTGCTAATATGCGTTATGTGAATGAGAAGGTTGAAGACTGGATAGCAAAGATATTAGTTTTCGAGCTCCAATGTGTAGGAATAAAGTGTAGTGAGAGAGGAAGTTGATTAGGAAGGAAGATGAGTGCTACCCTGTATAAGCATCAATAAATCTTTTTTCATTATATTGAGTTTTTCTTTTCTTTTTCCCTTTTGTATACTTTAATATTTCTAGTTATATTATATAATTAAACATTATGCATATATCAATACTTGAAATGTGTCACTAATTATGGTAAACTATAAACATTTACATTTTCGGTATAATTTTTCCCAGGCATGGTTATGTCTTTATCCAATAATTTACATCTTGTAAGCCAGAACTAGAATCATAATCAAACAATGATGGGATAAGTACCGTGTGACTATAAAAGTTAAGAACCAAAATAATAAAAAAAAATTACAAAGAAAAAGCAGAATAAAAGAAATAGAGGAGTAAAGGAAAAAGATGATGTTTTTAGCATTTCATAAAGACTTAGAAACCTTAGTCTTATGAAAACAAAAGAGCATGCCAGCTCTATTCTATTTCCCCTCTTATGTACGTGATAGTCTTTTGAATAGATTTCTATGTGAGTTTGATCAAGAATGGGAAGAAAACTTACAAGATTAAAGGGAAGGATTAAGGTAAGTCTTGAAATTGATTATCCTTGGTAAGCTAATACGGCACGACATAAATAAACACACAACGTTCAGTATCACACGAACTAAGGGGATGGATCTGAACCTTGAGATGGCCTAAAGGATAAATGATAGTTAAAGGTTAAGCAGACGTCCTTATATACCAACGGTGGATATGATGTACCAATGCCTTACATAAAGTTTGGTTACACTTAATATTATGTACAAGTGTGGCTAGAGGTTATTTACCATTAGTCCACACTTAATCAGTTAGATAAGAGTAGTCGAGAACAAGTAAAAAATACTTAACTCACGATATTATGTATGAATATCACAAAAGCGTATTCGCTGTTGCGACTATTATAATACATAAGTATTTGTATGACCTAATTAAGGTAAGTCCTAAGTTAATGCAAATTACAAAATGGATTCCTACGAGTAAAGGAAAGGGAATAATTTTACAAGGGTAATGTTGTAAACAAGTATAAAGAATATCTAGTAACAAAAAAAGATGATACGGATGTTAAGAAAGATAGGGCGCATGTTAGCTATCCATTCAGTAGTCCTAATGATAATGTTGGTCAAGTAGAGTAGGCTTTGAACAAATTGGGTTAGGGTCGGCAGTTTGACAACTTGATGGGTAAGATGTTTGGGGCTGGAAAGAGTTGGTTTAGAATATGGCTCATTATCGGGTTGGCCTTAGGTGGTTGGCTCAAGGATGCGGTCATCTTGGCCTCAGTACGTACTAGGTCAATAGTATATTGGTTCGAATTTAGCCTTAGATAGTTGTATTGTGAAGGGGTCGGCTTGGTATACAAGTTAGTTACCTTGGCAACTTCTTGTATGATATAAAAGGCAAAGTAACTCGGCGAGTCGGATTGGGGAATGCATTACTCTTCAAAGTTCAACTCTCCTCGGATAGCTTGGTGAACCATATGAGTAAGTCTTCGAGCTCTAGAGTGTGTGATTGGTCTATGATCCTTATTAACCAGCTTTTTATGTTTCAAAATGAGAAAATCTATTTTTCACATAAGGTAAGGAGAGAAATGAATTAAGGGTTGGGTTCCATGGTCCAAATTGTTGTAATTCTAAAGATGGAGTCAATTTTCGATCCTCAAGGTAAGTTTTGATAGTAGATTGTTTGTTTATTTTAAGTTTTCTTGTGTTTTGATTGGATATGTTTGGGGATTATTATCGTGGAGAACAGTTGGATTACGAGTTTGATAATTGATAGTAATTGAATGTTAAATGTGAAGAGAAATTATATTCGTTGAAGTTGGAGATTTCGACGAAATTGATTAGGAGGATCGGTTGTAATGGCAATAGGGTTTTAGCATGAGGAGTGGTGTTTGGTATAATGACTTACAAAGTATGAGAATCACGACTTAAGATCATGGGTATGATCTTGATTGTGATTCTTACGGATGAGATAGAGTGAAGAGTGTGTAGGGAATTGAAGGAATTAGTAGCCAAAAGGATCATGGCTAAGGTTCATGGCCGTAATCCAGGGTGTGCTCTTGTTGTTTCACTAGTAAGAGAAATACCACTGAGGGTCACAACCATGGTTCTCGCGCATGAACTTATATTATTCTTTTTTCTTCTTGTTTCTGGTTTCCCATTCTCCTAAAGCATAACCTAACTGATTCTAAACTAGTTTAGTAACCTAAATTGGTTTTAACACCTTAGGCAATGTTAAATATGGATACAAGAAATTAGTAAGATAAAGAAGAGAGTCTAATTAGAATATGAAAACTTGGAAATAAATTCTAAAAGTTGTTATCTTTATGTAGCACTATAGGCGTTGATCATGAAAGGACATCTTGACGCAGATTCTATCAATCGTTCTTAGGATTTAGGTATGGGATATTATTTGTTGTTTGTGCTTGTAGGTTAAAAAATTGTAACTGGACTTAACTAATGTTCAATTATAAAGATATATGTGCTGGTGTGTTTGGTTTGGCCAAAGAGACTGAGAGGATCAGTGATCTTGGAGTAGCATCTTGATGATTTATCAGTGGTATCTTGAGTGGAGTTCTGCATAGAAATGATATGAGAGTAAATTTAGGTGGATTCTTGGTTTCTAGGGTGTTGAGGAGGATCTGATATTGATATTTATATAGTATTATATATTGCTTGCTTGGAGTCATGAATTACTCTAAGTTTTAGGATGTTGGAACTGTGTTGGTTGTTAGATTATAAAAAAGATAAAAACTTGTTATAGTTCTGTGTAGTTACTTAAGTTATATGTGTGTATGTGGTTTGCTTACTCATGCACATGTGATTGTATATCTTGTATTAGGCTTTGCTTACTTTTTGGGGAATTTTTGTTTTGGGTTATAGGTATAGGTTATGAGGATTATGAGGACTATTATTATGGTGATCATGATTTTTATGAGGATGTAATGGGATATTATAGTTATTACTTTGACGAAGGAAGCTGTTCAATTTGATTTAGTCATGATATTTCCTTTAAGTTTTGAGAATAAGTTTTTGTTACTGGTTTGTGCTTTATTTAGGTTGTTGAGAAGTAACTTGAAACTTCTGTTGATTAATTATTTAGAGTGCTATTACTGGTTATTACTTGTGAGATAGAGAGAGAGTACTTAGAACCCTCATGGGAATATATGAGACTATGTTAAATAAGATACTATTATGTTCACTATCTTTGAAATAAAGCAGATTAGCGAATTTAATTTATGCAATCAATTATGGGTAAGAATCCCACATAATTTTAGATTTTAAATGTAGATTCATTTTATTATTGGCAATTGTGAGGAGAATGTTTGGGAGAATTGCAAAGAAAGTTTAATTAAGATGCCTGATGAGTTAATAGTCCATATGAATATATGCAAGACTATGACATCCTAGGTTTTGGGGCATTACGACAACATTTAGAGAAAAATAAAGGATAATAAAATAAGGTTGTATTGCTAAAGTGGATCAATATTATAAGGGGTGACATAGTAGATAACAAAAGTTATTAAGGAAAAATTTTGGAAGCGCACAAAAATTCTATCATAGCTTATGCAAACCCCCCCAACCCCCCCCCCCCCCCCCCCCCCCCCCCCCCCCCCCCCCCCCCCCTACTTTCTTCTACAAAAGACTCATTTATACCCCTTTACTTTACAATATTGGACTTCTTAGTAGAAACCTTGGCAAACCCTAAAGGTAATGCTTAAAATTCCAAAAGATTTCATCGGTTCTCATTGAAAATCACATGTCTAATTATGATTCTATTGCTAATGTAAGAGGAAGGTGTTGGTGAAGGGTGAAACTGCAAGATTAGTCACAACTCAAGATGGATTTATTAGTAAGTGCCATATCAATTGTGGATCATTATTACTAGTTTTGAATCTAAACAATGTAATTTCGATTTTCAAAACTTTGGCAATTGATTGGATTAAGGAAAAAAAAAAAAGGATCACCTTAGGGATTCATCAAGTACTAAGGTAATGTATTCCTTCTATTACAATATTTTTCTTTTGTAAGATTTATGGATTTGAGTATATCTAGAGATGTTTGATGTGAGATTCGATAAACATACAAAGAGTTAAGGTGATGGTGAGTTTGGGAATTTCGAATCAAGTTTAGATAAGTGTTCTTAGTGAAAAAGGAGGAAGAACTGCGAAGTAACAAGATTACTATTGAGAATCACGAGTACGATCTTAATTGTGATCCTTATAGATGTATTGGTAGTAAGGGTTCCCAACTATGATTCCAAGGCATAAACTTGTTGCTTATAACAACAAATGATTATGAGTGTGATCCCTAATTGTGATCCCTTGAGTTGTTTCCTTTTGTTTTCCTAACCATAATTCCTCCAATTATTTCCAACCTAGAATTCTTATCTTAAACTTTTTGAATTCCTATAGGAAGTTGTAAAATCTTGCTAAGGTGGAAATGTTTTCTTTATAGATTACTCTTTTAAGCTAGTTATAATCAGGCTCTTTTAATAGTTCGAAGTACGTGACATTTTGGTGTTGTATGTGGTACAAGGCTAGAGTATATATACATATATACATATATGGTCAAATTAACTAACTATATATTCTGCCTTAATAAGCATTACTTATTGCTTATGTTTAGCTCATCTTAAGAGCTTAGAGTGATAGATTCTAAGAGAGAACTTTTATGATCCATGCGACACATTATCCCTTATGGTGTTTCGCATGAAAATGATCCAGTGTAGATTAGGTTGTAGAGAGGCTTGAAATAACACGCCTAACGTTAGGTTGTAAAGAGGTCCGAAGAGGTTTACCCAATGTTAGATTTGATATGAGATGTGATGTGAAAAGGGTTATGAGGACCTTTATTTTGTATTGTTTGATTGGCTAAAGATAAAGATAATAATTCAGTTGTGCGATATATTTGTTTTGCATTATTTGGATGTAGTTTGACATTGTTGTTTATGCGCATGTGTTTGTGTCTTACATACTAAGTTTCGGCTCACCCTTCATTTTTTCTACAATTACAATGTTAATGTGATGATTATGAGGAGTATACTACTTATGAGTATTCTGCTTATGAGGATTGAGGAAATAGCCATAGTTACTACTAGGATGACAGTTATGATGATTATTCCTACTATTATGATAATAGTCAACTGTATTATGGGATGTGATGAGGATGGATGTGGAATTTGAATAGCCAAGCTAACAAACACTAACGAATCTATTTCAACCACTTACTCCAAAATTTTTAAGCTTATGTTGACAAAATGTTCACAATTATGATCTTATAAATGAGTACCACAACCCTCTACGATTTATGTGGGATACTTAATTATGGGGTCTCACAATCTCCCTTCCTTAAACATGCAATGTCTTTGTCATAAGACCTTACAATTGGGCCTAGATCTTCCTTCTTTTCTGGTATATGGTTTGAGCCACCCACTATTTATAGGTCATTTTAGAAGCATACAATGAGTCACACCTTTGTGACGCTTTTTACTTTCCTTGGATCTCTTTTCTAAACTAGAGTCAGACTCGAGTTAATCTACCTATTGGCAATGGGTTCACTCTAATGCCATTTGTAATACCTCATGCCAAAAGTACTGAATAACTAAGTTAATAAACATTAATAGACCTATTTAACTACTTGGCTAAAAAATTTCAAGTTTGTGTTGACAAAGTATTTACCATTATGGTTGAATAAACTAGTACCATAACCTTCTATGATCCATATGTGATACTTAACTATGGGGTTTCACAAATTTGATTTTGATTCAGTAATTGTTCATGTCACTATGTTGATATTTTCAATAAGTTAAAATAGAGTAGATTTGGGAGTTATTGAATTGTCATTTTTCATGTGAGCATTTATAGAGGCATTTAAATAGTTTGTAAGTAGTGCTCAACACGTTAAGCCTACTTATGTGGAAGTCTCGATCTATCTTCTTCTTTTTGGTAAAAGTATGAAATTAAATTTCCTCAATTCATGATGGGTTAGTCTCCTGATTTTCTCTTTTCGAGACGAAGATGATCTCTATAAAAGAATTTAAATGAAATTCTTGAGTTTTATTAAAAATGATTCCATGATTTTGTTATAATCTTATGTAAGTTGTTTATACTCTCAACTAATACTTAATATAAAACTAATATCTAACTGACTAATTAATTGTTATGAATATCAAAACTGCTATCAATTAATATCTAACTATACATATTAAAAAAAAAAAAGTAAATTATTAAACCAATATTTTTTTAATCTAATTTTGGGTTATAACAATTTGCCCAACCCTTTCTTAAGAACCTTGCCCTTAAGGTTTGAGGGAAAAAAATCAACCAAAGAATTACAAAGAAATAAGATTTAATAATAACAAAAAATTATTAATAAGATCTTCAATATATACTTCGTTCTTCAAGACAATAAGGATTATTTTGCTTTAGACATCCTCGTGAAGAATCATTATTACTCATTTTCTTATTCTTCTAGCTTAAGATTTTCATAGGATCCAAAGTTTAAAACTTGATTTATAAAATTTCTTTATATATAATTTCTCATTAATTGGAGTTATTGAGCATAACTTTTTGTTCCCTAATTAGATCTTTCATATCAACTTCTTTTTTTGACATCATTGTTTACGCAAAGCCAATTATAGAAAAATGCCTTTCCTCTAGTATCTTGGAATTAGGAATGTTTATGTCTATATTATCTACATCATTATCCATATTAGTTTCTTGCACTAGTTTCTCGACTTCTTTAGTATCATTTTTTGCAACAAGTTGTTTTGTTTATTGAAAAATTTCTTTACCTATATCTTTTATAGTTGCAATTGCATCTTCTTTCTTTTGGTCTATTATTTACTTTTCTTCCACTATTACTTCTTGCAAACATTTACAACTTTCCTTCTACAATTATGTATCTTTTTTTTATTTCCTTCATATCTTTTCATAATTTCTTGATTTTCTCTTGCATTTTCTCCGTACATTATAATATTTCCATGAGTCATTTTTCTATTTCCACCCGTTCTCTCAATGAGAAAAGCACCATTGTTAAGCTCACTTGCGTAGAAAGCTCAACCCATCTTTTTATTTCTAATGAAAATATGAAATTCCTTCTATTTGAAATAGGTAATCTTCTAATTTTCTCTTTTTGAGATAAAAATGATCTTCACAAAATAATTCAAAGAAAACATTTAAGTTTTATTAAAAATAATTCCATGACCTTATTATAATTTTATACAAGCTATTTATACTCTCAATTAATAATTAATATGAAACTAATATCTAATCGACTAATTTATTGTTAGTAATATCAAAACTACTATTAACTAATATCTATGCATTCATATTAAAAAAAAAAACTAAACTACTATTTTTTAATTTAATTTTGGATCATAAGACAACATTTAATAAGATCAATGGATCGGAGATTTTTAGTCGTAATTTTTGAGTCTGTTGTGTCTGTTGACAATCGGGGGGCATGTGGCGGTCCTAAATCCCATTACACTATGTTGCCTTTTGCGGTGGACTATCTTCGTTATTGGACTTGCCTCGCCTCTTTTCAAAAGGAGAATAGTGCTTTGGCGGTACGTTCGAGTGACAACGACTAATCCCAACGAAGAAAACGTGAAAAACACCCAACGAAGAAAACGTGAACATGTTTCTCACGTGAGTAAACGTTGTACGATGACAATAATTGAATTAGGAATCTAATACTATAATGAATCTTGTTACAATAAAATAAAGGTAATCGTATTTACTTTTATACTATATCATTATAATTTCTAATTCCTAAAATATACCCTATTTAATAAAGATAAAATAATGTACCCCCACGATGGAAGTATTTAAAAAAAAAAAAAAAAACCTATACTAAACATATTGAATATTAATACAAAAAATGACTAGTTTTTCATATATATTTTTATGCAAGTACTATGGTTACAAAATCACTATAATATCTCGGTATCCAGTTTTTCAAAATTATGATGTCAGCAAAGTGATGAGATAAAGAGTGGAGTAATAGTTTAAAAAGATCATGTTAGCATTTTAAGTCGTATATTATTTTAAATCATATAACATAGCATCAAAAGATGCTACTAAAAAATGCACCTGGGAAGATGAGATATAGATTTTTAACCAAATTGACACAAATGATGTGACAATGATAATTGCAAAGATAGCTGTCGAGCATAGTAGCATCTTAGAGAATTTTGTTTGAGTTAACTATTATTTTTAACTAATGGAACTATTTATTCCCTTGAAATTTTATAGTAATGTATGTTACTAATTTTGTTTAAACATGTGGATAAGATCTCTTGAACCAAGTTATTTAGTCTTTTAGCTCAAGTTCTAATAAAAGGTATGTAAATAAGTTTTAACTTATAAATTGATCTATTTAACGTATTTTTTAAATCTATTTAAAAAGTAGATCAATAAATCCAACTTGTTTAATTTACGTATTAAATTGAATTGATTTATTTAATATATTTATATCTTTAATTTACAAATCAATACATTTAATTTATATATAAAAGTGAATTGAATTAGATGGATCATTTAGTTCTCTTACACACATTTAGCTCCAATAGCAGGAGTGGTAAGAACTTCTACCTTGCAAGTGCCCAACTCTTTCGATTCCGTAGGAGGCATAAAGTCTAACAATTTTGACATTGGAGTCATGGGGGCACCATCTTATGTGGGCACGACTTCTTAGTCTAGCAATATGAGGTGGGCCATGCTAGATTTAGCACTTGACCCTAAGAAAAATGGGTACCTAGATACGACCTTTTTTAACTTTTCAAATGACATCGGAACCTTATACTGGCCTTGTTTGGGATTTCGAGCTTTCGACCTAGGTTGCTTCATCGTCACGGGCTCTTACATTTGTCCTACCTTGTCTTCCACTACCCACCACTGCAGATTTTTTTACCATCCTCAATCTGTAGTTAGTATCCTTAAATATTATATTAAATTATTAATATTTAAAAAAAGCATTTTTTCTTAAAAAACTCACTATTTTATTCATACATTTTATTTTATAAGAATTTATTAATATATTTTTTAAAAATTTTTTGGATCCCATTAAATACATCTAGCCAATAAAAACTTAAGAATATATATATATATATCGCTTTTTAAGTTGCTCCATAGAGCAATGTTGCTTTGCCAAGAAACATGTTATAATAGAAAGCAAGGTTGCTACAACCTTGAGATACATACAAGGAACGTATGTTATATACTACCTTAGGGTGTATTTATAAAATGATACTTAAAGGAGATGCTTAATTTTCTATTTTAGCATTCTAAATAATAAGTCCTTATGAGCAATTTTCCATTTTATAAAAAAAATATTTAACCAAAATTACTTATCAAATTTTGTTATTCTTTTACGGATTTCATATTATCATTACTTTTCAAATAATATATAAAATATATTTAAAATAAATATTAAAGTATGTAAAATTCTTTCATTAATATTTCACATAATAATTTTGATTTATTTCTTATTATGCAAAATTTAATATTTCATGTATAAAATAGTGCAAGAGTACAATGGTACATATTGATATTGGCAAAAATGGCCTCATTTTGCTGAACGGCATAATCGGCCTAAGGCCATATTCAGTTTAGGGTTTTTTTTTTTTTTTTGAAAAACAAAGAAAAAGTTGCACATGTTAGTATGCAATTGGTACCACTATTGGTATTTCAATCTTTACAAGCAATACATAGTGCAATGCAAATAGAAAGGCTAAATGGGTACTTAGCATAAAAATATATGCTAAATACCCCTTATAAACATATTCTTATATATACTGTCACGCCCCGAAACGGTAGAGTCGTAACAGCCCCGCCGTGTAAACCATCCTAAGATAGAAGTTGGCCTTACAACCGTTATCTTAGACCTAATCTACACAAGGTGTCCACGACTAACAGTTTTGAAGTAAACAGTTTATAATTTAAGTAAATCATTTACTTAAGAAAAGTGAAAAAATTTATATATATACACTATAATTCAGTTATTACGTTATTCAAAAAATGAAAAATTTTAAATAAAACAAAACTTAGACCTTAAGAATATATGTTCGTTCTTCAAATAATTTTCCTCAATCCCCAGGATCCAGTAGTTGCTAGTTTCAGAGTAGTTGTTTGCCGCTTTTTAGCCAGCACTTGTACGACGTCTATAGGGATGTGAGTAACCACAGCTTAGTAAGTTAGGACGGAGGACTTAAAACTATACAAAAAACACAACAAGGTTTTCAATCACTTATTAGGTGCAATGCATTTGCAAGTAAATGCTATTGCACGACGTTGTCCGACCCGTTGTGAGATTAGAGAAATTACGCCCGCTCTAATCCGGGTTGAGGAGTTACCATTAATGCAATAGCAGCTCATGACCAAACCCAGGCTTATGCAATGGAGACCTCGCTCCTCCTGCAACTACCTTTGAACCACTGACTTTACCCTCGCCATGACCTCCTCTCCTGACACTTAGTTCGACTGAGGATAAAGAAGGGACCATTATGCAATCACGCGCTATCCCTTTCGAAAGGGTCGGTATTTGGCCGGAGAGTCTAAGTTCCCCTAATAGGTTACCATACATGTTTAATTATGATTACTGGTTATATATTTGATTAAGTCTAGTTTAGGATGATCAATCATTTCATACAAATCATATAATACATACCAGAGTAACAAACAGAATCATAGCATCACCCATAATCAAGCACATGCACACATCTAACTATCTAACAAGTACAACAAAGTATAATTTCAAGCCTCCAAAATACAGCAGTGTATTAATTCCCAACTTACCTCAACTCTCCGCTCACTCACTCGAGGTCCGATTTGCTCAGGCCATCGTCGATCATCTCTATAATACAAACGTGGTTTCATCTTTTCATATAACTATTATAGGTTCATTTTATCCTATAACGCTTGTTGTTAGGTTTTGTTTAGGGTTTAATATGCCTAATTATCTAGGTCTTAAGTCTTTTATAATTATTCTAGGTTTAGGGTTAGGTTCGGGTTTGGTTTCTACATCGATTTCTAAATTAGGTTTTAGTTCGATTTCTAAGTAATATTTTATATTCTAACCCTAGAAATTCGTTTCAACTCACGATGTGGAATTAATCACATCACTTCTCGATCTCCTAAATATCATTATTACTCCTAGTCAGTATTGTATTTCATCGGGTACACTTATATCTTTATTAGTGTACCGAATTTACTTCTGATGTGAGAAATTTTTACATTTTTCATATAATTACATAAATTCAAGTTTTTTATCAGATTTATTATATATCCTTATTATTTTTATAATATCAATTTCTATCCTAATATTTTCTATTTATTATATTTTCAAAAATTATATATTATGCATTATTGCCTATTATGTACATAATGTACTTCTAATATTTCTATCACTTTAATTACCATCCCTAAACATCAATTATCATTTCAAAATGTCTAAATTCATCCTAAATCAGATTTTACTCCTAATTTCCCTAATTTACAAAATTAACTTAAAATTAATTATTTTTCCTTATTAATCATTTACTACATAATTAATCTAATAATTACATCTAACACCCTAAATGTTACAAGTATTATACTCCATCAGATTTTAACATCCTAAAACATATACTTATTCACTAAATCAGTAATTAACCATTTAATTGCTTAATTAACCCTAAATTACCTATTTTATGCCTCATTTTAGGGCCTAAAAATTATCTAAAAATTTAAAAAATTAATTTTTGAAACGGGCTTCATAGCACTATTCTATATCATCTAAGTAATCTATATAAAAATTTTAGGCTTGAAACTACACTCCTAAGGTCATTTATTTTTAAACCGAATTATGCTCGGTTTTGCATGATTTCTTAAGGACCATAATTTAAGAGACATATTTTCATCAAAATAATATTTTTCATTAAAAATAAATACAAAATTATTTCAGAATAACAAAATTTATAATTTTCTTATAATATTTACTATTTTTACAAAATTACATAAAAATCGGGCTGGAAATCGGACTTACCGATTTGGGTGGCTCCGGCTACTGCCGGCTGCCATGGCTTTGTCAGTAGGCTTGGACGTTGCCACCACCGTGTGGTGGTGGTGGCCATCCACTTCCAGCTGCTCATCTAGTGAGGGTTCCCTTTAAAGGTCCTAATTGTACAAATTTTTTTTTTCTAACTCGAATTTTTCTCTCAATTTTCGCCTCTCTCTATATTTCTCACTTTTCCAACTGCCCAAATGAGCTCTGTGATTTTTCTTGCTATTTATAGGGATTTATGGGGTTTATTGTGCATTAAATGGGACAAGACAATTGCCTTATCCCTTAATTTTTTGCTTTTGTGTTGTCTTAATTTAATTGGCCGAATTTTTTCTTATTTTTCCCAGCTGCTACGACCCAATTCTAAATCATTTATGATTTTTTCTGATTTTTCCTTAATTAATTATGAATTTTCTTTAAGTATTTAGTATTATTTTAGCATATTTCGCGTATTTTAAGTAATTACGCGTATTTATATTTACATGTAAATTCATATATAGTATAAATAAATATTCTTAAATATTATTTAGGTCATTTTATGATTTTTAGTATACATGTAATTTATCTCTAGCGATTCGTCAATTATCGAAATGTATTTTACGCATTTTCGATAAATGACGCGTTATATACTTAAAATTTGAAATTTTTATAGTCTTTTATTTTATTGTTTATTTTTTTTAAATTCAAGTTTACGGGGTCATTTTTACTAATATTTCTAGTTTTACTTTATAATTTAGGTTCGATCGAGTCTTTCACCTGATCGAAATCTCAAATAGTTAGTTGTGAGACTTATAAAAGTCTTCATATGAGCTTTTACACAAACACAAACCTAACCTCACTCATTTAAGAATTGTAGGATGCTTATGCTATATTGTTGATCACTTTAACCATAAGGACAAATTTGATCTAAGAGGAATTAGATGTGTCTTTTTAGGATATACATTTAGTAAAAAGGGTTACAAGGTGTATGATATGGAATCAAGGCAAATAATATTAAGTAAAGATGTTGTGTTTTGTGAGAATGTTTTTTCCTTTTAAGGACTTAGCTCCTTCTCATCAATCTACAATTTCTTTGCATCCCTTATTGGCCTCTGATGAATTGATTCAATCACATCATAATAACACTGTAGATGATCGTCCTGTAATAAACAATTTTGGTCATATTACCTCTATTCCTTTTGTACCTACTGAACCACATTTGCATAAGTCCACTCATGAATGAAAGCAACTTGTCTAGTTTAAGATTATGTTCATTCTTTGCATGCACACTCAATTGAAGTATCTTATAGTCTACATAGTATATCATATCCACTTTTTGATACATATACCTTTTCTTCCTTCCCACTAGATTATACTTCTTCTTTTGCAAAATTTTTAGCAATAAAAGAACCATTTTCTTATTCTCAAGCATCTAAAATACTTGAATGGATTGACGTTATGAATAAAGAGATTGAAGCACTAGAATTAAATGACACTTAGGAAATCACTAATTTACCTAAAGCTAAGAAAGCCATAGGCTCTAAGTGGGTCTACAAAAATAAATTTAAACTGAATTGTAATGTTGAACGATTTAAGGCTCGATTAGTGGCCAAAGGTTATACATAGTTGGAAGGGATTGACTATCATGGCATGTTTTCTCTTGTAGTTAAGCTAGGTATTGTATGGATTTTAATAGCTTTGGCTTTTGCATATAATTGGCTTCTTTTTCAAGTTGACATTAATAATGTATTTTTGCATGGCTTTTTGAATGATGAAATACATATGTTGCTACCTCCTGGTTATTCTAAGGCTGGCTTTAATAAGGTTTATCGTCTTAAGTGTTCTTTGTATAGCTTAAAACAAACCTTTAGGCAATAGAATTATGAGATTTCATAATTTTTTTATCAAGCATGACTTTCTTCAGTTCGTAAGTGATCCTTCTCTTTTTACACTTCAATTGATGGCATTTTCTCTAGTTATATTATTGTATGTTGATGATGTACTTCTATTTGGTACTTATGTTGACTCTATTAATGATTTGAAGAAAGCTTTACATGTTCAATTTACTATTAGAGATCTTGGAGTTGCTCGGTTTTTCTTAGGTCTCGAGTTATGCAAGACAGATGCCGGTATGCATCTTAACCAGTAAAAGTTCTTACTTGACTTATTGGATGATGTTGGCCTTATTAGGTGTCACCTAGCCTCTTTGCCTTTGCCATATGGGTTGTTTCTACATAAAGATCAGGGTGATGTTTTAGATGATCCTCTTTCTTATAGACATATTGTTGGGCGTCTTTTATACTTAACATTGATAAAGATATTAGTTTTGTAGTAAACAAACTAAGTTAGTTTGTTTCAATCCCTTGTTTGCCTCATATGTAAGCTGTTATTCATCTACTCAAATATCTTAGGAGAAGTTTTGGTCTCGGTCTTTATTATCCTAAGAGTAATCCTCTCATTCTTTATTGCTATACTGATGCTGATTGGGCTTCTTCTTCTTTTGATTGCAAGTCTATTTCAAGCTATTGCATTATGTTGGGTAATGCACTAATCTTATGGAAATCTAAAAAGCAACCCATTGTTAATACTTCCTTTATTGAGGTGGAATATAGGAGCATGGCTGTTGCTGTGAAAGATCTCCTTTGGACTTCATATATTTTATGTAACCTTTGTGTTCTTGTTTCTTGTCCCATTAATGTGTTAATAGGTCCACCAATCCGATTGCCAAGAATCCATGTTTACATAATCGGACAAAACAGATTGATGTTGATGTTCATTTCATCGGAACTACGTTACTAGTAGCTTTATTTCACCAATTCATATTAGCTCTTCTAAAAAATTAATAGACTCGTTTATCAAGCTCGATTTGGTATTGTTTTGTATCTCTATTGGTATTTTACCCTTTGTTAGTTTGTTTTTACAACTGCTGTAGTTGTTAGTTTGTTATTGGTTACTCTTACACGTTATCTCATGACTTGACACTTGTACATATATATATATATATATACATGTAAATTCTCAATTAAATAATTTATAGGGTAGTGATAGAATACACATCATTTACTAACGTTTTCTCTTGAACTTTCCCGACTATTTTATCTGTTTTTTAATATTCGAAGAGCACTTTTGATGAAGGAAAACTAAACTTTCATCATTTCACATTAAGTTTTATATTTTAAGTTACCCATTAATTTTGGAATATGTTGCAATTGTCTTGAACACCATATCTTTTAATGTTTGTATTTGTTCATTTGTTATGGGGCATCTCTAACTAAGATTCCATGGAAGTTAACATCTACCTCATTTAGCTTAAAAAAGGGATAAATCAAGTGATAAATTGTGAACATAATATAATTAATCCTTACTATATATGATATGAGAACTTATGAACAAAGATTAAATTGACCTACAAAAGGACAATAATAAAAGAGCTTCATTAATTTTAGTTAAAAAATATGAAATAAAATTAAAGAAAAAAAGAAAAGCAGAAAGAAAATGACGGAGTGGATAAGTGAAAAAATAAAACTATGGAGATAGGGAGATTACTTTAGGCGCTCTTGACCGTGATGAGAAGGAGCATATTTATTTTTGGTGAAAAACGTTGTACATGAGGATGTAGAAGTAGAACAGCTGCCTTATGTGTGATTTGCACAAAATGTGTACAATTGAGGTAGTTGTAATTGCCTTCCAGTATCTACTCGAAAGTGTCAACTCATAGTATTAATTAGAGGAATTTTTAGTTATGTAATTGATATATATTTTAGAACGTATAAGCCGCCAAGTCATATATGAGTTTTAATAATATGGATCATATTTCTATAACTATATATATATATATAGCTAAATTTTGTGGCAGTGTGTGTTTTCGATCCAGTTGCTGAAAATAGGTAGGGCTCATTATTTATCTTATGCTAGACATTATTAATTAACCTTTACCTTCCTAAAAATAGATTTAAGAGGTATTATATATATATATATTATATAACAGGTAAATTTTAATAGAATATTGATATTAATAAAAATAACTTTTAAATTTATAATAATATATATAATAATATTTTATTATTATTATTTATATAATATATATCTCTCTCTCTTTTTCTCTATTTTGATGGTTGTCAATATCGGTTGATAAGACGTTTTTGCAAATGCAACAATCAGCACTAGCCTAGGCCAGTATTGCCCATCTGCACTGACATCTGCTAAAGTAGTAAGCGTCCGTGGTGTCTGTTTCTTTTAAAAAAAAACAACAATAATAGAAAAGAAAAGAAGATGCATAGTGTAAGCGAAAATCTTTTTTTACTAATTTTTGTTAGTAAATAATATATGTAAGATGTTTAATTAATATGTTTGTTTCGCAACAAAGTGCAATGGTAAGAAAACCAATACCATTCTACTCAACAGATATATACGGTTTTGACTTAACCATGTAAACACGGATAATTAATTGGTTTTATATTTGATTTTCCTTCAGCTTACATGAAGAAATGACATCATCCTAATACTCCAACTAGGATACTTGGTGAAATTGTTTATAGATATTATTGAAATCCAAGTAAATTTACCAGTTGGTAAGCAAAAACAAGGTTTTTTTTTTTCTTTTTTGGGCCCCTAAAATTTTTTTCCATATTTTCAGTGGATATATATTGATAATTTACATATATATATAGCTTGTGTTAAAGACTTGACTCAAATAAAATTCAATTTGTAGGGATAAAGCGTAATTATAATTTTCAAACCTCCAAAGAGATGTGCAATCAGCTAACATTTTCAAATGCTCAACTTTAATTATTTTTACAAAAAAAAAAAATATTAACGTATGACTAGAAGCACTTGTTCTCTAAATCTAAAAGGCAAAAAATTTTAGCTTTTCATTTATTTAGAATTATAAATTTCTTTACTCCTGTAGCTCCAATGAAAGGGATCGACCACTTCGAAACATGGAAGACCACATGAATATTTGGCCACGATACATGTATCGACCTTTTGATCCTCAAATTCCACAAACATATCGACTATTGTCAACATATATAGGTGGAAAATACCTATATACACCACATCATATATTATTTACATATAAGTATTCTGGACAAATGTGCCAAATTTATAAGACTGTCGATATCCCTCCCTCGTTCCCTATCCGATGTGGCGCAACCTTATCTGCTCTCCTGAGCGATATAACGCGTCCCTTCATTTGGGGATGATCCTCAGATAGGACGTCCCTAAAGTCCCTTTTATTTTTATTTTTTTTAAGTTTTTGATTTAGTTAAATGTAGTAATTGGGTCATAAAAATTAAAAAAAAAAATAATGTAAAGAAACGCAAGGATAAAAAATCGAATATCCACGAATACGAGCCAAATTACTTAGCGATAAAGACAGTCTAATAGGGTTTCCTCCTTCATTATTCTTCTATATATACCCTCCGTTCTCACCAAAAGCTACGTCACACCAAACGTCCTTGCATCACTCACTCACACACATACATACATACACACATTTTTCTCAACATCTCATCAACGGCAGACACCAAGCAGATGAAAACACCACGAAAATGGGAAGGCAAGGCATATGCACAACTATCCGGTCCCAAGGCAGAGCAAGTATGGCTCTTCTTAGCGGACTTCTTCGGCCTAAACAAATGGTTTCCTACCCTAACCACTTGTCTTCCTTTCGAGGGCACCTCCGGCGTGCCCGGTTGCATCCGCTACTGCGCTGGGTTCAAGACCCCGATCGATAAGCCTACTGGTGATGATGATGATATAGAAAAAAAAGACGACAATGGCACAATGATGAATTGGACCAAACAAAAGTTGTTGTGGATTAACCCTTGGGACAAAGCTCTTAGTTATAGTATTGTGGATGGAAATGTTGGGTTTAATAATTATGTGTCTACCGTGAAGGTGGTGCCAAAGGAAGATGGGTGTTGTATTGAGTGGGAATATGAAGTGGATCCAGTTGAAGGATGGGCGCTGGGTGATTTGGATCAATTTATAGGGTCGGGTTTGGAAGCCATGGCCAAGAGAATGGAGGAAGTTGTGGCCGTGGCTTCCATGAATGGATATAACTAAGCGCAAGGTAATTTCAAAATTGGAACCTTCTAATCGTTTTAAGATAATAATATATATATATATATATATATATATGGAGCCTTTTTATGTTTCGAGATATTAGATTTAAATAAATAAATTTCTATGTTTTGAAGGTAAAATAAGTTTTCAATATTGAAAATACTATGAAGAGGTTTTTAGGAGATTTCACATTGTGATTTCCAAAATATATATATATATATATATCTTTTCGACCGTAGGAATGGTTATGTTGTGAAAAATAACTAATTCTCTCAGCGTCTTAATAAACTAATGGGACAAATAATGTAAGGGAAAACTTGTAGAGCTTTTTGTGCCTCGTGGTGTTCTGGTGTATTGGATATATTCTCCTGTTTTTTTTCTTTAAAACATTATGTATTTTAGATTATAATTCATAATTTTCAATAAACTTTTCTTAATTACAGTATGTTATTACATATTATTAAGATTTATTCTTGTGTCTTTGATAAAGTTCTACAGATTGAAACTTTTTTTCCCTTTTTGTTCCATAGACATGGGGTATGATTTTCGTTTGTTAAAATACTTGCAGCATGGATTCATATCAAATAATAATGATAAAAAAAGTCAAGAGAAATGAGAATCCAATAATGATTAAATTAAAGAACGGATACATTTTTTATAGAAAATACGGATGAAATTAATTTAGAAAAAGTTCTTGAGTAACCATGAAATGGAACCCAAGGCTGTAGCTGGGAAAAATCTCATTTAAAGATGACAAACAAAATAGAAAGTAAATTCTTTGGAAAAAAAAAAGATTTGGAAAAAGACTTAGATGCTGGTTTTTATTTGTTAATGAAAAGGATGAAAATAGAATCTTAATATAAATAATAAAGACGGTCTTAAAACCATACAATCGGGATCCGAATGTACGATCATACGATGATTGCTTAGATAAACTATACATATAATATATATATATATATTATTTTTTAAATTAATTTTTTTTAAGCTTGGGAAGTCGAGATCCCTTTTGATTCCGCTAGGTTAGTCCCTATCAGACAAATTCTTATTATGGTCGCACCAAAATTAGTTGTAGCATTAGATGATCTAGGGACGGTTGGTCAAAATACAATGGGACTCTTATTTTAGATTTTATTAAAATAAAAAAAAAAAGATAAAAAGAGATATTATATTATAATATATAGTTTTGAGAACTGGTTATTCATATATATATATATTATTTTTATGGTATAATTAATGCATTTCAATAATTTTTTATCATATTATTTTTATCAAGCCTTTTTTTAATGCAAAATCATCACTAATCTAATCAAAACTCATTCTATAATACGGATATAAAATAATTAAAACAAGTCAAATTAAAAGAAAAGAGATAAGTTTCTATCAAGTTTGATCCGAGTATATCAAGTTTGATCCGAGTATATCTATGCACATTGATTCATAATGGAGTGCAAGAAATTTATGAGGTTGAAACTTTTGCCTTCTATAACATGAAGAATAATTTAATTTATTATATTTTTATAATTTTTTATTATAGCAATATATTATAACAGTTAAATTTAACATGTAATAAATAATAGTTAGTCCAATAGAAAAATGAAAAAAGAAACTTCACATGTCTATTTGTTCATGATAATATGATGGTTATTTTTAAAATAACATATTATTATAGTATTCATCCTGAATCTTTGTATTGATCTAATTGTATTTATTTTGATTGTCTTGAAGCAAATCATAATAATTATTTTAAATGTAATCTGCGCATTACTGGACTCTTAACTCGTTTTAGTTGATTTTACTTGATTTTCAATTGGAAAAGATATTACATTGCACCAGGACATGCCATTGATGGCTTTATTACAAACTTCATGGGACGTATTGCGGGATAATAATAGTAATGTGTAGATCCGTTCCACAATCAACTCCATAACCAAATATTTGACTCATTTAAGACACTTTTATAAGGACCATTTTATGATATTAAGAACTTATTTTACGGAGTGAAATCATATAATATTACATACATAATATAGAAAATTTGAGTTGTGATTATCCAAACTTTATTATGATTTAAGTGCGCAGAACTAATTTAGCAGTATGTCAATTTACTTTCTCAGGGGGGACCGGATCGCTTAGGTCAAGTGGCCTAACATATTACTAACACTGATTTTTTTTTTCTTTTTTTTTAAGGAAATCCATCTACTTCGGTGTTGGAATCTGGTTTGCACATGATATTGTTAAACGTTAGAAATATTAGCATTAAAAGTTGAGTTTTATTTTTAGTGTTAATGGCTGTCGTTTTGGTTGAGGGCGGAAAGCATTGAGATGGGTACTTCCGGACCAAGAAAATTTTAATTGAACTAATCACGTAGTAAAGGAGAAAGGTTTTGGTTCCAGTTCAAATAAATGGACAAAATATCTGAGTAGTATGGAGGAAATAAACATACCTAGTATTGTTGTACCATTGTTATAATATAAGTCATTCTTTTCCTACTTTATCTCTAATCATTTATATTTTTTACATTGAGCCATCGTTTTAAAAACAAGACAGAGGTAGTAAATTTGATTGAGTAAAAGTTTAATAATATAGGATATTTAGTAATTTAAACTTTAGGTTTAATATTTGACAAGTAAAAGTTCAACTAGGTAAGACATTTGTCAATTTCAAACTTTACGTAGGAGATAAAAAAATACTTATAAATTTTAAGCAGTGATTTTGATGCTATCTCTATATGATTTTGTAAAAGAATGATTTGTTATTATGGTGGAAAATCCGGTCCTAAAAATTTTAAAGGGATCTCAATATTGCATATTAAAATTATATCATTATAATTTACTTGTTCTTTTTTTTCCCCTCAAGAACTGAGGGATTACTATGCTTGAATCATTCTTCAGAGTTATTAGCTATCATTAGATCGTCCATTGGGGACATTTACCTAGATTGAGGCAATATTCTCAATCAATATATGTTATTTTGTTAATTTCTTTAAGTCAATGAACACATGTGACAGCTGATTTGCTATTCTTTATTTTATTATTATTTATTTTTTGGCCATTCTTTATTTTATTATTTAATCAACTTTTTCCTTTTTTTTTTTATTATATTTTCTATCCCTACTGCTGGGAACATTGCCATTAAAATTCAGAGAGTAATTGGCCCAAGAAAAGTCCACAAAAAGGAACTCTTCAAATATTAGGTAAAGGTGGCAACTTCGAAGAGATAGCTCCTTGTAAGAGTTGTTGGAAAAGCCAATATTAAAAATAATTAAGATAATACAACATGCGACAAATTAAATAAAGATAAAAGAGGAGATAAATTCAGATAATTTAACTTGGAAAACTAGAATATAGGCAATCGACCACGAGTAAAATGGACTGGCGGATCGAATATAAGCAAAAAAAAAAAAAAAAAAGCATGCGAAAATACAAACCAAAAACAACGTAAGAAATTGATCTCGTTTTACGTTTCACAAAAATGAATCTACAAAGTTATAAAAATATGCAATTTATCTCAACAAACTTCCACCAAGAGGCTCGTACCAAAATATTCATTAAAATAAACTAGGCTAAGGTACTTCATTAGTAAACCTTAAGACTTTATTTATGAGTCTCAACTAGATTAGCAGCTGCTAATATACAAAATAAGAAATAAAGAGAAATGAAATGAAAACTAAATGGAAAGAAAAAATAAAAGATAATTGTACTATTTTAGCAAGAAAGACTTCAATAATATGAATATATTGTGTGAATTGATTAATGATATATACAAACTTTATAAAATTTTGATATAATACAATATTCTTAAACTGTGATGGTAGTGTTTTAATAATAAACCATTATTACTAGCATCGAAATATTATTAATACTTACACCTACTACCCATTAATTTATATGTATATGTAAACATATATATATATATATAACTTGTTAATACCAACTTATCTTTTGCATCATTCTAGTACATCCTCGATGTTAATGGTCGTAATTTGCGCTTTAGGTAGTATAAACATCTAAATTTGTCTCAATTTACATGATAGTGAAAAATGTATCTATGAGCAAGCAAACTTACGAATGAGGGTATGAATTGATATTACATCATTACACGTGATCCTCGTGACTATGCCTTATTAAATTTATACAATGATTTTTTTTTTTTTTTGCCAAGAACTCATACGATGTTTGAATTGTCCGCATGATACATGAATACATACGTGTATGTCACGGGCAGATTCCGTCGCTCGATCCCGTGTGGCACTTAACGCACCTGACCTCATTAAGGAAGGCTAAGTCAGCCTGTAATACATTCACAAAGTTTAGAGAGAGAAAGTAAAGAGAGAAACTCTGAAAGTATATTGTATTCACTTCAATAACTTGTTATTACAACTAAGGAGATCTCCCCTATATATACAAGAGGTCTCTCAAGATGGAAGGTTAAGATTAATTTGGTTTAACGGTTACAAATGAATCCCTAACTATCTTTACATTAAATGCATCTATCTACCTTACCTACCATCTATTCTAGAACCTTCTAAATCTTTTAGAATATTTTGGATTATTTCTTGTTGGGCTTGAATAAACCTCATGATTTTGGGCCCCTCTAAATCAGCCCTTGACATTCTCCCCCATTCAATTTGGCAACGTCCTCATCGTATCTTCTTCATGGGACTTATGAATTTTGTTTGGAAACTACCACAGAGCTTTAGTAAGTTCCTGACTAGTGTCACTTTCCGGCTTTCCTTTCCAAATAACCATATACTTGTGCCTAGGGGAGCGGCTTTGTCTTCTCACATATCTATCCATAATAATTTTTCCAACTTCTTTTTCGTATGATTCCTGAATTCCAATTGGAGCCCTCTGTGATATTGTTATATTAAGGTCATCCACATCCTTATGATATGGCTTAAGCATTGTAACATGAAATACTGGGTAGAATTTTAATCTTGGAGGTAACCCTAACTTATAAGATACTCGTCCCACTCGTTTTATGATGAGAAACAGCACTTCATAACACCTTATTAGTCTTTTGTGCAATTGGCCCTTAGTCCACTGGATCAGGTGTGACTTCACAAGTACTCGATCCCTTACTGGATACTCCATTGGCCGACACTTCTTACCTGCAACTTCCTTCATTCTCTGCATAGCCTTATCTAAGTAATTCAGAGCTAAGTCTTGGCCTTCTTGCTACTCTTTTGCAAGTTTATATGCTAGAAAACTAAACCCCATATATCCTGTAGTTGCCGTATTTAGTAGCTGTCTCCCTAAGACAACCTCAAATGGACTATGTCCTATTGATTCATTCTTCTGTAGATTGAAAGAGAGTCGTATGACACCTAATAACTTAGACCAGTCCCACTGACTTGTACTTACAAGGTGCCTTTAAACTTGAAGGCAAGGTACTACAGCTGTCTTTTCCTTCTCATCTACTGAGTATCGCCTCTCTGTATCGTTCAACGTTCGGTTCTCAAAGGCTATTGATGGTTTTCCTACATCAAAACCTCACCAATGGCATAATCACTATCATCCATGCATACTTCAGATACTTCACCAAAATTAGAGAACGTAAGAACTTGTTCTTTAATGACTACTTTCTTCAGGGTATCAAATACCTTCTGTTGATTTTCCCTCCATACCCATGGGACATCTTTCTTGAGTGAATCCGTTAAGGAGGTAGCCATTCGAGAGTATCCACATATGAAATTTCTGTAATAACTTACTATGCCAAGAAATGACTTCAATTCGGTGGGCTTAGTAGGTTCTTTCCATTCTCAAATGGCCTGTATCTTCTTTTCCTCCATTTTGATCTTCCCCTTTACTATTACATGTCCTAAAAAGGCCACTTCTTCCTTTGTAAAGTCACATTTCTCCAACTTTACATATGACTCGTTTTCCCTTAAGGCTAAGCAATTTGTATGAAGATGCTCTAGGTGCTCTTCCATAGGCTTATTACAATTCATGATGTCATCTAAATAAACTACGACAAAATGATCCAAGAATGATACTAATACCCTATTCATAAGACTATAAAAAGTAGTTGGGGGCGTTTATGAGCCCAAATGGCATAACAAGGACCTTAAATGCACCATACCTTGTGACGCAAGTGTTTTTGGACTCATCTCCATCTATTATCCGTACTTGATGATATCTTAGTCGTAACTCCAATTTTGAAAAGTATCTTGCCTCTCCCCATCGATCGAATAAGTCTGATACCAAAGGAATAGGGTACCTATTCTTTTCAGTGACCTTATTTGAGGCCCTATAGTCAATACACACCTGGAGGGGCCTATCATGTTCCTTTCGGAAGAGAACTGAAACTCTAAAAGGTACCTTTGACGGTTGGATGACTTTAGCTTCCAACAACTCCTTCAATTGTTACCTCAATTCTTCTAATTCTTTTGGGGGCATGCGATAAGGAACGGTAGCAGGGGCCTTTGTACCTGGTTCTAGCTCAATCGCATGATCCACTTCTCTTCTTGGTGATAGCTTCTTTGGCAACTCTTTAGGCATTGTAAGCCCCAAAGTTCAGCTAAGTAACCGTAGGATTGAACTTAGAACCCAAGGTTTAGGGCGATCGGCTAAAAGATCCGATCACACCTAAATTATAAACTATTGAGAGAAATATTAGTAAAAATGACCCCGTAAACTTAAATTTAAGAAAATAAATAGTAAAATAGGAGACTATAAAATTTTCAAATTTTAAGCATAATAGGTATTAATTATCGAAAATGCGAAAAGTATAATGAAATAACTAATAAATTACTAGAGATAGATTATATGTATACTAAAAATTTTAGAATGATCAAAATAATATTTAGGAATGTTCACGTGTACCCCACATGTATTAACGTGTAGATAAAAATATACGTAATTACCTAAATTAGCCTAAAACTAAACAAATAATTAAAGAAAAATACAAAATAATTATAAAAAAATCAGAAAAATCAAAAGAAGATAAGCTACAATAAGATAAGGTCGTGGTCAGCAAGAAAAAAAAATAACCAATAAGAATTTGACAAACAAAAAGCCAAAAATCATGGAATTGGGTAATTACGTATATAAAGAGGGAAAAAAAATTCCAGAAGTCTTTTGTTAGTTTAGGATTTGAGAAAAATCAAAACACCAAAAAAATCGAGAGAAAATCCAGAAAAAAAAAGAAAACTGTGCAGTTAGGGATTTTAAAGGGAACCCGCACTAGATAAGGAGCTGGGAGTGGACGGCCACCACTACCACACGGTGGTGGCAGCGCCCAGGCCGGACGACAAGTCCACGGCGGCCGGCGGTGGCCGGAGCTACCCAAATCGGTGAGTCCGATTTCCAGCCCGATTTTGTGTAATTTTGCAAAAATAGTAAATATTATTAGCAAATTATGAATTTTGTTATTCTGAGATATTTTTGTATGTAGTTTGTAGAAAAAATATTATTTAGATGAAAACATGTCCCATAATATAAGGTCCTTAAGAAATCATACAAAACCGAGCACATTTCGGTTTAGAAATAAATGACCTTAGGAGTGTAGTTTGGAGCTCAATTTTTTTTTTCTGTAGAATGCTCATGTGATATAGAATGGTGCTATGAAACCATTTTTTTAAATTTAATTTTTGAAATTTTTAAGTTAATTTTTAGCCCTAAAATGATGGAAAAATTGGGTAATTTGGAGTTAATTAGGTGATTAGGATATTAATTACTGATTTAGATAGTAATTAGATGTTTAGGGATGTTAATCTCTGATGTGGAAACTTGATTATGGAGTGTTAAGTATAAGTAATGAAGGTGTTATGTGGTAAATGTAGAAAATTAGGAATATGTAGAATTAAAAATTAATAAATATGGAAAAATTAGGTTTAATTAGATAATAAAATAATGAAAATTAGAACATAATAAATCTGAAACAAAATTCAATTTTAGGTAATTATATGAAAAATGTAAAAATTTCTCACAACATGAGTAAATTGGGTACACTAATACGGATTTAAGCGTACCGGATAGAATAAAATGCTGACTAGGGGTAGTAATCTTATTTAGGAGATCGGGAAGTAATGTGATTAATTTCACATTATGGGTTGTAATGGATTTCTAGGGTTGGAATCTAAAACATTACTTAGAAATCGAACTAAAAACCTAATCTAGAAATCGATGCGAAAACCGAACCTGAACCTAACCCCAAACCTAAAATAATTATAAAAGACTTAATACCTAGATAATTAGGTATATTTAACCTTAAACAAAACCTAACAATAAGCGTTATCGGATAAAATGAACTTATAATATTATATGAAATACTGAAACCACGTTCGTGTTATAGGGATGATCGGCGATAACCTGAGCAAATCGGACCTCGAGTGAGTGAGCGAGGAGTCGAGGTAAGTTGGGATTAATACGATGCGATATTTTGGAGGCTTAAGATTATGCTTGGTTGTGCTTGTTAGATAGAGAATGTGTACATGTGCTTGATTATGGGTGGTGCTATGATTCTGTTTGTTGCTCGGGCACATATTGTATGACTTGTATGAAAGGATTGATCACCCTAAACTGGACTTAACTAAATATCTGACCAGTAATCATAATCGGACATGCATGGCAACCCGTTAGGGGAACTTAGGACTCTTCAGCCAAATACTGACCCCTTCGGAAGGGATAGCGCAGGATTGCAAAATGGTCCCTTCTTCATCCTCAGTCGAATTAAGTGACAGGAGAGGAGGTCGCGGCGAGGGTGAAGATAGTGGTTCGAAGGTAGTCACGGGAGGTGCAAGGTCTCCATTACACAAGCCTGGCTTTGGTCGTGAGCTGTTGCATTAACGGCAACTCCTCAACCCGGATTAGAGCGGGCGTCATTTCATTAATTTCACGACTGGCCGGACAACGTCGTGTGATGGCATTTGCTTGCACATGCATTGCACCTAATAAGTGATTGAAAACCTTGTTGTATGTATGGTATAGTTTTAAGTCCTCCATTCTAACTTACTGAGTTGTAGTTGCTCACATCCCCATAGACGTCGTGCAGGTGCTGGCTAAGAAGCGGCAATAACTACTCTGAAGCTAGCAACTGCTGGATTCTGGGGAGTGAGGAAAAATATTGAAGAATAAACACATATTTTTAAGGTCTAAGTTTTTATTATTTTTCATTTCCGAATGATGTAAGGATATATAAAAGTACTATAGAAAAATATTGTAAACTTTAACTGCAATAACTGAATTATAACATATATATAATTCCTCACTTTTATAGGTAAATGATTTATTTAAATTACAAACTGTCTACTTCAAAACGGGTTAGTTGTGGACACCTTGTATAGATCAGGTCTAAGATAGCGGTTGTAAGGCCAACTTCTATCTTAGGATGGTTTACACGGCGGGGCTGTTACGACTCTGCCGCTTCGGGGCGTGACAGGCATAATGTCTTTGAATTCTTTTAGCAACTCCCCCACTCGATGTAGAATTACCTCTTGATCCCTCGTCTCTTCTTCCTCTTTCAATGTAGCTATGTACGTAACTTCATTCTTCTTTAAGCCCTTCGCTAGTTGCATAGCGGAAAGAAATTTTGTGGCTTGACCAGCTTTCCTTGTAACAGGCACCATACATTGAGAGTTGGTCTTGAGTATACATATACAGTTTGCATGAGGAACAATAAGTGCATCGATACGATCTAGGAATTCCATCCCAATCACAAATTCCATCCCAATCACAAATTTGAAGTCATCCATAGGTACTACTTTAATGGTTTCTTTCCCTTTCTACCCTCCCATATGGAGCTCTATCTCCCTGGCGACTCTAGTAGTAAGGACTTCCTTTGAGTTTACCGTCTTGAGCCATGTCTTAGTTTTCTCCACCTTCATTCCAATCTTACTTGCTGTTACATTGAAGATGAACAGATAAGATGCCCCTGTATCAATAAGGGCATTTAACTTCTTGCCAGCAACTATCACCTCAATGTACATCAACCCCTTTCACTTCTCCTGCATCTTCATAGCACTAAGTAGTCTTATCGAACCCAGTTTGGCCTCCTCCTCTTCATTGGAGCTTTCATCTGCCATAATTGCTGCCAACCGATCTTTCTTTGGGCATTCCCTAGCATAATGGGGCCCATTACAAAAATAGCACTTCAATTCTCAAGGCTTCCATCGTTCCCCATCTCTTCCTTCACGAGTCCTTCCTCGATCATTATTTCTCTCTTCCATCTTAGGCTTCCCTCTTAAGGAACTCCCATTCCTTTTCTTCTCAACTCCTCCCTTCTACCTTCCTATTGGGATCTTATGTTCTGTCTTCTTGAACTCCGTTAAGCCTTCAGCAACTGCTATGGCCTTAGAGATGTCTTCTATTCCCCTTCGATCTGGCTCTAACTTTGCCCAAGGTTCCAAACCATTTAAAAACATCACTAGAGCGTCATCCTGGTTAAGGTCTGGGATCTCCAGCATTAGTTTTGAGAATTCCTTTACATATTGCTTGATGTTACCCTTATGAGTTAGGTGACGCAACTTGACCTTTGCTTCTTTAGCAGTATTTTGGGGAGAGAATTGCCCCTTGATCTCATGTACAAAGCTATCCCAAGTATTGATTTCGTTTGTCCTCCTAAGCCACCATACCATAGCAGAATCTTTCAAATACATAGCAGCAGCAGTACGTACCTTTTCGAGGTCATCCAAGATTCTTACAGCATTGAAATATTGTTCTATTCCCCAAAGGAAGTTTTCTACCTCCCGAGCAGATCGTATCCCATTGAAAGGTTTGGGTTTGGGGACATCAATCCTATGAGTAGACTGGATGGCCATTCCATTTACCACTACCGCCCGACACGCTGCTAGTTGGTTCTTAAGTTCTTCAATCTTCTGGCGCATGGCAGCCATTATAGTATCCATCTTGGCTTCATAACCTTCCTCCTTAGTTTCCAAAGCAATGACTCGAGCTTGGAGTACTTCATTCTTCCCCTTAATCGTCTCATCACGCTGCTTCAGCTCATTAATGGCTTGATTCAATGCTCCTTGCAACTTGCCTTGAAGTTCTTCCTCCATCTCTTTAAGGTTGCCTTGTGATTCATCAAATTGTTCCTTCGCTTCAGCAATGCTCAACTCCGCTCTATCCATCCAATTAAGGAGGGAGTTCAGCAAATCCCGAGACCTAGTCCTTTGCCTGGTAACACGGTGATCATCATGGTCAGCCAACTCCTCGACCATTGAAGTGTTGTTGTCTCCTCCGGATAATATTTTCTCTATAAGTCGCTTCTTTTTCGAGCTCTAATACCACTTGTTACGGGCGGATTCCGTCGCTCGACCCCATACGGCACTTTGCGCTCCTGACCTCACTAAGGAAGGCTAAGTTAGCCTGTAATACACTCACAAAGTTTAGAAAGAGAAAGTAAAGAGAGAAACTCTGATAGTATATTGTATTCATTTCAATAACTTGTTGTTACAACTAAGGGGATCTCCCCTATATATACAAGAGGCCTCTTAAGATAGAGGGCTAAGATCAATTCGATCTAACGGTTACAAATGAATCCCTACCTACCTTTACATTAAATGCATCTATCTACCTTACCTACCATCTATTCTAGAACCTTCTAGAATATTCTGAATTATTTTCTGTTAGACTTGAATAAACCTCATGATTTTGGGCCCCTCTAAATCGGCCCGTGACATGTACATCTATAAGCTTTAATTCCATTTTAGTTGGTGTTGAAGATGCTTGTATTGGTGGTTAAGCCCCTCTTTTGTTGACTACTTAATATATTCTATAGTTAACCGTAAAAAAACATTTGAGAATTCAATAGATATCAGCATCATTTGTTGATTTTTTTCAATGTATGACCAAATGTAGGATGACCCAATTGATAATGACAAATAATGGAAATTGCTCGAGCTAACTTACTCGTTTATCAGATGAAATGAAAAAGAGCACTAATCAGTGTGTCGATACATCGACACCAAGAGCGGATTCTATGCTGCCAAGAAATAGCCGCTTAATTTTTTCTTTCTCCGGGGGCTATACACAAAAACTGAGAATTTGCAGTTCTTTTCTGGATCAATTTGTCCGCATACCAAGCATTTTTCACACATTAATTTTTGTATAGTACAAAGAAGGTAATTTTTCAAATACGTTTTTCTTGATTTGATTAGCATATCTATAGTACATAAATATTCTGGGAAGATTGGTGATGAAAAATCGAGACTTTGAACGATTTTTCATATGGAGATCGAGGGTTTGAGAGAGAGACACAGAGAGAGAGAGAGAGAGAGAGAGAGAGAGAGAGAAAATCGAGGTTTTGAAAAAAAAAAGAAGTGCAGAGATTAGACTTTCGTTACGACGGTTTCAGCAAACAAAAGCTATGCAACTTTGTTATAGAGGGATCGTTACTGTCGAGATGGTTATACTGTCTACATGGTGTTTTGCAATTTTGGAGAAAATTGAGGGATCATTATAAGTTTTACCAAAATGCTAACTCAATTTTATTTTGACTGATGTACTAAGTTATCTAACACTTCAATGAAGTTTAATTTAGTTTGTTAAGGCTTGAAAAACTTAAATTTAATTAAATAACTAAGATTTAACTAAATTATAGTTTTAAAGTTATGTAGTTCATGATAAAGTACAAGTATACATGAATAATCATTTTTTGTACTAACATACTTCAAGCAAATTTTAATATCATATCTAAATATATTTGAAATAAGATATTACTTTAAGAATCAACGAATTATAAAATCACTACTTGAGTTCCATGAATTCAAGTATAAGATACAAATAGAACTAACGATCCAGCAAGTGCACAAATTCAAAACTAAATCGAGTTTTCACTTCAAACCACTTTCAATAGTATTTATACATATGAGAGATGCATTATTAAGGGAAGTATAATCCAAATTGTCAAAATGATCAATTGCCTATCTCAAATCATAAAAAGCCTAATGAAGGTTTAGGTATGTTGAATTTGCACAAGATCAAGATCTAATAAAAATTACCACTAAATTATGATTTAATGATAATTTAAACATGCAGGAGTCAATTTTAGGTACAAAAACAATGCATGATAAATTTATATATATATATATATATATGAACTTGGATAAGCATGAATGGCTTCAAGTGTGCTCAAGACATTAAATACTATGTTTTATGCATGAAATCTATATGAACATGTTTTTTAGGTCCAGTTGAGTGTAAAGAACTTGTATCTCATCGAGATTAGTAGGATTTAACAAAATTAAGTCATTCTTGAAGTTCATTAGTAAGCTAAGCAAAAGCATGAATGACCAATTTTGAATAATGAGGCTTATTTATGACCGGTCAATACTTTAAGTAAGTTTTGACATCATATTTAAGCATGTTAGAAAAAAATATCACAATAAGGATTAGAAAGTCTTAAAATCACCACTTGAGATAATCAAAATCAACTGTTGAACACAAATTGGGGTTAATGACATACATACACACTAAATTAAATTCATGATAATTTGACCCTCTAAATAAGTTGCACTAGTGCTCATAAACACAAGGGTAACGTGATCAAGATATATAGCATGTAAATAGAGATAATGATCATATGACTTTCCAAAAAATAACAAGAGCCTAATTTGGGTTTATGGGACTGAAATTTGCGCAAAATAAAATATAAGTCAAATCAATTACTTAACCACAATCTATAAACAAAGTTGAACATGTGTGAACTAGTTTTCGACATGAAAATTGAGGCATGGCAAAATTGTGCGCATATAATCCTAAATATATACGAAAGATTTTAAATGTGTATAAAATATATGATATTTGCAATTTAACCTTAGAAGTTAGTTTTAAATGCATATTATAATATGATAAGAGTTTAAACATGACTTGGGAAGCAATTAATTGCAAAAACGTGACTTAAATTTCTAAATGCTTATGAAAGCTCAAATGTGGTTAAGGAGAAGTCAAGTATACATAGTTTCATAATCAAATCTAACCAACCATTTAAACATTAAATATTGGCTTATTTGAACATATGGAAATTATAGTTGACATTAAAATCAAGAGATGGGAAAAATGTGTACATAAAGGCTTAAACAAACATATATAAGTTCAAGTACACACAAAATATGTCAAAATGTATAAAGACTACTTGAACGAGTTTCTTAGATCAAATTCCTTATTGGAGGTTTTTCGAATTTTCTTTTAGCATTCTCCATCTAAGGTTGTTGAGTTGCTCTTAGTAAAAGTTCCTACAAAAACATATAATTACTTCTTTTATACCTTTGTGAGTTTGGGTCTTTGTGGTTAATGGCCAAGATATATTCTTGTTCTTTTCAAACCCAAACCATTTTTCCTTTATGATTCAAATTGGTATTACGATATATTATACATGTATATATAATATGACCATACCGACCATAATAGTTATAAGTCTCGATTGTTGCTTTTGTAAAGTAATTTTTGTAATACTTGTAAATACTTTCCTTATTATAGCCAATTTTGTTTTTGTCAAATTCTTGCCTTTGTTGACCAAGGAGTTTTTCTAAATTATTTTCTCCATTTATGAACTTATCTATAGTTTGTTTTGAATCATTTAAGCTAAATTTTAAAATAATGTCATATCCCAAACAGGAAGACTTATAATAGTCCTATTGTATAAACTAACCTAAGATAAAAGTTAACCTTATAGCTGCTATTATAAATACCGTTCACACAAGGCATACATAACTTAACCAGTTTGAAATGTCCATTTTAACACCAACTAAATTTGTGGTAGAGCTTTACAAAATATCTGTTCTATATAACCTGTTGTCTAGTATCACAACAGTATTTACACAAATATTTTACGTCTAAAGTTAAAGTTTACAATAAGAGTTTATTAAAAATTCATAGGTTTTCAAATTATTTACCTAAGTTAGGAAACTAATGAGCGTCCTAAGGAATTCTTAATTAGTTTCCTCAAAATTCAACAAAAAAGACAAAGAAAAAAAAGGTCAAAAGCCCAAGTTTAGTTGATTCCTTATTTCTTACTTTCTAAAACAAAAGCACACTAACCTAGAAACGGTGGTATTAAAACATCTTGTCCTCACTCAGCACCTGCAAAAGAGTTTATGAGGATGTGAGCATAACTAGTTTAATAAGTTGGACGGAGTCAAAAGATTACCATAAAATCATAAGCAAGGTTATTAATTATGATAAAATGCAATGCAATCGATGAAATGAAACACCGTACAATGTTATTCGGTCTACTGTGAGGTTAGAGAAATTTCATCCGCTTTAACTCGAATTGAAGAGTTTTATCGTGACTCAAATTAGACTAAACCCAGACTTGTATAATGGAAAACACCCTCTTCCAATGATCGCCTTTGAACCACGGCCCCTACCCTTGCCGCAACCTCTTCACTAGTCACTTAGTTCAACTAAGGATAGGGAAATGACCATTTCAGCTATCTTTATCGAAAGAATTCGGTATTTGGCTTAACACTCTTAATCGTTTCCCCTAATGGGTATTATGCATGTTTAGTTTTATTTTAGTGGAATAAATGTTAGTTTTAATCAAGGGTGGCTAAACAAGTTTATATAGTATAGAAACAATGTAAACATATAGAACAACACATCAAGGAGTTCAACTCCTGTCACAGTTGAGTATCATACACACACACGGCATGCGCATAGTCAACTAACTACAAATACAACCAGAAGTATTCTTGTGTCTTCAAATACTTTAAAATAGTATACTAACAAGCGGTGAAGCCATAATTTACTTGTTTAAATGCTTACTGTTGCTGACTCAAGTAGTTAACTATTTTTTTACTTAAAAATCTTATTTATACAAAAGACCTAAATTCAATCTTCGTAATAATTACAAAAGTATTAGGGTTTGATCTACAAAAACTATATATATATATTATTTATAATATATAGTCATATTATTATTATATATTGAGTTAAGTTGTTAAGTGTTGATATTATATGTCATTTATAATATTATGTATTATATATCGTTTTGATCGTATTAAAATATATTTTTAATTTATTAAATCCCGTTTTAATTCCAGTAGAGTTACTGAAATACGTACATTCTAGAATATGATAAAGTTATAGGTTATATTACTTAAGGTTATCCGATTTTAATAAAATTAGTGTCGTTAGGTTCGTATAAATTTAACAACACGTTTTACTAATCCTGTTGTTAAAAATGATTTTTAACAGATAATTTAAGTTTTTAATATAGTTATACGTATTTATCTAAATATTATCGTATTATACGTAATTTACGTTATTAAATTGTATTTTACTTAATTTATCCATATAACGTTACGATATAAGTATTATCCAACCCTAATATACCTAGAGTGTATCTCGATCAGAAAATATCTATAAATAAAATAAAAACACTCATTTAATCCCAACTGATCAACAATCATGTATATAGTTTTTATTTAACTATTTAATTCATTTTAGCTTATTAATATTAAAAATATACTTGAACTTGTAATTTAAGTCATTTTACTAGGTAAATTCGTAATAAATAGTTTGGGTAACCAAATAATTCCCTTAGAATTTCTTTAGACTCCTAAAAACATAGGGAATTCAGCTATCACTTTATTTTAAGTTTTTGACCTATCTCTTATAAATTTCTATTTACAATTTTACCCCTAAATTATCTTAAATTACACAATTATGATTCTTTTTACACCAAATTAATTTCAATTTGACCCAACGTCGTTATTATTCACTAGAGATCAGTACATATTCATTTCATCAATTAATTTCATAATTTTCTATTTAATTAATAATTTCAGCCTATTTTAAAGTTATTTTTAGGCCAAAAAATGCCATAAATATTTAAAATATTCAAATAAAAATTCAGGCTATGTAGAAATTATCTATATATTATACACATCCTACACAAAAATTTTCAACTAGAAACAATATCATTTAGTACATGTATTTTACAATTCTAAATTTGGATGAATAATAGATTTTCTAAGAAAGTATATTAAATATCACAAATTTTTCAAAAATAAAAATATCACATAAAAACATGTTCAAAATAGCCAAAGTATATTTTTTTTCATAATTTTCTAGGAAAATTTGATATTTTTTTACAAATTATTGAAAAACAGGGTAGAGAATTGACCTCTATGTTCTTGGACTCTTCTGTAGCCAGCGGTGGTTGGGGGTGTGTCGGACAGCTTGCGTGGTGTATGGATTGTTTGGGGTTAGCTGGGTTTCATAACAAATTCAAGGTAGGCTTGGTTTCTAGCCTAGCATGAATTTTCCCCTATTTTTCTTAATTTCTTTCTATTTTTTTGAAAAATATTTTCCGAATTTTTCCTTGAGTCCATTTAGTTTCTAAAGTGTAGAAATGATGTGGAGAGTCCTATTTAAGGTTATGGGAGTCGGTTTCTATCCTTCTTTTTTTTTTTGTTGCCTCTCCCTCAATCAATGCAAGTAGTAAGTGGCCATTTGAGGAATTGCTTTTTGACTCATCTTTGATTTGTTTCTAGACTTGCTATGGTGATTTCTAGGGGTTCCTAGCAGCAAAAGAAGCTAAATTGGATCACTTTAGTACATAGTTTAGTTAAATAATAATAATATATATATCATGTTCACATTAGTTATTTAATTAGTATATAAATATATACCCTATCTAAATAACACATGTAATATATAGCTTCACTCATATAATTAAGTTTCTAACATATCTTTGATTTTTAGAATATGTTCTCTTAATTAATTTTATGAATTCAACACAATATATATATATATATAATTATGTAATTTAGGGTTAATTTACGGGTATAATTATTATTTTACCGGGTATACTCATAAAAATATGAGTATATTCATATGGTAAATTATACTATATCATCTTATTTTGGAGCTTAATTAACTTATCTCTAAGTTTTCGTTCCAATCCAAACTTAATTTTAAGGGTTTTAAACATTTTAGTGTTATATTAAATAATCCTACTTTTAAAGGCAAAATTGAGATTTTGAGTCATTATTTTTAAAATCTAACTTCACTTTGTCACTTCATCTAACTTTTCTATCTTAGTCGTAAAGTTTAGATTTAATCGGTTAACTTTTCTTAAAAACTCTAAATCTAAACTCAGTTGTTCTAAACTTAATTTCAAGGGCTTACGGATAGCATTTTTAATTTGAAGCTCTCATAGCCCAAAAAATTATGGCATCTTCATTTTTCATGCTTTCAACTTTTGTTTCAAGAGAATTACACTTCTCTTTCAATCGATCATTTTCTTTAGTTAAATCCCTATTCTTAAGATTCAATTTTCCATCATTTCCATTTAATTTATCAACTTCAAATCTTAAGTACTTATTGTCCTCCTCTATACTTTCTTTGGCAATATTTACTTTATTGTATTCGTTTCTAAAGACATTAAATTCACTTCCTATTTCAACAATCATTTGTTTCGTCATCTTATTCTTATTTTCAACCTTAATAAATTCCTTAAGCAACTCGTTATACATATTTTTGAGCTCATCAAATAAAGAGTCATTAGAAGTAGAATATACCTTATTGTCCATGGCCATGAAGTACATTTCCCTATTCGGACAATATTGTTAAATGTGATTTGATTTCTGGAAATTGTGATACTTGATTACTTCCTTTTTCTTCCTTTTAGACTAAGATGTGTTTTCATCCTTAGCCTTCACTTATTTCCTATTAAACTTCATAAATTTCTTGAAATCTCTTATTATAATAGTCACATCAACATTGTCCTCACTTTTATCACTATTATAGCTGTTTTCAGTTCCCTTCAAAGCAATTGTTTTCTTCTTAGATTCTTCTTCTTACCTCTTAACCATCTCATGAATCTTAAAAGTTCCAAGAAGTTACTCTTTTGACAGTATATTAAGATCATGAGCTTAATCAATTGTAATTCTCTTAGCTTCCCAATTCTTCAATAAAGACCTAAGGATTTTTGAATTGATCTCCAGATTAGTAAATGATTTAACAAGAACATTTAAAGGGTTAATTATGTTAATGAACCTATTGTGCATCTCATTAATTATTTTGCTAGGATCTATCTTAAAGTATTCAAATAGGCCACAAAATAAGCTTATTTTTATGTCTTTCATATGGCTAATTCCTTTATATGTGCTTTCTAACTCTTTCCAAATTTCTTTAGTACTTTTGCATGTATAAACTCTATTAAAGTCATTTTTATTTATGTCATAATGCAAGATATTTACAGCTATTTTATTTAAATCAAACAATTTCAAATCATTTTCGATATATTTCTTTTCTTCATTACCTTCTATTTTAAATGGTCATTTATCAACTACTTGCCACAACAATTTATTTTATACTTTTAAGAATATAGTCATCTTATATTTTCAATAAAGTTAATTATTTCCGGTTAATAGTAGTGGTCTATTTATAGCTTGTCCTTCCATGAAGCTTAGTGTGTTTAATGCCATAATCTTTACTGTACATGCAGTTAAGTAATACATTGAAGAACCTAGTTTTGATACCAATTGAAATATTAGGCTAAAACTCAAGGGGAGGGGGAATAAATCCCCTTGAGTTTTAAGGATAAATTGATATTTTTTTTTTCGAAATTAAGTAATAAATGCAACAATAAGTATCATCAAAATAGTGATAAAACAATAATAAATGTAAAAATTAAAAGAGATAGGGATATAGAAGATTAAGCCTAGATTTAATATGGAGTTTGTACCACCCCTTACTCTCTACAGACATACAATATATCCAACCAAGAACTTCATGCCACTTTATTGATTTCTTAGTCTAAGCTTCAAGACCTATATATACACAAACTATATTATATAAGTTTCACACTCATAACTCTCAATATAACTTACAATCTTAACTCACAACACAAAACTAAATCTCAATGATTATTGGTGTAGTGTTTTTGACTCTCAATACTTTATAACTAATAACTCATAATCATTACACTTTAAATCTCTCTAAGTATTAGTAAATTAGAGTATAAGAGATAATGAGAATAATAAACGATGAGAGTACAAGAAAACGAAGTAATATATATTGTACTAAAAGATCAGCTCTCTATTGTCTTTGATTGGGTTGTTGAGCATTTATATCAAATTTTTAAAATCTTCTCATTATAGTACATTAAATGCTTCAACAGCTAGTACAAACAACGTTACCATCATGGCAACTCTAGTACCTATTGTAATGATGGTTACAAAAACAACTACCAATGTGACTATAGCAAATGAATTGTCATGATTGTTTACTTCTAACAGAGTTGATTTTTTCTTTTAATTTAAATCTCTAAGCTATCATGCTAGTGTCCTTCCACTACCATCAAGATGTAGTGTAACCATTGAAGTTTTCACTTCTTTTTAAGTTCTAAACAAGTAAAATACAAACAATGCTATACAATTCATCATCAAATAGATTTAGTTAACTTTTAAGACTAGTATTTAGGAAACATTAAAGAGCTAATTGATATGATTGAAAGATATAGTTGTAGATACTCTATTTTTACCTCAAAAAAATTAACGACTTTTTTTAATTTTCAAGAAAACTAGAAAATAAAATTTTTGAAAGTAAAGAAAAAAGAGGAAAAAAAAAGAAAAAATAGAATAAAAAAAGCAAAGAAGAAAACAATATATATATATATAAGAAAAAAAATTACCTTTCAAGTCGGCATACTACGCCACTTAGTAGCTACATTAGGCCTACGTAGTGTATATATATATATATATATATATATATATAGGGCACTTGCATACTTCCTTTATTTTTTAACGTATACGCAAGATGTGTGAGTGCTTAGCTACAGGCCCTACCCTCTACTCTCGTGGGTCCTTTCCCTTCTTCTTTCTTTCCTTTTCTTCCTAATGTGTTTCACAATTAGAATCTTGGTAAAGAGGGCATTTTTTGGCCCTAAAAAACAACCTGATTTGATCCGATTTTTTGCATCAAAAAATTAGGAATATATATATGGAATTAAAAGGAAAACACATTATGATATTTTGAATATGAAATGTTGAAAAATAATTAAAGAAAAAGTGTATCAACAAAAAATAATAAAAAAGTTATCTTTTAGGAAACCTACTATATATATCTTCAAAAAGAGGGAAAATTAAATCTTGTAATGGAATTGCACCGTGTAATTAGTGTCTATAATTGGTAATAAGATGTAGGAGGTTAACTTTATCCAATTAATCGGAAGCAATAATTCCTAAAAATGCATCAAAATCAGATAAAAAAAGTAAGAAAAGTAAAACGAACCAACCTTACGAGATGCAAGATGATTTAATTCGTTAACTTAAAAGGGAAGTTTCTTTGTCAAAAAGCTTGTGTCTACAGTATAAGTAGGGCTCGCTATATTAACACACATAATTGCAAGAGAAATGGATTAGATTGAGAGAATTATCAAACTTTAACTTTACATTCTAATTCTAAGGCTTATGTCTACACTATAAGTAGGGCCCACCATATTAACACACATAATTGCAAGAGAAATGGATTAAATTGAGAGAATTATCAAACTTTGACTCTACATTCTAGTTCTAAGGTTTTTGGTGAAAAATGATTTTCTTTAAGCAAACTGGAGGAGAGAAGCATGGTTTTTCTAGAAACTAGTGGAGGACTTTCCTAGTCTAGGAAGTTAAGGGTTGGGAACAGTCACTACCTCATTGAAAACCACCCAAAAAGTCCTTAAATTGGTTGTCGGTTTGTTACTGCACAAGGTTGGTTCCTAGAATCATTATGTGTTCTTAATTGTTCTTGTTTTCTTTGTGATTTTGATGATGTTGTATATTAATTCATTGTGAAATCATGTTTTATGTATGTAAGAAGTTTGTTTGATGCAATTATTGTAGAATAGTTGATAGGATTTTTGTTTCTATAATATAATAATTGTATAATATCTATGTAAATTTATGTACTTGATGTTAGTGATTGATCAATTTGATTAAATTAGATGTTTCGATTAATGAATTATAATATATTTATCATGATTCATGTTTGTATAATATAGGATTGATGTTTGTTAATGATGGACATGTGATTATTATTGAATTAGATGCTTTGATTCAAAATCTTATTAAATGTCATAATAAAGTAGCTTTTATTAATAGTTGCAAATTATTAATATATGAATAATACGCATGCCATGTAGAATATACTTGTGATTCTATAAATGTTGTATGATTTTTTTTTTTAATTTGTACTTTATGCGATTTATTTAACATGTTTATCTTTAATGGGTTTCTCTTATAAAAGGGGCTTTTCCTTTTCTTTTTTAAAAAAAAGTTTTGCCAGCTTAGAAAAGTATTTTTCTTAAATAAAAAAAATCTAAACAGACCTTTTTTCAAAATTAGGGATTTCTAGTTTTTTTCGAAAATTTTGGATTAAAAAAATATATTTTTATAAACCAATTAATATAAATACTTAAAGTGGATTTTTTTTTTTAATAAAATGAACTAACTCGGTAAAGTTTTATAAAATTATTTCAAAACTACATGGGCCTGATCTTAATTAGCAGATACGTAGACATCTTGGGCATTGCAAAAAAATATAAAATTCTTTTCCCCTTTTCTTTAAAGTTAAGCTCTTTTATTTTAAGAAGCTTATCAAAGGCCCGTTTATTTTATGAACTACTTCTATGGAACCTTTAGGGTTTAAATATATTAGCCTCTACGCCTAGTAAATCTTTGGTTTCTTTTTCTAAACTTTTTTTTTAGAAAAATTGTAGGCTAATAACTAAAATTAAGATCCATCTACCAATGAGCCATAATTTCACTTTGTCCCAATTTCGATTGGGTGGCAATTCTACTCTTTATTTTTTTTTTAAAAAAAAAAACCTTTATTTTTAGTCTGGTTGAGAGGTTTATATTAAGCGGGCCAAGCTTAATATAAATTGAGTTAGGAAAAGATAGAAACCGATTTTTCAGCTCAACAATAGTAAGACGAAGCTTATTTTCAACTAGCTTAACATAAACTCATTATAACTTGTTTAAATGTGTATTTTCATTTTGTTCTCATCATATTAAAGTAAAGAACCTAGGTTTAGCATTACCATGTAGTAAATTCTTCTCTTATTTTTGTTCCCTTGCTGTACACTTAACATTTTTTCCCTTTTAATTCTTTTTAAGTAGCTATTGCTGGCATGGTTAATTTAAATCCCTTTATTAAGAGCTAAGGATAAATGTCGTCCAAAGATGTATGTTTAACCATGAAAGAAGAGACAAGACCCTTCCATATATTAGATAGTCCAACGAGTAATGCCTTAGTTAAATTAAAAAGAAAATGGTTTCAAAATGGAGGATATTTAAGTAATTTTATCAAGAAGGCATAAAAACCCTACTCCTCTTAAAACCTTAAGTTGCCTTATTGTCTCTTAACCCTCACAAAAACTCTCTTACCCACTAAACCCTCATTTGTCTTTAGAAAGTGTGACCTCAACTACTCAGGGAAATTACTACGGTTTCATCAATAAAGTGATTAAGGTAATATTATGAAGGATTTTCTTAACCCAAGTTCGTTTTGGTGAGAAAACCATTGTTTTGGTAAAGTTTTCCATGGTTTTTACTTAAAAATGAATATGAAATGTGTATGTTTGTAGCTCCTTTGCTTGGGTTTGTTATGTTCTATTAAGCAACATGTTTTGATGATAACAAACATTAAAAATAACTAATCAAGTTTCTTGAGTTGTGAGATAAAGGATTTCAAGGTTGTCAATAAAAGTTTAGAGCAATCTTAGAAGAAATTATAGGTTGCTGGCAATAGTTAGAAGTAAGCCAATAAGTAATCATAAATTGATGATACAAGTTAGAATAAATCTCAAAAGGAATTAGTTGAAGTTAAAAAGGATGTTTTTGAGAAGATCGAATAACTTAGAAGATCATTTAGAAGCTTGAACAAAAGAAAATTTAAGAGCTAAGCAAGTTAAAGATACTTAGAAGTTAATCTGCAATATGAAGAAGAAAAAGAAGAAGAAGACTTAGAAGCTATTTTAGAAGAACTATAGATTGACATAGAACTTGTTAAATTATGGAAATTGTGTTTTTTTTTTTTTCTTATAGGTTAAGGCCCAACTTCATTAGACACATGTATTTAGGTAACATACTATCTTGTTCTATTAATTAAGGTGGAAAAAAAAATTCGAGATTCATCAAGATTAGAAGTGAGAAGATATTTCAAAAGGAAGTCTAGATTTTGTAGATTCAACCAAGATCCATATTTAGCTTCATCAATGACTAGTATTATCATTCATTGTCTATCCAAAAGTATAAAGAGATTTGAAATTTGAGAGACCAGATTTTGTAGAGAGATAATTATCCAATTTTTCAAACTAACTACTTGGATCAGCATCTAAAAGTTTTGACTTAGTTGAGTATTATTTTAACAACTTTCCTACTAGCTGTTGTAGCAAAGACATTTGAAATTCCAAGAAGTCTTAGAAGAAAATACACATAAGAGAACAACCAACAAGATTATGAAAAAAATATTTTGAAGTCTACTTTGCTCAAAACTAAAATAATCTTATTATTTTCAGTTGATTAGTTGTGAACAAAACCTAGAGGATTCTATCATTGTATTATCTCATCAAGTTGATACGATTTTTAAATTATCTAGGAGAGTAAATCACTGTAGATTTGTGTAGCTTGTAATAAGCTTGAATGTAAAGTAGTGTGACTAAAGCTTGTAAAGCAGATTTATATTCTCTTTATTTTGAAATTAGTAGAACATCGAGTGTCAATGACTAGATCCCTAATAGTAGAGTTGGAAGAGTAGATGTAGGCACAAAACTGAACTATTATAAATCCTTGTGTTCAAGCTTTCTTTGATCCTTACTATTTTTATTATTGCTCGTTCATATTTACATTTGATCAAACGTAGATAAGAGGCAAATATTTGAAATTTTTAGTCATTATATTAAGTAATCAAGATTTTTTTCAAAAGAGTTTTAACTTTAATTTGTGATCGCTTAAGAGGGACTAACTGGGTTTGAGTTATTTTTAGATTCCAAAGCTCATACATTTAAACAAGTAAGTAATCTCCATTTTACTGTTATTCAATTAAATTGCTAAGTTTTGATACAACAAGTGTAATTTAGGAAGATTCGAGTTGAGATTTGTAGTTCAAATGGTGTGAAAAGGTGCTTAAGTGATGGGATGTCAAGTTATTGAATTGTATTTGAAGTGAATCGAGGTAGAACTAAAGAAAAGTTAGGTGAGAAGTTGATTTTCGAGGGAAGCAGAAGCTACACAATACAACAGGGAGGGAACTAGCCTGTCGGTTCCATTTAAGACCAGCTTGCCAGTCTTCGAAGTAAAAGGAGGTTGTTACTTCTTTGAACTGGCTTAATGATTCACATTCGAACCAGCCTGCCAATTGTATCTAAGTTAGGAATAGCTTGTTTAAATCTTCTTCCATTTATTGATTTCACCTCAATTTTCCATTCCTAATTGATTCTATAAACTCCTAACGTACTTTTACCCAAAAAAAAAAAAAACAACTTGAAATAACTTTCACTCAAAGATTAATCTTGTTCCATCTTGAGGGAGAGATGGTATTGGAGCAAGGTGAAGGGGTGGTAAGTGGAAGGAAGTGTTAGGTTAGGTTGAGTTGAGTCTTGAATTTTGGTTTCCTTAAGCCTATGAATGTTAAATCCTCTTTCTTTAAGTAAAGATTGGATCTTTACCATTTTCCAAGACCATTAGAACCTTAGTTTGAGTAAAGTCATAGGATACCTAAGGTGTTAGGATGAGTTGAATTGGGGAATTGCACTTCAAGCAGGAATTGGATTTAATTGAACAAGAGATTGAAATAAGTTTATTGTTCTAATTATCAAGATGTTATATTCGACTTTCATGGTTTTAAGTATGTAATGTATGCTTATTGAATATGCTTGATGAGGTAGATTGAAAAATGGACTAAATTTTATTCAACTAATGAATTGGTTTGCTGATAGTACTTGACCTGGTTTGTCCTGAGTCTAGGGGTTAATGCTGATCTTCATGTGAAGATTCCTCGAGAACTTACATGTTGAGTAGCTAGAATTTGGGTTAAATCATGGTTCTTAGGTGTTGAGTCAGTTGACCAACACAATAATACGTATGTAGTAAAGTAAAAAACCTATATATTTATATCTACCTATGTGTATATATAAGAGATCATGGTGCATTGGGGTATATACTTGTTATCACTCTTTTCTTGTTACTTGCATTTAATGTATATATATGATTGGTTTGGTATGCGCATATACTTGTGTATTACATATTGGGTTTAGCCTCATTCTTTTGTTTTTATAGCTACAAGTGATTAAGATAAAGCTTGTGGCTTATGTAGAGTTGGAATTTTACTATGAGCTTGGAAAGAGAGGTGTTTAACAAATCTATTTGGTGGTGCTATAGATGATTTGTAGAGACGGGATTTATGATGTTGGATAGAATTGTTAACAGGTCATATTTTGTCGTAAAAGGTAGGAATCTTGTTATTAAATATGATTGCAGTTAGAATGATTTGCCTATGAGTCATTCATATTGTATAAAATGCAAGATGTGCATTATTATACTATTGGCATATTATATAGGTGACCTTAGAGACTATAGATGAGGTCTTAGAGCCTTAATGCGTCATTAGATGTTAAGGACAAGGGGCTAGTTATGGCACCATTAAGTTATGAGGTGTTACATAAGGTAATGGGTAAAGTTATAATAAAAAAAGTTGATTCTACTATTATGATGTTGTTGATTGCAGTCAAGGAATTAAATAAACAAGGAACCCCAAAAGGAAAACCATTTAATAAAGTTTGATTAGTCATCATTGAAGAGGCACCTACATGTAAAGCATTAGGTATGTCATTAACAAAGGAGCATCAAACTCATTGAAACCTAAAACAACGAAAAAATAAAATAAAATAATTGCACAATGAAATTTTTTACAAAATAAAAGCGCGAGAGTAAGGCTAGCGTACATACTAGCTTCGAAGGATATGTGGCACATAGTGATAATTCTTGGAATTGTTCTCTTCTTCTTCTTCTTCTTCTTTTTTTTTTTTTTTTTCAAATGACCCCTCTTATACTGTTGGAAAGAGGGGTAGGGTTAAGGGAAAAGAAAGTAGGAGTAATGAATTAGAGTAGAGGGGGATGTGAATTATAAATTATCTTATTTAGATAAGGAAAAAAGAAAAATGGAGGGATAATTAGTAATACAATTTTTATTTTATTTTATCAAAATATCATAAAAGTCCTTAAAACTCTTAAGTTTCCTTTTATTTTAAGGACAAAAAATAGTAACTTTAAGTTAATTCCTTCTAATTCTCTTCAATTTACACAAAACTTTTATTACCTTTCCTTAATTGTGAATTCAATACTCCAAGCTTTGGAATATAATGAGAGTATGTTTTTTAAATAAAAAGTTATTTGGAGCACATAATGAGATTATAAATCTTTTTGTTGTTATAAGATGTTGCTAACAAAGATTTTCATATCCTAAATGAGTACATGTAAGATATGATGATTAGCTTAAGAAGATTCGTGGTAGTTCTTAGGGATGAAACTATTATTAGGGGTTGGGTGTAAGGACTTGAGCCATTTGATTTAATAAGCTCAAATAAGACTTTAGAGATATAGTGGGATCCTTAAAAGAAACAAGATTTAAATTGCTAAAGTATGAAACTTTCAAGATACTGCAAAAGCTTAAAAATAGCTCAAAATTATATTATTTAGGAGATGTCTTAGAGACCTTTTGAATAAGAAGATTAAAAATTTAGAGATAAGCCCAAAAAGTTTTAGAAACTTAATCCAAAATCCTAATTACTCCCAAACCTTACTCTCTTACTAAAAATGTGAAAGAAGTTTTATTAAACTTACTTCAATATTCTTAACAAAAATCTTAGGATTTTGATCACAGTTATTTCAAGTAGTTAGATTTCAACTTTTGCCACCTTCTACATCAAGTTTAAACTTTATGTTTGATCATACCATATTATAACAAGAAGATTACACCATCACTTCTAGCAAGAAGATTGCACCAACATTTCACTAATTACTTTTCCTCTATTTAACTTAACATTTGGCCATTTCAAAGTTTTTAGCATTAATAAGTTTATATCATCTTAAGTCTTTAAAACCCTAAACAGGTGTCATTTTTATGAGCTTAAAAGTGAATTAGCTCTTCCTATTTAAAGCTACAAGAATTGATAAGACTTTGCTATTTTAGCCCTTAAAATCTACTAAATTTGTGCAACCTATGACCTTGCAAACTAACATGATCTTGCCAGATCAAAATTCTTAAAAAATATTTAGGACCAATAGAATAAAGGCATCTTAAGCTAATGGACCAATATGGTTGTACCATTCCAAAGTATGAGTGATGATACTTAACTCCTTAAGTTGATGATACATCTTTTAATTTTCTACCTTAGTAGCTTAAAATGCTACCACTTACGCACTACTCTCTTGATGACATCTCACACCATGATATATCACCAAGAATTTAAATTAGTAACACATCAACTTAGCTTTTGCCACCTTAAACCCTTCACTTTGTATACCTAAGAACACTACACCAAGTAAACTTAAAAAGAAAGACACCTAAGCTTCTCTCTTAACCACCTCCTCTCCATTGGCATGCCCCATAGCCACTTATAAATAGTGAGTTTGCTTAGGGTCTACAATCCAAAAGTAACTTAGAGAGATACTCTAAAAACTATTAAGTTATTTGCTATAACCAATAGAGCCATCATAAGAAGGAGATAAAACCAATATAGCTCTCCTAGGATACATTCCCTACTTTCATTGAGTACCCCTTCACTACTTCATATACGCTTAAATTCTTGTCTAAAATTCTTAAGAAAAGCCTCTTCATTAGTTTCAAGTATTGAAAGCTTCATAAAGACCAAGATAAAGTAGGTCTAAGTAGATTTATACTTGTTCTTACAACTTTAACAAAATAAGCATGCATTCTGTATAATATATAGGCAAGAAGAATAATGTTCAGTGAAATTATCTAGTTTTCTTATTTATTTGATATACCTTCCTATGAACTTATGTCTAAAGAATAATTAAAAACTCTTAAATTATGAATTCTTAGGAGAAAATATCAAGGATGTTGAAATCAAAGCTAACTGGATGAATATGAAGGTTCAAACTTAGAAACTTAATAAAATTTGTGAAAACCAAACTTTGATGATCTAATGAGATGAATAACGAACTAATAATAAAGTTAAGACAAGTTTTAGATAATGTAAACGGCTTAAATAGATATTGGGATTTCATGAAACATAGTTTATGCAAGTTGAGAATAAGAGGAAAATATTATTCTAAAGATGAAGCTTTAGAGAATATTTTCAAAGTTTAGAAGATCAAAAGTTTGTGATTATGTCATATTTACACGATATATCTTATAATAGTAGTACTTTGGACACTAAATTTATCTAAATTAGGATAAAATATGAATAAGTTAATATAATTATAATTTTCAAGGTTAAAATTGCATGTTTATGATAAAAGTATTACCTATCTTAACCAACAATATTGTGGTAATGAGAACTTATGCTACTTGCAATGAAGATAGATCCCAACATAGTAATTAGATGAGTTCTAAGTTATCCAACTACAAAAGATAGAAGGTGAGGCTATTCTTTATATCAATCAAACTTCATTTAAGTATACTCATTTAACTAAAATAAAATATTGTATTGTAGTAAGTGGTTGTTGAATATTGTAGTAATGTACATTTAAAGTTTAGTGAGTTCCCTATTTCTACCTTATTGTACCCCTATTAAGTTTACCTAAGTGAATTCATGTATTTTGGTGAACATTGTTACATCTTGTATAGTTTAGATATTAGAGCATATAATGAAAATATGTTAATGCCAAGTAAGTCCTAAAGATCCATTATGGCTATAGTACATTAGGTTGGTAAGGTGTGAAAAGTGTATCAATAATAGTCTGCAATTGTGATGCATGTGATATCCTAACTTATGTTGGTGATTTACTTCATAGTGAATAAGCTAAATACTCTTATTTATCATACATGGGTAGGTAGGGGATTAAGGACTCAAGTTTTCTTTAGAAAGCTTGTTTTGTAGCTCAATTCACTATATGAAGAGTTCAAGGATTGCCCTACAATATGAGATTCAATGATTCATCTATGATATGCATGGTATATCATGACATAAAAAAGGACCCTTAGAGTAAGATGTTTACAATGGTATATGCTTGGTTTGCAGATGTTTGTTTTATGCATATAGAATTGCATTTAAGGAGTTGTGTTCCTATGTTATACTATTAGCTCTTGCTTAAATTGCCACTTTGTAGTCTCTCAATTTAGATTGTCATCACGATCTCTTGGTTTAGACTACTACTACTTATAGTCTCTTGACTTGTCAGATTATGGTTTATAGACCCTTTTAGTTTCAATTTATAAGAACTAAACTCATCGGTAACATTTTCCTATGATCTATTAGATTGCAATGAATCTCAATAAAAAAGTTGATATCTATGATGTCACATACATGAGCATTTGCAAGAGGATATGCTGGAATTTAATATTGTAATTGTACTTATAATTTCTTACAACTCACTAAGCTTGAGCTGAGGTACATTTAGTTTATAACATGAGAAGGCTACGAATACATTAATAAGTGATTAACTTGTGAGAGTACTAAGTAACTAGTAAGAAATGTTAAAAGAAGTCTACGATGCTTTTAAATAATCCAAGATGAACTTTCTTTTTCTTTCTTTTTTTTTTTTTTTTAAGAAGAAAACTGTAATGTATACAAAATACAAATATAAAAAAGTTTAAATTTATGGAAATTTACATAGCCATAGTTATATATTGTCATTTGATAATGAATAGTTGAAGTAGGTGGACCGCTCTGAAGTAAGTTATTACATATGCACATTGAGATTACAAAACCCAACATAAGTTATATTTCAAAAAGTTCGAATTATGTATATCAACTAACATGATGCGAAAGGAAGACCAATTGACCTCTAACGAGTAGGCAACTAATTTTATACTATTGTCTTTATTTTCTCATTTCTTTTGCTTATAAAGTAACATGCTAAAATAAATAATGAGGAACTTATGTAGTGAAGGGTATAAATGTACAAGACTTAAAAAGTTAAAAGACTTATTTGAAGCATTGAAATTTTATTTAAACTAGCGCGAATATAAATAATTGCAGATACAACTATCCTTAACAAGAGCTGATGGTACTTTATGAAGGAGGAATGTATCTAAATAAAATCGTATGCTAGGTTTTGATGCCTATTCTTACATTTTGATTGACTTTGAAACTTAGAATGACTATTTCCTTGAATTGAAATTCTAATTTTGAATAGTGTTTCAATTACAAACCTTGATTGGGGGAATCAAAATTCATTTTCACGTTAAGAAAAAGTGTTACATTTTCAACCATGATTCTAGGCTAAGTCTTAGATGACATATTATCTATATAAGTTTTGTCAACATTTATATGCTATAAATAATCATTATTTTTATATGCATATTGTATTAAGTATTTGTAAGCCCCAAAATTAGCAATCCAAGGTTTCGATCGGTTGAAAGACCCGATCGAGCCTAAATTATAAAGTAAAGCTAGAAATATTAGTAAAATGATCCCGTAAGTTTGAATTTAAGAAAATAAGTAATAAAATAAGAGACTACAAAATTTTCAAATTTTAAGTATATAACTCGTTATTTATCGAAAATGCGTAAAATGCATTCCGGTACTTAACAAATCGCTAAAGATAAATTATATGTATACTAAAAATTATAAAATAACCTAAATAGTATTTATGAAAACTTATTTGTACTATATATGAATTTACATGTATGTAGAAATATGCGTAATTACTTAAAATACGCGTAATGTGCTAAAATCATACTAAATAATTAAAGAAAATTCATAATTAATTAAGAAAAAAATCAAGAAAAATCAAGAATGATCCAAATCAGGTCGTGGCAGGTCAGGATTCACAAAATAAAAATTAACCAATTAAATTAAGACAATACAAAAGCCAAAAATTAAGGGATAAGGTAATTGTCTTGTCCAATTTAATGCACGATAATTACAATAAAGCTCTATAAATAGCAAGAAAAATTCAAAAGCTCATTTGGACAGTTAGAAATCAGAGAGAATTAGGGAGAGTAAAAAATTAAGAGAAAAACCAAAGAAAAAAAATAAGAAAAGGAAAACTATGTAGTTAGGGCTACAAAGGAGAACCCAGATTCGACGGGTAGTTGGGAGTGGACAGTCACCACCACCACACGGTGGTGACAATGCCCAAGTGGGCCGACACATGGTGGCCGGAGCCACCCAAATTGGTGAGTTCGATTTCCAGACCGATTTTGTGTAATTTTGTAAAAATAGTAAATATTATTATAAAATTATGAATTTTGTTATTCTGGAATATTTTTGTATGTAGTTTTTAGGAAAAATAGTATTTTGATGAAAATATGTCTCTTAATATAGGATCCTTAAGAAATCGTGCAAAACCGAGCATATTTCGGTTTAGAAATAAATGACCTTAGGAGTGTAGTTTCGAGCCTAAAATTTTTGTGTAGACCACTTAGCTGATATATAATAGTGCTATAAAACCTGTTTTCAAAAATTAATTTTTGAAATTTTTAGATAATTTTTAGGCCTTAAAATAAGGCATAAAATGAGTAATTTAGGGTTAATAAAGTAATTAGATGGTTAATTACTGATTTAGTGAATAAGTACATGTTTTAGGATGTTGAAATCTAATGGAGTATGATACTTGTAACATTTAGGGTGTTAGATGTAATTATTAGGTTAATTATGTAGTAAATGAGTAATAGGGAAAAATACTAAATTTTAAGTTAATTTTTGAAATTAGGGTAATTAGAAGTAAAATCTGATCTAGGATGAATTTAGACATTTTGAAATGATAATTGGTGTTTAGAGACGATAATTAGAGTGATAGAAATATTAGAAGTGTATTATATACATAAAAGGTAATAATACATAATATGTAATTATTAGAATATAATAAATAGAAAATATTATAATAAAAATTGATATTTTGATAATAATAAAAATATACAATAAATCTAATAGGAAACTTAAATTGAGACCATTGTAGAAGGTCTGAATCTGCATCCATAGTGGGGGGGGGGGCATGATGTGGGCACCTCCTGAGTAAGTTCTTAAACCGCTCCCAAGTATCATATAGCGTCTCCGTTTCCAATTGAGCAAAACAAGAAATATCATTCCGAAGTTTAGCGGTCTTTGTAGGTGGGAAATACTTCTCCAAAAATTTCTCTACCAATTCATTCCAAGTTGTGATTAAATTTCGTGGTAGATAGTTCAACCACTGTTTTGCTCTACCCCTCAAGGAGAAAGGGAATAGCCGCAGTCGGATGGCATCATCCGTGGCTCCGTTGATTTTAAAAGTATCACAAATCTCTCGAAAGCTAGAGATGTGGGCATTGGGATCTTCATCTTGGAGACCGTCAAACTGAACATATTTTTGCACCATCTGTATAATGTTAGGTGCAATTTAGAAGTTGTTAGTTGCGACGGTTGGCCTTGCGATGCTAGAGTCAGCTCCAATAAGTGTAGGCCTTGAATAGTCGGACATGGTCCGATTTGCTTCATTCCCGTTGTTAGCCATGTGTGGTGGATCTTCCTGCTCGATGAATTGAGTGTTGGTCTCTTCACCTTCTTTCTTGATTTCAACGATTGACTCGTCGTCAATGGTCGTGACACTTTGTCTAGGTCGTGACACTTTGTCTAGGTCGTGATTTCAAATTTTAAAGGGCAGTTCTCTCAATTTCAGGATCAAGTTCTACCAAATCTTCCAGGTTGCTGCGGGTCATGCACTATAAGGACAATAAATATAAAATCAATTGCAGCTCTAGATAATAAAAATAAACAATGAAAACAAAAGAAAATAAAGAAAAAAAATGGTTAAAGTAATAAAGCAACTAGCGTTCTTAATATCGAAAATCCCCGGCAACGGCGCCAAAAACTTGATATCAGGCAAGTGCACCTATCAGTTTTAATATAGCGGATGTGAGTCCGAGTCGATGCCTCAGAGATTTTGAGTACTACTATTAACTTTAGCTTTATTATCTAACCGGAAAATTATGATGAGTTGAATGAATTAAAAATACTGAAATTAACAACTAAACTACTTATGAGACTTAATTACGCAAATTAGGAAGCAATAAATTACGAACAACTTCAAGTATGCAATAATGTATTTAGGAATTACTTCCCCTAGTGTTTAACATGTAACCTTTTTAAAATATATCCAATTCAATTTCTATTATTCTTGACCGGAGGGATTCACAATTAAAGCTAATATCTTTCTCAAGCATATTAACCCTAATCCTAAATTATTTACCGAAATCTCTTCACTTAGTAATATAATTTAGAATCGCATTAACGTGTAATGAATTCTCATGCAAACAATCAACTTTCCGGAAGAAACATGTATCTTATCTCTAAGTATACATGTAATTCTCTTCAATTATGCCTAGATCTATTTACACATGTAATTTCTCAATTAACATGCATAATATCATATATTGATACTCTAGAATTATCAATCCATAATTAACGACATAATTGAATCAACAAAAGGTAGAAACTTTATTGAAATTATAATTCAATCCAAGGGTTACATGAAACCCTAGGTTCCATAATCCTAAATACTCTAATTCTAAGCTATTATAATGAATCTAAAAACGAGTTTCATCAATAATATAAAATAAAACATGGAAACCGCTTTTATTGATGAATAATCTCTCTAATCTTGAAGTTGATGTTGTTCCGCCTCTTTCTTGATGTCGTTCAGCCTCTTTCTTTTCTCTCGTGTCTCTCCATTTCTGTAATGTCTCTTTTTTTTTCTTTTGAAACCCTAATATGTCTTTTTATAGTGTATCAAAAAGATTTTGTTTTCGTCACTCGACATGGCCTAGGACATGACCGTGTCCCCAGGTCGTGTAATTTTCTGCACTCAGGTAAATTTTTTGCACAACTTCAAAAATTCATAACTTCTTCATTTGAACTCGGAATTGAGTGAAACTTGATTCCTTTTCTTCGTTTTCGAGCCTAGAACGCATTTAAACCATGAAATCAACATTTTACTCAATTAAGTATCAATTTCTTTAAAGAAAACCAAAAATGTGCGGAAAATACTATAAAATCACCCTATGAAATGTGTTTAAAATTAGAGTTATCAAAAACCTTGTTGTGTTTGTGGTATAGTTTTAAGTCCTGCATCCTAACTTACTGAATTGTGGTTGGTCACATTCCTATAGACGTCGTGCAAGTGCTGGCTAAGAAACGACAAACAATTACTCTAAAGATAGTAATTGCTGGATCCTGGGGAGTAAGGAAAAACATTAAAGAATCAACACATATGTTATTACTTTTCATTTCTGATTAATGTAATAACTGAATTATAGTGATCATATATATAACTTTTCTCACTTTCTTAGGTAATAAATTACAAATTATTTACTTTAAAGTGGGTTAGTCGTGGATGCTTTGTGTAGATCAGGTTTAAGATAACGGTTGTAAGGCTAACTTCCATCTTAAGATGGTTTACACGGCGGGGCTGTTACGACTCTGCTGTTTCGGGGCGTGACAGTATTTATAGATATATTGTTGAATATGTTCTATGTTGTATTTTGCTTATATTATATAGAATCTCCTATATACGAGTTATGTATGTTATAATGAAGAATAATATATTACATACTATATATGGGGTTAATCATAGAAAATATGTCTTTTCTAAAATATGCTTGAAACATAAATCTAATTAGATAACTAAGTTATAACATATAATAAAAGAATGTTAATGGAGATGGTTGGATATCCTAAAGGTTTTTCATGCGAGTTCTTTATGTTTAACAAACTTTACAAAATTGGACCTTTTTTTTTAGCACACTTAGATTTTTCATTAAAGTTTCACATGGTACGGTTTAAATAATTAACTAAATAATTAAAAACTATTTCCAAAAAATAAAAGAAAATCTACAAAAATAAAAGCAATTTCAACTATCTTGTGGTGGCAACGACCTTTTTGAGGGGTTGTGCAACTTACCTAGGTAGTTGCTAATCACCTCTTAGCCTTAGGATAGCCAAAATGACCACAAGAAAATCGGTGGATCACAAACCACTAAAAAAGTAGGTTTATAGTGGTGTGACTGGCCACTTTCTACCTTAGGTGGTTACTTCTCTAATCAACTTCAAAAAACAAAAAGAAAAAAAAAAAATTGAGTGGAACGTCAATGGGTTACAAAGGGTTATGTGACTTAATCCAATTCCACTTGATTTTATTTTCTTCTTTTTTCTTTTTTTTTTTAAAATAAAAATTCCTATAGTGGGTAGCTACCTACCATTAATAGCAAGTCAAATGTTCTACTTTAAGTTTTGGGATCATAACCTACTTGAAAGGATCCTTTTTTATTAATTTGTAAACTTTTCTTTTTTATTTTATGCACTTTTATTTTTAATTAATTAATTAATTATATTTATTTAAATATTTCATTTATTTAAATTGATACTTTTGATCAATTAGATCACTTCATAAGTAAAAAACTAGCAGAAAAATTAAAGGTGCAATAAAAAGTCCAACTTTATAAACTTTCGTAAATATTAAAGGCTTTAATAAAGAAAAAAAATGTCTATGACTAAAATTGGTGAAATGATGAACTAAAATCTATTTAGTCCTCAAATAAAATAAAGTACATTCACAAATATGTGTAACTCATCAATATCTTAGTGTCTTTATGAAATAGAAGATACATATAAGTTTATGGACATTAATAGACATAAGATGGTTATAACATTAACCTATCAAAATAACCTTAATTAATACTAAAATTGATTATAAGCTAATCTTTACCACGTGGAATGCAATAACTAGTTTTTACGAAAGAAAAATGAGGAAATCAAATAAAATAAAGGGAGTAGTAAAGTAGTAAATAGGTTTATAAGTCAAGGCTAGGTTAGTCATTTAATCTAAAAAGAAAACTTGCATTTTTTTTTATTTAAAAGACATAAGTCAAATTTCACTCTTTTTGTTCTTTATCTTACATATTTCCTTCTCTTCCAACACCAGTTATTGTCTAACCATCATAAGAAGAAGCGAGTTTTGAGGGTAAGTTGATTGTAGTTGTGATTTTCATGAAGTTTTCTTTGATGTTAGACATTAATAACACAAATCCTTGAATAGAAGCAGAAGTTCCTATTATCTTTTGGGAAATTGCAATAGATAAGCAGTTGAAAAGCAATTCTTCTTAGTAAGAGTTAGTATATGAATATTTTCAAGGAAAATTAAGTGTTGTTGTTAATCAAAGGTGCATAATGTGAAGGCTTAAGGGAAAAATGCAACATTTTAGAAGTAAATGAGAATGAAGTTTAAGATGTTACATTAAAGAACGACAATAATACCATAAATGATCTAAGGTTGAAAATGGTGAATTAAATATAAATTCTTATATACAAAAGAAATTCCCTCTCTCAAATCTTTACTGTAAGTTGTAATGCAACAATTACAAAATTTATAGAAAAAAAATGGTTAATGGATATATACATGAAAAGAGAAATAAAAAAAATTCATAATAAAAAAAAGGTATAGAATTTTTCATATATAAATTAGAAGGTATACATGTTGGATGGGAATGACAAATTCTTAGTCTTCTCTTGTTTTAATTGATATTAGTGGTTCTCTCATGTGAATGTTCATGCTAACTTGTATGAAATATTAGTTTTACAATACTAAAATAAAGATGGATATATATATATATATATATGAAATAAAAAACAAATAGATCGGTGAATAAATATTAAATATTCATAAATTTGACAAAAGAAAGTAATAATAATCATGAATGTTTAGTACTTGGTTATACAGAACTAGATATCCAAATAAGTAAATATATTTCTTAGTATCCACTCTAATAATGAATAAATAATTACAATTAGATAACAATACCTATACAAACAATAATGGCAAAAATACTTATAACAATAATAAGTAATAATAACATTTATACTCTAGACATGTATAAAGGTATATATACGTTAAGTAGACTAAAAGATAAATCGATTAGGAAACTAAAATAAATAGATAAACATTTGCAAAATAGTGTAGATATGCCAAAAGTATGTACATTAGAATATATTACCGTCACAAAATATATTGATGGACATACATAAATAGGAAAACATAAACATTAGTATTGCAATACAAATGGAAACAACCTTAAAGGATAACCTGCCTTAAACATTGCAATTAAGGCCTTGGCATCCTACTTACAATTTATACATAAATAGGAACATATTAAAATAAACATTGGTGTTGTGATACAAATGGAAACAACTTACTTTAAACACCACAATTAAGGCTTTAGCATCCTCATTATAGTTCATACCAACATAAAACACTTACTAAGATTGAGAAAGGAAGGAAACCCAAGTTTTGCCTACCAAATATGCATCTAAACTAAACTTTTTAAGTTCATAATAAGAACATACAATTAAGAATAAGGGAAAAGTACACGTTTAATTCTTAATATTTACCTACTTTTCTATTTGAGTTTTCAACCTTTTTTTCCTTCTATTAAGTCCTTAATGTTTTTAGAATATTACAAAAGTATAATCTCTACTAAATCCATTAAATTTTTTGCTCATATTAACATGTTAAAGGTTCTCATTGGCCATGAAATAATTGACTATCGTAGCTTTGGTCTCATAAAATTTTCTAGCCATTTTTTCTTATTTTTAGTTATGTTTTATACACTTTTAATTATTTTTGTCATATTATATAATTAAGTCTATATAATTATTATTATTTTATTATATCATATAATTAAATATATTTGATATTATCATCTTATTATATTAATTATTATGAATCAATTTAATGCTAATTTGTCTTATAGATGTATGAATAATCAATGGATTTGATGGAAATTCTACTTCTGTATGGTTTTAAAACATTAAGGATTTAAATAGAAAAAAAAAATATGTTGAGAACTCAAATAAAAAAATTGTTAAACTTTAAGAACTAAAAGATGTATTTTTCTTTAAGATCAATAATAATAAGATCATAACCTTAACAAAAAGAATTATGGAAAGAATCTAGAATAACTAAAACCTTAAGAATTGGAGTTTAGAATTCGTACTTTAAGATAATTTAAAACTCTCAAAAGGTTTAAGAAAAATGATATTTTGATGAAACATAAGAATGAGAAATCTAAATCTTGTAAGAATACGAAATCTAAATCCAGTAAGAGTACAAAATCAAAAAATTCAAAAGAAAAGAAAAATTTCTAATAATCGATGAAAGCATTGAGATTTGTATGAGAAAGTTAAATGATTCAACAGCCTATAAGAATTTGAAGTGTTAATAGAGTTTGATGATAATCTAAAGAAAACCTTGATTTTGTTTTAGAATTTTCAAACATCCTTAATAACTGAAATCTTGATAGCTAAGTTTATAATAGACTATGTACAGAATTTTATAATAGTTTGGGTAGAGAATATTATATGTAAGTAATCTAAGGTGGCTTAAGAATAAGTCTTGAAAACACATGTATGTTTTAGTAACACAATTAGAAAATACACTGTACCAAAATGTGCAAAAAGTTGATAGGTAGTAAAAGTTGGTAGGTACTACTTATGTACTACCAAAAAATATATAGTGTCGATAGAAAATGTAAAAAGATAAGTTAACTTTTTGGCAACATGTATACATTCGATTTGGATTTATAATTAAATAGATAAACTGTATGTTGTATTTAGTTCACAAGAATGGAATTGCTACTCCACTTTTAATATTATGGATGGCTATTCTCATGGTTGGTTTATAGGAAGTTATATCATAAATAATATTTATATCATAGAACATGAAATAAATAAGGAAAATATATTTTGTCGCTTAGACAAAAGAAATCGTTATTTTCCTTGAAATGTAACTTTTATTATAAAAATGTACTGATCATAAAGTAAAATATCATAAGCAGAAGTATTGTTTGTTTTAAACCTTATTTAATTCTATTAAACCAAATGCAACGCTAATGAATTAGTAATTATTAAAAGATATGAATTTTGTTAAGTATTATACCTTAAAATTGAGATTACCCCTAAACAATTAAGAGCACATTGGAAAATTTGTAGATTACCAACTTTATATCATAGCCACTAACTATGGTTATAAATTAAGAACCTTGAAAGCCCCTTAGTTGACCACGACTATAGTTAAGTTGACTAGATTACTTAATCTCATAGAATTTATTTAACCTAAGAAATTTTGGACTTATACAATAAATCAAATAGAAATACCTTGTAATCTTAGTGAAAAATTAAAAGAAACAAATTGAAAATGGTGATAAATAAATTTAGGAAATTTGTTTTGTAAAATTTTCATAGGATGGCTATAAATTGAAAAGAAAGCAAATAAGGAGTCGTCGAGAAGAAATAAGTGAATACCTTACTATTGCTTGTTATTTATATATGTAGGCTATCAAATGAAAGGGAAAATTGAAGTACTTTAGTTAATAAATTATATTATCGATGATGCTTGTGCTTGTGCTAAGGTACCGGAAGTATATACAAAACATAGTTTTTTCATATGGTAAATGAATACATAACATACTTGCATTTTCACTTTTTTTTTCTTATTTTGAATTATTGTATTTTGTTTTCTTACACATTTTATGAATGAATTTTCCTCTCTCTAAAAAAAAAATAGTTAGATTTAAAAATATGCATGTGAAATATGTATAGGAAAAAGAAAGCTAGAAAATGTTCCCTCTTTCATTTCTCTAACTCAAGTGCCTCTCCTTTAGGAATTGGGTAGTTTTAGTGCTTAAACTTTCTTTCTTTTATAATTTAGTGCTTATACTTTATGAAAAATAGCTCACCAAATGCCCATATTAGGTAATAAATTATTGAAGAATGGAAATTTAGGCACTAAACTGCCTAATTGCTAAAGTATTAGGCACTTATTGTGCCTTTATCCCTTTCTTTTCCTTTTTGTCCACATGCATTCTACATTTCTTTTTCAATATTGAACTAAATGTAAGTATACAAAGTATAAAAAACAAAATATAAGCATGCAACATATAGTACAAGTGATATAGTACTATGTGATACATGTTTATTATTATATTATATCTACTAAGGCATATGTTATAACAACCTACCTTCCGAGTGTTTATTTTGGTCTACTAAAATATATCTTTTTTTTTTTTAAATAAGGTACTTGAAAGTCAAATCATTATGCCATTCTTGAGACAAGAAGAAGGCTAAATAAATCTTTTTCTCCATCATAAACATTTTGTAACAACTAAGAAATCATTGATACGAACTCCTACCAAGAGTTGCCAAACGTCTTTAAGATGCCTTACTTGTATTTAAAACTAAGATTTCATATCAACATGAATACTTAGCATTGGTCCCTATCATGTGTTTAAGAGGAAGAATCATTAGGACTTAATGGTTGCTTGGTTAGTCATTCGAGATATCAAAGAAATTGAAGTGGGTTTAGTAAGGGGTTTAACAAACTTAGTCTACTCAAATGGATATTACTTAACAAATGAGCACAATATGGACATAAACTAATACTTGATATGACACTAATTCTTGCTAAAGGAATTAGATATTAGATAATAATGAACTTGGAGATAATATTCATTAATGATGTAAAAGTTGATTCCTGTTACAAGAAGGACTATATTTATGTGTCCTTTTTGGGTTACAACCAAAAGTAGAAAGAAAAACAAGTACAATTCAAAATTTAGTAAGCCAAGAATACATGAAAAGGGTAAAAACGAAAAATTGGAAAAAGGAATATCTTCTGTTGCTACAGAGTAATGGAACATTTGTTTGTTGCATAATAGACAAATATTCTAATAGAGATAATGTATGGAGAATGATGCTATAACATGTTTAGGCTAGGTTGGCTAAGGTCGACATTGCAAGAAATGGGTTGGATGTTGATATAAAGAGACTTAAAACAAGTTAGCAGTGATCTTAGTAGTCCATACCTAGCTATTTGATTTAGTGAAGTAGGCTATCTTGCCGTTTTGTTTCAGGTCATTCAAAGGCTTAATATGCTGGCTATGCAATGTGGAAATAAATTGTTAATTATGTGTTTGAAGTTTGAACTATGTGATTGGAATATCGGATAATTGACTTAGACTGTACCTGTGTTAACTATAAGCATTGAAAGGAGAATTTAAATGTTTTTGAGAAGATTACAACTAAGGCTTACGATCGTAAACTGGGGTATGATCTTTTCACAAGCGTAGAAATAATTAAACAAAATTTATGAGGGGTTCATGGCCAAGATCACGATTGTGAACTTAGGGTGTAATCTACAATAGTGAAGAGAAAAACAAAGTACGAGAGGTTCATGGCTAAAGGTCATGGCCGTAAACCTTGCCTATGATTCAAACATCAATAACAATAACAATCGTGCTACTTGAAATAGTTGCAACTTTTAATCAAATTCTCATGAGTCACAATCACAAAAGTCATAACATTTCGTGATATAAAATTTAGATCAACTTGTAACTAATTTTTATCCAATCTAATGGATAGAATTTGATCATTAAATCAATGTAACTCTTGGTGAAAGGTTGTGTACTTTTAAAATGTACATTACAAATGATTGTTTGCAATTCTATTTTTCTTCTTCTTTTTTTGCACGAATTTTCATTTAATTTTCTGCAAATCCTCCTTCTTCAAACATTACAAAATAAACTCTTCTTATATATATATATATGCTCATGTTTTGAGATGTATAGCATGTACATTTGCTTGATAGTTTTCACGTATTGAATTTTGTCTCACTCTTTGTGGGAAATCTTTTCCAACTATAGATACTTCTTATGTGACCGATTACTATAATGACCTTGGTTACAATTTGTCTATGATGCTAGAGATGATGTGAAGATTGTTTAATCGAATGAGTAGATGGTAAAGGGTTTTCATTAGATAATTTGCTTATTTTAGTGATTGATGTATGATGGAGATCATGCTTAGTTGTTGTGGTGTTTTCAGTGTATTAGTTAGTATTATTGGATATTTCATGTTGCTTCTAGTTGTATCGTGTTTATGATCAACTTAGACACTAAGAGGATTGGCATTTAGCCAAGATGTAATCTGTCGCTTTCTTTGGTTGAAGTGAAACTTTGGTTTTCTTCAATGAGGAATCATGAGGAATTGTTTCACTTAGCATAGCTAACAGATGTTGTATTGGGTGGATGAGTGTGGATTTGGAGCGATATCTCATTATGTAAAGATTTGTGTTTATTATGTGATTTGCAGTTATTTTAATTTATTTGTGGTCGTTAGACAAGTATTAAGCCATTGCATCTCTTGATTGATATTAAGACACATGGTGGGCTATTACATTTTGAGTTTGGAGTTAGAAGTCTGCAAGTGAGTTGAATGGGTCAATTCGACCTATTCCAAGTATGGTTTGGTGTATGAATTTTTGTTATCCATACAATAAGACTTAGTTGTATTCTAGGGGAATTCCACACTTAAACTCTCACAGCAGCTTTGTATGAGAGGTGTAAATTCTCTAAGAAAAGCGATTTCTATCATGCCTCTTAGTTCATTTTCATTTGCCAAACCATATTCATTTCCTAACAAGCTTAGAAAATTTATAGTGACAAGTGAAACAAATGTCATGTGAAGAGTTATGAATCAAGAGTTTGTAAAGTTTGATCATTTTGATAGAAACAAATTTCAACTGTTAGAGAGATAAGATGCTTTTTCTACCGTCCATACTCAATATAGCATATGTATTGGATCCAAAAACTCATGGATTAAGGATTTGAAGGAAGGTATAAGTTTAGAAGAAAAATCCAAGCATAAAGAAGCCAAGAAAAAGAGAGCAGATGTTAAGTTCGTTTGTAGAAGTCACATTCTCAATACCTTGTCCAATAATTTGTATGATCTTTACATGGAAATTAAGTCCCTGGTGGAGATATGGAAAGCGATTTTTATTATGCCTCTAAATCCAATTTCATTTGCCAAACCATTTTCATTTCCTAACAAGTAGCTCAAATTGTAGTAAAGTGCTCAAAACAGTTGAAAGTTTATGCAAAAGATAGCTCTTAAGGTAAATAAACTTATCCCTAGCTAGTTGATGGTGGAGAATCCAATGAGCTGGGTTTTGTAAGCCTCAAATTCGTGCTCTTGTATGGGGACCAATGATGGTAATCCCATCACCTTTTATATACATTTCATAGCACATCCATAATTCTCATTAGTCATTCACTTGAATGAGTTATCGTAGCAACATAAATTATCCTAGATCATTACATATTCACATTTTGATTATCACTGCAAGATATGGCATCCCACATTATGAGAGTATTCAACTTGTGTATAATACTTCTTTTTAACTAGAACCTTTTCATTCCTATAACTTACAAAATACCATACTTATTTCCATATATAAATCACCTTGCATCAAAACTTATGCTAATCTTCTCTATAGACCTTTACTAATTTACATAATTAAGTAAACTTTACAGCTTCACTTGATACAGCAACACAAAATCTTTGCATATAGATATCCAATAATCTCTAATAGCTACATACATATACATAAAAATAAACATTTCATGAGTAGCTTCTAACACCTTTATCCCTAATGTTATACCTTGAATTGACCTTCAAACTTAACCTTTAGTATCTAATATGAGGTAAGTGCACTTATTAAATTCTAATATAGCGGATATGAGTCCGAGTTAATTCCTTAGAGATCTCAAGTATTAATACTAGCCTTAACCTTATGATCTAACCGAAAAATTGTGATGAGTTGAATGAATTAAAAATGCTAAAATTACCAACCTAATCTAATTATGAGACTTAACTAAGTAATTAGGAAGCAATTAAATTAAGAATGACTTTAAGAAGGCAAATAACATATTTAGAAATTGTTTCCCCTAGTGTTTAACATGTGACTGCTTAAAATATATCTAAATCCATCTCTATTATTCTTGACCGAAAGGATTCGCAATTAAAATTAACACCTTTCTTAAGTATATTAACCCTAACCCTAAATTATTTATTAGAATCTCTTCACTTGGTAATAATTTACAATTGCATTAATGTACAAAGAATTCACATACAAAAATAACAATTTTCCGAAAGAATCATGTATTTTATCTCTAAGTACACATATAACTCTCTTTAATTATGTATAGATTTCATTACTCATGTAATTTCTCAATCACCATGCATAATATTATAAATTGATATTTTTAGAAATATCAATTAGCAATAAAAACACATAATTGAATCAAGAAAGATGAAAATTATCAATAAATTTAATAGTCACACAAAACCCTAGTTTTCATAATCTTAAATATAAGAATTTTAAACTATCATGGTGAAATTAAAAAAAAAGTGCAACAAAATCAAGAATTAGAACACAAAAAACCTCGTTTGTTGGTAAGAAACCTCTTTGATCTTGAAGTTAGGTGATGCTTCCATCTTTTCTTCCTCCTTCTCTTCAAGTCTATTCTATGTTCAATGTGAAAAGTTATGTCCAAAACCCTTATGAGTCCTTATATAATACAATAGGAAATTTCCTTTTTTGTCACTAGACACGGTTTAGGAAATAGTTGTGTCTCTAGGTTGTGTAACTCACTAACATTGGGCATTAAAATCATCTTAGGTAGGACACAAGTGGTGTAACTTTTTCACCAAAAATTAACACTTTCTCCTATTGTACGGACACGACCTAAGGACATAGGTTATGTAACTTTCTAACCAAAAGCCTTTTTTTTTCTCTTTTGATAATGAGCCTCTTAGTTGGATATGGTTGTGTCTTGCTTCAAAACTTATTTATTTAAATTTTGAATCGAGTGAAACTTGATTTATTTTCTGCATTTTCAATATGAGAATGGATTCAAATCTTGAAATCAAAATTTTACTTATTTAAGTATTGTAGACACCCTATTTTTGCCCCTTGTCATTTCTATTTTTATTTTGAAAATTTTAAAATAGGATAATGGGTTCTAATTGAGAAAAAACATACAAAAAAATAGAAAATTAAAAAAAATCTAGAAAAACACAAAAAAGAGTAGAAAATATTTTTTAGAAATAGGGTTTTTAGAATAAATAAGAATCAAGGGTCAATTTTTTTGTCATGAAGAGGGTCATTTTATTTTTAAGGATCTAATTGCATTGTGCATATGCAATTTGATTGATTTTTGAGCTATATTTGAAAATATTGGATTTCTACCAAAGGTCTGAGTTAATTATGTGTATATATATTTATATAAATATATAGTCAATTTATGCTAATTTTGGCTTTAAACAAAGTTTCAATTAGATTTAAATTGATTATTTTATAAACGAATTAATTGGATAAACTACAAGTTGAGACCTGAAAATCTATCAAATCGTGCTTGTTTTGAAAATATTTTTTAATAGGCTTTTAGGTCTTAATGTTCGTGTTTTCAATTCATTGAGAAGTAGTCAATAAGGTGTTTGATTTGAATTTGGTCCAAAACATTCAAATTGCATATAGAAGGTTGGATTGCAACATATGATGTGAATGAAAGCTAGTGTAGTTGGCAAGGAGATTGGTTAAGTGCATGAGAGATTTAAGTTCGAATCCTATGGGTGCTTATAACACATTTTTTCCTTTTTTTTATTTCCTCCTACTACGTGTCCTATCTCTATTGGCTAGGTTCTCCATTTTCCATCACTTTCTTTAGTTTTCTCATGTTTTCTTGCACATCCTCCTAGACAGCTCACTTAATCCTTTTATCTTCATAATTTCATCAAATTAATGGTAAAATCATGAAATAAGCTTGGGACACTTTGAATTGATACCATTTTTCTATCCATATACTACCATTTGAGGGGTTAAGTTAAGACTTGAGCATCAAAGGAAGCTTGAATACCCGAATTTTCCTCCGTATTCATTTTGCTTAATTTAAGCTTTCTTAATTACATTTGAAGCTTCCATCGTTGTTTTTCAGTAAGAACGAAGAATGGGGAATGCATTTTGACTACTCATTTCACCCGAGTTATGAAGAATTGTGCTCATTTTGAAATCAAAATTTGTCAAACCCATTAATTAAAAATAGCGAATGTAATCAATTCTTTTGACTTCCTAAACTTGATTCATTCTGTAAATGTATAAATAGGGAGTTCAGGAACTTGCTCTACCATCCGGCATTGCTTAAAATCACTTGTAGAAGCTTGTACACTCACTTTCTTACTCTAGCCAAATCCCATTCTCTCTTTAAAAAGCTCTATTATTGGGGGTTTTTTTTTTCAAACAAAACAAACACCACTAAAAGCTTCCTTGTGTTCGAAAATACTAGAAACCGCCCTTCGTTTGTGCCAAACCACCACCAATCAAGCACACCCATTACTTTCTCTCTTTAGCTCTTATCGTAAACCACTAAATCCACCACTTTAGCTCGTAGCACCATCACTTATCTCAGTTTTACCAACGAAAGTCTCATAAAACCGATCTTTCCCACTTAAAAATCACATTAAAAGCACTTGTGGATTGTCATTTGAAGTTGTTGCTCCTCTCCTTTCTTTCGACCCGCTTCAGTCAAACCGACCTAACCTATATCCAATGACCAAATTTGAATCCACGCCAAGCTTTGACTCGCACTTAAAGCTCCAAAGTTTGGCCCTATTCATTGCTTTTGTTATTTTCTATAATTTTATTTTTATTTATTTATTTATCTATTTAATTGAGATGTAATTGTAATTGTAAAAAAAAAGGGGAAAAAAAAGGAAAAAGAAAGAAAGAGAAAAAGGATAGAGAGGCATAGTTTATTTATTTTAGTCAAAACATAGAACAAAAAAATAAGAAAAAATCATAAAAATAAATAATAAAAACAAAAACAAAAAAATTATCACTTAGAAAAATCTTATTTCCAATAAAATAAACAAACTCTTAGGGCTTTTTGTATATTTTTCCAAAATAAACACACCAATCTAAGACCTTATTTTTTAGGTGTCTTTTTTGTGATTAAAACATTCTTTCCATGTTTTAGACATATTTGTCGTGATTTAGGCATCTTTACTGTGATTTTAGGCATTTTTTCTATGGTTTAGGTATATTTTCTATACTTAGACATGTTAGTCATGGTAATTGTGTATTTCATTAAAAGTTACATTTAGGATTTTTTCTAAAAGGTTTTATTATTTAGAAAATTTTTTTCTCTCTTTTCAAATAAATAAAAATAAATGGACCTTTTTTTTTTTCAAAAATTAGGATATTTTAAAATTTTCAAAAAAAAGAAGAATAAATTAAAACCCTTTCCTCATAAGTGTTTTTTCATAAATAAAATTAAATGGATAGAGAACTTAAAGCCAACTATTTTTAAAAAGTTAAAATAAATCAACTTGCTAATACTTGTGGAAAGAACTACGTATGTCTAATTCTGAATAGTAAGTATGCAAACACCTCAAGGGCAACGTAAAAAAATGAGAAAATCTATTTTCCCACTTTAGTTTAAATTATTCAATTCGTTAACTGATGATTAAATTTCTTTCTTTTAGGATATTTTTTGAAAAGTGATTTTAAGGGACTAAATCTAAAATTGGAAAGTGAATAGTATCCGTAAGGGTTTAAAGAATCTAACTCTTGAACTCGTTTCTCTTGTTTTTCAAAATCCTTTTTCTTTAAAATTGTTTTTTTTTTTTTTGGTTTCACGTGAATTAGTGTTTAGATCAAAACCAAATTTACTCATTTAGTTTTTACTTAAACTATTTCCTGATCTCGATTGGGTGGTGACTCTAAAATATTTTTTGAAGATAAAAGAATAACTAATTTTCTTTAAATTTTAGTCGAAGATTAGTATTAAACAGGTAATATTGATAGATTTAAAGAAGACTCATCTATAAAACTAAGAAGAAAAAAATCAGCTCGACAAGTATCAATTTCTTTAAAAACAACAAAAAAAATATGGGAAATGCTATAAAATTACCATGTAAAGTATATTTAAAATAAGAGTTATCAAACTTAAGATCAAAAAACTAAACCTTCAACTCATATTATGAGTCAAGTGAGCATAAATACAAGTGGAATAATAATAACAAAACAATAATAGCAAGCTAAGCAATAAAGTTCCAGGCATGTAACTAAAACTTAAGCACAAACCCAATGCTTATGTAACAAATAGATGCTATGCAAATGCATGTGCTATGATTTGAACAGTATCTTAAATGAGCGACACTTAGCTGTTCAAGCCAAGCAATAGGAGAATGGCATTAGGTTGCTCTGTTTTGAGCAATAAACTAAGCAAATGCAAGCTATATGTTGAAAACTAAGATTTGAAAACAATGAACCTTATGTCATTTCATGCCATGCCATAAATGCAATCATCTAATTTCGAGTAAATAACCAAGCAATTCCAATAGTTAAGAGATAAATCATATCTACACAATCGAATGATCATTTGTTCTCAACCAACTAAATATCATATAGTTCTCTAGCACATTTATTCTAAGCAACCCAAGATGGTTAGTACCTAGAACATTAAACGTTAACAAAGCACTAATGACACCAGCATTAGCATAGTAGTTTAATACCAATACAATTACACCTAAGCATACTCTAATGAGAATGGAAATCTAGAAAATTAAATGTAACATGACAACTTATAGTTTATTAGCACCATAACTACATCATTCCCTCTTAAATATTCCTCTATCATAGTATAAATCTAGAATTGAGTTTTAGCCATCAACCAGCCATATACTAAGATCAACAACATAGAGGACATGAACATCAATGACTTACAATTGTAACCAAATAGAAGGCCTAAGATACTCACTTATGTTAAGCTTATTCCTATTTGATTTGTTTAGCTTCACATTGACGGTGTGACAAACTCCAACTATTGAGCCCTTAGTTAAAAAACTAGTCATGTTCCCTACTATCACAACCCCAAGCAACTTGTTATCAGATTGAACCTAGCCCCTAGAACTACAGTCAACATCCCTTTCACCTATTTTTCTTATTGATTTTTACAAAACACGACTTAAGTTACTTCCTAATCAAGTTATTACTCATTACTTAGGCCTACATGTTCTTATGTTTTTGAAAAATTAGGAGAGAAATGGGGGTCGATGATGATGGATGGGCTATTGGGAGAATTTAATGATTTCTAAGTAAATGGGAAAATAATGAACCTCATCTCTCTCTCTCTCTCTCTCAAAAGCCATAGTTGTTAATTATGTTTATGTATGTTACTTTTGCTAGCTACTAATATCCTAACCTTTTTGCACCAAATTTACTCTCTCTCTTCATTACTATATTATTGTTTATCAATTTCTATTTCACAGTTGTGATTAACCTCTTACAATTAATTATACATTACACATGTATGGACATAATATACTTGAGGTACCTATGAGAATATTAAGCTTTGAAAGTTTTAGTTGTATTCATAAATAATTATTGATTCACAAGTTTATTGATCTATTCCTTCTATCTTTCTATATATCAGAGTTCATTATCTAAATTTTCCAATAAATATTGAACAAGTGGTTATTTTGTGTTTATATTAAAACTAACTCATGACATCCCTTATACTGCATAACATGCTTTAAAGAGTCTCTAATGTGCCTTTAGGAGCTTAGTTCTAGGGCACTTAATGTAAAGGAACGTGCAGTACTTGGAACAAGTGTCAAAATATAAATGCCTGAGGATTTTTAATATTTAAGCAATGAAGTAAAGGATATGAATCTGAATATAGTTGGATATGACTCATCAACTATAAACACAAGTTGGGTTGTGATTAGAATTGGGTTCAATATTATGCATCAAACTAAGCTAATGCACGAGTTCTAAATAAAAAATAGATATCATACACCATTTTCTAAAAAGAGCCTCACCACAAGCAATATATGATTGATGAGATATAAAGTTAAATAGAAATATCACTCAATAATTAAGAATAAGACAAGGATCAATACAAGTATGTAATGAGCTAAAGTCAAGATGATAATGAAAGACAATGGCTTCTATTAAATATTGGTTATTCATATTAGCTCTAAAACCTTAATGGTAAAGCTCTGAATATTTACAAGATCTTAAACCCTAAAGCAAGAACTACAAGGGAAAAACAATAAATAAAAGCTTATGTACAAAACTGAGAGGAAGAAGGAAGTTGGTTAAATTATGTTGAGTTGGAACAAATAGTACGAATAAGGTTGAAGTGGTTGGTAGGTGCATTCTAAGAGGTTGACTCATAGAATGTGAAATAAGTCTGAGTAAGTTGGAATGTGCTTCTGACGGTATGTTGGCAAGCATGGTATCACTATTTGAGCTTCCAAACAAATCATTTATCAATATGTTGGCTTAAGATTGGAATGGGGCACATGTCCAATTTGTGGATAGTATGGTATGATGGTTTGTCGTATTGAACGAAGATTGTTTGAGCTAGTCTTTGTAGGCATAAATAAGATTGGAAGGGCACAAACTTTAAGTTGAACCCTTAAATTTGAGCTAGGTCTGTGACCTCTTCCTGTTAATGGTTGACTGTGCCAACTTGCTCTTAGTCTGAGGAAAAGAGCTCAGAAGCTTATCAAGTTGGCTATGTTTCAACTTGTTCATTTATCTTTGGCTCTACAAACCTAGTTTCTTCCTCAAGTTTAGCCTTTGCTTAATAATTTGGCATGATTGAGAATAGATTGGATTCTTAGTAGAAGAGTTTAGAAATTGGTTCCCATCAGCAACCTAAGGTTGGAAGAATTTGTCCTTGACTTTCGATTTCCCTAAACCTATAACATAACCTAAGGAGTAAGTGGTAAATAAACTCCTCTTCACCTTCCTCTTTCTGACTAAAGCTAGATGGTCCCTTTGTAACTCTTTAACCTTCGTCAGTAAATAAAGCTCTTTTTGTCCTTTTGGAACGAGTGGACACATTCCTATGGTTGTCCAAGTATAAGGTAGGTAGCCTTCACGGGCATTGTGTCACAATCTTAATCATACTTATATTCCTCAATGTTGAATAAAATCCAAACCTGTTTATAGATATGTACTACACCTTTGTCATTAAACCAACATAGTTCATAAGCTTTTATGCTAGGAGGTCGGCAGCTTCATTTTGGCAACTAACTCAATAGAGACAATGTTGGTACACCTACCACTGTCCACGATGATGGCACAACTCTCTTTATTAACTATGCGATGGGTTTAAAACAAGTTTTTGCTCTAGTCAAGGTCTTCTTTTGATTGTTGTTCAAGTGTTCCCCTAATAGAGTCAAATATTCACCTATTTTTTGACTTACACTCAATAGTTTCCACATTTTCCTCCAAGCTCTCACTGTTAGGCTCTTTATCACTCTTTCTTACAATGGTAGCATTAGGTCCCTCTCCTTTTAGTACCATGACCCTTCTATAGGACAATAGGAGGCAATATGGCGATAACCTAGGTATTTAAAGTACTTGCCCTCTCCAATCTTTCCTCTAGGAACCCTTTCCTTCTTTATCCTCTTAGTTTTAGTCTCAGTTTAGCTAAACTCTCTTTTCTCGGGCTTCCTTTCAAAGTTGCACTTCTTTTTAAACTTTTCTAAGTTGATTTAGTGTGATGTAGTTAGGGTGATGGCTTCTAATGCTTCTTCCGATGTTGTCTCTTAACTTTGACAGCTAAGTTTATGATGTGATCAAAGAAGTTGAAAAGTTAGAGCTTAACTATGTTGGTAATGTCATATAGAAGTCTACTTAAGAACCTTGCAATGGTCTGATCTTAAGATTCTTACACCTCATAGGGTACCATCAAAGTCTTAAACTCTTGTAGGTACTCTCCAAAACTATTCCATCCTTGTATTAAGTGTTGAAAGGTATGAAGCACTTCTTGCTTGAAATAACTCGACATGAAGCATTGGGGCATGAATCTTTTCATCAACTTCTAAGATTGGATGGGTTCTTTGACTTCATCAACTCATGTGGCCACTAATTTGTCCCACCACAAGCTTACATTCTCAACAAAAGATAAAGAGGCTAATTTTACCTTAGTATGGTTGTCGTACTCATAGCATTTAAAGATCTTTTTTACTTGGGGTACCTAGTCAAGTATCCTTCAGGTCAACTACTTCCACTATACATTGGAAGTTTAAACTTAATGTTCTCTAAACCTTAGTTGATAACTTTAGGATTGTCTTTCCACTTTTGAACTTTCAAATTTTCGCTTTGAACTCACTACCATTGTATCTGAGATTTTCATGATCTGGTTCATGCTTAATATGATCTCTTTTGAGCTTATTAGAGCCTTTATCACTTCTTTTATCTTTCCTTCTCTTTTGTTACCTTATCTGACTCAATATTGTCCTCTAATTAATCTAGAGAGCTCTTATAATGATTTTTTAATGTTTAGAGCTGATATTCAAGGTCTATCTTTTGTCTTAGACTACCTTGGGGACTATCTCCACCATTGTATATACTTCTTAAATCTAACATCTTATCCGAGTAAAATTTTCAATTTCTTATGGAATATTTAGTTGAACAAGTGATATATTCACTAAACTAATACTTAAACACCCATAATCTTTAGAATTACATCTATCCTAGTTAAAACTAACATAATTACAAGTAACACTACCAACAAGCCTTTTGATACCTTGGTATAAGATAGGTGCATCTATCAATTTATAATATAGCGGATATAAGTCCGAAAGTCGATCCCTAAAAAACTATGAGTATTAGTGCTCACTAGGTCTTTATTATCGAACAAGCAAATTAAATTTTAAGAAACTTAAAGAATTAAATCTAAATTATTGTTAAAACTAATTTAAAGATTAACTAAGATACAATTCAAGAATTAATAAGAAATCAATTTAATTGGAAATTAATTTAAGATTCAATATTATAACTAGATCTTAACATGTGATTTTCTTAAAGATAATCTAATTCATTTTTTAATCTTTCTTGACCAGGACAATTCTCTACTAAAGTTAATCACTTTTTCAAACCAATTAACCCTAACTCTATAATCACCTATTAAAAACTCTTTTTAATAGTATGATCTAAGATTACATTATTAAATAATGAATTCTCTATGCTTTAGTTTGAAATTTTGGAAGAATCTTGCAGATTGTCTCTAATCTTACAATAATTCTCATCAACTATAACTATAACTAGATCTAATCTAGTAAGAGATTTCTCAATTCTCTTATAAGATATTAAACTTTAAATTACTACTCGTGGAAATGATAACCTAAATCATGAAGCAAATATAGTTGAATAAAAAAACTAATAAAGAACTAAATTAATCAAATACTAATTATGTTACATAAATAGATTTAGGTTTCACAATACCTAGATATCAAAGATCTACTTACTATACATTACAAAATAAGGATCTAAAAATAAAGAGTAGAAAACATCATGTAATGTAAATAAAATTAAATCTTGAAATCTTTTTTTCTCCTTACTTTCTTGATTGTTTTTAGCTAAAAAACTCTATAAAAGTTGTGCTAAAAAGTTTTTCTTTCAAACAAAACCTAATAAGGCTTTATATAGGAGGAGATAAAAACAAAAAAATAGGTCGGTTGAAAAAGACACAATTGAGGATACAAAGCGTGTCTTTTGGTTGTGTCTTAGGATGTGATAGTTGAAAATAAGATTCAAATTTGCTTGGAAATAACACAGTCGTATTGTTTGGCTGTACCAATTTTTAAACCTTCATAACTTGCTCATTTTGACTTCAATTTAAGTAAAATTTGTATCTATCTTCTCATTTAAGTATTATTATCTAAAAATAAACTCAAATATTACCATGTAAAATATGTGCAATTAAGAACTCATTACACCTCAAGAGCTAAAATCAACATTAAATAGTACAAAAATAACCATAATATGATACAACACAATGAAACAATAACACAAAACAACAACAATTGGATTCTATTGAGGCTTATGGTTCACTGTTAAGCTATGAAGAATAGTAAATTGTGACTATGCTTCAAGTGTGGTGATTCCAAAGCTCTGATACTACAATTATATGATGTGCCTTCAAAAGCTCAGTTCCAAGGCATTCGACATAAAGGAATGAGCAACATTTGGAATAATGTCGAAATGTACACATTCAAAGGTTTTAATATTTAACTAGTGAAATAAAGGATATGATACAAATATAGTTGGATACTAGTCACCAACTATAAACATAAAGGGGGTTTTGACTAGAATGGGCTTCGATATTACAAATGAACACCAAGCTAATGTATGGATTCTGATAAAGAATAGATATGACACACTATTTTCTAAAAAGAAGGTTCACCACAACTAAAAAACGATAGATAAGAACATAGAGTTAAAGAGAGATATCACTCAATAACCGAGAATAAGATAAGGATGTTTCTTAGTACAAGTGTATGATAAGTTAAAGTTAAGATGATAATGAAAGATGATTGCTGCTACTAAATAGTGGCTATGTATACTAGTCTTAAAATATTTAGGGTAAAGCTGTAAATGTATACAAGGCCTTAAACCTTATAATAAGTCTTTATACAAAATAGAGAGGAAAAAGGAAGTTGACTGAATTATACTAAGTTAAAGTAGATAGTATGAATAGGGTTGAAGTGTCTAGCAGGTACATGATAGGAGTTCGGCTCATAGAATATAAAATAGGTTAAAGCAACTTATAATATGCTTTGGATAGTGTGTTGGTACACCTATTATACTTATGGAGTGTCATATATATTATGATATACTTATTTATCTATATATGTATATTCATAATATCTATATACTTGTTGTATCGCATTTGTAATCTTCAAGAGAGTAAAGGGTATATTTGACAAGCATGAATATATGCTCATCTAGTTTCATTCTAAATGAGCTTAAACTAAATAAATTACTAGAATAGGATTGCAGCTTCTTAACCGTTACTCAAAATTATATCAAGTTGTTAATTTTATTTCATTTTATTTCCATTACAATTCAAATCCATCTATTCAATATGATTCTTACTTATGAGAAGCAGTATAAGGAGAATGCTAAAAAGAAAAGAGAGTAAAGAGAAATTAAAGAATTATGTATTTTTTTCTCTCTCTTAGTATGTACATATATGGTTTTTTAACCATTACTTATAGGAAAAAAAATATGCAGAGAATATTTCTATAGAAGTTTTATAAGGATTATGTATAAACATTGTTTAATAATAAATATAATACTCCTTTTTTATATTCTTAATATTTATGAATTATGTATAAAGTATTATATGATATAGATCCATTGTCAATAAATAGAACTATAAAATCTTGGTCGACTTTTTTTTTTCCCCTTAGAATGGAAAGGTTATTACAGGACCTACTACATGCTCACTTTATCGCATAGGAGGGAATAAAATTTCAATTTCTAGGGAATGGAATAAGATTATAATAGCCTAGAACCATAAAAAAAAAAAAAATCTAAAGAATAATATGTAATAGACTTGACAAAAGACTTTATTACTCTCATTACTCCTTCTTCCCTAACACTTATGACCAATACTCGAATAAACATAAATCGTTGGTAAAAAAAAAAAAGACAAATCCAATACTCATCTCTAATAAGTAACACCGACTACCACAAAATTGAACATTCTCTAACAAGTAACACCATCCAAATTTGTAATTTTCATGAACATGAATCTAAGTGGTAGTCGCAAGGTGCTAGTGGTGGTTACATGGTATATGATATGGATCACAGCCAAGAATAAACAAGTCTAGTCGCAAGGATGGGTCCAAGCTTACTAAAAGTTTGAAAGGAATAATGGGGAATGGCGCAAAAGGGGACATGGTAAATGAAAAGTAAGCAAAACCCACAAATAGCTTCAAAGGGTATGATGCACTAATGGAATTTCTGAAGACTTACGGCACAACTCGATATAATGCACAAATTGGTTCGATGAGGTTACTCATCACCTAGCCTTACTCAAGGGTTAGGGTAAGAGTGATGCTGATAGTAAACATATAATGTTTATGTAGGGATGGAAAAACACTCGAGGTGTATTAATGATAATGAATTTGATCTTTTTAGTTACAAGTACAAGGGAAGGGATATTTATACCCAAGAATTTAGGGTAACATGTTTAAAAGGGCAAAGACAAAAAGGGAATTTTCTAAAAAAGTAATATATAAGATATAAAAGGGTAAAAATGAATATTTAAGGAAAACAATAATTGGTTATAGTGGATTCTATGCATGATTCTGTACACGTAGCGATATTATATTGATAAGGCTATTGGAACATGCGAATAAAAAATAGTCAACTAGTTTGTCTGAACAAAGGTAGCTTCGTCGATCCAGTCTTTCTCTCGACATATCCACAAGGGTAATGCTGAGTAAGTAATTAGTCAGGCATAAATGAGTGAAGATTGACTATTGTCTCAACCTTTCACTTCTTAGCACATTATTTACGAGAATATTGAGTCATTCAATTCAGCATGTAGAATGGGTTGGTAAGGAGACACTTAGCCTTAGCAGGAGCAGAAGAATTCATCGTATTAACCCTTTCACTCTTTGGGCTCGATTACTAGTCAAAGGCCCAATAACCTAATTCTTATCAGTATGGGTTATAGATTTAGGTAGTGATAGCATTGTATGGGTTGCATGGTGGTGGTGGTGGTTATGTAGTGCTAATTGCACATTTAGGTGATGGTTGCATGATGGTGGAGGTGGTCGCTTAGTGTTAAGGTTGGTCATTGGTTATGTTTAATGTTAGGGTTGGTTGTTGGAAGTGTTAGATAACTGTGGTGGGTGGTTGATGATAGTGGTGTGATAGTGGTAGGGGTGATGATGAGGGTGGTTACGATGATGTGTCATGTGTAGTGGTTTATGAAAAAGATGGTGCATAGTTGTGTTGAAGAAGATGAAGAAGAAGAGAGGGGTAGTAGAGTTACGATGAAAATAAAGATTGCACCTTAAATTTCTTAGTTATATGGTTTTTGATGTTTTGTTTAAGGGTAATAAAGGGGAAATAGGCTTGGAATTGGGATTCAAATGGTACAATTAAGAATGCCAATTTAGAGATTTTCAAGGATTGGAATTCATTGAAAATAGGATTAAGAGGTGTTGTATTAGTAATAAGTAATTGGATGATGGTAATTCCATTCCTCCCAAGTGAAAACGCTATTAAAGTTTTAAGTAAAATGTTATATCATGTATGATTGTTAAGATTGTTGCTTAGTCATATGAATACTTTTCTCTCAAATAAGATGAACCAGATTTCATTCGTCTTGCCCCTAAAGTTGTAACCGTAACAATTGGCCAAAGAAAGAGATGTTATATGATTACTCAACTATTTTAAAGATATAGATAAATCCGGTAATGTATGTCAATGTACACGTGGTTTGTTACTTCCAATGGTTTTCAAACACATAGTAGTGATAGTAGCTATTTTTTTTTTTTTTTTAAAAATAAAAACTACTACTCATATTGTCATATATTCAAATATTATTGATAATAACCCACTACCTGTACATACATGCAATGAGTAATATTTATTTATTTATTTTTCAATAAAATGAGATTCAACAACTGAAACAAATATGAATTCTTATAAACTCAGTAATAAAGTTGCATTTTATCAAAGACATTAGTGAGATCAAGTAATGAGAAATAAAGTGTCTTATTTACAATATTATCCCTCACTACTTTAGAATATATGAGCTCCTTTATGTAATTTCTTACTTTCATTTTGTCACTCATTTTCTCCATATTTGGAAAAAAGAAAAAGGCTATAAACTTAAAATATTTCCGTTTAATTTCTCCAACCACCCTACATTTCCATATAATTGCTACATATAAGATTTTAAATTTTTTTTTCCACTTTCAGCTGATTCCACCAGCAAATTAAAGTGCCATTTGCATTGGCACTAGATACCTCACATTTATTGTTTTGTCCTCATTCACTGCTTTGGCAGCCCCCGAGTGAGTGGAATCCGGCAAGTTCGACTTTTAGCCATGCATTAAACTTACCCTAGGTAAGTTTCATATGCGGTACTTTTCATTTTTGGTTTTCGAGGATTCACGTAATTTCGACACGCTTCATGAATATTTTTTATACATTGAAAATCTTTTAACTATCATATATTATTACGGTCAGTTTATTTTAAGACATAAAATACGTACACGATGAAATTATCATTCCTAAAAAATGGAATAAGCCAATAATGACCTTTATATTATTTACTTAGGCAAAAATAACATATAATAACTAAAATACCTTTATATTCATGTACGATCGTCCACCTCTTTTTTCGATGTATAAAAAATATCTATACAACATAAATAATAGAGTTTCAATGTATAAAAAATATTTACATAATATAAATAATAGTTTGATACTTGCACTTGCTTCAAAGTTCCTATTCTTAGGATATATATGGTAGTTTTATACACAAACATTATCAGTACTTCCGACATGGTTGGTATTTCGGGTATTTTTGTACACACATGCACTGTGGAAGACAATGGTAAAACACCTTTAGATAACATGATAGATTCTATGTAAACTTTGAAGAGGTAAAAGTTAGTGAGTTATTCCTCAACCCATCTCACCTCCATTTTCAGTTCATCAGAGTAACATTGCTCCTCAAATGGAAGTAGAAGATCAACTCAAGTATTATGAGTCTCAGACCCCCCGTTTCTTCAAGATAATTCTCCAGGAGACCCTTCAAAGTGGAAAGCTTGTACGAGCTTCCCTTACATCTTTTGCCTTGTTCATATGTTAATTTTGCCTGCTTCATTTAATATCTTTATACACATTTATGAAGTTGTTTCCTGTTTCCTGGCATGCATGCAGAGCTTTCCAAAGAGCTTTGTCCAAAAACATGGTAGAAGTTTTTGTCTAGATAAGGTTTACTTGAGGATCTCATCTGGTGATGTATGGGAAGTGGATTTCGACAAGGAAGAAGATCATGAGATGTGGTTGCATAATGGCTGGGAAGAGTTTGTAGATTTTTACAGCATAAAGTTTGGCTATTTCTTAGTATTTGATTACCGAGGGAACTCAGAATTTCAAGTTTTCATATTTGATACGACTGCTTCAGAAATTAATTACCCTTATAAATGTAGTAACAACATAGAAAATGTTGATGCCGGTCCCTGCTTACTATCTGTGAAGCCTGAGATAGAAGAAAGTGATGTCGAAATGTTGGCTGATCACAATTCCTGTGATTCCACTTGCATGTTTTCAAACAATCGGATTCAGAGTGCTGAGCGCATTGGAAAAGGCTTTGGTGGTATGTTGAATCTGTTCCTATGATGGAAAATTTTTTATTTAAATACTTTATTTTGGTTGGCTAATATTGCTTTGCTGATCTTCTAGCAGATGATCATTATATCAATGGAGAGTTAGGGAACCCTAAGTCCGGAGAAAAAGCTGAAGCTATTATTAGAACCAAATCCTTCGATTCGCAAAATCCGTATTTTCGAGTTGTCATGCGAGCCACTTATGTGAAGTATTATTTTACTTTGGTGAGCTTTGTTGAATATACATTGCATATAAAACGGCAGTGATTACAGCAAGAGAACTTCCTCAGGAGAGGAAGATGTCTTGAGTATATATAGATACAGTTTTGTTTTTTTTTTTTTTTTATTCTACTTGTACGGGGTTACCTTGATTTCGTAACTGTCTTCATAGTGCAGCACCTGCCTGGTAAATTTATACTGGATCATATCGGCCGAAAGGATTGTTACACTAAACTTTCTGTTGCTTGTGGGAGATTCTGGATTGTGAAATGTCGTCTTAGAATACGTAACAATAGGCCAGATGCAAAAGTCCAGATTGGTTGGAAATCCTTTGTCAAGGATAACAACTTGGTGGTAGGTGATGTTTGTGTCTTCGAGTTGATCGATAGAGTTAAAGTCCATTTTCGAGTTACGATTTTCAGAGCTGCCGACGGTCCAAGTCTCAGTCATTGTCCTGGTGAGCCAACACCATTGCAGATTCTTATTGACATTTCAATTTCGGATTTATAATCTAGGCCAAAATGTAGGAGATATTTATTGGCAAATTAAGCATGAAACGTTTAAGATAACTGGTTATGCTTTGAATAATGAAAGATCTATTGAAAGAAAAGTCTTTCTAATGATGCAGTCAAGTCAGAGTCCAGAGAATGCATTGATGAGCAGATCTCTCCAAAACCTCTTTGCCATGAGGAGCCAAGTGCTGATATTCCATTTGAAATCCCGGGCAATCAAACTTCCAAGAATCCTTCCTTCAGAGTTATCTGCCATGAAGAGAGAAGTACTCACACTCCATTTGCAGCCCCAAGCAATCAAACTTCCGAGAGTCCTTCCTTCAAGATCATTATAACCGAAGCTCTCATGCGACGATCTCATGTTGTAAGTTTTATATAGAAATTGCCAGATTTGTGCATGTTACCACATATACTCCAAATGAACAATGTGTCTCCACATATAAATACACACACTGTGTTGAGGCAACGGCAGAAACTGACTTTTTCCCTGGTGGGGGTTGAGGTTAGATTTTAAGAGACTAAAATATATGTCTTTTCCTAAATGTTTTCAGGTAAAATAAAAGTTATCTCGTGCGTGTGGGGAGGGGCTAGTGTCTAGGGGATTTCAGTTCGAGCCCGGTGCACTCATTTCACTTCTACTTAATACGATGGATACTAATGACATGATGAGTGATGGATCAATTTCTATTGAACCTTCTAAATCATTTTGTTCAATAGACAAACTTCCTGATCCTCACTAATAAAGATAACAATGATATATAATCAGTAAAATCGGATACTATTGGAATGAGCAATGTACTTATGATGCAGCCTTTACAAAAATTCTGGAAGCATTTGAAGGAATCGAGACAGATGGTGAAACTTGAAGTTGCTGGAAGAGTTTGGCACATGAGGTGTATATGCTACCCACATATCAGACAGGGAATACTATGTGGTTGGAGGAATTTCGCAAAGGAGAACTTTCTGCAAGTTGGAGACGTATGCATATTTGAGCTTATCAACAAGGAAGAAATGGTTCTAAAAGTCTCCATCCTCAGAGCCACTCATAGGTCTGTTGTTTCTATCTGAATTTTGTACACAACAAATGGACAGTAAGAATAATAAAACTTGGATGTAGAAGAAAGATCCTTCTCTAGTTTCCACGAATTTTGTTTGCAGCTCATCAAGGACAAACTAATGTGTCTCTGTAAATTTCTAGTGTAATTACTATGATGGCACTCTTATGCAGATGAAATCTGGTTTTCTGGGGCAGTTGTAATCCTCTTCCTCCTATATATTTGAACCATTGTTAGCATGATTGTATTCATTTTGGAACGATGAAATGAGTAGAAATCTGGGATGCTTTTGATTTGACATGGACGATGAAGGTTTCTGTTCTGTTCTCTCTGTTTTTGAAGGATCATATGTATGGCTTCTCCACAAGTGACTATGAACGCGTGGAGAATGGCTGCATGATTTGCTCTGCAATTTTTCTCCCTTTGAGTTGTATATATTGTTGGATTTTGTCATCTATTTGTCCTTTGTTGTGTTATGTCGATCGAGGTTGGAATCCTCTGGGTTTTTATCAAACCAGAAGCGTGACTAAATTCATATCTGTGTGAATTGGGATTACAAATAATTTGGTTTGCATTAAAATCGTTTGTGTTATTTAAATTAGAATTAAATTAATATCAGTGTTGATTCGTAAATTATTTAAGTTTGGCTCAAATTTTATTTGAATCGATACAGTTATAATTATTTAAATTTAAATTCATATCTGTGTTGATTTGTAAATTATTTAAATTTGGCTCAAGTTCTATTTGAATTCAATACTCGTAAATTATTTAAATTTGGCTCGAGTTCTACTTGAATTCAATACAGTTATAGTTGAGTTAAATTTTTAAATTACTCAAGTAATAAATTGAATTGAACTTAAATTTTAAAATAATAAACTTGTCAAGCTCGCAAGTCTAATCAAATTTAACTTAATATAATTTTTCATATATTTTTAATTTATTTAAATATAAACAAATTTATATTGATTATAAAAAATTTAAATTTAATCAAGTTAATCGATCGAAACGAAAACATGCTTCAATTTTGAATCTTAACTTGAGCTTCAGCTTAATAGTGGACTCTCACTCAATTTGATTACTCCTATTATTACTACTGATTATATATAACTTGTAAAATATATTTAATAAACACAATATACTTTTGTATATAATATATGTTCGCGCAACCTCACCGCATTGAATTGCCTAGGTATTACCATAATGTCAGTTTGCTTTGTCAGCTCATCCATTCAAATAAACCTAAAAATCTCATAGTCATATACCGAGAAATGATAACGAGGAATTTACTTCTATCTTTTTTGACGATATATTTGTTTTGCACCCCCCAACCCCCCACAAATGATAATGGCGCATTGTATTACACCCTCAAGGATACAACTCACCATGAATATTCTCGCCGATAGGGATCCATCAAATTCTAAATTCATTATGCATAAAGCGCCCACAAAATAAAATACCATGAAAAGCCAAATTGAATTCAAAACATACTAGCATTATATTAATTCCACGAGAATAGCAAGTCTCCACAAATAACACAAAATACATATTCTTAAATATTTTAGAATCATTAGAGTCTTAGTTTATAGTAAGTAAAAAGTAATAGCAGCATTTAACAAAAACAGCTATAAGCTAGCTAGTACCTTCTAATCTCATTCCCACGATCTATTCCAGCCCCGTAAAAGATATGGTTAAGGATAGTCAGAAAGGTATTCTCCTGACATACTAATCTCTCGTGAACTTATAATATGAATCATTTTGTAAATACACAAGTCAAGTAAGTTAACATTTGCTTCCACTTCCATGAAATTCTATTCAGCAAATTAGAGTGGATTGCACTTGCATTGGCATTTTAGCAGTAGACATTTGTGTTCCTTGGGAGTTCCCCAAGTAAGTGGAATTCAAGATGTCCAACTCGAGCCATGCACCAACCATAGCCTCGGTAAGTCCAACCTTAGTAAATGCAATTCCCTTTAGGTAGTTTTTCTATATATGCTTTATATAATTAGTTCTTGAGGCGCTTTTGAACTGTGAAAAGCATTCGTTAGAATCTATGAAGTAATAAAAGTTAGTATATTATTCTAGTCAAATGGAAGAAGAAGATCAGCACAAGTATTTCAGGTCTCAGACTCCCCATTTTTTCAAGATCATTCTCCATGACACCCTTCAAAATAGAAAACTTGTAAGAGCTTCTCTAATATTACATCTCCCGCCATATCTTTGCGTTCTGCATGTGATTTCATGTCCTTTGTATTATTCAACTAATGGAAGAGAAATTAAAAACGCATACTTGCAGGGGATTCCAAAGAGCTTTGTTCGAAAATATGGAAGAAGTTTTTGTCTGAATAAGGTTTGCTTGAAGGTTGCATCTGGTGATACGTGGGAAGTGGAGTTGCATAAGGAGGAAGATGGTAGCATGTGGTTGCATGGTGGGTGGCAAGAGTTTGTGGAGTTTTATAACATAAAATTCGGTCATTTCTTAGTTTTTGGTTACCAGGGGAGTTCAGGATTTCAAGTTCTCATATTTGATAAGACTACTTCGGAGATTAAGTACCCATGTAAATTCAAAAATTACCAAGAGCACAATGCTGATGTTGATCCAAGCTTGTTAGCCGTCATTCCCAAGATAGAAGAAAGTGATGCCGAAATGGTGGTTGATCATAATGCATGCAACTTAAATGCTTCTAACCGCATGTTTTTGAACAAATGCAGCAAGAATACTCGCAACTTTCATAGAGGATTCCTAGGTATGTCGATCTGCTTCCATTAAAGCATGATTTCCATCTAATTAATACTTTCTTTTTTATGCTTTCTATTGTTTTACTAATCTTCTGTCAAATGATTGCGACAATGCAGAGTTGGGGACCTCAAAAAGTTTCGGTGCAAAAAAGTACAGGGAAAAAATTGATGCCATTGTTAGATCCAGAACCATCCATTCACCGAATCCACATTTTCGAGTTATCATGCAACCAAGTCACGTAAACTACTATTTTGTTGTGGTAAGCTTTGTTGAGTATAGATGACATATATAATAGCAGTCAGCAGAGCAAGAGAATTTCCTCCGACAAGAAAGATGTATTGAGTTTTTCTTCCTCCTTTTTCTTATTTCCATGGCGTTAACTTAATTCCATAAATGTCTTTATGGTACAGAATCTTCCTGGCAAATTTTTCATCCAGCACATTGGCCTAAAGGATTGTTATCCAAAACTTTTCATCAATTCAGGGAGATTCTGGACTGTGAAGTTTCGTTTGAGAGAGTGGGGCAATCGGACTACAGCAAGATTCCAGATGGGCTGGAAGTGTTTTGTCAAGGATAACAACTTGGTGGTAGGTGATGTTTGTGTCTTCGAGTTGATTGATAGTGATAAAGTTCATTTTGGAGTTACCATTTTCAGAGCTGCCGAGGTACTAAATCCCAGTTATTATCCTGGTGAGCCAACATATTAACTTCATGCTTTCCTCCTATTTTTATTACCAAACAGAATTAAATCAAGGAAGGAATTGTCTGATCGGGCTTTATTCCGTAAATAAGCTAACGTGAATCCAAATTTTCATCAAGATTTCCCTTTCGGTTATTTGAGGCCAAATGTAAGAGATATTTGTTTGCAAATTAAGCACAACATGTATCAGATATGTGGCTATGTTTAATGTTATGAAAGATCTATTGAAAAGAAAATGCCCATCAGATTATGTAGTTAAGTCAAAGCTCAGAGAAGGCATCGGCAAACAGATCTCTCGAAAACTTCTCCACCATGAAGAATCAAGTGTTGATATTCAGCTTACAGCTGCAAGTAAGCGCACTTCCAGTTCCAGGAATCCTTCCTTCAAACTCGTTATGACTGAATCTCTTTTGAAGCGTACTACTGTGGTAAGTCCAGGTTATAAATGCTATACACAATGACTATTTATCTGTATAAGTGAAAACGAAGGTGTATGAAAATTGGAAACGATTAGAATGAGCAATATACTTTATTCATGATGCAGCCTATTAAATCGGGCTTTTTGAAGCATTTCAAGGAAAGGTCGCAGATTGTGTCGCTTGAAGTTGCTGGTACATTGTGGCATACAAGGGCTTGCTTATATCCACATATCAGACAGGGAACATTTTCCTGCGGTTGGAGCAAATTCGCGAGGGAGAACGCTCTGCAAGTTGGAGATACATGCATATTCGAGCTTATTGAGAGGGAACAAATGGTTTTCAAGGTCTCCATCCAGAAAGGCTGTATGTAGGAGTGTTGTTTTATCTATATTTTGTTCATAAATGGATGGTAAGAATGCTAAGGCATGAATGGAGAAGACTGATGAAATTTTTTTTGCTTTGCCAACGGAGTTTTCGCCACATCAGGGAGAAAACTCAATGTTTCTGTTTGTGTCTAGTGTAAATACAGTCTCGGCACTCTTGTGCGGATGAATGAAGTTTACTTTCCTAGAGAAGTTGCCATCTTCTTCCTCCTATTTGAAAACCAGCAACATACAAAGGCCAATTCCTAAAGCACCATAACTCATTGTTGGTAGTAATACCTCTTTGAATCACATATCAAGTTTTGACATAAGTGAAACATTTTGTGTAAAAACGTTATATATTTTGTGTAAATGTAACTTTTATGAGGATGCTGCCAATACGAGTTGGCTGAGGCGGTAAGGACAGACCATCGAAGAAGCATGGTTCAGTATTCGAATCTGGCTCCTGACGAGAGGACTATATTGGTGGATAATATGTAAGTAGTTTTATATTGGTGGATAATATGTAAGGAGCTTTCTGTTGGTGGATAATCTGTAAGAGCCTTTATAAGAGGCTTACGAACCTAGAGTCATACACCTGTACCGTGGTGTTGTACTAGTAAAAAGCTATATATATGTGTTTTCTTTCCCGAACTATTACCATGCCGCTAGTCGTGTTATGTTACAACCAAAAAAAACAAACAGAAGATGTTTTAAGCCGTAGAGTGATTTACGAAATCGACGAACTTGATTGGACTGTGCCTTAGAATAGCCCTCGTGGCAATATATACCACTAATCATCAAGATGCCCCTTGTCCATTTGATGCAAAGGACATCCTTTAGCTGAAGCAATAACAATCAAGATTCTAACAAACAATTTCTAGCTTTGCAACCGAAGAAACGAAGTCGTGGTCAATACCCCCTTTGGCCAAAGACGTACCTTGTAATGCTCAATGCTAACATTTGGTCGAAATTTAATCTTGTACGGAAAAACCCAAGTCTCATTTAATTCTAAAGCGTCTAATCCCTTTCGCACAGCATCATCCCATTCTTTATGTTCACTAGCTACTGAATAAGTAGGCTCATTAGTAGTTAGTACATGTGCCAAGGATACCACATAATCCGGTGGATAACGGTGAAAAGCGGTAGTGGTAGAATCAAACAAAGGATAATGGATCAGATGAAAGGTCTATGTTTTGTGTTGCAGCAGTTGTAACATTATAAACATTATCATCAAGCCGAGTAAGCATTCATGGAACAAAATTGGATGTAGTACGAGGTAAAGGTGTGGAATGAGGTAAAGAAGAAGGGGCAAAGTGTACGAGCTGAAACAAGAAGCATCACTGAATGAATCTCAAAGTGAAACATGTGGTCAAGTAGAATGACCAGAAACAGCAAACTCTGATGGAAAATGGAAGGAAGAACCTTTAAAAGGAAATTTATTCTCAAAGAATATAACATTTTTGCTGCCGCCATCAATATCATACACCTTATAGCTTTTTTGGTTATTCAAATAACCAAGAAACGCACAACGAATAAATCTTGGATCAAACTTATCCCTATCATGAGTGTTTCTAGTAATATAACAAAGACACCCCATCACTTTCAAATTTGTATAATCAGGTGGTTTTCTAGATAAGGCTTCTTTCCATCCCAAAGATGACACTGGTATTTTGTTAATAAGATATGCTACAGTTAAGACACATTCCCCCAACACCTTAGGTCGATTAACTTGAATCGTAAGAGCATGAGAAGAATCCAACAAATGCCAACGTTTACGCTCAACCTTTCTATTTTGTTGTAGGGTATAAACCATTGTATACTGATGTACAATGCCAAGATCATCAAATAGAGAAAGACAAGAAACTCACTTCCATCATCAATTCGCACAATTTTAAGAGTAACTCCAAACTGGTTCAAGACACACTTGAAGGAATTGTCGAGAAGATTTGGTACTGCAAACTTATGTTTAAGCAAATATGTCCAAATACAATATGAAAAATCATCAACGATGGTTAAAAAATAACTAACACCAAAGATTGCACGAATATGATATGGTCCCCATAGATCCATGTGCAACAAATAAAAAGGAGTTAAAGAACATGAAACACTCCTTTCGAAAGATAATTTGTGGAATTTAGCCTCTTGGCAAATATTACAAATGAAATCATCAAAGCTAACGTGTTTGCAACATTCTAAATGCTTCAGCTTGGAAATAGAAGAATTGCTTAGTCTAGCAAGCATCAAGCAGGCTAGATCAGAATTATTACAAGAAAAAGTAGAGTTCGAAGATGGATCTGCTAGAGAGCTGGAAGCCTACTTATTATTTGATATCAAAATGTATAACCCTTGCTGCAACTTTCTTGAAGCTACGATGGTTTTAATGCTTGGAGTCATATAATGTGCATGAAGAAGAATCGAATGTTGCCTTAAGTTTCTGATTTGATAAAAGTTTGCTCACTGAAAGAGATTGTATGTAAAATCTGGTATGTGAAATGCATCGTGGAGTGCAAGATAAGAATTGATGAATATAGAACCTGCTTCATAGAGTAATTTTGTGTCTCCATCAGGTAGCTTAACAGAAATGGGTGAGGAAAGGGTTTGCATTTGTAAAAATAAGGCATCGAATGGACTTATGTGATCCGTGGAACCAATGCCCACTATCCAAGATCCTAACTTATCATTCATCGGTGTAAAACAAAAATGAGAATGAAATGTACCTACATAATTGACCATAGCTGCTGTTTCATCATTAGTCTTCTTGGACTTCACTAGCTTCATCATCTCCTCACACAAAATTTGTAGTTTCTGCTGATCATCTTGAGGATCACAAGAACTTGCTGCATTAAATATATCAATTGCATTTCCACAATTAATATCAGCAAAGCTATGATCAAAAGGAGTTGCAATACGTTGTGAGCCAAGAGTTTTAACATTAGTGGACACTACAATAAGCTGCTCTGACCTTTGATTCTTCACATTTCGCTTGCCTTTTTACCATTTGAGGTACCGAATTATCTGAAAACGATTCTCTATCGTATATCTATCAGATTTGCAGTGTTTATAATGTAACTTCACTGCACTAGCATTCTTTGTCCTCTTCTTATCACCAAATGTTTTGATTCCTCCCTTAGCCACATAGAAAGTCGACATCTCAATCTCTCCATTCACCATTGATTGAATTAACTTCGTGTTGTTTTTCAATTTATTGCAACAAATAAAAAGCATCATTAGCCCTCGGTAAAGGATCTATTGACAGAATATGATTCCCAACACTCATAAACTTTACTCAATCCTATAAAAAGCTGCATTAACTCTCCTTGTGATTCAAATTCAGCCACTTTCTCCCTAAATTCACAAGTGAAAAGATCCATGCGCCCACAAGTGCATATAGGGTATGCATTAAGTGGTTGTAATTCATCTCAACAGCATTTCATCTTATTAAAGTATACTCCTACAGCTTGATTTCCTTGTTTCATGTTGCTAATCTCATGTTACAATTGAAAAACCAATAATCTATTGCCTTCACCATATTGTTCATTGATTTCTAACCACAAATCCCTAGCTGAAGAAGCATAAAGGAAATTCAGAGAATATTCACTATTCATAGGGTTGAAAATCCAGCATCTCCCCATGTAATCACATCTAGTCCACCTAACCAGATCCGGCGAATTGTGATTTGGCCTACCAATACTTCCATCAATAAAACATAATTTTACTTTGGCCCTTAAACCCACTTTAACTGATCTACTCCAACTCAAGTAATTGTTTCCATTGAAAATGATGTTACCTATTACCACACTTGGACTATCCGAACCCGAGATGAACAAAGGATCCATAATTAATTCGTTTCCAATCAAGTTGCAAGTTTGATCCAAAGGAATAGCCATTGGAATAACAGAGAAAGGAACTAAAACGACAAAGAAAATATGAAGGCAGTAAGGCACAGAAAACAAGTACCTTTAGTTCTGATGCCATGTGAAATCCATAAGAATTACGAAGCAAAAACTGATCTCCATGATTAAGTGTCAATCGAAGCTTGATGAAAGTTCAGTTATATTCTGTTACTTGTTAGTTGAGCAAGCTATACAAAATGCTCTGTTTCCATCTTATATACAAAGACTTACGCCGAACAATAAAAACCAGCTAAGCATGCCAACTAGGTCTGCCAACTAAGCTAACTGATTACACATGTAAACAAAATAACTCTTAAAGTCTTCACAAAATGGTTCAAAAGAGAAAACTTAACATGCTATCAAATGCTTTTCCTGTTAGAACCTGGGTTTTTGCAATAGACCTATGTACTGCCTTTGTGAATGGAGACCTTGAGAACCACTTCTTCCCTCCTGATAAGCTCAAAGATGCATACGTCTCCAACTCGCAGAGAGTTGTCCCTCGCAAAAGTGCTCCAACCGGCCGAGATTAAAAACCATCTCTGCCAGTTTTCCGTCTATAGAAGCAAACCTTTACACGCCACAATCTACCAGCAACTTCAAGGGCCACAACATGTGCCACTGATTTTTTCTTAGTTTGTTAGTATTTGTTCTAATCTAAGTGATAAGACTAGATTATATAGATTAATTGTTGAAATCTAAGATAATTTTTACTATTTTAGTGTTCCAAGAGCATTATTGTTATAAAATATAGAGTAATTGTTTAGAAAAAAGTTATTAAGTTTTGGATAATGATTTAAAGATGTAAAATCTCGAATTGTCTAATTTAAACTTTTATCCTGGAAAAATAAAAATTTAAGTATAGGGAATTTAATAAGGCTCATTTTATGCACTGTTTCAGAGAAGTTTTGTTAAGCTTTTAGTAGTTATTTTTTCTGATTTTTAAGTATTTGTGAATTATTTGATTTGTAGCCTCCATTAAAGAGATCGATGGAATTTTGATGACTTTTTAGAAGATTTGATGAAGTTTGAGGGCTTCGATGAACAATGCATTGGATGATATTAGCATGGAAGCAAGATTTTGATGAAAATTAAAGGTTAGCGAAGATCACAGTTGAGTTCATACCCATAATTCTTGCCCTTGATCCTTGTGTTTATAGAATTTTTTAGTTTTTAGTGCAAAGGAGAATCACATTTAAGGTTCACAATTGTGATATTGAGGCATAAACATGTTGTTTTGTAAAGAATTTTATATTTTGAAAGACCTTTATAATCTTACGTTTTGTAAACTATAAATAGGAGTTTAGAGCTAAGTTAGAGGCATAAAGTGGGTGTTTGAGCCTTTGAAGATAAGGAAGAGTAAAGTAAGGTTAGGGTTCTTTCTTCTCCTTGTTCTTTTTAGTTTTGTTCCATATTTTAGTTTAATCTTTCTTAATAAATTATTATTGAACCCTAACTTTCTATGTAGCCATTATTCCTATTTATTGAACCAATGGTATTTTACTATTGAGATCTAATTGTACTATACTTTATTGTGTTAAATTAATATTTACCTAAATAATTAATTCAATGTTAGAGTTTGCTTTAAGATTTGAAGATCTTATTGTGAAAGAACTTATGCAAGTATAAGTAATTAAAATAGACAGAGCAATTAGCATTAGTTTCTCAGGATTAGGGTAATCTAATAGTGGAATTTAAGGATTTAATGCAATCTCAATATATTTTATTGTACAAGCGATTCGGATTGAGTATAATTGAGTTTATGAGTTAATTTAAGAAGCAATTTTGGTTAATTTATACAAGATACAAGAAGTATTTGAGATTGAAGGGTTCATAGGGCTAGGTAGTAAAGAATGGATTTACTAAGATATATGTTATCTTTAATAATTTAGTTTATAATATTTTATTTTCTAGTGTTTTGTAGCTTTAGTTTATATTAATTAGGATTTAATTATTATTTAGGGTTTTTAATTAAATTGAGTTTAATTGATAAGTTAGATAATTGGAAAATAAGAAAAATTATTAGTAATTCAGGTATTTCAACTTAATCATATAGATGTTTAAACTCAATTTGTTATCTTATAAGACTAATAGATTTACTTACCTCCAATCATTATCGGTAAGGGAAAGGAAAAAAAAAAAAAAACCAAGGAAGTAGAGAACTGAAAGCAATGTCTAAAAACAAGGCAGGTAGCACAGACACGTATTTACATTGCTGGTTCAAACTGAGCTGAGTCATTAACCGTTTCGTTTGAGAACGTTCAAATACAAACCCGCTTCTGATTTTTCGGTACACAATTCACATGTCGAGTTCAGATTCTTCATTAAGTCTGACGTTCAATTACTAACTTCGGTCTTCACTCTTTCTTTTTCCTATAATTATACACCCCACATGTGATAGGACAAACTTTGTCCTTTTGGCTTTCGAGGGCTGCACAATGCCGCCGATTGTCCACACTCCATCCTTTTTCTTTTCTTTTCTTTTTTCAAGCACCTTCATTTTCTTAGTTTTCCTATGGAATTTCGGGCCGAACCCTAGCGATTCAGGAATACAAGTTTACGGGTTGGACCTTGTCTTGCCCATATATAGTTGATAGTGCTTTCTGATATATTTATGAACCATTGCACCTACAAATAAATATACTAGAAGTGTCAACTAATACGTCTAGAATAATCTCAACCAACGTTTAGAAAATTTTCAAGAATATTTTATAGAGCTTACCAATGTGAAAACATAGAAATATCATATCATTTATTGGCATCTTAACGAGAATTCTGAAAGATTATCAATACAACATCTTGTAAAACAAGGTCATATAAAAACAGTACTCCGAAAGATCCTCCATACAAATAAACATGTTTCCTAAGAACGTAAAACGATTATCTTTCTTCTCAATCTATGTCCTACCACTCTTACCGTTCGAGCTACAGCCTCTTTGGATGGTGACCTTTAGCACCATTTCGACCTTTTCAATGAGCTCAAAGATGCATACATCTCCAACTTGCAGAGAGTTTTCACTTTAGAACTTGACCCAACCGGAGGAAAAAATACCCTCCCTTGCAGGTCGGCGGCGTAGATAGAAGCAAACCTTTACACTCCACGATCTACCAGCAACTGCAAGGGTCACAACATGTTCCTTCTGCTTTAAATGCTTCAAAAACCCTGAGAGGATTGGCTGCATCATAAACAGGTACATTAAGCCCTCTTCAAAATCCAGGATTAAGAACAAAATACGACTAATATATATATATATATATATATATATATATATATATATATATATATAACATGATTTAGGAAGTTCCACAGACATGAGTCCGCAATTCATTGTCTCGAGTATGCAATATGTACATCAATTTGACATCACTTTACCACTGTCCTCCTCTTCGTACGAGCTTCAGTCATAACGAGCTCGAAGGAAGGATTCTTGGAGGTGGGATTGCATGTAGCTGCATACTGGATATCAGACCTTGACTTTTCATGCCGAGGAGTTTTCGGGCAGACCTGCTTGCCACTGCGTTCTCTGGACTCCAACTTGGCTACAGAAATAGATAAACTTTGTCCTTTTAATAAATCTTTCATTTATGGAAGATTTGCACTTAGCTTGCAAATAAATATCTTCTATATTTGGCCTTGAGTTGGAAAATCTGAAATAATATCTTTGGTAGAATTACAAAAGGCTTGAGCACATATCTTGATGTTGAAATAATCAATTGATCCACTTCGTTTTGTTTATGTACAGAGTAAAACATGGATCTTAGTTTCTCCAAAGGTCAAATTTTATCCTTTGATAAAAATCCAATAACTATGTTGTTTGTCCACTCACCAGGACAATGACTGAAACTTGGATCCTTGGAAGCTCTGAAAATGGTAACTCGAAAATGCACTCGAGCACTATCAATCAACTCGAAGATGCAAACATCACCTACCACCAAGTTGTTATCCCTGACAAAAGGCTTCCAACCTTGCTTGATTCTTGCTACTGGCCGATTACCATACATCTTAATATGACACTTCACATCCCAGTATCTCCCACAAGAAACATATAGTTTCAGATGACATTCCTTTTGGCCAATATGATCCATTAAAAATCTACCGGGCAGCCACTGCATTATAAAGACAGTTATGTGATGAAAATAACAATACAGTAGTATGAAAAGGTCCATTTTCAAGGGGAAGTTTTCTTATTCTTCTTTCGTACATATACATCCAACAAAGCTCACCAAGACAAAATTCTTGTTCAGATAAGTTGTTTGCATGATGGTTCGAAAGTATGGATTTGGGGAATTGAAGGCTGTGCTTCTAATAATTGCTTCATCTTTTTCTCCGGAATCATTTGGGCTAAAGCTTTTAGAGGTCCCTAACTCTCCACTTACATAATCATAATCTGCCATAAGATTAGCAAAGCACTCGTAATCAACAAAACAAAATTAGCATTTACACGAAAATTATGCTATTACACGAAACGGATTTAATATACCTCTAGACTCTTTGCCTGCACATTCTGTATTCTTATGGCATTCATTAGTTTTACAAGCATTACGATGAACCAACATTTCGGCATCGCTTTCATCTATCTCAGGCTTGACAGATAACAAGCAAGGACCAACATCATCAGCATTGTGTTGCTTGTTAATATTAGGTTTACTGGGGTACTTAACCTCTGTTGTAGTCTTATCAAATATGAGAACTTGAAATACTGAATTCCCATGGTATGAAAAAACTAAGAAATAACCAAACTTTATGTTATAAAACTCTAAAAAATCTTGCAAGCCATTAAGCAACCACATTTCACCATCTTCTTCTTCCCTATGTAATCCCACTTCCCACAAATCACAGGTGGTGATCTTTAAGTATGCCTTATCTAAACTTAAACCAACCCCATGTTTTCGGACAAAGCTCCTTGGAATCGCCTGCATGCATTTTTTTTTTCCTCCATTTAGTTGTCAAATAATACAAAGGACCTGCAATCACATGCACAAGGCAAAAATGTGGAGAGATATGATGTGAGAGAATGTCTTACAAGCTTTTGATTATGAAGGGTCTCATGGAGAATGATCTTGAAGAAATGGGGAGTCTGAGTCTCATAATACTTGTGTCGATGATCTGCTTCTTCCATTGGAGGTGTATAGTAGATAGAGCTAAGATGGGTTGAGCTGAGTTGAGTTCCGGACCGACCCACCAACTTTGACCTTTTCATTGTTTGGGATTTATCTATGGATGAATTATCATAACGTTCTCCACAGTCAGTCTACTTTTGTCGTTCCACAATGCATTTCACATGTCACAATCCAAAATACTGTATTTGCACAGCGGTCTAACTTTGAAGGAAATAAGGGTAAAAAAAAAGTGTGTAGAGTAGAGATGACTTGAAAAATAATATATATATATATAAAGAAATGGGTGAAAATGGATCAAATTTGGGTTACTTTATTTATTTATTTTTTTTAAACCGACCAACCAAACCAAGGAACGTAAAGCATTTGACATCCACAGTGCAAAAGTTCACAGAAGTGACTCAATTACCGGGAGTAAAAAGTTTCCATTTAAGGACACTTGCGAACACTTGCTCTTTCCCTATAAATCTCGATTTTTTTTTTTTTTGTCCAAAGTATTTGTTAAACGGTAAATAATAAATGTTGGGTACATTTCAATTATCATTAGACTCGAGGGAAAAAAAAAAGTATTTATAAAAATAAAAAAAAATTAAGTTTCTTAACAAATGCGCTAGACTTTAGACATCCAAAAACGTTTTCCTTGGGAAAATAAAAAAAAAAGGGTAAAAGTCTAGACATTTACTAACATTCTAAGTCAAAACGTTTTTATGTTCTCACACGTTTGTTTTGCTTTACTTGTCTGCTAACTTTTATGGAGCGTTATAAAAAATAAAAAACTGCTCAAACCGGGGCGATGTTTGAATTGGGCCTCATACTGTACGTATGGCTGAAGTCGAATAGTTTTACTAATTGGCAAAAAAATAGAAAAGGAAAAGAAAAAAGAAAAATAGAATAGTTTTAGTGAAATATTCCAATCCACAAAATATTTTCTTTTATATTATATTAATACTTTTAGTCAAGTTACATGAATAGTGGCTTTTTAATAGAATGTATTAAATTCAAATTCTCTTTCCCTTAAATTAAATTTGCTGTTGATTTATATGTTTATATAATAAATTATTACTCTTATTTATTTAATCTAATAATGCAGGTAGTTTGGCAATGTGGTGAATCTTTCTATGAATCTAATAAGAGAGGTAGTTATACCCAAAACAGTCATACTTTGGGGATAGTATTTTGGAGTGGCACTCAATTAACGTGTGACAAAGTCTCGTGGAAGTTGCATTCTAAGATGAGCTAATAGTTAGGTGCTTAAGGAGTGTGTTGTTAATTAGAGAGAAAATATGACATAACAGGCTAGGCTAGTGACTGAAAAAGCTATAGTTGGGTGCCAGCATAACCATTATGGGATGATGCGATGGATGACTATCTGTGGACCAGTGTGTCTAATTTATATAATAAATTCTTACTATAATTTGTTTTTTCTTGGAAGTCGGAAGTAATTATAATACCTTATAATATCTCTCAATTAGCTTTCAAGTAATTCATATCTCATGTAAGCCACATTATAGTAGTTTTATCAAATATTCGATAGTCAAAATATTGAACTATAAATATCAAAGGAAAATAAATAAAATATCAAAATAGAATCATAAAATCAAACTCATTTAAATCTAAGCATAGTATTTAAAGCTTTACCCGAAACACCAAATATGCATGGTATCTACAATTTTTCGATTCTAAATACAATATTAAGTTAGTAAACTTTACCTACCTAGAAAGGCCGTAATGTTTAGCTAGTAATTTTTAGGACATAATAAAAGTAGAATAAAGTTAATCATAAATGTTGATGTTTTGAGTATGCCATACAAAAGTATATTTAGGACCTTATCCCATAGTTTAGGATTAATGAAAAATTAGTTTTGAATAATACCAAATGGTAATATGAGAACTAAAAGTTAGAAATAATAGTTTTGTGAAGTTAGATTTTTAAAAATGAGTTAAAATGAAATTAATATCTTTTATAAGCTAAAGTTATTGGGCTAAATTTTAATTACCTTGAAATAAAGAATTAAAACTCGATGTATAATATCGTATTCTATTTTTTTTAAAGCATAGGATACAATTTATATAAGTTATAAATCTAGATAAAATTATATTCAAAGAGGTGCTCAAAATTGGATTGAATAAAAATCATTATCCAATTTCGAGCTACATTTCAATTCCTTAATGAGTAAGGATGTTCATTCGCTTAAAATACGAGCATAAAAACCTAACTTAGATAAATATGAAGATAGGGAAGAAGTAGGTAGATCTATGTAAGGGCTAATTTGAAATCGTGAATCGACTCACAATCAGCCCTTCGAGCCATTAAATTAGCTCAGTTTAATTGTGGGTAGGCTTGGCTCGACTGTTGAACTGCCGATTCAAGGTTGAGTTGACCTTAAAAATTAAAATATATATATAAATAAAATATAATATCCTATCCTATACTATACATATATACTATATATATAATGTAAACATGCTATGTACTTACAATAAATAATATATTATATATAAAATGTAATGCGTACAAGTATATTGTATATATTATATAATATATATATAGATATTATATATAATTGGAGATTACTATATAATATACAATGTAATATATATACTATATATATCTACTATAAATTATACTATATATAATATACTAGATAATTAAGAGAAATTTAGGAAAAGAAAAAAATAATTAGAAATATAAAACCTATAGTTTAAGGGCCACTGAACTGACCCTTAAACTGTTAATTTAACTGAAGTAGTCTAAGCTCGTAGCCTTAAAGGTCAAGTTCGATTCAATCTATTATCAGCTCGTAAACAAGCAGTTCAAGGCTGGTTTGGCCTAGTGACCACCCCTAGAATTAGGTTAGCAATTCATGATAAGAAATCACATATATATGTATTTATTATATAAATTACTTCGATAATTGAATCTCATCCGTCCTCCATTGCTTAGTATGAAAGTAAATCCCTACCGTGATTTGTTGTTATATAAAGCTAGGAAGGATTCAACACTAAGAAGAGATGAGTTCGACAATGTGAAATATATTTATATAAATATTTATGTTACTATATTATTTTGCAAATAGTTTAAGCTTATCTAAAAAAATTTAGGAAGTATAAAAAAATCACCAGAAATTAAAAGTAAGACCCTTGTATCATGATGATGATACCGTCTAAAGGCATACCACCATCAAAGATACCGCCAACTACCAACTGGCTACCACAACAACTACCTCAAGTGTTGGAAGGTGTGTTTTAATCTTTAAAAGCAATGCGAGCGAACTTTGTTTTTTTTTTTGGATAAATTGATAATTTCATTAATGAAAAAGGACGTACAACCATCAAAGACGGAAAGGATTATAGGCATAGCTACTAAAAAAAATAAACAAAAACATTATGTGACATAAAAGTAAATTCATTGTAAGCCTTAACTAAGCATAGTAAAAGAAATGATCTAGTTGTGAATAGAGCTCAAAAGAGGGAGGTTATTCCTAAGGCACACTTTGTTGCGTACTCACCAAATATAATAAACTGTAGCTATTAAGGAAGATCTCTATGTATGTATCAAAGGAACAATAGAGCCCACTGTTGAGATCAAGCTTGAGGTTGCTCCATGCCAATTTGAGAAAGAATGTAGGCAATCAAAATGGTTACAAACTAAAGACCAAATCTGGGTTTGGAAAACTGCAATTAAAGAAGATGTGATAGTGGTCCTCTATGTCACGCCCCGAAGCGGCCGAGTCGTAACAGCCCCACCGTATAAACCATCCTAAGATAGAAGTTGGCCTTACAACCGCTATCTTAGACCTGATTTACACAAGGCATCCACGACTAACCCGCTTTGAAGTAAATAGTTTGTAATTTAAATAAGTTGTTTACCTAAGAAAGTGAGAAAATTTATATATATATATATATACTTTAATTCAGTTATTATATTATTCAAAAATGAAAAATGATTCTAAAATAAAAACTTAGACCTTAAAAATATGTGTTTATTCTTCAAATATTTGTCCTCACTCCCTAGGATCCAGCAGCTGCTAGCTTTAGAGTAGTTGTTGCCGCTTCTTAGCCAGCACCTGCACAACGTTTATAGGGATGTGAGCAACTACAGCTCAGTAAGTTAGGATGGAGGACTTAAAACTATACCACAAACACAACAAGGTTTTTAATAAACTTATTAGGTGCAATGCATGTGCAAGCAAATGTCATCGCACAACGTTGTCCGACCCGTCGTAAGATTAGAAAAATTGCGCCTGTTCTAATCCGGGTTGAGGAGTTGCCATTAATGCAACAGTTCACGACCAAACCCAAGCTTATGCAATGGAGACCTCACTCCTCTCGCGATTACCTTCGAACCACTGACTTCACCCTTGCTGCGACCTCCTCTCCTGTCACTTAGTTCGGCTAAGGATGAAGAAGGGACCAATTGCAATGCATTATCCCTTTCGAAGGGGTCGGCATTTGGCCGGAGATTCCTAAGTTCCCCTAACGGGTTACCATGAATGTCCGATTATGATTACTAGTCATATATTTGATTAAGTTCAGTTTAGGGTGATCAATAATTTCATATAAATCATACAATACATGCCAGAGTAACAAACATAACCATAGTATCACCCATAATCAAGCACATGCACACATCCAACTATCTAACAAGCACAACTAAGCATAATCTCAAGCCTCCAAAATACAGCATTGTATTAATCCCAACTTACCTCGACTCCTTACTTACTCACTCAAGGTCCGACTTGCTCAAGCCATCGCCGATCATCCCTATAACACAAACGTGGTTTCAGTTTTTCATATAACTATTATAGGTTCATTTTATTCTATAACGCTTATTGTTATGTTTTGTTTAGGGCTTAATATGCCTAATTATCTAGGCCTTAAGTCTTTTACAATTATTTTAGGTTTGGGGTTAGTTTCGGGTTCAGTTTTCGCATCGATTTCTAAGTTAGGTTTTAGTTTGATTTATGAGTAGTGTTTTATATTCCAACCTTAGAAATTTGTTTCAACCCATAATGTGAAATTAATCTCATTACTCCCTGATCTCCTAAATACCATCATTACCCCTAGTCAGTATTTATTTTACCCAGTACACTTAAATCCGTATTAGTGTATCAAATTCACTTCTAATGTGAGAAATTTTTATATTTTCATATAATTACATAAATTCAAGTTTCGTATAAGATTTATTGTACATTTTTATTATTATCAAAATATCAATTTTTATTATAATATTTTCTATTTATTATATTCTAATAATTACATATTATGTATTATTATCTTTTATGTATATAATACACTTCTAATATTTCTATCGCTCTAATTATCGTCTCTAAACACCAATTATCATTTTAAAATGTCTAAATTCATCCTAAATCAGATTTTACTCCTAATTACCCTAATTTCCAAAATTTACTTAAAATTTACTATTTTTCCCTATTACTCATTTACTACATAATTAACCTAATAATTACATCTAACACCCTAAATACTACAAGTATCATACTCCATCAGATTTTAACATCTTAAAACATGTACTTATTCACTAAATCAGTAATGAACCATTTAATTACTTTATTAACCCTAAATTACCCATTTATGCCTTATTTTAAGGCCTAAAAATTATCTAAAAATTTTGAAAATTAATTTTTGAAAACAGGCTTCATAGCATTGTTTTATATCATCTAAGTGGTCTACACAAAAATTTTGGGCTCGAAAATACACTCCTAAGGTCATTTATTGCTAAACCAAAACATGCTTGGTTTGGCATGATTTCTTAAGGACCCTATATCACGAGACATATTTTCATCAAAATAATATTTTTCCTAACAACTACATACAAAAATATTTCAGAATAACAAGTTTCATAATTTTCTAAGAATATTTACTATTTTTTTCAAAATTACACAAAATTGGGCTGAAAATCGAACTTACCAATTTGGGTGGCTCCAGCCACCGTCGGTGGTCATGGGTGTATTGGCTCACCTGGGCGTTGTCACCACCATGTGGTGGTGGTGGCCGTCTACTCCCAGCTTCCCGTCGGGTCTGGGTTCTCCTTTGTGGCCCTAATTGCACAGTTTTCCCTTTCTTTTTTTTTTTTCTAAATTTTCTCTCAAATTTTCGAGTCTTTCTATTTTTTCTCTAATGCTAAACTGTCCAAATGAGTTCTAAAATTTTTTCCCCTATTTATAGACGATTTTTGTAATTATTATGCATTAATTAGACATGACTTTGACTAATTTCCTTAATTTTTGGCTTTTGTGTTGTCTAATTTTAATTGGTTAATTTTTATTTTGCAAATCCTGACCTACCACAACCTGATTTGGATCATTCTTGATTTTTCTTGATTTTTTCTTAATTAATTACGAATTTTCTTTAAGTATTTAGTATTATTTTAGCACATTTCGCGTATTTTAAGTAATTACGCGTATTTATACCTACATGTGAATTCATATATAATAAAAATAAATATTCTTAAATATTATTTAGGCTATTTTATAATTTTTAGTATACATATAATTTATCTCTAATGATTCGTTAAGTACCGGAATGCGTTTTATGCATTTTTGATAAATAACAAGTTATATACTTAAAATTTGAAAATTTTGTAGTCTCCTATTTTATTACTTATTTTCTTAAATTCAAACTTATGGGATCAGTTTACTAATATTTCTAACTTTAGTTTATAGTTTAGGTTTGATTAAGTTTTTCAACTGATCGAAATCTCGAATGGTTAATTGTAGGGCTTACACTCTAAGCCTTGTAGGTAAAGATAGTAGTCAAATTTGTAATTCCCTAAGCATGTAATTGATCAAGAGTTGGTGATCTTCTCAACCAAGCTAGCCATAAAATAAAAGAATGTCAAGGAATATTTGTCCTATTCCAAACATCTTATGCCAATGGATGTTGGTTTCAAGCGATGTAAGGAAGACATAATCATTTCTAATAGTATATTCACTCGTATGAGAGTATGAGAATGGATCCATCTCATTTGGTCTACATAAGAGGAATTTGGATAAAATGTAGTAGGGATTTGGAAGTTTAACCAGAATATTGCGTTGGGAAAGCTCCACTCATAACCATCAATCAACGAACATAACTTGACATCTTTTGGAAGAGTCAATCTAGCTATCACTTGAGCATAATGTATCAGATCAAGAGGTTTAGTTGATAGCAAAAAATCGAGCCATAAAGATATAGACAACCCGTCATTGACTTGCCAATGAAAGCCAGTTTGAATTACACTCCTAAGCTTTAGATTTTCTTCCATGTCTAAGAATAGATTGTTGGTACACTTGTTAACTAGAAACAACAACCTTTCAAAAGCATAGAATGTGTCCATTCAGCCCACAAGCCTTTTACACCACTCTTACAAAGATGCCAAATATGATTAATTTGAGTAGCTTTATTCCATAAATAGAGATTTAGAATCCTTAAACCACCATTCTTCCTTGGTTTGCAAACTATGTCTCACTTTACTTTAGCTTCTGTAGATATATTAGGTCTCCTGCTCCAAAGGAAACTCCTTAGCATTTGTTTGATCCTCAAAACAATAGATTTTGGTAACATAAATACTGAGCTCCAATAACCTTGCATGGAAAATAGAATTGACTTGATAAGTTACATTCGTCCTACGTAGGAAAGGAACGTAGAGGTCCACGAATTGATGCAACTAAGGATTTTCTCCTATAAGATACCACAATCCTCCTTCTTTAGTTTTGTTGAGAGTAGTAATACTCCTAAATAGCAGATTGGTAAAGATCCTTCTTGAAAGTTTGTGATTCGCAAAATATTCTCCTTAACTTACTGTTGCATGTTCCCAAAGAAAATGTTGCTTTTACTTAAATTTGTATCTACGACTAAAAGATGATGAAAATGCTCTAGGGAATCATAAATTACAGCATGGTCAGTAAGGGGGAATGGTAATTTCATTTCCCCTTGTTCCGTAAAGAGTCTTTTATTCCCTTGTTTACTTGCTTTTAGACCATCGGTGTTTGATTTCCTGATGAATTGGTTTGCTACCACTTTAAGGAATGGAAATTCTTTATTTGCCACCCTGAATGTGAATTCTTGAAGTCATCCACTTATCCGATTCCAACAACTACCCTTTAATTAAATCATCTAACCTAACATCATTCTTTACTCATTTTCATAGTTTGATATAAGGTTTCTACTCAACATCCATCTAATTCCACTTTCCACTTGAAAAAACCCTAACCCACTAATCCGATCTATCATCTATAGCCATGGGACATACATCGCCTCCCTCTCTTTGGTCACTTGTAGTTGTAGTTGTTGAATTTCCAAAACTGTTGCAACCTTCAGCTAACGTAGAAGGACTCACAACGAATGAGTAAGCGATGCCGTATTGTTTAATTTCCTGTTTATAATTGGGCTAACATATATTGTTTAATTTCATGTTAATCAATGCGTATGATGATATGTGTTATTTCTTCAACAAATTTTTATTCATCTTGTTGTTACGTTGGTTTCCAAGTTTATGATGTTCTATTGACGGTAGAACAACGTACGGCAAGGAACATGGATGCAATCGGTCAAGTAATTATGGCTCCGTTGGATGGTGACATGTACAGTAGGTGCGCATTGGGGCTTCCACGGTGAATATAGGGGTAGTGATGATAGAGCAAATTTATCAATTTGAGGATTTAGGTTTTATAAATTTTTTAAGGTGTTTGATTTGTTTACAAAGGGGGAAATTTAGATATTTCACTCTTTGTTCAATTTATATTCCCTGTTGTAAGATATCCAAGTAAATGGTTTAATCCAAACATCATGATATCCATTCATATTCTATTCCTCAATAATTACAATTCCATTCCCCACATATTCTATTTCATGAACTAAACATGCTATTAAAGTGAAGGACTCCTCATTTCTATTGCAAAAAATCAACAAATCATCTATTAAATAAATATGAATTAGTTTTTTTCCGTTTTGCATCTCTAATGAAAGGAGAAGTTAGGGTTCAAGGTTGCTTCTTTTAAGATGCCTATAAGACTTCCATGCTTAAAACAAGGATCCCCTAATCTTAGTCCTCTCTTACTCGAAAAGAAACTCACCAATTCCCTATTGATATTTATGGAGAACTTAGGTATGGAAATGCATTACTCGATGAGATTATAAAAGTGCGATGGAAACTACATGCAATGAAGGGCCTTAAGTAAGAAATCCTAATCTATGATATCATATACTTTCTTTAGGTCAACTTTAAGAGTACAACACGATGTGCCTCTTTAAATATAATAGCCCATCATTAGTTCTTGGGCTATGAATATATTATCAATGATCCTTCTCTCTAGTACAAAAGCTGCTTACTCCCTTCTTACCAAGTATGGTAGAATGGCCTTTAACCTTACTACAATTATTTTAGATATAGCTTTATACGATATACTATAGCAAGTTATAAGCTGGAATTCTTTTAACCTAGAAGGATTTGACACTTTAGACACAAGAAATATAATTGTGGAATTGATTTCCTTTAGGAGGTGACTAGAAATTAAGAACTCCTTTACTGTTGTAGTTATATCTTGCCCAATATTATCCCAAGCTTCCTTGAAAATTTTGGCTATATAGCCATCGAGGCCAAGTGTCTTTTCATTTGCTTGTGAAAAGAATGTTGTCCATATTTCCTCATTGATGAAAGGAGTATTTATGCTATCAATTTGTTGTTGATTCAAATTTAAAGTTGCAAAATTTTGGACATCCTCAAGACCAACTAGCTATTCACCACTAAAATAAAGTCGTTGGAAGTAATCTACAGCTTCCCGTTTAACATCGACATCCTCTTTCACTTCACTGCCATCTTCTTTGATCAAGCAATAGATGGAACTTCTATTATGGTGATTTAGCATCACCTCATGGAAAAAAATAGAATTTTTATCTTTAACTTCGGCCATTTTACTTGCAATTTTTTCTAGTAGAAACACTCCTCAACTCCTTAGAGTAAATAATAAAGTCGTTGGAAGTAATCTACAGCTTCCCGTTTAACATCGACATCCTCTTTCACTTCACTGCCATCTTCTTTGATCAAGCAATAGATGGAACTTCTATTATGGTGATTTAGCATCACCTCGTGGAAAAAAATAGAATTTTTATCTTCAACTTCGGCCATTTTACTTGCAATTTTTTCTAGTAGAAACAATCCTTAACTCCTTAGAGTAAATAATAATTTTTATAGGTTTCCCTTTCATCTTCCATGAGTGAAGTGTCTCCATTCCTTAGTATAGATGCTTTTATGTTTTAGAGACTATTCTTTACTGTTGTCACATAGTCGGAGATGTTTGAGAAATTTGCCATGTTATTGGATCCCAACTTATGTTTCAACAGCTTGATTTAGCTACAACTTGAAACATAGATGAACTTTGCATCTCCTTACCAGGGTAGCTTGTCCAAAAATTGAAGAAATTGAAAGGAGAACATCTTTTAGAGGTACCAAAATCCATGTACACAACAGCCAAAGAATGGTTCGAAGCAAAGGAGGGTAGAAAGCAACTTGAGTTCTTAGGTATTTTGCTAACCATAGGTAGTTAACAAGAACCTTATTAAGCTTACGTAAAATTAGGTTTTGTCCGTGCTTATTTGATTAGGAGAAAAAGTCACCAATAAATCTTAAGTCTTCTAACTCAATAAAGGCTAAAAAATTTTGAATGTCTACCATACTCGTTGTCAATATAGTCCTTCCTTATCATTTAGTAGGAGATCTAGTTATGTTGAAGTCTCCAAGAATGAGCCACGGTTGTGAAGCCATTCTAAGGGCAAATGCCAATACATCAACCTAAAGATTTCTCCTTTTTATGTCGTTTTTAGCACTACAGATGAAGGTTACAACAAAGGTAGAATTAGCTCTCAAATTAGGGACTTCTTTTCTTCACTAAACTATGGTATAAGGCATATTTCTAACTCTATTTCATAGAAGATTTAGGAAAATCAAGTTTTTTTAATTATTTATTCAACGAATTTTAGTCGTATATTTGATATTTGTGAACTTCTTGTAAAATATTAATGTAATGCATTAATTAACAAAGTTTGACCATAGAGGATTTACTATGATTGCAAGTTGAAGAAGCCTTGAATTCTTAGGTTACTTGTAAATGATTAGATATGAAAATGTCGGTACTTAGAAAAATAGCTCAAAATGGGAAAACTATAAGTACCTTATATTATGCTATGAATTTTCCCTATAAATCTATAAAGTATTATTAATTTTCTAAATTTTGTTTATAGTTCCTTTAAGGAAAAATGACCATTTAAGGGAAAATTTGTAAATCTATAAAAATAATTGTTAATCTTGTAAGTTGATAGAATTCTAGGATTGAAAACTATACTTTTCTTGGAAAAAAATAGATCGATAGCTTTAGGACTTGTGCATCATTAGCATTGATTATCAAAATGAGCAAATCTCCACTAATAATCTTAAAGATATGAGTCTACAAGTATAATTATTAGAACTATTAAAATTGAACTATATATATTTACAAATCTAACATCATCACTTTCATAAAATTTGAGTAACCATATAATTTTTTGTAAAAAGTAAAAGCTTCTATAGTAAAAGTTCTTTTAAAAGGTAGAAACTTCTTAATTAATATTAGAAATCGATTTTATAGAAATTTAAATGTAAATTTAAATTACAATGATATTGTATAATAAGTACCTATGCTTATATTGGGCTAAATCAAAGGAGTTAAGTATAATATACTAGGTCGATCTTATCTAAGTATTATAATTTAATTTCTACTCTATCTTGTATCAAATAGGCCAAATCTATAACCTCATTGGAGGCTTTTAAGAACAATTGGCTAGAAAGCTAGGTAAGTAGGTTTATTTTGCTTGGAGATGATGAACTATTATGTTTACTTATGCTTGTAAGTAGATTGATTGTACATATGCTACGCATGTGATTGAACTTGTTTGCCATATAAATACCTAAGCATAATCTGTGCATATTGTGAAGCATTTATATGTTGTGTTGATACTGAGTGTCTGAGATATATTGTATTGTCACCAATAACTGGATATAAGATAGTCAAGTTAAAAACTCTTAACTGGGAGATTCTTTGCATGATGCATACTAATTGTTGCTCAACTCTCTTTAATAGTCATGGCAAGGAGTAAGTAGAGCTTACGTTTGCTCCTTTTTTAGCCTATAAAAAGATCTAGAGATGTTGGGTGTATGAGAGGATCTAAGAAGTTGGTAGCTATTAAGAAGGATTATTAGAATGAACAAAGGCTAAATAGTGGGTTAGGATAGGAATGGGTTTTTCGTCCGGAGTAGAGACCTAGGCTTGGATAACTATCTCTTACATGGGTTAAGAAGGGGTTATATCATTAACATCACATGGTTATTAAAAGACTGTATGTGATGTTGTTTTCATACTAATTGTTCATACATCGCACTTAAATTATTTGATAACGTTGGATGTTTTGTTATGGCATAAAGTGAGTCTCCTCCCACTTATTGAGCTTGTGGTTCTTTAGCTCCCTTTCCTTATAGTTTTTTCGTAAGATTTGTAATCGAGACAGATGGGCTAGGAATTAGACCGTATAAGAGTCACTTCAGCAATTTGCGTAAGTAGGTCTCTTCCTAGATAAGAGTACAATTTATTTTGGATAAGTCTAGATGTAGAGATGTAAATACTGGGCATTTTACTATGTGGTATGGGATTTTAATTCTTTATGATCCTAGAAAGCAGGGAGACATTAAATCCCATAGTTATTCTTATCTCGTGTATTTATGTATATCAAATGATTAAATAAATAAATAAAATCTTGTGATTTCTGACTCACAAGATGGTTGTCGCGTGATGAATGCACACATGGTGTGACGATTTGAGGTTTTTCTACTAAACCCCTTTTATGGGGTGTTAAACTTATTGCTTTTAATACTCCCAAATATTGGAAGTACCTACATCATATACTTATATTGTTATATATTTTCCTACGAGCCATGAGATATCTTAGGTCTTGAGACGTTAAGATTGTATCGTACTATGACATTAAAATTAATAGATAATAACTAGTTGTTGTACATATGCTTTATATAGATGCATGCATGATTGTTAATGTGGCACCCATATCTTCTTATGGTATTAGGTGAAAATATTATAAAGGTACAATAGATATAGAGCGTATGGATCTTGATTATGGATTCGACTATAAGAACGGTGATGAAAAAGGTAATTCTAAGATAATCATACGTTGTATAGTGTAAGTTTAAGGGATTCTTGTTTTTGCCATTATAAATGAAGAATTCGTAAATTATTACAAACATCATTAGCCTTATGAGAACATAAAGTTTGTTTTATTACATTTACAGTAGATTTATAGTAGCAAGTTACTTCCTCCAAGGTTGTATAGCATTATATTTACACTTTTGCTAAATAGGCTTCTTTTGAGAGTCTAAATTGGGATCTCTCCATCTAGGGAAAAATTAGTTTACATTTACATAACGTGTAAAGAGAAAATACAAAGGTATGAGTACCATACTTGATTATTTAATCGATCCATAGGAATTATGTAAAACATTTTTCGACGTTATATAGATGGAGATATTATTCAAATGGTTATGCTAGCTTAATAAGGCTTACAACTAGTAAGCCTTATATGGGTAATATCACTTTTTGAATAGTTGTAAGCTTTGTATAATTTAATAGAAATAATATAGATCCTTACATTCATATTGTTTCATTCTTACATTTCAAAATATTATAACTTTTTTAAACGAGGCACCATTTCATAAACTACATTTAGTAATCATAAAAAACTTTATTGTGTTATATCTTTTATATGATTTAATTATTGTACTTGAACATATACTTAACAATTTATAGCTATATACATTGTTAACATGTTACCTATGATAGTATCACACTATAATATATAATATTGAATTTTTTTCCTGTTATTATATATGTGTGAATTTCTTTAGAATAGTACCTTATCTTTTTTGCTTTTACCTAACTATTACATTACAACTATGGAAGAAGGAAAAATCACCTAATTCATCTTTTTAGAATACTAGTGTTCATATTATTAAATTACAATAGACTCGAAAAAATAATACCTTTTCAACATTAACTTTTTGCCATTGAAATTGTCTGGAAATTGACTATTGGGTTTCACATATTTTATATATATAATTTTAAAAGTTTTAATCATTTATAAGTTTCCATTAGTAAAACCTTATAGCCATTATTCAATTTGGTGACTGGGAATTCTTGCGGTTAGAAATTGTTTTATTTTAATCATATATTTAAAAGATGTGTCTTTATGTAATTGCAATTTATGCATGACTTAATAACAAAAGATGTTTTTTTTTTTTTTTTGTAATTTAATATCACAATCCTTAATGCATGATTTGATAATACAACCTTAAAACAAAATCTTGTCTTTCTATAATTTAAATAGTAATAACCTCTTTCTAGACAGCATAGCATTTTTTACATAGAAAAATACCATAAACAATTATATAAAGTTAATACATAATATATATTTACATAATTATTACATTAATAAAAAATAATATTACCACAATCTTTATGGACATAAGTAAAAATATAGTGATAAACTTTTTAAAGCTTTTTGTCATTCGCATTGTTCATAACTTTAATTTTTATCACTTATATGTGAGAATACTTGTCTACGTGTCATTATTTAGTGTATCCATGCATAATTATTATACTAGTCAAGAGAACTTGTTAGTCAATTTTCAGTTAGTATAGCAACATAGATATACATATTTAAGGTGCTATTAGTTAGAAGGCAATCGAACATTCTTACTATTACATTGAGAGGTAAATAATAAGTCATTTTTTCCACTTTCTCTATTCTTGCAATATGTTTCATATCTTGTCAATATTCAATCATGTATGAAGCCTAAAACTTTCATATGGTATCAAAGCTAAGTGAGCAACATTCTTATCATAATCTTCAATTATTGATATGTGGAATTCTTCCTTTTTTAATCGGTAACAAGAATATACAACTACAAGGTATGTAGCTTGAACAAAGAATATAAGAACCTTTGTATTTGTCAATTTCAAAGAGCCTTAGCCTAGTAATAGGAAATATTATCTTTAATGGCATGAATTACATAGCAGGGAGTTAATCGATTAAAATGAGGCTAAGAGTTAAACTTAAATTAGGATTCATTGATGAAACTATACGTAGGCCTAATTCAAATTCACCTAACCTAATTAGATGGCAAGAAGTGATTATATGGTTTGTTACTAGTTTTTGAACTCAATGGTAAGTATTTTGCAAAATTTCCTTCACGTACAATCAACTTATTAGTTATGGAATGAAATATTTGAGCAATATGGCCAATATAATGGGCATTTAATCTTTTAAATATAGTATGAGATTGATAATCTTAAACAATTGAATCAGTCCATAGGGTTATAATACAACAAACTAAAGAAATGTTAGGACAAGCTTCAAGCTCCTCATGTCTATCTCACTTATACTTATGGTACACTAAACTACTTACATATCAATTGAAAGAGAGGATTACGGAGCTTGAGTCTTAGATGCGATTGATTCAATTCTTAATGGGGTTAAATAAGGGTTATGAAATGGTTAGAAAATAAATTTTGTCAATGAATCCCTTACCAAGTGTAAATAAAGTCTTTACTAGATTCAACAAGTAAAAAAGCAAAAGCACAACTAAAATTTATAGATGTAGGAGTTTCTATTTACTATACAAATAGGGTAAACTGTACTTCAAAGTTTTAATGATAAAAACAAAAGTAAGAGAATGTTTTACAAACATGATAAAACGAAAGGGCATAGTGTTTATAGTTGCTTTCAGCTAATCGATTATCCAAAATGGTAGAAAGGCAAAAGAATAGGGAGTACAAGAGTCTAAAGTGCAGTAGGAATGGAGACAAGGGCATCATCAACATCGTGATGTTTAATCTATTATTCATGATTGATAAGTTTGGCACGTACTTCCTCAAAAGTGAGAGGTACGAGATAGTAAGTAACGGTGGTGATAAATGCATCATATTTATATGGTAAGCCGTGAAAAGCATGAGTAGTGAGATCGAATGTGCAGAGAGGTCAACTAATTGAGATAAGTTGATTTGCTATTAACTTGAGTTAGTCAACAATAGATAATTGATTGAGACATAGGGAAAGGTGTTGTTACTTTCATTTCCCAGGCCATGGAGTATTTTAGAAATCGTCAACAAGTATGGATTAGATGTAATAAGCAGCTATAATGTCATATACTTTTAACAAAATTTCATTAGAAAGGGTTGCAAGAAGGGAGGCTTGCACCAAATGGTTAAGATGAAGCCAATGCAAATATGTAGAATTGGGTATAGAAGGTCCTCTAAGAGTAGTGAAAGTTTCATGACGTTAAGCAATAATAGTGCCACTAACATTGCAATATAAATCTGTTGAGATAAGGATGTTACAAGGGAAACCCATACTTGATAGTTGTTAGCCAAGGGTTTAATAGGCACAACATTAGTGATGCTTGTAAGCAATATAGATGGTATATGAAGGTTAGAGATACTGGGAAGATTGGAAGAGAAGATGGGAAGATTGGAAGAGAAGAATGAGGCAAGTAAATGATCTATCGTGAGAGTAGTGGGAAGTGACAACATGGTTGAGGAGGGGGATATGTATAATGTTAGGTTAATAGTAAGCGACTAATGCATCTTAGGATATTTGGTGGAGTAAAGGTTTGGGGAGTTTGGGGTATGTGGTAGTGCTGGTTAAGGTAGTAGTAGGAGGGTTGAATCTGAGTTGTGTAGCTACGATGATTAGGTCAGTGGTAGTTGTAGCGAGGCGAGGAAAGAGACAAAGGTCAATGGTGGTGTAGGTAAAGGAGTAGTGGCATTGAAAGGAATAGGTTAGTGTTAAGGTATGAGATAATGGTAGGTAGTGCTATGGATGCTGTAATTGTAGGATGAGACAGAGATATCAGCGATAGTATAAGAGATGGAATAGCCAAATGTGGATAGGTTGAAGGTGGTTAGCTAATGATAAAGGACTCTACAGAGAGATTGACGCTATGTTTGGATGGATAGAAACCTAGGGAAATCAAAAGAAATGAAAAAAAAAAAACCTTGTGTTTAGATAATCTAAAATTAAGTGGACATAGGATTTGGTGGAAATGGAATGAATCAATTCCACCCAAGGCTCCTTTTCTTTTGTTGCCAACTTTGAGGAGAAAGATATAGAAATGGATGGTAGTGGGAAGGTTGAATCTAAGTTGTGTGGCAATGATGATTAGGTCAGTGATGGCGTAGGTAAAGGAGTAGTGGCATTGAAGGAATAGGTTAGTGTTAGGGTATGAGGTAATGGTGGGTAGTGCTATGGATGTTATGATTATGGGATGAGACATAGAGGTATTGACGATAGTGTAAGATATGGAATAGCTAAATGTGGATAGGTTAAAGGTGGTTAAGCTAATGATAGAGGACTCCACAGAGAGATTGACATTATGTTTGGATGGATAGAAACCTATGTAAATCAAAGTGAAAAGAAACCTTATGTTTGGATAATCCAAAAGCAATTGGACATTAGATTTGGTAGAAATATCAATTCCACCGAAGGTTCCCTTCCTGTTGTTTCCAACTTTAAGGAGAAAGATATAGAAACGGATGGAAATGTGATAAAGTTACGAAAATATCCTCTCCATCATTATCATCGTACTATTTTTCTATATCATAGAAAACCCTAGATGGCAATGAGAAGGCAAACAAGAAAATGGAAGGAGATGAGAGATTAAGGTTCTTTTTCTTCTTCTTCATCTTTGTTTTCAAGTTAAAGCAATCCTTCTACAACTGCTCTGCCTTGCATAATCAGTTGAAGAAAGCAAGCCCAGTAAGATGATGCAACCAAGGCTAATTTGGTAAATTTAAGAAAATATTCCTAATTATTTCTACCCATTTCCACATTTTATATCCAAAAAATAGTAAATATTTCCATTTTTTTCTTGTTCTATTGATTTCCTTTCCATTCTTTTTTTTTTTCCATAGCTTTCCTTCCGTTGCTACTTATCTTTATGATAACCAAAGACAATGTGAGAAGAGGAAAAAAAAGATGGTTGATGATGATGAAGATGATTGAAAGAGATGAACAATGGCTGACCCAAAAAAGAAAAAAAAAAAGATTAGTAACAGTAATAGATGATGTACAACTAAGAAGGGAAAGAAATTAATTTAGGGTTTTACTTGCTCTGATACTATGAACATGTATAAAGAATTAAGTAAAAAAGATATTTGTATTGATGTAGATAATTTTTTGTATATACAAAAGAGTATATGCACATGAATACTATTTGTGATCCTAAAACTACACCCTATATTAAGAATTATATACAAGGAGAAAGGCTAAACTACCCACTATATTAAGAACTACATACAAATTAACATACATAAATAACATGAAGAATCAAGTGGTAGCATTCACCTTGCAGCTGCAAGCAAGTGCACTTTCATGAGTCCTTCCTTCAAACTCACTACGAGTGAACCTCTTTCGAAGTGTGCAACTATGGTTAAGGTTAGATTACAAATACGATATGCATACTTACACATAATGAATGACCTAACAATTTCACTAGAACTTCCATGACTTCTTGTTAAATAGACAACCACATTATTTTCTGCGATCTTGTACAAAGGGAAACCGACGATTTTTTATCTGTAGAAATGAAAACTAAGGCGTAGTGAAATCAGATACCATCAGAATGAGTAATATAACTTATTTGTGATGCAGCCTATTAAATCGGGGAAGGTCACTGATTGTGTCGCTTGATTCTTGTGCAGATGTTGTAATGAAGTTTCCTTTCAGCAGATTGTCCCATCTGTCTATGTACTGCTCCAAATATCTTATGTAGCTTCTAATTTACATGAATGATGACGATTACTGCATTATTATTTATGTTTTCCAGGGAATAGAATGTCTAGGTTCTCGCAAGTAAGCGCGTTCCTGTATTTATTGGTTGCCATTTTCTCCCTTTACCTAATTATCTAATCCAGTTTATCAATCGTATTAAACAGGCTACGCCATTATTTGCTTACTCGGTCCATTTATCAGCTCGTATGCTAAGCCATGACTACTGGACGACAGCATCTTTATTTGCTGGTTATGCATTTTAGTGAATGCCATTCACAACAGGGATAATATAAATCCCTAACTCATTCTGTATCCGATATGAAATTGTCTGAATTAAAGAGTTCACTTTAACTACCAAAAATTGCAACTAGACCATGGATCCACCTGAGAAGGAATGGTAGATGGAAAGAGAATTAACAAATAAAATCCTCAAATATCATGCAAGACTACGAGATTCGCCTAAGAGGTCTAATGAGCAAGTATCTTCGGCCTATATTAAGCTTCCGTCTTTGTTAAAAAGTAATGAAACATAAGACGTCCTCTAAAATGGCAGGTAGTAACTACTCTTTGCATTTGTCAACTAAAACTACTGCAACTACCAATAAATAAACATGTTTACTTTACTAAGAACGTAAAACAATGATAGCATATTAGGTCCAGCAGAAAGCTTTTCTACCTCTACCTAGTAATAGAGACCAAACTCAATCAAAAATCTCCTTTGAACCTAACAAGCTATTAAAGTTGCTGAAAGTCATCAAATGTTTTACCCATAAGAAACTCTGGAACTTCTATAATAAGCAAGGCAATATTGTTGCTGGTCAGAGAAAATTAAAAACGGACTGAAAATCGGAAAGATTATCTTTCTTCTCAATCTATTTCCTATCACTCTTACTGTTCGAGCTGCTGCCTCTTCGGAAAGTTACCTCTAGAACCATTTCTTCCTTTTCAATGAGCTTAAAGATGCATGTGTCTCCAACTTGCAGAGAGTTTCCCCTTTTAAACTTGACCCAACCAGAGGAAAAAACAGCCTCTCTTCCAGGTCTGCGTTGATGGAAACACACCTTTACATGCCACAATCTACCAGCAACTGCAAGGGTCACAACATGTGCCGTTTTCTTCAAATGCTTCAAAAACCCTGTGCGGATTGGCTGCATCATAAACAGGTATATTAAGCCTTCTTTCATTTTTCGTTCCTGTAGATGATGCAGGATCAAGAACAAAATGCAACTAATATATGAATATATATATATATATATAAACACGATTTCGGCAGTTCCACAGACATGGTTCTGCAATTCATTGTATGCAATATACACATCAATTTGACATCACCTTACCACTTGACTAATCTTCATACGAGATTCAGTCATAACGATTTTGAAGGAAGGATTCTTGGAAGTGGGATTGCTTGTAGCTGCATACTGAGTATCAGAGCATGACTCTTCATGCTGGGGAGGTTTCTGGCAGAGCTGTTTGCCACTGCATATTCTGGACGCTGACTTGACTACAGAAATAGATAAAGTTTGTCCTTTTAATAAATGTTTCACTTGCGGGATATTTGCACTTAGTTTGCAAATAAATATCTTCTATATTTGGCCTTTAGTTGGAAACATGATAGTGAAATTCCAAGGAAAATCCAAAATCATTTGTCAGTAGAATTACGACGGGCTTTAATGCATATCTTGATGTTGAAATATCTAATCAATCCACTTTGTTTAATTTATGTAAAATGTAAAACATGGATCTTACAGTTTCTCCCATGTCAAATTTTATCACGTGATAAAAATCCGAAAACCATGCTGTTTGTCCGCTCACCAGGACAATGACTGAAAGTTGGATCCTTGGCAGCTCTGAAAATGGTAACTCGAAAATGCACTTGAGCACTATCAATCAACTCGAAGATGCAAACATCACCTACCACCAAGTTGTTATCCCTGACAAAAGGCTTCCAACCTTGCTTGATTCTTGCTACTGGCCAATCACCATACATCTTAATATGACACTTCGTAGCCCAGTATCTCCCACAAGAAACAGATAGTTCCAGATGACATTCCTTTTGGCCAATATGATCCATTAAAAATCTACCAGGCAGACACTGCATTATGAAGACAGTTATGTGGTGAAAATAACAATACGGTAGTATGAAAAGGTCCTTTCAAGGGGAAGTTTTCTTATTCTTCTTTCGTACATATACATCCAACAAAGCTCACCAAAACAAAATTCTTGTTCAGATAAGTTGTTTGCATGATGGTTCGAAAGTATGGATTCGGGGAATTGAAGGCTGTGCTTCTAATAATTGCTTCATCTTTTTCTCCGGAATCATTTGGGCTAAAGCTTTTAGAGGTCCCTAACTCTCCACTTACATAATCATAATCTGCCATAAAATTAGCATTTACATGAAAATTATGCTATTACACGAAACGGATTTAATATACCTCTAGACTCTTTACCTGCACTTTCTGTATTCTTATGGCATTCATTAGTTTTACAAGCATTACGATGAACCAACATTTCGGCATCGCTTTCTTCCATCTCAGGCTTGACAGATAACAAGCAAGGGCCAACATCATCAGCATTGTGTTGTTTGTTAATATTAGATTTAAAGGGGTACTTAATCTCCGTCGTAGTCTTATCAAATATGAGAACTTGAAATACTGAATTCCCATGGTAAGAAAAAACTAAGAAATAACCAAACTTTATGTTATAAAACTCTACAAAATCTTGCAAGCCATTAAGCAACCACATTTCACCATCTTCTTCTTCCCTATGTAACCCCACTTCCCACAAATCACCAGAGGTGATCGTTAAGTACACCTTATCTAAACTTAAACCACCTCCATGTTCTCGGACAAAGCTCCTTGGAATCGCCTGCATGCATTTTTTTTCCCCCATTTAGTCGTCAAATAAAAATATGAAGGACCTGCAATCACATGCACAAGGCAAAAAATATGGAGAGATGTGATGTGAGAGAACGTCTTACAAGCTTTTGACTATGAAGGTTCTCATGGAGAATGATCTTGAAGAAATGGGGAATCTGAGACTCATGATAATCGTGTCGATGAACTTTTTCTTCCATTGGGGAGTAGAGTAGATAGAGCTGAGAAGGATTGAGTTGAGTCCCGAGCTAACACAATAACTTTTACCTTCTCAGTGTTTGTAATTTATCCGTGGATGGGTTATCATAACACTGAGATTTATCTGTGGATGAGTTATCATATTGTCGTCCACCTATCTTTTGTCGTCGCACAATGCATTTCACATTTCACAATGCAAAATACGGTATTTGCATGGTGGTCTAAATTGAAAGGAAATAAGTTTAAAAAAAAAAAAAGTGCATGTGGTAAATTAAGCAAGAGTAGAAATGAGTTGAAAAATAAAATAATATATATATATGAAGAAATGGGTGAAAATGATAAAATTGGGGTTAACTTTATTATGTAATATCTTTATTTATTTATTTATTTATTTATTTTTCTAAACCAACCAACCAAACCAAGGAAAGTAAAGCATTTGGTCTATCCACAACGCAAAAAGTGCAATGAAGTGACTCAAATGCCTGGTATATAAAGTTTCCGTTAAAGACACTTCTTTTATAATATAAGAAAAATTACAAAAAAATCTCAAATATTTTATATTTTTATAAATTTATTCTTAACTTTTTATTTAATCTATTTCAATCCTCAATATTTTCAAGTCGTATTAAATAAATTCTTTCATTAAATTCTATTAAATTTTCTGTTATTATGGATATGTAGTAGCATATAATTTGTTTGCGTATAATTTTTAAATAAAAATAATAAAATAATTATAAAAAGATAAAAATATATTGAAAAATAAGAAAAATTAAAAATAAATTTTGCAAAAGTAAAATAACCCTTATTAATGTATATTACAATTATATATATTAATATTTATTTTAAAATAAAATAGCAAAAAACAAAAATAATTTTAAAAAATCATTTTCCGACTATCCTAAGATCAGAGTGTAGTAAAAAAACGACTACACTTTAAAGTGGGTCGTGACCCACTAGCAGCTGTGCATGGCTATCCACCCCTAATAAGGTCATGCGACCTCTCCTTAGGTGTGGGTGACTACCTACAGCCATCCAAAAGTAGTGAAAAAAAAAAAAAAAGAGAGAGAGAGAGGCAAAACCCAATTAGATTTCCAATAATTTTTTTTTCTTTTTTAACATTTAAGCAATCACCTATGGTTACTAGTGAGTCGTAACTCACTTTGAAGTGTAGCCTACAAGTGGCCATCGACCACCCTAACTTTGAAGTAGTTGGAAAAAGATTTTTTTAAAAAAAATTTATTATTGTTTTGTTAATTCATTTTAAATTAAATATTAATAAAAATATAAATATATATTACTAAATAATAAATATTTACTATTTTTCAAAAAAAATTATTATTATTTTTATTTTTTAATTATTTTTATAATATTTTATTTATACAATATATATTATTATTTATTTTATTAAATTAATTATTTGGACAAATTGGATTTTGTCACCTATTCATACTTAACTGCAAAACTAATGGAGTTACTTCTTTATATATTTGTTAAAATATTGAGGACTAAAAATAATTAAATAAAATGGTAATAACGGATTTGTATATATAAGTAAATGTTAGGGGCTTTTTTATACTTTTCCCTATAATTTAAACCTCCAAAACTTTTTTCTTTTTTTTTTTAATCGAAAGCATTTGTTAAAAAGTTAAAAATAAGCATTTGATACATCTCAATGATAATTAGTCTCGAGGAAGAAAAACATAAGTATTTATGAAAATAGAAAAATTTAAGTTTCTTAACAAATGACTCTAAACACTAGGCATCTAACAGTGTTTTCCTCACAGGTAAATTGTAAGAGTCCAGACATTCACTAACATTCTGAGTCAAACCATTTTCATGTTTTGAGACGTTTGTTTCGCTTTTATATATAATTATAGTTAATATTAAAAAGCATAAAGTGAACTTGCCTTTTAACTTTTATGGAGTGTTTTAAAAAAATAAAATAATAAAAAATGAAAACCTGCTCACACCGGGACTATGTTTGAGCTGGGCCGCATACCGTACATATGGCTAAAAGTTTTACTGTTCGGAAAAGAAAAAGGAAAAAAGAAAAAAAGAATAGTTTTACTAAAATACTACAAACTGCAGAATATTTTCTCTTAATATTATATTAATACTTTTAACCAAGTTACATCAATATTGAGATAGATCAAATTCTAATTTTTCTCCCTCAAATTGACGTGTTATTGGAAAAAATATTAATATGTTTATATAATTAATTATTACTCTTATTTATTTAATTTAATAATACAAGTAATTAGACAATGTAATCTTTATATGGATCTAATAAGAGATAGTTAGACTCAAAGATTCATGCTTTGGGGCATGGTATTTCAGTGTACCAATAGTAAGGAGGCAATCGAGGTGGGTTTTGTGAAATCTGAACCCGTTTTAATAAGATTTGGTATTTCCAAAAACCCTATAAAAGGTTTGTAGAGTCCTACTTCTTATTTTCAAAATTTGACTCCATAAGGTTTTTAATCTTATAGCAATTATAGAATTCAAAAAACTAAAGCGGGTTTTTATAGAATTTATATGGAATTAAGGAAAGAATAAAAGAGCAGAAGTTAAAGAAGATTAAAATTATATGTATTAAATTATAAAATAATAAAAAATGAGAATTAAATATATTATACAATATAAAATTTATATAGAGTAAATATTTTTATTAATATATATATATTTTATCAAGTCAAGTTTTTTATTGGATTTTTTTATAATCCTAAAATCTGATCATAAATCTTATAAGATAATATCATTTACGGTTTTTATGGTTTCAATGGGTTAAGTATTCTTTAACGAGCCAATTACATCCCTACTCAATAGTTGTGTGTAACGTCATTCCAAGGAAGTTGCATTCTAAGATGAGCTAGTAATTAAGTGCTTAAGTGCTTATGTAGTGAGTTGTTGATAAGAGAAAAGTATGACGTAATGGGTTAGTGACTAGGATGAAGCAATAGTACAGTGCCATTATATACATTATGGGACGATTTGATGGATAAGTAGATAAGTAAATGTGGATTGGTATATCTAATAGACTCCAACATTTTTTTCTAAGATGATATGGTATCATATTAGAGAATTATATCAAATAATATCAACGTTTAGGTATAAATTTAAATAAAAAATCATTGTTTTAATAAGTGCAAGTAATGTTTTTTGGGAAAACTTAAAATTAATAATTGCTGTTATAACATTATTAATATTAGTTGATGTGTTCATTATCTACCACGTAACATTGATGTGGTGCATGTGTAGCAAATAAGTGGTGCCGACAAAGATATATTAATAAATAAATTAAGAAAAACATAAAAAATCACTAAAAACTAAGGAAATTTGAAAAATAACAAAAAAAAGCAAATAAACAATAAAGAGTAGACACTTTAAAAGTAACTATTTTATTATGTATAATGTATTTAATATATATAATTAATTAAAAATTGAAAATTGAAAAAATAAAAATAGAAAAGGAAAATATTCAAAAAAAAAAAAAGAAAAGAAAAGCCACCCCAACCTTAGAGTGATCAATTCAAGCCCAAAAATTTTGATAGGTCACGACCTACTTAAAAAAGTGAGTCATTAGCTCATCAACCAATCTTAGGCATGACTCTCCCTAATGGTAGGTAACCACTTCATGGTCGAATCCTAAAAGAAAAAGGGAAATTGAATAAAACCAGATTGGTCACCATCATGTCTGAGTAACTCAATTCGATTTTACACCTATTTCTTTTTTTTCTTTAAAAAAGAATCTAATAAGGTAGCTACCTACTAGTAAGGGGGATCATGCTACCACTACTTAGTGGTGGGCAACTATCTGATGACCCACTTTATAAATGGGTCGCAACCTACCAGAATTTTCCTTTTCCTTTTCCTTTTTTATTTTTTCGATTTTCAATTTTTATTTAATTATTTATGTTATATATATTATATACATTATGCATATTAAACTATTTACTTTTAAATTGTTGGATTTTTTTATTGTTTATTTACTTTTTTTTTTTCAAATTTTCTTAATTTTTAGTTTTTTTTTTTATGTTTTGATTAATTTTTTCTATTTATTTATTATTAATATATATATATGTCACTACCATGTGCTTGCTACGTGTGTGTTAGTACTAAGTGGTAGATATCGGATATATCAATTGATATTTATGGTATTATAACAAAAATCCGTTATTTTAACTTTTATGTGAAATATTGATCCTCGTTTATATTTATTGAAACATTAATGCCTTATTTGAATTTACTTCTAAATATTAACATCTTCTAATATAATGCTCTCGTATAATATTATATGTTTTCTTATAGGCTATGAGATGTCATTATTGTGCTATACCATGACATCAAAATTAATAGATAATAACTAGTTATTGTGCATATGCTTTTTATGGATGCATGCATGATCATTTAGCGTGGCACTTAGCTCATTGTTAGAGTATGTTTATAAGTGGGTATCTAAAAGAGATACTTAAGATACTGAATTAATATTTCAAGTAATTCTTATTTATTGGTAACTTTTCACTTTATAAAGGAGTAATTCATTAAAGTTACATATTAATTTTAAAAATTTTTAGGCGGTCACATATTATCATTACTTTTCAAAATAATACTTAAAATATATGAATATTTAATTTCTTATTTTTAGATATAATAGTAATATTAATTAATAATATCTTATTTATTATTATAAAATAAAATGCATATATCTATGTACAGTGTCGTTGTTAAGCAACGGCAAATGAACGGCCAAATTGAAAAAGTACCCCCACAATAGTGGCAAGCGTTAGATAATGGAATTAAAAGAAACAAAAATGTAGAGGTATCAATGCTTTGTTATGTATCCACAAACTTATAAGTACCACTGGGTGCTACAAGTTTTTAAAGAAAAGTAGGATGCTTAATATGAGAACTCTTGTTAAATATCTTTTATAAACATACTCTTATATCTTATTTGGTATGCAAATACGTTAGAAAGGAATAAAATGAAATCAATAACGGAATAACCAACTTATTCCTGTGTTTAGAAACATCAACGAAATGATTGATTCCATTCCATCATTATATAAACATATACTTATAATCTATATTCCCATTACAAATATGTAAATAACATTTATATGTTTATACATAATATATATATATAACAAACTAGTTATAAATATGTAGAAATAAGTATTATATTTATAACATATAATCTATATATATATATTTCTATATATACATATAAAAGCATTTAAGACATATAAATTTAAATATATATGTAACACATATAAATTTTCTATAAACATAAGTTATATGTATTATCTATAAATCTATATATGTAACATATGTCATAATTGTATAATCTATATATTTTATACATATGACATTTATTCATAAATATAAATAAAATATATAGCACAATGTATTTGATTCATAAAAATAAAAGATATGTTAAAAATATGATTATATGCATATAATTACTTATTATGCATGATATATACACGAGATATATACCCGTATATTAATAAAATTCCTAAATATCATATAATATACATAAAGCTAACCATATTTTATCTAAAACTTCATCTAAACATATCCAATTGCATAGAAAATTTAGGAAAACTAACGTGGCATATTTAGAAAATTGCAACTTGATGAATTAAAGTTCCTTTTGATATAGATAGGACACTTCTCCCTTAGGAGTTTAGGAGGGAAAGAGCAAAATATAAAAATACATTGGAAAAATTTTTAGAAGACCCAACATATATAAATAGCCTTTAGAACTCCAATTTACATATTTAGGAACCTTAAACATTCAAATAAAATTAGTGAGAAAAAAAAAAAAGAAAAGCAGAGTGACTTACTAAGTTAGCACGATTCCCAGACCAAACATTGAGCTACCGTTAAACCCTGCCAACCAATACCACTCCTCCTCGTATACCGCCTATCTAATACACCTTCATCGCCATCCAGTAGCTAGAGCTCCAATGAACACTAAGGTCTCTTAATGTGTTGACAATAAGGGCTTATCGTAATGAGTGTCAACATAGGTAAGTTGGGATCGTGGTTTTATTGCTTATTGAGATACTATATCAAACTATTTGGAGGCTAAATAGTACTTTTACTTATGGTTGTAAATTAGTTGTTTCTACACATACCATGTATGCGATTGGTATTTTGTTTGCGACAAAAGTTGAACTCCTTGACTTACTGTTTTGCATAATATTATCGAGTTTGATTTTTCGGGAAAAAAAAAACCGTAACTAATTGGGTGGATTGATTACAATTTGGTTATCGGTCTTTGATTTCAATTTTAAATAAAGAATTAGAGGGTTCCAAGTTTGGAGGCTAACCTATTAAACCCTTAACGGGTATTACTATCTATTTACCGAAATTAAGATTATTCTTCTAATTATAATATTAAAAAAATAAATAAATAAAATCAAAAGAAAAAAGGACCTAAGTTTCTACATATTTTATCGTCGCTCCGAAGGTACCTACGTACCCGCTATTCAAGATTAGACGATTGTAGTTCTTTTAGAAAATCTTAGTGTGTTAATTGATTTTAATTTTGAAAACCGACCGAGTTTATGTTATTATCAATTTAGCTTTTCAAAGAAAACTCTAAAAGGGTCCTAATTCACTAAGTCTTTTATTTTATTTTATAAAAACTCTCTAAAAGTTCTATTTCTTAAAACGAGATTTTTATTATTTTTATTTCCAAAATAAATTTCTAAGTGAGAAAATCCTAAAATCATAATGCCAAAAATATACCTAAGCAAAAAAGGGGATAAAATAGTTTTCTATATGAGGAAACCCTGCAAAACTAATCTTATTAATTCCTATATAATGCACTTATACTAATTCTAAAACTCCTAAACTAACATTTTCATATATTATATCACTAATAGATAATGTAATAAGGCATATAATAAATAAAAAAAAAAACAATCTTCTAAGGTCTATATATCTCTATATTATCATAATATACCTAATCCATATTAAAGTTAATGCTAAAAGAAATATCTTAAACTAAGAAATACACATATATACATATATATAACACATGTTAAACTACAAAAATCTCAAAAGCAATAATATAGTATGATAATAATAAATCAAAAATAATAATAATAATAATAATAATAATAATAATAATAAAGAAAAAACTTAGACAAAAACTGAACTTGATGATACCCAGCTATGGCATGCACGTACTATCGCTCAGAGTAGCGTTGGATCAATCAGATATTTGCAGCAGTAGTGGATTTACGACTGTGGTGGCTTGGGATCGAGCTACTGTTGATTAGCGTGGTCGCTGGAGTGCTGTTGTTCGTCGATGATCCTTGCGTAAGTATACTGTTCAGTCAGTACTGCTGCGGTGTTCCTGGGACTGTGTTGCTTGAACAGGGACGTTGGTGTGATCAACGTACACGGGATTGGGCTGCTGTCGGTCGGATGCAGCTGGTTGTGTGAGTGCTGGCTCTTGCTGCTGATTGTGTGCCGATGGATTTTCAGCTTACTGTGGATGTGTGTGGATCGCGCTGAAGTGTTTTGTTGATGTAAGGTGTGTACGTAGATGGTTAAGTGCTGCAGTGAGTGAAGACAGTGTGCAGTGACGTGCTGTTAGTTGTTACTGTGGCGTGTGTGTCTCCAAGCATGTGGGTGGCGTTAGTGCAGCTATCACCTGCTGCTCAGGGGACAGGGACTAGGGCTGATTGCGCAGTTGAGGATCTGTTGTATCAAGATGGAGCTCGGGCGTGTGAATGCTGTCATACTGTGCTGCGGGTAGGGATTCTACAGTGGCTAGCAGTGACAAGCGAATGCTCACAGCGAACTGCAGATATGTATGTTTATAGAGTTTAAATCATATCCTATCTTATCATATCTAATTAATTTATTAAACTAGATCCAAATTTAATTCAAATATGATTTAATGAGATGATACTTGCTGAGACTCGAACCTAAAACCTCGAATTAAATCCAACCTAATACTCCGATACTTATCCGTTAGGCCGTTAATCTGTTACCTTGACATTTATTGCAATTAAATTATACTTAAACTATCCGATTTTCTAAAATAAATTTTTTTAACTAAACTAAACTAAAAATATTTGTTCCTAATATAAGTTACTTCTTAAAAATTTACGAAATTTTTATAATTTTTCCTTTTCTTATTTTTTTTTGTATTTTCATCGTTTGTTAATTATTATTATTATTTTTTATCTTTTATTAATTCTTTTGTTTATTATTTTTATTTTTGAATTAAGACCCTTTTTGTAAAAATAAAGAAATTAAGACTGCAGAGGAGCAAAAATTAGATGCCTACAAATATCATAGTTTTGTATTATGTAAACTTGCCTAGCCACCCCTAAATGAAACTAGTTTTAATTTGATCACTAACGTAACTGAACATGCATAGAAACCGTTAAGGGAATGGTTAGGAGTATCAAACCAAATACCGACTCTCTTTAATGAGGATAGTTGAAATAGTCTTTTCCTTATTCTCAATCGAACTAAGTGACAAGTAAGGAAGTCGCGGTAAGGTAGTCACAAGAGGAGAGTATTCTTCATTGTACAAGCCTAAGTTTGGTCTGATTTTGACTCATAATAAACTCCCCAATCTGGGTTGGAGTGAATGTAATTTCTTTGACCTCACAATGGACCGGATAACATTATACAATGTTTCAAGTAATTAATTGCATTACATTTCATTTCATTATAATCAATAACTTTATTTGTGATTATATGGTACTTGTTTTACTCCGTCTCTTTTACTGAGTTAGTTGTGCTCACCACCCCCAAGTTAGTGTACGGTTGGTTAAGAAAGTGAGGAAAGAAGAATTTACTCAATCTACGCTTTTGACTTTTCTTTTTGGTTTTAAGGAAACTAACTAAGAATTCTCTAAGATGCCCACTAGTTTTCTAACTTATTGTAAATAGACTTGAAGACCTGTGGCTTTTATGAACTCTTAGTGTAAATTACAACTCCATATGCAAAATACTTATGTAAGCACTATTGTATTATTAGATAACAAGTTGTCTTGAACAAATGTTTTTTTTTTAAAGCTATATTACATGTTTAATTAGTGAAAGGTGTCGAACCAGATGCTTCAAGTTGGTTAAGTCATGTACACCTTAGATTGATTGTATCTACAATAGCAATTGTTATAAGGTCAGCTACTATTGTATGTTAGTTTACATGATGGGGCTGTTACGACTTTTCCTATTCTTAGTGTAACAATTCTGAGTTGGTATCAGAATATGGTTCTAAAAAGACCAGGCTTTGAAGCATCTAATTAAAATAAGTAGACAATAGGTTCACTGAGAGCAGAGTTAATAATGGGATGTAAAATACTTAAATTTATAGGATTATATATAATTTATGTATGTACAAATGGTTATAAACTAACTTCTAACTTAATTGCTTTCAAATCCATAGGAATGAACTTATATATGCATGGTGGCATTTTGAATGGGAAGGGGATGAAACACTTATCGAATATAGTATTCGGATGCAAAAGTTATTACTAGATATGGCTAACTAGAAGGTGTTTTATACTATTGATGAGATCATCAAGAATTATAAGCATGGAATGTCTTTGACTATATAAAATGATTAGAGGATAATAAAGGATAAATTAGAATCTACATATAATGAATACATTGCCATAGCTACCTATGAAAAAAAGTATTTGCAAGAGAAAGGGATTTTATCTGTAATGATTTCTATACTATACTTTCTTACTATAGTAGAAATAGATAAGAATTACTCCCTAGGTTTTGATCAGGTACCCCTAGATGTTTTACATATCCCTAAAAATTATCTCCTTAGTATGGTCGATTGGTTTACTAGACATCGTATAGTTAAGACTATAAGAATAAAAGTACCATTACAATCTCAAGAACCTAAACCCCAGTTCCCTAGTAATATAACCTAAGAACCCATCTTAGAACACTAAGCCAAATGTAAGGTTTGATGATGATGAGGATCCTAAGGAAGATTTGGAAGAGGAGTTTAAAGTAGAGGCTAAAGCAAAAACTATTCTTGAAGATAAAGCATATGATAGTGGGAGTGAAGTGTAAGAAGTAGTTATTATACCAGATACCCTCATAGTAGTGGAAATAAGTTCAGATTCTGAAGAGAATGGAAAGGATGATTGGTTTTCCCTTAAAGATGTGGCAACATCGAAAAGGTCAAGTAACTAAAAGTGTGAGAAGATAGTGACAAGATAGATTTAGGGCTTTTGATAACATCTGACATAATTGTTTTGATGTACTTTTGATTTTTTAGTGTAACTTTTGTACTTTTGATGTTTTGGTTACTAAGTATATAAATGATGTAAATAAACTTTTGTATAGATGAAAGTAATGTAAATAGGTGATTAGATGTGTTATCTTATGTTGTAAATAAAATGATGTAATCTTTTGAATACAAAGTTTCAGCTACCCTATATACTAATGCAAAGTAAATATAATTATGAAAAAGTGTAGCATATTTTTATTCCCAATATTTGTATGAGATACAAATATGAGTAGTGATTACAGGGAATGAAGCGAAATGATGATATGATACCATAGATGAAGTCTATATAAGCTCATGATGTACAGGTGTATTTGGTCACATGATGGAATGTGTACAAGTGACATGAATATTATTGTTTTATATACAAGAATTTAATATTATAGATTTTGTGTTGATTGAAATCCCTATTGAGGAATCTATAGTTATGTATTATATATATAAGGAACAATTGATCTATATGTAAATGTGAGTTGCTTAGATCATATACTAACTTTCAATACACATGTTGTAAGTGCAGGGTTGATAATTAGCGATTATGAATCTAAATATGGTGGAGGAAGCAAACAGACATGGAAATGGCTAACCTGAAGGAATAGTACCAACTTTTAACCCTCCTAATTCACTAGAATCACCTAGAAATGATGTACCACCACCCACTCCAAACATGTCAAACCCAACTCAGTTTAGGCAAATGTTAGCTAATATGAATACCATAATCTAACAGTAAGGGGCTTTAATTCAACATCTAATTACAAGTGGACATATAGTGAACTAAAGGCCATTAGAGGCTAAACCCAGAGGAATTCGACCTTAAGAGGCGAGTTGACTTCCTAACTTTATGAAAGCAAATTTTTATTTTAAAGAAGAGATGCGTAAGCTTACTTTAGCCGACGATTGGTTAATGTAGATCAAGCGTAGTTTTGAATCATTTAAAATTCTAGACAATCAAAAAGTTTCTTATGGTACTTTATTAGTAAAGATGAGAGCACAAGTTTTGTGGGACTCGACAACACAAACAATCATTATCCCCATTACACCGCAAGTATTTAGAAGGCATTTAAAGGAGAATACTTCCTTATAAGTATGCAAAATCAGATGACTTGGGAGTTGATGGAGATAAAGAAGGACATTATAAGTGTAACTCGGTATGAAAACAAATTTAATAGGTTATTGTAATATGCACCTAATTCATACAAAGATAATCAAGTATTGAAGAAGGATCTTTTCCTTAATGGGTTTGACCCAATGATGCGATGTAAGTTGACAGATTATGAATTCACTACTTATTATCAAATTGTAGACAAGGCGCATCAATTGGAGAATAATCGACTGATCATACAAAATGAGTGGAGTAAGAAACTAAGTAGAGTTAATCGGTATAAACCTTTCTTTAAAAGGACATTCTCGGGTGCAAATAATAACTCAAGTCATAAAGGAAAGAAGTTAATAACTGTGACCAGTGACCCTACTTTAAACAGGACACGATATAGTTTCTATGATGAGGTGGAGAATGTGAGGTGCTGGAAGTGTGAAGCATAGCATTTTCCTCGGTAATGTCCTCAATTAAGAGGCAAATGTTTTTTGTGTGGTGTAAGGCCTACAATCAGCGGCTAAAGGATCCATTCAAGCCTAAATTATAAAGTAAAACTAGAAATATTAGTAAAAACGATCCCGTAAGTTTGAATTTAGAAAAATAAGAAATAAAATGAAAGAATATAAAATTTTAAAATTTTAATTATATTACTCGTTATTTATCAGAAATGCGAAAAATGCGTAAAATGCATTTTGATAACTAACGAATTACTAGAGATAAATTATATGTATACTAAAAATCATAAAACGACCTAAATAATATTTAAAAATATTTATTTGTACTATATATGAATTTACATGTAGTTAGAAATATACGTAATTACTTAAAATATGTGAAATGTGTTAAAATAATGTTAAATAATTCAAAAAAATTCATAATTAATTAAGAAAAAAAGAAAGAAAAATAAGGAATGATCTAGATTTGGGTTGTGGTAGCTGGGGAAAATAAGAAAAATTTTATCCAATTAAATTAGAACAATAAAAAAAAATAAATTGAAACAAGATAAGGCTCATTTCACATCAATTTAATGTACAAAAAATCGTCAAGACCTCTATAAATAGCCAAATTTTTATGGGGGATCATTTGGTCAATTAGAGTGTGAAAAAAAATTGAGAGTATCGAAAAAACAAAGATTAGGATTTTTCTTAAAAAATAACAAACAAATTTGTGTAAATAAGTGCGATAAGGTGAATCCAGACCCAAAGAGTACCTGAGAACGGACTGCCACCACCACCACACGGTGGTGGTAATGTTCAGGCCAACCAATAAGGCCAAGGCTATCAGCAGTAGCTAGAGCCTCCATTTTTGGTAAGTTTAATTTTCCAGCCAATTTGGCTAAAATTATTAATTATTTTTAGAAAATTACGAATCTTGTTATTATAGGATATTTTAGTATGTAGATTTAAGAAAAACTTTTATTTTGATAAATTTATGTTTAGAATTTTGCTGTCCTTAAGAAACCGCGCAAACCTGAGCTTTATTTAGGTTAGAGATAAATAGGCTTAAGAGTGTAGCTTTGGACTCAAAAATTTTTTGTAGACTACTTAAGTGATATAGAATAGTGCCACGAAACCCTTTTTGAAAAATGAATTTTCAAAATTTTTAGATAATTTTTAAGCTTTAAAATGATGCATAAAACGAGTTATTTTTAGTTAATTAAATAATTAAATGGTTAATCACTAATTTAGTGAATAATTATATATTTTAGAATGTTGAAATACGATGAAGTATGGTATTTATATCCGTTAGGGCATTAGATGTAATTATTAGGGTATTATGTAGTATATATGTAATAAGTAAAAATGGTAAATTTAAGTTAATTTTATAATTTAGGATAATTAGGTATACAATCTGATTTGGGATGAATTTAGATATTTGAAGATGTTAGTCAATGATAAAAGATGTAGATTGTGGTAGTGGAGAGGTTAGATGTATGCTCTATGTATAGATTAGGTAGTAATAAGTAATATGTGAAATAGCAAGATTAAATAAGTGAAGAAAATTAAGTTAAATTGATAGCATTATAATAATAAGAGAATATTATAAATCTTGTTTGAAAGGTAGATTTGAGAAATTATGCAAAAATGTAGGTTAATCTTTCGTCAGGGAGCTAATTTGGTAGTTAAATTAGGAATATAGTGTACCGAACTAATCAAGATACTGATTAGAAGTTAAAACATCAATTTAGGATACTTAAGCATAGTTAGATGAATTTCACATTTTGGTCCATAAAGAATTCCTAAGGTTTGCAAATAAAAACAATAATCAAGAGCTAACACAAAATTGAATTCAGGAATTGAATTAGAAATTAATTTAGAACTAATTCGATTATAAGAAATATGGAATTTTGAAAAAATACGTAAAATTATAATCCCAAACTTTAAACCCATGATTTAAAGCTTATACGTAAATATATACATATGTATAAGTAATCACGTTAAATGTAGATTATTCTTATATTAGAATCTAATTCATAAGCCGAAATAGTAACCAAAACAAGAAACAAATTCAAAACCTAGCTGCATGAGGGAAGTAATTCTAAAAGAATAAGACCTAAATCACTAAATGTAAGAAGATCATAAACTAAAGGCACTCATAATCTAAATTACATAACAAAACATATCTATGGTAGTCATAGGAAACTAAACCAACACTTATTTTATAGGGATTCTTGGCGATGGCCAGTATGAGTCACATCTCGAGTCAGCAAGCGAGGAGTTTAGGTAAGTTGGGATTAATATTTATCGTATTGGAGGCTTGAAATTGTACTTGATTGTGCTTATTCTGAGCTGATGATATGATTTTGATTTGCTACTTGGCTTGTATCATATGATTTGTATGTAATGATTGATCACCTTAAATTGGACCTAATCAAATATACAACTTATAAACATAAATCGGACCTGCATAGCAACCCATTAGAGGAAATCTAGGATCCTCAAACAAAATACCAACCATTTCGAAAGGGATAGTGTTGGATAGCATAATAAATCCTTTCTTCATCTTTAGTCGAACTAAGTGATAAGTAAGGAGGTCATGACAAGGGTGAAGTTAATGGTTCGAAGGTAGTCGCGGGAGGAGCGATGTCTCCATTGCACAAGCCTTGGTTTAGTCGTAAGCTATTGTATTAATGGCAACTCCTCAACCCAGATTAAAGTGGGTACAATTTCTTTAATTTCATGGCAAGTCAGACAATGTCGTGCGATGGCATTTGCATGTTCATGTATTGTATCTAACTAAATTAGTTGATAACCTTATTAGTGTTGGTGGTATAATTTTAAGTCCTCCGTCCCGACTTACTACGCCATGGTTGATCATATCCCTATAGACTTTGTTGCAAGTATTAGCTAGAAAGCAGATTTCAATTACCCTAAAGCTAGTAATTGCTAGATCCTTGGGAGTAAGGAAATACATTTGAAGAATGGATATATATATTGTTAAGGTCTTAGCTTTTATTTAGAACATTTCATTTTCAAACAATGTATTATTTGGGAAGTCTAAGGCAATGAAACCATATAAACATTATTTGTAATACTTGAATCCTAGTATATATATTTTTTCATACTTTCTTAAGTAAATAACTTATTTAATTTATGGACCATTTACTTCAAAGTGGGTTAGTCGTAAGCATTTTATGTAAATCAAGTCTAAGATAACGGTTGTAAGGTCAGCTTCTATACTAGAATGGTTTATACGGTGAGACTATTACGACTCTACTGCTTCGGAACGTGACATGTGGTGATTCGAATCATATGTTGAGAGAATGTCCAAAGATGAAAACAGTGAAGTGTTACAAGTATAGAATGACGGCACACTTATCAAGATATTGGAGTCAAGCCGGATAATGGACTAAAAAATCTACAGGGGTAGATACAACTGTTGTACCAACTCGGGTGTTTACAATCGAGGGTACAGAATAGGATATCAAGAATTTTAATGAATGGGTAGAGGAATACTTCCATTACAGCTCGGATGACAAAATGGATATTAATGGAATTAACTAAGGCTTAGTAATAGATACGTAAACTAACTAGTAACCTTACTTACTTATGAGTTGATTACAAATATTATATGCATAGGAAGTTTTAAGAATTGTGAAAATACATAACGTAAGTGTAATACGCAAATGATAGATAACTATAATAGTAGTAATTGTTTTAGGAAACATACTTGTAAATGGGAGAACTTTTTATGCATTGTTTGATACTAGAGCATCACATTTGTTTAATAGTCAAGAATTTGTCTTAGGAAATGGGATTAAGACAAATGAATTTAAATTCACTTATAAAGTGAGAACACTTATGGGAGAGCAAGTGTTAACATGAGAAGTAGTAGATAATGGACAACTATAAATTCAAGGAAAGGAATTCCCAATAAAATTAATAGTTTTACCAATTAAGGGGTATGATGTTATTATGGGAATAGATTGGCTGTCCAAACAAAAAGCTAAAGTAGATTGTCAAAATAAGAATTTGATCTTAGATGACGGTAAGGTGATATTTCACGGAAAGACTAATGAACGAAGCTTGAGATTATCGGTAATTGAAGTAAGTGAAGAAATGAATAAGATTGTTGAAGAATGACAATTATGTTGGATATTTGCTGTAGAATGAAAGATGGAAACCCCAAAAATGTCAAAAATACTTGTAGTAAGTGAATTTCCTAATATCTTTCCAGAAGATTTACTTAAGTTAGCACCACATTGAGAATTACATTTTACTATAGAGTTAGTCCCAGAAATTGAACCGATGTCAAAAGCTTCATATTGAATGCCACCAATAGAACTTCCAGGGCTATTGGACAATGGATTTATACGACTTAGTGTGTCTCCCTAGAGAGCACCCTTGTTATTAATGAAAAAAAGAAAGATGGAACCATGAGATTGTGTATTAGTTATGGGGAGATAAACAAGGTAACTATTAATAACAAATATCTACTACCCCGAATTGATGATTTGTTTAATCAACTACATGGTGCTACCATATTTTCAATGATTGATTTAAGACTTAGATACCATTAGCTATGTATTAAACCAAAGGATGTGCTAAAGACGGCTTTTCGGACTAGATATGGGTACTATGAGTTTTTAGTGATGCCTTTTGGTTTGACAAATGCACCAACTGTGTTTATAGATTTGATGAATTAGATCTATCGACCTTACTTGGATAAAATTTTCATGGTATTCATTAATGGTATTTTAATTTATTGAAAGACTAAAAGGGATCATGTCGATCATTTGCATTTAACCTTGCAAAAGTTAAGAGACAATCAATCATATGCCAAGTTAAGTAAGTGTGATTTCTGGTTAGATAAAATCTCATTTTTAAGACATAGTGTCAAGTGAAGGAATTTCAATAAATCTTGAAAAGGTTAAAGCAGTAGCCAAATGGAAACGGCCGACTACAGTAACGAAAGTGGGAAGTTTTCTTGGAATGGTAGGATACTACAGGTTATTTATAAAAGATTTTTCTAAAATCGCAACGCCTTTAACTCGGTTGATGCAAAAGGATGTTAAATTTGAATGGAGTGACGAATGTGAATAAAGTTTTCAAGAGTTAAAGGATCGTTTGATTTCAGTGCTAATACTTATTTTGCCAGATTGCCAGATTTAAGTAAATCTTATTATGTATATAGTGATGCTTGTAGAAATGGACTAGGATGCATATTGATGTAGGATAAAAAAAGTAGTAGCATATGCATCTTAGCAATTGAAGTCTCATGAGAGAAATTATTCAACTCATGATTTAGAGTTGGCAGCTGTAATATTTGCTTTGAAAATTTGGAAAAATTATCTATATGGACAATATTATGAGATACACACAGATCATAAAAGCTTAAAGTATTTCTTTCCTTAGAACGAATTGAACTTAAGACAAAAGTGTTGGTTGGAATTAATCAAGGATTGTGATTTAATTGTAAACTATTATCCTAGTAAGGTTAATGCTGTAACAGAAGTGTTGAGTCGCAGGAACTACGAACAAGTGGTTTCGTTACTTACTACTTAACGTGAACTGATTAAGGAATTTAAAATGTTGGAGATTGAATTCAGATGGCATGAGATTAATGTACAATTGCTGAATCTAGTAATGTAACCAACCTTAATAGAGATAATTAAGCTTTAACAAGATGAAGATAAGAAATTGAAGGAAATTAAGGAAAAGTGGAGTACAGGTGATTACCTGACTTCAAAATCGATACTAAGAGTGTGTTAAGATATAAGAATAGAGTTTATGTGTCTGGTGACTCAAAGTTAAAGGATGAAATAATGGTCGAAGTGCATAACACTGGTTATATATTGCATCCTAGTGGAAATAAGATGTACCACGATTTGAAATTATTGTTTTGGTGAAAAGGCATGGAAAAGGATATGACACAATCTATAGCTGAATGTAATACATGTCAATAGCCGAAGGAAGAACATCAGAGGCCTAGTGGTTTACTATAGCGGTTAGAAATACCTTAATGAAAATGTGATTATATTACAATGGATTTTGTAATAAGACTCCCAATGACAAGATCAAGTTACAATTCAATTTAGGTTGTAGTAGATAGGTTGACGAAGTGCACTCATTTCTTACCTTACCGAATTGGTGATTTAATGGAGAAGCTGATATGATAGTATATAAGATAGATTGTTAAACTACATAGTGTATCGATAAGTATTGTGTCAAATAGGGATACTCAATTTGAATTGAAATTTTAGGAAGCTTAGATTGATCATTGGGAACTAGGTTGCAATTTAGCATGGCCTATCATCTATAGACAGATGGACAATTAGAAAGAATTATTCAAATACTTGAAGATATGTTGAGAGATTATATTTTGGACTTTAGTGATGACTAAGATCAGTATTTGCCATTAGTGGAGTTTACTTATAATAATAGTTATCAAGTAATGATTCAAATGGCACCATATGAAACTTTGTACGGAAGAAAATATTGATCACTGCTATATTGGGAGAATGATGAATATGTCGTGATAGGACTTAATATGATTGAACAGATTAATGATAAAGTGAAGATAATATAGCAGAGGATGAAAGCAGTACAAAATCAATACAAAAGTTAGGATCTAAAAAGAAAACCTATAAAATTTATGATAAAGGATCATATGTATGTTAACATAAGTCCATTTAAACGATTTAAGCGCTTCGGTACTATAAGAAAACGAAGTCCCCAATACCTCGAACATTTTAAAATCTTTGAAAGAATTGGAAATATAATGTGCAAATTACTTTACCACCAAGTTTAGCTGGATACCATGATGTGCTCTATGTGTCCATATGACCCAAATGTAATCGTGGAGTTCAAACCAATAGACTCACAAGGATTATACAATTGAAGAAAAGTCGATTAAGATTTTAGAGAACTGGATTCAAAAGTTAAGAAATTGGGAAGTTGAATATGTGAAAGTTCAATGGGGGTAGCGATCTAGGAGCATAATTAACTTGGGAATCGAAGACGGCAATGAAAAATCCTTACCCAAAAATTTTCAAAGAAAAAGGTAAGTGATAAGTCTTTATCAAAAAATAAGTAGTTATTATGTCTAGAATAAAAGTTTTAAGGACAAAAAATTCTTGAAGGAGGTGGAAATGTAAATTCCTAAAATCACATTTAGGGCACTTATACTCGAATTTAGGGTTTTTGAAAAATACTTATCTAGTTGAGCTCAAACTTTATGATTAGATTAAAAAAATTAGTTAAAATGACATAGTGAAATTAGATTGTAAAAATAATGACAAAAATTTCCAAGAGTAATTATATAATATAATCTAAAATTTGTTAAAACCCTTAAAATCGAGCTAGAAATGTGATGAGGATTTAGAGATAAGTTAATTAAGCTATAAAAAGAAATAATATAACATAATATATTATATGGATATACATATATTTTTATAAGTATACTCAATATATATGATAATTATATCCGTAAATTTATCCAAAATTATATAAAAATATATAATAATTGATAAAATTATAAAAATAAATAGGAAATATATCTTAAAAATAGAAGATATGCTAGAAACATGATTATATGCATATAATTACTAATTACGCATAATATATATATAAAAGATATTTACTTGTATATCAATAAAATTACTAAATATCATATAATATACATAAAAATAATCATATTTTATCTAAAACTTGATCTAAACATATCCAATTGCTTGGAAAATTCAAGAAAACTAGCGTAGCACGTATAGAAATTGCAACTTGATGAATCAAAGTTCCTTTTGATATAAATAGGACATCTCTACCTTAGGTGTTTGTGAGGGAAAGAGTAAAAAATTAAGAAAAATGTATATATACTTAACCATTAGAAAAATTTCTAAATGACCCAACATGTATAAATAGCCTTTATCATATAATATACATAAAATTAATCATATTTTATCTAAAAATTCATTCAAACATATCTAATTGCATGGAAAATTTAGGAAAACTGGTGTAGCACATCTTAAAATTGCAACTTGATGAATCAAGGTTCCTTTTGATATAGATAGGACACTTCTACCATAGGAGTTTGGGAAGGAAAAAGCAAAAAAAAAAAAGAAATATATATATATACTTTACCATTGGAAAAATTTTTAGACGATTTAAACATTTAAAGAAAATTCATGAGAAAAAAAATTATAAAATTATAAAAGGAAAATAAAGTAACCTATTAAGTTAACATGGTTCCCAAACCAAACATTAACTTGCTATTGAACCTTGCAGGCCATTACTAGTCTTCCTTGGGTGTTGCTCGTTTGACACACTCTCGCTACCATCTAGTGGCTAGAGCTCCGATGAACACTAAGGTCTCCCAATGAATAGAACATCAACAATACAAGCTTACCATAGCGAGCATCAATATAGGTAAGTTAAGATCATAATTTTACCACTTGTTGAGATACTATATCAAAGTATCTGGAGATTTAAGAGTACTTTTGCTTATGATTGTAAATTCGTTATCTATACGCATAACATGTATGTGATTAGTATTTTGTTTATAACAGAAGTTGAACTCCTTAGCATGCTGTTTTGCATGATATTATAATTTTGTATGATATTATAATTTTGTATTATGTGAACTTGTCTAGCTACGCTTAAATGAAGCTAATATTGATTTGATCGCTAACATAACTAAACATATATAGTAACTATTAGGGGAACAGTTAAAAGTGTCAAATCAAATACTAACTCTCTTCGATGAAGATAACTGAAATGGTTTTTTTTCCATTCTTAATCAAACTAAGTGACAAGCAAGGAGATCACGATGAGGGTAGGGGTTGTAGTTTGAAGGTGGTCATGAGAGAAGGGTGTTCTCCATTACACAAGTTTGGGTTTGGTCTGATTTTGAGTCATGTTAAAATCCTCAATCCAGGTTAGAGAAAATGTAATTTCTCTAACGTCACAATAGACCGAATAACATTATGTGATGTTTCAAGTGATTGATTATATTGCATTTCAATATAATTAATAACCTTGTCTATGATTATATAGTACTCTTTTGATTCCATTCCGCTTACTAAACTAGTTGTGCTCATATCCCTATAGATCTTTTGTAGGTAATGAGTGAAAATATAAGATGTACAGATATCACCACCCTTAGATTAGTGCATAGTTGGTTGGGAAAGTAAGGAAAGAAGAATCCATTAAACCTAGGCTTTTGACTTTTCTTTTTTATTCTAAAGAAACTAGTTAGGAATTCCCTAAGACTCTCATTAGTTTTCTATCTTATTATAAATAAATTTTAATACCTATGGCTTTTGTGAACTCTTAGTATAAATTATAACTCTATATGTGAAATGCTTATATAGGCGCTATTGTATGATCAAACAATAGATTGTCTAAAACTAGTATTATTTTGAAAAGCTATACTATAAATTTGATTATCGACAAGTGTCACACTAGATACTTTAAACTGATTAAGTCTTGTATGCCTTATATAAATTGTGTCTACGATAACAACTGTAAGACCAACTTCTATTTAAGGTTAGTTTACATAGTGAGACTGTGATGACTTTTCCTATTCGAAGCATGATAACATATAATATTGTAAGTTCTTTTCTTTATTATTATATATTATCATCTTGTTAATGTGAATTTCTTTAAAATAATACCTTATCTTTTTTTTTTAGCCAACCATCATATTAAAACTTTTGGGGAAGAGAAGATACATAATCCATCCATTTAGGAAAATAGCATTTATGCTAATAAATTACAATAGTTTTGGAAAAATAATACCTTTTCAACATTAACTTTTTGCCATTGAAATGTTCTAAAAGTTGATTGTTGGGTTTTACATCTTTTATAAATATAATTCCTAAAGTTTCTGTCATTTGTAAGTTTTCATTAATAAAATCTTATAGCCATTTTTCATTTAGTTGACTGGACATTTTCACTATTAGAAATTGTTTTATTTTAATCATATATTTAAGAGATGTATTTTTATGTGATTGCAATTTATGCATAATTTAATAGCAAATGATGTTTCATTTCTATAATAAATATCACAATCCTTAGCGCATGATTTAATAACACAACCTTAAAACATCATGTTTCATTTCTATAATTTAAATAGCAATAACCTCTTTTTAGATAACATAACATTTTATATATAGAAAAATACTATAAACAGTTATATAAAGCTAATGCATAATATACATTTACATAATTATTTACACCAATAAACAAGGGGATTAACATAATCTTTGTAACAATTTTTGGACATAAGTAAAAATATAGTGATAATCTTTTGGAACCTTTTTGTCATTTGTAATTTTTTTATAAGTAATACCTTTTGGTTATTTATGATTTTTCATTTCTATCACTTATATGCGAGAATATTTGTCAATTTGTCATTACATAGTATCTCCATATGTAAATCCATGTATAATTATTACATTGGTTAAGAGAACTTGTTAGTCAAGTTATAATTAGTATAGCAATACAGATATAAATATTCAAGTGTTATTAGTTCGAAGGTAACTATACATTGTTATTGTTAATTCAGAGGTAAACAATAATGCCTCGTTCACTTGAAGGGAATTGAAATCAATCCCCTTCTAATTTCTTATTATAGTATTCACTTGGTTTTTTGTCTTCGAATTGCAATTTCTTAAGAATCTCTATTTCGTGAAATCAAGTAATAGGGATTCCTGGACTTGATAATGATTTTTCACAAAATTTCACATTTTTTCTAAAAATAACTTTATATCAATTTAATGATCAACATTACTACCATTACCATTGCCATTGCCATCACCACTATCTACCATCACCATTACTACTACCGCCACTACCAACCGACTACTGTTACTACTGCTATTACCACCACCACCATCATCACCTACCGCCACCGCTATTATCACCACTAACCACCATTGTTACCACCAATCGCTACTGCCATCGCCATCGCCACCACCACCGCCACCGCCATTACTAACCGCCATTATCACCATCAACACTATTACCATCACACTATTGCCACCACCATCACTCTGCTACTATCACTACTACCACTACCGTCATTACCGTCGCCACCTCACCTGTAACCACTACTATTGTCACCACTATTGCTATAGTCACTACCGTCGCAATTGTAAGCCCCAAAGCTAAACCAATTGACTGTAGGATTGAATTTAGAATCCAAGGTTTAGGGCGATCGGTTAAAAGATCCGATCAAACCCAAATTATAAACTATTGAGAAGAATATTAGTAAAACTGACCCCATAAACTTGAATTTAAAAAAATAAGTAATAAAATAGGAGACTATAAAATTTTAAAATTTTAAGCATAATAAGTATTAATTACCGAAAATACGAAAAGTGTAATGAAATAACTAATAAATTACTAGAGATAGATTATATGTATACTAAAAATTTTAGAATGACCAAAATAATAATTAGGAATGTTCACGTGTACACTACATATATTTACGTGTAGATAAAAATACGCATAATTACCTAAATTGGCCAAAAACTAAGCAAATAATTAAAGAAAATTATAAAATAATTATGGAAAAATTAGAAAAAAAAAATCAGAAGAGGATAAGATGAAGTAAGATCAGGTCGTGGCAGGCCAAAGCTGCAAAAAAAAAAAATCCAATAAAAATGAGACAACTTAAAAGCCAAAAATTCAGGGAAATGGGCAAAATCTTGTTAAATTAATGCACATTAATTACAAAAAATTCTATAAATAGGGGAAAAATTTTCAGAAGTCATTTGGTCAGTTTAGCTTTTGAAAAAAATCGAAGCATTGAAAAAATCGAGAGAAAATCCAAAAAATAAAAAAGGGGAAAACTGTACAGATTGGGCACGTGAGCTAAACCCACCACTCACTACCACCTGGGACCGAACCACCACCACCACCCTACACTAGAACCACCGCCTGGACCGGCCGACAACCTTGGACCGGGCTTGGCGGCCAGAAAGCTTTGGACCGGTTAGTCTCTTAAATGACCCGATTTTGAATAATTTTGTAAAATTAGTTATTTTGCCCAGAAAATTATGAAACTTGTTATTCTGAGGTTTTATTGTATATAGATTTAGGAAAAAATATTGATTTAGTTTAATTAAATCTGTAATTATAGGGTCCTTAACAAATTGTTCAAAACCGAGCATGACTAAACTGGAAAAGAAATAGGCTTAGAAGTGTAGTTTGGAGTTCAAAATTTTTCTGTAGGATGCTCATATGATGTAGAACAGTGCTATGAAGTCATTTTTTTAAAATTAGTTTTCGAAATTTTTAAGTTAATTTTTAGCCTTATAATGATGGGAAAATTGGGTGATTTAGGGTTAATTAGGTGATTAAGATGTTAATTAATGATTTAGATAGTAATTAGATGTTTAGGGATGTTAATCTCTGATGTGGAAACCTAATCCTAGTCTATGGAGGGTTAAGTGTAAGTAATGAAGGTGTTATGTGGTAAATGTAGGAAATTAGGAATATGTAGAATTGAAAATTTAATAAATATGGAAAATTAGGTTTAATTAGATAATAAAATAATGAAAATCCGAACATAACAAATCTGAAACAAAATTCAATTTTAAGTAATTATATGAAAAATGTAAAAATTTCTCACAACATGAGTAAATTCGGTACACTAATACGGATTTAAGTGTATCGGATGGAATAAAATACTGACTAAGGGCAGTAATCGTATTTAGGAGATCAGGAAGTAATGTGATTAATTTCACATTATGGGTTGAAACGGATTTCTAGGATTGAAATCTAAAACATTACTTAAAAATCGAACTAAAAACCTAATTTAGAAATCGATGCGAAAACCGAACCTGAACCCAACCCCAAACCTAAAATAATTATAAAAGACTTAATACCTAGATAATTAGGCATATTAAACCTTAAACAAAACCTAATAATAAGCGTTATAGGATAAAATGAACTTATAATATTATATGAGATACTAAAACCACGTTCGTGTTATAGGGATGATCGGCGTTGGCCTGAGCAAATCGAACCTCGAGTGAATGAGCGAGGAGTCGAGGTAAGTTGGGATTAATATGATGCTGTATTTTGAAGGCTTAAGATTATCCTTGGTTATGCTTGTTAGATAGTTGAATGTGTGCATGTGTTTAATTATGGGTGATGCTATGATTCTATTTGTTGCTCTGGCACATATTGTATGATTTGTATAAAAGGATTGATCACCCTCAACTGGACTTAATTAAATATCCGACCAGTAATCATAATCGGACATGCATGGCAACCTGTTAGGGGAACTTAGTACTCTTCGGCCAAATACTGACCCCTTCGGAAGGGATAGCGCAGGATTGCAAAATGGTCCCTTCTTCATCCTCAGTCGAACTAAGTGACAGGAGAGAAGGTCACGGCGAGGGTGAAGACAATGGTTCAAAGGTAGTCGCGGGAGGAGTAAGGTCTCCATTACACAAGCCTAGGTTTGGTCGTGAGCTGTTACATTAACGGCAACTCCTCAATCCGGATTAGAGCAAGCACAATTTCTCTAATTTCACAACGGGCCGGACAACGTCGTGCGATGGCATTTGCTTGCACATGCATTGCACCTAATAAGTAATTGAAAACCTTGTTATGTGTATGGTATAGTTTTAAGTCCTCCGTCCTAACTTATGGATCCCTATAGACATTGTGCAGGTGCTGGCTAAGAAGCGGCCATAATTACTCTGAAGCTAGCAACTGCCGAATCCTGGAAAGTGAGGAAAAATATTGAAGAACGAACATATATTTTTAAGGTTTAAGCTTTTACTTTAGAACTTCTCGTTTTTTTTAATAATGTAATAACTAGGAAATATATTTCGGAGAAACATTGCAAACGATAATTGTAATAACTAAATTATAGTGAATATATATATTTCTCACTTTCTTAGATGAATAATTTATTTAAATTACAAACTGTTTACTTCAAAGCGGGTTAGTCGTTGACGCCTTATGTAGATCAGGTCTAAGATAGCGGTTGTAAGGCCAACTTTTATCTTAGGGTGATTTACACAGCAGGGCTGTTACGACCCTACCGCTTCGGGACGTGACAGCAATTACCCCTACCACCCCCCTCCAAGCCACTACCCTAACCACCGCCACCGTTACCGTTACCACCATTATCATCACCGCTCGCAACTGTCATTGACCATTACCACTACCTCCACCTTCGCAATCGATTTCCGCTACTACCACCTATTACTTTAAAATTAATTGAGAAAGAAAATGATTAAGGGTATTTTAGTCATTAAAGTTCTATTACATGTCTATTCTTAAATTGTTTATTAATCCAACTAAACAAAATAATATGTATTATACCCTTATTATATTCCTTAAGAATTCCAATTACATTCTTTCTTCATTCCATTTGGCGAAGTAAACGAGTTGTAAGTCATTTTTCTGCTTTCATTGTTCTTGCATTTTGTTTCATATCTTGTTAATATTTAATAATGCTCAAAGTCTAAAACTTTCATATTGTATAAGAAATTAGCAAGCATGATTCTTATCATCATCTTCAATTACTGATCTACGGAATTCTTTTTTTTTTTTTTAATCAGCAACATGAAAATACAACTAAAAGGTACATAACTTCGAACAAACTATATCAGGTCAATTATATTTGTCGAATTCAAAGAGCCTTAGATTGGTAATAAGAAATATTATCCTTAATGGCACAAATTACTTAACATGAAGTTGATAAATTAAGATGGGGCTAAGAGCTAAACTTAAATTCGGATTCATTGATGGAATTATACCTAAGCCTAATTCGAATTCACCTAACCTAATTAGAGGGCCAAAAAGTGACTACATGGTTCGTTATTAGCTTTTGAATTCAATGGTGAGTAATATTTTGCAAAATTTTCTTCGTGCAGAATCAACTTATGAGTTGTGGAGTGAAGTATTCAAGCAATATGGCCAATATGATGGGCCTTTAATCTTTCAAATACAAAATGAGATAAGCAATCTCAAACAGTTGAATCAATTCGTAGGGGGTGGATTACGACAAACTAAAGAAATGTAGGGATGACCTTCAAGCTCATCATGTCTATCTCACTTGTAGTAGATTAGACTACGTAAATGTCAATTGAAAGAGAGAAAATGGATTTTGGGTTCAAGACACGATTGATTCAATTCTTAATAGGGTTGAATAAAGGTTATGAAAGGGTTAAAAAACACATTTTGTCAATGGATCCTTTACTTAGTGTGAACAAACCCTATTACTTGTTTCAATAAGTAGAAAGGAAAAAACACCTCTAAATCTATACATCTAGAAGTGTCTACTTATTATACAAATAGGGTAGATCATACTTCAAAGTTTTAGTGATAAAAATAAAAATAAAAGATTGGTTTGCAAACATTGTAAAACTAAATGGAATATTATTGATAGTTGCATTAAGCTAATTGGTTATCTAAAATGGTATAAAGGCAAAAGAATAGGGAATGCAAAAGTCTAAAGTATAGTAGGAATAGAGAAATGGACATCATTAGTATCGTGTCGTTTAGTCCATAGTTCATGACTAATAAGCTTAGCACAAACTTCCTCAAAAGTAAGAGGAATAGGAGAGTAAGTAAGAGTGGTGGCAAGCGCATCATCTTTATGTAGTAAGCCACAAAAAGTATGAATAGTGAGATCGAATATGCTAAGAGGTTAATTAGACATAAAGAAAGGTGTCGATGCTTTAGTTCCATTTCTTAGGCCATCGAGTTTTTTAGGAACCGTCGATGAGTATGGACCAAATGTTATAAGTGGTTGTGATATCATGTACTTCTAACAAAATTTCATCGAAAAGGGTTGCATGAAGGGAGGATTGCATCAAATGGTTGAGACGAAGCTAATGCAAATATGCAAGATTGGGTATAGTAAGTTCTCCAAGAGTAGTGAAAGTTTCACAAAGTTAAGTGACGTTATTGCCGTCAACATTATGATATAAGTCCATTGAGATGAGAAAAGATGTCATAGGGGAAACCCATACTTGATAGTTGTTAGAGAGAGTATAATAAGCATAACATTGGTGATGCCTATAGGTGATATAGAAAGTATATGTAGGTTAAAGACACCGTGAAGATTGGAAGAGGGGAATGAGGCAAGCAAATGACCAAGCATAACAGTAGTGGGAAGTGGAAATGTAGATAAGGTGGGGGATGTATGTAACATTGGGTTAATGGTAGGTGACTAATGCATGGTGGGCTGTATGGTGGAGTTAAGGTTAGGAGTCTGGGGTGTGTAGTGGCATTGGCTAAGGCAGTGATGGGAGGGTTAGATCTGAGTTATGTGGCAGTAGCAATTAGGTTAGTAGGGGTTTCAGCGAATAGAGAGAGGCTAGTGGTGGTGTGGCTAAAGAAGTAGTCAGCATTAAAAGGAATAGGTTAATGCTAAGGTGTGTGGTGATGGTGGGTAATGCCATGGATGTTCCGATTGTAGGAAGAAACAGAGAGCTACAAACGATGGTGTGTGAGATTGAATAGCTAGATTTGGATGGGTTGAAGATAGTTAGGTTTGTGGTGGAGGACTCCATTGAGAAAAAAAAAATGACTAGTGATGATGAAGATGATCAAAAGAGATGAACAATTGTCAATAGAAAAAAAAAAAGAATAGTAACAATAACAAATGTTATATAGTTTAGAAAGGAAAAAAACTAGTTTGAAATTAATTTAGGGTTTTAGTTACTCGATATCGTGAACATGTATAAAGAATTGAGTAAAAAATATAATTGTATTGATGTAGATAATTTTTTGTATACACATGAGTAGTATTTATGACCCTAAGTTGTAGAAAGACTAAAGTAGCCCTTATATTAAGAGCTATATACAAAGTAATGTACATTAATACCATGAAGAATCAAGTATTGATATTCACCTTGTAGCTCTAGTAAGTGCACTTTCAAGAATCCTTCCCTCAAACTTGAGTAAACCTCTTTTGAAGTGTACAATTGTGGTCAAGTGTAGATTACAAATGCAATATGTATACTTACACATAATGAATGGCCTAAGAATTACAATGGAACATTCATGACTTCTTGTTAAATAGACAAGTGCATTATTTTTTTTCGATCCTTTAGAAAGGGAAAACAATGATTTTTATCTATAGAAGTGAATACTAAGGCATATCGAAATTGGATACGATCAAAATGAATAATATACCTTATTCGTCATGCAGCTTATTATATCGTGGAAGGTCATAGATTGTGTCACTTGAGGTTGCTGGTAAATTGTGCCATGTAAAGGCTTGCTCATATCTAAAAACCAGATGTGGAGCATTTTCGTACTGTTGGAGAAAAGTTGCGAGGGGGAACCCTCTACATGTCGGACATATATGCATATTATTTGAGAAGAAATAAATGGTTTTCAAGGTCAGATGGTCTTTAAGGTCTCCATTCATAAAGGCTATATGTAGAAGCATTGTTTCATCTATATTTTTTTTACAAATAGATGGTAAGGACAATAGGATTTGGATGGAGAAAATTGGTAATAGGTGAGTTCTCTCTTACTTTGGTCTTGATGATAACAAAAGGGTTTAAAAATTGCCAATATGTACATTAACTTTTCAACAATAATCCTTTTATTGAAGCTTTAGAAGAAGTTTTAGATGGTTTGATACTATGGCATTTGAAGGAATTTAGGTTTGTAGAACCTTTGGTAAAAGTTGAAAAATAATAATATGTAAGAAATTGAAGTTGTGAAAGTTCTAGTAAGAGGTTACTGGATAAGCGAATTGGATCCTTAATGCTTGTAGAAATTTCATTAGAAGCTTTAAGTTTGGAAAATGAGTGGAAGAGTGCTTATAAAAGCCTCAATGGAACTGATATTTGAGAAACTTGAGTAAAAAGATAGGTTAGAAGCACAAACTTAAGTAGAAGTTTCAATGGAAGGTTGAGTTAGTAAAAGAACATTATAAGCTATAATAGAAGCTTCAATGGAAGGTTTAACCTAGCTTTGATCAAGTATGATCATAATAAGAATTCTTGGATAAATGAAAAGCTAACTCTATTAGTTGAACATATTTAGGTAAAATGATCAACTCGTTCCATTAAAGTTGGAATAATATTATTGGGGATTAATTTAGATATTTTTTTCTCAAAGGAATTAAGATGGGGGCAACAATTTATTCAGTTTTGAGGTATTAACAAATCGTCTATATGGATCCAACTTTATATAAATTCAAAGGTAATAAGAACAATTTAGCATCAACGAGATCATAAGAGATATTTTAAAGATTCATTTCAATCTGAAACAACAGAACAAGATAAGGATACTAAGATATGAGGAGGATTTTGTGCAACAAAAAAATCAAGCCATAATCGTTGGACATGAATCGATATATGAAGAAGCATTCAAACAAAGAAGATATAAGAAAGAAAAAAATTACTTTTATTCTTTGCTATTTCATATACTTGTGCTATAATATAAAGGATTTAATATTCTTTCCTCATTATTTTGTTATATTATTTGAGTGAGTATTTGTTGTAATTTTGAGAGAGTGATTGTCAGCTATACCATATGATTAACTTATGTAAAAGCTAATAAGATGAGACAGTGTGATCAAGGTCTTGATAATCAAATGATTGTACTCTTATTAATTGATATATTGAAATGATCAATAAAGTCCAGATCTCCAATAATAGAGTTAAAAAAAAGATTGATGAATAAAGTGGAGCCTCTATACAAATCCTTGCCGGTTTTTCTTTTCTCTGTGCTTTTATTTTTCGTTGTTATTATTGAATTATTTAATGTCATGTACAATCTTTGCCAGTTTTTTTTTTCTCCCTATACTTTTTATTTTTCGTTGTTTTTGTTGAATTATTTAATGCCATTTACAATCGGTTGAGGGGCCTTATGGTTTTCAGAGGTTTTTAAAGTTTTTCACGTCTCTTGATTGTTAAATGGAACTAACAGTAATCTTTTTTCTTTTTTTTTTCCTTTTTAAACTCTTTGCCAGTTTAGTCTTGCCAAATCCAGGACAAAACTCTTGTTTCTGTTTACGTCCAGCGTAAGTACTGTCCTTGCACTCTTGTGCAGACGTTACAACGAAGTTTCCATTCAGCAGATTGTCCCATCTATCTATGTACTGTTCTGAATATCTTATGTGGCTTCTAATTTACTTAGAATGATGGCAACCACTGCCTTCCTATTTATGTTTTGAAGGGAATAGCATGTATAGCTTCTCACAAGTGAGCGCCACCCTAAATTTATTGGTTGCCGTTTTCTCCATTTTACCTGATTGTCTAATCCCGTTTATTACTCGTGTTAAACATGCAACATCATTATTTGCTTACGCGATCCATTTATCAGATCGTATGCTAAGCCATGACTATTCCATGCCATGATCTTTATTTGCTTGTAATGCATATAGGAGTAATATAAACCACTAGCTCATTTTGTATCCGATATGAAATTCTCTGAATTCAAAAGAGTACACTACCACAAATTGCCACTAGACCATAGATCCACCTGCGAAGGAATGGTAGATGGAAAGGGAATTGACAAATAAAATCATCAAATATTAGGCAAGACTACGAGGTTCGCCTAAGAAGTGCAATAAGCAAGTATCTTCGGCCTATAATAAGGTTCACTCTTTTTATAAAACATGACAAGACCTATTTATAGATACTGTTCGCATTTACAGCTACTACACCTACCAGCAAATAAACATGTCTACTTTCACTAAGAACGTAAAACAATGATAGCATATTAGGTCCAAAAGAAAGCTTGAATCGAGACCAAACTCAATAAAAAATCTCCTTTGAACCCAACAAGCTAGTAAAGTTACTGAAAGTCATCAAAATGTCTTACCCATGAAAAACTCTGGAGCTTCTATAATAAGCAAGGCAATATTTTCACTGGTCACAGAAAATTAAACAGGCCGAAAATTGAAAAGATTATCTTTCTTCTCAATCTTTGTCCTATCACTCTTACTGTTCGAGCTACTGCCTCTTTGGATAGTTACCTCTAGAACCATTTCTTCCTTTTCAATAAGCTCAAAGGTGCATGTGTCTCCAACTTGCAGAGAGTTTTCCCTTTTAAACTTGACCCAACCAGAGGAAAAAATAGCCTCTCTTCCAGGTCTGCGTCGATGGAAACAAACCTTTACACGCCACAATCTACCAGCAACTGCAAGTGTCACAACATGTGCCGTTTTCTTTAAATGCTTCAAAAAGCCAGTGCAGATTGGCTGCATCATGAACGGGTATATTAAGCCTTTTTTTTCATTTTTCGTTTCTCTAGGTGAAGGATCGCACTTTCCTTCTTAATGCAGGATCAAGAACAAAATGCAGCTAATATATATATGTATATAAACACGATTTAGGCAGTTCCACAGACATGGTTCCGCAATTCATTGTATGCAATATATGCATCAATTTGACATCACCTTACCGCTTGTTTAGTCTTCATACGAGATTCAGTCATAACGAGTTTGAAGGAAGGACTGTTGGAAGTGGGATTGCTTGTAGCTGCATACTGAGTATCAGAACATAACTCTTCATGCTGGGGAGGTTTTCGGCATGCATGTTTGTTACTGCATGCTCTGGATGCTGACTTGACTACAGAAATAGATAAACTTTGTCCTTTTAATAAATCTTTCACTTGTGGAAAATTTTTACTGAGTTTGCAAATAAATATCTTCTATATTTGGCCTTAAGTTGGAAACATGATAGTGAAATCTAAAGGAAAATCTGAAATATCTAATATCTCGATATTGAAATATCTAATCAATCCACTTCGTTTAATTTGTGTACAAAGTAAAAGATGGATCTTACAGTTTCTCCCATGTCAACTTTTATCGTATGATAAGATAAAGACCTGAAAACTATGCTGTTTTTCAACTCACCAGGACAATGACTGAAAACTGGATCCTTGGTAACTCTGAAAATGGTAACTTGAAAATGCACTTGAGCATTATCAATCAACTCAAACATGCAAACATCACCTACCACCAAGTTGTTATCCCTGACAAATGGCTTCCAACCTCCCTGGATTCTTGCTACTGGCTGATTCCCACGCATCCTAAAACGACATTTCACAGCCCAGTATCTTCCACAAGAAACAGAAAGTTTCAGATAACATTCCTTTTCGCCAATATGATCCATTACAAATTTACCAGGCAGCCACTGCATTATGAAGACGGTTATGTGATGAAAATAACAATATTAGCAGTATAGAAAAAGGAGGGATAAAAAGGAAAATAAATGTACTCAAGACATCTTCCTTTCAAGGGAAGTTTTCTTATTCTTCTGTCGTACATATGCATCCAACAAAGCTCACCAAAACATAATTTTTGTTTACATAAGTCGTTCGCATGATGATTCGAAAGTGTGGATTTGGGGGATTGAAGGCTGCGCTTCTAATAATTGCTTCAGCTTTGTCTCTGGACTCATTTGGGCAAAATCTTTTAGTGGTCCCTAAGTCTCCATTAACATAATCATAGTCTGCCATAACATTAGCAAAGCAATACTAATCAACAAACCAAAAGCACAAACCTGAAAATTATGCTATTACATGAAACAGATTTAATATACCTCTAGACACTTTATCCGTGCATTCTGCGTTCTTATTGCATTCATTGATTTTACAAGCATTATGATCAGCCAGCATTTTGGCATGGCTTTCTTCCATCTCGGGCTTGACAGATAACAAGCATGGATCAACATCAGCATTGTGTTCTTCGTTATGATTAGGTTTACAGGGGTACTTAATCTCTGAAGTAGTCTTATCAAATATGAAAACTTGAAATACTGAATGCCCTTGGTAACAAAAAACTAAGAAATGACCAAACTTTATGTTATAAAACTCTACAAAATCTTGCCAGCCATTAAGCAACCACATTTGACCATCTTCTTCTTCCCTATGTAACCCCACTTCCCACAAATCACCAGAGGTGATCTTTAAGTACACCTTATCTGAACTTAAACCACCTCCATGTTTTTGGACAAAGCTCCTTGGAATCGCCTGCATGCATGTTTTTTCCCCCCTTCAGTTGTCAAATAATACAAAGGACATGCAATCACATGCGCCAGAAAAACAAAAATCTGAGAGATTTGATGATAGAGGTCTTACAAGCTTTTGATTATGAACGGTCTCATGGAGAACAATCTTGAAGAAACGGGGAGTCTGAGACTCATAATACTCGTGTTGATGATCTTCTTCTTCCATTAGGAGAGCTGAGATGGGTTGAGTTGAGTTGCGGACTGACACACTAACTTTTACCCTTTCATTGGTCGTAATTTATCCGTGGGCTGTAGGCGGTGCACCTATCTCTTGCGTTTTGCGTTCCACCAATGCGTTTCACATTTCACAATGCAAAATATTGTATTTTCATAGACAAATGTGTGTTTGGTAACTTATATAAAAGTAGAAATGAGTTCAAAAGATACTCGCAAACGAGCACCTATATGCAAAAGTTAGATATAATGTTACGAGTAAACTTAAAACATAAAATAAAATAGTTATAGAATCGAATAATACACACGGCAATGCTTAATGAAAATATATATATATATATAAATGTTCTTAAAAACGCGTAAAGAAAGAAATTTAGGATTGCACTAATATATTATAAATATATTTGTTAAAACAGACAATTTTTTACCCTTTAATATTAAATATATATTAATTAAATGTAACTTGCTTCCTCAAATAAGCTATTAGGTACAAGCACAAATAAATGAGTGTTAATTAAGGAACTTAAAGATTATGGTATTAAAGTTTTCAATATAAAATCTAAGTTGTTCAACTCTTATAAATTAATCAAAGGTTATAATATTTTATCATGAAAAATTATGCAAAAAAAAAATGGAAAATTAAAAAATTCATGTTGTTACAATAAAACAAGCTTAGCAATTACAAATTAAAATAAATGGAAAGTTAATAACGTTTCATTTGTATATTAATAGTAGTTGATGATTGTGCCAAATTTTAGGTAGTTGGTTAACGGTTTGTTATCTCTTGTTATTAAATTAATTTACTTGTTTATCAATGTCTAATCTCTAATGATTAGTAATATGCATGAGAAGATATAATAGTAATTTATATTGAATAAGTAACTTTTTAAGGAGTTAGGAGTCGATAGAGAGTGTACTGGCTTAATAATGCAGAAAATATAGATATAGATTAATATAATTTGATTGTAGTAATACATAATCTATATGTATTAATATGGTTTGCCTGCATTAATCTATATAAACTTAGTTCCATTTTTATTTTTAATGTATCAATTTGACATTCATTATTGCTCTATTTATGTGTATCAATATGTATTATTACTGCACTAACATAATAATATGCTTTGACTTCCATTGTTACATGTACTAGTATTTATACAGTGTATTATTAGTTATTACTAACATTTGCTAACAAAAATGCTATTGCAAAATTCACCTGCTAATTGTTCTTTTATCCTTATACAAATACTTTTTAATATTTAGAAATGAAACTTTCTTTACGGTCAATGACGGAGAAGAGAATCATAAAACTCCTCTCGTAATGCACCAAATTAGAAGAATAAAGTATAAAGGAAAAAACCGAACATTTGCTTATAACCGAAAAAAAATGCCTATATATTATATATATATAAATATGTATATATATCTATATTATTAAAGTGGATTAATCTTTAAGTAACCGTCCTTTAAACATTACCATTTAACCCTCCAATTAAAATTTTATTGCAAAAAAACCAAAATTAAAAATAATTTATTAAAATTATAATTATTTTATATTAAAAGTAAAATTATCGTATCAACTCACCTTCTCCCCTTAATTTCTTTTAATCCCAAATCTCACTTTCTCTACTATTTCTCCACATAACATGATTCTTATTCCATGATCTCTTTCCTTAACAATTTTTCTCTCTTTTTGTTTTCTCTCCCACCTTACTTTACACATGCGTATTATATGATCAAAATTCAGATTATAATGAAATACAACTATGATGATGATTAATATTTACTTGTTTGGATATATTTTTATCTGTAATCTTGATTTGCTCATAAGTAAAAAACTAAAGGATTTAAAGTAAGTGTAAATAAGAAAAAAAATAATAAATCTATATTTATATTATTTAACAAAAATTATGATCTTTTACTAAAATAAATAACAATAAATTTTAAAGATATAAATTTAATTTTATTTAATCTGCATATGCATCGTAAGTAATTGTTTGCTAGTATGTGTGTGTATATATGTATATATAGTATATCTCGACATAGAGATGAGCATACAAAGTCTAGAATTGAACAACTCTAGCAGCTAACCACATTAACTTGGTTGAATTTGAAATTGACAATGGTATTGATAATTGAGTAAAGGTTAAGTATGTGGCAACATACTTTCTTAGTTAAAACTACAATTCCCATTTTATATAAGTTATTGATGATTGTACAACTATGCCAATTTTTAGATCCAAATTCATTAAAAGATAGATGTATATAAGTGGGTTAAATGGGCCAACCTCATCAAACTCATTTTGGCTCATAGGTTCAATTGATCGAGCTTATTTAGCTTACTTTTTTAACAAGATAAAAACGCATGACTCTAACCCACTTTTTAAGCGAGTTTAATAGGTCAGCTTGTGAACTATAGGTGCAAGGAGGTTAAATGGGTCAATCCAAATTAGCCCACTTTGGCCTGTATGTTAAACAAGCCTGGCCTATTTTAGCCCTAAGCATGTTAAATGAACCAATCTACGAATTAAAGCTTATTTATACACCTCTATTAAAATATCATTATTTTATTTTAACATTTAGAAAAAGCACTTTTAATGAGAAAAGACTAAATAAGTAATTAGTAATAAAGATGGCTAAAAAAAATGTCACATAATAAAATGATATATGTATGAACAATAAAAATATGATTTTTTTTCCTCTATTATTATTAACATATTAACCAAGAGAATATCTTAAATAATGTAATTCATAAATTACTTTCATATTCCATTTTTATATCTTCCTTAATATCAAATTTAGTTGTGTGCCTATAAATGCTTATTAATTACCATCATCATATTTCCAATATTTATTTAAAATACTTATAAGGTATATATTATGATTAACGTTTCATACCATAATCTTAAATGCCATTTATTATGGTACATGATTTTGTAAGTTGCATCCTTTTATATTCTACATTTTAGTACATTACATTTGGTTTTGATATAGCTATTAGATTTCTATTATAGTAGTCTTCATATTTACTTAAAATCTTTACATGATAATTATTCTCTTGCAATAAGCAGTATTAAGAATGAGCTGGTATATGGTTGGTATAGCACGTTACTAGTACCTTACCTTATAGGTATAAACTTTAAAATTTTATATCAAAAACCTATCTTGTAGTACTTTCAAACTACCTTATAGTACTTTCGAACCATCTTGTATCATGTGTCCTGCAAATTCCACAAGGTAAGAGTACCTTATGGAGCTTGTAATTTTTTTTTTTTTTTACTTTATCTTTTTTTTCAAATATTATACAGATACATAATTAATATCAAACATATAACTATATTAATGGACCAAATAATAATAATTTGAGAAACTTTGATGGCCTGAAAAGAGAATACTCCTGTAATTGAAAACATTCCATCAGTGATTGAGTCATGCTAATTTTTTTTTTAATTTTCTTTTAAAATCATAAAAATAAATTTTTTATCAAATCATAAAATTATTATATATAGAATACAAAAACCATATGCTAAAAACTTAAATAAAATATATTTGACGATAAATTAAGAACTGAGATGTTCTTAATACCTTACGAAATTAGGGTTATTAAAAGAGAATTAAAGCAACATAAAAATGATAGAGTAAAAAAGAGAGAAGGATTTACGTAAAATGAAAAGAAAAGAAAGGGACAAGACAGTAGACTCAAAAGCGTATAGTATTATATTTTACTATAAGTTAGGCTTTTATTGTTATTTTCTTTAAGATTAAAAAAACATAATAATATTAATTTTTTATTTATTAGTAATATCCAATTATTATTATAAGGTGGATATATTGTATCCTAAAATCTATAACCTATATATTTTAGAGTATAGGTTCTAAGGTAGGTATATAATATCTTAACATCATTACTTTAGATTTATTCAAAAGAGTTGGTTTCAAATTGTGAATAGATTCCGAACTGGCCCAGGTCGACAAGTCGGTTGCTAACTTGCTAAGTTGGGTAGATTATGAAACAAGGGTTCACCTTTTAGTTTAAGCCCGATTTTTTCTTAAAAAAAAAGTTTTATTTTAGGTGTTGGGGAAGGGGGGTAGGACATGTTAGGATGCAAGTTTGCAGTCTTCGCATTAACAATTTTTGTTGCATTAGTCATTATTATTCAATTTTATAATATAATATCACTCAAATTAAATGAACTATTTGGAGATCCCTAAAAAAATTGTTCATGATAACGGTTCACCAGCTAAGTGAATTGGCCCTAAATTGTTGGTTCATGTGAACTAGCCTAAGACTGTACCCCTTACGAGTCAATCCTAGTTTGCTAACATAATAGAAATCAACTCTTCAGACCACTCATACGTAGTCGAGCTAGAGGACTATGAGGACTTACATGGAAAATACTAGCTTGAAACTCTATTCAAAACGAAGATTCCTATTCTGCTCTCCATCTTTTACACTACTGCCGACCCGAACACTAAGCTCTTATAAGTTCTAGCACAGTTCTTAGGTTACTAAGCAATCGCACCAACTTGCTTAGCATACATGTCAACCAGCTGAGTAGCTATAACTATTGTTAAGCTCATACCATGATCTAGATAGCTCCAAAATTTACCAGCGTTAAACCTCCATCCAAGTCAAGCTGCCTAGACACCTGACCTATAGAGGATTAGAATGTTTTCTAGCACCCTAGTTCCGACCTAAACCAAATCAAGTCATCAACTAACTCTTTCCATTATTCTCATTTGAATTATATTACTAAAGTGGAGCCACCTCAAGGTACACCTCAAGAAGACTAGTTGCATTCCAGACTACTATCCAACATTTGTTTTCTAACATGACATTCCAAAATGATTCCTTACTTTTTTTTTATACAGAATGTTCTTTACTTTTTTTAATTTTAGTATATTTCATATATTCCAATTGTAAATTATCCTTTTTATCTTTTCCATGTATAAGTTGTAACCTTAGTGGAGCTTGTATATAAACTTTATTTACTTGTACCCAGACAACAACTCATTATATTAGATTATTATAAGTTTTCCTTTGTAAGTACGAACCTTTTGTTTTCTTTTCGTTCTCATCTATTGTGATTATTCTTCATGTGTATGACCTTAGAGACCCATTACGACCCGTGAATCGGAAATTTCGAGTTTAATCTAATGGATAAGTCTACATTACCTATACTCTGCCCCATAAAAGTAAGTTTTGAAAAATTATTATACAGAACTATTTTGTAACTCTATTTACTTACTTAGAACCTATTCGTGAAGTGCAGTCCGAATAAGTGTCTTATATGATAGGATTACTTATTTACCCCTAAGTAGTATTAATGTTTATTATCAAACTATTTATAAGCATTTATATGTGATTTAAGGACGTTTTACTTACTAGAATTTACCTTTTTTGTTACAATTAAAATAATTACTTTATTTTAACATTAAAAAAAAAAACATTTAAGGAGCAAAGATCAAAGAAGTAATTATCAATAAATATGGTAAAAAAGAAATGTCACATAGATATGTGATATTTATAAATAATAAAAAATAGCATTTATCTTGTATTATTAACATGTTAACTAAGATAATATCTTAAGTAATGTCATTAGTGGAATTTTATGATTAGAACAATTTCATTAGTGGAATTGCATGATTTTAACAATCTCCGTATTAATCCAAAATTTTGTATGGCTATAATTATATCTTACAAAAATCTACATTGCTTGTGTATTGGTAATTTCACTTTTATACCCGGAAGTTTTAGCTTTTGTAAATTATTTTCATATTCCATTTTTATCTCTTCCCAATTATCAACTTTACTTATATACCAATGAGACTTCTTAATTACAACCGTAATATAATTGGTGTCTTTTACCATAATCCTCAATGCTACCTATGGTATATAATTTCCTAAGTCTCATCTTTTTTATATTCTATGTTTTAATCCATTACATTTCTCTATGATATAGCCATTAGATTTCTATCATAGGAGTATCCTTTAATAATAACATATGATTTGGGAATACTTTACCTATAAATATTTATTTTTTTATGTTTACACTAAAAAATCATTATTTCATTTATTTAATTGATACTACTACTTTCATTTCTCAATAAATCTGCAAATTTTTTTTTCCAACACAATAAATTTGAAATTTAAGCAAATTTTTTTTCCCTAATATTTAAACAATTATCTAATAGACTTTAATGCATTTATTTAAAGAAATAAAGAACGGAATGACATATCAATTATCTTGCAAATTTTTTTTTTTCAAAACCATTTTCTTGTGCTAGAAACTTAAAAGCATTATATTGGATAGTTTGATATTTAAGCAATAACTGCAATTAATTAAAGAATAAAAAAACATTCCTATGAAATTATGTTAGAGTAAATAATATCCTTATGGAATTTCGTTAGATAAATTTATTCGTCTACACATAATCTAATCCATACAAATCATTATATGATCGAGAATGATCTTCCAAGAATACAAATTATAACATAAAAGAAAAACATGAAATAAGCAATTGATGAAAAGAGTAGTTATATATATATATATATATTTGGACATAAAATGTAATTATAATTTTAATGGGTCCATATCGACGACTTAAAAACGATCTCGTCCTTCTTTAGTTTGTTGGGGATCCACAATGGAACCCGCTGCTATCACCATCACTCAAATTGATCATTGAGAAATTCATATAATGCTGAAAAAACTTCAAAGAATCATGCGTCAAAACTTCTCCCTGCCGGTACAAAATAATGCTTCACCTTTTAAAAAAATGGTATATTATTAGGTTTATTGGGGTAATCACTGAAGTAGTCTTATCAAATATGAGAACTTGAAATGCTGAATTCCCTTGGTGACAAAAAAACTGAGAAATAACCAAACTTTATGTTATAAAACTTTACAAAATCTTGCCAGCTATTAAGCAACCGCGTGTGACCATCTTCTTCCGTATGTAAACCCACCTTCCGCGATAACATGCTAAGAACAATTTTATATCTATAATAGAATGTTATCGTTACTTTATTGTTGAGGCGTAATAGCTTGTTCTAGTTTTTAAGATAAGAAGAAGCTGAAACAGAGGAGGAAGAAAAAGCTGGAATAGTGGAGTGCATGAAAATGGTGTCTTTTTCACGGTTTATTTCTTTAACTTTATAACATTTGCATTCTTTTCCACTAATTTCTCTCCAAATTGAGAGAGAAAAAAGTATAGCTCTTGGGTGGAAATAATTCCACCTATTTCTACACCATTCATTCGACGTCCACCTTCTATTGGATTAGCCAAATACACATCTTCCACAAGTTTCTTTTGAATTTCACCAATTTCTGCATATCCAAACATAGTGTTAATTTAAAAGTTTGATATAATTTCCTTCTTTTCTTTTCTTTTCTTTGTACTTTCTTCCATCAACAATTTTCCCTCTCCTTCCTAACATGTTGCTCCTTCTCCTTCTCCCCTTCATCACCCTTTTATGTTATGGCTTAGCTTAGTACTGTAATGCCTCTAGACCTTACTAGGAGTATCATAACCCATTACGTGTCCTAATACTCTAATGACATGTTAAGGCTCCAAATATTATTATAGTCTCTAAAATCACTTGTTCACCTATCAACAAAATATTGACAATATATCTCTAAGTGATATACAAATTGAATTATTCACAGGTGAGTCGTTCCAACCACAATAATTTTTCTCATCAACATTTTCTACTCTACACTAACTGAACATGCCACCAAAAATGTACTCTATATTATAAAATCATCTCCATAGATTACTCAACACATTCTCAATACTAAATGCATCTCTTCTAAAACTTGATATTATTTGCCCGAACTCTACAAGTAACAAACTTCATCATAACTACCTTCAACTATAAAAGAAGGAATTGAAGCCCAATACATGATACACAAGTACACACAGATGTCAAATCAAATCAAACACATGCATATATTGCAAGTTACATCAAGTATAAAGTAAGCATTTAATTAATTATATTGAATTTAGGCCAATAACTAATAAAGGAATATTCATGACCCTGCCATATCATAATCTTTATCTACATATATAAGTAAATATACATATAAGTTTTCCTTTAAGTCCTTTAAACTCAGAGTATAAAGTCAGAGTTCTTGAATTTAGAATTTAGAATTTTAGTTGTATCGTCCCATATAAAAGTGCACTAAAAAAACCTTGCATATGATCAGTAATTACTCCTCTAGGGATCTACCATTGTAAGCACCTAGAGCAAGTGAGTTAAGCACAACCAGTATCCAAATTTAATTAGGCCGAATATAAATTAATCTAGTTTGTTTATTAAGTCCTAACAAGTACAAGTAAACAACCAAGCACCACATACCTAAAAGCCAAACCAAAAACAATTTCAAAGACAAGTCCAAACCGTGTTCACAAGTCCAAATCCAATCTAAAGGTCTAAATCGTACTTAGCGAGGAACTCAAAATGTCGTACCTAGTAAGTAGAATAACAAGCCTTACTTAATCCATCATAAATCTAATTCAACCTAAAACTTCTAGTTAAAAACTCTCAACTTGACTTTGTTTACAACCCTATAAACTTTATTGTAACTCTTAAGGGTATTACAACTAAGGTTGAGGGTAAAGTTGAAGACTTTAACTAAGAATAAGTTAAAGAAAACATTTGGAAGAAGAATCGAAAGCTTAAAGTAGTAAAGGAGATTTAGATGGAGTATGGGTTGAAAAAAATACTGCTTATTGTATTGGAGTAGGAAAGTATAGTAAAGTTCACTAAAATTAGTTAAAATGACATTTCAAGAGTAAAAAGTGTTTAAAACTAATCAAAATACTAAATTAAGCTTAAAGAACTTGAAAATTTTAGATAAAGGTGGGAACTTTTACAAAATAAAGCTAAGTGGAACTCAATATTAAGGTTAGAAAAAGTTTTGATTGAGTTTGATTAAGAGAAATAAAAAGAAAGGTTTCACATGAAGTTCTTAGCTCAACATGGTCAGCGATATGACTATGTTGCTTAGTTGTGTCAAAATTTGATTATTTTTACAAAACTTAGAATTTTTGTAAAAGAAAGTTAGTTAGAACTAAATATTAAATATAAGAAATTGTTTGAGTAGGATTGGTAAAGAAAATTATAAGAAAAGAATACATAAAGTTCACCAATTAACATGGTCGATGACATAACCATGTCATTGGTCGTGTAACTTTCTCCCCAAATTTTTCTCCTTATCGAACATGGTGAGCGACATGATCATGTCGCTGGTCATATCCTAACAACAATAACATATAAGTTTCTTCTCCTTCAAAAAGCACTTCAATCCTATTCTTTCCTTTTCACTCTTCAATCCAACCTTAAATATACTTTGAACTCTCAATTACCCATCACCTAAACTCCTTTTTAAATCATCAAAACCAAAAAATTTTAACTTAAAATACCCACTTAATCATCAAACCCACAATCAACTTCAAGAACACCAGCATTAAACTAAAGAACAAGAAGTAGAGTGAAGAATACTTTAATAGCTCATACACTTGAAATACACAAGAAATAAGTTGTAAACCAATTGAATACATCATTAAATACTCGTTTAATGTTTGAGTTAGAAGAAAAGCCTACTTAGAGATAATTTAAAATGGTTTTTTTTTTTGTCGAAATGAGCTTTAAAATGGAGAAACCAACTTGATATCTTACCTCAATCCCTTCTTTTACTTGTTCTTGATGTCAACTTAAAGATTATCCAAAGAAAACTTAAGTTAACAAGCTATAAATGACAAGAAAATGGAGGTTTTAATATGCTTAAGACCCCAAAATGAATCCTTTTGTGTAAATGCCCAAGTCTCACCTTAATCACTTCTTAGCTTTCCTCTTAGGGCTAAAGATCTTAAACTATCCCAAAAAGCAAGCTTAACAGAGGGGTTAAAGGTGGTCATTTACAACAGTAAAACAAAAGAAATGGTTTGAAGATCTCACCTTACAAAGTAAATGAAATTCTCGAAGGGTCTATTTGGCCACATCAACATTTAACACATCCAAATTCTACAGTAGAAGGATCCTTCTACTCTGGCCATTTGCTTCCTCTATAAGAAACCCATCTAAGGTCATTCAATGGGAGAAAGTGTAGGCATTTAGGGAGTTTAACTTAGCCTCCATTCTCAATCACATCCTTTTTCCTTTAGGAATTCATCTTTCTCACATTCTAAGCCATGACTCTGGTATTCCTAGCAAGAGTTAGTAGTCTATCTTCCTCTATCCTTTATGTTATCATTTTATACCATACCACATCTAGCACCTTACCAATACTTTTAATCTCTATAGAAAACCTACTAAGATTCTCCTTCAAATCAATTATTACTATTGTCTCATTTTTGTTCATAAAGGTCAGAGGAAGACTTTCACTTTTCCCTAACAACATAGCCATTAGAATTGGCCAATTAGGTATATATATGTCTGGCATGTTTAGTACCGGGTATAAAAGCAACCTTAGAGTCTTCTCCCACTTGGTCATTAGTTGGGCCTTAGTTATGTTGTCGTTTGGGACTGCTGTGTCTATTTGCATAATGTAATCCCTCTTTGATGCTATGGTTAGGCCCATGCATGTAAGTTAGGTTTCCCCCATTAGTAGCAAAACTCCTGCTGTTAATCTTAGGACCATATGTGGTACCATAACTTGATCGGAAATCTTCCTTTCCTCTACCATTTCTATGTTAGAGCTCTTTAGTTGATTGCCCTAGTCTATCGTTAGAAGTTTGTTGGCATCCTCCCTCTAAGGGTGATTGGAGTAAGGTTGTAGATTCTTTTTATCAAAAATGTTAGTGTTATCCTTCTCTCCATTCTTGCTTAACAAAGTGCTTTTTTTAGATGGTGAAGGGGGTTTCTTTTTGTTTCCTAATAAGGGTGGTACCTTATTTGAGGGTTGAGCTTTAAAAGCAAACCCTGAATTTAGGTAGTTAATTCCATTTAAGGCATTTATTTCCTTAATATTCTCCTGAGGACTATCATTGTCTAACATTGGCATTTTGATGCTAATGTCAAAAGGGGATTGGCTTAATTTGATATAGTCCAATCCTAAAGGATTTTGTGCTTTATTTTTTCCCCCCATATCTTCTTTTATTACTTCCTTATCCAAACTGCTATTATTTGAAAGGGACATTATCACACTAAAGAGACCATGTTTAAGATATGACTCATCCCTAATGATTATTTCCTTTTGTTTTTCCTTATCTTCAGTTGTACTTAGTTCAACCGCTAAGGGGGCCTAATTAGTTTTCTCATTTGACCATTTTGTTCCTAAGGCCTTTGAGGATTATGCATTTTTTTTTTTTTTAGCTTTCCTCATATTGGCGACTAAAATCCAATCCCCATAAGAGTCAGACGTTGATGTGTGATTCTCAACAAGAGTCTCATTAGCCTCTAAACTTGAATGACTACTAATCTTTTAAGGTAAGTGTTGATTTTCTTATGAAACTTTTTTGGCTTGATCTTCCTATTCCATAGGGGTAGTTAAACCCTCTAAGCTATTTTCAATAATTATATTTTGAGGACAATTTTTCTCTATGTTTCCTATACAACCATACCTATAGCATAATTTCTTAATTCCCTCGTATTGCAACTTACAAAGAATATTTTCTACCATAATAGTATGAATTAAAGGCTAGTTAAAATTTACCTAAACACATAATCTAGCAACCTTGCCCCTTTCAACTTGGGTAGTAAAAGTATCACTCTTAAAATCAGCCCTATCACCCTACCTAATTTCTTAAGAAAATCTAAGTCATAATATTCAAGGGGAAGTTGGGTAATACAAACCCATACTGCTATAAAAAAAAAAAAAAGAAGAAGATAGACATGCATAAAAATTTGGTTCCCATTATTTTCTAATCGCTAGGAAGTGAATTTTTATAAACCTACAGCTATCACGTATAACTATGGCCAAATCTTCTAAGTTTAAGAAAGAAAATACCCTAATCCTACACTAATTATGGAAAAATCTGAAGCAAAGCCCACATATATGTTTTAATTTTTGTGATAAAAACTTATAACCTAGGGAAGGGCCATATAATTTGATAATAATTGGGTTCTTCCATTTTGTCTTAATTGGCTTTTTTTTTCCTTTGTTGAAATAAAAACTTTTTTAATACTTAGGACTGATTAAGGGATCATCATCAATTGAGCTTATCGGATCTACTGGGACCTTCTGACATTCCTCGATCTCCTCACTTGGATTTAAGGAAAACGCCTCTGCAAATACATCCTTCATGTAACCCGTGGCCATATCTCTATACGAATTCCTCTCCGATTGGCGTTCCCGCGAAGCAGAAGAAGAAATTGATTTAGTCCGATCAAGGGAGGAATCATTTAGATCAAAACAGGATTCTAATTCTAAGTCTTCGATTGGTTTGAGTCTTTTCTTCTTGTAATTTGGAGAAAGAGGACTAGGTTAGGGTTTAGTGGTGAGCGATTTTCATTCCCATCAATGCTACATCATTGACAGCTTTCTGTCAAAACGGAGAGGGAAGCTAAAAATAAAAATAAATAAATAAACAAACAAAAACATGTAAGGACATATGCTGCAAAAGCATCGGCCAAAACACCAATACTATTGTCATTTTCATCTTGGGAAGTCAACTTAAGCATCTTCCATTTTTGTGAATACTTCACTGTTCTTTTACCATCAATGCATTTTACCAAATCATGAAAGTTGACCCATGCTCTAGCCATACTGTACAAATCTTGGGCAACCAACTCTGTCTCTCGTCTTCCCCCATCCACTTTCAACGTAAAGTTGTTCTCTCCATCTCTGTTTCTTTTCTAATTTTCCAACCTTCTATATTAACACCAATCTCCTTCAAAATTCAAACCTTTTAACTTTACTATATTTCTCCACCACACTATTGGAATTGAATGCACTACCCTACTCTGCTTCAACTTCACGTGACAATCTATCAGTCTTCACATTTGGGATGAAAGGAAAGTGAAATGAATATTGTTGTTAAAATATTAAGTGATAACCAATCATGTAAATATATTATTTTTTATGTAATATGTTTTTTTATATATACACATGCACATACTCACACTTTTTAAATTGAAATCCATGCAATTGTGAAACTTCTAATTATATATAATTAGTTGAGCGTAATCATTTTTGCATTATATTGTTATATTATGTTTGATATGTATAATGGTGTAAAATAGAATAAAATGATATTAAAATGACAAACCATTTTTTTTGTTTGGAATAATCACTAAATAAAATGGAACTAAATACATATAAAATAATATTTATAAAAAATATTCTTAATTATTGCATGCTAAAATTTGATTGAAAGTTAAATAAGTAAATTTTAATTAATGTAATTGATAAGAATAAGATTACAATTTTGCTCTCTTAAAGTTGAGATGGAATTTTCTCTTTGAAACTAGAATAGTTAATTTCAAGTAATCACAGTCTCACTTTACAAAAGTATGTCCAAATATGGAAAAGAACATTCCATTCCAAATCCATTTTGCATGTACCAAATATGATTTCGACAATTTACCCAATTGTGGCATAGATGAGAAGAAACTAGAGTGAAGATTAGAGTTAGGCAAAATGTATATTCTTTTGATTGAATTGTCGAATTGATACATTAATCTATTTACTTTCGTTCCAAACCGCATCTGTATTCTTCCTTTTTTTTTTTATTTTGTTATGTCTTTTATGGTTACATTTTCATATATTTATCCTTAGGAAAAATTACAAAAAACTAACTCGTGTGTTTGCCATTTTGCAAACAGATAACTTGTGTTATTTTATTTTATTTTGATAAAGAGGTAATATTCATTTTATTTTTAAATGTTAATTTTTTTTTTGTAAGACTTTTTTTTTGGGTAAGGTAAATGTTAATGTTAATTATGTGCCACATGCTAACATCTTATTTGTCCAAGATAATTAATGTAATAAAATAATATTACTACATGAATTTAATTAAATAATATATAAAAATAATTAAAAAATTATGGAAAAATTTAGAAATTAATATAAAGGAGAATAGCACAATAGATATGTATATAGACAATACTACAATTAGCCTTCAGATGGTGCACGGATCTCCATATTAGATTATTAAATCCAATAGTGAAGATATGGTAAATGAAGGAAATTGACAAATCAAATCATCGGACTTATATTATATGATATCAGAAGATTCACATAAAAGGTGCAATCAACGTGTATCATTGGCTTATATTAAGTTTCATTAACATTACTCTTTGGGCACTTGTTGATGATTTAAAAATTAATATTTATAGTTTCTAAAATTGATTATACAGTTTATCGATATAAGTATATTAATAAAAATATTATTTATATAATAATTTAATAAGATTTTCCTATTTAAAAATACAATATTTTTTATAGCAAGAATCGAAAAAACCACATTTAAAAATTCAAATTAAGAACAGTGGGGAATAAATGAACATAGCCATAGTGCATTCACCAACTGGAGCAATTGTAATGACTAAGTTAATCTTATCACTTGTCATAGAAAACTAACTCGGTAGAAAGCTAAAAAGATTAGCTTTCTTCTCCATTTGTGTCCTATCACTCTTTCTCCGAGCATTGGCTCTGTGGATAGAGACCTTTAGAACCGTTTCTTTCCCCTAGATGAGCTTAAAGATGCATAAGTCTCCAACTTGTAAGGAGTTGTCCCTCACAAAATTGCCCTAGCCAGAGGAAAATATACCCTCTTTACTGGGTCGACACCGACAGAAGCAAACCTTTACACACCATGATCTATCAGTAACTTCAAGGGTCGCAAAATGTGCCCTTGGCTTTAAATGCTTCAAAAACCCAGTTTCAATTGGTTGTACCATAAGCAGAGAACATTGCTCAATCTTAATATTATCTAATTCTCACATGCCTTCTCATTGTCACAAGTGTGCAAGAGTATAGCTTTTTGACTTGAACTTATCGCACTCGTATGCCTAAAACGAACATCAGTCATATTGATTTTGAAGAAAGGATATCTAGACGTGTGATTGTGTGTCGCTGCACATTGCATATCAGAACTTGACTCTGGATGGTGGGGAGGTTTTGGAGACATCTGTCTGCCAGTGCAATCTGTGGACTCTACTTTAGCCACAAATTTAGAGAAATTTAGTCCTTTCAATATATCTAAATTGGTCACAAAAGCATTTACACGAATGTTATGCTATCACAGGAATAGATTAATATACCTCTAGACCTATTCTTATTGTGTTCATTGTTTTTAGAAGCATTATGATCAATCAGCATTTCTGCATCGCTTTCTTTTATCTCCAGCTTGACGGTTAACAAGCATGAATCAACATCAGCATTGTGTTCCTTGGATTTACAAGGGTACTTGATCTCTGAAGTAGTCTAATTGAATAAGAGAACTTGGAACTTTGAATTCCCCCGGTAACCAAAAACCAAGAAATCACCAAACTTATGTTATAAAACTCCACAAAATCTTACCAGCCATTAAGCAACAACATGCCACCATCTTCTTCCCTATGTAACTCTACTTCCCATACATCACCAGATGCAACCTTTAAGTACGCTTTATTTGAACACAAGCATCGTTCGTGTTTTCGGGCAAAGCTCTTTGGAAATACTTGCATGGCAATGTTACTTTTTTTTTTTTTTTAACCCCATTTTAGTTGTTAGATTTAAAATCACATGTACAAGGACTTACAAGCTTTTTACTATGAAGGGTATCATGGAGAATGATGTTGAAGAAATGTGGTGTTTGAGACTCAATATACTTGCGTTGATGATCTCCTTCTTCCATTAGAGGAGTAAACTAAATAGAGTGAGATGCGTTAGGGTTGAGTGTTGCTGACTGACTTACTAAGTTTTATCCATATTGATCCTCTATTGCTGCATCGTGAAGGGAAAAGGATTTATTATTATTGACTGACATATACACATTTTGATTAGTAGTGAAAAAGTATTAATAATATTTTAACACATATTAATAATATTTGATCTATATTTATACGTGTTAAAATTTTATTTATAATTATTTATCACTTATCAAAATACAAATAAAACCTTTGTTATTATTAAGAAGTCCACCAAATACTTGTCCGAGTTTAATACGCCGTTAGGACACTTACGAAAAAATAGCCCAAAAATAGATTTGGAGTCAAAGATATTACGAATATAGGGTAATGTCTATGACTTTACTTTTGGTCAAAATTAACTGAAGTCACATGCCCTCATGCGATTTCAAGGTAACTATAAATATCCTAAAACTTAGACCTATGCCTTATTTTCTCACTCGCAAAAGCTCTCTCAAATATTTTCTTAGACGTGAAATTTTCTATCTTACTCACGAATTGGTGCCTAGATACTCATGTTTTTGCAGGAAGTGATTAGTGTCATTTAATCCATCCTTCAAAGTAATTTTTTTTTTATTGTGTAATTATTTTTTCTTAGGAAATTTTACTACATTTAGTTATTTATGTTTCGTGAGAAAATTTACACTTACATATATAAATTGCATCGATGTTGTCTAAGTCATCTGTAGTTAGTTGTTGACGATAGTGATAGAAATATTGGTTAATTAATGCGAGGAACGTAGTCGGTAAAGGTTCTTTTGAAGATAGTTATCGTATAATGATGATATGCTACTTAAAAGTGACAATTTTAGAAAGTGAAATGTGATTATTGTACAAAGTTTTGGCTAACTTGGTGGTCATCAATGTAATAACTACAAGTAAAATGGTGGATTACGTGAAAATCATCGTCTATATATACAGAAATATTGTAAAGAGTAGCATGTAAGTAGAATATGATAAGGAGTTAGTGACGATGTTGAAAATGAATAAGGGGTCAAACTATATCCATTTTTTGCACAAAATTTGCAATAGCATTTGGATTAGCATTACTAGGGTAAAAATTGTTTATAAGCATCTAACATATTATGAAAGCGGTGTGCATTATGAGTTGATGCCCATCAGAGATGATGAAAATGTAGAAAACTTCATTAAGATAACTGAAATTTTTTGTGAACAAGATATACAATACATTTATGTTCGAACAGGTGGGTAGAGTAATGTAGGCCTCAATAATAATCCAATGAACATTGCATCACAACAAGTGTACTCTCTTGAAATAGATTTTCCTATGGCAAATGAGAGTCATCTTAATACTATAGTGTAAGACGCTGTGCAAGATGATGCTGTTAAAATTAACATGAATGAGGAAGTACTTGATGCAGAGTATGGGGAAATTTGGCAATAAGATCTAACTTACGGTGCTTATATGGAAAGGATTACTATGGGTTTTAAGGGAAGTGACAACGAACATGATGAGGATGAAAGTGAAGAGGAAGGCGATGGAGGCGAAGAGGAAGGTAAAGGTGACGATGATGAGGAAGATGAAGTCAGGATGGCTTTTGTTATCTTAGCAAGCTATTTCTCCATAGCCAATGTATTTATGCCTACACTAATCCTTGTTTAATCTCCTATAACACAATACAATCGGCCTATTGCAAAAGATCTAATCCCGTTCCTGAGTATTAGTGGTGACAGTGGATATGCCACGTTTGAAGATGAACAAAATACATAGTGTGCCAACACAGCTGATAGCGAAGAGTTGAACGTTGACATGAGATTCAATACTAAGAAGGAGCTATAGGACATAAAGAAGAATTATAACATAAAGTGACACTACAACTTTCAAGTACATGAATTGGACCAAACGTTATGGTATACTCACTACTCAGAAAGGGCTAATGGATGCAAGTAGAGGCTAAGAGCGTATAAGAAGCAAGTGTATGACATGTTTATCATAATGATTTTGGAGGAACCGTACACATGTATTAACCTAGCAATAAGATAAGATCATCCCCAAATAGGTAGTAATTTAATAATTAGGTGCTTCATTGGAAATGTCAACACGAACCCAAATATTACTATTGTAGACTTAGGATAGAACATTCAGAACAAGTTTGGATACATGGTGACAAGAAGGCGGATGTTCGAGGAGAAGAGAAAAGCAATTGAGATGGTGTATGGCAATTGAGAGAAATCATACAATGAACTTCCAAAACTTCTAAACACCATCAAGATAACAAACCTAGGATCAGAGGTGAAGTGGGGGTGGAAAGGCTTTAGGGAGCTAGGTATATCTGAGATTAAGTGAGTGTTCTAGACATTCGAACGTTGTATACATGCATTTAGATATTGTCGTCCCATCGTTTGTATGGATGGTACCTTTTTGTATGGCAAGTATGGCCACAAGTTGCTCAATGTATGCAATATGAATGGAAATAACTTCATCATGCCATTGGCTTTTGGACTCATTAACACAGAATCCAAGAGGAAGTGGTCTTGGTTCCTTTGGAATTTGAAGAACTATGTAGTTAGTAGACGGGAAAAGACTATATGCTTAATCTTAGATAGGCATATCGATATCAATAAGGCTTTCGGTAATGTAAATAATGGTTGGTAACCATCCTTTGCAATATGGAGATATTACATAAGGTACTTAGCTAGTAATTTCAACCGCAAACATAAAAACTAAGCCTATGAGAAATTAACAACCACTACAGGCATACAAATTCAGCATCGAAAATTTTCCGCTTTGATGGAAAAGAAATTAGCAACCACTACTAACAAGCAGCTATACCGGCACAATCTCAGAGGTTGCACAGAGATCAATTGGAGAGTAGTACATAATGGGTACATCTGACAGGAGGCAAATTGGCACTCATAAGTCATTCATCCATAGCCAGTTTTTAGTGTTGACCCCGAATACTTAAGTGGTATAAGTAGTATACCCACCAATATATTATGCACTCGAGTGCAGTGATGGATCATCTAATAAACACAATCAACATAGCTATCTATATCTAACCCCATTTATTATGTTGTATGATTTCTAATTATTTTTCATCTGCATAAGTCGATACCTTACGGTTAGTTCAATTAATTAATGATAGAGGGATGGCTCACCGGATCTTTGCAATAGGCCTACAGTTCCTGGAGGATCACAATGGTATTTTCTTACACCATCCCCTTCTACAAAATCTATTACTTAATGAAGGTGACCAGCTTGAGCCACATGTACCTAAGCTACCATGTAATATGGTTCTTACTAAGGGAGATAAAGCTAGAGTGAAATGAGGAAGGGGTTGAGGGGATTCGGATGTTCCATCTACATGGTGACATTATACTGACTTAAGCGAAACTAGATCCAACTTAGCAAATTCCTATATCACACTACCCTTTCATCAGCCTTTTAGGGTCTATGGTACATTGGTGGTGCCCTAAAAAAGGCATACTACGAACTCTTAAAGTTCCACCATACGTGAGAGGGTCACCAAGTACTGGCCAACTCCACATGTCAACCCCGTCTTACCTAAAGACTTCTCAGACTTGCTAGTTGAGCCTTTTATAGGTCCATCTGAGAGATGACTATCTTTATTATCTAGATATGATACATTCTTAAGTTGCCGTAAAGGTCAATATTAGATTTTATTTTATTTTTTACATTTTGATTGTAATAACAATTGATGTACCTAGATCGTGATTAGATTTTATTTTATTTTATTTTTTTACATTCTGATTGTATATATCTGTGGTATCAATAGATGAATATATGGCTCATCTAAATTACAAGAGTTCGATATTCATATTTGAATGGGAACTTAACTATGGATTTATTGTATTTTGAAAATTTGTATCCATCTGATTTTGTATGACAATCACATGCCTACAATGAGTTTAGATATAACAAAATTATATTGAAGTTACATACTCCCTGAGTGACTTCAAGTACGTATTTGCATGCATACCATGTGATTTTAGATATTGAAATACTTCACTTTTGGTAATTTTTTACACTAAAATATCATACCCCCTATGCGACTTCAATATAAAATTACTTTAACCCGCATTCCCTCATGCGAGTACACTAAACTCGTAATAATTTTTACTAATAACCTATTTTTGTGCTATTTTTTTGTACGTACCCTAATGGTGTACTCAACTCACACTTTCCCTTATACAATGCAGCATACTAAAAGGAAGGAAAACTGTAGAAGTTAAATGAAGTATTGTGTATAGTAAATGAAATACGATGAATATGAACAAAATTGAGTAGCTTTTATTAAAAGTTGTTCGTCTTGAGTCTATTTTAGGATCTCCTATGCAAAGAAAAATAAATTTCCAGTCATATAACGTACAAACGACAGCATACAAACGCTTTTGGCCTAGCTAACCATAAGGAATTATATAAAAGGTAGAGACAATATTATGCAAAGGAAAGAAACAAAGGTGCTTTGAAGATATAATGTGATGTTATTTAGGTAGTACATATATATATATATATATACACATTAATACTGTATCTTCCCTCTTCTGTAATTTATCAATTCTTTCATATGCATTTCAATCTATCTTTTAATATGGCTTCTCCTGGGTGCTTAATGGTATCAATTCCTTCATATAATGTAAATCCCATTTAAAGAGATTAAGGGTAACAAAAGGGTCATAACTTGGAGATCACAATATAAGTTTTTAAAATAGTCATGTCAATTAGATTTATAAAATATGTATTCAAAACCTTTCTCTAAGAAGAAAATAGACCCCAAAAAAAATATATATATATATATGTATATATCAACAATGATAAGAGAGTGGCAAATGCGACAAATAGTTAGCACTCTAGTGTTACTAAATTATCTTAAGTAGGAAATTATGTTTTATGAAATTTTGCTTGGTATAGAGAAAATTTGCTTTGTTGATGATGTGGAAGCCTTGCATTATCATTTGCGTCCATGCAAAAATGGAATTGTATTACGATGATGATGATGATGATGATAATAGTAGTAGTAGTAGTAGTAGATTAAATTGGTTAAGCTTCATAACAATAAAGAGAATGACACTAACATTTACCATAGAGTATGCCTTATAAAACAATAGGCCAATCACCATAAAAATATTCGGAGATTCATGGCCTTAGACGATTGTATGGCTACTAAGGTTATAAGTAGTTATCTTATTGGCTAATTATATTAATTGAGTTAATGGTATGAATTGTAGTTAATTGAGATGTAGACATTAGCAATTAAAATTTTAATTAGGTATATGATAAAACAAATCAACCCTTCAGGTGTAATATTGCAAAAAAATTGACAAAATTGGCGTAAAATTCTCTCTCTATATATATCCCTTAGGCTTTGATAACCTTTCTATCCACACTAAGCATTTTTTAAAGAGAAAGCATCAAATTGATACTTTTTTTTCTTGCTTTGGGTTTTCTTTCCCATCAATACTATGTTATTAACAGCTTTTCTGTCAAAAAGGAGAGGGAAGTAAAAACAAAAAATAATACAAAAAATAAACACATGTAAGGATAGAGGAAGAGGCTCGTCAACTCAAGTACACTGCTACTCCTCCAATAGAAGAAGAAGATCATGAACTCAAGTACACTGAGTTTCAGACTCCCCATTTCTCGAAGACCATTCTCCATAAGACCCTTCAAGATAAGAAACTTGTACGACCTTCTCTAACATCACATCTCTCCATATCTTTGCTTTGTGCATGTGATTACAAGTCCTTTGTATTAGTTAAACAACTAAAAGGGGGTAATTAAGTAACATGCATGTGGGTGATTCCAAGAGCTTTGTCCGAAAATATGGAGGAGGTTTGTGTATAAATGAAGTGTTCTTAAAGGTAACATCCACTGATTTGTGGGAAGTGGAGTTACATAGGAAGAAGATGGTGGCATGTGGTTGCTTAATGGCTGGCAAGATAGTTTTATATCATAAAGTTTGGTTATTTCTTAGTTTTTGGTTACCAGGGGAACTCAGAATTTCAAATTCTCATACTTGGTAAGTCTACTTCGGTCGTTAAGTATCCTTTCAAAACTAAAAATAATGAAGAACACAATGCTGCTGTTCGTCCTTGCTTGTTATCTGTCAAGGCTGAGATAGAAGAAAGCGAAGCCAAAATGTTGATTGATTGATCATGATGCTTCTAAAATCAATGAACGCAATAAGAATAGAAAACGCATGGCAAAAGGGTCTAGAGGTATATTAATCTGTTTCAATAATAGCTTAACTTTCATGTAAATGCTTTTGTTTTGTTGATTAGTAGTGATTTGCTAATCTTGTGGCATTTTATAATCACGTCAATGAAGAGTTAGGGACCTCTAAAAGCTTTGCCCCAAATGTATCCAGAGAAAAAGCTGAAGCAATTTACTAGAAGCACAGCCTTTGATTCTCGGAATCCACACTTCCGAATCATCATGCGAGGAACTTATGTGAACGAACATTATGTTTTGACGAGCCTTGTTGAATATACAAGTACGAAAGAAGAGTAAGAAAACTTCCTCCCAAAAGGAAGATTACTTTATTACATTTATTTTCTTTTTTTCCGTTTTTCGTTTTAGTAAGTTGTTATTTTCATTACATAACTGTCTTCATAATGCAGTGGGAGCCTGGTAAATTTGTAACTGGTCATATTGGCAAAAGGGAATGTTATCCGAAACTTTCTGTTCCTTGTGGGAGATTCTGGAATGTGAGGTGTCGATTTATGATGCGTAGTGATCAGCCAGAAGCAACATTCCAGTTAGGTTGGAGGCCTTTTGTTAAGGATGACAACTTGGTGGTAGGTGATGTTTGCATCTTTGAGTTGATTGATAGTGTTAATCCGCATCAACGTTCATCTTGCAAATTTAAGCCAAAAATAAAAGTCATTTATTTGCAAACTAAGCACAAATTTTCCGGAGAAGTGGCTATCGCCTTTTGATGATGAAAGATCTATTGAAATTAGAACAAAGTTTATTTAATTTTGTAGTCGAGTCAGAGTCCAGAGAATGTGTTGGCAGACAGATTCCATACCATTAAGTTCTGACAGTCGATGTGCCGGGACATACAATCGCACTGCTGAGACTCCTTCCTTCGTAATGGTTATAACGTCTCATTTGATGGTATGTTTTGGTGAGATTCCAATATGTTATCTTATTCCGTCATTATAACATTTCATGAATATTTCTTACGTAAGGAAGATCGTGAATGTTGTATTTATGAAACCTACAGTGTTGTGGTGAGATCCCAATATTTTGTATTATCCCTTCATTGCAAATGGAGATTTCATGAATATTGTATTTTCAGAGCAAATTAGCGGTCAATTCAACGCATTATGGACTGTATTCATCTACACCCAAATATTCTTAATTTGTTAAATGTGATCTATGTACTCTAAAATAAAATACAAGTCTATTTATATATCTAAAATTTTCTTAGTGGCCCTTTTCTATGGTGCCATTGGAGCAAAAAAATTAAAAGAAGGAATGAAGTTTCATTACTTAAATCATCATACGCATTCTTAGTAAAAATGTTTATTTGTATGGAGCATACACCAAAGAACAGAACTAAAGAGCCAGTTTTCAATTCTTCTTGTTATCAAAGATGAAGTATTGTTAAGCTTCTATGATTCTTGATAAGGTTATATTAATGAATATTTCAAGGTACTTGTTAAGATGTCAAATGAACAAAATTTTTTAGCTTTCAATGTATTTACATTGACAAATTGTATAATCGATATTGAGAAATATAAAAAGGTGTTCCGAGAGCACCTACTAATGGAACCTTAAAATAGGCCGGTCATTACACCTTTTATGCAAATATTCTAATCTTGCAAAATATACGAGGATTTTATTTGTTAATTCGCTTTTTATGTACCATTCCTTCATGGTCGGATCTATAGTCTAGTCTCGATATTCATGTACGATCCCAAAACTAATCTTTATGATCATAGACAAACCGACCATAAATCAATCCCATTGAACCATCGAATTGGTTACATATTTTGTGGTCTAGTTACTTATCTTTGCTCCATTTGGTTTCACTAGAAGTCAAGCTTTGGAATGCAAAAGTCGACTGCCCACATAGCATTAGACCTACAAATTACAATTGGCATGTTATGTCTATCATTGGTGTGGTCTATGTGTCACGGGACAGGAGGTTAACCCTCTCCATTAGTACCCGTACGGCGCTCTACCCTTTTTTACCCAATATATTATTATTGATTATGGAGGGTAAACCAATTTTTCCCTTCCTATCTTCCCAGTACTATTCCTAGCCCCCTCTTACTTTAGGAGTGCCAACTAGCATTGTTACTGTCCTCCTTATGATAGAGAACATCTAACTTCTCAACTGATTTCGACTTACTATGACCATCATAAGGAGAGCAGCATCAGCTCCCGACCAATTTGCTCAGGGGTAGCCAACTCCATCTTGAGAGACTACCCAACCCTATGAACAAACTGCCAGCTAATGCCACTCGCTTCACATTAAGCCTCAAGTTGAACACCAACTCGTCACTCCAAAATATGAACCGCAATATTCTTCCCCACCTAATCCATGATGCCTTCATCGTGGAGCCAACTCTTCGCCACTACCCTTTCCCTTGAGATCGCGGACCCTATTCTTCCATTGCCTAATCCATGCCAAGATCATCTCTACCAAGACTCTAAGGCTTCTACAGGCATTCCCTTGCCCTCATCCTCTCCTCTTGTCCTCCGAGATCGCTTCTTGTTGAGTAGCCCAATGGTAGAGTCTATCCTTTATAGTACATTTTTGCTTTTCCTTAACTTTCAGGCAAACTCTTGTTACAATACTGCTCACGACACAGCTGCCCCTTTTGACAATGATGCCCTCTAATTGGTGGCCACTCCTTCTTGACCTTCATCTACATAAGCGCAATTGCCAACAAGAACTACCCCTTTCCCTATAACACCTAAGTAGCATTTAGGTGACTCCATTAGGCTAGACCTTTTAGCTCCGATGTCACTTGTTATGAGACAGGAGGTTAATGCCCTCCATAAGTGCTCGTATGGCTCTTAACCCTCTTTTGCCCCATGTATTATTATTGATTATAGAGGGCAAGCCAGCTTTTCCCTTCCTATCTTCTTAGTACTGTTCTAAGCTCCCCTCTTGCTTTAGGAGTGACAACTGCATTGTCACCATCATCCTTATGATAGAGGACGTCCAACTTCTCAATTGGTTTTGACCTACTATGGCCATCATAAGGAGAGCGACATTAGCTCCCAACCAGTTTGCCCACAGGTGGCCAACCCCATCTTGAGAGACTACCCAACCCCATAGACAAATCGTTAGTTGACACCACTTGTTTTACATTAAGCCTTAAGTTGAATACCCCCTCATCACTTTAAAACACAGACCGTGACATATGCACATAAAAGCCCAATAAGAATACATTTCATAGCTTCAAACTCATTAATGCCAACCTTTTGCCTTGGCTTTATAGTTGGCATGCCTGCAATTAATCTTCGATGTTTAGCTTGTTAGGAACAAAAAATATAAATGAGTATGAAACTTTTCAATGGAATATACTTTCTTGCTTATAGAGGAAAAAGTATCGAGATTATCTCCTTCACTATAAAATGTCGAATTCTTCTTACCATTGACAGTTTTAACAGCAATACTCCAAATCCATAGACATCCAATTTCTCAAAAAAAAAAGAATAATAATAATAAATTAAAAAATAAAAAAAAATCTGCTAATGTATAGGAAAGTAACTGAGTCCTTCCAATAACTAAAAAGTGTAGCATACATGAATTTAACTGGAGTTTGCAATGGTAGAGGAACCAGATTGGAAAAAATGGGGGAATTATAGTTATAGGATATCTAATGAAATCATTGTTGAAATTGAGATCTGATTCAAAGAGAAATATCAAATATTTTGGTTTTTATAATATATATATATATATATATGTTACGCCCCGAAGTCGTGAAGTTGCGAAGTCGTGAAGTCGCGAAGTCGCGAAGTCGCAAAGTCGCAATAGTCTCGCCGTGTAAACCATTCTATGATAGTAACTGGCCTCACAGTGCCTACCATAGATATGACCTACACAAGGCGTCGACGACTTTTTGCTTTAAAGTAAACAGTCCAATTAACGATTAAACTACAATTATGATAACTAGTGCGAATTTTTAATAACATGTACAATATTATATATATAAGTCCACAGAGCTTCCCAGGAAGTTTTACATAAACATAACAGTTCACTAGATTACATAATAACTATCAGTCTATCATTCCTAATTACATGGTCACTCTAGTTACACATTATACTAAGTAACTTGACCCTCACACCCCTGGCTTCCAACGGACTAACCTCTGGGTAATTTTAAGGCGACATAGTACTTGAAGTGTTCAGAAATCAGAACCTGCAAAAGAATCTATAAGGGTATGAGCAACTACAGCTCAATAAGTTGAATTGAAGACTCATGAATGCATACAAGCACAAACAGGGTTATCAAACAAATAATTTCATGTAATGCAACAATCAAGTGTCATCGTACAACGTAGTCCGGTCCATTGTGAAATCAGAGAAATTTCACCCGCTCCAATCCTGGTTGAGGAGTTTTCATGTTATGCAGCAGCTCACAACCAAATCCAGGCTTGTGCAAGGGAGACCTCGCTCCTCCCGCTACTACCTTCAAACCATTGACTTCACCCTCGCCGCAACCTCCTCTCCTGTCACTTAGTTCGACTAAGGATGAAGAAGGGACTGTTTTGCAATCCTGCGCTATCCCTTTCGAAGGGGTCGGTATTTGGTTGGAGAATCCTATGATACCCTAACGGGTTGCAATGCATAACATTTTTAGTTATTTGGGTCGATTAAGATTAAATTCCATTTAGGGTATTCAAACAATTTCATACCAATTCAATCAGTCACAAAATCACTCACAATACAAATTCAGCACGAATTCAGATACATCAAACACATGCGTAAACTACTTACAATCAAAATCATATACTAGCCTAAGTCTCCAAGTACTACAAAACTAGTACTCTATTACAATAAGTAATAACCCAACTTACTTGGATTTGCTCGATCGCTCGATCCCTTAATTGCCGACTGATTTTATCTATGGGTGTCCTATAATACAAATAGGTCCTTTTAGTACTTAGAATTTACAATTTTATATTCTAAGTTATATTGTAATTCATTTTTTTCCGTGTATACCCATTGCGTCCTAATGATTCGTTGTACTCTATTTCGATGTTCAAATCCTAAATGAGATTTTAAACTTTAATTTCTAAACCTTAAATATACTCGAATCCTAATGTAAAATTAATCACATTAAGCTCGAGTGTCCAAATATCCTATTGGGTCGTAATTCGGTATTCTAAACTATTCGGTACACGCTAACCCTAATTGCGGTATCAGATTTATTCCTGACGTGTGAAAATCTTACATTTTGAGATTTTTACGTAAGATTAAATGTTATTTTCATATTTATTATTTTTCTGATTTCTATTATAATATTATCTAAATAACCCTATTTTTTTAGATTTATTAATTAACAATTTCACATATTACTAAATTCTTATATTAATTATCTAATTTCTTAAATTAGCCATACTTAATACTCCAAAGGATAGGATTAGGGTTCCACATTAGAGATTAACATCCCTAAACATCTAATTAATATCTAAATTAGTAATTAACACCTTAATTACCTAATTAACCCCAAATCACCCAATTTTTCCATCATTTTAGGGCTAAAAATTAACTTAAAAATTTCAAAAATTAATTTTAAAAAAATGGCTTCATAGCACTATTCTATATCATATGAGCATCCTACAGAAAAAAAATTGAACTCCAAACTACACTCCTAAGCCTATTTATTTTCCATTCTAATCATGCTCGGTTTTGAGCAATTTGTTAAGAACCCCATAACTGCAGATGTAATTAAACTAAATCAATATTTTTCCCTAAATCTACATACAATAAAACCTCGGAATAACAAGTTTCATAATTTTCTGAGCAAAATAACTAATTTTACAAAATTATTCAAAATCGAGAAATTTAAGAGACTAACCGATCCAAAGCTTTATGGCCGACCAAACCCAATCCAAGGCTGTCGGCCGGCCTAGACGGTGGGGCTAGAGTGGTGTGGTGGTGACGGCTCAGTACCAGGTGGTAGTGAGGTGTGGGTTTCTCTCGCTCCACGAATTTGCACAGTTTTCTTTTTTTTTTCTGGATTTTCTCTCTATTTTTCGGTTTTCCTATTTTTCCTAAATGCTAAACTGTCCAAATGACTTCTGAAAATTTTTCCCCTATTTATAGACGCTTGTTGTAATTAATATACATTAATTTGACAAGACTTTGCCCATTTTCCTTGATTTTTGGCTTTTACGTTGTCTAATTTTTATTGGTTAATTTTTCTTTTGCACATCCTGACATGCCACGACCTGATTTGGATCATCTTATCCTCCTCTGATTTTTCCATTTTTGATTTATAATTTTATTTAATTATTTACTTAGTTTTTGGACAATTTAGGTAATTTCGCGTATTTTTATCTACACGTAAATACATGTGGGGTACATGTGAACATTCCTAATTATTATTTTGGTCATTCTAAAATTTTTGCTATACATATAATCTATCTTTAGTAATTTAATAGTTATTAGATTACACTTTTCGCATTTTCAGTAATTAGTAATTATTATGCTTAAAATTTGAAAATTTTATAGTCTCCTATTTTACTACTTATTTTCTTAAATTTAAGTTTACGGGGTCATTTTTACTAATATTCCTCTCAATAGTTTATAATTTGGGTTTGATCGAATCCTTTAACCGATCGCCCTAAACCTTGGGTTCTAAGTTCAATCTTACGGTTACTTGACTTGGCTTTAAGGCTTACAATATATATATGTGTGTATGTGTGTGTGTGTGTGTGTGTGTGGGATGATTCAATCTACAAGGATTATGATTGAGAATTTTTACTCAACAGACATATATCTACCGCATTAGAGTCCATTTATGCTTTTGTATATTCTTATGCTCACTAAAGTATCTGCTCTATTGAAACTGCTCACAATGTACCAATAACATTGTGAGTGTTCACAAAAAGTTCAATAGTTTTCCTAGCTCCCCCAAATCTAAAATTTGTGGATTCATCTTCTCATCTAAGCAAATATTGTTAGCCTTCAAATCTTGATGTATCACCCATAGTTAAGAATCACCTATGGAGGTATCACACTTTGAAGTGGTAAAGTCGTAACAGTCCTGTCGAGCAAACAATTTTAAGATAGAAGCTGACCTTACAACCACTATCTTAAACTTAATTTACATAGAGCGTCTACAACTAATCTGCTTTGAAGTAAACGGTTCATAAATTAAGTATACTATTTACCTATGAAATTATAAAAAATTCATATTTATACTAAAATAACCCAAGTACGTTTAAAAGGTTTAGTAGTCTAATCATAATCTACTTAAGTAATACATAAATTAATATTACAAGATTTAATAATAAAATCCAAACTTGAGAGTGTGATTGATCCTCAAGTTTATATCCTTACTCCCTAGGATCTAGCAATTACTAACTTTAAAGTAATTATATGGCTACTTCTTAGCTAGTACCTATAACAACATCTATAAGGATGCGAACAACCAATAACTCAGTAAGTTGGGATAGAAACTTAAAACTATACATTAAATACAAATAGGGTTTTCAACTGAAGTAGTTAGATACAATACATGTATAAGCAAATGCCATCGCACAATATTATCTAATCTATTGTGAAATTAGAAAAATTATACCCTCTTTAATCTGAGGTGAAGAATCTAGTGCACATTTCAATAGCTTACAACCAAACCCATGTTTATGCAATTGAGATACTGCTCTTCTTGTAACTACTTCCATACCATTGACTTTACCCGTGTCGGAACCTCCTCTCCTATACCCGTGTCGGAACCTCCTCTCCTATCAGTTAGTTCGACTAAAGATGAAGAAAGGATATATTATGCTATCAAATGCTATCTTTTTCGAAGAGATCAATATTTAGTTGGAGAACCCTAAATTTTTCCCTTATTAGGTTGTTATGTAAGTCCATTTTCAAACTTTTAAGTCATATATTTAGTTAGATCTAATTTAAGGTGTTCAACATTTCAAACAAATCACACAAATACAAGTTAAAATAGTAAACCAAAATCATATCATCAACGCAAAAACAAGCACATACAGGCATGCGTATAGTTAACTATATAAAAAACACAATCAAGTATAATTCTAAGCCTCTAAGTACTATAAAACAATACTCTAAAATATAGTAAAGTATTGATCTTAACTTACCTAGATTTTCTACTTGCTCACTCAAGATGCGACTTGCACAGGCTATTGTTGATAATCTCTATAATTCAAATTTTGTTTTAGTTTCCACATAACTATCATAAAAAGGTTTTATTATGTAATTTAGATTATGATTATCTTTGGTTTATGATCTTCTTATATTTAATAATTTAGGTTTAAGTCTTTTAGAATTACTTCTCTTGTTCAACCAAGTTTTGAATTTATTTCTTATTCCAATTACGGTTTTAGCTTTTGAATTAAGTTTTAGTTTACCTTTTTCTTTTTAGTACTCTTTGTTTAAAAGTCTTTTAAATGCCTTTTAACGTTTTTTCTTACGGTTTATTTAATGAGTATAACTTTTAGTTTAGGTGTTTTTATTTATTATCTAATATATTTATATTAATCTTAATTCCGATTCTACTTCTAAATTAGTTTCTGATCTAAGAACAATCTACATTTTTAACATAACCACTTATACTTATATATATATATATATATAAGTTTTAAGTCATTAGTTTTTAGTTTAAGATTATAATTTTATTCAATTATTTAAATTTTATATGTCCTATAACCGAATTAGTTTTAAATTAATCCCTGATTCAATTTCTAAATCAAGTTTTGTTTTAGTTTTAGTTTTTAATTACTATTTTCATTTGTAAACCCTAGGAATTCCTTCTAGACTAAAATGTGAAATCTATCTAGCTATACTTAGGTACTCTAAATCTTCGTTTTAGCTCATAACTAGTATTTTAGCCTGTATGGTACAGTATATTTATAATTTAACTACCAAACTTATTCTCGATGTGGGAATAATCTATATTTTTCATATAATTTTATAAACTCTCGTTCCAAATCAGATTTATATTATATTTCTATTATTATAATATCATAAATTTTTATCTAATATTTTCTACTCATTTAATTCATATACACATATATTATGTATTACTACATATTATAAATTTATGTCACCTATCTAACATTTCTAATACTACATATATCATCTTTCATCATCCAATAACATATCAAAATGTCTAATTATATCCTAAATCTGAATTTATACCTAATTAACCCTAACTCATAAAATTAACTTAAAATATATCATTTTACCTATTACATATATACTATATAATACACCTAATAATTACATCTAACACCCTAAATACTTCGAACATCATATTACATTAGAAATTTACATCCTAAAATACCTAATTATACACTAAATCGGTAATTATCTATTCAATTACTAAATTAACTCAAAATCACCTATTATTTTAAGGCTTAAAAATTATCTAAATATTTTGAAAATAGGTTTTTGAAAAATCTCTTCATAGCACTCTTTCAAATATTCTAAATAGCTTATACAAAAATTTTGAGTTTAAAACTACACTATTAAGATCATTTATTTCTAAATTAAAATGAGTTTGAGTTTTTTGGATTTTTTAAGCACTGTATATTTCTAAATCTAAATTCATCAAATCAATATTTTTTCCTAAATCTAAATACTTTAAATCCTTAGCATCCTAAATTTCATAATTTTTTAAATATATTTGATGTTTTTAACAATTTAAACAAAATCAAAAATGAGAATAAAACTCACCGTTTGATCAACTTTCAACCACCAGTGGTGGCTCCACCTATGTTAGCAACCCTAGGCAGTAAGGATGCTGTCAGGTGGTGGTGGTTGTCCCTTTCCAAGTAGTCGTCGAACGTGAGTTCACTTTATAAGCTTTGATTGCACACAATTTTTGCTTTTTTAATTAATTCTCTCTTCTCTTTCTAATATCTCTCAATTTTTTTTTTTTTATTCATTAGGGGTCTAAACTAAATTTTGGAAAGGGTTTAGGTATTTATAAAAGAAGTTTAAAGTTTCTTTTGATTTTTAGAAAGCCAAGTATCCCTTATCTTCTTCCATTTACACTTTCTATTTGTCTTAAATGTATTGGTCGTTATTTTTTCTTTAATTTCCAAAATTTCATGCCCTTATTCTAGAATTTCCTACACTTTTCCATATTTTTCTTGATTTTTCCTTAATTTTGATGAATTTTCCTTAATTATTTAGTGTTATTTTAACTTAATTTAGGTATTATAAGTAATTTCGTGTATTTTTGCCTACATAAAAATACATATATGGTACAAATAAATAATCCTGAATATTATTTAAGTTATTTTATGATTTTTAGTATACATGTAATTTATCTCTATTGATTCATTAATTATCAAAACTCGTTTTATACATTTTCGATAAATAATGGGTAATATACATATAATTCAATATTAAATAATTAATTATTTTATTATTATTATTAGTATTCTAAATCTAAACTCACGGGATCACCTTGACTATCATTCCTAGTTTTATCATAAAATTTAGGCTCAATTAAACAATTTACCTGATCGTCCTAAATTTTACAGATCGAACCCCAAACACTTAATTGCAGGACTTAGAGGAGGTATTGAGTTCTTTAGTTACCTCTTTAAATTGTTATCATTTTAACCAAATCAATTGAAGGATAATTAACCATAAAGCATTTCATACTACACTTCTGTAATGCCCCAGACTTAGGGTATTATAGCCTATATAACATATTCTTATCATCTATTGACATGTTAGGTGTTAATATTTGAGTAAACTACAAAATACTTTGATAACTGCAATATCACTCATAAAAATTTAATCTCTAAGTATACGAGAAGGCTCATAATAGTCTCTTCAATTCACATTATCTGAAGTAATATCATAAATAATCCTCTATAAAGTTTCATAAATAATTTCATGAACAAAATATCTCTCTCATGTATAAACTCTCCCATGGTTAACATAATAGACAATTTCTCTTGTATCTTCATCCTCGTGATAATATTATGGATACTTGAATTTATCGTAATCTACTTGCCCATCTAAGTTTCTAGTAGCTGAAAAAGAAAGAATACTGAGTTGAAGCCTAGTATGTGAAAACCACAACCACACATGCGTGATATGTAACACATAGTTTACAAGCATTAATGCATCACGATATTATAAGTAGCCAATTATTATCTTTATTTAAATCAACAATCAACATAAGATTATTTGCAACTAACTCCAAAATTAGCATAATTCACCACTTCATATGAAGTTTATAAGCCGGAACATTAGCATTGTGGCCCTTAATCTAAACCAGTATTAAGAAGTAAAACTATAGCCTTTAAACACCCCCATCCCCCGCCGCCCCCCCCCCCCCCCCCTAATGTTACCGGTATTGAGATATGGTACTACAACCCTTAGGCACCAACTTATCAAATCATTTCTAGTGGTAACTCTGTTAAGGATGACACTATCAAAAGATCATTAAGGTATCATCTTAGGACATTAATACTACAACCCCTTGATTTAACCAAGCACAAGCACCAAGTGGTTTATGATCCATATATATATATATATAGTTCAAGGTTGACTAACCTACACGAACACATACAACAAACAGGCTAATATTTATTTGGATCTTATGTATCAAGGGAAGTAATGAGAAAATAACTTGATTCAATTTCTACACTTGAAATGCAACATAAAGCATAACTTCTTTAGAATCGATTCTTATGTTCTACAATTCTAGTTTTAATCTTAACTTCACTATATTCTTTCTTGATTCCTCAAGTATTATTATTAACCTTATCTAAGGTTTAAAGTTTGTTGCGAGACACTAAAAGATGTTTAGATAGGGATTAGATAAATTTTAAGAAGGATAAGAAACATAAAAAAGATGAAAAAAGAGATATGGAAGGATCATAGGGAGAATCATGTCTGGACATGCTTGTAGGTTATGCTTCTCTTTAGACTCAATACTCTTTAGTTCATGGTCTATATCATGGTTGTGTTCTTAGCTATGAAACTTTTGTTCTTAACCTCACAATCATGACTCCAAACTTTCATACTCATGCTTCTTAAGCCATCTCGGTTCAGGGGTTCATAGTCAGGATTATGCCTACTCTTTTGACTATAATCTCTCCATCAACATTTACATTTCACTTTACACTTCGAACAAAACATTCCCAAGGGGTTTGTAGGTAGGATAACTGTCGTAATCTTGTCTATATTTCTCTTGTTTGTCTAAAATTTCCTTCCTTCAACCACAACCTTACAAACTCAATCTTAACATTTTTTACACTTCAATCTCCACATATTTTTTATCCTTTCAACCTTTAACAATGGAAACACTCAAGTGCATTCCCTAAAATAATGGTCTAACAAAAACCTCAAATAAATAATAGAATTGGCATATCCTAACATATAAATTGTGGTTTTTGTCAAACCACAGTAAAAACAAGTCCCACAATTCTTTTTAAGGACCTCAAAATACGAGTATTAGATTCAAATTACTATAAATCCTTTTTAAATAAAACATATATTACCTTTCTCTTTTGGGATTTGTGCTAAGCAAACTCCAGTCACTATGTTGTGAGTTTTGTCAATAAGGGATAGAATGCACTTTAAAAAAAGAAAAAGAAAAAGAAAAAAGACACAGGGTGTTGCGAACCATAACCAAGAACAAACGAGGCTGGTTGCTAAATGGATCAAAGCTTACTGAAAGCAAAAAAATGAAATAATGGGAAGTGTGTAAAAGAACATATGTGATTGAAAAGTAAGCAAAAACCTACGAACAGCTCTAATGAATATAACGCACCAATGGAATTTTCGAAGACTCACAATACAACTCAATATGACGCATGAGATGGTTAGGTGAGGTCACTCACCACCTAACCTGGCTTGAGAGCTAAGATAAGAGTGAAATGAGTGTAAACAGAATAATGTTTACAAGAGACAAGTTATCAAGTGTATTAATGACAATAATTCTATCTACGACTATAAATATAAAGATATTTATATGCATAAGTTAGAGCAACTTGTCCAAAAAGGAAAAGACAAGAAGAGCATTTCCTAAGAAAGTAATTTACAAGATATAAAGGAGTAAAAATCAATATTCAAAGAAAACAATCACTAGTGTAACGAATTCTACACATGATTCTATATATGTGGTGATGCTGTTTTGGTGATGATATTGGTAGATGTGGACAAAGCGTACAGTTAGCTTGCTTGTCTAAGCAAGGATAGCTTAGTTAGTCCATAGTCTCTATCTCAGTATCTCAGCATAGGTGATGCAAAGTGATTAGCCATGCATGAGTGAGAATGGGGATTGGATGTTGTCTCGACCTTTTGCTTCTAAGTACACTATCTACAAGAAATAGGCAATCATTCGACTCAGCATGCAGAATGAGTCGATAAGGAGATACTCGACCTTGATAAAAGTCGACTGGAGCAACAAGATTAGTATTGCCAATCCCTGTAGTCCTCGAGCTTGGCTGAGGGTCAATAGCTCAATAGCCTGATAGCCTGATTCCCATCATATGGTTCTCTTCTAAGACCTTTAAATAGCCTCCTTAGTCTTTTAGTAAATTATCCTTAACTTAAACTTTTATTATATTTATTTGCCTTAATTATTTTATGGGTTTTTATACCTATAAAGGATTGTTAGTGGTATCCTTTATTTTATTTATTTATTTATTTTGCTAGAGGTATCCTTTAAATGTTGAAAAGGTAGCAACTTATGAATCATTTCCTACTTGAAGAAAAACCAAGGCATAGTCTTCTATTCAGTTACTTAAGATGTGAACTCACTAATAAGGGCTATAGATTCTTTTTCTCTTTTTCTCTAAAGCCAAATCTAGGTTAGTGATGGCCAAATAGAGATCCTAAGATTTCTTCTAATCCTCAAAATCAATCCAATTCAAAGTCTTGACATAAGCTAATTACAACGACAAAGAGGCTTACATTAAGTCAACAAAGGAAATATTTGATATGCATAATGTTATCATACAATTAGAGAATTAAATGATTTTGAATGCATAGCCAAACATACCCTTTATATAAATTTCTTACTTATTATGATCTTGTATAAGAGTAATGAACAACAATAAATAGAAAAAACAATGATATAATGCACAAATCTCATGTTACCAAAATTCCAATATTGATATGTTGCTCGAAACAAAATTAACATAAGTATGGAACATCTCGATAGCATGCGATTACTATTAATGTAATATAGATTACGATTAAAAGATATTGAGTTATTTAATTCACATAAAATTTTGCATAATTATACATGTAACAGTTGAGCTTAAAATTATATAAAATGATCAAAATCATACCAAACAAAAGATGATAAATCTATATCGTGCATAATAAAGTAATGAATTAACATAGAATTCAATATTTACTTCATATAAAGTCTTTAAAGAAATTGATTCCACTATCATAACATGAATTATCAAAATAATGATGTGGTAGAATATGAGAAACGTGTCAACTTATAGACCTTGCAACATATTTTGGTCTAGTTGACATTACCAGTTCACTAGTAGTACTAAATAATAAGATGATTATTTAGTAGATCATATTGAATGGTAATCCTCAAAAGCTTTACAGAAATTAGAAATCAATGAGCCTCTTTTTTCTAATTTTTATCACTAAACAATTTTAGTAAATTAAGTAAAGTGCATGAATATAATCTAATAGCATTTCTTTATCCTTAAAAGGAAAGATTTTGTTGCGATACCTAAATACACTAAAACAAAATCAATGTTTTGTTTTCATTTCTTGTAATTTTATTTTTAATTTTTGAATTAACAAATTTTTAATAATTTAATTTAATAATATTCTATTATTTATTTAAATTAATTATGTAGATGAAGCAAAAGGTTACTATGTGTTGTACATTAATGGAAAATCTATTGACATTAATAAAAGTCTTCATTAATAAATTGCAAATGTTGAAGGCTCTAATGCAAAATTAAAACATTAAGAATTAAAATAGAAAAACGATGAAATGTTAATGATTAAATTTGCACATTTTTCTAATAAAACCACCATCCCTAATATAAGAGAATTTGGAAGAAAAACATATAAAATTAATTAAATAACCTTTACTAAAAAGTATTTTAAAATTTTCGAGACATATTAATAATTAACAAGATTAAAAAAGTCCATTAAATTTTTCATTATAATAATTTCCTAACTTTCTTTCTTTTTTATTATTTTCTTTCATGCTGTTTCCTTTTGATTTCTTTCTTTATCGTCTTGACTAGGTCCTCTTATAATGTGGCCCATGTAACTTATACTTTTAAAAGTGGAATAGTCAACTACGATAACGATTGATGTGATTCTACTCTAAATGGAAAATGAAATGATGCCATTGGGCATCTAAAAAGAAGTATTTATGTAAACCCTGCGAATCTAGCTAATTGTGAGTATAATTGAATTCTAGTACTGTAGATAATTTCATGAGACGATAAATTAGAGTAAGATAAAAAATTTATTAAATTATAAATCGAATATAGTATCAATAATAAAAACCCTAGAAATTCAATCGAAACTTAAATCGCGTATGAAAACCTTAAATCCTATATACGCATAAATACCCAAAATCGAGTTCAAACTTAACAAAAATCCTAAAACTATAATTTTAAACTTATAAAATGAATAAATATACCATAATTGTAATAAAACTCTAAACAAACATAATTAGCGATCAGTGTGTGTAATCGCGTAGAATTATTAATGAATACATTCAGATAACTCGTAAATATTATAAACGTAACCGGTAACAATTAAATTAATAAATATTTATGAAATTTTAGTATTATTTTATAAATACTAAATTTATAATTTTTGTATTTAGAAAAATCTAATATTCTTATTTCTTTTTTTTTTTTGGTTGCCTTTTACCTTCCTTTCCCTATCTTTTCTTTCTTTTTTTTTCTTTCCTTTCTTATCTAAATTTTATTTCTCCTTGCTAGCCACGTAAACTTCCAGATTTTTAGCTAAATGTTGTACTTCAAATGCATTTTACATGTGCCCATTTATGAGAGAATAACCAATCTTTTAGATAGGGATGAGTCTTGTTAATTATGTGAACAATCTTATCTTGATTTCTTTTACTTATTTATTTATTTATTTTTTCACACAAATTGCTGTTGTTGGCTACATCACGTCTAGAACAAGGGGTCTTTTTCACATTTCTCCAACTTAAAACAAAACTAAAACACTTCGAACCCTTCATCCTTTTTTCCGCCGTAACAGCTTCTTCCTATTTCCAATTTTCTTGTTACTTTAAAATTTAACAAGAAGACCAAGAAGGAGAAGAAGAAGCTTGAGGGTTTCTTTTTGTTCAAGATATTCTAAGAGAAGAATATTTAGTATGTATATTATATATATTTTGTAATAATAATTTTTATGTATTCTTATACACATGTATTTGATAGAATTTTTATGTACCATAGGATTATGTTCTAGAAATATATGTAAAGATTATATTTTCTTATGTATATATCCTTATACATGTACAAATATGAAAGTATGTTCATGACTACATACATGATATATTTAACATATAGTATAAAAGACTATCTATGTATGTATATATATATATATCAATATGTATACATGTATACTATATGTATAATTAGGTTTGTATAATTTTCACTACATGTTATATGTATATTATGTCACTGAAATTATATAAATATATTTATATATGTATAAAATACGAAAATACTAACCCAGGGTGTATTCAGTATGTATATATGTGTGTATAATCCTTGGGTATTAAGTATTTTTAATATATACAAATATGCATCTATGGATGTGATTCAATATATACTTATGTATTTATGTATAGTAGTATTTATTATGTATTTTATTATATATATATGTAAATAAAGTCATACATGTATATATAAAACAGAAAAATACAAAGTATATATATATGTATGAATACTATATAAGTATATACATACGTATATGTATGTAATATATTTACGGTTATGTTACTATAGTACATAAGTATGTTATATGTATAAAAACACATATATGAACAGTATGGTATATATAGAAATAAGGGTATATTTAAATATTACATATATAAAGTACTATTTTATTAATTTAATAAATAAAGTAAAATAGTAAATATAAATATATATATATCAAAACCCTTAAAAATATCTAAAATAACTAATTTATAAAATTTAGTAAAATATAATAATAAATATTATTATAAATATATTGTATAGAAATACAAAATAAGAAAAGATGGAAAACGTATAAGAAATTTGAAAATGACACGTAGCATTCCCCATGCTACCACATCAGTAACTAAGTAAATTGAATTAAATTCGTAATTAAAAATAATAATTAAATAATTATAGAATTATTAAAGTAGTAAAAATGAATTAAATAGATGCTAACCCTCAAAAATAACAAAATATGTAAATTATAATTTAATAAACTCAAAATTAAGAAAATTACAAAATATAAAAATTAAATATTTATTAAATAAAAAATATGTAAAGAAAAGCTTAAAACCATATTTTATAATAATTTAAATTAAAATAATTAATTTCGTAATATTTTTATATTATAGTTAAAACTGTGGGTTATAACGTCCAAAATGAACTCCGCTATGTAAAATTATGTTTGAAAATAATGAAAATAGACTGTAAGTTCAAAAAAATCGAAATTAAATTAAAAAAGTTATACATGATTGACGAAAAAGCTCAAACTGAGCATATCATAAGAATTGATAACTAAATTAAGTAGTTAGTATCAATTATATGAATAGTTTAGTTATTCCACTTAGATACTCATTATCTTTCATATTCTCCAAATATTAGGTGATCCCAATACGGATGCTAACTTATTTAGTAGAATATTACAACCATCGATAGACTCATTGAACAAGTGAGTACTTCCGATGACTCTATATTTGTTTTATGATTGTAATTAGTGTACCTAAAATAAATATGAATAATTTGATGGATGAGGGTTCGGGTTCAAGTTATGCATATGACTGAATATTGGTTGTGTGATGTATAAAAGGTTGTAAAACATAATAGTTGAATAATTAGCTACTTGATTTATTACTACATAATTGAATGATTTATTAATGTTGATTAATCGCCTCATAAATTAACTTAATTATATTTGACTTAACTTAAATTATATGAATCGTGCATAAATACGAACATTACATATAATGTTCGAATCGTCACCTCATGCGATTGCTAATGAAGAGAGCCTTAGAAAGATGGATTCCCATATGATTTGATTAGTACAGTACAGGAGTATTGATATAACAAGACCCTACTCTTGATTCGCTGGTTTACTTGGCGTTGGAGACGCTAACCATGGTTGACTGGGAGTCATGTCTAGAAACCACCACTGTAAAGTGTAAGCATGGCCTGTGGGGGTCACGACATTGCTAAACTTAAGATTTTATATATTATTAGATTCCTTTTAAATGAAAATCTATTTTGTAAAATACGTAATTTAAATTTAGGGTTAAAAACCTCAAGTGCTAAAGTCCGGTTGTGATTGGCGCCGATATATCTTCAACCTTATTTTAAAGGGTGTTAAATCTAATATTATATGATGCACCGGTCAACTGCACATATATTCTTTTGCAGATTACTAGATAATTGGATATAAGTTAAGAGTATCTTGTTGAGTATCAACGTTGAGATACATAAAAGTTACAATCTGAGAACAAACTGTATATTTAGTTTGAATTATTATATATATAATTATTAATACTATATTTAGATTTTATAAATTTCATAAGTTTAAGTTTTAAAACTTTATTACCTTATCTTAGCATTTGTTAAAGGATACCAATTTTTTACGGTTCTAATAGACTGTAGAATATCGGATATTCATAGTCACTCATATATTATAGTAAGCTAATTAAATTAAAAATTGAAAACTTTAGTAACTAATTATTTAGAGTCTTATAATTTTTAACTTGTAATATGATTTTCGTATAATAGATACACATGTGAGATGAAAATTTTGAATCATCCTATTAGACTCTCCTTAAAGTCATGACAATTTATGCGCATATGCATTTTATTTCAGTTCCTTTCCTCCTATATTACTTTCCCTTTGTAATAAGTTCGTGTGTATAACTTCCATCCCCCCATTATCCCATTACATGTGCCAAAAATTCATACATATAATATATATGTATATATATATATCATTTTAGCTCCAATTTGGATTTTTATCTTTTGAGTATATATTTTACCACTTTTAGTTAAATTTTTACAATACAAGTATATTGAAATGCACATAAATATAATCCTTAAGTTGAGAATAATGTATAATTTAATATGTTATCAGTAGAAAAAGTAAAAAATTATTTTTAAATAGATTCTGACTATAAGCATGGGATGGCAATGGGCATTGATATGTCAAAGGAATTCATCCAAAAAGATTGAGTTAGTATAGTTTTAGGTAATTTAGCTTCTTAACTAGTTTATGCACATGGAGTTGTATTTGTCGTAAGAGGTGAAAATTGATGCAAGCATCGGAAGTGGATGATGTATTATAACTTGTGGACATTTAGCCAATTCTGCACCTTTGCACCTCTGCAAAATTATATTGTGATATAAGTTCATGTCCCACGATTTTGGGGCATAACAATTATTAAAATAGCTCCTACCTTTAAATAGTACCTCCACTTCTATATAATTCCCTATGGAGCGATTTGAATGCGGTCACCTATACCTAAAGCATCTGTATTTTATCAATATAGAAATTGATTTTTTTTTTTTTTTCCCTCTGACAGGGACTGGAAATATGCTGCAAAAGCATCGGCCAACGCGCCAATATTATTGTCATTTTCGTCTTGGAAATTCAACTTGAGCATCTCCCCTTTTCTGTGAATCCCTTACTACGCTTTTACCATCAATGCACTGAAATTTCACCAAATAATCAGCATAATTATTCGCAAGGTATTTATACTTGGCGCTTTTTAAACTCAATTCAGCTTAAATTTGATTAATAAATGAGTTAAATTTAAATCTAAAATAAATTTTTTTATTTAATTAAATCAAGCTAAAGCTAAAGCTATAAGTTTAGATTCACGAGCCAATTTCTTTAAACTTGTAAATAAGCTTATAAGCTTTATATATATATTATATAAATATTATATATTATATATTATATATTATTAAAATATAAAGGTGAATATCTATATAATATGTTATAAGATAATAAATTTAATCCTTATTTACTATTCGTTAATCTATTTATTTATTTATTACTTCATTTTATATATTTAGACTTGTGAGTAGACTCGAGATCAACTTGGCTCAACTCAAGCTTAATTAGCAAACAAACTGAGTTTGAGTTCAAAATAAAACTCATTTATTTAAGAAGTTAAGCTTAAGCCATAATTACACACTCAATAAAAAGTTCGGTTTGAGTTCGAGATTAATAATTTTTAAATAATCCGAGCTTAAGCCTATAGAATCTTGACTCATTTGCCCCTGTTATCTCTTTAGTCTTCCCCCATCCACTTTGAACGTATAGTTGCCCTCTCCATTTCTGTTTCACATAACAACACTCTCCTTCAAAATTCAAACCTTTTAACTTTACTATATTTCACCACCACACTTGGAATTAAACGCACAACTCTACTTTGCTTCAACTTCACTTGACAATCTATCACTAGTACTCACATTTACACTATGTTTGGGATGAAATAAGAAATTAAGAGGAGAAGGAAAGTGAAAGGAATATTATTATTAAAGTATCAATTGTGATAGTCAATCATATAAACTATTATTTTTATCAAATGTGTGTTTATATAGATATACATACATACACTTTTTAAAATGAAATCCATGCAAATTGTTAAACTTCTAATTGTACATTATTAGTTGAGCTTAATCATTTTTGCATTATATTTTTATACATATTTGATATGTAAGAATTGTTTAGAATAAAATAAAATGAAACCAAAAAAATAAATTATTTTTTATATTTGCAATGGTCACTCAACGAAATGAAACTAAATGGATATAAAGTAATAAATGTCAAAAATGCTCTTAATTGTTGCATATTAATTGTTGCATATTAGAATTCGATTGAAGGTTAAATGAGTCATTTTCAGTTAATATAATTAATGAGTATGTAATAAGATCACAATATCCATCTCTTAAAGGTGGAATCAATTTTCTCTTTAAAATTAGAATCACTGATTACAAGGAATCACATTTTCGCTTTCTAAAATTATTTCCAGGGAAAGGGAATGGAATTTAGAATCATGATTATATTATTTCAAATCCATTTTGCACATAGCAAATATAATTTCAATAATTCACTTGTTTGTGGCATATGCTGCTTTCTTGTAGAACTAGCAATTCATGTTAACTTGTTGTGTCTCTTGTCAGTGTCGAAACAACTCCATGTTTTACAAATTTTAACCTGTAACCTACCCGTTTTATTAATCATGTAATAATAAATGTGTTTCATATACAGGTTGCATCCATTTATTGATTAAAAAGTTGGCACTAAATCTACAAAATAGTTATAAACTCTTAAAGAAAATGAAACTTATAAAATTAACACTTCGCAATAAAAATTATATAGTTTTAATACTTATATATGAAATTACAACCCAACAAAAAGTTGATAAAGCAAAATTCAATCAAACATAGCAAATATAAACATTAGTTGACCATATAACACCTTAATATTAAGTTAAATTATATCTTAATAGTATATTACCATTAGTGGTAATTTTTGTAAAGGGACATTAAAAAAAATCTACACATAAAAAAATTGTATTATTTAAAAATAATTTACTTTGTTACATTCTATTTATGCTATTATAGATATTAATATATCATTTTCTATTTTTAAAACTTGAAAATATTGAGAATGATTAGTATTCCAATAACTCAAAATACTTGGTTCAACTATCACATGCCGCTTCTCATACAAGTGTAACTCTATTTCAAATTTATTATTAGCTCTAAGTGTATGAATGCTTTTAAAGGATTAAAATTCTTAGATAAAATAAAAATTATGAGCATCATAACAAGTGAAATAAATTAAATATAGTATCTATACTTGTAAAAGGTAAAGTACTTGTAAGTTGTACGCCTGTTCATCATTAATATAATAATGAGCTCTTGATTTATTATTATTGGACTTGTACTTGAGCCATCATTCTTCACACATTGATGAAAAAGGAGAAAATAATACTCTTTTAGCTTGTAAAATATTAGTTATTTTAAAATTAAATGAGTATACAGGTCAAATCCGTAACATGTTTACAATACCTATTGAATAAATGAGTTCATGAGTAAAACTCAAATCAAGACATAAATTTTGTCTCGTTTAAACAGGTTTAATCTATCCATGTCTCGTATTGGTTTTTTCTATACACAAAACCATTTATAATTGTACCATATTGTATCCGAGATCAAGGATTATATCACTTTCTTAGTACTCCACATATATCTTCTTATTCATGTAAAATATTTCTATGAGATAGAAAATAGATGAGAAGAAAGTAGAGTGAAGATCAAAATTGCATAAGATGTATATTGGCTATATTGGATGGTCAAATCAATACTTTAATCTCGTTCTTTTTGTTCCAAACCGCATTTGTGTTCTTCTCCCTTTTTTTTCTTTAAATTTTGTTATGTATCATATGGTTACATTTTCATATATTCATATTTCAAAAATATTACAAAAAACCAACTTATGCGTTTGCTTTTTTGCAAATAGGGTAACTTATATTATTTTATTTTAATTTTTGACAAAGAGGTAATATGTATTTTATTTTTAAATGTTTTTTTTTTTTGTTAAGGAAATTTTTTTTAAGGTAAGGTAGATTTTAATGTTAATTAGGTGCCACATGCTAACATACTAACATCTTATTTATCCAAGATAATTAATGTAATAAAAAAATATTATTAAATGAATTCAATTAAATAATATATTAAAAAAATTTAAAAATTAGGGAAAATCTAGAAAATAAAAATAAAAGAGGAAGTGAATATTATTCAAAAGAGGAACATTATAAATCTTAACTCATTTGGTATAGATATAAAACTCTTGATAACATTTGATTGTACAATTTTTGTGATACCGAACTAAACGAAAAATTTTATCCCATATTTAGTTTGTAAATTTCCTTTACCATTAGATAAAAACTATACTGATAAACTAAATAAAATACTTAAATTTTATTCCATTTAAATCACGATACAAAAATAAAATTTATTACATAAAAATAAAAAATATTTTATATTTTTAAAAATACAGCTTTATATTAAAATATTAAGCTAACGAATATTATTTTTATTAAATATTATGAAAAATTATTTATTTTATAATATAAATAATTAACTTTTTAAATTAAATTTTGTATTCAGTATCATGCAAACTAAATGTGACACAATAGCTAATATTATTCAATCTTCTTTATATTTATCCAATATGAAAGCTAATATCTCCATCCTAGATTAGTAGATCCAATCGCAAAGAAATGGTAAATGGAAACAAATTGACAAATCAAATCCTCGGACATATATTAAGTGCCATTAACGTATACAATGAATGAAAAAAATAATCTTTTTATTTTTATACAGTTTATCAATATAAATACATTAATAAAAAGGTTATTTATATAATAACTTAACAAGAATTTCAGAATATCCATTTAACATTTTCCCATTTAGCAATACAATATATTTTTATAACAAGAATTGAAATTACTAGTTGTTTAGCTTTCGTCAACGTTAACTCTGATATCTCTCCATACAAATAACCATGACTAAATACAAATTAAGAATAGTTGAGGGTAAGCAAACCCAACCCATAATCCATTCACCAACGGTTTGCTTGATAAGTACAACAGTCACGAGATCAATAGCCATAATGAATTTAAAAAGATTAGCTTTCTTCTCCATCTATGTCCTGTCACTCTTTCTTCGAGCATTGGCTCTATGGATAGTTACCTTTAAAACCGCTTCTTCCCCCTGGATGAGTTCAAAGATGCACAAGTCTCCAGCTTGCAGGGAGTTATCCCTCACAAAATCGCCCCAACCGGAGGAAAATATACCCTCTTTGCCGGGTCGGCGTCGATAGAAGCAAACCTTCACATGCCACGATTTACCAGCAACTTCAAGGTTCACAAACTGTGACCTCGACTTTAAATGCTTCAAAAACCCAGTTTCAATAGGCTGCATCGTAAACACAGAGTCATGCTGATCTCAATATTATCTAATTCTCACATGCTTTCTCATTGTCATATAAGTATGCAAGAGTACAGTGATTTCGACATGAACTTACCGCACTCATATGCCTCAAACGAGCTTCAGTCATAACGATTTTGAAGAAAGGATTCCTAGAAGTGCGATTGCGTGTCGTTGCACGCAGCATATCAGAACTTGACTCTTGGTGGTGGGAAAGCTTTGGAGAGATCTGTCTGCCGGTGTATTCTCTGGACTCTAAATCGGCCACAAATTTAGATAAACCTAGTCCTTTCCATAGATCATCCATTATTAAAGCCAATGGCCATTTCCCCAAAAATTTGCGCTTAGTTTGCAAGTAAATAACTTTTATATTTGGCTTAAATTTGCAACAGGGAAATCTCAAGAAAATTTTCTAATCAATTTGGCTTTACTACGATTATAACTGGCTTGAGCACATCCAATGGATCCACTTCCTATAGTTTATATTGAGTAAAAGATGAATCTTACAATTTCTTCCAAGAACAAAATTTATCATACGATAAAAATCAGAGAACTATGTTGTTTGTCAACTCACCAGGGCAATGGCTGAAATCTTGATTATTGGCAGCTCTGAAAATGGTAACTTGAAAATGCACTCTAACACTATCAATCAACTCGAAGATGCAAAGATCATCTACAACCAAGTTGTTATCCTTGACAAAAGTCTTCCAACCTAACTGGAGTGTTGCTTCTGGCAGATTGCCACGTATCCAGGAACGACACCTTGCGGTCCAGAATCTCCCACTAGGAACAGAAAGCTTCAGAGGATAACATTCCTTTTGGCCAATATGATCCATTATAAATCTACCAGGCAGCCACTGCATTATGAAGACAGCTAATGTAATAAAAAAGAACAGAATATTGTTACGGAAAAGGAAAATGGAAAGAAAAAAAAAAAAAGCTCGAGCCATCTTCCTTTTGGGAGGAAGTTTTCTAGCTCTTTTTTGGTACATGTATATTCGACAAAGCTTACCAAAAGATAATTTTTCTTCACATAAGTTTTCCGCATGATGATTCGAAAGTATGGATTCGGGGAATCGAAGGCTATCCTTCTAGTAATTGCTTTAGCTTTTCCTCTGCTGTTAGAGTTCCCTAACTCTCCATTGACATGATCGCAATCTGCCATGGCATTAGCAGAGAAATACTACTCAACAAAACAAAATTTGCATTTACATGAAAGTTATGCTATTATGTGAAACAGAGTGATATACATCTAGACCCTTTTCTGCCAATGCGTTCCGTATTCTTACCACTTTCATTGATTTTAGAAGCATTACCACCAACCAGCATTTCGGAATCGCTTTCTTCTATCTCGGGCTTGACAGGAAACAAGCATGGATCAACATCAGCATTGTGTTCTTTGGATTTACAGGGGTACTTGATCTCTGAAGTAGTCCTGTTGAATATGAGAACTTGGAACTCGGAATCCCCCTGGTAACCAAAAACTAAGAAATCACCAAACTTTATGTTATAAAACTCCACAAAATCTTCCCAGCCATTGAGCAACCACATGCCACCATCTTCTTCCCTATGTAACTCCACTTCCCACACATCACCAGATGCGACCTTTAAGTACACTTTATTCGAACACAAACCTCTTCCATGTTTTCGAGCAAAGCTCTTTGGAAACACCTGCATGACATGTTATTTTTTTTATTTTTTATTTTTTACCCCATTTTAGTTGTTAAATAACACAAAAGGATTTTAAAATCACACGTACAAGGACTTACGAGCTTTTTACTATGAAGGGTATCATGAAGAATGATCTTGAAGAAATGGGGAGTCTCGGACTCAATATACTGGCGTTCTTCTTCCATTAGAGGAGTAAACTTGATAGACTTAGACGCACTGCGTTAGAGTTGAGTGTTGCTGACTGACTTACGAAGCTTCACCTTTATAGCAGAACCAAAAGGCGGGAAAGACGTAGAAATTAAATGAAGTGAAGCGTTTTGAAAAAAGTAGTTCGTCCGGAGTCTGTTTTGGGATCTCCTCTGCAGAGGAAAATTAATATTCACTTTTACAACGTACAAGGACAACATACAGACACTTTAGGTGTAGCTTATACCATAAGGAATTATATAAAAACTGAGAGACTCTATTCAAATGTCTGTCCGACATTAATAAGGTTTACTGCTATAATTCGTTTGATAAAATATCCGGCTCCACGTTAAGAACAACTATGAGGATCTCGTTTATTGCAAGAAAATGATATACATCACACACGCTAGACCAAAAAAAAAAAACACAGTTAAGTTGGCTACTCTATACCAGGATTTGCAACAAAAGAACGAAAATTCATCGGTAGCCCGAATAACTTTTTTCTCAAACATTGTTATACGTTGAAAAGAAAAATTAATTTTATGTTTTTGATATAATTTTTTTCATTTTATTGACTTTCATTTATTATATAAATTATTCGTAAGTACTTATAATTCTGAGATTTTAAATTTAAAAACTTTGTGATAGCAATCATAGGTTAATACCTATGCAATGTACTTTCTATTATTTTTATCTAACTTTTAGTAGTTATGTGGGCTCTTATTCGTATCTATATAAGCTCATTATCTTATTATTTGCACAGAAACTTAACCTGTAATAATTTGATCATTGCTAATGTTATTATTGATAAAGTTTTTATTACAAATATATATATGGAAAAATTATTTTTATATAACTTTTGTATGTATTCTTAAACACTATTGTTAGTTATAACTGTAGATATGTATAACTCTTGCAATTAGATGGTTGTGATTACAAATAGGATGTGCAATTGTGAAAATAGTCCTGATGATATCTCGTAGCTAAACTAATGACAGGCTTTTTTGAGGTAATCGAGAAGAGGATTGGAATATATCACTAAAAGACTATAGAGAGAAGAATAGGTTGTCAAGAGGAGTTAGAATTGACAATTGGTCATATCTAGTATAAATTATACATGATTTTAAAAATTGTGATTTTATTAAAATTTTTAATTATAAAATTATACAAATTTAATATAATCATAAGCTTATAAGATTACATATTAAAATTCATAATTTTATTAAAAATTTATATTCAAATGATTTTATATTTGTTTTAATTAAAAAAATTATTATAAAATAATAAATTTATAAAATCTTATAGTTTGCTTGCAATTTTAAAATTATGTTCACTCGTGGATTGTAGTTGGGGTTGGTGGCCTTCCTAAGGTTCCCTAATCTAATATCACTACAATATTTTGATGGCTTCTGCCGTGCACCTTTTATCCACTTCATCAAATGAATGACAATGACATTCTCTACGATAAATTGATAAGCACTTACAAGCTTAAGTAATGGTCGTCAAACCCATATTGTCAACCCAGGTCGAAAAGTTGATTTAGAGAATGGAAGAGATTAAAGGGTTAAGTCGAGGTGAAATTAGGATTGAACTAAAAAGAATATTAAAATATAATTTATATTTATTTATAGAATAATAAAATTATTCATATGTTTTGCATTTGAAAGTAGAAAGTCTTTTTTATAATTGCACTTTTTATCTATTTTTTTTTAGAACTTTATTTGTCCTTTTAGTAAATTGATGTAATCTCTATAAAGAAATAGAGGTAAATAGCACAGGCTACCCGTCAAAATTATTGTAAATTATAATTACACCTTCCTCGTCTTTTTTATAAATTAAGTACTTATACCAATGAAATAAATGTAAGGCCTATTTTTACTTATGTATTAACTATGCTTGTGTGGAATTATTAGCCGATATGACTAAAATAAAAGAGAAAATAAATGGCATGTTAAATAGATAGGACAACATGGAATTTCATTTATTTTATTTTAGTCATATCAGTTAATAATTCCACATGTGCATCTAATACTACATTGCATGCTATCTTTTACCACCATTTTAGTAGTTACATAATATAAAAGGACCCAAAATCACATGTAAAGGGCCTTGCAAGCTTTTAACTATAAAGAATATGATGGAGAATAATCTTGAACAAATGGCCGGGAAGTCTCAAACTCAATATACTTAGGTTGATGGTATTCTTCTTCCATTAGAGTAGGGAAGTAAACTACTAGATTGAGATGCATTAGGGTTGAGTGTTGAGTTTTGTACCTCTATAGGATATTGTTGAAAAAATAGTATGAAAATAGGATGGATTTGATAAATATTATGATAGTGTACATGTGTTTTGTGTACTAAAGGCGCATAACAAAATATGTTTAAAAGGAATGTACGTATCAAGCTTACGCCTTCCTATAAGTAAGAAGGCGCATAGCTTAATTGTGCCTTCTTTGACGGCGCATAGCTTAATGATGCCATGGCTTAACAAGTCATGCTCCTTCAGTATCCTAATATATATCCCCAACCCAAATTTCCGCACACCCCCTTCATTTTTATATTTATCACTTTCCAAAATCTCTTAAACTCTTTAATTTCTACTATCCGAAGGATAATGTAACCCCAATTTTGTCGACCAATCCGTAAGTAACACTCATCAATCATTTTTTTTCTGCATTTATTTTTTAGTACGCAAATTATATTATTAATATTGTAATATTTATATTGTCTATATGAAATGTAATTAGATAATAATTTTTTTTAGTATTAATATCATTTTGATAAGCAAAATATGTCTAGTACATTATTCATATGCTAGTATGTAGTTATATAAATTGTAGTGGTAATATAAGAAAATAGGGATGCCACCCGTAAATTATAAATAATTTTACATGTACATTGATGAAGCATGCTTACAATTGCAATTGAAGTATATGCTAAGATAGCCCATTGAGAAGTGAAATCTTGTAGGTATTTACATTTATAGTATGTGGTGAAACACCCTATCAAAAAGTGAAATTGCATTCCCAACTACGTCATTTGACAATTTGGAGGATTTCAAATGATACCGGTGGATGTCAACACGAGTGAGGAGTTGCACTGCATCAACTTTAAGGGTAGGACGAACATAAATTGGTTAATCACGCATTAAGACTATATAGCAATCTAAGCAAACCACCAGATGTGGGTTGTACATCCTCAAGACAGAAGAATGTTGATCCGACTTACTATGACTGATATAGAGAACACATGCGTCAATACATCACTTATCATGGGACATTGATGGAACACTTAGTAAGCCTAGTTTCACTTATCTTATCGTTTTATACAATGCATAGTGCATCACCGTAGCATTAACTGATTAATGTAATATAGGCAAATACTTTACGTCGAGCAAGGATATAAGATGATTTAGGCACTACACATCAAATCATTGACGATGACCTTTACCATCTTAAGGAGCATAACGGGTTAATAATGTTTCTCAACTAAGTAGCTAATTTAGACCCTGTATCGCCTCCTTGCCCACTAGCTGGTGATAGAGCTCATACAAGAGGATGTTGACTAGGCCATGCCCATGGTTGGATATAACAAGACGATGGCATGCCATCGAGATCTCGCCATTTCATTGACTTAGGTGAGTTGGGATTAATAGCAATACATTGCCCGCCGATGTCTCCAGCTTCGACCCTAACTTATATCACACTTTAGATGCTCACAAGAGCATCTCTCCCTAGCAAACACTACAAGCTCCTCGTAAGTGACGTATTGACTAACCTCAAACATCAGACATAGGGGAGGGTGTCACCTAGCTACCACCATCATGGCCTAGTCTAGTTTTCCTTAAGGAGTTTAATAATACTTCTCTTCATCCATTAGAGTTTCAATCATTTATTTGCTTACTTTGAGAAGCAACTAACATGATCTAGGAAGATATAGTTGCAAATAACCACTTTTATATTATCTAGTTAGTTAATTATGTATTCTCAATGTCTATTATTTACTATATATTGGGATATTGTAAATGACTTTATATATTGAATAACTATTCACTTACTATTAATCATTGATTGTAAATATATTTTATTATATTATATTTGATTTCACAAGTTTGGTTATATTAGATAAATGTGCTAAGTTGTATATTAAACCGGTTGGAATTTATATGCTTTTATGATGTACTCGCAAGTTTTAGGTTTATTGTTATTGTAAAGTTGTTTGTCTTTGTTAATTTACATTATTTAGAGAATTGATTAAACAAATTAGTAGGAGAGAAAGTATCATAAGGGAGGCGTATGGTTTGTTTACGCTTTTAGTACAACAAAGAAGGTATAAACAATGAAGATATAAACAATGAAGGCATAAACAAGCCATATGTCTTCTATAGGAATATGCAAATTTGATTAGCATCTTTTTGGTTAAATTATCTTTCTATTGAAAACACGTGTTTTCAATACAAAAATTATAAGCACAGTAAAAATACCTATATATTACCGTAATATTTATCAAGTCCATCGTATTTTCGTACTATTTTTTTCATCAGTGTCCTATAAAAGTATAAAACTCGTTAAGTGTTGCTGATTGAGTTACTAGGTTTTAACTTTATATTGATTCTCCGTAGCTGAATCCGAACCATTAAGAGGTCCACGTAACTTTTGACTTTCTGACCTGAAGAATACTAAATGGAGGAAACGGGAAAAGCCGTAGAAATTGAATGAAGTGATCGGTTTAGTAAATGAAATACGAGGAGTATGGATATAGTTGAGCAGCTTTCAGTCAAAGTTGTTCGTCCTGATTCTACTTTGGGATCTCCTTGTCCTATGCAGCGGAAAGTTAATTTCCAGTCGTAATCCAACGTACAAAGGACAACGATTTGGGTATAGCTTTACATAGGATTTGTATCTTTCTAAAGCCACAAATTTCTATGATTTATAAAATTATCGTGTTAAGATTTTATGGTATATAATTTATGTTTAAATTTAAAGCATCACGACATCATAATATATTTTAAAGATTTTTACATTTTCAGTTTTTAATTTTATATAAATTACTTTAAAACATCCATTTCCTTTTAAATTTTTATTACCCTTTAGTTATTATTTGGGCTCTTATTCGTATCAATACAAGCTCATTATCTTATTAATTGCGCAGAAACTTAGCATCTAATATTTGATCGATATTCATGTTACTATTGATAAAATTATTGCTACTAATATATGTAAGGAAAAATTATTTTTATAACTTTTAAATGTATTCTTAACCAGCGCTATTCGTTTACTTGCATATTACTCTCAACGTTGTCTTTTCTGTTTTTAAAGAAATTTATGTTAATATATATATATAGATTTATTATTGTAACTATAGATATGCACATATAATCCCTGCGGTGATTTGATGGCTTCCGCGTTCCCGCCATCCGCCTTCCGTCCATTGCATCCCATGAATGATAATGACGTTCACAGCAATATATCGATCTGACATTGTGTCAGATGAAAAATATTATTAATATAATATATTATAACACCTCAAAATTTAAAAGAGTATAATCTATTACGTGTTTCGAATTTCTAAACCTACCTTAAAACTTTAAAAGCAATTATAATATTTATAATTATTTATAACAATCATTTATTAAATATAAAACAATAATTTTTTAAATATATTAATTCAACTGATTTACAAATAAATTACTTCAATGATAAATATATTCCTAATCAAATGATAATAATTTTTATATTTATTGTAAACTTATCGAATTAATATATTATTATAAAAAAATAAAGAATAAGGTAGAATATAAGTACACAGAGATACCAAATCAAGTTGTATACATGCACAATAGTATAAATCATATCAAGTATAAAGCAAATAGTAAGTTAATTATATTTTTTTTTAAGTCAATAAAGAGATACTCACAACCTGACCACTTCTTAATTTTTGTTTACATACATAAGTAAATATAAATATACATTTTCTTTTAAGTTCTTTACATTTGGGTTCAAAAACACTTATAATTCTAATTGTGTTATCCTATATGAAAGTTTATTAAGAAAACTTCACATATGATCAATAGTTATTCCTTTAGAGATTTACAATTATAGGCTCTTAAAGTGAGTAAGTTAAATACAACCAATAATAAAGTTTAATTAAGTTAAATATAAGTTATTTCAGTTTATTTACTAAGTTTTAACAAGCACAAGTAATTAGCAAGTACCACATATTTAGAAAGCCGAATTTAAACTAATTACATAACTTGAATCGACCTTGGAATACAAATTTAACAATCTGATAAATATAGTAGTAAACTTATCTTAATCTTCCAATCTAATCAATCCAATTTAAACATCTCAAGTAACTCAAACCATCTTTAAATAACACCTTCTAAAGGCTTCCTAAATTCCTATCATTCTTTAGGATTCTAAAAATAACTATAGTTAAACAAGAGAGTAAGATTAGCTCTTAGCTTAAAAAAAGGAATGATTAAAGCACTTAAAATGAGGATTTGGAGGTTTAAGAAAGGAAGTTCTAAAATAGAATTTGATTCTTTGTAAAGCATGTTTTTAAATGAGATATAATAATTAAAATGTTCAAAAACGATTTTAGAGGATAAAATATGCTTTAGGAATTAGGTTAGGACACAATGAAATTGGTTTAAGAAGAAGGAATGGAAGAAAACTTGATTCAATCTTCTGATGTAAACCAGCCCCAACCGACTTGTCCTTACTAACCTTTTGTGGCTAGAAGATTGGTTACTACCATACCTATAGTTCATACCAAGATAGTAACAAAACTTTGAATTCCATTCTTAAACCAACTCAAATCTAAACTTTTCTTCAAACTCACTTCGAATACACTTTGATTATTTATCGACCCATTAGCATAACATACTTTTACACCATTTAAATTACAAATTTCATGTTAAACACCAACTCAAACCTCAAATCTATCAACAAACTTCAAGAAACCAATTTCAATCTATGGAATGAGAGTAGAGATGAAAAGAACTTACTTGAAATGTAAGAACATGAGTTGGGAATCCAAAAGTAAACTAAACCCGAAAGATTAAACTAAAAACTCAAGCACATAAATTTAGATTTCAAGATATTAGTTAAGAAAACCTATTGGAACAAATGATTTTTAAGGAAACAAGTTAAGAAATGAAGTTTAGACACTTAATCTTACTTTAAGACTAATTTTGTGCGAATTTTCCTTAAGAAAATGGAGGCTCAAGTGCTTTGTACAACTAAAGTTTTAGAAAGGGTTTAGAGAAAAGGAGAAGGAGAGGGATTAATGGCTACATGAAGACTTAGGGTTTAAAAGAAAGGGATAAGGTAATTGAAAGTTAGGTTAAGAGTAGGAGGATTTAATTGCAAGAATAACAATATTACGTTGTGTTTGAAAATAATTTTTTTTAGCATTATATATATAATAACAAAAAAATTATATTTTATATATTGTTTTCAAATATAATCATAATATAAAAATGACAAAATGTTTAAAAAATAGATAAGCTTTTATAAAATAGGGAGTTGTTTAATAAATAATATTATTTAAAATGTTGATGTAACATTCAAAGCAATTCTTTAAACACTCCACTTATAAATATGCTATGAAATTTGAACTTAAGACTAATTGCAATGTGCTCGATGACTTATTTGTCACTCCCAATTTTTCGTTTGGTTGTGTTTCGGATGAAAAAAATTCAGCAATGATGTAAAATTTTTTTTAGCTGCTCCCTTTATGTGTAATTTAGATAAGGAAAAGTATAATTTTGAATATCCTTAACACGAGATTGACATTCGCATTTAAAACATTATTCTTTGACATGTGTGTTATGAGTGAAATGAATAATTGTGACTTAGGGAAATTTCCTCAATGCATTTTTTTTAAGGAAAAACCTACTCTTTATATAAAAAAAGAAAAAAATGAAATTTCATTTGCTTCGAAACTTACCATAAAGTTTCTCCCACCATAAAGCAGCTCTCTATATGTTTCATTTTAGCGCAAAAACCGCGTCCCTGTCATGTGATCGATATCGTTTACCAAGAAATATCGGATTAGTAAGATAACTCGATAAAACCACCAAATATTTGTCGTGACTTTGTAGGGAGAAGGAAAATAAATAAATAAATAAAAAGTCTTAAAAATATCGATCCTAGATAACATGAAATCATCTTAATTTTCACACTTTTTTAAGAAGTATTTTCTAGTCCAAAGGTAATTTCATGACTCTAACACATATATGAATATGTTTTAAGAGATGATTTTAAGTGTTATAATTATAAAATTATTTTCTTAAAATCAATGTTTATTGGATTTATTTTTATATTTTACATTTCTTTTCTTTTCCTAAACTTTTTATATTATTTTATCTTCTTCATTATGTAAATAACTGCAGTGATTTTAATTATGTAAGATACCCTTTAAAATATAGGCATACATAATCCTTTTGATTTTAAGGGTATATTTTAGGCTCTAACTTTTATGTGATGTTTGGTATGAAAAATAAATAAAAATAAAATCATAATTCTAACAATCATTCCTTCTTTTTAGATTTGAAAATACATTTTGAAATTAGAATCATAATTTAAAATTAATAATTTTAGCTAAAAGGAGAATGGTGATTTCATTTAAATCCTTTACAACAATTTCGTATCCTTCTAATTTATTCTAAAATTACAATTCTCTTCAAATATAGAAAATAATTTTTCAATCAAGTACTCATTCCATCAATTATATTTTGATTTATTCCATTTTGAACTATTTTTTTTTATACCAAAGGTAATATTAATCTCTTACCCTCTAAAGCAGGCATTTAAATATACTAGAACAGAGACTTGGACAAACATCTTCTCAGCCCTTTAACCTTTCTATATGATTGTATTGAACAAACCAACCAAAAATGAGACCAAGCTTCCTGATAAATTTTATTTGTTTTATTCTAATATTGTTTAGTTGTATAAAATTTATAAAATTAGATTAGATAAAATTTTATATCTAATGTTTGATTTACAATTTTATTTTAATTATTGGATAAATAATGGTGCAAAAATTAGAAAAAATATAAAAAATTTATCCATTTAAAATATAATATAGAACTTGACTGCACTAACGAAAACATAATTTTTTTTTTGAAAACTCAAAAATACTCTCTCACGAATCAGTCTCCTTTTACCCAAAGCAAAACATATTGTCTTCTTCTTTTCATCAACTTTGCAACGCTCCGTTGCTAAACTCTAGTCCAGGTGACCCTCCTCTCTTTATCTCTCTTCTCTCTCTCTCTTCTACCTGAACTCATCTTGTGTTTTGTTCCAAATCGAAAACGAACTCCCAGATACAGATCTTTATAAAAACCCGTCTTCTATCTTGTTCGCTAGCTATTATTCTATTAGAAAAACAAAATTGTCCTTGTGCTTAGCTGTGTGTCTACTTCTTATAATTCGTTTGTTTACTCTTCATTCGAGCTCATTGCTTCGTGAAATTTTTTATGGGATTTTCTATTTTAGTTGATCTCTTGTAGCTTTATTAGTGATTTGCGTCTTGTAGGTTTATTTCATGTGGGATTTTGATTTTGTAGTGCTGTGCAAAGTGGTAGTTTAGTAATTTCCTCCTTGTAAGGCTTGTCAAATGGTGTATGAACCTCCAAAATAGACCATAGATCCAACCGCAAAGGAATGGCGAATGGAAAGCAAATCGACAAATCAAATCCTTAAAATCTTATGCAAATTTAGAAGGTTTCATTGCAAAGTAATCCTCATCCAATATTGAGGTTTCATAATAGGGTGCCCTTAGAGCCCTTGTTAGAGACTTAAAAAACAATCCTTTTACATTTTCCAATAGTGACTATTCAGCTTATTAGCTTTAGTACATAGAGCGATGAGAATTTTATTCATTTGGTATCTTAAAAAGCACCCTGAAACACATCCATTAACATTTTCCTATAAAAAATTACATAATAGCGATGCGACATCTTTTATAACTAAAAGAATTAAAGAACGATAATTTAGCTCTTGTCACTGTACTCTCATCCCTGCTCCATACAAATAACCACTGAACAGAAGCTTGCCTTAAAAACACCACATTCATGAGAGCTCCATTGATAATGAAGGGATAAGATAACATATTGGGATCTCACCGCAACATTCTGTTAGAAAAATGAGACCAAATTGAGAGTCAAATATCTCTTCGGAACCTAACATGCTATTAAATCTACTGAAAGACATCACATGTTTTACATAAAGAAAGAACCTCGGAGCTTTTTTAACAACCGAGTTAATCTTGTCACTTGTCACGGAAAACTAAATAGGCAGAAAGCTAAAAAGATCACCTTTCTTCTCCATCTATGTCCTATCATCCTTGTCATTAGAGCATATCTATGTACTGGATTTGTGGATAGAGACCTTTAGAACCATTTCTTCCATTTCTACGAGCTCAAAGATGCATACGTCTCCAACTTGCAGAGAATTGTCCCTTACAAAATTGCCCCAGCCAGAGGAAAATATGCTCTCTCTGCCAAGTCGTCGTCGATAGAAGCAAACCTTTACATGCCATAATCTGCCAGCAGCTTCATGGGTCACAACTTGTGCCCTTTGCTTTAAATGCTTTGAAAACCCAGTTTGAATAGGCTGCATCATAAACAAGTATATTGCTCATCTCGATATTATCTAATTCACACTTCTTCTCAATGCAGGGTCAAGAAATACAGTGCGACTCTTCTATATGAAGACATGGTTACAGAAGTGCTACAGAAATTAGTCTTCAATTCGTTGCAAGAGTACAGCAGTTTTGACATGAAGTTACCACACTCTTACGCCTCATACGAGCTTTAGTCATAACGATTTTGAAGGAAGGATTCTTGGAAGTATGATTTCTTGTCGCTGCACATTTAATATCAGAACTCGACTCTTCATGGTGGCAACGTTTCAGGGAGATCCGTCTGCCAGTGCATTCTTTGGACTCTAAATTGACCAAAAAATCAGATAAGCTTTAGTCCTTTTAATATATCTTTCATTATTGAAGGCAATAGCCACTTCTCCAGAAGTTTGCCCTTACTAGTTTGCAAGCAAATATCTTTTATATTTGGCTTAAACTCGCAATGTGAAAGTGAAATCGCAAGAAAATTTTCTAATCAATTTGGCTGTACAATGACAACCGGCTTGAGCACATCTCATAATATAGCTAGAAAGGAAAAATAAAAAAAGAAAAATCCAGTTGATTTACTTCCGATAGTTTATGTACAGAGCAACACATGGATCTTATATTTTTCTCTGAAGATCAAATTTTATGGTATGGTAAGATTCCGAAAACAATGTCGTTTGTTAACATACCAGGACAAGGACTGAAACTTGGATCCTTCACAGCTCTGAAAATGGTAACTTGAAAATGCAATTTAACACTATCGATCGACTCGAAGACGCAAACATCATCTACCACCAAATTGTTATCCATGACGAAAGGCTTCCAACCTGATTGGACTCTTGCTTCTGGCTGATTACCACGCATCCTTAAACGACACTTCACTGTCCAGAATCTCGCACAAGGAATAGAAAATTTCAGATAGCATTCCTTTTGGCCGATATGATTCATTATAAATCTACCAGGCAGCCACTGCATTATGAAGACAGTTAATGCAATGAAAAGAATAGAATATTGTTACGGAAAAGGAAAATGGAAAGATAAATAAACTCAAGACAACTTCCTTTTGGGAGGAAGTTTTCTTGCTCTTCTGTCGTTTACATATACATTCAACAAAGCTCACCAAAGCATAATTTTTGTTCACATAAGTTGATCGCATGATGATTTGAAAGTATGGATTCGGGGAATCGAAGGCTGTGCTTCTAATAATTGCTTCAGCTTTGTCTCTGGACTCATTTGGGCTAAAGCTTTTAGAGGTCCCTAACTCTCCATTAACATTATCATAAACTGCCATAAGATTAGCAAAGCAATTCCAATCACCGAAACAAAAGCATTTACATGAAAGTTATGCTCCTACGGAAACAGATTAACTTACCTCTAGAGCCTTTGCCTGTGCGTTGTGTATTCTTTTCGCGTTCATTGATTTTAGAAGCATTATGATCAATCAACAATTCGGCACGGTTTTCTTCTATCTCAGGCTTGACAGGTAACGAGCAAGGACCAACATCATCAGCACCGTGTTGTTTGTTAGTGTTAAATTTACAGGGGTACTTAATCTCTGAAGTAGTCTCATCAAATACGAGAACTTCAAATTCTGAGTTTCCCTGGTAACAAAATACTAAGAAATAACCAAACTTTATGTCATAAAACTCTACAAAATCTTGCCAGCCATTAAGCAACCACATCTCACCACCATCTTCTTCTCTATTTAACTCCACTTCCCATACATCACCAGATGGGACCTTTAAGTACACTCTATTTAAACACAAACCTCCTCCGTGTTTTCGGACAAAGCTCTTTGGAACCACTTGCATGGCGTGTTATTTTTTACCCCATTTTAGTTGTTAAACACATACAAAAGGACCTGAAATCACATGTACGAGGCAAAGATATGGAGAGATATGATGTTAGAGAAGGTCTTACAAACTTCTTATTTTGAAGGGTCTTATGGAGAATGATCTGGAAGAAATGGGGAGTCTGACATTCAACATACTTGTGTTGATGATGATCTTCTTCTTCCATTGGAGGAGTAGTACTGAGCTGGGATGCTTTGAGCTGCGTTGCAGACTGACTCACCAACATTTACCTGTCTATCGATTCTATGTGGCTAAATAATTATGTGATCCACCAAACTTTTGTCCTTGGAAAGCAAAGGTACTATACTATGCTTAGATTTGCATAACGTAGTCCAAATGCTGATTTCCTAACACAATGGTTGGGCCGAGGCAAAGCGGAGGGAAAGTAGGGATCGAAGGAAATAGGAAGAGAAACAGTAGAAAATGAGAGCCGAAATGGTGTGGAGAAGGGAGGAGTTAAAAAAAAAAAAAAAACAAATAAAAGAAAAGAAGAAGGGAAGAAGAAAGGGGTAATTAGGTGCAACCATTTTCATTTGAATTGTTTTTTCATTAAAGTTGGATAGAAAAATATAAGGGATGAAACTATTATAATGAAATTATTTCATACGATAGTGTTTACTAAAATAAAGTAAATTAATTTTGTTAAATATTAACTTTATTTATCTCCATTTTCCTTTTTTTTTTTTCCTAACCAACGAGAATGGAAACATTTAACCCTAAATGCAAAAGTGTGAAGAGATGACTCAAATACTAGGCATAAAAAGGTCCCACAATCGTACAAAAGCAAAACAACTTATTTTAAACCTATCGAACACTTATTGAAGGATAAAAAATAAATAATTTATACTTTTCAAAGCTAATTGTACAATTAAAAAATAAATAAAGGTGAAAGTAAAAATAATTTTTTTTTTTACTTCATAATTCTTGAACAAATATCTCCAAACATCTCCGATATTCAGAGTTTAAGCATTTATTAAGATGCATATCAAAACATTTTTATATTGTTTTATACTTGTTTTATTTTTTAAGGTATGATTATTATTAAAAGCAAAGGAAAAAAGAAATAGAATTAAATCCTTTTCAATCTTAGACTCTCGTTATCTGAACCTTAATAAGGAACAGTAAAATTAAAAGCTCCCTAATATGATACATATAGGGTTAAGTATGAGCAGCTACAGTAAAAGATCTTTTGACTTAAGCCCCTTTTCGGATCTCCCTGTCAGCGGAGAAAAAAAAAAACAAAAAATCAATTTCTATATTGGTAAAATACAGACGCTTTAGGCATAGGTGACGGCGTTCAAATCTGCCCATAGGGAATTATATAAAAGTGGAGATACTATTTAAACGTAGGAGCTATTTTAATAAATGTTATGCCCCAAAATCGTGGGACATGAACTTATATCACAATATAATTGTGCAGAGGTGCAACCACTACTTATAATACATCATCCACTTCCGATGCTAGCGTCAATTTTTACCATTTACAACAAATACAACTGCATGTGCATAAACTAGTTAAGAAACTAAATTACCTAAAACTATTCTAAGTCAACCTTTATGGATGAATTCCTTTGGTATATTAATGCCGATTCCCGTCCCATGTCTATGATCAGAATCTATTTTAAAATAATTTTTTAATTCTTTCACTGACATCATATTAAACTATACGTTATTTTCAACTTAACGATTATATTTATGTGCATTTTAATATACTTGTATTGTAAAAATTTAATTAAAAGTGGCAAAATATATACTCAAAGGTAAGAATCGAAATTGGAGCTAAAATGATATATATATATGTGTGTGTGAATTTTTGCACATGTAATGGGATAATGAGACGATCAAGGGTGTACACACAAACTTGATACAAAGGGCAAGAAATATAGAAGAAAAAGAACCGAAATTTTTATCAAGTGAAATAGCACATGCGCATAAATACGTTTTTTTTCGATACTTGGGGCAACCATTCCATTTTTCATCCAGAGTAGAGTCACATCAATCATCATCATAATCGACCATTCCACTTAAAGTACAAACCACGTCGGCCGCACTGAAAGAGAGCTTTATCAAGAATGTTAAAAGAAAGAAATCATAAGGAAATAACGTGAAAGAAAATAACAAAAAAATTAGAAAAAAGAAACAAAGTTTGTAGAAAATATTTGCTTTTGTAGAAGGGAATCAAAAGGAAAAGATTATAATAAAAAGTTTATATCTACTAATATGTCTTGAAATTTTTTAAATACTTTTTAATAAAGAGTATTTAAGTGATTTTATATTTTCTTCTTGCAATTTTTTTTATATATAGAATAACAATCTTATTAGGAAAACGTGCAAATTTAGCCATTAACATTTCATTATTTTTTTATTTTAGTTCTAAACATTTTAATTTTTACATTAGACTATTCGACATTTGCAAATTTTTAAAAACAGTCGTTAGATTTTCCATTAATGTACAACACATGGCGGCCTTTTGTTTCATCTACATAATTAATTTAAATAAATAATATAATATTATTAAATTAAATTATTAAAAATATGTTAATTCAAAAAATTAAAATATAAAATTATAAGAAATAAAAACAAAACATTGAGTTTATTTTAGTGTATTTAGGTATCATAACAAAATCTTTTCTTTTAAAGATAGAGAAATGTTATTAAATTATATTCATGCACTTTACTTAGTTTAATAAAAAAATTTAGTAATAAAAATTAGGGAAAAAAAAAAGCCTCATTGATTTCTAATTTTTGGAAAGCTTTTGAAGATTACCATTCAATATGATTTACTAAATAATCATCTTATTATTTAGTATTATTGGTGAATTAGTAATGTCAAATAGACCAAAATATGTTGCAAGGTCTATGAGTTGAGACATTTTTCATATTCTACCTTATGATTATTTTGATCATTCAAGTTACGGTTGTAGAATCAATTTTTTTAAAGTCTTTATATGAAATAAATATTAAATTCTATGTTAATTCATTACTCTATTATGTACAATATAGGTTTATTATATTTTGTTAGGTGTAATTATTATCATTTTATATAGTTATAATTTCACCTATTGTAAGTATGATTATGCAAAATTTTATATGAATTAAATAACTCAATATATTTTAATTATAATTTATATTGCATTAATAGTAATTGCATCCTATCAAGTTATGATTTGTTATTGATACAATATATCATTAGTTCCATACTTATGTTAATTTTGTTTTGAGCACCATATCAATATTAGAATTTTGGTGACATAAGACTTATACATTGTATCATTGTATTTCCTATTTATTGCTATTCATGACTCTTACAAAGGTTTATACTAAGTAAGAAATTTATATAAAGGGCATGTTTGGCTATGTATTCAGAATCATTTAATTCTTTAGTTAAATGATAACATTATGCAAATCAAATATTTCCTTTGTCAACTTAATAGAAGCCTCTTTGCCCTTGTAATTAACTTGTGTCAAGAGTTAAAATTAGATTGCTCGATTGCGCAGTTTTGGTTCGTGATTTTTCCAAGAGTCTCTCTTCACCGATCTACTCAATCTTATATTTTTCCTAGGCTCTTTAAACCTTGTTTGAAGTTCTGAAGAGGAGTAGTGATGATTCCTAAGTTTGCAAGGTGAGAAATGAATTTCTCCCTCCTCATTTTAGCTTAAATATCGTGGTTTAAACATAGCTAGGTATCTTTGTTCTTGTTTCTCTAATCAAAAGTTGGGTAAAGGATGTTCCACACCTCCTTCATATTGATTCTAGTGATTTTGCAGCTTTTGTGAATTGCTTTCTTATTTTTCTTATGAATTTTTGGATAATATCACATATTTTTGGGTATTTTGAGTATATAATAATCACACCTAAGGTACACATAATATATTTATATTTTACTTTATATCATTTTATTATTTTAGCGTATAAATAATTTATCTCTAAAGTTTAGTTATTATTATTTTTTTGTTAACTAAGTTGTACATTTACAGCAGGTAAATTATAATATAATATAGTTGAGTAAATTTAACTACTTTCAGCTATAATATTAGTATTTTATTATATTTCTATAATTTGGACCCATAAGGTATCCTCAACAATCTCTTAAAACTTATTTGTGAAATATTGTCCTAATTTCACCTACTTTCGTGTAAGCTCTAAATTACTCGCTTAAAATGATTGTGCGAAATTATAGAGCTCACAGCTTTCTTAGTAATGCTCCCTTATAAGAGTTAACCTGTCAATTCTCTCGGCTTTTTCCAACAGGAGGCTCACATTAAGGATAAGTGTTTGTTTCTCCAAAAAATATAAAATGGCTCTTGCATAAGGTAATGTTATACTCCTATTTGACAATGCCTTCTTGATCTAGTAAATCATCCAATACCCTAAATCAATCTTGCAACCACTTGGGGTTTCTCTTATCAACCATAAATCCTCTATGTGTATACTGCATGATCCTTAGAATGGCTATTCACATGGTATGATATCAAAAAATGAAGAATCTTATGATGGTTAATCGAATGCTTTATCCCCATAACCTACATTATCCTTGACCGATTGTCACTATTCAATCTCTCTAGGTTACCATATAGCATTCGACAAATGCTGCTACCATCTTAATGTTGTTTAGAAGGCATTTTTGACCCTCTACACTCAATTTCCAGAATGTTTTCAAATTTATAATAGTGGTGATAGGGTCCCATAAATCAGTCATTACATTATCCCTATGATTTTTTAATATAAAATCCAGACTAAACATAGATACACTTCCCAATTCATCATCTTAAGCAATTGAATAATACCATTATCTTTTAAATTTCGATAAAACCCACCATAAATATATCTCACAAACGCTAAATTGAACTCCTGACCATAATCTAGATTACGTTCAACAAAAAATTCTTCATATCTAGGTAATAAGCTTCAATGGGGAAATCTTGACCATGAAGCTCACTAAGCTACCTATCTACCAATGATTATCCCTTCCTCCCTCGCTTGTTCTTCTTAGTAATAGTGCGTAGCACAACGAATAATGAGATTTGGATTGAATTTGTTGAAGTTAGGGTTTAATTAACGTGGTGGGTATGTTTGAGAAGAATAAGTTCTCGATACAATATGTGGGGATTGAGGTTAGTTTGGGTTTTGGTTTATATACTTAGGGCATTTGAGGGATTTTTTTTTTACCATTTGTCAACACAACAGTCAACAATTTGACTATTGCTATCAATAGTTTTTGCTCCATCATGGTAAAATAATACTCCACTATAGTAAAACACTTTCCTTTACAGTATAACAACGTAAATTGCAATAAGATCGATATATGTCCACAATAAGAGTGCAATTGTCGACAGTTTAGTTTCTATCATGGTAAAGTAATTATATATTACTATAAAACTCATTCCTTTGATCTGTTAACAGAAGCTTTGATCTTGTCAATAGTTTTTTGGTACATGTGTACAATTATCGATAGGAACAAGGTATATTGTCAACAATTAGGTTCCATCATGATGAAGTAACAATAAAATTCTCTCCTTTAAAGTAAAATAGGGTCCATTACAATATATATTTGTAACTATTGAAAATATACTTAACACTATCGACAATTGTCGCCATTTTTATTCATTCATGTGTACAACTATTGATAGGAACAAGGTATACTATTGACAATTGAGTGCAACAGTTTACTTCCCCACTTGTTAATTTAGTAGCCGATAAAACCACAATTACAATATACAATAAGATAAAACTATGTTATTAAAAGTAAGATAATATTGTAAGGGAAATACAAATGGATTTACACTATAAGAATAATTCTTTATGCAATAAAATTGGATTATAATTGCTCAAAGTGGCCTTTCAAATCCACATGTACTACTCTTAACACTTACTCAAAGTTAGAAGACATGCTATTGTCGTATGGATCAATGTTGTTTGTGTTTTGTCCAAAAACTGACGATGGTTGGTTCTCTTATACCGAAGTACGTAATTCAGAGCATGCCACAATGTTTTCTTTAGATAGACTATCCAAATTTACTGTAGGATCTACACATGTACTATTGTTTTAATCAATATTCATAGAATTTCTTGGGTGATGGAGATGATTATGTCCCTCTTGCTTACATAAGCCATATCAAACCTGTTTTCTTGGCTGCTTTGATTGTTGGTTAGATGATCCTTTTGCTTAAATAACTTTTGGATCCTTAATCTTACTTGTACAACATAGTAACATCAATTATAGCGAAAAAAAAATATAAATATAATAGGCAAAAGATGAAAGAGTCCTACCACCTGTCGCACCATCAAGTGTTAGAGTGGCATCTACATCATCTAAAACTTCTTGCATCTCATTAGTTAAGCTTTGTGGCCTCCTTCATTACCCGGGAAAAGGCTATCTCCAATTTTGAGCCTAGATGATAGATAGCTCCATTAGCAACTGATAGTGCACCATATCAAACTTATTTTGTTATGATTTTATCTTCAGTGCCTTGCATGGCCCCATCACTTCTATGAATGCTCTATGCCAATTTAGTCCACCTCAATGACATGAGATTATGAGGTATATTATTCAAAAACTCTAATTTAGTCACATGAAAGGCATGGCTATAAGGAAATCCAATAGTCTCGTATTGTCAACATTCGCAATTAATAGATTGGGCTAAATAGTTTAGTTTCGCCCTTGCAAGTCTTGAGGAGTACTCATAGTGGTGTAGAATACAGATGATCACCCCAGGGTAGTTGTTATTGTGAAAGTATGGAATCCATAAGGCCTCCTGCTTAATCTATCACCTCACTCTTTGAAAGGATGCCCTTGTATATATAGAGGTTGCATGGTTTTCAAAACTCTTCAACATGGTACACTTAATTAGTTTTGTGTGTGCACTCTCATAATTAGTCTTTAGTTTTGCATGTCTCAAATTAGCTAACACCCTTTCAAAGTACTGAACTACTTGGTACATCTAATACCTCTAAAAAATAGAATGGATTCCCTTATAACTTTACGTACTCCACATAAAAGCCGAAAAGTGTCCCCCTAAATACACGTATGCCCAAGAGGACCACTTCTAGTATAACTCCTTCACCAATTCATCTCCTTTAAGTTTATGCCTTTCTAGGATATCTGTCTAAGCTGCTTCAAATTTATTGATAGATTTTATATCAAACATACATCTTTTGAAATCTCGTAAGAACCCATCACTATAAACATGGGGCACTGCATTCCTCTCAAGATGCTATGAACAATGTACCTAAGGACAAATAGAAATGATGGTTTCCTACATTACCTTATCCCCATTTGTGATAATTGACATAAGCTTTTCACCTTTTATTGCACATACAAACACCTTGAGCAACTAGCTATATGCCTTTTATGTATCATCATCTAATAATGTACTACGAAAGTTGTAAGTCCGATAGTAATTGTTTTCACAGACTAATATAACCAACAACATTAAGTACTTGTTTGATCAGTATATGGAATCAAAAGCAATGACATCTCCAAAACAGACATAGTCGAGCTGACATATCAAATTTAACCAAAACATTTGACTAAGCTCTCCTTCTTCATTCACAATGTACTCATAAAATAACCTAGGATCAGCTTCCTTTTGGCCCGCTAGGAATGCCAAGGCTGCCTCAACATTACCATCAAAGGTATTTACCCGCTTCTACTTATCGATATAGTTGTATAGGTCTTTCTTTGTAAATCCAATTTTCTTGTATTCGCTTGCTTGATGAAGTAGATATTCCATTGTATCACGTAGTTGGATAGTAGAATTTAACGTGCTCTTGATTTGAGTTGGTTAATATCTAATACAGACTTATTAGAATTTAAGAAGCAATTCTACAATGTGGCACAAGCTCGTAATTATGCTAAGTATTTATAGTTAAGACCTCCTAAAGTTCGTCTTTCTCAAGGAGTTTTACTTTAAACATAGCTAAACAACCAATTCTACTCAATACCCTTTCCTTTCTAACTTGGTCAATCCTATCAAAATGTTGTTAACCCTTAATACTTCCTTATGGCACACCTATAGATACTATCTCACCTACTTCTGCTCATTCTTTTTGCTATTGTGCAAACGAGCGTTAAACCCATTTATAGTAGCGTACCTATTATGGGAATCTTTGGCTACTGAAAAAGATGTAAACTTTCTACCTACTAGAATTTTATTTGAATGCAAAGCTATATAAAATTACAAATCGTCATTGGTAATCACATTGCTATGATGAGAATTATTGCTTCCATCATCACCTGAGATCAGGATATCATGCAATTTATCATATGCAACATCAATTTTCGTGTTGTGGTCATGAACATCGTATCCATCTTCATTGTCACAACTTAAATCAAATACATGGCTACTATAATCTATATTAAGATTGTAGGAGTTGTTATTTTTGGGTATTCAAGGTACACTTAGGGTTTTAGTGTGAAGAATTATGTATTTACTAATGAAGGGAGTGTACTTTACTGTAAAAATATCAAAATGTAGAATGTTCTGATTTTTAGAAAAACTATGGACAATTTGGTGTTACTGTTGACAATGACATGCCCATGTAAGAAACTATTAACAGTATCATTCAACTGTTGACAATGATACACCCCATTTCAGTAAAACCCAACTCCCTCCTAGTAAAAGATCACCGAACATGGTTAATTCTCTTTGTCGATAATAACATCAAACTATCAACAGTCATGCTTTCCATTTTAGTGAAACCCAACTCTTTTGTAGTAAAAACGACTAAAGATGGTAGGTTATCTCTAGTTGATGGTAAGTTAAGTTGTCAATAGTAACGTTACACTATCAACAATCATATTAAAAAATAATTTATATGTCGCATTTAATTTTAATATACATATCACTATAAAATTGATACTTGTATCTTATAAAATTTTAACAATACATATAAATAGTACATTATTGCGCACAATTTTTGAATATAAAATCATATATATTGTACTATCATTACTTATAAAGCATTAGTATATGATCTTAGTGTAATGATATATAATATAGTATAGTGTACTAGCAATGATTTATACAAACTATACATACATTAGGTGCATGATTTATATATGAACTATAAACATGTACAATATACACATTACAAATCAATAATAAATATACTATTTTATTTTAACTATAATACATATGCATTACCGCTATATGAATTATATGTACGCATGATAATTATATTCAAATTATGTGTTATGTATCTTTTAATTTCAATAAATCATGAGTCTAACTATACAAACCAATATATATATATATATATAATATAGTTTATAAACAATAGTATATACAAGTTACATCTATATGAATTATACGTACAAATTACCGAATTATATAAATTATGTATAGATTTAGTATTTTTCATTAATCATAATATAATTTATAGACAATGATATATATGGACTATATCCATATGAATTGTACATATAAATTATATAAATTATATATATTTGGTATTTTTTATTAATCATAATATAGTTTATAGATAATAGTATATATGGGTTTCATCCATATAAATTGTACATGAAATTTACAGAATTATATGAGTTGTGTATAGTTTTAGTATTTTCTAATAATTATAAAAGGAATATAGGAAATAGTGCAAATCACAACAAAGTATTCCTTTCTTATAGAAAACATATGAAACATTCAAGTATTTCTCGTTTATATGAATTTTTATAATAACAATGTAAATGATAAATGAAGAAAAATTATGTAGACAATATTTTAGTATAAATTGAACAAGAATTTAGGTAATAGGAAAATATTTTGAATGAAGGGAGGTAAAAATAGAAATATTGATACTTAATTGTAAAAAGGATGAGACATATTATAAAAATAGAGATATTAATATTTAATTGTAAGAACAAAGAAGGATATTGTGACAACAAAGATATTTACACTAATTATAAAAAGGGAAATAGAAAATATATAAAAAGGAATATTGATTAAATGGGAAAAGGGGGAAATATAAAAAGGAAAGGAATGTGGATTATTTGGTAATTAAATAGGAAAATGGGAAGGACAAAGTACCTTACTAGTGTTATGATAATACTATATTATTAGTATTATCATAAAAAAATCCATATTCTTGTGCATATGTAAAAAGTTAATTAAAAGAATAAGTATGAATTTAGTCAACAATGTTATGAACTTTCAATTTTTCCATTCGAGCTCTCCACATTTGGAAAAGTTTACAAAAGCATAAATTTTTCCATTAGATATTGATATGTGTTGTCATCTAACTAATGTTAATTTAATTATAAATATAATAATATATATTAATTAACTAAATTATTAAAAATATAGAAAAACTCAAAAATAGAAAAAGTAATAATTAGAAATTAATAAAAAATTAATATAACATAATGTTTCTATTAGATAAGTAAATAATCAAAATTAAAAAAATAGAAAAATAGCCATGTGACCCACCATAGATGGTGAGTGATTGCTCGGCACCCAGAGGGGATTACACGACCTACGTAAGATGATGGACAACGGTCTATCGCTGGTGGTAGGTCAGATGGATTTACTTTATTTATTAGTCATGCTCATTTATTAATTTTGGTCGTTTAGGTGATTAGAATTTTTTTTCATTTTTTATTAATTTACTCAAAAGCTCATATATATATGTATGTATTTGTGTATGTTGTATGCAAGTATGTACATACGTATGTATCTATGTATAATTTATATTTATGTATATATACTTTTTTCCCTTTTTGGCATTCTTTGATTTTTTTTTATTAATTTTATTTCACTTTATGATTTTATTATATTATTTATTTTATATAATTATGCATAGTAATAAAATTGCGCCACATGTCATTGTATAACGGAGAAGCTTACACTATTGAGAAAAGTCCTCGTTTGCAAACTTGTACAAATTAGAAAGTTAAATGTAAGTTAAGGATTCAAATGAAAAATGTAGCAAATATTGAAGACTAGTAATAATGCACATTGCATGCTCAATAGATAACATTTGACAAAATCTAAGATTAGAGTCAAAACTGAAGCTAAAATGTAAAGCTAAAACGATCTATATATTATTTATGTATTTTCACTCTGAATCTATAGTATTTTTATATATGAATTTTTGCACTGATAAATGGCAGAAAGGAAATACACAACTTTGTTACAAAGTGAAAAAATATATAAGAAAAGAAATCTGGAATAGTATTCCTTTCAATTCATGGGCTCCATTCCATATTTCATCTACAGTGTACCTTATCATAATTGACTATCCCAATTTTGACGAGCCACGTACGCCACACGGCCCCCCCTTTAATGCCCTTGAGCTTCGGCTTTTCATTATGATTCTTGTCTCATTTGCGGCAAATCATGTGAGAGAACAAGACATTACTCTTCATTTTCTTTTTCTTTTTTAGTCTTTTCCTATTTGTCTTCACTGAAAGCAGGGGATCACGTGAGCAAGAATGCAACGATCCTTTTCCGAGATACATTCGAGGCAAGTAGTAATTTGGTGATTGAATATCAATTTTAAAAAATATGTTAATTTTTTGGTAATACTAAATTGAACTGCTACTTAAACATTAAAAATATAAAAAACGGTTTGCAAGTATCCATCGTTACCAATTTTTATACAAGTATTATCAAAAGAATAATACAATGTTACTAGAAAATGAAAAGACTTCACATTAAGCCATCATCTGTCCTTTAAAGCATCTTATGTATAGTTACAAGTGTAATAATTGAAATTGTCTTGATATTTGAAATATTATGAGATATTATCCTTTTTTTTATAATATCAATTATATATAACTACATTTTAAAAGAATAGTTTTATAGAAACTTTAGAAAAATAATTTTTGAGAATCCAAATCCTTGTAAAAAATGAATCCAAATCCTAAGTCATCACATGATGACTTGCCCCAAGAATTGGCGCCTCTTTCCTTTCCCATTTTCTAAAGCAATAGGATTGAAGAGGGGCTTCAAACGACCTTCTTATATTTTTCAATTTAGTTGCTATTCATAAAGCAAATTTGATTTCTAGGAATTTCTTAAAATTTAGTATCTAACAAATATGTGAAATTCATGAGTTCCTTCTAATATATATGGAGACAACTTATAAGCAAATTTCTCTTTAGCATAATACACTTTCTATGAAGTAATGGCTAAATAGAGGTAGTGCACATGATACTATGAATATGAAATAAGGCAACAAGGGAAGAAAAGAAATGATCTTTCAGACAGGAGATCAAATATAACTACATTTAAATAAGGACCAATTTCTAAGACAACAAGGATTCAATTAAACACCTAGATTTGATGAACCTTTCAAGATATTAGAGTAAGTAAATGACAATGTCTATTGGTTGGATCTATTAGGTGATTATGGAGTATTCACAACATTCAATGTCTCAGATCTTCTCTGTATGTTCAATAGGATAAAGATACTTCTAATTGAGGCAAATCTCTAAGACCCATGAGACAACAATAAGAATACTTTATCCTTGAGACCTATTACTTATGCTAGAATTGGAGTCATTTTAATCTTTTATATAGAATTTTGAATGATTATGATATCGATGCATTTGAGTCATATAGAGACATGTTTATGGCACAAATTAGGACCATAGGGTGCATGAACTTCTATATATTTGAAGTTTGGGAATTTTAGAGGAGGAAATGGAGTTCCATTGTTATAGCTTTTAGAAACTAGACAAAGAGGAACATTAGAGAAATAAGGCTGGCCATCTAAGCAACCAACTACCATTTGAACGATAGACTCAACTAAAGGGGGCATTTAGCTGAGGGCTTAGGAGCCATGCAAATGATCTCAAATGTTAGCAATAATAGCCTTAGAAAGATTTTTGACTTGTCCAACAACGAGATGTAAGGCATTCAAATGATTAGTTAGCCCTTCGACGGACTTAAAATAGCTATCTGATCGGGTGTATGACCTCATTGAGCATTAGAAGACTTCTCTCACCATTTAACCAACTATTACCAAGCATCCAAATGATCACTTATTTCCTATACTCGAAACTCCATGTTTTTGGAAACTTTCTCGAGCATTTTTGTCCTTATTATGGATTATATCATATTGAGGGCTTCTTTCTTATGATAAGACATTACATTACACTCTAAAACCCTAATCATGGAGTTTTCCTAATGTTTATTAATCCTTAAATTGTGATGCACATAGATTACTTTTGTAACTCATATAACGTAAGTTATCTTTGGTTGATTCTTATTGATAAGAATCAACTCCTAAATTGATTACACACATGCAAGCTAGAGGATTCCAAGAACTCACATAGATAATGTTAGTTTAAAGCCCCATCTAAGATAAGAATTCTTATTTCGACCTTTATGTTTCACTCTGCTATCGACTTGAGTACTAAGCTCTCACATACGCCATCATAGTTTTTGAAGCAATTGAGTAAATGTACCAACTTGCCGAACATACAGGCTGACCTGCCAAACAACCATACCATGACACAAACAACATCTAAGTAGACCAACTTCAAGCAACTATCCAAGTTGACCATGAACATTTGATCCCAGTCTAAGTCAAGTATTCTTTAGTGACTTATTAACTAAGCTTTGACATAATCTAGATTAAGTTGGCTCTAACTATGGACCCTCTTTTCTTCATTTGTTTGAATTGTACTATATTTCAGCATGCTAACCACCATGCGACACATGTTTTCTAACACAACATTCCATGAGAATTCTTTATTTTTCTATATTGAATATTCTTTGTCTATTTTATTTCTTTTAGTATGTTTTATGTATCCTATTTATAAATTATCCTTTTTGTCTTTTCATATGTGCTTGTAACCCTAATAAGGGTAGTATATAAACCCCATTCATTCTTGTATATAGTCATATCTCTCATCATCGAAATTAATATAAGTTTCCTTTTTAGATAACCTTAGTGTTTTTATTATCCTTTTAACTCTTATCTATTCCCTTTAGTAAGAAGTAGTGGCGATTGACCCTATAGTTCAGACTGGTAAGTTATATTCGATGGATTATAGGTCGAGTATGATCGATTGGTGTAACTATATTTAGTTGGTTGCTGCCCAAAATTTGTTAAACCCATTCCCTTTTCCTTATTTCTCTCGTTGTAGTACTTCTCCATGTATTAGACCCCAAAGACACATTAGCTTCGCTAATATCGAAATACAGTTTCAAGAGGGAGAATGTAAAGTTGCAGTGAAGTTTTGGTTCGTCTTTGCTGTTAATAGTTCCTGTGTTTCTTTTGCAGTTGCTTCAATGTGTTCGTTTGAAGTGAGGTTTTGAAGTTTTGAGCTATGTAGTGACGATTTATGTGTTAATAAGTATAGTTCTATTGTTATTTTGCTTTTCATTACGAAAACAAAGCAAATTCATTTATGTTCTATTTAAGTGAATGCTGGGTGTTAAAGTTATTAGTGCTTGTTGGTAAAATTTTTGGGTAATTAATAGAAGTGTTTGTTATGTGTTGTATCGATTAAGATAAGTATTATAATATATCAGATTCGAGTGTTCAAGGTGTGATTGGTAACTAGAGTAATGGTGCTCAACCTGGTAATAACTATAATGGTAATAACACTCTAAGTTAGTGGATGATAAACTTAACAGACTTACTAATCTTGTTGAGAGTCTAGTCACCATAATATAAGTTAACAAACAATAATCCCAAGGTGTGTTGTACCATAACTTACTTGAAAATGTTCCAGAAGGACACTATGGCTAGGGTAACCAATCCAACCATTCAGTTTGGCCCCATCGAGCTGGACGAGTTGTAGACTGAGTTGCTAAATAAAGGCTAGAGTTGGAGGAGATAAAGGAAGACGATCAGGAAGTAGATGTGGAGATAGATGGAGAGGAAGAAGAAGAGGCTAATTATTATTGAGCATAAGAGTAAGGACGCTTAACTCCTCAAGGATTTGATAATGTTAAGGTCTAAATCCTACCCTTTAGTGAAAGTGAAGATGCTGGTGAATATTTGGAGTGGAAAGAAAAGGTAGAAAATGTGTTTAATTGTTGTGGGCATACTAATGCTGTTAAGGTCCAACTTAATGCCTTAACCTCCAAATCGCCCATTGTAGGGTGGTTCTTGATAGGTTTAAATTTAAAAATTCTCCCAATTAGTCCAATGGGGTTAATAAGAGATAATCATGGTTAGGATTTAAAAATAAATGCCAAACTTTATTTTAATCTATATATCACTTTCAAAATAAATCTCCTTCAAGGAATGAGCTAGAAGTATCCTCACTATGAGGTCACTTAACTCTAAAAGTGTTTAAGGATAGTGTGTGGGATATAGTTTACCTCTTTTCATCCTAAACCTTTTAAAAATGAGTTATAAATTCCTTAAAGAGGAGTCTATTATTTATTTTCCCCGGTATAGAGATTGACTTTGCCCTTCAGTTTCTTAAAGCATGCCCTCATTTTGATACTTTTCTTTTAATTTGAGTTCGAATCTGAGATTGTATTTCACTTCATGTTTTGACTTGGTTTAGGATTTTTCTCAATGGACCAATAGTATTGGATTGGTTTGGCTACTTTGATGGGCTAAGTTTTATGTTTGGTTCAACTGCCTTGATAAGCCATTAGCTTTGGGAAGGCTGCCTGAACGAGCTAAGGGTTAGTGTAATGGGCCAAGGTTTATGTAGGCTGCCTAAATAGGCCAAATGTTAGGTTTTATTATTTTTTTTTTTTGTTTTTTAAGCCTAACTGTCTTAATGGGTCAAAGAGCGAGTGTTTAGGTCAGCTGCCTTAATGGGCTAAGTAGCTTTGTTTAAGTTGGATGACTAAACTGGCTAAAGGGCTCATATTTGAGTTGGTTGCATTAAATGAGCTAAGGGTTTGTGTTTAAATTGGCTGCCTGAATGGGCTAAGAAGCTTGTATTTAAGTTAGACCAATAAGAATTTATAACCATTTATTTTTTCACCTTTTCTTTGTGAGAAAGAAAAATAAATTTTTATTTTACAAAATTGAGAAATCTAGTTATAAATAAGGATAGTGATTTTTAAGGTTCTATTTACAAGTCAACAGATTTTATTTACATTTCCTTAAGGGAGAGAAAAAAAGATGGTTAGATAAATGACTATTGAAGCACTCAATTACAAAAGGGAATCCTAAAGAATAAAGAATGATAAACTGAAGAGAACTTTTTATTATTTTGAAAAATCAAAGTACGGAAAACTAGGGAAGAGGACCTAACATTTATTCTCTATTTTTATTTGATGAAACTTGACACTTATCTTAGGCTTCTTAGCTATAAACTAGAAAAACCTTGAACTAAGTCTCACCGATGAGCTCTAAGGTCCTCCAACATTTCATGGGTTTCTCCAATGACTTGTCTAAGAAGGGCTTTTAAGGCACGTTGTGAGTTTTAGAACATTCAAGCTTTTCCTTTAGGTAAGCAATTTCAGCTTCTAGCAACTGCTCACAAAACCTAGGGAGGTCTTATAGCCTATCAGTTCTCTGGTTATTTGCTTGGTTATCTGCCATTTTATACCTAAACATTTCATAGACAAAAATCAATTATCCATAAAAGAATATATGTAGAAACATGCATTAGAACCGTTTGAGTTAGTATATTACACTTTAAGTTGCAACCTTACTATTTGATTTAATGCTTAACTTTTAAAAAACTAATTATATTTCTAAGACTTTCAAACATTAGTAAGGTTGCAATTCTTAAGAGTAGTCTATTAACTTAAGCTTTAAGGGAGGAATATGGAATTATGGTGGGTTCTAAAAGTTCTTGAACTTTGTGATCTCACTTGTTTTTATAAAATACCTTCATTGGTCACATTACAACTTAAGTGGGATGGACTAATCAATCCCTAGTGGTGGTTATACCACTGTACTTAGAGCCTACACAACAACCCCCTTCCTAGGATCTTTAGACAACTTGGGTCTGACCGCGTCTACCCTACGGGGATTGCATTGAAGATTAGTTGTTAGTGCAGTAGAGCATGGGGGCTTAGCTGTTGGCATTTGCTATTTGTAAGGTATTGCAATGTGTGGGTTGGTGTTAAGGAGAAAGAGGATGGAGCTACTATATGGAGTTAAAAGTGGATCGAAGATGGTCAATGGAAGGAGGGTAGGTAGTGCATGCTAATAATGGGGGTATGGTCGTAAGAGAAGGGTTGTCGAGTGTGAGTGTCATGCATGTATATTGTTGTGGATTTGGGTGCTGTTGCATGTATATGGGTTATTAGTTGAGTAGTGGCGAGGTAAAGAGAGATGTCGATAGTGGATTGTATTTAGTGTTTCTGCTTATATCGTGAAGCCCCCAGTCCTTCTTCTTCTTTTTTATTTTTTTGAGTCTTTTGAATTGGAAAATTGAAGATTGAACTCAATGCATATTCCTAATTTTTTGTTTTTTTATTTTTCATCGATGATTGGAATGCCCAAACATGTTAATTTAGATGTGTTTTCAAGCTCCATTTGAAGTATTCCATGTTGACTCTGTAATGACCTCATTAATTTAGTCAAATTGTGAAGGAAAAGGCCTTAAATCAAAGCTCGAAAGTGAACTGTCCAGTAAGGGAAACTGTAGAAATTTGGAGAAAAGAAAGGAAAGAGGAGGAAAATTTTCGTGTTAGCCAATTGCTGGCTTACACTTATCTAACGCACATGAACAAAAAAATAAAAGCGTTCAGGCGCTTCCAATGAGTCTCGAACCTAGGACATCATCTATACATATGAGTGTTCTTTCCATCAAGCTATTAACCTATGGGTTGTTTATATTTGTAAGCAAATTGCACATACAGACTAGGTTAGCTTAATTAGATCCAAATATGAAATCTAGGTTCGAACCTAAATGATCTCTCTCTTTTATTATTATTATTATTTATTTAAGACCTAAAAAGTTATTTTGAAATTTCTTATTCTACTTCTTTTTCTCTTCTTTTTTTTTATTCCATTTTTTTTTTACTTTTTTGTATTTTCTCTAAATTTTCTATTTTTCTAAAATTCTCTAAATTTCTAATTTTCTATTTTTTTTATTTTTTGTGCTTTTTCCCCAAAATTTGGACACCTTACCTTATTCTAAAAGATTTTAAAATTAAAGTAGGGGGCAAAAAATGGTATTTACAATATGTGCTTATAACCCTAATAAGGGTAGTATATAAACCTCATTCATTCTTATACGCAGTCATATCTCTCAACATCAAAATTAATACGAGTTTCCCTTTTAGGCAACCCTAGTGTTTTCATTATTTTTTAAACTCTTATCTATTCTATTTAATAAAAAGTAACAATGAATGACCCTATAGTTCAGACCACTAAGTCATATCCGACAGATTGTAAACCGAACAGAATCAATTGGTATGTCATATCTAGTTGGTAGCTACCCAAAATTTAATAAATCCATTTCCTTTTCCTTATTTCTACTCATCATGGTACTTCCTTGTATGTCCTGTAAGCCCCACAACTAACCATTCGAAGTTTCGATCAGTTAAAAAACTCGATCGAACCTAAATTATAAAGTAAAGTTAGAAATATTAGTAAAATTGACTCCGTAAACTTAAACTTAAGAAAATAAGCAATAAAATAAAAGACTGTAAAAATTCCAAAATTTAAGTATATAACTCGTCATTTATCGAAAATGCGTAAAATACATTTCGATAATTAACGAATCGCTAGAGATAAATTATATATATACTAAAAATCATAAAATGATCTAAATAATATTTATGAATACTTATTTATACTATATATGGATTTACATGTATGTAGAAATACGCGTAATTACTTAAAATACACGTAATGTGCTAAAATTATACTAAATAATTAAAAAAAATTCATAATTAATTAAGGAAAAATAAAGGAAAATCAAGAAAAATAAGGAATGATCCAGATATAGGTCATGGCAGCTGGGAAAAATAAGGAAAAAAATCGGCCAATTAAATTAAGACAACACAAAAGCCAAAAATTAAGGGATAAGGCAATGGTCTTATTCAATTTAATACACAATAATTACACTAAAGCCCTACAAATAGCAAGAAAAATTCAGAAGCTCATTTGGATAGTTAGAAATTAGAGAAAATTAAGGAGAGTTGAAAATTGAGAGAAAAGCTAAAGAAAAAAAAAAAAGAAAAGGAAAACTATGTAGTTAGGGCTACAAAAGAAAACCCAGATTCGACAGGCAACTGGGAGTGGACAGCCACCACCACCACACGGTGGTGGCAACGCCCAGGTGGGTCGACACACCCATGGCCATCGACGGTATCCGGAGCTACCCAAATTGGTGAGTTCGATTTTCAGCCTAATTTTGTGTAATTTTTTAAAAATAGTAAATATTATTACAAAATTATGAATTTTGTTATTCTGCAATATTTTTTTATGTAGTTTTTAGGAAAAATATTATTTTGATAAAAATATGTCTTGTGATATAGGGTACTTAAGAAATTGTGCAAAACCGAGCATGTTTCGGTTTAGAAATAAATGACCTTAGAAGTGTAGTTTCAATCTCAAAATTTTTGTGTAGACCACTTAGATGATATAGAACAGTGCTATGGAGCCCGTTTTCAAAAATTAGTTTTTGAAACTTTTAGATAATTTTTAGGCCTTAAAATAAGGCATAAAATGGGTAATTTAGGATTAATAAAGTAATTAGATGGTTAATTAAGTAATTAGATGGTTAATTACTGATTTAGTGAATAAGTACATGTTTTAGGATGTTGAAATCTGATGAAGTACGCTACTTGTAGCATTTAGGGTGTTAGATGTAATTATTAGGTTAATTATGTAGTAAATGAGTAATAGGGAAAAATAGTAAATTGTAAGTTAATTTTGGAAATTAGGTGTAAAATCTGATTTAGGATGAATTTAAAAATTTCGAAATGATAATTGATGTTTAGAGACAATAATTAGAGTGATAAAAATATTAGAAGTATATTATATACATAAAAGGTAACAATACATAATATGTAATTATTAGAATAGAATAAATAGAAAATATTATAATAAAAATTGATACTTTGATTATAATAAAAATGTATAATAAATCTGATACGAAATTTGAATTTATGTAATTATATGAAAAATGTAAAAATTTCTCACATTAGAAGTGAATTTGGTACATTAATACAGATTTAAGTGTACCGGGTAAAATAAATACCGACTAGGGGTAATGATAGTATTTAGGAGATTGGGAAGTAATGTGATTAATTTCACATTATGGGTTGAAACAAATTTCTAAGGTTGGAGTATAAAACACTATTTAGAAATCGAACTAAAACCTAATTTAGAAATCGATGCGAAAACCTAACCCAAACCTAACCCCAAACCTAGAATAATTATAAAAGACTTAAGACCTAGATAATTAGGCATATTAAACCCTAAACAAAACATAACAATAAGCGTTATAGGATAAAATGAACCTATAATAGTTATATGAAAAACTGAAACCACGTACAAGGATGATCGGCGATGGCCTGAGCAAGTCGGACCTCGAGTGAGTGATCGAGGAGTCAAGGTAAGTTGGGATTAATACGATGCTGTATATTGGAGGCTTAAGATTATGCTTGTTTGTGCTTACTAGATAGTTGAATATGTGTATGTGCTTGATTATGGGTGATGCTATGATTCTATTTGTTGCTTTGGCATGTATTGTATGATTTGTATGAAATGATTGATCACCCTAAACTAGACTTAATCAAATATATGACCAGTAATCATAATCGGACATGCATGGCAATCCATTAGGGGAACTAAAACTCTCCGGCCAAATACCGACCCTTTCGAAAGGGATAGCGCAGGATTGTATAATGGTCCCTTCTTCATCCTCAATCGAACTAAGTGGCAGGAGAGGAGGTCGCGGCGAGGGTGAAGTCAGTGGTTCGAAGGTAGTCGCGGGAGGAGCGAGGTCTCCGTTGCACAAGCTTGGGTTTGGTTATGAGCTATTGCATTAATGGCAACTCCTCAACCCGGATTAAAGCGGGCGCAATTTCTCTTATCTCATGACGGGCCGGACAACGTCGTGCAATGGTATTTGCTTGCACATGCATTGCACCTAATAAGTTGATTGAAAACCTTATTGTATTTGTGGTATAGTTTTAAATCCTTCATCCTAACTTACTGAGCTGTGATTGCTCACATCCCTATAGACGTCGTGCAGGTGCTGGCTAAGAAGCGGCAACAACTACTCTGAAGCTAGCAACTGCTGGATCCTGGGGAGTGAGGAAAAACATTGAAGAATCAACACATATTTTATTACTTTTCATTTCTAAATAATGTATAACTAGGAAATATGTTATGGAGAATTATTATAAACTTTAATTTCAATAATTGAATTATAGAGTATATATATATATATATATATATTTTCTCACTTTCTTAGGTAAATGATTTATTTAAATTACAAACTATTTACTTCAAAGCGGGTTAGTTGTAGACGCCTTGTGTAGATCAGGTCTAAGATAGTGGTTGTAAGGCCAACTTTTATCTTATGATGGTTTACACGGCGAGGCTACCGCTTCGGGGCGTGACATGTCCAAACTCGAAGACTCATCACTTATTTTGGTGAGTAATATTTGCAAATAAAAGTGATCATATCACTTTAATTTTGGTACATAAAACCTAAAATAATAAAAAAGATCGTAACGTCCAAATAATTTATTATTGTGAGTAGGCTTAGTGTTTGCTTACTCTCTCATTCTTGTATATTTGGAAGGAAAGGAACAACAGTTCATTTCATTATAAGATGTTAATAAAAAAATCAATCATTGAAAGAGTTCAATAGGCTATTAATGAAGTGCCAACATTAAAGTTTCCTAAGTAAAGGTCAAATGAGCTGAAGATAGTGTAGAAGGATTCTTAGACTTCTCCATGAGAAGTATCCATTAAGTTAAACTAAGATGCATGAGCCAATAAACAAACCTTATTTCTATCATGGTGGTTGATGTAGTAGAAGTTTTAACCATCTCTAGAAGCTTAAAAATTGCATCAACAATGAATTAGTTGTACCTAAAGACTGGAATTGAATCCTTAGCAATTTTGAAGAGTATTTATCACCAGAATTGCAAGCAGTGGAGAACATAACTCATTGTCGGGAATATCATTTGTTTGATCAATAGCTTTTCTTCTGTTAACTTCTCTTTAATTACAAAAAGAAAAAGCAAAAAGCTGCTGCTAATCGAGTTGCAACCTAAGATGAAGAGCGTTTGATCGTCTCTTTTGGGGTGTCATAACCCTATTTCTTTTATGTATTTTTCTACAAGCTAATAAAGGTCTAAGAGCTCTAAATTACTAGAAACAGGGTAATGAATAAAATGTGAAAGCAAGTATTGACTTTGTTGCAAGAGACGTAGATGGAATTCTACTAACTGCATAGGCTTTCTTGTTTTTAGCATGGTGTTTAATGAAGTAGAAGCTTTATACTCTTGCGAATTAATTTTTTATTTAATAGATTATTGATTTCATTTTTATAATAATTTATAACTTCATTATTTAGTTGATAAGGTCCGGCTTTAGTTGAGATATTTTTTTCATTGAAACCATTTTCATATGGTAAATCAACAATATGTGATTAAAATTCCAAAAAGTATTTGGTAAAGTTGAACATATTGAATTTTTTATTTTTAATTCTAAATAAAAAATTCTTTTCTTCAAATTTTCATTTGAAAGTTGAGTTTCAATTTTCTTGAAACATTAAATATTTTTCTTTACATTCAATTAAACAGTTTAATTCTAAAATTGAATAATTAGGATTATTGTACCATTATATATGTGATACCCTAAGAATCTAATTTTGGTTTTGGAAAAAGTGCTTTGAGAAATTCAGAAATTATCTGACCCAGGTGCTCTATGGTATTAGAGTAAAGGAGAGTATATAGTTTTATGAGTTGATAGTTATTTGTTAATGTAGAGCAGTAGTTAATGCTAACGTAAAAAATTATATTATCAGAGAGTTACGCCTCTAAATATAATTTTTAAAGAAAAAAATAATATTCAAAATAAATATTTTACATAATCTACCTATGAATAGAATATAGGTAGAGCCTTAAAATAAAAAATTCTTCATATTTTTAATGAAATGATAATATTCTTTGATACTAATAAAACTATTCCACTTATTACTGATTATTAAGTAGCACTTCTTTTAATTTCTAGTTTTACCGAATAATTAAAAGGTTGACGGAATAATTATTTCACTAAAGAGCAAAGAATTAATATTTTAACTTCATACGAAACTAATGAAAATAAAATTAAAATTCTTGATGAAAATGATGAACCAATCCAAAATATAATTAATATCTTAATTTTCTTAATTAGTCAGCATTTTATAAGAGATTCTTCTCACATTAGGGACAAAATCTTAGATTTTTTATTCAATATGAAATGTTGATCTTTTGGAGAATTTTGTCGATATATATATATATATATATATATTTTGGCCATCAAGGTTAAATTTGCATCACCTAACGATTGAATTGGCTCTTCAGCAATTTTCAAGAGTATTTGTGATCAAAATTACAAGCGTCGACGAATATATCCCATTATTATTAATATCATTTGTTTAGTTGATGACTTCTTTATTGTTAGCTTCTCTTTAATTAAAATAATAATAAAAAAGGCGAATGTATAAATTGATCAGTTGCATCCTAGGGGAAAAGGGTGATTAAGTATCTCTTTCAATGTCTCTCAACAGCATTTCCTCTACGTATTTTACTATGAGTTCATGGGGTTTGGACATCTAGAGTGAAGTTTGTTTTGCTTCTTTGACTCTTGTAATAAAATTATCTCCTTTTGGAAAAAAAGAAAAAAATAGGGTATCATCATCTTATATGCTTTTTTGCAAGTGAATTTTTATCATCTCACAGAATACATATTACCTGTTAATAAACTAAACATTAAAATAAGGAAAATAGTTATACTTGAAAATAAGTTATTTTTAATAGTTATGTAAAAATATATAAAAATTTAAGCAGCATAAAAGAAATCCTTTTGGGAAAATGATAAGTAGGGTACCATAATCATATATGCTTTTTCCCCGCATTATCTCTTTAATATTAAAGCGTAGGGGAATTTTTAGCATGTTATTTGATAAAAAATGCACCAATCAAATAAATTTTAAAATAAGAAAAGTAGTTAGACTTCAAAATAAGCTTATTTTGGTAATTATATAATGTACTAATCTTACTTGATTGATTACTTCCAAATGGTGAGTAATGCTAGTTTTTAAACATATCCTGGTGCAGTGCAGATGAGGTGGATGCTAAAAAGTAGTTGACATAAGATAAAATATAAAATGCCTCCTTTATTAATAAGCCGTAACCAAAACATTTTTATGGTTTAGAAAAACCATTCTATTGTTTTCACCTGGAAAATTCATATGTAGAACGCGAAATCCATACATGCGTGATGCGAGCCAACGACCATCTTCACCTCCATATCTCTCTCCCAACTCCCATCCTCAAAACACCTTTCAAGAAGTACTCACAGTTACCAATCTCAACAACAAATCTAACGTCAACCCATGAATCCAAACTCTTCAAAACCCAACACCACCAACTCATCCACAAGCATATCGACACTCGTCAGCATCACCCTCCAACGTTTGCTCCGAAACCATGCCCATGTAACGAGGCACATTTTTCAATTACATAACCATTTTCATTCCGCTGCAATAACACCACGAAATTCCTATCGTCTTGAAGGTATTTTTTCCCGGTTGTTATACGATTCCCATTGTCTTGGAGGCTGTGACCAGAAAGTTTGATTTTTGTACTGGTTGGTAGCTTTATTGAGTAGCTATCAAATATGGGTCGGTGAGGAAATGAGTACTGTGAGAGTAGATTCATAGATTTTTATGCAAAAGGTGGTGATTCTAGCGGTGCATATAAGCTGTTTGACGAAAATTCCGACTGCCAAAACAGTAGATGCACCTCGGAGAACTAACATAATTATTGGGCTTCAGGGTCTCCATTGTTTCTGTTTGGGTAAACTTTTCATTTTGTAATTTTGTAAGGAAAAGGTTAATAGTTCAAATAGAAAAAGTAAATACTTAATTTTTTCATAGCATTATGCTGTATATAATTTAGAAAAGTATGAAAATTATTTTTGAGTTTTTAAGAAATGTTTTAGCACCGGAGCGGGATCCTGTATATAAAAGTTTGTTTTGTAGTGCTTTTCCAAAAACTTAAATTTTATTTTGGCAAAAAATTATACTTTTCTTTCTTTTGTTTTAATAAAACTAGGCAAATGCTCATAATAGATACATTAGGAAGTCATCTACCGATCTAAGCAATGCTCTGTTAAAAGTGTGCCAGCAAAAAATCGATTTTATATATGATCCTACTTTTCATCCAATTATTTATATGTCACACTGTTACTAAAATAGATTTAACATTTATCCCATTAGGTAGCATACTCTTATACACCACAAGAATTTTCTTTGCAGAGCAATGATTAATATCTATGTAGTACTATAGCCTTGAGAGTTAGAAAAGCACACCTCAATTCAACGCATCTCAGCTCTAATTTCAGTTCGACAAAGCAGCTTTTACTCCTCAAAATGGAAGAAGAAGCAACTCAGCTTAAGTATTACGACTCTCAGACTCTTCATTTCTTCAAGATAGTTCTCCATGACACGCTTCAAAGTGAAAAGCTAGTAAGAGCTTTTCTTGCTATTCTTTTGTTTTGTGCATATGTGGTTTTGGATGCTTCATCTGGTATCTATGTACTCTTATATGAAGCTTCTGTTTCATGACATTCATGCAGAGCTTTCCAAAGAGATTTGTCCGACACCATGGAGGAAGTTTCTGTTTAAATAAGGTTTCCTTAAGGGTCCCATCTGGGGATGTATGGGAAGTAGAGTTACATAGGGAAGAAGATGGTGGCATGTGGTTGCTTAATGGTTGGCACGAGTTTGTAGAGTTCTACCACATAAAATTTGGTTATTTCTTAGTTTTTTGTTACCAAGGGAATTCAGAATTCCAAGTCCTCATATTTGATAAGTCTACTTCAGAGATTAAGTACCCTTATAAATGTAGTAAATGCATTGAAAACCATGCTGATGTTGGTCCATGCTCGTTACGCGTCACGCCTGAGATAGAAGAAAGAGATGTCGGAATCTGCTCCGAAAAATGGCTTGGTGGTATGTTACATTCATCTCCATGATTGCTTGATTTTCTGGTAAATACTTTCTTTTGGTTGCTTCGAATTACTTGTCTAATCTTCAACAAAATATTGATTATTTATGACTATGGAGACTCGGGTGCCTTCAAGAGCTTTGGTCCAAGGAAGTCTAGGGAAACACTTGATGCCGTTATAAGATCCAGATCCTTCCATTCGCCAAATCCACATTTTCAAATTATCATGCAATCAACGCATCTCAGCTATAATTTTATTCTGGTGAGCTTTGTTGAATATTTAATAAGTAAGCAATAGCATTAAGAAGTGCAGGAGAACTTCCACCATAAAGAAAGATATTTTGACGCCCTCTGTCATACTAACAGGGTCTCATGTTCATTCCATTAACGTCCTTATGTTGCAGGGTCTTCCTGCTAAATTCATGAGAGATCATATTGGCCAAAAGGAATGTAATTTAAAACTTTTCGTTACCAGCGGGAGATTCTGGACTGTGAAGTTTCGTTTTAGGATGTGGGCTAATAAGCCTACAGCAAAAATCTACATGGGTTGGAAGCCTTTTGCCCAGGATAACAACTTGGATGTAGGTGATGTTTGTGTCTTCGAGCTGATTGATAGTGTTCAAGTTCATTTTCAAGTTACCGTTTTCAGAGCGGCTGTGGATGGAGGTTTCAGTCCCATTCCTGGTGAGCCAATAAACAACATATTGTTCTGATTTTTATCATCCAATGAAATTTGGTGCATGATGACCTAAAGCAAGTGAATTAATTGAACATGTGAAGGTTAAGACTTGTGCTCTGTACTTGTAAATTATTTGAAACTTTTATTGAGATTTCCATTCCATGTTTCCAATTTCAAACCAAACATACAAGATATTTATTTGCAATTTTTCAGAGAAGTGGCTATGCCTTTAAATAATGAAAGTAACAAGTTCATCTAATGATGTAGTCAATTCAGAGACGAGAGAATGCCCTGGCAGACAGATCATGCCAAAACCTCCCTGCCATGAAGAGCCAAATTCTGATATTCAATATGCAGCTACAAGCAAGCCTACTTCCAAGTATCCTTTCTTTGATCTTGTTATAACTAAAGCTCTTCTGAAACGTCATGATATGGTAAGTTCATGTCGGAATTGCTATAATCATTTATACCTATAACCCAAAGGATGGCAATTGGCCGACTGCTTTTTTTAGAGCTTAAATCGTACTGTTAAGCATGTTTATCACACCATTCTTCTTGATCCTGCATCAAGGAAAAAAGAATGATGCTTTACCTATTGGAATGAGAAATAAAAGTAGATATATAAGAATTCGATATTATGGTGATGAGCAATATACTCTTTTGTCATGCAGCCTATTCCAAGAGGGTTTCTGAAGCATTTAAAGCGAAGTACACATAATGTGACACTCAAAGTTGCTGGTAGATTGTGGCATGTTAGGGTTTGCTTCGGTCGACAAAGAAGAGAGGGAATGTTTTCTAATGGTTGGAGTCAGTTTGTGAGGGAGAACTTTCTGCAAGTTGGAGACGTATGTGTATTTGAGCTTATCAAGAAGGAAGAAATGGTTCTAAAAGTCTCCATCCACAAAGGCAGTTTGTTGGCCTAACGAGACGTTTGAATTTCATTCACTGGCAAATGGTAAGAATGATAGGACTAAGGATGGAGAAGGAAGGTCCTAATTCCTCTGTATGAGTTCATTTTTTCTGTAAATCATGGACAGTTTGCTCTAATGTAAATATTATTATCGCACTCTTATGCAGATGAAATTTATGAAGGTTCCGAACTAGAGGATCCTAATGCTGAAACTTTTGAAGCCTAGATGATTTCAAATATTGTGGGAACTCGAGTGCAACCGTTCTGTGAAAAAGCTTTTGTTTAAGTTCGGAAATCATGTAAGAATTAACGCAAATGGATCCATGTGCTAAAGGGTTTGGAGAATCATGAGGAATCACATTTATCATGCCTGATTTTATGATTACACATTATAATTCTAATTCAAACAATTTAGAAACCGAAAGACAGTGATCGAGTTCATGCAGCCTAGCAAAATAAGCATTATTTTGGGGGGAAACTGAACTATTATATTTTTTTTTTATTATTATTATTAATTAAACGACTAAGTTCCATTTAAATCTTGCTGTGATTTATATAGGAAATAACATACGAAATGTACCATAATCATGGTCATATAGATGTGTTGTTATTTCCATTGATTATTTAATTAAACCAAACTTTTTTTTTTTTTTTTTACCACCTGAATTAAACCAAACTTGAAAACGGGTACTAATGGTGGAGGATGATGGTGATGAGTAATTCAAGAGTTGATTAGGAGAGATTATTCTCAACAGCTGAGTTTTCTTTATACACATGGCGGATTAAGGAAATGGAAGGGATTCAAATCCCTAGAACCTATCAAGCCTTCCAACATGAAATCCATATCCATGTAAGCTGATGACCATCTTCACCACCACATCTCCCAACTCCAATCCTCGAAACACCTTTCAAGCCTTCAAGCTCCCACAGTCCAAACTCTCCAAAACCAGACGCCACCACCTGACTCATCCCACAAGGATATCCCCACGAAGGTTTTTCTCCTGATTGTTATACGATCCCTGTTGTCTTGAAGGGTGTAACAAGTTTGATGTTCGCACTGGTTGGTAGCTTCATCGTGTTGCTATCAAATGTGGGTCGGTGAGGAATGAGTATTATGATAGTGGATTTATGAGGCTTTATGCGGAGGATGGTGATTTTAGTGGTGCTTATTAGGTGTTCGATGAATAAATCCGGGAGAAGTGTGGTGTTTTGGAATGTGATATTACAGGTTTGATGGACGGGGAGCAGGTTAGGCAGCTAGGGAAGATACAGTTATGTTTCTAGGGATGCGAAAATGTGGATTTGTCCCAAGTGTTTTATCATGTCTTGGGAGTATTACGGATTTGGTTTTGACTCATCAGTTGTGTAAGAATGTTTCTAGGCAAAAAGATACGAGGGATTTGAGAATTATATTGATGTAATGCAGAATTATGTGGAAGAAGGCCAAGATCAATGGTTGTATCGTTCATCTACTTGGCCAAGCTAGGTTGTTTGAGGAAGCTAAACAAATGGTGAAAGGGTTGCCAATGAAGCTGAATTCGTGTGAGAAGTAGGGGAACGGGAATTGATGGGGTTTATGTGGTTTTATCGAATATTCATGCTTGTAGAGGTTGGTGGAAAGAAATGAGAAAATTAGGATACTTATGAAACAAAAAAAAGGCTATCTAATATTCCAGGTTATAGCCTATCAGCAAAGTCACCTCGTAATGGAAGCTGTTTTGTTATTGGGTTGGAAAAGCAGTTTCAGAGAAGATGAATCAGTAAAAGTTGAGTGATCTCTTGATTAAGCGTGAGTAAATACAGAATGTATAGGTTAGGAGCTTCACTCATATACTCCTTTAGGTATCGATTCCAAATCTTGAAATTTAAACCTAATAACCATCTTGAAACCTATATGTATAATAACTATTTATGGAATTCTTTTAATTACTGTTCTTTTTATGTAAGGGTTTCTTTCTTTCTCTCTCTCTCTCTCTCCCTCTCCCTTTTTTTTTTTTTTTTTTCTAAAAGGAATGTTGCCCAGTTGCAACCTAACTGCCAAACTAATAGATGCATGTCTCTATGTTTAGTGGGCACTGGTCAACCATCTACTGAGTTACCTTTTCCCTTAGTCCGTAATTCACCTAAGCAAATATAAGAATTCTTTTTTGAGGTTTTTACCAAATGCCACACGACTTCCTGTAAAGTTTGTTTTGAAGCCACTTTCTTTCTCCCCCACAACAAATCCCCACCCCCCCCCCCCCCCCCCCCCCCCCCCCCCCCCCCCCCTCCCCCACCCCACTCCCCTTCTGGTTTGGTCTTTACGTTTTGTATATTTATAGCTTGATTGCAGGGCACTGATCAATAGTTATGCAAGTATTATTGTGTAATAAGTTAGTAAGGTGCTATTTGACTCAACGCATCTCATTCTGCTTTCATTTCAGTTCAATACAACAAACCTCACTCTTCAAATGGAAGACGAGCACCAGTACAAGTATTACGAGTCTCAGACTCCCCGTTTCTTCAAAATAATTCTCCATGAGACCCTTCAAAGTGGAAAGCTTGTAATTGCTTCTCCTCCATTTTTTGCTTTGTCTACAGGTGATTTTCAGTCATACATATCAGGCTGTTCCTGTTTCGTGACATGTATGCAGCGTTTTCCGAAGAGCTTTGTCCAACAACATGGAAGACTATGTTTAAGTAAGGTTTGCTTAAGGGTCGCATCTGGTGATGTATGGGAAGTGGAGTTACTTAGGAAGGAAGATGGTGACATGCGGTTGCATGATGGTTGGCAAGAGTTTGTCGAGTTTTATAACATAAAGTTTGGTTATTTCTTAGTTTTTTGTTACCGAGGGAATTCAGAATTTCAAGTTCACATATTTGATGACACTGCTTCAGAGACTAAGTACCCCTGTAAGTCTAATAATAAGAAAGAACACGATGCTGATGGTTATCCATGGTTGTTATCTGTCAAGCCTGAGATAGAAGAAAGTAATGCTGAAAAGGGGATTGATCCTGCTGCATGTCAGTTAAATGCACCTAATTGTATATTTTAGAACAATGTGAACAAGAATATGAACTGCTCCGGAAAAGTACCTGGAGGTATAATAGATCAGTTTCCATAATAGCATAATCTTCATGCAAATACTTTCTTTTGGTTGGTTAGTATTGATTGCCTTGCTGACCTTCTGGCAGATGATGTCTATGTCAATGGAAAGTTAGAGACCGCTAAGATGACCAGACCATTCGAGTCCAGAGAAAAACCTGAGGCAACTACTAGAGCCAGTGCCTTCGATTCCCCGAATCCATATTTTCAGACCATCATGCGAGCATCTTATGCGAACAGCAACTTTTTGGTGAGCTTTATGGAATGCATGCTACACAAAAGCTATTGCAATTATAAAGCATGAAAATAACATGCTTTTGTAGTGCTGTGTTGTCTTCATCCTTTTAACTACTTTCATGGTGCAGCATCTGCCTAGTAGATTTATAATGGATCATATTGGCCCAAAGGAATGTTACTCGAAACTTTCTCTTCCTTGTGGGAGATTCTGTACTGTGAAGTGCCATTTTAGGACACGTGGTAATTGGTCAGAAGCAAGAATCCAGTTAGGTTGGAAGCCTTTTGTCGAGGAAAACAGCTTGGTGGTAGGTGATGTTTGTGTTTTCGGGTTGATTGATAGTGTTAAAGTTCATTTTCAAGTTACCATTTTCAGGACCGCTGTGGATAGAAGCTTCAGTCCTAATCCTGGTAAGTCGATATACAACATGTTTTTCTGATTTTCATCATCCAACAAAATTTTGGCACAGGAAAAGTTGGATCATTCATGTTTTACTCTCGATAAACTGAGGTGAGTGAATTAGTTGAGCATGTGAAGGTTAAGACATGTGCTTAAACCGGTTTTTTGTTACACATGCAAACTATTCAGAATTTTATTGAGATTTCACTTCAAGATTTTCAATTTAAGACCAGATGTAAAGGATATTTCTTTACATAATTTTGTGAGAAGTGGCTACGCCTTCTAATAAGAAAAGTAACAAGTTCATCTAATGATTCAGTCAAGTCAGAGACTAGAGAATGCAGTGGCGGACAGAGCATGCTGAAACCTCCCTGCCATGATGAGTCAAATTCTGATATTGAACATGCAGCTACAAGCAATCAAACTTCCAATTATCCTTCCTTCGATCTTGTTATAAATGAAGCTCGTCTGAAACGTTACAATATGGAAAGTTCATGTCAAAATTGCTATATACGTGCATACCTCTCACCAAGGGATGGCAACCTGTTTCTAGAACATTTTCATGTCATTGAACCTATTAATTGCCTGGTTCTTCTTGATCCGGCATTAAGAAAGTAAAGAATGATCCTTTACCAGTTGGAATGAGAAATAAAGGTAGACACGTAAGAATTTCATATTATGGTGGTGAGCAATATACTCTTTTGTGATGCAGAATATTCCAAGAGGGTTTTTGAAGCATTTAAAACGTAGTACACATATTGTGACACTCGAAGTTGCTGATAGATTATGGCATGTAAGGGTTTGCTTCTGTCGACAAAGAAGAGAGGGAATGTTTTCCCATGGTTGGAGGAAGTTTGCAAGGGAGAACTTTCTGCAAGTTGGAGATGTGTGTGTATTTGAGCTTATCAATAAGGAAGAAGTGGTTCTGAAGGACTCCATCCACAAAGGTAGTGCAATGGCACTAAAAGATGGTGAGAATGATAGGACTTAGATGGAGAAGGAAGATAACCCTTCTTCCACTCTCTAAAAGTTTAGTATTTGGTGAATCTAGGACAAACTGCTATAATGTTCATTTCTAGTGGCTCCAAACTAGTTGATCCTCATAAAAGGCTTGTAAGATATTAAAACACCATTACTTCTGCTAGCATCTAACTGGCATGAATGATGATTATATTTTTGTTTTGTCATCTATGTTTCTTTTCGAAGAACATGTTTTTGGAGTAAAAGGATTGCCCAGCCAATAGTGATTATACAAAAAACCGAACTGGATCCCATTAGGAACTTTTAACCATGAATGATTCGCAGGCTAGAGTTAATTGTCAAAACAAGGGGTACAACCTAAAAAATGCATGAGCAGTTGCTATAGCCAATTTAGTCTTCAAGCTTTGAAATTGGCATGTATAGGAATCAATAACAGCTATAGGGTTATGGTCCTTTAAAAGTTTGCTGATGGATAACAAGTTGTGAGTGAAGTTGGTATTAAAAGTACTTGACGAAGTTTTAAGTTTGGATGCAATTGAACTTAGCTAATAATCTGAATTGTTTTAACTTGGCCAATTGGTAATTTCACTTGGATTGGTGATTGAAGTGTTTGTGTATGGGTAAGAAGGAAAGAAAATGGGGTCATGTGATCAGTGGCCCTGTGTCTATTATTGATGAATATGTATTATTATTTAGTACATTAAAACATTTAGAGTGTGTAAGAATTGTACCTGCAAGGCAAACAAAATTGACTAAAGAAGTAGTAGCATCTAGTCCCTCTAGCTTTGACTTCATCATCTTGAAAACTTCTTGATATAAATTCTATATCATAAGCTGATCGTGAGATGATAAGGATGAAGAGTTTCGTATAGAAATTTCGGCATTTGTAGAAATATTAAAAGGTGTGTCAACAACATGTCGATTCTTATTCACAAACAAGACTTATGAGTTCCTTCTATTATTCTTAAACTTGATCACTCTTTTTCCTTTGAACCATTTAGGGTATCCAATTATTTGAAAACAACTCTCAATGCTATGCCCTTCTTGTTGACAATGCTTACAGATTTGCTTACTGGTATTACCTTTAAACTTGCGCCTACATCTACTGCTTTTCCATTAATAAAGTCTTTATTAGAATAGAAAGCCAAGTTCTCTATTTCCCCTAACATCGTGATCTGTTTCTATTTCTCAACTTATTGTACAATGTAGAATGCTTTACTTACGTTGGGAAGAGGATCCATGGCAAGTTCTTGGTTACGAACATGTTCAAAAGTCTCATTTAAACCCATCAAAAACTTCATTAACTTATGTTGAGACTTAAAAACAAGAAGTCTCTCCTTAAACTCACAAGTACAGTATACAAGTCTTACACAAGTAATTGAAAGATAAGCATTCAATTCGTCCCTATACCTTTTCATTTTATTGTAATACATTCCAACACATATGTTATTTTGTCTAAGATTACATATTTCATGTTGAAGCTGAAAAATCATTTGACCATTCACTTAACCAAATTGTTATACAATCTCTTTCCATAATTATGTCGCGGATTGAGCATAAAGAAAGGTTTGAGATAAATCCAGATTCACAGAATTAACAACCTAACATCGAACCATATAATCACACATTATCTATTTGACTAAATTAGGCCAATTCTCATTAGGTTTTGCAATAGTACCATTAACAAATCCAATTTTTTGTTTACCTCTTAAAGCCATCCTTATGGATCTACTCTAACCAACAAAATTAACACCATTGAAAATTATATTTCCTAGATTCATGTTAGGGCTATCAAATCCAAACAAACAATAAGGATCAAAAACTACAATTTAACCTTGATTTTGTGGATTCACCATCTACTATTAGTTGTAAAGAAGAACTTACAGAGAATTAGGAATATACCAGATCTTCAATTCATCAGCTCTGATACCATGTGAAGTTTTTCGTGATGACATTGCATACAAACTCAACAAGAAGAAAGAGCTATTCGAAATACAATATGAAATGTGTTTAGTGATTGAGCAAGTATGAAAATCTGTTCAATATAAGGAGCTAACAAGTCTATTTAAATGCCTATGCCTAAAAACTAACTAACTAACTTTTGGCTAATAGAACTAATTGAACTAAAATGTTAAGTTGTATAAATAAAGTAAGAAAATAAATATAAATCTTACAGCCCCTTTATATCTTCAAATTAAATGGAACAAGAAGAAAAAAGTTGTAACTTATGCAAGTAATAGGAAATTATCTTGAGATTTATTTGATTTCCAACTACTAAGGAGAAACTTTTTACAATAAGGATTTAAGGCACAACTATTTCTGTAAATAACTTAACCAAAATAAAAACCTATGGTAAAAAGACATTAAAGTACTTTTTATGCTATTACATGTAAAAAATGTCTACATAGTTTTTTTTTTCTTTCCATAGTGATGTGAAATATGTGTATAGTTCGTGTGCTTATACATGTGACAGGTTTGCATAAGTGTTATATTTGTTCATGTCAATGATTGTCTGTGAATGTTGTTTTTAATTATATGTTGTTTTTTTTTTTTTTTTTTACTACATCACTAAGATTCTTCCTCTTATGCACTTTAAAACTTTTCTTATGTGTAATGTGTTTTTGATAGCCACATAAAAAGGCTATTTGAATATTTTGGCTAAGTGATGTTACAAAGCACTTATACATGATTCATTTTATTATTTGATAACAAAACTATTGCTTCATATGCTTTTTAGTTCCTTTTTTTTCCCCTTATAATTATGTTTCTTTTGCTCTTAGGATGGAGGTGTTGATATATCAATTATGTTGTATTTATATAGTTATATCTGATTAATGATAGTTATGTGCATTGAGATTGGTATTAGATATAAGTAGGTTGCTTTAACATTCTAGATTTCGAGTAATAAGTAATAGGACAATTTGGAATGAGCAAATAGTGGCACAATCAAGTAGAACTTTTTGTGTGAGCAATAAGAGAAATAAAATTGATTGGCACATACTATAAAATCTAGAGCTACATAGAATGTCATTAATGAAACATTAGACATAGATGACGATTGGTGGGGGATAACTAAAGAGGTGACTTTTATTATCTTAATAAATATTTTCACGCAGACATATTTTAGAGCACATAACACACTAATATTAAATTTTGAGGGCTAACGTCAATTGCATCACCACCAAAAGATGGTGGATTTACTAGTTCTCAATAAGAGAGTGGAGACTCTACCATTGTATAATAGTAATGAAGATGGTAGTTCATTTTCACCTATAATTAAAGAAGGAGATACATCTACAAAGAGAAGAACATCCAATAATTTTGTAAAGAAATGCATTGATACTTTATGAATAATTTAAGTAATAATTTAGGAAATCTAATTGGGATCCTAAATGCTAAAAGTTCCACCACTTTCATATTTCTAAATAATGACATAGATTTGTTAGGTATTAAGGAGACAATGTAGGATGTTTGGGCACTATCAACTATAGTTGAGGACAAGCAATTAGGTTTAGATGTTAAGGAGGTTTTTATGGATGATAAGTTGCATTGCTTCTTTTTTTTTTTGCTCTAATATTAAAATAAAAACTCTTTTTTTTTAAGGAAAAATTGCCAAGTATAAAAGAGAGAATGCGTCATATAATTAAAAACTTTTATCATGTTGTCACTAGGAAAATATTTTTATTAATTTTCTTAAAGTTTGTGTTTGTTAATTGAGACTTTCAACATGTTACTATTATTATAAACTAGAGTTGTATGCTAAAGTTATTACTGTTGGAGACCCTATATTTATTTTAATTTTCTTTTGTTTCTTGGCAGAAAATTAATGATGTTTTTATAAAAGATGCGGTTATAGTATATGGGATATATTTTATCATAAAGGATTACCTGTATGAAAAAGTACTTTATGACAATTTTATATGAATACAATTGGATCTCATCAATGAGCTACCATTCAAATCAAACTCGATATCAAAATTTATTTTATATGAATCCATCCTCATTTGAAAGCTTATTAAGATGTTTAGACAATATGGCATTCATCATAGTAAGAGTCTTACTTGAGAAAAAAGTAAGAATATTGTAATTATTGTGGGGTATGGAACTTCAACTAGAATAGTGTAAGGAATATTCTAGCATTCATGAAAAAATTGTATTTTTTTATGTTAATATAATTCTTAATGCATTAGTGGAGTTCTTTAAAAAAAATTATAGAACCTTAGGATGTCAACTTTCATAAAATTCATATCAAATACGTTAGATCCTAATATATTATCCTTTCTTTAAAGTAACAACTCTTTGTAATCTTATAAGTGAGTATTCAATTGTATGTTTATAATTTTACTATATTTGAAAATTGTTACTTATTTCACTATATTTATATAAGTGCATTTCATGGGACACATTAAAACTTATGCTCCAAATGAATCATAAACACAAACAAAAAAGAGTCTAAGTGTCAAAAATTTTCTTAGCTACTTATGATTTTGCTTGTAGAAATACATTTATTACCGTTGATACTGATGGTCAAAGACATAATGCAAATGTTTTTAAGATATATTTAGAGTGAGATATCTTTCGATTTTGCAATACTACCCCCAAATACATATAATTAATATATATATATATATTCCTTTTAAAAGATTGCAAATCTTCTATTACATTTCATTTTTTAATATACTTTTTGTAAGTAGGTATTACTTAGTGGATTAAGAGTTTCTAAATAAGAGTATCTAGCCCCTTATAAAAGAGAAAGATATCAAGATTTGAAGTTTTAATAAAGTTGTCTATCATAATTACGAAAGAGTTTTTTAATTATGTGCATAAATTGCTTAGAAATATTATTAGGCACATGTTTGGGATTTTGGAAGGATAAGTTCCTAATGCTTTATGACATGCTTGATTGTAAAATATATATGTTAATAAAGGTCGTAGTTATTACTATTACTTTGCATAATTATATTATAATTAATGATGATACATATCCATAAATTATTCGTAAGTTTGTTGAGGAGGAAATTATTGCAAAAGAAGGCACCAGTAGATGTGCTTAAATGTAATAATAGTAAAAATGTTATTAAAGATTTATGAATAAGTGTTGTAGACCATGCTATTGTCAACAATTTGACAGCATCACAAAGTTAACAATAGAAGTTACATTAAAACAAAGTGTTGTAAGGATTGCTTCCAAATTTTCTACGATAACATCACGTACAAGACTCATCTATAAATCTTTGATAACATTTCAACTGTTACTATTCTTAAGCACATCATAATCAGTATTGCTTTCTTTTGCCATGATTTTCTCCTCTCCAAACTTATAAATAATGTATGGATTTGAAGTATAATCGTGCAAAGTAATAGTAGCAACTACAATCTTTATTTACTTAGACATTTTAAAATCGGGGATATTGTTGAAGTATTTGAAATCTATTATTCTAGATCTCAAGTATACGTTCGATAACATTTTTTAGTGATTATCCAGAAAATTATTAAACTCTTTTGCATTTCATGCTAGATAACCTTATCAAAACTCGAAGTTAGATGCATGTTCTATTTGGAAACCCTAAATTTACAGTAGTACCTACATGCAAAAAAATATAATAATAAATGAAATGAAATATAGCAGATAATTTATAGCCTTTTAAAAAGAATGAATAATATATTAATTATATGTACATGGGTTATAAAGGGAATTTGAAAGAAGTATTATTTAACTAGTCTTAAGACATTTGTATCATGCTTTTGTCTACTGACACCAATAATGATGAATATAAATCTACAAGCAGAGTCATAGATGGTTAACACATTTTGTGACACTTGATCTTTCTAGTTAATACTTATGATTCACTATTCTTCCAAAATATGTGTTTCAATATGTATTCCATTTATATAATTGTATAAAAATATAGTGAAGAAAGCATTGCTACCTTAAAGAAATTACAAATATATAACTAATTTATAAGACTATAAAGCCTTGTTACCTTAAAGAAAGGATAATATCTTACATTCTACGATATTTGTGTAGGAATTTCACGAAACTTAACACCTTAAGGTTTTATAATCTCTTTAGAGAACTCTACTAATGCATCAAGAATCAAATTAAGCCGAGGAAATATAGTTTTTTATGAATACTAGATCATCTCTTGGTCTATTCTAGTTGAAGTTTCATATCCTATAATAATTAAAAATGTCACTACTTTTTCCTTAAGTAAGAACGCTATACTATGATGAAGATCACATCGTATCAACATTTTACATGAATTTTGAAGTGAGGATAAATTCATACAAAACAAATTTGATATTGAGTTGGATACAAATGCTCTAGGAGCTTGTTGATGAAATATAATACTATTTATGTAGAATTGTAGCAAGGCACTTTTTTTTCATATAGGTAATCATTTATAATAAGCTATATCACAACCACATCTTCTATAAAATTACCATTAACTTTTTTTCTAAAAAAAACAAATGCATAAATTCTAATAATGATAACAACATGTAGTTTTAGTTCATAAGACTAAAGACATGTTGATAATCTCAATTAACAAACAAACACTTAAAGGAAATTAAATAAAAACCTCCTCGTAATGATAACATGATAAATGTTTACCCTATGATGCATTCTCTCTCTCATACTTAGCAGCTTCTTCCTTAAAAGAAAAAGTTTTTATTTCAACAATAAAGTAATAAAGAAAAAAAAGTAGTGCTGCTTATCATCCATAAAAACCTCCATATATCTAAACTCAACTGTTCATCTCAATTACAACTAGTATCCAAACCTCCTACATACCTAACGAATCTATGTCATTATTGACAAACATAGAACTAATAGAACTTTTGGTATTTAGGGTCGCAATTAGATTTCTTAAATCATTAATTAATCATCTTTAAAGTATCATCATTTCCCTATACGTTTCATTACAAAGTTATAAGGTGTTTTTCTCTTTTAAGATGTATCTCATTATATCATTTGTGGTGATAAGCCATCATCTTCATTACTATTATAAAATGATAAAGAATTATCTATAGGATTAAAAAATTGTAGATCTCCATCAGTTTCTCCACTCTTTTTTAGAAAACTAATAAATATACCATCTCTTGGTGGCACTATAATTGATATTAGCTCCCTACTACCTCTTATTAGTGTCTTTTGTACCTTGAACATTTCATCAAACTATGTTGTAGTCCATATTCACGAAACAGAAGAATACTTCCTTTTCCATATTTTCGTAAGCTTGTGTGAAAATATATATACGTATAATAATTATATATCATATATAATGTATATAGTTAAACATTTCATAGTATTAAGATAATAAAAATCACTTCTTTTGCTGCCTCCCACTAATCCTCTAAGTCAAATGTTTCGGTGATGGCATTCAAACCAACTCTAAATGTTATATGACATACTAATTAATTTTATTTCTTGCTAATCACAAAAAAATTCTCGCTTGTTATGCAGTTAATTCACGGTGTATAATTTTTCTCTTACTTAATAAAACTATTTACCAATCTCTTTGGAATCAATTTTTTTAAGTTGTCTAATAGTATATTTTCCTATTCACACTTACTTCACACAAAGATAACCATAAGTTCTTGTTTCCTCCTCACTTAAAATTATCTTATCGCTTATTTTTGAAAATCTAGAATATCAAAACAATCCACTTATGCCCATTGTCAATCTTAATGTACATAATCATCGATAATAGTTATAACCATATAAATATAGCATAATTAAACAATGTCAATACCTCCATGGTTTGATATTGGAACTAAAATTCACTTATAATTTCCCTAATTTTTTGTCTATTTTTGTTTAATAGAGGATATTGTGTTTCATGGGATGATTTTCTAATGTTCAAGTTGCTAAAATGACTCAAAATGAACCCCTTGCCGTCCTCAAATAAAGATCAAGTTGATTAGAGGTGGAAAAGCAATTTACAAATGTCATTAGGTTTAACATTTTAATATTGGCCTCATTTCTTTTTGCCAACTTACAAACTAAGTGTCCTATTGCATTTGAAGGGTGTCATGTTTGTTCCCAAAATTTTCACATATGTTTCTTATTTTTTATAAATTTTTAACAATTAATTATGCATTTTAACCATTATTTAGTATATATAATAATATATTTGCATATCGGGTATGTAATGTGTATATACCATGACCATATAATCACATTATATACGATTTAACTTGTAAATATTATTTTTATATATTAAATAATTTATCTCTAAAAACTCGTTACATTTTGAGGCTAAAACGTTGAGTTCCAAATACTTATCAAACGATCTCGATATTTTATCAAAATTAAATATTACATATACTTTATTTTAATAAATTAACCCTTCTAAGAATCTTTGTCTAACTTTTAGGACCTCATATTAAAATTCAGCTTAATTCGGATAAAATTGTTTAGAAGCCGTAAATCATTCTAAATGCCTTAACACGTATTGATAGTTAAGCAACTAAGGTATCATAGGGTGGTCGGATTTTCAAATTTCTTTTTTTTTTCCTTTTGAATAGGACGTCCACTTATGACTGCCTTAAGAGCTATACAATTGACTTGATAAAGTAAGTCATGACACACATTCATTTGATGACTAAAATTCGGCCACCTATAACGAGATTGGCTGTTAGCCACCTCTAAGGGCTTATGCAACCCTTATGGTGATCATCGATTACCTCTTACTTTGGGTGACTATGTTTCTATTACTTTAAATTTTTTTCTATTTTTTCCTTTTTTTTTATTTTTTATTTTTCAAATATATGTATTTACACATATCATTGCATATGTATTATGGCATAATTTTTAATCTTTAAATTTTTTATTTTTTCGATCTTATCATCAATTTTCACTATTTTTAATATTTTTTGTTTAGAAAAGTACAAGTTAACCAATCTAATACTACTACATATCCTCACTAACAGAAAAAAATAGTAGAAGTAATGAAAGAGCTTTTTTGATGAAAATGTAAAACATTGAGGACTAAAAAAAAAAAATGAAAGGATAACAACTAAAATAGAAGGAAAAAAAAGTAAATGTTAGGAACTTTTTTTTTTTATACTTTTCCCTTATGATTATTATTATTATTATTTGGCAAAAAAAGTTTCGATCTTAAAGTTGCTTATTTTATCTATCCTTTGATATACTAAGATAATTGTAGTTAAATTGTCGAGTGATACTGCAGTATCATAATATATAGGATTTTGAGTTTAATGATTATAGAGTTAATATTATGCAGACATATAGTTAATATCAAACCTATTACTACACTAATGGACCAAATAATGATAACTTGAAAAGTTTTTATATTTGCAACACATCTAATTATAATAATATGAAACTTTTATAAGTAAAATAGATAATATTCTTATCAGGATTCTAAGAGGAGCCTAGTAAGATTACCTAAAATTTTCATATTACGATTCCACGCATGATACGAAAATTACTTTATAAGTTAAAAATTGTAAGACTCTAATTAATTAATCATTAGAATTTCAAATTTTTATTTGATTAACATATCGTGAAGTATAAATAACTATGAATATCTAATATTCCACAATCTCTCTAAACTGTAAATCGTAGAAAATCAGTATTCTTTACCAAGTAATAAGATTAGATAGTAAAGTTCTAAAATTTAAACTTACTAAAGTTATAAAATCTAAATGTAAGAATAATAATTACATTTAATGTTTCAAACCAGTTATACAATCTATCTTCAAATTTTATCTTTTAAGGTATCTCAATACTTGTGCTCAACATTCGGCTTTTAACCCATGCCCAATTATCAATTAACCTGCAAGGAAAAACTGTCAAGGAGTAAGCTACACGAGTTTAGTGAGATATTTCTCATACTATACTATCAAGTAGGTTATCAAACAATTAATCAACAAATATATGAACGCATAAATAAGAAATATGCTAAACAATATATACAGTTGACCAAGTGTTGCATACAATGTCAGATTAAATGCCTTTTAAGGTAAGGGTTGGAGATTCATCAGTATCAATTATAATCGAGTTCTAGCACTTGAGTTTTTAACTATATGCTGAAATTCCGTATTTCACAAAATATATTTCCGTTTCCAAAATCCAGTAGTATACAAATTCTTATGTTTAGTAGTAAGGTTGCTTCGGTAGTTTATGCCATACCCCAAAAAGGTGAAGTTGTAACAATCCCGTCATGTGAACCATCATAAGATAGAAACTGTCTTTACAGTTGCTATCTTAGACCCAGTTCACATTAAACGTACTAAACTCTACCTCTTTAAGGTTTCGATACCTGTTTGATATAAACCTGTAGAATAATCTTTTGAAATAATTTGTTAAAAATAAATTTTGTAACTTGACCTTACAAAAGAGTGGCGATAAATCTCATAGGTACTTGTCATTTTACATATAGACTAAAATGTTGAAAACTAACAAGCCATTTTAGGAGTCTTGTGTAATTTTCCTGAAAAGATGAAAAGTTAATACTAAATGCAATAACCAACCATTTTTTGTTGCACCTTACTTCCCGTCTTTACTAGTGTTTTGGTATTGGGTAGGCACTTGTAATCCATTTGAAACCTGTAAAACAAACTATAGGGGAATGAGCAACAATTTGCTCAATAAGTAAGACGAAGACATAAGTATGCACTCAACATATCACAAGTAGGGTTTTCAACCAAGTTAGTTAGATACAATGTATGTACAAGTATATGCCATTGCACGATGTTATCCGGTTCGTAGTGAGGTCAGAAAAATTGCTCTTGCTCTAATTCAAGTTAAGAAGATTAATGTCACATGCTTACGAATCAAAACCAAACCAAGGCTTATGCAATGGAAAACACCCTCCTCCCGTGACCATCTTCAAACCACGGCCCCTAACTTGTCATGACTACTTCTCCTATCATTTAGTTTAACTAAGAATAAGGAAATGACTATTTCATCTATCCTCATCAAAAGGAGTCCATGTTTAGCCTGAAAATCTTAGTTACCCCTAGTGAGTTGCAATGTAGATCAAGTTAAATGTTAAGCCCAATTTGAGTTAGTTAATTGCTAGGGTGATCAACTAAACTCAAACAATTCAAACATAATATTTATGAGACAACAATAACATAGAGCTCAACTACCTATAATCATAAGCCAATACATATCAAGGTCTTTAGATATTCTGAAATAATACTCCAAAATACTATAAAACATTGATTCCACTTACTTATTCAAAAGTTCACTATGGAGGATTTAGGTTGTTAATAGTCTAACTACTAGGGAATCCAATATATACAAAATCCAAATTTAATTTTTGTAATAGTTACAAAAACATTAGGATTTTATCTAAAATGATTATATATATAAATATATTCTCATAATAATATATAATTTTGTTATTATATATATATTGAGTTAAGTTATTAATTAAATAATATACGTAATTTATACTATTACATGTTATATATCGTTTTAATTGTATTGAAACATATTTTTAATTGGTTAAATCACATTTTAATTCCAGTAGGGTTATTGTAATATGTATATTCTAGTAATATTATAAAGTTATAGGTTATATTATCCAAGATTATTTGATTTTAGTAAAATTATTATCGTTTGATCTGTATAGACCTCACGATATGGGTTACAATTTAATATAGTTATATGTATCTATATAAATATTATCGTATTATACGTATTTTAGGTTATTAAATTGTATTTTACCCAATTTATCAATATATATATGTATAATATAAATATTATCTAACCCTAATACATATATCACATATCCCAGTTATTAAAATATTATTAAACATATTAAAAATATATTTTTTTATCCGATCTAATCAGTACACATCTAAATAGTTTTTATTCAACTATTTATCATATTTTAACCTATTATTACTAAAAATGAGTCCCGGTTTATAATTTAAGCTATTTTAATATACAAATTCATAATAAATAGCTCAGGTTATCAAATAATTTCCAGAAAATTTCCCTTGACTCCTAAAAATATAGGGAATTCAACTAGTACGTAGTTTCAAGTTTTGAATCTATCATCTATATATTCATATTTACCATTTTACTCTTGAATTATCTTAAATTACCCAATTATAATCCTTTTTACACCAAATTAATTTCAACCTATCCCAACATTATTATTATTCACTAGAAGTTAGTATATGTCCATTTCATCATTTAATTTTATAATTTCCTATTTATTTCACAATTTCAACCTATTATCAAGTTTTTTTAGGCCAAAAAATACAATAAATATTAAAAATATTCAAATAAAAAATCATGCTACATATAAATTATATATCTATCTTATGTATCTTACACAAAAATTTTGAGCTAGAAACTATATCATTTAGTATATTTATTTTGAATTTCAAATTTCGAGTGAATAGTACATTTGTTAAGCAAGCATATTAAATATTTCTAATTTTGTTAAAATAAATTTAAAAAATGAAAGTACATCTAAAATAACCTCGAATTTTTTTCATATTTTTCATAATTAATTTAATAATTTTTCAAAAATAGAAAAAAATAGGGAAAAAACCTAGAACCTGAGTTCATTAGAGCTCCGACCACCGTTGGCCAAAGAGGGGTTATCAGCAGGCCTAAGCATTGGTGGCTTTGCTAGGTGACGGCGGGGCTCTACATTAGGCTATCAAATGGTCTAGGAATTGTCCTAGCTCGGTCCTTGCTTTATTTTGTTTTAATTTTTTCTATCTTCCTTTGATTTTTTTTTTTCTAATTTTTCCTTTCTATAATTTGGGTTCCTAAACATATATCTATTGTAGGAGAATCTTATTTATAGTAATTAGGGTCGGTTAAATTTTTTCCTTAATTGTTAAGTAATTTATTTTAATATTTTTCTTGAAAAATAAAAATTATGAGGTAGCAAATGATTGATGATTTACTTTTGAGTCATCATTTCTAGCTGTTGTTGAAGTGCCACGTGAATTCCAACTATTCCTACATCATTTAGATAAGTTTTGGTTAACTTTTAATGTAATTTTAGTGACATTTGAATAATTTAAGTATATTTAATTATTATATTAACATACGTGTATATAGATACTATATATGTAACACATGTAATGAGTAATTATATGCATATAACTATGTTTCTAACATTTCTTTTATTTTTAAAATATTTTTCCTATTTAATTTTTGCGAATTTAACGCTTATTATGCATAATTATAAAGTTTTAAGTTAATTTACGAGTATAATTATTATATATATCGGGTATACTCATAAAAATACGTATATACTTATATAGTATATTATGCTATATTATTTTCTTTTATTACTTAATTAACTTATCTTTAAGTCCCAATCACATTTCCAGCTCAATTTTAAGGGTTTTGATCAATTTTATGCTATAACAATTAATGACACTTTTAAAGTTAAAATTAGGATTTTGGTTATTATTTTTGAAATCTAATCTTACTAAGTTATTCCAATTAACTTTTCTAACTTAATGATAAAGTTTGGGCTCAATTAGATAACTTTTCTCGAAAGCCCTAAATTCAGGTACAATTACCTTAAATTTGACTTTAAGATCTTATATAGAGTAAATTCTTATTATTTTGATTGTATTCTCGATATTTTTATTATATTATGAATTTCCAAATGTACAAGAAATCATTAATTAAGGTTATCAAGTTTCTCGTAAGTTTCTGACCTAATCGATTTATATTTCCGAATGTCTTAGATCAACTATTGACCTTAATTGTACAAGGATAAGGTTTTACCCTAATAATCAGGTGTTTATGCCTTAATTGCTAATTTATGGAATATTACAGTCTACACTCACGCTCTATAGAGATGATTTTTAGACTTGGCTCTCAATCACTCATGATTAGCATTTCTGGTGTCAAGTAAACCTGTGAGTCAAGGTTAGGATCTTGTTGTACAAGTGTTCTTACACTGTCTTAATTATAAATAATTAAATCATATGGGATTCCCATCCCTATAAGGCCCTTCATTCTCATTCACATAAGGTGACGGTTGGAACAATAAATGCAATGCTAGTGCTTATACATAATCCATTTAATTTAAAATAAGTCAAATATGATTAAGTCAAATTTTTAGACGGTTAACCAATATTAGCAAACCAACCAAATCATATAGCGGCCAATTCATATAACTAATTCTTTAGTTATCATAGTTAATAATGTTTAGCACAATTAATAACCAATATGAAGGGCATACACATCCCCAAACCCTAAGCATCAATTTATTAATATATAAAATTTAGGTATACTAACTATAAATATAAAACAAGTATAAAGAAATTAGAAGTACTTATTTGATCATAGTAAAACTCAAGGATTATAGTAGTTGGCGAAGAGATCGATATCTTCATTAGGATCACCTGATAATTAGAAAATATAAAAGATAATAAGTATTTAAGTGAGATAACTGTTCTATATAAGTATTTATCTAAAAATTTATCTAAATTTTCTAGTTATCTTACATAATCTCTCGAACTGAGCTTTTTCTTCAATCGTGTATAACTTTTTCGTTTTAGGTTTAATTTTTATGAACTTACAGGCAATTTTTATCGTTTTTGGACATGTTTTCACTTAGTAAGATCTGTTTTAGATATTGAAACACATATTTTTTATTATGAGTTAGAATTGTTATGAATTTTACTATTTTGGCCTAAATAGTTTTATTTATCAATTTAAGTTTTTTCTTTATTGTTTTATGACTTATTAATTTCTAAATTTTATATTTTTAGAATATTTTATTTTTGGGTCCATTTTATAAAAATTTCTTTATTTTATCATTTTAAGCTTAGATTACTAATTATGTTACTTTTTGTTATAATTAAAATTTTCTAATTATTAATTATTTTATTTTATAACTATTTTTTTTATTTGTGGTTTTAATTAGAAATTTAGGAGGAGCTAACTTCGGGATTTCCTATTGTAATTTATTAAATATTGTAAATTAGCTCCTAATCCCTCTTTTAAAGATCACACCTCACTTTTGTACATATATATATATATTTACTTATTAACTTATTTTAAGGAATTAAGGTATTAGTATACATGTACTTGTATTTTTAGATATGTACATATATTTATACTTGTATCATACTATATAGATATACGTATTTAAATCTTAGAAAAATAAAGTAGTGTGTGTGTATGTATATATATATATATATATATATATATATATATATGCACACACGCATCTACGTAGGCGCATACATATATATTTATATATACATATCCTTATATTTACCAATTACTTATACATGCGTATTTACACTATTTAATTATATCTTCATACATATATGTATATTGGAGTATATATTGGTGGTGGTATATATACTAAACTGTATATGTACTAAAACATATGTGTGTATAAAGTTAAATATACTTATATATACATATGTAGATACATAAACATAGAGAAAAATAGTGGTATATACAATCAAATACATACTTATGTAATTTTCTATTACAAGATGAAGAAATATATATATATTTTCTATGAACATATCCCTAACACATATAATGCTAATATACATATGGATATAAAAAGAAAATATAAAAACATAAATTACAAAGAAAAATTGAAATACACAAAAAGGAAATCTTTTACTTACTTTGATATTAGAGTGCTTGAAGTTTAAGCTTTCTAATCCTTTTTGAAATTGATATCAATGTGATGATCGAATATGAAACTATTTATGAAAGTGTAGTAGAATGGTAGTTGGGAAAGTGATAAGAAAAAATGGAAGGTAGAAAGAGGGGGAGGGTTTGTCGGTTCAATGGGGAAGATGACGGACCAAATGTTTGTATCAAATTAAGAAAAGAAAAAAGAAATTTATAGAGAATTCTAGAGGGGTGAAGGTAGCTTATGGCAAGACCAAAAGAAAAGGAAGGAGAAAAAGTTGAAAATAACATGTTGACTTTGTTCAAAATTTTTCATATGTGATATTTACGTGTACATATGGAAATTGAAATTTGAAAAGGGGAAAGAGAAGAAAGGAAAAGAAAACGGAAAAGGAAAAGAAAAAAAAAGAAATAAAGACAATTTGACTCTTTGACTTTTCCAAATGTATTTTTCATTTTTATATAATGTTTGAAATGAAATATAATATAATTACGAAAGGAAATATAAGATGTAAAATTAATATATACTATATAATATATAAACACAAGATATATACTAAAATTAATTCAAATAATTAAATCAATATAACATTAACACACATATGTATGTGTCACGGGCGGATTCCATCGCTCGACCCCGTGCAGCACTTAGTGCTCCTGATCTTACTAAGGAAGGTTAAGTCAGCCTGTAACACATTCACAAAGTTTAGAGAGAGAAAGTAGAGAGAGAAACTTTGAAAGTATATTGTATTCACTTTAATAACTTGTTGCTACAACTAAGGGGATCTCCCCTATATATACAAGAGGCCTCTCAAGATGGAGAGCTAAGATCAATTCGATCTAACGGTTACAAATGAATCCCTACCTACTTTTACATCAAATGCATCTATCTACTTTACTTACCATCTATTTTAGAACCTTTTAGATCTTCTAGAATATTCTGGATTATTTCCTCTTGGGCTTAAATGAACCTCATGATTTTGGGCCCCTCTAAATCGGCCCGTGACATTCTCCCCTACTCAATCTGGCGACGTCCTCGTCGTATCTTCTTCATAGAACTTCTAAATTTTGTTTGGAAAACTGCAGTAGAGCTTTAGTAGGTTCTCGACTAGTCTCACTTTCCGGCTTCCCTTTCTAAATAACCATATACTTGTGCCTAGGGGAGTGGCTTCATCTTCTCACATATCTGTCCATAATAATTTTTCCAACTTCTTTTCCATATGATTCTTGAATTCCAACTGGAGCCCTCTGTGATATTGTTCTATTAAGGTCATCTTCATCCTTATGATATGGCTTAAGCATTGTAACATGAAATACTGGGTGGAATTTTAATCTTGGAGGTAACCCCAACTTATAAGATACTCGTCCTACTCGTTTTATGATGAGAAACGGCCCTTCATAACACCTCATTAGTCTTTTGTGCAATTGGCCCTTGGTCCACTGGATCAGGTGTAACTTCATAAGTACTTGATCCCCTACTGGATACTCCATTGGCCGACACTTCTTACCTACAACTTCCTTCATTCTCTGCATAGCCTTGTCTAAGTAATTCAAAGCTAAGTCTTGGCCTTCTTGCCACTCTTTTGAAATTTTATATGCTAGAAAACTAAACCCCATATATCTTGTGGTTGCCATATTTAGCGGCTGTCTCCCTAAGACAACCTCAAATGAACTATGTCCTGTTGATTCATTCTTCTGTAGATTGAAAGAGAGCTATATGAAATCCAATAACTTAGACCAGTCCCACTGACTTGTACTTACAAGGTGCCTCCAAACTTAAAGGCAATGCACTACAGCTATCTTTTCCTTCTGATCTACTGGGTATCGCCTCTCTGTATCGTTCAACGTTCGGTTCTCAAAGGCTATTGGATGGTTTTCCTACACCAAAACCTCACCAATGGCATAATTACTATCATCCATGCATACTTCAGATACTTCACCAAAATTAGAGAGCGTAAGAACTTGTTCTTTAATGACTGCTTCCTTTAGGGTATCAAATGCCTTTTGTCGATCTTCCCTCCATACCTATAAGACATCTTTCTTGAGTAAATCCGTTAAGGAGATAGCCATTCGAGAGTATCTACATATGAAATATTTGCAATAACTTACTAAGCCAAGAAATGACTTCAATTCGGTGGGCTTAGTAGGTTCTTTCCATTCTTGAATGGCCTGTATCTTCTCTTCGTCCATTTTGATCTTCCCCTTTCCTACTACATGTCCTAAAAAGGCCACTTCTTCCTTTGCAAAGGCACATTTCTCCAGCTTTACATATGACTCGTTTTCCCTTAAGGTTAAGCAATTTGTATGAAGATGCTCTAGGTGCTCTTCCATAGGCTTGCTATAATTCATGATGTCATCCAAGTAAATCACAACAAAATGATCTAAGAATGGTGCTAATACCCTATTCATAAGACTACAAAAAGTAGCTGGGGCGTTTATGAGCTCAAATGGTATAATAAGAACCTTAAATGCACCATACCTTGTAACGCAAGTGTTTTTGGACTCATCTTCATATCTCAGTCGTAGCTCCAATTTTGAAAAGTATCTTGCCTCTCCCCTTCGATCGAATAAGTCTGATACCAAAGGAATAGGGTACTTATTCTTTTTAGTGACCTTATTCAAGGCCCTATAGTCAATACACACCTGGAGGGGCCTATCGTATTTCTTCCGGAAGAGAATTGAAACTCCAAAAGGTGCCTTTGATGGTTGGATGAATCCAGCTTCCAACAACTCCTTCAATTGTTGCCTCAATTCTTCTAATTCTTTTGGGGGCATGCGATAAGGAACTGTAGCAAAGGCCTTTGTACCTGGTTTTAGCTCAATCGCATGATCCACTTGCCTTCTTTGTGATAGCTTCTTTGGCAACTCTTTAGGCATGATGTCTTTGAATTCTTCTAACAATGCCCCCACTCGATGTGGAATTATCTCTTGATCCCCCTTCTCTTCTTCCCCCTTTAATGTAGCTATGTACGTAACTTCATTCTTCTTTAAGCCCTTCGCTAGTTGCATAGCGGAGAGGAATTTTGTAGCTCGACCAGCTTTCCTTGTAACAGGCACCAAGCATTAAAAGTTGGTTTCGAGTATGCATATACAGTTTGCACAAGGAACAATAAGTGCATCTATACGATCTAAGAATTCCATCCCAATCACAAATTCGAAGTCATCCATAGGTACTATTTTGATGGTTTCTTTCCCTTTCCACCCTCCCATATGGAGCTCTATCTCCTTGGCAACTCCAGTAGTAAGGACTTCCTTTGAGTTTACCGTCTTGAGCCATGTCTTGGTTTTCTTCACCTCCATTCCAATCTTACTTGCTACTACATCGGAGATGAACAGATGAGATGCCCCTGTATCAATAAGGGCATTTAACTTCTTGCTAGCAACTATCACCTTAGTGTACATCAACCCCTTTCGCTTCTCGTGCATCTTCATAGCACTAAGTAATCGTACCGAACCCAGTTTGGCCTCATCCTCTTCACTTGATCTTTCATCTGCCATAATTGCTGCCAACCGATCTTTCTTTGGGCATTCCCTAGCATAATGGGGCCCATTGCAAAAATAACACTTCAATTTTCGAGGCTTTCATCGTTCTCCATCTTTTCCTTCACGAGTCCTTCCCCGATCATTATTTCTCTCTTCCATCTTAGGCTTTTCTCTTAAGGAACTCCCATTCCTTTCCTTCTCAACTCCCCCCTTCCACCTTCCTACTGGGATCTTATGTTCTGTCTTCTTGAACTTCGTTAGGCCTTCAGCAACTGCTATAGCCTTAGAGATGTCTTTTATTCCCCTTCGATTTAGCTCTAACTTTGCCCAAGGTTCTAGACCACCTAAAAACATCACTGGAGCGTCATTTTGGTTAAGGTCTAGGATCTCCAGTATTAGTTCTGAGAATTCTTTCACATATTGCTTGATGTCACCCTTATGAGTTAGGTGACGCAATTTCACCTTTGCTTCTTTAGTAGCATTTTGGGAGAGAGAATTGCCCCTTGATCTCATGTACAAAGCTAGCCCAAGTATTGATTTCGTTTACCCTTCTACGCCACCATACCATAACAGACTCTTTCAAATACATAGCAGCAGTACGTACCTTTTCGTAGTCATCCTAGATTCTTACAGCATTGAAATATTGTTCTATTCCCCAAAGGAAGTTGTCTACCTCCCGAGTAGATCGTATCCCATTGAAAGGTTTGGGCTTGGGGACATCGATCCTATGAGCAGACTGGATGGTCACTCCATTTACCACTACCGCCCGACACGTTGCTAGTTGGTTCTTAAGTTCTTCAATCTCCTGGCGCATGGCCGCCATTATAGCATCCATCTTGGCTTCATAACCTTCCTCCTTAGTTTCCAAAGCAATGACTCGAGCTTGGAGTACTTCATTCTTCCCCTTAATCGTCTCATCACGCTGCTTCAGCTCATTAATGGCTTGATTCAATGCTCCTTACAACTTGCCTTGAAGTTCTTCCTCCATCTCTTTAAGGCTGCCTTGTGATTTATCAAATTGTTCCTTCGCTTCAGCAATGCTCAACTCCACTTTATTCATCCTATTAAGGAGGGAGTTCAGCAAATCCCGAGACCTAGTCCTTTGCCTGATAACACGGCGATCATCATGGTTAGCCAACTCATCGACCATTGAAGTATTGTTGTCTTCTTCGGATGACATTTTCTCCATAAGCAGTTCCTTTTTCAGGCTCTGATACCACTTATCACGGGCAGATTCCGTCGCTCGACCCCGTGCGGCACTTAGCGCTCCTGACCTTACTAAGGAAGGCTAAGTCAGCCTGTAACACATTCACAAAGTTTAGAAAGAGAAACTCTGAAAGTATATTGTATTTACTTTAATAACTTGTTGCTACAACTAAGGGGATCTCCCTTATATATACAAGAGGCCTCTCAAGATGGAGGGCTAAGATCAATTCGATTTAACAGTTACAAATGAATCCCTACCTACCTTTACATTAAATGCATCTATCTACTTTATCTACCATCTATTCTAGAACTTTCTAGATCTTTTAGAATATTCTGGATTATTTCCTCTTGGACTTGAATGAACTTCATGATTTTGGGCCCCTTTAAATCGGCCCGTGACACATGCACATGTGTGAAGTTACGATAATCATAAAATAATATTTATAATTTTTTTAATTTAATTTATTTATTTGTAACTATTTATGTTTATAAATATTTAGGAGTTATTTTTATTCATTCGTTAGTGATTTTACACAATTACTCATATTGATTACCTAATTAGGGAGGGTTTTGATTAAATTTGAGTTCGATCTCTTGTATTTGTGCATACGTATGGTTTACGGCTTTAATACGCAATTAGAGTTTTGATTAGTATATTAGAGTTTTTTTCATTTGTTTTAGTTTTGAGTTTAAAATTTTAATCAATTTTAAATTGATTGGCTCCATCGACTTAGGAAAATTACCTATAATACTTGAGTTCGACTTTATACTTAAAAAATTAAATTTGCAGGGTTTATAGCTCCCACAATTTAAAACATTCAACCTTTAATTAAGGTCATGCTAAATTATTTTTTATCTTTTCTTTTGAAATTATCAAAATAAAAGTTTTATTAAATTATAAAATTATTATATGTAGAATTCAAAAATCATGTGTTGAGTAACTCCAATAAAATATATTGGATAATAAGTTAAAAATTGAGATATTTTAAATACCTTTCTAGATTAGCGTTAGTAAAAGAGGAAGAAAGTAACGAAAATTGAGATAGTAAAAGAACAAAGAAGCTTTTACCAAAAAAAAAAAAAAATCAGAAAGGGATAAGATAGTAAATATAAGAGCATATAGTCTAAGAGTTTTAATATAGGCTAGGTTTTTGTTATTATTTTCTTTAAGGTTAAAAAAATGCAATATTATTAATTATTTATTTATTAATATTATTCAATTAATATTACAAAGTGAGTATACAGCACCCTAAAATCTATAACTTATATACTTTACAGTATAGGTTTCTTCCTTGTTGAGAGCAAATTCTAGAAAATTGCTATTTGGAAACTACTTTGTGACCCTTTTTACTTACTTGGAACTTACCCGATGAAGTAAGGTCTGGATTAGTATCTTATATGCTAGAGTTACTCGCTCATCCTTACGTTATAGGTATGTTTTCTTGTTTTAGTTCATTTGTTTATTTTCGATTTGGTTTTCAAAATTCAGTTTTTTATAATAGTATTTTTCTTTTCCTTTTTTAATTTAATCTAACAAGTCACTTGCTAGATTACTTTTTTTTATCAAATAATAGTCTAAGGAATATAAAATAACTGGTTAGGGATGCAACTAAGATAGGTTTAGGACAAATCTTATAAGACCTACACTCGCCCTTACAGGTACGTCTATCAAAATCCTATAGGATTTTTCCATCTTTTTCTACAGGTTACTATAGACTCAATACTCGACTAGTTCTATCCTTATCTCAATGATAAATATTTTTATTTTTACCTTTGATTTTTCAAGCTATTGTAAGCATATTCTTAAAAGAATTTTATAAATAAAAACTCAATATACTTGCTAATCTTATCAATAAGAATATGTAAGATAAAGCCAATGAAATAATAGCATTTTCATCTATAAACAAATACTCAATATGGATGTATTTAGGTTATGTCTTGTATAAATTAAAAGCAAATATTATTATTAATTTTATAATATTTTACTAGGCCAAGTTGTTTAATTTTTATTTTTTGAATCCCAAACTTGACTCTAAATCTTATAAATAAAAATTCAATATTGTTAAGAGCAAATGTTGTAAGCATAGTCTTAAAAGATTTTATAAATAAAAACTCAATATACTTGCTAATCTTATCAATAAGAATATGTAAGATAAAACCAATGAAATAATAGCATTTTCATCTATAAACAAATACTTAATATGGATGTATTAGGCTATGTCTTGCATAAGTTAAGAGCAAATACTGTTATTAATTTTATAATATTTCATTGCCAAGTTTTCTTTAGTTTTTTAATCCCAAACTTAACTATGAATTTTATAGGATTTTGAGTTATATCCCAAAGCCCAATAAAAATATTATAAGTTTTTATCAGATTAGGTTGGTCAATACCTATAACAACTAACCACTTATATTCCTACACTAGGCTTTACATATACATATAGTGAGATAAATGCTTAATTTCAAAAGTTTATAATATCCTTTTAATTATGAAAACTTTTAGATGTAGTTCAATTTATATTGTTTTATAAGATCAAGTAAACCTCTACCCAATTGTAGTTGTATAGAGGTAACCGTGCTGTTACTAACTATTTATGTTACGTTTGATATGCAAGAATATGTTGAAATAGAATCGTAATTTCAAGTCTTATTCCTTTTTCTTATGTTTAGATGCACTTTTAAAAGCTATAATTACAATTTCCTAGTTCGGTTTTAAGGGAGATTTTGATTCCAGTTTTAAAGAGTCAAAATTATAATTTCATTTTATTCATTCCATTCCACTTGATTTCATTTATTTTATTATGATCTATTTACTCGTACCATACATGGCATTATAATATAATGTATGATCCATCATAAGTAGCAACTAATGACACCAGACCTATTGTCATTGGTTAGCTTGCTTCCTTATTTCTTAGGAAAAAAGAAAGGATACGAATGTATATTATTTATGCAATTAAAGATCTCAATTTGTCTAGTAATAAAAGAGAAAGCATGAGTTTACCTTTTACATTTATATAATGTAAGCTTTTAACTTAAGTTGCTTGTATTTGAAATCAAATGCTTAAATCTTAAATTTTTTAAAAATGTATTTTTAGACTTTGTGTTGCTATAATAATAAAAAAAAAACTAAAACCACTTTCCTACTATTCTTTTTAGAAGATTAAATAATCATGTGGACAATCAAGGCACTTGTTATGACGATTCGGGAGTTTAAATGTCCAAATCCAAAAGCTAATCAATTGAAGTGCGTAAAGCAAATATAAAAGGATGAATTTGTAAATAACTCTTTATAAATCCTCTCATTTTAAGAGCATAGTCTATTCGTTAAATGTGACACTATTAACATTAAATTGTTGATGTAGATATTAGAGTATGTATTGGCTCAACTCCCCCACATAGTCTTTTCTCTCTCACTCATGATTTATTTTTAATTTTTTAATTTATACATCCCTCGTAGCCTTTTCTTTCTTTTTATTCTTATCTTGTTTTAATCCAAGCTAAAACAATCTTGTCATGTTTGGTGTACGAAACTAGACTTAAAAAAGAATTGCGATTCTAAATTTTATTTTCTCATCCATTTTTAGAAGTGTTTTTGAAGGATGAACTCACAATTTTAGTTTTATTAGGGAATTTGATTTTACTTTTAAAAGGGTAGAATCAATACTTTCATTAATTATATTCATTTAATCTTTAACCCGATTACTACATATTAAAGGTATTTTTAATAAATATTATTATGTACGTATTTAATTTTGTTTCATTATGAGCAATTGTTTTTGTTTTCACTCTGTTTTAGACTATTCTTACGGATAAATTGTGACTTTAATTCATCCTGCTCCACTTGATTAGTTAACCTAACACAACATCCTGACCCTACATCCCTAAATCAATATAACCCATGATACCCCATTATGCGCAAAACCTAAAAAGGCCCCAAATGCGAAATGCATATACATAGACCCCAACTCTAATTTAACCGTCATAAACATCGTATTTGAAATGCATTGCTTCTTCCCTCGTGGGTTTTTATATTTCAAGGGTGCTGCTTTAGTTGTTATTCAACTATTATTAAAATTAGTACTGTTATTATTTTAAATAGTTTATTGTATATGTAGAAGCTTATTAGTTATTCGATTTTTATTGATGCCCATTAGACATGTTTTTGATCATGCAATCTGACTTTTTTGGCTGTCTGAACTGGGAAGATATTGACTGCAGCTCCATTTTCGATCATTACCAATAGCAAGATTAGACAGCTTTAGACTGATTGGCTGTCGTTTCGCCGGGTATTAAAGCAGGACCATAATATGGCAAATAGGTAAATGATACATGACAAGACAGAAAGTTGGTCACGTTTTTATCTTGTTTAATTTTTTTATTAAAGATAAAATGCAAAGTTTTTTTTAAAAAAAAAAATAAAACGCCAAGTTAACATGAATATAGTATTAATGGACACAATTTAATTTTATGTATTTTTTGACATTGGTATGATTTCAATAAAAATAAGCTGCGAATTTAAAGACAAAATAAGTCACAAATCCTATACACCAATTTGAATTACCACCCTTCTTCTTTTTTTTTTTCTTTATATTATGCAAAAGCTAAAAAGAAGGAACCATATGTGAATTGCCACCTAATTGTCAAAATATTGATGCATGCCTTCGAATATCTTTATCCCTATGGTTATGAGGGCCCCAAGGGTTTTAAGAGTTTTCCCGCTATATTGCCAAGTTCTTTAAAAATGAAAAGTTTTTTAGATATATATATTTTTCATATTATATAGAGATGCCCACTATAAAATTAAAAAGTAGAAAGAGTTCAAGCTGTTTTAAAAATACCACCATAAAGGAAGAGAACGTTTTCTCGTGGGAAGGGAGGAAAGTGTAATTAACTTCGTTAAGAATCTTGCTTTATCGTAGGATGGTCTCGTAGGACTGGTCTCGTACTTGGGCACTGGTCACCGTCCGGATATTCCATATTCGTGTCTATGTCCTTATTCACGTGGCACTGAGAGCTCGGGCAGCCCACTTAATTGGGAATCTGGGCAAGGACGTTTTGCACAAGATGGTCGACTGTAGCTGTACCTTGAGTTCTGCATTGGTACGTTCGTTCAAGCATCTTCCAACGGTCTACTGTTTAGATAATTTTTTACAAAGCTTGTTTTCAAGGCACTTTTCCATATCGTATTCTCGGTAAAAACAGTTCCATGTTTTCTGGTTGCGCAGGACGGAGAATGGGTTGATGCTATACGTAGATGGTTAATGTGCAATTTAATATTAAATCTCGATAAGTATATTCATCTTGTTGTCGACAATACTATTAGAAAGTGCACTTGTACTAGTAAGTACAAAAGTTCAATGTACTACTAGAAATGAATACAATACTACTACAAAAGTGCAAAAAAAAAAAAAAAAAAAGTTGAACTTATTTTTTAAGTATCCAGTTTACAACTTATGGTTATAAACTCCTAAATGAACATTTATAAGTTTATGACTACATATTGATAGCTAGGCTATATATTAGTTTATGACTACATATTTATAAGTTTGAGGATGCATATATTTTCCGTATTTGACAATATTCTATATATATCTATAGTATTAAAGCCTTTTGTCCATTTTTGATATATTTTTAATAAAATTGAATATTTATTAAATTACTAAAAGCCTCTCCAATTTCCACTATATATTAACTTGCAGTTTTCTTTTCGTAACCCGAAATTGTTACAACTTACAGCTTTACCACCCATGTTTTCCTAAATCAATCCGGTAAATATGAAGTGAGGTCATTTGACTTAGAAATCATTCATTTTTAAAACCATTTATGCATTAAATTATCAATAAATGATTCAGTAATTATTTTATAATTTAAATTTGATTTTAATTCATATATTTTATTTTAGGTCACGCATCACAAATCTAAAACTACTTGTTTATCTATGAAGTAATAAAGAAAGGCTAACCCAATAACTTAGCCGTCCTACTTTACATTTAACACGGTACTCTACTCTTACAATATTTTTGGAAAGAGGGAAGAAATAAGAAGAGTAGTTAAAAAAAAAAAAAAGATAAAGAATTAGAAAGGAAATAAACTAATAGGATAAAATTATAAGTTCTCTTATTAGTGAAAAGAGAAAATGAGAATAGAAGGAAAATCCATGATATAATCTTTTTTTTTTTTCAGTTTTATGAAAATATCATAAAAACCCCAATAACATAGACTGTCTTTTTGTTTCTCAAGGTAAGATAATAATTTCATTTGAATTCTCGCAATTTTCTCCAAACTAAGAGAGAATAGTTTTCAAGGCAATAAGGAAAATCTTTCGCTTTAATCCATTCTAATCAATTTTCTTTTCTTTTTCGAACATGGAAAAATTAAAAATTTTCCATCAAATTTCTCTCATCTTCATCTCTTCCCTTGATCCAGACACAGCGTTCAAAATTGGAAGCCTTATCTTAGAAAATCAAACAACGCTGGGTCAGAGACGAAGGCAAGCAGGCTGGCTAAATTACGCTTGGAAAAAAAAAATTAATTATCAAAATTTATTTAGAAAATAGGTATTATTATTTATTTATATTATAAAGAGCAAATCACAACACTAAAGCTATTGTATTCTAACGGTGAAGCTACTGATCATCCATCAAAATAAATTAAAGTTGAAATCCTCTCTCTTTTATGGTTGCTCAGAAAAAGAGAACAAACTATATAGTGATTTTAGGATTAACTACGTGATTAAGTGTATCTCTTTACAAGTCATTTTACTTTTTCAAGTTACACTTATTATTTATTTCTTAATAAATGGTTTTCATTTTCTTTTCTATTTTTTCATAACAACTGATAAAATTAAATTTTATTTATTAAAAAACTAATAGCTAACTATATAAATTCTCACTGGACAGCATTTACTTATTTATTTATTTGGATAACAAGGAGAATATATACAATGGATAATTGGACAAACAAAAGGGCAGTGGATGAATCACCACCATTCAACGTAGCAGAGTTCTTCATGTTGCTTGGAGTTCTTACGTCCGTACATTTTCTACTACACCCACAACTCATAACATCCTTTTTTAATAAAGGCAAAATACGATTAGGATGAACATCGGAAAAAGCTCCATCTTCCTCCCTTAATTGCATTTTCCCTGTTGATTTCCATAGAATTGCTCCAATCCTCCAGCCCACGGGTGGGATAGTTTTTCGCTACAAGTCCATAACAAAATTATGATGGTAAATTTTAGTATTAGATTGTTAGATAGTAGACTAACTACTAAGTAAGAATAATTTTAATTTTAATAGCGAAGAATCCTTTTTGTAAGGAAAAATTTATCTCCTAGGACATCATAGTTAAAATATCTATTTGGCAGAAAACCAAAAGTCCATTTCCCTTGCAAATCTCTAACCAACCCCTTGTTATCAAATAAGAGGCTTACTTAGAAAGATTATCTAATTTCTCGGAAAGGATTATTAAGTCAACATATACCGAATTTGAACCTCCTCTAAATAAGCTCGCAACGATGTAATCATAAAAAGCCAATTTTTCTAGAATTTTATACCAAACTTTCGATAAACTTTAATTTTTGGCTGCTGCTTTGCTATTTTTAGTGACAACAGATCTATCCGTGTTTAATTCGATCATCCATCCTAAAATGGCAATCCAACAAAAGTCTCTTATAAGGATCTTGTTTTTTCTTGTTTGGGTCCAATGTTCATAGACCGGCTTTTTGACCATATGGTTTAGATTGTTTCTATTTGCATTTAGCTATGATGATGTACTGTTTTCTCAATATCCATATTTGCCAAAGCATAAATCTAAAAACATATTGTCTTGGAGGGTAAATGTTCCTCTGCTCCTTTTGAATTGGCAGTTTATTTGGATATAGCTATAGAAATCCAGATTTGGTGCTGAGTCATCTAGATCAAATGATCCCCATAGATTGAAAAGTCCATCAACCTCCTTCAGTTCCTGAACGCATAATAAAGATCCTCATTTTGCCTTACCACATCTAAGAAGGACTGCATCATCCGTGATTTCCCTTTTCTGAAGATTTGCTGCAATTGGAAGACTATTATATTTTATACTCCATAGCAGCAGTTTAATTTTTGAAGGAAAAGTAGTGCACCATATCTATTTTTAATTTCTGTGAGTTTGATCATGGTTATGAATTACGTGTCTATATAGGTCACTTAAGGCTGGATTAATTTGAGCAATTGTTTCCGTGGTCTCCATTATTTTCAAAATATGTTATAATTGGAAACCAAGTTTTTCCTCGTCCTATCCTCTGTCATTCTTCCAAAAATCCCGTACTGATAATTTAGGGCTTTTAAAATGTATTGGACCCTATATTAATTGCCTAATAGTGAATTTCCTCCCTAATATCCAGCCAAAACTTTGTGTGTTTTCCTTTTCGAGAAATGCCAAACCGTGTTGATCATTCCGATCTTGGCTTTCAAACAAATTTCTGGCCTAAAATGAAGAAGATTAAACAGTTTCCCCAGCTCTAATTGACCAACTTCTTGTACTTGGCTTTTATTAGAGATGTCCAAGTAACTTTTCTATGCTTTAATTCCCAAACTCTCTTAATGGCACTAAATTTATTTCTCTCAGCTAAATTAGTCAGGCCCATCCCTCTTTTTTCTTTAGAAGAAGCTATTCTTCCTAGTTGATCTAAGGAGCCTTACGTCTCTCATCTACTCTCGTTCCATTAAAATTTTCTATTGACTTGTGCAATCTTCACAAATATACCCGGGGGTAGCTTCCTCATATGCACATAATTTGGAGGAGGAACTTCTAGTACATCTTTAACAAGCACTATTTTGTTGGCTATGCCAAGCCTTCCAACCACGAAGCTTTCTTAATTAAAAAGTTAAACTGAGAAGCCTTTGGTTTCAATCCATGTTCAACAGGAAATCCCTAAATTTTGCCATAAATGAAAAACAAGAAAACCAACCTCTTTAAATCCTACAGCATGAGACATGTGATAACCCATGTGAATGGGATATGAATAAAGTTTTATGTAGATTATGAGAGATATTGAACATTGATATATAAGAACAAATGGTGAATGACATGATGATATCAGTGATCATTACTTAAAATATGCAATTTTTCCAAACTTTAAAACTTACATTTGTGTATAAATATAGCAAAAACTTGTTAATTTTACATGAAATTAGAATTATGCACAAAATGGACCAACTTATGTAAAATTATAAAAAAATGCATAAAGGTAGATTAATTCTAGAAGGATTTGATTGATTTTATATTCTATATGCATATGCATGGGGTTACCATGGTCTTGGTAGCTTTTACTGTTCGATCAAAGAAGCTTAATTCAAGGGAGTTAGTAAATCTGGCCTATCGATCAACCAGTAGTCTCGCTACCAATCGATCAGTATGCCTTGAAGTATCAGGGATGCAACGATTTCTTATATGATCGATCATTGGAGAGATCGACTTAGTGAACAAAATGTGCAGGTGTGGTTTCGTGCATGTTGACCAGTTGGTATCAAAAACACCAATCGACCAATAGAAGAAATTAGGGTTAGGGTTAGGGTTTTTTAACTAAACCCCAATCCTCCTAAAACGTCGTGTTTATAAAACATGGAGGCGACATGGAGCTAACATCTGTCTACCGAATGATTGGTAGACTTTTGCACTGATTGATCCATAGGTAGCTTAAAATTATACATTGTCACATTTATAACTAGAAATGTGAGCTACAATTAGGATTTTAGCATTATTAGGTTTAGTTTTGTGAGCGCATTGTCTGTTTTCATGTTTTAGTGACTTGTTTATGATATTTGATGAATGTTTTGTGATTTTGATGCACATTTAAGTTTATTTATTAAGTATTTGTCACATTATCTACATTTAATCTCTTATTCAATTGTTCTCATTTTGTTTACTTGTTTTTTAATTGAGTTTACTACTACATTTTCATCATTTATTATTGTCATTGTTTTTAAAATGTGTGGCTAAGTAGTTTTTAATGGGTTTATAATAATGTAGATATCGTAAAGGGTATAACTTTATAGTTATGATATGGGTATGTATATTTAATTGGGATTTTGATAATTGGTGTAGATTCCTCATTTTTTCCACCATTTATTTTAATTTCAGCCTCTTTTCACTTTTAGGTTAAGTTTACAAAAAAATAAAAATAAAAAAGCTAGAAAAAATAGAAAAAAAATAAAAATGAAAAAAAAATATCAATAAATAAAATAAAAAACGAAAATTGAAAAAAAAAAACACAAAGTGTTAAAAGTGTCATAGTCAAGTCAATTAATCATTTAGCATCAGGTCAGATTATAATAAAATCTATATATGCGATTTAATAAATTTAAAGTCTTTTGGGCTTTATTAGAAAAATGCTATTTAAGTCTAGTCATATTTGACCTTATGAATGTAGACCTTGGTTTAATTTTGAATATTTTAACTGAGTTAAAAAAAATTCGAGATTTATTAAATGAACTATAGGCTATGGTAAATTAAGTTGAGCTGAATGTGGCCGAAGATAAAAAGCCTAAATACAATATAGGGTTTTTGGAAACTTGATCTCAAAAATAAATTGGATTAAATCTTCAACAAATTTAACAGATTTAAATTGGGTATTATCGTATCTTATGAATATTGGATTGGTTAAGATTAAATCTTTACAACAAAAAGATAAAAATGATTCAAATTCATCGTTTATAAATAAAGGACTTCGGCTGTATATATTACAATCACATACATAATTTTTCTCTCGCACATAATGCATAGACCATTCCAATTCACACAACTTACAGACCAATTAACGCCCCATTACCAAACTTGATACACGCCACAGTAACATGCCGATTACCTACCACATACGGCATATGACATTAAACTAACGTTGTGAACTAACCCATATACCCCCTGACCATCTAACATCACTCCCACACATAGTGTAGCAGATGCAACATTAACCCATGATCTAACCACCACACTGAGTACCATTTAAATCCACAATTTAACCACTACACCAATCACCATTCAAATCTACCGAAGCTACCACAAAATCTTAAGGCATGATGCCTAAACTTCCTTTTGCTAATTACTTTCGTCATAAAAATTTGTTTTTCTACTTGATTTGGTGCTCGGATTGACTGCAAAAAAGCTGATTTGACTACTGCAATTGATCACCATACACGACCCAACCTAGTTTGTTAGGAGCACCCACATCTAACCTATTTCTGAACCGAACCTTAACTTGTGTGTGCACCTATGGTTTGACCCACTCGTAAATTGAATAGGTTGTTGGTTGTTTTTTTTTTTTTAATGTATTAGCAGTTGTATTATTTTAATTTTATTTATTTACTTATTTAGTAGTATTTACATACTTCCTTTTTGATACTGACTTTATCTATTTTTATGCAGGTCTTTGGTTTTAATTATTAGTATTATCAATTCTTTATTTTTATTTTTAACTTGCACATCTTATAACAATTAGTTTTATTTAAAGTTTCTTAGTTAGTTCATGTGCATAGATGCTAATATTGGTGTTTCTTCCAAATCATTGTGTTATATCATTAGTTCATTGGTTTTTTTTTTTTTTTTTGGACATATTTTGCATATTCACCATAAAAAATCACATTTTGGAAAATAACACCTTTTATAAGGAGAAATTGTATTTTTTGAGTTATAATAACATTTTTTAGATAAAATCATATCTTTTAGATAAAGTCATGTATTTTATATAAAAATTATATATTTTTTAAATCAAATTGCATCTTTTTAGAATAAATGGCATTTTTTTTTATAAAATTGCATTTTAGGCTACAATTGCATATCTTTAAGATAAAAATTACATTTAGATTGCGTACCTTAGGAGATTTAACTAAAAATTGCATTATTTTTTATTTGCATTTTTTTAAATTAGACATTCAGGGATTTTTAGTAAAAACTATTTTTTCACACTTAGTTAGTTTTTCATAGAATAAAAAAAATCTTTAATTAGCATTTTTCTATAATTAGACATCTTTTCTATAATTTAAACATTTTAAGCGTGTTTTATACATAAATTGCTCATTTCATGAAAAATTGCATTTAGACACTTTAGGATTTTTCTAAATATTTTATCATATAGAAAACATTTTTTTTTCTAAATAAAAATTTGATTTTTTTTTTTAGTTAGGGATTTCCAAAATTAGATAATAAAAGTTGGGGTTTCTTTTTGGGATTTTATTAATAAAAATAAATTAGCTAAAAACATAAACATGGCTACTTTTCAAAAAAAAAAAAAAAATTTATCCATACATTAAAGATTTCTGAAAATAAGAATTATGATTAGTTTAATCTCGATTAGTGGGTACGTAAGCACTTTTGAGGTAATCGTAAAATTTGTAAAATATTTTATTTTCTTTTCATGTTTTAGGGAAAATTCGTAATAAAAATAATCAAAAATTCATTTTTGTGCATTTTTACATTTTTGTATATTTTCATATTTTTAGAAAAATTCCAAAAATAAAGGCCTAGTAGTTAGTTTCTTAAATTTTTACATGGTGGCTATTGTTTTAGTAGGTTAGTCCATAAATTCAAATTTTCAGGTTAAATTTTTCGAAAAATTAATTTTTTTTAGAAAATTCATAGATTAGTAGCTAAATGATGGTTTTCTCACACGAAAACCCTAATTTGATCTTTTACTAGTTTAACTGGTTGGTGACTCTAAAACAAAATGTTTTTTTAGACATTTTTTCAAAATGTTTTTTCTTAGTTTTATATTAAGTAATTTATATTAAGCAGATTGGTTTTAATATAGATTGAATTAAGGAAAACTGAAATAAGGCTTGATAATTGGTATTTCATGTGAACTCTTTGAGGTGATTTTAATAAAATTTTTATTAGGTTTCCTTGTGATTATGAGCCTGAGGGGAGATTAGTCCTAGGAAGTATCCCTTGAGAATTATTGGGTTTACATAATTATGAGACCAATAGGAGATTAGTTACGTAATTCCCTAATCAAGTCATTGAGTCAGTGAAATGCTAATAATGGGTTCTTACACTCATAACACCGAGAGGAGATTAAGCGTTCCTCATTAAATTCACATTGTATTATGCAATTCTAATGAATTAGGATAGGTTATAAAACCAAGAGGAGATTAACCCCCTAATCTCTAAGACTGAAATACTTAATTCGTGATAAGATTTAAGTATTTAGCTCATCATGTAGGAAAATGAGATCGAGAGGAGATTTTCCACTACATAATTGAGTGGCATGCCTTACTCGGGATCTAGCTCAAGTAAATTATCTTAAAACCCAGTTAAAAACCATACTCGATATCTTAACAGCATACCCTCATCTCCACTTTGAAAACATGTCACAAGCCAACGTCTTTAGTATTCATGTTAATTGTTGTTTTTCGCTTGTATTTTAAATTTCAATTTCAATTTCAAACTCTCTCTTTGAATCACTTAGATTAGAGTAGTAGGTTATAATCTAGTATTTAACCGAATCCATTTTCCCTGTGAAATTTGACTTGGTGAATATTCACCAATGTTATTATTACATATGATTCCGCACATTGGTTAGTTAAGAGATCAACACTGTTTTGAAAATTCTCATTTATAAAATGTCTTTAAATATATCATTTTTATTAGTGTACACTATTGTAGCTAGAAATTTTTTAATGAAGTGGTTGAAGTAGATCTTTTAGTGTTTGTTTCATTACTTATTAATTACTTTTAGTGTAGGACATTTACATGATATCAAAGCCAACCCTGTATTAGTAGGTGTATAGTATGGGGACAATTGAGAAGGAGGGATATTTGGGCCCAATTGTAAAGTCTCCTAATAAATATATTACATGTTCAAAAGGAGGAGATTGTGATACCTCATAGTATGGAATATGAATGAAGTTCCATATAAATTGTGAGTGATGAATAACATGATGAAATTAGTTAAAAGCTTTTGAGCCAAATGGCTAAGATGGTTATTAGTGTTTATCGCCTTGATAAATTAACTACTTTTGTTGGGATGTTATAGAACAAATCCTCTTTGGTATCTTGGAAAAGTTTCTTATAAAATAAACGAAGGATTTTTCTTGATTAACTTTAAATCTTAGTATGTGAGAGCATAAAGAATGTACTCTATAAATTCTTGTAGAATTCTTTTGAGTGGCCTTTTCCATCAAACCAATATCATCAACAAACATAGTACAAGATATGTTCAAATCTATCTCCTCTTATTTGAAAGCCTCACAATTACCAAGACTACTTCTCTCTTAGCCATTCCATAGGAATTTAAATCCTAGGATGAATTAATAAGAGGAAAGTGAGTCTCCTTGCTTAATGCTTTTAGCTTGGGTGAATATGCTCCAGTAGAGAGCCATTTAGCAAGACCTCCAAAGTTGTAGTGCAGATACAATTGTCCACTAGCTTAATCTACTAATTTGGGAAATTCAATCCAGTTAACAATTAATGAAGAAAGTTCCAATAAATCGTATCATAATCTTTCTTAAGATCAAGTTTAATAACCATCTAACCTTCTTACTAGTTTTCTTCCTAAAATTTTGGAGAATTTCCTAGAATTGTGTTATCTACAGCCTTCCTCCCTAATATAAACTAGCATTAATAAGGTGGATTGAGGATTCTATGAAAGGCCTAAGTCAACTAATAAGGACTTGTAAGATAATTTTATAAAGAATTGTGCATAAGCCAATCGTTAGGAATTGCTTGATGTGGCTAGCTCTATAAGATTTTGGAATCAAGTAAATCTAAGTTTAATTTATTTGCTTATTTTCCTTATGATGAATACTTTTTTTTAATCAAATTTTCTACTAAATGTCTAATTGAATTTCTTGCATTTCTCCAAAAAGAGTACATAGAGAACATCCTCTTTGGGTGATTTCCACTAACTTACAGACATGAGAGCTTCATATATCTCTTTCCTTTTATCACTTTTCCAACATTTGATTATCTTGAACAAAAAGCTATATCAAAAAATTCTAGCATAGGGTTTGTGAGATCCAATCATCGCTTTCCATATTCGAAAGTATCTTAATATGAAAATCCTAATGGGGGCTTCGTAGTAATGTTTAAATTTATCATATCATGTATGAATTCGCAATATGAAAACCACCTTTTGAATCAATTATTATAAGACTCTAAGTTAATATTTATTCATCACATTTAATCACAATATATATGAAATTAGTATGAAAAATACCTATGGAATGAATATCCAATAGTTTGCTAGAAATGCAGAGAATAAAAAATCTCACCATATTATTAAATTTGATGCACAAATTCTAAAAGTAAATCTTAAGAAAGATAGAAATGTGGATTTAAAAGGATATATAAGTCTTGAAATTTCTTATAACATTCTAAGGCTAAACAAATTTTAATCTTACTCCTATGCATTGAGACTTGAGTTGGAAAACACCTCTAGCTCTAATCCTAACCCAAACCTAGCTTTGAAGTGACTTGTAAGAAAGACTATTAGAGGGTGAGTAAAACCACAACTCAATAAGTTCATCCCTTTAATACTACCATTTAATTAAGTTATCAAATATTATTTATCATATCAAGAAGTTTGTCTATACATGATGTGAATGCAAGCAACACATCTATGAAAATCCAGAATCATGGAAGGTATAGATTTATGTTATTTGCACATTCGATTATCTCTTGTACATAACTACACATAACACCTCATCTCGATCATCGAGGTTGTCTATTTGTATGGTCCCTTTTAGAAAAACTCAATACTTAATTTCCGATGAGAAAATAGCTCAAATCAATACTTTGCTTAGTGTCCAATTAGTTCTTAATAATCGTTGATCTTACGTGTTGGTGCATACACCTACTCTTTAGCATCTCAACATTTCTAAATGCTACTTAGGCCTTAGTTATGGAAGTGTTTAAGAGTTTTGACTCATCAAACCATATTTTTCATAAGTGTGTTTTGTACATTTTAGAGTTCAAATTTAAAGGGTAGCACCCACTAGCACCTATATCGAATTTGTAAATGGCAGTTTATGATAATTCACACCTAATTTTAAGTAGAATTTCTCTTTTCATAAGACATTTCTTCAAATTTTCACAAAGCTTAACACTTCCTTTTGCATTCCTTATAGCTTAAACATATAGTAGCTATATCCAATTATTTGAGTCAAGAATTTAAATTTACTAATTGTTTAAGTGATCACATAAATATTAGCACATACAACAATTAGTCATTTGATCAGATAATCAACATACGATATAGCAATACACAAACATAAAGCAGTAGATATATAGTAGATCATTAAAATTTCTCTCACTTAAGCATATTTGCTCACTTGAAATATTCCTTGGAAGACCTTGAAATAACAACTAAATCACCTAAAATATATAAACGTGTTAGTTGATTGAACTTAATTAAGGGAAAGATAAGCTACACAAAGACAAAGGAAATCTAAGTTTCTCATTTCTACCCTGCTTTTTACTCGAATATTATTTTGGCTATAACCTTTCATATTAAGTTTTTTTTTTATTTTTTTTTATTTTTTTTATTTTTTTATCTAATGGTCCATTAAAGGTTAGGAAGTCTACTCCCATTTGAGGAGCATAAATGATCACAATAGTTTTAAAGTTAATGATGAAGAAATAAGAAGCTTTGGTTCTACCTATCGCATCCTTAATAGTAAATCTAATGCTTGTGAAATATTTTTTTTACTTAAAATTGACTCTATAAGGTTACTAATTGGTTAAAGTAAAAGATTCTAAGTACCAAAGTTACATTTTCACATGTTTCTTTAAAATTTTCCTTTAAGCTCTTGTTACAACTGTAAGTCTTAACCTTTGGAGTATTCAGTAGATTGCTTCATTGTTTTCTTTAGAAGTAACCTTGTTTTAGAAGTGTATTTTTTTTTTTTTGCTAAATTAAATCTTATTTCCATATTCTTAAATTTGTAGTGTACTAAATTAAGTATAACTTCACCAAAGCTTGCCTTAATCTTAACACACAGGTTTAGGCCATTGGCTTTTATTGGAATGTTACTTTGAAGTTTAATTTTCCAAGTAAAACAGGTTTATTAAAGTCTAATATCACTCTTAAAGCTTGATAGGTATAGTTTATAGTTAGTAATGAACTTAGGTAATATTTGCAATAAATTTCGCCTATTCATTATCAATTCTCTTATCATCTAGGATTCTTTAACATAAATTCATCCATTTAAGAGAACAATGTTGTAGCATGAGTATGCAGCTAACTGTCCACGTCCCTTGGTTTCAAGGTATGATATTTACCATCTATTATATAATGTTAAATTTCGTACTTGAATTTTAGGCTATTTTTCAACCATGTATTCGAAACTTCTTAATGTAAATTTCAATATCCAACCAAACATCAATTGTCAACATCCATACTCGCCTTAACTTCGTTAACAATTGTTAACGGATCATATTGTAACACATATCCTTATATATAAAAAAAAAATTTGAAAACCAAATCTTTGCCACAAATAGTTTCCTATTTAATGAAATTAACTCTAAAAATAGTTTAATAATTATTCAATACTTTATACCATCACTTCTTACAATGATTAGTGAATATAAACATGTCTTTACTAAACACATCAAATTGCAGCTCCTCCTTTTACCTATATATTAGTATGAACAATGGACCCACTTGAATTTTATACCAAATCTACATTACCACCATGTAGTTGAACCATGTATCCAAAAGAATACAAAAAAGTAAACACTAATAAACCCAAAGGAAAAAATTCAATTTGATTGGTAAAAAAATTGAAAAAAAGATTGAGTTATATTCATCTTCTTTATATACCTTCCTAAATGCGCTTTTCCAATGCTAAGCCTGTATCTCTTTAGGTATACATCTCCATCATTTAAAACCTTGGCCTCATATTTTTGCATCCTTAGGGATACATTTTCCTAAGTTAGAGTGGTTGTGCCAAAGGAAGGAAAGCCTAGGTACGAATCCGTACTTAGTTTCTTCAAAAGCTACTACATGCTCAAGTTGGTAAAAGGAGATTATAAGGTTGAAAAAGCTATACTAACCCCTTAATCCTCCAGCTCAACAGCTCATAAACAATGTTAATACCTTAAGAATCAAACTAAAACATGAAATCCATGTAGCATCTTCTCTAACAAAAATTGCTATCATCATTAAGAGAGTCTAGACTCTTCTCTAAGCTTACCATTACTTAAGGAGTTCTTGGATGTTAAGTCCAATTCAATATCTTCGATGCATCTCTCTCTCTTTCTATCTTCTTGGACATTAAGTCTATTCTTTTCCTTCAATCAAGAATTACACTGAGTTCTTCCTCAAGTCTTACTCATCATGTGAAGTTAGTTAAGTATTTACTTTTGTATTTAGTAGGTCATATGAAGTATGGATAGTTGATCCATAGAGTTATGGAGTTTAGGTTTTTGTTTTCACTTTTTTCTTTAAAGTTGTTGATGGTGATGAATTTAGGCTGTATTTGGTTCATCTTTTTATTTTTATTTTTTGGCTAGCTTAGCGCATCAGTTTGGTATCTACTTGTATCCACTTATTTGACTATAAATAGATATGAAAAAAATGATGGAGGTACAATCACACATATACCATTAATAGAAAACTAAATCCTTAGAATATCTCTAAGTTTTAGACCTCTGTACGCTTTACCTTTACCATTTATTGAAACCTTTTCTCATAAATGCATTGACATCTTCCTATCAAATTATCAAAAATAGAGAACTTATCTTCTTATACACCATTACCAATCATCCTCATTATAAACAAGAAATGGCATTAAGCTTTAATTTTACCAACTTATTCACCAACTCAACATTTTTTTTTTTTAAGAATCTATAAATCCTTATTACACATCTCTTTAATGATGAAATCATCCCAAACAAATATAAGAATAAAACTTATAGTGAAGAAACCTATGAGTCGCATACATATTGCAAGAACTTTAAGATTTAATTCTACTCGTGAGCATGTCATTATGAGATTGTATTCGTGAGCATGTGTTCTTTTTCTTTCTATTCCATATACTATTTTCATTTTCTTCCTTGCAAATTTTTCATTCTATTTCACTTTCTTTTCTTCTTTTTTTTTTCTTAATTTTTTCTTGAGATAGGTAATATGTTATTTTTTTCCCTTATTACATGTTCTATTTTTGTTATTTTTTTTTCAAATTCTTTTTTCTCCCTACCTTTATGCTTTCTAAGTGTTCTTTTTTTTTTCTTTTTGTGGATAATGCCTTAAGATAGGTAATGTGTTCTTTTTCTTTCTATTTCATCTTTTGTTTCTATTTTCTTTATTTTGTTTCACTTTCTATTTTTTTTCCTCATTATGACTATAGTTGTTAAAATCGCGATTTTAGCCATGAGATTTTATGAATTTATAATTTTAGATGGCTTTTCCGAGTTAACTTGAGTATAGAATATTTTTTTTATATAAAAAATTATGTTTTTAATCAAGTTTATATATAAACTTAATAGAAACTCATGTTTTTTACTAAGTTTACCAATTCTACATATTTAAGTGAAATGGACTAAAAAATGAAAGAAGAAAATAATACAACTAGCCTTTTAGAAGTCATCGACTATTAAAGCATTACAACATCTATCCTATTATATCCCAATTTTTTTACTTCTTTTTTTTTTCTCAATCTTTTATTTTATGTTTATAGCTTTTATCTAAGTTTCAATTTTAATAATAAAATTTATAAAGAAATCTGTACACTTTATTTTATACTGTCAATAATTTAAAATAAGTTAAAATATTTGGTTCTCTTTAATTTATAGCTTTTAAAAAAAAATAGGGAAAAAGTTTAGTTTTAGCTCTATTTATTCTTCTTCTGAACATATTAGATTATATATTACGAATTTTTATGAAAAAAAATTAATTTCTTCTTCTTCTTCTTCTTATCTTTTTAATTTTCATAATTTATTTTAAGTTTTAAATAACTACTATAAATAAATCCATAATTTTTTAAAATTATTTTATATAAGTTGTAGAAACTTACATTTTGATTTTACGTTTAAATTTTATATACCATTTAACAATTTTAAGTTTAAGTAGAATCATGAGTTTAACAACCTTGATCAAACGACAACATGATGACATGGGTCTTTGGACTTAAACAAGTGGTGGCTAGATAAGCTTGGCCAACACATATGGGTGGCTGGATGGCTATACGCTAGTAAGTGTAAGTTTTGTACTTGATTTTTTCTTTAATTTCTAAAAATATCAAAACTAATTAAAAAATTATGAAAATTTGTTTTGTAAGGTTATTTTACGTGCACTTTCATATTATAATTTTATTTTGATGAAATAACATTAATTTACAATACTTGCTTAACAACATGCTCTGTTATAATGAATTTTGAACAAAACTTTTAAAATATTAAATAACTTTATTTCAGGTTAAAAAATTTTCTATAACACTCTTATAATATATATTAAATTGTGGTAATAAGTTGAAAAATATTATGTTTACTGTATATTATAATTTATTTGGTATTTGTTGGTAGTTTTCCTAAATATAGTTATTAAAGAGATTTTAGAGCAATTGTGTACAAAATCAACATAATACAATTTCTGGAGCTTAGTGATATTAAAATATATGTTATAATTTGATTTTAATAAAAAAGTATAATTATTCAACTATTTATTGTTGAAATTGGGCTTAAACAAGTGCATTGGGGTATATTGTATAATAAACTATTTTAGTGATTTTGATAATCAAAATATAATAATAACTATTTTTTTATTATAATATAATTTTCATGGTTTTAATAGAGTATGGATACTAATCACTGCATATTTTCCCATTATTTATGCGTATTTTACCAAATATGATAATATAGGGTAAATTTGTATAATTGACATTGTAATAAGGGAGAGTTATAACTATTGTTATATTTGAAGTGCTCTATGCTAGTTTTAACTTGGTTCAATCAAAAGGTAAAAATTTTATAAGAAAACGTAGTATTCTAGTTAAATTAGAGATAGAATTAGAAGCTGTTCAAACTTAAGTGTTTTTGTATAAATTAAACCTAGATAACCGAGTTAGGTAAAATGTTGTGAATTTTTAATTGGTAAACAGAGAATATAAGCTACACAGTATTTGATTAGAAATTTTGAAGTTAGCTTAAATTAAAGAGTAATTTAAAGGCTAAATTAGAAGTTAAGTCAGAAACAATCTGGAAGAGCAAACTATAAACTACTGTCAACCCGAAATATATACACATACACAATCTATAGTTGACCTTAGAAGTATTTATCTCCGTTAAGTGAAGTCATTAAGGAAAGAGCTCATGCTAACAAGTAAGTTTGGAAACAAACTTAGACCAGGTAAGTATAGAGAATAGATTTGCATCTACTCAATAAGGAGTGAGTGCTCTTGTGTGTGATTGCATGAGAAATGATTGAATTGCTCGTGAAATGCATTGAGATGCTTTGTTTTGTATATTTCATTTTGGCTTATTATGATACTGTTGTTGTGCTACACTAACTTGGATAAATGTTAGGTACTAATCTTGCCTCCTATCGTATTCACTTAAGTGAACTTAATACTGAGGTTTCTAGAAATGAAAAGGGAAAAGAAAGAAAGCTTAGGTCTAGCTAAATGAAAACTAAATAGGCTTGGTTGTCTTGCTTGGTATTCATCAAGAATTGGTTGATGCATTCATGGTATTGCACTAAAAGGATATATGGGTCAGATTTTCAAAAACTTATAATTTTATTAGGATAAGTTTCTAGAGTTAAGTTTTCGTGCATATAGTTTTATATAAATTAAAACTTCAGCCATGTTCTGTGGTTTTGCTAAGCTAAAATATTTGCCAAATTCCTATATATATTAGCTAGATGCCCAAATTTGAAGTTGACCAAACCAAATGAGTTACTAGGCTAGTTATGATATTAGTAACAATGCATGACATGTACATTAGTATGGCATACTATCTGCACTATCTTATTTGCTAATTGATTCAATATGATATATATATATATATATATGCCCATGTTATGCGCTTTGTTGAATTGCTACTTGTTTATCCACTCTCACTTAGCTCAATAGTAATTGAGAGGATAAAATATTTTTTCCTTGAGTTAAGAAGTCGTTTTTTGGGGTACCATCATCAGCGAGGTAGACTTTTAAGAGTGCTAGTTAGAGTCGGCTATTTTGGAAAAATAGAAGTTTTGCAAAGTAAGTATAATGGGAACATTGAAGTTCAGTTTAGCAAATGAAGATATAACTTTTAGAGGTTTTTGAGATTTGTAAATATTGTATATATATGTAACTAGAAGGACTACAACTGAACTCCTTTTAAGTATTGAATGTACAACAAAGTGATATTTTGTTAGATTTATGTCTATTTATAACAAGTTTATTTGTATGATGGTACATTTTGTGCTATATTGAGATGTGATATATTCCCTATCTTTGGTGGCCAGATTTCTTTTTTTTTTCATTTATTTTATTTTTTTAAATTTTTTTAATATATTTATATATATGTGTATAATATTATGGTATAATTTTTAATTTTTGTAGATTTTATTTTAATATTTTTTATTTAAAAATTGCACATGAACTAATCTAATGCTACTACGTGTCCTCTCTAAGGGAAAAAAATTAACAAAAGTAGTGAAGAGGTTTTTTGACTAAAATCTAAAATGTTCAGGACTAAAATAAAAAAAAAAAGTTAAAAGGATAATGACTGAAATTAAAAATGAGATAAAAAATTAAAAGTAGTAGTAGTAGTAATAAGATGATGGAAACTATAGTGTCTAAATGAGTAACCAAAATAAGGAAGGTAAAAAGGAAAATTTGCTAGAGATTTCTTTAGAGAGAACAGAGAAATGAAGTTTATGTGTTGGTCTCCTTCTTTTTTATTTGTAATTTGGATGTTAAATTTTGTGTCTTTTGTCATATTATTTTTTCTTTCGTTGTAGTTTTTTCTTTTATATTTCATTTCATTCATTTTCATTTTCTCAATTTATGATTTATTCTGTTGACCAAAAAAAAAATTTATGATTTAGTCAATATATAAATCAATATTAAATTTGGTTAAAAAAATTGTTTACTTCGTTTTTTGAGAAATTTTCTAAAAAACCCACATTTTCACTAAATAAAATGATTTTATAAGCAATGGCACTTAACTCAATAAGAGTTGCTAAGTAGAGGGCAACTCTAGGAAAGTAAAAAGACCTAAAACCCTATCTATAAAACCTATTGGTCATTTTCTTTTTCCCCTTTAACAAAGTTTGAACCACTACAGAAGGATTGTGTCGACAAAAAGAGCTACATGTATAGAAAGATAAGACACAATTCTTATTTATATAGAAATAGTAGAACATTTTTTAGGTCAATTACACTTTATTAGCCTTAACGATTAAGAGGGTATTTCCCAATACTTAATCATTTATAATTTATATTTCACAAGAGATTATTCTCCTGTTTAGTAATGATGGGTTATCGTCAAGTGCCTGGAAGCATTGCTCTTACCAGTTAATAATTAATTATAATCGTGCACTTTAGGAGGCAATGCTCTTACAAGCTGTAGTAACAACTAAAATTATGCATTATTTAATTTCTATAGATTTGTCTAACACGTTAAAGAGATAGATCTCTAATTTTGCAATAATAAGAATAGAAAATTGAGATAATTAATTATTGTGTGTAAAGAAGATAAATATTTGACTTTGCGAAAATGATAGACAAGATAAAAAGAGAAACATATATAGAATAGTGCGAAGCTAACATTGCATTCATAAGGATTGTAAGTACACTATTGCATTTATATGTAAAATTTCTTGATATATTGAAAATTGATACGAAGGGTTATGGCATTTGTTTTTGGATTAAGGAGCTTACAGTAGCCACTATCATAGACTTCATGTATAATGAATGGTTCTTCCTACTTGGTTGTAAACTTTGGTGTTAAAATACCTCGCCACATGTGATCTGCCGCACGAAGTACTACATTGCCTCGTTGAAAAGATCATTTTTGAACTAAGTAATCATCGGCTATGCTAAGTCTCCACTAATAGTTAGCAGATTAAACTTAGTTGTGTTTTGTCTTTCTTCTAGAACCTTAAGGTCTAACATGTGCAGTGTATTTGTGATAGGAATTAGACTATTGGGTCTTTGACTAGTAGTCAAGCTTGAGGACTGGAAAGCTTAGCCAAGCGAATTCTCTTAATTTAGTCTACTTCTGCCGAAGTTAAGCACTTCTTTGCTGAGATACTCTTTATGCCAAGTCAAATGATTACTTATCTCTTCGTAGTACGTAAAGTTGTAGAATACTCACTCATGCACGATTCGACCAATGACTTGACATTTCCCTTGTTGAGAAGACAAGATAGAGAAACTTCGGACTGACTAAGACACCTTTGCTTGAATAAGCAAGCTGACTATAGTTTTTGTCCACATCTTCCAACGGCGTCACCAATACAACATCGCTATGTATATAGAATCATGTGTAGAATCCGTTACACTAATGATTGTTTTCCTTAAATATTCATTTTTACCCTTTTATATTTTGTATATTACTTTCTTAGGAAATGCCCTTTTGTCTTTGCCCTTTTAGGCATGTTGCTCTAAATTATTGGGTATAAATACCCTTTGTACTTGTAGCTGTAACCAGATTGATTACCACTAATACACTTGAGTATTTCCTTCCTCATGTAAATATTGCCTATTTACTTTTAGCATCACTCTTATCTTAACCTTTAAGTAAGGATAGGTGGCGAGTAACCTCACTGAACCGATTAGTGTATCATATCAAATTATGTCATAAGTCCTCAAAAGTTTCATTGATATATCATATTCATTGGAGCTGTTTGTAGGTTTTTGCTTATTCTTCATTCGCATTTGCCCGTTTCATACATTCACCATCACTTCCTTTCGAGCTTTCTACAAGCTTGGACTCATTCAGCAGTCGGCCTTATTTGTTCTTGATTATCGTTCATATCATCTTGGTATTAGAGTGGAGATTTTGTTTGAGTTATGGTTTATCTTTGAAGTTTCATTTGATACTCCGTTTTGCGTATGTAAAACAGAGTAAGTTATTGTGTTCATTTAATTACTGTGTTTGTTAGCTGTTAACTTTTTAGTTTGTAGGAGTGTTTGTTTGAGTTTTGAATCTGTAAAGAAAATGACTAACCCAAGTGTAAACATTAGTGTTGGAGATGACAATAGTGGAGTTGTTCACTATAGACGACAATCATAAGGAACCCTTGGAAACACTGACGAGAGGCTTAATGAGGTGGCTAACTTCTTGGTAGATCTGACCTGAGCTGTTCATACGTTGATTTACTGACCTAGTGAGGCTATGTAAAACACCTCACAAGCTACTCAACCTATTAGAAGTCAGAACCTGACTTGACCAGTTTAAGGTGGAGGAATAGGCGGACGAGTAAGATGAAGAATAGACTTAAGAGAGCTAGATGAAGAGGACGAGAAAGAAGAAGAGGAGGAGTATTTTGAAGAAGAGCGAGCTAGAGTTCTCAGAGCATCTGACCACGTGAAGCTTTGGATTCTGAGCTTCAATTGATATGGGAATGCTAATGAATATCTAGAATGGGAAGAGAAAGTGGAGAATGTTTTTTACTATTATTAGTACGGGGATTATGGAAGGTGAGAACTACTATTATTGAATTCTTTAGATATGCCGCCATGTGGTGGAAGAATTTCCAGGCTATGAGGAGGCGAGAGGGCTACCGAGACATTAATACTTAGCTTGAGATGACAAGAATACTCAGAAACAGCTTCATGCTGGAAACTTATCTGCTGGACACCTTTACTCGGGTTTAGGAGCTGAGACAAGCAGGCCGAATAGTTAACGAGTATGTCCAGAAACTCCAAATGCTTATGATCCGATGTGAAGTAGAGGAACCACCAGCTTAAATAGTCTCTGAATTCATTACTAAGTTGAGAGGTGATATTCAAGATATTATGGAACTCCAACGATTTATTGCAATGGATGAAGCCATTCGAATAGCTCAACAAGTAGAGAAACAAAGAAGAAGTCAAATACCCGCTAGAATGTTAACTAGTCAACCTGGACAAGGAAGTCACTAAGTACAGTTAAGTACTGAGTTGGCCTGAAAGGTAGATGTTTGAGCCCACTAGAAAGGCTAACCCAATAGTGATGTATTGACCTAAACTTATGAAAAAGGGCAAGGGTCTGGTAAGAAGACGAGCTATTAAATGCCAAGGGCTTAGACATATAGCCGCTTAGTGCTTGAATTGAAGAACTATGGTGATCAAAAGAAGCTAGAGGTAAAGTATAGATGAGGAACTTAAGGAGGAGGAGACCACCGCTAAGAAGGAAGTGGTTGAGAAAGAGCTTATTAAAGAAGACATGTTTGCCAAGGACTTGGATCAGTTGGTCCTAGTTATCCGACATACAATGAACATGGAAGCTTCACGAGAGGAAGAGTAGAGGGAGAATTTGTTTCATTCATATCACCTGTAAGGTAAATGATTAAGTGTAAGCATTAATGGATATTGGGAGTTGCACCAATGTGGTATAAGCTAAAATGGTTACACAGTTAAAGTTGCCGACCATTGCACACGTAAAGCCATATAAGTTATATTGGCTGAATGATAAGGGAGTACTACATGTCACTTGGCAAGTACTACTGCTAATCATAATTGGAAACTACTCCAACAAGATTCTTTGTCATGTAATTCCCATGTGCATCTCGTACATGTTACTTAGCCGACCATGGCCATTTGACAAGAGAGTTATTCATGACGGATATAGGAATACATACATATTAAAAAAGGATAGACAAAAGATTACAATGAATTCGATGCCGTCGAGAGAAGTTAATAAGTTATAGACAAAACTTACTTACCAATCAAAGAAGACTCTGATGATGAGTAAAGCCAAGCTCCGAGAGGCCATTAACGCTGATGATCTGACCTTTATGTTAGTTAGGTGCCTATTAGAAATGAAGGCGTAGGGAGAACTACCCTAGGAAATTAAAGAGTTATTGGACAAGTATGCCGATTTATTCCTAGAATAGTTACCCAAGAGGTTACCCCCTACTTGAGGCATAGAGCACAGCATTAACTTAGTACCAGGTGCCACATTGCTGAATAAGCCAGCCTATCAAATGAATCTCGAGCAGGCTTGTGAACTCCAATGATAAGTCAATGAATTGTTGGACAGAGGTTATGTTAGAGAAAGTCTCAACCCTTGCGTTGTACCAATGATTGTAATGCCAAAGAAGGATAGAACCTAATAGATGTGTATAAGCAGTCGAGCCGTAAACAAGATTACAATCAAGTACAAGTATCCTATTCCGAAGTTGGAAAATATGCTTGATGAATTGAGTGGAGCCAAGATTTTCAGCAAAATTGATCTTAAATCTGGCTACCATCAAATTCACATGAGGCTAGGAGATAAGTCGAAAACTTCATTTAAGACTTGATATGAATTATATGAATGGATAGTCATGCCTTTTAGCTTGTTGAATGCCCCAAGCACCTTCATGAGACTAATGAATTATGTGATAAGACATTTGATTGGGAAGTATGTTATAGTGTACTTTAATGGCATCCTAGTCTATAGTATCGATATGCTGAGTTACTGTAAACATCTTTGAGTTGTTCTAGATTTCCTTTGTACTGAGAGATTATTTAGCAACATAAAGAAGTGTTGCTTTTGTTAGGAGAAAGTGGTATTCTTAGGTTATGTAGGCAATAGAGGAGGCTTATGAGTGGATTACAAGAAGCTGAGCTATTATAGAGTGGCTAACTCCTCCATGGACTAGCTTCATTTTATAGAAGATTCATTAGGAAATTCAACACCCTCACTGCACTGTTTGTTGAGATAAAGGAAAGGTTGACCTTCGCCCCTGTATTGAAATTGCTTGACTTCGAGAAAATATTCAAGCTAGAGTATGACGCGTCAGGTATTGGGATAAACGCTATCTTAATGTAGGAAGGTCGACCAGTTGCCTACCACAGTGAGAAGCTCAATGGGGCTTCAGTTAAATTACTCTGTTTATGACAAATAACTCTTAGCGCTAATTCAAGCACTCTCAGTATGGCAGCATTACCTATTGCTAAGAGAGTTTGTCATTTACACTGATCATGAGTTTATAAGGTATCTCTGAAGCTAAACAAAGTTGTCTAAGTGACAGGCAAGATGGGTCCAATTCTTCGAGGGATTCAATTTTCTAATAAAATATAAACAAAGCAAAAGCAATGTAGTTGCAAATGCTTTTTCAAGAAGACACACGCTTCTGAATAAACTACAGACCAAACTATTTGGGTTTGCGAATATCAAGGAGTAGTATTCTGAGGATCTATACTTTGGACCTATAGTTGTACGATGCATCAATGGAAGAATAGTGGATGGGTATCATGTAAAAGATGATTACTTGTTCTGAGGAAGAAAATTATGCATGTTGACTTGTTCATTACGGGAGCTACTAATCAAGGAAGCCCATAGTAGAGGACTGTCCAAACATTTTGGGGAGAAAAGGATAGATGAGTTGTTGAGTAGTTAAATCTTTTAGTCGAAAATGAGGCAAGATGTGCACCAGGTCATTAAAAGCTATATCGTATGTAAAAAGGCTAAGTGTCGAGTCGAAAAAGGGAAAGCAATGCCTTTGCTTGTTCCAACAAAACCATGAACTGAGTTGAGCATAGTCTTTATCCTCAAATTACCACAAACTGCCCAAGGTAAAGATTCTGTAATGGTTGTGATGGATCGGCTCAGTAAGATGGCGCATTTTGTGCCTTACGCTAAAATTAACGATGCTTCAGCTATTGCTTCTCTTTTCTTATAGGAGATTGTATGATTATATGGTGTATCGAGAAGTGTAGTCTCCGATAGAGACCTAAAGTTCTTAAGCCACTTCTAGAGGACCTTATAGTGTTAGATGGGGACTAAACTATTATTCAGTACTTCCTGTCACCTCCCTCCCACCCAGACCGACGGCTAAATAGAGGTGGTTAATCACACTTTGGGATTACTGCTTTGAGCTATAGTGGGTAAAAACTTGGCTAATTGGGATATTTGGTTGCCAATGGTTGGATTCGCTTACAATTGAACAGTATATGATACTACTAAGTAGGCCCCCTTTGAGGTTGTCTATGGTTTTAATCTCGAGTTACCCTTTAATCATACCCCTATACTTATGCCCGCGCAAGAAGACCTTGACGTAAAAGCTAGAGCACAATCCCTTTAGCACATCTATAACAAAGTTACTCAGTATATCAACCAAGCTGCTAGAAGAATGGAAGATAAAATTAAGGATAGGACGGCTAAACAATTCCAGTAAGGAGACTTAGTATGGTCGTACCTCAGCAAGGACAGTTCCTAAGCAAAAAGAGGAACAAATTATCTACAAGAGCTAAAAGACCTTTCAGAATCCTCTAGAAGATCAATGATAATACATACAAATTGGAGCTACTTGAGGACTATGGGGTTTCTAACACCTTCAACATTGTTGACCTCAATTCATATCACCCTGACGGAGAATTAATCGAAGACCATTCGAATTTGATATTAAATCTAAAACAACCCAAAGGGAATGATAAGAATCAAACTACTGGGCCTTTGACCAACAGCCAAGCCCAAAGAATGGAAGGCCTAACAAGGTGAATTCTCTTAATCTAGTTGACTTCTACTGAGGCTAAGTACTTCTTTATCAAGCTATTCTTTATGCCGAACTGAATGACTACCCATCTCTTTATAGTATGTCGAGTTATAGAGTACTCACTTGTGCTTGAACTAACCAATGACTTGGCATTTCCCTTGCTAAGAAGACGAGATAGAGAGACTTTGAACTAACTAAGCTACTTCTGCTCAAATAAGCAAGCTAACCATACTTTTTGTCTGCATCTTCCAATGGTGTTACCAATACAGCATCACTATGTGTATAGAATCATGTGTAAAATTCATTACACTAATAATTGTTTTCCTTGAATATTCATTTTTACCCTTTTGTATCTTGTACATTACTTTCTTAGGAAATACCCTTTTGGTCTTTTCCCTTTTATGCATATTGCCCTAAATTATCGGATATGAATACCCTTGTACTTGTAGCTGTAATTAGATTGATTATCACTAATACACTTGAGTATTTCCTTTCTTATGTAAATATTGCCCATTTACTTTCGGCATTACTCTTATTTTAACCCTTGAATAAGACTAGGTAGCGAGTAACCTCATCGAACCAATTCGTGTATTATATCGAATTGTATTATGAGTTTTTGAAAGTTCCATTTGTACTTCATATCTATTGGAGTTGTTCGTGGGTTCTTGCTTATTCTTCATTCGCATTTGCCTCTTTTACATGTTCACCATCACTTCGTTTCGAGCTTTTTGCAAGCCTTGATCCTTTTGACAACCGACCTTATCTGTTCTTAGTCATGGTTCACATAAGTATAGCTCTAAGCTAGCATTGATGACCAATTGTACAGATGGAATTAATATCTCTATAGGCATCATTGCTTTAGATCAATATTCCAAGGAGAAGGGTGTAACCTATGTGGAACTTTGCTTGGATGTCCTATAAGCCCATAGCGCTGATGGTAATTTGTCATGCCATTCTTTGTGGTTTTCATAAACCATCTTACTAAGTACCTTCAAGAGACTCTTGTTTATTACTTCTGCTTGGTCATTTCTCTGAAGATAATAAGATGTAGACTTTACATGATCAATGCCATATGAAGCTAGCGATTGTCATACATATGAGTTGATAAATGAAGTGCCATTATTAGATAAGATATGCTTTGGGATTCCAAAGCGACAAATGATATGCTCTTTTATGAAGCTTGTTACCATCAGGCCTATTGCTTTCTTTAATTGGATTGCTTCTACCTATTTGGTGAAGCACTTCGTACCCATAAGGATCCGAATGCACCCCTTAGATGGTGGGTGTATAAGATCAATCAAATCAAATGCCTAAGTATGAAATGGCTAAGGAGTAGTCAGGGTATACAATGCAATAGCAAGAGCATGAATTGCATTACTGTGTTGTTAGCATGTAACACATTTCCTCGGAAAGTTAAAAGTGTTGTTTTCCATAGTTGGCCAATAGTATCCCATATCGAGTAAATGATGATATAACTTCCTTCCCCCTTGTTGTTCTCTTCATTCCCCTAAATGTGCCTCGGATAAGATAGTTTTTGTTTCCGATGGTAATATATACCTAAGTGGCTTTCCCTATGTACAATATCCTATATGACTCATCTTTATGTACAATATATTTCTTTAATTTTTGCTTCATTAGTCGGGTATCTACGCTGTTGGTAGGCAATATATTGTTCCTTAAATAATCAATTTACATGCGAGTTACGTGAGTATTGTGTTATACGTAGCCATAAAGTAGTGATATAGAGATAACACTCAATGGGATGATTGGAGAGAGGTTGGCATATAGGAGAAATAGGCAACCCTAGACTCTAGAATGCACAAATGATAGATAAGGGAGCTTAAGAGATTAAGGACGTTAACCTTGCAATTTTTTAGCAAACTAAGATTGTTCTTTTGCTTGAATATTGTTTGATCTTAGAGAGTAGAGGTTTCACAATGGAACATTGTTTCTCTAATCTTTAGAGTTGTGTCAAATGATGATGGAATAACTAAGTATTTATAGGCTCTTGGACTTAATGATATCCATAGGATTGTCTTAACGATTGATGAACAAAATGAAGTTTTATTCATTTCATAATTATCTAGAATGAGTTTGAAAGGGCCTAAGGTCAATGACCTTCCTCACGATGCATGAGCCTATCTAAGAAAGATTGAAGGCGGACGAATCGATCCAACTATCCTTATTTCAAGCCTATCAAGTCAAATCTCCCTCAATTATCCAATACATGGACTAAACTACATAGGCCCTATCACTTAGCTCAATGAGTCAATTCTAAATAATTAATAGGCTTAGCGTAATAATTAATATAGTAATTTTTAGCTTTTTACATATAGTATTATATATTTATGTATGCTGGAGTAGTAAGTACCCTTATGTTGCTTTTCCAATTAAAATATATTTAATGAATCAATAGATAGTACATTTGTTGTGGATACTTTTTTTGTATGTATGCATGAATCTAATATTTTTTTATCAAGCTCGTATATTCTGTACTAAGTTTCAATTCACCTTATATCATTTTTTAAGTGTAAATATTTGGGTAGAAATTATAGAGTGTGTCGATTTTTAGATTCAATCATAAGATTACCAGGATAAAGAGTAACGATTAAAATTTTGATTGTGAGATTGATATTTAAATTAGCATAGTTAGAGTTTCATTTTATAATTAGTAAATTTATGTTCAAAATATCATGACATTTATTTAGTGTGTTTTTTATTTATTTAAAAATTAAAATTTATTGAACTATTGAGAGATTACAACAATTATTTTGGAGGTTTTAAATATAAATTTATATTTGCTGTGTTAATAGATGGTCGGAGCATATGGCAACCTGTAATACTATTCATGGCATCACTTAAGATGGAGAAACATATATAAATAAGACAATTTGAGATTTTTTTTTCTTATGATATCAACCAGTAATTATAGGCGATAGTATTTAAAATAGAAAAATTAATCTAAATTAAATCACTTAAGATATCATTTTTTTCTTATAACATTAATAATTGATTGTATATAATAATATAAAAGAAAAAATTAATATAAACCTGAGAGAATCTACATTAATATAGTTCAAGTTTTAATGAGGCAAGTGTTTAAGTTTTATATAGTTTGTGTGAATAGCAATACGATAGAAGTAAGGAGTTTAGTAAGAATATTTTAGTAAATTTTAAGGGTTATTGCTTAATTTTTTTTTTATACTAGAATACCATATATACATACGTAACATTGGAGTACAAATAATATAACAAAAGGGTATATTTAGTGGTTTTTATAATGTTTTTATAACATTTTATTTTATTAAGAGATTTGATTATTTTTTATTTTTTCCACACACACAACCGTATGGTTCGCAAGTATAATATAATTATAAAAGTTTCCAAGCTGGAGTCTGTGACGATAAATGTTTAAATGAATGGGATTTTATACGAAAGGAAAAGTTAGAGAGTATACATTCATGTGAACAGGGCATACAGCATATGGAAGAAACAAACAAAGAGCCTGACAAAGAGTTAGGCGTACAAACTCGATTGGGCCATAGAGAATCAACAAAAAGGTTTTAGTTCGCGAGTAGCCTCTCAACTCCACTCGGTTCAACGCATGGACTTGACTACTCCAATGGAAGAAGAAGATGATCAGCGCAAGTATTTTGAGTCAGAAACTCCACGTTTCTTCAAGATCATTCTCCGTGACACCCTTCATAATGGAAAACTTGTAAGAGCTTCTTTCTTCTTACCTCTCTCTTCATGCCTTTCACTATGTTAATTACAGGAGAAATGGGGGAAGTCGGGTGGTGAGGGAAAGAAATAAGCAGAAATGGAAAGAAACCAAAGGAAATGGAGGATGATGTCTATCATTTCTGTTTTTGGGGTTTTGTGGGAAATTAAAAGAAATAAATTCAGTTTTTGATAAAGTTGTTCTTATTTTTTTTTTTTATAAGGAGTAATTTCGTAATCATATTTTTATATCCATCATTTTCAACATTTTTTATTTTAGTTTTCGAGAGATGAGAAATTATGCTAAAATTAGAAATGTTTCCGCTGGTTTTCCTTCCCTCTTTCCACCCATTTCACTCTTGACTTAAGTTATTAAATATACTATTTCTTTCATTTTCCTTTCTTTTCAATCGTGCTACACCTATCGAAACACGGTATTTAACCTGTGCATATGACTTCAGGTCTCTTGCGTTTTATTTATTTATTTATTTTTTTTCCCTCCACTAATTAAAAAGAAAAAAATCCATGCAGGGATTTCCAAAGAGCTTTATACGAAAATGTGGAACAAGTTTATGTTCGCATAAGGTTTACTTAAGGGTCCCATCTGGTGATGTATGGGAGGTGGAGTTACATAGGGAAGAAGATGGTGAAATGTGGTTGGTTAATGGCTGGCAAGATTTTGCAGAGTTTTATAACATAAAATTCAGTTATTTCTTAGTTTTTGGTTACCAAGGGAACTCAGAATTTCAAGTTCTCATATTTGATGACACTGCTTCAGAGATTAAGTACCCCTGTAAATCTAATATTAGCGAACAACACAACGCTGATGGTGTTGGTCCTTGCTCGTTATCTGTCAAGCCTAAGATAGAAGAAAGCCATGCCGAAATGTTGGTTGATCATAATGCTTCTAAGATCAATGAATGCGATAAGAACACAGACTGCACGGGTCAAGAGTCCAGAGGTATATTAAATCTGTCTGACATAATGGGATAAGTTTCCATGTAAATGCTTTTGTTTTGGTGATTCGAATTACTTTGCTAATCTTATGGCAGTTTATGATTATGTCCATGGAGAGTTAGGGGCCTCTAAAAGTTTTATCCCAAATGAGTGCAGAGAAGAAGCTGACGCCATTATTAGAAGCACAGCTTTCGATTCCCCAAATCCATACTTTCAAATCATCATGCGACCATCTTATGTCAACAAAAATTGTCTTCTGGTGAGCTTTGTTGAATATATCTTATTTGTAAAATATCGCAATCAGTAGAGTAAGAGAACTTTCTCTTGAAAGGAAGGTATTTTGAGTAGGTTTTCTTACCCCCTTTTTTCCCTCCTCCTTAATTGTGTTTATCTTTATTCAATCTTTTCTTGTTGTGCAGCATGTGCCTGGTAGATTTATAATGAATCATATTGGCCAAAGGGATTTTCATCTGAAACTTTCTGTCCCTTGTGGGAGATTCTGGATCATGAAGTGTCGTGTTAGAATGCGTGGTAATGAGTATGTAACGAGGATCAAGCAAGGTTGGAAGCCATTTGTCAAGGATAACAATTTGGTGGTAGGTGATGTTTGTGTCTTCGAGTTGATTGATGGTGTTAAAGTCCATTTTCAAGTAACGATTTTCAGAGCTACTGCAGATAGAACTTGCATTCCTTATCCTGGTAAGTCTGATGAACAACATTATTCTGATTTTTCTCAGCCAACAAAAATTTGGTTGCGGGAGAAGTTAAATGATCGATTTTTACTCCATATGATCAATTCGATATTTCAACATGAAGAAATGTGCTCAAGCTAGCTGTAACAGTGCAGACAAATGATTTCGGATATTCCTTGAGATTACACTATCAATGTTGATATTTATTTGCATATTAAGAGCAAGTTTTCCCTTAGTGTAAGGTTTGTTGAAAGGAAAAAAATTTATTAAATTATGTAGCCAAGTCAGAGCCCATAGAAAGCAGTGGCGTGCAAGTCTTCCCACAACCTCCCTGCCATGATGTGTCAAGTTCTAACATTCAGTATGCAACTACAAGCAATTGCACTTCCAAGAATCCTTCCTTCGATCTCGTAATCACTGAAGCTCGTGCGAAGAGTAGTAAAGTGGTGAGTTCATGTCAAATTGCTATATCCATGCATACTTATGACATTATGAATTGCAGATTCATTTCTGTAGAACTTCATAAATCATGTATGTGTGCATATTAGATACATTCTTCTTGATCCTGCATTGTCCTTCATCTATAGGAGAGCAAAATAAAAGAATGCATATGAGAATTAGAGATTATCTAGATGAATAATATACACCCCTTCATGATGCAGCCTATCGTAGCTAGGTTTTTGAAGCATTTAAAGCCAGGGGCACAGATGGTGGCCCTCGAAGTTGCTGGTAGATTGTGGCATGTAAAGGTTTGCTTCTATCAACGCCGACCTGGCAAGGAGGGTTTTTTTTCAGCCGGTTGGATCAAGTTTGTAAGAGAAAACTCTCTGCGAGTTGGAGACGTATGCATATTTGAGCTAATCGAGAGGGAAGAAGGTGTTCTTAAGGTCTCCATCCTCAAAGGCAGTACATAGGTCTGCTGGGATGGCAAGAGTCCCAGCATGTAGTTCTGGAATTCGCGGTTCCTCGTAGAAGGCCAGTAAAAGACAGGCAAAAACACCGTTTACTTCTGCAGTCTGCTAGCATCCATGAATGATGAAGCTTACTACTCTGTCATCCATGTTTTCAGGGGAACATGTTTTCTTGATAGAAACTAGAATGAAGATGCTTATTGCACATTTTGGCCTTCCCTTTTCTAAATCATGTTCAATATTGGAGGATTGGATTTGGCTACTTGCTTTCCATCTGTACAAAGTCATAATCTCTGATCGGTCGACACATTTGTATATAGAGATACAAGTGATCTGTCATTTGCTTATAGACTTGATCTTTACAATTGAGTACTTAGACTCCAAATATTTGAAAAGCATGATTTTTAATTCCTATTTTACTATTTTATTTTTGGATGAATTACTACAAGATAGAGTAGAATTAAAAAAGAGAGAGAACATTAAATTAAGGTGAAATGGTCATGCACACGTTTATATAAAAATTTAGATTTTGAAAGTTTAGTTGCAAAGATAAAAGAATTAAGGGCATGTAAAGTGAGGTAAATGGGATTTGTTTTCAAATTATCGTATTTAATTTTTCGTAATATGTATTAAGAAATTGATACAACTTTTATGTATGATACACAAGAAAGAAAGTTCATAAATAGATGTCATTTTTCTACTTGCCACCCCCACTATCAAATGTGTGGGAAAATAAATGAAAAACGTACCTAAAAATAATTATTTTCTGACATGTTGAACGGACTTGGGGAAAAAGGAATATTATTTTCCCAGGAGCGTGGTCTTAAAAAGTGAAAAAAAGAAGAAGAAGAAGAAGAGGAGGAGTACGGTAAAATTTTATTGGAAGCAAAGCAACAAGGGAGCATTAACTATAATGTTATCATGTTTTTGGTCAATGAGCTTATACCGAAAAGTCTTTTATTGCTAAATATGTTCCATTATCATACTTAGTAATTATTATGTCTATATTCCGTATAACCTAGCTAATTATTTTGTTGTTCAAAACCATATTTTAAGTTCTTTAGTCCTAATTTCTTCAAAAATTTATAATTAGAGGGTTAAATACTATCCTATTGCATCACTTCACACTATATTTGGTAAATGAGAATGAATCAGAATTGAATCACGATTTCAGATTTCAATCCCTTTTTCTATATTTGAAAGTATATTTGTAAGTTGGAATCTTGATTCTATGGAATCTGCAATGTCCATTTATATGAGGAATTTAAATCCGCTTTTGAAATGGTAAATTTATTTAACCTTTAATTTAATTATAACATTCAATACTGAAGGATATTTTTTATAATTATTACTATATATATATTTGATTTCATTCAATTCCATAGGCCTTTCTAAACATAAAAAAAGATTTACTATTCCACTTTTGAAATGTCCACTTATATGAGGAATTTGAATCCGCTTTTGAAATGGTAAATTTATTTAACCTTTAATTTAATTATAACATTTAATATTAAAGGATATTTTTTATAATTATTACTACATACATGTTTAATTTTATTTCATTCCATAGACATTTCTAAACATCAGAAAAGATTTACTATTCCACTTTTCATTCTGTTCCATTCCATTCTAAATGATTACTAAGTACCATACATCATGTAATAATTTTGATTAATTTTTAGATTCTTGAGGTTTCAAAATTTATTGTTATAAATTCATTATTAACTTTTGAGAATTATCTTCTTCCTTTTATATATATATATATATATATATATATAATTGGCATATCTATTGGGATACATATTTATTGAGAATTATATCATTCTTTGTATAGTTGATTTCTTTCCATAATTATCATGCATCCGTATTTATATATGTATATATATATTATATAAATACTATTCAGTGTAACATAAGAAATTACATAAATAAAAATGATATCTTTTAGTATTTCTAATCTCTCTATTGTGTTTAGTGCCCCTTCCCCATTTACAACTATATTCTCATTGTTTTCATTTCAAGATTCGATTTTTTTTTTTTAAAAAAAATAATTAGTATGGGATATCAATAACAAGGATCTTATTTTGACTCTTTTTTAAATCAGCACGAGAAATAGATCCTAAAACGAAAAAAAATAAAAAGAAAACTTCAAGTCTTCTAATAAATTTCCCTCATAATTTTGCATAGACCAACATTTGATTTGATCTGAAGCCAAAACTAATTAGCTCAAGCTTACCACCCCATTCTAGTTTATGTATTGAAAGATTGCCTCAAAAGATTAATTTCCTAGCATTCAACACCCATTTCGGTCACTAGTCAGAAGAAAGTGGTAAAAATAAAAAATAAAAATAAAAATAAAGGGAGAGAGAGAAAAAGAAAAACCCAAATATTTGCCTGGTAGCCTTGAGTGAATGTATAAGCGGCTTTTGTCCTCACTCCCTACTCTTGGGTCAAAGTTCTTGAATTTGGCTCAATGCACAGCACCTCTAGGTTTAAAGATTCAAGGCGTCAGGACACTTATAAATTTAAAAAAAAAAAAAAACATATTTTCTAACTTTAATTAAAAATTTTATATAAAAGCAAGCATATGAAAAAGGTTGAAAAACAAAACTATCGTATTTTAACAATTGCTTCGTTGAAACCTTTTAGGATTTTTCTAAGTGAAAAAAGTACTGTCCAATTTTCAGTATCCCAATTATTTGTATACATGGCCAACACGTTGTATTTCAGTGGAATGAACACCAAAGAGTGCGAGGACGAGAGGATGCGGAAAGGATACCTTTGGAAGTCCCGAGTCTCAGTGGAGACAATTAATTTTGAATTAGAGTTAGGCAGCGGTTGAAAAATGCATATATTTGTTCATATATGCGAGTTAATTAAGCTTGATTACTTTTACAATCCCCAAAGCTACTTTTGGTTTTTCTGTCAATTCTTCATTTCCACTTCTTTGTTAACTCTGAAAGATTCTTTCCCAGTTTATCTCAATTTACTTCCTAACTGCATCTCGTCGAACATTTCCAGATGTCCGAATAAGTAAATGTATGTCCTTGACCAATATTTCGTTTGGTTAGATAACACATACAGTATAGAATAGATAAACGATAGAACTAATCAGCTAAACTCCTCCAGCCACCGTCAGAGGAAGAATAAGGGAAGGAGAAGAACTCATGGAGATTAACGGTTTTGTTTATGGTTCGTGGGCTCAGGTAGTGGTGGTGGTGGTAATAGATGACATACTGAAATCTCAGCAAAATATTCGATTTGATTTTAGGTGAGTATCTATGGCCGATTTGTATATCCAAGGTCCAAGGTAAACTTGTCACTTGTCTTGATGGTTAACCATGGGGTATGAGTTCCATATGCTGAGTGAGTCCATTGTTGTCAAACTCAGGTTGATCCTTAGTTCAACTCCTCCCCTTAATCCTTGATTCTCTCACATATCAGCATCAATGACCTAGTCTAACAACACTGGTCACAACAATAAAGAACCAGAAAACATGTTTACACGAAAGACAGAGATGACAAAATAGTAACCTTCGGCATCTATGCCCCCAGGATGCTAAGTCGAAGTAATAGCGTTACCTGCCTATTACACGCCATGTATGAGGAACAATGGTTTCGGGAACGACATGTTGAGATATAAAGATGGAAGATTAGATAGGAATCTCCATAGATTTCATAGAGAAACAATCCCATTATTTGATCGATCAATATCCAGAACTCTACATTATACATGGCCCTTATTGAAGATGCTAAAGGATGCACAAACTATGTTTAAATGAAGTCAAATGCGATGTAAAGAAGTTTTACCACCTACAATGAGTGATGGAGTGTCTACTAGGAGGAGGAGGAAGATGACAGTTGCTAGAAGGGCTAACTACATTTCAAAAAGGGTTGCAAGATATTGTTTCCTATTTATACTAGAAATAAACATAAGAGATATTAGTTTGTCCCTGATTCAACCAAAACTATACCAGCAGAGAGAGGAAAAAGATTATCATCCTTCTCCATTTTCTATCATTCTTACCATCTTTTGATGAACAAAATTCGAAAGAAACGACAGGCCTATGCACTGCCTTTGTGGATGGAGACCTTTAGGACCATTTCTTCCTTCTTGATAAGCTCAAATACACATGTATCCCCGGCTTCCAATGAGTTCTCCCTTGAAAACTTACGCCAACCATAGGAAAGTATCCCCCGTCTAAATTGCTGACAGAAGCAAACCTTTACATGCCACGATCTACCAGCAAATTCAAGTGTTACAATCTGTGTCCTTCGGTTTAAATGCTTCAAAAACCGAGATTGAATAGGCTGCATCATAAACAAGTATGTTTGCTCTTTATTAGATGTCTTTCTTTTATTTTTCACTCCCAAAATGGAAGGAAAAATAAAAAATTCCTTTTTCTCAAAATGCAGGATCAAGAATAGTAGTTCAAAGAATCCATTTAAAAAACATGACCTACCAAGTTCTACATACAGAAGCTAGTCTATCATCCATTAGGTCATAAATATGCAAGCATGCAGCAATTTTGCCATGAACTTACCACATTACAACGCTTCAGACGAGCTTCAGTCATAACAAGATTAAAGGAAGGATACTTGGAAGTGTGATTGCTTGTAGATGCATATCGAATATTAGAATAGGGCTCTTCATGGCGAGGAGGTTTCAGTGAGATCCGTCTACCGATGCATTCCCTGATCTCTGACTTGACTACATGATTAAATACTTTGTTCCTTCAATAAAACTTTCATTATTTAAAGGAAAAATTTGCATTTGATTTGCAAATAAATATATTTTATATTTGCCCTTAAATTGGAAACAGGAAAGTGAAATCTCAACAAATATTTAAAATCAAAATCCTGCATGATTACAACTGATTTGAGAACATCTCTTAACCTTGAAATGTTTCATTATCCACTTCCTTTTGTTTATTTACGGAGTAAAACATAAATCAGACATTTCTCCCAAAAAAAAGGTTCGTTACATAATAAAAATCAGAAAACAATCATGTTTGTAGACTCACCAGGACTATTACCAAAATATCTATCCTCGGCAGCTCTGAAAATGGTAACTTGAAAATGAACTTTAATACTATCAATCAACTCAAAGATACAAACATCGCCTACTGCCAAGTTGTTATCCTGGAGAAAAGTTGTCCAACCCTTCTGGATTCTTGCTTCTGGCTGATTACCACACATCCTAGAGCGACACTTCACAGTCCAGAATCTCCCAGAAACAGAAAGTTTCGGATAACATTCCTTTTGGCCAATATAATCCATTATAAATCTACCAGGCAGATGCTGCACTATGAAAACAGTTAAAAGGATGAAGACAGCACAGCACTATAAAAGCAACTTCCTTTCAGTGGAAACTCTCCTGCTTTCTAATTGCAATAATTTTTGTGCAATATATATATATCAATAAAGCTTACCAAGTACTTGAAGTTCAGATAAGATGCCCGCATAATAATTCGAAAATATGGATTTGAAGAACTGAAGGCGCTGGCTCTAAAAACTGCTTCAGGCTTTTCTTTTGACTTATGTGGACAGAAACTCTCAGTGGTCTCTGACTCTCCATCGACATAATCACCATCTGCCCAAAGATCAGCAAAGCATTATAACCAACCAAAAAGAATTTATTCAGAAGAAAATTATGCTATTATAGAAACTGATACTAATATACTTCCAGAACTTTTTTCCAGGCAGTTAGTATTCTTGTCGCGATTGTCCAGAAATATGCAATTAGATGCATTCATCTGACATGCAGCATGATCAATCGCCATTTCAGCATCACTTGCTTCTATCTCAGGCTTGACAGATAACAAGCGTTGATCAACATCAGCATTATGTTCTTCGTCATTTTCAGATTTACGGGGGTACTTGATCTCTGAAGTAGTCTTATCAAATATGAGAACTTGAAATGCTGAATTCCCTTGGTAACCAAAAACTAAGAGATTACCAAACTTTATGTTATAGAAATCTACAAACTCTTGCCAACCATTAATCAACCACATATCGCCATCTTCTTCCCTATGTAACTCCATTTCCCATACATCACCAGAAGTGACCCTCAAGTAAACCTTACTTAAATAGAAACTTCTTCCATATTGTTGGACAAAGCGCTTTGGAAAACTCTGCATGCATGTCAAGAAACAGGAATAACTTCATATATTACATATGTTGATACTAAATAGAGTACCGAAAATCACATAGGCACAAAACAAAAGATGCAAGAGAAGCTCTTACAAGCTTTCCGCTTTGAAGGGTCTCGTGGAGAATTATCTTGAAGAAACGGGGAGTCTGAGATTCATAATACTTGTGCTGATGCTCTCCTTCCATACCGGGGTGCTGTGTTGAACGGAATGTAGAGCTGAGATGGGTTGAGTTCAGTTGAAGAGTGCCTGTATTTACTTTTGACTCTTTATGCTGAGATGGGTTTGAGTTTAGTTGAAGAGTGCATTATTATTTTGCATGTATCATCCTAGTTTGTAAACTCCATCCTCCAACGGTGCAAAAGTGGGGAAAAGAGATTATTAAAAAAGAAAAGAAGAAGTGCCTCAAAAACAAAGTTCATTAAAACGACTTGTTATTTTCGTGATATTTACTAAAAAGTTCAGACAACAAACCTTTTTTAATTTTTTAAGATTATTTATTTATTTTACAAGTCAAAATCGTTATAATTTAATGCAATCAATATTGATCTCTTATTGATGAATTACATTTGAATTTTTCTCTTCGACTAATAACATAATTGAAAAAAAGAATTATTTATTCACAAAATAGTAACCACAAGGAAAGTTGAAAAAAATCCTCCATTTGGCATATCAAGGAAGTGTCCCGAAACATATTATATAAATAAAGCCGTATCCACCCAGAGGGAAAAAAGGGACCCACATAGGATTCAATGCTCCCTTTTCACCTGTCATATTACGGTCATGCATCGGCATGTCAGGAGGACCACGACCACCTAACTTTTAGTCATATAACTTAATTAAGAACTGCTGTCCGAACTCAAATCATAGAAATGCTTCGATTATGTGGTTAACTTGTTGATAGGCTATAAGCTGGAATCTTTACTAGCCTTCTCTGTTTCATCAGTATTCTAATTCTTTCCACATCTTCCCACAAACCTCTCCGAGCATAAATATTGGATAAAACCACATAAACCCCATCATTCCATGGTTCCAATTCTTGTAGATGCTTAGCAACCCATTCACCCATCTTCACATTCCCATACTTCTCACATGCACCCAATAAACACCCGAATATAACCGAATTCGGCTTCATTGGCAACCCTTCCACCATTTCTTTTGCTTCTTCAAACAACCCGGCTCGGCCGAGCAGATCAACCATACAACCATAGTGCTTCAAATCAGGCCTTATTCCATATACAATCTGCATCATATCGAAATAGTGTTTCCCCTCTTGTACAAGTCCCCCGTGCACACAAGCACTGAGAACTCCAACAAATGTCACATGGTTAGGACCTACATCAGACTCTCTCATGCGACGAAAACATTCAAGTGCATCCCGAACACGTCCATGCATCGCGTAATTCATTATCATAGAAGTCCAAGAAGACACATTTCTCCTGTCCAAGTCCATCTTCAAAAACACCATATTAGCTAAATCCATTCGGCCACATTTCCCGTACATATCTATAAGTGAATTCATCATCAAAACCTCAAATCTCTCACTTCTTTTTGCCTGGAACACACACTTATGCAACTGACGAGCCAAAACCAAATCCCCAATAATCCCACAACCCGACAACACACTCGCCATGGTCACATCATCAGGAACAATCCCACGTTTCCTCATCTCCAAAAACATCTGTAATCCTTCCTTGACCCGCTCACGGTTCATCAAACCTGCGATAATCGCGTTCCAAGATCCCAAACATCTATCAGGATTTTCATCAAACACCTTATATGCACTAACAAAATCACCTCCCTTTGCGTAAAAGCTTATGAACCCACTCTCACAATACTCATTCCTCACCAGCCCATGTTTGATAGTAACACAATGAAGCTGCCAACCAGTGCAAAAACTAAACTTTCTCGTCATAGCTTTCAACGCAATGGGAATTGTATAACAATCAGGGAAAACACCTTCCCTAAACATGGAAATGTACATACATACTGCTTTAGTTGGGCAATCTAGCCTAGTGTAGGATCTTATGATGTTAGTATAGTGGATTGAAAAAGGGTTCGTGCTTAAAAAATGGGTTCTTGTTATGTGAGCATGGATTTGGAGCAAGTGTTGGAGGTTGGTACAGTTAATGAGGAGCGTTGTTATGGGTGTGGAATGACTTGTTGAAGGTGTTGCGTTGTGGAGAGTTTGGAGCAGTGGCTTAGAGTTGGATTGGATGTTGGGAATGGTGGTGGTGGAAATGTGTTTTGAGGATTGGAGTTTAGAGCGATAGCGTTTGAGATGGCAAAACGCGATCATTCGCTTGCAATTTGCATCGATATGAATTTTTAGAAATGAAAGTTTGATAAGTGATCTGTAGCTTCCCCTCCTCTCATGTTAAGAGGACTTCCCAAGGAGTACTCTAATTTCCAAGTGAAATGTAAAGGCAACGATTTTTACGGGCACCAACTTGAGTAGGTGGTTGATATATTATCTAGGGTTAATTTGCATGTTCCCAAATTACTTTTCCTTAATTTTTTTCAATATTAATGGTTAAAATTTTTTAAACATTTAAAATACTTATAATATTATCATATCATCATTATCTTCATTATAATTTCAATTATTTATTATATATGACAATATCTTAAAAAAATAAATTGAAGAAAATAAATTAAATCAAATAGAGAAGATCTATTTATAAGCACAACAAAATGTATATATATAAATTTAATGACATTGAATGTATATAATTATATATAAACATAATTATAAAAAATGGAAAAAATTGTTAAATAGGAACAATAGTACGTCTAAAAAACGAAGTCAAACATTCCAATATCCAATTGGGCCATCGAATTGATAAGATGTTTCAGCATTTAGTAACAAAAAAATGGATGGATAGTGGATTGTCAACCACCCAAAACCAAAATTTTTGCATTTGACAAAGTCATTAAATCTTATTTCATTTTTTAACTAGATGCTTTATTGAAGCAAACCAAGAAAACATATAGACAGTACATCACCCGCAGGCTATTCTCCTAGATCCCAAAGCACAATGCTTTTGTTGAAATAGAGGAACATTTTCTTTGAAAAAAAAAAGAACCATAAGCTTGTAATTCCAATCATTGCTTTGCCAGGACATCACCAGTAACATTTGCTTCGTGGGCCACCTTGTACAATGATATATTTGTAGATTTAGCCAGAATTTCTCGGCATTGGCTCACCAATTGCATACAAAGGCTAGAATCTACGTGCTGTTTTGTTGCACATTCTACGACAAGAAGAGAATTAGCTCCATTATCACATTTTTGTCTCCCCAGTTCTAGCCATCTGCTATTTTTAAACCTTCTAGAATTACCCAAAATTCTGTTTCAAAGATTGAAGCTAGCGCAATATTCTTAACGAACCCCATGATTACTTTTCCCCTCTCATCTCTACAAATCCCCCCCAATTCCTGATCTTCCATTATCATCCGAAACAGTCTCATCACAATTAATTTTGATAGTCACTTCTGTTGGTGATGGTGGAGACTATCTCACTCCATTTTGTAGCTTCCCCAAATTTTTCCTTCTTCGAATGCACCACCATATTTACCTACTATTTAGAAGCCTCACATCTTCGTCTTAAAAACCAATTTTGTTCACCCCCAGATTGATGAAAAATTTTTCTATTCCTTTTTTGCCACATCCCCCTAATCATAAACAAAAAGTAAATCAAATTAGGTTTACTTTCTTTCCAAACTATCCTCCCATTCTTTCCAAACTTCTTTATCTAAGCTTCCATGTCTCCCTCATCCCAATTTTGCACATTAAATCTTGATTACCTCCAAGACCTTCTCACTATCCGATAGTCTTTGAAAACATGTTGATTAGCTTCCTCCACTTCTTCACAAAATACTCATGTAGGGTTAACCATGACACCTATTCTCCTCAAGTTAGCTTTGGTTAGCAATCCATCATGTAAAATTCATTAAATCAACATTCGAATTCTAGGAACAATATTTAAGCTCCAAATCCATTTGAAAATTTTTCCTTCTTCCAATTGAAGACCTTGATCATCCAACACCTCATAAGCTAGTTTAGCATAAACTTCTCCCCATGGATCATGCATCCAAATCTTAACATCTTTGCTATCATCTTCATGATCAATACATATGTTCCCAAGATTAGCGAAAATGTAACAATCTATCGGATATCCTATAACCTCCTCTTTTCATCTCCTAATCTCATTTTAGGCATGTTCAATAGTAATATCTTTATGACTCTTTCTTAAGAGTTCAAATGGCCATCTTCCTACAATCTCTCTCTTCATTCAGTTATCATTTCAAAATTTTACTTTCTTTCCATTATTTTCTTTGATGGAAAGATTCTCCCCTAACTAATCATATATCTTATTTCTCATCATTTACATTGTATATATTCATGATTTTATAAAATAAAGTTAAGGCACATTATTTAAAATAAAGTAGAAGAATATTGAAAAATATATATAAAGAGAGAGAGAGAGTGAGACAGAGAGAGCAAAAGAATCTATTAGAGAAGACATTTTTTTCTTATGTAGACCTCTAAGTTCAGGCTAAGCTCTTAGAAGCATGGGTCAAGCTCATAAAGTCCAATCTAACCTTCTCCTATCAATATTTAACTCCTCATATACCCTTAACAAGACTTAGGTCGAACTTCCCTAAGTTTAGTTGACCTTACTATAAGTTATGACAAATTGCTTGCTTTAAGTTCAGCCTAACCAAAAGGAAGACCCACGAGCTCTTTGGATTTTAAGCCTCTAGGCCCAAGTTGACAAGTTCTAGCCCATAGATTTGAATAAAGATCGAGCAGGAACAATTTGGTAGATGAAGCAAGTTAACAAGTATTGCTAGATGTGATCTACAAAATCCAAAGCATCTCAGGATGTTGATCAACTTTCAATAGCTTGGTTGATCTCCTATAAATAGGGGATTGAGCCTTGTGATAATGAACCCTAAACTTTATGCACTTTCACTCTAGTATACTTCTTCCTCTCTCAACCCTTACTAACTTATAATTCAAAGTGGCTATGTTAGAACACCTTTCAATACCTTACTTAGTCTACATTTCTTTGTTTTACAATTGACCAACCACTTACTATGACTAAGAATCAACAAAAACTAAGAAAACACAATTATATTATTTACCCAACAATAGGCTATTTTCTTGGTGCCTAAAGTAGTTTATGTTTGCCAAAGGGAAAGAAAAACAAAGAGAGAGAATATTTTTGTTTGATAAATATTTAATAAATTTTGAGGGAAAAAGAAATTAAAAAAAAATCTCTTAAATATTTATGAGAATTAGGAGCGGGGGGAATACCTTCTAATCTAATTTTTCCTCCTTTATCTTTGTCAACCATCAATTAACCCAAAGCTATTAAATTGTAAATTTCTTTGCTTTTCAAGGAAATTGTCATATGTTCATATGGAGGCGCATTTACTTATTTAAAAGGAGTTATTTTATGACATTAAACAATTAAAGGGCGATAACAACAATAATGATAGTTAACCCAAAGATGGAGTGACTTTTCTAAATTCAGATATTAAGAACTTAAAAGCGGATGTTTTATGATGAAATGGAATTAGTCAAATAAATAAACATTTAAGAGTCTACAGTTATACTTATTTCTTCAAAATGAAATTAATGAATGTTATCGTTAGATATTATCAACAATCAATTCATTTTCTTATATGTAGCAGCTATGGGCTTGAACTTTCTTTTTTCTTTTTTCAGAGTATCAACAATCAATTAATGCACTTTCCTGTAAAAAAACCTTTTGAGCAATTCATTTGAGGTGGTAGAGTTTTTAAGATTGAAAGTAACTAAAAGATAAGGATTTCAAATGTTAGTTACCAAAAGCTTTTTATGGCTTTAAAATGCACTTACTAGACCTTTTAATGCACTTGTAAAAATTTCTAAATTACATACACAATTAATGTTGGATAACTACCTTCTCTCTAGTAAAACTATAATAACGACTACTAATTAGCAATAAAAGTTTAAGTTGCTTTTAGTCGTTTAGTAAACATTTTTATTTTTCTAAATTGTATGAAACACCAAATCTACCCCCATCCCCTTTAATATAATAGATTCCATCAAACCAAGTGTCATTTTAAATTAACAAACACTTCATACATATTTCTTCTCAATAAAACGATTTTATTAACTACAATTAAATTTTTCCATATAAGAATTTTATTTTATTTTTTTTTCTTTTAACCATATGAATCATGATATACATTTAAACAGAGATACATCATCAATCTAAAACATCAAAACCTCGATCTATTAAAATTAAAGCTAATAAAGGAGATGTGATAGGAATCAAACTTTAACCTCTTTTACCCTTCAATTGACCTTTTACAGTTAAGCTACTCCACTAAGCACCAAACTAATAGGTAAGGCGCTCCAATTTAAAGAAGTCTCCAGCTCTTCTTAAGCATAGTTGAGGACCAAACTTGAACGAGGTTGACTTGAGAACTCTCACTTGAGCTCCTTCCCTCTAAGGCTAAAGATTAGGAGTTTAGTTAAGAACCCTCTCTCCTCGAATTCATAAGTCCAAATGTCAACTAGAAGAGAATAGGAGTTTGGATGTTAAACAGAAGTGGTGAGTATATGGTGAGAAGCGGATATAGAAAATTGATGAAAGCATAACTTCCTTCTCCAAGTGATATCGAGGATGATAGTGAGGGGACTAAGTTGAGGATATGGAAAATAATATGGTTCATTGATACTCTACATAAATATAAACACCTACTATGGAGAACTTTCTCAAATGCTATCAACAAAAATATTGATTTGTTCAAAAAAGGCATAAGAAATAACACACTTTGCAATTTCCATCAAGATGAAGAAACTATTGAATGTATATTCATGTACCGCGATTGGACAAGAATGGTTTGGTTTGAAATTATAGGGTTAAGAGTTGAAGATAATTCATCTTGAAAATGTTGATTTATGCAAGTCATTAAAGATTTACACTTGCAACAAAGGAGTTGGAAGGACTTTATGCCTAGATTTGTTGCTTGTACTCGGTTTATATGGAAAGGCAGGTGTTTAAGTATTTTTAATGATTCTAACCCAAACCCACATGTAGCAATCAAAAGCATTGAGGCTATGTTATCTAATACAAGTAAGCTTTCTATAAAACATACCTTCAATATAAGTAGTGCTGGTGCTAAACATCCAAGTTGGTGCTGGGAAGCACTAGCTAATGGTTTTTTCAAAATAAATGTAGATGAAGCTTTTAGTAATATTAGTGGTGCAACAGGTTGTGGGGTCATTATGCATTATTAAAATGGTACTTTTATTGTAAGAATGAGCTCATCTAATGGAAATCAAGCTACCAAACCTTTTACCAGTAGTTGAGCCCAAGGATTAAAGGGGTTGGCACGACAAATCATTCTGTTCTAACCAACCCCTACTGAGGCCGAGTACTTTCTTGCCCAGTTATCCTTAATGTCGTGCCTTTTGACCACCTATTGGTCTGTGGTATGTCGAGTTGATGAATATTCTCCAGCATTGAGCCGACTAATTACTCGACATCTTCCCTGCCAATAAGTCGAGAGAGAGAGACCGGATTAACTAAGCCATCCTTGCTCGGACAGATCCATTTGTCTGTATTTTTATCCGTATCTTCTAACAATCTCACCAATCTAGCATCGCCATGTGTACAGTATCATGTATAAAATCTATAGCACCAATGATTATTTTCCTTATATGTTTATTTTTACCTTTTTGTATCTTGTATATTACTTTTTCAGAAAATGTCCTTTTTATCTTTTCCCTTTTTGGACAAGTTGCCTTAATTTATGGTTATAAATACTTTTATACTTATAGCTGTAAGAGAATAGATTACCTTCAATACAATTGAGCATTTTTCTTCCTTGTCTAAACACTGTTGTTTACTCTCAGCATCACTTTTATCCTTTTTTTTTAAGTAAGGTTAAATGGCGAGTAATTTTATTGGGTTAATTTATACATCATATCAAATTGTTTCGTGAGTTCTCGAAAGTTCCATTGATACGTCATATCCCCTGGAGCTATTCGTAAGTTTTGCTTATTGTTTTCATTCTTCATTTCTTTACCCTTTCATACCTTTCTCCATTATCCCTTTTTAAGTTTTCTATAAGCTTAGACCCATTCAGCGACTAGCCTTATCTGTTTTTAGTTATAGTTCATATCATCATCTCTTCAAGCTTTTAATGCAGAAGTAGTCGAAGCTTGGGTAGCGCTGGAGGGGATAAGGTTAGCTCAAAGATTGATCTTAGGAATGTGATTCTTGAGATAGATTCCATGCTAGTCTTCTCGAATCTCAAATTTAAGTCTCCCAATTGGCTTATAAGGCCTATTATTGTTGAACCTTTAGCTTTTGTTTCTTATTTTGATATATTTTCTCTTATTCTTATCAATAAACATGCAAATCATTCTACTGATTGGGAAATAGTCTAAGGGAAAGCAAGTTTGTATACATAATTTTGGGGCCCGAACCCTCCTTTGTCCTTGAACTTATTGTTATCTATAGGTCATGGTGCTAGGTCCCTTAAGATTAAGTAGGGTAGCCTTATATTTTGTGAATAAAGCTTTCAGTTTTTGGTAACTAAAAAAAAAATAAAATTAAACAACTTGATCACCCCCGTGTTACTCATGTTAAAGCTCAGTCACCTACCTTGATATTTATTCGAGCTAAACTATCGTAGGCCAACTTGTTAAGGTAGCTCAGTTGAGAATTCGGGACCACTAATGTGCTCATTCCAAGCTAGTTTAACTGGTGACCCATTTTATGATGGACTTGACCTATTCTATTATGCTCCTAACAACTCCAGTTTTGGTCCCTCTCCAACGCACAATTTTGCCCGTTGGGCCTCACTTTAGTGTTTAAGGCCTTGTCAACATTTGTAGTTTTTGCCATTAGAGTTTCAGGATATTATAAATAGTAAACTTTTGTAGTTAACAATATAATTTAAAAGTTTACACTTGAACATTCTCTATCTGTAAGCTATGAGCTTATAGTAAAGAAACTTGTGAATTTTCTTAATTATTGAGTAAATTTTGCTTTCTCTTTAATCTTTGCATGTTCTTAATTTTGCACGTCCCTTTAGGCTTGTTGAAGTAATACTCCCCCAAGGCAATATATAAAATAACTCTCTCATATCATGTGGTCTTCCATTTTGTTCCCCTTCATTACTTGAATTAGTTGACTCAGTGAGTTGACTTCCATGTTTGAATATCAAGTTGATTTTTTCAACTTTAATCATTTGATGAGAATTTGCAGATCCATATTCGGTACATCTGAAATTGAGTTTGTCTAATAATACCATGAAACTCCACCCGTATATATATATACATATATATTTATTCCACGATAATAACTACATAGTAATACCTTTTCACATTTTATAGAAGTTGAACTTCATATATACTTTTATGTGGACGAACCTCTTCTCATAAACCTTTCTTTGGATGAATTATCTCCCTATGCTTATGAGTTACGATGCCATATTGAGAGCAAATAATTTTGAATATGCTCGACTATTTACTTGCTAACCATCATATATTAAATAAAAGGCTGAAAATTGATCATGGATATACGGCTTGCATCTTCTTTTTTTTTTTTTTTTTTTTAATGCTTGGCCAAAGATTGTGACTTCAAATACCAAAGAGTCGTTGCAACATATATATACTTTCCTTCTCCTCACAAATATGTATCATAAAAGAAACAAACTTAAATCTTTTGAAACTTTCTCCAATTGCAAACCATATTTCCGTAAAAATCAATGGGGTCCAACAAACTTCGCGAATATCTTCCAATTCTATTAAATTTAAACATCAAATCGTCTCTTCTACTCTTCTTTAAACCTCCACTTGCCATATCTTTTACTTCATATAACCGTCTAAATTTTTCCTAAACCAATGAAATCCATCGATTTCTATACATAAATCTTTGATGTATATTTCCTTTCTCTCTCTTTTTCTTTTTTAAGTCTATGTAATTATCCATCTCAAACTCAAAATGTTATGCCATTCCATGGCATAAATCTTCTGAACTATTCTATAAATATGCCCTTACTAAAACTTCATCCACAATATATTCAATTTTTTATTTAAAAAACAAAAGATTCTCCTAAACATCACATCTTATTTATCTAATGTATCTTCCAAATCCATCAATTTCCATATTTAAATCATCTCAATATCTTTTTGTTGCTCATATATATATATATATATATATATAATATGCACACATTGATTTTCTTTAACTCCATGTTTGTGTGCGTCCAAACTTGAGTCCTTGACTAATAAGTTTAAAAAGTTCAATTCGTTAAGTGAATTAAGCTTGAGATGCAATTCTCCTTTAGAGGAAACATTGAGCAACTCTAGCACTTATCATTTTGCAGCCATTCGTAATAATATTTTAAGCTTAAGTTTCTATACTCATTCAAAGAAACCATTGATTTTCATTCTTCTTCAATGAGTTTCATTTTCTTTCTCCTTTTTTCCTTTATTTTAATTATATATATATATATATTTTAATTCTTTCGTTCTTCTTCCCAGGAGCAAACAATAGTAAGGACTGTTGGCTACGACCATGAACACCATAGCAATTCTATTGCTTGAAGATCCCAAGTGGGTTCAAAGAAAATCTTTCTGCCCCCTTTTCTTTTTCTTTAAATTCCATCGGCTTTGATGCACGAGTTGTTTAATTTCCTTGCACATATTATTCTTCACTCAGAATCTTGGCTTCTTTAACTTCTTTAGGCTTGCTCATATAAGACGAGGTAAATAAATAAATAAATAAATAAATGAAACAGGGGCTTTAACAATAACGAGCATCCGTTGATAGGAGTCATTGACATGGTGATGGATATGGACTTCCCTCTATTTCTTTTTAATTTTTTTGACAAATTCTACTATGATCCTCCTCCGGTTCACATATTTTCAAACCAAGTCGAATCCTTGTCCTTCACATCTGACTTCCTGAAATTTCAAAACTGATTTGTAATGTGCCAATAAAATCCTATAATATGCCGAACTCCAATTTTCAAATACGAACCTCTTTATATTTTTTTCATGGCATGCGCGCGCGCATATATATATATATATATATATATATATACATATAATATATACACAACTAAAGAAGATGACGAGGCACCAAATTCCATGAAAGAACACCCTTAGAATCATCAAGACACTTTGTTGGTGTTGAGTTAGTTAACAAATTTTGAACAATGGAAAATGAAACTTCTTTGTTCGTGTTTGCAACGAGCAGCGGTAGAACACATATCCTGTGTCTTGGCTTCTATTGTTGAATTTTGCCCCTATGATAGAACGGTGCCGTATCATGGTTTGATATTTTTCACGAAACCCATATTATTTGAATCCTCTAAAGAGATATCTCTAGAGATAGATTTCTCATGCTCGTGCTACTGAAGATGCATCAACAGGTTTACTTGCCCCTTTACTTGACTTTGTACTCATATATATATATATATATATATATATATATATATATTGCCATGAGTTGCCCCCGTATATTCAAGTTCAAATCCAATCCCTGGCATTGATTTTCTTTCATTCAGAATAAATGAGGGCCCTTCTCCATGTATCTGAAATTGAAAATTGTCCCAACTTTCTAGTCTTTCATGCTTGGCTCACGTTGCCCCTTTTATTATTTTTTTTTTCTCATTTTCTTTTAAATAATTAATGTCATTGTCTTGCAATCTTTAAGCCTGTTTTTTTATATAACAATATATGGGAGAGCACGTACTTCTTACAAAGCCTTTAGTGATGCAAGGAGAATTGCTTAGCAATGACTTCTTGAAATACCCGTGATCTTCTTATCTTCTTCTTTAATGATTCCTTACTAAGTTGGAGATTTTGTGTGGACAGCCAGAACTTGAACTTACTTGTTTTTTATCCCACATTTTCCATACTTTTCATTACAGGAAATAGAAAACAGCAACTCTTCGAATCGTATGAAGCCTACTATCGACCACTAGTAAGTTTAGCTCGTAGTGACAATACGCTGCGACTTTTGATTTGTTGGGCTCAATTTCTCTATTCATAGGATGGAGTAATATTATGCTTTACTGAAGAACGATCCAAGTTGAAGCATAAAAGCTATGCAGCTGAAAGCTTTGTTTGTATATCAAGATAAATGCCTACTACTAGTACTGTGTCCTTGAGATAAGTGACTGAACGAGACTATTTCCGAAAACACATTTTGGGATAAAGCTAAGCATTGAGAAGCTTGTGTAACACCTCACACTACTAATAGTGGTCTTTAGTGTATCTAATGCAAGACTTGTACTAATTCTAGAGATGTCATCACGAGAAATTGAGTGTTGCGCTTTAGAAATGAGAGGAGAGGGCTTCTTTTCTCTAATACCTAATTCACATTCCTAAAAGAATCAACTTCTAGATGAGATAACTAGGTAACGTATATTGTAGAGAAGCTAGAGTATGTGACTCTTTTAAAGAAGGCGAAAGTCCATTGTGTTATCACCATTTCTACTTGGTTATGGTTCTTACATATGGGTAGAATGGAAGTATTGTGAGCCATCATTTCGTGGTGGAGTATCAAAAGTTTCTAGAAATATCATCAATAGATATTCAGTATTCAATAACATTACAGGCATGGTAAGCATTCTCCCTTTATTTGGATTTCCACTTCAATTGTTCTTTACTTCCCTTGTTATCGAATACCTTATATGCCTTGTCTTGATAACTTCATTCCTTATTCTTGCAAGCATTGTCTCATAATCAATAATGCCCCCAGTTAATCTCAATATCAACTTTAAAGCCAAAAGTAGGCTAAGTGGCTCCTTAGTAAGGAATTGACTTCTAACAAGGAAGCTTCAAGCATAGTAAGTTTCAAGAGGCTTCAAGCGTAGTAAGTCCCAAGAGGCTTCAAGCGTAGCAGGCTTTGAGCAAGAAATCCCTAAGCATAGCGCAGTTTTCATGGAGAAGCCATGAGTGAGAAGGCTTCTGCCTAGTAAGCTTTAGCAGGCCTTAAGTGCAATGAGAATCTCGTACAATAAGCTTTGAATGTAGAAGACCCCAACAAGTCTCAAGCAAGACAAAAGCTCGCGTGTAGCGATCTTCTCCTACAATGAGACTTGAGGGGACTCTAGGATCACCACCAAAGAAGACTTAGTAGGCCTCAAGAGATATAGGCTTTGAGTGAGTAGCTTTAGAGGGCAATGAGCTTCGAGAGTAATGTGACTTGTGCATTGAAAGCTTCATTTACGGAGAACTTCAAGTAAAGACTTATTTTAACATTGAAGAAAACTTATTCCATTTAAAGAATAAGAAGAAGGAGTTACCTCTTCGACATACTCAATTTGCTTTTCTCAAGAAATTGCTTCCATCAAGATGGAGCTATTAAGTGGAGTACATTATCATGAAGCCTAAGCATGTGGCTCTCTTAAAGAAGGCTATGATCCTTCATGCCATCATTACTTTCGCTCAACTACGGTTCCTATAATGAGTGAGATAGAAGTGTAGCGGGCACATGATCTTTCATGTCATTATTACTTCTACTCAACAACGGTTCCAGTATATGAGTAAAAAGGGATTATGCTTACACTATCATCTCTTAATGGAGTACTTAAACCCACATGTTTATTTCTTTGTGGAGAGAGTCACTCTAGCGTTTGAAGATGTTGTCAAACTTTTGAAGTTGCACAACTAAGGTGAATTAGCATTACTATTGCTTTGGTTTCTAGCAGAATACCATGAAAGTTTGTCGAGCTCTCAAACAAAGCTCTTTTGTGGTGGGAGCTTGCTTTCCTTATTTGACGCGAAGGGTGGCCTAAATACGTCTTAAAGCTGATGATGGTGATCTAGAGTTGGTGGATTGTAAGGAATCCCTAGTATCAGAAGATGGCAAGGGTGGTAGTGATGATGATATTAAAGAAACAAATGGCTCCCCATGAAGTAGTTGATGTTGCTCTTGTCATTAATATACTAGTAAAGGAAAGGGGGATGAGATTAGTACTTATATTGGTGTGCTAATTACTTAAGTGCATATGGAGGTAAGTAGTGCACGATAACTATTGATATCCTTCCTCCCCAATTGTTAACATGTCTTGTTGAGACTAAGTAGCAACTCGAGTAATTATTCCTTCATTAAAGGGAACCTTATACTCTGAGCAATTTGTTGCATCATCTCATTTCATGATGCCACTTGAAACTCTCTTGGTAGCAAAAGTCATTTAAGCATGTGTAAATGATTGTACACTTAGGAGGCAATGTCTTCACTTAGCAACAACAATGGAAGTCATTATAATTGGCATTTTCATAGGTCATCGAGCTTGTAGCATTTGAGATTAATTAAACTTTGTGATCTTAGGAGCAACTTGGAGGGTTGTTATGAATATAAGGTTGCTTAGATTATTATGATCTAAGGATCTTCTAAAGTCATTTCTGTAGCGATAATATTTAAGCAATCCCTATCGATATGGTATTCAATCATGCTAAAGTAGCAATAATAGCATTCATTGTTTGAGATGGATAATTCTCTTCCATTAATTGAGGGGATATTTTCTACTACTCGACTAATTAGAAATGTCTTACTTAGCTGCAACAACTTGTAATGCACTTGAAAAGCAATGCTCTTACCAATTTGCATTATAGAAGCTTGTCTTTTCATAGTGTGCTTAGGAGTCCATGCTCTTATTGATCAACAACGATGTTTGGGTAAGTGTTGCTTAATCATAAAAGTCACTTTTTATGAACTTCATTGAAGATATCTTGTGCTTTAAAGCAATAGTGATGTAAGATGTGAATGTCAAGGCATTGTCTGGTCTTGAGGTATGGAAGCTAATATACTAAGGCGTTGCTTGGGCTTGAGGGGTAGAAATTGAGATGCTAGGCATTACTTGGGCTCGAGGCATTGTAAGCCGAGATACCAAGGCATTGCTTGGGCTTGAGGCATAAAAGCCGATGTGCTAAGGTGTTGCCTAAGCTTAAAACTTAAGAGTTGAGTTGCTATGGCATTGATGATATGTGAGTTTTAACTTTGGTACTTCTATAGATGACTTAGCTTATGATATGAACTTGTAGATAAATATACAAACCCAATATCACGTGTAACCAAAGGGGGTGGGCCCAAGCTGCAAAATGGCCTGAACAGTAAATGATAGTTGAGGGAGAACGGGGGTTCTCGTGTACTGACGATGGATATGACGCACTAACGCCTCATACGAGCTCAGGTTACACTTGATATGATACACAAGTGTGATTAGAGATCACTCACCATTAGTCCATGCTCGAATGGGTTAAATAAGAGTAGCTCAAGAATAAGTAAGATGATATTAAGCTTAAGAGAAGGTAAAAAGTTCAGTGTATTTTTTAGCATATCTTGATGTTGTGGTTGTTACATTATGTATCTATTTATAGTGCTATGTTAGGGCAAATTCTGTGTTACAGAAATGACAAAAGAATTCTTATTTGCTAACTAAAAGAAGGATAATGTATAGGAAATCGTGTACGGCGAATGTTTTCTATTAGAAAGGACAGTACGGTTGTCAGAAAGGACAGTACGGTTGTCAGAAAGGACAGTATGGTTGTCAGAAAGGACATTGTGCGCGTGTTTGCACGTTTTTATTTTGTGATTTTGACAACGTTGTGAGCTGAGTAGGGACAATCCTCTAATTAGGTTTGTTTGGCATTGGTAGTTTGGCGCCCTATCGGTTGGGGCTAGGTAAGCGGATGGGTTAGGGGTAACTTACATTCGGGTCAGCTTCGAATGGTCGGCCCTTTATAGTTATCAGATCAGCTTCGGCACTTTAGAGATGGTTGTTTTTCCTAGGTTGGTGCTTGAACTAGGGTGCGAGGAAGGGTCGGCTCTAAGTGTGGGCTAATCGTCTCGATAGCTTTCTAGATGATGTGAAGAGCAAAGTAACTCAGTAGATTGGATTGGAGTGAGTATTGCTCCTCGGCGCTTAACTTATGTCGGACAGCTTGGCGGACCACCTGAGAGAGCCCTCAGGCTCAAGAGTGTATAATTGGACCTCGATTCTTATCAGTTTATATTTTCTTCATATAAATGTCTAAATCTTTCCTTGCTATAAAGGAAGTCCTTAGAGTAGACATCGTAGACGCAGGTAGCAGAGTAGGAGTAGCATTAAGGTAAGAAGTAAATCTACTTAAGTTCAAGATGGAGGAATAGGCATGTGTAAGGATGAAGAACTTTCTAACTGGACTTTTGCATTCTCCCTTCCTTGATGAAAATCTTCCTTAACAACTAGAGGATTGGTCTGTTGAATAGAGGTAGTAACGCCTAGTTGTGTTGTAATTATAGGATTTAGCAAAGCCACCCCTATTGCGCAGCAACAATAGTAGTCATTATAGTAAGAATTAGTTAGAACATAGTCATGAACTAGTTTAAAGCCTTCGTGGGTTTTTACATTGCCTACATTGTTTACGTGGGATTTAAAGGAGCTTTAAGTGTTAAATGGTCTTAGCTAACGTTCTTAGGTGGTGGGAATGGATTCTTTCGGTAAGTTCAATATTAGTATCAAGCTCTTGGAATGTGGTATCAAATGTGTTACTTGCTCTCTTTTTGGGAGGTTCCATGTTTCTATAATCATTGTTCTATAGTAAAGTCGCCAAAACGTAGATGAAGGGTTTTATCTAGAGCAGTCAGATGCGAATGTTGTATTATACATGGCTTTAGAGTAGTGATGTGAAGATAACACCCAATGAGATGATTAGAGAGAGAATGACAAGGAGGGAGAATAGGTAATTCCGAAGTCTTAAATGCACAAGTGATAAGTAAGGGAGTTTAGACATCAACTTTGTAGTTCTTAATCAATTGAAATCGTTTTTGTTTTGTTTTTTTTTTTTTGCTTAAACGTTATTTGATTTTAGAGAGTAAAGATTTCATAGTGGAATATCGTTTCTCTAATATTTGAAGTTGTGTTAAATGAAGAGTAATTGTTGAGTATTTATAAACTCTTAGGTTTAATGACATCTGTTGGATTGTTTTGGCGATTGATAGATGAGATGAAACTTACTCAATTCATATTTATTTTAAATAAGTTAGCAAATGAGCTTAAAGCTAATAGGCTTTCTTATAAGTATATGAGTTTGCTTAGGAGAGGTTGAAGATAGACGAACTGGTTCAAAAGTCTTTATTCAAAGCCCGTTAAGGCAAATTTCTCTGAATTATCCCAATATAAATTGAACCATTGAGACCTTGTTACCTAATCCAATGAATTATGTCTAAATAAATATTAAGTTTAGCTCAATAATTAAATAATAAATTTTTAGCCATTTACAGTAATTATATTCTAAATAACTTTTTCAAGAGTTAAAGAGTAAGAAATATATTAGAGGTAATGCATTCAAACTACTAAGTGTCTAAAAATGTAAATAATAACCTAATTACAAGTTAAAAACCTATTCTAATTTTCTATAAAAATTTAAATTATATTAAAAAATTAAAAATTTTCTTATTAATTATTGTTATTACAAATTTCAAGTTATAAAGAAATTGTCATAACTTACCATCATATATTAACTTTTTTTTTCTTCTAAAGGATAGGGATTGATATAATAAATTAACTTGGTGCCACAAAAAACCTCATTTTTCTATGAATAGTACAAGTAGTGATGCATTCGCATCATGCAATTATTTAAAATATAAAATAATAATATAATAAAATGTTAAATATTTAGGAAAAAAAAACTACTCTTCTTTCAAAATCTAAATAATAAAATTATACAAAAATTTTTAAAATCGAAATTATAGTTATGTATAAATTTTCTCATAAATTAACTTATTTATCAACAAAGATAATAGATCGATTAATTAATACAGATAAATCAATACAACAAAAACAGCCCACCGATTCATATTCAACCGAAGCCCAAATCCTCCACTTCCACCCGAACTCTCTCTTCTTCTTCTTCAACTTGTTTTTCCAAATTCGAAAGGAACATTCCCTTACTAATTTTATATTCCCTCGTTATCATCTTAAAAAAAAAAAAAAAAAGCCGCAATCCCATATGGACGAAACCCCAACCCTACCAACTTCTTCCAATAACAACGTAAACGATCATTCGACAATGGAAGAGGCGGACGACTCAGCATCATCCACTGTGCTCGATCTCACGAGCTACCAGCTCCACGATCTCGACTCGATCGAGTTGGCTCCGACTCTAACCGAGTTAGACTTGACTGCCAACAGACTCTCCAGTCTCGACTCGAGGATCGCTCAGCTCTCCAACTTGAAGAAGCTCTCGCTTCGTCAAAACCTAATCGATGATGCAGCGATCGAGCCGTTAGCGAACTGGAATGCTTTGTCTGGTCTCGAGGTAGTCAGAAAGTTCCACTCTTGATTTCGTTTTAGGTCTTGATGTTAATGCTTTGGTGTTCTTTTGAAGGTAGCTTTATTTAAAATAGGTTTGGAAATGTTGAGATTATCGAGAGAATTAGAAGCAATTCAGTTAGAATTGCTTTTGTAATAGTGTAATTGTTGCGAAAATTTTATTTACGCAAATTGAATAGTGGTTTTTCCCACGGAAAATATTCTCTGGTTATTTGAGAATTTATCTTTTATTGAAAAATAATTTCCATTTCATTGATGGGTGGTGTCTTTTTATCTGTTAAGAGATTTAAAGGAGAAGCTTTTCTCCTGAAACATGTAATGGGCAATTTTAGAATTTGCACACCTTAACAATTGTCTGTTGGCTCTGCTAGCTAAACAGAAATCGAAATGTCTCCAACAGTAGTCACTGCTAGTTAAGCAACTGCTTTAGGACTTAATAATTGATAATGCTCATTGATAAGTGCAATGATTGATGATTACTAATACTTGATTGTGCCAAATATTCGGTGTTGACATGGAAACATATTTCATTAAGCACATGCACTGTTAGTGCCATTGTGATTTCTAATAATTAGAAACATAGTAAGGTAATTTGTTTTGTTAATAATACATGTCTAGGTCCAATGAGCTTGAGATATCTTTTAGCATAAGCTGCTTTGATGAAAAATATTATTTTTCCTTTTCTATTTGTTCTTTAAGCTGCTATCTTAGTGGCCATTTTTTCTGGTAACTAAAATATTTTTTAGATGAAAATGTTAACTAAATTATTGTATAGCTAGAATGTGGAAGTTAAAAACTTAAATTGCATTGAATTCAAATTTTGAATTTTGGAGTTAAGCTTGACAAACTTTCAGATTTGATCCCTGTAATTTTAGTCAAAAACATTAGCTGGTGTTGCAGATCCAAATGAGTAATATTTCTATGCACCAACAAAATTTTGCAATGATATATTTCTGTTCATATTTGAAGCTACTATTATTGTGGCAGTTCTTTAAGACTGCCAAGTATTGAAATCACATATTTTGACTATTTGATATATGTACTTTGTGCCTGCTTTTTGAAAATATTTTCTAAACCACTCATATTATTCAAGGAATTGTCATATATAGACTCTTGGTGCCAATGGCTTGATTATATGTGATGTGTTGTCATTGAGAGGAACAAAATGTAAAGAAAATGGATTGACAAATATAGGTTCTGTTCATGGATTGACTATATTCCTTTTAGATTAAATTTTTTTTATTTTTTAAAGTATATGAGTTCGTTGGTGCTTGGATGTTATGTTCTTCAAATGAGGAAAAATTGGACTCCAATGTTGGAGCCTAGTTTGTAGGTAAAATTGCATCAATGTCATCTTGACCTAGATTGTGGAGTTTATCTTTTGTGTTTGGGGCCCAAATTACATAGCTATTGAGCTGTGTTGTTTAATAGCACTTCATATTTCATAATTCTAATGGGCTCTCATTTACAAACTTTGAGATTCGTTTATCTCTTTCTCTTTTATTTTTTATTTTTTCTTTTTTGATAACTGAGGAGCATATCCATATTATGATTAGCTACCTCTGGGCATGTGAATCATCCTGCAAGACCCATGTGTCGGGTATTGCGCATGTAAGTAACTTCAAGAAGTGCCTAGAGTGTGAATTGTACTCAAGATCTCATATAAGTTGTCATGAGTGTGTTTTAAGTCTTAACCACTATGCCAATCTCTTGGAGGTTAGTCTATCTTTTCACTCTTAATTATTGAAAGGTTTCGAGTTAAAGCTTCAATTACTAATTCTTTCAAGTCAAGTTATAAGAATATGGACTCATTGAAATAATCACATCCATCTGTCGTGGAAATTTTATATCTATTTTTGTGATGATTTGGAGAAGGGGAAAGAAAAAAGAAGGTAAGTTGAAGCACAAATTTTTTCTTTTGAATTGTAGGATGATGCGCTCGTTGCTTGTAGTATTACTTAGTACATGAATTAACATTTTGAAGCATCTTAACTAAACAGCATTTTGTGTGTATGCAGGAGCTTGTTCTCAGGGATAACAAATTAACGAAGATACCTGAAGTTGGCATATTCAAAAAGCTTTTGGTTTTTGATGTGTCCTTCAATGAGATTAATTCTTTGAATGGATTATCAAAGGTCAACAATACTCTCAAGGAGCTGTATGTATCAAAGAATGAAGTGAGCAAGATTGATGAGATTGATCATTTTACTGAACTGCAGATTCTTGAACTTGGTTCCAACAGATTGCGGGTACAATTCAAGCTTTATGTGAAAAATAAGCTTGCTTCATTGGCATGCTTCTTGCAATTTTGAGTTTTCTTTTTCCATGGACCGTGTCTCTCTATTGGCTATCTCCACCAAAAGGAACTGATAACCAGATGTTGGATGATTTTAATGGCTTGACTTTTGTGTTATCAATGATTTATTAAGTGATGGAATACATCTTTCGCTAGGTGATGGAGAATCTACATAATTTTACAAAGCTGCAGGAGTTGTGGTTGGGCCGTAATCGTATCAAGGAAGTAAATCTATGTGGCTTACAATGTATTAAGAAGATCAGCTTGCAGAGTAACCGTCTAACTTCGATGAAAGGATTTGAGGTATGTCACTGGTCAGTAAGTTGTATGAGGGTTGAGATAAACTGTCAAATGAACATTTTTATTGCCCACTTCTTAAAATCTGCTTTTCCAGAACTGTGTTGGCCTTGAAGAGCTGTACTTGAGTCACAATGGCATCTCAAAAATGGAAGGTCTATCAACTTTGATCAACCTTCATGTGTTGGATGTTTCTTCAAACAAGCTAACATCCATTGATGACATTCAAGGCCTGACAAGGTATCTGATAGTTTTCATGGCTCCTTGTGAAATACAAAGTCTTCAAGCTGGTTTAAGAGTTTATTCCTTATGGGTTGTTGCAGGTTAGAAGACCTATGGCTCAATGATAATGAGATACAATCACTGGAAAACATTGCAGAGTCTGTTGCTGGTTCAAAAGAGACGCTTACCACTATCTATCTTGAGAACAATCCTTGTGTATGCTATCTCTCTACCATTGTTACTTTTGGCCTGGTGATATCATATTCCATAATGCATACAAAACCCTAATATGTCTAATTGAAATCCATGAGCAAAAGTTCACCTAACTAACATGAGCACAAGTTCACCAATGAAACGAAGATGTCTTTGCAAAATATTTGAACTACTTTCTCACTAACTCTCTCTTCCTATTTATACTAACTAGTCAAGGCTCGAGTAAATGGATGCCACAGAAGCACCATTCCCTACTAATGCAGACCACTAACATACTAATACAGACCACAAGCACACCGAACACATAATACTACTACACACACACATTGGTACATATTAATTCCACCCCTCTCAAGAATGTCCTTGGCCTTAAGGGTAGAAGTGAGTGAACCAAAGAAAACCATCAACCAACTCCTAACATAACACATTGTGGTTGTGGATGCAAATAATCGTTTTCCACATTCCATTCCCATATACGACCCGAACCATCTCGGTTTTCTTCTAAAACCATCACCCTCAAAGATTTATTAGGACACTTGTGATGAGGAGAGTAGGGTTGATCACATTTAAAATAGAGTTCCTTAGCTCATCCGTTATGAAACTCAGCATTGGTAAGTTGCTTTTGGCCATGGGACTTCTGCCAACCATCTTTGTGTTGGTTATGTGGTGGAGCAACAGTAGAGGGGGGCAGAAACAGGGGACTCAGGCGGTAGCCATGCTTGAGTGGAAGGCATAGGCATAGCACTCTGGTGAGCAGAATGTGCTAGTCCAGGAGACTCCAAAGCATGGAATGGCGGCTGCCGAATGGGTGTCCAACTGGGAGAGGTGACAGAATGAGGCTGATGAACCATCATGATCAGTAGGTGAAACAAGCGAAATACCATAAGCAAATTCCCTTTTGATTTTCTTCGCTAACTCCATCGCCATAGCCAAGGAAGTTAGAGTGAGAGTATCCAATCTAACTTGAATTTCTTTTTGCAATCCTTCTAAGAGATATCCAAGTAATTGAGATTCAAGCTCCACCAAAAACTCAAACTCGCCTATGAATTGTTTGACAGAATCCACTTAGCAAAGTTGAGAGGGGCATTTGTATGGATTAGCCAGTGAAAAGCCACCAAAATGGCACAACAATTCCTCTTTCAACATGGACTGGGTGAGATTAATTAGTCGTTGTTGAAGAAATTGCAATCAATGGACAACGTGACTGTGTATGCATGAGGAGGCCAATGCAACTTTGTGTGTGTTGCCAGTTCGAGTTACCTTGAAGTAATGTGCAATTAGTGCAAGCCAATGAGTGGGATCATATCCATAAAAAAAAGGGAGATCCATGCAAGAAGCTTGAATCTGGTGTTGTTCAGTTGGACCATGCCATTGGTGATCGTCAAGTGTAACGACAGTCGTGGGAAAATTGCTAAGAGGCAGATCGGATGCAAAAGGCATGCTATTATTGGAGTTCTCATTGTGGAGAACCTAAGATTGAAGTTCAATTGGAACTTTGCTACTCGACTTTGAATTCAATGAAATATCACTTGGAAGGTTGGTGTTGAAAAGATCTAATTTCAATGCATGCACCAATATATTTTTGATCGACTTCAATGAGTCTTGAATCGAGGCAAAATCACCATGTATAGTGGAAACTTGATTTGATAAATCTTTTTGATTGTGATCAATTGTAGTGACCTGAAGCTTGACATTGATAAAGTCCCATCACAACTCCTTAATTGATTTCTCCAATTCATCAACTCGAGATTCTAGTTGAGTCATTGTGGTAAAAGGTGAATACAAGAAAGCCTCAATTTGTCAAAGTTATAGGAAGTAAAAAAGAACAGGAATGAAAGGAAACAGAAGAGGAAAACACAATGATGTGGAGGATGCATGAGGTAGGCAAACAGTAATGAGTTCGAGACCGAGATGGCACCAATTGATAGAATCCAATAGTAGAATAAGAAGAAAATGAATGTGCTTTTATTGATTTGGTATATGAATTGTGTTTACAAAACCCTAATCTCTCTAGTTGGGAGCCATGAGCATAAGCTCACCTAACTAACATGAGCACAAGCTCACAAATGAAACAAACTGCCTTTGTAAAATATCTGGACTATTTTCTCACTAACTCTCTCCCTGTTTATACTAACTAGTCAAAAGTAAATGGATGCAACATAAGCACCATTGTCTACTAATGTGGACCACAAATACATCGAACACATATGTAACACTTAAATACTACTACACACATACATGTCAGTGTGATAGGTGAAAAAAAAAAATGATATTTGCTCAAGGTGGTGTCAAGTGCATGCATTCTTCCATTCTTGTCCTAAATGTTGATTATATAACATGCTGTTATGTGTGTGCTAGAAAACACCCATTGATGATCGATTGAAACATTAATCACTGTTTTGCATGAAGTTTGAAAATATAATGCTCTAATAGCCATAGACATTGAGAAGGAAATATTTTTCATCTTTGAGTTCCATTTTCTATATCACAAGGGTAGCAGCACTTCTAGAAGCAACACGGCTCCTCCTCAATGTATTAAGCTCCATTAGTAAATCCAAATATGTGAAATCCCTTTCTGCTTTTTAACTTCGCTCTATGTTAAAAGGAATTTAATATTGTTATATGCAACATCGGTATGGATGAGTTAAACCTGTCAACTTTGTCCATGTGAACTGTTCTTCTCTTCTATCTTCTTCCTGATTAATTGAGTCAGTCCAATTAAGACATACATTGGTTGAAACTTCCTGTAGAGGTCTACAAGGAGCTTGCTTTGGATACCCAATTGTTGTGAAAAATTCAGAGGTGATTCTTAGATAAGATAAATTTCTACCCACACAACTGGAAGATTTGCTGTCCATGAGAAATGGGGTAGCCATGAATTAGCAGATCAGAGAGAGGAATAGCTGGAGGGACTGGCTGGGTTTTTTGGCAAATGTGACAAAATAAGGTTTAGTGTATGTAGGAAAATATATTTGAGACAGGGAGCAGAACGGTTTGGCCTTGCTCCCATTAGGTGGACTGAGCTAGGCTATGTATTTATAAATGGAGAAGGAAAAGGACATCAACTGTGGTCAACATGTATTGCTAAGAAATGTCAGTGACTTTGGAATGAATAGAGGCAAGCGAGTTGATGAAGTTCCTTCTATGATTGATGCATGAAGCAGTATCTGCTTGATCAAATTAACTCCCTATATTTGTTCCTATGACCTGAAAAATATCCTCTAGAAAAATTGAGCTGATATTGGACTTGGCTTATTCAGCAGTCTGTTCAAGATATTCTTAACTCAATCAATGATCCATTTGAAAAGAAAATCAGATTGCAGAATCCATCTCTTGAATGACATGGTATGACAAACTCTACATAGGAGAGAAAAATCCGTTTTCATGTCGACCTGAATCCTGCAAAGAGGATGACTTTTTGCATGCACAGCAAAAATATTTAGTTTGTCAACATTCTTAGGCATTTTTTGAGCTAGATTCTCATCACGTCATTTGTCTCTTCAAATTGCTGCTTTCCACCAACCTTTTGCTGGTTAATCCTTAGGGAGATTTGATGGACTCATTTTCGCAGCACTTGATGAGACCTCAATGCAGTCAATGATACTGTTGCAAAGGATACCACATTGCAAATTCCATCCATGAAATGACTTTGTATGGGAAATCTGCCTAGGAGGCAACGACACATCTTTGTTTCTATCTGTATTCTACGAAGAAGGTGACTTGTTGTCCACAGTTAACACAGTAGTTAGTTGAACTTTCTTGGGCATCATTTGTGCTGAAGCTAGGATCTCCAAGATATCCAGTGGGATGTGTTTCTTGAAAACACTGCTTTTTGAATTTTTTTTGAGAAATATGATGTACCTTGCTTTGCACCTTTGAATTGGAAAAATTTGGGAAGCCTGCTCTTTCCTAACCAGACAGCTGAAGCTGAAATTCATATATTTGTTGAACAGTAAAAGAGAACATTGCCTCATAAACACTGTAAAATGATGAGCTCTGTTCATAATTCTAATTTTTCTTGAGAATTCAGTTTGTCCAAATTATGTTCTTTTGTTTTCAATACTCGTTTTTCTTGCATGGTTGGATCTTGACTTCTTGTTGACACTACGATTCTGATTCTATTTTCTTGGAAAAACAACTAACATATTCAGTTTTTTGATCGTCTCATCACTTTGTATCCTATTTGAGTGGGTTTTATTATTCCCATTACATGCCAGGAAAGGCAAGAATATCACGTAACTTTTTGTCTCTGAACTACATTTATGGTTTTTCTAGTTTCTTAGTTACATTATGATTTAGTGTGCTATTGGATTGGAGTGAGCGTTGTGAATTACATGCCAATTATATATATATATATATACATTTCATGTGCCTCGTGAAATTCTAATTGCTCCATTAGAACAGAAAGCTTACAGTCAAATGGCCCTGATGTGAGTTAGTCCATACAAATTGGTTGCAGTGAATTGAATATTCGAGATCACTAATTCTTCGTATTTCCTGTCATAGTTTAAATGGTTGGATTTTTCCTGCTCCTAATCTTGGTTTCCTTTTCAGGCAAAATCTCCAGCCTATGCTGCTACGTTGAAGCAAATATTCTCAAACATTCAGCAAATTGACTCTATAATAATTGCTTGATAAGTATGGTGGATCAGGCATCTCTTTGGAGAGGAGCTGCCATCAAAAGCTACATTACATTGTACAGGTGTGATATTTGGTTAAATGATTGCTACTTGATCATCTTTAATTCTTTCATGTTCTTTTCCTTCCAGGGACGGTCTTGTGTTATGGTGTCATGCAGAACTCGCCAACATAATTCTAATGGATCCATCTATTTGTTGGAAAGCTGTTGTTGCGTCTATGTGCACTCTGGGTCTTCGTGCTTTTTATGCAGAGACATGCTGCAATTTAATAGCTGTTATAAAATTTCACGAACTTGCTTGATATAGGAAATGCGTGGCTAACTTATTAGCACGCTAAGCTTGATTGCTTCCATTCCAGACTTTGACGATATTGCAGGAAACTGTCCTTTTCAGTTATAAGGCTATGTAACATCGCGAAGGTTTGTGACAATCCATGTGGAAATTTCTTCACTGCTGAGATGTATGTAATCATGGGAGATAGTGAAAATCATCATATTTTGAAACTGACCATTGAAATTGACAGCACTAGAAATCTTTCCTGGACAACACACCAATTTAAGGCGTCCATTGATGAATAGAGATTCTTCTGGATAAAACTTGCTGTGTGCAATCACATGAACTCTGTGATATTGACTTAAGTCTTCATTTTAGGTGTTTAACCAAAAAAATCGAGTGCAATGGTACTGAGCTCAATCTTAACTTGAAAACTCAAAGCTTTCAAACTGCTTTTAATGTGCTTGAGGAAAGCTCAACCTAATTCAATTACACCGTCTTAATAATCTTTTATACTTACATTTGTACTAAACATGCACTTTAATAGAATTTGACTAAATTTGTCACAAACCTTACTGTATCTTGATTTGATTAACCGGCGAGCCTATCGAACCAAATCGTCAAAAGTAGCTTAATGATCTCACGAGCTTCCGACCTTGAGTCAATACCAGGCTAAGTTCGCTTGGTCCATTTAAATCCTTATATTTACCAGTGCCGAGTTACATGTATGAAACTGGCTCTTCTTCCGAGTTGAAATTCTTCAGCCCTACAGCTAATTAGCAATATATTCGATGTTTTCACCGTGCGTTACCCAAAGAGAGTAATATTGTCATTGGACCCATGATTTAGAGCCTGCAACGTACCTTTTACGTCTCGAGCGACACTCCTTTTGAATTGTCTTCCTCGCTTGTCCTTTACAAGCAAACCACTCTCTCCAAAGAACCTGATCTTTGTAAATACACTCCATTGGAAACATGGTATCCTCTCATAAATACCATAATATAAATCCAGTAGTGCCTTTCTTTTCAAGTAACCTAATAGTCCCTCTTTCCTATCGATGACCACAATCTAGACCCTCTACTCCAAATCCAAAAGATTATGCACTTTTGACTAATGAATCCTCCACCCTAAAACACTAAACCAAACACATATAACCAAGGACATAACAGTAAATCATGTTTAAGACTTTTAATCTCATGGTAGAAAGTAAACAACTTTGAACCACACGTTGAGGATGAAGATTCTCCATAATTGGAAGGAAATAGTTAATAGCATTCCAAATGAAATGATGAATCTTGGGTTGAACATCAAGAATCCAAATTTCCTTTGAATCCTTTGACTTAAGGACAATAGAAGCTGAGGGGATTGACTGAAGTGGGGAAGCCTTAGTTTTCAACGAAAAGCAATATGTAGACTTGATCGTATACTCCCTTGCTCCATCAAATAGCCACACTAGCATATCGTCTCTCTCTCGAATATGTAAACGACTGGTCTTAATGGCTCTTCTTTTATTATATGAGAGAAAGCCTGCTAGTCCACTTCAATTCTAGAAAAGCCGCTCCTCTATTAAACTACTAACCTTCATAAATAGGTGTTGATAGTCCATTTTAGGTCCAGGCTCTCAAGACCCAATCTAAGTACCTCGGCTTGCTCAAGTATTCTCGAGTAGCTTCCTAAGATGAAGAGACTAGCCTTAACCAGTAAGCTCGGACCAGCCATCTAATATGCTTGGTTTCCCTTTGAGCATCTTGCCTTAATTGATCCATTCGCAAGCGAACACGACTTGCTTAGGTGACCTTGATCACTTTTAGATCCTCGGAGAGCTTGGCTCAATTCCATAGGCCGAGGTAACCTTTGTTCTCTTGGGTACACATCAAGTGTTCAACATGAAGCTTAGTGCCCATTGTGCTGTTACCTTGCGCTCTTCCTCCCCCCTTCTCTCTCTTCATTAATTACCTTTTAATATATGTGGTACGACTAGTATGCCTTATAGCTTTCAACATATTAGCATATTAGATTTTAGATATAGCCTTCAACCTATCCAAGGCTAACTAAGTAACAAAATCGTTCTCTCCCTTTGCAACACGTCCCTTATAGATGCCATGTACAACCAAACCCTAGGATGATATGTGTCCTTGACAGGTGAGCTCTTTAGCCTATAAATAGGACAATGAGCTAATGGTACTAGATTCTTCTCCTTTCACTTACTTTTGATTCTTGAATATCTCGAGTACTCCCAAAAATACTGTTAAACACTTAAACACTCTCCTTTATTATCTTTCATTCTCTTCTTTCTATCTTAAGTTTCGAAAAGCCTTCGTTGACACAACCACAGGAGACTTTTTGTAGGTCTTTTGCCGAGCCAAGTAGATAGACCACTCGAAGTAGTTATCAACTAATTCTTTGTAATTCCATACATCATCAATAGGGATTCAGTTTTATGCCATTGTGAGCTAAATTTAAGAAGGGAAGGTATCCATGTCCCATTCCATACTTTTATTTTTTCATCGATGCCCACTTGTTATGAAACGCCCTTAGCATAAAATTTTATTCCTAAAAAATGCTTTACATGTCCACAATGCTTGAATCCCTCTTGTAGCATGGATAAACTCTTCATTTGGAAGATGCATTCTTTAAGAAACTTTATCCATAATGCATTAGGGTTGAGAAAGGACTCGTTAGGCCATTTCAAAAGCAATGCAAGATTGAACTAGTTCAAATCTTTAAAACCTATACCTCTTTAGCGTTAAGTATGTTAAGACCATCTTAGCTATCTTAGTGAATTTTCCTTTTACTTATTTTGTAGACCCCACCAAAATCTTGCAATCAAGCTATTTACCTCCTTACTCCATTTTTACTTGAAATTTGACATACCCCTCTAAATATGAATGGATCGCACTTGCCACTGATTTTATTTGTACTTTTCCCTACTGCACTATATTCACTTTTAATCCTAGAGATTTGAATGATCTTATATTTTACGAACATCAATGCTTTGATCTTTAATCTACCCCACAATGTAGGAAACCCCAATTATTTCCTAGGTTTAATAATTGTAGGTAACCCTAAGTATTTCCTATAGTTGATAGTTCTAACATTCCTCATCAACTTCGCTATTCACTGGTTGTACTTAAAAGGTGTATTAATACTGAAAAATGAGCAGGATTTAGATAAGTTTACCTCTTGCTTGAATGTTATAGTAGTATTCTAGCAAAATATTCTTAAGTTTAATGAAGTTTTTAACAGTAGCTTTAATTGAAGAAATGAGTCAACCATAAATAGTAGACAAGAAATCATGGGGTAGCTTTTGTTTAATTTCAAGCATTTAAGTAAATCTTGAGCAACTAAACAATTCAAATTCTTAGATATTTTTATGGGTTATCTTTATGGTGTTTTTATGTGTTTCTTAGATATTTTTAATGATTTTGTTACTTAATTGATTTATATTTTGATTTTAGGTTTTGTTTGTTAAATTTAATCAAGTTTTGGATTATTTGAAGCAGATTTAGATGAGTTTTGAAGCCTAGAAAAAGATTACGCTCAAGAGTGTCACCCATGAATTGAGAATGCGCTTAAAAATGAGAAAGTGATTGGTTAATGAGAGGATTATGGTTAGAATCACAGGCATAAACCTTGACCCTGAACCTGTCATTTCACTTATTCATAATTTTTTAGCAAAGAAGATTATGCCCAGGAAGTATGGTCATGATTCTTCCTCGTGATCATGTTACTTCTTTGAGAATTTCCTTATTTTGAAGAGATTTGAAACCCTTAAAGATCTCTTAAACCTATAAATAGACAAATGCCTTGTAAACATAATAACTTATTCTATAGGCTCATTCTTAGGCTAAGGTTTTAGAGATTTCTCTTCCTTCTTCTTTTTCTTCGTTTTATTTCTTTTCAATGTTCTAGCTTAGTTTTAGTATTCAATTATTGTAAACCCTAGATTCTATGTAATTAGTTTTCTCTTTTTATCAATCCTTGATTTCTTGTGTTTATTTGCTCTTTGGATTGATATTTGTGGTATATTAATTCAGTATCTGATTTTACATTAGAAGTTGAGAAATCGACCTATTGTGGATAGATTTGTTTAATTAGAATGAAATCGACTATAATAGTTTCTCTGAATTAAGGTAACCTAATAGCATGATTCATAGAGTTTAACGCGGTCTTGATATATGCTATTAAGGAAGAAATTCTGGTAGGTATTATTGAGACTAAGAGTTAATTTGAGAAGAAATTCTAGTTAACATAAATAAAGAACCCTCACAATCCAATAAATAAGAATAAGATTGATAGATTGCATCATTGTTCTAAGGGGATTAGTAATTGAATACTAAGATGATATTGAATACTAAGATAATGTATTCATAGTTAATTTTAATTATCTTTTATTTTGTTATTCATTGATTGTTTATTTTAATTAGGTTAATTTAGATTAGTTGTTTTTAATCAATTGAATTTGTTTGTTAGGTTAAATATTAGGAATATGGTAATTATTAGTATTCATATGTAGTTCTTGAGGAATTGATACTTAGACTCACATTCATTTTACTATAACTTAATAGGTATACTTGCTTACCATCACCTTTCTTGCCAACCATTATCAAGACATAATTTTTCCTTCTTCTTTTTTTAAGTGGAAATGTAAAATTGCAGTATTCATTGCACTATGGCTTTTGATGTACAATTTTTCATAAGGTCCAAAAGAAGAAATCAATCCTTGCTCTCATCAACCATCAGCATTACTTAAGGAGGGTCCTTTTCTTTAGTCCCCTTATACTAGGTTCTCTTTATTGGAGCTTAAACCTACATAATCAAGCTTTAGTGCACTTAAAGGAATTAAATAGTTATCTCTTATATGACCTTATATTTTTTCTGTGAAAGGTTTAGGAGACACTTGTATTCCCCAAATATGAGCAATAAGCCCAAATTTAAACCATCTACAAGCATAAGCTTGTATAAAGAGATATTCTAAATGTCCACTACTCCAGATTATTGACTCTACAAATAAGTTCACCTTCTATTTATACATGGAGAAAATATATGGTTAGAAGACATATAGCAAGTACTACCCTCCAAGTTCCCAAAGACTTTATGACTTCAATTGGTAATCGAAAGAACTTGAACCTATTTGAAGCCGATTCCCTTTTATGGTCCATTCTAAGAAACTTTCTCCCTCTATTGGATAGCAAGAATTGATTTGGCTAGAGTAAGATACCATAGTATACTCTCTTCATAAAGTAGCATGTCAGTTGAGGTTTGACGTAAATGTTACTCAACTAATTATCCAATTAAAAATTTCAAGTTTTTTTTGCTAATTGTTATCTCTTGTGAGTATAAAGATATCCATCCAAGAGTCAGTTAACTCTTCTTTCCTTCATACAGCTAAGTTAGAGTTGCTTAAAGATATCCATCCAAGAGTCAGTTAACTCTTCTTTCCTTCATACAGCTAAGTTAGAGTTGCTTCTCCTAGCTTATCAATATACTGAAAGGATTCTTTAGAGGCATTCTAGCCTTATGCCTTTGCGTAAGTCATAGGCTCTCCAGTGAAGGTTATCATTTATGGAAACAAGTTTTCATTTGACTTCCAAAGTTGAGATTAAAGACATCATAAGATCTTTGCAAAACCAATTAGTCTTCAAAGAGACTAGAGCCATCAACAAATTAAAGGTCCTTTATAAGTGTCCATTACCTCCTTCGCCAAAATAGAATCATGTTAAATATATTTGCTTTCACAAGGTGATGATTTTTTTTCCTCTCTAATTAGTGAATAATTTATTCATCTTATTATTTTTACTTTTCATATGCTTCCACTCATTCTTCTATTCAGATTAAAAATGGAAAGTCTCTTTTAAGAGATTACCCTATTCTAATAGTTGAAGAGGATAGATGCTAAGACTTAGTGGGTTATGAAACAATCTTTGTATGCCCTTACTGAGTCTTATGAGATGAAGGATATTGTGAGGCATATGTGAATGTAGGTATTGAGACACACATTAACATGTTACAAAGCTTAGGGACTTATGGTGAAGAGATTCGAGCTTACCATAGAATTTTCTTCAAGTGATCCTCCATATGTTGTCTTGTCTGATCCTTCTTCTCTCCCAATTGGCGACATGTATTGATGGCATAAGGAAGCAACTCTAGAGCCTTAGATTAATTTGGAGGAAAGATTAAGGAAGCTTTTGGAGCATTTAGATGCTTTGGAAGTGGAGTCTTAGTTGAAGTTACCTTACAGTGACCTAGCTTAAGGAAGCCTTGCTCTTATTTGATTGTCATTAGGATTCTTTATCAATTAAAGAATTAAAGTTACATGTATAGTCTTGCAAGGGTATAAGATGACTTGATTTTGATAGTATGTAACCTATTACCACCACAGCTATAAAGATTTTAGATTGCTGTGGCATCGTGATATCTCTTGACAAGATCATAAGAGAGTTGATGCCTTTGATGTAGAGGATATAAAAAGAAACATAGATATTGCAGCTATTATCAACACATACATTTGTTTACGAAATGCTTTTGAAGTGTGTTCTTCAGTATAATTGATCAAACATCAATGAGAGTTGCTCAACTTTTGCAGTCATTATGTTTCTTCATCACATGCCACTTTACCTTAGTTAATTTTTTACTAAGAAAGTTTCATGTGCTATGGAAATGATACTATGACCAAACAACTGTACTATGAATTTATTAGAATCGCTTTGAATTCTTAGGTGACCTTTAAGGAAGTTGTCATGCCTTAAGGAGTGAGGTTACTATTGAGTGGTAGCAATTGTGATAAATGGCTTTGATCCCTTTCATTACAAGATAGCATTAAGCCTACTACATGTTTAGGAATGAAGCTATGATTAAGCAACAAATTTAGATAAGATTGCTTGGTTCCTCGACAGATGAGACCACTTCGGTCCAATCCCTTTATTTGCAAGATGGTATTAAGCCTACTAAGTGTTTAGTAGTGATGCTATGACTAAGTAGCCATGGTTGATATGATAAGATCGTTTTGATTTTTCTATAGATAAGATCAGTTCAATCCCTTCATTTATAAGATGGCATTAAGCCTATCGTATGCTCAAGAGTAAGGGTATGACTTAGCAATTGTGATAACTTAAAGAAGAAGATTTCTATTGTTTTGATTCTACTTGGCTTGTCATAGCTTTAAAGGCAACATGCACTTAAGAGAATAGCTTCAATGTAGATATGATAGTTATCAAGACATGTGATGAGATTGCTAAAATCTCTCGCTTTAAGTGAAAGGCTAAAGAAGTCTTCTAGTCTTAAATATACAATGGTTAGTATGTTAGGGCATTACTTAAGATTGGTAACATCATTGCTAAAACCTCTATGACTGCTTCGTATCATATCATAACATTTATGATGGCTTTGCGTCGTATGCAAAAGCAATAGTGATTGCACCAAATAGGCATTGCGTTATGTGCTAAGCATGAACGATGGCTTTGAATATTAAGGTGTTGCATCACATACCAAAGCATTAATGATGGCTTTTTTTTATTTTTTGTTTCTTTTGCAAAATAATATTTTGAGTACAACATTAACCACTTCTAGCTAAGTATATCTTTAATCCCTTTCTGGCGCATTAAAAAATAAATATTTCAACCATCTTGCATTATGAAATCTATTGTTCACTTAATTTTACTTTCAAAATTCTTAAATCTAATATAATCATCATCGTTATTTATATAAACCTAGTTAATGTTGGTGGAAAACTTTTTTTTTAAACGATTGAAATGAGAAGCATGTGATATTTTGGATATTCTTATTATTGAGAAGTAAATCACACATTTCTTTCACAAGGAAGATGGTAGGGGCTAATTTTGCTTTAAAAATTTACCATGAGTAAGACATGACAACCTTAAGGGCTTCACTAATGTCTTCTTTGATATATGGACAACTTATGTGCTACTATATAAATTGTGGACATCAGTTGTCTTCTATGTTAAAAGATTAATTCTTGCTTGAGAGGCAAGGGTATATAGTTGCAATATGCACCTGTATAACCTTAAGTATGTGAAAATTATAATGGGAAAATGAAGAAACTCTAAAGAAAGTTCTTATACTCTTAATAGGTGATACCTAATCAATAGTAAGTAGAATAGGGGCGCTTACATGTCATCTTCTAATGGAACACCCACCTCATCTACAAGTATTTGATTAGATTGATCTTGTTTTAACAACCTTTAGTGCAACAATTCTAGGTATTGGTAAAACAAAACTATATTGCACAACAATAACCATAATTTCAAATAGCAGTTGCATGAAAGTATTGAGGAATTGGCTGATAGCTCTTGTATTTTCTTGCACAGTTTGCCTCATGAACAAAACTTTAAAGGATTTACTATGATGCGATGCAATCATCATCCTCCTTTGTGGAGGATTTTGCTCAACAATGTAAAGATCAGTCTCTTACTCTTATGAGCTTTCCTCTTATCCGGTTCTCTTTCTCGGGGTTTCCATTAAATTAAATCCTTTTTTCCCCAATAGAATCACTAAATGATGTTTGGTTAGTGGTGATGTTGGTTGTGTGTACAATGTGTGATCTTGGTCTTCTAATGAATCTAGAGAAGTTTGAATTTGATGACATTTAGAGGTTTATGAGGAAGAAAAACAGGCGATCTCAATAGTAACTTGCACTAATGACAAGTTAAGGAGTGGTTTTTTTTTTTTTTTGAAAAAAAAGAAAGAAAGAAAGCCTTGGTGGCAAAGTGTTAAGGAGTCGAGAGCATTAAGTTCTCCATTTTTAAGTGAGAGCTAGATGTTCTCTACTGGATCTGGTGTTTGAGCCTTGATAGCAGAGTACTAGCAGCAACATAATGTTTGTCTAAGCTCCTTGAATTGACCCAAGTGAAGAGGAGAAAGCACTTGTTTTTTATATTTTGGGACTTACCCTTGTTTCTTGGATGACTATACAGATCAATGAATGAGATGAGCTCCAATGATATCTACTGCATTGTTTTTACTGATGAATAAAAGGGATGCAACCTCTTTTATATATATAAATCTTGTCTTTAGGTCTACGAGAGAGCGTAGCCCCATGGGAGGGCATATGCTAATTACAATGAGCCTAATTCTCCGGAAAATGAGCCTAATTCTCTGGACGCTGATGTAAACCATGGAGTAACTATTAGCAAATAAGTTTCGTACAGCTACATAAGTCTAGATTCTAAATCTTGAAAATTTGTATGGACAAGATTGGCATCTCACCTATTTTAGTCCCGATCATCCTAGAGGTATTATTGAGCATTTGGAAAGAGGAACCGATTAAGATTGTCTTAGTGTATGTGTATTTGGATATATATATATATATATATATATATATATATATAAAGAGATTCCCCGTAATTATCTCAAATACTTCAAAAAAAAAAAAAAAACTCTAGGCATTTACGTACTTATTCTAATAGATTTTTTTATTCCCATCATCTGAAAATCTTTTTCTTTTTATTCGTCGCTTTTAAAGTTGCATCATAATAAACGGCATTTGAAATGCTACGTAAGAAATTATATGAAATTGGCTGTCAAAAAGAGCCTTTCTTTAGAACGAGATTCCGTCATGGAGTCTAACTAATAATAAGAACTCATAATTATTGATAAAAATGCAAATGGACGTAAACCCAATTTCAGAATGATAACACTGTATCGATCAGTTAAATTAATTGAGCAACAGCCAAACATCAACTTACTTTATCATTGGTTTATTTGGTAGCGCAACCTTGTAGTCATCGGCAAATACTTGTCGTAGTTTTTGCACCTGAATGGAAAACGAAAAAGCTGATGAGTTCATATTACTACACAAAAAGACATGAAGCAACTTAATTAATTCAGTTTCTCAAAGGTGTAAAGGAAATTATCCTGGTTATATGCAACAGGCCAGGAAAATTTAAATACCTGCATGTTTAGTAGCATTATTCAGTTCTAGGGATGAGTGGTGCTTTAAACCAAAAGCTGAAAAGTCAAACCAAATCAAATTATTAGTATTATTATTTTTTCATGTATTACAATTTGGTTTTGGTTTGGGATGTCTCCAAATGGAAAAATTAACCAAATATAACTGGAGAAAGTTATTAATTATGTACATCAGCTTATATACAAGAAAAATTGTACATTAACTATATACACTATGTTTGACCCCAAAAAAAAAAAAAGAAAAGAAAAGAAAAGGAACTGTATACGTTATGTAATGATGTAGTTTATAAACACGCCATTCATTTTACAAAATAACCATAACGATATAACAAATAACATATATGACTCAATAATCTAAAAGAATTCAATTAAACAAATGTATATACATTGCTATGTGATACAAAGAAAATCAAAATTGATCACGTATAGAACATTGCAACTATTTAAATTGAAGTAAAAAAATGTAAATATACATGCTATGTAATATACATAATATGTCATCATCATACATTAATGTGTAATTACATGCTATATTCTATATACATAGTATATTGTAATCATAGTATTGTAACTATTTCAATTGATTCGGTTTTTGAATACTACATTGAACTTGGAACGCAGAAATTTTTCTTCTCAAACATGGTTTCGAAGGTATAGCTAGAAAGTAGAGTATTATCTTGCTATTAGTAACTCAAATAGTGAGCTTTGATGCATATAGAGATAATGAAAATAAATTATTTGAACACTAAAATTAATGAAATGATATAAAATAATGTTTACAAATGATGCGTACACATTATATATATTTTATGTTATATATATATATATATATACACGTAAATTAGCATGGAACATAATATATAAAAACTATACTTAAAACGTACTAAAAGTAAATGGGTGATTGGCCAATATATTGGATCTAACGCATCGCAATTTCCTATAATGGGCGTGGCAGTATAAGGACATAAAAGAACGGATGATAAAGCTTAAGATAAAGTAGAACCAAGACACATCATTAAAGGAAAAATGACTAGATAAATTTGCAACTAGACATGCGGACATGGCATGCATTCTACCACTAAGCCTACATAATTCATATCCCAGCTTCATTTCAGTCATTTTTGGATAGTTTAGAAGTTGTAGGTCTCAAGAAACATCATTTAGATGCCATAAAAATAATTAGCAAAACAAAGGGAAATTAGTATGGGATCTGAGTGTTTGTGGTTCGAATAGCAAATTTTGACTTGACATGGTGGCTGTTTGGAGGTTGAAGTCTGACACCATGGAGGTTACGGCCTTATTGAAAATATCAATATTACAATTTTCACTTGTAAGTTCATAAATTTATTGAAAATATCAAAGATGATTTAAAAATTATGAAATCTTGTATTCTTAGGTATTTTTGTGTGTAGAATCATAATATGAATAAGAATTTTTGAAATTAGAAGTGTTTATATGAGTTTCTTAAGAACCTTAGTACCACTGAATTCTATATTAATTTTTATAAATAGTAAACAAAGTTATTTTGAGCTAATTTTTGGTGTATATATTACATTTAATTTATATAAAATGAATTTTTGATAAACTACATGTTTTGTATTTATTAAAATTATTTTGTTGAATCTACCTTGTTTTTCATACTAAAGAAATGATAGATTTTTGATTAAATTTATTAATAAATCTAGTTTGTAGTGATTTTGTACAGCTTAGTTATAATTTTACAAATGCTCACATTTAGATCTTGAAATTTTGTTTGATTATTTGTCTAATTTAAGCTATTTTTTTTTTAGTGAAAATGGGCCTAAAATTGATATTTTAGAAAATATATGTAATGGGGAGATTTAAGTTTTGCAAATATCAAACCTTAAACTCTATATTTTTATGAGATTACAGTATTTTTCAAGGGAATAATTGGTTACATATACTAATTATTAGGTAATTTCTCCTTATTTACCTATATTTTGAGTTATATAGTAAATTGGTAATTTATATTAATAATACTATAGCGAGAGTAGCATTAGATAGCCTTATTTTGGTATATTACCTTATTGATCTTAATTTTGATATGGATAGTAAAAAGTAAGAATTTTATAAGTAATATGGTCACTTGGTATAATAAGAAGATATATTAGAGGACGTACTTAGTAACCTCTATGTAAGGTAGGTCTTAAAACTGGATTAGAAGGTATGGCTGAGAGTCTTAACAAGTAGGGACTAAGGATATGGTTAGCTGTATTCATTTGGAAACTTTAAGAATTAACTTAATTCAAGGGTTAATTAGGAAGATAAATTAGAGGCTGAATCATAGGAAGTCCAGGACAAATATTTTTCTAAAGGCTAATCTTAAGTCATAAACCCTAAGTAACAATAAGTTATCAATAATTTGGAATATATGTAATCTATAGATGACTTTGGTACTATTTATTTTAATTAAATTAAATAGTTGAAAAAGAACTACATATTGACGTGTAGCATTAGAATTATCACAAGTCCAAGTAAGTGGATATTTACGTGTGGAGTAGATTATATCTAATCATATGACTTTGTAACTAACTTAGCTATTGTATCTTGTATGCAAGTGTGATGTGTCGATTAGTAATTTGTGTTAAAATTTTTCATTTCTCATGTTTATGTATTATTGAATAGAATATGTTCAGTTATATGTTGTTTAGTAGGTTACATAATGCTTCATTTTGGATAATTATTGCTGACTGTTGTAATGGATACATATTATGGTATTAGATCTGGCTATTATGATTGTGTTATTAAACAAATATGTGATGTTATTAGGATTGGCACCAAGTTGTACGAAAAGCTAGGAACCAACTCAATCTCTTAAGATGCTCACTTAACTGAACTCGATAATAGGGTCTTAGAAGTGAAAGTGTAAATGAAACAGAGTAAATGTAAAGGTTGGCCTAATAAATTAACAATAAGCTTGCTTAGTATTGCTTGACATGTAATTTAATGTAGTCATGACATGACATGACATGAAAATGATCTACTTGTTAAGTTTTCTAAAAATTGAGATTTTGCTAGGTTAGGTCTTCTATGAAAGCTAGGTTTATTAAGTAAACAATTTGATTTATAAAAATTGGGTTTTCAACCATATGGAATTGCATTTTTACCAAATTACATAGTTTCTACTGGGTTGGGTTTTGGCAACTTCTTGTTGTATTGCTAGGTTCTTAAACTACGTGTCTAGATGCTCAATTAAAGTTGACCAACTGGATGGTTAGGCTGGGTTATGATATTGGCATCGATGCATGTTACTTGCATGAGCATGGCATATGTTTGTTACTTTTGCATTGCTTAGTTGGACTAAAAAATTTTGCGATTGAAATGATGACTTGCTTAATAATTGTGTTGTGATATTGCTTGTATTGTTATTTATTTATCCACTTTCACTTAGCTTATAGTAAACCAAAGGGATAAGTTATCTTGTCCAGAGGTTATAAAGAAGTTAGATAGGGTCTAATAAGCTGCTGACCATTAGTCCTTTTACTCATGTGTGACTTTGAGGCCTTCAATCTTTTACCCGAAGAATCTTCTCTCGGTAACCCACCGATAATGAAAAACTCTATATGGGAGATGGGTGGCTAAATTCCTTAACAACTCCAAAAGGCTACACCCTGTTCTATTCCTTCTCTAGTGCCGATGCTAACTAGTCCTTGGCTGAAGACTGTGTTAAGTGATCTAACTTTTCTACCACCGAGAATCCTTACTGAGAAACGCGAGCTACCCTCACTATGGTTGAGTACTCCTCTCTTAGCATCCTTCCTATTCTTACGGCATCACTTTTAGTCTCGGCCTCTTTGTTATCGCAATATCTTGATTCCTCTCACTTATTGTAATAATAGAATCTATGTATGAAACCAATATTGCACTACTACCTATCCATTCCACTTGACAATGTACTATTTTCCCTTTTTTATCGTTTGTCCTTTTTACCCTTTTTCGTATATACTAGGAATTTCCTTTTTATAAGTCTTTTTTGTAATTTCTTTATTTGTATTGTTGTCCTAGGGACTTACTATAAATAATCTCTTTTCTTTTAAGCCGAAATCATCTTACATCACAAATATACATTAAATATACTGTTCTCGCGAGACAACTCTCGCAAAGTCCATTTTCATATACTCTTATCTAATTTTGCCAAGTAGTTTAGGATTAGTAGCGTGTAGACTTTGACATCAACTTGTACGTCATATTAAGTAAAGTGTGAAGTCGTATTGTATTTGTTGGTTTGTTATATCCTTTGAATAGCTTCAGGTCAGCTACTCTTATCAGTTCATAGACTGACTCACTTTATTTTCTTTGATATTTCGAGTGACCCATTGATCCAAATTTGCTACGGAAAGTCTTAGTGATAACTGAGCTCCATAGGTACGTTAGGACCTCACACTTTAGGAGTAAGAACTCAAGAATGCTTTACTTTCCTTAAATGGTAAATAGCTATAGACTTGGATTCGAATTCTAAGAAAGAGTTCACTAAGAAGATTGTTAAGTTATGTTGTAAAAACTTTAACATGAGATTGTAAATGTGTTGTATGGACTTGATTTTATATTTTATATAAGATTATATAGTTGTGATACTTAGTTTGGCTAATACGTGTAAAGATTTCCTTTGTGACATTGTTAATTAATGGGAATTTTAAATCAAGTGTTTTATGAAGATTGAATAGTGGGTTGAATGTCGGTCTTATCTTATTTTTAACTTAGGAATATCATAGTGAGTTGTTTTTAGGTACCAAAAATAGAGGAAAAAGTTCTAAGTAAACGCTTGGAAGGCGAGGTGTTATAAATGGCATAGTAATAAGGAGAATGCATTTTTAGGAGATAAGGTAGTTATTTTTAGAAAGATTTTATAATAATTTTCTATTTCAAATATATCTTTTATCATATTGGATTGATTGAGTAAAATTTTAAGAAAAAAAGTAAAATTAAATTAAAAAATGCTAAAACAAATGAAAGTATGGTTTGTTGGCATCTAGCTTATTAATTAAATGGACATTGTAACTGTCGCATGGACAAATTGGCAGTTGGATAACCAATCCTCTAATCTTTGGCTAAAGGCCAAAATAACACAAATTGGTCCAATTTAGAGTGCATGATTAAACAAATTAGCTTGATTATATACAGTAGAGACCTAAAATTTGTACTAAGTTTCTAAGACTAATTTATCTCTAATTTACATTGTTAAATGTAGGTGAACATGCAAAATAATATTTGTTCTATTATGAAAGCCATGTATTTCCAAACAATTTCGAGATGAGAAACTTACATCATTCAAATTAGCTTTTTGGTCTCTAACATCAACCAAAAATGAATATGTGGAAAGTGAGCCCATTAGAAAATCAAGTTATTTTTATTTAAAAGTGAGTAGTCTAAATTAGAAAAAAAGAAGGGGGAAAATTTACAATAACTTGGCATATATATCCTTACACTTGTATTCTACTTGGGTTTTTTTTTTTTCTTATAAATTCATGACCTATAATGTTTTTCATTAAGTAGTTATTGTCAATATTATAAGTAGTTCTATACTTTATTTATATCATGTGTATAGTATATAGTAAAAACAGAAGTTAGTTATAACGAATTAGAGTTAGTTGAGTAGTTTTAGTTAGTCACGGTAGGAAACTTCTTGTATATAAATAGATATCAATTGTAAATGGAATTTAGATGGTGATTTTTCTTTCTCCTGCGGAATACACAACTACTCCTTCATATTTCTCTATGCCCATAATACATAAGTGCATATACTGGTTGTAGAGAAGAGCTTCAATTTGTTGAATTTTGATTTACACACTCTGTTGCATATGGTTTGACATGGTATCAAAGCAGGTAACAATTCAGTATCCCCTTTTTCATTGATTGATTTGTAAGTTTCGTATAAACCTAATTCTCGAATTAGTCATGGCGGTTGTTGAACAAACAAACATAGATTCACTATTTTTATCAGGATCAGATAATCCAAACATGTTAGGGAAAGGCATAAACTTTATTGCATGGAGTTGATATATAAAACTAGGCTTAGGTACAAAGTTAAAGCTTAGTTTCATTGACAGATTGATTACCAAGCCTGCAAATATTTCTCTTGATCTTGTTAAGTGGTTACGTTGCAACTATATGGTTCGATGTTGACTCTTAAACTTCACAAGTTTAGATCTATCTTAGAATTATTTGTATATTCAATCGGTAAAGGGTTTGTGGATTGAGATTGAAGAACAGTATGGACATACCGATGGTCTACTTATTTACCAATTACAATGAGAGATTTGTAGTCTTAAAGAAGAAAACATGACAGTAAGTGTTTACCATAATAAAATAAAGAAGATATGGGACAAGTTACAAGTGTTAAATGCTTATCTAATGGGTAGTTGTGGTAGAATGGAGAACTACACGTGTGAGTTGAGGAATAGAATTGTGGATTTTGAGTTACAAAATAAACTGATTCAATTCCTTATGGGATTTTGATGGCTTTGAGAGTGTTTAAAGTTAGATTCTTAGGATGGATCCACTTCTTTCTATTAGTCGAGCCTTTTATCTCATATAGCAAGTTGACACTCAATGCTAAATTACCACTTCTGTGAATCAAGACATAGATATTGCAGCCTTTCAATCTAATAGAATGAATATGGACAAGACGAAACAAAGTGTAATGGCTGCTAAAGTGTACTACAAACATTGCAAATTAGAGGGGAATAGCATATAAAATTGCTTCCAAATAATTGGATATCCCGATTGGTATAAGGGGAAGTGAGTAACTAGAAAAGGGAAAGGAGCTTTTAGTGTGCATTCAACTCGAATTGTGTAGCAGAAAAGAAACAATTTGCATAGATTGATTCACCATTCAATTATTGCACTAATAATAAAGAGTGTTATGCAGGTACTTTAGTTGATCTTACTTTGATTAACAATGTATGTCCGGAAGTCATAAGACTTATGAAGCATAAGCATATTGAGATAAAGGAAATTGTTGTAGCATCAAACATGATACATTCATCAGGTATTTATTCAATTACAAGTAGTTGTTTTAATGCTATGAATATTGATTGTGGTTCATGGATAGTGGATATGGGTGTGATGGACCACATGACACTCTTATCCTCTTTCTCACCAATAGAAGAGCTCTTTTGAAACCCATTCCTATTAAACTACCAGATGAAAACATGAAACATGTATTAGTTATTGGTACTATTAACATTTTCCCATATCTTACATTATATAATGTGTTTTTAATTCCAGAATTTGCCCATAGCCTTCTCTTTGTTAGCAAACTTTTACATGACTTGAAATTAATAGTAACATGTACACCTATTTCACGTAATTTTCAAGCCTAGACAACTAGGTCCATTGTTGCTATGGTAAATGAAGTATGTGGACTATATGTACTGAGTCCTAAAGCTATCATTGGATGTTCCTCTTTGGATGAGATAGTTTCTACTGTAACTTCTTTACATTCTTGTAATAAGCCTAATCTAGTAAAACTACTACATGCTAGATTAGGACATATTGCAATTTCAAAATTGTAGTATCTTGATCTTTGTTCATCCTCACAATTGAAAAACTTTTGTTGTTTTACTTGTCATGAAGCTAAAATGCATAGATTACCATTTCCTCATAGTGAACAAAAATCACTCTTTACTTTCCATTTGTTACATATTGACTTGTGGGGTCCTTATCATGTCACTTCAATCACTGTCGTAAACTATTTTGTTACTATTGTTGATGATTTTATTGTAAGCACCACAATTTAGTATTCGGGGTTCAATTTGTCAAATTCAGGTCGATTGAGTAAATTGTCTAATCTAATCCAAATTTTACAATGAAGCTAGGAATATTAGTAAAAGTAATCCTATGCGTTTAGATTTAGGGAAATAAAGAATAAAATAATTAATTATTAAAATATTGAATTATATGTAAATTTTCCGTTATTTATCGGAAATGTGTGGAACGAGTTCTGATAATTAACGAATTGATAGAGATAAATTTTATGCACACTACAAATCATAAAATAACATAAATAATGTTTAAGAGTATTTATTTGTATCATATATGAATTTACATGTAGGTAGAAATATGTGAAATTACTTAAAATACCCAAAATATGACAAAATAATAATAAATAATTAAAAAAATTCATAAATAATTAGAGAAAAATCAGAATAAATGAGGAAATGTCCAAAAGTGGGTTGTGGAAAGCTGAAATTGAAGAAACAAAATTAATCAATTAAATTTAGCCAAATAGAAAGTTAAAATAGAGAAGAGATAAGGTAAATGTCACTTTAAATTAATGAAAAAAAAAAGAATCTATGCAGCCCTATAAATATCCAAACTTAAACAAAAGCTCATTTGGTATGTTTGGAGAATAGAAAAATTTGAGAGAACTGAAAAATAGAGGATTAGGATTTTTTTTTTCAAAATTGGAAAAAAAAATCTATGCAAATAGGGTATATAAGGAGATTCTCAACTTGTTGACCACTTAGGAGTGGACTGCCACCACCACCACATGGTGGTGGCAGTGCCCAAACCGATTAACATGTCCATGGTGGCCAGTGGTGACCGCAACTACCAACTCCGGTGAGTCCGATCTTCCTTTTGATTTTACTTATTTTGTTCAAAATACTAAATATGCTTAGATAATTGTAAATTTTGGTATTGTAATATTTTTAAGTATGTAGATTTAGGAAAAAAAAAAGAATATTTTGATTTAATTATATTTGAAAATATATAGTGCTTAAGAAATTGTACAAAATCAAGCATGTTTCGATTAGAAATAAATAACCTTAGGAGTATAATTTTAAGCTCAAAATTTTTGTGTTGACTATTTAGAGGTTGTAAAATAGCGCTATGAAGTCTTTTTTCAAAAATTTTAAGTAATTTTTTAGGCCTTTAAAAAAAATATATATATAATTAGTGATTTTGGGGTTAATTAATCGTTAATTCAATAATTATTGTTTTAGTATGTAATTAGGTGTTTTAGGATGTTAATTGTTGATGTAGAATGATATTGTTAGTATTTGGAATATTAGAAGTATGTATTATGTGACAAAAATGGGATAAATTAGTATAATTAAGTTAACTTTGTAATTTAAGGTTAATTAGGTGTAATTTTGATTTACGATATAATTAGACATTTGATATGTTATGGGATGATTACGGATGATATATGTAGTGTTGGAAGTATTAAATAGGTAAAATAAGTGAATAATAAGTAATAATACATAATATGTGAAATTGGAAATATAATAAATAGAAAATGTTAGAATAAAATTGATAATATAATAATAATATAATTATGTAATCAATCTAGTAGAAAACTTAAATTAGGGTGATTATATGAAAAAATGTAAATTTTTTTTTTATATCGGGAGTAAATTCAATAGCTAAGTTAGGATATAGGGTATACTGTACGAACTAAAATATTGGTTAAGGGTTCAATATGATAATTAGGATACCTGAAAATAATGTAATTAATTTCACATTATTAATCAAAATGAGTTTCTAGGGTTCCATATAAAACCGTACTCTGAAACTGAACTAGAACCTAATTTAGAAACTAAACCAAAACTTTAGTTTAAATCAAGAATAAATGTAAAAGACTTAAAAACTTGAATAATTAGGTATAATAACACCCTAAACTAGAGATAATAATAAGAATTTCATAACAAAACCAATCTATGACAGTTATATGGAAACTGAAACAATATGTGTATTATAGGGATTATTGATGATGACTTGCACGAGTCATACCTTAAATGAGTAAACAATGAGTCCAAATAATTTGGTATTAATACGCTACTGTATTTTGGAGTACTAATTTGTAATACTTGAAGGCTTAAAATTGTATTTGATTATGTTTGTTAGATAGTTAACTATGCATATGTGCTTGTGATTGAGTTGATGATGTGATTTTGGCTTACTGCTCTAACTTGTTTTATGTGATTTGTTTGAAATGATCGAACACCTTGAACCAGATTTAACTAAATATTTGGCTCATAAATCTAAATCGGATCTACATAGCAACCCATTAGGGGAATATTAGGATTCTCCAGTTAAATATCGACTTATTTGAAAAGGATAGTGCTAGATAGCATAATTGGTCATTTTTTCATCCTTAGTCGAACTAAGTGACAGGTGAGAAGGTCACGGTAAGAGTGAAGCGATGGTTTGAAGGTAGTCACGGGAGGAGCAGTGTCTCTATTGCACAAGCTTGGGTTTAGTTGTAAGTTGTTGCATTAGGTAGAAACTCCTCAACCTAGATTAGAGCAGGTGTAATTTCTCTAATTTCACCACGGGTAGGACAACATCGTATGATGACATTTGCTTGTATATGCATTGAATCTAACTAATTTAGTTGTTAACCCTATTTGTATTTAAGGTATAGTTTTAAGTCTCTACCCAACTTACTGAGTTGTGGTTTCTTACATCCCTATAGACGTTATTATAGGTACTAGTTAGGAAGTGGCTTATATTTGTCTTGAGGTTAGCAATTGCTGAATCCTAGGGAGTGGAGAAATACATATGAAGAATAGAGATAGTTTTAAGGTCTTAGCTTTTATTTTAGAATTTTCCATTTTCGAATGATGTAATGTTTAGGAAATATAGTACGATGAAAGTTTGCCAAAATTATTTGTAATACTTGAATTCTAGTGAATATACATATATTTTCATATTTTCCTAGGTAAATAATTTATTTAATTCATAAAATGTTTACTTTAAAATGAGTTAATCATGGATACTTTGTGAAAATCAAGCCTAAGGTAGCAACTGTAAGGCCAATTTCTATCTTAGAATGGTTTGTATGGTGGGATTGTTATGACTCTATCGCTTTGGAGCATAACATTTATCATAAGTACTTGGACATACATGATTAATAATATAGCTTAAGTAGTTTCGTACTTGCCAAATTCATCAAATATGTTCATAATCAATTTGATATGACTCTTAAAGTTGTTTGTATTGATAATGGATCATAATTTATATCCTCTATGTGTTAATCTTTGTTTGATAAATTAGGAATAGTTCACCAATGCACAATGACCTATACACCTCAACAAAATGGGAGGGTAGAGCGTAAGCATCGTCATTTGTTAAAGACTACTAGAGCTCTTAAACTTCTTGCGAATTTACCAAAGGAGTTTTGGAGTGATTGTGTACTTACTACCACATCCTTGATCAATCGAATGCTAATTGTTGTGTTAGATTAGAAAACACCATTCGAAACCTTATTTGGTTACAAACCAGATTACACTCATCTTAGAACTTTAGGATGTTTGTGCTTTGTTGCTAAACATCTAATTCCTCGTAACAAGTTAGAACCAAAAGGAGTCAAATGTGTATTTTTAGGGTATGTTTAAGGGCAAAAAGGATATAAGGTGCTTGATCTTATGAGTAAGACCATTTTTGCGAGACAAGATATCATTTTTTATGAACATATATTTCCTTTTCATTCATTTATTGATCTTATAGTATTAGACATTTGAGTCGATTCTATTTCTAATTCGGAATCTACTACTTTGCATCCGCATGTTTCCTTTGATTCTTCTGATCATGTTCTTGTTCTTGCTATGGATTTTGTGCTTTCATAAGCTGTTGATCCTACTTCAAGTAGTTTTGCAATTGAATGTAGAAAATCTTCTTAAGTCAAATGACTACCACAATGGCTAAGGGATAATGTACATACAGTATGCTCTATTTTTGTTATAAATAATATTGTTGCATTTTCACATACTTCAGTTGCACATTCATATCCTTTGTTTGACTTACATACATTTTCCTACTTACCACATGATTATATTGTTTTCTTGGAAAACGTATTGATTGTTCTTGAACTAAGATGCTATTCACAAGCAATTAAACATAATGAATGGGTTGATGCTATGAATGTAGAATTAGAAGCTCTAGAGAAAAATGATACTTGGGAACTTATTGAGTTACCTAAAGGGAATAAAGCGATAGGGTCCAAATGGGTCTATAAAGTTAAGTTTTGACTTGATGGGACTATTGAACGTTATAAGGCTTAGCTAGTCGCTAAGGGGTACACATAAGTTGAAAGAGAGGATTATATGGAAACCTTTTCTCTAGCTGCGAAATTAGGCTCTGTTCACATTCTAATTGCCATAGTTGCTGTTAGAAATTAGCCTTTGTAGCAAGTTGACATCAATAATGCCTTTTTACATAGGCATATTGATGAAGAAATCTACATGTACCTACCTCAAAGATATTCTAAAGCACTACCAAATTAGGTGTATTGCCTTAAACGTCTATTATATGGTCTTATGTAGGCATCAAGATAATGAAATATTGAAATTTCCAAAATTTTGATTTAACAAGGATTCTATCAATCTAAGAGTGACTATTCTCTTTTCATTTGTAATCGTGATGATGGTTTTCTCGTAATGCTTTTATATGTTAATGATATGATTTTGGTAGGGGACAATGATGTGGCCATTTCACCATTAAAAGTTGACTTGAATTCCCACTTTACCATTGAGGACTTAGGCTTAGCTAGGTTCTTTCTTGGTCTTGAAATTTGTCGTACAAGTATAGGACTTTTTCTTAATCAATGTAATTTCATCTTGGATGTCTTGAACAATGCTGGATTTACTAGTTCAAAACTAGTTTCAACTCCTCTACTGTCTAGCTCGAAGATTGATCATGTTTCTGGTGAATTGTTGGATAATCCTTCATTTTACAGGAGGTTGGTAAGCTGACTTCTTTACTTAACTTTGACTTAGCTTGATCTTTCATTTGTAGTACATTGTTTGAGTCAATTTATTAGCTGTCCTTAGACTACACATTTACAGGGGTTTTCCATGTGCTATGTTATTTAAAAGGTACTTCTTCACTTGGGCTCTATTATTCGACCACTAGCTCTCTTTCTTTACTTGGATATTTTAATTCCGATTGGTATTGATTGAAAATTAGTCTCAGGTTATTGTGTTTTGATAGGAACTTCCTTAGTCTCTTGGAAAATAAAGAAGCAACTGAAATAATGAAATAATTATATATTATTTCATTATTTATATATTATAAACTAAAATAATTTTCGTAATATTTAATAACTATGGTATTAATTAACCCAATATTATAATAAACGAATACATATTATAATTGGATAGAAAGTTGGAAAAAAAAGGAAAGAAAATGTTTTGGATAGAGAAGTAGCTAGAAATGAAAAATACACATGGAAATAAAATTCACTATCCATTTAATCACATGTATTAGTATAATTGGTAGTTACACACCACGTGCACTTATATGTAGTATGTACTATCTATTGAATATTTTTTGCTAGCAACGATGGGATAATGTTATCCGATTTGGTTAATTCTTGGAGCCATATAGCTCCATTGTTTCTTTTGTTTTAAAGATTTTAGAAAGACATTAAGATGCTTAATAAATAAACGAACTTGAGAAATTGTTAAGAAAATCATCGTGTAATTTATAATAGAGATAGTTTGTTATATAACGAGAGTTGAAACAGTGAAGTAAGAATGGATATAAGTGTAACTTCTTCAAATGAGATAAGATTAAATTTAAAATATGAGGTAAAATAAAAAAAATAATTCTTTAGTATAAATTATTTCAAATGACATATAAACTTCCTCACAGTCGCATTCCTAGTTCCATTATTGGGCATAAACATAAGTTACGCCTTTGTGTTCCTTTTAATTATATATTTGTAAAAGTTATCTAATTTGTTTTTATTTTTATAATTGTAGATATTGAGGGAATATAATTCAACGGAGAAAAATTATATCCAAAGTAACCGAGATTTATAACATTTTTGTTAATAAACTAATACCTATTATATTAATAAGGTAATACATCTATATTATTAATGCCCAAGCTAGTTTAAGTAACTGCTTACCCTTAAAATTACCTATTTAGACCAATAATATATGTATATATATATATATATTACTAAAAAAACCAACAGTAAATTAAATTTTTAGTCTTATAAAATTGGTAAATTTGTCCAATCACATAATTTTCTTCCCTTACAATTTTTTCTCTCTTCTTATTAGTTTCTCCCTCCTGTTGATACGTTTACTATTTTATTTATTAGCCTAGGCTTAGACTTTAGTTTGTTTCTTAGTCCAATTCATTATACATGTATATATATTTTAGCAACAGTATAATTAGTTAATCTAATAGGCTTGATAATTTATTCTCATCTTCTTTGGCACTTCTTGCATTCGTATTTTTTAGTTCATCAACTTACAACTGTTCTTACTTTCACAACAACAATTCATTATCTTACTTCAACTCGAGATTCAAGATGGTATCAGAGCAAGACTAAGGTCTCTTTTTTGATCAATTTCTTTCTCAATTTTATGCATTAATTTCATGTCAATGAATAATCCTTTGGTGATTAATTTGAGTCTAAGTATGGATTCTTCTTACAATGATCCTTATTTCTTGTATGGATCAGACAATCCAAGTACTGTCATAACTAATGTTATTTTGAACAAGTCAAATTTCCTGAATTGGAGTATATTAATCAAGTTAGCTTTAGGAGCAAAAGCTAAAATATGTTTTATAAATGGAATTAGTGATAAACCTATTGATGATCCTGTTAATGAGCAACGTTGGATTCGTTGTGATTTTATGATTAGATGCTAGCTTCTAAATGCTATGAGTAAAGAAATTGCTGAAAGTTTCATCTATGGAAAATCTTCTAAGGAGTTATGGGATGATTTGAGTGAACGATTTAGATTTTTGAATGGCCTACTATTATATCAATTACAACAAGAGATTGTAAGTTTTGAACAGAATGATTCTTCAATTACAATATATTTCAATAAACTGAAAAGATTATGGGACGAATTGAAGATTTGATAGCTCTTTTAGTATGTAATTGTGGAGCTATGAAAAATTGCAAATATTGCTTGTATGAGAAGTACATTGAATTAGAAAATAGAGATAAACTTGTTTAGTTTCTCATAGGTTTGAATGATTTTTTCAAAAACACTCAAAATCAAATTCTCGCCATTGATCCTCTACCATTAGTCAACAAGGCTTATTATTTAGTTTTTCAAGTTGAAAAACAAAAGGAAGTGATAGGTGGTTCTAATACAATTGAGAATTGAGTAGCCTTTCTAGTTAAACATCAAAAGGAATTTATTAGTGAAGAAAAGAAAGAAAAAGATTAAGAATATAAGGTCACAATGTTTCCATTATAAGAAGCATGGACATATGATGGAAAGCTGTTTTGAATTGCATGGATTCCCAGATTGGTATAAAGGGAATAAAGATTGAAGAAATGCTAGAATAGTAGCATGTGTGGGATCAAATTCATATGATACTCCTTTGGATGAAGATATTTCAAACAAAAGTCAACAACGATTAGTTGATGAGAATCATTTAGTATCAAGAATATGCCAATAAGTGGTCCGTCTGTTGAAAGAAAATCAATCAAATGGAACACAACATAATTTAATGCTATCATATGCTAGTAATTCGTAATCTTTTGCTTTTTTTTATTTTTTTTATTTTTTGTTAACATTGGTAATCATAAGTTTACTTGGATTGTTGACATAGGGGCTTCGAATTACATAACTCCACATCATCACCTCTTGGCCCCTACATTAAAACTTAGCCATCCTATCCAAATTAAATTACTAGATGGCCCTGTAAAAGTTATCCATACAATAGGCAATAATATATTAACTAAGAATATTATGTTGTCAAATGTGCTTTTTGTACTTGATTTTTCTTATAACCTCTTGTCAGTTAGTAAACTTATCACTAATAGCAATTTGATTGCCCTATTTGATGATTCGTTTTGTCATTTCCAAGATTGAACATCTAAGCAAACAGTTGCTATTGTTGCTATGCAATTTAGACTCTATGTGATGAGTCTTAAGCTAAAGTCTAATTCATCTTGTGGATTTGGTTAGCTTTATACTAGTACTGAACACATTGTTCATTTAAACAACAACTTGTCTTTAAGTTTGATTCATAATAGACTAAGACATGCTTCCAAGTCTAAACTTCATCATCTTTCTCTTTGTAAAGACATGGATATGTCAATCTTTATTTGTGATACTTGTTTACTTTCAAAATTTCATCATTTTCCATTTAATTCAAGTTTATCTAGTTCATTGCTTCCTTCAAGTGACTACATTTAGATATACATGGAGCCTTATAATATATGCTTGACTTTAGGGGCATGATACTTTCTTACTATAATGGATGATTTGACTAAGTGCACTTAGACTCATCTCATATCTCATAAATCATAAACACTTTCCATCCTAATCAATTTCTTTGCTTATACACAAACATACTTTCAAAATTTCCTAAAATTGTGAGAACTGCTAAACATGGTTCTATACATCAAAAAACCATTGTATACATACTATAACAAAATGGTGTAGTAGATCGTAAACACTAACACTTGTTGGATATAGCTTGTGCCCTTCGGATTCATGCAAATCTTCCAAATAAATTTTTGGGGGAATGTATTTTAACAACCACTTTCCTTATAAATATTATGCCCATGAAAAGTTTAGAGTGGAAATCTGCTTTTTCAGTTTTATTCAATAAAAGAACCTCATATGATACACTTAAAACATTTGGATGTCTTTGTTATGCAAGCATTCTACCTAAGCTGAGAGATAACTTGATGCAAGGAGTCAATGTTATGTATTTTTGGGCTACCCAATAGGTTAAAAAAACTATAAACTGTTTGATCTAAATTCACACGAAATTTTTTTTAGTAGAGATGTGTATTTTCAAGAACACATCTTCCCTTTCCATTTATCGCATACATTTGCAACCAATGTACCTTCTCCTTCACATTAAGTTCCTTTATTTCCACATTCTATACTATCCTTAACCAAATTCCTGATATTTCTCATTCATCTCAACATTCACATATTTCCTCTGAACTATAAACATAGATATTACGCCTCGAAGCGGCAGAGTCGTAATAGCCCCATTATGTAAACCATTCTAAGATAGAAGTTAGGCTTACAATTATTCTAGGTTTGGGGCTAGGTTCAGGTTCAGTTTCCACATCGATTTCTAAATTAGGTTCTAGTTTGTTTTCTAAATACTGTTTTATACCCAAAGCTTAGAAACTCGTTTTAACTCATAATGTGTAATTAATCACATTACTTCCAGATATCCTAAATACCATAACTACCCCTAGTTAGTATTTTATTCCACTTGGTATACTTAAATCTTTATTAATGTACCAAATTTATTCTTGATGTGAGAAATTTTTTTACATTTTTCATATAATTACATAAATTTAAGTTTTCAATCAGATTTATTATATATCCCTATTATTTATATAATATCAATTTTTATCCTATTATCTTCTATTTATTATATTTCCAATAATTGTATATTATGTACTATCACTTATTATGTACATAATACACTTCTAATATTTCTATCACTCTAATTACTATCTCCCAACATCAATTATCATTTCAAATGTCTAAATTCATCTTAAATAATATTTTGCACCTAATTACCCTAATTTATAAAATTAACTTAAAATTTATTATTTTTTCCTATTACTTATTTATTACATAATTAGCCTAATTATTACATCTAACACCCTAAATGCTACAAGTATCATATTTCATTAGATTTCAACATCTTAAAATATATAATTATTCACTAAATCAGTAATTAACTATTTAATTACTTAATTAAAAAAATTAATTTTTGAAAATGAGTTTCATCATACCATTCTATATCATGTAAGTAGTTTACAAAAAAACTTTGGGCTCAAAACTACACTCCTAAGATCATTTATTTCTAAACCGAAACATGCTTGGTTTTGCATTATTTCTTAAGGACTATATATCACGGGACATATTTTCATCAAGATAATATTTTTCATAAAAAATAAATACTAAAATATTCTAGAATAACAAAATTCATAATTTTCTAAGAATATTTACTATTTTTACAAAATCACACAAAATTGGGCTAGAAATTGAACTCACCAATTTGGATGGCTTCGATCACCGTCAGTGGCCATGGGTGTGTTAGACCACCTGGACGCTGCCACCACCGTATGGTGGTGGTAACCGTCTACTCTCAATTGCTCCTCAGGTTTGGGCTCTCATTAGAAGCCCCAACTATACAGATTTATGCTAAATTTTTGTAAAACCCTAATTTACTCTCAATTTTGCCTCTCTCTAATTTTTTAAGCTTGCTGGGATCTAAAATGAGCTTCTAAAAAATTTGGGGTATTTATAGAGATCTTGGGGAATTATTGTGCATTAATTTGATTAGACAATTGTCTTATCTTCTTCCAATTTGCCTTTTGTGTTATTCTAATTTAATTGGCTAATTTTTTTCTTATTTTCCCCAGTTGCTACGACCCAAATCTGGATCATTCCTTATTTTTTCTGATTTTTCTTTATTTTTCCTTAATTAATATGAATTTTATTTAATTATTTAGTATTATTTTAGCATATTTTGTGTATTTTAAGTAATTATGCGTATTTCTACCTACATGTAAATTCATATATAGTACAAATAAATATTCCTAAATATTATTTAGGCCATTCTATGATTTTTAGTATACATATAATTTATTTTTAGCGATTCGTTAATTATCGGAATGCATTTTACGCATTTTCGATAAATAACAAGTTATATATTTAAAATTTTAAAATTTTATATTCTTTTATTTTATTACTTATTTTTTTAAATTCGAACTTACGGGATCATTTTTACTAATATTTTTAACTTTACTTTATAATTTAGGTTCGATCGGATTTTTCAACTGATCGTAACTCTAGGTGACTGGTTGTGGGGCTTACAATAGATCTCTTCATCACCTTTAAATAAAAATGATTATTCAGTATGCAGATCTAAGCGAGAAAGGAAAACACTATGATGGCTTCGAAACTTCATTCATGATGTTTACATTGTATCATCATCAGTAGCTACTAGTATTCTATCTAATTCTTTGATTTCTACCGATCCTTATCCCCTATTACACTATAATTCTTTTAACCATTTGCCTCATGAGTTTGTGGTTTTGTTAGCCAATATTTTATCAATTTGAGAACCTTAGAATTACAAAGAAGTAAAAGAGGATTCTAAATGGGTGGAGGCAATGAATAAGGAATTACTTACCTTGGAATCTAATAATACTTGGGAACTTACTTCATTGCCATTAGGTCGAAATGGGTTTTTAAAATCAAATACAAGCCTGATGGTTTAATTGAGAGGTACAAAGCTCATTTAGTGGTTAAGGGATATAATTAAGTTGAAGGAGTAGATTATATTCGTACTTTTTCACCAATGGTCAAACTTACATCTATGAGAATTTTATTAGCTATTGCATTAGTTAAAAGGTGGTATATACAGTAGCTTGATGTAAACAACACGTTTCTCCATGGCTTTCTAGACGAGGAGATGTATATGCTTCCACTAAACGGTTATACACATGCTGCACCTGGTCAGGTTTATAGGCTTGTGAGGTCACTTTATGGCCTCAAATAAGCATCTAAACAATGGAATCAAGAGCTAACTTGGTTTGTTTTGTCCTTGGGTTTTGCTTAGTTGAAGTCAGACTATTCTCTCTTCACTTGTCAATCTTCTACTGGATTTATTGCTTTACTGGTATATGTGCATGACATGTTAATTTAAGGAGATTGCATTGAAGAAATAACTAAAGTTAAGGTTGCTCTTGATCGTGTCTTCACTATTAAAGACCTTAGAGAGGTAAGTTTCTTTTTAAGGATAGAGAATTGTAAGTTGCCAACCAGTTTGTTACTTAACTAGCAAAAGTTTGTAATGGATGTCCTTATTGATACGAGATTAATAGCAGCAAAGCCTTCCAAGCTACCATTTCCTACTAGCATTTACTTCAACAACGCATTAGGTTCATTGTTACCTGGCCCATCTATATCTCATCAAATTGTAGGAAAACTTCTCTACCTTATAATTACACGACTTGACCTATCTTTGTCACTCAACAATTGAGTTAATATGTTTCTTAACAACGTATAACACATCTTAAGGCAACATTGCATATCTTATGGTATATTAAAGGGAGTTTTGAATAGGTTTTGTTTTTTTCTTCTAGTAGTTCTTTGTCACTTCTTAGATATAGTGACGCTGACTGGGGTACTTCTAGAGTTGATTGTCAGTCATTATCTGGTTTTTCTATTTTCCTTGGAACTTCCTTAGTTGGTTGGAAAACTAAGAAATAACTTACTATTTCTACATCTTTTACTGAAGTGGAATATTGAAGTATTACTCTCATGACAAAGGAATTATTGTGGATTTCATATCTTATGCAAGATCTTGGGATTCATTTTTCATTACTTGTCACACTTTATACCGATAGCAAATTTGCAAAACTTATAATTGAAAATTCTTGTTTTCATGAAAAAACCAAGCACATCAAGATAGACGTTCACTTGACTTGTGACCATATCGCTTTAGGGTTTCTTCATATTGAGTATGTCCTTTCTAAACTCCAACTTGCAGACATTATGATGAAGACACTTTTAGAGTAGTAGCTTCAATTTTTTATGTCCAAATTAGGCATCTCCCAATGGGCAACTTTAGAGGGGAGGTGTTGAAATATTTACTGTTTTATTTATTAGCCTGCACTTGGGCCTTAATTTGTTTCTTAATCCGGTCCATTACACATGTATATATATTTTATCAACAATACAATTAGTTAATCCAACAGACTTGATAATTCATTCTCATCTTCTCTAGCACTTCTTTCGTTCGTATTTTTTCGGTTCATTAGCTTACAACCGTTTCACAACAACAATTCATTATCTTACTTCAATCGGAGATTCAGGACCTCTCCACTAATCTCTTTCCTAATCCCCAAAATCGACTGTTGGGTTTTCTTCTTCCACTTTCCATGTGTCATTCATTTTCCCACTACCATAATATTTTCTAATTTTCACATTTTCTCCGGTTTCACCTCACCTACCTCATCATCATTGCATATGTAGGATCTCTCTCGCAGAGGTTAGGAAAAAAAAAATTAAAAATTAATCCTTCAAGAAATCAACTCAAGTAGTACTTGAGTATGTCTCATGACTCCCCGACTTGAGGATGATGAACATAATAATAATCACCCTTTTCATATATGACCATAAGATGTTACGTAAGAAATGGATAAAAAGGGAAATATATTGAGTAGCACAGTACTCTAAATTTTATTGCAGCATTTTCATAATAAATTTGATGTGGTCAATGAAAAGGGTTGCTTCAATAGCAACTTTTGATCAACGTTTCCATAGTTGATAAACCGAAGATCTACATGTATCAGTAATTGTTTTTCTCCAGTACATCTCACAATTATTTTGTTTATTTTACTTTGAATGGATTATTCTTATATCGTTCTTTTGTGGTTTTAAAGTTGTGAATTTCACTTAATCCAAATGTTAAGAATTTGATTTTAGTGCCTTTTACTTTGCAAATATTTGTTTCTATTATGAGTAAGTATTTTGAAATGCTGTTTCTTTTTTTTATTGTTCTTCTATAAAATCTATAATAGTTGTGAATCATATAAAATTTTTGGATTTTAAAGGTTGTTTCCATTAAAATTACTTGCTTTGGCTTCGCAGAGTTGAAGAAATTTGGTTTTTGAGTTGCTGATTTGTTGATTGATTCATACCGATATCCGTAACGGTAAGGTAAGAGTTAAAAGTTTTAAGCTTTTTCTTATTGATCAAAAGCGTTTAAAGTTATTACCCAAAAAAAAAAAAAGGAAGAAAATTAAGGTTTGATTCTTTTCCCATATAGTTAGAATGATGAGATGTGAACTAAGGATAAAGTTCTACTTATTCTCTTATTAATCATCCCGAAAGGAACCAATAATTACTATTGTATTTCGGTTTATGGATATTACTTACATAAATTAGTGTTGTATTTTTTCAGTTTGCTTATGGGCGTATCAGGTGAGATAAACTAGTGCAATTATGTTGCAATGAATGGGGCCGTGTTGTTATATATATATATATATATATATATTATTAAAGCGGATTGGCTCTTAGTTAATCATTCCTTTAAACATTATCATTTAGCCCTCCAATTAAAATTTTATTATAAAAAATCAATATTAAAATTAACTTAACAAATCTATAATTGTTTTATACTAAGAGTAAAATTAGTATATCAATCAACTCTTTTCCATTAATATCTTTCAATTCCAAAATCCACTTTCTTCACTATCTATCTACACAACATGGTACTTATTTCATGATCTTTCTCTTGAATGGTTTCTCTCTCTTTTTGTTTTCTCTCATTTTACTTTACGTATGCACATTACATGGCCAAAATTTAGATTATGATGGAATATAATCATGATAATAATTGATGTCCAATGGCATGAATAAATTTCTATTCGTAATTCTAATTTGCTCGTAAGTAAAAAACTAAAAGATTTAAAGTAAGCATAGATAGGGAATAAAAGAATAAATCTATATTTGTATTATTTAATAAAAATTATAATTTTTTATTGAATAGATAATGATAAATTTTAAAGATATAAATTTAATTTTATTTAATTTGCACATATATCGTGAGTGTATTGTTCGCTAATATGTGTGTATATATATATATATATATATATATGTATGTGCGCACGTGCTATTAGTTTATTTATTTCATTTTATTGAAAATAAACTTGGATACTTCCATGTGTGAGTTTGTCTTCCACTATTACATTTTATGATTTTGAATGTTGTATGAGTAATTTTATTGGCATGAGTTCATATTGTTTAATGTTATCATTATTTGTTGCATGAATGGAATGGTACAAGTTTTACATTGTTTGTTCCATGAGTAAGTATTTGTTTTATGTTAGTGTTATTTTCTTCCACGAATAATTATTGGTTTTTCATTATCATTATTTTCATGGATAATTATTAGTATTAAGTTTATTTTCAATGTTTAGTGAATAATTAATAGTATAATTTATTCTTCATAATTTGTAATAGTTTGTTTTATTCTAGGTCATTAATAATAGTTCTATATCTCGAAATGTAGATGGATTCTACTAGCAAACAGAATCTATCAATAATTATACATTTATTCACATCTAACTTACTTTACCAAATTATTTTTTTCATTTCTTATTCCACATCACCATACACTTTTTATTTGTACTATCCTTTTGTTAAGTTCTTTAGGATTGAAAAATTTAACCCTTGAGTTGATGTATAATGAGCTTAATAACTTAATTACTAAATAATATCATTTTGTAGGAAAGTGTACATAAAAAGTTCTTCTACTAATATAATGTTTTTTTTTTTTAAATTTTTGCAGGCACATGGAACTTTTTCTTATGAAGCAAATTACTTGAGATTAGTTTTTCATTAGTATATTGTTTTGTCTATATCAATTTTTTTTTTTTTAATTTGGACGCACTTTCCACACATATTATGTAATTTTTAAAATAGTTTTTATTCATCAATCATGATGGTGATATGTTATAGTTAATTATGTCACAAACTCTCTTATACAACTTTATTTATCATTTGTGTACACAACATAGGTGCACTTTTGCTAATATTATATTATACATCAATGCATATTATATTAATAACATTTTTGTTGACACAGGTTGACAGTGAGAGTTGGTGATAGATCGTGTTTTTGAAAATGTCAAAAAATGTAACATTATCAAAACAATTAATAACATTATCAACAATGTCCGAACGTAATGTCAAAACGTCAAAATCTTCTTCCCGGACTTAAGTCGTCTAGTTTAGTCCTCTACGTCCAGATCTATCAATTACAAATACTCCATAACCTAGTACCACCAAGGCCAAAATTATTGAAAAATGAAAAATATAAAGAAACAAAAATTGATAGTAAAAATGCTCTAAAAATGAGAAAGGTAAAAGGATCCAAAAATAGAAAAGCTAGAAATGAAATAAAAAATATAAAAATCCAAAAATCTTGTCTAGGCCATTGTAATGTAATAGTATTAACATTGATTTTTTAAGTAGAATGAATCATATTCGAAATGCCTTTCCCAAATTCTAATGCAATTGATTGGCAAAAATATATATATATATATATATCCAAAAAAATCTAAAATAGGAATAAAGTTTATTTAGAGGATGAAATAGGATGTGTTAAGGCAAAAAAATAGTTTTATGCCATAAAAAAAAAAAAACAATCCTAGAGTCAAATTGGATATATACTAGCAGATAATGTATCTGTATTGCATGTGTAAAAATTATATAAAAAAAAAATTGAACTAAAAAGTATAGTGAATTTTTCTTGAATAATTAAAATAATAGACAAATAAAAGATTTGCAATAGTAGAAGTATATGTGATAGAAAATAATAACTATATAGTTAGACGTAATAGTTAAGAATTTTGTGGAATGGATTTGATTTCTTTTAGTAACTACTATGTAAATATCTTAGTAATTAAAACTATATAATATTAATTTATTAATTATTGATAGTTAAAATAAGGTTTTCTTTTTAATATAATAGATAATAAATTTAAATAAATTTTAACTTTAAATAGGGCTTTGTTTAGATTTAAGCTGATCGTTTTATGCAAAAATTAATTTTAGGAAAATCCACACCATAAACTAACCAAGACTTAAAGTTATATCAATTTGATTTAAATTTAAAAATCTATTGGCATATATGCATACTAACTTATTTACCGTATGCGGTGTAAAACCGACTTTTTAGACACCGTTAGGTCCAAATTGATTTTCGACCTAAAATTGGATTTTGACCCAAATTCAACCCAATGGATAAACTTTTATAATTTGTGCCAGATCTAAATAAAAAATTAAAAGTTTTTTTTTTTGTTTTTGTTTTTTGTTTTTTTTTTTTTGTTTTTCTTAAAGTCCTGGCTTAGCGGTTGGACGACTCATGCGCAACACGAAAGTGCTTTCTGCAGAACCTACCATGTCCCCCTCACGCCCGTGATTTATCCGTTCCCTTTAATGACAGAATTTGAAGCACCACCTTGAAAAAGGCTAATCTATGAACAAACTAAGTTGACATCAAACTTTTGACATTTCACTTGGACTTTTTCAGTCCCATAAAATACTATAATTTTATTCCAATTCATCCAGCTGACAGCCAGAAAGTAACATCAACCCCTGCTTCCACTCACTCAATAAATTAAAATTATAATTTAAAAAGACACAAATTTTTCGTCTTCCTGTTCCCTTGAATAATCACTCTATACACAAATCTTTCCTCAATTATGCTAACACACTACAACATTCTCCTTATACCTATCAAGCCACCAGAATGGAGTACCTCTTCTCTGCCCATCTATACTTCTTCTGTCAGTTTGTATACATATCCTGCCATACGTGATTTTTGTCAAGTCAATCTGTGTACAAGGGAATCCACTTCAACATAATCAAAATCAACCTTTTGAGTTACCGTCTCGTGTAGAAATTCGCCGTCATTCGATGAACATTGACGTGTACAAACCAGGTCCGTATAACTCTTCTTAGCCAAGCGGTGCCAAGTTCATTCACTAGATTTAGCAACAGCTGGTGGCAACTTGAATAGGAGCAAATTAACCACCTCCCCGACTTTTAAATACTGTTAACTGTGATGATACAGAAAAAAGCAGCCTCCGACCTGCAGCTCTAAGTTTGATCATTTTTATTGTGTTGTGGAAACTCAATCATGACATCACACACAAAAAGCTTTAATTGTCGAACTTTGTAGCTGGGGAAATTGCGTGTTAAAGTTTCTTGGGAAAATTGTAAGTTTTCTTGAGGAACTTTGTAGCTGCCTGATCGTTTCTATAACACAAAACTCTGAGGAGCGTGTTCGGTTCACTAGGATCCCACCGACCAGTCGTGGGAGGCAAGGGTAACTTGGATTTAGAAGAACCACCATAATTTTCCAGAGTGAGTCGTTTGAACCGTTCAATCAGACTCTCAGTATCAGTGCGGAAAAGAGGAAGAACGGTATTTACTGTGGTCGAAAACTTGTCTATTAAATCAGCAGGCAACCCATCCCCATTGGACCAAAATAAATCCTTGAGGAGCTTCATGTCTTCCTCAATAATCTGAGAATCCCCCTGCAAGAAAGCGCGAGAAGGGCCTCCAGCAAGCAAAACCAAGAGAAACCCGTCAAAAGAAGCTCGCATAACATCTGTAATGACACGTGTTCTGACCCTGTCATGCACGGTCAATGATATTGTCTCTAGGTAGTGCTCCAGGTCCTCAAGAAAAGGCTCAATCCTGGCTGATGAAACATCCCCAACATATAAGCTATCCCAAAGAGCATGGCTTAAATCTTGGAAGATCACCTTATAAGCCGTCATCTCACAAAGTCGTTGGATTCCTTCCACACAAGCAGCAGCAGAAAGTTCAAACTTTATCCCCTTTCCACTTGCTATGTGCTCACCATATGAAGGGTCTGAGTTCCTAAGATATGTGAGTGTCTTTTTTGACAAATTCTCTAATTGCATCCTTATGTGCTGCAATGTATTGATGCGAACACACAACTGAGGTACTCCAAATGAGTCATCCTCATTCATCATTCCGACCTGGGATTTCCTCCTTTGAAGCTTTTCTTTTTCTTTCTTTTTTGACACACGATTATATTTTGATCCAGTAGTACATCTTGTTAAACCAGGCAATGCAGGGATAAAGGTATTTCGACCACCTGGATAATGAAAATAATTAATTATTTTAGCTAAAAGTTCAACATTCCAACAAACAGAACTGAAAACAATCATTTTGTTTTCTTCATTTTACATAGTTGTTTAGAGGGTTATAGAAAACTAACCGCAACCAGCTTTTGCTTTCACTATGTACTGATGAAGACATTTATCAAGGCCGTCCACTAACTGAGGTAGCAGAGTTTGATACATAGGTATGGGCAAGAGAAAAAATGCTTCCAAAGTTTCATCTGCCATTCGCAAGACTTCAACAGCAGAAGGAGCAACTCGCTCCTTATTAGCCTTTGGATTCCATACCTGGAAGGGGGGAAAAAATTGACATACAGAACGTGAGAGACTGTATTATCCTGGTAAGTAAGAAAAGTGCAACTGAATGTTGCATGTTATACGAATGGACTTGCAAAAGCAAACGTTAAGCTGAATTAGTAAATCGTGAAACAACAGAGTAAAGAATCAACAAGGATAACATGTCACTACTACTATAACTATAAGAAAAATTATGATGTTGACATACTTCTTGCTGCAGATTCCTGTCAACCCATTCTCTTAGCCTGTCTATTCTTGTCTTTATCCACAACGCTACCAGATTACTGATTACTGTTTCAGCTTCATAAGGGGGCATCTCCTGAATGATAGACTTCCCACCATCCTCACTGTCTACAGAATCTTCAACTGCAATCTGTACAAGGTCCTTTTCCAGTTTATCAGCAGCTATCAGCACTTGCATAGCATCAGGAGTTAACTCGCTAATTTTTGTAACAAACTTCTTCAAGTCATTTCCAAAGCAGGAATGAAGAGTTGCGACTGCTACACCTGCTGCCAGAGGATGCCACCTCTTTAGCATTGGGCTAAACATGTCTTTTTCATTAACAGCAAGTTCTCTAATGTCTTGAGCAAGGACAGAGAGCAAAGGAAGAGTATTCTGCTGGCTCTTAAATAACTGTCTTATCCTTTCCTTTTTCTGCATTTGATGAAAGCATAGGAAGAGATTATTCATTATAAATAGAAAAAGACAAAAGCTTTATAAAATAGCTCTATACATGCAGAGAACATTGCAATGGATTAGTTCTGGGCCAAATTAAATAAAGAAAAAGAAAAGAAAGAAAGAAAAGGAAAAGAAAAACATTATAGGGTCCACCAGGTCAACACCTACTTCATTCTCCAAGACTAAGTCACTAGCAAAGATCTATTATGCACGTAGAGCCTTAAAAGGGGGAAATAGGAAACTTTTGACTTAATGTGCATCAACTCTTTCACAATTCAATCACACAGAATGGGCGGATGGACCAAAAATAGCACATAGATGTGAGGGCATAACTTTCATTTAGCCAATTCTTCATCTTGTGCTTGACTTAATATCTATTCAAGCGTTTGAATGTAATAAAAACATTATGAAAAATGTTAGCATCCAGAGGAGTTTTTCAGGTGTAAAAGAAAACATGAAATTGCTTTGATAGAACTTTCAACAATGAATGTGGAGAGAGAATGATCTCTGCGACACCTCGAAGACACGAGAAATTTATTTGCTTTTCCGGTGTATACTTGCTACATGATTTCTTTTATTCTTTAGGATGCATAGCGAAGTATGATGTTATTGTGCCCTAGTTAGAAAGCATGAAAACAGCTATGCTTGCTCCAAGAATATGCTTAGTAGTTCTAAAAGGTACAATAGGTATTGCCTTGTGCCATTTCTGACAACTTATTTTTTCAAAGAAAATGTAAAAGAACAATTGCAAGTGCCCTTGTAATGAGAACTACAGCATGTATATCATGAAAGTGTACATATGTATAAAAATATGGCTCTGCAAGTACAATAGTTAAATGGTCATTATCTAATCTCTGCTGCATAAGAGAGCTATCAAAGAATGCTACAATACTTATTATCTTACCTGAGCATACACAGCACGAAGAGATGACCTAATGTAAGTCTCAACCCTCTCACTTGCTACATTGGCATCTTTTTTCTTCCTGAGATACTCATGAGAGATGTCTTCCATCAATATCTTTGCTGAAGATACCCCTAAGGAAACAATATTCTGCATTGTTTCAAGATTACCACCATGGAAGAAATCATGGTAGGTAAGGAGCCTGTTCTCTGCCCAGCTCAATATTAAACTTAAAGTAGAGCTCAGAACATGTGCAAAGCCTTGATCCTGAGTAGACCGTGCATCGTTTTCAACTTCCATCAACAAACTACTTGCAGCGAATAGCAGGTCGGCTTCCTCTTCTCCAGTGACAACGTAACGGTGGAACAAAACCCAAGCAAAGCAAAGATTATGTAGAGCCTGGTTCATTCCAAGAACTACCCAAGTTTTCTTTATGAGTTCTAAAACCTCATCAACCTCTTCAATCATCGATGTTTCTTCATTGACGTCAAAACAAGATTCCAATAGCATTTGGTAGAGCCGAAGATTTAAGGGGAAGCCATCTGCCCAATGACATGTCTCAGAAACAGACCCATCAGAGGATCGACAAGCAAGTGACGTCAAAGCAGTTCGAAAGGCTTGCATTGCCTCAACGTTTCTTCCAATTTCCAAGGGTTTTTCAAGAGCCCCACGTATCAGATGCTGGAACCGCTGTGCTGCGGCATCTGTCTTACTCAAAGGCAGGTGAGGATGCAAAAGCAATCCTGCTTCCAAAATCTTCAGATGTCTCTTCAGCCAAGCTTCATATTCTAGCGGATTGGAAAAATCAGCTGATTTGTACTGCTGTAACAGCTCTAGTGGAAGAACAATGTGCTCTATGCGTCTTCCGAGCTGATACAATTAAACACATATTGCTGATCATTACATTTAAAGAGGGTGGAATTTCTTATTTTGCAGATCCAATCTCAAATTGTAAATAAAGCTTATTATTGTAAGATTCCCAAGCATACGTACAGCACACAAGCAGACAACTCTCATCATAGTAAAAGCATTCTAACCATCCCATGCTAATCATCAATGAGAATGATTACTAAACTAAAACACCCACTGTTCTTTTTCCATGAGCTTCATTATCTGTTTTCCTGAAAGAAATAACTTTCCTCAAAAGAAGAAAATCCTCAAATATTAAAAATTATCGATCTTTATCTTCACATAATTATATTATTTTAAATGCAACTGAGGAACCTGAACTACACGAAAGCAACTCAACGTGGTTATATCTGCTTCGATCCAGCAAGCAAACAGAACACTTTACACATAGCACACAGCACACATTAAATATGTCTAATTTTCTGCATAATTAACAATACACGCATGAGAATTAAAATGACAACTACGCTTTCAGACACAGCAGAAAAGGTCTATTACAACAATTAGACAAAACCAGTTAAAAAATCATCACTTTCAATGCAAGTCCCGTATTCGTGCTTTTAAATTAGTAAAAGTCTCAAACTTCAACAGAATCTCTCTCTCTCTGATTTTCCTTTACCTGCCCAGCAGCTATTCTTAACAAAGCGCGTCGAATTCTGGAATCACACTGCTCATTAACCTTCATCTGTACCCTAACTAATTCACCAACAGTCACCGGTCTCTTGACTCGTCCTTGACTCACTGACTCAACACTAATCTTCCTCTCTCTCCTCTTCAACCCCAGCGCTTTCTTTACCTTGCTCGTGGCCGTTGAAGTCAACGACCTCTGCAGTGAGGGCGCCGACGACAACGATGGTGAAGACGATGGAGCATTTCCGGATCTCTCCGATTGGGAGATGAAGGTCAACGGACGCGAGCCTGAACTCCGGCATGCTGCGACGAGTATCTCGTAGGCGGTTTCTCTGAGCTCCGAATTGGAGAGCTTCAAGTCTCCGAACGGCGAGGTTAGGTCCCGGGACGGGCTATCAGGCATAGTGAAAGGGGTCGAATGAATGGAATAATGAGAGAGAGAGAGAGTATGTGTTTGAAGTGTTTGGTGGTGGTGGTGGTGGATGGTTCTTTTCGGTGTAGAGAGAGAGAGAGATTATTCTTGCTTGAGTTTAAAGGAACATATCATGGTTTTTTGGGTCATAACAGAAGAAAAAGAGAATCAGATGGAGAGAGAGGGGAAAAGAGGAAGAAAAAGTAAAAGAAGCGCGTGTGCTTTCAGCTGGAATAGGTGGCAGGAAAAAGTAGGTCTCTTAAATGAAGCAATGGACTTTTTTTTTTTTCCTCTTATCCATAGCAAAGTTTACAAATAACACTCTCATCGTAGTGTAGTTAAGTGCCTTAATTTTAGTTATATATGATTTTAGCTTCTATATTTTTATTTTTATTTATAAAAGTTTTAGAGTTTTTCTGTCATCCGAAAAGTAAAAAAATTTTGCTGATACCAGCTCAATTTCAAAAGAAAACATTATATAGTAAAAGGTAACATTGAGGCGAAGTTGAAATACATCATAAATATTTTTAGTGGTTTAAATAATATATGATTTTTTAAGTAGTCAAATAAAAAAAAAATGTTAAAGTTGTGCAAATATTGAAATTATCACTTTAGTATAATATGATCAAATCTTAATATCATTTTATGTTCATTATGTAATGTATAATTTTTATCTTCTATTTAAACATTATGTCATGCATTAATTCTATTTTATACTTATTAACTAACATTTGCTCTCTATTTACATCACTAAAAATATTCATTATTAATTTGAATTTGACCTTGGACATTGAGTCTCTAAATTATAAATTTTCTAATTCTAAAACTTCTATTGACTTATAGTCAAGTTGGTTTATTATTTGGGATTTATTTTTGAGTCAAAAGCTTTAAGCAAGGATTAGTTTATACAATTTTTAATAGGCTATATAATAAAAATATCTTACAAAATAAATTACATTTCACTTGAATTAAAAATATTTTATTGTAGCATATTATTTAATAAATTTTTAAATAATGATCATTAGAACGATTTCATATATGACGTTTATAACTAAAAGTATTAATATCTTGGTTTTGGTGAAGCACATATGATTGTTTTAACATGTTTGTTAAGTGTTAACAAAAGAAATAAGAGAAAATCTCATAAATACAAAAAAGCATTTTTGATTTATTAATTATAGATATAAGGATCTGATTATAGGGATCACTTGTATGTAGTGTGCATCTCGTGTTACATGTTGTCTCGAAGGAGTAATATGAAATAACACACAAAAGATGACTTAGAAAGAAAGAGTTGAGGAGGAAGAGAAGGAGTACACAGTTTTATGAAGCTTTAAACGTATATGTGATAAGTGAAAGAGTGATAAAATATCAATCATACTGTTCAAGATGAGAGTGGCATGTTTTTCATTATAAGCTTTATTGATCTTTTACCATAACAATTAAGTAGAGCATTTGCATTTCTCATAACTTTTAATTGTGCTAATTTAGGAGGAACTCTTAAATATTTATAGAACTAGGCGAATCAATGATGTACATTGAATTGTGTTATCAAACTACTAGTGATTGCAATTGATGCATGAGTCTTCCAATGGATTGATCCTTCCATGGGTTCTTATTAGGTCCAGATCCATGGATAGTCTCTTTAAATGCACGAGCTTCCCTATAAATAGTTATAACAGAAGGATTGACTCAATTGTCCTTACTCTAAGTTAAACCCATTGTATTAAATCCCCTTAAGTTGTTCCAAGATTTATAGATTTGGCTTCATAAATTCTATCACTTTAACTTAAAGAGTTAAACCCAAGTTATTTTAAAGCTTAAAGCTTATAAACTGTTTTAGCTCTCTACGTTTGATCATAATAACTATACACTTTATATCTCTATAACTTTTGTGAATATGCATATACATTTCAAATCATTAATCGATTCCTTAAAATCCATTATTGTTAATGGTTTTTATAATCATCGATTTGATGTTATAGTAGTAATAAAGGGATTATTTGTATACTTACAAAAATTATTGGGAAATGAAGTTATAGTTTAAAAGCTTAGGGGTTTATTGTATTGACTATATTTTAAGAAGTATATAACAATTATCTTATTTTTCAATTACTTAGAAGGAAAATGAAAAGCGGACGTATTAGGGAGAATGTCTAAGGTTGAATTATGGTCACCAAGAAACTACGCTATTAGTTAGAAAGGATAATTTGTGTATACACTTCTTTTATATTTATTTTATATGCATTAGATTTCTTGTCTACAAAATTGAATGTTCATATCTCAAATCTTTAATATTGTGATTTTTTAAATTGAAGTATTTTTTTAGTTATTTCACCAAGGAAAAAATTGGGCAAATATTAATTAAAGCTCTTTCTAATAAGGTCTAAAGCATATTTTAAAAAATTTAAGTGCCTAAAAGCTCATTTGGAAAATAGCGATGCAAATACAAATTAAAGAGAGATCATAAATCTTTTAAGAAAATCGCTAAGATCTCCTATAATGCCATTATTACCCTCCACTTAAATTAGTCTTTTCCCCGATCAATAAAATTGAACTAAGTAAATTGCTAATGTATCTATTTATTTATATTTATTTTACCTGCAATTAGTCTCTTTATTTGAATATTTAAACCTTCCTATATCTAAAAAATCTTCTTTTAAATCCTATTATTTTATCTTACCATTGAATAAAATAATGAATACATAAAACTAACTAAAAAAAGATAAAAATTGAGTATAAAATGGTTGTGTAAAAGCCTAAATGCACTATTATACCGATTTAGTATGTAAATGCTCAATCTTAAAAAAAGAGAGCTAATTGCAGATGAAGCAAATAATTATAATGGATTGATATATATATATATATATATAACACAACCAAAATTTAAATAAATTTAAGGGATTGATATGTATATATGTATATTTACAACCATAATTTACGTCATAACAATTGTGATTTTCTTAAGAGACCCATTCTTATCTTCTTCCATATTTTTATTCCTGCCAAAATAATCCAGTTGTGCTAAAAGCAAATTTATTCTTTATTGTCGTCTACTCGTTTTCTTCTTCCAAGTACGTTGACCTATTCCATACATTATCCTTCGTCGCTGGCCTCGTCTATATACACTGGAGCCACCTCGAAATTGAATTTTGAAACAACAGGAAGCGTTTGAAGGGGAAAAAAGTGTCTACCCCTTTCGGTAATATCTTTCATTGAAAATATATGCTAAACCAGTTTCTCACCGATTTTTACGGTCTTGGTATTTCTATCTATTATTCGAGTGCGAGATACATATAAAATATAAAATACGGCTTCTCTCAAACATAAGGTAGTTATAATTAAAAACATAGCTGATAAAATAAAAAAAGAAGATAAAACTGACTTTTATTCTATTAAAAATAGAAAAATTCTGTATTTGAATGGTTATCTACTCTCTAATTACATACTATCGTATAAAACAAAGACGAGATAAAACATCAAACATAATTGATGAGAGTATAAATGAAAACACCTTTATTAGACACGGAAACTTGATGCCCACAACACATCAGTGTATATTTATTGTGATGGACGACCAACTTGGAAATATGGAGATAGGTCCTGTCATAAAATTTAGAGCAAATCATACGTCCTTGAAGTTATTAATGTGTGAACAGATTATTTAAAACTTTAATTTTACCTTTTATCACTTTAAAAAATATGTATATATATCATAAAATATTATTAAAGTCTCAATAGTTCCAGAGATGTATCTTAATAAATAATATTTTGCTTGATTGCTTAAACAATCCAATAGGTGAAATTTTCCCTCCTTCCAAATCTTTTTCTAAGTGAGATATAAGCTCGTTACTTTTAACTCGCCCTAGAAAAAAAAAAAAAAAAAAATAGACCTGGAACCAACTGACCGTTCAACCAGAGCCAAATTTATGTTAGATTTGTGCCAGACAAGAAACCTGATTCATTACTCCGAGTTCCAACTTCCAGTAGATAATCATTTTTCAACTCCAAAAGATTATAAAATTTAGTACCTAACCTTATTTATTTATTTACTTACTTTTTCCAAGTGGATGCAAAGCCGAAAGATCAACTTTTGTCTTTTTCATAGATTATAATTTTTCAGTCCTAACACATTCTGTAGGATTATATTTGTAATGGGACCAGCAATACAATTGTTTCTTTCTAACAGGAAATCAGCTCTTGACAACTGGTTGCAAATAAACTGCTGTCCATCAATCGGTAAACACGATTCAGATCCATAGGATTCGATCGTTTTCTATCAAGTTTCCACACTTAATATTATAATTCAATTTTATTTGATTTTTCAAATTGAATTTAATTATATAATTTGGTTTTTAAATTTTTTAAATCTAAAAAAAAAAATAATTTGACAGTTCGAACTATTGTGGTTAATTAATTATTGCTTGTTCTTTCCATAAATATATAATTAATATTGAATAATATGGATAGGTTTCCATTTTTCAGACAAATAGTAAGTTTTCGGGGTGTCCACCAATTGGATCAGATTAGAAATATGCACAATTCAATTTCCTTTCTCATTTATCTTTTCTTTTCAGTACTATACTCCCCATATTTTACGATCTAGTGTTAATTGACCGTTTTGGCCAGATCGATCTTGCTTGGAGTCCCAACGGAACAACCAAATAAACAAGATTCATTTAGATCGAAGAGTCTTTTAAAAGGGAGAAATCTGTTTAAGGAAATAATATAGAATAATCTATATATTTGGTGATAATATGGCTGGATCGGAGTACGACGACGGAGGCAAAGACAGCTAACAACAAATAGAGACTCTTAGAACCGAACCCCAAAAAGGATACATATGGTAGAACCGAACATTTAAAAAAAAAAATATTTTCCAATTCGGTTGAGTCTGCTGTGATTCAGTTCGTAGTTATGTCGATTTTTTTTTTTTTTTTTTTTTCTAGCCCTATCCATTGCAGCAACTCTGGTTTCATCTAATCTGGATTCATCATAGACAAGAAGTGACATATTCAATTTTCTTCTTGTTATTCACATTAGAGAATGGAGAGCGGTAAACCAATTCAAAATGTCACACTAATGCATGAGAAATTAAAAAAGAATAAAAACTGAAAAGGAAAATGATAATGCAAGTTGCATAACGATAAAGATAAAAAATAAAAGATAAAAAAGAAAGAAAGAAAGGCTTTAAGACTATCAGGATTAATAGTATGAATATTGATCGGTTAAAAAGATAGATTAAATTAGATCTTTTCTATTTGTTGTAATATGCATAGGAGATGTTTTCTTTTATTTTTTGAGGGGAGGGTTGGTGTGTGTGGTGGGGTTTTAGATGTTCATTATAGCAGCATATGAAAGGTATGGATACCTAAAAAGTGAAAATCAAAAGAAATTAATAGGAGCTATTAGTTGGAGAGAATCCTAATCAAAATGAAAGAGTCAAATTTATTCTTAGATCTCTCATCATTTGTACTTATACTATTTTGGCTAATGAACATGTTTCATGATATCATTCTAAAGTTGATGAAGATGATACATTTGATAAATAAAAATATAATTGGGTAATATATTTAATGATTTCATACTTTAGGTAATTTATAATTTGACAAGGAAAAATTTGATTGGTATTACATATAACTATCTCAAAGTTCTAATGTAAAATTATATGAGGATTTATAGTTTAAGAAGTAGTTGCGGCAATAATCCAAGGGTGATAATCAAATAATTGGTGAAGGAATAGCTACTAATGAAATGTCAAAGACCAAAAGCAAGTAGTTAAGCAACAACCTATAAACTTAGATAACTACTATGAGCACCACGTTAGTATCCTATGAAACTTCTTTATTTTATCTTTAAAATCCTTGAAGAGAGTTTTTTTTTAAATAATTTTTTAAACAATTTTTGAACTTCTTTCATTCTTCATCTTAAAAATTTTTCAAACTCCATCATTAGTCCTTATTACAGTGCCTTTTTTTGTTGATTGCTTAATCTAGGACAACCTGATAATATCTCATGAAATTTTCCACTTTCTCAAACAAAAAAAAAAAATAGAATAAAGGAAACTACTTGTGTTGTTAAAGTAAATGTGTTTAAGGCTTTTGGTATGTTTGATTGGTTGTTCCTTGAGATGGTGTTGATTAAATGTGGTTTTCCAAGAAAAATAGACTGAGTAGGTCTTAAAATGTGTTAAGACGGTCTCTTTGTGTTTTAAAATGGAAAGCAAATTGGAAAAAATATATCTCACTAGAGGAATTTAACAAAGAGACTCACTCTCCCTTCCTATTTAAAGGAATAAAAATTAGAAGAGCGAGTCCTGAACTAACAAATCTCTTCTGTGTAGATGATTCACTATTCTTTACTAAAGCGAATCATTCTAACTTAAGCATTTTGAAAGATCTTTTAGAGAGGTTTTGTTTTGCTTTAGGCCAAGTGATCAACCTTTAGAAGTCAAGTATCTTCTTTAGTTGCAACTTAGGAGATGATTTCAAGAATGATTCATGTAGAGTCATGAATGTGATCTCATTAAGCAATCTAGCTAACTACTTAGGACTTCTTACCATTTGGGCTAGATTAAAAACGTCGACCCATACGTTAGTTAAAAAGAAAGTAGTACACGAACTACAAAGGTGGAAGAGCTTACTTTTATCTTTTAGAGGTAAGGAGGTTATGGTTAAATTTGTAGCCTATGCCATTCCTACGAACTTAATGATGGTTTTTAAGTATCCTAGGAATTGGTGTTTGAAAGTCACTTCTATTATTAGTCGATTTTGGTAGGGTGAAGATGGCCCTAATGGGAAGATTCCTTAGGAAAAAGTAGGAATGATTTATAACTTCCTAAATATGCTGATGGGTTGGATTTAATGATCTTGAAGATTTTAACAATGCACTTCTAGGTAAGTTGGCATGGAGGATTTTGCAAAATCCCGATTCCTTATGAGTAAAAGTTTTGAAGAGTATTTATTTCCTAAATGCACATTTTTGGAGGCAAAAGAGGGAACAATGCTTCATGGATTTGGTACTATTTTGGTGGATAGAGAAGCTATTAAAAACAACTTTGTTTGGCAAGTTAGTGATGCTGCAAAGATTCAATGTTTCAAGACCCATGAATTCCCTTTAGTGATATTAAAACACACCTACTAGTGCAATCATAGATGAAGATTCTAACCTCAAGGTGGTGTATCTAATTAATCGGAATAGCAGAACCTATAATACATAGAAGCTTTTATGGAAACCTGAAATACGGAGAAGCTTCTAGATGTTTGGAAGGGAATGGGTAGAAAAACTTTAAAAAATTCACTTGAGCAAAATTGGTGAAGATGATAGAATTAATTGGATGTTGGAATTGAAGGGTGATTATTTTGTTAAGAGTAGCTATAGGAAGATTGTAAGGGAGAAGGGTGCTTTTCATAATGATAGACCAACTTCCTCGTATTATATAAACATATAGGTTTTGAAGCTTATTTGGGCTATTGAATGTATGCCAAAAATTAAGCACTTCTTATGGAGATATTGTAGGAATTTTTGAGCACAAATTATAATTTATTATGTAGGAAAGTAGGAGAAAATTCATTGTATCCTTTTTTAAAATGAAGAAGAAATGGTTGAGTATTGCTATTGTTTTGTCAATGGATTGGATTGGTATGGTTTGAGATTTTTGGATGGAGAGTAAACAAAACGGAGAGTAAACAAAGAGAATATCACAAGTTTGATAGATGGTTTGCAAATGTAATGAATTTCTTCATGCTGAACCATAATGATCCAAAATCTGCATTAGCCTTACTTTGTGTATATGTGTGGTATAATTGGAAACAACAAAGCTCTTGTAATTTGAATGACTCAAAGCTAGATCCCAAACACACTATTAAAGCTACTAAAGCTCATAGTGCAAAGTTAGCAAACTTTAGTGCAATAGATGGTTCTATAATAGTGTAGCAAAATGGCAATGTTGTTTCAAACATGTATCTCTTCAACTGAAGGACAATGGTTAAGCAAGGGTTGGTATGATGGTGCATGACAATCAAGGAAGATTTTAGTAGGTGTTAGTGTAGTGAGAACTATTGCAATGATGGAAAATTTAGAAGCACTCATAGTTTTCAAGGGCATCAAATCAGCGTGTGCAAAAGGGCTGGAAATGGGTTATTATAGAAGTTGACCCCTTAGTAGTTAGTACTTTTTAATGCAATGCATTTGGCTTTCTTTTGCTGGCAATATTAGAAACATTGTTGATGATATTTTGTTTTTATGTACTGTCTTGTAACTTCAATTTAGTCTGTAAAAAAGCTAATGTTAGCATGGATTAGGATGCATCTTAAGGAAAAAGAGGGATGAATGTTTTATTAGAGATATAATTCCCTATCACCTGTGCTTTCTCTTTTTATGACCATCTAAAGCTAGTTTAGGTCAATTTGCCCTACCATTTGAATAAAATTTCTCTTCAGCAAAGAAAATAATTTTTTAAAGTTCTTGTAGGTATAATGTTTTTATAAAATAAATAATGGAAAGTATTTTCAAAAGAGTATAGTCTATAATAAAAATTTGGAATCAAAGTTATATATATTCTTACTTATTTATAGAATATATATATATATATATAAGAAAAGGAAAAAAAAAAAAAAGGTCCAGAAACGAATCAACATTTATAATCTCTTGCCGCAAAGCACTACGAGGAGAGAGTTATGATTTTGTCTGAGCAATCTCGAAGAAAAGAAAGAGGGTCTAGGTCTAAGGTAAGGTCCTCGACAAGGACTTTATGAAAACTAAGGATCCTCCTGAACACAAGGACTTCAGGATAAGACCTGGTGTAAGGAAACAGTCATTACGCGTCTCATTACCAGTTAATGCCTCGATCAAATGGCATGTGCCATTTGGAGCTTCCGTAGATCAGAAGTTGACCTTCTCGAAACTTTATAATTTTGCAAGCCGCCAACAGGCCAGATACGACCAAGCCTTCATGTCTACGGATTGGAAATACTGTCGATTAAAATGAAACACATTAAATTTTGAAACCCTTCTTTTTTTGGCCTACAAAAAAAAGAAAAAAAGAAAGAGAGGGAATTGAAAATTTGAACGAGCTACTTAGAATTTATAATTCTTAAACTGAAGTCCAGTTAAGTATAAATACCTTTAATAAATTTATTTATACGTTGGATTTTATATTTTGCTCGATACATCTATATAATCATACAAATAAAGTTAATTTTTTTTTTTTTTATAAAAAACCTAGATCAAGATCCCTATTTTTCATATTTCTCTCTGCTTCGAGATTATATGATTGCATTATCACTAGATTATTTCCTAAAATTGTTAACCTCCAACTTCTATAAAAATTGAGGATTTTTGGATTCTCTTTTTCATCTATTCCACCATAAAATTAATTTTCAATAAATTCTAGATTTCTTGTTTCAACAATAGCAAAAGCTAAATCTAACATTCCTTTTTAACTCTTCTAATCTTGAGTATAACCCGAAAGCACAACTTTTAACGCGCTCCCAATCGAGTTAGTTCAGTGGGATTTTTAAAATTTTTTTAGAGCATCACAATGGTGATCTTGACAAGGGTTCAAAAAATGAAGGACCTCACGTAGGGTTATGTTCTTCAACTTTTTGGGTCCTTCGCCCCCATATATATATATATATTATGTTTTTAAGTGTTACTTTTATTTAAAATTTGTATTACGAGTCCTATAAATAATATAAAATAAATATTAATGATCTCTACTTAAGATCTTTATAGATAAAATAAAGAGATATTTAAAAAAATGAAAAATCTTTAAATTATTGATATGGTATCTCAAAATTTAAATAAGATTTCTATAAAAGGAGTTGCTCTTGAAATTTTTTATGGCTTTTTAATATTTTTCTTATAGTTAATTTTGGGTATACGTGTCGTAGTGTCTCTATTTATTCATTCGGTGTCTCAGAGAGTGGTATTCAATACCAATTGTCCACAAGGAAAATAAAAAGCCAACGTCCTTGCCTAGGAAAATTATCGTCTGTCAATCTTTGCCAGTGCCGACTATGGGAGAGGAAATCCACTTTTTGAGTCTACAAAAGTTTATCTAAGTAGGATAAAGAGTACGGATCGCAATTAACCAAATCGTATAATGACTAATCGGAAGAAGAACGTGTTCCTAAAGCATACTTCTTTAACCAAACGCGTCAATATTGTTATTAGTTATGTATTCATAAGTATGTGATTTGATAGAGAAAATTTTAAAGATACATTTGTTTTCAAGAATTAAAAAAGATAGTGAATTAAAAAATTATTTCCTTAGGAATAACTATTGTTAGAAACACCCAACAAATATATGTTCCGTGGATTACTTCCTACGAATAACTATTGCAATAACAATTTCATTATTTACATGATATTATATTGCATTGAGAATAAAATAAAAGTACTAATATTACCTTCTTTCATTAAGGTACTATTATCACCACTACCACTATTTACACTATTCGTTCCACCACCGTTGCAACACCTCTCCTATCCAACTATCACCACCACTTCCATCCCACTATCACTAATACTAGCACTTGCACCATAACTACAAACACACGATAGGAATCAGCTAACTGGACCTTTTACCTGAGCAAGAACTAGAGATCTACTTAGCCTAGTCTTTTGAATTCTCTTTTGTTGAGCTAATTCTTTGGACCTCAACCTGAAAGTTTCTACGCTGAACTATATGACCACTTCAGTTTCTAAGTTTTCTAATATGTCTCATTAACAGGTCCAAATGAGGTTGAGCTATCAAGAACTCTTGTAACAAACCATCCGACCTTTCCTGAAGGTCGTCTCCAATTCTAAATCCACTAGCCTAAGCTGCTTAAGGAGTCCACTGAAGCTAACCTTATCCAGACATGTCAGAAATCGTTATTGACAAGGGCTTAAACCTCTCTTGCGAAGACATGTGTCTCATTCCCATGCGCATAAACTTGATAAGAGAAGTTTCTCTATATAGAAGGATTACTTAATTGTCTTTTTTCCTTTTTATTCTTGATATTATGTAATCTTTACCCTTGGAAAATTAAGTACGTATATAACCCTAGGAAGCATCTAGTATCAATACCTACTTATGGGCAGTAGCTATAACTGGTTTTCTTCTTAATATTAATGAAAATTTCCTTGTTGAGTACCTTCCTGTGAAGTTCTTTTTTATCCTAGCTCATAGCTACCATTGGGCAAGGTTATGCCGGCAAGCAACCCAACATTTCGAACCAGTGCATCACATTTGACAAGGTGTTAGTTTGTGAGTGCTTAAGTGGTGAGTTACATCCGCAAGTAGCTTACAAGACTTGATCCTTTCTTTTTATTTGCATTTTCCCATCCAAATATATATCCATCCTTTCTTTGGTAGTTGTTTTCCAGTGGACCCATTCGCACATTAGTAAAACCTCTTTCGGGACACATCAAACATGTGCTAACATAGCTACCTTACTCACTACATTACCATCATCGCATCATCTCCAACCACCACCATTACTACTTACCTCGTTGTTACCACAATAAAAAATTACCATTGCTAACACCATGGTGATAGTAATGTTTAACTATGGTGTTATTTTTAATGTTAGTGGTGTTTATGGTAATATTAGTGTAAGGTTAGCGATAATAGTGTATGGTAGTAAAAATGGTGATGATAAAATGGTGGTAATTTTTACGGTGAGGTTGTAATGGTGATGGTAAATATTTGGTGACAATTTGATGGTGGTTAGAGTATAAGAGTAGTGAGGTAGTAGTAATAAGATTAATAGTTGTGGTAATAACACCGACAATGGTCATCGTAAGTGATGGTATAGAGTAGTAGGCATGTAATAATAAGATGGCGATGGTAATGGTGATAAAGATAACATTGATTTTCTAATAGCAAGGATGGCTTGATGGTGGTGGTTGTGGTGGTAAGCAAGATAATGGTGATAGTAGTAAGATTGATAGTGATCGTTACGGAGTATTGGTGCAAGGTAGTAGGTTGTTGGCAATTGGTGGTAATGTATGTTAGTAGTAATAATCATGATGCTAGCAATATAAGCACTAGTCATTGTCAGTGTCGGTATTGGTATAGGATAGTAGGTTAGTAGTGGTTGGAGGTGATATGATAACTATTGTATTTTGTATAGAATGTATCAAGACACTTTGATGTATTTATGAATATTATTAATAAAAAGGTAAGTATTTATTGTATGTGTATACTTTTTTACTCTTATATATTTTACAATAAAGTTTCATAAATAATTAGAGAATGTATGGAATTTTAATAAATATGTATTATCAGTGGAATTTCATGCCATCATATTATCTAAAAGTTTTCTTTAATAGGATAAATCTATAGAGGGGATATAGATATTTATATTAATACAATGTATAACTAAGATCATTTTCACTAGATTGCGGGAAAAATATTTGAGTTATATAAGTGGGTACCTAAAGTTACGTAGGTACACTAAAGACGACCCGTTGATAGAGTATACTATATATTAAATGTTATTGGTTACTCCTCTATATTAATGAACATAAATAATTTCTAGACTTAAGATCTTCACATATATTATATATGGAATGTTATGCTTTGATGCTCTTAAACTTTGTCATTATTTAGATTGTAAATACTATATATGGAAAACTTGTCTTTATTTAAATTGTAAATATTACAGTTATTGACTATGATATGAAATATAGAGAGGATAATGATAAGTCAATATAGAATTCATCGCTTTTTTGGATTAGGGAATTTATATTTAAAGCCGCTTAGTTGAGATAATAGTAAATTCTAAGTCTATGCCCATGGTAAGTTTTATTTAGTCTAATTAATCTTAGATACCAAGTAAAACAATTAGACATTGAGGACATTACATGTGATGATTTAATCATGATATCACTTGATGAAGAGATTTAATCATACAATAATCAGTTTATAATAGTTTTTGGTTCGTTGGATTGCCAATAATCATTACGAGACGATTACTTAACTTGTGTCAAGATGGACACTACTTTTATATATAGAAATCTAGAGGGTTGTACATAATAACATGAATAATAGGAATAAGCTAATTGACTAGCAATTTCAGTGGATACTAAAATTATGTCATATTTTGGAATAATTAATTGGTTCAAAATAATATACTTGGAAACGCTTTATATTATGTACATATGGAATGGTTATGTTTTATTGATGGAATAAATTCTATAGATTGATTGGCTTTATCCTCAAAATAAATATGGCTGGTCATTTTCATTTATTTTCGTAAATGGTTCGAAATGAATTAAAAAGGCATAAACTCCTTTTATGAAAGGATTGAAAATGGTTCACATTAATATTATTTAATATTTTTTTCCTAATAGGTGGTCTCTGGGCACAAAACTTATGAAAGAGAAAAAAAGAGTTGTTTCATATTTTAGAAAGGGTTGTTGTTGTGAATTCCACCGAGTAAACGTTTTGGCATATACTTATGTCGTTTCCGATAATCATATTCTTTTAATCCAAGTCATCAAATAGTTTAAAGGATTAGAATAGAAGAGAAATTATAATTGTTAATTTTGTAGTGAACATTTTTTACAAAAGCAAAGCGATATCGCATTTGAATACTATTTCTTTTTCTAAAAGGAGACGGTTTTGCTGTAATAAAGGTATTCATCTCATAATTCTTATATATAATTTATTTTACATGTCATATTTGGATCCTAGAATTAGGGTTTGTAGAATTTTTAATTTTATTTTTATTATGTTCTTTTGATCTACAGAACCTATTAATTGTATCAGAATTACTTATGTATACATGTAAAATTTTGTTATTGGTATTCAATTAATTCATAGAATAATTATTTATAATCTTGATACATATGGGATTAATAGTTTATCGTATTTCATTTTGCGGATTCAATTTAAAATATAGGTTGTACGATATCGGGATCGTAGTTTCTTTAGTATTTATCATTGTGAAACCGCCAGGAGAGCATCGATGGTATCATTGTATAAAAGGAACGTCCGGGAAAGTTGATTTTCAATCCGCTTTTCCTTTTGTCGTTGATATATGCCTAGTAAAGGAAAAGCGATATTCAACATTTGTTTGTTGATTGTTCTAGCTTTTTCCGAGAAATATACCGTGACGTTGAATTTCAATTAATATATATATGTCTTCGTTACGGATCGAGAATTTTTCATAAAAAATAAGTACCAGATTTATTTATGAAAAATTGCTCATGGTTATTGATTCCAAGTTTATATCAAGATTATAATAATTATTTTGAATTAATTGATTAATATGTTTATGTAATTTATAGAATTATTTTGCATATACATGATCATGGACCTAGGATTTTAAATGGGCTTTGTAATGATTATGGATTTATTAAATAGGGTTTGTGTATCTTTCAAATGGGTTGAGTAATAAAAACTATTATAATTTTATCATTATTTAGTATGTATGGGTTTTGCAAGCCCCATATTGAATTCCGTTTGTACTTTATTTAAATAGATATTTTAGAAAATTAAAATTTTAAGTACTAGAATGAAAGTATGGAAGTCGTGCTTACTTAAGACACAAAAAAAATCTAGAAGGCTTAAAGAAGATATAACCTGAGTTAATCGATTTTGGTCCAATGACCACCAATGTTGACCTAAGCTTGGTTCATACTCTTTTAGTTAGCTCATGATTATTGCATTATTATTTTATTGTTGTCGGTTAATTTATTTATTCATTTATCTAAGGTATACAAGTATTGTTAATATTAATTGACAATAGTATACATTTTGGTGAGACATAGATATCAAATCCCTTAAATATATTAGCTCTAGATTAATAATATTGCCCTTCAAATGTAAATTATAGAATAGTCATAATTTCAGGTGAGTTAGTATAACTCAATTGTGAGCTCATATTAAATTACTATAATTTATAAATAAGACTTAAATTAAATTGTTGATTTGTTAGCTCATCTATGGTTAACAATTTAATGGGCAAGTGATGGGCATGTTTTAAAGAGGTTGTCAGCCCAATAAAAAATCCAAAAGTCAGGTAGAATTACAATTAGTGAGTTTATTAAGGCCTACTTAAAATAATAAAATATGTAAGTACACCTCAGCTTATGCATATTAATTTTATTCGAGATTTTGGATCTATTAGAAAATCTTCTAATGAGGCCTTTTCGAATCCAATAGAGGGGCTTGCTGGATTTTATGAATTCTTGGAGAAAGATAATCCCCTTATTGGACTAAATTTCCTTAACTGGCTGAGGAAATTAAAAATTGTCCTGAAGTATGAAAGAAAATTATACTTCTTAAAAGAGGAAGAAATTAAAGAACCGAGTGAGGATGCCACCATAACACAATATGAGTAATATCGAAAACACCTAGAGGACTTTATTGATATTCAATGTCTCATCTTGTCTGCAAAGTCATTTGAATTGCAAAAGCAGCATGAGAATATGTCTATAAGAGAGATATATGCTTATTTATAGGAGCTATTCCATGAGAGTGCAAGGGTTGAGTAGTGTAGTACGTCTTGGGCCCTATTTCACTGCAAGATGGTTGAAGGGAGCCAAGTTGGGATATAAATACTCAAGATGGTAAGGTACATAGAGAAACTCGAGAGCTTAGGCTCCAAGTTAGATGACAAACTGGCCATTGACCTGATATTGACATCTTTACCAAATTCCTTCTCCCAGTTTGTCATGAATTACAACATGAACAATATGGAGAGGTCTTAATAAACTTACTTGCTATGTTAAGGATAGTTGAAAAGGACATGAAGTCTAAGTCAAAGGTTCCTCAGGAAGCTTTCTTGAATGGTAAATCTAGAAAGATAATGGAGCTAACAATTCCAAGGCAAACAATTAAAGAAAGATAAGCAATCTAAGCTCAAAAAGGGGCAACAAAAGCCTAATTCTAATGAGAAGGAAGCAATGTGTTTCTATTATGGCAAGAAAGGTCATTGGAAGAGGAATTGTATTCAGTTTAGGAAGAAGATCTCAAGTGAGAGTAACACCTCGAGTATATGATTGAATGTGATCTTTTTGTTTCTTCTGCATATGTCATAGATACAGGATGTGGTTCTTATATCTATGTTGACTTGTAGGGTCTAAATGAGAATGAGAAATTGTCCAAGAGAGAAGTTGACCTACGAGTAGTTAATGGAGCAAGAGTTACTACCATAGTTGTAGGAACTTATACCATTTCTTTAACTAGTGGTTTTGTATTAGAATTATAAATTTGCTATTATGTTCTTAGTTTAACTTACCTATGGCCAGGTTTACAATGTCATAGGTAAGTTAAACTTGAATAATGCATTTTTTGTTTCTTAGTCTCAATGCAATGAATAGGTTCAATGGTATTGAGAATGTAAAGACCGTTAGCTAATGCTCCATCACCATAAAACATTCCATTCATATAAAATGAACAACTTTTGTTTTTAAACTCAGAAACAAATCTCTTGGCATCTAAACATATGGAGCATGTTTGGATTCATTTGATTTTGAATCCATAAATACTTGCGGAGCATGTTTACAAGGAAAAATGGATAAGAGATGTTTTACCAAGAAAGGTAAAAGGACAAAAGAGTTACTAAAACTTATACATAGCAATGTGTGTAGGCTACTATCAACTCAAGTTAGAGGTGGATTTTCTTACTTCATGACTTTTACTGATGATTTGAGTAGATATGAATATATCTACTTGGTGAGGCATAAGTAAAAAACTTTTTAGAAATTCAAAGAATTTAAAAGTGAAGTGAAAAATTAACTTAGCAAAAGGATAAAAACACTTTGAAGTGATAGAGATAAAGAATATCTTAGCCAAGAGTTTGCCGACTACCTAAAAGAACGTGGGATAATTTCACAATTCATACCTCTTAGAACACCAAAATGGAATGGTGTTTTAGAAAGGAGGAATTGCACCCTAATGGATATGGTTAGGTCAATGATGAGTCATATGAATATTCCTTTAACCTTCTAGGGTTATGGCTTGGAAACAACAATATATACACTCAATCGTAATGCAACTAAGATATGAGACAAAACACCATATGAATTGTGGTTTAGGAAGAAACCTAATTTATCTCATTTTAAAATTTGGGGCTGTAATGCTTACGCAAAGAGTGGATTCTCTAATAAGCTTGCAGCAAAATCTATTAAATGCATATTTATAGGATATCCCAAAGAAATTAAGGGATACTACTTTTATTTTCCAAGTAAGCATAAAGTTTTTGTTGCTTAATTTGTTACATTTTTAAAGAGAGAGCTTATCTCTAAAGAAAGTAGCTTGCAGCAAAATCTATTAAATGCATATTTATAGGATATCCCCAAAGAAATTAAAGGATACTACTTTTATCTTCCAAATAAGCATAAAGTTTTTGTTGCTTAATTTGTTACATTTTTAAAGAGAGAATTTATCTCCAAAGAAAGTAGCTTGTAGCAAAATCTATTAAATGCATATTTATAGGATATCCCTAAGAAATTAAGGGATACTACTTTTATCTTCCAAATAAGCATAAAGTTTTTGTTGCTTAATTTGTTACATTTTTAAAGAGAGAGTTTATCTCCAAAGAAAGTAGTAGAAATAAAGTAGTGAAAATAAAGTAGATCTTAAAGAAATTTAAGATTCCACAATGAGTTGGAACATGAGCAATTGGATGTGGAACAAACTCCACAAGTTCATGTAGTGTCATAACTAGAGATTGCTCTTGAAACGCAAGAACCGCTTAAGTCAACATGAGTACATTGAGAATCTCAAAGGTTAAATTTACTTGTGACAAATCAAGAAGATGTACTGCTCATGGAGCATAACTAGTTGTTAACATATGAAGAAGCAATTGCTTCACTAGACTTTGAGAGATGGTCGGAAGCTATGAAGTTTGAGATAAACTCCATGTACACCAATTAAGTATGGGATTTGGTAGATGCATTAGTTGGGGTAAAACCTATAAGGTGCAAGTGAGCTAGGCTAGTAGCGAAATATTTCACTAAACATCATTGATTGACTACGATGAAACATTTTTGGCAACAATAATACTTACATTTATTCGAATTTTGCTTGCGATAGTAGCTGATAAGGATTATGAGATCTGAAAATGGATGTTAAAATAACTTTCTTAAATACAAAGTTAAAGGAGGAAGTATACATGGTACAACCTCTTGGTTTTGTAATACCTAAGAATGAAAATAAAATTTGAAAGCTGAAGAGGCCCATTTATGGAATAAAGCGAGCTTCTTGGAGTTGGAATCCGAGATTTGATGAGATAGTCAAGGAACGTGGCTATCTAAGAATCCAACAGAACCTTGCATTTAAAAGAAGATGAGTGGGAGCGTGATTGTGTTCTTAATTTTATATATTGATGGCATCCTTTTGATTGGAAATGATATATTTACTCCATGAAAGACTTAGGAGAAGTAGCTTATATCTTAGGTATTAAGATATATTGAGATAGGTCTAAAAGGTTACTTAAGCTTAGTTAAAGTACGCACATTAACAAAACATTGAATAGATTTAATATGTAAAATTCTAAGAAAGGATTTTTTCTTATGTTATATGGTGTACATCTCCTAAGGCAATGTGTCTAAAAGAACAAGTGGAAAAGGATAAAATCGACAAAGTACCATATGCTTCGGCAATTAGGTCTACAATATATGCTATGATATGTCTATGGCCATACATCACTTATGCTGTAAGCATGGTGAGTAAGTATCAGACTAACCTAAGTAAGGGTCACTAAGTTGCTGTTAACACCATTCTCAAGTATCTGAGAAGAATAAAAGATTTGTTTTTGGCCTATAGAGGAGATGAGGAACTAGTTGTTAGAGGATACACTAATGCCAGTTTCCAAATAGATCAAGATGATATGAAATCATAGCAAGGTTATGTGGTTTCTAGCAGTGTTGATCTAGTTACATTGTATTGCGATAATAATGTAGCTATAGCTTAGGTTAAGGAACCAAGGTCTCACTAGAGATTTGAACATGTACTTAGGAAGTTTCACATCCTCAGAGAGATAGTTCAAATGAGTGATGCATTAATTTGCAGAGTAGAAACAAAAGAAAATTTTGCAGATCTACTAATGAAGGCCTTACCTTAGTAGAAACATGAGACCTATGTGAAGATCCTAGGACTTAGAGTTTATAGTGCTTAGTAATAGTGCAAGTGGGACTGTTGTATTTTGTGCATAATGTGCCAAAACACTTTTGATATATTTATGAATGTTACTAATAAAAGGAAAGTATTTATTATACTGTATACTTTTCTACTCGTATATATTTTATAATAAAGTCTTATAGATAATTAGAGAATGTATGGAATTATAATATGTGTGTATTATTAGTGGAATTTCATAACATCATATTATTTAAAAGTTGTTCTTAGTTAGATAAATATCTAGAGGAGATATATATATTTAGACCACTATGTTGTATAACTAAGGTCATTCTCACTAAACTGAGAGAAAAATGTCTGAATTCTACAAGTAGGTGTCTAAAGTTAAGTAAGTATACTAAGTATAACTCGCTAATAGAAGATACTACATATTAAATGTAATTAGTTCCTCCTCTATATGGATGAGTGTAAATAATCCCTACATTTAAGACCTTCATATATTTTATATATGGAATGTTATGCTTTGATGCTGTTAAATGTTGTCTTTATTTAGATTGTAAATAATATGATTATTGGGTGTAACATGAAATATAGAGAGGATAGTAATGAATCGAGAAAAGATTTATCACTTTCTTAGATTAGTGAGTCGATACCTAGGGCCATTTAATTGAGATAATAGTAATTAAAAAGCCTATAGTCAGTGTAAGTTTTATTGAGTCTAATTTATCTCAAATACCAAGTAAAATGATTGGATGTTGATGATATTACATGTAATGATTTAATTGGTATATTATTTGATGAATGGATTTAATTATGCAGTGTTTATAGTGGGTTTTGGTTCACAATTTATCTATTACGTTGGATGGTGAATAATCATTGTTAGGCAGCTACCTTAGCCTATATCAAGATAGATACTACTTTCGTATATAGAAACCTAGAAGGTTGCACACGATAGCATTATTAATAGGAATAAGCTAATTGACTAGTAATTTTAATGGCTACTAAAATTATGTCATATTTTGGAATAATTAATTGGTTCGAAATAATAGAATTGAAAATGCTTATTTTATGTACATATGAAATGCTTATGCCTCATAATGAATATGACTAGGATTTACATTTATTTTCGTAAATCATTTGAAAAGAATTAAAAAGGAATAAACTCCTTCTATGAAAGGATTGAAAAAGGATCATATTAATATTATTTAATGTTTCTTTTTTTTTTCGAAATAGAGGTTTCTGGTAAAAAATATTATGTAAGAGAAAAAGAAGTTGTTTCATATTTTAGAAATGGAAAAAAACATGGTTGTTGTGAGTTCCATTGAGTAAACATTTTGGTACATACTTATCTTGTTTCTGATAATGATATTTTTCTAATCTAATTGATTTAGTAGTCCAAAGGATTAGAATAGTTTTTGTTACTGTGTGTGTGGATACTGCTCGAGGAATTATAATTGTGATTCTTATAGTGAATATCTTTCACAAAAGTAAAGTGACATTGGATTGCACTTGAACTAGATCCCTAGGTTGAGACGGTTTTGCTATAATAAAGGTGTTTATCTTATAATTCTTATATATAGTTTATTTTACATGTCACTTAGATTCTAGAAATAGTTTTAATAGATTTTTTTTTTATTTCCCTTGCATACTTTTGATCTACAAAACCTATCAATAATAATGATATAGTGATAATGGTAGTGATGTTGGTGGAATTGGTGAGGGGATGTTGGTAGTGCTTGTAGTGGTAGTGTTGTAGTTATGGGGTAGGAGGTGTTAATGGTAGTAGTTGTAAGGTTTATAATGATGATGATGGTATAATGGTAACGGTAATGATAGTAGTAAGGGTGATAATGATAGTAGTAAGAATGATAATGGCGGTAGCAAGAATGATAATGGCGTTAATGGTATAAAATTATTAGTGCTAGTGTATGGGTTTGTGACACAGTTGTGATGGTGCTTTGGCAAAAGTAGTGGTGGCCGCTACAATAGTAGCTAAAGCAATAGTGTTATTAATGTGGAAATGATGGTGGTGTAATATTGTGATGATGAATTTGCTGTATAATTATATTGACATATTCTCTATCTAAAAGGAATTACTAATACCATATGATAGAATGTAGTAGTCATATCTTCCGAAAAAGAAATAAACTAATCTTTTCGAATAAGTATTTTCATGTAAAATTTTAATTGAAAAATGTTTATTCTATTTGTCGTCCATTACCTAGTAAATTTGGTGAAAGCATATGGATAAGTAAGATTTTATATGGATAATGAAGATTGATTTTTCTCTACATGAAGAGATCATGCTCGGGTACCGAGGAGTTAATCTCCATGTATGTGCATGCAAAGAATTGAAAGACGATAAAAAAAAAAAAAAAAAAAAACTATACTATAAAAGTTTGTGAGATAAAGAAAGGTGATTGATTTTTAAAACCAATTTTTTTCAAGACATGGAAACTGGTGAACTTAGGGGATGGAATCGATAAATATCACGTTTTTGCTATGTATATTTAAATCCCATAGCTCAGCGTGTTCACCCATTGACATAAGCCAGTTATTCCTGTATATAATACTAATATAGTTAGGAATGAATGCTTTATAAATTCAGAGGCAAGTTATCAAGAGTGGTTGCGAGTAAAAGATTTAGTTAAACCTAATTTTGTAGAACTTTCATAATTGCTATAGAGAGGAGAAGTTAAGTTAGGTAAGAGGAATATATTTTCACAAGCATAGAACAAACCTTACAAAGACCGTGAAGGATGAACTGCAAAAAAATACCTTTCTTCAGATGGGGTCTACCCACAAAGCACCTTCTCACCTTTAATAGTGATATGACAAATATATATTAACCTTTTGTCTTTTGCAGTGTTATAAATTTTTTTTCGCTGGATAATTTTATATTCAAGATTAGAAATTTAGCTATATTATAATGTTATGTTTGGTACATAGAAATATTTTAAAATAGAATGGAACGAAATGAAATGGATTAAAATAAAATAAAATAAAATGCAATGAAATGAAATGAAAACCGCTATAAATCTTTTCCTATGGATATGTTTAAAAAGTAGAATGAAATTAAATACTTATATTGTAGTTGTTAAAAATATTTTTAATTATTAAATATTATAATTAGATTGAATATTAAATAAATAACTTTGATCAATAATATATAAATAATAGAGGAACAAAATTGCAATTCTTTCTTGAAGTTGAAATTATAATTTCATCTTTTAAATATATTTCTAAATATGGGGAAAGAAAATGGAATCCAAAATTATAATTCCATTCAAGTTTATTTTTACATACTAAATATGATATAAGAATTGTTTTAATGGTTAAAATATCTATCTAGATGGTTTAAGTAATCGAATTTTAATCCTTAGAAGAGTAAGATGAGCAAAGTGCTATTTTAATGGCTAAAATATTTGTTTATATGGTTTAAATGATTTGATTTCGATCCTTTTGGGAGATAAGGGAAGTTTTTTCTTCAATGACCTGGACATGGATAGCATCTGGCTTCATCCGTGACAACAGACAGCATAACGTCAGTCCACTTGGTCTTGGATCAACATATCTCACCTTTTCGGATGTTTGCCAAAATAGCTCAAAATATAAGTGGAGTTACGAATACATTCCAAATATAATATTTTTGATAGCCTTACTTGCACTAATAACGGTGAAAGGATAAGCCGAGAGAAAATGCAATTTTAATCGATGGAGGAGAATATGAGACAAAATCACCCCAAATGTCCAACATATATCAATTGAAATTATGTTGAGACATGTCAAGAATTTAGATCCAAAAGCTCGAGCAATCCAGGAGACACTAATTAAATTCAAATATAGAAATACCATTATAATACATAATTTTTCAAGTTTTTTTTTTTTTTAATTGTGCTTATTCTTTTTTACCAACTCTCACATTACAACTTTAGGATATGTGAGAGTAAAAATATTATTTTTTTTAAGTAGTACTTCTTTGATATTAGCTTCTGATTATTGCCATTTTTTTTAGTATTACATCTTTGATATTAGCTTTTAATTATTGCCATTTGATCAAAAGGCATTATTGCTTTCTGTTTCTTTGTAATACCATTTTTAATATTGTGTGCATTAATATTTTCTCCAAAATTACAATCTATTATCTATTCCTCTTCATTATTAATTTTTCAATTTAGTACTACCTTTATTTTTTATGATTGGTTTTTTATCAAATGCCACCATTATTTTACCTTTTCATTATTGTATGCATTTATATTTTCTGAAGAAGCAATCTATTATTTGATATTATATATATCATTTTGAAAAGTTTTATTATTATCATCTTTTCATGATAATACCTTGTGGTTATTAACAACACTTTTGTTTTAATTTCACATTCAAGATGATATGCTTTTGTCATGACTTTAAGGGGGTCTAGTAAAATTATCTAAAATTTTCCTATTACATGTGATTTGTAATATGAAAATCATCTTACAAATTAGAGATTGTAAGACTTTAAATATTTTATCACTAGGATTTTCGATTTTAAAATATTAACATATTGTAAAATATAAATAACTATAAATTATCCAATATTTCACAGTTTCTTAGAACTATAGAGAATTGGTATTCTCTACTACACAATTGGTATTCTCTACTACACAATAAGATTAGGTAATAAAGTCCTAAATTTTAAACTTGTGAAAGTTATAAAATCTAAATATAATGTTAAGAATTATATGTAATTCAAACCAACTATACAATCTATCCTCAAATTCTAACTTTCAGTACCTTGATGCTGGTACTGAATACTTAGCTCTTAACTCATACTCGATAATTTAGCAATTTGTAAGAGAAAATTATTAAGAAGTAAGCTACACGAACTTAGTGAGATATCCTTCATGGTAAGTAGGTTAGTAAATAATTTATTACTAAACATATGAATGCATGAACAAGTAGTATGCCAAACAATATATATTTAGTTGATTGATGCTACATGCAACATTAGATTTAATGCCATTCGAAGCAAGGGTTGGAGATGCATCGGTACAAATCACAATCGAGTTTTAGTACTTGGGGTTTTTAACCATAAATTTAAATTTTGTATTTCATAAAATACGTTTTCATTTTAAAGAAATCCAATAATACACAAATTTCTAAATTTAGCATTGAGGTAGTTTTTGCAGTCTAAGCTTATACATTATAATGGTGGTTTCTAAACTTGATCCTCAATCATTTACGGTTAGTGTCTTTGGTGCTAAGTAGACCTGCGAACCAAGGGTAGGGTTTTGTTTTATCAATGTTTTTGCACTGTATTAATCAAATCATGTGGGAATTCATTCCTTTAAGACCCTTCATTACCAATTATGTAAGATGACAGTAAGAACATTATATGCAATGTTCATACTTATGCATAATCCATTTTATTTTAGTTAAATAGAATATAATTAAATCAATTTATGTAGTGATCAACTAATATCAATAAACTATTCAATTATATAGCAACAAATCAAGTAGCAAATTATTTAGCTATTATATTTCATAATCTTTTACACAACATACAACTAGTTTTCAAGCACATGCAAAACTCAAATCCCCATCCATTAAATTATTAATAATTACTTTAGTTGTACTAATTACAAGTACAAAATGAGTACAGAATTATCATAAATACTCACTTGGTCATTGAGTTTATTGACGGTCGTAATAGTCCATGGTAAGTTGGTATCCGTATTGGAATCACTTAACATTTAGGAAATATGAAAAGTAATGAGTATCTAAATAAAATAATTAAGATATTCATATATTTGGTACTAACTACTTAAATTAGTTATCTATTCCTACGAAATGCTTAGTTCAAGGTTTTTTGTTAATCGCGTATAATCTTTTCAATTTAACTTTGATTTTTATGAACTTATATCTATTTTTATTATTCTTAGATGTACTTTCTTGTAACGGGATTCGTTTTAGATGTTGTAATCCGTAATATTATGAGTTTTATAATTTCAACTTTAATAATTATAAAATATTATTTTAAGCTTTTTTTTTGCATATTTTCAATTTAATAAATATCGAATTCTTACATTTTATAATTTTCTTATTTTTGAGTTTATTTAATTATAATTTACATATCTTTCCATTTTTGAGTGTCAATACCTATTTAATTTATTTTTACTAGTTTAATAATTTTTCAATTAATTAATTATTTTCTTATTATTTTTAATTAAGAATTTAATTATATTTAATTAAATATTGATGTAGCAATAAAGGAAACTGCCATGTGTCATTTTTGAAATTTTTACATATCTGCAATATTTTCCTATTTTGTATTTTTATGTAATATGTATATAATAATTATTATTATTATATTTTATTAAATTTTGCAACTTAGTTATTTTCTAATTCCTTTACATCCCATGGCATATCTACATATATATATATTATCTTTTCTTATTTATTAATTTAGTATTATAGTATATTATACCTATGATATTTATGTATACTCGCATTTTTTATATACTTACTATTAATATACGTATTTTTATACACATACATATACTTATGTGTTTAGCCTTATTTATGCATATTTTCTTATGTAACTAAGTAATACAATCCTAAATATAACGTATATACTATACACTTATATATTCGTATATTATACCTGTTCATGCATTATACTAGTATTTTTGTATTTTATACATACATATCTATACCTATATATTTTCGGCTACATAGTAATACATATATACATATAATGAAAATACATAATATATATAATGAAAATAAATAATATACCTATATATATATACAACTGTACATATGCGCAAATCCTTATACTAATTGTTTGTGAAATCAAATATACATAGTTATATCTACATAATTATACATATGTGAACATAGGGACATGGTATAGTATAAACTTCAATACATGTACATGATAGAATACCCTTAATTAATTATTACAAAATAATATAATATACATACTAAATACTTATTACAAAATACACATGATATACAAAATACACTATTTCCTTAGTGACTTGTTGATGTATAAATTAGAAGCTCCTTCTTCTTCTTGCTTATTGAAATCAAGATGAAAATGGAGGAAAGGAAAGTTGCTGGAAGAGGAAGATGGAAGGGTTTTTGAAAGTGAGGGAAATTGTTGTGTCTTTTATTTTGTGTTTTGATAATATGTGTGTTTAACTCCTATTCTCGGCATGAACTACAGCAAGGAAATTGCAGAAAAGAGAGTGAAAAAAAAAAGAAAAAGAAAAATCAAGGTAAGATATTGTCATTAATTGGCAAGACCCCTTTCATATCTTAATAGATTTGTTTTACGCAGATAAGTAGCACATATTGAAGTAAATCAACTCATCATCAGTTGGAGGAAAAATTTGGAAGTTTACGTAGTAGTGGGGAAAATTTTGGGAAGGAAAAAGGAAAAGGAAAAAGAAGGGAAGAGGAAGAAAAGGAAAAGGAAAAGGAAAAGAAAAACTAGAATTTTCTAGATACAAAAGTTATAAATTTACTAATGATAAAATAAATTTGAATTTTTATAAAATTTATTAATTTAATTGTTAATGGTTACATTTATAATATTTAAAAGTTATCTCTACATATTTGTTGATAATTTTACATGATTGTGCATATAAATTGTTAATTATATTTAATTAGGGTTTTATTACTATTAGGGTATAATTATTCATTTTATACGCTTAAAATTATAGTTTTAGGAATTTTGTTAAGTTTGGATTCAATTTTAGATATACATATAAACGGTTTAGGATTTCCGTATGCAATTTTGAATTCTATAAAATTTCTAGGGTTTTTGTTACTTATACTATATTTAAATTTATATTTAATAAAAGTTTTATTTTACTCAGCCTTTTTTTCTCATGAAGTTGTCTATAGTATTAGAGTTTAATTTTACTTTTAAATAGTTAAATTTTCAGAATTTACATTCACTTCATATAAAGAATTATTAGAGTTTTGATCCTTACATGATATAATATGAAATGACACAATTATTAGCTACTTTAAATATGATTAGTAGCACTTATGTTACGAGTGCTTAAAAATAATAAATGATCAAGTAAAAGAATTTACTAGGAAAAAGTAAAATAAATCAATCACTTACATAAATGCTTCTAAAAATAAAATTTTCCTTTTTCTTTTGAATGAGGAATGTGCATGTGTATTAATTGATGATATGTTTATATTTGGTATCAATTATTATAAAAATTTATAAAAAGAATCTTATAAATAAATATTTTGGCTTAATATAATAAATAATATATAGATAAGGAAGTTTTAAATGACTGTGAATATATATGATTTTAAATTTACATGAAAGTTGAAAGTTGTATAGGATATGTGCAAGATGTGAGAGTGAGATTGGAGTTAAAAATAGAAGAGTAGAGGTGACCATAATTTAGGCTATCATGGACATGGGTAGAGAGATGGAATGAGAAATCACGAAAAATGAAAAATTTACCCATATTATAATTTATTTATAATATTTTTAATGTTGTTTTTTTTTTATATAATTTTAAATCGGAGATCTAAATAGTAATTTTGTAGGGAGCTATTACTTAAGGAATTTATGACTTTAATAATATTTATTATAACTCATTTTAGATGATGAAATTCTTTTGCTGCTACAATAAAAAAACAGCCTTTGAATATCTTACGAAAAAGGGACTAAGAAAGTTAAGTTAACTCAAGTCTCTTTTCTAAACGTATGCAAGAATCTGACATTTGGATGGTAGCCTAGGGATTTTGTGGGTTGTTAAATGTAAAATTAAAAGTAGGAACCCTTAAATGTGGAAGATGAGAAGTTAAAACATGATATTTGTAATATCATCCATTCATTTCAATTTCTCATTAATTTTGATCACCATAAAAGGTATAAAAATAAAGGAAAGGGTATATACATATGGAAGGTGAGAAGTTCTCAATTAATTTAGATGGATTTTAAACTTTTTGTTTAGATTAAGAAATATACTATTAATAACATGTTTCAATTCTCATTAATTTTAATTTTCATCAATTTAAATTTTAAATCATTTACATGAGTTGGTATTATATGTGTTATTAATAGGTTTCAATTCCTACCATTATAAATTCTCATTAATAAAGCAAATTTAGAATCAAAATAAACTTTGATAAACTCTCGTCTATCATATATTTTATAAAAATTTATTCCATATATAAGAGTTAAACCTTTTAAAATAATAAAAGATTACGACTTGTTTTTGGGGTAACTATCCCTCTATAACCATTATTATTATTATTATTATTATTATTATTATTATTATTATTATTATTTTGACATGTCTATTAATTACATGACAAAAATTAAAAAACAAATCTGTTGATGGGCTAGTTTGAACTTAGCTTAAGGCGTAATCAAAGCGTAGACCTATGATGCCCATTAGCAATCAACTAATTGAATGCCTCATCTCCACCTAAGCAACCCATGGTCCTCGAGCATTTCACCCATGTCCGAGCACCTCGAAGACCTATTCTTCAGACACCAAGTCACCTAGTGCTTAACCATTTGCTCGGATGCACTTGAGCCACTCGGTCCTCTTACTTTCAAGCGTATACTCATCGCCTTAAAGACGCCTCCTCATTTGCTAGCATCCTACATGAAGTTAGCCCACAACTTATGGGTCGTTCAGAGGTCTCTCTTTATCTCTTTAGGAGATGTTTGTTTTTTACTCTGCTTCCTTCTCTTTCCTCATTAATCACGGATTGACATTTGTGGTACGAATGGCATACTAGACATCCCTTAAGAATGTCAGCGTCTTAGGTTTCAAACGTGGCTATCAGTATATTCATAATTGATCGACACTTAGAGCCCCTCTATTGTCCTTGCAGTGTGTGTCTCTTGCAAGCGGCTTGTACGAATTAACCCCAGGTTAATAAGTGTCCTTGATAGGTAAGCTCCTTGTACTATAAATAATACAGGGAGCCAAATGGTATAGGATCTAGACTTCTTGATTCTAAACTTCTTCTTTTTGAATTCATTAACACAAAGCACTTATTAACTCGAACACTCCTTGCACACCTAAAAGTCGTGCTTGGAAACCTACATGCTAACACACTTTACTCTTTCATCTTTTTGTCTCCCTCAACTTATTGATTTGAGTGTTGAGAAGCCCTCCTAAACACTCTCACTAGGGGCTTTTTGTAGGTATCGAGTTGTAAGGGGCCTAACAAACCCTCAAGCCCAATAGTACCTTCCTTAAAGGGGTTTAGGCCCATCTTCCCCATCACACTCGATTGATCTTGGCTATCAACAAAATTAATAGCAAAAAGGTTTAAGGGACAAGATGAAAAACAACCAAAAGTACTATAAATGAAAAGTTATACATTTATCTATATAAAATATTTGTAAATTCCATCTAGATTATAAAAGTAATGTTAGGAGTAGGAAGTCTTAATCATTAGGAAGAAACTTATATATGAGCCTTGTAAAATAGCACACTCATAGGCTTAACATTATATTCACTAAAAAACTTGAAGGTATTAGGTTAATAGGTTTTTCCTACTTATATATGTCTTCCATTTGCACTTATGTCTTTCTAGTGTGAGATTTTATAACTTAGACTTATATCTTACCAATATCTCCCTTAAGGGTAGGTATCTTCAATAATAGGCTCAAATCTTTCTCTCTCTTGAGGAAAAACCTCTTGCAACCTCATCAATAACTCGAAAATTAACTTCACTAAGCTTACCTCATGAGCAGCTTGCAGCTCGTTTGCTCATTTTACATCATGGTTAGGCTTCATTTGAGTTACACCACATAGTCCATAGGAGCACCAAACTATCACATATTTTTTGTTGTCTTCCCAATGCCAAACCATTGGCTTTAGTAGTACTTGTTTGGAGTGCAAAGCCTTCATCATTAGGGAGAAACTTTGCATATGAGCCTTATGAAGGAATATAAAACTTTAATGTATTGAGTTAATGGGTCTTTTCTACTTATATATCCTTTATTTAACCCATATCTTTCTAATGTTGGGATTCTCTAACTCAAACTTGTATCCCAACTAAGGTTAGGCACAAATTGGATTGGTTCGGTTTTTGATAAAACCTAACCAAACCAAACCCTAATTTATGGTTTGGTCTATTTTCATTCCAAATAAAATCATATGGTTTGGATTGGGATTTAAAATAAAACATGCCATTTTTACTCTATTTGAGCTAATCTGCTTTTAGTCTAGTAGCATTGTCAAGATCGAGATTCTGAAATTGAGAGAACTTGGTATGATTTTCTACCAAAGTCACATGCTATTGCTTATTTGTAAGGAAAAAAAGGAAAGAAAAAAGGGCAAGAAGATGTGGCCATGGATGAATATTGGAATTAGGTTTGGTTATAAAGAATGGAGAGGAAGAGGTGAGTGAATGATTTTTCTAGATATGGTCTATTCAGTGTTGCTTGCTGGTGAAAGAGAAGGGTAGAACATGTATGACAATAATTAGGGTTTAGGTTAGGTAAAGTAAAATAAGTAAATATGGGCTGGTTAGAAGTTAAGTTTAGTTAGATGGAACCCTTTCTTTTCTTCTTTTTTTTTTTTTTTTTCTCGTGGTGAAAAGTATGATTTGGATTAATAGGTGAGATTAGACTGGGCACCTGAGCGAAACCATAATCGGTTTAGGGGGCCAATCTAAACCATCATTCAAATCCTTAAAAAAAAAAAAAAATATTTTGGTTTAAATTGATTTAGTTTGTGGTTTGGTTAGGTTTATGTGATTTTTTACTCACCCAAATTCCAACAAGAAAATGTGAATACAGAAAGAGAAATTCATTCTTGGTGAAATCCGAAAACTGCAGTTTACACCTCAAGCATTCACAAAGCTTCTATTTAAGAAGTTTTGGGTTGCTATAATCAATCTCTCTCATTATTTAATACACATTCCTTTTCTGCTGATAGCAAAATTATTTCATGCAGATTGTTGATGAAAAAGTAGATCTCTCGTACTAAATATATAAATTCCCTCATTAAAAAAATGAACATAAAGATATAACAATTAAAAAGAAAGTAAATAAAGCTAAATATCCATTCCATCCCTATCACAACTTTATCTTAACATCATTATCAAACCACCATTACGAGACGTGATAAATTTGTAAGTGAAAATATGATAAGTGAGTGGGACACTGTCAGAAATTGTCTGAAGAGACACTGATGGTCTTGAATTTCCTCGAGATAAGTAAGGTTTATGGGAATAGAGCAAGTGCTTCAACCAAACGAGAGAAAGAAGAAATACTCTGGAAAAGATGAGAAATAGGAGGTTTTATTTTAATTTAAAATTTGAATTATTTATGGTAATCAATTCTAGTGAAAATTAGAACGTATCAATAGCACCATATTAATGATTTAAAATTTTAATTATTAAATTAAATTGGAACATACTATTAACAATGTAAGAAAGTGTATCACTATTAATGACAAATGTATTATTAAAAAGAATTGACCACATAGTCATTAATAATACAAATAATTTCAGGCTTTGAAAAAAAAGGTATTACTACAGTGTAGTTATACATATTATAGTAATATATATATAAGTAGTAAATAATATATTTTAATAATGTATACAAGGAATTATAGTAATACACACAGTAAGATATAGTTATATAATGATACTAACAAATATACATGTACATACTTAATATTAATGTCCATAAAAGTGCAAGCGTATTATTCCATAAATATATATAAACTTATTATTCTTTAAGTTCATAAAGTTATGAACTTTCTACGTTATGTTTTAAATTTATACATTTAAGTGTAGAAGCAGGACAACAATACTAATCACAGATTAGTAGACGTTTGCACGTTAAGCTTTATTATCTAATTTACTTATATTTTTCGTCAGGGCAATCAATATCACGTTAAAATGCTCAAGATCAGGAGAAAATATTAGGATGACAACCTCGAAAAGAATTCAAGTATTCCAATAACATCATGTTGTTCCATTAAATGTACAGCATTAAATATGGTTTAAAGAATAGAAAGGAAAAAGAAAATAAAGTAGGTATATATTAGGCTAAGCGTAATTGATCTTATTAATACAAATCGTTCCCCAATTCCCATTATGGAAATTGTCCAATAATTTTAATAGCAAAGATAAACATAATTCTTTAGAATTTGTTTGGGAAATGAACTCGATTACGTACAATTATTTGGAAAAATAACGGACACGAACAGTTCTGAAGAAAGTAGGTTACATTTTTATAATTAATTTAATTCAAGTGGGTTGTCGGAACTCGTAGTATGAAATAAGACCTCTTTAGTAATGGATGGATCGTATGTAAAGTGGCCTGCCAACATCTGGCTAAGAAAAGGAAAGTGTCTCCGACCTCCGGATCAAGGATCACAAAAGGAATCGGGAGAAGAAACTGGACGGTCAAGAGAGATCGTCCACTAGGGTGTAAGGTGCAGCCAACCGCCTCGGTGAACCGCCCTTGGTCAGCTAACCCTCACTCGACCATAACTTAGTCAACAGCCTCTACTAATAAGAACTTCAGCTTGCCTACTTTTAGCTAGTTTTGGTTGTTTCCTTTGTTTTTCTTTAATTTTTTTTGTTATATTACTGTCCTAAATTAGTGAGTTCTGATATTGATATATAATATTTTTGGTATTCTCTTTTTTTTTTTCCCTATTAATTTAGGTTATATACTATTTTGTCCTTTGAGTAAATTAGGTTATTTTATTTTGCCTGTATATTGGCATGGGACGATGCCATTCTTGAATATAAGACTAAGACTTTGACATATTCTTTTAATACGAAATAAGTGAGCTAATCTCTCATTTTCCTATTCTTGTTAATCATTCTACAATTATGGTAAACATCATACTATCAATCTCTTGTGAGATTATCCCTTACACCCTATTACTGGGATTGGTGTGTTATACCTTATTGCTTTAACAAAATGATTATATATTTGATCATGAAGTGCTGTTAATTATTGGATAAATCAACTCTTCATTTTATTATTTGGTATGCCATATCCAAATAACAATTCGTTGATGTCTATTTAACTTTAGTTCATACATATTACTGAGAACACTATATATTTTTCAAATGAAACTCTAAGCTCGTATCCGGTATCTCTATATAAAATTGGTCCAACCCATTAAAATCGATCACTATCATATTGTGTAAATTGTGTGAACACTGATATAAAGGAAACACTGGATCTTGCGGCTAGTAGATATAATTGAATATGTATTTGTATATCTCGAAAGGTAGTATGTTCATATTGCATGTCATCATCTGCGTGTAGAATATGCATCTGCTATCATGTTGGAGAAAGTGCTGCATATGGAACAAATTTGTATCGAATCGTATTATAATTCCCATTTCCATCCTTTGTAAAATTTTAGTTGATTAAAAACAAGCACCTAATAAAAATTTTCATAATCAGATAACAAACAACCGTAAATTGAATTATCACTTGAGACCAATTACTGTACTATTGAATTTGCTTCATTAATAAGCTCATGATTCGACCTCGATGGTTATGGGATTATTAGTAATTAATAAAAAGGTTGCTCTCGGGTTGACCAATCTTCTCAATCTCATTGTCGTTGAAAAATAGAGTTGCCATAGAGCAAATCTGATCCTAGTAAACTCTTTAACTAAAGGACATTTTTGTTTTAATGCCATATCCACCCTAAATTGGCTTATGAGAGTTTTACTTTACAAGTGGACGGCTAAGTTAATCACCAACTCCCACCAATATAACCTTAGGGCATATCGACATGTTTTGTTTTAAACGACATGCCCATCTAAGAGAAAAGAATGTTTCTAAATAATGGGAGTCTTAGTTACTATCTTTAGCAGTACATATAAATATAACCATGATAATGAATAAAAAAGAATAATATTGTTAGTTTAATGATGGATTAAGCGAAATGAATATAAAGAAATATATACAAAGAAAAATGAAGAGGGAGAAGTTGTAGCAAGGAAGTGGAAGAAAACATGGAGAAATATTTAGTTTTTGACTGGGTTAGAAAGCGAATTTTAGGTGAAAAGAAGAGAATATGTACCAGGAGAGATTACCTGCATTTGTCTTCATGCATTTCCCTCGTAATAGAAATTTCCTCATACATTTTCTTTTGCTCCAATTCATTTTCAGTACGGGAAGGTATGTTTAATTTGATTTAGTAGAAAGTTTAAGTCAAGTAGTATGGAATATTTCAGTTTAGTTGATCCATATGAATCAAAGTATAAACATTTCATGGGGCAAAGTTTGGAACAATTTGAAATAAAACAAATATTTGATTCATTTTATTTGGCTTTCCATCTCTAAGTTCATTTTTTTGGTTTATAGTATCATTTGGTTCTCATTTTGGTTTAGATTTGTACTCACCTCTAATTTCTACTATTGAAAGTTAGAGAAGTAAGGATACAATTATATTTAGGGAAAGCTTAGTTTTAAAGTGTAAATTAACTGAAATTGGTTTATTTATAGCGAGTTTGAACTATCTAAAGACCTATCAATTTATGTGGGTGAAGGCGATTTCAACCTCTTAACCCATTGCAATGAGTGGTTTGGATCAAATTTTTTTTCTTTGCAACTTACATATATATATAGATATATACATACTATATATATTATAGTCCATAAATATTATAACATTAACATATATCGTACATATTAACGTATTATATATTGTATATATATATCACACATATGTAATATGATATTGCATATAATATAATATACATACATAGAGACATACATATATATATTTATATGTTGCAAACTATAAAAGAAATAATATTATAGATTCGGTTCACAAACTTAAAAAGAGAGCTTCTGAATCAGCGGATCTTACAAACCAGTTAAGAACTTGCACTAAGCAAGTTAGTTATGGTTCAATGAAACTTTGAATTGTGGCATAACAATTTTGGCTGATTGGGAGTTGGTTTAGGCCTAGTCCTAAGTCTAGGTATAGCCTAGTTATGAAACTTAAAAGTTAAGAAAAAAAGAAAAAGAGCAATTTAGTTAAGTAATAAAATGCGAAAATTCGGATTACATGTGCACATATATAGATACATACACTACACTAGAGAATATTCATTTTCACTCCTTGTTCAACTTACTCTAACATAAAATATTCTATTAGATCGTCCATCCCGACAACACAAAATAAATGAATATAACATTTTGAGCAAGGACAATAAAAACAAAAAATAAAATATACTAAACAAGTTAACAAAATAAAATAAATGAATATGTCTTTGGAGGACGAACGAAAATGCCATAACAGGACGATGAGATATCTTCGATATTGAATCTATCTCCCATGCAGTTCATACGAAGATTATACCAACCTTGCGGCCTGAAATAGTTCCAAGCCATTCCCATGCCTAGAAACATGTCAAATCACATTTTATCACAATCGCTTCTCTAAAGTCATCGTAGTCCTCATTACATGAACCACTTCAAAGCAGTTCTCTCTCTCTCTCTCTCTAGTCTGGCAAAGGATTATAGAGATATTTGTAGGGAATTTATTTTGTAAATTCTGTGCTATGGTGTTGGAGGAAACAATTCGAATTTTAATAATACTTTTCATGGAGAGTACGATATATAAAAAATATAAACAAATATATATATATAAAAGAAAATGGAAACCACTTCCTTATATGTTACAATGTCATCTATTTAATCTTTATAATCATCTAATAAAAAACTATAACTCTATATTAGTTTTAGTTCTACATAGAGCATGTCGATAGCTTAAACCTTAAAACAAACTCATCTAGATCGAAACACCGGAATTTGCAAAAGACAAGAGATGATAACATTCGAAAACAAGGGGGTTCTATGGCATTTCTACAGCTTAAATGTGTGGTAGGGGTCTACTTTGTTGTTTTACGTCATCCAACCGCGTGTTCCATGATTGAAATTAATGAAAGTTAACCAAATCGAGAAGAAGGATAACCATGTGATGTACAACTCACGCAAAAGAGAATACGTATTAATTATTAGGAAGGAACAAATTCGGAGTAAGTAGGGTGCAAAATGCTATCCAGGTTCCCAAATTGTAAAGAGTGTCAAAATTAATCGTTTCTGATGCTACAGGATATTTTATGCTTCTTATTTACATTTGCAAGACATCTTATTTACCGAATATGTAAAAGGTAAGAGATGTGATATCATAAAATGTCTCACAAAAGTTAACAATAAAGGAAAAAAAAAAAATTATTGGTTGAGTTATCAATATAAGAAAAGATTATTTGAAGAAGGTGCTCTAGAATAACTCCTCTGATTTTACATGATAATATGGAATTCAAAAAGTCCTAGTATGATAATTAGCAATGGGTTTTTCAATGGCATCAATTAACATGAGTGGGAGTAGATCGATTTAGATGGATTTATGAGCAAAATTGAAGTTGGGTTTATTGATGGAAGTATTGAAAACTGTAGTAAGAAATCTCTTGATTTAGTACGTAGACTAAATATGATGAAATAGATTATGAGTGGTATAAGGGAAAGAGACACATGCATAATGGGAAATATGTAGTAGCTTATTACACTACCAACAACAATGAGATCTTTTGAGTTCAATAGCAGCTTCATTTGGTCTTTTGGTTGATATTTAAGTTCCTAACCTTGGAATATGTTTAGTAGTTTAACGAATTCTCGGTTTGATCAATATGGTACAAAGCATGTGTCATGAGATGTTGTGTTTGATGAAAGGTAAGCAAACACATAGCACTTCCATGGCAAAAATGATTGACTATGTAAGTGCCTTTAATCTCAATTCTTATTGAATAATAACATTGATTGTTAGATATCTACCACGGAAATCGTAGATCACATCATACCTTTTTTTTTTTTTATCATTGCTTCACAATGAACATACTTTATCCAAACCAATATACTTTAAATTACCCATACTTAACCATCTAGAATTTCTTTCCTATCTCAAATTTCACACATAACCTATTGTCCAATAGTAAGTTACTAGGTCATCCAACTATAACTACTTCTTCCTTGTGCAACTTTCAAGGCTTGAAAACTAAACAAGCTAACATTAGCAAAAGGCCATTTCATAGACTTTATGTCATGGAATTGAATGCTAAAAGGGTTTTAATTATTAGGAGAACAAAATAAGCAATCGTTGTCTTGTAACACTCATTCTTATAATAATTCTTACTCAGCTCATTTGATTCATTAGAGGCTACATCACATTATGGTTTCAAAGTTGCAACATTTTCAAGATTGTAAACACACATTTACTTTAATAGTTTTCTTTTTGATGTGTTATAAAGCTAAATTCATAAACTTCCTATTTTAGAGAAGTGAATATCATTCATCTTTTACTTTTCATCTCTTGCATATTGACTTGTAGGGTAATTATCATATTATTTCTATTTCCAGTGCTAAAATTTTCTTAATCATCTTAGATGATTTTTCCCATGCACTTGGACATATTTACCTCATTGTAGATACCGGGTTCCATCTATTCTCGCAAAGTTCTTCAAATATTTCTCAAACTACTTTTCAATTGCTTTCAAAATTATAAGGATAGAAAATGGATCTTAGTTTACGTCAGAAATTAGTGAAACCATTTTTGATAGTTTTGTAGCCCCACATCCACTCCAATATGACTTATATTTGACAACAAATTTGGAGGTGTTAATACTTATTTTGGCCCGACTTGAGGCTTAATCTCAATAGAAATTCCCCAAGGTTCACCAATGGTCGAACAACCCTAGCTAACTTGGCCAGAGCACCAATTTTATTTGATAGCATACTGAGGACCTGTCCTGCAAGCACTTAGTCTTTGAATGCCTGACTCTAGAGAATGTAGCCGATCTCCTTAGCGAGTTTGAGCTGTAGAGGCCCTCTCCTTCCTTGAACCCGAGCACACCTTACAAGGACGCCTTTACCTCAGCAAGCTCTCCCTCAAAGTCTAGCCTACAACTTGAAGCTCGTATAGGGTACCTCTTTTACCTCTTTAGCAATGTATGTGTTTAATGCAATTCCATCTTTTCGGTGCATTAACCATAGTACGATCATCACACTTAACGTACTCTAAAGATGTTAGAGCCCCAGGTTACAGACATGGCTATCAGCATTATTATGGTTGACCAACTACCAAAGCCATCCTACCAGCTCCTCAACACATATCCCTTATCAATAGTAGGTATGGATGAACCTTAAGCCACAACGTATCTTAGGTAGTTGTCCTTATGCTATAAATAGTGTAAGGAGCTAAAAGGTAATAGATCCAGCATCTTTGATATTTTACAAAACTTTCACAAAGAGAACTCGATTTGAGCACCTTCCATTAAGACACAGTATGCTTAGGTAGCTCCCTAACCCTTCTCTTTCATTCCTTCTTACTAACTTAAGGTTTGGAGGGCCTTCATGGACTTACTCATAGAAGGCTTCCTTATAGGTAAGCTTGAAGCAAGGAGCTCGATCCAGTTCAAAACCTATCAACCTCTCAATCTATAAAGTCAAAGCTCGACTCCCCCTCTCATTCATAGTTTATTAATCCCATCAACATTTTGGTGTCCATTGTTTTAGGCTACTCCATACAAGATAGCTAAAAGTAAAAATAACAATCCCTAAGCTTCACAATTCGGTTACAACAAGAGGCTAGAAGTGAGTGATGGTAACAAATTACCCTTACTAAGGCACTGACCAACACCTCTTGCTCTGGGTATTCAAGCTTATGAAATGCAATAACTTAAATTGCTTATTCAACAACTGCTAGAAGACAATCGTAGGACCAAAGAGTCAAACGTAGCCTTCTATAGGGATGTAGCCTTGCTAAAAAATACGTCTCGGAAAAGGCCAAATGAGCAAGCAATAGTCACTCATCTTCACAGCCAAACAAAACCAATGACATATGAACTTCATGCCTAGCGCATTCACACGACTAGGTTCAGTATGATCAGTAGGCTCTTGAAGACCTACATAATCGACTGAAGCACAATCGTGGCAAAACGCAAACACAAGGTGAGCATTTCACAACGAGTAGACCCAACAAAGACCTGTCTTTAAGATGATCACCAAAGGCATTTAAGGATATGAAAGTCAAGGACTTGAATGAGCACATTCGTCTTTTATTTAACGTATGAGATTGGAAGAAAGTTGACTCATCAATCCAAACATCATGCCAATTAATAGTAAAAATCCCATTTATGCTACTCATTCTTAAGGAAACTTTACCTCAAGGTGTAAGGCTTCCTCACCTCAACACATATGATGGGATGGGTGACCCAGATGACCACCTAGTCCACTTTCGAACCATGATGGGTCTCTACAACTTCTCTAATGGCATCATTTATTAAGCTTTCCCCAGCACATTGGAAAAAGAAACCTTGTCGCAGTTTAATACCCTTATCAATGGCTCCATCACATCTTTTGATGAATTGGCGAGCAAATTATAGCAGCACTTCTTTAGCTCGAAAGTCTCATGTAAGGACTCCTCCATATTTATAGTGACTTAATGAGTCCTTGCACGCATACTTAAATTGCTTTAACCATGCAAAGCTTTAGGTCTCCAAGCTCGATGTAAGAATAACCTTCCATGCCTTCATTACAGGGATTGACCCCATTAAGAAGCTCTTCGATGTAGTATCCCTTAACAAACTTGACTTGTTTGATGAGTTCATGAGAGTGGTCGAGAAGTATGTCACTTAGGAGGATGCCATCAAAGCTAGATTTGAAGCTGATAGCAATGTTCGAGGCTTAGTCAAAGATCGACTGGGTTCAAGAGATATCAAATAGTCTTTGTTGAAAAACCAAAGAGATATACAAAACAAAGATTCACAGACTACCCCTCATATACACCTCTAAACCGCACCCCCCCCCCCCTAGAGAGTTCCTATATAAGTTTTGAGAGTAACTCCCTTGACCTCCCAATGTTAGAGAAATACCTAAGGTAGCCAACTTTAGCAAATACGGTAATTACCACCATTTTTAAGACCATAGAGTACTGCCATCTAAAGAGTGCAGTTGAAGGCATTGTTTGCAAAGGCCACATTGATCACTTGATCGTAGATGAAAGAAATTAGATCTAGTGACCAACCCAATGTTGCTAAATTAAGCAATAATCACAACCTCAATAGTAGCAACAGAACTGGCAAAGTGATGACACTACTCATGATCACAATTGTCACCGTAGAAGAGGATAAGTGAATACCATCTTAGAGGCCTGGCCTCCTAGTAGAGCTGGTTGAGAATATAGAGGAAATCAAGCTTAGAGGCAATACAGGAATGGTTACTCAAATTGGGACAGCTCTATTTGAGGATGAAAAGATAGAGCTCATAGATTTCCTCTACCAAAACATAGAAGTATTTGCATTTACACTTGAAGACATGCCATGAATAATCAACATTGTTGAAGCAACCTACTATGTCAATGTTGATCCCACCATATGACCAGTGAAGCAAAAGAAGCGACACTTCACATTAGAGTATCAGGTTCAATTGAACAGAAACTTTAGAAATTGTTACAGACTAGATTTATAAGGTAGGAGAAGTACCCCACATGGCTCGCCAATACAATCTTCGTTAAAAAGTCTAATGGAAAGTAGCTGATTTGCATCAACTACATTGACCTGAATAAGGCTTGTCCAAATGATTGTTTCCCTTTCCCCCACATTAATCAATTGATTCTACCTTAAGGAATATTCTCCTTAGCTTCATGGATGCCTACTTAGGTTACAATCAAATCCAAATGACACCTGAAGACGAGGTCTACACCTCGTTCATCATAGACTTCGACACCTATTGCTATAAGTTAATGCCTTTCTATTTGAAGAATGCAAGGGTGATGTACTAGAGATTAGTCATCACCATTTTCAAGCCATAAATTGGTAGAAATGTCAAAGTATATGTAGATGACATGAATGCCAAGAGCAAGGAAAGAAAAGGCCATATTAAGGACTTATGAGAGACATTTAACACTCTTAGCTACTATTGAATGAAGTTCAACCCCCAAAAATGCGTTTTTAGGTTGCATCAAGAAGATTTCTTGGCTTCATAGTCACCATACGAGGAATTGAGGCTAACTCAAACAAGATCCAAGTAATTTGTGACATGATACCTCAAAAACAATAAAAGAGCTTCAATGCTTGATAGGAAGAATCCCTGCCATAAACTACTTTGTATCCCAAAGTTCTAACAAGTGCTTTGAATTCTTCAAGCTACTGAAGAACCCTTCTGAGTTTCAATAGATAACCCAGTGTCAACAATCATTTGATAACCTAAAATTCTTTGAAAGCCCACCAGTTCTCTCTAAACCTATCTCTAGTGAAGAATTACATCTCTACCTCATCGTTAGTGAAAAAGCATTGTCTTTAATCCTTGCTACATGTTAAATGATCAGCCACTTTGAGCTATACTATAGAAGCTTAATGCCTCTGGTAGGATGCTAAAATATGCTATTGAGTAGAGTACCCATGATGTCTAGTATAGACACAGACAGGCTATTAAGGCCTAAGTGCTCCCAGATTTCATCATAAAGTACATAAGAGAGGAGGAAATGCAAGTAGATATCAATATACCAGTATGGACTCTCCAATTTGATGGCTCCTCTACTCCTTGGGGGAAGGGGGTTGTTTATAGAGTAGAAGAGGGGTTAGTTAGGCCAGTGTAACACTGTAAGGCACATATGGAACAAAGGTACTCTACGCATTATATTTAGTTTCTTAGTAAGCAATAATGAGGCACTCATCATTGGGTTTAAGATAACTAAAGACATTAGAGCTAAGAAGCTACACATCCACTTAGACTTTATGTTAGTGGTCCAACAGTTAAAGGGATAGTATGAGACTAAGGAGGAAACATTGATTAAATATTTGCAAGTAGTCTAGGGGCTCCTTGCAAAGTTTACCTCTTAGAAGATCAATAAAATCCCCTAAATAGAGAACATAAAGTCGATAGGCTTTCCAAGATAACTTCATCCATTGTCTCCATGTAACACAATGGTGACAAACTGCTCTTCATACATTACCTCCCTGAACGTAGAACAAAAGAACAACAACAAGAAGTCCTTGAAATCCGACAAGTAGATTCTTAAACTTATTGGATGGACCCCATAATAGAGCACTTAATAACTGGAGCATTACCTAAGGATTGAGCAGAAGCAAAGTGGTTGGCTTATGCTTGTGCCAATTATACATTCATTGATGGCATGTTGTACTGACGATGTAAGAGCATGCCACTCCTTCAATGCCTTAGGCCCGAAGAAGGCATCTATGCTCTAGAAGAACTCCATACAGGGATGTATAGTAACCACATCCAATCTCAAGCCTTGTACATCTAAACCCAAAGACTAAGCTACTATTGGTTGATAATGAAAGAAGATGCCAAAGCCTTAGTCTAGAAATGCCACCGGTACTAGAAGCATGCCTTGATCTCCTATATGCTAAGCTCCGACCTACATCTAATGATGAGACCATGGCCTTTTTTCCGGAGGGGGATTAGATGTGCTTGGTCTTTTCCTAAAAGCATTTGGAGGTTGGCAATTTATTCTAGTAACGGTCGACTATATCACTAAGTAGGTAAAAGCCCATGCAGTAGCAACCATTACAGCTTGAGCTATAGAAGGTTTTGTCCTTACACATATCCTTTCCTAATTTGGGGTACCCTATGCATTGATCATTGACAACAGCAGGAAGTTTGACTACAAAAAGTTCAAGGAGTTCCATGAGTAACACAACATTAGGTTCTATTATACCTCATTTGCTTACCTTCAAACTAACGGCCAATTAGAGGAAATCAATAAGATCATCCTTAGTAACCTGAAGAAAAGGGTAAAGCGAGTTGGAGTCAGGTAAGTAGACGAGCTCCCCAACATACTGAGGGGGCATTACATGACTCATAGGACTTCTACAGGTGAAACTCCTTTCCACCTTGCCTTAGGATTAGAAGTTGTCCTTCCTATCAAGCTTGAGTTGCCCATGAGTAGGGTTTAAAGTTTTGATGTCAATACTAACCACATGGCCCTCCAAGAAAGCCTCGACACCATCGAGGAAGTACACAACATTGCGCACGCCTGGATGGAGGCTTGTTAGTAGTAGATGGCGAGATATTACAATAAGAAAGTGAAACACATAGTCTTCCATCCTAGAGACTTGGTGTACAGGAGATTAAAAGTCATCGCATGAAGGGTAAGGCAAGCTCGCCCTTAATTGGGAAGAATTGTACACGTGAACGAAGACACAAGCAAGGAGGCATATAGACTGGAAACCTCGATGGGCAGCCCATCGACAGAGCTTGGAATGCAGATAACTTCAAGTTCTATTTTGTCTAAGTTCTATAATGTGTTTATAACATGTATAGTTGTTGCTATGATTAATGAAATGATGAGTTCCTTACACTTGTCTTATTTTTCCTTACTGATGGCTTGCGCTACCTACTCTCATCTTGATTTTCATCCCCAAATACATACGCCCCAAGTTAACACATACATTAACACCGCGAATGACTACTAATACTGGTTTATACTGTGCTCTTATCTTTGGGTTGATTATCATCTTTGCGAACATACCTTAAGTTAGTACCTACACTAGTAACATAGGGATCAAAGCCTCGGCTATCATTGATGGTAAGCCCTCACAATGAGGTTTGGGTAATAGTGTAGCCCTTGAAGTTAAGGATACACGCTTCGTTTGCTTGAACTGACCTACTTAGTCCCCTACACGCATCCCCCTGATGGCCCTCATTGTTAAGGTTTATGTACCTTCGTGATTACTGCTACAACTATGAGCTAGCAATTTCAATTTAGCTGATTCAAGGCTAAGAGAATGAGAGAAGAAGAGAGTGAGACAAACAAGAGAAGCATATGAACAAATGTAACAATAACTGAAAATTTTATTCATTAAGGATTATAAGGCTTTAAGGGTTAACATCCCAACCTCGAGTACATGTAGAAATAAAAGTAAGATTACAAGAATAGAAGCACAAAGCCAACTCCTAGTTTGTTGCTCGACACTAGCTCTTGATGTTTGCTCTCAAGTTCAACTCAACTCATAACCTCCATTAAGAGAAACATGACTACAACCCCAAGTTTCAAATAAGTTGATGGCTCCGGTATTTGTAGCCTTAGTAGCTTCAAAAATAGGCCCTACTCCAACCAGATGAGCCGACCATCTATGGAGTGACTCAAGGGGGATGGGGGTTATGGGTCGAGTCTCTTAACTTACTTTACATTTCCCATTAGGCAAGATGAAAAGCTTAGAATTGTCCCATTAAGCTCCTTTAGGATGCCTTGATAGAAAGAACTTAGGTGGGGAATGAGGCCACCTTTACTACTGTAATCACTGTAGAGGCCTTGTTTGTAAGAGAAGTTGAGAGGTAGCTCTTGAAGGCTCAACTCATAACTTTCTCTAGAAAAGCACCTCCCATGGTGAAGCCAACCCAATAAGTGGTAGATGGATACCCAAGGTCTCGTCTAAGCATAGATGTTCTTAGCTTGGATGAAGACCCGATTGAGAGGCCCATGTATACCTCCTGTCGTTATTGGGGGAGCTACCCCCATTGTCGGATGACTCTTTATACCTTACGATCACCACTCAATTAAGGACTTTAGAAGAGCCAAGACCTTCCTCTCAAGCTCATATGACTTCTTTCTCACACTAATCATCCTCGACTTACTCATGTTAAGATAAAAGAGACTATCGACTTTCAACTAAAAAATTTTGAAATGTATCTAAAGTGGGGAATAAAGGACCTGCGTACCCTTTATGTAGGAGGGCCAAAACAACCTTAACCATTCACATAACCCCACATCTAATGACCTGGATTCATTGGCAACCAAATTGACCCCCTGGAAAAATTCAATGCACCATATAAGCATTAAATGCCTTCAAGAAGGCATATTACCTAAAGTTGTATGACTGTTAGATGTGCTCTTTGCCTAAGAAGATACATGACATCTAAGCTTACTTACTACCGGACAAAAGTCCATTCGAACTCACTTAAAGGTTTCACCTCGCAAGCCAACTATGAAGAGTTTGAGCAGGTTGCACTTAGATTACCCTAAAACGAGCAAGCAGGAAGGCTTCGATAAATAAAATGAGACAAGCTACTGTCCTTGGCGTTTGGCTCACAACTTAGACGAGCAACTTAGGGGACTTTAAAAAATAAGGTGACAAGAGTCCAAAATCTAGTGAAGAGGACAATAATGTGACAAAGAAAGAAGAGATAGCAAAAGTGAAGAGCACAATAAGAATAAGCTAAATGTAAGCACTTTCTCTCTCATTAACGAGTTAATCTTTGCACACCGTAAAGGGTGGGTGGGTAGGTGGGGGGGGGGGGGGGGGGGGTTCAGTGTCCTAATCTCCTTAAAAAATAAAAGAAACTGGCATTCTACCCAAACTACATATAAGACTTGAATAAGAACAAAGGCTACCTCGACTTAGTTTACTATTATATCCTCTTCCTCCTCTTCTTCATCCTCATCTTTGCTATCGTTAGAGCTTTTCTCGATAGAGTCCTTAGTAGAAACCTCCCCTTCCCTACTAACAGTAGCCTTTGGGTCGTCCAAGTAACCTAGGAAAGTCAAGTTTACCTCTAGTATTTTCTTGTGGACCTGATTTCGAGTCATTTGAATGATGGTAAAACCTGCATTGGTGATGGCCTCTTTGATTAAATGGCTGTTTAGGGTCCCCAAGAATAGCTACCACTTCACCTCATTGGATAGGCCCTTTCCTTGGAGTAACTTGGCCTCCCTATGAGTGAACTTTGCTTGAGTTCCCCTCCAATTCCTTCTACTTACCTTTGATCCTAACTCGCAATTTGGCTACTTCTTCCCTAAAGGCTTTAACAGTAGCTTCGGTTGCCTCTAGCTTAGCCTCCAACTTCTTGGCTTACTCCCAAATCTCTTAGTGTTAGCACTTCTGATCATTATATGTGGTTGATAGATCACCATGTTGCCTTTGTTCTTCCTTTAGTGCAGCATAAAGCCTCTTCGCTTCAATCCTCACCTAGTTTCTTTTGGGCTATTGGTATTAACGATTATGCATGGGCATATAGCCTAGCATCTCATATAATTGTAAAAAGGATAGGGATAAAAGTGAAGTTAGCCGAGCACTCCAAAACACTTAGAGGAAAACCAACAATAATTACTTACCTCATCATACCTTCGGAGTATCTCTACTATGGCTTCAACATCACTCTTCTCCATGAACAATCACCTAAACTTAGCTTTAAGTTGAGTTATTCATAAGACAGGACTAGTAGCATGATCTACAGATTACTCGAGCTCTTACTCTACTATAGGTTGCTTATCTCGAGCTACTATACGTGAAGGCTTTTCATCATACAGGATGTCAATCTCCCAGATGCTAGCATCATGTAAGGTCGCTTTGGAGTCCCCCTATTGCTCCCCCTATTCAACCCTAACTTAATGCCTTACAAGGTTTGCATCTAAGCTAGTGAGCTCAACTTCCTCAACTTGTTGCAGCTCCTCCCTAATAGCTTGCTTGTCCGTACTACTAGACCCAACAGCAATGCAGACTGAGCTTGCTGTAACCCTTAAGGAAACAACAGCACCAATGGGGATAGCCTCTACAACATTTTGCACCTCATTGAGAATGGTTTGCTGGTTGGTCCACTTCTTGTTCTTCTCTTCTTGAAGTAGGGTTGCGAGCTTCCCCCTTTCCTTCCACAATTGCCTACTTCCTCTTCTTCTCCGCCTCTGTTGCCTCCTTTATGTGCCTCTCTTAGTCAGCGAGTAGTTTTTTCTTAATCTGCGTGTAGGCCACTTGCATAGCTATAAGCACAAACAAAAACTTAGTACGAATTAAAGTAGTAATAACTACTGACTAAGCTAAAGACGAGCAGACCTAACATCCCTTGTTACAACGACAATGTGAGGTGGTGGACACCTAGTCACTCCCCCTGGAAAGAATTAGGGGTACCTATCTCCATCTTATGCAAAGGTTCACCATTCGTATACATCCAAATAATAGTCACGAGGCACAACCGTTTCCAATTAGTAAGGTCTAACACCTCTTCCTTAGCCTCATCATCCTCAACCCCTAGATAACTAAATGGCGCTGCTTAGATAAGCATCATCTAAGCTGTCAAGAAGTTTGGCCTCTCAAGCATTCAAATACGGATGAAATACTCCTTCTAATGATCCATTTTATTCAAAAGAGCATCGAATGTCTTAATAGCCCACCTTGGTCAGCAATATACAACCAATCAATTAGGCCCCTCTTTACCTAAAACAAATGCCTAAATAGATGAGTTGTAGACCTCTACAGTATCCACCAACAGAATATATCAAATTCAGTAGTTCTACCTTAGTGTTTGCATATAAAGAACCTAGAGAAATTCTAAAGTAATTAAATGCTTTGACAAAAAACTCCGAGAACAACACTTGCAGTTTAAACTTGAATGGCTTCGTATAAATGAAAAACAACTATTTGTTGCCTATCCGATAGGCTTTCTCACCCCTTGTTATCATTTCTACTCACTACCTAATTCATAAGCCTCAACTTCGCCTCGCTCTTAATGAAATTCTTACAAGAATAGGTACTCTTGTTAGAATTTGTAGTGCATAATCGCTCTTTAGCATCTTTTCCTCATCATTTGGGGTATATACATCCTGAAGCTTCCTAGCAACCTAGACCCTCCTCTACTCATAAGTCAATAGAATTTACCACTCATCATTGCCCGCTGCTGTCACCACTGTTTAGGGGGGAGTAGGGTTACCAACCCCTTTAGGGATTATCGCATCAAAGTTTTCATTGACCTCTCTCGAATTTGAGGCACCCGAATACTAATATTGAGAATCAAAAGCTCCATCATTGACCATTACTAGTATACAAGAACAAGAGAAATATGAAGGAAGTACACTAGAAAAACTAGAAATATGTCCTCCAATGTGGTCTCCAGAAGGGATTATGGCATTGTTTCCTCTTAGTTTTAGAGAAAAAGTGAAAAATGAGAGCCTCAAGCCATAGATAAGCCCAAAAGGAAGACGAACAATTTTCCTTACTATTGGAACATGTACTAATTGCAAGGATGTGCACCACATTCTAATAATCTATGTGTCCTTGACTATTAACTCATGCATGCGGATTGTTGATGTGGCCACTCTTGCTGATAACCCGTACTCGTAGTCTATTCCAAGAGATCATCAATGCTCATTACTCCTCTAGGAAGCCATCATTTCATCTTGAATAGCCTAATGATCACATTAGTTATGCCCCAAAATCATTATATGTCAAGATCAACCCTATTTGATGTCACTTCACCTAATGGCCAATGCGAGCACCTTACATCGAATAGAATCTTGGTTACCTCATGTATCTAGTAGACCCACTCTCCTTGCTACATCAATGCTAAGGAGAGTTGGGGGGGAAGGGGTTGCCCAAGCTCAACTTGAGCATTGATCTTACATGAGAGAACATTGAAGACCTGGCTTACGAGTACTTAGTCTCTAAATGCTCGGCTTCTGAGTACATAGCCAATCTCCTTGGCGAGTTTGAGCTGTGAAGGTCATTTCTTTCTTTGGACCCAAGCATACCTTACAAGGCCTCCCTTACATCAGCAAGCTTTCCCTTAGAGTTTGGCACATAGCTTATAGTTCATACATGGCATCTCTTTCACTTCTTTAGTAATTTTTTTCTTTAGTGCCCTTCTGTCTTTTCGGTACATTAACTAAGCTTTGACATCCGTAGTACATTGGCACACCTGACATACTTTAAAGATGTTAGAGCTCCAGGTTATAGACATGGTCGTTAGCATTATCTTGGTTAACTAACTATTAGAGCCATCTTGTTAGCTCTTTAGTGCATATCTCCTATTAGTAGCTATTACGAACGAACCTTAAGCCACCACGTATCCTAGGTAGTTATAATCCTTATGTTATAAATAGTGTAAGGAGCCAATAGGTAATGGATCTAGCATCTTTGATATTTTATGAACTTTCACAAAGAGAAGCCTATTCGAGCACCTTCCATTAGGGCCCAGTGTACTTAAGTAGTTGCCCAATCCCTTCTCTCTAGTTCCTTCTAACTGACTTGAGCATTAGAGGGCTCTTGTAAACACTCCTATGTGGGGTTTTCTTATAGGTAAGCTTGGAGCAAGGAGCCTAATCCAATTTAAAGTCTATCAACTACTCAATCCACATAATCAAAGCTTGACTCCCTCTCTCATTTATAATTGATTAATCCCACAATCAATAAGAGGGTAAAGGGAAAATATCAACAATTGCTTAATGTTTCTTATGCGTTAAAATTACATTTTAATCTTTTAAAAGAGTTTTAGGGTGAGTGTCTTTTTACATGAACTTCACTCTTAAATAAGATTCCCATATCTTTGGAGTAGAAAACACCATGATGAGATATTATTTCATAAAACGCTTGATTAGACAATCTTTATGTCATAGATTACTTATGTTATCTTGCTAAATACTTCTCTCATACAAATAAGTTTTCCAAAGATACACCTATATATATTAAGTAATTCATGTCTATTTATGATATCTTACTTAAGGATGTAAACATGTAGGTCCTTATTAGGTACCTAAATTGTCCAAAACACTAAAAACCCTATAGGGTATTACTTTAATAGGCTTTTAGAACAGATTTTGAGATATGGCTAAAGGCCTATTTGGATTTTGGGAATGGTTTTAAGATTTTAAAAATAAAAATGAAAAGCTGATGAGAAACTCATTACCTGATAGATAATAAAAAATTATGAATATAACATTAACTATAATTTATAATACGCAAAATAATAAATAGATAGAAACATAGATTATAACAATTTTGTTCTTGTTTACCATTTTCTATTAGTATTGATGTGTATATATCTATGATTGTTTTTTTTCTTTTTCTTTTTTTTTCAGCTAAGAGAATATGATTATGTGTTTGTTATATTGTGGAAAGAAATAGTTAAGTAGATAATAAATTTGATGCAAACATTAACTATATCCATAAAATCAAACATATAGAAAGGTCAAGATAGAGTCTAAATAGATGATTAAACTTATTGTATAACAATACTACTAGGTGCTTTATTGATATCATCAAGAGATACATAAGATGAAAAGGTTACAAAATCAGTTCCTAAATCCTCATTGTGTAACTCGCATTCTGTAAAGAATACAAATTGATTTCTCATGTAATGATTGATCAAGTAAAAAATAGTCATCTCATTAAAAACCATATTAGGGTAGTGGGGTAAGTTTTAGGTAGTGTTAAAAACTTGATAGGCTTTAGTATAAGCTTTGAAACCCTATTAGTGTGGTGTATTAGGTTCTGGATTATTTTGACCCATCTCAAATCCGCCCCATTTACATCCTTAATCTTTGGCATGAATTTGGAGCCAAGGATTAACAAGGCCTGTAATAGAGGTGGGTCTAAACTTGTAAAAAGCTTGAAAGGATAATGGAAATTTGCCAAAAAAAAAAAAAATAGGAAAAGCAAATAAGTAACCCACAAACAGCTTTGAGGATATGATGTATTAGGGAACTTTTGAGGACTCACGGTATAACTTGCTATGATGCATGAGAAGATCTGTTGGGGTTACTCGCTACCTAGTTTTGCTTAAGGGTTAGGATAAAAGTAAAGTAAATAAACAAACTAACAAGAGCAATGTTCACAAAAGAGTATATTCAATATTTTGATGATGATGATCAATGGGGCAATATGTATAGTAGGTATTTATACTCGAAAACTAGGGCAATTCTCCTAAAATGGAAGACTAAATGGGTAATACTCTAATGGAGTAATTTACAAGGAATGATAAAGGGTACAATTGAAAATACAACAAAATGAGTATCTTGTATAGATGATTCTGTCATATGCTTGCTTAGATATGTGCCTTTTTACAGATGAGTGACTTTTTGGTAAGGAAAGACAAACTATACGTTCAAGTTGGTGATTGTTGAGTTGAGGTGCTAATTAGGGGTAGTAGATCAGCTGTATTGAGCTGAGTAGATAATTCCTCTAAAGTGAATTCACCTTGGACGTATTTAATATGGTTTAGATTTAGGTTGATTGAGTTGATGGTTGGATGAGTTGAGCTAATGTTCAAATGTAGTTTAAGTTAGCAATTAGAGACTAATGATGAGTGTGAGAGGGTTTAGCTTGGCCAGGGTATCAGGTTGATAGATTGCAATAGCTTGGACTCCTTAGTGGTGGGTCTTAAGGAAAGGATTTGCCTGGCTATTGTCACGCCCCGAACAAGAAGAGTCATAATAGTCCCGCCGTGTAAACTAATCTAAGATAGAAGCTGACCTTACAGCTGCTATCGTAGACGCAGTTTACACAAGGCGTACAACTCAACCAGCTTGAAACGTCTGTTCTGTCATCTGTTAATATCCAAATCTGTGGTAGAGCTTATACAAAATACTTGTTCTATACAATCTACTGTTTAGTACCACAACAGTAATTATACAAACATTTCACATCCAAGGGTAAAGTTTACAATCAGAATTTATTAAAAACCACAGGTTTACGATTTATATACAATAAGTTAGAAAACTAGTGGGCTCCCAGGGAATTCCAATTTAGTTTTCTTCAAAACTTAAAGACAAGACAAAAGCTTAGGTTCAGTTAAATTCCTCGATCCTCACTTTCCCACACAGCAGCACACTAACTTGAGTACGGTGGTACCTGAACATCTTTGCCTTCACTTAGCACCTGCAAAAGAGTCTGTAGGGGTGTGAGCACAACTAGCTTAGTAAGTGGGGCGGAGTCAGAAGAGTACTTTACAGTCACAAATAAGGTTAATAATTATGATGAAATGCAATGCAATCACTCAAATGAAAACATCGCACAGTGTTAACCAGTCCACTGTGAGGTTAGAGAAATTTCATCCGCTCCAACCCGGATTGAGGAGTTTCACCGCGACTCAAGTCAGACCAAACCCGGGCTTGTGCAATGGGGAACACCCCCCTCCCATGACCGCCTTCGAACCACGGCCCTCAACCTTGCCGCGACCTCCTCGCCTATCACTTAGTTCGACTAAGGGTGGGGAAAGGACCATTTCAGCTATCCTCATCGAAGGAAGTCGGTATTTGGCCTAACACTCTTATTCGTTTCCCCTAACGGGTGATTATGCATGACCAATTACACTTTAGTCGAGTAATCGTTAGTGTTAATCAGGGGGTGACCAATAAGTTCACACAATACAGAATCCATGCAAATATGCAGAACAGCACACCAAGGAGTTGAACTCCTGTCACAACAGAGTATCATTCACACACATAGCATGCGCATAATCATCTAACTACAAACACAACCAGAAGTACTCTTGGATCTCCGGATACTTTTAAATAGTACCCAAACAGCGGCGAAGCTACTATCCCAACTTACTTGTTTAGATGTTTGCTCTTGCTGACTTAAATTGTCAACCGTCTTTGGAAGGTCCTAATTACACAAAAGGTCCAAATTTAGTTTTCGTAATAATTACGAAAACATTAGGGTTTAATCTATAATGGTTATATATATATATATATATATATATATATTAGTTTCATAATATATAGTCATGTTATTACTATATATTGAATTAAATTATTAATAATTATAATAAAAATTTCCATTAATCCCATCTGATCAGCAATCCTTTATATAGCTTTTGGTTAATTCATTTTAGCCTATTAATATTACAATTATACCCCAACTTGTAATTTAAGCTATTTTACTTGATAAATTCGTAATAAATAGTTCGGGTTACCAAATAATTCCCCGAAAATTTCTATGGACTTCTAAAAATATAGAGAATTCAGTTATCACGTGGTTTCAAGTTTCCGACCTATTGCCTATATTTTCATATTGACGATTTTACCCCTAAATTTGATAAATTATCCAATTATAATTCTTTTAACATCCAATTAATTTCAATCTGACTCATTACTATTACTATTCATAATAGATCAGTACATATCCATTTCATCAATTAATTTCATAATTTCCTATTAAATTTATAATTTCAGCCTATTTTCGAGCTAATTTCAAGCCTAAAAACTCAATAAATATTTAAATTATTCAAATCAAAATTTGGGCTACGTAGCAACTACCTATATATCATATACATCCTACACAAAAATTTTCAGCTAGAAACAACATCATATAGTACATTTATTTCATAAATATATATTCGGATGAACAGTAGATTTCTTAATAAAGTATATTAAATATTACGAATTTTGCAAAAATAAAAATATCACATGAAAGCATGTATAAAATAACCCAAGTGTAATTTTTTTCATAATTTTCTGGGCAGATTTACTATTTTTAAAAAATTATTGAAAAACAGAGCAAGAATTTGACCTTGCTGTTCTTGGGTGCTCCGGTGGCCGGCGGCGGCTGGGCGGTTGTCGGACGGACAGCACGGTGGGTGGACCGTATGAGGTTGGCTGGGTTTCACAGCAGATCTAGTCTAGGTTAGGGTTCTACACTTTCACGCAATTTCCCCTGTTTTTTCTAAATTTCTTTTTATTTTCTGCAATTTTTTTTTTATTTTTCTCTCTACTGTTTTTGGTTCCAAATTGTTAAACATTGTCATTCTGCTGCTAGGATAATTTTTATAGCATCCTTTCACTGCCTATGGATTTTCTTTTTTTTTTTTAATTTAAGTGAGCATGAGGTGTCACTTTGTTGATGAATTGCTTTTTGAATCAACAATTCAAATGTCTCTTCTCCTGCCACGCCTCCTTCCAGCAATCTCAATGTTATTTAATTAATTTTTCTTTTTTCCTTTATTAAATAATTACTTAAATATAGATATTATATGTTAAAATTAATTATTTAATTAATATACAAGGTTATACCCTATGTAAATAACATGCGAAATATATAACTTTACTCATATAATTAAGTTTCTAGCATATCTTTTATTTTTAGGATATGTTCTAAAGTCAATTTCATGAATTTAACACAATAAATATATAATTACACAATTTTGGGTTAATTTACGGGTATAATTATTATTTGTACCGGGTATACTAAAAAATTACGTGTATTTTTTATAGTAAATTATCCTACATTATCTCATTTATAGCTCAATTAACTTATCTCTAAGTTCTCGTTGCAATTTAAGTTCAATTTTAGGAGTTCTGAACATTTTAGTACTTTAGTAAATATTCCAATTTCTAAGGGCAAAATTGGGATTTCGGGTTATTATTACTAAAATCTAACTTCACTATAATATCTCGACTAACTTTTTCATTCTAGTCACAAAGTTTGGGCTCAATTGGATAAGTTACCCTAAAAGCCCTAAATCTGAGCTCGGTTGTCCTAAACTCAATTTTGGGAGCTTACATTTCCACCTTTCTTAAAAGAGTTTTGTCCTCAAAACTTTAAATCTAAATGCGATAACTATTTATTTGCTAATAAAAACTTTATGACTTACTTCGTTTTTTGAAGAGTGTTGGGTAACGATTCTGCATTGCCGACTTCGGTTCCCAAGTTAGTTCTGCTATTGGACCGCTACCCCATTGAACTTTCACATACTCTACTTCCCGATTTCATAACTTCTGAATTCGGTTCTCTAAGATTTTGATCGGTTTTTCCTCAACAGTATAGTCTTCTTGTAAATCCACTGGTTTCAATTCCATGACAGCATCTGGATTCTTCACGAATTTTCGTAACATTGATACATGGAATACGTCATGATATCCGGCTAAACTTGGGGGTAAAGCAATTCGGTATGCAACGTTTCCAATTCTTCCTAAAACCTCAAAAGGTCCGATATATCGAGGGCTTAACTTTCCTGTTGTACCGAAACGCTTAAATCCCTTGAATGGACTTATCTTTATATACACATGATCTCCTGGAGCAAATTCTATAAATTTTCTCTTCAGATCAGCCCAACTTTTGTATTGATCTTGTGCTGCTTTCATCCTTTGTCGTATTATCTTAACTTTATCATTCATTTGACCAATCATATCAAGTCCTATCATTGCAAATTCATCATTTTCCCAATACAATGGTGATCGGCATTTCCTTCCATATAAAGCTTCATACGGTGCCATCTGAATCGTTGCTTGATAACTATTATTATAAGAAAATTCCACTAATGGTAAATACTGATTCCAATCACCTTTAAAATCCAAAATACACCCTCTTAACATATCTTCGAGTATTTAAATAACTCTTTCTGACTGTCCATCAGTTTGTGGGTGATAGGCTGTACTAAACTGTAGTTTAGTTCCTAAAGATCGATGCAAACTTTCCCAAAACTTCGATACAAATCGACTGTCTCTATCCGATACAATGCTTATTGGCACACCATGCAGTCTAACAATCTCTTTAATACTTGGTTTCTAAGATAAATTTGACTCAATAAAACTTATCATGACTACGAGCTTATACGTCACTATTATCTTAACCAAGCGCCTCTAGATATTGAGTCTCTAATCCAAGAGAGTGATTAATTCCACTTTGATTTATCACTATCCTCTACATATTTCATGTTGTACCTAATAGTCGTATTATTTATAATCTAAATGAAGATTACATTTAATAGCATCAAAGTACAACATTTGATATTAGGATACACGAAGGTCTCAAGTCTAGGGATTGTTTATGCTTGTTTATATAGAGAAGGGACCAACGACATTAAATATGTGGTATCCTTTATTAACGGGTTATGTTCAGTGTACTCACTTAACATTGAGCGCCTATTGATATTATTTGGATATCTTTTCTTCAGTCTAGTGAGAATGACTTCGTTATACAACATATTAGGCTAAATATTTATGTCCCCTTTGGTTATTTATCTAACTAAGGATAACTTTTAGATAATATGATGTCATGGAATCTTACTAATAATACCCTTTATTGTTTATTGTAAATTCTACACATACTCTAATTATTTATGGGATTTTATTATAAAATATACAAGTAGAAAAGTATATAAATACTATAAATAGTAACCTTTTATAAATAATATTCATAAGTACATAAAAAGTTTTGTGGTGCATTGTGTACAAAATACAACAAAGCACTCTTATAAAAAATGAAACTTAGGATTTGGTTTCAAAACCTTAGAACATTAAACCTATTTCTTGTAAATGGTTTTATTGAATCAAAAGCAAAATCAATGGAAGCTTTGATAGGTTCAATGTGAGCCTCGTAAGTTCATGTAGTTATTCAATCCAATAATTTAGAACATTAGAGAAATTAACTTGAAGGACTTAAAAATTTACAAGTAGACTCCAAATATTAGTTAAGGACATTGTATAGACTCAAATACTAAAAATATAATAAAATAATAACAACATGGCCAAGTTAGTGTAATTTATCTATATTATATAATAATTATTGGAATCATGGAGAATAAGCTCCTATAGCTAATAAATACTTAGAGATAAATCATATATGAAATCAAAATATTATGTAACATAAAATAACATACAAAGTATATACATGCACAATGTGTGAAATTTTTATGAATTAACGTATACTTATAATTATTTAAAATACTTGATTTTTTGTAAATTAAGCTATGAAAAATATAAAAAATTAACAAAAAAAAGGGCAGTTGGCAGATGAAGCGAAATTGGAGTGTAAGATAGAGAACCAACTATTGAAGCATGGAAAAGGCCAACTGACACCTAAGGTGCTTAGTATATAAAGGAAAATAAGTGAAGAGAGAGAAATTTATTCATTTTTGCACATCCAAAGCTCTAAAAATTCAAAAAACCTCTCTACTAAATTTCATACGCAAACTCAAATTTAGGAAAAATAAGGTAAGAATTTGAAGGTTGAAGAAAGGAAATTTGGAAAATATACAAAAAATTAGGTTCAATTGGAGCTAAATAGAGTGTGTGTAGATATGGAGATGCTGGGACAAGTGGCTACCATTAGGTAATGATGGTCTCACCATTTAGGTCGGTCGATAAGGTGTTAGCTACTATTGGTGGTTAGAGCTAGATTTTTCTGAGATACCAATTCTGCTTAGTCAGCCAGGTTGGCTACATAGCACTTAGCTTATCAAATTCCCCTCTGTAACCTTATGTGCTACTCAGATGGTCTCATCTAGAGTTCCAAGCCTTTGTATCTCCACTATGTTTCCAATTTTAGTCCTTAGCCTAGAAATACGCAGTTCCATAGTCTATGTCTTGAGTTCATCAACATCACATTTGATCATTAGCAATTGGAACTCTCGGACATACTCGTCTACTTATCTATTACCTATCTTAAGTCTTGGAATGTTAGAAAGTGTATTACTCATAATGTTTGAGAACAAATCTACTTCTTAAGACCCTTTTCATCTTGTTCCATGTTCAAACATTTCATTGGGCTCTTTCGCACACATTCTGTAATTTTTTCCACCATGTTACTACATATCTAGAAAATTTTAATGCAGCCACCCGAATACGAGCAATGTCTTTTAATCATAAAAGTTGAATATCTTTTCAATCTTATCCTCCTAGTCTAGGTAGTCATCAGCACTATTAATCCCATTAAAACTCAAGATCTATACTTTGAGATGTCCGGTTCCTCTAGGAACTCTAAGCTCACACTCTTTAACTCCATTACATTGCTTATCCTCCTCTTTATACCACTTAGCTTCATCCAATCGAGTCTTCATCTCGTAACTCTGTCAGCATGTCAAGGTTAAGCTGGGTTTGTATTGATAGCTTCATGTGCTTGATTCTGACTCATCTATAGCCTATCTCTCACTTCTTAGCCCTATTTAACAACAACTCTCTCTTATGGCCCAGTCTCTATGGCCCTTTGTATAGTAATAATCAGATTGGATATAATAAGAGCAAGGTCTTGTATTTGTTCTTTAGTAGTTTGTAGGGTATGTAGAGTGACATGGCTATAACCATGACCATCACACTCGGCATCATTAATCTCTCCTTAGATACCAGGATTTGACATTTCTTAATATAAACTATAGAAAGTTAACTATTCAACAAAAAATCCTCACATAACTTCGATACTACAACTTCTCATAGTGACTTGGAACTTACTCTGTTTTTCCACACAAAAACAAAGTAAAGCAAAACACATAGACATACTATAACAAGAAAAAATACTACTTCAAAACTTAGCTTGAGGTTTCAACCGAGAGGAGAGTAACCAAAATCCTCACATAACTCTCGGTTGTAACCTCAAATTTTTATGCTAGGATTATATGATGTGTCTAAGAGCTTAGTAATCACTAGGGCTTATCGTATGGAATAGTAACCAAACGAGTTCTTTGAGATATTAAAGAAAAGAAAGTGGACAAACTATCAAACATAATAGCTTATGTGAACTACTTAGAGGATATGACGCACCAATGGGCACAATATGACTTAGTACTTCACTTAATATCACACACACTAATATTAAGGTCTACTTGCCACTAATCTTGAGTTACTTAGCAAGATTAGATAAGAGTGTAAGGAAAATGTACTCGGAGAGGGATATCTCACAAGAACAAGAATATTTATTTAGTGTAAGGCGTATATGACTCTGGTTACAAAGAAAAAGGGACTATTTATAGTAAGTCCCTAAGGCAACAAGGAAACCTATGTAATTACAATAAAGGGTAATGTCACGCCCCGAAGCGGTAAAGTCGTAACAGCCCCATTGTGTAAACCATCATAAGATAGAAGTTGGTCTTACAATTGCTATCTTAGACCTGATCTACACAAGGCATCCACGACTAACCCGCTTTGAAGTAAACATTTTGTAATTTAAATAATTCATTTACCTAAGAAAGTAAAAAAGTTATATATAATCACTATGATTCAGTTATTACATTATTCAGAAATGAAAAGTAATAACATATGTGCTGATTCTTCAATGTTTTTCCTCACTCCCCAGGATCCAGCAGTTGCTAGCTTCAGAGTAGTTGTTGCCGCTTCTTAGCTAGCACCTACACGACGTCTATAGAGATGCGAGCAACCATAGCTCAGTAAGTTAGGATGGAGGACTTAAAACTATACCATACATACAACAAGGTTTTCAATCACTTATTAGGTGCAATGCATGTGCAAGCAAGTGTCATTGCACGACGTTGTCCGGCCCGTCGTGAGATTAGAGAAATTGCGCCTGCTCTAATCCGGGTTAAGGAGTTGCCGTTAATGCAACAGCTCACGACCAAACCCAGGCTTGTGTAATGGAGACCTTGCTCCTCCCGCGACTACCTTCGAACCACTGTCTTTACCCTCGCTGCGACCTCCTCTCCTGTCACTTAGTTCGACTGAGGATAAAGAAGGGACCATTTTGCAATCTTATGCTATCCCTTTCGAAGGGGTCGGTATTTGGCCGGAGAGTCCTAAGTTCCCTTAACGGGTTGCCATGCATGTCCAATTATGATTAATGGTCATATATTTGATTAAGTCCAGTTTAAAGTGATCAATTATTTCGTGCAAATCGTACAATACATGCTAGAGCAACAAACAGAATCATAGCATCACCCATAATCAAGCATATGCACACATCCAACTATCTAACAAGCACAACCAAGCACAATCTCAAGCCTCCTAAAATACAGCATTGTATTAATCCCAACTTACCTCGACTCCTCACTCACTCACTCACTCGAGGTCCAATTTGCTAAGGTCGTCGCCGATCATCCCTATAACACAAACGTGGTCTCAGTTTTCATATAATGATTATAGGTTCATTTTATCCTATAACGCTTATTGTTAGGTTTTGTTCAGGGTTTAATATGCCTAATTATTTAGGTCTTAAGTCTTTTATAATTATTATAAGTTTGGGGTTAGGTTCGGGTTCAGTTTTCACATCGATTTCTAAATTAGGTTCTAGTTCGATTTCTAAGTAATGTTTTATATTCCAACCCTAGAAATTCGTTTCAACTCATAATGTGAAATTAATCACATTACTTCCCGATCTCCTAAATATCATTATTATGCTTAGTCAGTATTTTATTTCATCCGGTACACTTATATCCTTATTAGTGTATTGAATTTATTCCTAATGTGATAAATTTTTACATTTTTCATATAATTACATAAATTCAAGTTTCTTATCAAATTTATTATATATCCTTATTATTTATATAATATCATCTTTTATCCTAATATTTTATATTTGTTATATTTTCAAAAATTACATATTATGCATTATTGCCTATTATGTACATAATACACTTCTAATATTTCTATCACTTTAATTACCATTTTTAAACATCAATTATCATTTCAAAATGTCTAAATTCATCCTAAATCAGATTTTACTCCTAATTATCCTAATTTACAAAATTAACTTGAAGTTAACTATTTTTCCTTATTAATCATTTACTACATAATTAACCTAATAATTACATCTAACACCCTAAATGCTACAAGTATCATACTCCATCAGATTTCAACATCCTAAAACATATAATTATTCACTAAATCAGTAATTAATCATTTAATTACTTAATTAACCCTAAATTACCCATTTTGTGCCCCATTTTAGGGCCTAAAAATTATCTAAAAATTTCAAAAATTAATTTTTCAAAATGGGTCTTCATTGCACTGTTTTATATCATCTAAGTAATCTACACAAAAAATTTGGGCTCGAAACTACACTTTTAAGGTCATTTATTTCTAAACTGAAACATGCTCGGTTTTGTATGATTTCTTAAGGAACCTATATCAAGAGATATATTTTCATCAAAATAATATTTTTCCTAAAAAATAAATGCAAAAATATTCTAGAATAACAAAATTCATAATTTTATAATAATATTTACTATTTTTACAAAATTACACAAAATCGGGCTGGAAATCGAACTCACCGATTTGGGTGGCTCCGGCCACTGTCGATGGCCATGGGTGTGTCGGCACACCTGGGTGTTGCCACCACCGTGTGGTGGTGGTGGCCGTCCACTCCCAGCTTCCCGTCGGATCTAGGTTCTTCTTTGTGGCCCTAACTGCACAATTTTCCTTTTCTTTTTTTTTCTTTGGTTTTTCTCTCAATTTTTGACTCCCTCTAGTTTTCTCTGATTTCTAACTGTCCAAATGAGCTTCGTAATTTTTCTTGCTATTTATATAGCTTTAGTGTAATTATTGTGCATTAAATTGGACAAGATAATTGCATTATCCCTAATTTTTAGCTTTAGTGTTGTCTTAATTTAATTGGCCGATTTTTTTCTTTTTTTTTTTCCAGCTTCCATGACCCAATTCTAGATCATTCCTTATTTTTCCTGATTTTCTTTATTTTTCCTTAATTAATTATGAATTTTATTTAATTATTTAGTATTATTTTGGCACATTACGCATATTTTAAGTAATTACGCGTATTTCTACATACATGTAAATTCATATATAGTAAAAATAAATATTCATAAATATTATTTAGGTTATTTTATGATTTTTAGTGTACATATAATTTATTTCTAGCGATTCGTTATGTACTGGAATGCATTTTACGCATTTTCGATAAATAACAAGTTATATACTTAAAATTTGAAAATTTTTTAGTCTCCTATTTTATTACTTATTTTCTTAAATTCAAACTTACGGGATCGGTTTACTAATATTTCTAGTTTTATTTTATAATTTAGGCTCGATCGGTTTTTCAATCGATCGAAACCTTGAATTGCTTAGTTCTGGGGCTTATAGGTATTACAAAAATGCTATCATAGTACATTATCAAGAGATAAAAGGGACAAATAGAATAAAGGAATATAGTATAATGTTAGAAATGGAATAATAGGTTGCATGCTACAATTAGGTCTATGTTCTGGAGTCTTGGGATATTGTAGTTGAGCTGTATTGATGTTGGAGATGCTGTTGACAAAAGGTACTTAGAGTTATCGAGATGAATAAAGGATGCTACTGTTTGGTAGGCTAAGTAAGTAGGACTTGGCATATAGGGTACTTGGCTTTGTCATTTGTTAAGTCGACTTCGACGGATAGTTGGTTAACAGTTTAGTACATTGGGAGAAAAGAATTTGACGCGTAGTTGCCTTAGCCTTGGCATTTGACTGGCATTAGCAATCAATGGATCAGACTTGATAGTTGGTCAGTTGTTGACTAAGTAGAGGTCAGGGTAAAGTAGGGTATGTTCAAGTTGGGACTTCAGGGAGTTCACCCATTGTTCTTTCATATATTAGTGCTTGTCCTCAGTAGGTTGATGAGAGATAATACTTTTGGTGAGAGACTATAGCCTTTGGAGTCGAGCACGCATAAGAGGTTGAGAGGTTAGCAGTCCATCGAAAGAGCAAGGTACGTTTGAGTTCGGCATATAAGGAGTTTAGCATTAGGTGAAGGGTCCAAAGGTTGGCAATCCATCGTCTAAGGAACTAGCTTTTTCCTTGAGTTAAGCCTTCTCCTAATTGCATGATGCTTAGAGGGGCAATTAGCCTCTTATTTGAAGAGCTTAGCTTTTAATTCCCATTAGTAAGCAAAGAAAAAAAAAAGCTAAATAAATCACAAATGTAAAAAAGGCTTAAAGATTATTTGTGAGGTCACCAACATAAGCAAGGATGAGACATCTAAGACAAAAGCCTTGGAGCAACCTATTATTTAAGAATGGAGGCAAGAGTTCATGAAATAGAGGATGACATGTTTGAGGACATGGTAGCGTAGAAATCATCATCGCAAGTATATGCCCCGAAAGCTTAGGGTTAGATATTTCTCTTGAAGTAGGATGTTTTTTCAAATAATAAGGGGTTAGGATGCCATGAGGTATGTGGATAGATATTTAGAGCCTTGTCTAGGGAACTTACTACTAAAGCTTTTAAGGATTTAATTTGTGCAAAATTATATGATGTAAGTGTCTTTCATTCTAGACTGTACATAGGGGAATTTTTATGTCACTGAACTGATAATTGGTCTGTAGGCATGAATACATATTGAGGTTTTCAAATAATGGAGAACCAATAGGTAAAAGGTACTCCATCATGTGGCTAACCTTAATGCTATATGTAAATAGAGTGATCACTAGCATTTTAAGTGAACACTATTGTAAAGGGCTTAGGATGCTGAGGATTACTTGAGGAAGGTAGAAGGGGTGGCTAAGAACACTCATATAGCATATATATTTTAAAGTTTTTTTACATGGTTCTGTCTGCTATTTGTGTTAATTATTGATGATTCAAAGTTTTGATTAGTTATTATATCTTTTGTAGGTGATTTAGAAGCTTTTGATAAGCTTTTGGGTGATTTTATGGAGTTTTGTAGTTTTAATGTGGAATTGCATTGATGAGATACTCAACCAAGTGAAGTCTAGGCAAAAAATAGTTCCTAGAGAGGAACATGTGATACAAACATAGTAGTATACCCTTTGTCAAAGAATTTCATTGAAAAATAGAAGTTATACGTGAAGGGGAAGAGTACACCTAGAGATTATGGCCATGATCTTAAGGGATGTATAGGCCAAAAGGCTTTTTTGTAATCCTTGGTCTAAGTTCTATAAATAAAGTCTTAAGTTTAGTGTTTAGAGATGCCTTTGAAGAAAAATTTTGTAAGGTAAAGTAAGGGGGGTTTTCTCATGTCTCTTAAACTCTTTTCTTTTAATTTCATGGAATAATTTCAATTTCTTAGTGAATCTTTTATTGAAGCTTGATTCCATGTGACAATTACTTTTATTTTTTATATGTGATATTGAATTTTAAGATCTAATTGCATCATTTGTATTGTCTTTAACTGAATATTGTTGTTATTGAATTATTATATGAATCAACTATAGAGTTCACATGATCCTATAATTAGATGGATTAATGCTATTAGAAGTAATTGAATAGATTAAGCAATTAGATGTTTGATTTCTCCAAATTATGGTAACCTAATAGATGGATTTAAGATCTTAATGCAATCTTGAGATACTTTATTGTAGAAGCAACTCGGATAGAGTATACTTAGGGTCAGGAATTAATTAATAGATGTGAGTTTCATTAATTCACATTAGGAATCTCAATAGTCCTAAAGTCTAATTTTGATTTAAAGTTATATATAATTAGGTAGTAAAAAATAGATTTACTAGAATCATGTTCCTACAATTTAATTAATCTTGTTTGTTTATTTGTCTATTATTCATTTTATTGTTTCTTGTTTTATTATTCTAATCTTTTTTATTTTTATTATTAGAATATAATTACTTAAATAAATTGATAAGTTAGATAATTGGTAGTTTTAGGGAAATTGCTAGTAATCTATGGTTTTCTCAATTTTATGGTTCTCGATAGGATTGATAACTCAAACTCAAATCAGTGTTATACTATAACTTGACTAAGTGCGCTTACCTAAGGGTGGGATCATTACTTATATCGCTAGAGCCAATATTAGAGGCTCAGTGAAAAGAAGTCAAGTTTGAAGACCTTTTAATAGAGGTTGAAGCTAAGGACACCTACTATTATCAATGGACTAAGCAAACAAAATGGTGGTCACTGACCTCAATAGTTGTTATTTTGCTACATTGTACCATAGTAAAGAGTTGGAGGAGGAAGTGGAGAAGTATTACTTAAAGTTTTCTAGATGGATACTAAACTAATAGATACAAAGGACAACATAACAATGATAGAGGCGAAAATGTTGCGATTTGATGAAGATGAAAGGGCACTCAAAGTCTTACAAATTTAAAGAGCAATGGAAGCGGGCAAGGACAAGTAAGCTATAAGTTACTGGTGACAAGATCTTGATGGGAATCCATGATAAGGTCTTCAAAATATTATGGACAACCCGAAGTGGGAAGCTCTTAAATGGAGGCTATTTGTGAAGAGAATGAGAGTAGCAAGGGTGGAAGCAAAGGAACACCACCCATCTAGAGCTACCCTTTTAGGATTATTTGGCTACTCTTCCAATTGAAGAAAACAACAATAAGGTAGCTAAGAAGGTTATTGATGAGACTTCTCGATTTGGGCCTACAATGAAATAAGGTCATGATTTTCTAGAGATAAATAGAGGTGTTGCTCTTGTTTTAAGCACCACTCAAGCTTATGGTCTAAGGCACATAGAGGATGCCCTTATGTACCCAAGCCTTACATGCCAAAATGAAAATTCTTTGTATAGATGAAGTTAGAATGTCAACTTACTCTCTTGTAAGTGGCTTTGCATTTTTAGAAAATGAAAATTTCTTATAAGTGCTTGCTTTTTTTTTTTTTTTGGTGTCTTGCTTATTCCTTTTAAGGTCCTTTGCACTTATGTGTATATATTTGTATGGTTTTGGACTTTTAGAAATCTGTAACCATGGTAAGTTATAGTTTGCCTTTTGGAATGAATTTGTTGAACTAAAGTGGATCATAGTCAGTATTTTGGAAGACAATTGATTAGATTAGAGATAATCTTACTCGATTTGTTTTGTCTAAAGTCGTAATGTCTTGTTGGAGGTACCTCAATTTGAGGCGTTAGCTTCTTTGAACGATTATATCCTACTTTCACCTAAGGGGGTAAGATGCTTTGTTCACCATCAACTCTAAATCCAACATCATGAAGAAATAATGACGAACACGAAAAATATTTTATGAAAAAATTTAATTGTTGTCCCATGGCAATTTAAACCTAAAGTTCACAATAAAAATGATGTCCAAATAGTTGCATATGGCAACTTTAACCTTATCATCATTGTTGTTTCCTTCTTTTTTATCACATTCCAACTTAGCATGGAATGCATCATTATACAAGAATATCCGTTGAAAACTTAACTTAACTTACTCATTCATCAAAAGATAACTTTGTTTATATGATAAATGGGTTATTACATTGGAGTTTAGTTAGATATTTAGTTACAACTTATGTGTACAACATAATATTTATATCAAAACATGAACCAGCTTTTTCTTTTTTCATCTTCACAATAGTAGGATTCCCAACTTAGTATAGGTTCCATACAAATGTTGTTAACCCTAACTTACGCTCTCAATATATATTCCCCCTTAGTGTTGGGCTATTCACAACACTGTTAACCTAAGGATAAAATATTTTATCTCCTTAACTACCGAAGATGAATGAGAGTGGATAACAAATAATATAATATAGACAATATGATAGACAATATTGCATATCACAATTGAAACATTTCAACCATAAACTGCAGGTTCAACTTCACATATGCATTTGCCCAACCAGACATTTATTGCTAGCAATGCAACATGTTATGCTCATGCATGTGGCATGCATCGGTACTGATATCTTATGCCTTCAAATTTTCATCTGGTTAGTTGACATAGTTGGGTATGTGAATACAACATCTAGGAACTTATGGGCAATAAAGAGCTGTCTGGGAGTAGGACCCCCACCAAATTGAACTACACATTATAATTTACCAATATAAAAAGGGGCAATAATGAGCTACTTAAGAGTAAGACCCCTAATTTTGCTTTACAAAATTTGACTACATACCATAGTTAACCAAATTAAAGAGGTAACAATACCAAATTAGACGATGTAGTGTAGTCTACTAAATCTGACTATCAAAATAGTTACAATGTTTAGGCAATACAATATATATGCTTCTAAAAACTGAGTTCATAAAGCCATCTTTTTCCATGATTACTTGGAAGCTTTATTCTAAGATTTCTGACTCGTAGGTTCTTTTTATGCTATGTCATGCTATGATATGCAATAAGCACTTAAGTAAATCATTCAACACAATCAATCATTCAACACAATCAATCTTTCAGTTTTATTCAACTAGGTGATGTATTTCTAGTTTTCGAACTCTCTTTAGCAAAATTCTAGTATCTTACTTAAGGTTCACTTAAGTGAACTAGTAAACGCTCAAACTCCTTATTTAGCATAATCATTCATAAGCACAAATTAACACCTAACATAGAAGCATAACAATATAACTAAGTTATAGTTATCATCATTCAAAATCACCACATCATCATCATTTACTATAGTAGTATATCCGTTCACCTAAGATATACCCATATTCAATTAATACAGTATCAAATGGCACGCAGTGTTATGAGTAACAATATATTTACTTCAAGCATGGGTTAGATCCACTTACCTAGGCTTAGTAATAACACAAAATCCTAAATTTCACTACGTGGTCCTTCCTTACTTATTACACCTAAGAAAATATAAACATGGTCTCCAAGTTAGCTACCAATTGAACCTATATTCTCATATACTTTCCTTATTGTGTCTTTAAACTCCATTTGACTATATTTGATTCATTCCTTATCCAATTTCAGTAAAGTTTATGTCGTCATGATCGTTGTTTTAAGTACTAATGATATATCTTAAGAATGAAACTAATTAATATTGTCAAAAGACAAAAAATACCTTTTGTATTATCTATTCAATCGTGTGTTATTGTAACTCTATAATTAACCCGATTGAGCTTTAATATTAAACTAAAACCCTAAAAATCATACTTTCTAAACTTATCTAGTAACTCTTAATATGTTGTCATGTGTTCATTTTACGTGAATTTAATAAGTATTTTATTAGTACTAATTACTATATTACATATTAAATCAATATATAAGCTTATATTAGGAAAATACCTGATAAATAGTATACGAGTTCGATTAACTTCAAAAAAAAAAATTCTATAAACTCACAAAAATATATAGTTTAATTATTGATTATGAATTACACTAAATTGGCTATTATCTATTTTTACGAAAATAGCGATTTTAACTTGAAATAACGAAAAATTAAGGAAAATAAATAAATTTATGTGTGACATAAAATTTAAGTGTTCCAAATGTCATTATAAAGTTCTAGAAGTCTAAATGTATAGGGCTCATTTATTAATTTTATCAAAAACTAATTATTTTAACAATTCGATAAAGCTAGCCATTCTATTCAAAATAATTATAAAAAATAGTAAACATGCTAAATTTAAAAAAATTCTTCTTACCACAATAATATATATATATATATATATATATATTAGGTGTATTAAATACAAACATTAAGCTTGAAATAACAACATCTAATTTTTATAAAAATTTATTCAATTTTCACCCAAATAGGGCATTTTCTTAAGGACCCTATATTCACACTAATTATTTAATTAAAATAAAATTACCTCATTAATCTACACCTAAAATAATTCTTGAATACTAAATTTCATAATTAATTAATAATATTTGATATTTTTAGAAAATTAAACAATTTACGGGTGAAAAATTGGTTCACTTAAAGTTGCCACCACTAAATTACTACACTTTGTTGGAAAGCCTTCTCCAGCCACATTCTATTGGACCTCCAAGTTAGATCAAGTTAGGTTGTGGATAACTAATTGAACTGCCTTAAACCTAATTTGCCCTTGTATTTTGTTATATTTTTATTTTATTTATTTTATAATTTTTTCCAATTTTCTAAAATTATGTTCATGTGTTTTTAGATTTCTAAAACATTTCAAATGATGTTTGAAGCCCTATTTATAGGCTTTTGAATTTTTACATGTCAAAAAGTAAAATGACACATTATTTTTCTCTTTTCCTTATGTGCCATGTGTCATTCTCTAATTAATCACGTGTTGAATCATGTTTTCTAATTAATTCTAGGTTGCCACATCATTTGACGACTCATTCATTCATTTTTTAATTAATTCTTCATTATTTTATATTATTTTACCATATTTTAATAATTTATTTTTATTATATAATTATATTTCATACATATAATGCATATTACATGTAAATACAAGTATATTATGTATAATTCAACTTCATTTATTATTTTTGAAAGTTATTTAACTTCTTTCTAATAGCTTGTTATATTTAAAAGTTTGAATTCTACGTTTTTTTATAATTATGGTTTTATCGATAAATTAATATTTTTCTCAAATTAATATTTTTATATAGCTTATTTTGAGAAATTGAATTTATTTGAATTTCTTTATCTAACTTTTCTAACCTTATTGTGAAATTTGGAATAAAACAGATAATATAACCCGATACTCTAAATTTAGGGGTTCGGACCCTAAGGTTATTAAACTGGCTAAAAAACCTTGGGGTATTATATTTTTTCAAATAAAAAATAGGGCAAAACACAATGTGGTGAAAGAGCCTCTGAATTCAACAAATTTTGCCATTAAATGTGATTGACTTTACTAGAACAACTCATAAACTAGTACAAAGATATTAATATTCCAAATCCAAATTCATAGTCCATTTTCATAGCACGAAATCAAAGTAAATTCTTTAAGTTTTAATCAAGCTAGAAAAAACTCGAGGTCATAATAGAAAGAATATAAAGTTAGAGCTGCTACATTCCATAGAGACAAAGAAGAATTTCAGCCTTTTATCGTTGAACCATATCACATAAAGATTGTTTTAAATTAGGGCAGATGACACTTCATAAAGATCATTTTAAATCTTAACAATCCTCTTTTAATTTAGACTCTAATCTCGCACATGGTAACTTTGATTCCACTTGATGGGATTAAATGTCCAATCCTTTAAACTAAAGAACACTAGGAATGATACATGTGCAGAATTAGGGCATAATCATGTAAATAAAAATAGAGTATGGAAGTGTATTTGAATTCATATTGAAAGACTATTGAAATTAATTTAACCTTTTTCATAGAGTTCGAAATAATATTTTGGTCTCATACACATATTGACCCATACCTACTTCAAATACATAAAATTCCATAATTTAATTACACTACTTTAATTTGAACTTTATATTATTTGATAACTATACTATATGTAATACCCTAAAACTCTAGGATGCTACAACCCATAATGTATTCGTACTATCTATTGACACATTATTCTCTATTTATTCCACTGCATTCTTACATTCTTAAAATTACCAATATGACTTTAGAAAAATTATAATTAATAATCTCTACAATTTAATCTAATTTGAATGACTCGTAAATGAATCATGACAATCGCAAATGTAATAAAAATGTCAATTTAGAGTCTAAATCTTTAACAATTAGTAATAAACATCAATGCTACAAGTCGTCATCAGCTGCTAATAGTAATTGCCACTCTTCCTATCTTAGTGTTAGTAATAATCATTTCTATATGGATCAAATTTAGCAAACTCATCTAATTGACTTATAGCTGAAAAAACAAATCTCCAAGGGGTGAGCTAATGTCCAACATGGATGTAAAACAATCACATCTCAGATGTATAAATGCAGATAAATAAATCAAACATTCTTTTATTATCTTTTCACTTTAAGTATAACACACATTACAACCTTAACGTCTTAAGGCTTGAGGTAATTCATGATCTCGAGATACAATATATATTTTTTATATACATACTATGATGTTGGGAACTACTACTGTAAGCCCCAACCCTCATGAGTTTGTAAATCTACCCAAATTATGCCGATAGGCGACTTCACTAAGAACAATATCACCTCTCGATTAATGAGGTACCCTTAGGGGTCTTCCATTGTGGGCCCCTAGGTTGAGTCAAGCACACGTAGCAAGTATTTATAGGCCGTATAATTTTTAGTCTATTCTTATTCACTAACTTAGCACACATAACGAATAACTAAGTATATACGTGCCTGACAATATAGGCTTTTCAACAATAGAATCCCCAACCTTAACTCATAATATCAACACGTTACATACTAATCGGTCACGATCATAACCTAAACTCACTTCCTATTACTACTCTTAATATTAATTGACTTAGCCCCTAACATACACTTATGGCTTAGGCTTTTTTTATGATGTTTTATACCTATTAAATCTTTGTTGTTGATATTAATTGTTCCTTTATTAGTTAGAGTAAAATAAGCATTTTTTTAACTCAAGATTATCAACATATTCTATAACAAACAAGTTACAATATGTATTAGATTATAATAGCTATAAATGCATTTATATGTAACTATTTAGTATTTAACAATATATAGGAAAACTATTTTATTACATATACAAGTTATTGATAAAGTAATAAAAAGTATATATATATATATACACATACTAGCAGACCACGTATATTTGATGTGTGCACCTAAAATCTAATACTTAATCTTACAATTTTTTTTAGAAATTATGAGAGCAAGCAATTCAAGAATTCCTGCAAAGAGGAGAGAGAAAGGGAGAAATGGAAAGACATATTTTTTATTTTTAAAAAAGAAAAGTATGACATATGTTGATGTTACCTTCCTACCTTAGGACGCCGCCCTGTCAACAATTGCATTAGCTTTTCTTCTAACCACATTGAAACTAACAATTTCAAAGGATGAGCTTAGAAATTTGATGTCATCAATATATGGTGTAATTCTCGAACTAGTAGATTTACCTATGATAGCATTATACACCACAATTGAGTCACCTTCAATAATAACTTTTCTCTAATTCTTAGGTTTAGCAAGAACCAATCCTCTTAGGACCACAACTGCCTTTATGCATTCCATTGCCGCAGAATGGCTCACAATGCTTGAACCAGCAAGAAATTAGAAAAGTGGTCATGCGCTATCAGACTAATACCAGCTAAATTGGTTCTATTATAGAAGGAACCATCAACATTAATTTTTACGACAAAGGCCGAAGGAGGCTGCCACATATCTTGTACTATGTTGTTCTTTGACCGTATACAAGATACCCCGTAACTCCGTTTGCTCTTAACAACTCACCTAATGTCCATTTACTGTTCACTTACGACCACATCAACAACAATAGGTAGTGTGGCTTGTTGGGAAACACCGTGAATAAGCTTTCATCCTTACTAGCATCATTCACTTCCAAATTCAGAGGATACTTCAATGTCTCTAACTCCAAGAAATGGTTTCTAATTGACATGCATATCGAACAAGGATTTAGATATGAGTCTTGAAAAATAAAGATATTATGGTGTTTCCATATATACTACAAACAAGTATAAAATTGGACAAAACCTAATTTAGGAGAAGAAGAATTTTCAGTTAAATTTTTCCTAATATCCAAGAACTAGTTTTATAGATTTGTAAAATTCTCTCCCTCCTCACTCTCTAGTCAAAACAATCAAACCACACCCTTCCACTCCATTCACAAAATAGTAGCAAGTGTTCTATATTTTCAACCTCCATACAAAAATGATACAGTGGGTCTAGTCTTAACCTCCTAAAATGGAGGTTTGCATTAGTGCTCAGAGAGTTGGTAAAGCATCTCTAAAGGAAATGTCTTATCTTAGGCATACACTTAACTATTCATATACTCAACTAGCCATATAATTTTCTAGACAATAGGAGAAATCTTACTTAAAGATTGAAGATCTATAGGGTATAGCAAAATATTATTCTTCCTAAGTTGTTTATAGGCTGACTAAAGTTGAATACTCACCATCTTGGCTAAGTGACTACATTAGCCTATTGTATTGCTCTCTTCCACAAAATCGATCTTAGTGACTCTGCATAGGTGACTGATTTGATTTAGATTTCTTTACCTCTAAGCGAAAGAAAGGAGCTCTTCCATCCCTATAACTTCCAGATGATCTTATCTTTAACTAAACCGAAGGCTAAGGATTTGGACTTCCCCTACATTGTTAGAATACCTAAGTAATTCCCTGGGTTATCTGTATAATTGATATTTATCATTCCACATAAGTCATTCTTCAAATTCTCTTCCACATTCTAATTGAAGAATATGCTTGACTTATCAAGGTTAATAGCTTAACCCAAAGATGAACAATATTTATGCTAGATTTTTTTCAAAGTAACTAAGTTATTTTGATTAGCTTTAGCAAATATAAGTGAATTGTCAGCAAAGAAAAGATGTGTTAATTGAGAACTAATTCTTTTAATTTTAATTCCACTAAAAGACACCTTTTGAATTGATAACATCATTAACCTTGATAACACATCGAGAACTAAAAGGAGGAGGTACGGTGAAAGGGAATCCCTTTGTCTTAGGCTGTAAGAAGGATAAATATTGCCTATATGATCACCATTTAAGATCAAATTATATGATATTAACTTGACACAACCCAAAATCCAATTAATCCATTTTTCCTCAAAACCCACCTTATACATTACACGCTCTAAAAATAACTAATTAATTCTATCGTATACTTTTTTCATATCAATCTTAATAGCACAAAATTTTTTTTAATCCTATTCTTAAGCTTTAGAAAGTGAAACACTTCATGAGTAATGAATCCTAGATTAATCAATTGGAAATGAAGGCACTTTGATAGGGACTAATGATAGCGTTTAAGAAAGGTTTGAGATTATTAGCTAGGATCTTAGATAAAATTTTGAATACAAAATTATACAAGTTAATTGGTCTGAATTGTCTTAATGAGATAAGGACGAGGACAAGATCAATTTCATTAAGATAGTGAGGAACTGACTATGGACGGTTTAATCACCGAAGATTTAATCACATTCTAATGAGTCCGAAGTAAATGTCCGTCGAAACCGTCAGGGCCTAGAGCTTTATTTGTGCCTAGCTGAAACACAACCTGCTGGGTTTCTTCTTCGGAGACCTATCTTGTAAGAGTCATATTCATGTTCTAAGAGACCAATGTTGGCATGTCTTCCAAGACCTCATCCACATTCACTACTTCTTCAGTTAAAAATACTTGGTAATAGTAGTATAAAAATTTTGCCAGAAGATCCTCTTCCTTATCCACCCATATACTATTCTCGTTTTTTATTCTTTTAATCTTGTTCCTAGCCCGGTACACCACTATTGACTGGTGAAAAAACTTGGTATTGCGATCTTTTAGCTTCAATCAGTTCACTCTTGATTTTTGTTTCCAATACGACTCCTCATTATCTATGGCAGATGCTAGTTCCACAATCGATCTTTTTCGTCCTTACAGGAACCATTTTCAACGTTGCTGCCCTGCACTTCCGCCAAGGCTTTTGAAATACGATCTATCTCCTTGCTAAAATTTGGGACCACCGATCTGCTCCATTTACCTAGCTGTTTCTGATACTCATCCATGGTGTTCCACAAATCCCATAGAGGACGACATCTTCCTCCTTCTAGTTAAGTGTCTTCAATGATTTTCCTACAATAGTCAAAGTTACACCATGTCTGATCAAAGTGAAATGGTTTAGGACTTTTTTCTTTACAACTTTCTTAGCCAAGGCTATTAGGTGAGAGTAGTTAGATGAAGAAGCAGGAAGGAAACTGATTGAAGTATTTGAAAAGAGACTAAGCCATTTGTCTTTTGCTAGACCCCCATCAAGCCTTTCTCTAACTTTGCCAATCGCACGTCTTTTGTTACTCCAAGTGAAAAGTTAATCCATAAGTTTTCTGTCTAAAATAAAGTCGTTGCAAGCCTCAATCTGATTCCAAGGCCTAATCCTGCTACCTAACTTCTCGTCCTGGCATAAAATCTCATTCCAATCACCAATACCGATCCATGGATAGTCAATATTCCTAGCCCTCTCTTTTAAACTATCCCAAAATACCACCGTATCCATGGGATTAAGGGGACCATGCACTAGCCAGACTCTGACAAAACAACCAAAAACATCACCCTCAATCACAAGGTCTATTAAATTTTTATCCGAGCGTCTGACCTCCACCAATAGATTTTCATTCCACCAAATCGTTAGCCCACTAGATAACCCTAACGGGTCAACAGAAAATGCATTCCTAAACCTTAGAAGTCTTTTAACTAATTCCACATGCCACTGTAGTTTTTTGGTTTCCATGAGGAAAACCAAATCGGGTTTATACTTCCTTATTAGTCTCTTTAGAGACTTAACTACTTGGGGGCGACCCAAACCCTGGTGGTTCTAGCTTAAAATATTCATGGCCTCTTGGTGCTTGCTGTTGGCTAGCCACCATAACCCTCAGAAATGGGATTATACCAATTGAACTTGAACTTACCCTTCTTCTTTTCAAAATTAATCTTCCTTTGAATACCCCTTGTCGTAAAAATGAAATACGTGACTTTTTAATCTTCCTCCTAACCGTACCACAGGGCAACTCACACACAATTTCCTCCTCCACCACTTCTTTAAGTCTCTTTGTCAAAACCTCTTCCGCTTCCATATCAGCTACCGTATTTCTTCCCCTTTTAATATTCAGAGACTCTAGGCCTTAGCTAGCGGAGACTGTTTGGGAAAATAAAGAATAGGTGGCCGCAAGTTTGATTTAGGATAAGGAGAGGTCCACTTTAGCGAGAATCGTGGGCTGTATCCCATTGAGAGGAACATTAGGCTAGGGTTGGTTAATAATGGGTAGGTTACAGATGGAATATGATGAAAGTGATAAAGCCAGGTTATGTTCGTTAAGGGTTGAAGAAGGAGGATCCTCAATTTCCTCAATGCGCAAGGGCTTGTGGGTTAGTACGATAAGGGAAGGAAGAAAGGTTTTAAGGGAATTGAAGGATAGAAAGAACATGGGGAAGGTGGGTTGGAAGGATTACTAACAGATATGTGGGTGGGTTTGACGACTCTCAAAGTTTAGGAGGCCTATTGAACGAGCAGGAAGATCTAGGCCCTGGCCCGCATTTTCGTTTAAAGTATGTGGACTATAATTAATCAAAGGATTGGTTGCCTCAAAAAATTCTTGGCCTGATTCTTCGTTGCTCTCCAAATTTAGGCTCTTTTAAGAAGTTGCCTTTTTTTTTTTTTTTTATGCTTCCCACATCTGGACTTTCATTATTAGTTTCTTCAACATCGTCTGGTGATGCTCCGACTAATTTCCTTGCAGGAAGTGCCCTTAACCAATTTCCGAAATTCTTCGGCATAGAACTTCCATTATTCTCTCTCACAAACATTTTCAGTATGTCCTAGATAGCCACAAAAGTAACAGAATTTTGATAGCCTCTCGTATTTTGTCATTGACTAGTTTCTTACTTGGTTATATTATCTAATCAAATACGTTTGAGCTTATACTTATAATTATACAATAGTTATTTAATATTTATATTTATTCTTATTTTGTGCTATCCTTTTGAATTCCTTGGGGATTTTTTATTGGTACCGAGCTAACTATTGTGCAAAAGGGTAAGGGACCATTCCTTATTTTCCTCATTTATCAATTTTATTTGTCAAATTTGTTTTCTCTTAATAAGAAATTACAGATAATTTCATTTTTAGTTGATTGACAATCACTTATTAATTTTTTACATTATTACTTAACTTTTATGAAGGTTATAAACATATATATTATACACAAAAGTCATATATATATATTCTTCATCTTGCATAATTATTAATGGCACACCTATTTTTCATTTTTAGCTTTATCATTATCAATTTACCATTTATTTGTCAACCAAAAGTTTGATATGTATTTTTATCAAATATTGATGACTTTTTTTTTTATTTTCAAAATCTTTTATTGGTCTATTTGGTTTATCTTTTATTCCATCTTATCATTGTCTTAGTGGTGTTTACTTGCATCTTATTTTTGGTAACAATAAGAAATTAAAAAAATGGAAATATAATTCCATATATACCCATTTTCTATGATTAAATATTCAATAAAGTTGAATTTATTTATCATTTACTTTATTTATATTTACAAAAATACCAATTAAAATAATAACTTTCAATGTATAAAATATTTTTTTTCAAATTTTTTCTCCTAAAAGTACATAAATTTTTATTTTTCAATTTTAAATCTCTAATCATCATTTTTATCATAATTATAAAATAAAAACAGATAAGATACAAATAAAATAGTTTTTCAAACTCCACATTTCAAATAAATATAGATTAAATACAAATCAAATGCAGATAAGATATAAACAAGAAAAAGACAATCTAAATAGAACCTATATTACAATGTAGAGGCATATTGTATAAATAAGAAATTAATGTTTTCAAATATTTTATTCTAGTTGATACATTTAATATTCCTTAAATAATTTATTCATAATCTTTGCTTTCTTGAATCGGATAAGGTGTATATTTATTATCACCAAAAGAAAAAAAAATCGAAATAAAACCTCCAATATGTGGTTCAAAACGCCTAATCATAATAACAATTACAAAATACCAAATAATCTACAAACATAAGAAAAGGGATTTTTAAGGATAGGGCACTTCACCCATATCTACCATTACTTATTATCTCATCATTCTATAAATCATTTTCAGGAGAATTACAACAGAGGGGATGAATGTTTGGATATTAATTCAAATAGGAGATCAATATTTTAAAAAGTTCAAATAAGGGATAAACGTGTTATAAAGTAGTTAAAATAAATAATAAATATTTTAAAAAGTTCGAATAAGGGATCAACGTTTTACAAAGTGATTCAAATAATAGTTATTATGAATCTTTTATTCGAATTATTTTGTAAAATGTTGATCTCTTATTTGAACTTTTTGAAATATTTATCCCTTATTTTAACTATTTTATAAAACGTTAATTTCTTATTTGAACTTTTTAAAATATTGATCCCTTATTTGAACTAACTCCCAAACGTTCATCCCTTCCATTGTAATTTTCCTAATCATTTTCCTAGATTTCTTATATATTAAAAACCTATACTTTGATCCTATTTAGGTTATAATGCCCTAGAACCCTAGGATGCTACAACCTACCGTATTTCCCTACTATCGATTGACATGTTAGGCTTTATTTATTTTACTATATTCTCAAAATTACCTATATGACTTTAAAAAGTTTATAGTGAGCAATCTTCATAATTCAATATAATTTAAATAACTTGCAAATGGGTCACAATAATTGCGAATGTAATATAAATGTCAACTAGAGTATAAATCTTTTACTACTAGTAATAAACATCAATGTTACTAGTCATTGTTGTACTAGTAATATTAATCACTACTCTTCTCATCTTGATAATAGTAATTATAACTTTTATACCCATCAAAATTTGCAAACTCATCTGAATGACTTGCAGCTAAAAAAAAATAAAATAAAAAAAATCCTTAAGTGGTGATCTAATGCTTAGCACATGTATATAGCAATCACATGTGCATGACAAATAGTTTATAGTCACATGCATAAATGCAGATAAATAAACTAAAAAAAAAAAATATTATCTTTTCATTTTAAGCTTAGCACACAAAACGGTTTTGGTGTCTAAGGAGTTAGGGTAACATATGACCTTAGGACACAATAAATATATATATATATGTTACATATAGGTTATGTAATTTTTATTCCATTCTTATCCACTAAACCTAATACGCACAACCAATAACCATGTATATACATACATAACAATGAGGGCTTTTCAATAATAACATCCTTAACCTTAAGATTTGATATCAATACATTAAAGAACACTAGGCCAAACTTAAGAAGGGGGGTGAATTGAGTTTAAGGACAAATTTTATATCTTTTTCAATATAAACAATTAAATGCAATAATAAGAGGAATCAAAGTAATAATAAAACAATAATAAGTACGGAAATTAAAAGAGATAAGGATAAAAAAGATCAAGCCCGGATATAATGTGGAGTTTGGACCGTTCCTTAGTCTCCATGCATACACAATGCCTCCAACCGAGGACTTCACACTACTTTATTGATTTCTTAATCTAACCTCCAAGAGCTATACAAACATAAACTTGATTACACAAGTTTCACACTCTTAACTCTCAACACAAATCATAATCTCAACTCTTAGCACAAAACTCAATTTTAACTCACAATACAAAAACTTAATCTTAAGAATTATTGGTGTAGTGTTTTTAACTCTCAATACTTGCGATTAATAACTCACAAGCACTATACTTTAGATTTCTCTAAATATTAGCAATTTATGGTATAAGAGATAATGAGAATACAAGAGAATGTTAAATTATTGCAGCAAAAGATCAGTTCTCTTCTGTCCTTGGTCGGGTTGTTGAGTATTTATATTATCCCATTCATTTTTTCCTGTTACAATACATTTAATGCTTCAATGGTTAGTTGAATCTAACCTATCGACATGCCGGTACTTGAACTACCAATAAGCTGGTAAAAATTACTTTATTGGTAAGTGAATCGACAAGCTGGTTATTCTAGGTCAGTAAGTTTTTCTTTGTGTTTTCTAGGGCTTCATACCGTTAGCCTGGTTCTTCTTTAAGCCGTCAACCCGATATGCCAAATATCACCTAAAAATTCTTTTAACACATAACAAATGAATACTTTTTGCAATATAACTTCAAGATCATTTGATCACTACTTCAAAAGATTAAATTTCTTGTAGAGATAATTGATATATTTAATCTTATGATACTTAGTTTAATCATCCACTTATTTTTGTTCTCTTAAAAAACAACATGTTTAGATATATACTTTTTGTTTTGTTCTCATCAAAATTAAATAATGAATCTTAAGTTCAATAATCTCCCCATTTTTTATGAGGACAAAACTCTTATACTTTAAATGCTCCCCCTCAATCTAATATTCCCCTTAATTTAATACTCGATTTCAAGATATTTGACAATTGAATAAGATCAGGTGAGTGCTTGCAAAATGAGAGTATATTAATGTGCTAAGGAACTAAGTCTCACTTCTTAATAACTTCACATAAAGAATATATCAAACTTTTAAAGAATCAAGAGATGCCAAAGTTATAAGAACAATATCATCTTTTGAGTAATTATTATCAATTCGATATAATATACGTTTTTACATTCTAACAACTTGAATATTTCTCCTCCTTTGGCCTCATTAAAAAAAGAGGAGAATCTATGCGGTGAAGAGGGAAGAGGATTCAAGTAGAAATTTTGGCATAATCCTGACTTAAGCCTTAGGATATGCCCCTTACAAAAGTGAAATTAAAGAAGCTAAAAACCATGCCAAATAAAATTTCCATAATGAATTCATCCAAATCAGCCCATGTCACATTAAATGTTCAAAAATGTGAGCTAACTATGGCGAGTGTAATAACTTTATAAGATGTATGAACCATAAGTAGTAAACAATATAGACAAGCAACATAAGCAATAAAAGTCAAGTAAATGGTGAAGGCAAGATAATAGAAAACAATAATAGTAGTAGTTAATGGCTAAATTCATAACATGAGAAAAACATAATGAAGAGCATATATAAAATAGATTGGAAGTTAGCAATTCATGGAACTTGTAGATCACTATCTTTAAGCTAGAGGAGGAATGAGGCATGATGGGTAGTGATAGTTCATCTAGAAGTTGCGATAGTTCATCTAGAAGTTGCTATAATTCATCAAGAGGGCATCTTAATGGTAGATGGAGGGTTAGTAGAGAGAGAAAAATGTGTGAAGAAGAAGAGGTGATTGTAATTTGAATAAGTGAAGGGATTAATGAGAGATTATGTGGATTTGGAGATGATTTATGAAGAAAAATTATGATTTGAGAGTTTAGAGATGGAAGATTGAAGAGAGAGAAGGATTTTAGGGTTTAGGGGAAGAGAAAGAAGGGTTTTAGGAGAAGGATGGGAGAGAGATGGTGTGACATGATTTTAAGTCGCACTTGAAATCTGAATAACTGGCTTGCTGGTATTTGGATGAGCCGGCATATTGGCTGAGAGAACAAAAGCAAAATAGATTGTTTTAGGAGTGGAGTATATCAGCATGCCAGTGGTGAGATGGACCGGCTTGCCAGTTACAAGAATAAAACTGAATATAAATGAAAAACTAAAGTAGTATACCGGTTTTCCGGTACTTAGGTGAACCGGCTTGCCGGTCAAGCGAATAGAAGCAAAAACAAGTTGTTAAATACACAAGTATACAGGTAAGTTAGTGAATTGTTTAACTGGTATACCGGGTATCTGTAAAATTGCAAAAAAAAAAAAAAGTAAGGTCTTTTGATTAAGCAGGTTTGCTAATCTAAATTGATTTGTAGAGATTTGAGGAACATCCTAACACTTCAAACAAGTTTATTTAAGTCCGTTAAGGCTTGAAAAACTCAATTTTTAACAAAAGAGCCAAGATTCATCCGAATCAAGTCCATGGAGCCAAGTAATTCATGATAAAGTGAAAGTGTGCATGCATGGGCAAAATAGGTGCATAAACATTGAGTTTTTGCACACCAACAAGTCAAGCAAATTTCAAATGCATATTTGAGTGTAGTAGGTACAAAAAATAGCTTTAAGACTCTATAGATTGTGAAATGACTACTTAAGTTCCTTAATTATGCAAGTGGCTAGAGAGTAGTGGTGATCCTTTCTTAATGTTTCAAAAAAAGTTCATGCTTCGAACATGTTAAAAGATATTGAGAGGCACAAAAGGTACATGATCAAGCTAAGTAATCTTCATATAAGCAAGAAATGCTCTATTTGCACTTAGAACCTAAAAAGAGTCTAGAGAGGTCAAATATGTACAAAATTCAAATTAAGCTAGTTTGACCACTCGAACATCATTTAGGGATGAAAATAAACATGCGAGACTCGGTTTTGGGCATGGAAACCAATGTATAATTCATTTGTGTATATATCAACTTAGTTGCTTATGAATGACTTCAAGTGTGCCCAAACATGCTAAATGCTATGTTTTATGCATGCAATCTATATGAGCATGTTTCTTAGGTCCACTTGAGTGTGAAAAGATGGTACCTTAGCAACATTAGTAATATTTAACAAGAATTAAGTCATTAGTTGCTAGAAAGTTCACTACTAAGCCATGCAAATGTATGAATGATTAATTTTGAGCAATGAGGCTTAGTTATCACAAATCAATACTTTAAGTAAGTTTCAGCATCATGTTCAAGCATGTTGGAAGGAAATATTGTGATAAGGATTTGGAAGTCCTAAAATCACCACTTGAAATCATCAACATCAACCATTAAATACAAATTGAGCTTAATGTTACACATACATACTAAATCAAGTTCATGATAAATTGGCATTCCAAATAAGTTTCAATGGTATCTATAGATACAAGGGTAGCATGATTAAGATAAATAGCATGCAAATAGGCAAAATGATCACATGACTTCTCAAACAACAATAAGAGCCTAATTTGAGTCTAAAAGAGTCAAATTTCCACAAGAACAAAAGTAGGCATACTTAATCATTTAACCACAATCTATGGACAAAATTAATCATACGAGAATTAGATTTGATTACAGAAATTGAAACATGGAAAAATTGTGCACACATGATTCTAAGTATTCATTAGAAACTTTAAATGTGCACAAAAAGTATGATTTTGCAATTGTCCATTTTGAGTAAGATTTATATGTGTATTATGACATGATGAGAGTTTAAGCATAGCTTGCAAAGCCAGTAATTACAAAAACACTAGTTAAATCTCTAAATATTTATTTGAGCTCAAATATGGTTGAGGATATATTAATTATGCATAGTTTCATAATCAAATCAAGCTAACCATTCAACCATAAAATATTAGTATATTTAAACATGTGAGAGCTAACATTTGACATTAAAATAAAAAGATGGTAGATATATGCACAAGGAAGCCTTAAACAAATGTAGAGAACTTTAAGTGTACATAAAATATGTTAGTTATTGTATAGAGACTACTTAAATGAATTTCTTGAATCAAATACCATGTTAGAGGCACTTGAAATTTTCTTTGAGCATTCTCTATTTGAGTTTCTTAAGTTGCTACCACTTGAAATCCTTACAAAAATATGTGATTACTTCTTTAGTACCCATGTGAGTTTAGGTCCTTTGTGCTTAGTTGCAATAATATGTCCTTATCCTTTTGGAACCTAAGTCATTTTACGTTTATGATTCAAATCGATATTGTGACATATTGCACACGTTTGTGCAATATGGCCATATCTACCACAATAGATACAAGTCTTAGTTACAAGTATTGCTTTTATAAAGTGACTTTTGTAAGAATTGTAAATATATTCCCTACTATAGCCAATTTCGATTTTGTTTAATCTTTGCCTTTAAGAGCTAAGGAGCTTATCTAAATTTTTTTCTCCATTCACAAACTTAGCTATAGTTTGTTTTGAATCATCTAGGCTAGACTTTAAGATATCATTTTTAATTTGAAGCTCTCCTAGCCTATCAACCATATTATCCTCATTTTTCATATTATTAACTTTTGTTTCAAGAGAGTTGCACTTTTCTTTCAGTTGATCATTTTCCTTAGCCAAGTCCTCGTTCCTAAGATTTAAGGCTTCCTTGTTTCTATTTAATTTATCAACTTCTAATTTTAAGTGCTCATTATCTTCCTCTAAACTTTCTTTGACATCATTCACTTTATTATATTCATTTCTAAATAAATCAAATTCACTTTCTATTTCAATCATCATTTGTTTCATCATCTTGTTCTTCTTTTGAGCCTTAATAAATTCCTTAAGTAACTCATCATACATATTTTTTAGCTCATCAAGTGAAGAATCACTAGAAGTAGAACATACCTCATTGTTAATTGCTATAAAGCCCATTTCTCCTTCTAAGTTACTTAAATCACTCTAAGTTGCCATCATAGCTTTTTTCCTTACTCCTTTCTTGACCTTCTTAAGATTTGGGCAATATTGTTGAATGTGACTCGGTTTTCAACAATTATAGCACTTGATTACTTCCTTCTTCTCTTTCCTTGACTGAAATATGTTTTCATCCTTATCTTTTTTCAACTTCCTATTGAATTTTATGTATTTCTTAAAATTTCTTGTGATCATTACCACATTATCATCTTCACTTTCATCACTACTAGAGCTCTCTTTGGTTGCTTTTAAAGCAATTATTTTCTTCTTGGATTCCTCTCCTTACTTTTTAATTATCTCGTGAGTTTTAAGAGTTATAATAAGTTGCTCTTTTGGCATTGTGTTAAGATCATGACCTTCCTCAATTGTGGTTGCTTTTAAAGCAATTATTCACTAGCCTCACTATGAATCCTTATTTCCACTTATTTATATTTTGGTCATAACTTTCTTGTTTTAAATTGGGATTTTGCATTCTTATAGTTAATTTTACTGCTTTTGAGTGTTCTTTCACTTAATGATGGCTACTTAATGAGTTAGGTTCATAAGGATTTGCTTTAGGCTTTAAACTTAATTTTTTAGTGTCGGGCCTTAAACTTGGGCTCTTGGAGTTTTATTTTGTTATTGAGTCTAATGTTTTTGAGTTTTGACCTAAGTCTTGATCTATGGGCCTCCTACTAATTTACTTAGTCTTTTTAAGTCCTTACGTAAGAGTTTTAGGCCTTGTCTTGGCTATAAGTCTATTTTTAAGCCAATGAGTTGATTTTATTCATTATTAGGCATTCATTATTTTATTTTAAGGTCTTGATTTGAGGTAGTCCAATTAAAGTTTGGGCAAATGCCTATTTATTATGAATTAAAGGTCTAAATTAGTTTTTTAGTTAGTCATGAGCCTAAATTGAAGTCTAAGCGCATCATAGGTCTTCTAAAATGCCTAATGGTTTTCATAGTTCTCTTATTTGAGCCTTTAAACCTCTTGTACAGTTGCTGGTGATTTCATTCTAAGTGGGCCTAGGGCTTGTTCTTGGGCCTACTTACATGATTTAAGTTTGATTTGCATTCTATGACTCTAAACTTGATTCTAACTTATTTTAACAGGCCAAATATCATAATAGATTTACTAAATAACTCATTTTACTAAGCGTTCCGGTTTTAGTCTTATCCAATTTAAGAGATTTGAATTAACTCCTCTAAGCTTATATGTCATTTTAAGCTATTTTACGCTTTTATGATCTTATTTAATTACTTAACTCCAATGATTAATTTCGAAATCCTAATTAACATTAACTAATTATGTAATAAAATTATTAAACTAGGAATTATAGCATATTATCCTAAGTAAAGGGTGCGGTTCAAGTGAGCTTTTAAGGGGATTTTAACTATTTCTCTACACAATTTGTTGTAACATGCTAGAACTTGTACCATATACATTTTAAGCCAAGTTTTTCTAAGATGAATATGAAAAATAAAAAATATGATGGAGATGATACCATGCATCCTTTAGTGCTAGCATGTAACAAGGGGTTTGATAGTTGTTTTTCATCATTTTATCAAGTTATTTGCATAGAACCATCTCTTATATTTTTAGAATGCAAGTGATAAAATAGCTAAGTACATGAATGCATGTGTGATTATTTGACTCTAAAATGACATGTTCATGATTATAACATGTTTTTCTAGTATTTTAATCCTAACTCTCAAGATATCATTGGTATAGCTAATGTAAATAGGAAACTCATGTTGGGTGAGATTTACCTTAGGTTGATCTATACAAGTTTCAAATTTTCTACTCAAAAACAAAGTTGAAACATTCTTCTTTGAGAGTAAGTGTTTGTTAATAAGAAACTAGCGGATGTGGTGGTTCAAATGGTGGTAACCGTTTAGGATTTGATGCTGTGTGGTTGTAGAAATGACAAAAAGTAGTCAGGTGGATAGGGACATCTGATAGCTCCTTTTGTTTTTCTTCTCTATTTTTTTTTTTTTTTGGGTTTTTGTTTGGGTTTCTATAGAGTGTTTTGTAAGGTTTTTTTAGGGCGAAGAAATAATTTGAATGGAGTCTTTAGTGGAGTGAAATGGCGGATTATGAAGGTAAGGTAAAGGGGATAAATCCTCTCCTCTTTTGGTTACTAAGTACTAGCTTTAAGTTGGGACTACTTATTTTGATAATTTTTACAAAATAAGGCAAGAATTTGTTTCCAAAATATCCCAATTGCCAACTAACCTTTTTGTCTTGTCTCCCTAATTGATCTTATCCATTTCTTAATTAAGAAGACTAGGGTTAATAGATAAATTAAAGGATAATTAATCTAATTAATCACGATTATACTTAATTAAGTAATTTAGACCTAATTAGGTTATAGTTAGGGTCTTTCCAAGTTTTATTACTTTAATTAAGTTTATTGACCTATATTACTTTGGTTGTTAGAGTCTTTTAATATTTGAGACTAATTAGGGTCTCTAAGTGAGTAGAGAAGTTACTTTTGCTTAGCAAATAATTTAGGGATATACCTAGGGTTTATTAGTTGAATTGGGGTTTTAGACTTTCAATTAAGGTTTTAGTTAGTTTATTGATGTTTTCTAGTCATTTTACGTTTTCCTGTGTATTAGGGATTTTAGGGTTTTACGTATACGGTTAGGGACTTATGGCTAAACTCTTTTTAAAGTTTTTTAACTTATTATTTAAGGTTTGTAACTTATTATTTATGATTCGTAACTTATTATTTATGGTTCATTCATTTTATTTAGGGTTTTTGTATCATTATATCTTGAGCAGTTCTTGAGATTACCTATTAACTCCCGTATTCGACTTCAAGTTCTGAAAGTTTATGAGGTTTACATTGTCTCCTCAAGCATAATGTTGGCATAATTAAGGAGAAACTTTCATATAATTACTTTGGTTTTATATGATTAATCACTCTTTACTTATGGTTAATTATAAAGTAAAACTTGACTAACATATTAAGTTGTAATTAACTTTCTTGATCTTAATTATTGGTACACTACACTTAACATCAATTAGGTGCAGTTTATCACTTAATATGTCAAATTAAGTTAGTTAAGCCTGTTGAGTCATCTTATCTAATTAGTTTAAGGAATTGGGACTAATGATTATCGTTCGAGTATGTTTAAAGGGTAGATTGGGGTTTTAGGGAAGTTAAGTAGTTAATCTATGAATAGTAAATAGTTTTATTATTTAATTAGAGTTCGATAGTTAGATTAGGGTTTTCGAGACTAGATTGGGGTTTTGCAATCATTTTAAGGATTCACGCATCTAAGGGTTTTAATTAGAGTTTTAAGGCTAGAATGTTCATTTAGAGGTTTTAGTATTTGTTTTAGGGTTTCAAATTCATTGCTAGGGTTGTATATAAACATGTTTATTTTTGGCTTAGTTTACCCTTTATCCGTTTTAGGGAATTCTCTTATGCTTCCACTATTGGCCTTTTTCCCATTAGGGTTTAGGGTTATTTTCGTTTGATTATGTCAACTTTGAGAGTTAAACCAGGGTCTTAGGAGTTTGAGCTAGGTTTCTTAAGCGTAGTCTCTTAAGTTTAAGGTTAGTTATCTTGCCAATACTAAACATATTTTTCGGGAAATTTTATTAACTTTTAACCCCTGTTTAGAAAATTTGTAGGGTATATGGGTAATGTTACAATATATAGAAAAATATATATATATATTTACATACATAAGTTATAAGCAAAGAAATAAAAAATTCAATATAATATATATATATATATATATACTCGCAGACGATATACTTATGATGCGTATGCCTAAAATCTAATATACTTAATCTTATAATTTTTCTAGAAATTATCACAGTAAGCAATTGAAGAATTCCTAGGGAAAGGAGAGAGAAAGAGAGAAATGCAAGACATATTTTGATTTTTGAAAAAGAAAAATCCCACGTATATTGATGTTACAGGAGTTTAAATATTAAAGATAGTTTTCATAGTTTTAATGCATATTAATGTAAATTTATTATAATTTGACTATATATTATTATTATATGTTAATGAATATTATTATAATTTATCCACATAGCTTATCAAGATATAGTTATTATTATACATTAAGATGTGTTAGCTACAATTTGAATGTATAAGGTTATAAATGTAAATAAAAATAATAATAGTCATTATTATTGAACATTATAAGTGTTAATGTGTTTTTACTATAATTTGACTTCATAAGAATATAAGTAGAACCATGCACTCGCAATGCGTATGCTTGAAAAAATAAAATAAAATATAGACAATATAATAAGAATATGTGACATTTATAATAGAAAAATAAAAAGTGTATTTTTATGGAGTCAAATTAGTAAAAATTAAAAGTAAAATTATTTTGTTTTTAAGCTATTGGTAACCAAGTATATTTGATAATTTGATAATTTCCACAATAAAGTGAGTTATATCTAATGATTGAGAAAATTAAATAAATTAAAAGACTAAAGACATCAAATTTGGTAGTTATTGATAGTTATTAAAATCCTTTAACTTTAATAATATAGATTTATTATGGTCAAATAAGATATTGTGTAATATATAATATAATATAATAAGTTATTTAATTTATAACACATGACTATTATGTATGCCACTCAATTAAAAAATTAATTATGTATATTTACAACAAAATTATTACTTATTTAGTATTTATCGTAATTGCTATTCCATAAACAATAAACCTTTTACAAAACAATTATTTAATAGGATATATATATATATATATATATATATTACAAAATAATTTAAACCTTTTTCTATTGATGATAATTTGTGAAGTAACCTCAAAACCATCAGAAAATCCAACTAATGGGAGATATTGATTCAACCAACAAAAAGAACTATAAGTAAAAATGTTTAAGGCCGATGCACATTAGAAAATAGGAAAGCTTCTTGATGTGAGGCAAGCGCACTTATCAGTTTTAATATAGCGGATGTGAGTCCGAGTCGATCCCTCAGAGATTTTGAGTACTAATATTAACTTTAGCTTTATTATCTAACCGAAAAATTGTGTCGAGTTGAATGAATTAAAAATACTGAAATTAATAAACTAAACTAATTATGAGACTTAACTAAGCAAATTAGAAAGCAATAAACTACGAACGACTTCAAATATGCAATAATATATTTAGGAATTATTTCCCCTAGTGTTTAACATGTAACCTTTTTAAAATATATCCAATTTAATTTCTATTATTCTTGACCGGAGGGATTCACAATTAAAGCTAATATCTTTCTTAAGCATATTAACCCTAATCCTAAATTATTTGCCGGAATCTCTTCACTTAGTAATATAATTTAGAATTACATTAGTGTGTAATGAATTCCTATGCAAACAATCAACTTTCCGGAAGAAACATGTATCTTATCTCTAAGTATACATGTAATTCTCTTCAATTATGCCTAGATCTAATTACACATGCAATTTCTCAATTAACATGCATAATATCATATATTGACACTCTAGAATTATCAATCCATAATTAACGACATAATTGAATCAAGAAAAGGTAGAAACTTTATTGAAATTATAATTTAATCGAAGGGTTACATTAAACCCTAGGTTCCATAATCCTAAATACTCTAATTCTAAGCTATCATAACGAATCTAAAAACGAGTTTCATAAAAAATGTAAAATAAAGCATAAAAACCCCTTTTGATTTGATGAACAATCTCTCTATTCTTGAAATCGATGTCGTTCTTGTTCTTGATTAATGTTCTTCTTCAATCTCCTCTCTTCTATTGTGTCTCTTGTTTCTGTAATGTCTCTTCTTTTCTGTAATGTCTTCTTTTTTTTTTTTGAAACCCTAAGATGTCTTTTTATAGTATATCTCAAAGATTCTGTTTTCGTCACCCGACACGGCCTGGGACATGACCGTGTCCCCAGGTCGTGTAACTTTCTGCACTTAGGTAAATTTTCTGCACAACTTCAAAAATTCATAACTTCTTCGTTTGAACTCGGAATTGAGTGAAACTTGATTCCTTTTCTTCGTTTTCGAGCCTAGAACGCTTTTAAACCCTGAAATCAACATTTTACTCAATTAAGTATCAATTTCTTTAAAGAAAACAAAAAATGTGCGAAAAATACTATAAAATCACCCTATGGAATATGTTTAAAATTAGAGTTATCACTTCTTATAACTAAGGAGAGCTTATTCAATAGCAAAATTTAGCATAGGAGAATAAAGCAGTTTGAAACCATTTTTTTATTGACAATCTTATCCTTGTGTGTAAATCATTCTACTTGTATAGGTATGTCGTTTCGATCAAAATACTTATATATATATATATATACTTACATTAACAAAAGATAATACTAAGAAAATGTGAACTTTCAAGCTTTGTGACATTGTCATAAAAAATCACCGAAAGTTAACACGCCATTGTCAATTTCAACTTACATATGGTTTGTGGAGATCTAGCATTTTGATATTCGAATTAGAAAAGATGAAGAACACCCCCTTTCTTCTTGACCATCTCTTTTGCGGTTTCTTTTTCCATTTAAGATTGAGCGCCAATTACTGCACGACTGTAGCTAAAGGCTGATTTGCAAAGAGAGTATGGAAAGAAAGAACAACTACAGTAAGTTGATTTTTTTCCTCCCCAAAGCTTAGATCATGACATACGCAACTCGTGATTTGGAAGAAACGTAAGCAGCCGTAAGGAATCCGCCGTTAATAACGTTCTGAAAACGACCTGTAATTTTGGAAAAAAAATAATAATAATAATATGCAACGTGTATGATGAATGATTTATAAATATTAATAATATTTAAATATTTAAAAATAATATATATATATTTTAAATATATTAATATATGTTTATATTTTAAAATTTTATTAATATTTATATATTATTTATTAATTTATATAATATATTAATGCTATGGAATGACTTCATGAGTGATTTTTAAAGTAAGTCACGCAGCCAGGAATCCGCCATTAATTACGTTCTGAAAACGACCTGTAATTTTGACGCGGGACTTTTAAAGTAAGACAATGCAGGTCTTAATGAGAAACCTTAGCTGCCGTAAGGAATCCGCCATTAATTACGAACACACGTTTTTGTTTTGATAAGATCAACCGATCTTTTATTGTTACTTTTTAACAATCGCCTGTCTGAGAAACGGTGTAATCTAATTGGATCGAATCGATATAATTTTCGATTTGATTTCATGAATGATTTAAAAGTTATATGATAAATTTGATTAAATTTAGATTATTTTTATAATTTTTTTATTAATATTAAATTTATTTATATTTAAATATAAATTTGATTAAACAGATAAATTTAATTAATTTAGTATTTTAAAATTTAAATTTAACTCGATTTACAACTCGAGTAGTTTAAGCTCGAACTTAAAATCAATTATTACTAAATAAATAATTTGAGAACTAGTTTGATTTATTTACATCCTTAATCCTATTTACATTATTATTTGACACTAACATATACGAACACATTTGAATCTTTTATTCTTTTCAATCATAGTAATAGAATTAGTAATATTATTTTATTAAGTTAATCATTACGTACCAATTGGATGCTGATACATCTCCCCTAAATATTTAACCGCTATCGTGGTTTTGAATTTTCTCTAGAACCTAACAAACGTGTTTTCCATTTTTTCTGCTTAAGAAACTAATAATAAAAATTTCAAAAAATTTAAAAGAAGTAACATTAGACTGCAACATCGTAAAATAAGACGCCACATACATTAGATAACTTTAAACCTTACTTTGAATCATAGATAAAATATAGTCAAAAAATTTTCTTGGCACTAACACAAATCATATTATCTATTACATGGCGGGGTTTTCGGGTAAAACAATTAAAACCTTATCACTTAGATTTGGGTTGAATTTAAAGTCTATCTTTCATATTTGAATTCACATTCTGACTGTTGGCTTGATGTAGTTTCATCTAAGCCCCAATTATTGGATTGATGCAAATAAAAAAGCATGAAATTTACCATGGTAATTGGTGATTAAAGAGGAGGTAAAAGTTGTTCACTCCTCTTGAAACATCTCATGACAAGTAACTCTTATAAGTCATTTGTACATAAAACCATAATATATATATATATATATATATATATTATAAACAACCTACCGTTGAATCCAAAAGAGGAAAATGAATATACAACGGCATATATGGTTTGATTAGTTGTGATAAACTTTGGCAATTGAGCCAATTTGATCTACTAAGCTTAGACTCAACCAGTCTACTTCTATCATTAATGGATGGAATGGCTTTCAGGTTTACTCAATTTTAGTTAACTGATTTTGATTAGTAACTTCCGAAACTTCAATTTGCATTAGAGTTGAAAATAGCCAAATATGCGCAATATGAAGTCACATACAGTACTATTGACTCCTTGAGATTACAAATAAAATTTTATGAGTATTTTTTCTTTTAAGGACTATTTATTCACCGGAAAATATACTATATTAATGAGTGTATTCTCGAAGTGTGGTTTGTGTCCACGAAATATTGGCTCAATTATGCCCGCTTTTTAATTAACAAATGTGTTTTTGAGATGTGACTTGCATGCTCCAATGTATTTAGTATAATAACGTTCGTGTCTTTTAGCAAAATAAGAAAAAGCATTAAAAAAAGAAGGAAAATTCCACTCTCTTCATATAATTTAAGAAAGCATTAGTAGTAAAAAATACCTTGACTCTATGATTGGAAACTAGAGATGCCATTGAGCGAGTCATTATAAAGTTTTTAACCCTTCCAACAACTTAAAAACTTAATTGGATTTAACCTTCTAGAGTTTTGGAATAAGTTTTAGAAATAGTTCTCAAATCTTATAAAGTTGTGAATTGAATTTGAAATTAAAAAAAGAAAAACTTGATAGAAAATCCGACCCTTACTAAAAATAATAATATATACAATGATTTCAATATTTTTTTTAATACATTATTTATGGGGTATGTAAATAGGCATCGCATCCAAAGGTTAAATGACTTGAAAAAAGACAAAAAAGGGTTTTCTTCATGATTCACGTTGGCTTATAAAAGGAAAGACTTGAAGATGAATATTTTGTTTGTCGAAGAGGAAGATGTTGGGTAGTATTTTATATTATTGTATTTTTTTTATATAATTGTAATAATTTGCAAAAGACTTATTTAAGGATATTAAAAATAAATAAATGGAATTATAATTTAAAATAAATCATACACTATTTGAGTTATTTTTTGTGTACACTTACAAATCAATATCTTATTTTATTTTGTATATATTTTTTAATATTAACTAGTTGGATCAAGTTTTAAACAAGTTTTATAAAACCTTAAGATAAGTTTTCAAAATGGGGTAAGAATCATATAAGATATTATATGGGATTTTAAAAATACCTATAAGATATTGAGTGGGTCTGAAAATACCAATACGATATTGAGCTGAGTTAGAATTTTGTAAAACCCATTCGAAAGGTGCTCCATTGGTATACCTAGGAAACATCAATAAAACGACACCAGTTGCCCAAAAACGGCAACAATTTTGGACTTCCATCTACCGTTTCACGTCTCTTGGCGACCTTAAAAATCTCATGTCGAGACGAACTACTTTTCAAAACAACGACACGTTCAATGCTTCTAGCCTCGAATGAAAAAGAAAGTTTTTAATATTATAATATGTTAAGTAGATTGATGAGTAATATATAAATAATAGTTATATTTTAATATACAATGATAATATATAATTTTTGATGTGATGTAATTTGGATAAGATTTGATTAAATCAATTTTTGGTACAAATCATCTTGTATGTTTGTATGTATCTATCTATATCTATAATATATCTATTCTATATATATTAGACCACCAAGGATAGTATCATTTCATTATTATGTTTCTTAAAATTGCTTAGCCTTTTAATATTATTTTTATTCTGGTAATACTTGTTTTGTAGTCAGTAGAATATATTCGTAATTAGCTTCAATTATTATTTTTTTTTTGGGCCAAATTAGCTTCAATTATTGTTCAATTTATTATGACATTATATATATATATATATATCTACCCATCCCTATATACATAATCAATAGCTAGCACAAAATAACTTTACTACAACCATTTTAAGGTTTGATTCTTGCTCTCTGAGATTAACCTCAGTGTGAAAACTCTTGTTCAGGATGAGATCTCTGTTCACAATTAAGAGAAAGGCTTGAGAGTATAACCATTTGATATTAAATATGATGCAATCAAAGGCAACCAAAGCAGGTTTGATTCCTCCAAATTTAGATTTAAAAACTCAAAGGAGATTATGTACAAGGGGGTTAATTATGAAAATGTCATCGGTAGTACCAGTTTTAATCACTTAATTTTATTAAAAGAACAAATATTTTGTAATATTGTCATTTTTTAAATATACTTTCTAACGAAACCAATTGTATTTACTATTGAATTTTTTCCCCACTGTTTACATATTATCTTTTCAATATTTCTTATCTATTTGCATCACACATTACTAGAAGACCTTGAATTTCAAAGTGTATTCTTTTTTCTGCCCCCCCTTTTTTTAAAATATGTCAACACCATAAGTATTTCTTAAAAAATATAAAAATTTCAAGTATAATTTAATTATCATAATAATATGAATGCTTAAATAAGAGAATACATTTAATGACTTTGACATATTAACATTATAAATTTGCTAGTTGAGTTTTCACCTATTGGGATTATTTTGGTTTAATTCACTAATACTGTCACTAATATCTTTATAGTAATGCCTTTTACCATTAATATTTCCTTTTGAATTATGTTTCTAAAATGGCATATCATTTGTGAAAACGATGGTACGGATTATGTATTGAGAATTTGTAACCTTCCCATGATTTAGTGTGAAATGATACTCATGATACATATGATATGTCATTTCGTACAAATGGAAAGATTAAGAATATGTAATGTAATACATGTATTATTAATATGTAAATTGCAATAATTTTCAAGCAATTTTTTTTTATTATTGTTCATGTTTTTGCTTAAAAAGAAATTTTCATTATTCATTTTAAACAAAAACCAAAGAATAATAGCAAAAAAAAAATAAAAAAGAAAAAACTCTTCCAAGACAAACCCTTAAAAAAAAATGGAACTCAGAGTGACTCACCTTTCTAGTCCAAAATGTAAGACCACATTTAGACCATCTAGGGAGAGAGGACACCAACAAACTGTTGACCTTAGATTGAAGAATCAAATGGAAAGATTCTTGATAGAACTAGAAGAGGGCAAAAGGACATTCGATCAAATAATAATCCCTTACATGTTTCCTTAAATAACAATTGTGGTCCTCCTATAGAAGGAGAAACTTATCTCACTAGGATGGGGCTAACAATAGCCTCTAGGAGGGAATATTTCATACAAATACACACTATCATACCTAATGACAATGTAACCAAAACTTAAGTGATGCTCAAGTGGAAAAGGACACTCAAGGTCCTCTTGGATTAGGTATTGAACATGTTAAATATCTATAATTCTTGTGCTAGATGTGGAATGATGGAATCATTACAACACATTTTTCAATTATGCCCTTATGTTTAGCCGATTGCTAATATTTAGCAATCAGTTCATAGTGAAAATCCTACTTTTGCATCATCCTTTCTTCATTGGGTCATAGTGAATTGTTTAATGAGGAGGAGTCAAAGTAATAAGACATATCCATTAAATTCTTCATTGGGTCATAATGTTATGGAAATGTTGGCACTCCAAAAACTTCAAAATATTTAGAAATTTCAATGTTTTAGAGAGCCTTGCACACAGCATCAAAGCTACAACACATGAGTTGTGAGCTCATTTGAAACATTAAAAGAAAGTTGTCAAAATAGAAGCCACAAACCTACAACGGAAACCCCCAAGTCCTGGTTGGATTTACTTACACATAAATGGTTCCTTCTTCTAAAATATAAGAAAGGCGACCATTGGTGGTGTTGCAAGAGACTCAAATGGCAAATGGCTATTTGGGTTTGCCAAAAAACTAAGAAGCGTAAACATCCTTACAATAGAACTTAGGGGCCTTTATTGGGGTTTGAAGCATTGCATTAAGAGAGGATCATTACAAGTTGACATTAGAATTGGTTCTTTAGTAGCTTTTTATCTATTGAATGATAAAACCAACTACAAGCTTGCCTATTATTATGTGGCTACTGCATGTAAGGAAAAGTTATTCTAGCTCAAGTAGTGGAGAATTGAAGCTGTACCAAGAGAACTCAATAATATGGTTGATATGTTGGCCAAATGGGTGCAACATGAAGAATATGAAGATGTATTGATGGTTGTTTTGCCCTTTTTTTTTCTTAGTTTACTTAAAATTGATATTTGCTCCTATGGTATATACAAGAAGAGCAACACACTTGTTGATAGCTCTCCTTTTGTTAGTGATGTTTGCATGCAAAGATGTACCGGAGCCTTGAGCTCAATTGTCTAGCTCCTAGTTCTATTAATAATATTACATCTTATTACAAAAAAAAAAAAAAAACACAAGCCTTAAAATTAGTAAGGAAAGGAATATTCAAACATTGATCATGGTAAATATAACTAATCAAGAAGAGTTATAGATCATCTTTTGTTATTTCATTTTGTTAATTATGCTGATGTTATAAAAGTTCTACACTATTAAAGGATCATGAAAATGTCATTCCTTTACCTGTCTAGTATTATTAAGAACAAAGAGTCGAAAGAACATTACTACTACTATTTATCTTCCATTAAATGGTATCGATTAAGACTTTTAAAATGGCGAAATAAAACCAATCAATGACATATAAATCAAAATTTAAAATTAGATAAAAATTATTTTTTGGAAAAGAAGGCATTGATTCATTATAAAAAATTGAATGAATTTGAATCAAATTCATTACCTAATAAAAAATATAATTTTTAAAAATCCTATGAATATGAACTCCTCCTCATAAATTTCTTAATCAAAAAGATAAAAAAGATTCATATATTTATTACCATGAGTAAATATATATATAAAAAGGAATTCCTTATAATTTCACTTTGCATGCTTTTTAGTCTTTGTTGGTTAAAATTTCATAGCTACGTCTCCAGATGTCACCTTTTGAATGTTATTAGTAAACCAATTAAATGAAAAAAATGTCTTATTAGTAAACGTTTACTATCAACTTTCTACGAAACTTGATACTTTTAAAGATTCAACTTAATTTTGGTATTCTTCGTATCATTTTTTTAGTCATGCCTTGTGAGGACCTTATTAAATGTTTGAACATTCAACTAAGAAATAGTTCGATTAAAAATAAAAAAAAAAGAACAAAGAAAAAAGAACGAAAGCTAAGAAATAGATCTCCAAAAAGTTGAGATAATTATGACGAAGAAGAATATATCTTGTTTCCGAACATAATATAGGATATATGTTTATAAGAGGTGTAAACAAAAGATAAATTTTACTAACCACATGTGATGCAACCAATGATGTTGTTAACCTGCTCATTTGATTGCGTTGGCTATACAATATAAGTATATTGTAACCACATCTCTGGAAAGACAAAGCAAATCATGGTGTGCTGAGTGTAGTCCCACTCTAGCCTATCAAATTTCTAAATAAAGTTTAGTTCTTTCTTATTTTTGAGAGAATGGAGGAGTTCTTGAAAGATGAGCAAATTGACTTTTTTCGACCGCCCTGGTACAAAGCTTGATTGCTCAATTTGAGTCACTTAATTTTATTAAAGAAAAAAATATTTTGAAACATGGTCAATTTCTTTTATATACTTTCATAAAATTAAAATTTACTATAGTAAAACAAAACCAATTGTATTTACTATTGAATTTTTTTTCCCATTATTTACAAATTATTTTTTCAATATTTCTTATCCATTTGCATCACATATTACTAGAAAACCTTGGATTTCAAAGTGTGTTCTTTTTGTTTTCTCTCTTTTTTAAAATATGTCAACACCTTAAGTTTTTTTTTCTTAAAAAATATAAAAATTTCAAATATAATTTGAATATCATAATAATATGAGAGCTTAAATAAGAAAATTAATAATACATTCAATGACTTTGATAGATTAACATTATAAATTTGCTAGCTGAGTTTTCACCTATGATGGTTATTCTGGTTCAGTTCACTAATATTTTCACTTATATCTTTATATAGTAATTGTAATACCTTTTACCATTAATATTTTCTTTTGAATTTTGTTTCTAAAATGGCATATCATTTGTGAAAATGATGGTACGGATTATGTATTGCTCATGATTTACTGTAAGATGATACTCATGATACATATGATATGTCATTTAGTATAAATGGAAAGATCAGGAATATGTAATACATGTATTATTAATATGTAAATTGCAATAATTTTCAAGCAATTTTGTTATTATTCATTTTAAACATAAACCGGAGAATTGCAGGCCTTAAAAGTAGTAGGCAAAGGAATATTCAAACCGAGTCATGGTAAAAATAGCTAATCCAGAAAAGTTATAGACCATCCTTTGTTATTTCTATATGTGTTGATGTTATAAAATTTCTACCAGACTAAAGGGTATGAAAATGTTATTCCGTTACCTATCTAGTTTTATTAAGAAATAAGAGTCGAAAATAATATAATCAATACTATTCATCTTTTATTAAATAGTATTGATTAGTACCTCTAAAATGGCATACTAGAATCACTTAACAACATATAAATCAAAATCCAAAATTAAATCTAACTTATTTGACAGGAAAAGAACGATGAATTCATTATAAAAAATTGAATGAATTTGAATTAAATTCATTACTAAATAAAAAATATAACTTTAAATAATGATATAGATATGAACTTTTACTCTTTTAAATTTCTTAATCATAAAATTAGAAAGGTTAATATATTTATGTATTTTCACTATTATGTAAATAAAAAAAAAGGGTAATTCCTTGTAATTTCACTTTATATCTATATTGGTCTTTGTTGGTTAAAGTTCCATAGGAATGTCTCAAGATGTCACCTTTCGAAAGTTATTAGTAAACTGATTAAATGAAAAAAGTGTCTTCATATCATTTTAGTCATGCCTTGTGTGGATCCTAATAGATGTTTGAACATTCAACTAAGAAATAGTTCGGCTGCTAAAAAAACAAAAGAAAGAAAGAAAGCTAAGAAATAGCTCTCCAAAAAGCAGAGATCACTATAATAAAGGAAAATATACCTTGTTTCCTAAAATAATATAGAATGTATGTTTTTAACTTTTAAGTGGTGCAAACTAAAGATAAATTTTACCAACCACATCTGATGCAACCAATGATTATGTTAACTTCCTCATTTGATTGCGTTGGCTATATATATAGTTTACACTCATAGATAAACATAGGTTTACGTACATGTTGTAACATTTGACTTTTATTTGAACTTTGAGCAAACATATATTATGCATATTCTATGTATGTATTGTAATGTTTGTCTTCACATTACATCACTTGAAATATCACATCTTTTATTTGTATTCAAAGGTAATGGTATGCCCTTCCACGAAATTATCCTCGGAATATTCTTCCTCGCTAAACCTTATAAATGCAACATCTTTTGCGTGCAAGATCATAACCAAGCATCATCAAGCTCTTTGAGTAATCTTTTGCGCTCCTAGAGAGATAAAAGAAACAATATGGATATTCCTAAGCTAGCTTCTCTTCTTTTCCTGTTCATTCTACTAATAGTCCATAACTCGCATGCCCAAGACACACCACAAGCCTTTGTTGCTGCTCACAACGCTGCAAGAAGTTCGGTAGGTGTTGGTCCCATGACATGGAACGATGAGGTGGCAACATATGCCCGTGATTATGCCAATAAACGTAAAGAAGATTGCAGGTTGGTCCATTCGGGCGGTCCATATGGTGAAAACATAGCTTGGAGTAGCGGTGATATGTCTGGCACCGACGCAGTGAAAATGTGGGTGGATGAAAAGGCATACTACAACTACGATACCAACTCATGTGCTGCTGGAAAGGTGTGTGGCCACTACACTCAGGTGGTATGGCGAAAATCGGTTCGCCTTGGCTGTGCTAAGGTGAGGTGCAACACTGGAGGAACGTTCATCACTTGCAACTATGACCCTCCTGGCAATTATGTTGGCCAGAAACCCTACTAGGCAAAGTATATTATCCTTTGCCTTATCTTCGCCATCGGCAGTTGACCGCTATTGAACTAAATAAGTTGTGTAATGTCATTAACAACATAATAACATTATAAATAAAATGCTGTTGGATATCAATGTTTTACCGTTTTCTGTTTTTCCTCTTGTGAACAGTTAATTAAGTAACTAAAATAGGTGAAGAAATTAGCATTTGAAACGCAGCGCTTGCTGAAATTAGATACGAAAATCCTATATTTAGGGATACGGACTCAAGAATGGAATTCGATTTCCTATTTTACATCAGTATGATCCATATACGTGATAGAGATACGACTGCTCTAAACAAGAATTAAAACCTAAACGATTAATAACTGTTACCCTCAGCTGCAAGACTTTAATGAGTCTCCATGTGTCTTACCATCTTAGAGAAGATACACAAAATCTCTGTTTCTGTTTCACCGTCTCATAGCGGAATCTAATCTTCAAGTGTCTGAAGGTCCTGTAGAAACGGCTCATAGGGTTGATTCTACATACATATATCCGCAAACCTACCTATATTCATTAATGTAAGAAAGTCCAGAATTAGCAACCAGGCAAACAAGCCGGTCTTCTCAAATGAACAGATAGGCTCATATATAGCTAGGGTTAATTCTACTTGAATTCCTTCAAGGGGCATCACACATCAACATCGGTTCTCTTTATACGCCCATGAAAACATGGGTTTGAAACGGTTTGTTAAACTGATTCAAGATCTCGCATTTAAGTAATAGGCAAAGGAAATATTCAGACTCAAATCATGAGGAAAATAGCTAATCCACTAGAGTTCTTTTTGCGGTAACGGCCGTGCTATAATACTTTGCTTTGGTGGACATTGTCAGACTTTTGAACATTCAACATGGTTTCGGGGGGAATAAAAAAAAGCAACGTAGAAATAGAGCTGAAGAAAGTAATGGTATTTATAATGGAAATGATCTACGTTATTTTCAGAGTGTAAGTATAAAAATTTATATTTTTAAGTGGTGTAACTTAAAGATATTTTATTGACAATATTTGACGCATTCTAGGCATGTATCATGTGTTGTAAATTTTTCACTCTAGTTGCTTAATCTCAGTGTTATTATATTTAGATATTCTATTTGTACTCAGCTCGCAATCATACGTCCCCTAAATACAAGACCTTTTGTGACTCTTATAATCTATTTGAATCTATGCTCTTTGTACATCCATATAGTTATGTTTCTCTTCAATTTCTGTCACTTAAAATGTGTTTATTTTATTTGTACTTGAAGATAGAATTTCCTATATAATAATAATAATAATAATAATAATAATAATAATAATAATAATAATAATTCTTTATCCTAAAACCATATAAATGCTACATCATATGCTTATATGACACAAGGAGACAGGAGACAGGAGACAACCTAAGCAAATGTCGATTAGAAGAATAAGGAAGCCAACGCATTTCAAGACTTTTTCCAAAATTAATAGTTCATAGTTGCCAAATAACCGTATGTGTAACAAAATTTGTTAGTGATAGTTAGGGTTTACAACAAATTCGGGTTTTTGATGAAAACGACATGAGATACTGATAAAAATGATATATTTAAAGACATTTTATAAAAGAGGATTTTTAAAACAATGTCAATCTCTTAACTAATATGCCGGATTGTCTTCAATAATAATATTAGTAAGTATTCACCAAGTTGATTTCCATAGGGAAAAGGGATTTAATTAAGTACCATATCCTAACATACCACTCTAATCTAAGTGAATTGAAAGGAGAGTTTGAAATTGAAATTGAAATTAAAATATGAGCAAAAAGCAACGATTAACACGAATACTAAAGATGTGGGTTTGTGACATGTTTTTGAAGTAGAGGTGAGAGTGTACTGTTAAGATATGGGGAATGGTTTTTAATTGAGTTTTGACGGAATTCACTTGAGTTAGATCTCGAGTAGGGCATCTCACTTAACTATGTACCTCTTAGATTTATTTCCCTACACAATTAACTAAATACTCAAATCTTATCACGAATTAAGTATTCTAATCCTAGAGATTAAGGTTCAATCTCTTCTTGGTTTCATAATCTATCCTAATCCATTAAAACTGCATAAGGTAATGCGAATTCAATGGAGAATGCCTAATCTCCTCTTGGTCTCATAAGTGTAAGAACCTACTATTGACATTTCACCGACTCAATGACGCAATTAGAGAATTACATAACCAATCTCTTCTCGGTCTCATAATTATGTAAGCCCAATAATTCTCAAGGGACACTTCTTAAGACTATCTCCTCTTGATCTCATAATCACAAGGAAACCTAATGAAAATTTCATTAAAAGTACCTAAAAGGATTCAAATGAAATACCAATCAACAATATCCCAACTAAATACACATACCCATATCATAACTACAAAGTTACACTACCTATAGCAACTACATTATCATAAACCCATTAAAAACTATTTAGCCACTAATATTAGGAACAATAATAGCAATAAATGATAGAAAAATAGCAGCAAACTCCATGGATGAGCAAGAGAACATGGTATTTACTCAAGAAAAAGAAGATAAATGGTAAGCAAGATGAAGAACAATTAGTAACTGCTTCAAATCACTAACAATATGCAATAGAATCTTGAAAACAAGCATTAAATGTCGTAGAAATTTCAATAGAACAGTAAATAAGGGAATGAGCTTGCAAAACAACACTAATTCCTAGACAAAACCTAATTGCAGCTCGCATTTCTAGCTGTAAATGTGACTATATATATATTTTTAGGTTACTGATCGATTGATAGAGATGTATCAACTCTAGGTTGCCTCCATGTTTTATGAATCATGGCATTTAAAGAGGATTAGGGTTTACTAAAAAAACCTTAACCCTAATTTCTTCTATAAATTGATCAATGCTTATAGTACCGATCAATCGGCATACACATACCCATGCGCATTCTATTCACTATGCTAGCCTCCTCAGCTATCGATCATCTAAGAAGTCGCTTACACCTAATACTTCAAGGCATATTGATTGGTCAGTAGCAAAGCTATTGATCTAGTGGTATATCAAATTATCTAGCTCCCTTGAATCAAGTCTCCTTGATCAAACAGTAAGTGTTACCAAGACCATGGTAGCCCTTCGTACACTTATACGTAGGATATCAATCAATCAAATTCTTTTGAAATTAATCAATTTTTATGCAATTTTGATAAATTTACACAAGTTGGTCCATTTTTTTTGTAAACTCTAATTTCATGTATAATTAACAAGTTTTTGCTGATTTTATGTACAAATTTAGCTTTTAAAGGTGGGAAAGATTATGTATTTTGAGTAGTGATTGGTTCTAAAACAAACTGTAGAAAGAAAAATCAAGTATGCGTATAACGGGAAAACATATAAAAGTAAGAAAAGTGAAACGAAAGACATAGATCCCTTTTGTAAGAAAAGCCTCATGCTAAGAAGTTGTATCAAAACTCGAATTCTAGAATACCTTCTCAATATACACCTTACAAAAATACATAAATATACATTTGTTAGTACTCATTAAGAGAGGAGAGAAAAGATTTAACAAAAGCAAGAAATTCTACAGATTGATCCTTACATAGTTCTTAATTTGAAACCCTAATTGAGAAAGGAAGAAAGAAAGTTCAAGAGATAGTGATTATGGTAAAGTGTAATATAAACTATTAAGGTAACATGTTGTAAGTGGGTTGGGTCTCCCTTGTGGCCTAATATATCCATATAAGATTACCAAGCATCGTCAAAGTTTCGAAATAATCTTTTGAGCTCTTAGAGATATAGACAATTGTGGGGAGCTGATGGATTACTAACCTTAGGACCTATCACTCAAGCCCATCTAAGAGGTTTATAAGGACTTGTTAAGAGGAGTTAAGCATCTTAGCTCGGCCTTAATGAGCTTTAATATCAGGACAATACTTTGCTAAACTCTTTGGGTGTTTAACTCGAATGTACTTTGCTTTACTTAGTCTACTATCCAAATGTTGACATACTAAGTGCTAAGGCTAAGGTCCTTGTGAACCAAGCTCTCTTATCCTACCCTGCCGAGCTACGACCTCATTTGCTCACTTTAGCTGCCTTCAGTATAGCTCAGTTACAAGCTTAATACCAGCTTTTATCATATTGATCCTTTTTGCTTATATTAGGAATTTTCTTCTTACATTATCCTTTCTGTTATTTTCCATTATTCTAAAGACTTACTATAAATAGTCCTTTTTACTATAGTCGTAATCATCTAATTCCATTTGATGTTAATGAATATTCTCTTATGTTCTTGCAAGATATCATTCTCCGAGCTCTCCTTTCCTACCATATTGAGCTATGACCTCTTTTGATCACCTTGACAGCCTTCAATATAGATCAGCAACAACAGCCCCAACACTAGCCTTTGTCATATTGATCCTTTTTGCTTATATTAGGAATTTTCTTCTTACATTATCCTTTTTGTAATTTTCCATTATTGTATTGTTGTCCTAAGGGACTTACTATAAATAATCCTTTTGACCGTAACTGCAATCATTTGATTCCATTTGATGTTAATGAATATTCCCCTATGTTCTCGCAAGATATCATTCTCCAAGTACATTTCTCCTTACTCTTATCTAATCTTGTTCATAACTCGAGATTAGTGGCAAGTAAACCTTAACTTTTACCAACAACAAGATGACTTGAGTTGGGTTTATGCTTATAAAAACAACTTTACCAGAAATTTTAGTGACTTTTAGTACCTTCGATCACATGAATGGTTCTTCTTTTTGTACTACTTGAAATATGTAGGTCAAACAGAGCCATAGTCTCAACTACTGCTTATGCTTGATTCAATTAACTGCTAGTTTTGCTTGTGTAAGGACGTATCCTAATGATTATATGATGGCTTAGGAGCTAAGCTAATCACTAAGGCTTACCATAGGGGAAGATAACTAGTGAGCCCTTTGAGATATCGAAGAAGAAGAAACAGTGGGTCAACAGCACATAGTAGCTCCTATAAAGCTGCTTATTAGATATGATGCACCAACAAATACGACTTGATTGAACGTTCACTTGATATGACTCATAAGTAAAAGTTAAGCTCCATCCGCCACTAATTTTGAGCTATAGATAAGATTAGATAAGAGTAAGGAGAAATGTACTTGAACAATAATATATCATAAGAATAGAGGAGAATATTCATTAACATAAAATGGAATCAGATGATTGTTGCTATAGGAAAAAGGTCTATTTATAGTAAGTCATTTTAGGTAATAATACAATACTAGAAAATTACATAAAGGGTAATGTAAAAAGAAGATTCTTAGTATAAGCAAAAAGGGAAAATATGACAAAGGACTAAAAAGAATATAGTACAAATGTCAAAAAGGTAAGGGACGGGTGGTAGCCTATCAATGGGCTTGCCTTTTAGAATCCTAGGGCATTATGGCTATTGCTATTGTTAAGCTATATTGAAAGTTGCCAGGGTGATCGAATGAGGTCGCAATTGGGATTTAGGGATTCGAAAAACTCTATTTGTAGCGGAATTATTTTTTTCGAATAAAAACTAAATCCCTAAATTCCTAATAGATCCATGCGGTAAATTAAATTGGTACGAGAGAAGATCTTTTACCTTCTGCGAATCTAGGTTGCGTTGCTGATGTGAATTTGTAGGTATTACGATCTCATGTGCCCCTTCTACGATATCCACACTTGAATTAACATACCCAAAAATAGATTGTAGTGTATTAGCACCAAAATGGATGCAGGAAAAACCCTCCTAATTTGTCATGTTTAACTCTCTATTTTTTTTTTTTTTGTCTGCAGAGTTTCTCTACTAATTTAATGTTAACAACATAACGTTAGTGTAACCTAATAGAGAGATTTCTATATCTATATATAGACCAACGAAAACATCTTTTAAAAGATATTATGAGATTTTATGAGATATTAAAGGGTATTAATAATATAAAAATGTTATTTATTATTTTTCACCAAAAATAACAAACATAATTATTTATCATTCCTCAATCATTAAGAATAATAAATATTTCAATACTTCCTGCTAGGTTTAATCTAAATAGACCTATAGCCTATTTTGCTAATTCTTTGTGTGTGACATTATAATTTCACTTAATGTCAGCAGTAGGCTTAAACACAATTTTGAGCCTATAAGACATAAGTGGCTTCTAGCAAGGCGTTATGTTTACCCAAATTAAGCGAAGATTGGCGATCCAACTTTACGTAATCCATACCTTATGTCATAATCCTTTTGTCACACGATATCTAGATTGAACATAAGGCATAGATAGTGTCACCCTTATATTGTTCAACCTTATCATTTCTCGATCTCTAAATAAAATGATATGACAAATGACATTGATCATATTATCAATTCATTTAAGCATGGCCATGCATTTTTCAGTCTTACTTATTAGGGGCCTAGAGATATCTATCTCATAATGAAACAAACAAATCCCATCTTAATCACACATCTCCCTTTATATGATTTACACTGTGCCCAATTAATCTTTATAATTATCTAGTTAAAGATAACGTTTGATTGAGTTGAATCATAATGTTCCTCATGTTAGAATCTATGGTGATTTCAAGTTTAAGGATGCAATGACATCGTTATAATGAGAATTACTTATGACATTAATCCATATAGTGATTTCATAGTAGGTTAATTTGGTACATGGTTCTCTAACATATAACTATGAGTTTAATTTGTACCTCTATACAAATAAACATCCTATGATTATAAATTAAACCATGCTAGATTTAATTCATTCTTTTTCCCATAATAATAAGCATCTACAAACATTCAAATAACTATATAATTATTCAAGGATATTATTATAAGTAAACATGTAAACAATATAATAATGAATGCCTCTTAATTCATAAAATATAATAATGATAATATCTAATAATTGACCTAGGGCACAATCACTAACAGTTACAGCTCGGTAGGGTGGGATAGGAGAGCTGGGCATACAAAGTCCTCAACCTTGGTACTTCGCAAGTCAGCATCTAGATAGTAGACTGAGTAAAGCATAATATGTCCGACCCGAGCATTCAAAGAGTTTTGTAGACTACCATCCTAACACTGAAGCTCATCAAGGTTGAGCTAAGATGCTTAATTCCTCTTAACAAGTCCTTATAAGCCTCTTAGTTGGGCTCGAGTGATAGGTTTTGTGGTCAATAATCTACTACTAGGAGTATATAGATTGTTGTTGTTGTGAGAGCCACAACTTATGCATTTCACCTTGTGACTGTATAACATATTAGAATTCCATGTCACATCTTAGCTTAGCATGGAATGTGCCATCACATATGAATGTTTATTAAAAACTTAACTTAACTTGTTTATTCATCAAAAACAACTTTATTTATGAGATAATGGGGGTGCTACAACGGAGTTCAGCTGGATATTTAGCTGCAACTTATATGTACAACATAATATTTACATCAAAACATGAACCATTTTTTTTTCCCAAAATAAGAGGACTCTGAACTTAGTATATGTTCCATCTAAAAGTTGCTGATTCCAACTAATGCTCTCAATATACATCCCCCTAATGTTGAGCCTTTCACGATGTTGCTAACCTAAGGAAAAAAACATTTTATCCCCTTAGCTACCGAAGCTAAGTGAGAGTAGATAACAAACAATATAATGTAGGCAATATCACAATTGAATCATTTCAATCATAACTAGCAGGTTCAACTTCAACTTCATACATACATTAGCCCAACTCAGCATTTATTGTTAGCAATGCAGCATGATATACTCATATACGTAGCATGTATTGGTATCGATGTCCTATGCCCTTCTGATATGGTTATCTGGTTAGTTAACATACCTAGACATCTAGATACAACATCCAAGAACCTAGAAGCAACAAGGATTTACTTGGAAATAGGACCCTTAACTTTGTATTTACCAAATTTAACCACAAACAGTCGTTAACCTCCTTAACTTTACTTCAGCAAATCAGACTACACATTGTAGTCTACTAAATCAGACTACCAAAATAGTTAGGTTGTTCAGGCAATGAGAACCTATATGCTTTCAAAAATGGAGTTCATAAAGCTATGGTTTTTCTTCAACACTTAGAAGCCTCATTTTGAAAATTCTAACATATAGTTCTCTTTTTATGCTATGCAATAACAGCTCAAATATATCATTTAATACAACTAGTCTTTAAGTTTTATTTAACTTAGCCATCTAAGTTTAGTTTTCAATCTTTCCCTATTGGAAATCTAATATCTCACTTAGGGTTCACTTAGACGAACAATTAGAAGATTGGGTTAATAATCACTCAATTCTCCAAGTTAGTACAATCATTCATAAACACTACATCAATATTCAATATAGTAGCATAACAATTTAACTGAGACATAGCTACCATCATTCAAAATCATCACATTGGCATCTATTATAGCAAATCAATTGAACCAAGATATAGCCATATTGAAGTAACACAGCATCAAACATCACATAATGTTATGAGTAGCAATGTATCTCCTTTAAGTATAGGTTAGATCTACTTACTTAGCCTTAATAGTAGTACAAGATCCTAAACTTCGTAACATAGTCCTTCCTTACTTATCACACCTAAGAAAATATAAACATAGTCTTCAAGTTAACTACGAGTTAAACCTAAACTCTTATAAGCTTTCACTACTGTATTTTTAAACTTCATTTGACCATATTTTAGTCATTACTTATCCGATTTCAATAAACTTTCTATCATTACTTTCATTGTTTTGAGTACTATTAATATATCTTAAGAACAAGATTGATTAATATGGTTGCAAGCTTGGAAATACCATTTCTTGCTACTGATTCAGTTATACGTTATTGTAACTTTGTAATTAACTTGAATAAGCTTTAGTTTTAAACTTAAAACCCTAAAAATCACACTTTCCAAACTTGACCAACACTTATTTTATACCTAAAATACTAATCTTACATTATCTTATCAATTATCATAGTAGTACTATTTATTATTTATATATTAGGTCAATGCATAAGCTTATATTAGAAAAATATGGAATAAATGATATATGAGCCCAATTAATTTTATGAAAAATCCTATAGACTCACAAAAATATGTATTTTAATTAGTGACCAACAATTACTCTCAAATAGCTATTATCCTTTTCTAACATAATAGCAATTTTAACTCAAAATTATGAAAAATTAGGGAAAATAAATAAATTTATGTATGGGATAAAAAATAAGTGTTCCGAATACCCTGTAAAGCTTCGCTGAACACTTAGCTACTTGCATAATCTCTTTTTAATCACTTTCTTACCATACGTGAGACACAAATATAATAATTCAATAGTTAATCCATATAAATCAAAGTTTACCCACATTATTTAACCAAAGATTCATCATTTAATTAATTCTTTTTTATGTAACTAAGTAGACACCATACAAAATCTCTTACACTTACGTAGTATGTATACAAGTCTATCCTCAATCTTGCCAAACACTATAATTAGGAGTAAACACATTTTGTATCTATTCATTTTCTAATCATCCCCTTAGTCTATACTTTTGTTGGTAGGCTTCAATTTTTTTTTTTAATTAAGCACAATTATTTTGATTTTACATTCATACTAGCATTGGGAAAGAACCTTGTTCTTCTGAAAAATTAAGGTTGATTCTTACTATGTTAATCTTATGTTAGTAGCAGGAAACAACCTTACTCTTCTAACAGACTAAAACTGATATTTACTAACATAACCAACTTCCTTATATTAGTAGTAGGAAATAATCTTACTTTTGTGATAAACCAAGGCCAATTCTAACAAACTTAGCCAAATTATATACCCTTTTTGTTTTTGCCTCAAACTATTTGTTGTTTCAAGGAGTTTATAAAAGATAAGTTTTATGTACCTGTTTGCTTAATGCTCAACCAACAATATTATTATTTTATTTATACCTTAAAATATCGAGCTAAATAACTTGTAACTTTGCTAACATAGATTCTACCATTCAATTCTAACAATGTGTAAAATATGCAAAAGTGATTAGGAAAATTTCATATAAGCACTATTTATGTATCCGGTTACTAAACAAAAATGGATTACCAAAAAAATAGAAAAAAAAATTGGGGACTAAATAGAATGCAATTGGTTTCCCAGATGGTAATGAGCAATATATACCTACATGCCACACCCCTTTCCCATACTTACTTTAGTACATTGATCCCAATGTACTCACAATAACACACATAAAGAGTATGCAATACAATAAAAAGCATAGAAGTAAAAGGTATGAGAGAGAAATGAGAATCCCCTGGGACAAGTGAAAATGTCGTAGTCATAGCATATGTAAGTTAACGTTGAAGGAAGTTATCAATAAATATTTAAGAAATCTAAAAGAGGCTAACAAAAGAAAGAAAGGCGTGCAAAACAAAAGAAAATTTATTATTTATTGATAATGAACTAAAAATAAGAATGGAAATATTGTGAACTAAAAGAAAACATAAAAATTAAGAACTAAGAACAATGAAAAACAAAGTAAAAGTGATAGTTCAACTTAAATAACAATTGAAAGAAATCTAAATCATCCCCCTTGATAATCTTAGTGTTTGCTTCATCTACATCACTAGAACCCACATAAATGGTATCCTTCTTCTTGGAACTTTGTTCATCCTCCTCATTATCATCATTGAAATCTATTGTTTTAGCCACATCAACCAAGTTCTCTTCTGTAAGTAAAGGAATATTGATTTTGACTTAGTCGACTAAGATGCTGCAAAAGTCCATCAATTGGGTTTTCCTTCAAAATAATCTCTTTAAGGATTGACCAAAGAGTTGTTGAGATTTCACTATCTTTTGAACTTTACCCTTTAATTTATTAACTTGTTATGTCAAATTTTCTTGGGTGGTAGAGTTGTAAAAATCATTCGTTTCTAATAGAAAGTAGAAATCAACATAAGGGCATCATCCTTCACCATAGTTAATTGGGGATTGTCAACAAAGACCTTCAATTTCTTTGCCAATACTGTAATACATGGTCTACATCCAATTCGTTTGCCTCTAGCATCGGTGGTTTCATATTGCATATAGAATGCCAATGCACTAGCCAAGCTAATAAGGTATCCGTCAGCCAAACTATAAAGATATAACACCTCATGTATTGCCACTACCCTAGTGCTTTCCTCTTTTACTAATTATGTGAGTGAGTAACTAGTGAAGGATTCGATGTGCTAGTTTCTTAAGGTGTAATCCTCTTACAAATATTAGGTTGTAGGTTTTCTCTTAACTTAATTTTACCAACAAGTCATAGAGGTAACTCTATGAGGAAGTTCACAAGGTAATATGTAGAACTTGAAGGATTAAGCATATTCTTTGTTGTAGAGCTTCGTGAACACTTAAATTCAGCTACAGAAAGGGTGAATTCAATGTTTCTCATACATAATGATAGTAAGTTTTAGGCTCCATAAGGTAGTTGGTCATGTTCCATTAGTAGGGTAGTAAGGAATTCTAAGGTGAGCTCTTCTTAAACCAATTCTTTGATACATAAAAGTTTGTCCTAGCTCCTTATCCCTTCCATAGCTTTGATCACAACTTTCACATTGCTTGTTTAATGGTTTCCCAATTTGGGAAATTGGATCTTGAAAAATTCTTTTTGTTGAGCATATCAAATCATGTTTAGTGTTGAGATGTCTTAAATTCAAGCATGTGTTTAGGTATGGTGGTAAGGTAGCTAGTGGATCTTTTTTAATATAAGTTAGGAAGAGGTCCTTTAAGGGTCACAATGGGTGTTGAGTTTGGGTTTTGAGGGACCTATGAATATGGACAAGAGTTTTCCCCACATTTAGAGTTTTGACTAGAGTGATTAGAAAGCATTCAAGAGGATAGTTAGATCATTCACAATAATGAAGAGAGGTATAAATAGAAACATACCTATTATTGTTGATCTAATAAAAAGGAAATCTATTCTTTAACCAAGAGGGTAAGTAATCGAAATGATAAAATTGGTAACTACTACGATTAAAAGGATTTCTTTTAGTTTTAGGAATAGCTTAATGAAGCATGTAATAATATAAGAAACTAAACTTCAAAAGAGAAGTGAACTAGATTAGGAAAGTTTTATGTAATAGAATCTAGGAAAATTCGAGATTGCATGTTCACGAGTGGGATGATGGTCGTGATCTCTGGACGTGAACAACACTTTATTGATTAAAGATGAACATGTTTAAGATCACGGGTGTCTTCTTATCCATGTTGTTGCTATTGATCATATGGAGCTTGCTCTAAGGAGGATCACACCCAAAATCATGACGTGATCTATGGGGCATGTTTCTCTTTGACTTTTCTGCTAAATTTTCCAACGGGAGGAACATAGGTAAGATCACGGTCATGATATTTGGTTGTAGTCATCTCTAGATCTCTTTCACTTCTTCGCTTTGGTGTAAATCGTATCTAAGATCATGATTCTTGACTTTGTTTTCCTTACCATATTCAAGCTCTTCTTAAGGTTCCTAAACCTACAACACTTAAAAAGATTGTTTACAGTAGGGTATGTTAAATGATCAAATAACAAAAATAAAAATGTTAATGACAATATAAAAGAAAAGTAGCATGGTTTGCCTCTTAAGAAGTGCTTTTGTCTAACTTTGTTTACTCGACCAGTTGAGATAAGAATTACCCATTTCCTTGAACTGAGAAGAGGTTGAACTCATCACATTCTTCTTTGTCGAAATCTCCTCCTAAATACAACTTGAGTTAGTGGTTGTTCACCTTAAATGTCCCTCACTCGAGGTTTAAAATATTCACCACTCCATATGAGAATACTTAAGTTACTTTGTAAAGTTTGACCATCATGATTTGAGTTTACTTAGGAAGATACACAATTGAGATTGGTTTAAAGAACCTTATCCCCAACTTGGAATCACTTTCCTTGCTTAATCTAGCCATCATAGTAGTGCTTGGCTCGTTCCTTAAATAGTCTTAAGTTCTCAAAAGCCATTTTGTACCATTCTTTTAGCTCATTAAGCTAAAGTTTCTTGTGTTTACCCATACACTCAAGATCAATGTTAACACTCTTTATGGCCCAATAAGCTTTATGTTTGATTTCTACAAGCAAATGACATGTTTTACCAAACATAAGCTAATATGCAATGGTGCCTATAGATTTCTTGTATGCTATTCAACATGCCCATAGAGCATCTTCAAGCTTTTTTGACCAATTTCGTATGTTGTACTCAATTTTCCTTTCCAAAATCCTTTTTAAATCCCTATTTTCAACTTCTATTTGTCCACTTGTTTGCGAGTGGTCTAGTGTAGCAATTCTATGAGTAACACCATATCATTTGAATACTTTCTCAAGTTGAACAATGCAAAAGTGGGTTCCTTGATCATTGATTATTGCTCTAGGTGTACTGAATTGAGAAAACAGACCTTTAAGGAATCGTTTCACCACCCTAGTATCATTTATTGGTAGAGCTTAAGCTTCTACCCATTTGGATACATAATCTACTATTACTATGAAATATTTATTTTTATTAGAATTCAAAAATGGCCCCATGAAGCCAATATCCCATATGTCAAAGACTTCACATATTAGAATTGGATTATGAAGCATCTCATCCCTTTTAGAAATGTTATTTGCTTTTTGAGACCTATCATAAAAATCCACAAATTCCTGAGCATCCCTATATATTATTGGCAAATAAAATTTGAACTCAAGCACTTTGTGTGAGGTTTTGTTTGCACTAAGATGTCCTCCATTTGGTCCTGAGTGATAGTGACTCAAAATCTGCTAACCTTTTAGGTGTGATACACATCAACGGATCATTTGATTAATGCAAATGTTAAACAGATACTGGTTTTCCTAAAATACCATTTTACATCATGGAAAAAATTCTTCTTTTATTGATAATCTAGTCCTTTTGGAAAAATATTAGTAGCTAAATAATTTGCAATGTTAGTAAACTAAGGAACTTCCTAAGAACTTACCTAGTAAAGTCACTTCTCTTAGAATTCGTCATTAATATCTCACTCCTCTAACTTTTCTAAGGACAAATTTTCCAAGTGGGTTCAATGATTTGTAGCCAAATTCTTCGCCCCCCTCTTGTCTTGGATCTTTAGGTCGAATTCATGAAGCAGTAGTATCCATCTAATTAATCTTAGCTTAGATCTATCTTATTCAACAAATAACGTAAATTAGAATTATTAATATAAACAAGAAGTTTAAAAAGAATTAAATATGACCTGAATTTATTGAATGCAAAGACCACTACTAGCAGCTTCTTTTCTATGGTAGTGCAATTTTCTTGAGCTCTTGTGAGGGTCTTATTGGCATAATATATCAATTGGAAGTGTTTATCTCATCTCTACGTTAAAAGTGCTCCTATAACATAATCATTTGCATCATACATTAGCTCAAATGATAATTACCAATTTGGTGCTACCATTATAGGAGCATGTATCAACTTGTCCTTGAGAATGTTAAACACTTCTAGACATTCTTTTGAAAAGATGCATGGAGTGTCTTTCTCTAATAATCAAGTTAAAGGTCTGACAATTTTTGAGAAGTTTTTAATGAATCTCCTATAAAATCTTACATAGCCTAAGAAACTACAAACGACCCTGATTGAAGTGGGAGGAGGCAACAATGTAATAGTATCAATTATTGTATTTTCCACTTCAATACCTCTCTAAGATACCTTATGTACTAGTACTATTCCTTCTTATACCACATAGTGTCACTTCTCCCAATTTAACACCAAATTTGTCTCTTCAGACCTTGCCAGTATTTTTTTGCAAGTTCTTGAAGCATTGCTCAAAAGAATTTTCGAAAACTAAGAAATCGTCTATGAACACTTCCCCTATGCCTTCAATGAAATCTTTAAAGATTGCCATCATGTACCATTGAAATATAGCAAGTGCATTATAAAGACAAAAGGACATCCTTTAATAGGCAAAAGTGCCATAGAGACATGTAAATGTCATTTTCTCAGTCCTTTAGATCAATTGAAATATGAAAATAACTAAAAGGGCCATCTAGAAAACAGTAATACATATGATACGACAGGTGTTATAGCATCTAATCAACAAATGGTAGAGGGAAATGATCTTTTCTTATGGTGTCCCTGAGTTTACTATAGTCTATGTAAACTCTCTACCTCATGATTGCTCACAAAGGAATTAACTCATTTAGTTCATTAAGAACTGCATCATTCCTCCTTTCTTTGATACAACCAAAATAAGACTAACCTACAAACTGTTAGATATTAGATAAATCATACATACATTAAGAAGTTTTATGAATCCAACCTTAAACTAATTTGTTAATGATCAGGATTAATTGCATTTGTGGTTGTGCCATCACTTTATACCCCTTTTCCATTAGAATTTTATAGGTACGGAAATATGGGTTAATCCCCTTGATGTTTGAAATCTTTCAAGCAATTGCTCTTTTTGTATTCTCTTCTATAAAAAACATATTTTAAGTAATTTGGTAATTGCTTTAGTTTTAACATAGGTGGTCTTTGATAGAGGGCTCTAGCTTTGCCTCTTTTGCTTACCCTATCCTTTCAAACCTCTTTCTTTTGATAGTTGGAAGGGTTGGCTTCGAGCTTTATTATTATTTCAACATAAATCGGATCACTTACCAACTCTTCTTATTTTCATTGTTTCAAACAATAATCTAGAATATCCTTTACTAGTAATTCCTGCAAAACATTTGTTACTTAATTGAATTGATAAATTAGATAATTGGAAATTTTAGGGGAAAATTGCTACTAATATAGGGGGTTTCTTAATTTTATGGTTCCATGTGGGATCTACAATTTGGATTCAAATCCGTAACTTAACTAAGTACACTTGGTTAAGGATGGTATCAGTCCTCATACCAATAGAGTATGCATTAAGTTTTTACAATCATTGCTAGGGAGCCAAAAGGAGTGAAATTAACTAGCATACTAGGAAAAATCCCCTTTACCAATTATTTAAATATGTTCTTGATTTATAACATTGTTACTCCTCGAAGTGGTAATGTTGTAACGGTCTCGTCATACAAACTATTTTAAGATAGAAGATGATCTTACAGCCAATATTGTAGACCTGATTTACATAACACGCTTACGATTAACCCATTAGAAATTAAGTTCTATACTTTATAGTTTAGGTAAGATATATATTACAATTCGATAGTCGAAACTATCTAAGTCACCTAGGGTGGCTTAGTTAATTTCTCAAAGACCATATTTATACTTATATGTTCAGCATAAAAGAAACAATGAAAAGAACTTTGAAATCTTTGTGACTCTAATTGATCTTCATCATTCAATTCCATTGAACTGTGAAGATTTCAAACAAAGTGCAAGTATACACCCAAACATCATGGCTATGTACCCAGCTCATAGACTGGCAATAATTTGCTAATCATTTGTTTTTGTTAGTTTATCTTTGTAAATCTAGGTCCACTTCTTATAAATAGATGTTTAGGCCTAGGCTTTTAAAGAGAGCCCCTTCAATGTGAAAGTCGATAAGGTAAATAATTAAAAGGGTTTCTCTCATCCTTTCTTTTTACTTTATTATTATGTCTTTATTTTAGTTTCTTAGTAGATTGTTATTGAACCTTATGTTTTAGGGCGACTTTTTCTGTTAGTGGAATTCAATCTACAATTTTGCATATTGTGATTTAATTGTATTATTTTCTTAAATTCCATATGCCAATGTTTGAATTATTACTAGAGTTTATTGTAGAGTTCATGAGAGCATGCAATATGACTGACTAATACAATTAGGTAAAATTGACTAACTAAAATGTTTAGTAGTTCTTCTTTTTAAAGGGAAAAAGGCAGCCTAACAGTAGGATTGAAGAGTATCATGTAATCTGGTGATACTCCACTGAGAAGCGATTCGAGTAGAGAGTTTTATGGTTAAGAATTGGCTAAGAGAGGCAAGTCCAATTAACTCATAATAGGAATCCCTATGGTCTAATATTGCGATTAAGATTGAATAAGTCACTCAAAATTAGGTTATATATTACACCAAAAATTTACTAAGGAAAATGCTTTTCTTCTTAAATTTAATTTGATTTGTTTTTATTCTTATTCTTGTTATTATTTCTATTTAAGTTTATCATCTTGTTGTTTGAGTTAGTTGTTATTACAATCTTTAATTTCCCATCTTTAATTATTTAATTATATCTTATATTACATAAGTTAGATAAATGGAATAATTTAAGGATACAATTGTTAATAAAATTAGATATTACTCCCTTGTAAGGTTCCTTGTAAGATTGACACTTAGACTCATAATCCGTTTTATATATACTATAACTTGACTAGGTATACTTGCCTATGCTAATAAGCCTACATACACTTAGCATCAATTAGTAATCTATAAGTTTATGTCCAAATAAAAAATCCATAGGCTCAAGCTGTTGTGTAACTTTTACATACCTAAAGGCAACAAATTTTGACGTATCAATAGCTTGGAAAAACTTTAGTGAAGGTATGGAAAGCCTACATTAGCAAAAGCTTAGCCACTTCCTTAGATAATTCACAATTCCTTGCATAACCCCATGGTACATATGCTTAGGAGTTGTTGTACTTCCGTAAAGTCCCCTCTCCTTAGTGCAGGCTTGAGACTTATGCCTAAAAAAAATTCGTTAATCTTACTTAGATCATCCTTACTGGCATATAAGCTTAAGGAAAATCCAGCTCTCATCTTAAAGCCACTTGATTACCTTCGGTGGCATGAAAACCTAGAGAGAATCTGAATTGTGTGTGTTACATCAATTTGCTTAAGTCAAGACTTCAACTTACTAGATCATAGGTAAAGCTGAAAATACTTGTGAGAAGCTCCCTAAGATACAACCGCTTTACTTAGGATCTTGAGAGCCCATACAAGCATTTGATCTTCTTGCCAAATACATTGACAAAGAGGCTAGAATGGGGAAAGGGGTGGGGGGTAGTATGTGCTAAGAATCTGGACATCGAACCACTAACCCAAGCTTGAATACTAGAGAATATGACTAGATTAATTCATTCCTTATGCCCTACAGCTAAAGAGTTTGAGTTGCTACAATCTACCGACTTGATGCCCTACTTGAGTTGAACCCTCCTACGCTTATTAATAGTCTCCAATTGTTGACCAAAGATGTACTTGGACAATAGCTTAGCCCATTCGACCATCTGTTCAGCTGACTTGAATATAAACTACTTTGAGCATATCGAAGATGAACTCACCTATGAAGAACCCTCAGTCCTACTGATACCTTTGCTTAGTAGTCACCAGCCTAATCATACAATTTGTTTATTTCATCCATGTAGTCACCTACCCACTGATAGCCACGTGTCCAAGCAATCATATGACAAAATCCTTTGTACAAGGTGAATGCTTTTCTTGATTTTCTCTTTATGTCCTTTCCCATTCCTTATACATTACCTATTTAGGACTTTACCTCTTTTAGTCATTTCCATTTATAGTTGTTGCCTTAAATTTTCAAGTATAAACACCTACTATACATGTAGTTAAAAGATAATTATATATACATCTGATAGTGAATATTTTTCTCTTATCATGGTCATCGCTCTCTATTGCTTTCTTACTTCACTCTTATCTTAACTCTTAAGCAAAATTAGGTAGTGAGTACCTTCATTGGATCAGCTCGTGCATCCTATCAAGTTAAGCCATAAGTCCTTAATATTTCCATAGTGCATCATATCTTCAAAGCCGATCATGGTTTGCTTATTTGTTTGTTCCCAATACTCATGTACTTTCCATCCTCGACGTCAAGCTTTCTGTAAGCTTGGACCTACTCCTGTACAACTGACCTTATTTGTTCTTGGCTCAGTTTGTATCATTTTGGTATCATAATGGAGGTTCATTTAGATAAGTTGTGTTTGAGCTTTCTTGTGACTAATGTTTAATGTGGTAGTGTATTGTAGTTATGTAAGAGGTTAGTTAGTCTAAACCACAAATCAAACTTTGAAGAATCATTAGCATACGTGTCCCCCCAAAGCTTTGATACCAAAGATAATAAAGTTGAATGGCAGCAGATCTTGAAAACCCAAAATGGGTTGAATGGGTATGATGGACATAAAGTGAAATGGCTGGTTTCAATGATGAATGCGTGTGGATATTATATACTAAGACATAAACACAATTAGGGGTTTAAGCTCGAAATAGAGTTCAACACAACTTACAAATACTAAATGTCACTCAAGACTCAAATGAGGATTACTATGACTCACTAACCAACTCAAACAAAGGGGTTCACCACAATCTTGAGAACAAAATCGATAGGAACACAAGAACGATTAAAGAGTTTGATCTACACTTAATAATCTGGCAATGCTAACTTGAGAGTAGCCTTGCTTAAAAAGGGAAAGATTGCAAAATATAGGAATATACTTTTCTGTCTATTGATGTATCTCTAATGTTTATAGATGTTACTGCTTATAGCAAGTCTTAAAACCTAGTAGCAAATTTGTAAATAATATACAAGGTCTTAAACCCTAAAGAATTGGGCCAATAAATAAAATAAAGGAAAACATGTACAAAAATACAAGACTATACGTTTTATAGGAGAAGTCGGCGTATAGTTACTTAACGTGTAGTTACTTAGCATGTCCTAAAAGGAGTAACATCCGAACCGAACAAGATCGACAATTGGATGTATAAGCTCGGGAAGGAATCCTAGAAGCCTTGCGTAGCTTAGCAAGGAAACTAGAGAGGTTGATCCATAATTGCCGAGTGCTAAAGTTAGTTTGTACGATTCTCTCCCAATCGTGCCGAGTGGACTCACTCTTGGCCACATGGTCTGTCAACTACTCGGTGGATGATAGACTTGTTACCAAGTGGTTATCTTTCTTTGTCTTATCCTTTTAACTTTAGCTCAACCTTGGTAAGCATTGATTGGCTTCAATTTCAGATAGGTCTACCTTAGCTTAGATATAGTCAGAGGCTGATTCTCATCAATGTAGTCTCTTGACTTGAAGCCTAGAGAAACCCACTTTACGTTAAGTCTCTTTGTCTGCATCTCAACAACAAAACTATAGGGCTAGATTTATTGATAGCTATTTTAGGCTACAGATACCAGGCCTAAACCAATCGACCTAAGATTAAAACAAAACCTAATTTAGGTATATAAGAAATAAAGCTCCCAAGTAAACACTTTTTTCCCTCTTTGCTCCTTCTCTCTCACTTAGGGTTTTATTCCCTCAACACCTCACTGACTTAAGCTTTGAAATGGTAGCACTGAAGTAAACTTTGACACCTCACTTATTATGTTTTATATTGTAGGTGACTATATAATGGAGTGAAAATGACACATCAACAAAACCTATATTTTTATATAAAATTAGTCCAACCTATGAAAGTCGATCTCTATCATAAAGTGTGAACTGTGATATAAAGGAAACAATGAATCTTGCGGCTAGCCATTCTTATATCTCAATAGGTAGTATGTTTATATTGCATGTCATCATCTGCTTGTTGGCATATGCATCTGCTATCATGCTAGGGAAAGTGTTATATCTTGGAACAAATTTGTATTGAACCTTATTATTATTATTAGGAAAAAAAAACACCAAATCTTCTACTCCTCTTTCCATCCTTTGTAAAATATAGAGTTGATTAAAAACAACCACCTAATAAAACTTTTCATAGCCAGAGAATAAAGAACCATAAGATCGAATTATTACTCAACACCAATTATTGTATTATTGAATTTGCTTCATTAATAAGCTCATGATTCAACCTCGATTGTTATGGCATTAGGAATAAATAGAAAGGTTGCTCTTAGGTTCTCCAATCTCCCCAATCTCCTAGTCATTGATAAACAAACTTGCCATAGAGCAAGTCTAATCTTAGTAAACTAAATCGAAATTACTCTTTAACTAAAGCACATTTTTGTTTTAATGCTATATCTACCCTAAATTGGCTTATGAGAGTTTCACTTTACAAGTGGACGACTAAGCTAAGCACCAACTTCCACAAATACAACCTTAGAACGTATCAACATGTTTTGGTTTAAACAACATGCCTATCTAAAAGAAAAGAATGTTTCTAAATAAGGGGTGTCTATATTACTATCTTTAGCAGTAAAAAAAAACATAATCAAGATAATGGATAAATATATAGAAAGAAAAACAAAGAGGGACAAGTTGTAACAAGGAAGTGGAAGAAAACGTGAAAGAAATATTAAGCCTTTGATTGAGTTGGAAAGCAAATTTTAGGTAGAAAGAAAAGAATACATGCTAGAATAGATTACATGCATCCGTGCCCACGCATTTCCCCTATAATAGGAATTTCCTCGCACATTTTCTTTTGTTCCAATTCATTTTTAGTAGGGTTGGGCATGTTTAATTCAATTAATAGTATAGAGTTTAAGTCAAGTCATAAGGAATATTTCAGTTTGATTCATCCATATGAAAGAAATCATAAGCATTACATCTAGTAAAGTTGTGAACAATATGGAATAAAACAAATCTGTGATTCACTTTATTTGGCTTTCTGTCCATAAGTTCATTTTTCTGGTTTATAGACCAATTTGGTTCTCATTTTGGTTTAGATTTGTACTCAACTCTAATTTCCACTTTTGAAAGTTAGAGGAGTAATGGTACAGCCTGGAAAAGTGCAAAGCATGAGTTCGTGTTGTGAAACTTAAAAATTAAAAAAGAAAATGCAATTTAGTTAAGTAATAAGATGTGAGAATTGGAAAATATACATATGCACATATATTTAGACACACACATTCAACACCAAAGAATATTCATATTTGCTCGTTGTTCAAGTTATTAGACATAAAATATTCTTTTGCATCGTCCATCCCAATGACATAAAATAAATGAATATAACATTTTGAATGGGGACAATTGAAAACAAAATGGACTTAACAAGTTAACCTCTTACGTTATTGATCTATTATGTCTTTGGAGGATAAACAAAAATGCCATACAGGATGATGAGTTATCTTCGATATGGAATCTATGTCGTATACAGTTCGTACGATGGTTACATCAAGCCTGTGCCCCAACACGGTTCTAGGCCATTCCCATGTCCAGAAACCTTCTAAACCATATTTTATAATGCTCCCTTCATTGAAGTCATCATGCTCCTCATTGAGTGAACCACTCCAAAGCAGTTTTCTCTTTCTGTTGTTTTCTTTTAGTTTCTGTTGGCTAGCCTAGCAATCGATACTGTAGACAGATGTCTCTAAAGTTCTGAGCTGTAGTGTTTAAGGAAGCAATTCAAAAGAGTCTTACTAATACCTTCCATTAAGGTACGATATATAGGAAATAGATACTTATACATATTAAAAAATAATGAAACTTAAACCGCTTGGAAATAAGTCTTCTTAGATTTTTATTTTCCTAAAGTTTCTTAAAATTAAAAATAAATTATTATCGTTATTTAGATTTTTTAAATATCTTATGATATTACTTTAACGTCACACTTTCTAAAAAATTCTAGATAATGATAGCCATTAATTTATAATTTTAGAAACTTTAAGAAAACATGAACTTTAGAGGTCCATTACAAGAATGCTTTTTTCTTTTTTCTTTTTTATACGTTACAATGTTATCCATTTAATCTTTATAATCATCTAATCAAAAACTATAACACACTATTAGTTTTAGTTCTGCATAGAGTATGTTGATAGCTCAAACCTAAAACAAACACATGTAGCTTGAACCGGTGGTCTTCGTAAAAGATAAGTGACGATAACATTTAGGAAACAAGGGGATTTGTGCATTCTGCGGCTTAAATGTGCGGTAGGGGTCTACCTTGTGGTTTACATCATCTAAGTACGTGGTCTTCCATGATTGAAATTGAAGAAACCTAACCATATTGAGAAGAAGGACAACCGTGTGATATATAACTCACAAAAGAGAATAGATACTAAATATTAGGGATGAACAAATACAAGGTACGTAAGACATAAAATACTATCCAAATTCTCAAATTGTAAAGAATATCAAAATTAAACGCTTCTTATAATATGAGATATTTTATGCTTCTTATTTACATTTGCATGATATCTTATTTACTAAATATGTAAAAAGTAAAAGATGTGATATCATAAAATGCCTCACAAAAGTAAAAAACAAAGAAAAAAATTATTGGTTGACTTATCAATATAAAAAAGATTATCTTCGAAAGGTGCTCTAGTATAACTCTTCTAATTTTACATGATAATATAAAATTCAAATAGTCCTAGTATGATAATTAGCAACAAAGTTTTCAATGGCATTAATTACTTGAGTCAGAGTAGATCAATTAAGATAGATTTAGGGGTAAAATTGAAGTCAGGTTTATTAATGGAAATATTGAGAAACCTAATGAGAATTCTCTTGATTTAGTATAGTGGACTAAATATGATGACATAGGTTATGAGTGGTATAAGGGAAAGAGACACAAGCATAATGGGAAATTTTCAGTTGCTTATTACACTACTAATGACAATGAGATCTCTTGAGTTCAACAACAACTACATTTGGTCCTTTGGTTGATATTTTAGTTCTTAACCTTGGGAACATGTTTAGTAGTTCAACAAATTCTCAATTTGATCAACATGATAGTGTAAAGCATATGTCATGAGATGTGTTTGATGAAAGGTAAACAAAAACAAGGCATTTCCATGGAAAAGATGATTCATTATGCAAGTACCTTTACTCCCAGTTCTTGTCAAACATTTATTGTTGGATGGTGAACAAAGGAATGCGGATCACATAACACCTTTTTTTATTATTGTTTCACAATGAACTTACTTTATCCAAACCACTACACTTTATATTACCTAATGGTGACATAAAAAATGTTCATAAATTTAATTAGTACTCCAAACTTAACTATCCAATATCTTTCCTATCCCAACTTTCACACATAACCTATTGTCCATTAGTAAGTTACTAGGTGATCAATCACTTAGTAACTTTTTCATGTAACTTTTAAGGCTAGAAACTAAATAAGCTATAGCATCAGCAAAGACATGTCATAGACTTAAGTCACTGAATTGAATGCTAAGAAGTATTCTAGTTCTTAGGAGAATAAAATAAGTAATCACTCTCTTGTACCAGTCATTCCTATAATAATTCTTATTTTTGGTTCGTTAGAGACGAGGTTACATTTGGTTTCAAAGTTGCAACATTTGCAAGATTATAAAAACATATTGAATATAATAACTTTCTTTTATAATGTGTATTACAAAGTTAAATTTTATAGATTTTCCTTTTCAAGAAGTAAGCATCATATATATATATATATATATATATTATCTCTTGCGTATTGACCTATGGGATCCTTATCATATTACTTCCGTTTGTAGTGCTAGATTATTCTTAATAATCTTGGATGATTTTTCACATGTCCTTGGACTTATTTACCTCATGTACCAAGTATCATCCATTCTCTAGCTACTTTTCAATTACTTTCAAAATTATTAAGACAAATAATAATGGAGCTGAGTTTATGTCAAGAATTTATAAAATCATTTTTGAAAGTTTTAAAATCCTGCATCAATGCACTATGACTTATACACCATAATAAAATGAAAGGGCAAAAGGAAAACATTGATGCTTGCTTGACAATTCTCATGCCTTAAAAGTGCATATTAATCTTTCAAAAAAGTTTTGGAAAGTGTATTTTTACAACTTCACTCATAAATAAGATTTTCATCTCATCTGAGGGTGGAAAACACCATATGAGATATTATTTCCTAAACCACTTGATTATACACAAGTTTGGGTCATAGATTGCTTGTGTTATTTTGCCAAACACTTCTCTCAAACAGATAAGTTTTCCAGATAGGTATATATATATATATATATATATATATATATAAACTACGTTTATTCATGATATTTTACTCATTATTATTTTCACAGACTGAGTACTTGCTTTGTAAGGTCTCTTTGTATTTTAAATTTGGTGCTTTCAATGCACAATGGTCTATTCCAAACCATCTCTTGTTTATATCAAATTAAATATTCTATAAATAATATTTTGAAAAAAAAAAAAATTCGTAGGTTCACTTTTATCTAATTTTATAGCCTCATCGTAAAGTTTGAATTAAATTTAATGGAGCCGAATTGTCACACATAAGGTGCATTGATAATATAAATGAAATATCTACTTCGTATATTTCGCCAATCTCAAAGAAGATACATAGAGATAACTATATGTCAGTATGTATCGTGTAATGAGTTACACAGATAAGTGAGCTGCTTCTCCTCGTGCGTCAAAATATCTCCTAAGATCACATTGCACAACAATGCATACTTCGGATGCCCAATGGTTTAGTGCGTCCCACCGATATAGGCTTCCCACATAAGGAGGCTCAAACTTTTGCTATTAAATAACCATTCTCAATGTAAGATTACATTAAAACTTGTAGTCACATCATACAACATTAAATTCCAGTTGTCTCAAAAGAAGTCAGAGAAGCTGACCGGGTAGATGGGTGTGGGGGTGGTTAGAAAGGGTGAGTAAATCTGAAGAACAAAGGGAAACACAGAGAAGAGAGGGAGAGGCTATGTACACACACACACACAGAGAAGGAAAGTATAATCTTTGAATTGAAAGGAAAATAAAAAGGGAGAAGAAAAACAGTAGCATATCAGAAGTTCGCTACAATATGTTAATTCTATTTTTATTTATTATTATTATTATTATTATATGTAAGTTGAATGTCTGACTTTTCCAGAAACCTACTCTTTGAAATCAAGCCTCTGACTTTTGTATAAATCTTGATGAACGAGACTCGATGGATTCTATTATTTTTCCAATGGCGATGGATTCGATTCCATTCGTGGTTTAAATTAAGGCATGATAAGCATTCCAACCAACCATGTGAAATGAATCATGACCCTAACCGTAGACAAAACGTGAAGCATAATATATATATATATATATATATATTGTGGTTTGTTTAATTTGGTTCCTTGTATAGTTTCAGAGTGAAAAATTCTAGTTTGTTTCAGTTTGGTTCGTGAATAAATCATACTGCAAAGGAAATTTTAGTTTAATTCAACCAAGCAAACCAAACCATGATTCATGTACCTAATTCCCCAGGAAACCTGGGGCCAAATTGTGGGGAAAAAAAAATTTACGTCCAGTTTTGTTCATCGTCTGGGTTTCGATTTATGCTCACCTCTAATATAACATAGGTTAGCAAAGTGAAATCCATCAAAATTCATGCTATGCAGCTTGGGAGAAAACAAAAAAGAACAGAAGTTGGTTGAGTGATGAAGCATAGAATTCATATTAAGTAACCAAAAAAAAAAAAGGAAAAAGAAAGAAAGAAAACATATAAAAAAAAAAGTCAGGAAAATTTAGGTATATATATTTTTTTTTATAGTTAATCAAAAGTTATTAAGAGAAAAATAAATAAATAATGTGCTACGATATAGTAACATTTTCACTCATTTTCCATCATTCTAGTTCATATGAAATAATAGGGACTGGCATGTCTGATTGCCATTCATAATTAAAACCATGAAGCGATGATTATTCCGATTTAGCCTAACAATGTGAAATGAACCATGAACCATGAACCTAATCCCAAACAATACGTGAACTAAACGAAGGGAAAAAAAGCAAATGGTTGAGATTTGTTATTATATATATATATATATATTGATATGTAAAATATTCAGTTAGGTTGAATCATATATGAGCTATTCTAAAAAGGATATTTTAATTTGGTTTGATGAGTAAACGAAACCAAGAATCATATGCAATTGATTCCGAATTTAAAAATGAATCAATTTTAATATAATAAAATGAGTTACTTGTCCAATCTAATTCATGAGAAATAACTTAGTAAATGATATATACAATATTTTATGTATATATGGTGTATAAATATCAATAAAATATTGATATATATTATATATAGAGATTAATTTAAAAATTATTTATACTATTAATATTATTATTGATATTTATATGTATACATGTAACATATTATATGAATTACTAAAGCAAAGAGGATAGATAACATAAGTGTCAAAGTAATAAACATATTGTAAGAGAAAGTATGCGAAAATTCAGATATATTGATCTTTTACAACTGAACCGAAGGAATGTACATTTCACGGCTTATTTAAGCTTCTAAACATAAAATTTTGTTTTTGATGGTTCGTGCCGACAACATGAAATAAATTAATAGAAAACATTTTCAACCGAGACAATAAAAGACAAAATAGACAACATCGTAGGATGACATATCATCTTCGATACGGAATCTTACTTGCCCACTATTCCCATCGCCACGTGGAGGAACCTTCTAAACCACATTTCATCACACTCTCTTCATTATTGAAGTCGTTGTACTTCTCATTCCATTGTGGACAATAATCCCAGACAACATCCAACGGGTCAAGGAGCTCAAACTCCTTATCTAGACTCGGCAACTGGATGATCTCACTCAGTCCCTCCAGCATTGACATGTCATCATTCTGCAAAACCGATGGTGGTGAGGATAGTTTAGATGATCGCATGATCATCTGCACGTCCATGTTGGCAGCTCTAGCAGCGGCTGTTTGAATGTCTCGAGGGGAGTTGGAAGCGGGCCGAGGGAGCAACCCCACGAAGTCGGGAAAGTTAAGGATGGCTGAGCTGCCTTTCAGGGTCAGTGCAGCCGCGTCGTGTGCACGCGCAGCCATTTCTGCTGTTGCGAATGTACCCAGCCATATCCGGCTTTTCTTCTTGGGCTCTCGGATTTCGGATACCCACCTGCCCCACGCTCTCTTTCTCACGCCGTGGTATGACGGGTTGTCTCGAGCTCTCCTTGGGGGGGCTCTCTTTCTCACGCGGTGATGCCCATCAACCACTAAGTTGGATGGCTCTGACTTAGATAATGACATCGACTGCTTGCTTATAATTCGTTAATCCTCTTCCATTTGTTGCATTAAATGGAAAACAATCCGAAGTTTGTGTTAGAAGTAAGGGAAGATCGCGAGGAGAACGAAAATCCGAAGTTTGTGTTAGAAGTAGGGGACGATCACGAGGAGAATGAAAGTTGAATGCAAGGGATATATAATAAGTAGAGAAATGAAACGATTAGTTTTAACTGACTTTCCAATATCCATTTATAGGTATCGATAATATTTAAATAGATACTAAAAAAAATATTTAATGCATTATTATTTAAATTTTGCAATCATTATATGTTTATTTATTAATATATTAATACTTATTACTATTAATCAATTCATGTAATATATAAATATTATTGATATATTTTTTAATTATAATCTGAGATATTAAAACAAAAATTTATATCTGCATAGAGTTTATAATATTTCAACCCTAAATGAATAATATATATATATATATATATATATAGATGCCATGTGCAAGCAGGGACAAGTACTTTGTGCTTATCACTGGAATCTTGGACTGATATGTACCGGGCCAAAAGGAAATTTTTCTGATTTTGAAGAAAATCTTACGGTAAAATGAAGGAAAACGTGGAGAGAGAATTGGTTTTGTCTTGATTATGTATTGAACCCCCGTACAAGGACAGTGAAGGACCACTCTGGACCATCAATTATTTTAACGAACCATCAACTTTTTACATATAGATCACATGGCAATAATTTTTCCTTCATCGTAAAAGTTATAATATGCTTTTCGGGGATAAAAGATATATATTGTGGTTCTAAATTAATGACATAAGTCATTAAACTATTTAGCGTGGTTTTCCACTTGCATGGCAGGTCGTTATATAATCTTGGCTCTAAAAAGTAATTTTCAAATTAAACAAATGTCCATAGACAGGTCAATTTCAATTTGAAACGGCGCTTCATATATCCAACATTTTCTAGTGAATATAAGATTTAAGTATGTATGCAAGTTATTGGATACCCAATTAATCGAACTTGACAATAACTTGATGGGTGGCAGGGTTTTAAGAAATCTTTTATGCCCAAGGGGGAATTCAAATATCATAAGAACTCTAATTCTAACATATTTAATATTTTATATAACAGTCTTTTGTTGGTTATAATTAAACTTACAACAAAATTAGGATTGGCAATTTATATTGACGAATCATATTTTGTATTTATGTGCATATCTAAACATGTGTTTGGCTGATAAGAAGTTAAAACCTATAATATAACTTGTTTATTAATTATGTTTAAAAGCATATACCCATGGCCTAGTACATTCAATAAACATATCTTGTGTATGGGTTTAATTTGTTTATGGATTAAGAAAATCATAAAAGCTATTGAGTCTCTATATGAAGGGAAAAAATAAAAAGAAAAACAAAGAAACATGTTTCCAGTGTCACCTTCGATTTGCTTAATTCTTGTAATGGAAATTGCATTGAAAGTTATACTGATACTTGCAAAGGTAGTTTTCCGATTCTAAGTTAATTTTATGGATAACTTTGGTAAAAGCATTATAGTTTAAGAGTCCGATAATTTGTCTAGACTTTAAGTACTATGTGATTATCTTAAACAAAATTTTATGACATAATTGTTTTGTGAGTTAATTCATAGCATTGGCTATCTAAATAAAAACATAATAATACATTTTGTTTCTTTTTTTTTTTAAAAAAAAGTGATTTCACTAATGAATCTGAGATTTACTAAATATGCCTAGATGAATGTGTATTCAAGCTTAGAATTAATTGTACTACGTTGCTTCTTTACTTTTCTTTTCTTTTCTTTTTTTTTTTCTTTTTTTTTTTTTCCAAAGGAATGTTCAATATTAAAATATAGAAGGGAAAAAGCTTTTGTTTTCGGTAAGGAAAGCAGATTCATTAACTAAGCACCAAAGAAGTCCACAAACAAATAAGAAACATCAACCAGGTCTAAGGGAGTCGTCTCCCTACAAATCTTGGTTTAACAACAACAATACTAGACAAATTGATGAACTAGAACAAAAATAAGCTAGAAACATAGGAATAAAGTCCATGAAAAGATTATGATCACCATGCTTGAGTCCTTCCTTCACAAGTCGATCCGCTACTTCATTCTTCTCTCTATTCACCCTATAAATTACAACATAAGAGAGATTATTAATTAATTGCTTACTAACTCTCAAAAAAGAGTGGCATCTATCCAATTCTATGTTGGTGTTTTTGATCCGATCAACCGCCTATTGGTAATCAACTTTGCATGCTACTTTAGTGTATCCTTTATTGATGCCTAACTCCAATCCAAGTTTCATAGCGCATAGTTCAACCTCTATAGGGGCGTCAATTTTTTATATTAAGCATGAAAACTTCATAATATCACATCATCAGGATCTTTAGTTAAGACTCCAGCCCCTGCCTTCGTTTCTTGTTCTTCCACTGTACCATCACAACTCAACTTTACCCATCCCTTTGAAACCTGTGGGCCAATACGCATATCTTGTTTACTTCTAAGGTGTAGCTTCTCCCTTCTTGTTTACGTCCACCACTCATTAACATCTTGTTAAACCTTTTCAGCCTAATCCTTTGTTGCTTATAATTTGGGAATGATGTAGAGCTTCCATCTCATGCCAATTTACCCTTTTCCTTCTACAATTTAGAGTAATCCATTCTTGTAGTTCTTTAAATGAATAAATAGACCTACTCAATTGGATTCTTAATCTTTCCCACATTGTCAACTCTATGGTTGTCAAAATCATAATTTTACTATTTATTTGAATTTATAGAATTGGAAAAATCGTATAAAATTATATAAAATTAGTAAAATTGTAAGTTTATAGAATTGTACATAAAAGTTTATAAGTTTATTATAAGTTTACATATAAACGATTGTACATTCATTTTAACTAAGAAAAATACTATAAAATCATAAGTTTATAAAATCGTACTATTTACTCTCAATTTTAACAACTATAGCCTACTCCATTTGCAATTCAGGGAAATATGTTTATGTGTTTCATCAACTTCATCACATAACAAACGTCTACTAGGAACTTGAAGACCCCTTTTATATAGGTTATTATAGGAATCGGGCTATTAAGCTTTTGACCCGCAGTCGAGCTCGAGGACTAGAAGGTTTAGCAAGGCGGATTCTTCTGCTCCAACTGCCTTTTATTGAGGCTAAGTACTTCTTTATCGAGTCATTTTTTATACCGAGCTGAATGACTACCTATTTCTCGAAAATTGTGTATTGAGAAATAGTATGCTGAGAGAGACTTCGAACTGATCCTTAACCACTCTTGCTCTAATAAGCAACCTGTCCCTACACTTTTGTTCCTCCAATGGCCTTGCTAATGTATCATTATTACGTGTGTAAGACCACATATAAAATCTGCTCTACTAACTATTACTTTTCTAGAATATTCATTTTTATTATTTGATATTCTTGTACATTACCTATTTAGGGTAATACTTTTTTTATCTTTTCCTTTTTGGGCATATTATCCTAAATTCTCATATATAAATACCCTTATACTTATAACTCTAACAATCAAATTAATCATCATTAATACACTTGAGTATTTTCCTTTCTTACGTAAACACTACCTGTTTACTCTCAGCATCACTCCTATCTTAACCCTTGAGTAAGACTAAGTGGCGAGTAACATCATCGGACTGATTCGTGTATTATATCAAATTATACCGTGAGTCTTTAGAAGTTTCATTAGTACATTTTATCCTCTAAAGCTATTCGTGGCTTTTTGCTTACTTTTCATTCGCATTAGTCCTTTTACACATTCCTCATCACTTTCCTTTTGAGCTTTCTGTAAATTTGGACTCATCCAGCGACTAACCTTATCATTTTTTTGTCACGGTTGGCATCATCTTGGTATCAAAGCCAAGGTTTTGTTTCAGTTGTGGTTTGTGTTTAAAGTTTTGTTTATACTTTATTGTGTGTAAGTAAAATAAAGTAAGTTATTGTGTTCATCTTAGCTGCTATGTTTGATAGTTGTTAATTTCTTGAAGTATTTGTTTAAGCTTTGAATCTGTGAAGAAAATGACTAACCTAAGCATAAATGTTGGTATGAGAGATGACAATAGTAAAGTTGTCCACTATAGCCTACAGTCTTAAGGAACTCCGAGAAGCACAAACGAGAGACTGAATGAGGTGGCTAATCTCTTAGTATATTTGACTCGAGCTGTTCATACATTAGCTTGCCAACCCATTAAAGCCGCACAAAATACCCCACAATCTGCTTAACCTGTTAGAGGTCATAACCCAGCTTGACTAGTTTGAGGTGGAGGAGTAGGCGGATGAGTAAGATGAAGTATAGACTTGAAGGAACTAGATGAAAAGAACGAAGAATAGTATTTTGAAGAAGAGCGAGCTAGAGCTCCCAAAGCCTCTAACCATATGAAACTTTGTATTTCAAGTTTCAATGGATTTGGAAATGCTGATGAATATTTAGAATGGGAAGAGAAGGTGGAGCATGTTTTTTACTATTATCAATATTAGGATTATGAAAAGATGAGAATTGCTGTCATTGACTTCTCCGAATACGCTATCATGTGGTGGAAGAACTTTTAGACAATGAGGAAACGAGAAGACTACCAAGAGATTAATACTTAGCCTAAAATGAAAAGAATATTAAGAAATAGATTTGAACTGGAAACTTACCTATAAGATACTTTCACTTGGCTATAAGATACTTTCACTTGGCTATAAGATACTTTCACTTGGCTTTAAGAGCTGAAATAAGTAGGCTAAATAGTTGATGAGTATGTCTAAGAATTCCAAATGCTCATGATCTATTATAAAGTGGAGAAAGCACCAACTCGAGCAATTTCCAGGTTCATTACGGGATTGAGAGGTGATATTTAGGACATTGTAAAATACCAACGATTCACAACAATGGATGGGGCCATCCGAATAGCTCAATGAGTAAAGAAGTAGAGAAGAAGCTGAGTACTTACCAAAATACCAACTAACCAACCTAGACAGGCAAGTCACTAAGCTCAGTTAAGTATCGAGTCGATCAGAAAGGTTGATGTTCGAATTGAGAAGAAAGGCCAACCTAACGGTAAAGTGCCTACCCAAACTTATGAGAAGGAGCAAGGATTTGATAGGAAGATAGCCCGGATCGAGTGCTTTAAATGCCAAGGGTTTGGACATATGGTTACCCAGTGCTCGAATCAAAGAACTATAGTGATCAAGGGAGACATTACGAAGCTAGAGGTAGAGAGTATAGATGAGGAACTCGAGAAAGAGGAGATCCCTACTAAGAAAGAGCTAATTGAGGAAGACGTGTTTGCTGAGAACTTAGACTAGTTGATCATGGTTGTCTGATGCATAATGATTATGAAACCCTCATGTGATGAGGAGTAGAGAGAGAATTTGTTTCATATCACTTATAAGATAAATGACCAGGTATGTGCCCTTATTGTAGATGGTAGAAGTTGAACCAATGTGGCATTAGTCAATCTTATTTCAAAATTGAAGTTACCAACTATTACACATCTAAAGCCATATAAGTTGCACTGGTTAAGTGAGGAAAGGGCACTACATATCACTTAGCAAATACTATTGTCGATCACTATAGCGAATTACTCTAACCAAATTCTCTACAACGTATTGCCCATGTATGCTTCCCACGTATTACTAGATAGACCGTTGCTATTTGATAGTTTGTTATCTATGACGGCTACAAGAACATGTACATGTTCAAAAAGGATGACTAAAAGATCATACTGAACCTAATGCCGTCGAGAGAAGTTAATAAATTGCAAATAAAACTTGCTTGTGGATCAAAGAAGGCTTTGGTGATGAGTAGAGCTAAGCTCCGAAAAACCATCAATGCTGACAAGCCACCCTCATATTGGTTAGGCAACTATTAGAAATGAAGGAGCAGGTTGAACTATACCAAGAAATCAAAGAGTTACTGGATGAGTACGCCGACCAATTCCTAGAATAGTTACCTGATGGGTTGCCCATAATTGGAGGCATAAAGCACTGCATTGACTTATTACTTGGTACTGTGTCGCTGAATAAGCTAGCATATCAAATGAATCCTGAGCAGGCTTTTAAGCTCTAACATTAAGTCAATAAGTTGCTGGAGAGAAGATACATCAAAGAAAGTCTTAGCCCTTGCGTTATGCCAATGCTTTTAGTGCCAAAAAAGGATGGAACCTAGTGGATATGTGTAGACAATCGAGTTGTGAATAAGATTACTATCAAGCACAGGTATCCTATCTCAAGGTTAGAAGATATGCTGGATGAATTGAGTAGGGCTAAGATTTTCAACAAGATTAATCTTAAGTTTGGCTATCATCAAATTCACATGAGGCAAGGAGATGAGTGGAAAATGGTATGCAAGACTCGACATGGATTATATGAATGAATGGTCATACCCTTTGGCTTGTTGAATGCCCTGAGCACCTTTATGAGACTAATGAATCATGTTCCAAGACATCTGATCAAGAAGTGCATTGTAGTGTACTTTGACAACATCCCGGTCTACAATGCTAACATGCCAAGTCACTGTGAACACCTCTAAGTTGTTCTTGATATTCTCCATGTCGAAAGGTTATTCGGTAATCTCAAGAAGTGTGGCTTTTGCTAGGAGGAAGTCGTATTCTTGGGCTATGTAGTCAGTAGTAGAGGCTTACGAGTAGATGATGAGAAGATCTAAGCAATTGTTGAGTGGCTAACTCCTACTACTTATGCCAACATGAGAAGTTTCTATGGACTAACTTCATTTTATAGGCATTTTATCAGGAATTTCAATACCCTCGCTACAACACTTACTAAGGTAACGAAGAAAAACATCGACTTCCGATGAGGAGAAAGGAAAGAGAGGAGCTTTGCCAAGATAAAAGAAAGATTGACCTTTGCCTTGGTGTTAGTTTTACTTGACTTCGAGAAAATATTTAAGTTGAAATGTGACGCATCAAGTATTGGAATAGGTACTATCCTAATGCAAGAAGGCCGACTAATTGCCTTCCATAGCTAGAAGCTAAAAAAACTACAGTTAAATTACTCCATGTATGACAAGGAACTCTTGGTGCTGATTCGAGCAGTGCAAGTATGGCAACACTATTTATTGCTAAGAGAATTTGTCATATATTCTAACCATGAGTAGTTAAGGTACCTCCGAAGTCAAACCAAGTTATCAAAGCGGTAAGTGAGATGGGTTGAATTCCTTAAGAGATTCAATTTTATGTTAAAATACAAGTAAGGAAAGAGAAACATAGTTGTAGACGCTCCTTCAAGAAGACATACACTTTTGAATGAACTGTAGACTAGACTATTGTTTACGAGTATCAAAGAGTAGTATTTTAAGGAACTACACTTTGAACTCATAATTGTACGATCCATCAATGGAAAAACAATGGACGAGTATCATGTGGAGAATGGCTAATTGTTTCGAAGTAGAAAATTATGTGTATTGACTTATTCCCTAAGAGAGTTATTGATTAGGGAAGCTCATGGTAGAGGATTTTCCGAACATTTTAGATAAAGAAGGACCTATTAACTGATGAATGATTGATTCTTTTGGCCAAGAATAAGGAGAGATTTGCACTAAGTTGTCAATAACTGTGCCATGTGTAAGAAGGCTAAGTGTAAAGATGAGCAAGGGAAAGCAATGCCTATGCCTATCCCGACGAAGCCGTGGATTGAATTAAGCATAGACTTTGCTCTCAGATTACCACAAACTACCCAAGGCAAAGATTTTATAATGATTGTCATGGATCAATTCACTAAAATGGCACTGTTCGTGCCCTACTTCAAAACTAAAGATGCTTCAACTATTGCTTCTCTTTTCTTATAGGAAGTTATGTGGATACACAGCATACCAAGAAGTATAGTCTTTAACAAAGACCTGAAGTTCTTAAGCCATTTCTAGAGGACCTTGTAGTGTTGAATAAGGACCAAACTGCTATTTAATACTTCTTGTAACCCTCAAACTGATAGCTAAACAAAGGTAGTTAATCGCACTTTGGGATCAATGCTCTAAGCTACAGTGGGCAAGAACTTAGCTGATAAGGACATTTGCTTGCCCGTAGTCGAGTTCGCTTACAATTGGACAATGTATGATACCACCAAGAAAGCTCCCTTTGAAGTAGTCTATTGTTTCAATCCCGAATTGCCCCTCGATCACACCCTTATACCTATACCCATATAAGAGGACCCTAATACCTTAACCAAAGCATAATCCCTTCAGTACATCTATGATAAAGTCACTCGGCATATTGACTAAGCTACTGCTAAAAGAATGCAAGAGATGACCAATGTTAGGATGACTAAACAATTCCAACAAGGAGACTTCATATGGCTACACCTTAGTAAAAAAATTTTTTGAGCAAGAGGAGGAACAAATTATTTGCCAGAGCTAAAGGATGGTTCAAAATCCTCCAGAAGATTAATGATAATACCTACAAATTGGAGTTGCCAAAAGATTATGGGGTTTTTGACACCTTTAGTGTTGCTGACCTTAATCCATATCACTTTGACAGAAAGCTAATCGAAGACCATTTGGATTCGATCCCAAATTTAAATCAATCCGAAGGGAATTATAGGAATTAAGCTACTTTGCAATGACTAAGAAAACTCTGAATTCCCTTAACATTTACCAATGGTAGCAACTTTGCAATGACTTCCGCTTTGGCCTTATCCACTTCAATTCCCTTTCTTGAGATTTTATGGCCAAGCACTAATCATTCTTACACCATGAAGTGACAATTCTCCCAATTTAACACCAGGTAAGTATCTCTACACCTCTTAAGCACAAATGACAAGTTCTCTAAGCAACTATCTAAGGAAGCTCTAAATACAAAGAAATCATCCATGAAGACTTTAATGCATTTCTCAATCGTATCAAAGAATAATACCATCATACATCTCTAGAACACAGTAGATGCATTACAAAGACCAAAAGGCATGCGCCTAAATGCGAAATTTCCATAAGGATAGGTAAATGTAGTCTTCTCCTGATCCATTGGGGCAATGGGTATCTTATTGTAATTATATCCATCAAGAAAGCAATAATACTCGTACCCCATTAGCTTCTCAAGCATCTAGTTTATAAATGATAATAGGAAATGGTCTTTACAGGTGGTATCATTTAATTTATGATAGTCAATACACACCTTCCATCTAGTTACGGTCTGGGTAGGTATCAATTCGTTTTTCTCATTTTTAATCAATGTCATACCCCCCTTTTTTGGCACCACTTGGACAGGACTCACCCACTTACTGTCTAATATGGGATAAATAATCTCAGCATCAAGAAGTTTCAAAACTTCCTTTTTCACCACTTCCTTTAAAGTAAGGTTGAGTCGTCTTTTTAGTTGAACTGTTGGTTTGCATTCAGCTTCCATAAGAATCCGATGCATACAAACCAATGGATGGATCCCATGAATGTCCGCAATAGGCCAACCCATGGCCTCCTTATGGTCTCTAAGCACTCTAATCAACTTGTTCTCTTACTCTTGGGACAAATCTACTGAAACAATGACTGGTAATGTCTCATTCTCTCCAAGGTAAGCATACTTAAGATGAATAGGTAACTATTTCAACTCAAGTTTAAGAGGCTCAACTATGGAAGGAACTGACCTCTCAGTATTAACTCCTAATTTCTCAAATTTAAATGTAGCTCTACCCATTGGTGAACTTGTAACAACCTCATCTTCACTATCCTCTTCTATGATCACTGCTCTTTGATCATCAATCTTAATCAAATCGTGCTCAACAATATCCATAACATCATTTTCTCTCATAATCTCATCTTCTTCCATCCCAACTCTCTCTTGACCATCAGCTGTATCATGTATGAAATCAAGCACATCTTCATCATCACTCTAATCATTCGCTAACACATGCTTATCATATCTACTCATATGAAAGTGTCCCACCCATCCCACATGGCTTCACTTCTGATTTCTTCTTCTCAAAGTCCTCTACCTTACCTTTCCTTATACCTCCACTTCTTGATGACTCAACTTCTATTCGCTTTCTGTCCATTGTAAGATCCTCATCCTTTTTCTCTTGAACTTCCTTTTCTCCTCCTTTATCAACATTCCTTCCTTTTCAGCTAATTGACTCTTGCTCAACTGTCTTGTTTTCTCCACTCACCTCAACTTGATCTTGATTTTTCTTTTCCAGCTCCTTCCCACTTCTCAATGTGACTGCTTTCACCTCTTCCTTAGGATTCTTTTCAATATTGCTAGGAAGGGTACCTTGAGAACGGCTACTAGATGACTGGGAGAGTTAAGCCAGTTGTTTATGTAAGTCTTGGATGATGGCTTTTTTGGTATTGAGACTCTTGTAACAAGGTTTTTAGCATCTCTACTAAGGTATCCTCTTTCCCTTTTTCCTTAAGCTGAAATGTCCTTTGTTGAGCCATAAGTAGGGCTCTAGGAGCATTTCTATCTATCTAACCAAAGTTCAAGTGATCTCTCCATCTTGGATTATATGTATTCAAGTAGGGGTTCCAATTCTCCGCTCCTATATTAAACTTATTCACAAAATTTGCTTGTTCCATACCTAAACTTGAACTTGAAGGGTACAAATCCCCTACAAGACAATCTGGAAAGGCTATAGGAGGACCCCTAAAAGGCATACTACTTTCAGATGGACCAAAATTAGGGTCTGCCCCCTGGATAGGCTACATACGACTCATCTAAGCTATAAGAGCCACTACTTGATCTTGAAGTTTAGCAATTGTTTTATATTCATGCACAATAGCTACTTGCCTTGGCCTTACTCTCTTACTATGCTAGTTAAAAGAATTGAAGGCCATTTCCTCAAAGAGTTCATATGCATGTTCCACATTCTTCCTCATCAGGCCACTTATAGAGGCTGCATCTATCATCATCCTCAACTAATCACCTAATGAATTATAGAAAGTGTGAATTAACTGGTGCATGGGTATACCATGATGAGGACAATGCCAAAGCAACTCCTTGAATCTTTCTCACACTTCATAGAATGTCTCTCCTTCAAATTGACGAATGGAATTGATCTCATTTCTATGCCAATTCATCCCAAGTTGTAGTTGATTGTGTCAGTAAGGATGTTTAGCTAGCTTCTTGCCTTATTCCTAAGGGAAAAAGGGAATAGGCACAAGTGAATTACATCATCTAAAACTCCATTACTCTTAAGTGTAGCATAAATCTACAAGAAATTCATCAAGTGATCATGTAGGTCTTCCAAAGGTCCACCACCAAATTGATTTACCTGCACCATTTGAATCAATGCGAGCTTTAACTCAAAATTATTTTCTTAAATTATGGGCCACACAATAACAGGTGCGACACCCTCAATGGTAGGTATAAAGAACTCCCACAATAGTCTTGCATTCTCATTTCCATCCACAATTTATGCATTTTGCCCATTATGATATCTCCATTTCCATTACCTTCCGTGACTCTTAATTTCTCCAGATTTGCTCTTCTTTCTCTCAAATGTTGGTGAAAGGTTCACTTAATCTCAAGATCAAATAGAAAAGTCAAGTCAAGTACTCTTTCACAGTAAAGCCTAAGAGAAGAATCTTTTTGCTTTTCTTAGAAATTGTTCAACTTTTTACGGATTCTTCAAAAATTTTAGATCTTTTAGAAACTAAACTAACTAAAGTCTCTAAAAGATAACTCATAAAATGTAGAAAGATTGAAACTTTATGCACTAAAGTAAACTATCATTATTCTAATATCAAAAGTAACAAGTGAAAACATAATATCCATAAGAAAGGCTTATAAAACCCAAGAAAAACAATGATGAGATAAGGCTAGAATTTTTGTGTTTCTTAAAGAAATGCAAAATATAAAAGGAGCAAATCACACCAATAGCAAGATCAATGCAAAATTAAAGGCCTAAGCTATCCAGAAACTAAATTAAACCCTCTTTAATTGAAATCTAGAGCAACAAACTATGGTAAGCAATTCCAACTATGATTCCACTATGAAAAATGCATAAAATATAAAGAACAACATAATGACATAAAACTGAAAATTATGGGAAAAATGATCAATCAAGTAAAAATCTAACAAATATTTAAGCACAAACTAACTAAAAGCTAAACTAAACATGAAAATATTAAACTACAAAGCAACAAGTTGCAATAATTGATACAAAGAAATAAAAACAAAGCTGTAATTTTTTTTTCACTATAAAATGCATTAAGATTTCACTAAAATTAACCACTAACACAAAAGCTATCAACTAAGAATTAGTAGATTAATCAAACTAATGGAGTTACTACTAAGCTAAACTACCAAAAGGTAAGGGAACAAATGAAAATAAAAGGGTACCTAGTCTAAGGGATCAATCTAATATTAGCAAAGCCGAATCTCCATAGCAACGGTGCCAAAAACTTAACTCACTAAAAACGTAAGTATGTGAACTGACAAGTGTATTAGGTTGTGGAAGTGGTACAAATGGTAAGTCAAGATTGTATTCCACGAGGAGCTAGGTGCTAGGTGCTACATACTAAATTATCTAAGTTTTTCTCTAAACTAAGCTATCGATAATTGAATTAAAAGTAAGTGAAAACTAAATAACAAGATGAACACTAAACCAAATGTTATGGTTGTACTATGAGGGTCCCGGGTCTAGGAAATAAAAGAGTTCAAACTGGCATTCATACATCTATTCTCATTTGAATAGATGTAATGTCTTCAATCAATATTTGAAATTGACTAAAAGGAATTTAACTAAACTCACTAAAACTTACCCACCTTCCAAAGTAGCGGAATTCTAATTATAGCATAGATTCATCCGTTAAGGCAATTTATCTACAATTATCAGGTAAATAATAATCAACTCATACTGAAATTATTATTTTAGTTAGATATATGGTTTAAGCATGTCCCCATGACCCAAACCATACTTCTAACCGCATTAAGTGAATGTGTTTACGAATTTAATTAAAACCTGCATATCTTTATGATGAGATTTTTCAAAAATTCAAGCTATGTTTAACACTAGTTATCGATACCCTTCCAAATATCCTTTAACTCTATCTAGCTAAAAAGTAATAGTTATATACTTAATGACTAGACAATAAACACAATAGAAAAATACATAAATACTCAATATCAATTTCGGAATAATATACGAACACATCAATTCATCAAATCCATCAATACAAAACTCAAATAAATTAGGTACTAGATTATATCACACAACTTAAATGAATCAAGATATATCTAAACTAAAATAACAAGAAAAAAAAACACCTCAATCGGTATATTCAATCTTGAAATCCGATACAAAAATTGACATATCCTGATTCATTTGGAACCTAGGATAGTCTTCTAGTGAACTAAAACAAAATGATTTATAATCTTAAAATTAAACAAAACATAATCAAATTAATAAAATGAAAATAAAGTTTATGTTATTCACTAAACTAAACAAAAAAATCAAAATCCTTAAGCTACTGATGTTTCCTCTCGTCCCTTTACTCTTGCTACTATCCTTTATTTCTTTTTCGTCTTCTGCTCATTTGTATCTCCCCCTCCACTGTATTTGGCTATCCCTTTTTATTCTCTTTTTAGTCGTCCTTTTAGGCCAAAGGCCTGCATTCTACACGTGGGCGTATATTTTTATCTCCTAGATCAGCTCTTGTACTTCCAAAATTCCTCTCCTACACAAGAATATTCTCTCTCCCAATCTTTGTTCCTTCATAACATGAATGGGCTATTAAATAATAAACAACGGGCTTCTACTTTAGGTTCCTTCATAGCATAAAATGTAGTTGTTGCAATTGCTATATGGACAGCAACTCAACAATGTAATTGCCTACAATAAATAGAAGAAAAATTAATGATAGTGAAGTTCTATTCTCAGTAAATTGAACTGCTAATGTTAGCTTGGATCTTTTAAGAATCTAGAGCTCAATTGCAACTTGGTTGCTTGGCAAGGTCTCGGTTGATCTTACTACAGCTGCTATATGGAAAGGAGCTTAGATGTCATGTAGAACTCAATATGAAGCTTCAGCTGCTGCTGTTTTGATGTGTAGACTACCATGCTTTGGGTTAGATGTTGATCGAGTTATAGAGCGCCTTTAATTGGTTCAAGAAGCTTGTGTTTGTAAGTTCAACCGCTGTTGCATTTGGGAGTTGAAGTATCGTATCTACTGTGGATGCTATGTTGAATTCATGGAGCTGCTTACTTCTGAAATTGCAACTCATGAGTCTCTTGCTTTGGTGCTAAAGAAATTTGGTTGCTAAATTCACTAATTTTGCAACCCCATTTGAAATTCAAGTACATGGCCAAAGTTGGAAGCATGGTTCTTATGTTATGCTTGGAGTGTTGTTGTAGCTTTTGCTCAAATTTTTCTATGGAAAACAACTTGGTATATGGAGCTTGACATGCTTTTGAATTGTTAATTTAGCAGCTACTCTTCAATTATCTAGCTGCTGAATTCTTCAAATTACTCTTAGCCACTATTGTAAATGTGCTTTGCTAGTTGCTGAATTTCTTGCAAGGAATTAGATGATGCAAGGGGATGATTATGCTCGACTTCAAGACAGCAGTTAACTTGGTTTGAATCTACAATTGTAGTGGAATTTGGAATATTCTACTACTATCCGTGTTTAGTTGTGCTCAAGTTCGACAGCTACTTTGTAGTTACAAGTTCAGCTGTTGTTACAAGTTAGAATTTGGAGTGCTACTGCATCAAGGTTTCTCTATTTCACTTATCAAGAGTTGAAGTCCAAGAGCCTCTCAATTGTTGTCCAAACTCATGTGCTATAGATATAAAGTGTAGCTACTCTTCTTAGCCTTGTTTGATTTGATTACTCCATATATTAGCTGAAGCTCAATCCTACTAACTGCATTCATTCCATTGAACTGCTATAGATGGATTATGTAGGCTTCTAGCTATCATCTAGTACTTGGTTCATTAGGGCTCCTTGCTAACAACTACTGTTCAAGGCTTCATATAGCTACTAGTTGTTATCTTATGCTTAAGCAAGATGTTTGCCAATTGTCATCACATGAGGGAATGTTTAAACCAACGAAGCACTCATCATTTATCAACTTGAAAATAAGAATTAAACACTATCATGTATAATTTGCTTCCAAGAATAGCCAATAGTTTAGATAGATTCTTGTAATCCTATACAAATCATTTGAGGCTAAATTTTGATCTTTTTTCCAAATCTTAACATAACTCATCCAAATACAAGCATTTTGGCCACTTTAACTCAGAAACAATAGTAGAACTCCATAAAATGCATAAAATGTGCTATTTTAGAGAAGATAAATGTGTAGTTTTACATATTCATCAACCGTGAGTCCTTAGAAGTTTCATTGATACGTTATATCTTTTGGAGTTGTCCATTGGTTTTTGCTTACTTTTCATTTGCATTAGTCCTTTCATACATTTCTCATCACTTTTCTTTCGAGCTTTTTACAAGCTTGGACCTATCCAGTTATCAACCTTATTTGTTCTTGATCACAGTTCACATCAAGTTATTCCCAATTGCTAGACCTTTCACAAGGATCCTCCACACCAAGATTTTATGTTTTGGGGCTATCGACATTTTCCAAATCTAACTTCAACTCCTTCTTACTTATGGAGTATCCTATTCCTTCATCAACTATGAATAGATAAAAGTTTTAGGCCATCATAGAAGGTCAAAAACCTCATCTCTTCCTTATAGCCTCTAGACTTTAGGTCTTTGCTTTATATCTTCATCCAAGGGATATACTATCACATTCCCCCTCCATCCGATCACATTGTTCCATGCTTGGCATATTTTCAAGTTCTTATCATATTTATGCAAAGGTCCAACCAACTAATCACAGACTCTCTCACCATTTTTCCACCTATCTGGCCAGAACTTCATGTTTTTTCCATTTTTAACAATAGTCTCTACTTTTTCCTCTAACCAAGTTGTTGCCTTATGGATTTCTTTAAAGAGCTTTAATCCATTTTTTTTTTCCTGTTCTCTCTTGACAACTTATATTTCTATTTCATCAAATGTGTCCATAAGACATTTTTTTGCTTTATCTACCAAGCTAAATTTATGAAATTTGCTTGGTTCCTCTTCTTAATATCCATTAAACTAAGTCCTCCAACTTCTCTAAGCTTTTGATTTTTTCCTAACCAATCCAATGGATTTTCTGGGCTTTACGCTTTGAACCCCACATAAAATCTCTATGAATACTTATAATTTTTTTCTGCTATAGATTTGTTTCGAGGAAGAATCTATAAATAGTAATCTACTATACTCTCAAGTGCTGATGTTCTTAAGAGCCTTCTTCCCTCCATGCTTAGTAAGTTTGCCTTCCATCTTGACAGTTTCCTTCTTACTTTTTGAAGAATGAAGCCTATGTCTATACTCTTGAGACTTCTTCCCTCCTTCATTGGGATACTTAGATAATTCCCTATCTCCGCATTTTGACTAATTCCAAAGATGCTACTGATTTCTCATCACAATTTGTTCCTTACATTTTTGGAGAAAAGAATGTAAGACTTTTCATAATTAACCTTTTAGCCAGAGAAGTGTCCAAATCCATCCATTATCTTACATTTAAGACGAGCATTCTATTTTGTTACTTCTCCCATGAAGAGAAGGTCATCGACAAAAAATAGGTGAGATAACAAAATATCACACCCCTATAAACGTAAAGGTTTCTAATTGCCAGCTTAAACCATCACATGGATTATCCTACTTAAAATCACCATCGACAAAATAAAATGATGTGAGGAAAGAGGGCCTCCTTAGTAGATTCCCCTACTGGATGAGAAAGATTCCATCATTGCTCCATTGAGAACAATTCTAAATTGTACTATTGAAACACATGACCTAATTAATTTCACTCACTTCTCTAGAAAATTCAAGAATCTAAGTGAGTTGTAGATGAAGTCTCGTTCTAGTCTATCGTATACTTTCTCTAGGTCTAACTTCAGTATCATCCTACTCCATTTTCCTTTCATTTTTACGAAAGAGTATAAGACCTCTTAGAAGACAAACACAATGTCTTTTGTTGCTCTTCCCTAGATAAAACTTGACTACTCAAGACTAATATAGTCTTGTAATAAGGGTCTTAGTCTATTAACTATACATTTATTTACAACCTTATATATTGTAGTGCAAAGGCAAAGGGGTCGAAAGTCCTTAACTCTATACACTTCCAAAACTTTCAAAATAAGCAGTAGAAGTGTTTCATTCATCTCTGACAAATTAAAGTTCCTATGAAAGATTCCTCCAACTACATGTACCACCACATCTCCTATAACATCCTAGCAGCTTTCATAAGATTTCTCATGCATTCAGTCATACCTAAAGTCTTGTTACTTTTGATACCCCATAAGGCATTTTGATCTCTTCCCTTATCCAAGGTCTTACCAAATCTTCTTTTTCAGCCTCAGTCAATTTCCTTTGTTCATTTTGCCAACATAGTCATTTCTCCAAACTAATACTAGCTCAAAAGAATATAAATTTTGAAAGTATTCGTTGAAGGAGTTTTTAATTCCTTCCTCACTATCTATCCAATTCCCAATCGAATCAAATAATCTACAAATTCGTGATTTCAATCTTTTGGAAATTGCTAAGGCATGGAAGTAACATGTGTTTCTCTCCCCATTAATTACCTATTTAGATCTAGCTTTGTCCACCCATAACCTTTCTTGCTACTTTAATACCCAAAAAAGTTCATCCTATAGGAAAGTCTCTTTGTTGATAAGCTTCTTATTTGAATTAGAGAACAGAAGAACCCTCAATTTTTTCAACTCTCCAATGATGGCTTTCTTTGTTTAGGGAATTAGACCAAAAACCTCTTTATTCCACTTCTTCAAGACTTCAACAAACTTCCTACTATCAACTATAAAATCTAAAGAAGGTCATAGCTAACTCTTTTGCACAAAGCTTTTAAATTCTGGATGTTGAATCCACATAGGTTGAAAACAAAAGAGCCATTTAGTCGTAGGCCTAGCTATGTGCCTTGAATTGGAGTCCAACAAGATAAGGCGATGATTATACTAGTTCGAAACAATATGGAATAGCCTATCTTCCGAGTATAATTTACTCCACTCATAGTTGGCCCAAGCCCTATCTAGCAAAGTTTATACTAATTTTGCTAAGTTTTTTTACCTTTTGGAAATGAGTACCTACAAACCCCAAGTCTACCATGCTACAAGAATTCATGCAATTTTGATATGCTGCCGCCCTAATCTGGTATACTTAAATCCTTCCCCATTTCTCCTATTAACATAAAACTTCATTAAAGTCCCCTAACATAACCAAGGGACCATTTATGTTACTAGCCCAATCCATTAATTCCTCCCATAAGTTAAATATATAGTAGAAACAAAGAAAGAAAAATTAGAGTGGCATACCTAGATATTCATAAGGATTTGTTGGTAGGAGATGTAGCTGGCATGAATTACCACTTCTTTAGCAAGCCACAAAACAACAATCCCTCCACTAAACCCTTCAGCCTTAGCACAAAGCATCTAATTATATCTTAAGAAATCCTTTAAAGCATTAACCGCCTGTCAACCCATCTTTGTCTTTATAATAATGAGAAGCTGTGGGTTATATTATCTCTTGAGGTATTGGATTACTTGGCAGCGACATTCAAAGTTCACATCCCAAGCATTCCAAGAAAGCGCCTTGAAGTGTCGACATTGCATATTAGAAGATAATGTGTCTACAGAATCTAAGGAGTTCATAGATGTGGAGATATTGAACCAAAAATTCCTCATATAGGGCTGTTGGAAATTCCTAATCATCATGTTCCATCAACATATACGAAACGTAGTATACATCATTACCATTTGCATCTCCCATGCCAATAGTAGCACCGACTTATCCCCTTCCTCCATTATCAACATCACAAATGGCACCTTCGGAATGTCTATTTGCAAAATCTAATCCATGTAAATCGTCTCCACCATCAACTTACATGTCTACTTTATGTGGTCAAGGATGCGTCTCCTCAGAATGTTTGATCAATACATCAACATCTTTACTACTAGAAGAGCTTCGTTTGTCACCCGTATCAGATTCTCTAACTGAAAATACAATCTCATCCTCGTCCAGTGTGGTTGGAAAGTTATTTCTAATACTTGCTTCCTTTTCCACTTCTATTGGTGTAGAGTTGTTCCTTAAACGTTAGCCACTATCTTCTTAGATTGACTTGCCAGTTTTACTTCTTAGATCTTCATGTTCAACTACAAGTTTGGCATGTAGGAAACCTCTCTCAGATTTTAAAGGAAAATATCAACTTCTAATAACGCCACCATGATTTCTTGCTATTTTCTTGATTGATGTTACAGACTTGTTTTTCTTCCCTTCGAGGACTTTTCCTTTGCCCTCAATTTTCCTTTCTTAGGAGAAGACCAAATTTTGTTTCCCCATATTTAGGCTTTGGTTCAATACACCTTCTACATTCTTAGCATTAAATACAGAAGTTAAATCCCTCAAAGATACCTTTTCCTTTCGCACTTCTTTCGTAGCAAGAAATTGTGTCTTCTTGAGATTTGTATTCCCTTTTGAGTTCTAAACCATCATATCTTTTGCTTTTTAGTTATCTCCTACATTTGCACCCATTCCTTTAACCTGTTTCTTTTTTCCTTTGAACTTTTATTTAATCCTCATACTGGGTATTTAACTTGGTATTTTCCCCTTTACTTTAATCCATAATATTATTTATCCTACTCAACATCTTGTCATTTTCTTCACTAGGTACAGAGTTAAATCTTTTAGAGTGTCGAGATTCCCCCATGGCATTAACTTAATCTAACTACAAGTTGACTTACCCTTTACCCCTATCATCATTTTTCTCCTTAGCTACAAAGGCTACTCCTATATCATTTTTACCATTCTCAAGATGATTTATTTCATTCTTTTAGACAATTTGATGTGTTTCACTATTGGTTAGGTCTTCCTCATTCAAAGAATTAGATCCCCTATTCTCATTTAAAGCTCTTTCCTCTAAGCATCCAGTCCTTAAGTGACTCAACCTCCTACAAAAATCATACAATCTAGGCAAACCTTCATATTGAATACAGTAACAGTGATCACCAACAAAGATGGAATGTTTCAGTGGTTTATTCATATCCACTTGAACACAAAAATGCACAAAAACATCCCCTTTCCAAACCTAATGTATAAGAGTCAAACTGCAAGACTGGGCTAATCTTTTCTTAATCCTTCGTATTGCAATCAATGAGTAACATTCCATTAAAAGTTTACCTATTCAAACCCAAATAGCAAAGAATCAAATGAGGATTAGTCCATCCGAAAATCTAATTCCCATTTCCTTAAGGCTAAATAATGTGAATCAATGAACCGTGGACCATTTTTTATGATCTATTGAAAGTCTAAGGTATTATTCTGCATTATTAAATATGTATCAAATCCCTATGTGAACCAATTTGAAATTACTCCATAATCTCCACATACTTTTAAGTTTTTCTAATAAGAATTTATATCCAAGGTTTGGTCCTATCTTTGGTAATAAATGCATATTGCTAAGGTGCACAAATTGAATCTTTTTCTACCTTCGAGAACTTCATATAGCAAACTCTTTCAACTACCTTCTCATTTAAACTTCTTTTATCCTCTAAGATCTAACTTGCATCTTGATCATCATCTATTTTTTCTTAAGAGCCTTAGAAGCAATACCTTTTGTAAGCGCCTAGAATATTTGTGAGAATTTTGTTTATAAAGGATAATCTCGTTTCTTTTCCTTTAGTAGAGCCACTACCATGGTTGACCTTGGTGAGTTATAGAATCTCCTCCTCATCAATTGCTAGGCACTTCTTGCTTCACTAGGTTCGATCACTAACTTCGTCTTTCGATGCCAATGAGAGAAAGCTAAGGTTATCATCCATCAGTCTCATTATGAAGGTTTTTATTCTTTTTTTTTTTTTTGCATATGAAGGGAAAAATTTAGGAATATTGGTCAAAGTGGATGAGAACAATAACGAAAAAGAGAACAGTAACAACAATAGGTGAAGGTAATGACAAAGTGATAGATATTAATAATCTTAAAGTGATAGAGTTTTAACTTATTTAATTTATGCACTTGAATTAGTAGGTTAGATAATAAGAAAATAAAGGCAAATACTAGTAATTCTTTTCATAGTCTATAAGGGAACGATAGTCATAATCAATTCTCTATATTATACTAATAATAGGTGCACTTGCCTAGTTGGTTATTATAAATTAATTACATCATAATATGTTGTGTTCGGGTGCAATAATGTCAAATTACAAGCCCTACCAAAAATGTATAGTTGAATAATTGATGGTTTATAAGATTTGACTTGATTTGCTATTAAGATGCAAATCATCTATTTTTTAAGTACATTTATTATTTTCATGGAAATATGAATTTTAAAATAAATTTATAAAATTTCATCAGCTTGTCGGTGAGGTTCAAGTAAGTCCTTTTAGAGGTATTCTTTCAAGCATATTTTGAAAATTTTATAGGGATCAAAAAAACTTTCCCAAATACTTAACTAGAAACTAGCTCAACTAATTCAAGTTTAATGAACCCATTATAAACTATCAAATTACATGCATAAGTTTCGGTAATTATGTTATTTAATTAGATAGGTAACTTGAAATGGTATCTGCGTATTATTATTATCATCATCATTACTATGCATATTTCTCTAAAAACAACAGAAGAATGAAGACTAAAAAAAAAAAAGAAAAATTGAGGACCATATTCCTTAAAAATAATTTATTTTAAGGTCTATTACATGAATATAATTTACTTTGTTGTCAAGAGTTAGACTTTATGTGTTTTTTTTTTCTTCTTCTCCTTTTGTTAATTACATATTACTAAATGCACTTCAACCTATAATGAGTTATGACCATTATGTCATTTTGTGTTTTAGGCAATAGTTTGTGAGGTAACAGATTAAAAATAGTTGTAAAAAAAAAAAAAAATAACATGCAATGGTTAAGATAACAACTATTGCATCGAATATTTATATTACACAATGATTCATGAGAAAACCGTTGTCATAAATATCTTAGGTAATAGTTATTTGGAATCGTTGCTTTATCTAGAAGAAAGGTAACAACTCAAATCCTTCAAATAGTTACCCATTTATATGATTCAAATAGAAACCAAAAAATGGCACTTAGAAAAAATTAGGAAAAGAAAAGAGCGTCTCTCATAAAAGCACTATCATAAACATTAAATCATTTGCATAATTTTGGGTGAGAAGCATAGATAAACTACCAAAACAAAAAAGAAGTACTCGTCACAAAAAAAAAACCCTAAATAGTCGATCCCAAAAACATAGAAGCTACTATGCTCATCACTACCCCCCTATACAAGACACCCCTATAACCTTCAATTTAGCACCACCAAGGTACTTATCTTTTCTTTTTCGCTTTCTTTCTATCTCTCTCTCTCTAAAACTATTGTGTTTCTTCTTTCTTTCCAATGTTGTCTCAACATAATAATGAATAGAACGAGACTTACCTTCCATTTTTTATTTATTCTCTCTTCTCCATGCCTAAGGTATGTATTTTCATTATATGTAGTAAGGACATCTATCTATGGTTATTTGTTATACTTATATGACTTTGCTTAGGTTATTAGTCAAATGGGTCATTAGGAAAATTCTTAGAGGATGATGGGAAAATAAAGTTTCAAGGTTTTCTTTTACTTTGTCCTCTACTTTGATGCACCCTTCTTCCATCAATCTTCCTTGCAATATTGAAGGTGTTTGATAAAATACTAAAATAATAAGCTTAATTTTAATATTTTTGTCAAATCATTGTGATAATACAAGAGGTATACTAGTAAGTTCACATTATGTGCATATAAGATGGCATAGTGTTGCATAGTCATCATGGTCTACATAAGCTTTTAACATGTTGAAAAGGTACTTATTGCTTTAGGATTTATGCAACTAATGTATCTTCATAAGTGTTAACACATCAAAGGTCTTCTATAATATATATTTGCATCTAAGTGGAAAATGACACAGAATTTGAATATTTAGCTTTTAATATGTTAATTTACTCCTTTTCAAAAAGATGATAAAGATTTAGAAATTTCTCCTATTGTAAAAGCAAGTAGTAGATGACTATGATATCAAAGACTAGGTATGACTACAATTTCCAAGTGCTTCTTAAGATTAGACAAATTGATAACATATAGCAACATATCATTATTGCTAACAAACAAATATTGTCTATTCTTTGTTTCTTTTTCATTAATACCTATTGTTTGATACTTCTAGCTATAGTAACACATCACACACTTTTCTCTATACTATATTATTTATACATTTGCAATTTAGAGCATATTACTTGTTTGGAATGAGTGTAGATGGAGATAAGACTGATAAGCTACAATATATTTCTCTATGTTATCAAGTGAATTGCTTTCTTAGCTTTTTCCCTTTCTCTTTAATTAAAGCCCCCTCTTCACGTAACGAAGCACTCAGCTGTGATCCATTCTTCTTATGTGTAATTCTACTCTTCCTAGAGTTAGACAAAAAAAAAAGAGAGAGAGAGAGAGAGAGAGAAGATGAGCTCACTTATATTATCTTTTGACCAGGATAAACACATTACTTAGTCTATCTTTCAATTTCCCCATATCGATAAGACCATAACCTCCCTCTTTATGCTTATTGTTGTTTACAAAATCACTCGTTGTTTTGGCTAATGAAGTGAAGTAATATAATGGCAACTTCAACTTTTTGTCAATGTACTAATTTCTTTCTTTCTTTCTTTCTCATTGTTTTTATTCTACTTCATTATCTCTTCAGCAAAGTTGGAAAAGGACCTAGGACTTACATGATATGTAATGTCAATGATATCTCTATGTAACGCCTTGCCTTCTAGTTATTTGCTTAAAATTTTTTCTCAAACTCTTAATACCTATAGACAATTTGTTACTACCATCCTTGAGATAAAGATAAGGTAAAACTTGTATCCTACCTACTCTTTTGTTCCATAAACAGCAATGTTAAAATAATTTCTTGTTCAATATGACAAACATCAACAAAAGCTTCTACATTAATGAACCGTACTCAGAGTATCATAGTTATACACTTCTATAAAATATAGTAACTCTTCATCAAATTCACATTTTTGAACTATCACAACTATACTAAACCTTTAGTTAAGTAACATCATTTGTTTTCCTAAAAAACTATCTTCGTGTGCTTAACCCATATTTTGCAGTCAACAACTTCTATCAAAAGCCCATCTTCAACTAGAGTTTTGAAGTCTCCTTATCACTTTGATTATTCTATCTATTCATCTATAACCTAAAAATGAGAAACATATCCCTTTAGCTACTACAAGCTAAGTGAGAGTAGATAAACATATAATAACTAGTATAACAAAATAGGCACATCATTCAAGTAGTCAGTCCAATGACATTACCTTATAGTCCTAGCCAAATAATACAAATGCAATAAGTGTGTACCATGCTCATGCACGTAATATGTATCAATATTGATATCCTAGCCTAGCCTAGCCTAGCCTAGCAACTCATCTGGTTTAATCGACTCAAACCGAGCATCTAGATAACATATCTAAAAACCTAGCAAACATTTTAGCCTAACAATAACCATATATAGTGGTTGAAAAATCTAACATATAACTAGCGCAAGAAATACAATACAATCATTATATGCTTAAAAACCTAGCTTTTATAAGTCAAGTAGTTCGCTTGTTAACCTAGCTTTTCATATGGAAATTGACCTAATAACATCTCAATTTTTAGAAAAATTAACCCATAGGTCTTTTTCATGCCATGCCATAAATGTATTAGATCGTACGTCAAGTAAAACCCAATAAGTTCAAGCAAACTTATTCATCATTTGTTACCTAACCTTTACTTCGCAATTTTTTCAATTTTAAGATCTTGATATCGGGTTCTCTTAGTTAAACATCTTAAAAGATGGAGTTAGTCCCTATATTCTTTTATAAGATTACACAGACCCTAGCAAATGTCACATATATATTCATCAACATTAACATAACAATCAAGTTTAATATCATGCCACTATTCAGTCAGTAACAATTATAACATGTAACATAACTCACCAAGCGATACATCAATTTGTAGCCAATTTTAGCCAAGCCATTGAGCAACACATCAACTTGCAATTAATGTTTTGTTTTCTTTCTTTCTCTTCCAAATTCTAAGCTTATCTATTGCACGAAATTCTCTTCCCTATTTCCAATACCTATTCATTTGAAGGCACACGCCTACTAAGAGGATTTCCAACTTCCTTAATGTCCTTTGAAATGTTTTTATTAATTTTTATGATTTTAATTAACTTATTTTAGCTTAAAGGTGCTATTTTTGGGTATTTTAATTAGTTTCGATTCTAAACATATGTATAAAAATTACACATGACTCATATATATATTCCATATATTATTTTATGTCCTATAGTAATTTTATTATATGTATAATTTATCTCTAACAATTTGTTATATTTTAGGGCTCCAACGTCAAGTTTCTAGGAATTAACAAACATACCTGATAAAAATATAATTTATTTAAAATAAATATTATATATACACTATTTTGAGAAATTAATCCTACTAGCATTCTTCATCTAACTTTTATAACCTTGTATTAAAATTTGGCTCAATTTGAACAAAATTATCCAAAGGCCATAAATCGTTCCAAACACTTTAAACATCCTAACTCGAATTTGTTAGTTTAGTGACTAAGGTTTGACATTCTACCCTATTTACAAAAAGTTTTGTCTTCAAAAATTAGTTATATAATAAGTTAGTTTGCATACCTAAAATTCTAACTAACTACAAATAGCTTATCAAATTAATATACTAACCTTAAGTAAATAGTTCAAGGTATTGAGCCCTCATGTAATATGTAGACTCCTACATTGCCTCATTTACAATATGTTTACTTTACAGCACTTTAACATATTCAATATCCCAATTTCTTAATCTTTGTATTTTTGTATTCAAAATCTTTACTAAACATTCCACATATGTCAAAGTTTTCCTTCAAATCCACAGGTGGTACATTTAATATAGTTGTAGGATCTCCTATAAACTTTCTTAAAGTCGAAAAATGAAAAACATTATGAATACCTATAATTTCTTCTAGCAATTCCAACTCATAGGCTACCTTCCCAATTCTTCTCTTAATCTGATAAGGCCCTACATATCGTGAACTTAACTTTCCTTTAATACCAAAATACCTAACACCCTTCATTAGAGATATTTTTAGAAATACCTAATCACCTACTTAAAATTCCAATAGCTTCCTTCTAACATTTGCATAACTTTTCTATCGACTTTGTGCTATTTTCATTTATTCCCGCATTAACTGTACTTTCTCCTTGAGATCTTATAGCATAGTTGGTCCAATAGTTTGTTTATTACCTACTTCATCCCAATACACCGAAGTTCTACATTTGTATCCATACAATGCTTCATATGGTGGTATCTAAATAGTACTATGATAATTATTATTGTAAGTGAATTTCATCAACGGTAAATGATCTCCCCAATTTCTACCAATCTCTGACACACAGGCCCTAAGCATATCTTCTAGTGTTTCAATGGTACATTCTAATTATGCATCACTCTATAGATGATACACTATATTAAAGCTCAACTTAGTTTCCAATTCTACTTGTAAAGACTGCCAAAATCAAGACATGAATCAAGAATTATGATCAGAAATGATCAATACTAGTACCCCAGGCAAACAAATCATTTCTTTAGTATACACTTCAACTAATTGAGGTAAGGTTGTAGTTTGCTTAATAGCCAGAAAATGTACAGACTTGGTAAGTCGATCTATTATAACCCGTATTATATCATGTTGCTTCCTTATTCTAGGTAAACCACTTATAAAGTCCATTATTATATACTCTTATTTCTATTTAGGTATCAACAAAGGTTCTAATAACCCGCTTGGCTTCTGGTGCTCCACTTTAAACTTTTGACAAGTCATACACTTTGAGATATATCGCACTACATCTTCAGTCATTCCTATCCACCAGAACTTCTACTTCAAATCCTTGTACATCTTATTATTTCCAAGATGAAAAGAATAGTTCGCATCATGAGCTTCTTCTAAAATCACTTTCTTAACTTCCATGACTTTTAGAACATACACCCTTTCCTTGAATTTTAACATTCCCTTATCATTGATCCAAAAGTCAAGGTATTTTTTCAAATTATCTCTGATCTTTTATGATTCCACATTCTTTTTCTAAGCTTCCTTTATACGTTCTAAGAGTATAGGTTATACTTCTAAATTTCCCAACATCAATCTACTCCAAGTTATGTTACCCTATACAACATAAGATTATCCTCAACTCAAGTTACATCATTTTTTTTTCAAAGCTTGGTAATCTATAAGTTAAGAATTAGTGAGATAAAATAATTTTTAGGAGCATAAATCCTCCGATAATGAAATGGACTAAAACTGAATTACCTCTAACATGCTTAAAGTGTGACTTATGAAAAGAATTTCTACTATTTTGATGTATTTGATATCCTTTTATGTGCTTCAATTCTCTTAGATTATCTTATAAATAGTTGACTGAAATAGTATGTGGAAGTAATGTATTTGGGGAAAGGAAAATGTGATATTTCAATGTGTATGAATTGTATAAAATTCAATCTTAATGTGATTCTTCTACGAGATAAAGCTAAGTCCTGATATGAATCTGTCTTTGATATAAAGATAAAATTTTGATGTATACTCTTAGGTTATGGAATTGAAATTTGAAAGCTAAGGAAATAAGAAATGTATGATTTTAAGTGACATCAAATAGATTTCGAGTTTTGAAATGCATATAGAGATCAATTTAAGCATATCAACTACCTAAAATAATTATTTAAACGTAACCCATGGTAAGTAACCTTTTATTTTACCTTCTAATTTAGAAGACATTATGAAAACTGTTGGATTGAATAACTTAAATTAAGCTAAAACGAAAACATTTAGGATTTGTAAGCGACAAAAGGAGATGCACTTAACTTTAATTAAAAGATAAAATTTAGATCATGATAAGATGTAAGATGAAAGAGTTTCAACAGATTAATAGGGTGATAAACTTATGAAATAGCTTGAGAAAGATATTACCAGGATAGTATGAAGAATGACATATAAGAGAATAGAAATGAATAGACAAAGACTGAAACAAATACCAAAGATAAAACTCTCTTTAGTTTAGGGTTAACATATGAATTTATCTAGGAAAGTAAATGATGTATATTCTAAGTATAGAAAGAAAAAGACTTTCTATCATAAGGTTTATATTTATCACACCTTAGGGATAGATAAGAATATTAATACATATACTAAAACTATATAAGATGCTTAAGGAAGTCCTATAGTTAGTAATAAGGAGTAAAGGATAAAGTTAAGTTATAACTAAAAACTTAGATCAATCTATTCGTGAGAGGAGATAAGTTATAATGAAGAGCAATTTAGATAAAAGTAAACTTCATTAAAGAGATAGATTGAAGAAATAACAGGAAACTTAATAATTCAAGTTAATAATAAGAAGAATAAATTGCGAGAGCTATAATTTAGAAGTAATACAAAGGGGATTTTAATGAACATATAGAAATAAGATCAAGCAAAAAGATAAATGGAATTAGGTTTATGGATATGGAAGTAAGGAAATAGTAAAAGAATGTTACAATGAATATATGAGTAAGAATGTTTAAAGTAAATTGATGTAATGTATGAAGATAAAAAAAAAAATGATACTTTTGGTGTAACAGGGGTGAATTGTGGAATGATCATTAAAATTGCACACTACATATTGGTCATAAAAGCAAATAGGAGATAAGTAAATGTACTAAGTTAGAAAATGATGATTGTAAATTGGGTACATATAAATAAGTAAGAAGATGATGGCAAACCAATGATTCTTATCCCTCTCCTACTAAATATTTTGTCTATTACAAGTCTTCTACCATATCTGGAAACTTATTGTCCTCGAGTTAAATTTATACATGCCGCGTCAGTTAAAAGTTAAAAACTGTTCTATGTCCTTGTCACTTCAGAATCATATCAATTTTTTCAATTACATTATATTTGTCTATCAAGTCAATTTTTACCTCATTCAAGTACAAACTTGTAAAAGGATTGAGATTTACCAACCTCAACTTTGCAATTATATGTGCTAAAGTATAAAATATCAAACTCCTAACTGTAAAGGCAGTAAGAACTCAAGGAGGAATAAAATTAAAGTGATAATAGTAAGAAAGTAATCCCTTAACATATTAGATAATCAGGTTCAAAAGTTAATAGAGCATGATAAAAAGTAGAGACAAAAGTTAAGATACACACTAGTATTTGGAACTAAGTTGGAGAATGTTAGAAGTAAAGTTCAAAATGTGTTAAGGATCGAAAGATAAATCATAATTATCGTGCTTAAGTATAATAGACTTAAAAGATTTAGAGTATGTTCAAAAGAAAGAGTAGAAACTGAAAGCAAACTACCACCATTTGGTGACTATAGCCACCACACCTTAACCATCTAACAAAGTGGGGGCCACAGCCGGTGATCGAAGTTGCTAGATCCGATGAATGTCCTTAAACTGGCCAATTTTCAAATATTCATTAAAAATTCCAATTTAATCCAAAAAAATTTATTCTTATGTTTGGAATTTAGAAAAAAATATTATTTTGTACAAATTTGATGTTTATGACATACATCTTTAAAAAATCAACAAAACCAAATAATTTTTTATATTGAAATAAATAGGTATAACGATGTAATTTCTCTTTCAAAATTTTTCTGTAAACTACCTTATATTAATATTGAATTGCTATAAAGTGATTTCTTGTAAAACTATTTTCTAAATTTTTATTTGATTTTTGAGCCCTAAACTATGTTTAAAATATTAATTTTAGTAGAAAATAACCTATTTTTCCTATGGACCTCACTTGGATTCAGAGCTCTACTGGTTATTAAAGTATATTTTAGCATATGGGCGCTATTAGAAGGGATTCTATTGAGAGAAATTATCCAAAATCAAGTATGTGCCACTTATGTGAATAATTTGATAGTTTGGAAATTGGAGAAATTGATGAATGATGTTGTGTTTTATAGGGATTTTAGATGTAATGATGTTATGAAGTATAGAATGGAGTGTTACTTTGGTTGTTTTAATGAAGCTTAGGGTGAAAATAGAGTAATTAACAACATGTACGCAAAATTGAACTTATGTAGAGGATAGCTCAAAAGATTCTATGAATGAGTTTTTCAATGGATTGGTACTCAAAGGGTGAGTCAAAAGCAAGACTTATGAATAAAATATAAGAATAGAGGATTCAAAAGCTTAGTCAGAGGGTGATTTTCTTAAAATTCTGTAGATAATAAAGTTAGAGGGTATCTTAAAGGAAGTTAGAGAGTGCATGTTTTATTAGATATTTACTCAAAAGCTAAATCAGAGGTAAGAGTATGAACGAATAATGAAATAGGAGAACCTCAAAGGTTAAGTTAAAGGGAGCATTTGTTGGAACTCTGAAGTTGTAGGTCTCAAAGTAAAGTTCAGAAGGTAGCTTCCTTGAAATTATAAAGTTAATTTAACTCAGATGATATCTTAGAAGGTTTCTATGAAGAAATTTAAATTCTAGTGGATGCAACAACTTAGTCAGAAGGTAACTCAGAATAATATTTAGGATAATTATAGATATGTGCACAACTAGAAGTTATTTTAGAATGTAATTCATAAGAAATCTTAGGTAGTTATCAGACTTAGAGGATGATTCAAAAGATAATCCTATTAAGACCTTAACCTTGATATGACTCAGAAGATAACTCAAAAGCTTCCAGTTTAAGAACTTTAAGAATGAATTAACTCAAAACTTAACTTAGACGATGTTTTATTGAAAATCTTAAGGAGTTACTAACCTTAAAGATTGACCCAAGGGATAAATCTATGGTGAATTTCAATACGTAAGTATTGTAGAGGATATCTTTGAAGCTTCTCCAATAAATATTTCAAGGTCATATTAACTCAAGCGAAAGATGTAGGCTAATGAACTAATGACTACTCAACTTAATTCTATTATAAGCAAGTAAATTAGCAATATTTCCTAATTTATATGCAAAATAAAGTACTATGTCAAGATAAACATCAAGGGATCAACCAAGAGGACAAGTGTACAATCAAGTTAGCGAGCAATTGAGTTCCAAGTAAGGAAGATCAGTACTTTACTGTACTTTAGAGTATTACTTAAGCATACTTGAGCCCTTAGTATGTGTCATGGTTGTGATTGTAAGTTATTAGCCTATGTGCATGCAATGCATGTGCTTCAATATTGTATTATTGTTAAGGAGTGTTGGACTTTATGTATTGGTTACCTTATGGTATTGCGTTGATTGAATTGTATAAAAGTTTCTCAATCACCTTAAGAGGCAAACTAATTCAAATTCAACTTAACTTCTAATTGGACTTACATCACAACTTATTAGGGAAATAACTACAATTCCCAAGCCAAACACAAACCCTTCGATGAGGACAATATAAATGGTCCTTTTCCTACCCTTAGTTAAACTAAGTTACAGGAGAAGAAATCGTGATAAGTTTAAGGACCATGGTTTGAAGGTAGTCTTAGGTGGAGTATGTTTCTCCATTACATAAGCTTTAGTTTGGTTTCGGTCCATAAAGTGCATAACATCAAACTCCTCAAAACCAGGATTAGAGTAGGTGAAATTTCTTTGATCTTACGATGATCAGTCAGCATCATGTGATGACATTTGCTTGAATATGCATTGCATCTAATTAACCTTACTTGAAAACCCTAGTTACTTGATAACTGATATGTGTTATTGTCTCTATCTTACTTACTAAGCAAGTTGTCACTTACTCCCCTATAGCTATTTTACAGGTTTCCAATACAATCACCAGTATTACACCAAGTTTCATGAAGACTAGAGAACAAGGTCAAAGAGTGGATTCAAGACTAATGGAATGTGTTCTTATTCATTTACCAACTTTACTAACTTATAGGGAAATTAATAGGGTCTCTGCTAGTAACCCTCTAGTTTTCAATTACGGATACCGATACTATGCTATATTAACTTGTAATCATTTATAAACCCTTTTATTAACCATTCTATTTTCTCAAATCAATTTACTTTTAGAACTTTTTGTTGAAATTGTGATGTTATACTCTAAAAGATTTGTAAAGCTTAATTTTCTCAATCATTTGAGCTACAAATTTATTTTCCAAAACTATTTTGAAGTGTTACATCACAAGTTAATACCTTGTAGAATCATAATTAGATGGCTCAAAGTGGAGAAGTGGTAAATGTCTTACATAAGCTATACTTACATTAGCAACTAAAGTGGCTACTTCTAGCATAGGTTAGCTTACATAATGGGATTGTTGAGACTCTCTGGTTTAAGGCATGACGGTTATTGAAGTGGTATCAGAGCATAGTTTTAAAGTGGGCTACAAAGTATCACAACTTGCTTAAGGAAATAGATTGGAAGTGTAATGAATTGAAAAGTTAAGGCATTTATGTAGATCTAGAGAATTGAAGTAAGGTTGGAAATTAGATCTAAGGTATGGTAAGGAGTATGAATTAAGGTTAATTAAGATGGGGAGACAAAAAATATGAGGAGTAACATAGAATGATGTAAACTTTGAGCAAAATTTTTAAGGAAGCTATTGAGAAATTAATGGACTTAAGCTGATATTGAGTAGGAAATCTTGGTAAATCCAAAACAAATTGCTGTATTGAAGGAATTGAGTAGAAGAATTGTAGACATATAATGGTTAAGAACAAAAAAGAAATGGATCGAGTCAAGTTGTGAGCTAGGAAAACTCTGTAAAGATAAGATTGTAGTAATCGGAATGCATGTATGAGGTTATCCAAAGTAACTAGAATAACTTAAGGAGATGAAAGAATAATATTTCTATATAACAAGAATAGGTCAAGGAATGTGTACAGGAATTATACGTTTCCAATCATCATGTCATAAGAAGAAAATAGATGGGTAAAGCATGGGATATTGTTAAACTAGTACTAAATAATACACTTCATGTATGCTCTTAGCGTACATGAGTAAGCTTAGAAGGGAATGCCAAATCTATGATTCTTGTGTTACATTTGTTTGATCCTTTGATTGTCATGACTAGTGCCTCTTATGTTGAGTTCTTGACTTTACTGTTGATCCAGTCATGTCATACCAATCATAAACTCAGTAAATGGTCAATTCTTTTATATATCTTATTGGTTTAAGGGTTATGTCAATCTTGTTTGGTTCAAATGAAATCCAACTGTATTGAGTCATTACAAGTCTCATTTGAGTCCAAGTGACCTAAAAGTTCAGATTTGCCATACTCACACTTGATGCCATATGTATGCTGGCTATATAAAGTACTTAAGTCCTTGGCTATGATATAGTTGTGATATGTGGAGAAGTATGCATGAAGAAAGAGACTAGCTAGAAGTTACATTTGGAAAACAATATTGTTAAGACTAAACTTAAGTAAACATAAGAAATTAGATATATATTGGATGGTAGACACTTAGTTAGAAAGTGCTTGAAGGTGGAACCCCAATTAAACTGGAGGTTAGAGAATATGTTAGAGTGTATTTTGGTACAATAATTCAAACTTAGTAAAACTCAAAACCCACTTCAAAAGTACCATAACCTAAAAACAAAAGAATTTATGAACTCAAAACCTAGGTTAGAAGGTATAAAAATTTATATAGTAACTAATGAATCTGATGAGCTTCATAACTAATGTTCTCAATAAAGACATTAAGTATATTAAGGGAACTAATTACATAGAGAATACGTTAAAAGCTATCTTGTTGGGAATTCTAAAAATAACTTTACCAAGAAGACATTTTCGGCTCATAAAGTTATGAGATGGGAAAACTAAAGTTTAGTTTGAAAAGAAGTAATCTAGTGATATGGGAACAAAACAACAAAGTTAGAACCTAACTGAAAAAATAGGTCATAACACTAGTTAGTTAAAATCCTATATTGGATTAGTATTCAAGAGTGGATTCAAAGGAATTAATATAGAGCAATTATGAGCTACATAATCTAAATAGCAAATGAGTGGGCTCCATGTAGTTAGGTATATGCACCCTAAACTCAAAGTGTTAAATCTGAACATGCCATTAATAAAGAATAATGGTGTATGAGGCTATATAAGATGAAAAGGGAGGATATATTCAATTTATAAGAAATCAAACGAAATAGAGATGGAAGCAAAGAGTACTAACCTTGGTAGGAATGCAGGATATTATAAAAGCTAAGGCAATGGATGTTTAGAGCCAAATGTATTAAAGTTATAAAAGTTACATAAAAGTTGGATTAGTTTACCTATGATAAGACATTGAGGTGTAGAAAATTGAAGCTGAAGATAAACTATAGTTCTTAAACTACCAACATAAGGCTTAGAAAGTTGGGTAGAAGGTCTTGATAGCATGTGAAGTATTAGGAGATTTTGTAGAGTACAATTAATGTTGCTACTTGAACCCCTATAACACAAAAGGTAATAACAATGGTATAGACTTAGATATAAGCACTTAAATAACACAAAGAATAAAGAATATTGAAGTTATGACTTTAACAAAAGTAGATGATTATGATGTGATGTGAAAATCAAAGTCACACAATAGAAGCATCATAGTGGGTTTGAGCTCAAAAGTCCTAGACTGTGGAAGTTTTAAGGACAAAACTTTTTGTAAGGAAGGTAAAATGTAAGACTCAATCTTTGACCTACTACCTGAGACTTAGAGTAATGAACCATTTAATGTAGGAAGTATAGCAAAAGCAAGTAATAAAATAAAATCATTAAAAGAAGTTTAAGAAATAAGTTAAGTTAAATGACCATACTTGAACTATTCGATATTAATGCGAATTAAGGTGTTTATAACTATTTAGAATTTTGAATGATTATAAAACCTTAGAGATAAATTATATATATAATAAAATTGTTATGAGACATAAAATAACATGAAGAATATATGTGTAAGTGTCATGTGGAATTTTTAAGTATACACATATCCATAATTAGCTAAAATACCTTAATATTTATATTTTAGGCCAAAATAACATAGGAAAATCAATAAAAAAATATATAAATAATGAGAACAATTGGGATTAAGATCTTGGGGCATATGGAATCACTAGGAACAAGTGTTAAACAAATAAGGGAGGTTTAGCATGCAAAAGAATTAGCATTTAAACTTAAAAATTGAAGAGAGAGAGAGAAAAGGGAAAATCGTTTTCATGTCAAGTAAGCTTTGTCAAATCCAAAAACACTCTCTAACATTTCATTCATACAAGTGAGGATTTGAGAAAAATTATAATGGGTTGAAGCGATCAAATAAAAAAATTAAAAAAATATACAAAAAATTGTACAAAATCAAGGCTTTAAGGTATTCAATGACTTAAGGAGTTTCTTAGAACTAGCTACCACCACCACTTGATGGAGGAGGCAGCACTTGGAGCTGTCAACTAACCCTTTATGACTAAAGGTGGCTGGAGTTGTTAATGTTGGTAAGGTCTCAATATCACCCGATTTTGATCGAATTGTTAAAAATAGCAAATTAAACCAGAAAATTTTGTAAAAAAAATATTCCAACATATTTTTGCGTATAGAATCTAGAAAAAATATCATATTATATAAATTTAGTAGTTATCATATATGTCATCAAGAAATTGAAGAAATTAGATAATTTTTTATATTGAAATAAATATGGCTAACAACATAGTTTCGCCATTGAAATTTTTCTATAAACTTATAAACTACCCTATATCAATATTGAATTGCTATAAAAAGATTTCTTGAAAACTATTTTCTAAATTTTTATGTAATTTTTTATCCCTAAAGTAGGTATTAAATTGTGTTTTTAGTGGAAAAATAACCTATTTTCTTAATAACCTTACTTGGATACTGAGTTTAATTCAATATTGAAGTATGATTACTATTCTAAAGTAGTTGAGTTTATTGATAAAGTGAGAAGTTATGGAAAATTGTGAATTTGCCTTAATTAGTGAAGTTAGTATTTGATTAATTTAGTGAACTTAAAACAATTGATGAATTGTGATGTAATGAATGAAGAGTTAACACGTAATGAAATTGAGGAAGGTTAGTTTGGAGTGTTATTTGATACTTAAATCTAATTCCACAATCATAACTTAGAAGGAAGTTGGTAAATTAACTACTTATAAGACATTGATTAAAGGCAGAGAGGGTTCCAGTCATGAAATTTTTAATAGATCAATACTCGAAAGGTAGGTTAGAAGCAAAAATGATGAGTAAAATGTAAGAATAGGGGAAGCAAAAGGTTGTTCTGATGATGATTTTATTAAAATCCTATAGCTGACAGAGTCAGAGGATAGCTTAGCGGATATTGTAATAAGAGGTTTAACTTGGAGAAGTAAAGAGGCTATATCAGAGAATATTTTATTAAAGAAAACCACTATAAATCACTCAAAACTTAACTTAGAGGGTTTTTGACTAAAGAAAATTACTATAGAATCACTTAGAACCTAACTTAGAGAATTTGACAGTTTTGGGTAACTTATTAAAATCATTGATTGGTTAAGAAATTATGATTTGTTAAAGAGGATAGTGCACTAAGAAGCTATTTTAGAAGCTAACTTAGAATCAAACTCAAAGACTAAATCAGAACCAGCTTATAATGAACTAATTACCAATAAGTATTTAACTAGTATATCTATATATACTCATGACCTATAATTGACATTAGAAGTACTTCCTCTTACTAGGTAAATTTATGAAAGAGGAAACTTATGTTAACGAGTAAGATTAGGAATGTACTACTAGCCATGCTAATGGATATTTATGTGATGTGTTTCCAAGGTCGAATATATGGAGAAACACTACAACAAAACAATCCGAAAAGAAACAAAAGAAAAGCTAGCAAAGTTTAAGTAGCTATTAATTGGTTATGACATACCAATCGATCTTATTCGGCCTACAATCTGTCAATGTGACTCACCGATCCAAACTGAAGGGTCACTTGCCACTACTTCTTACTAAGGGGAATAAATAAGAATTAAAGAGTAATGAGAAAACTAGGGTTTCTTAAAGGAAACTTGGATAAAATTCTAACATTGATGATTGTTGTCTACGTACAATTAAGTGGGGCTTATATACCCTTCCACTAAGGTTACTAATAGGAATTAAGTTATTGGGCTTTTAGCCCAAGCCAAACCTAAGGACTAAAAGGACTGGGAAGGCGAATCCTCTTATTCCAGCTAATTCCTGCTGATCCACTCTACATGATTACCTATATGACTGCCCACTTCTCGAGGCTTTGTACCAAATTATTGAATACCGAAACATTTGCCAAACCATGCGCGCTTACTTACTTATGCCCGAGCCTACTACTTACTTGGCATCACTCCTACCGAGAGGCCAAGAGAATTACCTGGACTAATCCTCAATCATCCCTGCTCAAACAAGCAATCTGATCGTACTCTTTTGTCTATATCCTCTAACGACATAACCAATGCACCTCTACCATGTGTATAGGACTATGTGTAGAATCTGCTACACTAATCATTGCTTTTCTTAAATATTTATTTTTACCCTCTTCTATTCTTATAAATTGCTTCTTTAAGACAACAACATTTTTTTCTTTTTCTTTTTAGGTAAGTTGCCCTAACTTGTCAGTTATAAATACTCCTTATACTTGTCACCGTAACAACCAAATTGATCATTAATACACTGAACATTTTTACTCTCATAAATATTAATTGTTTACTCTCATTCACAGTTATCTTAACCCTTAAGCATGGCTAGGTAGCTAGTAACCTTATTAGACTATCTCGTACATCATATCAAGTTATGCCGTAAGTCCTCGGAAGTTCTATTGGTACATCATATCCTTTAAAGTTGTTCATAAGTTTTCCTTACTCTTTCATTCATCTTTCATCCCTTTTGTATGTTTCCCCATCGCCCTTTTCAAACTTAGATCCATCCTTACAACTGGCCTTATCTGTTCTTGATCACGGTACGCATCATCTTGGTATCAAAGTAGAGGTTATGTTTGAGTTGTAGTAGTTTGTTTCAAAGTTTATGTCTATACTATATTTTGCATGTATGAAACAGAGTAGGGTATTATGTTCATTTAGCTATTATGTTTGTTGGCTATTAAATTTATGGTTTGTGGAAGTGTTTGCTAAAACAGCTAATTGAAGACTTTAAGAATTGAATCTATCATAGAAAATGATGGACCTAAGTGTTAATGTTGGTGCTAGACATGACAACAGTAGTATTGTTCACCATAGCCAACAATCTTAAGATACTCCAAGTACTGATGAGAGACTTGATGAGGTAGCTAACCTCTTAGTGGATTTAACCCAAGTTATTCACCCGTTAGCTTATCAACTTGCTGAGGTCGCACCTAATACCCCACGAGCTACCTTACCTGTGAGAGGTCAGACCTAGCTCAACAAGTTCGAGGTAGAAGAGTAGGTAGATGAGTAAGGAGAAGGATTAACTTAGGATACCAAGGACAAAAGGAGGAGGAAAAGTATTATGAAGAAGAAGAGCAAGCTCGAGCACCCAAAGCATTTGACCATGTGAAGCTTCAAATCTCAAGCTTCAAATCTCAAGCTTCAATAGGTCTGAAAGTATAGATGAATACTTAGAATAGGAAGAGAAGGTGGAGCATGTTTTTTACTATTACCAATATGAAGATTATGAGAAAGTGAGAACTATTGCCATTGAAATCTTCGAATATGCCGCCATGTGGTGGAAGAATTTTCAGGCTATAAGGAGAAAAGAAGGATACGGAGAGATTAATATTTGGCCTAAGATGAAAAAAATACTCAAAAACAGATTTGTGATTGATACTTATATGCAAGACACTTTTACTCGGTTTCAGGAACTAAGATAAGTAGGCCGAACTATTGACGATTATGTCCAAGAATTCCAAATTCTTATAATCCACTATGAAGTAAAGGAATCACCAGTATGAACAATCTCTAGGTTCCTTATTGGGTTGAGAAGTGACATTCAAGACATTGTAGAACTCCAACAATTCACCACATTTAATGAAGCCATTCGAATAGCTCAACAAGTGGAGAGGTAGAGAAGGAGCCGGATACCTACTCAATTGTCGACTAGCCAACCTGTTCAGTTAAGTCAACCTGTTCAAGGAAGTTACCAAAGTCAGTCGAATATACAAGATTGAATAGATGGGCCGATCAAAAAGTGACATACCGACCTAAACTTATGAGGAGGGTTAAGGATCCAATAGGAAGACAAGTCGAATCAAGTGTTTTAAGTACCAAGAGTTTAGACACATGGCTACTCAATGCCTAAACCAAAAGACTATAGTCATCAACAAAGACGTCCCAAAGTTGGAAGTAGAAAGTATTGATGAGGAATTTCTCATGAGAATGAAGTTTCTCATGAGAATGAACTGATTAAGGAGGACGTGTTTGGTGAGGACTAGGATCAGTTAATCTTAGTTATCCGACATGCAATGAACTTGAAACCTTCACGCGAGGAAAAGTAGAGGGAAAACCGGTTTCATACCACTTGCAAGGTAAATAATCAAGTGTACATACTAATTGTAGATAGCGAAAGTTGCATTAATGTGACATTAGTCAATCTAATCGCAAGGTTAAAGTTGCTAACTATTACACATCTAAGGCAGTATAAATTGCATTGGCTAAGTGAGAAGGGAGCGCCACATGTGACCCAGCAAGTATTATTATCGATCACTATCGGAAATTACTCTAATGAGATTCTTTGCGATGTGCTACCTGTTAATAGGAATTTTTGAATAATTATTATGTAGGCTTATATTAATCGACCCAATACCAAGCTTAGTCTAATTATCTAATCTGGGTATAATCTTCATTATCTCACTATAAATACCAAACATTACCCCTAGGTAAGGGGACCTCTCTTCCGCTCTCTCATTTTTCCTAACCACTTAATATCTCTCTCTACATGACTACAGAACTAACTTAGGCATCAGAATGGCCACGCCAAAGTATCCTCCACACCTCTCATGGCCATTTCTTATGTTACAGGTGTTCATATACTGGAACGAGAATCACCCGTCAACAATTGGCACCGTCTATGAGAATCTATAATTATTGCCATGATGCTTGATGTTCTTTTAAAAAATTCCCCAGCTAGACTTTCTGATCAAGGATGAATTTATTTGCATTTTTTGGTATCAAGCCTGATTTTTCAATTTCTTTTATTTAAAAATTAATTTCTCCATTTTCGATTAATACTAAATTATAACCCATTTAATATTATCCCTCAATTAAAGAAATTGAGAAATTTTGGTTTTTTATTGAAAATAATTTTTGGAGTCGCCACCCGACCGGAGTCAGGAAAAAGAAAAGAAATCGTAATCAATTTGGTGAATTAATTACGATTTGGCTACCGGTCTTTGATTTCAATTTCAAATGAAGAACCAAAGAGTTCCGAGTTCGAGGGCTAACCTATTAAACCCTTAACGGGTACCACTATCTATTTACGGAAATTAGGATTATTTTTCTAATTATAATATTTAAAAAATAAATAAAAAAAATCAAAAAGAAAAAGAACCTAAGTTTCTACATATTTTATCGTCGCCCCAAAGATACCTATAATCGGGATCAGACAATCGTAATTCTTTCCAAAAACTTTAATGTGTTGATTTATTTTAATTTTTAAAAAATTACTCGAGTTTACGTTTTTAATTTATTCGGTTTATTTAAAAAAAATCTAAAAGGGTCCTAACTTTTGAATGTTATTGTTTTATAAAATATTCACTAAAAGTCCTAAAATTTTTATTTTTATTTTTTTTAAAAAAGAATCTTTTGTTGATTTCATTTCTAAAAGTTGATTTTCTATATGAGGATTCCTAAAAAAAAAAAACTAATCTAAAAAGTATCTTAGGCTAATATATATATATATATATAGATATATACATATTACCACTATTAAATGACTACCTATATAAATAAAACATAATATATATATATATAAAGAAACTAATATCAAAAGAATCTACCAAGTTAATATACATAACTACTTATAACAAACTAAGGATGTTGTTTGGTGCGTGGCTGCTGTAAGGTGACGATGTGTGTATTGCGCTGGCGTCGGTGTAGCTATCACCTGAGGACTGGAGCTGATCGCCTCCTGTTTTTTGTTTTTCTTTTTCTGACTGTTGTGTGTGTATGTTTATATAGTCTAAACCATATCATATCTGATTGCCTACTGAGACTCGAACCTATGACCTCAAATTAAATCCAACCCAAATACTCTGATACTTATCTGTTAACCCGTTAGCCTGTGCCTTACATTTAGTTCAATTAAATTATATTTAAACTATCCGATTCCCTAAAATAAAATTTTTTTAACTAAACTAAAACTATTTGTTCCGAATATAAGTTACTTTCTAAAAATCTATAAAACTTTTTATAATAATTTTTTTCTTTTCTTATTTTTTTGGTATTTTCATCATTTGTTAAATTTTTATTATTTTTATCTTTTATTAATTTTTGTGTTATTTTTATTTTTTTGAATTAGGACCCTTTTTGTAAAAATATAAAATAAAAATAAAAATTAGAACTGCAGAGAGACAAAAATTAAGTATGTACAATTGGCACTCATCATTTTCCATGAAGAACTGTATTTACGAGAGGAAGTTTCATGAGGAGTATTCCTTAGAAGGTGCGTAGGACTAAAAGTAATGAAGCATGGTACCCTGTCATCTTACGAGCTATGGTTTTCATCTTGTGGTTAACCGCTATTTTCAAGCAAAGTCGTTGCAACTCAGCCACCATTGGCTCCTAACCGTTAACCTACATGTAAGTTTTCATGTACAGGTAACTGCAACCACATTTTTTTGGTGGTTTATAACCGTCGTTACTTAGTCAATAACTATATTGGCACTTGCACCGGTGGTCCTACCATGACTTGGTGTGTAAAAATATGCACGAATCTACGTGGACTCTTCGGCTTTTTCATTTTCTAGTTCGATACATACTGAGATCCAATTTGTGCTGATTTCTAATTCACTATTTGGTTTCATATGAGGATCTCATTGCCATGTGTCCATGGTTACAACATCTCACATGAAGAAATCCAAAACATACGAAGGAATTTTATAGCTTGGTTACATCTTAATGTTATATTCGATTGTTTCCATGAAATTCAAAGATTTGGCTTTTAACAAGAACGTAGTGGAATTAAAGGGTTGAAGATTAGTGAGCATGATCTTGTCATCCTTTGGTGAATGCTAGAAGACAAGTAGTCAAATATGAGGAACTAAAAGTTCACAAGATGACATTTTCTAAGTAGACATGTAAGATGTCCACCAAGTTCCCATTAAAATAGCAAGAAGTTGATTCTTTGGCATAAAGTTCCATAATGCTCGATGGCCGAGCAATCTCCAAACTCCATGCCGAGATGGCCGAGAAGCTAAACTTTGTTGTCGAGAACAATTTATGCCAAGCAGCTAGCTATTGCTAAGTTGTTCATCCAAAGTATCAAGGGTCGAATTGTGCCAAGTCTCCGAGCAAGTGTTACCGACCAACACAGCCGAGTAGCTGAAGATCCATGGCCGTGCCAAGTTGCCAAGAAACTGATATGAACATATATACCATAAAGCAATGCCAAGCGATGTTTTCGAGTGGCCTTGGCATCCCCTTCCAAACTTCCGAGTTTTGAACAATATGTAAGCTCCTACAATACTGTGTGTTGGAGCATTTGCTATGCCGTGCAAGTACATCAGACTTAAGAAGTCCCCGAGATATCAGTGTTAAACAACACAACTTTGCCAAGCTGAGTGCTTTGGCATTCAAGTGTTGCATGGTTGAGGAGTACAACATTCCAATGTGAGTACCTGATGCCGAGATCCAGCTTTAAGCAACAATAAACAAAGCTCAGCAACTTCACTCCTCTGAGACTGAGCCGAGTGCCATGATGCATGAAGAGTCACCGAGCTTCAAATTCTAATCCGTAGCGCTACGTTGCGTATTTTCGTGGATTCCCTGCTTTACGACTTCTATTGTCATGTTTATGAAAGGAAGTGAATATCCTGATGACGTAGGCATTTCTACGATCTCCATGTGTAAAGGCCGCATTATCCAAGTTATGGCCAAGAGCTTTTTAACCAAATTTCTCAAATGACGAGCTTATTCCATCCGAGTTGAGGTCAAGGCTGCGCAATTGAATTCAAGGCTGAAGTTGTCTACAAGCCGAGATGTACTTTGACAGGGTCGAGGAACGATGAGGACCCTCAGCCAAGAAGCTCTTGTCGAGCTATTGAGTTCAATAAATGGATAACTTCAAGCGCAGTGCTGAAATGGCAAGAAGTTTGCCAAAAATTTCCAAGGCAACAATACCGAGCTAAGATTTCAAGCAATTGTGCATACGGTAACAATAATGATGCCGACTAAGTTGATAGAAGCCGATCAGACTCGGTTGGAGAAGTGTTGAATAACAATTAAAGCTAAGCAACTACCTTTCACAAGTTTAAACTATTAAGGACAATGTTACGGCCGAATTTTAGCTCCAACTGCAGTTAGTATGAGCTTGTGCCGAGCTGTTTACTAACAATACTAAGCACCAATTATCGTAGAACATCTAATCATGTTGAGCTTTCGAGCTCTTGGATAATTGGTCGGTGTTTTAAATATTTCAGCAGCCCATGGCCGAGTAACATCAGCCAAGCTCCATCTCGTATTAAACTTCCAGCTCATGCTGAGCAAGTGCTGCAGACTAATGACAATGGCCGAGAAGCTGAGCATGTACGATTCATGCCAAGTTAGCGAGCACCATGCCGTGCTGTGCTGTGCAATTTCTATCAGCCTGTAGTGGTCGAGAGGCCAAATGCTTCAGAGTAAATTCCCAATCTCCGTTTCGGCTGAGTTTCGATTGGTAGTCCTTGCCATGCCGAGCAATTTCTATCCACATGCGTGTTGTCGAGCAACCAAGTTCTCTTGAGTAATCCGATCTTCTCTATGCGACGTGATCGGAGCCATGAGCACCAAGCTCCTTTCGGCTGAGCGCTGATTTGCATTTCGTGTCATCCCGAGCAAATTCTATCATCCTACAAGTGTCGACAAACCTAGTGCTTCTGTGGCCGAGAAACACGATGCCGAAAAACATCTCGCCGAACAGTTCTCACTTACAACAATGGCCAAGAGACCTGAGACAGTATGTCAAGAAAATTCATGCCGAGCTGTTCTTGCTTACAATAATGGCTGAAAGGTTGAGACACAGAAACTGACAAACGTCTAACTAAGTAATTCAATGCTAAGGCCAGGACGATGCTTGGGGGTTTGCCAAAGACTGCTTGCCAAGTTATCTAGAGCATGCAACTTCCTGAAGCCCTCTTGTCATGCCGTGCCGATCAATCTATATCGGCCTGCAAGTTGAGAGGCCGAGTGCTTCAGAGTAATCTAATTCCCGAGTTCCATGCTGAATGGCTGAGGAACTTTCTATATCGACATGCGAGTTGTTGAGAGGCCGAGTGCTTCAAAGTAATCTAATTCCCGAGTTCCATGCCAAATGGCTGAGGAGCTTTCTCCCTAGTTGCCGACCGCCGAGAAGCATTCTTGATAGTTGCCATTTTTCATAGCAGCCGATTAAGCTCCATAGCCCAATGGCCGATTAATTTCCATGGTCGACTTACCGACTATACTCGCCGGGTCAAACTTCATGCAAAGTCAAGGACCAAGTAGTGCATGACTTATGGAACAATTCAACAACACCAATGCTAGGCTTTTGATCCGAGTTTATGTTCACGCTTGAATTGTTCTAGCAACTTTGACGTACTTGCGTAAAGCTAGTTGCCAAGCCAATTAGCATCGCACGCATTTAAGCAACAAGATGGAGCTCGTATACATCGAGCTTCAAGATCAATTTGCTAGTGCCAAGATTTTTAAGAAAGTTTGAGCTCAACAGTGGCTTTGCTGCCTTTTCATGCAATCCAAGCCGAATATCAAGCCTTCTAAGTTGTGCTGACTCCTCAAACTTGGCAAGCATTTGGCCAAGTAACCAACATGTGGATAAGACCTATACATTGGATAAGAAGCTAATATAAACTCGCATGCTCTGTCTAATAAATAGACAACGAGCTACTTCAAAACCCTCGATGGCCAAACGGCAATGAGTTAACACTCAAATCCAACGTTTGGCACCAACGTCCTATATACTAACAAACAAGCATTTTGGCCTCTGTGGACCCTCACCTCTTCAGGCACTTATTGCCTCTTTAGGCGCACTTCGCCTCTTCAAGCACTTTTAGCTTCTTTAGGCACTCCTACATCTTTAGGTGCTTTTAGCCTCTTTGAGCGCTCCTCGCCTCTTCAAGCTATGACTACGAACTTTTCCAAAAATCCCGCTAAATCAATCTCCATAAATACTCTCTTTTTAGACTTGGTCACCAAAAAGAGTTTGGGGAAAGTATTGATAGACATTTTTAGATAATTATTATGTGAGTTTGTATTAATTGACCCAATACATAAGCTCGGTCCAATTATTTAATCTAGGTATAATCTTCATTGTCTTCCTATAAATATCAAGCATAACCCTTAGGTAAGATGGACCTCTCTTCCACTCTCTCATTTTTCCTAACTACTTAATATCTCTCTCTACATGACTAGAGAACTAACTTAGGCATCGAAGTGGCTTCTGATACCCCCCATAGTCATTTTCTCGTGTTTTAGGTATTCGTATATCGGGATGAGAATCACCCATCAATACTAACCATGTACACTTCACACGTGTTGCTAGGCCGACTATGGCTGTTTGATAAAAGAGTTATTCATGACAGATACAAGAACATGTATCTGTTTAAGAAGGATGATCAAAAGATTACACTAAACTCGATGTTGCCGAGTAAAGTTAACAAACTGCAGGCAAAAATTGCTCACTGATCAAAGTAGATTTTGATTATAAGTAAAGCTAAGCTCCGAGAGGTCATCAATGCCGATAAGCCGACCCTTATGTTGGTCCAACGTCTATTAAAGTTAAAGGAGTAGGGTAAACTATCCTTGGAAATAAGAGAGTTACTGGATGAATATGTCAATCTGTTTCCAAAATAGATGCTTGAGGGGTTACCCCTTGGCCGAGGCATAAATATTACATTAACCTGATACCTAACACTACCATACCAAATAAGCCACCTTATAGGATAAGTCCTAAACAAGCTTCTAAGCTCTAACAATAAGTCAACGAGCTACAGGAGAGAGGGTATGTTAGAGAAAGTCCCGGCCCTTATGCTGTATTGGCACTATTAATGTTGAAAAAGAATGGTACCTAGCAAATGTGTGTTAATAGCCGAGCAATCAACAAGATAACAATCAAATACAGATATCATATGCCCAGGTTAGAAGATATGCTAGATGAATTAAGTGGAGTTAAGATCTTCAATAAGATTGATCTAAAGTCTAGCTACCATCAAATTTGCATGAGGTTAGGAGATGAGTGGAAGATTGCATTTAAAACTTAGCATGGACTCTATGAGTAGATGGTCATGCCATTTGGCTTAAGCACTTCATGAGATTGATAAACCACATGCTAAGACATCTAATAGGAAAGTGTGTCGTAATATACTTAGACGACATCTTAGTGTATAGTGCTAACATACCAAGTTACTATGAATATCTCCATGTCGTGCTGAATGTCCTCCATGCCGAGAGATTATTCAGCAATCTTAAAAAGTGTTGCTTTTTCTAGGAGGAAGTGGTATACTTAAGCTATGTAATAAGTAAAGGAGGCTTACAAGTAGACGACGAAGATCTGAGCAATTGTCAAGTGGCCGACTCTTACTACTTGTGCCAAAATGAGAAGTTTCCATAGACTAGCTTCCATTTATCGAAGATTTATAAAGAATTTCAGCACCCTCGCTATACCCCTCACTAATCTGACGAAGAAGAACACAAAATTCAGATGGAGGGAAAAGGAGGAGAGGATTTTTTCCTTGGTGAAGGAAAGGTTGACCTTAGCCGCTATAATAATTTTACCTAACTTTGAGAAGGCATTTGAGCTAAAATATGACATGTTAGACATTAGAATAGGTGTTGTCCTAATGCAGAAAAGCTAACCAATTACCTACCACAATGAAAAGCTTATGAGACCTCGACTAAATTATTTTATGTATAACAAAGAACTCTTAGTGTTGATTCGAGCATTGCAAGTATGGCAGCATTATCTATTATCAAGAGAATTTGTTACCTACACTGACCATGAATCTCTAAGGTATCTCCAAAGTCAGATGAAGTTATCAAAGCAGCAAGTAAGGTAAGTTAAATCCCTTGAAGAATCTAATTTTGTAATAAAATACAAATAAGGAAAGAGCAACATGGTTGCAAATACTCTTTCAAGAAGCCAAGCGCTCCTTACCAAACTGTAGATGAGAATGCTTAGTTTTGCAAGCATTAAGGAACGGTACGCTAAGGATCTACACTTTAGACCCATACTTGCGCATTGTATCAATGGGAAGACAGTGGATAAGTATCTTATGTAGGAGGGATACTTATTTCAAGGAGGGAAATTGTACATGTCGACTTATTTACTAAGGGAATTACTGATCAAGGAAGCCCACCATAGAGGACTCTCCAAGTATTTTGGGGAGAGAAAGACTTATGAACTATTGACTAGTTATTTATTCTGCTCGAGAATGAGGTGTAATGTACACCAAGTTGTAGAAGGCTATACCTATGTGAAAGAGCTAAATGTCGAGCTGAATAAGAGAAAGCAATACCCTTACCTGTTCCAATAAAACCATGGGCTGAGTTGAGCATGGACTTTGTTCTTAGATTATCACGAACTGCCCAAGGCAAAGATTCTATGATGGTAGTCATGGATAAGTTGAAAAAGATGGCATGCTTTGTGCCCTACTCTAAAACTAATGATACTTCGACTATTGCTTCTCTTTTCTTATAGGAAATTGTTAAGTTGTACAGCATGCCAAGAAGTGTAGTATCTGATAGAGATCCAAAGTTCTTGAGCCATTTCTAAAGAACTCTATGGCGACAGATGGGGACTAAACTACTCTTTAGCACTTCCTATCAACCCCAAACCATTGGCCAAACAAAAGTAATCAATCGTACATTAGGATCACTGCTCTAAGTTACAATGGGCAAGAATTTGTCTTATACAGACATCTACTTACCATTATCAAATTTGCTTACAACCGGAGAGTAAATGACAACACCAAGCATACCCCCTTTAAAGTTGTCTATGGTTTTAATCTTGAGTTGTCTCTTGATCATACGTTTATACCTATTTTCAAGCAAGAAGACCTTGATGCAAGAGCCAGAGCATAATCCCTTCAACACATCTATAACAAAGTTACTCAACAAATCAATCAAGCTACCAAAAAAATGCAGGAAAGGGCCAAGAGTAAAACAACTAAACAATTATAGCCAGAAGACTTAGTATAGTAATACCAGAGTAAGGAAAGGTTTTTGAGCAAGAGGAGGAATAAGCTATCTACAAGAGCCGAAGGAGCTATTACAATATTTTAGAATATCAATAAGAACTTCTATAGGTTGGAGCTACCTGAAGATTATAGGGTTTCTAACACCTTCAACATTACTAACCTCAGTCCATATTACCCTGATGGAGAGTTGATTGAAGAACACTCAAATTTGATCCCAAATCTAAATCAACCCAGAAGGAATGATAAGATCCAAGCTACTAGGCCTTTAACTTATAATCAAACCCAAGGGCCATAAGGACTAGCAAGGCGAATCTTCCTATTGTAGCTGACTCCTGCTAAAGCCAAGCATCTCCTTACTGATCCTCTTTGCGTAAGTACTTGTATGATTGCCCACTTCTTAGAGGCTTTATGTCGAATTGTTGAATGCTGAGACATTTTCTAAACCCTACGTGCTTACCCACACTCATGCCCGAACCAACCACTTGCTTAGCATCACTCCTACTGAGAGGCTAAGAGAACTACCCCAACTAATCCTCAGTTACCTTACTCAAACAAGCAATTTGATCATACTCTTTTGTCTATATCCTCCAGTAGCATCACCAATGCATCTCTGCTACGTGTACAGGACCACGTATAGAATTTGTTACACTAATCATTACTTTTCTTGAATATTTATTTGTAACCTTTTGTATTCTTGTACATTACTTCTTTAGAACAATACCCTTTTTTTCTTTTCTTTTCTTTTCTTTTCTTTTCAAGGCAAGTTGCCCTAACTTATCAAGTATAAATACCCCTTGTACTATAGACATAACAACCAAATTGATCATTAATACACTAAACATTTTTACTCTCATAAATATTTATTGTTTATTCTCATTCACTCTTATCCTAACCCTTCAGCAAGGCAAAGTGGTGAATAACCCTACTAGACCATTTCATATATCATAACGAGTTATGCCTTGAGTCTTTAAAAGTTCCACTAGTGTATCGTATCCTTTGGAGCTATTCATAGGTTTTGCTTACTCTTTCATTCATCTTTCATCCCTTTCAAGCGTTTCCCCATCACCCTTTTTAAGCTTATATCCATCCTTGCGACTGACCTTGTCTATTCTTGGTCATGGTACACATCAATTACTTTACACGTATGAAAAAACAAAAGGGGTATTCTTATAATTAGGTTACGTAATACACACGAAAAAGGGTAAAAGAGACAAAGAATATTCAGTACAGAAAGTAAAGCATCCTTCTAAAATGTCATGCCAGAAGATACGTGTCAACCAGTGGTTAGACATCAGCAATGGTACAAATGGACAAGAAGAAGAGAATTCGCAGTTAAGGGCTGACTTGATCTGGATCAACTCAGAACCTAGTTAGTCTCGCTGTAGAGAAGTCAACTAGGGTTAGGGTTGGACATTTGTTGTCAATTCATAACCTCAACTTAGATAGACTCAAGGTTATTTGCTCAAATATTTTATCATAACACAGCTGTTTAGTAAGTCTAACACACGTAAAGGCTTGATAGTTAGGTTAATAGAAAAAGGAAACATAGAGGTCAAGATAGGAATTTTCATCTTGGATAGGGTTTCGAGCTAGTAATCTTTAAGTGAGTTCTTGAAGTTCTCTAGCTTGACTTTGTGTAATCTACGCAGGGAGTTGATTCTTATCTTTTGCTTGGGAGTCGAAAAGATTTGTCCTCAAATTTGAAGTGATCTCTAACTCTTCTTCTAGGACATTTATGAGGTCTTCTTCTACTAATTGGTAAGAAATCATGTAGGACATATTAAAAGTGGAGAAAACACTAAAGTCATCAGGTAATTCGATCTGGTAGGGGTTACAGTTGACCTTCTTTAGGACTTTGAATGGACCATCAACTTAAGGAGATAGCTTACTTTGTCTCAAACGTAGGAATCGCTCTCAACTAAAGTGAATACATACTAAGTCTCCTAGTTGGAAAGTAACAGCTCGGCAACCTCAACTACTTATCTCATGTTATTTCTAATTGAACTTAACAATCTTCCTAATTATATACTATTATAACTCTTGCAATTCTTAGGCTTGGTCAACTCTAGATCCACTCTCTTCAACAATTGTAGGGATACTAATCAGATTTAAGGGAATAATGGGGTTGAGGCTGTAAATGACCTCGAATGGGTTCTTTCTATTGGTATTGTAGACAGTTCAATTGTATACAAACTCCACAATTAATAAACACAAATCCCAAGCCTTCAAGTTCTTTCCCATGGCAACTCTAAGTAAGTTACCTAGTGGCTTGTTCACCACTTCATTCTAACTATCAGTCTGAAGGTAGTTACTGAAGCTGAACACAAGTTTAGCTCCAAGTCTTCTCTAAAGAGTCTTTCAAAAATAACTCAAAAATTTTGTGTCCTAATCTAAAACAATAGTCTTTAGCACTCTATATATTCAAAATACTTCCTACAAAAACAAATAAGCAATATATAAAACATCATTAGTTTGATGATACGAAATAAAGTGTACCATTTTGCTAAAACGGTCCACTACAACAAATATAAAATATTTTCCTCTAGATGTCCGGGGAAACCTTAAGATAAAGTCCATGCTGAGGTCAACCTAAGGTAAGGTTAGCATCAGTAAAGGCATGTATTTTTTATGGGGCTCCATCTTCCCCTTATCTCGTTTGTACACTTCACCACTACTAACTACCTTATAGACATCCTTGGTTAAACCTAGCCAGTAAAATTTTTCCCTTAACAAATTGACTATCTTAGTATTCCTAAAGTGACCAGATAATCCACCGCTATGAGCTTCCTTAACCAATAGCTTGCGTGTAAAATGGGTCAGAATGCACAGCCTTTTTTCCTTAAAGAGAACCATCCTTGAATTAATATCCTGCAATAGCAACTCCATTTCTAAATTACTCTATCATAGGGCCAAAATGAGGATCATGAGCACACTACTTAATAATGAGTGAGAATCCCAATAATTTTATTTACAAAGTGGTTAACAAGGTTTGCTGACATCACAGAGATCAACAATCATATTTATGCTTCCCTTCTTGTGTCAAATCTGTATGAAAACCCTTCCTTAAATTCTAACCACTTAGCTTTTCTTTTTGAGAGTTTCATCTGACTCCCAAGATGCTTTAGAGACCTATGTTCTATATAAATAATAAACTCTTATGGTAGCAGATAATGTTTCCAAATAGTAAAGGCTCATAAAAGATAGTATAACTCTTTCTCGTACACAAAGTAATTTAGGGCAACACCACTAAGTTTATCACTATGATAGGTGACGAGTCGTCATTCTTATATCAGGACGATGTAAATTCCAATTCTCAATACATCACATTTCAATTCAAATGGCTTATTAAAATCTGGTAGTGATAGGATAGGGGCGGAAGTGAGCTTCTCCTTGATTTCCCTAAAGCTTTGTTCAACTTGGTCATTCCATCTAAACCCATCACTCTTCTTTATTAGCTTGGTCAAGGGGGCGGCTATGGTGCTAAAGTTTTTGATGAATTGCCTATAGAAAGAAGCTAGGCCTTAAAAGCATCGAACTTCAATGACAATTTTTGGCATCGAACATTCCAAGATAGATTGAATCTACTCTTCATTTACTTAAATTCCTTCCCCTGACACTATAAACCCAAGAAAAATCACTTCATCTTGGCAGAATGTACATTTCTTCAATTTTTCGTATAAATTCTCAATCCATAAAATGTCAAAAACCATTCGAAGATGTTGAACATAGTTATTCAGGTTGACATCGTATAATAATATATCATCGAAATATACGATCACACACCTTTTAATCAAGGAGCACATCACATGGTTCATCAATCTCATAAATGTGCTTAGAACATTGGTAAGTCTGAACAGAACAACCAACCATTTATAGAGACCATGCCTAATTTTAAAGACAGTCTTCCATTCATCCCCTAACCTCATGCAAATTTGGTGATAACTACTTCATAGATCAATCTTTGAAAATATTTTGGCGTCGTGGAGCTCATCCAACATATCATCAAGCTTCGGTATTAGGTACTTATATTTGACATCGATTCGATTAATTGATCGGCTGTCAATATACATACACCATGAACCATCCTTCTTTGAGACGAGTAGAGCTAGTACAACATAAAGGCTCATGCTCTCCCTCACATATCCTCACTCTAAAAATTCATCCACCTATCTTTTCAACTCAACAGCTTGCTCTGGGTTCATTCTGTATGTAGGTCAATTTAGTAGAGTAACGCATAGTTAGAGATCAATACAATGCTCTATACTTCGGACTAAAGATAGTCCTTTAATCAACTCCTCAAGAAATAGCTCAAAAAACCCATTAATTAGCCTTTGAATTTCATCTGGAACATTCTTTATGTAATACCCCAGGTTTTTCCAATTAATTCAATAACTCTAAGATCCGAGCCCCTAAATTTAGGGCACCGAGCTATAATATCTATTTTATTTTAAAATTCATAATAAAGTTAGAAAAGTTAGATAAAGTAATTCAAGTAAAGTCGATTTCTCAAAATAAGCTATATAAAAATATTAATCTAAGAAAAATGTCAATTTATCGCTAAAAACCTATAATGATCAAAAATAAGAAATTCGAGATTTTAGATATAGTAAGATATTAAAGATAAGTTAATTAACTTACAAAATAATAAATGAAGTTGAATTATACATAATATACATGTATTTACATGTGGCATGCATTATATGTATTAAAAACATAATATAATAATAAATTATTATTAAAATAAGGTAAAATAATGGAAAATGAATAAAAAATTACATAAATGAGTCATCAAATGATGTGTCCAGCTGGTATTAATTGAAAATGGTGAGTCAACACTTACTTGATGAGAAAATGACACATGTTAATTTTCCATTATCCTAAAGGACATATGTCATACACATGTTCAAATTTTATTTGATTATGAAAAGTTCAAAAAAATATAAATAGGACCCAAACCCTTAAATTCAATATTTTGGAACTCTAAAAATGAAAGAAAATGATTTAGAAAAGTTAGAAAAAAAATAAAATAAAAATAGAACAAAATATAGGGTCGGAATCAGTCTATGACGATTCGTATACCAAACCACCACTTGAGTCAAAGCAGCTTGGAGGACCAATAGAAGGTAGTTGGAGGAAGCTTTTAGATAGAGCTAGTCGGTTCAGGTGAACCAAAATTTTGCCTGTAATTTGTTTAATTTGCTAAAAATATCAAATGTTATCCATTAATTATGAAATTTGGTTTTCTAGGATTATTTTAGGTGTAAATTAATGTAATAATTTTATTTTAATTAAATAAATAGTGTAAATGTAGGTTCCTTATGAAAATGCTCCATGTAAACAAAAATATTATAAATTTTTATAAATATTAGATGATATTGTTTCAAGCTCGAACTTATATTTAACAAGTTTACCTTTGTGATGGGACATTTTATGCTATGTCGAGATGTGCCATCCCTTAGGCATCCAAGTAAGATTATTAAGAAAATAAGTTATTTTTTCACTAAAAACACAATTTAATACCTAATTTAAGGCTAAAAAATCATATAAAAATTTAGAAAATAGTTTTATAAGAAATATTTTCATAGTAATTTAATATTAATATAGGGTAGTTTATAGAAAAATTTCAAAAGTGAAACTACGTTGTTAGCCCTATTTATTTTATTATCGAAAATTGTCCAATTTCTCCAATTTCTTAAGGATGTATATAATAACTATCAAATTATATAATATGATATTTTTCTTAGATTCTATACGTAAAAATATGCAGGAATAATTTTTTTCAAAATTTTCTAGTTTAGTTTGCTATTTTTAACAATTTAATCAAAATCAGGTGAAATTAGGACATTACCACTATTGACAACTTCAACCACCTACGGTGGTAATGGGTTTATCGACAGCTCTAGGCACTACCTCCTCCATCGGGTGGTGTTGGCAGCTAGTTCTTAAAAACTCCTTAAGTCATCGAACACCCTAAAGCCCCAATTACGTCCAATTTTTTATATATTTTTTTCTAATTTTATTCTTTAATCACTTCAACCCATTATAATTTTTTTCTAAATCCTCGCTTGTATGAATGAAATGTTGAACTTTTTTTTTTTTGGATTTTACAGAGCTTACTTGACATGAAAATGATTTTTCCTTTTCTCTCTCTTTAATTTTTGAGCTTTAATACCAATTCTTTTGAATGCTAAACGTCCTTTATTTGTTTAACACCTATTCCTAGTGATTCTACACACCCCAAAATCTTAATCCAACTGTTCTCATTATTTTTATATTTTTTTAATTAATTTTTATTGATTTTCCTTTGTTATTTTGGCCCAAAATATAAATATTAAGGTATTTTAGTTAATTATGGGTATATGTGTATACTTAAAAATTACACATGGCACTTACACATATATTCTTCATGTTATTTTATATCTCATAACAATTTTATTACTTATATAATTTATCTCTAAGGTTTCATAATCAATCAAAACTTTAATTTCAAGTTTCCAATAATTATTAATAGTACCTAATAAGAAAATATTTTATTAAGATTAAATATTATAAATATTTTATTTTAGGAAATTGATATTACTAATGCTATTTATCTCATTTTTATGAACTTATATTAAAATTTGGCTCAATTCAAAAAAAATTATCCTAAGGCCCTAAATCATTCTGAACGCCCTAATTTACATCAATATCAAATAGTTCAGGTATGGTCATTTAACTTAACATATTTCTTAAGCTTTTTTAATGACTTTAATTTATTACTTGCCTTTGCTATATTTCATATGTCAAATGGTCCATTGCTCTGAATCTCGAGTAGCAAGTCAAAGACCAGGTCTCATACTCTAATACTTACATGTTTGATTTTGTGAGACTTCTTCATTGTTTTGCCTTATGGACCGAAACTTGTGCCTACTTTTCTAAGTCTTTTACTAAAATAGGCTTCCTTTTCTTTTCTTTTATTTTCTTGTTATAAAATTTATGAAGAGTCCAATAATATCAAAGATGATTTTAGCATCTAATGAGCTTGGATGTTCTATGAAAATCCTGACAATCATTGCTATTCTTCCCATTCAAGTAAGTTTATGATGCATCACTTTGGGTTTTCTGATGTCTTAATTTATGTGGTTAGGCACTCTATTATTTTATTTTATTATTATATACTAGTTAAAGTGTGTGGATTTTGGAATCATGAAATTTGATCATATAATGGAACTATGTCTTGAGATTTAGTTTTTGCCTTTCATAGTGGCTAAATTATGATATTTCTTTCCTTTTTTTTTTTTTTGTTTTTGGAATCTTCTTTACCATACCAATGATTATGCAAATGCCTTTTGTTCTTGTTCATATTTTTCCATATACGATTATGAAATAATGCAGGCAACGGATTTTTCATGCCCTTTGCAATGTTTAAGTGTAAGTGGAGCTTCTCATAAGATGATTAGGTTTGTCTCTTAACTAGAATAGTAATTTTTTTAATGTTGTAAATTCCTGTATCCTAAATAACCTTAAGATATTATGTTATTGATAATTCATAACACAATATTTTATAACAATAATCTTAATTTGCAAAGTCAATTAAAGAGACATGGGTGTCTTTAGTAGCTCTTATGGTACATATTTTTGTAAGTTGGTTGTTCGTGCTTCAACTCAGAGTGATCGGAATCAAAACAGCCGTGACTCTCAACTTTACTTAGTAAGTGTTGGTGGTTAGTCATACTCTTTACACTATTTGTGGTGATTGTCCACTTACGTGGACAGGCTTCTCCATAGAAGCATTTTCTAGTCTTTGGGAGTTTATAAAACTCTTAATAGCCTTAGGCTTAACGCTATGGCAATTCTTCCTATATGATGCTTGTAGAAATGAAATTCATCACAAGATAATAGCACCACAAGTGTTTATACTTTTAATTTTCGGTAGTTAATATTTCTATTAAACATTTCTTATGAAATATAAATAACATATTGGTAGTCTTTTTTCTTTTTTTTTTTTCAATCAAAGTCATATATACTTGGAGCTTATAAATTTTTTTATGTTTGATGGTTGAATTTGTATGCAGCCCAGAGATTTGGTACCATAGAATATTGTGGTAGATGCTTCGTCCATGTGGTCAACAATATTTTAAGCCACACAGGAAATTAAAATGTTTCTCTTTCAATTGGATATGAATTACTCCCTTGTCTAGTACATATTATTATAGTTTATATATATAGACATAAAATGCTAAAGTAAACAATCCCTATTAGTTTCAAAACCGAATATGCACCATTCTAGTATTTTGCTAAGGTTTTGTCTTCTATATTAACAAGGATGTTGTTATTTTATTTTAAAGACCATCTTATTTAAAGGAGAATATGAATCAAATCATTTATAAATGAAGAATATTCTAATAATTAAAAAAAAAAAACATATTCTTAAAAGATTTTGAGTGTTGGACTTCATCGTCACTATTTAAGAAAGATCTACTTGAGATATAAGTTGATGAAGACTCAAAGCTTTACATGTAGATTAAGATACATAGCTAAAGGGGGCAACTTGTACTACTAATTAATGAGAAGTATATTGAATTGAACTAATGACTAAACGACCTATGAAGTCCCAATTTCAGGAGATCTTATTAAAAGAGAAGTTATGATCTTTATATAAGATATAAAGTTACTTTTTGCTAAAGTACACAAACTAAGTAATTTCTATGTGGCATCAAAATGTATATCATCTATGAGATATCAAAAGGAAAGGATTTTGTTAACTTTTGTAGGGAAAAAAGGAATTTAAATCTCTTTTTGGATTAAATTCTTTTCTTAGGTAAACTTTAAGTAAGTTCGTAGAGTTTAATTATTTAAATATCTTTCACATTATGCCTTGTCAAGTTCTTTTTAATTTATCCCTTTGTCTAGCTTGTTTCTTTAATATTAGTTTGTTTAATATTTCGATATATTCTAAATGCTAACGGTATCAGGAGCAGAACAAAAATTTAGGGAGATTAGGGATGCATATGAGGTTAAAGATCACAAACTAGGCCATGCATCCTGCAACCTTCTCATTTCTTTGACTTTTTTTGAGCTATTGATCTTTGGTCAATTTTTGTCAAATGACAAGAAACGCTCCCTATATGACAGGTGTAGGAAGCTAGAGCAAGCCGGTATGGGCATAGGGTAAGTATTTGATTGAAATGAGAAGAGCTCATTGATTTGGCAAATCATTTTACATTATTTTAATTTTCAAAATCACAAAATATCTTTCCTCCATTTGACAAAACTAGGATTTTGGTGACCTTTTTTATTTGTTTAAACCCCTCTTCGAGGGAACAGGTGGTACCTAAAGCGTATGGCATGGTGGATTCGAAGATTTCTATGAGGACTCAATCAAACACAACACTTGTGATGGAAAAGAAAGGTAGAGGTGGCCAGTTAACACTTTACAAGTGTAAATTCCAAAAAAAAAAATTGAGTGGTAAGGAGAGGAAGTATTTGAGCAATTTACATCTTATTAGGACTTAGTTATTTAGTTTGTTAATTTGTATATTTTGATAATATTGACACTTATGAACCTTTAGGATAATAAGTAAATGCAAATATATGATTTGCAACATTTTGAAGATTCACATTGAAAAACTTATAGATATTATAAATGATGATATTACAAAAATAAGATTAATAACCACTTACAAATTATAAATTTTCATTTAATTACCATCCTAAAGGCTCATAAGTGTCAATATTATCAAAATATATAAATCAGCTAACTGCTCAAATAGCTTCATCTCTTTACTACTAAATTTTTTTAGAATTTCCACTTGTATAGGACTACCTAGCCACCTCTATCTTTTTTTTCCATCACAAGTGTCGTGTTTGATTGATTCTATATAGAAATCTTCAAATCCACCATGACATACACATTAGGTACTACCCGTTCCCTCGAAGAGGGATTCAAACAAATCAAAAGGGTTTCGGAAATCCTAGTTTAGTCAAATTGAGGGAACCTATTTTATAATGTTGAAAATCATAATAAAGTAAAAAGATTTGCCAAATCAATGAGCTCTTCTCATTGCAATCAAATACTTACCCTATTCCCATACCAACTCGCTCCAACTTCCCACACTTGTAATATAGGGAACATTTCTCATCATTTGACAAGGATTGAACACAAATCAATAACTCGAAAAAGGTCAAAGAAATGAGAAGGCTGTGGGATGCATGATACAGTTTGTGACCCTAAACCCCCGTATGCATCACTAATCTCCTTAAATTTTTCTCTAACCTAGGCTCCCATCAACATTTAAAGTATATCAAAATATTTGATAAACTAATATTAATGAAACAAGCTAGACAAAGGGATAAATTAAAAAGAAGTTGATACGGCATAACGTAAAAGATATTCAAATAATGAGACTATGCGAACTTACTCTAAAGTTTACATAGGAAAAGCATTTAATCCATAAAATGATTTCAATTCCTTTTTGCCCTATAAAAGTTAACAAAATTCTTTCCTTCCGGTATCTCATAGATGATATACATTCTGATGCCACATAGAAATTACTTTGTTTGTGTAATTTAGTATAAAGTAACTCTGTATCTTATACAAAGATCATAACTTCTCTTCTAATAAGACCTTCCCAAAAGTGGGACATCATAGGTCATTTAGTCGCTATTTCGATTCAATACACTTCTCATTAATTAGTAGTACAAGTTGCCTATTCAACTATAAATCTTAATCTACATGTAAAGCTTTGAGTCTTAATCAACTTATATCTCAAGCAGATCTTTCTTGAATAATGACGATGAAGTCCAATACTCAAAATCTTTCGAGAATCTGTTTTGTTTATCATTGAAATATTCTTCATTTATAAATAATTTGATTCCTATTCTCCTTTAAATAAGATGGTCTTTAAAATAAAATAACAACATCCTTGTTAATATAGTAGACCAAACCTCAGAAAAATACTAAAATGGTGCATATTCAATTTTGAAACTAATAAGGATTGTTTACTTTAGGATTTTATGTCTATATATATAAACTACAATAATATGCACCAAACAAAGGAAGTAATTCAAATCCAATTGAATGAGGAACTTTTTAATTTTGTGTGTGGCTAAAAATATTGCTAACCATATGGACAAAGCATCCACTGCAATTTCAGCATTATTTAGATTCCTAGTCATCAAGATCAATATTCTATGGTACCAATCCTCTAGGCTACATACACATTCAACCATCAAACATAAAAAAATTTATAAACTCTAAGTATATACGACTTTGATTGAAAAAAAAAAATTAGACTACCATTATGTTATTTATATTTCATAAAAAATGTTTGATAGAAATGTTAACCACCAAAAATTAAAAGTACAGATACTTATGGTGCTATTATCTCGTGATGAATTTCATTTCTATAAGCATGAGATAGGAAGAATTACCAAAGCATTATGCCTAAGGCCGTTGAAAGTTTGACAAACGTGCAAAGACTAAAAAATGCTTCTATAGAGAAGCTTGTCCATATAAGTGGACAACCATTTCAAATAGTGTAAATAGTATGACCAACCACCAACACCTACCCAGAAAAGTTAAGAGCCATGGCCGTTGCAAGTCCAATTACCCTGAGTTGAAGCCTCAACATGAACAACTAACTCATGAAAATATGTACCATAAGAGCTACTAAAGACTCCCATATAATCATCCGTATCTTTAATTGACTTTGCAAATTAAGATTATTGTCATAAAATATAATGTTATGAATTATCAATAATATAATATCTTAAGGTTATTGTTAGGACACAGAAATCCACAACACTAAAATTACTATTCTAATTAAGAGACAAACCTAATCATCTTATGAGAAGCTCCACTTATACTCAAACATTACAAAGGGCAAGAAAAACCCATTACTTGCCTCATTTCATAGTCATCTATAGACAAATATGAACAAGAACAAAAGGCATTTGCATAATCAATAGTATACGGAAGAAGATTTAAAAAAAAAATGAAAGACATATCAAAATCCAAACACTATGAAAGGAAAAAACTAAACCCCAGGAAATCATTCCATTACACTTGATCAAATTTTGTGATTCCAAAATCCATACACTATAACAAGTATATAATAACAAAATAAAAGAGAAGAGTGCTCGACCACATAAATTAGGACATTAGAAAACCCAAAGTGATGCACCACAAGCACACTTGAATGGAAGAATAGTAACAATTGTTAGGATTTCCTCAGAACATACAAGCTCATTAGATCCTAAAATCATCTTTGAGATCATAAGATCCATCATAAATTTTATAACAAGAAAAGGAAGTCTATTTCAGTAAAAGACTTAGAAAAGCAAGCAAGAGTTTCAGTTCAGAAGGCAAAACAACAAAGAAATCTCACAAAATCAAAGATATCATTAACTGTTACATATCATGTAAGTCCTCCATCCTTCTCCAACTTCACTGAAGAAATAATTAATTAGAAAAAAAAAACAATGAGAAAGAAAGAAACAAATTAGTACAAAGACAAAGACAAAAAAAAAAAAAAAAAAGTTGAAGTTACCATTATATGGCTTCACTTCACTAGCCAATGCCATCAATAATTTTGTAGACAACAATAAGCTTAAAGAGGGAGGTTATGGACTTGTCGATATGGGGAAATTGAAAGATAGACTAAGCAATGTGTTTATCCCAATCATAAGAAAATACAAGCAAGCTCATCTTCTTCTTCTTCTTTTTTTATTCCTTTTCTTGAAAGAGTAGAACCACACATAAGAAGACTACATCACAGCTAAGTGCTTCATTGTATGAAGAGGGGGCTTCAATTAAAGAGAAAGGACAAAAGCTAAGAAAGCAATTCATCTAATAACATAGAGAAATATATTGCTGCTTATGAGTTTTATCTCCATCTACACTCATTCTAAACGATGAATAATATGCTCTAAACTGTAAATGTATAAACAATACAGTATAGAGAAAAGCATACGATGTGTTACTATAGTGAGAAATATCTAACAATAGGTATTAACAAAAAAGAAACAAAGCATGGGCAATATGTGTTCGTTAGCAATAATGATATGTTGCTATATGTTATCAATTTGTCTAATCCTAAGAAGTACTTGGAAACTGTAATCATACCTAGTATTTGCATCATAATCATCCACTACTTACTTTTACAATAGCAGAAATTCCTAAATCTTTGTCATCTTTTTGAGTAAATTGACATATTAAGAGCTAAATATTCAAATTATGTGTTATTTGCCTCTTAGAAGCAAATATATATTACAGAAGACCTTTGATGTGGCAACACTCATGAAGATACGTTAGCTACATAAATCCTAAAGTAACAAGTACCTTTTCAAAATGTTAAAAGCATATGTAAACCACGTTGACTATGTAATACTATGCCATACTAGATGCATATAATGTGGACTTACTAGTATATCTCTTGTATTATCATAATGATTTGACAAAAATATTAAAATTAAGCTTATTATATTAGTATTTCATCAAACACCTTCAAGGTTTCTTATCTGCTTGATGATACTTTTAGTTAAGTCCGTAGGCAACCCTACAAGGAAGATTGGTGGAAGAAAGGTACATCAAAGTAGAGGACAAACAAAAAGTAAAACTTGTAACTCTATTTTCCCATCATCCTTTAAGAATCATCCTAACGACTCATTTAACCAACAATCTAAACAAAGTCATGTAAGTATGATAAATAACCTTAGATTTATGTATCTACTATACATAAAAAAAATATACATACCTTAGGTATGGAGAAGAGAGAATAAAAAAAAATGGAAGGAAAGTCTCAATCTATTCATTATCATGCTGAGACAAGATCAGAAAGAAAGAAAAAAATGCAATAATTATATATATATATAGAGAGAGAGAGAGATTTTATCGAATTGAAGGTTATGGAGGTGTCCCATGCTATAGGGTGGTGATGAGTACAGTAGCTTCTCTGTTTTTCAGATCATCTATTTAAGGTTTTCTAATGGTGATGAGTATTTCCTTTTTGTTATAGGAATCTGTCTATGCTTCTTACCAAAAATTGGGCGAATGGTCTAATATTTATGATAAGGCTTTTACAAGAGGCACTATTTTCTTTTTTTTCCTAATTTTTTCTAAGCGCCATTTTTTAGTTTTTATTAAAATCAGGTAAATGGGAAATGGTCCAAATCAAATCTAAGCTATTACCTTTCTTCTAGATGAAGCAACAATTCCAAACACTTGTTACCTAAGATATATATGACAACAATCTTCTCATGAATTGTTAAGTAATGTAATTATTTGATGCAATAGTTACAAACCATTAACTTGAACATTGCATATTATTATTTTGACAACAATTTTTAAACTATTGCCTTACACATTTTTGCCTAAAACACAAAATGACATAGTGAAATGAAATACAGTTTATTTTGAATGGATTTTAAGGGATTATTATACTATCTCAACTTCTTAAAATCATTCTCAATTTACTACAATGTTATTTTTGGCATTTTAGATAATTTCACATGATTTTATCTCTTCAAAAATTATTTACATATTCATGCCTTTCTATCATCATTATATTCCTTGTTGATGGGCCTTATAAGAGGCTACTATTAGAAGTTACAACATATCATAGATTCAAGGGTACTCTCATACTTTTCTTTTACGGCATGTTTAGTCAATAAAATGGAACAAAAGGAGAATGGAATTGTAATTATTAGAGAATAGAATAGATAGGTAATAAGATATGAATGACTATGACAATGTTTACTTAAAAGTCATGGAATTAACATTACCTAGTTTACTTGGAATGATATAATAAGGAATATGGCTTGAATAGAAATTGAAATTACCAAAACACCCTTACTTAGTAAAAGAAAGAAATAAAAAAAAAAAAAACATAAAACACAAAACAAAAAAAAAAAACCCAAATTTGACATCTCCTGTCTTCTTCATCCCTACAATCACATCCATGGAGGAACAGAAGCCACCATCCAAGGAAATCATGATCACCTAACCCAACAAGTCAACATTCTACCCTTCTTCATTTTTCTTTCTTTACAATTTATCTTATTTTATGATATTTTATTTTAAATGAATAAATCTAATGGTATCATTTTGTTAATGTGATTATTATGAACCACTCATAAGATAATATTTATTTGTAATCAAAATCAATATATTATAATATAACATAAGTCATATATTTGTCAAAAAGAAAACATTGGATGAGTAATTTATAGAAGCCCTAAAATACACAACTTATGTTGTATAATTTTTTCAAAAATAAAAATTTTCTCATACAATTCTATTGATAATGCTCCAAAACCGTGTTCACAATTACAATGACATTTCTAAAATCAATAAATTGATAGAAATACATAGTACTTCCATTTTCATGAATATCTCAATGTGGTTAATGAAAAAAATACTTAAATAGCAATAGGGAAATTGGATTTAGATCCTTAATTTACTAGTTAGATTGAGAAAGATGTCCTACCCCAAAACCAAGGCATAATAATCTTACCACATGTACATTCCTTTAATCCCTCATACGTATATGCATAGACTTCAAACCTACTAGAAGTTCAATAAATATATGGACCGTAAATACTCTCTATAGTGGTCCTCATTATTAAGTGATAGCCTCCATGACATATTACAATACAAACAACATCATGACATTAAGTATATAAGCCTTAAATTAAATAGCTAGATAAGTAAGCATTATCTCATAAATATCACAACTTCTACATCACCTTCCATTTAAATACAACATAAGTCAATTTAACATAAACAACATAGATATTTTCTTTAATATAATCATTACTAAACATCCCAATCCCATGATACAAGTCATTCCTTAGTCATCATAACTCCAAATATGTACTTACACCTGAGAAACATGATTTTTGTACAGGGTTGACTTGCTGAAAGTGTGTAAGCATGAATCGACAAGTGTATCGAGTCATGGAAGTAATATAAACAGTGAGTCAAGGTCGTGTTTCACAAGAAGCTAGGTGTTAAGTGCTAAATCACTTGATTTTTTCTCTGATCTAAGCTATCGATAATTAAACTAAAAGAAAGTAAAAACTAATTAAGAAGGTGAATGCTAAATCAAATGTCCTAACTATACCATGAAGGTCTCGAGTCTAGGCAATAAAAAGGGATCAAATTGGGATTCACAAATCTATTCTCATTTGAATCAATATTCGAAATTGAATAAATAGAATTTAATTAAACTCACTAAAACTAGCCCACCTCTTGGAGTAGCAGAATTCTAATTATAGCATAAATTTACCCACTAAAGCGATTTATCCATAATTATCAAGAAATTAGTGATTAGTTCACACCAGAATCACTACTCTAGTTAGAAATATGGATCAAGTACATCCTCATAACTCGAACCATATTTCCAATCGCATTAAGTGTGTGAGTTTATGAATTTAATTAAAACCTGCATATCCCTATGATGAGCCTTTTTTAAATTTTAAACAATGATTATCATGAGTTAACGAATCCCTCTCAAATATCCTATAAATATATCTAGCTAAAAAGCGTAGCTAAATACTAAATAACTAGATAATGAACACAATAGCAAAATACCTAATTACTCAATAACAAAATCGGAATAAATCATAAAACACATCAATCCATTAAATTCATCAATGCAAAACCAAATATATTAAGTATAATATCTCATCACAATACTCAAATGAATCAAGATATATAAATATTGAAATAACAAGAAAAACAAAATACCTCAATTGGTATAATCAAATCCAAAACCCGATATAAAAATTGGCATATCTTGAGACATATAAAGACGTGGGAAATCATTTAGTGAGTTAAAACAAAAGAAATTAGTGCCCTGAAATTAAAGAAAACATAATCAAATTAAAATAAAATTCAAATGAAAAGCATTTGCTCAATAGTATTTTTTTTTTTTTATCGAGCTACTCTATCACTTTCTCCTAAGCTATTTTTTTTCTATCGTAGGCTACTATATTCTATTTATTCCATAAAAAGCTCCTCTCTTAACTAAACTACTGTCTTGCTTATATAGACATATCATTTTTTCCATTTTTTTAGTCATTTTATTTTTCATTAATTAAGCTAAGTTAACAAATAAGCAGGAAAAAATAAAAATAAAAGTAATAAAAATAAAAATAAAAAACAAAAATTAAAAAATTAAAAATTAAAAAATACAAAATACAAAATAAAAAGGAGGTCGAGTCGTATCAAGTCTAGTTAAGTCAAGTTAAGTAGTATTGAGTCTAGACGTATTAAACCAAGTCGTATTAAATTGTTTAATATCAAATTGGATAAAAGTGTGATTAATTTAAGAAATCATTAACGAATCGGACTTTATTAAAATGATTTTAGCCCAGTCCAATCTAAAATAGAATTTTATCTAATTTATATTAGGCTAAAATAAATTTAAAATTTATTAGATGAGTTATTGAGCTAAATTAAATCAGATTGAATCAGGTTGTGCCGGAGAAAATAGAAAAGCTCGAGTAAGGTTTGTAGGAGCTAAGACAAATCTTTAACAAATCAAAATTGTATCTTTAGTATATTGGTTTAATTGGAATCGAATCTATATTTAAAACAATATAAAAGATTTAACACAATCCACAAACACAAGTAACTACGTCCCATTACCTGACCAAATTCCACAAACGTTCCCAAACACAATCCAACATCTGACTTAAATGTCCAAGCCCCGATCCCCTGCCATACAATACAGTAGCAATCACGTAAAACCCTTAACACACCCTGCCGCACAATATAGCAGCAATCACACACAACCTTCGACACACCTTGCTGCACAATACAACGCCAATCATGCACATCCCTTAACTAAACGATGTCATACCCTATAATAGCTCCCTGCACGTCCCCACAGAACACCCTGACACAGCCCTCAACTCCCTACACTCATTGTCCAGTACACTTGTACACACGAACATGTGGCTGTCGCAACACACTAAAGCCCATGTTAAACAGCCAACACACCATACACAGTCATACTTAATCCATGTACACGACAGCTACAACCACTAGACAAAACACATTTACTCCACACCATACTGCAGCAAAGCTAACCAAAATCCCCTACTACGTCCCCCTCAATTCTAACCAATAATCACATAGCTTACACACACAAAAACACGACCACAACAACTGATACCCCCTCGATGACACACGTGATTAGTGTAGACAACAACTGACATGCCTTCAATTACGCTCATGATCAGTAGAGAGAGCAATCGACATACCCTCGATCACACCCATAATCAATAAAGACAACAACCGATATGCTCTTAATCACGCCTGTGATTAGTGGAGGCAGCAACCCATATGCCCTTGATCACGCCCGTGATCAATGTAGACAGCAACCAACACGCCTTTGATCACACCCGTGACCATCTGAAAACAATGTTCGTCCACCCTTAAATCACATGCGGCTCGACTTGTAGGTGAAAATTTTTGTTTTATTATTTTATTTTAATTCAATTATTTTGACTAATTAATTTTTCGTTTTATTGCAAGTTTTTTTTTTATTATTTCCATATTGTTTGCTTGATTTTCAAATAATTCCAATGTATAATAAAATTTAGTTTTTAGTAAAATCATTTTTTTTAAATAAACACATTAAGATACGCATCTAGATCATAATTAGGATTTAGAAAAAATATTTTTTTATTACGTAGTATTTTAAAATAAAATAAAGAAATCTTGACCAGGATTTTTAAACGATTTAATTAGTTAGAGTTTTCTTTAATTTAGGAAAAGTAGATTTCTTAGGTTTCTTTAAAAAAATAATAAATTGATAAATGAACATAAACCTAGCTCGGTTTTTAATATAAAAATAACTCACGCACTAAATATTTTATAAAAAGAGAACTACAGCCGGTTTAATCTCGACTAGTGGGTATGTATGTACCTTCGAAGCAACCGTTTAAAAAAATAAAAGAACTTTTCTCCCTTTTTCTTAGAAATTCATAATAAAAAAATATTAAAAATCACTTTAGTTATCTTTTGTATATTTTTAGTATTTTTAGAAAATTATAAAATAAAAGCCCATCAATTTTTCTTTAGTTTTTATATGATGACTTAGTCTTAATAAGTTAGCCCCCAAACCCGATTTTTCCTTGTTTAATTTTCTAAAAATCGTTTTTTTAGAATATCTGCAGACTAGTGGTCAAATTAAGATTTTCTTACTCAAAAACTCTAATTTCATTTTTTACCAGTTTAGTTGATTGGTGAATCTAATTTTTAAATTTTTTTTAAGAAAAGTATTTCTTTACTTTAATGTTGAGTAACTTATATTAAGTAAGTTGGACTTGATATAGATTAAATTAAAGAAACCAAAAATAAGGCTAAACAAAATTAGCAACTCCACTAAGGACACCTAATGAGCTAGCCATGTGAAAATTAAGAATTATTGATAGACTTTTGTATTATTATTTTCTTTTTGTATGATAGTTGTACTAATTGTTTTTTTTTTTTTAGCAATGCAAGCCCTAAGGAGAAAAAAAAAAAAAAAAAGCTTAACCCAATGGGTCTTCTTAGGAATTAGGGAGGTTTTATTTTTAGTAATCATTTACATGTTTAGATGTGGTTAGACCTAGGTTACCATTGGAACTTAAGACGAACCACCATTGTGCAACTCTCAGGTTACTAGGGTCTTTACCCTCGCTTGGCGATGATAGGCAAGCTCACTCAGGCTTCAATGTAACCCATTAGGTTTCTCCTTGAAAAGCCTTAAAGTTACAAAGCCTGAGACCCATAGACCCTACCCTCTTACATCATTCTTTTCAAAAAAAGGTCATTATTCTTAAATTATAGGAAAGACCAATCAATTCGTGGTTGACTCGATCTTATTCTTTAAAAAAGGGAAAATTAAAAAAGAAAAAAAAAACTAGTAACCCCTATATATAAGTATTCGTAAACTTCATTTTTCTTTTAAAAAAATTCTATTTTAGACCTATTTATATATAAGGGCATTTCCCGACCATGAATTCATCATACTTCCTATAATCTATTAATTACCACCCTTATTGCATTGCATGTGTGTGTAGCATACTACATTTCTTTTATTTGATTTTATTCTATCAATGCTTGTTTCTATTTAATTGTTTTCAGTTCTTGTATTATATGTGTTTTATTTTTTTTTTCTCATCTCCTAATGAGTGAAAGCCTACGTAATTTACTAAGAAAATTTTTAAAAGAGCCACAAAATTATTAATATCATATCCAACTTTATTCTAAATTTAGTGGTCTAGTTATAAATAATTGTTACATTTCATTTTATTTATATATATTTTTTATATAATATAGATATAAAAAATCAAGGTAGTATCAGTCTAGAACCCGTCCACGAAGTCCAATTAGATAAGTATTCCTTTCCTGAGGCTATCTTGAGAGATTGGTTAAACCAGCCTCTGCCTGTTAAGCAAGATCACATTTGTAAGAAGATTAGTCTGGTCATATCCTTCATGCAGGTCCAGCTCTACTGGCCTTTAATTCAAGCCATCATCCATTACTAGGATCCAAAGTCTGCAGCCTTCAATTTCGGCCCACATGTGTTGATACCCACTATAAAAGAATCCTCACAACTACTTGGCGCCTCACCTCTTAAAGCTAGCATAACCATGCCAGATCTCAAAGTTTAGCTTAAGAAAGCTTTCATGACTTTGCTAAGAGTTAAAAAGTCAGCCCTGACACCATTCTTATCTTCAAAAGCCAAGAAGTGTCACAATATCTTAAGATTAGTAGAGCAATTCTCAAGCCTAGACGCTTATCAGAAGTATCGTCAGATCTTTTGTAAAGGATATGAATCGTAGGCCAAGAAAAGAGTAAATGCTTTTATCGTAGCAGTATTCGGGACAATGTTGTTTCCTGTCAAGTTCATTATAGGGTTGTCGAGTTAGTGACTCAATTCTTAGCCGATAAATCCTATATACCGGCATTACTGGCAGAATAGTTCAAGACACTCACCTACCTGAAAAAGTAGGGCCATGGTTATTTTACGACTAACCCTATAATCCTTACTGTATGGTTTCTCAATTATATGCAAGGGTATAGGGGGAATCTTCTCAAAGAGTCATTGACGAAAAATATGAACTTAATTGACGACTTTGCTCGCCACCTCAAGGTACTAGAGGAAGCTCAGTTTAATAGATGGGTGTCAATTATTAGCAAAATACAGACAATAGACTTTATGTGGATAGCTAGATGGAGCCACTGCACTCAAGCCATCTTGGGACGCGCTGATTATGCAGTGGTCCCCCTTATCAATATTATGGGTTATACAGGATATTTCCTAACTTGTGTCATTAAACAGTTGGGTCCACTTCAAGAGATAGCCTATAAGGACTCATTAGAAGTTATTACAATGAGTTATCGAGATCTTTATCTACCTACGGCTACTTTGATTCAACGACTAACAGAACTTGTAAAGTTGTAGGAACGGAGAGAAGTCAAGAAGATAGTCAATGTAGGAACTTTGAGGGGTAAATTCAGAGGATATCAAGCCACCAAGCAATTCATCTAGGATTTGTTGGAGAAGACTAGAAAGATACGGTATGAAACTCTAGACGTATCCAAATACGAGCCAAAACCAGCATGTCTTTCACCTATTGAACAGGCCTACCGAGATACTATACGAGCCAAAGTTAAAGCCTAGTTCCGAGAAAGTTATAGAATCATTAAAGAGTTAAAGTTGGAAAATGAGAGACTGCTAGAAGAAAATCAATTCTTAAGGAGTAAAATTTGAGAAAGGGATGTTACGATACGAAGACTTACAAGGGAAGTTGATGAAGCTTGTCCCAACTAGATCCATTAGCTCTTGTAGATATAGGATTTAAGTTTTTAAGAAAATTAGTTAAGAGTTTTTCTTTTCTTTTTATTTAGTCAGTTGTATAAGTTGGATTTTATGATTAATAAATTTGCAACTTTAATAAATAAAATTTTCATTAATTGCATAGTCTGTTACTCATTATTATTATTATTATTATTATTATTATTATTATTATTATTATTATTATTATTATTATTATTATTATTATTATTATTATTATTATTATTATTATTATTATTATTTATTTGTTTGTTTGTTTAAGTTAACTTTTAAAAATTAAAAAAAAAAGAGAGAAAAAAAAAACACAAAACTGACAAACAACAAAGTTCACAAAAAAAAGAGAAAAACAAAAACAACAAAAAAGTCTTCAATTCACCAAAAAATCTAAAACTTGGGTTTCCACGTAAGATTTCAAAGATTGTGTCTAAACAAGCAAACTCAGCTAAAAGGCCAATATTCACTCATTCTAAGACCAGAATATCAACTTAAGGCACTGGAAACATTAGTCAAACTGAGCCCAATCCGAGAGTAGCAGCCTTGGAAGAAAACATAAACAAGATGGCTGAACAGATCCAAGCTCTCGCTTAAGCTATTGCGATTCTAATGACAGACAAGGATCTCAAGTCAACCCAAATTGAAATGCAAAAGTGACCTTTCCCCCTGAATTGGAAGATGAAGAATCAATTCCTAATGTTGAGATAGGGAGGAAAGAGATTGAGGAGAAACACAGGGAGATGAAAAGAAAGTTTATGCAAAAGTTGACTAAAAAGATGAAAACCCTAGAAATGGTTAACAGGTTTGAACAGATGGGAATGATCAACTTGCCGACATATGAAGACGATGACATTTCGGAAAGATTTAAAGTGTCCAAATTCGAGAAATACAATGGGACTAATTGTCCGAAGCTCTATACTAAATTGTACATCAAGACAATAAGGAAATACACGAAGTATGACAAGGTGATGGTCCATACTTTTCAAGACAGCTTAACTGGGCCCGCCTTAACTGAGGATGCCCAACTGGATTTGAATGAGATCGATACTTGGGATAGTTGGCACAGGCTTTCTACAACCAGTATAAGTTCAACATCAAAGTGGCCCCGTCTATGTAAGATTTGAATAATCTATGAAAGAAGGCCAACAAAAACTTTCAAGAATATGCTTAAAGATAAAGGGGCATGACGACTAGGGTAACTCCGCCCTTTATTGAGAAGGACTTGACCTTTGCTTTCATCAATACTCCTGGAAGCCCATATTATCAACACCTGGTCGGGCAACCTGCCTCTAACTTTGCAAAAATTGTGGCCTCAAGGTACTGAATTAAGGAAGCTATTACTACTGGAAGGCTTCCTAATCCTGAAGCAGCAGAGAAAAAGACATCTCCTTCAAGATTTTCCAGCAAAACCAAAGAAGCCACCATAAGTGTTGTCAATACCAACAATCTTATCAAGCCTGCAACCCTAGTAGCCATGATGAGAGGATCTAATCCCCCACCAAATCTAAATCAAAACAACCGCCCACAAAGAAGACAGTTTACACATATTCCCATTCCTTTAAGCCAAGTTCTTGCACAACTAAGGAAAGAGAACCTTCTGAAATTTAAAATACCGAGGGAAGGACAAATACCGAGGGATTATAACCTGAAGCTTCATTGTGATTATCATCTAAGGCAAGTAGGGCATTCTACAGACTAATGTTGGAGGCTCAAACATAAGATCCAGGATCTAATTAATGCAAAATTGGTTCAATTGGATTTCATTCAGACTTCTACTCCCAACGTGGGTAACAACCCTCTGCCAAGTCATGGAAATTCAATCAATATGATCATTGCAAAAATTTCTGAACCGAAGATTGATCTAAACAATCTCCCCATCCCTATTGAGGAGATGGCTTAGAATCTGAAGCAAGTCAAGTACTTGCAAAATACGAATCTCAGGGATAGAACCCGGATTAGACCGGAAATATATCGACTACTAAAGGATAGGAAGATAAAGAAAGTTGATAACATGGCTATAACGATTCCAAAACTATAAAAGAGAAGTACTCAGAAGGAGCTTAGAAAAATATATGAAGCCAAAGATCTGACGGTTGACACCCTAGGAGAACCATTAGGGAAGTTTGAGTATTTGACGGATTACATCGGTTCGCCTGCCATATATGCTGACGAACTACCCACTGGATGGGCTCTAGAATTTGAAGAAGAAGACAAGCTTATTGCAGAAGCCAAGAAGATAGCTGAAATGGTTGGAATGATTAGAGATGGGCCCAAGCTGTTGGTTTTTAAGTATTACAGGAAGACTAAGAAGGTTGAAGAATTAGGTAAGCCCAAGAAAATTTCTTTCAATGTCCCAATAGCCCCAAACAATTACAAAATAGCACCTCTGGATTACCAAACAATGAATCAGACGACCAAGTCCACATAACCTATGGTTGGTGGGCTCACGTGCTCAAGACGAGTCTATGATCAGAACGAAGAAGCTAAGAGGAAGTCTACTGTGGAAGAGGCTTCTTGAAAGATCTTTGAAGATACTCACTAAGAAGCTTTAATTAAAATTCTGAAGGATGTCAAAGTACCTGAAGGGATTTCCATTGAGAAGCTGGGGTTGGTGGTGAACTCGATATTTGCAATGGATTAGATTTTGTTTTTGCCAAATGAGCTAAGTGAAGAAGGAGACTAGTACACAAAGCCCCTTTTCATAATGGTCAAGTATGCAGTGAAAGTGGTTTCTCAAGTTCTAATAGATAATTGGTCTTCACTGAATGTATATCCCTTGGCGACACTAAATTTACTTGGAGAAGATACAACTGAGATAAAGCCTAACTCAATTTCAGTAAGGGCTTTTGATGGATCAAAAAGGGAGATAATTGGAGAAGTTGGGCTACAAGTTGAGATCTGTCCATAAATATTGACTATTCCATTTCAAGTTATAGATATACCACAAACTTTCAATCTTCTGTTGGGAAGACCTTAGATTCATTCAACAGGGGCAATTCCATCTAGTCTACATCAAAAGGTGAAATTCATAGCCAATGGGTAGTTGGTTACTATCCTTGAGGAGTAAGATTACGAGATTTACAAAGAGATGACCATTCCCTATGTTGGGAGTGAAGAATTAGAGGAACCAAGATTGCAAATTTTTTATGAAGTCAGTATGATCCAAGAGTCAAGATAAGGAAAACAAGGTTGCTTGGAATAGCCTAAGCAGGTATGAGCCTACTAAAGATGAGATCTAAGAAATGAAGACCAACACCAGAAGAGAAGAGATCAAGTGTACCATGCTCACATGGACTTTCTAGACATCCGCCAAACATTCCTAACATCGACTAGTGTTGAAGAACCCGAAGTAGCTAGTCTATCCAAGACCTTGACTCAGCAATGCAGCATCGGTCCAGACAAGAAGGAAGATATTGGCGTACCAGTTTCCGTACGCAATTGGTTTTCCGTTCCCATTAATAAGTCTCCTTAGAAACGCAAAATTAGATTAATTAGGAACATACGATTTTGATAATTAGTCTGATTAATTAAGCCTTTTCTTTCAGACAATTTGAATTTAATCATTCAACAAAATTATTCCTTTCTTTCTATCAATTCTTCTTTATTATTATTTATTCGTTGTCCTTTTCTTTTTTCCTTTACTCTTTAGATATGATAAAAATGATGAATGTAATGGATATCTTGTACATGTAAACAATGAAAGTACCAATATCACCTTCAGCCCTACTAAGTTAAACATCGGAGATGATATTGAGACTTCAAACGAAATTCAAGAGAGTTGGCATTGGTATGAATGGGGCAGAGTGATTATTGACGAACTAATGGTTGTGATTAATTTAGGGATAGAAAAGAATCCACGAAACTTTAAAATTGATAGTAATTTACCGGATAATCAGAAACAGGAGTTGCCACGATTGTTATTAGAATACTTGGACATATTCGCTTGGTCTTATGAAGATATGCCTAGTTTAGATTCGTCTATTTGAGTCCACAAATTGCTAACTAGGGAGGAAACACAACCGAAAAGACAAAAGCTTAGACGATTTAGGCTGGATATACTCCTTAAAATAAAAGAAGAAGGGAAGAAGTTAGGTCCATAGAAGTATCGAATTATCCCGAATGGTTAGCTAATGTAGTGTCAGTATTGAAGAAAAATGGGAAGGTTAGGGTCTACATAGATTTCTATGATTTAAACCAAGTGACACCAAAAGATAACTTTCCTTTACTACATATTAACATATTAGTGGATAACACAACTGGGAATCATCTTTTCTTATTTATAGATGGTTTCTCAGGATATAATCAAATTAAAATGGCAAAAAAAGATAAAATCAAAACCACTTTCGTTACTACTTAGGGAATGTTTTGTTATCGCATGATGCCTTTTAAGTTGAAGAACACTAGGGTAACTAATCAGTGTATTATGATTACCTTATTTCATAACATGATGCATCAAGAAATTGAAGTTTATGTAGATGATATGATCGTCAAATCCAAAGAGGATGAAAATCTGTGGATATTTTGTGTAAATTATTCGAGTGGTTGAGAAAGTTCCAACTAAAGCTGAACCATGAAAAGTGTACCTTTGGAGTAACTTCAAGCAAATTGTTAAGTTTTGTAGTCAGTAGAAGAAGAATAGAAGTGGACCCAGATAAAGTCAAGGTAATTGTAAACATACTAGCACCAAAGACTATAAAAGAAGTTCGGAGACTGCTAAGAAGGTTGAATTACATCGCGTGATTTGTATCGCAGCTAACCGATAAATGTAAGTCGTTATTTAAACTTTTGAGGAAAAATGTAGCAATAGACTAGGATGAAGAGTGTGAGCAAGCATTTGCTAAAACCAAAGAATACCTCATGAATCCTCCTATGCCGGTCACTCCACACCAGGATGGACATTGATTCTCTACTTGACAATCCTTCCTAAATTGATGGGGTGTATGTTGGGGCAGAAAGATGAAACGGGAAGAAAAGAGCATCCTATATATTATTTAAGCAAGAGGTTCACAGAAAGCGAGCAAAAATACTCAAAAGTAGAAAGAATGTGTTATGCCTTAGTGTAGGTGATGTATAGGTTCAAGCAGTACACTCTCTATGACTCAATAGAGTTATTGACAAAACATGACCTGTTGAGGTATTTAACAGAAAAGATAAAGTTAATTGGGAGAATATGAACAGATGCTACTCTCTCAATTTGATATCAAGTACATAAGTCAAAGTTCAATTAAAGGGTAGCTAATAGTTGATCAGTTGGCAAATGTGATGATGGAAAATGAATTGAGTAATGAGAAATTAAGATGGAAAATGTATTTTGATAGAGCAGCCAATGTGTTCGGATGTAGGATAGGAGCAGTATTGGTATTACCTAAGGGTAACCATTTCCCTGTAGTAGCAAGGTCGACATTTTCATATACCAATAACATAGCAAAATATGAAGCCTGCATTTTGGGGCTCAAAATGGTGTTAGATATGAGAATATAAAAGCTTGAAGCGTACGAAGATTCTTCTCTTATAATTCTCTAAATCTTAGGAGAATATAATACGAAAGACAAGAAACTGACACCTTATCTTGAACATTTAAGCAAGCTAATTGAAAAATTCCAAGAGATTTCATTCACTTACATTCCAAGAATCTAGAATCAATTTGCTAATGCATTGGCCAAGTTAGTATCAATGATGAAAGTTACAGATGGACTAAAAATTCAACCCTTGAAGACTGAAGTAGAGGAAAAACTGGCTTTTTGCCTTATAGTTGAAGAGAAAGAATCAAAGAAGCCTTAATATCATGATATCAAAAGGTTACTTCAAATTGGTTAATTTCCTAAAGATACTGATAGAAAAGATAGAATAACTTTAAGAAGATTGGTTACTCATTTCTTATTAAGTAAGGCCATGTTGTACAAGAGATCCCTAGATGCAACACTGCTAAGGTGTGTAGATGAAGAAGAAGCTGAGAAATTGATGAAAGAAGAGCATGAAGGAGTTTGTGGTCCTCACATTAATGGGTATATGTTAGCTAGGAAGATCATGAGAATGGGGTATTTTTGGATGACGATGGAATCGGATTGTATCAGGCATGTGAGGCACTATCACCTATGTCAAGTGTACGCTCATAAGATCAATGCTCCTCCCTAAGAATTGCATGTGTTATTGTCTCCTTTGCCTTTATCGAAGTGGGGAATTGATATAATCGAACCAATCTCGCCATTAGCTTCAAACGGGCATCGATCCATTATAGTCGTGATTGACTATTTTACCAAATGGGTAGAAGTAACGTTGTATATCATAGTAACTAAAGAAGTAGTGGTAAAATTCTTAAAAAGAGATATTATTGCAAGATATAGTGCACCCGAGCCTATTATTACAGACAACGAGACGAATTTGAATAACAAGTTGATGGATGAAGTGTAACACCAATTCAAGATCAATCATAAAAACTCAACTCCATATCGACCTTAGATGAATAGAGCAGTTGAAGCCACAAATAAAAACATTAAAAGAATCATTGAGAAGATAGTGATTACTTATAAAGACTGGTATGAGATGCTTTCCTTTGCTCTCATAGTTTACAAAACCTTAGTCAGAACCTCTACCAGTACAACATCATATTCATTGGTAAATAGAACTAAAGCAGTAATACCAGTAGAAGTAGAAATACCTTCATTTCGAGTATTGATAGAAACTCAGCTCGATGAAGCAGAATAGGTGAAGAAGTGAATGGAGCATTTGAATCTCCTAGATGAGCGAAGGCTTGCAGCAATATGTCATGATCAGTGCTATCAATAGTGAATGATCCAAGCTTTTAACAAGAAAGTATACCCAAGGTACTTCAAAGAAGGAGACTTGGTGTTGAAGAAAGTATTACCAAATGCGAAAACCCTAGGGGTAAGTTTGCCCCAAATTATGAAGGCCCTTATGTGATGAAAAAGGTATTATCAAGAGGCACATTAGCATTGATAGGGATGGATGGTTTGAAATTAAGGGGGCTAGTGAATTCAGATGCAGTTAAGTTGTATTATCCATAAAAACTAAGTTCAATAAAGATTTCAATTTTTCTTGAATAGTTTATGGTTAATCTTTCATCGGTTGCAAGTAAAGTTGATATCCATGAATGTTCTCGAATTTGAATGGTCATCGACCGATAAACACTTCATTAATCAATCCTTGTATAATATGTTCCTTAGCTTCATGCACTTAAACGCCAAACCCTTACCAATGAATCTGAATCACCAGATAAATTGAAATAGAATGTTCTTAATAATTTAGTGTTATTTCTTTTGAAAAGAGATTTATCGTTCAAAAGTCATGGAGAGTGGAAATTGAGAGTTGGTATTGAGAAAAGCAAATTCAAGGCATGAGCATGGTATAATTACAAGACTCAAAAGCTTGGAAGGTTTTATTGAAGGAGAAAAAAAAAAGAAAACAAAAAAAAGAGAGAAGAGGAAAAGAAGAAAGAAAAAAGAGAAAAAAAAAGGAAAAAAGGAGAGAAAGAAGAAGCAAGTGCAATCCTTTGGTGAAATTCTGCTGATTGAATGAGTAAATATCGAAAGTCAGTGTAAACATGTCAATTGATTACTATCCGAGAAATTTTCTATTCCTAGGTAAAATGACCCTAAAAGTCCTTAGAAGTAATATTCTGGAGAATTAAAACAAGTTTTTTTTTTTAATCTCAAAGAGATCTATCCTCTTTAGATTATCCTCTTTAAATTAGCTAAAAGAATCTTAAAGAGATCTATCCTCTTTAGATTGTTTACCAAACCAACCAAAAGGAATCTCGAAGAGTTCTATTCTCTTCGGATTAACCAAAAGAAATCTCAAAGAGATCTATCATCTTTGTATCAACCAAAACGAATCTCAAAGAGATCTATCATCTTCAGATTGCTCAACAAGTCAAAAAAGAAATCTAGAAGAGATCTCTCATCTTTAAATTGTTCAACAAAGTTTTTCAAGAATCTCAAAGAGGTCTATCCTCTTCAGATTATTCACCCAAACCAAAATCAGTTTTTGAAATCTTGAAGAAATCTATCCTCTTCAGATTAGTCATTAAAACTAAAGAAAAACCAATCCCGAAGAGATCTATCCTCTTCGAATCATCCACAAACTAAAACGATGTTTTTCAAGAATCTCAAAGAGATTTATTATCTTCGAATCATCCACCAACCAAAACAAAGCAAGAAATCTCAAAGAGATCTATCTTCTTCAGATCACCAAAGTAAAATTAATTTTTGAAGTTTCAAAGAGATATATCCTCTTCATATCACAAGTAAAAACAAATCTCGAACAGATGTATCTTCTTCAAATCATACTATTAAGAGAAATCTCAAAGAGATCTATCATCTTTGGATTATCTACTTAAATAAAGTTTTAATCTTGAAAAGATCTATTCTTTTCAAATTATCTAAGTCAAATCTAGCAAAAATAAGTATCTTTTTTATTTTTGTAGCGAAGTTCTAATCAAATTTCATTATAAAGAGGGGCAGTTGCAGACACCTCATTTTTTCTATTATTTTAGTCATTTTATTTTTCATTAATTGAGCCAAGTTAATAAATAAACAAAAAAAAATAAAAGTAATAAAATAAAAATAAAAATAAAAAAAATGGAAACTAAAAAAGAGGTTAAGTCGTAACAAGTCTAGTTGAATCAAGTCGAGTCGTATCGAGTCAAGATGTGTTAAACCGAGTTACGTTAGATCGTTTAATATCAAATTGGATAAAGGTGTATGATTAATTTAATAAATCATTAACGAATCAAACTTTATTAAAATGATTTTGGCTTAATTCCGATTTAAAATAGAATTTTATCTAATTTATATTATATCAGAATAAATTTAAAATTTATTAGATAAGTTGTTGAGCTAAATTAAATTGGATCGGATCAGGACGTACTGTAAAAAATAGGAAACCCAAGTAGGGTTTCTAGGAGATAAGACAAATCTTTAAAGAATTAAAATTACATCCTCCATATCTTAATTTAGTTAGAATCAAATCTATATTTGAAAAGATATAGAAGATTCAGTTTTGGGGTTTATAAATTAGCAAGTGATGTTGATGACAGTTTTTTAATTACAGAACCCAAGAACACAAGCAACCGCATCCCACTACCTGACCAAATTCTACAAACGTTGCTAAACACAATTCAACGTCTAACCTAAACATCCAAGGCCCAACCCCTTGCCACACAATACAACAGCAATCACACACAACCCTTAATACACCCTGCCGTACAATACAGCAACAACCACGCACAACCCTCGATACATCCTACCACACAATATAGTAGCAATCACGTACAGCCCTTGACCGCACGTTGTCACACCCTAAAACAACCCCTACACGTCCCTATAGCATGCCCTGACACAGCCCCTAACTCCCATACACTCACTATCCAATACACTTGCACATACGAGTACGTGGCTGCTACAACATACTGAAGCCCATGTTGAACAGCCAACACACCACATACAATCGCACTTGATCCATGTACACAACAGCCACAACCACTAGACGAAACACATTTACTCGACACCATACTACAGCAAAGCTAACCAAAATCCCCTACCACATCCCCCTCAATTCTGACCAACAATCACACAGCTTACTTACACAAACAATCGATACACCCTCGATTATGCCCATGACCATCTTAAAACAATGTTCGTCCACCTTTCAATCACGCGCAGCTTGACTTGAAAGTAAAATTTTTTATTTTATTTTTTATTTTATTTTAATTCAATTATTTTGACTAATTAATTTTTCGTTTTAGTGTAGGTTTTTTTTTTATTATTTCCATATTGTTTGCTTGATTTTGAAATAATTCTACTGTTTAATAAAATTTAGTTTTTAGTGAAATCATTTTTTTTTTTAATAAACATGTCATGATACGTATATAGATCTTATTTAAGATTTAGAAAAAACATTTTTTTTTGACACATAGTATTTTTGAAAAATAAATAAATAAATCTTAACCGGTATTTTCAAAAGATTTAGTTAGTTAAGGTTTTCTTTAATTCGAGAAAATTAAATTTCTTAGGTTTTTTTAAAAAATAATAAATTGATAAATGAATATAAACCTAGCTTAGTTTTCAAAATAAAAATAATTCACCTACTAAATATTTTTATAAAAAAAAGAAGAACTACGATCAATTTAATCCCGACTAACTGGTGCAGAAACACCTTTAAGGCAACCGTTTAAAAAAATTAAAAAAAAAAACTTTTTGCCCTTTATCTTAGATATTTATAATAAAAAAATTATTATTATTTTAGTTATCTTTTGTATATTTAGGTGTATTTTTAGTATTTTTAAAAAATTATAAAAATAAAACCTATCAATTCTTCTTTAGTTTTTACATGATGACTTAATTTTAATAGGTTAACTTCCAAATCTGATTTTTTCTGATTTGATTTTCTAAAAATCGATTTTTCAAAATATCTACAGACTAGTGGTTAAATTAAGATTTTCCCATCCAAAAATCTTAATTTTATTTTTTATTAATTGAGCTAGTTGGCAACTTTAATTTTTAAATTTTTTTTGGAAAATATATTTTTTTAATTTAATATCAAGTAATTTATATTAAATAGATTGGACTTGATATAGATTTAAAAAAAAAAAAGAAGAAGAAGAAGCTCGACATCTTATATTCGGCTCCTCACCTTTCTCGGGAGCTACTCTTTCTTCCTTTTGTTTTTTCCGTAAGCTCTCTCGGCTGCTGAATGATTTCCCTGAATGGCTTCCTCCACGTGCACAGCCTACAAAAGTAAAAAGCCCGAATGAGTCCAAATAAGGAAGAGTCAAGCCCCACATCAACTTTGATGATCAATAAATTGCTAGCTTTAATTATCCCTCGACACTAAACATCCTAAACAAAATTTGCTCTCCTGTCTCTGTTGATTAGAACTGACATGGGCCCATAAAACTGACGAGAGAAAGCCCAAAAGAATTTAACAAATATAGCTCTTGACATTTGACTTTTGAACGGGGTGCATTTTGTTTTAAGCCCACATTTGGAGACCCTGACATCCTCGATTCTTGAGCATATGACTTCATCAATATTTCAACTGTCCCTATTCAGTTTTGCTTGCAGCTCCATTAAATTTCTTTCGGTTGCTAAGATTTAGAGTGCTGCAGCTGCTACTTAGTCATGTTGGTGCAGTCTTAATTGGGTGCAAATCTACAACTCATAGTTCCTCTATCTCGTGCTTGCATAAATGGAGCTGCTGTTGCTGTCTAATTTTCGTATGCCTCCGCTGCTATGTCGATCAGTGGAATTGCTGCAGCTGTTTGGAGCGCTTCTCGGCTGATGCTGCTGTCCACGGCCTGCTGCAATTCTTGGCTGATGTTGCTAAAGTGGTGCTCAGCTTGTGGAAATGAATGCACAGGCCGCTGCAGTGTATGGAAAGCGCTCTGCTCTACTGCTCGTGTTTAGTTGTTGCTGTTGGATGGAAATGCATGGCCTGCAATAGGAAAAAAAAAAAAAAAAAAAAAAAAAACCAAAATGAATTCCTATAAACTCAACATATTGAACTATTGTTCTATCTTGTTGCGTGGAGTATTTGGCTGGTAGACTTCAAGCCATGCTCTGTTTCGGCCCGTTAGAAATTCACCAAAGGAGTTGCTTGAAATTGTTCTTCACGGCCTGCTGTAAGGACGGTGTGAGCTGCTGTGGACATGTACTATCCTACTGTTTGGAGTGCTGCAGCTGTTCGGTTTTGAAGTGTGCTACGGTTTACTTGGATTGCTCGACCTCTCTAATTCAGAGTCTACTTCCTGCCTTAATAAGCAGCAGCTGCTGTTGATCTTGGTGTGGAGCTTAGACTGAGGATCTTGGTTCTCAGCCTGCTGCAAATTGATGGAATTCTCCATCAACGTATGTATGTGTGAAGAAGTTGCTTGCAACTGTCTTTGGCTAGAGACTCTTTGCTATCATGGGTGCTAGGATTAACTGTTGTTGTCCAACTACTGTTATGCTTAGTTCTTGTACTTCAAGAGCTGTTCGGATCAGCTACTCATTGCTTGGAGTATTGGAACACCAAGTTGAATTACTACAGCCGAAATTGACTCAGCTGTTTGGATGAGCATGGATTTCTTGTGTGCTGATTAGCTACGTCAACAAGGGTCTCCCAGATGCTAAATGGATCATGCAGTTGTTGGCATGCCCTGCTCTAAAATGTTGGAATGCAACCCCTGCTTGCTTGCTCAGATTTAGAGTTCAACCTGCTACTTGCATTCAATTCAAGGACCCGCTGTGGACGAAAATTAGAGTGCATAAGCTACAAGTTGAGGCAAGAATTTGCTACTGCAAGTTGGAGTTCTTTAGTAGCTCGGCCTTTTGATTTGCTGCAGTGTTGGTGTGTGCTCTATTCAGTTGTGACAGGGGCTACAATTGAAAGTTACAGCTACTATGTTTAGTCTTCAATCAATTGGCCATAGAATTCATCAAGTTGCAGTTGCTATGCTTGGTAGTAGAGTGCCATCAGGCTGCTGATTTTTGCTCAATTAGTAGCTTAGCTTTGCTTGGAATGCTACAATTGGTGTCCACGTTACCTATCAAAACAAACCAAAACAAAGTAATGAGGTGATTTTGGGCATCCAAACAAAGATAAGGCAATTGGCCTCTACAAAGAAAGGTATTAATAAAAGGATTAGTTGAACACTCCATGGCCTTGTGTTAGAGTTGCCTGGAGAAGCTCAGTTTTTAAACCATCCTTGGCTAGAAGCTTGTTTTGTTTGTAGCTGTCACTCAATCATTTGAGCTACAAATGGTCATTCTCTACTGCTCTATTTTCTTCTTTTTCCTTCTAAATTGTAGCTACTGACTTCAATTGGAAATTTGTAGGTTGCTGTTAAGGAATGCCTCAACCTACTGCTGTTCTATATATATTCAAGTGGCTTCTGTAGTTGTTAGTTCTCTACTCTGCTGCTGTCACAAAGAAAAGAAATTAACTACTACAACTTGAAGAGGATCCTTGGAACAAGTTGAAGTACTTGGGAGTGCACTTGCTACTTCACAATGCTGCTATCAACAGGAAGCTTGATCAAAGAAGTTCGTGCCTCAGCTGCAATTCTGACCTCTTCCGAGTTCAGTTCTATAGTTGGTGATTGGATCAAGGAGCTTAGGTTCGGTGGTTGTGCCTCCAAAGTGTAGATTTTCCTATGCTCCTACAAATGAAAGAGCTTATATTCTTGGCTCAAAAATTGAAAGGATCTCAACCTAAACTCTTAAAATATGATATTTCATGAGAGATTGAATTTAAAAGCATGCCAACATTACGTTAATCATTTAAAACATTTATGCATAATTGATCCTAAAAGCATATATTTATTAAGTCTTAAGCTAAATTTGGAATAAAAACACCAATATATGTATAAGTGTGTACTATAAGTGGGGATAAATGTGCAATTTTACACATTTATCAATGGTGAGCTAAAAGCACGGTATAGTAGTTACAACATTCACATGCGTACAATAGGCAATGTAATGACTTAGTTTTGTCCTTTTATGCAATAACTTCCTAAGAAGTCACCTATCCTAAAATTAACCAAGCCCAACTACACTTAACTTTAGGGTTTTAATATATTCTAAGCCACTATATCAAAGGATACCTTGATAATTAAAGTTCTGTCACCTAATATTTAAGGAATATTATAATCCACTCCTCTTATAGAACTGACGTCCTCATCAAACTTATAACAACCTAATTGAAACTCATTCCATTGAGGTATTGTTTGCTTTGGCATGGAAAGTCACATGGTTTTGTTCCTTGGTACAGCAGCTTCCTAAGAAGTTACACATCATAAGATCGACTTAACCTAAGTATGCTTAATTTTAAAGTTCTAATATACTCTAAGCTATTACATCAAAAGACACCTTGATGATTAGAGTTTTATTACTTAGTATTTAAGAGGTATCACAGTTCAATCCCTTTACAGAATCGATGTCCTTATCAATTTCTTACACAGGTCTAAGACTACTACTAGGTGAAGACTCCACCCTTTTAACTAGTTGATTGCTCTAATACCACTTGTAGCAACTTAATCGGAACTCTTCTCACTTAAGTATTATCCACTTTAGTGTAAAACGCTGCACAGTTTTATCCCTTAATACATCAGCTTCCCAAAAGGTTAACCATCTTAGGATTAACATAATCCAATCATTTTAAACTTTAGACTTCTAATGTACTCTGAATTACTACACTAAAAGACGCCTCAATAATTAGAGTATTATCACCTAGAATTTAAGGAGTAATACATTCCTATAACGATCACTTTGGCAATTTTGTCTATTGATGCAACAGATTTGTCAAAGATTAGCCATCTTAGGATTGATCTTGCTTAACTACGCTTAACTTTAGAGTTCCAATTTACTCCAAATGATTATACCAAAAGGCACCTTGATGATTAGAGTTCTACCACATAATACTTATGGGTTATTATAAACAGCATAAACTCATAAGCATACATAATGTCTAATTCAACAAATAATTCTTTTATTATCTTATTTAGATGAAATAACTAGTACAATATTAGCATCCTAAGATTTGGAATATTGCAAACTAATATGCAATGTAATATTCATATAAATATTTAAGATTGCAACCTCAAAGTTGCTTCATTCTAATTTCAATTTTGGTATCAACTGTTAATATCTAATTTATGATAATCATCTACTCTGGCTAATTTCCTAATAACAACTCAATTATTACTCTCTCCTAAAACACTAACCCATATCACGTTAGTTTCTCAATCTGCAACTTACATAACCATACATAGTGATGGATTGTTGACCTCCAGTTCTCTCACTCGCGCCTACCTCCAAAGCTTATAATCTCTCACAAGAAGGATTCTATCTTCTCATCTTGTAAAGGATGAACACCCATACATGGAAGAGTTGTGGGTAAACTCTCTAAAGCCCAACTCAGATACACTCCGCACTGCTTGAACTCCTACCTAGCTACCAACCTGCTAAGTGCCAACCTATCAAGTGCCAAACCCCAACTTAGACATACATTACTCTGCTTGGACCCTTGTCCAATTGCCAACCTACCGAATGCCAAGTCCCAGGTCCTTGTACGTTGAGCTCTCCTTTTCTATCCTACCAAGTTGTAGCCTTACTCAATCACCTCAATAGCTTTCAACATAACTCAACAACAACAATCACAACATCAACTCAATTAAGCCATAATGCCCTAAGATTCTAAAATGCAAACCCATTGATAAGCTACCACCTATCCCCTACTTTTCTGACGTTTATATTATATTCCTTTTTATCATTTGTCATATTTACCCCTTTTGCTTGGATTAGGAATCATGTTCTTATACTATCCTTTATGTAATTTTCCTTTATTGTATTGTTACTCTAAAAGACTTACTATAAATGATCATTTTTACTATAGTTGTAATCATCTTATACATTATTGTTAATGAATATTCTTATTCTTATGAGATACCCTTCTTTGAGTACATCTTTTTTTCACACTCTTATCTAATCTTACTGAGTAACTTGACATTAGTGACAAATGAACCTTAGTATTAGCTTGTGCATTATATCAAGTAAAATACTAAGTCATGTAGTGTTCTTCAATGAGTCATATTCAAAGACCAACTTCATGGAAGCTACTGTATTTGCTAAACTACTTCCTCTTTCTTCGATATCTCAAAGGATCCACCCAATTATTAATTCCTATGGTAAGTCTTAGTAATAACTTAACTCCTAGGTACATCATATAATCTACAGAACTTAAGGTTACAATTAAAAGCTAAGTATTGTAGTAGTTACTTCTTGTTATGGTATGTGTTCTATTATACTTTGTTTCATTAGTAGAAAAAAAAAAAAAGCAAGTTCTTAAATCGCTATATGATATCATATTATCCAAGTTATGTGAAATCTTTTGTTGAATAGTGAACCTCTTAAAGTTTTCTATTGAGAATGTCAAATCACAATGTTCAAGGAAAGATTAATGCTGAAAGTGATGCTCATGGTCACGGCCATGTTACCTAACAAACCCTGCAAATTACTGATAAGCAATTATAAGACCTTGCTACTATTATAGCCAACTCGGCTATATCCATACAGAAGGTAGTAAAGACTAAGCCTCAATAAAGAGTTGATGAACGAGGCTGAGATGTGAGAGATAAGTCAAGAAGACAAGTAGTTAAGCATAGAGCACCAGAAGCTATTAATGTGAACTCAAGGCCACCCTAACATGTTAAGAGGTTTACAAGGAGGAGACTTAAGTTAGATGAAGTTAGAGAGTATAAGGAGAAGGAAGAATAGTATGGTAGATTCAAAGAGTGCAAGCTTCACGCTTCCAAAGGACCAGAACATCTTAAAGTACAGGTTCCGAGCTTTAAAGGGTTCAGTAGCGCTGATGATTACCTAGACTACGAAGAGAAGATTGAAAAGATATTTTACTTCTACAATTATGAAGACTTAATACGTATTCAAGTAGCTGCTTTAGAATTTTCTAAGTGTGTAGCAATATGGTGGAAGAAATTGCAAAATGTACATCAACAAGCCCAATGTGAAATCCGAACCTAGAATGAGATGAAGAGAGTTTAGAGGAATAAATTTGTGCTAAAACATTATGAGCAAGATACCTTCCAACATCTTCAAGAACTCAAGTAAGGCAATTGATCTATAGATGAGTATGTTCAAAAGTTTCAACTACTAATGATCTACAATGATTTTAATAAGCTAGGAGCATGGACAGTAGTCAGGTTCCTTTCTAGACTAAGATCCAAGATTGGTAATGTAGTGGAGGTGCAAGGGCTTGGAAATCTAGATGAGACAGTCTGAGTAGTACAAAAAGTCGATAGGTAGAGGCAAAATCAGCTCAATCGAGCACAAAACGGCTAACCTAGCTTGTTGAGTAAAACTGCTTGATTTCAAAATCAATATCAAGTATGTTAAGCATCCAGTATTGAATTCACCCAAGCCAATAATACTTTGCACTAATCAAGGGCATTTGTAGTGACTGAGGAGGTCAAAAGAGATCTGAGTGAATAGAAAGGAAAAAACAAGGGTTAAGCTGACCTAGATATGATCGAACTTAATACAGTTCTGAGGTTGACTACTGATATGAGGCAACTGCACCTATCAATTTTAATATAGCGGATATGAGTCCGAGTCGATCCCTCAGAGATTTTGAGTACTAATATTAACCTTAGCTTTATTATCTAACTAGAAAATTGTGATGAGTTGAATGAATTAAAAATACTGAAATTAACAACTAAACTACTTATGAGACTTAATTACGTAAATTAGGAAGCAATAAACTACGAACGACTTCAAATATGCAATAATATATTTAGGAATTATTTCCCCTAGTGTTTAACATGTAACCTTTTTAAAATATATCCAATTCAATTTCTATTATTCTTGACCGGAGGGATTCACAATTAAAGCTAATATCTTTCTCAAGCATATTAACCCTAATCCTAAATTATTTACCGGAATCTCTTCACTTAGTAATATAATTTAGAATCGCATTAACGTGTAATGAATTCCCACACAAACAATCAACTTTCCGGAAGAAACATGTATCTTATCTCTAAGTATACATGTAATTTTCTTCAATTATGCCTAGATCTAATTACACATGCAATTTCTCAATCAACATGCATAATATCATATATTGACACTCTAGAATTATCAATTCACAATTAAAGAACATAATTAAATCAAGAAAAAAATAGAAACTTTATTGAAATTATAATTCAATCCAAGGGTTACATGAAACCGTAGGTTCCATAATCCTAAATACTCGAATTCTAAGCTATCATAACGAATCTAAAAACGAGTTTCATCAAAAACGTAAAATAAAGCATAAAAACCCCTCTTGATTTGATGAACAATCTCTCTAATCTTGAAATCGATGTCGTTCTCTCTTCTTGATTAATGTTCTTCTCCAATCTCCTCTCGTCTCTTGTGTCTCTTGTTTCTGTAATGTCTCCCTCTCCTTTTGAAACCCTAAGATATCTTTTTATATGTGTATTTCAAAGATTCTGTTTTCGTCACCCGACACGGCCTGAGACATGGCCGTGTCCCCAGGTCGTGTAACTTTTTGCACTTAGGTAAATTTTCTGCACAACTTCATAACTTCTTCGTTTGAACTCGAAATTGAGTGAAACTTGATTCCTTTTCTTCGATTTCGAGTCTAGAACGCGTTTAAATCCTGAAATCAACATTTTACTCAATTAAGTATCAATTTCTTTAAAGAAAACCAAAAATGTAAGGGTAATACTATAAAATCACCATATGAAATATGTTTAAAATCAAAGTTATCAACTACTAAGGTTAAGTATTGAACAATCCTAATAATGGCCAAGGTAAGACTAAGGTTGAGGAGCCTGAGGTCAAGAAGGACTGAGGTCAAAGCTTAGGACAAAAGACTTAAGAAGTTAAGTGCTTCAAGTACCTTGGTTTTAGATATGTGGCTAGACAATGCCCAAATGGATGTGTGATAACCATTAAGGGTAGTACCCCATAGATCGAAGTGGAGAGTGCAAGTGAAGGAGGAGAAGAAGTAGGTATCGATCAATTGCTAGATGAGTTTCAAGAAGATTTTAATGCCTTCACCTGACCTAAAATGGAAGAATACTATACAGTTATACAAAGATCTCTCAATAACTTTGCCCCTAATGAAAATGAACAGAGAGAAAATCTCTTTTACATAAACCACCGAGTCAATGGCAATCTATGTGCTTTGATCATCAACAAAGGAAGTTATACCAATGTCATAGCACAAGGAGCAGTGAAAGCTCTAAAGTTATCGACCTGTTCTCATCCTAAGCCCTACGAGATTCACTGGCTTAATGAGAAGGGAGGTCTACCTATTTCCTAACAAGTTAGAGTGCCATTCACTATTGGCGATAGATATAAAGATGAGGTATTGTATGATTTCCTATTGTACGACGTCCTACCCATGTGTGCTTCACACATACTACTTAGCCGACCCTGCTTATTCAATTTAAGAGTACTCTATGATGGATATAGGAACACTTATATGTTTTAGAAGTATAGGAAAAAGATTGTACTGACCCCAATGAGCCCCAAAAAGGCCTAAGAGTAGCAAGAGAAGATTTCTAGATCATTATAGAGGAAGTTCTTAGTGATTTCCTGAGCCCAATTTTCTAAAGATATTAAGAACAAAGAGTTTGTACTCTTATTGGTCAAAAGACTTCTTAATTTGAAGGATGTCAGAACATTACCTCTCGAGGTGCAAACATTGCTCTAAGAATATGCCAACCCGTTTCTTGCCAAGTTGCTAAAAGGTAGCTACCCTACTTAATTGGCCTACCTATAAACCTAATCTTAAGCAAGTAACCAAGCTAAAGAAATAAGTTAATCAGTTAATTGAGCATGGATATGTTTAAGAAAGCATAAGTGGCTATACCATCTCGATTGTTCTAGTACCGAAGAAGGATGGCTCATGGAAAATATGCATTGATAACTGAGCTATCAATAAGATCACTATCAAATATTGATATCCGATCCCATGGTTAGATGATATGCTTGATGAGTTGCATGGTGTACGAATATTTTCAAAGGTTAATTTGAAGAGTGGCTACCACCAAATCTAAATGAGACTGGACGATGAGTGGAAGATTGCTTTCAAAACGAAGAACGGTTTATTCAAGTGGATGGTGATGCTACTTAGGCTTACAAATGCGTTGAGTACCTTTATGTGACTTATGAATCATGTTTTGGAGATCCCTAATAAGAAAGGGTGTTGTGATTTATTTTGATGATATTTTAGTGTATAGTATCATCCTCAACCTTCATGTTGAGCACCTGAAGTTAGTATTTGATACCCTCCAAGCTGAATGATTATTTGGCAATTTGAAAAAATGAATGTTTTGTCAAAGCAAGGTAGTATTCCTTAGATATGTTATCTATGGATGAGGAATCAAAGTTAATGACGAAAAGATTCGAGCTATTCTCGAATAGCTAATGTAGAACAGTGCTACCGAAGTAAGGAGTTTTCATGGTCTAACTTCATTTTATCGAAGATTCATTTGGAACTTTAGTTCCGTAGCTACCCCACTGACTAAACTAACTAAGAAGAACTATAAATTCAAATGGTCCAAGAGAGCTCAAAATAGTTTTGAGGAGATCAAATCCAAACTAACTTCTAGTAGTACTACTTGACATTAGCAAGGTTTTTAAACTAAAATGTGACACATTCGGAGTCAGCATTGGAGCTATTCTCATGCAGGAGTGCTAAACAATTGCAAATGTTAGTGAAAAGGTTAGAGGTGCAACCTGAATTACTCGATATATGATAAGGAGTTCTATACCTTTATATGAGCACTTCAGAATTGACAACATTACCTACTGTCAAGAGAGTTCATTATCTACATAGAACATAAATCTCTTAAGCATCTCAGAAGACAACAAAAACTCTCTCAACACCATGCTAAGTGGGTCAAGTACCTAAAATCCTCTTATTATGTGATTAAGTACAAGAAGGAAAGTTCTAATACTATAGTTGATGCCTTTTCTCATCAACATTTTCTTATCATAACATTACAGGCTAGAATATTTGGGTTTGGTTCCTTACCTAATCAATATGAACATAATCCGTACTTTAGACCCTTAGCGGCTAAGTGTAACATTAGAGGAGTAGTGGATGGGTTCTTTTTGAGCTAAGGATTCCTGATGAAGGGAAAGCAAGTTTTTGTGCCAAATGGCTCTACTAGGGAAATACTTGTTCAAGAAGGCCATACAAGGGGCTTAGCCAACCATTTTAATGAGAAAAGGACTGCCGAACTATTGAAAGAACATTTCTATTGGCTTAAGTTAATGAAGGATGTTCGCAAGGTTCTTAAGCGTTATGAGGTGTACAAGCGCTAAAGGAAGAGAGGAACCATATGAAGAATATATACCTCTACCTATAACTAAATGGCCATAAACCAATCTAAGCATCGATTTTATGCTCGGCCTACCTAAAGTACCTCGAAAACATGATCCTATTATGGTGGTGGTCAGTTAGTTCAGCAAAATGAGCCACTTCATCCCTTACCACAAAACCAATGATACTTTAATTGTTGTTAACCTCTTTTTGTAAGATATTGTGTAGTTACAACAATAGGAATCAGCCAAGCCCGAGGACTAAAGGGGTTGACACAATGAATTCTTCTGTTCCAACCAACCCTTGCCGAGGCTGAGTACTTCCTTACCAAGTTACCCTTCATACCGTACCGTATGATCGCCCATTTTTCTGTAGCATGCCAAATTAATGATTACTCTCTAATGCCGAGCCAACCAATTACTCGACATCTTTCTTACCGAGAAGCCGAAAAAGAAAGTCTAAACTGACTAAGCCATCCCTACTCGAACAAGCCCATCTGTCCATACTTTTTGTCCTCATCTTCTAACTACCTCACTTATATAGCATCACCACGTGTACAGTATCATATATAGAATCCGTTGCACCAATAATTGTTTTTCTTGTATATTTATTTTTACCCTTTTGTATCTTATACATTACTTCCTTAAGAAATGCCCCTTTTGTTTTTTCCTTTTTTGGTAAGTTGCCTTAACTTATGGGTATAAATACCCTTATACTTGTAACAGAGATCAGATCATTCTTAATATACTTTTGAGTACTTTTCCTCCTTGCATAAACACTATTTGTTTACTCTCGGCATCACTCTTATCATTTCCCTTTAGCAAAGTTAGGTAGCGAGTAATCTCACCGGACCAATTCATAATTGTGCCATGAGTCCTCAAAAGTTCCATTGATACGTCATATCCTCTAGAGCTATTTATGGGTTTTGCTTACTGTTTCATTCCTCATGTTTTTCCCCTTTCGCACTTTTCCCCATTAATCATTTTTAAGCTTTCTGCAAGCTCAGACCCATCTAGCAATCGGCCTTATTTGTTCTTAGTCATGGTTCATACCATCTCGGTATCAAAACGAAGGTTTTGTATGAACTGTAATTAGTTCTATTTGAAGTTCTGTTACAATACTTTGCATATGTGAAATAGAGCACGTTACTGTGTTCAATTAACTGCTATGTTGTTAACTGTTAATTTCCTAAAATATTTGTTTAAGCTTTAGATCTGTAAGGAAAAATGATAAACCCAAGTATAAGTGTTAGCACTAGTGATGACAGTAGAGTTGTCCACCATGGACGTCAATCTTAGAGAACTCCCAAAAGTACTGACGAGAAGCTTAATGAGATAGCTAATCTCTTAGTAGATTTGACCTAAGTTGTTTATGTACTATCTTGCCGACCTATTGAGGCTACGCAACTCGACCCATTCAAGATGGAGGAGTTAGCGAACGAGTAAGACGAAGGATTAATCTGAGAGAGCTTGATAAAGAGAAAGAAGAGTACTTTAAAGAGGAGCGTATACGAATTCTGAGAGCATCTGACCATATGAAGCTTCGGATTCTGAGTTTCAATGGATCTAAGAATGCTAGTAAGTATCTAGATTAGGAAGAGAAGGTGGAGCATGTATTTGATTATTATTAGTACAAGGTTTATGAGAAGATAAGAACTACTGCTATTGAGTTCTTCAAATATACTGTCATGTGGTGGAAGAATTTTCAGGCCATGAGAAGACGAGAGGGGTACCAAGAGATTAACACTTGGTTTAAGATAAAGAGAGTGCTCAGAAACATATTCGCACCAGAAATATACCTCCAAGATATTTTCACTCAGTTTCAGGAGCTGAGACGAGGAGGTCAAATCGTTGACAAGTATGTTCAAGAATTTCAAATGCTTATAATGCGTTGCAAAGTAGAGGAACCACTAGCTCGAAAAGTCTTAAGGTTCGTTACTAGGTTGAGAAAAGACATTCGAGACGTTATGGAGCTCTAATGATTCTATACAATGGATGAAGCTATTAGGATTACCCAGCGCGTAAAGAGGCAAAGAAGGAGTTGAGTACCTACGAAGATGCCGACTAGCCAACATAAACAGGCAAGTTACCAAGCTCAATCGAGTACAAAGTCGAGCAAAAAGATTAATGTAAGAGTCAAGCAGAAAAACTGACTTGATGGTGAAGTGCTGACTCGAACATATGAGAAGGGGCAAGGGTCTGGTAGGAAGAATAACCAGATCAAGTGCTAGGGGTTCAAACATATGGTTGTTGAATGCCCAAATCGACATACGATGGTCATCAAAGGAGACATCCCAAAGCTAAAAGTGGAGAGTATGAACGAAAAACCCGAAGAGGAAGAGGTTCCTATCGAGAAAGAGTTGATTAAGGAGGACATGTTTGCTGAAGACTTAGACTAGTTACTCATGGTTATCTAATGTACTATGAGCATAGAACCCTTACAAGAAGAGGAGCAGAGAGAAAATCTATTTCATACAACCTGCAAGGTGAACTAGCAGGTGTGTGCCCTCATCATGAATAATGAAAGCCGCACTAACGTAGCATCAACTGATCTTATTTCAAAACTAAAATTGCCGACTATTGCATACCCGAAGGCATACAAGTTACATTAGTTAAGTGAAAAGGGAGCATTACATGCCACATGGCAAATGTTACTGTCGATCATTATTGGTTACTACTCTAACCAGATTCTCTATGACATCCTACCCATGTATGCTACCCGCATGTTGCTAAGTAGGTCATGGTTGTTTGATGAGAAGGTCATCCATGATGGCTACAGGAACATATACATGTTTGAGAAGAACGACCGGGAGATTACACTAAACCCAATGCCACCAAAAGAAGTTAATAAATTGCAAACAAAACTTACTCACTGATCAAAGAAGGCTCTGATAATGAATAAAGCTAAGCTCCGAGAGGCCATCAATGCTAATGAGCCAACCCTCATGTTGATCAAGTGACTGCTAAAAATGATAGAGCAAGGTAAGTTACCCCAAGAGGTTAAGAAGTTTTTAGATAAATATGCTGAACTATTCCTAGAACAATTACTTGAAGGGTTGCCTCTAAATCAAGGCATAAAGCACTACATTGACTTAGTACCCGACATTGTACTGCCAAATAAGCTAACTTATTAGATGAATCCCAAGCAAGCTTCTGAACTCTAATGTCAAGTCAATTAATTGCTGGAGAGAGGCTATGTGAGAGAGAGTCTCAGTCCTTATGTTATGCTTACACTTCTAGTGCTGAAGAAGGATATAACCTAACGGATGTATGTAAACAGCCGAGCCGTGAACAAAATCACGATCAAATACAGGTATCCAATCCCAAGGTTAGAAGACATATTAGATGAACTGAGTGGAGCCAAGATTTTTAGTAAGATTGATCTTAAATCTAGCTTCCATCAAATCTGTATGAGGCTAAGAGACGAGTAGAAAACTGTATTCAAGACTTGACATGGACTTTACGAATAGATGGTCATGCCCTTCGGCTTGTCAAATGCCCCCGAGCACTGTCATAAGACTAATGAACCATATATTGAGACATTTCATAAGGAAGTGTCTCATGGTATACTTTGACGACATCCTAATCTACCGTTCTAACCTACTAAGTTACTGCGAACATCTTAGAGCAGTCTTAAATATCCTCCATGCTAAGAGATTATTCAACAATTTAAAAAAATGTTGCTTTTGCTAGGAGGAAGTGGTATTCTTGAGCTATGTAGTTAGTGGAGGAGGCTTGAGAATTGATGATGAAAAGATCTGAGCAATTGTGGAGTAGCTGACTCTTACTACTTGTGCCGACATGAGAAGTTTCCATAAAGTAGCTTCATTTTACAAAAGATTTATCAAGAATTTCAGCACCATCGCTACGCTACTTACCAAGCTAATAAAGAGGAACACAGACTTTCAATGGGGAGAAAGGGAGGAGAGAAGTTTTGCTGAGATAAAAGAAAGGTTGACCTCTACCCCGGCACTAATGCTACCTAACTTCAACAAAATTTTTGAGCTGAAATGCAATGCATCGGGCATTGGAATAGGCACAATAAGAAGCTCCAAGGACCGTAATTGAACTACTCCGTATATAACAAGGAACTTTTGGCACTGTTCTAAGCAATGCAAGTATGGCAACATTATTTACTACCAAGAGAATTTATCATGTATACTAACCATGAATCACTGAGGTACCTCCAAAGTCAAACCAAGTTGTCAAAGCGGCAAGCGAGATGGGTTAAATTCTTAGAAAGATTCAATTTTATGATAAAGTACAATCAAAGAAAAAGCAACGTAGTTGCAGATGCTCTTTTAAGGAGATATACACTTTTATCATAACTACAGACCAGACTATTTGGGTTTGCGAGTATCAAAATACAATACTCCAAGGATCCACACTTTGGACCTATAATTTCATAATGTGTCAACCTAGAGGGTAGTAGACGAATATCATGTAGAGGATGGCTATTTGTTTTGAGGTGAAAATTATGCTTGCCAATTGTTCACTCAAGGAGCTACTGATCAGAGAAGCTCATAGTGGAGGACTATCCGAACATTTTAGGGAAAGAAAGACTTGTGAAACTATTGAATGGCCGATTTTTTTGGCTGGGAATGAATAGAGATGTGCATCAAGTTATCAAAAGTTGTACCATATGCAGGAAGGCCAAATGCTGAGCCAAGTAAGGGAGAGCAATGCTTCTACCCATCCCAACGAAGCCATGGACTGAACTAAGCATAAACTTTGTCTTCGAATTGCCGCGAACTGCCTAAGGCAAAGATTTTGTAATGGTCATCGTAGATAGGCTCAGTGAGATGGCACACTTCATGTCCTGCTCAAAAACTAACGACTCTTCAGCTATTGCTTCTCTTTTCTTATAGGAGATTGTGCAAATACACAAAGTACCGAAAAGTGTAGTGTTTAACAAAGACTCAAAATTCTTGAGTCATTTCTAGAGAACCATGTGGCGTCGGTTGGAAACCAAATTACTCTTCAGTACCTCATGTCACTCCTAAACTAGTGGCCAAATAAAAGTCGTTAATTGTACTTTAGGGTCACTGCCCCGAGTTATAGTAGGTAAGAACTTAGCTAATTAGGATGTCTGCTTACTAGTAATCAAGTTCACCTATAATTAAACAGTACATAACACCACTAAGTAGACTCCCTTTGAGGTGGTCTATGAATTCAATCTCGAGTTGCCCTTCGACCACACTCCTATACCAATACCTACGCAATAAGACCCTAATGTAATAGTGACAATACAATCCTTTAGCACATCTATGATAAGGTCACTTGGCACATCAACTAAGCTACTAGAAGAATGCAAGAAAAGATCAAGGGTAAGTCGACCAAACAATTTGAGCCGGAAGACTTGGTATGGCTGCACCTCAGCAAGGAATGGTTCTCCAACAAGAGGAAGAACAAATTATCTACATGAGCGGAAGGACCTTTCAGAATCCTCCAGAAAATCAATGACAATGCCTACAAGTTAGAATTACCTGAAGATTATGGGGTTTCTAATGCCTTTAACATTACTGACCTCAATCCATATCACCTTGACGGAGAACTAGGTGAACATCATTCGGATTTGATCCTATATCCAAAACAACCCAAAAGGAATGATGATAATCAAGCTACCGAACCTCTAACCCGCAACCAAACTCGAAGACTAGAAGTACTAGCATAATGAATCCTTCTATTCTAACAAACCCCTACTGAGGCCGAGTACTTTCTTACCAAGTTACCTTTTATGCAGTGCCATATGACTGCCCATTTTTCTATAGTATACCAAGTTGATAATTACGCTCTAGCGTCAAGCCGACTAATTACTTGGCATCTTTCTTACCAAGAAGTCGAAAGAGAGAGCTCGGACTAACTAAGCCATCCCTGCTCGAACATTCCCGTCTGTCCATACATTTTATCCGCATCTTCTAACTACCTCGCCAACATAGCATCGCTACGTGTATAGTATAATGTATAGAATCCATTGTACAAATTATTGTTTTTCTTGTGTATTCATTTTTACCCTTTTGTATCTTATATACTATTTCCTTAGGAATTGCCCTTTTTGTCTTTTCCTTTTTAAGCAAGTTGCCCTAATTTATGGGTAAAAATACCCTTGTACTTATAATGAAGATCAAATCATTCTTAATATACTTTTGAGTACTTTTCTTCTTTACGAAAACACTTTTTATTTACTCTCGGCATCGCTCTTATCCTTTCCCTTAAGTAAGGTTAGGTAGCAAGTAATCTCATTAAACAAATTTGTAAATTGTGCCATGAGTCCTAGAAAGTTCTATTAGTGCACCATATCCTCTAGAGCTATTCATGGGTTTTGCTTAATATTTCATTCCTCATTTTTTCCCTTTCCACACTTTTCCCCATTAATCCTTTTTTGGCTTTCTACAAGCTCGAACCCATCTAGCAACTAGCCTTATCTGCTTTTTGTCACGGTCCACACTATACATAGTATCCTAAGGAGTATTATATGGGATCGTGATTCGAAGTTTATGGGCTTCTTCTAGCGAATACTATGGAAAAAGCTCAACACTAATCTCATGTTCAATACTTCTTGCCATCCGTAAACAGAAGACCAATCAAAGGTTGTGAACAAAATAGTAGGCAACCTCTTTCAAGCTACTATTGGGAAGAATCTGCATCATTGGAATCTATGCTTACTTATCATCAAATTCGCATATAATCGCTCCACCCATAGCTCAATAGGAAGGTTGCCTTTTGAGGTCGTCTACGAACTTAATCTAAACTTACCTTTGGAGATGACTATCAACTTGACCTCTTAAGGAGAAATTCATATGGGTCTACATTACACCGAGGATTTTCGGAAACTACTAGAAAAGGTTGCTAAGCAATTAACCAAGATAGTAACCCTACAAAGAAAGCAAAGAAGCCGAAGTAAAAGGAAAATTATTTACAACCCAAGCGACCTTATTTGGATTCACCTCAACAAGAAATAATTCCTAAGGAAGAGAACAAACAAGCTATTCCCCAAGTCAAATGGCCCTTTCAAGATCCTTCAATGCATTAATGACAATGCCTATAAGCAAAAACTACCCAAAAGATGCGAAATGTCTCCTACTTTCAACATTGCAAACCTGACACCCTATGTGGTAGAAGAAGAAGAAGATCGAGATTTGAGGGCAAATCGTCAACAAGAACTGATTGATTCCCAACCTCCAGCCTTCTCACTCACGCCCGCCTCCAAGGCATACAATCTCTCATAAGAAGGATTCTGTCTTCTTAGCCTGCCAATGACAAACTCCGGTACATGGAAGAGCTATAAGTGAACTCTCTAAAGCCCGAGTTCGGACATACTCTACTCTACTTAAACTCCTACCTAATTACCGGCCTACCAAGTGCCGAACCCCAACTTAGACATATACTACTCTACTTGGATCCTTACCTAGTTGCTGACCTAGTGAGTGCCAAGTCTAAGGTCCTTGTACTCCAAGCTCTCCTTTTCTATCCTACTAAGCTACAACCTCACTTAATCAACTCAGCAGTTTTCAATACAACTCAGCAACAGTAACCCTAACATCAACTCATTTAAGCCATAACTCCCTAAGCTTCCAAAACGTAAACCTATTAACAAGTTGTCACCTGTCCGCTACTTTTCTGAAGTTTGTACTATTTTCCTTTTTGTCCTTTATCACATTTACCCTTTTTGCTTATATTAGGAATCCTCTTCCTATACTATCCTTTATGTAATTTTCTATTATTGTATTGTTGCCCTAAAGGACTTATTATAAATAGTCCTTTTTACTATAGCCACAATCATCTTACGCATTATTGTCAATGAATATTCTTATTCTTGCAAGACACTCTTCTCCAATTACATCTTTTTTTTTCAAGCTCTTATCTAATTTTGCTGAATAGCTCGAGATTAGTTGTGAATAGACCTTAATATTAGCTTGTGCATCATATCAAATAGAATACTAACTCGTATAATATTCTTCGGTGAGTTATATCCAGAGAGCAACTTCACAAAAGCTATTATGTTTGTCGAACCACTTCCTCATTTTTCGATATTTGAAGGATCCACATAGTTAGCATTTCCTATAGTAAGCCCTAATAATGATAGGAATCAAGTTACTGAACCTTTAACCTGCAGTTGAGCTTAAGGACTAGAAGGCTTGGCAAGGTAAATTCTCCGACTCCAGCTAACTTTTGCCGAAGCTAAGTACTTCTCTACCGAGTTACTCTTTATGCCGAGTCAAATGACTACCCATCTCTCTATAATATGTTGAGTTGTAGATTACTCACTCGCACCCGAATCAACCAATGACTTAGCATCTCGCTTTTTGAGAAGCTAAGATAAAGAGACTCTTGACTGACTAAGCCACCCCTGTTGGGACAATGCAAGCTAACCGTACTTTTTGTCCGCATCTTCCAATGGCATCACCAACATAGCATCGCCACATATACAAAATCATATGTAGAAACCATTACACCAATGATCATTTTCCTTAAATATTCATTTTTACCCTTTTATATCTTATACATTACTTCCTTCGGAGATGCCTTTTTGTCTTTTCCCTTTTAGGTATGTTTCCTTAAATTATCGAGTATAAATACCCTTTGTACTTATAGCTGTAAATAGATTAATCATCATTAATATACTTAAGTATTTTCTTCCTTACATAAACTATACCTGTTTACTCTTGGCATCACTCTTATTCTAACCCTTAAGCAAGGTAAGGTGGTGAATAACCTCATTGAACCATCTCATATTGCATATCAAGTTATGTTGTAAGTCATCGAAAGTTATATTGGTGTGTCATATCCTCTAAGGCTATTCGTGGGTTTTTACTTGCTCTTCATTCGCATTTGTCCTTTTGTACATTCCTCATCACTTTCTTTTCGGGCTTTCTATAACCTTAGACTCATCTGGCGACCGGCCTTATCTATTATTGGTTACAGCTCACATCAAGTAATAACTTAGCTCCTAAGTACATCACATAGCAATTAAGCATTTAAGCATTTAAGCTACCATCGAATTCTCTTAGCTCACTACACCCATAAGATAATACAATTGCCAAAGTAACCACCACTTTTTGTTACCAATACTCCCAAATCCACCAATAGGAGCAAACCATTTAGTAAACATTTTATAGTTCCAATATGAATTAAGTTTGTTTCAATTTTCTAAACTATAAGCACATCTAACATCCATGGTAACTACATACTTGAAATGAACTATTCAACAAGGACCTTGATTTTTGGGAAAAAAAAAAGTCTACAAACCAACTTCTACAATATTTATTCCCAAGATGATACATATATACATATCCTCAATTAAGCCTTTACCACAAATCAACTTCATATTTAGTTTTTTGTTTTCAACCCCTTTTTAAGTTTTCTTAATCATTATATTAACTACTTATTCAATATTATCTATAACTAAACTTATCTTATTACAAAACATCTAGTCCAATTCTAATAATCTAAACATCAAATCACCAAATAATTAGGAGTATAAATGAGTTAACCTATTCGTGAGCTATCTATGTTCGACTTAAGTTTTACTCAAGTTCGACTTAAGAATAATTGAGTGGAGCTCAAGCTCAAGTTATCTAAATAGTTAATTGAGCCAAGCTTGAGCTTCATAGTGTTTAGTTCAACTAACTCACAAGTCTAACCAAGCTCGAGCAATGTAAAAATATTAGTCAAATCTTGTTCAAGTTTAATACTAATATTATCATAATTAGAAATTATTTTTCAAATATTAGTATTAGCCAAGGGTAGTTGTATTGGCGAATTGTGTGATTTGATTGGATGTGATTTGGAATTAAGAGGTAATAAATAAGAAAGTAATTAATGTATTTAAGGTTTTAGTGTTTACATAAATAGGTTAAGAAAGAAAACTAAGATCTTGTCAAAAGTTAAAGAGAAAGTTAGGTAACAGTCTATATAGGGGAGTAAATTATTTCACTGATATAGAATTATGTAATTACTTAATAAAATTATTCAATGTATTCAATGTTAATTACATAAATTTCAAAGAAGCTTCGAAATCTTTCTAATTTATATTTTAACAAATACCAAAATATCTATTAACAATTTCCTTGAAAATATTCATATATGTTATTATGACTTGAATTTTCTTAGTAAATGTCAATGTCAGGATATATGATAGGCTTCTTTAACATGGTAAATGTAAATCTTGATTTAAAATGATTTATAGTAAACCATCTTAATAAAATAGTTAGGTAAATTTCTTGTTACAATTAATAGCCACACTTTGTTGAGAAAATGAAGAAAAATTCACATACTATTAAGCAAAATTATTGACTTTATAATTCATAGCAATTCACAAATGCCAATTTGTAGAATCTATATATAGGTAAGTATGGTAACTCATTTTGCATCAAGATTAAGTAGTGAATGAGTTAAAGTGTGTGAGAGTTGAGAAGAATTGAGAGAAAATCCTTAACTTATAAGGATTTTAAGTGTAATTAGATGAAGGGTATTGAGTGTTATTCTCTCTTATGTTTATACTACTTTCCTTTCAATTATTAGTGGATTTCCTTCTCCCCTTTGCCCGTTGACGTAAGCTAAATTGCCGAACTACATAAATTCTTGTATCTTATTATTTTCTTTTTTTTATTATTGCCCACTATGAATGTACCTAAACAAGATTTTGATTCTAGTTATCCTTAACAAATTGGTATCAAAGCTCATTAATATTCTTGTTTAGGTTTTGAAAATGGCAAAAACGAAATTCAATATTGAGAAATATAAGCACTAAGTGAGTTTTGCTATGTAGCAAGTCAAGACACATGCAATCTTGATGCAAAATGGGTTACACAAGGCATTACTAGGGAAAAATGAAATACCCAGTTCAATGGATGAGGAGAAGATGTTAGAGATTGATGAATCCTTATCTATTATTCAATTGTGCTTATCAAATGAAGTCTTGGATGAAGTCCTTGAGCAAAAGATAGCCAAGGACTTATGGGATAAGCTGGAATCTTTGTATATCATAAAGAATCTCACCATTAAGTTAATTGCCAAACATCATTTATACAACCTTAGTATGGTGGAAGGTACATCAATTAAGTCACACATTAATAAATTCTCCTCCATACTTATGGATGTGGCCAATATAGAGATCAAGTATGAAGGGAAAGGTCAAGCTCTTATGCTGCTTCTTTACTACCTCCATCATACAAAAACTTTAGAGAGACTTTGGTTTATGGCAACAAGACTCTAAAGTTGGAGGAAGTGAAAGTAGCTCTGTATTCCAAAGAGCTTTTCGATAAGGAGCTCTCCATGAGCCATTCTGATAGCTTAATAAAGGGTCTAGTTAGTTAAAGAAACACCTACTTCAAAAGTTCTTAGTAGCAATAGTTGATGTAAATCAAAATCAAAATCTAGATATGATAATTTGACTTGTAATTACTGTAAAATGAAGGGACACATCAAAGTTAATTACTTGAAGTTATAAAATAAAAGTAGAGAGAAGAATTAAAAAGATGACAAGCTTGCCAAAGCCAGTGTTATAGAAGATACTCTTGAATGAGATGTCTATACTATGACAGAGGATGGTGCTAGACAAGGATGGATTTTAGATTTTGCTTGTTTAATCTACATATGTCTCTATAGAGATTTATTTTCCTCTTATGAACTAATAGACAAAAGAGTTGTATTGATGAGCAAAAATCATTCTTATAAAGTTGCTAGTATTGGTACTATCAAAATCAAAATGCATGATGGCATTGTAAGAATATTGATCAAGGTACGTCATGTCCCAAATAGGGAAAAGAACCCCATCTCCTAATATGCTCGTCAAGAAAATGGTTGTAGATTTGTTGGTGAAGGTAGAGTTCTGAAGGTTCTAAAAGGAGCTCTTATTATCACGACGGCCAAGCCAATTGGTAGATTATACGTGCTATAAGGATCTACTGTTGCTAGTTTAGCTATAGCTTCTTCCATGTCAAACCTAGATGTAACCAAGTTGTGGCACACAAGGCTAAGACATATGAGTGAGAAAGGCTTAATGATGTTGAGTAAGAAGGATCTTCTTTATGGTCAAAGTACATCCAAAATAGAATTTTGTGAGCATTGTATTTTTGGCAAACACAAAAGAGTCAGTTTCAATATAGGTGTTTACAAAACTAAAGGTGCTATGGATTATATCCATTCAGACCTTTGGGGGGCAATAGTTGTTCTCACAAAAGGTGGTGATTTATACATTCTCACCTTCATTAATCACTATTCCAAGAAGATATGAGTTTATTTTTTGAAGCAGAAAAATAAAGTCTTTGTTACTTTCAAGTAATAGAAGGCTCTAGTAGAAAATTAAATAGGCAAAAAGACTGAGCGCCTCCATACTAATAATGAGCTAGAGTTCTAAAGTAATGAGTTCTATAAATTCTACAAAGATGAAGGCATTGAGAGACATCCAACAATTAGAGGAACTCCTTAACAAAATAGCATAGCTGAACGCATGAACATAACTTTGTTAGAGAAAGTTTGGTGTATGCTATCTAATTTTCGCTTATCACAGGATTTTTAGACAAAAGCAGCTTCTACAGCTTACTATTCGGTGAATCATTCTCCATTTGCATCAATTAATTATAAAACTCCAGAAGAGGTATAGTTAGGAAATCTTACTAATTATTCAAATTTAAGGATATTTAGGTATCTTACCTATGTTCATTTCAATGATGGGAAACTTGAATCAAGATCTCATATTTATTGAATATCCTTCTAGTGTTAAAGGATATAAAGACTAGTATCCTAAAACACATAAGTCAGTCATTAGTAGGGGTGTTATCTTTAATGAATCTACCGTGCTTCACTCAAAAAAGCAGTCTTCTCCCACTTCTAAAGTAGAAGCCACAAAATTCTAAGAAGCAGAAGGAAATTGAGTTTAAGGTGGAGAGTACATCTTCTCTACATGATGATTCTGTGCAAGGCCTAGTCTAATTGGCTGCTTTTACAAAAGCAGAAGAATCAATAGAAGAGGAGGATTACTCTATTGCTAAAAATAGACCACAAAGAGAGAAAAGAGAACCTACCAAGTTAGCAAATTATGTTTCATATGCCTTAAATGTTGCATAGGAGACAGATGTAGTCACTAAGCTTTCAACATATTTAGATGCAGTTTCATGTAATGATTCTGCAAAATGGTTAGTGGCTATATAAGAAGAGATAGGGTTTCTTCTCAAGAATAAAACTTAAGAGTTGGCCAAAACACCAAAAGATAAGAAGATTGTTGGTTGTAGATGGATCTTTAAGAAGAAAGATGGTATTCTAAGAGCTAAAGATGCCAAATCTAAAACATGATTGGTTGCAAAGGGATATAATCAGGTATAAGGAGTTGATTTTAATGATTTTTTCTCTCTTGTTGCTAAACATAACTCTATTTGTGTTTTGCTTGCTTTAATTGCTACGCATGATTTAGAGTTAGAGCAACTAGCTATTAAGAATGCCTTCTTAAATGATGAACTTAAGGAGAAAATTTACATGCAAAAAATTGAAGGTTTTGAAATTGAAGGCAAGGAAGACCATTTTTTCTTATTAAAGAAACCATTGTGTGGTTTAAAGTAGTCTCTTCAATAGTAGTATAAGTAGTTTGATAGTTATGTATAGTTTAGAAATTTGATAATAGCTCATGTGTCTATTTGTTGCTTTATGTTGATGACATACTTATTACTACTAAGGATATGTTTGAGATCAGCAAATTAAAGGAAGAATTAAGTGATGAAATTAACATGAAAGATTTGAGAGTAAATAAGAAAATTCTTCGTATGGAGATTAAAAGGGAAAGAACTGTACGTAAACTTTATTTAACTTGGACGAGTTTTATTGAGAAAATTTTACAGTGATTTGGAATGAAAACACTAAACTTATAAGTACTCCACTTGCTACTCATTTTAAGCTTTCAATAGCTATATCACCCCGAAACTAATGATGACATTGAGCATATGTCTTATGTTCCCTACTTTAATGCTATTGGTAATGTTATGTGTGCAATGGTTTGCATTCATCCTAATATTGCATATGCTATTAATGTTGTTAGTAGATATATGTCAAAAATTAGTAAGGAATACTAGAAGGCGATGAAATGGATTTTAAGAAATTTAGGGGTGCATTACAAATACATGTTTAGAATTTGGGAAAAGTAAGGGAAATGTAGTTAGTTTTGTTGATTCAAATTGTACAAGTGATCTTGATAAAAGAAGATCCATCACAAGCTATGTCTTCACTCCTAACAATTGTACTATCACTTGGAAAGCCACTTTATAGTCAATAGTTGCACTATCTACTACAAAAGTTGAGTATATGGCAATTTTTGAAGCTATAAAGGAAGCTATTTGGTTAAGAAGTTTATTTGGTGAACTCAACTCAAATTTGCAAGTCACTATCATCCATTATGATAGCCAATACACTATTCACTTGACAAAGGATCAAATATTCTATAAAAGGATAAAGCATATTGATGTGAAGTATCACTTTATTCGAGATATTATTTCTTAAGGAAATATTATAGTCAAGAAAAATGCTACAACAGATAACCGGCCTAATATATCAACTAAGCCTCTTTCAGTAAGCAAGTTTAAACATTGTTTAGACTTGATTGACATTTATGGTAATTGAAGTTGCCCTTTGAAGGTTATGTGAAGAAGGCAAAGAGGATATTCTAACTGTGGTATAAAGAAATTCAAGTCGAGATCGAGTTTATTATTATGACTTGAATTTTCATAGTAAATATGAATACTAGGAAATATGAATACCAAGATTTATGATAGGCTTCTTTGACATGGTAAATGAAAATTTTGATTTACCATGATTTATGGTAGGCTTTTTTTACCAAATGGTTGAGTAAATTTCTTATCACAATTAATGGCCACACTGTTAAGAAAATGAAGAAGAATTTACATACTATTAAGCTAGAATTATTGACTTTGTAATTCATGACAATTTGTACATACCAATTTGGATTCTATAAATAGGCAAGCAAGGTAACTCATTTTGCATCCAAGATTGAGTAATGAAAAAGTTAAAGTGCATGAGAGTTGAAAAGAAATGAGAGAGTGCAATTAGGTTAAGGGTTTAGAGTGTTATTTACTCTTATATTTATACCACTTTCCTTTCAATTATTAGTAGATTTCCTTTTCTCCTTCCTATGTAGACATAGGCTAAATTGCTAAACCACATAAATTATTATGTCTTATTATTTTTTTTATTTTATTATTGTTCATTATTAGTGTGCCTAAATAAGAGTTTAATACTAGTCATCCTAAACAATACCCCATATATATGATTCAATGTTTTTTTTACTAGATTTCTCTCCATGGTTTCTAGTCCTCTCCTTTGGCTAGTAAAATTTTAGTTTTATTTAATCAATACAAATAATCAAATTAGTTTGGTTCCACATAACCCTACTCCTATTTCAAATTCAACTCAACAATACTAGTTAATCTAAAAGGATCAATTTTTTAATCACCCCATGCTACACATGGTAATATATTGATTAGCATGCTAAATTAGCCTTTTTAAATATGACGGTATCTATCATAATGATTGAAATATTAGTCAGCATGCTAAATTAACCTTTTCAAATATGACAAGATCTATCTTAGTGATTGAAATATTAGTCAAGCTTATGCAAACATTCGAAAATAAAAAATTACCAATATGATGAATATCTAAACAAACTAATCAAGTTTAATGCAAACATTACGAAATCATTTTCATGCAATAAGCATGATATTCACAATATATTTGATAATGTTAAGCTAATATCACCAAGAATGGGTACCAAAGAATATACTCCAAAATCAAAAAGCAGAATCTAATATGAGCACTTCCTTTTTCTTTTTTTTTTTTTCCCTTTCGAAATATGACAGGATCCATATGAATAGTCGAAGCATTAACCTGAATTGCCCAAGCAATCCAAGAAAATAAACTGCGAGTATCTGCAATTTGTAGAAGAACTAATCCAATCTATCGAAATCATATTTGTCCAATAAACTTGATGATATTAACAACTTGTTTGATAATTTTAGGCAAATATCACCAAGAACGAGTGAAAAACAAAATAAAATGTACCAGAGAAACAGAAAACCAGAATCTATATAAGTTGCTTCATTCCTCTTTCTACTTGTCGGATTTTTCCTTTTCATCATCATCACCAACAAAATGCTTCCAGAACCAATGGTTCTGAAACAGAACATATACTTCCTCAATTGGGACTTGCTTCGTTTCTGGTAAGAGGAAGAAGACGAAGCAGCTCATGAGAAAGACCAGACCAGCAAAGAGCAGGAATATGCCAAACCTTAGGTGGCAAAGGGCGGCAAGGAAGGATTGCGCGATCACAGATGTCCAGAACATGTTTACGCACACCACAATACTCTGCCCTGCAGACCTTGTCTCGAGAGGGAAAAGCTCACTTGGGACTAACCAACCTAGAGGTCCCCAAGACCTACCATATGCCAAGACGAAAAGGAACAAGATGACTACAAGGAATGCGCTAATGCCTTTAGATAGTTCTTGTCCGTGTCCAAAGCTCAAAGCCAGGGTAATGCCTGTAGCAACCTGTTGCAGCAGAATACCGACCAAGTCAATAAGCCTTTCCACTCCATCCATATCTTATCTATATATATTTGTTTATATTCTGTATATACTTGATGTTTTTTGCATGTTAATCTCTTGATATCTTTGTTTGCTAAGCCAGACAAAGGTGAAATTATATACAAGGAACTTGTGAGCGTGACTGATTTTTCCCATAAAGAAGAACGAAATTTGTAACTGATAATTTTCGGGTTCGATTTGGTTTATGAACTTTGGTTGTGTCCTATTAGAACCCTGAACTTCGCTAGTCAATCCAAAAAACCCCAGAAGGCATGAAAAAGCACGGAGACAACAAGTTCAGTTGAAATCCTTCTTGGGAGGAAAAGGCTTATAAGTAAAAGATTACAAAAAAGTGTTACCAGCAATTGAACCACAAAAGGGTAATCCTAGAGTCGGGTTTTACTTGTACTTACCATGTAAATTATCATTTCGAAGCCAGCTTCAAGGAAGAAAAAGCGTCTGCCAAACTTGTCAACCCAAAACATTGAGATCAATGTGGCAATCACAAGAGCTCCATTGGTCAGAATGGCAGACCACAGAGAAGCGCTTGAGCCAAATCCCACGGTTTGAAACAAGACAGGAGCATAAAACAGAATGGAGTTGTTGCCAGTTAATTGTTGGAACGCAGGAATACCAAGTGCCCCAATTATGAACTGAGGGCGGTTTTTCCTCTTCAGGAGATTCCTAAAGGGATGCTTGATCGCCCGTGCAGCATTGCTAGCATCAACAAGGTCTTCAAATTCTGCCTCTACATTGGTTGTGCCTCTAATTTTCTGCAATACGCTTCTTGCTTCTTCCATCCTGCCTTGTTCTACAAGACTGTTGGGAGTCTCAGGAAGGAAAATGCCTCCAATGAACATTAGTGTCGCTGGAACTGCAGCTAAGCCCAAGGATAACCTCCAACCCCATGGATGAAGCTTTTCAGTCCCATAATTTATCAGGCTGGCTACTAGGATACCCAAGCAAGTGGTAAGTTGGAACAATTGGTTAAGTGCTCCTCTAGCATTTGCTGGAGCCATCTCGGATAGATACAATGGAACTGCCTGTAACATCACAGAAGCATACACATTTAGCAACTATCAATGACGAAGGCAATATAAGAAGAATTTCCAGTTTCTTCATAGTCTAGTACTAAAAGTTACATCCACAATTCTTCATGCTGAGGCACTATTTGCTTTGACGTAATATACACTACGGTTTTGTCTTTTTTGTGTAGTTGCTTCCCAGAGTGTCATCCAACTAGGATTGTTCACCACTAAGCATGCTCAACAAACTCCAGGCCATTTCACCAGTAGGCAACTTAGTAGTTAGATTGAATCACACTCCATTTGGGTACATTACTATAAACCTAACTGGATCGCATACTAATACATTACGCAATGGAAGTCAATTAGCCGTTTATCTGAGAATTTTTCCAAGATTTTTCCGTTTTTAAAAGAAACAAAGGATATGAAAACACAATGGGGGCACACAGACAATTCTGTGGTGATCCATCTATTCCTCCATATGTGATTATATTCTTCTCTCATGTTTTCTAATTACATTCTCTTAATGATAATTATTTCAGCTACTGCATTTAGCATTTGCTGCCAAACAAGCCCATTGACAAAAACATATCCATGATTGTTCTATGTTTTGCTTACTTGATTGCCAAATCCAATGCCTACACCAAGAAGGATTCTCCCGAGGATCAGCATAGCAATGTTTACAGCAGCTGCATTTAGGATGGCACCTACGAAGAAACTGACTGATCCACAAAGAATGCTACCTCTTCTTCCCCTAGTTCTAGTCACATGAGAAGCCCCAAATGTGGATACAAGGGCCGCAAAGTACAACGAAGATGTGAATAGTGTGAGGATTTGGTCATCGTATTTACAGTAGTCTGTCTCATTGAGATGTTGATGCTTCCGTCTGTAAACTTTTGGGAAAAACTTCACCAAGAAATCATCCATGGAAGTCACTCCACCTGAAATGGGTAGCGAATTCTATGCTTAAATGACCTCACAATAGCAGAACAGAGCCTTACAAAAGAAAACCGAAACTCTGGCTCTCCCTACAGAAAAACTTTGTAACAATGAACGCACAGAATTTTCCCTAATTTAAACGACTTTTTCTCAAAAGAATACATTCAAGTACTTCCAATGTCTACAAGAGCCTGACAATAGTCAACATGTTATGTCACATAAGTACTTGGTTATCGAGGTCTCAAAACCAAATGCAACTCTTGCAAATGCTTATATGTCGTCACTTCACTCAAAACAACCTGGAAAATTGCTCCAGCATGTGCACCCCCTAAAATTTCACACTGTAACATTTCCAGCTTCCCTACAATTTATTGCGTTTGATCCGATAATTACTAATAAAGTGCCTTGAGCATTGTTAAAATATCAAATACTGTCTCTTTTTTAAATCTCAACAGATTCCCTGACATTCATTACCCAGATTCTAATCTATTATTCTGATTGAATTTGCAATCACTCAATTAAAATTGGGCAAAGCAAGCAGACTTAACGTTGGGAACCCTAATATACTACTTTTGATTTGGAGCCAATCTCTGACATAAGTAAGAATGTTGGAGATTTTTCATATTATCTGACATAGGTTAAAGTGACTTCGTTCCGGATAAATGATTCTTCGTCCCCACACGTTTTAATTCTGCAAAGTGAGACAAAAAGCATTTATGATCGGCTTTTTGGTCTGTCTTTTTGATTATTAGACATTCTACCGGAAGGATGAGCGGTCAACACAGCTTTAACGATTGGACGCAGTACCTTCAACCATAACAAAATTGATTGGCGACCAAAAATTTAGGCAAAAATCCCAGAATGCACATAAAAATCCTAAGAGTGACAAAAAATTAAATTAACAAAGGATGTTGCAATTATCTAAACTGTGAAAATCAGGCATTATTAATACGTGCTTATACGATTATGACACACGCGAAAAAGTGTAAAAACACATGCGAATAAAAAACACTCGGGGGGTGACGATGGTTGTATGAAAACGTACCAGAAACACCGAGATCATAGCCGAAAAGTGAACCACCAAGGGCTGCAATGATACAAGCAAATATGACATATCCTGTAATTTTATGCTCATACAGATGCGCCCTCTTAAGTTGTCCTGTTTCCACAAACCCACCACCAGCCATGTCTCTTCTCTCTCTCTGTGTGTCACAAGAAAACCAAAGCCAGGTAAACTATGGTTTTTGGTTTTTCTGTTGTTTGTTATTGTTGAGGATTGGAGAAAGAGAGAGGATGTGGAGATATATTTGTAAAGGAAAGAAAGCCAGATATGAAGAATAAGGATAGGGCCAAAATATAAGCATAGTCAACGAATTTATCAGTTTCCGAGCATGGCCAGTTGGGAAATTTACGATTATTAGTCAAAGATGACAGTAGTATGTCGCATAAAATATTTATAGTAAAATGACGTTACATATTTTAGTCCATGCACTCCGGATTTGGATGTGTATTGAGTATGTATTTTAATCCAAGCATTATGGATTTGGATGTGTATGACTGTGTTATGCTTATTCGTATATTATCTTGTTTGTTCATTGATTGGTGTTCGTTAAGATAATTATGTCCCTTATAGTAATACGTCTTTTCTTGTGCGTTGATTGTATGGTCATCATGGTAAATGTCTAATTGGTACTTTCAATCTTTTTCTTTTTTTTTTAATACGGTAGTTAAGGCTAACTAATTGTCTAATAATATGTCTTTTTCAACGGGATGAACCTATAACCTTCAAGTTATAATATATAAATGTAAGCAGAAAAAATAAAAAGAAAAACCCTTTCTATATAGTGAATGATTTAATATTTAAATACATGAGAAAAAAAAAGCATAAAAAATACTTATTTTTTAACAAAATGAATCAAATTTAGATTTTATTACCATCAAGTTATATTACATCAATATTGGTGGAATGGGAGGGGGAAAAAAAAAAAAAACAAAGAAAAGAGAGAGAAAACAAAAATCCTCTTCATATAATGAATGATTCGATATTTAAGTAGGAGCAAAAATTTGGCAAAAAAAGAAAGGTACGAGCAAAAAAAAAAAAAATCAAGTACTTAATAATAGGCTCACGAATGCGTTAACAAGAATCTTTGGTTAATAAGGGTTGATTGGACAGTTGGAATCATCATAATACCATTTAGATAACCGTAAAAATCAATATAATAGACACAGGATTGTAAAATAACCGAGTATCTACACGGCATAAAACATGTTAATTGGATATATGATAAAATTATATCAGAAAACATTAAATTTTACTTGACTAAGTTGATGTGAATATTTTGGCTGACCATATTGTCGTGCATGGGGTAGATGCTGGACCCACTAGTTAGAATATGATTTTCTTTTCCTTTTTTAAATGTTGAAATACTGAACTGAATCCCGCAACAGTGTAAATGTATTCACTCATGAGTAGTGTTTTTCAAATCTTGAAATTGCGATTTTGGTTGCAAGAAAAACAATAATAGAAATAAAGAAAATACTACATTGTTAGGCTGAAACGAAACTTTTTATTATTGCACTTCACGTTATCGTATAAATTCTTCTTTTATATTTATATAGTACAAATCAAAGTCCAGAAAATTATAGAAAATTAAATACTTAGTTGGTGATTTCTTTCTAACCAATTTTTCTATCAGCTCGATATAAATATAAATATTAAACTATTATAAACACTATAGTAAACATATATATATATATTTTTTTTTTTCCGGTGTCACAGTTTTTCGGTACTATGTTTTTTCATGTGATCTTCTACACAAGAGTCAAACAGGTTTGCTGGTAGATGAGATTTTATTTTAGTGTTGGGTCATACGTCAACGTTCTTATCTGGTCTATGGAAATTGCTAACTTAATTTGGCCAAAAAAAAATGCCAACTTAATCCGATTGAATTTCAAAGTAGACGATTTTTGAGCTTTAGATAGCTAATGAAAGCGATTGGATAAGTTTAGACAGCTGTGCTGCTGCATTATAGTTGTAAAATATGGTATTATTGGGAAATTAGAATGGGGCATTTAGTAAGTGGGACCCCGTAAATAGCAATCTCAATAAATATGATAAAATAAATATCTTATAAATGATTATTGTGGAGTTATTGCTGTTGGGATGGATAAAGAATCTGTCCGTATCATAAATCAAATTGAATCCAAAATTTATAATTAGTTTAGAATTATAAACTCGACATAAATGAATGGAAAAAAAAAAAAAGAAAAAGAGTAACCTGAATCGAGAAGATATATAGTTTTTTTTTTTCTAAAAATAGAAGAATGATGGAATCGTGTTAAAGTATATAAAAGTTTTTTTTCTCTTATCATGTAAATAGAATAACAAAACATATATCCAAAACCTCCTGCATCTTTTATCAAAAATATCAACCAAAAATTTTATAAAAAAATTATATAAATATCATCGCAAGATTTTACTATAGTATAAAAGTGTTGCATATTGCAATTGTAACATATGTATCGTTACAAAATTGCATTGTACGACAATAGTATACCGTGGCAAAATTGATGATACACTTTTGGCATACTCCTATATTATCACAAAATCTTATTTTGATGTAATTTTATAATAGTATTGATGTAATTTTTTTTCATATAATTTGTATTTATGTAATTTTTTTAGAAGGTTAGTAAACATGTAAAAAACTAGTTAAACATTTTTCTTCTCCCCCTTCTTATAACTTTAAATTTAGATTTTACTAATACTTCTAAATGGACATAACTTTTTCTTCCAATGTTGCACATTTAAAAAAAAAATCGTAATTATATAGAGCTCAAAACCTCAAGTCATGAAACAAACCTAATCGGTCTTTTATATTTAAAAAAAAAAAAAGAAGGAGAAGAAGAAATTCTTAAACCGAGCCATACATTTCGATTTTAAGTGACTAAAATACCCAACGCATAATTTGTGATTTGGTGGTTTTGTTTGGAGGGGTTAAACGAATCAAACCAAAAAATGTATATCCTGGTTAAGATGAAAATCACAAATGTATTACAAAAAATAAATAAACTCACTTCATGCAATTTTCAAAAGAAGTCTTTCTTCCCGATGAGGTTTTCTAACCTCAGCTGACGATCTTATTTATAAAGCATAATATCAAAATCACTACTTCAATTTTATATACTTTTTTCAATTTTATATATGAAATTTGCTATTGCCAAATGTGATACCCATTTAAACATTTAAATGCACTTGTATTTAAAGTTTAAAATTATTAAATATTATATTCAGTTGAATTTTTACTTATAAAATTTAGCACTTTTATCATCTTAAAAAAATAAAATATGAAAAATGATCATTAGTCAAAAAGTAAAAGTATAGGTTAAGTAAAAATTGAATTGGATATGAAGTCTAACAACTTCAACTTTTAGGTATAAAGTTAAAAAATACTCAAAATTTAAGTAGTGATTTACCGTGATTTTTACATTGTTCATATTTATAATTTAGGTATAATCATTGGTCACATGATACTATGCGTAATTATTCTAGATATGAATGTAAAAATTAATTGACGCAAAAGCAAATTATATATATATATATATAGAAGGCATATATATATATATATAGAAGGCATATAAAGCAAGCCTTATATGATTCTTAATGAACCTCCTTCTGACAATTTCCAATACCTGTTAAAATTTTACTACATAATCGCTACTCCGTATTTATGGCTTGCCAAAATGGAAAATGAAACAAAATGAATGAACGGAAAGAGTTATTATTTCTCTTATTTATTATATGATATTATAAAGAAGGAATTTGTCACTCTCCCAGCTAAGAGACGTGAACAATCGACCGCATTTAATGCTTTGAGCAACTACCTACCCATAGTTCATATAAGAATAATATACTTCACCTTCTCATAGTGTCAATTTCACTCACAACAGCTTATAAACTCAATAATTTATAATACTGAAGCATTAATTACTTGAAGTACTACCACACAACTTATTATTATAATGGAATCGCTCTAATGCGCTAGCCTTGATCTGGTGCCCAAGTCAGTTGTTAAAACCTTTAGCAATTTACTATCTACTGTACCTGAAATAGATACCCCACATTGTGGCGAGTCTAAGCCCTGCATGTAATCACCACAAGTAAATGCGGATATCATACCATACAATCACATATGCCGGGAACGAATGCAAAGTCATATAAACGAAGGGCTGGACATTATAATTACAATGATCACAATGCATATAAAATGATTTCTTCAAGAAAAGCAGCTCCAATTTTGACTCCAAATGCATTACATTTTAGCTCAAAAACCTTGTCAAATTTAAGTAGTACTAACACTAGGACAAATGTTAACTTGGATTTAATCTCCTCAAAACTCCTTTGAGGTTTCTTGACCTATTTGAATTCAAAGTTTTTCCTGATCAACTCGGTTAGTAGGATAACTATGGAACTAAAGTTTTAAATAAATCTTCGTCAAAATAGAACTAGACCATGAAGACTCCTTACTTCAATAGTAGTAGTTAGTGTTGGCCATTTGAGAATAACTTAGGCTTTTTCATCATCAACTCTAATACCTCCCTTAAAAACAATATAGCAAAAAAATACTACCTCACTCTAATAAAACATGTACTTCTTTAAATTGCAGAATAATTGCTCCGCATGGAGGACAGCAAACACAGATCTCAAGTGCATGAAATGAGAAATGAGGTAGGCATTATATATCAAAATATCATCAAAGTACACAATAACACATTTACCAATCAATGATCTCAAAATATGATTCATGAGATGCATAAAAGTGTTCGATACATTTGTAAGACCAAATGGCATCACCATCCATTTGAATGAACTATCCTTTGTTTTGAAAGCAATTTTCCACTCATCTCTATGTTTCATTTAGATCTGGTGGTAGCCACTCTTCATATCAACCTTTGAAAATGTCCATACACCATGCAACTCCTCGAACATATCATCTAATCATGGGATTGAATATCGAAACTTAATAGTGATTTTGTTGATTGCATAGTTATCAATATACATTCTCCATGAACCATCCTTCTTTAACATTGGGACAGCCAGTATGGCACAAAGGCTCATGCTTTCCCAAAAATAGCCGTGTCCAATCAACTCATCAACTTATTTCTTCAGTTCAACTACTTACTTGGGATTAAGTCTATAAGCAGGTTGGTTAGGTAAAGTAACTCTAAGTTGGAGGTTTATGCAATGCTTTATGCCTCTAACAGGAGGTAAACCTCTTAACAACTCAATTGGAAACAATTTAGCATAATCCTGCAATAGTGCTTGCACCTCGATACGTAATGCTCTGACTTCCTTTAACTTTAGTAGCCTCTTAACCAATAGAATATACACTTCTCCATCTTAACATCTTTGAAAAATTAGGCTTGGGAAATCACTAAGGACTTCCTCTATAACGATCCGATAATCTTCGCTTACGACTCCTGAACTTCTTTGGTGCTTATTAAAGTTAGTATAACCTTCTTCCTTCCTTCTGGAACATATAAGTATTCCTAAACCCACCATGGAGTACCTTCAAATCAAATAATTAGGGTCGGCCAAGTAGAATGTGTGAAGCGCACACAACACCCCGTCATTGTATCTGTCACTAATAATGATTAGCACTTTAACTTGCTCGGCAACAAGTAGACTTCCCTTCTCATTCAACCAGTAAATCTTATAGAGCTTAGGGTGATAATAGTTCGGTAACTTCAGAGCCTTTACTACTCCTTGTGCTATGACATTAGTACAACTCCCTCAATCAATGATTAGAGAAAATAGTTTGCCATTCACTTGGTAGTTTGTATGAAAGAGGTTATCTCTCTGTTCATTCTCATCGGAGGTAAAGGTATTGAGGGATCTTCATAAAACCATATGATAGTCTCCTGTTTCAATTCAAGTCACGGCATTTGAATCTTCTTGAAACTCTTCTAGTAATTAGTCGATGCCCACTTTTTCTTCCTCCCCTTTAATAGCACTCTCCATTTCAACTAAGGCTTGTCTCCCTTAATAGTCATGACACATCGATTCGAGCACTAACTAGCCATTTGCCTAAAACCAAGGCACGTAAAACATTTGATTTCTTAAGTCTTTCATCCTAAAGTTTGACCTTGGTCCTTCTTGACCTTAAGCTCCTCAACCTTAGACTTTCTTCAGCTATCATCAGGTTTGCTCATCATCTAGCCTTAAGGGTCTCCCTCGAACTGTACTCAGCTCGATCATATTCAAGTCAGCTCAACTTACCAATTCTGCTCGATAATCTAGGTCGGTTGCTTTGTGCTCGACTGAGTTGATTTCACCTCTACCTTTCGACTCTTTATACTACTTGAATAGTCTTATCTAGATTTTCAAGCTTCTGTCCTTCTACTATATTACCAATTTCAGATCTTAGTCCAGAAATGAATAGTATTATTGTCTATACCTTATGCTCATTAACATCACATCGAATCATTGGCAATTAGAACTCTCAGACATACTCATCTACTAATTAGCTACCTTATCTAAGTTCTGGGAGACATTGAAAAGTGTCTTGCTCATAATGTTCTATAAGAAATATACTCCTCAAAACTCTCTTCATCTCATTCCAAGTTCAAATTTCATGTCGGACTCATTGGTGTAAATTTTGCAATTTCTTCTACCACATTGCTACATACCTAGAAAATTCTAAAGCAATTACTCGAATATACATTGAGTCTTCATAACCATAAAAATCAAGTATCTTTTTAATCTTCTCGTCTCAATCTAGATAGTAATAAGCACTACTAAACCCACTATGAAGTTTGCACTCATCAAATCCTTCATATTGTTCTTCCTCCTCACCATATTCTTCAACTTCATTTAACTCAAGTCTCCTCCTTACAAACCCCTCAACGTGTCAAGGTAAAGGTAAGTTCACATTAACAGCTTTTGGTGCTTTAGGTTCAACTACTTATCTTATCGACCTATCTCTTACATCTCAGCCTTATTCATTGACTCTCTCTTATGGCCTAATCTTTACTACCCTCTATACAGAAATAGCCAAGTTGGCCACAATAGCAATAAGGTCTTATAATTGCTCATCGGTAGTTTACAAGGTTTGCTAGGTAACACGACTGTAACCATAAGTATTACTCTTAGCATCATTAATCTCTCCTTAAACAATAGAATTTGACATTCTCAATACAAGACTTCATGAAGTTCACTCATCAATAGAAGATTTCCTACAAACTTTGAAAAAACAAGTCCATACAGTGACTTAAGAACTTACTTAGTTTTCTTCTTAAGAAACAAAGTATAACAAAACATACATACTCTAACAAGAAATACTTCAATACTAAGCTTTCGATCGCAACCTCAAGTTTTGATAGTAAGATTATATGATGTACCTAAGAGCGAAGTTAATCACTAGGGCTTACAAAAGGAAGTAGTAATAGTAGGTCATTCGAAATATTAAAGAATAAAGGAATGGAAAGTCAACAAACACAACAGCTTCCATGAAGCTATTAAGAGGATATGATACACCAACAAACACAACACGACTTAATAGTTCACCTAATATGATGCATAAGCTAATACTAAGTCTACTTACCACTAATATCAATCCAGTTGACAAGACTAGATAAGAGTATAGGGGGAGGAATTGTTACTTAGAGAAGGGTATCTTGCAAGAACAAGGATATTCAATATCTATAACAATATAAGATGATTTTGGCTACAAAAGATAAAACACTATTTATAATAAGTCCCTAAAGTAACAAGAAAATATGTACAATTACAATAAAGGGTAATGTAATAATACAAATTCAATGCATCGCTAAAAGGATAAAAAAGGTGGCATGTTATGATTGGGTCTACGTTTTGAGATCTTGGGGCATTGTAGCTTAATGGAGTTAGTGTTTAGGTTGCTATTGATGAGCTATACTGGAAGCTACCGAGGTGATTAAATGACGCTATAGTTTAGTAGGCTGAGAGAATAGAGCTTGGTGTATAGTATTCTCAGACTCAGCACTCAACAAGCCTACCTCAACACTTGGTAAGTTGGCCTCGGCATTCAATAGGTTGGCAACTAGGCAAAAGTCCGAACAGAGTAAGGTGTGCTTAATCTAGGCCCTTAGAGAGTTCACACATAACTCTTCCATATACAAAAGCTCATCCTTAGTAGGTTGATAAGAGAAAATCCTCTTAATGAGAGATTAGAGGCCTCAGAGGTAAGCACGAGTGATGAGTTCAAAGGATTGCAATCCATCACCAATGTAAATACTAAATTAGCTATTACTTAAGTTGATCCACTAAAATCATAACATATTTTTACATATTGGTGTTGATTTATGGTTAGATGGATTAGGTTGAAGACAACATACAAACACAAATATATACATAAGCTAAGAAGGACACCAAAGTGATGCAAACCATAACCAAGAACAGATAAGGCTGATCACTAGATAGGTTCAAGCTTGCAAAAATCTCACAAAGGGAAGTGATGAGGAATGGGCGAAAGGACAAATGCGAATGAAGAGTAAACAAAAACTCACAAATAGCTCTAGAGGATATAACATACCAATGGAACTTCTGAGAACTTGCGACACGATTCAATATGATACACAAATCGGTTCGATAATGTTACTCGTTACCTAGCCTTGCTCAAGAATTAAGATAAGAGTGAACTAAGAGTAAATAGGTGGTGTTTATGTAAGGGAGAAAAAATACTCAAGCGTATTAATGATAATCTATCTAATGTAACTACAATTATAAGAGTATTTATACCCATAAATTAAGGCAACTTGCCCAAAAGGGAAAAGACAAAAAGGGCATTTCTTAAGGAAATAATATATAAGATACAAAAGAGTAAAAACGAATATTTAAGAAAAACAATCATTAATATAACGGATTCTACACATGATTCTATACATGTAGCAATGTTGTATTAGCGAGGTTATTAAAAGATGTAGACAAAAAAATTACAGTCAGCTTACCTATCCAAGTAAGGGTAGCTAAATCAGTCCAGAGTTTCTCTCCCATCATCTCGGCAAGGGTAATGCCAAGTAAGTAATTGGTTAGGCGTGAGTGAAAATGAAGATTAGCTGTTCTCTCGACCTTTCGCTTCTTGGTACACTATCTAAGAGAATAGGCAGTCTTATAACTCAGCATGCAGAACGCGTTGGTAAGAAAGTACTCAGCCTCAATAGGAGTCAACTGGAATAAGATAATCTACCATGCTAAGCCTTCCAGTCTTCGGGCTCAACCACGGGTCAAAAATCCCGTGACCTGATTCCCATCACCAAAATGGTTCCACGTAGCCAATCTGATACTTAAGCCAGATAAAATTTAAGAAAGCATTTAAAGAAGATACTATGAGTTAGAGAGAGAATGCAAATTCCTTTACCTATAGAAATACATAATACTTATAAGAGTGGCTAGCAACAATTGTATGGAAAATGAATTGTATCTCCAACATGTACTTAACCATATCTCCATCATATATCCAGAATTTGGTGGGAGATGAACTCATAGCTATGCATATGCTAGTTATAGAATTTCCTTATCTAGTTGAACTATTCTCACCTCATCTTCTTTTAGCCCTATGAACTGGGCTTATGCATCATGGGCTTATGGCTTAGAGTTTAAGAGTTGGAAGGTAAGGGGAATTAAGTAAACATCTTTGAACTAGGTCAAATGACTTATTGGAAGCTTAGTCCATATTCTAGAAAGGCCATCCATGAAACAAGCAAGTTGACCTAAATCATCATGAGATTGACCAAACTATGGAGAGTTTGTTTGAGACTCTAAATTTTAGGCTCAACCCATGCTCTATCAAGGCCAGCTTAGGGTTGGATGCTTATATTCAAAATAACCTATCAACTTTACCTTTGAACTTTTAAATTGATAGCCTACCAAAATGAAATAAGGTTCCCAATACTATCACTAAAGATAAACACAATCATGTGCTAGAGGGATGAACTTACTTATGTAAGTTAACATAAGAATTTTTCATAGAAAAATATTTTCCCAATAAGATTGAAATGTTTATAGTATTTACAATATAATTACAATTTAATATATGCTAGTAACAAGTAAATAGCAATTAAAAGAACTTATTTAGTTAACAATAGTTTTGTGATAAATGAAATCCAATGTTACAAGTTATTATGAAGAAAAATTATAAAAAAAAAAAAAGAAATATGTGAGAGATAATGTTATTCAAACAACATATAAATAAATGCAACTTGAAAATAAAAAGGTTCCTTACAAGATTTGAAACCATGACCACTTGATTTATGATTTAAGAACTCAATCACTTAACAAGTTCAACATCTTAATTAAAGTTGGTCTTTAGAATATACATCTGATACATTTTTTTTTCATTTTGAAATTACTTCTACGAATTAAATTTTTCTAAGCTTAAGGGGTAAGGTCCTTCTCCCAAATATGTCCATCCATGACTATCATCATGTAGGATTTTACACCCATATTAGTGGAAGTTTATCTATTCAAATATTTCGACACACTTTTGTCAACTAAATCACTACCTTACTCTTGGTGTTTAACATAAATAATACTTATAACCTTACTACTCACATGTTATAGTTTATGTATCTAGACCCCTCATTATATATATATCAGTGAGGATACTTGGAGTAATAATTTATTACCAAGAGGATGCAGTCGATTAATTTTTGGTTATGCCTACAACTCTTTCAAAAACAGGACTTCTACCATTTATTCCTTTTTTATATTTGTATATAGTATTTGCAGCACTCATTGTAATGTAATGCATAATAAACGCCCCACCCCTTCCCCCCCCCCACCCCCCTTCCCTTTACACCTTTGCACTATTAGCACTAAACTTATCAATCTATTATTTTGCCCCCACTACAACTTTGCACTATTAACACTAAGTATCTGCTTTATTTAGATTCACTATCTTGAACTTTAACCACCTTAATTTAGCAAGCACATCATAAATTTGTTATTTTTCCTTAAGACAAGGCTAATTTTCTTAAACTATATTGTTGTGTGAAACTATTCAACGCCATAATTTGAGTCAAATTTTCATTTTGGTTTTTAAAGATTTAACTTACATCTTATAATGGCCTAATAAATGTAAAACTTTTCATATGTTTCATATTTATCCCTATTTCCATAATAATAATATCACAAAGATTTGCTATACTAATGCTTAATATTGAATGATGGAAATTTTTTTAACAATAAGTTGACTTAATTCTGGATACTAAGTTTATTATTGAATTGAATCTTTTATAGTACTTATTTTAGGACGTTATTCACTTTAGAACATAGGGTATATTCATATGATACCTTTTAGTATTGTTAGCGTTAAAGTTTAGTCCATCTCCACAATTTGAGAATTTTTTAAACTTAGTTTTTCTTTTTCCTTTTCTTTTTCTTTTCTTTTCTTTTTTTTTTTTTGTTCTTAGAATTTTATGAGGAAAAATCTTTAGCTTTTGTATACAAGATATGGAAATGATATTACATATCATTATAATAAAATATGTCCAATTGAAACCAACTAATAGATTCCACATATTATGTATCCTTTATTAAATTGTGCAAGACATGATTTATCCAATATATCACATTCGCATAGACTAGCTTGTAAAGTACATGATTCTATAGATGACATAATTCGATGAATTATACACAGCAATCCAACATTATTTGGATTAATTAGTTTCTAAATGAATAATATCATATAGAAACTAGTTCCTACATCATGGACACATAAATCATAAAAGATATTCAACCACTAATATATTAATTTTCATGATAGGAACTTCAGTAGACAAATAGTTGACCATATATATCTACAATGGAATTTTAATTTTATTCTCCACAAAAATGACACGATATATCTAAACAATAGAAATTTTGAAATGTCTTGCATGTGGTCCATTATGTTATTTTAGATATTGCAAGTGTGTTTGAAGGTGTTGAAAGGGTGACTGAATGCTTACAAAAGAACATGCATAAGCTACAGCAGGTACCAAAAGGTGTTCTAGCATAGCTACTCCAACATTTAAGCTAGTAATGTGTTAGAAAGAGGAGAAATGAGCATATTATATGCTAAAGTGTGCAAAAATGAAGGTATGTTACTCAAATGTCTCATCCTCTATTTACAGAGGACGACGTCAAGCTATATTTCAACTAATGCACCACATTACCATGACATGTTCCAAACTTTATGGAAGTGGTTGTAGACAATTGTCTAATTATTATTCATACTAAACTATTCCTATACGGCATAGTTTAAATCCAATGGGTTAGGTATGAAAGACCTAGCTTTAGGGTTCTAAATCCTCAAGGACTCAAAAATCTTCTTGTAGTCAAATCAAAATCTGTAGTAACCATTCGAATGAGATTAGTAAAGCCCTTTCATAACTTAGCCTTGAATTTATGGGAGATATTTAAGCTATAAGAGCTTATCCCATGCTTGAAAGAGGTCAATCTAAACTTAGAGCCCATATCTAAAATGGCTTATGAACACATTAGATTATTAAATACTACTGCTATCAAAAGTTAACTTATGCAAATGTCTCATTGATTCCACTCAAATAAGATGAGCATAAAACCTTATTCTTGTTGCAATTAATTATATTACATAAGCTTAATAAGATACAGAAATAGAGAATATACTTTTGTTACACAGTATAACAACTGCGTTCATGGTAGAAAATACATAACTTCCTCTTGAAACAAAGTATGTATGTAATGCCTTAGAAACCATGGTACTACAACTCTACTGCATGTCAACCCTAGAGGCAAATACGCTAAGGTATACAATGATCCATATATCTGTCTAAATTCCTTAATTTATCATAATCCTACCAACTTACAAGTTAATAACTTCAAATCTGAAATTAAAGTGGAACATCAACCTCTCGAACTCCATAAATGACATACAATATCATAAATAAAATCTGACATAAAGAAAGAACTTGAATATAAAAGCACTAAACCTAAAGATCTGAAGTCTCACAACTCCTAATAAAAGTAAACCCCTTAGATTTCACTCCTATAACTAATCTACAAAGGCTCTGCTCCATTATCATAGTAATAGTAATCTCCTTCCTCATCGTAATACAAGTAATCATAACTAGAATCATCCATATAAACCTCATCGCATTCCTCATAACTTGAACCTAGAGTTGAAAAACAACAATCCCTATAAGGTGAGCTAATGCATAGTATAAGATACCATATATATGTACGTGAAACACAAATAACCAGCCAAACACACACATGAGTACCATTGTAAACGTAACAACCAACCATTTTTAATCTTGTAATTTAAGCCTACAAACAATATAGTCTCAAAGTCTTGAAACTTAGGGTTACCCAAAACCCCTAACACATAACATATAAATACTACATAGATATTGGTCTTTGGTGTTATGCTCTGAAGTCATAAAGTCGCAACAGTCCCACCTTGTAAGCCATTCTATGATAGTACCTAGCCTCACAGTACCTACCATAGACATAATTTACATAAGGCGTCGACGACTCCTCACTTTGAAGTAAATAGTCCAATTAAATGTTTAACTACAATTATGGTAAATTTCACAAATTGTAATAAACCTATATAATTATATGTAAAGTCTACGGAATTTCCTAAGAAATTCTACATATACACAACAGTTCACTAATTTACATAATAATTATCAGTTTTTCATCCTCATACTACAAAGGACATTCTCGCTATACATCACTACTAAGTAAATTGATCCTTACACCTCTGGCTTCATAAGAACTAACCTCTGAATAATTGTAAGACAGCATAATACTTGAAGTATTCAGAGATCAGGACTTGCAAAAGGATTTATAGGGGTATAGGCAACTATAGCTCAGTAAGTTGAATTAGAGACTCATGAGAGTATACAAACACAAACAAGATTATCAAGCAATTATTTTAATGCAATGCAACAATTAAGTGTCATCGCACAACGTAATCCGGTCTGTTGCGAAATCAGAGAAATTTCATCTGCTCTAATATGGGTTAAGGAGTTTCCATGTTATGCAACAGCTCACAACCAAACCCAGGCTTGTGCAATGGAGACTTCGCTCTTCCCGCGACTACCTTCGAGCCATTGACTTCACCTTCGCCGCAACCTCCTCTCCTGTTACTTAATTTGACTAAGGATGAAAAAGAAACCATTTTGCAATCCTATGCTATCCCTTTCAAAAAGGTCGGTATTTGGTTGGAGAATCCTATGATCCCCTAACGGGTTGCAATACATGACATTTTGGTTATTAGAGTCGAAAAAGATTAAATTTCATTTAGGGTGTTCAAACAATTTCACACCAATTCAATTAATCACAAAATCACTCACATTACAAATTCAGCACGCATTCAGATATATCAAACACATGCATAGACTACTTACAATCACAAGTTTCCGAGTACCATAAAATAGCACTCTAATACAGTAAGTAATAACCCAATTTACTTGGAGTCTCTTAGTTGCCCGATCACTTGAGTACAAGCCAATTCGTCTCTGGCTATCCTATAATACAAATAGGTTTTTTTTTTAGTTTTTGTACTTTAATGATTCACATTCTAAGTTATGATTTAGCTTATTTTTTCCATGTATAACTATTATTTACTAATGATTCATTCTACCTTATTTCGAGGTTCAATTCCTAAATTAGATTCTAGTTTTGATTCTAAAATCTTAAATATGCTCAAATTCTAAATGTGAAATTAATCGCATTAAGCTCGAGTATTCTAATATCCTATTGGGTCTAAATTTAGTATTCTAAACTATTCGATACAAGCTAATCCTAATTGAGGTACCAGATTTATTCCTGATGTACGAAAATCTTACATTTTTTATACAATTACTTAAAATTAAATTTTATTTCAGATTTATTATATTCTAATTTCTATTATTATATTATTTAATTAAACCAATTTTTTATAATATTCCTAATTTTCTATAATTAGCACATAATGCCTTCATTACTTATACTTAACACTCCAAAAGCTAAGATTAGGTTTCCACATCAGAGATTAACATCTCTAAATGTCTAATTATTATCTAAATCAATAATTAGTGTCTTAATCACCTAATTAACCCAAAATTACCCAATTTTTCCATCATTTTAAGGCTAAAAATTAACTTAAAAATTTCAAAAATTAATTTTAAAAAAATGGCTTCATAGCACTGTTTAATATCCCTTAAGCATTTTATAGAAAAATTTTGAACTCCAAGCTACACTCCTAGGCCTATTTATTTTTAATTCTAATCATGCTTGGTTTTACTTAATTTGTTAAGAACCCTATATTTTCAAACGTAATTAAACTAAATCACTATTTTTCCCTAAATCTACATACAATAAAACCTTAGAATAACAAGTTTCATAATTTTCTGGGCAAAATAACTAATTTTAAGAAATTATACAAAATCGGAATAAATCAGAGACTCACTCGGTTCGACTTTTGGCCTTCCAACACCAGTCCAGGTGTGTCGGCCGGTCCAAGCGGTAGGTCTAGCGTAAGGTGGTAGTGGTGGCTTAGTCTCAAATGGTGGTAGTGTGTAGGTTTGGCTCATTAGCCCTGACTGTACAGTTTTTCTTTTCTTTTCTTTTTTTTTCTTTAGTTTTTCTCTTGAATTTTAGAAGCTCGCTATTTTTATCTAATTTCTAACTATCCAAAGGAGTTCTCCAAAATTTTTTTCCTATTTATAGAATTTTTGGTAATTAATGTGCATTAAAATTAGACATGACATTGCCTAATTCCCTTGATTTTTAGCTTTTGTATTACTTCATTCTAATTGGATAATTTTTCTTCTTTAGCTCCTGACTTGCCACGACCAGATTTTCATCATTCCATATCCTTCTGATTTTTTTCTCTTTTTTTCTCAATTAATTAATAATTTTCTTCAATTAATTAATAATTATTAAGTTTTTTGCCAATTTAAGTAATTTCGCGTATTTTTACCTACACGTAAATATACGTGGGGTACATGTGAACATTCCTAATTATTATTTAGGTCGTTTTATGATTTTTAGTATACATATAATCTATCTCTAGTAATTTATTAGTTATTAAATTATACTTTTCGCCTTTTCGATGATTAACAATTATTATACTTAAATTTTGAAAATTTTATAGTCTCCTATTTTATTACTTATTTTCTTAAATTCAAGTTTATGAGGTTATTTTTACTAATTTTTCTATCAATAGGTTATAATTTAGGTTTGATCGGATCTTTTAACCGATCGTCCAATCGTCCTAAACCTTATGTTCTAAGTTCAGTTCTACAGTAACTTGGTTTAACTTTAGGGCTTACATTTGGTACTCCCCAACACTTGAATACGAAAACTATCCTAAATATACTTAGGTCCTTTCACTGTAGGACTTCACTAGGGACAATGTCACACAAAGAACACTAAGTACCTCACCAATGCAACTGGACCTGACCAATGGACAATTGAAACCAAGCATAAGCAACAAAACAATTAAGTTCAAATTTTAATTTAGTTTAGTTTATATATATACTAGCCTAACATACATAACATTAAACATGTATCATGCATTTAAATCCTCAATAACACCCAATAAGTGTCTTAGTGTCCTATAATATGAATCAACACATAATAATACCTCAACCCTTAGGTTTGCTCATTATATCCATAAAGAGCCGTACATAGACCTTTTGATGCATATAGTTCACCAAGAATTGCGAAAAAAAAAAAAGAATCAATGTGTTGATTTCATTTCCCTTTCTTTTTTTTTTTTTATCCATAGTAGAATCTTTTTTCTTTCTAATCAAATTTTTTATTTTTGTAAAGAAGTGGCTTTTTCTTCCATTTTTTAAGTGAGTTTTGTTAATTTTCTTTCTATTTATATCTATATTAAAAATAAAAAAACCATCTACACTAGAATAAACAAAATCCATTAAACTTATCAAACTAATTTCTCATTGATATATTCTTTCATTAAGATCTAATCAAAATCATGATGTCATTTTCTTGTTCTTGAGTCGGTTTTTTCAATTCTTTTAGGTTTATGCTCTACTCTGAGTAAAAATAAAACCTAACCAAACCATATACCCTAGCTCCTCAACTAAGTCACAGAATCTTACAATTACTCTTGACGCAATTCTTGAGAAAACAAATTTTGATTGATGATTCGGTTTAAAGAACTTGCTTAAAAACATGTTGGAAAGGGTTTTGGTCGAAAAAAAAGGTTGGAAAAGTCACGAAATATTACTTAGAAAGGTTTTGTACACTTCTACACACAAAGCGTCCAAATGCTAGGTCGACTGACATGTAGATGCCAACCCAAAACTCACATTCTATGAGTTTTTAAGGGATCAACCGTCTGAACGCTAGGCTTAGTGGCTTCCGGACTGTAAGCACAATCCACAAATTTCTACAAACTATGTCAAGCAATTCCTCCCCTACAACACTATAGCCCCAAATCTTGATATCTAACTACCATTATAGGTCTTTCTTCAGCCTTACACACCCCTTCAACAACCTTTAACACCCTGCAAATAACCTACACAGTAGACATCATAACCCAATCTCAACAAAACCTCAACCTTATACACATAACAAAAACGAATCTTCGAATGAATTGAGGATTTTAAGACGACTTACGCTGTTAGATTCAACTTGCATTTATATTATTTACTATTTTTTTTAATAGAGATTCTTATAAAATTACTATTACGGGTCAAAAATACTAATATATATTATAAAAAAGAAAAAAGAAATAAAATTACTATTATAATCAAGTTAACAGGTTATAAGAACATTCATTCGTTGTACATATACAACGATTCACCGTAAAAGATTTAATCAACAACATGTGCTGTTAGATTCAACTTTGAGAATGACAGAAGACTAATCAGAGGTCACGAGCATGGAAATTTATGAAACAAAGACATAAACCAAAACATTGATATCCATTGATTCTTATTAGTTATTAATAAATATTGTATATCCATTTATAACGTAAACATGAATAAAAATTAGAAATTCAACCAGTCCAAAAGCATGGATCTATTCAGCAAATAACTTTACCATTTCCAGGATAGTCACTCACTCACAATTCACTTCTCAAATTAGATATTTGCTTTATATTGAAATACTAAAACTAACAACATGTTTAGCCTTAATATACACAATTCCATGAATGAGATCATCATGAACAAATCGTGCGTTAAGTTCAAATGACAATAACAATTGCCAAAATGTACTTTAATGGGAAAAATAAAATAAAATCTTAGGGTTCATTATGTAGAACAAATCCCCTAAACATTATCCTTTTAACAGAATAGCTTCTCAATCTTCACTTATTCATTTTGAGCAAATTAACTAATGGAGATTGACTTTCCTTTTCCACACCCCCCCCCCCCCCCCCTCTTTCTTTCTCTTATTATTATTCATGAATATTAGAATAATAATTAATAAGCCAAAGCGGAAATGACATTAATCAATATTGCATGCGGATGATTTAAGTTCAAAAATATACCTCGATCATAATCACATAGAATGATTTAATTTCTAGTATTAGGCCCTCCAATTGCTTGTCATCAAGTTTCTCTAATTTGCTTTATCATCACCATTAATCATCACTATATCTTAAAACTCTTAAAGATAGTTAGAAATTTTCGAAAATGAAGGAGGAAATAGACACTCATAGACGTATGAAACCGCTGTCTTATATGAGTTTTACAAGTGGTATGTTAAGTTTGTTAAAAATTTTATAATTTTTTCTTTTTCTATTTTTTTTTTAATGATCACACAAAATCATAGATATTTGAAAAGGTTATTAGTGTTTATTGGCAGGGTTGAGGGACAAAGTTGCTATAAAAAGTGTCAAAATTCGTATTGAAAATAGCCTTTAAAATAAACATATATACGTACATCATTTGCCTAAATGTTAACAAACGAAGTAGAAAAGAAAAATGAAATGGGCCCACATCCAGCCCATTTGATACCCTTAACGTTGTTTAGTGAATCAAGGTTCAAACCACATAAGGAAGCTCGCAAAGTCGTCACTCTTCTAGTTTCCGGAGTTTGTGCATTAATAATGCTGCTGCCTCATTTAGGCTCGATTACATTAAGGGAAAAAAATTGAACACGATGGGCCCATTAGATTAGATGACTACTAAAACAATTGCAAGTCGAAATTTGGGATATAGAATTGGATGGTAAACTGTAGAAAGTTATAATTTCTCTCATAAAAATATAATAATCATGTGCATAGATGGCTATATAAATACATACATACATATGATTGAAGTTACCAAAAAATAACTAGAGGCTTAGGCCCTGTTTGTTTTTTAAAAAATATTTTTCGAAAAACATTTTTCTTTATTATCCCTTATTTGTTTAGTTAGAAAAGGTATTTTAAGTATTAAAAGTAAAACTTTTCCATTTTTTTGGAAAACGATTTATTCTTTTCAAAATGAAATATCGTTTTCTGATTTAATATTTGTAATCGTTTTAACACTAAGAAAATTATTTTTTTTTATTCTTTTTGTAACTTACCTATAAATTATATTTTAAGCATAAAAAATTGTACCAATAAAAAAAACTATAGACTTATAAATATATTATCAAAATCAACTAAAGCGATTATAATAATATATACTAAAAAATTATTTACATTTACAATAACATATATGTATTAATATATTTTGATATGGTTATAAGTTATATAGTATTCCCTATTTAAACATCGAAAAAGCTTTTCAATATATTCTTATAAAGATATTCAAACACATAAAAACATATTATGTTCATGAAAATACTTTTAAGGAAAAATATTTTACTATAACATGTGGTTTTTTTAAAAATAAATGGGGACTTGATTTGTTATGCTAACAGGAAATGGAAAGAAAATGAATGGTAAAGTAAAATTATTTAAAAGAAAATGATATGAAATATTTGTGCGGATGTTAAAAGAAAAGGAGATTTTATACCTTTTGTGACTAGTTGTCTCAATTTAAGGGGAAAAAAAAAAGGATACATTTTTTATCCTCAACAAGTATTTAGGATAATTGATAACAAGATCCTAATTTGAAACACCATCAAACTTAACATAAACTTCCACTCTTCATGAGTTTCAAGTTTCAATATACAATTCCGATATACAATCACGTGTCCCTTTGGCATATAATGGACAAATTGCAGTTCGACTCGATTCACGTACTGAATCGAAACTTAACTACATTTTAAAGTTAGTTTTACAAATCCATTCCACACCAAACTACTTTAAAGTTTAAATAGTTTGATTAATAGTTTGAATCATATTTATCTTTTTCCCTTTTTCAAATGTTATATGATTTATTTAGATTCACATCATCATCTAAATTTCAATTGGATTCATATTTTATAATTATCCTCTAATATAAATCAACATATTCTTTTTTACATATATATTTGTTAAAAGGCTATAAATAAAAGGCATAATTGTTGAATAATTCATTTAAAAAAATTGAACCTGTTATCACTTTGTATACTTATACTTTTGTTTTTGACACTTTGCTCTACATGGGTGCTATCACCATATGCCATGTTAGTCAAAAGAAAATGTGTTAGCTTCTACTTAATTCACAATATTTAATTTAATAAAATGACTGTTTTAAATATTTTTAATTAAATAATGTAACAAAACATTATAAAAAGTAGTTTATATAAAAACGAAAATGGAAGGATAAGAAGCTTTAAGAGGTTTAATTGGCCACCCAAAGCAAGATAGACCTTCTAATATGATAGGTAGCCACCCACTACCGTATAAGGGTAACTTAAGCTCCTTAAAGTAGTGGATAGTTGCATATTACATGTAAGCGAATGGTCTTCTCATATTGCATATTGACCACAACTATTCAACTAAATAGGCTTTAGGTGAGTGTGAAGTGTTATAAGATGGTTTCTGTGTATCAAGTTGCTCATGTAAGGTATGGTATAATACGATGTCTTCATATCTTCTATCCAACTTAGAAGCTATCTTATAAGATATATATGGCATAAGTTTTAAACTCCTTATACCTACCCTATTAAATGTATTAAATATTATAATGTATATTAGTAAATACAAAATAATCTTATGTTTTCTTAGGTTGTATGTGCTTTATCTTCTAAATGTCATAGAAGTAGTTCAATATCATTTGTTGCTAATAGATACAAGTGCCTCAAAAATGATAGTCAATTATAAATGAATTGATCTTCAAATTATATGTGATATTTTAACTTTTATAAATAATAATTTTGATTCCAATTTGCTATAAGTTCTATCAATTATTTTTACTATCAATTATTTTTACTATCACATGAACCTAAAATAATGAAGATAGAAAAGGTTATTTTTTTTATACCATAGGTTTTGCTACAAATTCCATAGATTCTGCATATGGAAAAATTCGTAATATCAAACATAAGTTACTTTTTAAATATTATATAAATTTGAAACCTTTTAGAAAGATAGAAAAATTTACAAGTTACACAAAATGCCAAAGACCTTATGGATTCTGTAAGATACATGTTTCGAGATGGTTTTAAGGTCATATAAGTTAAGTTTCGATTTCTAAACTTAGTGATTGATACCTTATAAGATAAGTCATGAAGAAGATCCCATATTACCCACTTTGTACTTACTTATCCCTATTATACACCATCTCCAAAAAGTAAAGAAGAGAAAAGAATGTCTAATTGGAAACCAAATGAGCTTTTAGCACATTTTTCTTTTCTTCCTTTTACTTTGGGTGGCATGTCACCAACATGGACATGTAAGACAACCGATCTATATGGGTTATAACACACCATATTAGAATGGGCTAAGGCTAATAGTTGGCTACATATATGGGTGCAATTGAGTTAAGTAAGTTGTTATAGGATATCATACCCACCCAGTTTGATAAATACCTAATTAAGTATATGATATAAGGTTTTTATCGAGTTTTTAGACATGATTAAAAGCCCCATAAGTTGTTTTTTTAAGCCAAACCCTATAGAGTTCTAAATCGAGTTTTAAGACAACAAAAAAACCTGATGCGAAACCCAATAAGTAAGAAATAATGAATTATTTTCTAACTTTGTAAGAAATAATAAATTATTTCCTAACTTTGTCTTATATTTTTTATTAAGAAAATTAACAAACATATTATGCATTAAATTATGAAGATCCTTTAAGAATATACTAACAACAATTTAAAGAATCAAAAACAAAATATTTTTTTTGTAATCGAGCAAGGTAGTTTGAGCATCAAGTCTATAATGACATTAAGGGTCGATTTAGTGATAGGAGGAAAAACACTATAGGGTTTTAAAATAATAGGAGTAAAAATTCCATAGAAATTTTATAAGATTCTAGAAAATGTTAAACTTATAGCGACAAGTTTGGGTTTTATACAACCGGTCAAAAACCCACTCCACGTACATCCCTAACCACATTCTCTAAGACCATATAACCCCTTTAGCACTTTAGGACTGTTATACAAGCACCTTAGGTTTTATCTTCTTTTTTTTAATTTTTTTTATTTTTATTACATGTTTACCTAAATATATATATATTAGAATATTGTTTAATTAAATTAATTATTCAAGACTAATTAGAAACTCATATGTGTTCCTAATTAATGATGAATGACAAACACTAATATGTGAATTTTCAATAACAAATCTACATATATGTAATATAATAAAAGGGAAAATATAAATTTGCAAAATGAAATTTATCTTAAATTTAAATAAAATAGTATGAGTATAATGAAGAATCTTCTATATAAGTTAACAATATTAGTGACTTTAATGGTTAATAATATTAATAAAGAGCCGTATTTTGTAAGTTTACTGGATTAGGAATAAACTTCATCAAGTATTGATTAATATTGAAGGAGGGTGCCTCTTTCTTTAGTAGCTAGAAAGAGAAAATTCTCTCCATTGTGGTAGTTTGTTTCACACCGATGTGGTGATTCCCTAGTTTGCTACAAACACCACCTATCTTCCTTTATGCTTGTTCTACATAGCTTCAATACATTTCACTCCATAAACCCTACTTTCTTCATATCAAACCCATTTTGATCTGAATTCATCTTTCCTTTTCAAATCATCTATTTATACTTACATAAAAAAAATACAAATTCTTACCTCTTCTAAAAAAAAAATCATAAATATATTTTCGTTACTTTTCCTTACTTTTTGAATTTAATACTCATTACATTAGTATTAATTTGCATCAACTCAATTAGATTATGCTTAGTAAGCAAGATTATCCTCTCTATGTTGAATCCATATCAATTGTATCACAATCGTGTTGATTTCTGTATGTTGATTTTTGTCATGAACCCATACTATACACTTTAAACCTCTTGTTGTGTCCATCCCTTAATGATGTTTCTTTTGAGTAAATATTTATCTTGCTTGTCTCTTGTCAATAAGAAAGCAAAAAACCCAATAGTTAAATCATCATTCAGTGGTTTAGTTTTCTACATTCATTTACTTTGTTTTATTAATTAGTGTTAGTTCTTTTGTTAACAAATATTACATTGGATAGCCATAACAATGGAAAGAATTCAATGATAACCTAAGGTAAAAATAGTGAATCTTAAGAGCGTTTGATACTTGATTTGGATGGTAGTAGGTCTAGTAGAAAAGAAGTGGTGATGGTAGGCAAAGCTCTCTTAAATAATTCATTCAACAAACAGGCGGTTATGAATAATCTGAGGAAAGATTGGGAGATTTATAGAGAGGTAACTTTTATTCCAATAGGTCTTAATAAATATCTGGTGAATTTTGACTCAATTGATATGATGAGGAGTGTGATGAATGAAGGCCTTTGGAATGTGATAGGTAATGTATTCGTCCTAAATGAATGGAGAGCAAATCTTAATCTAGCGGAGGTGAATTCATTTGACAAACCGGCGGTTATGAATAATTCGAGGAAAGATTAGGAGATTTATAGAGAGGTAACTTTTATTCCAATGGGTCCTAATAGTTATCTGGTGAATTTTGATTCAATTGATATGATAAGGAGTGTGATGAATGAAGGCCCTTAGAATGTGATAGGTAATGTGTTCATCCTAAATGAATGGAGAGCAAATCTTAATCTAGAGGAGGTGGATCATGATTCAATTCCATTGGAGGTCCAAATTCATGGACTTAAGCTTAATCAAGTGACCATGATTAATGCAAAACTTATTGGCGCTACCATGGAAAAGTAGTTGATTGTAATCTAATAGATAAGGCTAATGGGCTAAAGAAGAGTTTCTTTTAGGTGAGAGTTATGATTGGCTATAAAAAAAAACCTTTGAAAAAAAGATCTATGGATTGGGAGAGGATTAGGAGAGGTGGAAGAGATAGATATAAAATTAATTTTAAATATGAGAAGCTTATGGATTTTTGTTTTGTATGTAGAAGACTGTCATTTTAGGAGTTGTAGTGTTAAAGAAGGAAGTGAGAGCTTCAACCTGGAGCTAAAGGTGATGTTGACTTGACTCACTTTTAACCTATACTTGAAAATTAACAACATCTATATAGTTTTATAAAATCAAATTGAAGCAGGTAAAAACTAGTGAGTGTATCAGGTCATACAAGCAACATAATCAATAAGCTAAGGTAATATTCTATAAGGAGCTGCTATACTAGTTACCAAATTACTTGAGTTTTACCCTAAGTTAAGTGATAAAAAATTGAACTAAAAGTAAACTGATAAACAAATTGAAAACAAAAACTAATATCTTAGTTACACTTCAAGAGACTTAAGGTTAAGGAGATGTAAAAAAATCAATTAGGTTAAGCAAATATATTTTCATTTAAATTGATACAATGATTCAAATCAATAATTAAAATTAACTACACAGGTTTTAACCAAACTCACTAGAACTCACCTCACCCACCCACCAGAGTAGGGAGTTCTAATTATCACATAAACCATCCCTCTTGATGCGAACCATGATTAAAAACAAACAAGGTTGGTCGCTCAATGGGTCAAAGCTTATTGGAAACTTAAAGAGGGTGCTAGGGAATGCGTGAAAGAACGATAAAGTGAATGAAGAGTAAGCAAAACTTACAAATAGCTCCAAAAGATATAACGCACCAATGGAACTTCCAAATATTCACGGCACAACTTGATATGACGCATGAATTGGTCCAAGAAGGTTGCTCACTACCTAGCTTTACTTAAGGGTTAGGATAAAAGTGAAATGAAAAATAAACAATCAATGTTTATGAGAGGAAGAACATTTAATATATTGATGATTGGCTTATTCTGGCTACAAGTATAAGAGGTATTTATATCTGAGAATTTAAGGTAACTTACCTAAAAGGAAAAAAAACAAAAAGTGTATTACCCTAAAGAAGTAATTTACATGAATACAAAAAAAGTGTAAAATGAATGTTTAAGAGAAACAATTATTAATGTAGCAAATTCTTTACGTGATAGAGAGGCATTGGTGATGCCATTAGAGGATACGAACAAAAAAAGTATGATCAGATTGTTTGTCCAAGTAGGAGTGACTAAATTTTAGTTCAAGGTCTCTCTCTCGACCTCTCGGCAAAGGTGATTATAAGCAAGCGATTAGTTTGAACATGAGTGAGTAAGTGTGTAAGGTTTGGTAAATGTCTCAATATTCTTCAATTCGGTACACAATCTCTGACAAATGTGTAATCATTCAACTCTGCATGAAAAGTGACTCATTAAAGTGATACTCAGCTTCAGCAAGGGTCGACTGGAGCAAGATGATTTGCCTTACTAGCCCCTTTAATCCTTAAGCTCGACTACAGGTCAAAGGCCCAATAGCCCGATTCCTATCATTCCTTCTGGGTTGATTTGGATTTAGGATCAAATCCGAATAGTCTTCGATTAATTTTTCGTTGAGGTGATATGGACTGAGGTTGGTAATGTTGAAGGTGTCAGAAACCCCATAATCCTCGGGTAGCTCCTACCTGTAGGCATTGTCATTGATCTTCTAAAAGATTCTAAAAGGTCCTTCAGCTTTAGTAAATAGCTTATTCCCTCTCTTGCTCGGAAACCTTTCCTTACTAAGGTGCAGCCATACCAAGTCTCATGGCTAGAATTGTTTAGTCATCCTACCTTTAGCCTTCTCTTACATTCTTCTGATGGCATAGTTGATTTGCCGAATAACTTTATTGTAGATGTGTTGAAGGGGCTATGCTTGAGCTCTTACATCGGGGTCTTCTTGCTCAAATGTAGATATAGAGGTGTGATCGAGGAGCAACTTAAGATTAAAACCATAAACAACTTTAAAGAGGGTTTACTTAGTAGTGTCATATACTGTTCAGTTATAAGGGAATTTAACCACTGGTAAGTAAACGTCCCAATCAGCCAAGTTCTTGTCCACTACAGCTCGGAGTAGTGATCCCAAAGTGTGATTAACTACTTATGTTTGGCTGTAAATTTGGGGATGATAGGAAATACTGAATAGCAGTTTAGTCGCCATCCGAAGCCATAAGGTCCTCTAGAAATGGCTTAAGAACTTAAGATCTCTATCAAAGACTATACTTCTCGGTATGTTGTGTAACTATACAATCTCCTGCAAGAAAAGAGAAGCAATAGCTGAAGCATCGTTAATCTTAGAGCAGGACACAAAGTGTGCTATCTTGTTGAACTTATCTACAACAATCATCACAAAATCTTTACCTCGGGCAATTTGTGGTAATCTGATAACAAAATCTATGCTTAACTCAATCCATGGTCTCGTTGGAACAGACAAAGGAACTGCTTCCATTATTCAGCTTGGCATTTAGCCCTTTTACACATGGCACAACTTTCAATAACTTGGTGCACATCTCACCTCATTTTTAACTAGAAGAAACGACCATTCAGCAACTCATAAGTCCTTCTCTCCCCAAAATATTCGAACAGTCCTCCACTGTAGGCTTCCTTCATTAGCAACTCCCGAAGTGAACAGTTTGACATGTACAATTTCCCTCCTTTAAACAAATATCCCTCTTCCATATGATACTTGTCTACTATCCTTCCATCAACACAATGCACAAGTATGTGCCCAAAGTATGGGTCCTTACAATATTGCTCTTTGATAGTTGCAAACCTAAACAGCCTAGTCTACAATTTAGTTAAAAGCACATGTCTTCTTAAAAGAGTATCTACAACTATATTGCTCTTTCCCTGGTTATATTTTATCATGAAATTAAATCCTTCAAGGAATTCGACTCATTTCGTCTGTCGCTTTAACGACTTTGCCTGACTTCCGAGCTACCTTAAGGACTCATGGTCAGTATAGATGATAAATTCTCTTAGTGGTAGACAATGTTACCATACTTGTAGTACTCGAATCAGTGCCAAGAGTTCTTTCTCATACACAAAGTATTTTAGTTAAGGTCCTCTAAGCTTCTCACAATAGTAGGCAATTACTCAACCTTCTTACATTAAGATAACGCCTACTCCAATACCTGACATATCACATTTTAGCTCAAATACTTTCTCAGAGTCAGGTAAAGATAGTGCAGGTGCGGAGGTCAATCTTTCCTTCACCTCTGCAAAGCTTCTTTCCTTCTTTTCTTCTCATCTAAAGTCAGTATTCTTCTTCGTCGGTTCAATAAAGGGTGTGATAAGGGTGCAAAAATTCCTTATGAATCTCCTATAAAAGAAAGCCAGTTCATGGAAACTTCTCACCTTGGCACAAGTAATAGGAGTAGGCCATTCGGCGATTGCTCAAATCTTCTTGTCATCTACTCATAACCCTCTTCCACTCACTACATAACCTGAGAATACCACTTCCTTTTGGCAAAAGCAACATTTCTTAAGCTTGCTGAATAATCTCTCATTACGGAAGACATTTAATAGGCATGGAGATGTTCATAGTGACTCGACATGTCAATACTATACATTAGGATGTTATCAAAGTACATCATGACACACTTCCCCATCAGATTTCTTAACACATGATTCATCAGTCGCATGAAAGTACTCAGGGCATTCGACAAGCCAAAAGGCATTACCATCCACTTGTAGAGTCCATGCTGAGTTTTGAATGCAGTTTTCTACTCATCTCCCGGCCTCATATGAATTTGACGGTAACCAGATTTCAAATCAATCTTACTAAAGATCTTGGCTCCACTTAACTCATCCAGCATATCTTCTAACCTAGGAGTAAGATACCTGTATTTAATCGTTATCTTGTTCGTGGCTTGGCTATCAACACATAACCACCAGGTTTTATCCTTTTTTGGCACTACGAACGCCAAAACAACACAAGGGTTGAGACTCTCCTAAGCATATCCCTTTTCCAGTAGCTCATTGACTTGTCATTAGAGCTTAAAAGCCTGTTCAAGACTCGTCCAATAAGCTGGCTTATTCGGTAGAGCGGCGCTAAGTATCAAGTTAATGCAATGTTATATTCCTCTAAATGGTGGCAATCCTTCCAACAATTGTTCTAGAAACAAATCGACATATTTATCCAGTAACTCTCTTACCTCCAAGGATAGTTTACCCCACTCCTTTAATTCTAATTGACGCCTGACCAACATGAAGGTCAACATATCGACTTTAACGACTTCTCAGAGTTTAGCTCTACTTATCATCAAGGTTTTCTTCGATCTACAAGCAAGTTTTATCTGTAGTTTATTAACTTCACTCGACTGCATTGGGTTCAATGTAATCTTTCCGCCATCCTTCTCAAACACATATATATTCCTATATCAATCATAGATAATCCGTCTATCAAATAGCCATGGTCAACCAAGCAATACGTATGAAGCACACATGGGCATCAAGTCGTAGAGAATCTTGTCGGAATAATTTCCGATAGTAATCCATAATAGTACTTATCGAGTAACATGTAGTGCTCCCTTCTCATTCAGCCAATGCAACTTGTACGGCCTTAGGTGTGCGATAGTCAGCAACTTCAACCTTGTGATCAAATCGGCTAATGCCACGTTGGTGCAACTTCTACCATCTATAATTAGCGTACTAACTTCACCATTCACCCTACAAGTGATATGAAACAGGTTCTCCCTTTGCTCCTACTTACATAAGGCTTCCAAGTTCAGTGTACGTGAAATAACTAAGATTAACTTATCCTCAAAAAATAACATACAAGCAATTACTTTCTTAAAGAAAAACAGAAAGAGCCCATGTATTTTACATCCTCAATGTCATTCCTGTACTTAGTTTCTCCTACTTAAATTTAAGAAGTAGATGGACCTTGTCATTTTTAGAATTGTTAATTAATGGTATTGAGCAACTGCAACGTCTATACTAATATCAATTGAATGTCTCTATTGTGTTCCACTTCTCAATTTAGAATATAACACTCAAAATAAGTGGGCAGCACACGTTTGTCTTACGTCCATGTATTGTACTTCCACATATGGGCTTCCAATATAAATCTAAATGAGCTCTATAGACAGTTAATGCAATTTCAAACTTAGATTATAGCTTTTGACCTAGTTTTGTTTAATGGTATCCTCTTAAATTTTCCAGCATTGAAAAATTGATTAACTTGGGTTTGCTTCTTAATCAATGATTGGCCTTTGTTGTTATCATGACCTGTTCAATTGAAGTTCAACCATAGCTATTAAAATTGCAAGTTAAAAATATGATTCTACAAATTTATGAATTTATAATGTTTTTCTTAGTTAAAATGGATATAAAATCATTTATGTACAAAGTTTTAGTAAAATTATAAACTTTCATATACGATTCTGTGAGCTTAGGATTCTATGCATTCAAATAAACAATAAAATTCATAATTTTGATAACCATTCAACTTCCTACTGCTTATGTTTGGTTCCATCAACTGTTGAGAATTAAAGTATAGTAGCTATTCGTCTATCGCTTGTCATGTTAGAATGAATTAAAGCTCTTAGCCTGGGGAGGTAAAGTTCAATGAGTGTAATTTAAAGCACTAGTTCTACAACTTAGAGTGCCATTTGGGTACTCAACTTCACCAAAGTTGCTAGATTGAAAGAAAGAAGGTATCTTGGTTCATCTTTCCACCAAGAGCTTAAGTTGTCACATGGAGTTGCTCTCAACACAATTCAATAAATTGGAAGCTCAACAATTTCTCTATTACTGTTCAATTGCAACTATCATATGCAAGGGCTGCTCGTTAAGCTACTGTTCAATGATAAAAGCTCACGTCGATACTGATATGTAGAGTTCTCATAAGGACAAGAGAATACGTACTAGTAAGCTTAGTCCTTAATTGAATGTATAAAGTTGCTCAAGTGCTTCTTCTCATTTTTTTCTACACTGAAGATTGGTCCTTCATGTAGCTTAAGTGTACGTAGCTTATCTATCATCAAATGGAGCTCAAGTTACTAATACGTAGTGTGACTTAGCATATAGAACTCATATTGTGCTGTTGTATGCAGGTGGACCCAGTTTCCTTCAAGAATTTACTGTAATGTTTGGAAAGTTAGACTAAAAGTTGTTGTTCGATTGGACCTTGGAGTTGTTGCTATTCAAAAAAGAGCTCCCAACTTGGTTCCCTCAACTACTGTTTAACAAGGAGCTACTCTATTCTATTGTCATTCACAAAACTATGACAGTTGTAATTGAATGGAGTGACTATCTTCAAATAATTAGCTACTACTAAAAATTATAACTCATGATGATGCTTGGAATGTTACAAATGAAATGTTAAGTTTTCCATGTATCCACATTTGCTCTTGTCCTTGAAGTCTATGCCCTTGAAATGAGTTTGCTCTTGTCATATGATATGCTTAACCACTCTTTACCTCAATCTCATGTCAACCTTTAGATAGAGCTTAGTTTAGTACAGGTGTACAAACTTGTAATTCAAGTCTTCCTAAGCTTTACTTGCTTTAACTTAACACAAAACATCTTTTGAAAATGAAGACATGGGATGCAATTGAATTTCAATTCCTCAAGTGATAAATTTTCCTCAAAATGTGTTGTTATGTTGGGGTACCCCATGTACCAATTTGCTCAATGCTAAGAACTGTTGCATGATGGACTTCTCTTTAACCTAAAGTTGCCCTTTTATTCAACTTAAGTCAATTAGTATGCTACAATTTAATTGTCTAGTTCACTTATTATGTTCTACTTGATGTACCTAAGAGCTCCGTAATTACTAGAACTTACCATAGGGAATAGTAACCAAGTAAGTCTTTCGAAATATTGAATAAAATAAGATGGAAAGGTTGATGAACACTGTAGCTTTCGTGAAGTTGCTCGAAGGATATGACATACCAATGAAAATAACACAACTTAACATTTCACTTCATATAACTTGTAAGCTAATAATAAGGTCCACTTACCACTAATCTCCAACTACTCAGTAAGATTAGATAAGAGTGTAGAGAAAAATGAACTCAAAGAAGGATTTCTCATAACAAGTAGAATATGCATTAAGTGTAAGGTATATGATTGTTGTGACTATAGTAAAAAGACTATTTATAGTAAGTCCTTAAGACAATAATACCAAAATGGACAATTACAAAAGACAATGAAGAAAGAGATTCCTAAAATGTACAAAAAGGAGTAAATAAGACAAATAACGAAAAGATACAGTATAAATGTCAAAAAAGTAATGGATAAGTGACAACCTATCAATGGGTTCATATTTGGAGATCTTAGAGCGTTGTGGTTAAGCTGTATTGAAGTTACAACTGCTGCAAATGAATGTTACTTGAAGTTATCGAGACGAGTAATGGCCACTGCTGTTCAGTAGGCCGAATGAGTACAGTACGGTATGTAGACACCTTAGCACTTGGCATTCCTGTAGGTTAGAAGAGTAGGGCTTAGTGTATAGTGTCCTTGAGCTCAGTACTAAGCAAGTCGGCCTTGGTAATCAAGGGGTCAGTGACTAGATAAGTGTCAGAGCAGAGTACAGTACATCAGAGTTGGGACCTTAAAGAGTTTACCTATAACTCTTCCATATACAAGAACTTATCCTCAGTAGACTAATGTAAGAGTACCCTCCTCGTGACAGATTGTAAGCCTTAGAGATGAGTGCAAATGAGGGGTTTAAAGGTTAGCAATCCATCAGTTCTCCAAGGTTATTGAAAATTTGCCCTTAAATCTTGGTCTTCTTCTTCTTCTAACACATAGGGCGTTAGGTTGGAGACGTTGAAAGTCGGAGATACTCCATATCTTTCTGGTAGCTCTAGCTTATAAGTGTTGTCATTGACACACTAAAGGATCTTAAAAGGCCCATCCAACTTGGGGGATAACTTATGCGTCCTCTTCCTTACAAAACGCTCCCTGTTGAGGTAGATCTAAACAAGGTCTCCCGGATTGTAAATGACTTACCTCCTTCCTTAGCTTCTTTGATCCTTCTATTAGGCTACAGTCTTAGCCAATTGTTCAGCAACCTTCTGATACAATTTCTGAAATACCTCAGCACAATGTAAACCTGATCAACTTTCTCTTAGAGAGGTTAAGCTGACAACCATGTCCAAGGGTAAGTTTGGGTTAAGTCCATAGACAACCTCAAAAGGTGACCTTCCTATCGAGCTATGAGTAGAGTGGTTGTAAGTAAATTCTTTGATGGGCACACATAGATCCCAATCATGTAGATTCTTCCCAATAGTAGCTCAAAGGAGGTTGTCGACTGTTTGTTCACAATTTCTATCTAACCATTTGTCTATAGGTGGTAAGAAATGCTAAACATGAGTTTAGTATCAAGCTTCTTCCATAGCATTTGCCAAAAGAAGTTCATGAACTTTGAACCATGATAAGATACAATACTTCTTGGTACTCCATGCAATCGTACAATCTCTTACAAAAAAAAGTTTGCAACAAATAAAGTATCATTGGTTTTATGGCAGGGAATGAAGTGGCCCATCTTATTGAATCGATCAACCACACCACGATGGAATCATGTCTCCATGATGTTCTAGGTAGGCCGGGCATGAAATCTATGCTTAAATTGGTCTATAGCCATTTAGGTATAGGTAGAAGTATATACTTTTCATACAACTCATTTCTCCCCTTGGCGTATTAGCATACCTTGTAACACTTAATAACCATGTGCACATCCTTCATTATCCCAAGCTAATAGAAACATTCTTTCAACAATTCAGCCATTCTCTTCTCTCTAAAGTTGCCAACTAAGCCTTCAGCATGAGCTTCTCAAACAAGTAGTTCCCTAGAAAAACTACTCGACATATAGATTTGTCTTCCTTTCATCAGAAAACCTTAGCTCAAAAAGAACCTATCCATTATACTTCTTACATTGCATTTGGCCACTAAGAGTCCAAAATATAGGTCATACTCATATTTATCAGGTAGGGTGTTGAACTCAAGTATCTTAACTTGTAAAGTGGTAATAAGAATACGCCAACGAGAAAGTTCATTGGCTATAGTATTGGTATTTCGCTTCTTGTATTGGATGACATAACAGAAAGTCTCCAAGTATTTGACCCATTAGCATGGCATTGGGAAAGTTTTTGTTGTCCTTTGAAATGTTGGAGAGATTCATGGTACATGTAAACGATGAATTCTCTCAACAGTAAGTACTGTTGGTAGTTCTGAAGTACACGAATAAAGTAATAGAACTCCTTGTCATATGCCCAGTAATTTAATGTGGCTCTTTTGAGTTTGTCATTGAAATATACAACTAGCCGGTGCTCCTGCATAAACACAACTCCGGTGTTGACTCTAGATGCATCACATTCCAGTTCAAAAACTTTCTCAAAGTCAGAAAGGACGAGTACTAAGCTAAAAGTCAACTTGGACTTAATCTCATCAAAACTACTATGAGCATTCTCGGACCATTTGAATTTAAAGTTTTTCTTAGTAAACTCAATTAGTGAAGTAACTATGGAACCAAAGTTCTAAATGAATCTTCGATAAAATGAATCTAGATCATGAAAACTTCTTACTTCAGTAATATTAGTTGGCGTTGGCTACTCAAGAATAGCTCGAATTTTCTCGTCATCAACTCTAATACCTCCCTTAAAAACTACATAACCAAGGAATACTACTTCACTCTAATAAATAGAATACACATTTCTTCAAATTACTAATAAGTGCTCGGTACGGAAGATATGAAACACAGATCTCAAGTGTGCGAAATGAGAGATGAGGTCGATACTATATACCAGATAATCATCAAAGTAGACAACAACACACTTACTAATTAAGGTTCTTAAGACATAGTTTATAAGTTACCTAAAAGTGCTCGGTACATTTGTTAGACCAAATAGCATCACTATCCATTCAAATAAACCGTCCTTTATTTTAAAAGTAGTCTTCCTCTCATCTCTAAGTCTCATTCTGGTATGGAGGTAGCCACTCTTTAAATCAATCTTTGAAAAGATCCGTATACCATGTAAATAATAGAGCAAATCATCCAATCGAGGAATCGGATATCAGTACTTAATAATTATTTTGTTGATTTCTTAGCTATCAACACACATTCTCCATAAGCTATCCTTTTTTGGCACTAGGATAGCCAACATGACTCATAGGCTCATGCTTTCTCAAACATATCCATGATTTATCAACTCGTTAACTTATTTCTTTAGCTCGAAAGCTTGCTCAAGGTTGACCCTATAGGTAAGTCGATTGAGTAGAGCAGCTCTAGGCTGAAGGTCAATACAATGCTCTATATCTCTTACAAAAACCTCTTGAGATCTCGATAATGAATAGGTTGACATACTCTTATAGTAACATCTGCACCATAGCAACATTTGCACCATAGCAACTAAGGTCCCGACTTTTCTCAACTTTAGAAGTTTCCTAACTAGCAAAAGCACACACTCTTCCATCTTGACGTCTGGAGAATTAGACTCGGAAAATCACTAAGGATTTCCTCTATAGTGATCTAGAAATCTTCTCCTATGATTCCTAAACTTCTTTGGGACTCATTGGGGTTAATATAACCCTCTTCTCATCCTTTTAGAGCATATAGGTGTTCCTATATCCATCATGCAGTACCTTTAAATCAAATAGCCAAGGTCGACCAAGTAATACGTATGAAGCATAAATAGGTAGAAGGTCGCACAACACCTCGCCCTTATATCTGTCACCAATTATAATCGGCACCTTAGCTTACTCAACAATAGGTAGACCTCCCTTCTCATTTAGCCAATGAATTTTATAAGGCATATGGTGTAGGTAAGTTGACAACTTTAGAGCTTTGACTACTCCTTGTGCTATGATATTAGTACAATTCTCACCATCAATGATCAGAATACATAACTTGCCATTCATATGGCAGTTTATATGAAAGAGATTCTCCCTCTGCTCATTTTCATCAAGACGAAGGTACTGAGAAATTGTCGTGTAATCATACAATACTTAGTTCCCATTTTAGGTGTGATCACAACATTCGAGTCTTCTTGAAATTCACTTAGCAAGTGATTAACATTCACTTCCTCTTCAACTTCATTAGCATTTTCCACCTTAAATTGGGGTCTGTCTTCCTTGATAATCATGATACATCGATTTGGGCATTAACTAACTACGTGTCCAAAACCAGGACACTTGAAACACTTAATCTCTCAGGTCTTCCTCCTTGAGCTCTAACCTTGGTCCCTTTTTACCTCAAGCTCCTTGGCTTTGCTCTTACCTCGGTCTTCTTTAAGTTTGCTCGGCAGTCCACTTCGAAACTGTATTAAGCTCGGTCGTATTTAGATCGGCTAGGCATACTAGTTCTACTCAGCAAGCCCAATCGGCTGCTCAATACTTGGCTAATTCAATTTTGCCTTTGTCTTTCGACCATCTATATTACCTAAATGGTCTCATTTAGAGTCTCAAGTCTCTGTATTTCCACTATGTTACCGATTTTAGTCCTTAGCCTAGAAATGAACTGTGCTATAGTCCACATCTCAAGTTCATCAACATCACACCTAATCATCAATAACTGGAATTCTCGAACATACTTGTCCATTGATTTGCTTCCTTGTTTGAAGTCTTGGAGACGTCGGAAAGTGTCTTGCTAATAATATTCGGGAACAAACCTACTCCTTAGAATTGTCTTCATCTCATTCCATGTTTCGATTTCTTGTCAAGCTCTCTAACGTACATTTTGCAACTTCTTCCATCACATTGCTACATACCTAGAAAATTCTAACCTAGCTACTCAAATGCGAGTAACATCTTCATAATCATAAAAGTCAAATATCTTTTGAATCTTCTCTCCCAGTCCAAGTAGTCATCAGCACTACTTATCCCATTAAAACTCTAGATCTACACTTTGGGGTACTGGATTGCTTTAGGAACTCTAAGCTTACATTCCTCAATTCCATCGTATTAATCCTCCTCCTCATACTCCTCAACTTTATCCAACTTAAGTCTCCTTCTTGCTATATTGTCAGCATGTCGGGATGGAGCTGGGTTTATGTTAATAGCTTTAGTTGCTCAATTCTCACCAATATGTCTCCTCGACCCATCTATTACTTCTTGACCTTATTTAACAATAACTCTCTCTTAAGGTATAGTCTCTACCGGCCTTGGTACAGAAATAGCTAGATTAGCCACAATAATAGTAAGGTTTTGTATTTGCTTATCAATTGTTAGTGGGGTCGGTTAAGTAATGCGACCATAACTATAAGCATCACTTTTAACATCATTAATCTCCCCTTAAACACTAGGATTTGGTATTTCTTAACACAAACTTTAAAAAGTTAACTATTCAATAGAAGATTCTCACACAACTTCGACAATACAACTACACACAATGACTTAAGAACTTACCTTGTTTTTCAAGAAAGAAATAAAGTATTACAGAATATACACTAATAAGAAATTCTTCAATACCAAGCTTTTAATCGCAACCTCAAGTTTTGATACTAAGATTATATGATATACCTAGAAACTTAGTAATCACTAGAACTTAGCATATAGAATAGTAAAGAAGTGAATCCTTTAAAATATTGAAGAAAATAGGATGAAAAAGTTAATGAACATAGGAGCTTCTATGAAAACTGCTTGAAAGATATGACGTATCAACAAACACGACATTACTTAACACTTTGCTTGATATGGCTTACAAGCTAATGTTAAGGTCTACTTGCCACTAATTTCGAGCTACTCGGTAAAATTAGATAAGAGTGTAGAGAAAAATGAACTCGAAGAGGAATATCTCACAAGAATAAGAATATTCATTAAGCATAACGTATATGATCATTGCGACTACAATAAAAGGATTATTTATAGTAAGTCTTTTAAGGCAATAATACCACAATGGAAAATTACATAAAAAACAATAAAGAAAGAGATTCCTAATATTTTCGAAGAAAGGTAAATAAGACAAATGATAAAAAGGAATATAATACAAATGTTAGAAAAGTAATGGACATGTAGCAACTTATCAATGAGTTCCTATTTGGGGATCTTGGAGCATTGTGGTTGAGCTGTACTGAAGTTACGGCTATTGCAAATGAATGCTACTTGGAGTTGTCGAGATGAGTAATGGGCGCTGCTATTCAATAAGCCGAATGAGTGGACTGCAGTATATAAACACCTCAGCCTCGGCACTCGATAGGTCAGTCATGGGGCTCGATATTCCTGTAGGTTAGAAGAGTAAGGCTTGATGTATAGTATCTTAGGGCTCGGTACTCGACAAGTTAGCCTTAACAATTGAGGGGTTGATGACTAGAAAAGTGTTAAAGCAAAGCAAAGTGCATCCATGTTGAGACCTTAAAGAGTTTACCCATTACTCTTCCATATATAAGAGCTTGTCCTTGCACAGGTTGACATGAGATTACCTTCCTTACAAGAGACTGTAAGCCTCAAAGATAGGTACGAATGAGGGGTCCGGAGGCCGACAATCCATCAGTCTACTACGTTCCTTACTATCATTTCTAGACAATGAGGCTACTTGCTTTGCTTTAATCACTAAGAACTAATATATTCTTCACAAAGCTCCATTTTTCTTTACAAAAAACATTAGAGAGGTAGCAGCATTAAGCAACACTCTTGTACACAATATAAAGCTTTCGTATATAATTGATTTTAGAACTTATGACTAACTATAAGCCAAGTTGAGCTCTATCATAATCCCTTTTCCCAATCTTTGCATGGTTGATCGAAGCACATGCATCTTATTGATTTTAGCTCAATTATCATTATGAAACTCCATAAAACGTATGAAATCCGCTATTTTGGTGGAGATAAATGTGTAATTTTACACATTTATCAAATGTTGATTAAGGATGACTTTTGGTCAAAAGTGAAAAATAGAATTGTTGACTATAGAAGTTGTAGATCTCAATAGAACTAAACCCCTATGGCTAAACTTATTGAAACTAGTCATTTTGTCTAAGCCCTCTTCATCTACTACCATCAAAGCAAACACCAATTCTACCTTTAATCCATCTTTAAAAACTTATCTCTCTACCCATTCACCAAATAAGTACAATCTTTCTCCCATTTCATCCCTTAAAAAAGGTTCTAAAAAAAGCCATAAAAAAAAAGATAATTGTTCCCCAAAAATCTAAAATTCTAGAAACTATTCACAAAACAAAAGATTTTGTTTCTTTGAAACCTCATTCCAAACCTGCATATATTGTTGAATTACCCATTAAAGATGAGGCTGATTCCCTTTCAATGGAGTTATGAAATTCCTTATCAAATGTCAAAGAAGCTGTTCTGCCATCTTAAGTGGTTAATAAGTTCTAGAAATTGAACCTGAAAAGGAAAAAAGATGATGAGATTGATTTCCTTATAAAAAGTTGTATTTTATAAGCTTTCCACTAAAGATTGAACTAGATAATCGGTTTGTGATTGGTTTAGGTCACAGTGAGAAGAGGAAGAGTAGAAGAGGTAAGAAGAAGAAAAGTAGCATGCACCTAAAAATGGACATGATATGAGAGAGGTAGAGAATGAATAGCGGATGTGGTTATTAAAGAAGATGATATCTTTGAAATCATAGGTGGTGGTAGCTAGTCCTTATTAGTCATAAGGTTGCCATGAATATTCTAAGTTGAAATTGTTAAGGGCCCGGTCAATCGTTGACAATTTAAAACTTAGGAGGACTAATAAGAAAAAATAATCCAAGTTTAGTTTACTTAATAGAAACTAAAAATAAAAGAAATTATGTAGAGAAGATTAAGACGAATTTAAGGTATAATGAAGCATTTTATGTTGAACTAAGTAGCAGTGCAAAGCGAATAGCCTTATAGAGGATCAAGGAAGTTAGTATGGAAGCATTAGAGTATAGTAAAGATCTCATAGTAACTAAAGTTAAATGGATGAATAATGGAACTTGTTTCTTATTGTGGGTTTAGTTTCCATCAATTTTGTTTTTTAAAAGAGGGGGCCTGCGGTAGAGGATTGTGCTTTGGTTATAGTTACAAAAGGTGTTGTGGATGTGTATTGGAGAATTTAATGAAATTCTTAATTATCATGAGAAATGGGGAGATAGGCAAATGAGTAAATGATAAGTCGAATATTTTAGAGAGATGGTAGCCCTGGCAGGATTGGTTGATGTGTGATATCCAAGGAAAATATTCAATTGGATTAATAAAAGGTTCAATGGGATGTTAGTAAAAAAAAAAGAATAGATGGAGTTCTTATCTTAAATGAGTGGGTATATTATTTCCTTCATACCCAAGTTACTCACTGACCCACCATTAGATTTGATCATTCAATACTTGTCATTTCATTAAAAAAGTTAGAGGTAACGGTTTAGAAAAGGTTCCATTTTAAAAATTATGCTTGTAAGGAAGTAGTAGACAGGAGTTGGTGGATGGAAGTGAGTAATAGATCGCTTATGAGTATATTGAGCAACCTAAGAAGATATAAAATTAATTTGCAATGCTAGATTAGATGGTCTATTCTAAATAGCAAAAGAAAAATTGATTTTTTGATGAAAAAATTAGAAGAAATGCAGAATTCTACTAATGTAAGTGACAAGCATGAGAAGAATGAAATTTTAAAAGAAATGAAGAATCTATGGGGAAGAGAAAAGGAATATTGGCATCAAAGATCAGAATCAATTGATTAAACAATAGGGATCGTAGCACTTCTTCTTTTTTTTTCATAAAATAACAGTAAGTAGAAGGAGGAAAAATGCTATTAATTGTATACAAAACTTAAATGGGTAGTGGATGGAGGAGGAGAATGAGGTAGCAGGGGCATTTGTTAACTATTTTAATAAGCTGTACCAAAAGTGATAGAGACAGGGAGCTAACTATTGTACAAGAATGGATCAACCTAACATTTTCTTATGAAGATAATAAAGTTTTTATGTGTTGAAGTTACCAAAGTTAAGGTAAAAAATATAGTAATCCAAATGGAGGCTTTAAAAGCCCTAGACCAAATGGTTTTCCTAAGGTTTTCTATCAACACTATTGGGATGTTATTGGAATTTCTATTGTCAAGGCAATCCAAGAGTTCTTTAAATTAGGTATGCTCCTTAACTTCTTAAATCTAACTAATACTGTCTTGATTCCTAAAGTCCTTCGCTCAAAGTTAGTAAGCCAAATTAGACCTACAAGTTTATGTAATTTCCTTTACAAATTATTTCAAAAATCATTGTAAATAGATTGAAACCTTCTCTTAATAAAATCATATTTGAAAACCAAAGTGCATTTATTTCACGAAGGTTAATTCGAGATAACATACTAGTGGCTCATGAGTGTTTTAATTTCTTAAGAACCAAAAACAGAAAAAAAAAAAGGGAAAAGTTTTTAGTTGTACCTATATATGAATAAGGCTTATGACTAGGTATAATGTAAATTCTACTAAAGGTTTGAGACAAGGTGATCCTTTGTTGCCTTATCTTTTCATTTTAGTAGCTAATGTGCTTTCAAAGAGATTAATCTAGTTGGCTAATGAAAGAAGAATGGTGGGTGTAAGGCTTAAACTAAGTTACCCTATTATTACTCACTTGCTATTCATTGATGAATTATTGTTTTTCACAGATGTTGTAGATGTTAATCTTGCCTTTTTAAAGCAATTTTGATGGAGTATTACCATGTTTCAAGGTAAAGAGTAAATTTTGATAAATCATATTTATTCTTTAGTAGCAATACTCCATAGCTTTTGAGGCAAAGCACTGCAACAGTATTGGGAATAAGAGAAGCAGAAGATCGAGAAGGCATTTGGTGCTACACATCCCATGGGGACAGTCCAAAGCAAAGGCACTAAAGATTATAAGAGATAAGATTGAAAGCATGCTCTAAAGATGGGAGAGAGGTTTATTGAGTGAGGCAAGAAGGGAGATATTAATAAAAGCAATGGCTTTTTCCATACCCACTTACTCAATGGGATGTTTCATTTTCTTTTATGATGGGGTAATGCTGTTAATAGATTGATAGCAAGATTCTTATAGGGATAGTAAAGAGATGAAGGTTGTATACATTGGATAAATTGGAAGAATTTGACTAAGCCTGAAGAGAAAGGTGGTATGGGATTAAAGGACCTACGTACTTTCAATATTACACTGCTCACTAAATTGGCTTGGCTACTACAAAATAGCCCAAAAGCTCTATAGGTTTATGTTTTAAAGAGGATTTACTTCCTAAAAGTGGAATTCAGGGATGCTAGAAAAAAGAAGAGAGCATCATTAAGATGGTCAAGCATTCTAGAGGGAAGAAATGTACTTTTTTAAGGAGTATACAAGGTTCATGATAGCAAATTGATTAAAGTTTAGGGGGATTGATGGATCTCTACTCTAAAGGAATATGAACTCCAATACAAAGAAGTATAGAATAGGGGTATGAAGGTGGAAGATTTGATAGATAAAGGAGGGAGGTTTTAGGATTTAAGTGGAATTGCAAGGTATTTAATAATAGCTGAAAAAAGTTGCAATAAAGAAGATATCTTTACCTACTCGTAAAGCAAAAGATGAACTTAAGTGGCTTTATGATCGATATGGAACATACATTGCAAAATTAATATATTTCTATTTAATCAACCAGAGCCAGTTCAATCTTAAGTCCAATCCATCTACTTCGGATGGTGTATCTGCAAAAGACTAGAAATTTATTTAAAATCTAAATGTTCAACCAAAGATAAAACATTTTCTATGGAGATCTTTCTCTAATATCTTACTAGTTATGGAGAATTTACCAAAAAGAAGAGTATTCCCCTCAGGATAATGTCCATCCTATGGCGAACAAGAAACCCTAAAACATGTGTTACTCTTATGTTTTGGACAAGAGTAGTATGGTTCGGATCTTTGAACTTGGTAATTGACAAAATAGGGGTTTGAAGCTTTTGGAGTTGGTTCCTTTACCAAGTTGACAGGATGAATCGATTTGGATGTTTAAGATCTAATCTTGGAGGTAAGATTGCATGGGTTGCATAAGAAATATGGAAGAAGCAATATGTCGCCTTGTATTGTGATAGGAAAATTGATCCTAATGGTGTGGTGAAAAGAATGGCTAAGGGCTATTGAGAAGTGGTATATGTGACGTATGAAGGAAATGAACAAATCAAATTGTAGTAACAAGGAGGAAGTAAAGGTTTGAAAGACACCAGAGTCTAGAAGTCTAAAAATTAACGTAGATGGATCTTTAGATCTGAGTGGGAGAAACGGTATCATAGCTGAGTATTGTTAAGGACTCCAAAGGGTGTGTTATCAAGGGTTTCACTATTTAGGTAAAGGTTATGAATTTCAAATAGGTGAAAGGTGAGCTCATATCATATGCAATTGAGTTAATGAGAAGGAGGTGTTTGGATGTTATGATAATTGAATGAGATATGGCTAATGCGATGAGTGCAATAGACTTTTGTTTTATTTCTAGAGATACAAATGTTATTACAAATTAGGCAGCTAAACAATTTAGAAGGTAGATATGCCTATTGGAAGTAGATCAATATAATTAGATTACCTTGATTCTGGCTCTATTTATATGAATTACTCTTATGCTGTGAGTTAAAGATTTGTTGATATATATTTTTTTCACTCTTTAGGAAAAGAAAAAGGAAAACAATTAATATGAAAGGAAAGAATAACAGAAATATAGTTTCTTTCTCAAGATGTAACAGTAATGATGGTTTAATAAATATAATTAAACTATAATCATTACACCCAACATTAAACGAACAGAAATTATTAATTAGAAAATAATAAAAAGGCCCCAATAGAACGTGAAAATCACATGCTCCGTGGAGCAAAATGGTTGTTTTCCTTTTTCTTCCCCTCTGACATTCCTCTTCCTCCACTATTCCAAATTAGACTCCTCTCTCTCTCTCTCTCTCTCTCTCTCTCTCTCACTGTCTGAATCTCGCCAATTGTGAATTAGGGTTTGTTTAAGCATCTCTCTCTCACTCGCTATATCTAGACTTCACATCTCTGCTTTCTTGCATGTAAGTGAACTTAATTAATTAGTTTACAAGACTTAGACTTATGATTTGAATTGATTCAGTTTCTGCTCTTCCTTAGGCAAAATTCGCAATTTTAATTTATTTATATCCAATCTGATCTATTTTGTGCACTTTATCTTTAATTTCCTGTCCTATTGACGGTAAATCTCATCTTTTTTATCTTAATTTGTTAATTGATGAAAAAAAGGAAAAAAAAAAAACATTTTTTGGGGATATTTGTTACCATTTATATAGATACTTACTACTTTAGACATAATTTTTATGCAAATTTTTATGCTTTGTTGCTAATTTCTTGATTTGTAAATCTGGGTCTTTTGAGTATAGTTGCTTATGCGAGAAAAAGAGAACCAGAAATAGGGGGAAAAGAAAGAATTCGCTTGTGTATTACTTCATATGAACTTTTGACAACGTTAATTTTCTGGTCAATTGGTATATAGCTACGTTGGATGGTGCTTTTGGTTGGATTTGGGAGTATTTTAGTATGGATTCCACTGGGCACTCATTAAACTTGCCTTTTTCTGTTTGTGATTCACTAATGATTGTCACATAAGATTGTATACATTTGAAAAATTTCAAACTCAGGCACATCAACTTACTTGATGTGGTTCCTTATTTTCTTTAAAAAATTTAATAAGGTTTAGAAGGTTTAATATCTTAAGCGAAAAAAAAAAAAAAAGATAGGTGTTCATTTTAATGTTTATACTTTCATATTTCCCTCTTGAATGAAGGCTTTCAAGATAATAATAAATAGCAATACCACGTTCTTTGGGTATGTAATGGGAACGGAGTTTAATCTAAATCCTTTGCAAAGTTTGTTGGAAGGCAAATCTGATGATGCCAATAGGGGTACCATTGATCCTATCAGTAGTTGTATGGTTGTCTCAATAATTAGTAATGCATGTGTGAGTATGAGCTAATGGAGATGATTCAGACTGCTAAATGTTCATCAAATTAATGGTATTTGCTGCTTTGATAGCTATAGTAATTATGTAGCTCATAATACCATCAGACTTAACTTTTTGAAGTGATTCATTTATTAGATAAAAGCTAAATCTGGGTTTACCAATTGCTTTGATAGCAGGGTTAAATTTGATACCAGAGCCAATTAATTGAAATCCTCAAACTTTTAGATAGCAGGGTTTTGGATCCAAATACGGTAATGGAGCAGGAGATCATGAAATCAAATCCTCATGTTCTCATTTGGCACCGTAATTAATTATGTACGATGACCCTCCATCACTGTCTCTAACACACATCTGAGGGGAGTGTTTGATATATAAAATATGAATTACCTGACCCATTTATAATCTTAAGATTTTAGATGAGGTTGCTTGTGTTATGTAATTGAACTATTTATTTTATCATTTATCTATGTCATAATAAGCAGAAGGCCCCTGCCCAAAAAAAAATAGGCAGAGGATGCATAGTTACAAGTTTTTGCCTTTCCAGCAACCAAATGGCATTATCATGAGATGCGATTCTACCATCTTGCTTAGTGGTTTCATACTTTGTATAAGGTGTATTAGCAAATTTAAGTGCATGTAAGAACGAGCTTAGCATTTATGTTCCATGTTTGCAGAGACTTAATGTTTAAACATCTATGCGCTAAACAGTGCATAATTGTTGAAAGGTTTAAATTAGTTGCAATAGGTATAAGAAATGCGATTGAAACTAATGCTTGCTGTTCAAAGTTGAATTGAACTTGTGGTTATTTTAATTTGGAACTTTTTATGTTTGCTGCATTATCTCTTCCTGATTTTTTTGCTAGATTTGCCTTCCATAATCTAGATGAAGAGTATAAGAGATTGTCCAGAAGGCTGTGATGTCTATGAGTGATTTACCCATACCAAACCCTACTCCAGCTGGCAATTGAATTCCTGTATCTGACACTCGTTTCTTGATTGAGATTTACCTGGTTTATTTTTCAGATCCAACTATTGGCTGACCTCTTAAGTTTGTCACGGATGACATCAAACGTTTAGTGAGTGCTTGAAACATTTTGAACCACTCTCTAGCATAAAAATGGAAGATGACAATGAGCTTGAACTTAGCTTGGGTCTCTCTTGTGGTGGATCATCTGGCAAACAGAAGGGCATAAGTAGCTCGGACTTTAGGACAGAAGATGATGATGTAGATAAAGGGAACAAGATAGTGAATGATTTCAGAAACTTTCTTCATGCTGGAACTCAACCAGAGGACTCTGGCACCGGGTCTCAAAGTGATTCAGTGAAACCTCAGGAGAACTTTTTTAATGATCTTTCAAAAAGTACAGCTGATGGAGATGCTTCTCTAAATTTGAATAGTAGAGGACTATGGGCTGGTAGCAGTTACCAGTCAGTTGAGACAGAGGAAGAAAAGAGATTGGAAGCTAATAACAAACGTAAGATGGTATTTGATGAGATAAATCAGCCAAAGAAGCACGAGAAAGAGGTTTATCAACCTAGCATACATGGAAAGGCTAAAGCTTCACATGTGTCCATAACGACAGATGATGGTTCAGCTGCTGAGCATGAAGATGTGGCAGAATCTGAAGTTGAGGGTTCAACATCGAGGTTGGCTTCTCATCGTGATGACAGCTCTAAAAGGTCTACTCCTGAGTTTCCAAAGGAGTTACATGGTTTTGGTGATTCAAGATCCGTGGATCCTCAGGGCCAAAGGAGGTTTGGTAGTTCATCAGAGAGTGAATTCAAGTTGGGGCACTTGGCTTTTGGGGTTCCATTCTCAGTTCAATCAGTAAACATGATAAATGGGGCTCCTTCACTTCCTGTAAAAGATGCTAATCCCATGATGCCAGTAAACACATTGGGCGTCCCACCTCCTGGTGTAATAAAGCCGATACCTAGTATGAATAATGAGGGAACTGGGATCCATTCATTGATCCCCGGAAATATGCCATTGATGTTTGGGTATTCCCCCGTCCAGCTACCAACATTGGACAAGGACAACTCATGGGGTCTCCCTCATTCTCAACAATTGCAGCCTTCCTTTGCTGGCAAAGGTCAGCCAAATTTTCTCAATGGTGGGCTAATGATACCTTCAGGTACTTCTTTTTAGTTTTCCCATTTTCCCTCCAACTGTCTCCCTGCTGCCTTTAAAGGACAAATACTACTTCAATTTGGTGCTATTGGCACTTGATAGGAGAAATAGTACTTCACTGTGGTGTTATCTGCTTTTATTTAGGATGTGTGCACACATGCATGCGCATAACCTATCTACACATTTGGGGTTTTCCTGCAAGCAGAAAATTTTTTTTATTGTGCTTTTTGCAAAATTATTATTCTTTTTTTCCTTCACATTTCTTCTTGTGCTTTTACAGCCCCCATGCAAGGACCTGAGCTGACACCATATGATGGGCAGACATCAGAACTAGTTAAAAATGATGGGAAACAACGGGTACCAGAAGAGGGATCTTCCTCTCAAACAGAAGAAGATGCAAAAGGAAGCAGCATGAACTTGAGGGCAAAAGATGCACCTGAGAGATCAACATCAGAGGGATTGTCTTTTGATTTTTCTGTTATAAAACCTGGCATAGCTGCTGATATTAAATTTGGTGGCTGTGGTTCCTATCCCAATCTACCTTGGGTTTCAACCACAGGGCAAGGCCCAAATGGTAGGACGATTTCAGGTGTTACTTACCGATACAGTGCAAACCAAATCAGGATAGTTTGCGCTTGCCATGGCTCCCACATGTCACCAGAAGACTTTATCCGACATGCAGGGGAAGAGCAAACTAATCCAGAAGGTGGCACTGGTTTATCAACATTTACAGGTGGTAATCCTGCTGCCTCTGCTCAGAGTTAATGTATACCAATATTCGAGTAGATTGAAGTCTGCTGATATCATGAAGGGCATCTCAACATTGTTTTCCATATGATGGGGTAGGTTCCTCCTCTTCAAGCTAACATAAGCAATATCTGTTGTGTTTTTCATCAATTTCTCAGATTCTGCAGCTAGTCATGCTGACAAATGTAATAATTCCCAACCCACTCCTGTGTTAAATAGTAATGCTCATAGTTTGGAATCCCTCTTACAATGTTTTAGTGAACGTAACATGGGCATATGCATGTGTCTGGAATCTAGGATTGTTGTGCAACTAGGCTAGGCAGTAGTATGTCTGCCTTTGGGCCCCAAATTTCAATTTATGTACTTTGAAAGATGGAAGGATGTTGGGAAAGACGACATGGAATGAGAGAAAGATGGAGAGAGTAAAGTGCTCGTGTAAATATCCAGTAGGATCGGTGAAGCATGATTACCAGCTTATTCCTGATGGATTCTCTTTATACGAAAATTCTTATCCTACCCTATTCCTTGCGTCTTACCTGATGGTAATATAGTGTCGAGCTTGGCTCGAAAATTTAGAGCTCTAAGTTGGACTCGAGCTTAAAGGAGCTAAATTGGGCTTATAGCCTCGAACTTCAATTAAGACTGTTTGGATTCTGTTATTTGAAAAATATTTTATTTTTCGAGTAGCTCATCTATCGGTTTGAGTAAATTTATACGCTTGTTGGGATGCCTTGCCAATCAGTTACATTTATTTCTTGGTAATATGTTTATTACAGTTGGTGAATATATTTCGGCATGGGCTTGAATATTGAAGTTTCCAAAAGCGAGACAAAAAGAGCTTAGCTTCATTATCTAAAAGTCATAACGAGGATACTTCTTTTTTACTTTATTGAGGAGGTTTAGGAGTGCTTTTCTCCTTCGTCTAAAACCTAGTATTGTTATTGTTAGATTCAATTCAAGCAGTTGATTCGGGCAAGAATGAGGTTTAAGGATTAAGGGGAAAAATTGAGTTTGATCAGTAGTTAAACTGGAGTTGGACCGTGGACGAATCAGATTGGATTGTATTGTCCAATTCGGATTTGACAATAATATAAAACCTATTCCTTTTTCTATATTTTATGGCATTTTAGGAATGAACGAACTTGTTTAAATTATGTCAAAATAATGCTTGGATGAATCTGTCAGAAATAACATAATAAATGCAAGCCGAAATTAGCAGTACAATCTTTTTTTATTTTTTATTTTTTATTTTTTGTTGAAATGTAGTGTGATATGTGAGAAGATTGAGAGAATTTTGAATGAATTCTGTTTTGATTTGTTGTAGAACTTGCTGGCAGTAATTAACAATTCCGATTTCGAGATACTTTTAATACAGAAGGATTATCGAGTGATTAAAGATACTTATTAAGAAATGAAATGAAAAAAAAAAAAAAATTTTTAAAATACTCTTCACGTTTTGATACACTTGCTTTTATTTAAAGTAAGAATAGAAATGAAAAAAAAAAAAAATCTTTTCTCAAATCTACTAATTATTATGATGTCATCTATACGTTGCCATCCGTGTTCGTTAATCCGATCTTTCAAATATTCACTTATAACCAACTCAACGATTATGCTTCCATAATCCACGGCCACCAGCGCACATACATCTCTTATGCCTGCCCCCGAGCCAGACTTGTTTCAAAGCTTTAATTTGACCAAATTAAAGGTCTTCAAATGGTAGAAGTGGGGATTTTTAGTTTTGTTAAAATGGAATTCTTATTTATTCGTCATTTTGCTTCCTAATGATAACAAGCTTCCAAACCTACCCAGATATAAGATTAAACTCCTAGTGCCCAAGATGCACTTGTTTTGTGGAAATATTTGTTTGGGTTTTTATTTATTAATTTATTTATTTGGTGGTATAATGTTATCGATCGAACCGTTAAAAAAGTTAAATGTTACGAACTATTTTTGAAGAAAACGCTATTGGGAAATGAAGGTGGCAGCCCATAACGTATTGCAGTGGTTAATCCTCGAGGAAAGAGTACGGTAATGAATTCCTCTTTTTCGGTGCTCTTTGTAGACATTCTTTATAGCCATTTAACTTTTATCAACCAAGGCCGGGGGCATATCACTAATCACTTACCACTAAAATCACTAATATGTATAGTATATTTTAAAATTCACTAAAATTTATATGATAAATATAAACTTACAATTGTAAAGAGTATGAAAAATAATTCAAAAAATGTTTTCGTGAGGCATAATGTATATATTTATGGCTTAGCAACAAAATTGGCTTGTAGTCTTTGATATTAATCCCATATGAGTAGCCACACCATTTTTATTATAAAAAGAACTTTTATCATCCTATCATAAAAATGTAGACTTTGTCATAACAATATACGTTTTATGGTATGAAGATCATTTTCACTATAAGGCTAGTTTGGTAATTTTGAGTGCGGAATTAAATCGAATTGAATGGTTATCAAAGCATGCAATTTTTATTTTTTATTTTTTCCTATGACATATTATTGACGTGGACATAGAAGAAAGGGTGCACAATTTCATTGCAATTCTCGTTTATGTTGCTTCGAGAGATACTTTCAACATATTGAAATTGCAAACCTTCAATCAGAAAATTGGAGTTTCACGTGTAGAATCCTGAAAACGTGGTTTGTACTAAGAGTCTTAATGTGGAAAATTCCACGTCGAATCCAGAATTTTGTGACTTGACCGGTGCTCTATATATTCTTTGCGTATTGCACAGTACTTTCGTATTTGGTTTATTATTGGGTTAGGTTTACAATTTTACGTGTGATAACGATTTTCGAATTTTACGTTCGTAAGATTTAAAAGGAAGCATCGGGATAATTACAACTAAAAAAATGTGGACAGATTTTATAAAATTTCGAAGCATAATTTTATTTCTCATAATTTAAAAGAAAAAATATATATATAAATGATAAGCTGTCACTGAAGGCCAATAAATAGCAACCATCGACAATGAGTGGAGGAATATATCAAGATTTTTACAATTTACAGGAAGATGAAGTCTTACTTACTTAGGAGTTCAAGCGACCTATCAATTCCTAATCAAATGGTTTTGGATTGCACCTGTATTTTATCAAAATATTATTATTTCAGATCGACCATGAAATTTTAGTGAAACCACGAAGTTCTTGGTGGGTGGGATTTCATTTTCTTTCTTTCTTTTACCCTAAAGTTAGCATCAACGTTACCTTATATATGTATGAATTTATGGAGTTGTAATCAACTAAGCTGACTATTAATTGATTTGAGCAAGGTTGGTATTTCCTTGAATTCGAGCCGTTGAGGATCTTCCTATGGGTCTTAGAGCTTTACCCACTAAGGGCCCTTTAAATTGCAAACTACACGATCAATGGGCCTTGTTTAAAGAATAAAAGTTGGCAGAGTCGAATTTACCATGTCAGTGTTGCGTATTCTTTTTCGATGAATCATCGTCCATAAAAAATGAATCCTGAGTAAACACCTTTTAAGATTGGTCTAGAAACGATATCACGTAGTATTCCTACAGTATTTGACGAGGGTCTTAAAAGCTTATCACAAAAAGGATTGACTTACAAATTCAGTGTATATTAGGCAAGTTACAAAAAACGGGTAATAGGTCAAGCTTAATATCACATCGACTACTTATGTGCATAGAATTCTCAAAATAAATGACATAATCAGCTTGAAAAAGAAAAACATAATATGTGGACCAAATAATTAAATGAATTTCAGAATGGTTTTTAGATTTTATATTGGTCTGCTTGAAATAGAATTTGTTACGATTTTGACATTTCTTATTAGGTGATGTATTAACCAAGCTTTCTTATGGTTTTACGTCTTCATTGTACTCTTCTTTAAGCCTTGATTCCTTGCTAATTTCATTCAATTGAGAGAGAGAGAGATTAGCGTCATCAATATTTTATTTACTTGAAGTGCAGTTGAGGAATGACAATTTCAAAAGGCTTATAATTATATGGTATTACTATTTGAAGCAACATCTATATTTTATTTACTTGAAGTTTGGTTGAGTGATGATATCAAAAGGCTCATAATTATATGATATTACTATTTGGAGTGACATCTATATTTTATTTACTTGAAGTTCAATTGATGAGTAGACATCTATATTTTATTTACTTAAAGTTCGGATGAGGAGTGACGATTTGAAAAGGCTCATAATTATAGGGTATTACTATTATCTTATGTTGATATACAATTCTCGTCCAACTCGAGGCTCAATGCTAATGAGGAGCCCTTAGAAGGCCCTTGAACTCTTAATGAAATGATTCCTCTCTCTCTCTCTCCTTCCTTCCATATGCTCCAACCTTCTCAAACGCCTCAACCATTCGTAGGTCCTGCTATAAGCAATCTACCGAATACTTGTCTCGAGGAACTAAGGAAGCATTAGTACAAGCCTAACACCAAAAGCCTTATTTGATACGTGAAGTCTCCACTAACAAACTAGCCAAGCTTGAAAGTGCAAAGGACCCTCCTCTTGTCAATCCAAGCACTACAGGTGAAGATGCCCCCCTACCTTGCAAGCTTCTTAGATTCCTAATTCGCCACGTAATATGTACTCAGACTGACTCACCTGCTTCCTTGCCTTCTCTTTATCCCTTAGCACCAGCATCCTACCTCGACTCATTAATTGTCACCTAATATTCATAATACGACCAATATAGTCGACATGCCCTAGGGCTATCGACCCATAGATCACAAACGTAGCTACTAACATGGTCATAGCTAACCAATTCACAAAGCTACCTTATCAATCTCGCAACGCGTATCCTTTACCAGCTGCTAGTAAGGACAAATCTTAGTTTGACACATATCCAAATAATTGTACTCCCTTATACTATAAATCTTATAAGATAATCAACAAGTAAAAGGATTTTGATTCCAAACCCTAACCCCAAAACCTTAGAACACATTCTCCTCTCCATACTTCCCTATGACCCGAGCACATTCCCAAAGGAATTCTATGCTTACTCATTGCCCCTGTCCCTCATTTTTGTTATCTTCCTTACTAACTTACCACCACTAATACTAAGTTGCAAGTAACACCACTACTATTATCCTCACATTACCATCCTACCACCACCATCACCACAATTACAAATAACATCACCATGATACGACTATCACTACCGTCCTTATGTTATGTGGTAGTCTAGTAACATTAGTAAGTTAGTAATGGTGATTCAGTGGCAATATCATGGTATATTAGTTTGATGATGGTAGTGATGATGATATTAAAGGATTGTAGTGGTGGTGGTATGATAGGTATGGTGATACAATGGTGGTGTAATGGAGTTGTAAATCAACTAGCATTACTCTACATTTTAATTCTTCTTTTCTAGTCTTCTGCCTATTCTAAAAAATAAGAGAAACTCTCTTAATTATAAAGTTGTTCATCAAACCAAACGGAGAACCAAACTTGAGCAAACTATAAAATGCAGTTCATTCACAATTTAGTTTAATTCATAGATTAATTCAAAAAAGGTCTAAATGGTTTATGTTTCAATTCAAGGAGTTAAAGCAAACCTAATTGCTTAAGCACAAATCAATCTGCTTCTTATGAAAAATAAGACATAAGCAATTTTTTTTTTTTTTTTTACATTTAAATCCTATTGACATTTCATTCTAATTCTATTTATATTTTATTTTTTTTATCATCTCTATTTTCACTCTCAACCTTCACAATCTACTTATTTTCCCTCACCATTGTTTCTCATCTTTTAAGTAAACTTCCGTGCTTCATTATCACTTGAAATGCAATATCACCATTATATAATTTTATCTAACTTGAATTCCTTTTGTTATGTTTTTTAATTTGAATATCAACACTTAGTTTAAGACTGTAACAATTGTTAGTATTATCGATTACAATAATGTATTTTTAGTGGTTCAAGTTGAATGGAACAAAACCGAACTAAACCACATTTGAAGCGATTCTATTTAGAATCCTAGGCAATTGAAAACAGTTTGGTCTATTAAGGTTTTGAACTAAACAGTTTCAAATGCAACTTTGTTTTGTTCAATCCATAAATCAAATGGAATCTAACCATCAACACACATACTGTATCATATTGGCTATGATTCCATCAATGTTTCTTAACATTGATTTTTTACTAATAGAATATACACTTTTCAAACTCATATTAATCCTTACTATTAAGATTTCTAATTTGTTTTTCATGATAACAAAATATATTATAAGTTTTTACTAATGTACTAATAAGTGTATATGTGTTCAAATAGTTCATTAGAATATTTAAATTGTAAAATAAGTTTTATTCAAAGACCTATTCAAAAGATCTAAATTGATTGAAAAAAAGATAAGTTTGCAAAATATTAAAAGAACGTTTCAAAAGTTTATATAAGAAAAATCAATACAGCACCTCAAAAAATTGTTTAGAGACTTTAAAGATTAGTAAACTGAGATAACTTCGAAAGGTTATTTAGATGGTTGATTTGGAAGAGTAACTCTAAAAAATATGACAATATCATTTTTGAAGTGAATATAGCCTAACTTCACTAGATTTTGTGTATTAGAAAAATACACTTAATCCCATTTCATATAAGATAAAGTTAAGATCTATGGGGATTTTTTTAAGAGAATTGATGTTCGAAATAATTAAAGAAAATATCAAAGGTGAGGATAAGGATAAGGTTGATTTTGGATTTTATGAAATTTTAATTTCAAATTTCAAGATTATTTGGTATTATTGATCAAAATATATCCAATAAGAGAGATTTGATCGAGATATGATTATAAGATCATGTTTGAAATTCAAACTCCAAAATTTTCTTAAAATATCTATGGATTATCCTTTAAACGTTAGAATTGTATAAAATTAAAATAAAGATAATCCTCAACAAATTTAACTGTTAGAAGACTCCAATATAAAAGGAGAAAGGATTCAAAGTGTCAATTATAATTATGAGAAGAAAAAACATATACATTATACTCTGATCGCAATCATTGTCTATCGTCTGAAAGAGCATAGAACACTTTTCAAATATTTCTTCAGAGAGTTAAACCAAAACTGATTATTCATCATTCTTTATTTTTGTTTTCATGTTAAATTATTTGACACTAATATTATCGTTCTCACTTGTATTTTATAAACATTATTTGTTGTCTAAGAGAAATTCGATTGTACTCTATAAATCTGTAATTAGCTTAGATTGTAGAGAGATTAGATAAGTAGAATGGAGTGTTATAAAGTCCATGCGTGGTAAATGCTCATAAACTTTGCATGATTTATACCGATTTAGTAAATGAAGTGAAACGACACCGACGAAGTAGATCGAGTTTTCAGCAGTGAAGCTAGAGGAGAGTAGTAGGCAACAAACTAAAGCTTTATAAATCCTAAACTTGATTTTCTTCTCTCAATCTCTTTTACTTATGATGAAGTAAATCAAGTCCTTAACAGTGAAGCTGGAGGAGAGCAGTAAGCAAAAAAGTAAAGCTTTATAAAGTGTGAGCTTAATTTTCTTCTCTCTATCTCTTTTACTTTGAGTTATTTATTAGTGCTATTATTTGCGTGTTGAATTATTAAATTACCATTGTTCACCAAATTAATTTATTAAGAACGATAATTTCAATTTACATCGTAAAAATTTAAAAAATTTTCTAAAAATATCAATTCATTCTGCTCTTGATATCTTATACTAAACTAGCACTTACTAGTATTAAAAACTGAGAGGAATCAAAACATTATGACTCAAAACACAACTCAATTCCCAATCTAAAATGAATATCAAACAAAGTCGTCAATATATGAAACTCATTCTATTTGGCATATATAGTAAATTTTAAACCCATAAAAAAGTAGACCAATCGTGATGTATCAAAGCGTTACTCATAATAATAAGCAAGTTTATACCTATGCCTAAAAATTTGGAAGGGGAACGTAGAAAGACATGATAAAAGAGATTTTTTTCTGGCATTTTTTGAAAAAAAAATAAAAGGAAAGAAAGAAAGAAAGGTAAGGCTTTTGGTTGAACAGTAACGTGCGAAAGACTCAAATAGAAAATAGTAAAATGTGGAGAACCTCAAATAGACAAATACATTATACTTTCCTCTTATATTAATATACAATATCATTTTTTATGGAAGATTATCGTCTAATATGATTCGTATTATCCACTAAAATATCAAAATAAATTAAGAAATATCACAAATCGAAATTAGGAATTTGCCATAAAAGGATAGTCACAAGATGTATTATATGTTACTATAAAGGATGATATAATACTCCATTAGGCATAAAATTTTGTGTGATATTTTTAAGAGATATAAGCGTGCTATTTTAGAAATTCAAGAGAATATTGTAATTTTCCTCATTTTAACGCAATGCTCTTTTTGTCCTAAATGTGATGTGTGTTTATAACTTGTATTTTGTCATACTTTCATGGATGACTATAATTTGCCCTATTTCTATTTGATGTATCTAAGGGCTTCTAATGTCTAAAATATAACGTCGTGAGGGCAAAAAGATAATTTCGATAGAAAATACCTATAAACCATATTGGACTTAATATTAGATGCACATTCTTTTTACATCAATATAAAAAGTTCCCCAACCAAATCAAGTAAAACATTTGCAATGAGGGATTCAAGATGCGCTTTATATAAAAGATGTTACAAAGACTCTAAAATAAGGGGAAATATATATATATATATATATATATATCATAGCATGCAATGTCACCTTCTCTAATAGGCCCTTTTAGCCTGCTCTTTCATGCAATTTGAATTTCCTCCATCTTTTGTTTATTTATTTTATTTTTTTCAATGCCTCAATAATTTTTCTTTTTCACGTTTCAAAATATAGTTAACCAATATGTGGTAGCTATGCACCACTTAGGTCTACATTCTCAAAGGCATTACATTATTTTGAATGGATTTGTGATTGCATCGATTTAAACCTCATATGAACCACAATGAAAAAATCAAGCCTCACTGCTGCTATATTATTTATTGCAAACTTGAGCGTAGCTGGTCATTTATACAGTTATATTATATACCTCACCCGTCACTGAATTCTAGAATGTTATTATAATTTTACGCAAATACTGTATTTTGAAATATGATCGTCGCAATGCACGATGATGTCATGGACGAAAGTATATCCTATCATCTCCATGCAAACTACGCCTGTCTTTCGTTCTCTTATGTTGTTACGCCGACGGACGATCATATTTGACTTTCATTGTACCGATGATTCTCTCCATGTGCATCCGAGGAAATTTCGCCGCATACCAAGTATGTGTCCATTCTTTGTTGCGAGGAATAATGATTATGGACAAATGCTTAAACATAAATGAACATCAATCGATCGTCCAAGCAACTACCTGCTGTCCCTGTCCTTACCCTTTCAAGCCAAGATATCATTATCTATTCCCCAGTACAGTTTTCCTATTCTAACCTCACTTTAACAATGTAAATGAATCAAATCTATTTCTAAATTATTTTAGCTCAATCAGCTATTCGACAAGAGCTAGATTTAAGACCCAAATCTAGCTAATTCAATAGTTTGTCGAATTAAAATCTAATTTCAAAATACTTAGGACGACGGACTTGTGGATCTAATCAAGTAAAATTTAAATTTAAATGTTAATTGAATTTAAATCAAGTTAGAACAATAATGTCATTTTAAATTGGAAAAACAAAAACCTTTAAAGAAATTGAGCTAAATAAACTTACTCGAGTTGAAATTGAAACTCGTTGTCTGTTGCTTCAAGTCGAGATTGAGTCTAAAATCAAAAACTCCATAAAATTTTGAAATATGTCATCTCAATTGGACTCATTTACAAACCTACTTTTTTTTTTTTTGTAAAAGTGTAATTAATATTGGTAATTATAACTTTTTCTACTCTTTGATAAGTGCTTTTAGAACACTATTTGACAGTAATTCAAAAAATCTAATTGATTTTTCGGCTGAAAAAAATTTCAATTAATCGCACATTATGATGATATAAAAAAATTTTATCATTTACGCATGATTCAAAAATCAGTATCATAATCCCACATGTAGGACAATCTGTTCCCACAATTCCTAGGCAATTTTGATTCAATTCTGAGAAAGTAAAGAGAATAATCCTGCTGGCCATTATGTGAGATGCAAATAAGAGAAAATAATAATAATAATCAGGTTGTGAATTCTACGTGTTGAATTAAATACAAATTGCATTATATGTTATGAGAATAAGGAAGGACAAGGAATGGGAATGGAATCTTTTGAATTATATAGGTATCTAATTACAAAAATAGCAAGGTTATGCTAGCTGCATTCCTTCGCATAACGACTTCAGCTGCTGCATAGGCTTTTTTTATTTATTTTTTTTTTTAGAAGACCAAAGCTGCTGCGTAGTTTAAAAGAGTTCTTTCAAGTATGTAGGTTCAACTCTCTGCACCGTACTCAACGTTTCCGACGGATTAGAGATGCCACCGAGTGAGTCTCGAACCTGACATGAACCTAAAAGGATCAAACTTGATAGGATTTTGGATTAGATTATGAAAAAAGGCTTAAAATCTATAGGGTTTCGGATTACATTGAGGGGCTAACGAAAAACACCATATATTTAATACTATATATATCATTGTGGGTAAAAAAAAAAAAAAGAATAGAATTGATATTTTACATAAAACTTCTTTAGAAATAATATTGAAAGAATTATTTTAGGCCTCTTTACTTCATTTCCATTGAAGCTGCAAAAAATAATGGTTTATGAAATGCTCACAAATTTGATAATACGTTTTGGTGTTTTATAATGTTAAGATCGGTGAAGTTACATGTTTAGGGAATAATGCTCATTAATCTTTCAATCAACAAAATCTTTGATAGATACTGTTACCATCACTTCTTTTTAATATTTAATAGTTTCTTGTTTATAATTATTAGAAGGAAAATGCTTTCTACCCATCACTTCTTTTTAATATTTAATAGTTTCTTGTTTATAATTATTAGAAGGAAAATACTTTCTACCCATCACTTCTTTTTAATATTTAATAGTTTCTTGTTTATAATTATTAGATACAAGCCTTTGGTAGAGTCATGTATTTTAATGTACAATTCTATAAACTTGAGATGTTACCGTTTTTATATGATTCTATATGATTTTACCGATATGCAAATGAACATTAGAATCGTGATTTTGACTAGATTTGTGCAAGTAGGTTTTAGCCCATAGGCAAACCTATTTAACCCACTTTTGAAATTAGTTTGGGCCAAGATTTTTTGGCTTGTTTAAAAAGTAGACAAATAAGCCCAATCCATTTAACTTGTAGGCCAAAGAGGGTTACTTAAGATCAACTCATCTAACATATTTATGGCTTTAGCTTACATACTAACTCATTTAATTTGCTTTTCAAACAAGTTAAGGCTAAGGTTTTTTTTATCCGTATCACGCCTCGAAGCGGCAAAGTTGTAACAATCTCACCGTGCAAACCATTCTATAATAGAAGTTAACATTACAACAGCTATCTTAAACCCAATTTATATAAAGTGTCTACAACTAACCTATTTTAAAGTAAACAGTTATTGAATTAAATAAATTATCTACCTAAAAAAGTATGAAAATATATATATATATATTCACTAAAATTTAAATATTACAAATAATTTTTGCATGATTTCATTATACTATATTTCTTAAGTAATACATTATCCGAAAATAAAAGCTAAGACCTTAGAACTATATCTGTTCTTCAGATGTATTTCCTTACTTCCCAAGATCCAACGATTACTAACTTCAAGGTAAATATAAGCTGCTTTCTAGCTAGAATCTGCAATAACGTCTATAAAGATATGAGCAACTAACAACTCAATAAATTGAGGTAGAAACTTAAAACTATACATCAATTACAAACACAGTTATCAACTAAATTAGCTAGATGCTGTGCATGTACAAGTAGATGCCATCGTATGACGTTGTCCGATCCATCATGAAATTAAGGAAATTACACAAGCTTTAATCCGGTTTAAGGAGTTTCCATTTAATGCAACAGCTCACGACCAAACTTAAGTTTGTACAGTGAAGACACCACTCCTCCTATAGCTACCTTCTCACCATTGACTTTACTCTTACCGCGACCTTCTCACCTATCACTTAGTTCAATTAAAGATGAAGAAAGAACCAATTATGCTATGCAACACTATCCCTTTTGAAGGAGTCAGTATTTGATCAGAGAACACTAAGTTTCCCCTAATAGGTTTGCTATGCATGTCCGATTTAGAATTTCAAGTCATATATTTAATTAGGTTTTGTTTAAGGTGTTTAATCATTTCAATAAATAACACAAATACAAGTTAGGACAACAAATCTGAATCATATCATCAAATTCAGAAACAAGCACACACGTACAGCCAACTATCTAACAAGTACAATCAAGTTTAATTTTAAGCTTCCGAGTATTATAAATTAATACTCTAAAATATAATAACGTGTTAATTCTAACTTATCTGAACTCCTTATTTACTCAGTCAAGGTATAACTTGCACAAGTCATGACCAATAATCCCCACAATACAAATTTTATTTTAGTACATATATATAACTATCTTATATAAACTTCATTTTGTAGTTCTTTAATGTTATCTTTAGTTTAAGGTTTTAGTATACTTAATTATTTAAGTTTTTAAGTCTCTTAAAGTTATTCTTAATTTAGATTGAGTTATTATTTAGTTTTAAAGTTGGTTTCTAAATTATGTTTTTAACTTAGTTTTTTATTAGAGATTTTATATATAAAGCTTATGAAATCATTCTAACCCATAATGTGAAATTAATCAAATTATTTTCAAGTATTCTAAATATCATTTTTGATCCATAACCAACATTCTAATTCGTATGATACATCTTAATCATAATTTAACTACCGAATTTACTTCTAATATGAAAAAAATTTACATTTTTCATATAAACACCTAAATTTAAATTTCTTAGTAGATTTATCATATATTTCTATTATTATTGTAATATCAATTTTAACCTAGTATTTTTTTACTCATTAATTTCTTATATTCACATATTACATAGTATCACCTAATATGTATATAATATATACATCTAACATTCCCATCACTTCAAATATCATCTCTCAACATCAACTAAGATCTCAAAATATCTAAATTCATCTCAAATCAAAATTTATACTTAATTATCCTAAATTAAAAAATTAACTTAAAATATATTATTTTTACTTATTACATAAATACTACATAATACCCTAATAATTACATCTAACACCCTAAATGCCACAAATATTATGTTACGTTAGATTTCAACATCCTAATACATATGATTATGCACTAAATTAGTAATTATCTTTCTAATTACCTAATTAGCTCAAAATTACTCATTTTATACATTATTTTAAGGCCTAAAAATCATCTAAAATTTTCGAAAATAGATTTTTGAATAATCTCCTCATAATACTATTTTAAATGTCCTAACTAACCTACATAAAAATTTTAAGCTCAAAACTACATTTTTAAAGTCATTTATTTCTAAATAGAAATATATTTGATTTTATGCAGTTTATTAAGATAGTATATTTCCAAACATAAATTTATAAAAATAATTTTTTTTCTTAAATTTACATATTAAAATATCTTAGAAAAATAAGTTTCATAATTTTTCAAATATTTTTAATATTTTTAACAATTTAAACAAAATTGGGAGGAAATCGGAACTTACCGTTAGTTAGTAATGGTTGTCTACTCCCAGGTGATCGTCGAGTTGGGGATCTCTGACAAATAAATACTTCTAAACATTATTTAAGTTATTTTATGATTTTTAGTGTGCATATAATTTGTCTCTATTGATTGGTTAATTATTGGAGCTCATTTTACATATTTTCGATAAATAACGGGAAATTTATATATAATTCAATATTAGATTATCTAATTATTTTTTTCCTTATTTTACTAAATCTAAACTTACGAGATTACTTTTACTAATATTCCTAACTTCGTCTAAAATTTAGGCTAAATGGAACAATTTACTTGATCATCCTAAATTCTACGAACCAAACCTCGAGTAGCTAATTGCAATACTTATAGTCCATTTAAGAAGTGAGCCAAATATGTCCGACCCATTTAACCCGCGACCTAAAATGAACCGAGCCAAGTTAACTTATGTAGCCTACTTGTACACTTCTAATTTTAACAACCATAGACCTTGATACTATGGTTGAAAATAACTTTGGCTATATGGTTTCTAGAAGAAGGGCATAAGATGGTAAAAGGAAGGCAATTGAGATCATATGTGATACTTGGGATAAATCTTATAAACTTACCAAAACCCCTCAATGCAATCAAAATTAGTAATCCTAAGGCAAAGGTTGAATGGGCCGAAGTATAAATTAGGAATCCCCATTACATCAGAAGTGAGCCTTCTAGGCATTTAATTCATGCATGGAAATATTTAAGTTTTGTAGGCCTTTGGTGAGTATCAACGATACTTTCCTATGTGGGAAGTATAGTCATAAGTTGTTGATTGCGTAACATAGATGAAAGCAATTATATAGTCCCACTGGCATTTGTCATTGTAGATGAAGAATCCGTTGAAACATGGGGATAGTTCCTGGTTCCTCTTAAAACTAAAATAAACATATAATTTGTGAGCCTAGAACTATTTGCCTTATTTCTAGTAAACATAATAACATCGATTCTATAGTAAAGAGGGTCTTTAAAGGATGACATCCTTTGTTTGTGGTATGGAGGTTTTGTATATGCCACATTGTAAGTGATTCAATACGAACATAAGATTCCTTAGTCTGGTTTGACAATATTAATCTAAATTGATGGACACTTGCCCATTGTAGTTGCTATCATTTTAGCTACATGAAAATGGACATTTTTAAAAGTTACAATTTTGTTTTTAAAAGATGTTTAGAGCTTATTAATATCAACACTTATGAAGAAGATTTTCTAAAACTATATTTTATGCTATAAGAAAATGCATATTAAAGCGAGAAATAGTAGGGAAGAAGTATTCATAATATATGCTTCTACAATGATTAAAAAATATAGGTTGAAAGCTAATATTGATAACATGATAAGTTACAATAGACACGATGGAACATTTAATGTCAGTAGTGGAAGCTAATGCATAGCAAATAAGGTAAAGGATAGAGGAAGAACTTACATTATCAATTCAAGAATCACACTTGCTAATGCTACAACTGGTAAATAAAATACCTTGTTTACGTATTTATGTAGTTGCAACATGTTTGAAGGTCAACAGTACCATGACCATTACACCTCTATTTGAATAGATAGTCCAAAATTATGTATTATCTAAGGATTTCATCGTATATAATGACCATGAGTCATTAAATCGTCCGAAGGATAGAATAAATTGTCAAGGTGACCAAGATGGATAGTTAAGTTTTTAGAGTTTTTTGCTTATATTATTAAGTATAATCAAGGAGTAATTAATCTAGCAGTTGCAATCTAAATGAGGTATGTGCTTGTTAGTTATTTACAAGTTAGGTCATTAGGATTTAAGTTAATTAAACAATAATATATAATTGATAAACAATTTGCTCTTATTATTTAAACTTCTTTGTAGTGAGTTACCATGGATAGATATTCTACATCTAATTTGTTTTTTTTTTTTTTTTTGGTTCTAATCAAGAAAACTACACATTCTTACTGGCTTTATGAAGGAGCGATTGATGAGAAATTCTCATGCCAGGGCATTTATGGGGCATTTTGTTAAGAAACAAATAGACAGGCTCTTATAAAAGAATTTCTTTTAGCTAGGTTTAATGAAAGATGTATACTAGTTGTTGAAGAGGTGTTTAGTCTATGAACATCCTAAAATTATGAGAGAAGCCTAAGCAAATATGTATGCCCTTACCAATTATGAAACATTCTTATATTGATATATACCAATATGGATTTTGTTTCTAGATTGACCTAAAACATATATGGCATTAGACTCTATAATGGTTTTGTTAATAGTTTAGAAAAATCTTACTTATACAATGTCACAAAAATGAGAATATAAGTTTTATTGCTGACCTTTTCTTATAAGAGATTGTAGCTTCATAGAGTTTTCCACGATATTGTGTTTGATAGAGACATCAACTTCCTACCATCTTATATAAGAAGTTATGGCACAAGTTGAAAATAAGATTATTAGAACTATTTGTCATCTATGGTAGATGACAAAACTAAAACTTCAACAAGACCTTAGGAGCATTCCTTTGAGCTATAGTAAGAAGAAATCTTAAGCATTTAGAGCAATATTTGTCCCATATGTCATTTGCTTAAAATGACTGGTTCCTAATGGAGAAGACTACTCCATTTGAGATAGTTTACAACTACAATCCAACTACTTCAAATGGTTTGCTTCCATTTCAATGTACTTATGATGACAGCCAAAGTTGAGAGGAAAAGGGCCAACCAGGACAAAGGCTAAATCAAGGAGCTTTGAAGCACCTTTAGAAACAATCGGCTAAGTATTAAGAACAAGGTAGTCAAATAAGGTCTTAACTATCAAATTAGAACCCAAAAAAAAAAAGATGACCCTCTGAAAGTTTTTGAAAGAGTAAAAAATAAAACCTACTAGATCAATCTACCAAGAGAGGAGTTTCAATATAGTAGATTTGTTATATATTGCTGATAAAGACTAACGAGATTTGAGAGAAAATTTTTAAGAACCTTAGGGTAATGATAGGATTCAATCTTTTTAAGGATACCATTTTACAATTAAGAATAAAGTGTTTAAGGCACTTTAGTTGAATTTCAACCATATGGCATTTAATGAAGTTCGACCAAAAGGGTGGTCTTTGATATATTGACATTAATTACACCCTTGACAATAACAAACCTAATATAGTTTTGCTTTTCAATCCATTTTTGTGGGGAAGCTCGAATGATCTTAATATCAAGCATAATGTTTGACTAAGATTGTCATAGTTAAATTTTCATGGTGTACAACATCCATAGAGTGGTTCATATCCATTCTAAACTTGAAAATAAAAAAAAATAAAGAAAAGATCCATTTCTTGATTAACTAATGAGTATGCTTGGTGTTTGTTAAGGGTTAGAAATGTGTATTTATAAAATATAATATAAAGATATGCCTTTTTCCCTATGTAGCTACCTAAATTATCTTAGCTAAAGTTATAAAACTAACTTCAACAAGTCATAATTAGATTCCCTATGCACTGAGGTCACCGGCTTCGATGTAAAGTTAAGGTTGAGTTGAGTTAATAGTTTTGAAGAATGGTTGATATCATAAATATTATTCAAACTTTACTAAAATATGTTATTTACTATTTATATTTTGAAAAGCTCAATTTAATACATAATTGAAATTTTCATAATCATTTTTATTGCTTGAACTAACTCAACTAAGTTCATTTACTTACGTAGACATAAAAATAAAAATAGGAAACGAACATCTCAACTAACCTAAGGCTAGTGGGTAGTTGATGGCCATTGGTAGGGAGCTACATGACTCCTAACTAAGTGGCCACCAACTGTTCCATCAACCCTAGTGCATTCAAAATAAATGCTTGAGACAAAGTGAGTCGTAATTCATTTGAAAAAATAGGTTATTTGATCTACTAACAGTTACAGGTCAATTTTTAGTTTGTTCTTCTATTTCCATTAGTTTTTTTTTTTTTTAAGAAAAAGAAGTAGAATTAGTTTAGATGGTAACAATGACAACAAAAAAAAAAAAAAAAAAAATCAATTAAATAACAAATTGATCATTTTAAAGTATAGCTAGTAAATTGTATATTTTAAAAATGTTTAGGTATTGTTTGTAATATTAACCCCTTAAAAAACAAAAAATCATACTTGACTTTTTTTTTCTGTTGTATATTTATTTTAGTTTAAAGTCTTTGCTTCTGTTCGGTACTTATTTTAGCACAAATTGGCATAGCTAGAGCTAATAACGTAATTGCCACATCAAAACACATTGGAGGAAAGAGAAAGCAAAATGCTTTCATTTATTTGGAAACCATTTGAATGCATTCAATTCTTTTAAAGGAAACAATGGTATCTTCTACGTAGAATAAAAAATGTATTTATATTCGACTGAGTTTTTATATTTCGAACTTTTTATTTATCGATACAATGTAATATTTCTGTAATGAATGAAATTCATCGTTTATAGTAAAAAGCGACCCATCGTTTATTTCAACGTAATTTGAACATCTCCATTTTTTAGCATTTTGTCAGAGCTAGAGCATATTAAACTTTATATGATAAAAGATAATTCCCATAGATATGAAACACATCTCAACACTGTCAAATTAAACGGAAAGCGAGAAAGAGCTTAGGTTGCTGTAATCATCGTGACAATTGCTGGTCGTATATTCAAAATCAACGGAACTGTTTTCACATTATTGCATGTCTTTTTATAAGTATTCGACTGGATTTAGCAAACATATTTAATAAGACAATGGAAAATAATTTTTCCCGATGATTAAAAAAAATTAAATCGTTATTGGTACTCTGAAGAATTTTTTTTTTTTTTTTTTTAGCCAAATACTTTGAAGAAACCTTAAAAAATTAGATCAAGATATTTTTTTCGTATTGAAAAATATGAAAAGCTTTCCTTTTAAACACTTTAAAGGGTCATGAGAGTCTCCTTAACATTGTAAGTCATGCTTATAGTATTGATTAAGATTTCCAGATGACATCAAGATAATAAAATTCATAAAATTACTTTCATGATACTTTTACAAGCTCACGATTGCTTGAGCGGTTGAGCTTATCTCACTATAATTTTAAGCGATAATCGCAAATACACCTCAAAACAATTAAATGGATAAAAGTAAACTTTTTAAACTCACAAATTATACGTTCATTATATATAATTTTCAAATACATATAAAAACCTTAAAAACCAGCATTGCCGTGTCGAAATTATTTCGTAGAACTGTAGCGAGCTTTTAAAACTGTACATATTTTCGCAAGTTATTGAGAGTTGAAAATTCTATTCAAGGCTTGCTTGCAGTTGGACCTAAATAAATTGTACTGTAAGCTCCAAAACGACATGTAACGTGTCAATCTATACGACTGAAATTCGCATATCTGAAAAATCGATACCTTACGGCTAACCAAAGCTGTAAGCAATTTATAAATCGTCCCATGTCTACATCACCACTATCTCCATGTTAAATAAATATACAAAAATGAAAATGACAATTCAAAACTTCTCCTAATAGTTTGAAGACTTTTTATAACTACTCAGGACAGAAAATTAAAATAAAAAGGGCGAAGCAAGAAGACGCCCTCTGGAACCACACAAATAAAAACAACCTCGAACTCGACATTACAACACTTTGAATTTTCCAACCCAAATAGATAATGCCTATCTGTTAAGTGAAGAATTTTGCATCTACTGCTTCCCCTAACAGCACGACGCACGCTTGTATTACTCTCTTGCGATTGCGTTTGGTCTGAATCACCAATCTCCATATGTATAATCCATTTTTCCTCCAAATTTTGCTTCTATGCTGTGTTTTCCTCCATGTTAAAGCACAAACCTCAGAAGACCAGCCAGATGTTTCATCACAAAACGGCAGTAGTTTTGAACCAAGCCTTGCTATCGTCATGGGAATACTATCTTCCGTATTTTTACTCACTTGTATTCTCCTCATCTATGCAAAATGTAGAATGGGGGCATCCGTTCATAATGACCCGGAAGATCATCCTGTCTTAACAAGATCAAGATCACGATTCTCAGGAATCGATAGAACTGTGGTTGAATCCCTCCCTTTCTTTCGATTTTCGTCCCTGAAAGGATCGAAAGAAGGGCTCGAATGTGCCGTATGCATATCGAAATTCGAAGATTACGAAGTTCTTCGGTTATTGCCCCGTTGCAAGCATGCTTTCCACATGGCTTGCATTGATCATTGGCTTGAGCAGCATTCGAGCTGCCCTCTTTGTAGGCAGAGAATCAGTCCTGAGGATGTGGAAGTATTTACATATTCCAGCAGCATGAGGCTGATTGACCATTTGGGTAAGCCTGAAGAAGAATCGAACGTAGAGATATTTGTGCAAAGGGAGGAGGAGAATGGAAATCGCGGGTCGTCGAGGTTTAAGATTGGAAGCAGCTTCAGGAGGCTGTTCAAGACTAGCAATGATGAAAAATCTGGAAATGACAGGGAAGTGGATGGAAATTCCAAAATGCTGCATAAGTTCAACCACAGGATTTTCGTATCCGATTTCGTGTTGAGAAATAGATGGAGCAATGTGAGTTCATCTGATCTTATGTTTCTCAATTCGGAAATGCTTAATTCTGCTTCAAGCAATAGATTCTCTGCCTTGGAATCAAATCCTGAGCAATCCATTGAAGTCAATGAACTTGCACATGAACGAGTTAGGAAAATCAAAGAAGAGATGGATAGGAAATTATTGATTGAGACTAAGTTCATCACGTTACACAAGGACCACAAATCAGCTTCCATCCCTTCTAATCCTAACACGGATGATCCCGAATCGGGTTCGGATCATAATAAGGCTGAGTTTGCGGTTTCGAATGGGAGAAGATCAATGTCAGATATTGCTGGGGTTGCAAGATTTGGAGGGTTGAATGTGAAGAGTAGATGTGAGGAGTCTTGTTTGGATGGATTTAGTAATAATACAAAGGAGGAGAGACTAAGGAAGCTATGGCTACCAATTGTGGGAAGAACAGTTCAATGGTTTGCCAATAGAGAAAGAAAATCTAATGCTTCCGAAGATACATCCCGATTACCTAATGTGTAGATAGTGTTCATAAAGATGTATGTATTCTTTTTTTTTTTTTTTTTTTTTGGTCTTTATCATAGTTAATTTCAACGGTTTTGTATTAGCTCTCTTCGGATATATTAATTGAATTGTATTTGTCGATATTGCTTTCTAGCTTCTAGGAGGGATAGAAAAAAACTCAAAGTTCATAGTTATTTGCTATTTTCCGAGCATTATAAGAGGATAGCATATACAATTACGTTTTAGATACAAACTGAGTATATAGTATTGTGAATGAATCAAACTATTTGTAAATTACTTAAATTCAATTTGAAAATAATCATGAGCTTGAACTCAAACCATTCGAATAATTGCACTACAATAAATAAGCTGAGTTAAAATTTCATAATATTTTGCTCGAATAACTCACGGAGTCTAATTGAGTTCGAGTGAAGTATAAATATTAGTCTAGTATCAATATTAATATTATTATAATTACTAGAATAAATACATTTTGAAAAAATTGAATTTAAACAAACTTAATTGAGTCAAATATGGATTTATTAAATGCTAATTTGAGTCAATCTTGAACTCAAAATTCTAAATTCAATCAAACTAGAGTTTTGAATTTTCAAATTAATCTTAAGTTAGAGTTCAACATTATATCATATCGGCTCAACCACTTTACAGCCTTAAACCATCTACATATACCGCTTCTCCACCTAAATAAGATTATGAGGGCAAAAGATAATATATGAAAAATTTCCTTAGGTGCTTTTTATGTGATTGAATTAATTACATGCACTATATATATGAATCTCTTTATCTTTTCATAAATATATGAAATAATATATAATTGGAGGAAATGAAGATAGCACTGTTACGTAATTTAGGAGCTCCAATTATTTTTATCAGTTTCTATAGAGTAACCAACTATACTTTTTCTTTAATTTATTCGTGGTCACTAGCTTTGAAATGTAGACATAATTACCCTGATAATGAAAACATTGTTTTTACGATTCTACCTACTTTTCATTCTATATAATGGATACATGATAAAAAAATATATATAAAGTAAATACTTGATGACAAAATATGAAATAAAATATCTTTTTTCTTTTTCCTCTAGTGTGCATTATGATCATATTAATACTTAGTAGGTCAACACGTCAGACACGATAAATGATAAAAAATTATATCATGTGCACTAATAAACATTATAAGGTATAGGAAGCCCCAATATTTAATTAATCAGAGTAAAGTCAAACTCAAATAATAATTAAAAAAATTAAAAATAAAAAAAAGGGAAAAAATGGACTGGTACTTCCGGGATACAGCAGCTAGTTATCTAATTTGATTACGTCTCCATAATTTCATTTTAAATGCATGTATTATGAAAAAGCCAATGACGCCATCATTGTGTTGAAAGAGAATCAGATGCCTAATTTTTTACTTTTACAACTTCAAACATACAATATAAAAGTAAAAATTCTAACTTAGATAGCGATTGATTATACAATTTTTATACTATTAAACTAGATAAAAAAATTTGTCTTTATAATTTTGCTTTATAACTAGATAAAAATTAGGCTAATGAATTGAACAAAAGAGCTAAATTTTATCATATTTATATTATGGTACAAAAATAAAATTCACCATATAAAAAGAAAAAATATTTTGTATTCTTAAAAATACATCTCAATATTATAATATTAGGTTAATTAATATGATTTTTATTAAATATTAAAAAAAATTGTTTATTTTATAATATAAATGATTAATTTTTAAATATAAATTTTATATCTAATACTATGCAAAATAAACATGATAAAATAAACTTATACTATCCAATTCTTCTTATACTTGTTATGTTTAATTTTCTTTATCCAATTCAATCCTTGCAATCAAATGCTATATTAAAATGGTTATCCTACTCATTAAAAGTGACCATATTAACCTCCCTTTTTTTTTTCTTTACAATTTAAGAGAAAGAAATTTCAAACTTAATCAATGCCATTAGAAGATCACTATATTTATATCACAAGACTACAATAACTTTGGTTACTTCATTATACTATTTGTTTGGAAATTTGAACCATGTAATAAGTCGTACAAATTTAAACTATATAATAAGTCGTTGCACACACAAACGGAAGCAAAATAAAACACGTCCATGACCCAGAGCAAAATAGTTCGCTAGATAAGATGAAGGAGTAGAATTTTGAAAAACTAAGTAATAATACCTCATTTAATATTCAACAATTGATAATCAAAGTACACATACTCTAATCTCCAATTACAATATTGGTTCAAAAGCAAAAGGAAACACTCTTAAAAGATAAACCCTAATTCACTTTCTCTATCCTTTTCTTATCTCTCTCTCTTTCTCTCCCCTGCTATCACTTTTCTTGTCTTAGCTTAGAAATTGTTTGGTTGCTATATTTTATATTATAATACTTGATAAATTCTCTAATCCATTATTTTGTTTACAAATAGATTAAAGTTACTAGACAAAAAAAGCCTTAAGGTATTAAAATAAAACTAAAAAATTTGTACTGAATATTTAATGGTACAAAAATCCATTTCATATTATAGAATTAATATATCTTTGAAATTTCAAAATTATTCTACACCAAGTTTTCAAATAGTAATATTAAAATTTATTGTAATTTATAATATAAATAATTAATTCTTTTATCTTTTCAATCATAAAAGTCCATATCCCAATAGTGCGCACACTAAAAGTGGTATAAGAGAAATGTATTGTTCAACTCTCCTTTTACTATCTTATCATGCTAACCAAATGCTACTCAATGCTTTTATCATCATCAAATGCTAAAGATATTGATAAGGCTTTTTATAAGCCTACTAAACCTCTTAAAAAAGGTTTTCATTCATTGCCTATTAATCACCTAATAAAGAGATCCGATTTTACCATTATGGAGATTAAGGCAAATACATCCAACACCTTCAATCTTTACTTTAGCTTTTTCCCCACAATGATATGGTCATATCCACAATATTTGTAAAAATAAAAAAATAAAAAAAAGGGCTTTGTCCTTATGAATATATGATAAAACAGTGGAATATAAAACCCAACCAATTGTATTCTCTTGATCAGTGGAACCTTCTTCCAAAGGAGAAAACCATGTTGTTACCTAATATTGTGCAAGAGAGTTCTCTTCAAGATCGATCTTCATTTTGTAGTTCCTCTTACATTTGCTTTAGACCCTCCAAGTCCTCCTCCAATTTTCATACCATCGATTTCAAATGTGACCCTTCTCTTTGCAATAGAAGCAAAGCACCCTATATCGCTAATGTACCTAGATCGAGATTTCGATCTTTCACATGGGCCACCAACCTTTGTTTAACTCCTATTAGCAATCGCCACCTTTTATAGGCATTACAATACGTTCATTTATGAACATCTTGTTTTTCATCATTTGCTCTTTCTCTTTGAGGATAGTAGTTATGTCATCGAACTATAATGATATCCTCCCTATAAGTAGTAATGTTTGCACAAGCAATTTTGGCACCCTTGGTAGTGATGACAAAAATCAGCACCTATTTTAGTATTCTTCATCTTCAATTGTTTTACCTAAGCGCATTACCTGGTGTAATAACTCATTAAAATGATTTAAATGATCATGCAATCTTCCCCCTCTTCTCAATTTCAAGGAGTTTACCTCTATCTACATTACACTACCTGATTATGTTGATAACTTTCGGCCGAAGCATCTTCCATTCTTCATCTTTTATCTCTAATAGTTGCTCTTCTTTCAAGGCCTTATGCAGACCTTATTGCAGTAATATATATGTTTTATCATTAACTACCATAACACGAAATTGTTATTCCCATCAACCTTAGAAATTCAAATCTTGTGAAACATGCAACCATAGTGCCTAAAGACGAAACAACAAGTCTACAAACCTTAGCAAGAATTATACCTAAAAATAAATATTGCTTCCCCTTAAACCAAACTTCAATATGATCCCACCAATTTAGAAATTTGAATCACCATAATAATTTCTACGAACATATGCAAAGGACAAACAAGGGAGTATAACGATTTTGACATGGTTGGATTTCTATTATAGCTAGTTATTTGTATGTCTAAGTTGTGTGCTGCAAGTATGGCAACAAGTTTCTCTGTGTATACACGTGCGTGTGTTATGTGATGTATAGTGTACTATTTTGTAATGTACGTTGTTATGTGCTGTGCCAAATGTATATGGCAGTTATAGGTCTTAGTTATTGTGTCTAGGAATTATAGTGGCAATTATGTATATATGTCAATAAAAGAGTGACAATAGGAACAATAGGAAGAGCATTTAACACTCAACTATTACCCCATGTACTTTATATAATGACAAAAATGAAAAGAAAAGATCAGTCTAGATTTTCTCCAAAAAAAAATCCTAAAACATGAATGTTACGATAGATTGTTGGGTTTTTTCTATAATTGAGCACATGAAAGAAATCATTGGGTTCTTTCTCTGATGATGCTCGAAATTTTTATTTCAAAACAATCCTATAACAAATTGGTAATGTTATAGCTAGTTATCTGTATGTATAGGTTTTATGTTTTAGGTGTATAAGTAGGTTTCTCTAAGTGTGTACATATGTTATGCAATGTGTAAAGTGTTGTTTTATAATGTCTATTTGTGTTATGTGCTACGTTCTTTCTAATTGTATAGTAAGGGAATCACAGTGTCGAGTATTTAATACATATCTATTATGCCAAGTGTGTATGGCTGTCATAGGCATTGGTTATTATATCTAGGAATGATAATGGCGATTATATAATTGTCAATAAAAAAAGTGATAATAGGAAGAGCAATTAACAGTCAACTACCCGCATATACTCTATTTAATGATAGAAACGAAAGAAAGGAAAAAGGAGTCCAGATTTCCTTTAAAAAAAAAAAAAACTAAAACTTGAATATTTGAGAGATCATTGAGTTCTCTCTAAGATTGAGCCCATACAAGAGATCGTTCGATTCTCTCTCTGATGATGCCTAAAATTTTATTATGAAATTGATCCTATAATAACTTGGTATGTATAGTTCCTATGCTACAAGTGTACCAACAGGTTTTTTTTATATGTTATGTGATGTATAGGGTATTGTTTTATAATGTACATTTGTGTAGTGTGCTATTATGTTTCTATTTGTACAGTAAGGGAATCACAGTTAAAATATGTTAATGAATATCTATTGTACCAAGAGTGTAGTAGTTATCAAGCCTGATTTTTGGTTTATTTTTTTGTTTAATCCGATTAGTATTAAACCCAATACATTTAATACTAACAATCAATTAAGAATTAAGGAAATTTAGGTTTTTAATAAATTTGAGAAATTTGAAGTCACCAACTAACTGAGATCAAGAAAAAAGAATCAAGTTAAGACCAATTAAGTGGGTTGATTTTAACCTAGTTAATAGTATGCAAAATTTTCTCTAATAATTGTCAAGCCATATACTTTATTTAAACACTAGAAACAGAAGTAAAAATTTGAGTCCAAATTTCCCTTAAGAAAAAAACTAGAACTTGCATATTTGAAAGATCATTAGGTTTTCTCTATAATCAAGCCCATAAAAAAGATGGCTAAATTCTCTCTATAACGATACCCAAAATTTTACTTCAAACCAATCATGTAATAGTTTCTCAAAAGATCTACTTCTATAACCAAAGACAAAATAATTCACCATATAACTAAAAGGAGTATAATTTTGATAGGCGAAAGGAAATGACTCCGCTAAGGTTAAGACTTCTTCCTTTCTTCTATTTTCTAAGCTTTCTAGCCCTAAAAATCATATCATTATAGCGCTTACAAAAAGTATAAGCTAAGCAACCATTAAATTATCATCAATTTATAAAATTAGTATAGATGCTCAAAGCTTGATCACAATATATGTACAAAAGGAAAAGAGAAAATTCTTGAAGTTTTTTCACTCTCCTTATCTATTTCTTTCCATCTACCTCTTCCCATTATCTCTTTTTTTGTTAGTATCTTATTGCGTTTGTGAGCATCAAATGCTAAAAATAAGGCGGCCTTTTATAAGCTAATGAGAAAAGGCACGCCTATATACTATCCCAAATAGCTAAATGATTTTGAGTGTTTCAAGAAAATCTAATATTAACTTGCCAACTTGATGTAATATCAAAGTTGGCCAACTTTCAAGGAATAGAAATTCGATACGAAGTAAGGAAGAACGATGTACTCTCTTCCATGAATTGGAATTGACTACTTCCAAACTTCTACTTCACTCTTATAGATGGTGTATGGGGAAGAGTTTCTTTATGCTTTGCTATTGACCTATCTTCATTTAGCATATAGATTCTTTATACTTTCAAATAATACTGTTGTAAATCTCTTAACAATGATTTTCACCCTATAAATCTTCATTGGTTTATGAAAACACAACTTTCTTCCTTTTCACTTATTATTTAACTTTATCTTTAGGTAAGTTCCTTCATTAATAATCAAATGTTTGAAGGAAAGATAAGCAGGAAAGAAATTTTAAGAGAAATTTTTATTTTATTCCCTTTTCTAAAAAGGAAAGGTGATTGATTTAAGAGAAAAAAATTGTCTCAACCCCCCCCCCCCCCCCCCCCCCCCCCCAAACAAAAAAAAAACATGCATTTGTTTAAGATGGAGATAAAATTTGAATAAAATATAGATATAAGATACTATTTTAACCTTATTAAGAAAATGCACTATTAAATTATAAGGAATTTTATGATAATTTTAGCAAAATATAAATTATATTATTGACCTTTCTTCCACTTCTATTGTTTTCAGTTTCTTATTTATATAAATAAAGAATTATAATTGATTAATATAATCTATATTAAAATAATATAAATTATTATATATGCGCCTTCAGTATAATTGATCATAATTGAAGGCGCATGCAGTGGATATATCTTCAGTTATAATGAACTACACTGAATGCGTTTTCAATATAAAAATCTTAACACATTGAAGGTATATTTCATTGATACGCTTTCAATATACTATATTCGTAATTTTTTTTTAAACGAGCCATTTTCCATAATATTTTTTTGAAAAAAAACCATATTCGTATAAAACTTGAAGAATTAGGACCATAAGTTGGACCTAACATATTTATTATAGGTATAAATTTGGAAATTCAAAACAAACATCCATTGTGTAAAATTTAAAACCATTCTAAACCTTTTTTACTCATGAAGCCCACTCCTATAAAGCCGGTAAATTTTAGTGTTAATCTCTCATGGTATATAAGTATTGCTCGATGTATTTTGAATAGATAAAAAATACCAAAAAAGTAGCTACTCATCTCTAAAATCATAGTATGTTAATTAAAAGAACAATATCATCTAAAAATAAATTGAAACTCCAAATTTAAAAATAAAAAATTATATTTATAAAAATTTTGTTTCTAGATAATTTGACCAAATAAATAGTTCAACCAAACAAACTCTTTAACCATCGATTCAATTATATAAATTAAGGATATTTTACGGGATCATAATGCAAAATATATAAAAACTCAAAATATATAACTTATGATATGCATCGCACACATCTAGAAAATATTTAGTGATAATAAGCCTACCCTATAAGCCCTAAAGTTAAGCCAAGTGACCGTAGGCTTGAACTTAGATCCAAAGTTTAGGACGATCAATTAATAGATCCGATAAAACCCAAATTATAAAATATTGAAAGAAATATTAGTAAAAATGACCCCGTAAACTTGAATTTAAGAAAATAAGTAATAAACTAGGAGACTATAAAATTTTCAAATTTTAAGCATAATAAGTACTAATTACCGAAAAAACGAAAAGTATAATCAAATAACTAATAAATTACTAAAGATAGATTAACCAAAATAATAATTAGGAATGTTCACATGTACCCCACATGTATTTACATATAGATAAAAATACGCAAAATTACCTAAATTGGCTAAAAACTAAGTAAATAATTAAGGAAAATTATAAATTAATTATAGAAAAAATCAAAGGAGTTTAGAATAATCTAAATCAGGTCATGGAAAGTCAAACTTTGTAAAAGAAAAATCAACCAATTAAAATTAGACAACATAAAAGCCAAAAATCAAGGAAATTAGGCAAAGTCTTGTCTAATTAATACATAATAATTACAAAAAATCATCTATAAATAGGGGGAAATTTTCCAGAAGTCATTTGGACAGTTTAGTATTTGGGAAAAATAGAAAAACTGAAAAAATCGAGAGAAAATCCAGAAAAAAAAAAAGGAAAGGAAATTGTGCAAATTCATGTAGTTAGAGAAACCCACACCTCACCACCACCTGAGACCGAGCCGCCACCACCATACCACTCTAGCCCCACCGTCTAGGCCAGCCGACAGCTTTGGACGGGGTTTGGACGGCCAGAAAGCTTTGGACCGGTTAGTCTCTTAAATTTCCAGATTTTGAATAATTTTGTAAAATTAGTTATTTTACCCAAAAAATTATGAAACTTGTTATTCTAAGATTTTATTGTATAGAGATTTAGGAAAAAATATTGATTTAGTTTAATTACGTCTGCAATTATAGAGTTCTTAACAAATTGTTCAAAACCAAGCATGATTAGAACAAAAAATAAATAAGCTTAGAAATATAGTTTGGAGCTCAATTTTTTTTTCGGTAGGATGCTCATATGATATAGAATAGTACTATGAAGTCATTTTTTTTAAATTAATTTTCGAAATTTTTAAGTTAATTTTTAGCCCTAAAATGATGGAAAAATTGAATGATTTGGGGTTAATTAGGCGATTAAGATGTTAATTGCTGATTTAGATATTAATTAGATGTTAATCTCTGATGTGAAACCCTAATCCTAGCCTTTGGAATATTAAGTATGGTTAATTTAGAAAATTAGGTAATTAATATAAAAAATTAGTAATATGTGAAATTGTAAATTAATAAATCTAAAAAACAGGGTTATTTAGATAATAATATAAGAGAAATTTGAAAAATAATAAATCTGAAAATAACATTTAATTTTAAGTAAATGTCTCAAAATGTAAGATTTTCACACATCGGGAATAAATCCAATACTACAATTAGAATTAACGTGTACCGAATAGTTTAGAATACCAAATTACGATCCAATAGAATATTTGGACACTCGAGCTTAATGTGATTAATTTCACATTAGGATTCGAGTATATTTAAAGCTTAAAAATCAAAGTTTAAAATTTCATTTAGTATTTGAACACCAAAATAAAGTACAACGAATCATTAGGACGTAATGGGTATACACGGAAAAAAATGAGTTAAAATATAACTAGAATATGAAACCATAAATTATAAGTACTAAAAAGACCTATTTGTATTATAGGACACCTAGAAACAAATCAACTTGCGATTAAAGGATCGAGCAATCGAGCAATCGAGCAATCGAGCAAATCCAATTAAGTTAGATTATTGCTTATTGTAATAGAGTACTAGTTTTGTAGTACTCAGAGACTTAGGCTTGTATATGATTGTGATTGTAAGTAATTTACGCATGTGTTTGATGTATCTGAATTCGTACTGAATTTGTATTGTGAGTGATTTTGTGATTAATTGAATTGGCATGAAATTGTTTGAACACCCTAAACGGAATTTAATCTTAGTCGACTCTAATAACCAAAAATGTCATGCATTGCAACCCGTTAGGGGATCATAGGATTCTCCAACCAAATACAAACCCCTTCGAAAGAGATAGCGTAGGATTACAAAATGATCCCTTCTTCATCCTTAGTCGAACTAAGTGACAGGAGAGGAGGTCGCGACGAGGGTGAAGTCAATGGTTCGAAAGTAGTTGCGGGAGGAGCGAGGTCTCCATTGCATAAGCCTAAGTTTGGTTGTAAGCTGTTGCATAATATGGAAACTCCTCAACCTGGATTGAAACGGGTGAAATTTCTCTGATTTCACAACGGACCAGACTACGTTGTGCGATGACACTTGATTGTTGCATTGCATGAAAATAATTGTTTGATAACCCTATTTGTGCTTGTATGCATTCATGAGTCTCCAATTCAACTTACTGAGCTGTAGTTACTCATACCCTTATAAATCCTTTTACAGGTTCTGATTTCTGAACACTTTAAGTACTATGCCTCCCGACATTTACCTAGAGGTTAGTCCGTTGAAAGCCAGGGATGTGAGGATCAAGTTATTTAATATAATGTGTAACTAGAGTGATCATGTAATTAGAGATGAAAGACTGATAGTTATTATGTAATCTAGTGAACTGTTATATTTATGTAAAACTTCTTGGGAAGCTCTGTGGATTTATATATAATTATAAATGTTTATTAGAAATTTGTACTATTTATCATAATTGTTAATCGGACTGTTTACTTCAAAGCGAGGAGTCGTCGACGCCTTGTGTAGATCATGTCTACGGTAGGCACTGTGAGGTCAGTTACTATCATAGAATGGTTTACACGGCAAAACTGTTGCGACTCTGCGACTTCGGGGCGTAACATACCCTATGGGACAGATTCTATCAAAGTACTTCTTAGATAGATAGAGGTAAGTGGGAAACCTTATCATATAGGGTGCCATATGAATCATATTCCATCATGTAGGTTTCGAGTAGGTAAAGAGAGTCAAAGAATAAGTTCCAAGTAGGTAATAATTTCTTAAAACCTACTCTCACAAGATAAAATGCGGATATAATGTCAAAATACTTTATATCTATCATGAAATTTGTATTCTAAATATATAGAGTACCGATATCAAGGTACATTGTATGCACCTTATAATATTGATTAAATATTACTAATAAATAAAAAATTAATACCATTGCATTTTTTTAACCTTAAATAAAATAACAGCAAAAGCCTAATTAATAATTTAACCTTAAAACTACATGCTCTTGTGTCTACTGTCTTGACCTTCTTTCTTGTGGTTTTTTTTTTCTTTTTTTTGGTACAACTTTCTCTTCTTTTTACCATCTCATTTTTCGCTACATTTTTTCTATTTTACTAACCCTTATCTAGAAATGTATTAAAAATATTTCAATTCTTAACTTTTCCTCCAATATATTTTATCAAAATTACTCGCCATATGGTTTTTATATTCTACATAAAACAATTTTATGATTTAATAAAAATTTTATTTTCATCATTTGAAAAAAAAAAAGATAAAAAAATAATTAAGTGTAACCCAACTAAGAATTAAAATTTTCTAATTGTAGGAATATTGTATATTTTATCTACCAAAGTTTCATATTGTTATAGTTAGAACTGGCAATTCATATTATCATATCATGTCTCGTTTTCAAATCTAAACCGTTTCGTATCCAAAAAACCTAAAACCGTGATATGACCCATTTTTTAATGATATATGCAAACCTAAACTTATGACCTAACGTATCTCATATTCAAGTTAGAACCGTTTATATTAGAACTAATAATTATTTTATCATATTATATCTCGTTTATCTTAAATTTGATACTGTCTATCGATTAAAAAGTTATAATCAAATCTATAAAATACTTATATATAAAAAAAAAAGGAAAGAATGATAATAGTTAAATTTTACAAAGAAAAATGATGCAACATTTTCATGTTTAATATACGATTACAATCAAAATAAAAATTTTAGTAAAGTAAAATCTCACCAAATATAAAAAATCCAAAAATTTAAATTAAATCACTAAATTAAATGGAATCATGAATTAAATGAACATCAATATTACTATTGATGTAATTTTATCATTTTATTTGTTAGATTTTCAAAAAAGATAATTAAAGAATCTATACATGAGTTTATAAATTTTTATCTATTTAAACTACAATACAGCAAGAAGAATATATAATATTACTAAATTTAAAATATATAATATCACTAAATCAAGTAGAACCATGACTTAAATAAATATTAGTATTACTAGTAGAGTTAATTTTGAAATTTATCACATTATTTATCGAACTTTCAAAGAGACGATAAAATAATCTATCCATAAGTTTATTTTTTTCCCTCTATTCAAACTACAATGAAATAAGAAAAACATATAATTTAAAATATATTATACCTTTAATTGAGATCTCTAACTTCAAAAAAAAAAAAAAAAAATTGTATAACAAAATGTGAATACAAAAGACCATATAGCATATCTCATGTCTCAAGACCAAGTATGAAAGCTTGATCTGAACCCAACATATATTTAGCTGTATTTAAATTAGTATAATTCATTTATGTCTCGTGTTAAATTTTTTCATATACTAACCTATTTAAATCGTATTGTATCGTGTCTAGTTTTCATATTACTAGCCCTAGTTATAATTATATGTATTACAAATATAAAACTTTTCAAAGTTATTACTATTTAATCCATTAGTGTAGTTACAAGTTTGACATTGATTATGTGTTCACAATATTTTCAAATATAACATAAAAAATTGAAAAATAAAAAGTACAAAATGGTTCTAAGATACCAAAAGTAGATTCCATATACAAAAATTTTAAAACCCATACTGATATTATCTATCCCATATCCTCTCATCCATATTCCTTCGTTCCACCAGTAGAGACAATATGTAGCCATAAATCCGGTGGGGGCCATTTTACAAAATTTGAATTGCAAGTATGGAACCAAGAAATAAAATTAAATTAGGGTCGACATGCTTCCCAACCCAGGTTCCATCTGAATACACATAACGTCGAAGCTATTAGCTTCTCGTTTCTAAGACATGGAACGGGTGAATGAAACCTGCTGGTTTCGATTCGACCACAAGGCCTTCGCATTGAATTTGTTTTTTGAGTAATAACTTTGAAATTGAAATTGTTGTTAGCTGCTTGTTTATTTGAAGATAATCGAAATGAACTAAAATAGTTTTCTCGGAATACTTCCTATTTCTTTATCTACTTGGAAATTGGTTTGGAAATAAATTCCCGTAATTTTTCTATTCCCTCATCAAAGGGAATAGTTATCTTCTTTAAGATGAAATTTTTTTATTTCCTCTTATGGGGAATAAAAAGTTTAAGCAATTTAGACAGTTAAATTAATAAGCAAAGGCTCTTGGTTATCTTCCAAGAAATCCAAATAGAGACATATCGGTATTTTTTGTTATATTTTCAATTTAATACTGCAATTAATAAATAAAGTAAATAATTGCAGCATGAATTCCTTACGACAAAAAGTAAAATAAAATATAAATTTCGAATCTATTCCCGGGAATAATTATTATCAAGGCAGAAGGCATAACTACATAGGGGCAGGAGTGATCTGATGTACTATGTCACAACTAGAGCTACATGCATGTTTCCTTTCATTCAATGGAGCTACTTTTCCTTTTTCTTTTCTTCGCCTTCTATTGTCAGTGAACTAATACAATTGGCTAAAGATTCATAAGCAACAAACGTGCTGACCCAAATGAAACGCCATTGCTTCACAGCAGGGGACACATTCAGAAGTTACAATCTCGGGATGACAGGTGGCAATATCATACACGCATTCATGGCTCGGTCTTCACCTTCATATCCCCATTCGGTAAGACAGATTGTGATTGTGCCAGTCGTTTTGCTTCCTGACACCATATAGCAACATATCAGCTCTGATAGACTCGTAGAGGCCAATATAGGTATTTTTATTGATTTTGAAAGGAATCTCTACAGCATCTCCAACTATGAAGACTAGCAAGAGCTGAACTGCTCCTTTTCTACTGACAAATCACAAGATGAATGAAGTGCAAACACTAACTAGTACATAGCCCCTATTAATGTGAAACTAACTCACTCTAAATATCTAAAACATCTGGGAACAGCTAGAAGACTCCAGAAACTACTATGAAGTAACTACTTGCTTTATGTTTCCAAGAACACGTGTAATATGCTGGATGACACGTGGAAATTAGACATATCCAGCCAAGTAACCCTACAGTTGAGGAATCTTTGGCTGATTATAGAACTCATATTGATGACACACCACTTGGTTATCAGGTGTCCTAACATATTCAATAGAATCCACTTTGAGAAACTGTTGGCCAGAGGCTGTAGCCCATGTAAACAACGTAGACAAAGGAGCAACAAGAAATAGCCCATGGATTTATAGTGCAGCAAGCTGCACATCAAGTTTCCATGAATTTGCTATACTCGTATGGTGCTGCAAATTCAAGAACATCCCCAACATAGCCATAACAGCAGTATATACCATATGCATACAAGTAACAGCTTGAACTAACACAATAACAAAATCCTTCTTCCAGATTAATTTTCGCAAGCACTTGCCACTTGCCAGTGAAATATAGTAATAGACCCAACATCTCCTGTACAATCATGAGTGAACCAAGCAGCAATGCAGATTTCAAACTAATAAAGTATGTGAATATGGCCTCATCCAAGCCCCTGTTCACATCATAAACACTCAACACCCTCAAGATTGATTCCCTGTTCCCCCTAAACTTGTATGTGGAAGTAAGCTCCATAGCAAAAAGACAAAGATATGCCAGAGTAGACATGAATTGCCACGGACATGTAGAGGCAATTGAACTCTCCACATCAACAGTAATCTCACCTCAGTCTAAACAAACAGAGGATCAAGCAAATGGCATAACAAATACATTGTAAGTAAATTCATTGTCTAAATGTCTCTTCAGCCAGAACTTTCAGTGGATACCAGAATGGTTTATATATATATATATATATATATATATAATGAGAATCAACTTGTCCTCAAGTTTGACAACTGCCAAGATTGAATCTTGTTGTCAAATTGTGTAATGCAAGCTGTCATCAGTGAACTTTGTCTTAGTCATAACCATCACCCATCACAAATGCCCTCCACAAACACTTTTTTGTGTGCATACTACTTTGAACACGTCGGCATAGCATTTCTTGATCGTGCTGCTCATCCATAAATTTTCTCCACTTGTGAATGCTTGTTTGCAAAGTGATCCAGCAAATTGATACCCACTTGTGAATTTTTCTACCCATAATATTTTTGCAACAAGTACTTCATTTGGATGTGAAGCAACTTCTCACACAAAAGCTTGATTTCTCAATTGTATCCACATTACAAGTGAAATAAAGGATTTTGCATTGAATAGATCAGAAGGGATGATCAGTATTGAATTGAAGCAGAACAGACTGATTCCATCTTCAAAATGACTATGCAACATATTGTCCTCCACACAATCCTGAAGTATCTTCACACACAAGTTTTTAGTCTCCGCAATGGTAGATCAATCCTTTTGAAACTCGACAATAGCAGCAGAAGAACAAACAACTTCATTAGTTAGCTCGATCAACAACTTCTCCAACACTACCCACATGACTCCCCATCTTCATCATTGCACAGATTCAAACTCCAGCAAGGACAATGGCAGGTCAGACCACTTGATAGACTCATTGAGCAAATGCAGGTGTTTTCATTGATATTGTTGACGAAAAAACTTACACCATCTCCAGCTATGAAACTACAAGAGCTGCTTGGTTCTTCCCCTATGACTAAGAATCAAAAGAATGAAGAATATGTTCCCTCTATTAGAGCAAAGAATATATCAAGTGTGGTCCAATTGAATTTTTCTTCCATATGCTAGAATCATTCAATTCAAACCATTTACCACCATTTCCTTGTAATGATCAATCAGTAACTTGTTCTCCACCACATTAATCAGCCTCAGTCTAAACCTCAGAGAAGAAATACCTTTGATTTCAAAGTTCAAGGTTCCATGACTTATCAACATCTTCATGAGATAGCCACCAATTTGCATATGCTCTCCACCTCTTTAATTTTTTCTGAAGGGAGGGAGGGCAGGGAGTGAAGAGGAAGGGTGAGGGGAGTCACTCTCCATTTTAATTATCCAATTTGCCACTATCCAAAAACTTAGGGGAAAAAACAATAACTTCTATCCAAGATTCTCCATTTCATCAAGATCTAATATAGATATCACGCTAAGTCCTTTACCTAGTGCTACATATCCAGGGAAAAGAAAAATTCTGATTAATTCTACAGGCAAAGAAAACAATAACAAACTTAACTAACATTACTACCAAGAAAAGGTAGAAGTACCAATGTCTTCAGACAACTCACTTGCATCAAAATCTTCACACAAGGAGTACTTATTTATACCTTGATTTTCTTGTTATTTCGATCAATGTTACAAAGACATTAACATTGAGGGCAACCATTTGCCAGCAATTGCACAGGGCATTATTGGTTATGATTTTCAGTATATCCATAGTCCGGTTAATGAACTTATTGCTAAACAAAGTACTTAGTAATGAAGCTACTTGCTGACGCATATGAAGATATGTTGAAATTATAGAATAAACCTTAAATTTAGCTGTATCAGCTAAATATGAATTTTTCACTAAGGTGATATGATTGCAAGAGAAGCTATTAAGTAAAATTCACCCACCTAACCCTAGGCATTTTCTAACTCGCAAAGCTCATAAAACTGTTTCTGGTGAATAAGGCACATATATCTTTTCAGACAGACAAGAAGAAAATTAGAGGAAGTAAAATTAAAAGATAATGCGGGTTTATGCATAGTGACACAAACTTACAGCGGCAGAAGCAGCTCGTATTTCTCTAAAAGATTCAACTTCTTCCGGAAATTTTTGTTCAAGTTCCTCCAAAAGGTGTTTGCGCAAACTCTGATACAACAGAAGAGTTAAACAGGACTGCATAAGTAAAGTCTGACTGGGGATTTTGCCTTTCTTATTGAACTATAAATCTATCAGAATTTCAAGCCACCTTAAAGGCATCAGTTTTTCCCTTGGTGATTTGATTTTTTGCTATGCAACTGTTAATAACATCTCTTGTGAACTCATCTGGATTCTTTCCATCATCAATCAGACTGAAAAGGAAAGTTGCTTGCAAGTAAGTAAAAATTCAAATTCATTTCAAAGCCCTGAACAAGAAGTTCAAATACTAACTCACTTCAAGACCTCCATTGGCACCTGAATGTTGCACTTTTCTGATAACATAACCATATTGTCAAGCTCAGTAACAAGAGAGTTTCTGCAAAAAGCAGCTAACTCCATCAGTTGAAATACAAAGATGTGAAAACTCAAGAAAATCTAAAATTAGCAACCAATGCAAGTCAGTTCCCAGGAAGATACATGCGCTGAAGGAGAGGGAGTTGAAGAGCAGCATTAAAGGAAGAGACGGTCAGGTAAAGCTGGTGAAGGAGGCCCAATGTTTTCTGGATAGAGTTGATGACCTGATTAAGGTTTTGCTTTGGATCATCTGACACAGCCGAAGTAATTTCACTACTTTGGGAATTAATCACCCCATTACCACCTGTCACTCCAGAGGCTGCTGGTGCAATCTGTGACATGTCCATACTTATTTTTTCTTCACCTCCCAAATACACCAAAATTCTTGCTGGCAATCTGACTTTATCTACTGAAAATTAAAAACTAATTTCTTTCAAGGGAGATACATGTAGATATAAGAAATCAATGCACGACATATTCCATTCAAAAAACATTATAGACTGCTATCTGCTAGGTGCACAATATAACACATCATGAAAGTTGACATCAAAGAAAAAAATAACAGAAAAGTTAATAAAAAATTCAATCTTCATACTGGAAAACTGCTTTCTCAATTGGACTAAGGATTAACTAATAAGACAACAACTGGGTAACTACAGAAGATTATGCATCCTTTTTATATCATAAACCCAAAATAGATTAAGCATATCACACGTACAGGACATCTATCCCAAACACATAATGTATACTCACAGACATCGCAATTCCTCAGCCAACGCAAGATCAATATTCAATCCAAGACAAACGAAACAAAAACAGAAACTAGCATTGCTCATCTTAGCCAATTAATGACGTTAATTGGGAGGGTTACAAATTGATTATTATTCATGTTCAAACAATTATAGTATCTTTAATACTAAATTAAATTCAACACAATCTAAGACGAACTTATGACATAATCATACAAATTCCCGTCCATACAAAATCCGTCACGGACTGTAAACAAAAGTGAAAAAGTGAACAAATAACGACAATCGGGACTCAAGAACAGGGTGCGTGAGAATTCCCCTATTTTTATCTGTATATCATATCAAAATCCGATGCTGTAGAAAAACTTATCATCCGTATCCTAATCATGTCTACCCAGTCATCCAAACACGTTATGAACGCATCCAATTACTCGCTTGACCAGAAAGTTGAAGAACCGTCACTAAGCAAACGAAAGACTAACCCGAAAGTAAATCCAATACTCTCCTTTAGAGCACACTAGAAGCTTGGGTTCAGGGTTTTGCATAATTACCAGCTAAGAATTCTCGAGAATGGAGAAGAATAAGAGATGGAGAGAGTGAGAGATTAAATTACCTGGTACTAGGGCTTTTGAGAGAGAGAGAGAGAGATTTTGTTAAGAGTTCAGTAACAGCTCGCCGTTTAAATTACACAAATATTGTTTGATAATAAGTCTGTGCATTAGCATTTATAATACAAGGAAAATTACTTTGCCATAAATATATATTAGCGTGAATGCATTTGTATTATATTATGTATCAAAAATACAAAATGAGAAGAGATAAAGATAGAGAGATATATGTGTAGTCAGTCAGTAAGAGAGTAAAATAAATGGGAGAGAAAAAAGAGAGATTAGAGTGAAAAAATTGGCAGAATAGAAAAAGTTAGAGAAAATAAAGAAATAAAGAGTGAGAAAAAGAAATAAGTGTAGATATTTATTCATTAATTATAATTTTGATAATTTATTTTATTATTAATTTTTTTGTTAAATAATAGTAAATAGAAAGTAAATATATAATTTTAAAAAAACAGTTATTTAAGATCTCATTTGTTTTAATAATATAATAGATATAAATTAATTTAATCTTAAAAATTGAAAAAGTTTAGAAAAGGTTTGACTAGTGTTAAGATTTAAGTATCATGACTCTATCGTATGCTTTTCTTTAAACTTTATATCATTATCCTTTACTTATACATCCCTTATATGATCTTACATTTAAAATTTTGAAATATAAAAATTTTGATATTGTTACAATTTGCAATTTTTTTCTAAAATACAATAGAAATAAAACCCTAAACTAATAATTCTTTTCGGTCACCATCTTACTACCACCTCATCACTACAATTATCATCAATTGTTTTGTTTTTACCCTTACCTCAACATCAACAATCAATCTTTACCAATTAAACCACCACTAGAATCATCATGATCGCTATCCCAATAGTGTCATCACTAGCATCGAAATTACTATTACCATTAACACAATACTAACACTAAGACATTATTAGTCAAGTTAATGTCACAAACGATTTGATCAAAATATATAATTTACTACATATATTTTAAAGATCAATTTACTTTGTTAAGTTTGTTTGTCCACATATACATAAGGACGAATTAAGCATTAAACATTTTGACCACTCTAAGGCTAGAGGGTGGCCCGCAACTAGAGGTGTGTAAGTGGACTTTGGCTCGCAGACCGACCCATTTTTAAAACGAGTTAAGGCAAAAGGACAAAGATTTTTTTGCCCATTTAAAAGTGGACTAAATTAGCCCAGCTCGTTTAACCCATGGGCCAAAGTGAACTGGTTTAGGTCAACCCATTTAATAAATTTATACTTTTAGCTCGCGGGCCAGGCCGTTTAACTTGCTTTTTAAGCAAGTTAGGGTCAATATTTTTTAACCCATTTAAAAACAGGCCAAATGAGCTAGACCCATTTAACTTGTGAGCCAAAGTGGGCCGAGCTTGGTCGGGTTAGTCCGTTTAACCTGTTTGCACACCTCTACTCACAACCACTTGTAAGTAGTCGTATGACCCTTTACCAGGCTGTCGCTAGCTATCCCTTCGCCTTAAGGTAGCTGGAACGATCTCTTAAGGCAAAGTAAGTCATAATCTACTTTGAAAAGCAAATCATTTGATCTACTAATGGTCATGGATTAATTGTTAGTTCATCCTTATATCTACATCAGCAAAAGAACTCAGTAGAATTAATTTAGATAAAAAAAAATAGTCACAAAAACTTCAATTAAATAACAAATTGATCTTTTCAAAGTAAAGATAGTAAATGATACATTTTAGTAAAATTTATACACCATTTATAATATTACTGTCACATCTTAACATAGCACATAATGTGCCATCAGATAGGAATACATGCTATAACTAAACACAACCTACATATTCAACAAAAGATAACTTCATTTATATGACAAAAGGATGCTAGGTCAAAGTTCAGCTTAAACTTGGTTTACAACTTATATGAACACTTTACTATTTACACATACAATGAATTACCTTTTTTTTTTTTCATTCTTTGTATTAGAGAACTCCAGACTTAAAGAATGATGATCTACACACCACACACCTTGTGCACTCACACAAGCAAGTGTACTAAGATCAATAACTTCTACTACCTTAAAACGAAAGTGCCAAAGTTTAATAGCTCAGGTCATTTGTCTAGCAGATGCTCAAAGAAAATAAAAAATATCGTGAATCTACTACATCCTTGTACAAAGACAATGCATTACTTAAAAATGCATCTCAAAGATAACTAAACAAGGAGACAACCTCCAATACTTCCTCAAAGCTAACCAAGAATGATGACCTATGCACCACACATCTTATGTGCTCGTGCAAGTAGGTGCACTAGGATCACCAACCACACGAAGACTTACATGAACGGCTAAGCCGTAACCATAACAAAATGCACACAAAAGATAAGTGCACAGGGATAAGTAAGCCGGTCGATAGTCTACTACCAAGGCAATCACCAAAAAGACTGCGAAGGTATGAACGTAGATGAACTCAATGAATACATTTACTATGCCTTCAATGTACGTAATTAGAAGAAAGTCAAATCATCTGCACAAGCATTGCACTTTATGTCGATAAAAAGCCCATTCATCCCTTCAATCCTTAAAGAAACACTCCCTGCAAGCGTAAGGCTACCACATCTAAACACTTACGATGGCACTACCAATCCAAATGATCACCTCATCTACTTATGAACAATGATGAGCATCTGCAACTTCTCAAATGCCATCAATTATAAAGCTTTCCCCAGCATGCTTGTAAAAGCTACACTACTCTGGTTTAACACTATCCCCGAGACATCCATCAATTCATTCGATGACCTCGGAAGCAAATTCCAACAACACTTCCTCAATTCTTAAGTCCCACGAAGGACTCCTCCATTCTTTACAATGTCAAGTAGCATCCTAATGAAACCCTATGAGTATATCTTAAGCGCTTCAACTGAACAAAGTTGCAAGTTTCTAAATTAGATACAAGAATGGCCCTATAAGTGCTCATAACAGGCATAAACCCTAAAGGAAGGCTCTTTAACACAATCTCATTGGATAAACCAAAACCGCCGAATGAATTCATGAAAATCATTGAGAAATACGTAGCTCAAGAAGATACCATCAAAGCTCATTTTGAAGTGGAAAATAACACGCACATTTCAATAAAAGACCACCTAAGACCTCACAATCCCAAACCATAGCCCCCAATATAGGAAAAACGTGATAAGCAACGGTAAAAATTTCAAAACTGCACCTCGTACACACCTTTTACTAAACTCCTAGATTAAATCATATACGATGTTTAAGAGCAACTCCTACGACCACCCAGCGTTTTCAAAGCATTAAAAGCAACGAACTTGAGAAAATAACGTGACTACCACAGGGCACAATGAATGTTGCCACCTCAAGAATGCAGTTAAAGGCCTTGTTCACAACAGCCGCACTGACTACTTGGTTGCAGATGAAAGTAACCAAATCCAATGGTTAACCCAGCACCGTCAAGTAGATCACCAACAATAACACCATAATCAACAAGCTAATGCCCCCACAGATGAACAGAATCGCAGGGGACAACGAGGCTAGATCAACACCATATTTAGTAGACTCGGTCTACTCTCAAACAATATAACCGTAACAACCCAACATGATGGACTACCGACTTTTGAGCCACTCACTCATGCTTGCCTCCAAAGCCTACAATCTCTCATGAGAAGCATACTTTCTTGTTAGCCTATTAAGGACGAGCTTTTGTATATGGAAGAGTTGTGAGTGAACTCTTTAAGGTCCTAGCTTAGATGCACTTTACTTTACTTGGACTCTTGTCTAGTCGCTGACTACTCAAATGTCGAAGCTGACTTGCTGAGTGCCAAGCCTAAGGTGCACATTAAGCCCTAATCTTCCAACCTACAGAAACGACAAGTGCTAAGGCCGTGGCCACTACATGCCAAGCATTACTCATTTGGTATAACAAACAACAACATGCTTTATTTATCTCAACAACTCCAAGACCACTCGACAATAGCAACCATAACCATAACCTCAGTACAGCTCAACCACAACATCCTAAGATCCTAGAACGCAGGCCCAATCACGGCATGCCACTTGTCATTCATTTTTCTAACGTTGTACTATATTCCTCTGTACTGTTTGTCCCTTTTTATCCTTTTGGTTATGTACTAAGATAATATTATTATGTTACCCTTTATTGTAATTGTAAATGTATATATTTCTTTGTTGCTCTAGGAACTTACTATAAATAGTTCCTTACACCTTGTAGCCAAAATCATCATATATCTTATACTTAATGAATATTCTTGTTCTTATGAGATACTCCTCTCTAAGTACACTTTCTTCTACACTCTTATCCAATCTTGCCCAGTCGTTGGAGATTATTGACGAGTAGATTTTAATATTAGCTTGTGCATCACATTAGGCGAAGTACTAAGTCGTATTGTATTCATTGGTGTATCATATCCTCTAAGCAGCTTCAGGTAAGCTATCGTATTTGCTAACTTTCCATTCTTATTTTCTTCCATATCTCAAAGGTCTCGCTTAGTTACAGTTCTATGGCAAGCCTAGTGATTAACTTAGCTCCTAAGCGCATACCATATAATCTCAGTATCAAAGCTCGAGGTTATGATCAAAAGCTAAGTATTGTAGTATTTGTTCTTATTATAATGTGTGTTTTGTTATACTTTATTTTTCTAATGGAAAACAAAGCAAGTTCTTAAGTTATTATGTGAAAGTGTATTTTCAAGGACTATGAGAATCTTCTATTGAGTAGTAGATTTCTTAAAGTTTTTTTATTGAAAATGTTAAATCCTAATGTTCAAGAAGAGATTAATCAAGGTGTTTGATGCATTGGTAAGACCAAACAGCATCATCATCCACTTGAATAGACTGTCCATTATTTTGAAAGCAGTTTTCCGTTGGTCTCCAAGTCTCATTCAAATTTAGTGGCTGCCAATTTTCAAATCAATTTTTTGAAAATACTCACATATTATGCAACGCATCGAGCATGTCATCCAATCGAGGAATCGGATATCGATACTTAATAGTGATTTCGTTGATTGCTCAACTATCAATGCATATTCTCTACGAGCCATCCTTCTTTGGCACTAAGACAACTGATACGGAATAGGGATTCATGCTCTCTTAGACATATCAGCGTTCAGTTAACTCAACTTGTTTCTTTAGCTCGACTATTTGCTCAGGATTTAGTCTATAGGTAAGTCAGTTAAGTAGGGCAACTCTAAGTTGAAGGTCAATGCAATACTTTATACCTCTTACAGGTGGTAAACCTTTTAGCAATTTGTCAAGGAACAAGTTGGCATACTCCTAAAGTAATGTCTACACCTTAGCAGGTAGGGTTTTGATCTCTCTCAACTTAACAAGTCTCCTAACCAACAAGAGTATACATCCTTTCATCGTAATGTCTTTAGAAAATTAGGCTTGGGAAATCACTAAGAACTTCCTTTATAATGATTTAGAAATCTTTTTTTGCGACTCTTAAACTTCTCTAGGGCCCATTGGGGTCAATGCAACTTTCTTCCCATCCTTATGGAACATATAAGTGTTCTTATTCCCATCATAGAGTACCTCATGATCAAATAGCCATGGTCGGCCTAGCAGTATGTGTAAAGCATACATAGGTAGGATGTTGCACAACACCTTGTCCTTGTACTTGTCACCAACAGTAATCGGTACTTTGATTTTCTCAGCAACAGGTAGACCTCCATTCTCATTTAGCTAGTAAATCTTAGAAGGCTTAGGGTGTAGGTAGGTTAGTAACTTCGAGGCTTTTTTATTGGAATTAAGCTACCGAACCTCTAACTCGTAGTCGAGACTAAGGGCTATATGGACTAGCACGACAAATCTTTTTGTTCCAACCGATTCCTATTGAGGCCAAGTACTTCCTTGCTAAATCACCCTTCATGTCGAGCCGTATGACTGGCCATCTTTCTGCAGTATGTCGAGTTAAAGATTACTCATTAGCGCCCGAGCCAACCAATTACTCAGCATCTTCCTTGCCGAGAAGTTAAGAAAGAGAGACTCCGGACTGACTAAGCCATCCTTACTCAGACAAGCCATCTGTCCATACTTTTTTTTTCCGCATCTTTTAACAACCTCGCCAATGTAACATTGCCACATGTACAGTATCATGTGCAGAATCCGTCGCACCAATGATTATTTTTCTTATATATTCATTTTTACCCTTTTGTATTTTGTATATTACTTCCTTAAGAAATGCCTTTTTTGTCTCTTCCTTTTTAGGCAAGTTACCCTAACTTATGGGTATAAATACCTTTATACTTGTAACTATTGAAATCAAATTATCCCCAATACACTTTGAGTATTTTCTTTCTTGTGTAAACACCTTGTTTACTTTTGGTTTCACTCTTATGCTATCCCTTGAGTAAGGCTAGGTACCAAGTAACCTCACAAGATCAATTCATACATCATATCAAATTGAGCCGTAAGTCCTTGGAAGTTCCATTAGTGCGTCATATCCCTTAGAGCTATTTGTAGGTTTTGCCTACTGTCCCATTCATAATTTATCCCCATTCGCACTTTTCCCATTAATCCTTTTCGAGCTTTCTACAAGATTAGAATCATCCAACGACCGGTCTTGTCTATTCGTAGTCACGGTTTACATTATCTTGATATTAGAATGGAGGTTTCATGTGAATTGTAGTAATTCTTCTTAAAATTCTGTTATATTATGTTTTTGCGTGTGTAAATCCTAAAGTGTTTGTTTGATCTTTAAATCTGTAAGGAAAAATGACAAACTTAAGTATGAATATTGATATTAGTGATGACAGTGGAGTTATCTACCATGGAAGACAGTCTTAGGGAACTCCTAGAAGCACTAACGAGAGGCTTAACGAGGTAGCTAACCTCTCAGTAGATCTGAACCGAGCTGTTTATATGCTATCTTGCTAACCCGCTAAAGCTGCGCAAAACATTCTAAAAGCTATTCAACCTATTAGAGGTCAAAACCCAACTCAACCCGTTCGAGGTAAAGAAGTTGGCGGACGAATAAGGCAAAGGATAGACTTAAGAGAGCTTGATGAAGAGGAAAAATAGTATTTTGAAGAAGATCATGTATGAATCCCCAGAGCATTCAACTATGTGAAGTTTCGGATATCAAGTTTCAATGGATTTGGGAATGCTGATGAGTATCTAGATTGGGAAGAGAAGGTGGAGCGTGTACTTGATTACTATCCATATGAAGATTATGAGAAGGTGAGAATTGCTGCTGTTGAGTTCTCCGAATATGTCACCATGTAGTGGAAGAACTTTTAGGCCATGAGAAGATAAGAAGGATACCAAGAGATTAACACTTGGCTCGAGATTATTAACACTTGGCTCGAGATTAAGAGAGTGCTCAGAAATAGGTTTGTGCCAGAAATTTATCTCCAAAATACTTTCACTTGGCTTGAGGAGCTAAGACAAGGAGGCCGAACTGTTGACGAGTATGTTCAAGAATTTCAAATGTTTTTAATGCGCTGCGAAGTGGAGGAACCACCAGCTCGAACAGTCTCAAAATTCGTTATTGGGTTGAGAGGAGACATTCAAGACGTTGTGAAGCTCCAACGATTTGACACAATAGATGAAACTATTAGGATCGCCCAACGAATGAAGAGGCAGAGAAAGAGCTAAGTACCAACCAGAATGCCAACTAGTCGACCCGAATAGGGAGGTCACCAAACTCTATCGAGTACAGAACCAAGCAGAAAAGTTGATGCCCGAGCCTAGTAAAAAGGCCAATTAAACAATGAAGTGCTGACTCGAACTTATGAAAAGGTTAAGGGTCTGAGAGGAAGACGAGCCAAATCAAATTTCAAGTGCTAGGGGTTCAAACATATGGCTACTCAGTACCCGAACTGAAGAATGATGGTCATCAAAGGAGAAGTCCCAAAGCTAAAAGTAGAGAGTACGAATGAGGAACCCAAGGAGGAGGAGGAGGATCCTACCGAAAAAGAAAATTCAAGAAAGAGTTAATTGAGGAAGACGTGTTTGCCGAAGACTTAAACAAATTACTCATGGTTCTCCGACGTACTATAAGTGTAAAACCCTTGCGAGAGGAGAAGCAAAGAGAGAATTTGTTTCATATCACTTGCAAGGTGAATAATCAGGTGTGCGCCTTCATCATAGATAGTGGAAGCTGCACTAATGTGGCATCGGCCAATCTTGTTTCAAAACTGAAGTTACCGACTGTTATACATTCGAGGCCGTACAAGTTGCACTAATTGAGTGAGAAAAGAGCATTATATGTCACTTGATAAATATTACTATCGATCGCTATTGGGAACTACTTTAACCAGATTCTCTACAATGTACTACCCATCTGTGCTTCTTACGTATTACTAGGTAGACCGTGGAAGTTTGATAAGAAAGTTATACATGACAGCTACAAGAAAATGTATATGTTCGAGAAGGATGACCGGAAGATCATGTTGAATTAATGCCGCTGAGAGAAGTTAATAAATCGCAGATAAAACTTACTCGCGGATTAAAGAAAGCTTTGGTAATAAGTAGAGTCAAGCTCTGATAGGCCATTAATGCCGATGAGCCGACCTTCTTATTCGTTAGGTGACTATTGGTAATGAAGGAGCTTGGTGAACTACCCCAAGAAATTAAGGAGTTGTTAGATGAATATGTCAACCTATTTCCAAAACAGCTACCTGAAGGATTACCCCCAACTCAAGGCATAGAGTATTGCATTGACTTAGTACCAGTTACTGCACTGCTAAATAAGCCAGCTTATCGGATGAATCCCGAACAAGCTTCTAAGCTCCAACGTTAAGTCAATGAATTGCTAGAGAGAGGCCATGTAAGAGAGAGTCTTAGCTCTTGTGTTGTGCCTGCTCTTCTAGTGCCAAAGAAAGATGGAACCTAGCAAATGTGTGTAGATAGCTAAGCTGTAAACAAGATCGCGATCAAATACAAGTATCTGATCCCGAGGCTAGAAGACATGTTGGATGAACTTAGTAGAACTAAGATTTTCAATAAGATTAATCTTAAATCTGGCTATCATCAAATCTACATGAGGTTAGGAGATGAATGGAAAACTGCATTCAAGACTTAACATAGACTTTATGAATGGTTTGTCATGCCCTTCGGCTTGTCAAATGCCCCGAGCACTTTCATGAGACTAATAAACCATATGCTAAGACATCTCATAAGGAAGTGTATCATAGTGTACTTTGACGACATCCTGATCTACAGTGCCGACATGCCGAGAGACTATTCGGCAATCTTAAGAAATATTGCTTTTGCCAGGAAGAAGTAGTATTCTTGGGCTATGTAGTCAGTAGATGAGGCTTACAAGTCGATGATGAAAAGATCCGAGCAATTGTTGAGTGGCCGACTCCTACTACTTGTGCCAACGTGAGAAATTTCCACGAACTAGTCTCATTTTACAGAAAATTCATCAGGAATTTCAATACCCTCACTATGCCACTTACTGAACTAATGAAGAAAAGCACCGACTTCCAATAAGGAGAAAGGAAAGAGAGGAGTTTTGCTGAGATAAAAGAAAGATTGACCTCTACCCCAGTGTTAGTGTTACCTGACTTCAACAAAATTTTTTAGCTAGAATGTGATGCATTAGGCATTAGAATAGACGCTATCCTAATGTAGGAAAACTGACCAACTACCTTCCATAGTGAGAAGCTTCGAGGACCGCAACTAAATTACTATGTGTATAATAAGGAACTTTTGGCACTGATTTGAGCAATGCAAGTATGGCAACATTATTTACTATTGAGAGAATTCATCATATATAGTGACCATGAATCGCTGAGGTACCTTTGAAGTCAAACCAAGTGTCGAAGCAGCAAATGAGATAAGTTGAATTCCTTAAAGGACTCAATTTTGTAATAAAGTACAAATAAGGAAAAAGCAACGTAGTTGCAGATACTTTTTCAAGAAGGCATGCGCTTTTATAAAAATTGTAGACCAGACTGTTTGGGATTGCAAGTATGATAACTCTTATTTTAAATACATTTTACATAGTGATTTTATAATATTTCTCTTACATCTCTAGTTTTCTTTGAAGAAATTGATACTTAATTGGGTAAATTTTTTATTTCAAGGTTTGAACGCATTCTTGGATTGAAAACGAAGAAAAAGAACCAAGTTTCACTCAATTTGAAGTTCAAATAAATGAGTTATGAAGTTTTGAAGTTAAGTAAACAATAGGAGAAAGTGGCAAATTTTGGTCAGAAAGTTACACAATCTGGGACACAACTGTGTCCCCAGGCTATGTCTATCCAGAAAGATTTTTTGTCTAAGGTCAGTAAGTTACACAACCTGGGGACACAATTATGTCCTAAGCTGTGTCTGGTGACGAAAAAAGAAATTTTACAATACATTATAAAAGGACTTACTGGGGTTTTCCACAGAATTTTTAGACATTAAAAAGAGAAGAGACTTGAAGAGAAGGAGGAGCAAAAGGCAAAAGAAACACCAACTTCAAAATTGAAGAAATTTTTCATCAACAAAGGGGTTTTTCATGTTTTATTTCTTGATTTTGTTGCAATTCATTTTTAGTTTCATTATGATGGCTCAAAATTCTTGTATTTAGGATTGTGGAACCTAGGGTTTCATGTGACTATTAGATTTATTGATAATTTTCAATAATGTTTCTGTCTTTTCTTGATTCAATTATGTGTTTTAATTGTTAATTGATATTTTTAGGATATCAATCTATAATATTATGCATAATGATTGAGAAGTCACATGAATAATGAGATCTTGACATAATTGGAGAGAATTACATATATACTTAGAGATAAGTTACATGTTTCTTCCGGAAAATTATTCTTTTGTGTAGGAATTCATTATATATTAATATAATTCTGAATTATATTATTAAGTAAAGAGATTCCGGTAAATAATTTAGGATTTAGGTTAATATGCTTACAAAAGGTGTTAACTTTAATTGTGAATCCCTCCAGTAAAAAATAATAGATATTGAATTAGATACATTTTAAGCGGTCACATGTTAAACACTAGGGGAAATAATTCCTAAATACGTTATTTTCCTTCTTGAAGTCGTTCTTAATTTTATCGCTTTCTAAATTACTTAATCAAGTCTCATAATTAGGTTAGTTTGTTAATTTTAGTATTTTTAATTCATTCAACTCATCACAATTTTCCAATTAGATAATAGAGATAAGGTTAATATTAATACTCGAAGTCTTTGAGGGATCGACTCGGACTCATATCCACTATATTAAAACCGATAGGTACACTTGCCTTGTATCAAAGAACAGTATTCTGAAGATCCACACTTTGGACCCATAATTCCGCAATGCGTTATGGGAGGACAGTGGACAAATATCATGTGGAGGATGGCTACTTGTTCTGAGGTGGAAAATTATGCGTATCGATTTACTCACTAAGGGAGCTACTAATCAGGGAAGCCCATAATAGAGGTCTCTCCGAACATTTTAGAGAGATGAAGAACTATGAACTGTTGAACAGCCGATTCTTTTAGCCAAAAATGAGGAGAGATGTGTACTAAGTGGTTGAAAGCTGTACCGTATACAAGATGGCCAAGTGCTAAGTTGAGCAAAGGAGAGTAATGCCCCTACTTGTCCCAAAGAAGCTGTAGACCGAATTGAGCATGAACTTTGTTCTCGGACTGCTGCGAACTACCTGAGGCAAAGATTCTGTAACAATCGTTATAGATAGGTTTAGTAAGATGACACACTTCGTGCCCTACACCAAAACTAATGATGCTTCAGCTATTACTTCTCTTTTCTTATAGGAGATTATGCGGATATATGGCATATCGAGAAGTGTAGTCTCCAACAGAATCCCGAAGTTCTTGAGCCATTTTTAGAGAACCTTATAGCGTTGGCTTGGAACCAAATTACTCTTCAGTACCTCATGTCACCCCAAACTAATGGCCAAATAGAGGTGGTTAATCGTACTTTGAGGTGGAACTTGGCAGACATCTGCCTGTCGATGGTCGAGTTTACTTATAATCGAACAGTATATGATACCACTAAGTAGACTCCCTTCAAGGTAGTTTATGGGTTCCATCCTGAGTTGCCCCTCGACTACGCCCTTGTACCAATACTCATGCTAAAGGACCCCAACACATTGGCAAGAACACAATCCTTTTAATTTATCTATGATAAGGTCATTCAATACATCGACCAAGCCACTAGAAGAATGCGAGAAAAGACCAAGGGTAGAACATCTAAACAATTTCAACGAGGAGACTTGGTGTAGCTGCACCTCAGTAAGGAACGATTGCCAAACAAGATGAGGAACAAATTATCTACAAAAGTGGAAGGACCTTTCAAAATTCTCTAGAAGATCAATTATAATGCCTATAAGTTAGAATTGCCTAAGGACTATGCGGTTTTTTATACCTTTAACATTGCCGACTTCAATCCGTATCACCTTGATGGAGAACTAAGCGAACACCATTTCGATTTGATCCTAAATCCACAACAACCCGAAGGGAAAGATAGGAATCAAGTTACCAAACCTCTTACCCACAGCCGAACTTAAAGGCTAGAGGGACTAGCACGACGAATCCTTCTATTCCAACCAATCCTTACTAAGGCCAAGTATTTCCTTGCCGAGGCTAAGTACTTCCTTGTCGAGTCACCCTTCATACTGAGCCATATGACTGGCCATCTTTCTGTAGTATGCCGAGTTGAAGATTACTCACTAGCGCCCGAGCCGACCGATTACTCAACATCTTCCTTATCGAGGAGCCAAGAAAGAGAGACTCCGGACTAATTAAGCCATCTTTGCTCGAACAAGCCATCTATCCATACTTTTTTTTTCCGCATCTTCTAACAACCTCTCCAATGTAGCATCACCATGTATATAATATCATGTGCAGAATCCGTCGCACCAATGATTTTTTTCTTATATATTCATTTTTACCCTTTTGTATCTTGTACATTACTCCCTTAGGAAATGCCCTTTTTGTCTTTTCCTTTTTAGGCAAGCTACCCTAACTTATAGGTGTAAATACCCTTATACTTGTTACTGTTGAAATCAAATTATCCCTAATACACTTTGAGTATTTTCTTCCTTATCTAAACACCTTGTTTACTCTCGATATCACTCTTATGCTAACCCGTGAGCAAGGCTAGGTAGCAAGTAACCTCACCGAACCAATTCGTGAGTCATATCGAATTGAACCGTAAGTCCTCTAAAGTTCCATTGGTACTTCATATCCTCTAGAGTTATTCATGAGTTTTGCTTACTGTCCTATTCATCATTTGTCCCATTTCACACTTTCCCCATTAATCCTTTTTAAGCTCTTTGTAAGCTTAGACCTATCTAACGACTGACCTTATCTATTCTTGGTTACGATTCGCAACAAACCTCCAACCATATTTGTATATCATATTAAGTGTGACTTAAGCTTGTGTAAGGCGTTGGTGTGTCATATCCATCGTTAGTACACAGGAACCTCTACTCACCCTCAACTATCATTTACTTTTTAAGCCATCTTGTGGCTTAGACCCACCCCTTTGGTTACACGTGATATTCTGTTTGTATGTTCATCTATGAGTCCGTATCGTGGTATGTGCCTAAGAGCTAAGTTAATCACTAGGGCTTATCATAAACTGTAACCAAGCAGATCCTTCAAGATATGGAAGAAAATAGGAATAGAAAGTCAACAAACATAGTAGCTTATGTGAAGCTACTCGAAGGATATGATACACCAACAAACTCAAAACAACTTAGTACTTCATCTAATGTACGCATGTGCTAATACAAAGGTCCATTTGTCACTGATCTTGAGCTACTCAACAAGAATAGATAAAAGTACGAAAAAGGTATATTCGAAGAGGGGTATCTCACAAGAACAAGAATATTCATTAAGTGCAAGGTAAATGATGATTTCGACTATAAAATATAAGGGACTATTTATAGTAAGTCCCTAGGACAACAATGAAATATGTACAATTACAATAAAGGGTAATAGAATAGTACAATCTTAACACATGGCTAAAAAGGTAAAAAGGGACAAATAGTACAAAAGAATATAATACAATGTTAGAAAAAGAAATTATAGGCGGTATGCCATGATTAGGTTTGCGTCTTAGGATCTTGGGGCGCTATGGCTAAGCTATATTGAGGTTGTGGTTATTATTGATGAATGGTACATAGAGTTGCCAAGACAAATAAAGGATGCTACTGTTCGGTATGTTGAATGAGTAGAGTTTGGCGTATAGTGGCCTTAACTTCGGCACTTGACAGGTCAGCCTCAATACTTGTCATTTTTGTAGGTTAAAAGAGTAAGGCTCAGCATGCAATGACCTCCGGCTCTGTACCTGGCAAGTCGGTCTTGGCATTTGAATAGTCGACAACTAAACAAGAGTTTAAGCAAAGTAAAGTGCATTCAAGCTAGGACCTTAGAGAGTTCACCTACGACTCTTCCATATACAAGAGCTAGTCATTAGCAGGCTAATAAAAGATTATCCTCCTCATGAAATATTGTAAGTTTTAGAGGTGGGCATGAGTGAGTGGCTTGAAAGTTAACAATCTATCAATTCGTTAAGGATGTTGAAGATTTACCCTCAAATCTTGTTGTTGTTCTTCTTCTTCCAACACATAAGGCATCAGGTTGGCAACATTAAGCATCAGAGACACTTTGTATCCTTCAGGTAGCTGTAACTCATAAGCATTGTCATTAATGCAGTAAAGGATCTTAAAGGAGCCATCCAATCATGGGGATAACTTGTTTATCGTCCTCCTTGGGAATTGCTCCTTATTAAGGTAAATCCACATAAGGTCTCTTAGGTTGTAAATGACTCCCTCCTTCCTTGACTTCCCTATTCTCCCTATCGGGCTTCAGTATTGGTTAATTGTTCGGCAACCTTCTGATGTAGTCTTTGGAACTTCTCCATACGCTATAGGCTTGATTAACTTTCACCTTAGGAAGTCAGGTTGGTAACCATATCCAAGGATAAGTTCAGGTTAAGTCCATAGATAACCTAGAAAGGCGTTTTTCCTATTGAGCTATGAGAGGAGCGATTGTAAGCAAATTTGCTGATGGGCAAATAGAGATCCCAATCATATAGACTCTTCCCAACAATAGCTTGAAGGAGGTTACCTACTATTCAATTCACGACATCTATCTAACCGTCTGTTTGTAGATGGTAAGAAGTATTGAACATGAGCTTAGTATTGAGCTTCTTTTATAATATTCACTAGAAGAGGTTCATGAATTTTGAGTCACGATTAGAAACAATACTCCTTGCGACTCCATGCAATCGCACAATCTCCTGCAAAAAGAGGGCAGCAACAAATACAGTATCATTGGCTTTGTATTAAGGGATAAAGTAGTTCATTTTATTGAAACAATTGACTACCACCATAATAAAGTCATGTTTTCGAGGTGTTATGCGTAAGCTAAGCATGAAATCCACGCTAACATCAATCTATGGCTACTCAGGTATGGCTAGAGGTGTATAATCTCCACGGGGTTCCTTCCCTCTTTTGGATCGCTTGCACACCTTGTACCGTTCAAGAACTTTACGTGCATCCTTCATCATCCTTAACCAGTAGAAGTATTCTTTTAACAATTCGGCAATCCTCTTCTTGCCAAAACAACCAGCTAAGCCCTCAGTATAGGCTTCTTAAACAAGTAAGTCCCTAGTAAAACCACTTAGCACACAGGGTTCCCTTCCCTTCCCTTCATTAAAGATCCTTAGCTTAGATAGAACCCATCTATAACTCCTCCAACATTACACTTAGTAACCAAGGGTTTAAAGTACAGATCATGCTCATATTAATCAAGCAAGGTGCCGAACTGAAGTATCTTAGCCTATAAAGTGGTAATAAGAACATGTCAACGAGAAAGTATGTTGACCACAATGTTAGTACTTCCCTCTTTGTATCTAATGACATAATAGAAAGTTTCTAAGTATTTGACCCACTTGGCATGGCATCAGGAAAGTTTTTACTACCCTCTGAGATGCTTAAGAGATTCATGGTCCATGTAGACAATAAACTATCTTAATGGTAAGTAGTGTTGACAGTTCTGAAGTGATTGGACAATAGCGTAGAACTCCTTATCATATGTTAAGTAATACAATGTGGCATCTTTGAGTTTCTCGCTGAAGTATGCAACTAGTTGGCATTCTTACATAAGAATAGCTCTAATGCTGACTTTGAATGCATCATATTCTAGTTCAAAAACTTTTTCGAAGTCAAGTAGAACAACTAGGGTAGAAGTCAACTTGGGATTGATCTCTTCAAAGCTTTTATAAGCTTTCTTGGACCATTTGAAATTAGAGTTTTTCCTAATCAGCTTAGTCAGTAGGGTAACTACGGAACTAAAGTTTCGAATTAATCTTCGATAGAACGAAGCTAGACTATAACAACTCCTTACTTTAGTAGCACTAGTTGACGTCGATCATTTGAGAATAACTCGGACTTTTTTGTCATCAACTTAGATACCTCCCTCAAAAACAACATAATCAAAGAATATTACCTCTGATACGATACGGAGCAACAGTAGATGCAGCGGATCTCGAAAACCTAAAATGGGTCAAATGGGTATGACAGACAAGAAGTGAAATGGTTAGTTTCAATGGTGAATGTGAATGGATATTACGTACCAAGACATAAATACTATTAGGGGTTTGAGCTCAAAATAAGGTTCCATATAACTCACGAACACTCAATGTCGCTCTGGATTCCAAATGATAGTTAGATGCAACTTACTAACCAATTCAAATGAAGGGGTTCACCACAATCTTAGGGTTAAGATCAAAAAGAATGTAAGGAAAGATTAAAGAGTTTAATCTACACTCGATAATCCGGCAATGCTAGCTCAAGAGTAGCCTTGCTTAAAAAGGGAAAGATACCAAAATGTAAGAATATACTTTTATGTCTATTGATGTCTATCTGATGTTTATAGATGTTGCTATTTATAGCAAGTCCTAAACCTTAGCGGCAAAATTGTAAATAATGTATAAGGCCTTAAACCTTAAAGAATTGGGCCCATAAATAAAATAAAGGGCAATATATATAAGAATACAAAACTGTACGTTTAATAAAAGTCGACGTGCAGTCACTCGTCTTATCCCGAAAGGAATAGGATCCAAACTAGGGGGGTCGACAGTTGGATATCTAGATATGAGGAAGAGATCTTGAAGTCTCATAATGCTTAGCCGAGACACCAAAAAGGTCGGCCCATAATTGCCGAATGCTAGAATTAATCAGCACTAATCTGTCGAGACCATGACGGGTGGTTCTTTGGTCCCAAGGTCCCAAGTCTTCGACCGTGTGATCTCTTGTCTTCTTAGTAGACAACAGACTTGTTGCCAAATGGCTCCTTTTCTTCCCCTCGATCTTTTGTCATTTGCTCGACCTCAGTGGAAACTGTTCAATTTCGGCCTTGAACTATTTGACCTCGGCCTTGAACCATTTAGCCTTGGGTTAGAATAGGTTGACATCTTCTTCTAAAGGGTCAACGTTAGCTTCGGACAGGTCAGCCTCAGCTTGGATGTAGTTGGAGGCTGATTCCCATCAGTATCTCTCTAAACGGAGCACAAAAGTACAACAAAAAGAAGTCGCAGAAGTAATAGAGGTAACTCCTAAGCCTTCTTGGATGAAGTCCCTCATGCGGTACCTCAAAACGAGAGTATTGCTCAACAACCCAATTGAGGCAAAGAAGATAACCTACGCTATAACTATACATTGATTGATGACATACTATACCAACGAGGACAGAGTACTCCATTCCTCATATGCCCTCGAACAAAAGAAGGTGCCTAAGTCCTCAAAGAGCTCTATGTAAGCATTTGTAGCAATCATATTCAGTCCCAAGCACTATACCTCTAAGCGCTCAATTTAGATTATTATTGGTTAAAGATGAAAGAAAATGCTAAGACCCTGGTGCAGAAGTGCCATTCGTGCCAAAAGCATGCGCCGATCATTCACACCCCCAATTTAGAGCTACACACTTTGACAAGTCCATGGTCATTCGCATAATTGGGATTAGACATCCTCAGCCCCTTCTCAAAAGCCTCACCGGGCCAATAATTCATTATGGTGGAAGTAAATTACTTCACCAAGTGGGCAGAAGTGCTGGCAGTAACCACTGTGCCGTTGAGGGATTCACACTTACGCATAAATTATCCTACTTTAGAGTACCATATAGGTTGATCACCAACAATGGTAGGCAATTCGACAATGATTGGTTAAGGGAATTTTGTATTAAGCACAACATCAGGCTACACAACACCTCAGTAGCCCACCCTCAGACCAACGGCTAAGTCTGGCTATCAATAAAATAATCTTTAACAACTTAAAGAAGAGTGTGGAACAAGCAGGAGGTAGATAGGCTGATGAGCTTCCAAACTTACTTTAGGGATACTGCATGACACATAAGACCTCAATTGGAGAAACCCCATTTCGTTTCATTGTTGGAGTAGAAGTCATCCTCCCAATTAAGTTGGAATTACCGACTAACAAGACCTAACACTTCGAAGTAAATGCTCATCACATGGCCCTACAAGCATGCTTAGACACCATTGACAAGGTTCATGACATTATACGAGTATGCATAATGGCCCATCAACAGCAAGCTACCCAATACTATAACCGCAGCGTCTGACACAAGGTTTTCCACCCTAGAGACCAATTGTGCAAAAAGTTAAAAGCTATCAGTTTAAAAGAAGGGTAGGGCAAGCTTACCCTCAATTGAGAAGACCTTGTACGAGTGGTTGGTGATGTAGGAAAAGGTACTTATAAGCTCAAGATACTAAAAGGATGACCCATCCCTAAGGCATGGAAGGCCCAAAATCTAAGACCTTACTTCCTTTAAGTATAATAATGAGAATCAAAAGCACTTGTAACCATGGTTGAATGCATTGTCTCTCTTCCTCTCCCACTCCTTACACATCTACACAGTGCTTGCTCACGCCACATTGTGGCCTTAGGTTGATTTCCATCCCCGAATGCACTTTCCCACCGTTAGTTTTTACATTAACACAGTAGAAACATGAAAGGGCATCGATCTACATCGAGCCCCTAACCTTAGGTCGATCTTCATCCCTAAGCTTCGCCCAAGTTAATTCATACACTAATACTGTAAGCACCTCTCTCAAGCATTGATTTATATTGAGCCCTCAACCTTGGGTCCAATTATCATCCCCAAGCTTTGCCCAAGTTAGTTCCTGTACTAACACCGTAGGCAGCTCTCTTGAGCGTCAATCTACATTGAGCCTTAAACCTTGGGTCAATTTTCATCTCCAAGCTTTGCCCAAGTTAGTTCCTATACTAATGTCATAAGGACCTCTCTCGGGCATTGGTTTACATCGAGCCCTCAACCTTGAGTCAACTTTCATCCCCAAGCTTTGTTAATAACTCTTATTTTAAATATACTTTATATGGTGATTTTATAGCATTTTCCATATTTTTTTGGTTGTTTTTAAAGAAATCAATACTTAATTGAATAAAAATTTGATTTTAAGGTTTAAACACATTTTCGAAATGAAAATGAAGAAAAGAAATCAATTTTCACTCAATTCAGAGTTCAAATAAATGATTTCTGAAGTTATACAACTTAGGGATACAATCGTATCCCCAGGCTAAGTCCTAACCAGGATGATTTTTGTACCCAAAGTCAATAAGTTACCCAACTTAGAAACATAACTGTATCCCAGGCTGTGTCTAGTGATGAAAAAGGAAATTTCCTAATATATTATATAAGGACTTGCGAGAGTTTTTAACATAACTTTTTTGCATTCAAAGGAGAAGAGACTTGAAGAGAAGGAGGAGGAAAAGGTGAAAGCATCGACCAACTTCAAGATTGAAGAGATTTCTCATCAATAAAAGGGGTTTTTCATGTCTTCTTGATTTTGCTACAATTTTCTTTTGCTCTCATCATAATAGCTTAAGATTCTTATATTTAAGATTGTGGAACCTCAGCTTTCATGTGACTATTGGATTTATTGATAATTTTGAATAAAGTTTCTATATTTCTTGATTCAATTATGTGTTTTTATTATTAATTGATATTTTTAGGATATCAATCTATGATATTATGCATGATGATTGAGAAATCACATCAGTAATGAGATCTTGACATAATTAAAGAGAGTTACATGTATACTTAGAGATAAGATGTGTGATTCTTTTGAAAAGTTGTTATTTTTGTGTGGACATTCATTATACATTAATGTAATTCTAAATTATATTATTAAGTGAAGAGATTCTGATAAAGAATTTAGGATTAGGATTAATATGCTTGAGAAAGATGTTAACGTCAATTGCGAATCCCTACGATCAAGAATAATAGAGATAAAATTGGATAAATTTTAAGAGGTCACATATTAAACACTAGGGGAAACAATTCCTAAGTATATTATTTACCTTCTTGATGTCGTTCTTAATTTTTGTTTCTTCTTAAATTACTTAGTCAAGTCTCATAATTAGATTAGTTTGTTAATTTTAGTATTTTTAATTCATTCAACCCATCATAATTTTCTAGTTAAATGATAAAACTAAGGTTACTATTAGTACTCGAGATCTTTAAGGGATCGACTTAGACTTATATCCGCTATATTATACACTGATAGGTACACTTACCTAACATCATTTGCCTAAGTTAGTTCATAGACTAACGCCGCAAGCACCTCTCTCGAGCATCGATCTACATTGAGCCCTTAAGTTGGAGAAAAGATCACCTCTATCACTGTAGTCACCGTGGCTACCCTCTCCTACTTGAATTCATCTAGGACAATACATACAAGAGCCACTTAGAACCTCTTATAGACGAGCGCCCTTATGATGAAGCCGTTATGGACAAACAGTAGGTAGTATTGGAGCCTCCCCTTTTGCTCGCTATTTTTGGGACAAAAAGAGGAGAGGACCTAAATGCCAAGTATGCCTCCCAATCATAGCTTAGGAGCTACCTCCTGTTGCCAAGTAACTAACCATGCCTTATGATCACAACTCGAATGAAGAGGTTGGAGAAGACCCCCTCCCCAACTCAAGCACTTTGTCCCTTAACATGATTACCCTAGACATGCTCATGTCAACTCTCATCTATATCCCCACTAAGTTGTTTAGGTATTTGGCATGCAAAGCAAGGACCCACACACCCTTTTATATAGAAGCCATGGGATGTCCTCAATTATATATATGTCAGCCATCACATGACCCCAACACGTTCGAAACCTAAGTAATGCCTCAAGAATTAATGATGTGCCACATGCGTATTAAATTTCTTCTTAAAGGCGTCTTGCCTAAGGTGTTCGACTTACTAGGAACACATGCTACTCAAAATAAACTCTGTCGAGGAGATAGCTTGTGTCAACAAAGATCTACTATGTCAAAATTGCCATGCTAAGGAGATCTCACAAAGTTATCACAAGATCTGCTCTAGCAAACTAGTCATCCCATAAGGCTAAGCCTTTATAAGAACCCAAAGAAGCACAATATGCTCAAGAGGTAGGATACATTAACCTATAAGAAAACGTCGTCGAAACTACAAAACACTTAGACAAAAATCAAGGATGAGCGCAAAGCAATAGCATACAGGCAAGCAAGTAGGCCCATAAAGGAATACTAGCGAGCTGGTGTAGACCCCCTACTCGAGGATAAGGAATTCAGGTAATTTTTTGAGGAAATAGGATATACTAATCTGCTTAGGAAACATAATCCTTGGTATAAAAGACTTAGACAAAAATAAATGAAGTTTAAGCACACAACAATAGTAAAAACATAAGAAGTGGCAACTAAGGGAAAAGAAAAACAAAATTTGAGACAATTATGAGAAATCTCATTCATTTAAGTCTTCACTAATTACATAAAGGGAGGTCGACACCCTGACCTCACCAAAATGAGAATACAAAAAATGAAATAAAAAATGGGCACATATTGCCCACACTACCGACAATTGAAAAAGAAAAAGTTCAAGCCTTTCCTAAGCATCCTCAACTTGCTACTATTGCTACTCTTGCCTGCCCTCCCCTTCACTACCTCCCACTCTAAGGATTACATTCGAGCCCTTGCTGGAAGCTCCTGATGAGTCACCAGACAACTCACCACTTGGCCTACCTCCAGCAGCAACCTCAAGTTCATCCAACAAATTTAAGAAGGACAAGTTCACATTAGGCATATTCTATAGAACCTGTTTCTACACCTCCTTCGCCATTGCATAACCAACCATGGTAATGGCCTTCTCGATCAAGGGATTATCTAAGGTTTCCAAGAAAATATCCCGCTTGACCTTGGGTGCCAACCCCTCCCCTTTCAAGAGCTTAGACTTCATCTTAGCAAACTTAGCTTTCACCTTGTCTAATTCTTCCCCCCAAGCCTTCAGCTGATCAATCAGCTTACCATTAGTAACTTTGCCAGATTCCTTGACCCTCTTCAGCTCATCCTTCAACTGGGCCACTTACCCAAGGAGCTCCCACTACTAGCGTTCCAAATCACTAAACACAACTAGCAAGTTGCCATATACCTTTTTCTGCTCTTCCAATACCTTGTGAAGAGCCTTAATCTCAGCCCTTACCTAACTCCCCTTAGACTAAAGGTATGACTAGTTGTAAGTAAGGATGAAATCCATTAGGTCATACAATTGCAAGCACAACACACAGTCAATAATCACACTTAAGCCATGTACTTCAATAGAAACATATAAGCAACTTAACTCATTATGTCGCCTCAACAATTTTGTTGAGACCTCCACGTCATTCTTACTCGTAACCAATTGCCCAAATTACGCTCACAGTTGCTCAAACCTTTGAGAAGGCTTATTTGTAGGTCAAACGGGGACCACTTGCCTTTAACGATGGACCAGAGGCTGGACATTCTCATCATCAGGGACTCCATGGCATATACACCAATACTTTGAGGGGTCCGCTCCAAGCTCTCTCGCCCTACATCCACCTAAGCACCTTTTGCTGGAGGCCCCTGCACAGCAACTGCAACCCAAGCCTAAACCTCCAAAATCGAACCCCCACCAAATACACTCTGGCCCTACCCTGAAGGCCTTAACAACATGCTTATTAGTACATCACCACCGCCTTGCTATACAACTTCAAGAAGTGTTTGTTGCCTTCCACCTTTCTTCTTTAACTTCTTTAAAGGACAACACGAGGTTTCCTCTTCCCCTTCTAACATAGGTTGCTTTCTTTTCTCAAGCCTTGAGGTACTCTCAAGCCACCTATTTTACATAGCAAGAAGCTTCGCCCTCACCCTCTCAGTAACTAATTCCACAGCTACAAAAGAACTAGTAAAATCATTAAGAAAATAGACTAAAACAAAGATAGTGCACTTACTAAGTCGAGGATGAGCAGCCCAATGTCCTATACTCTAATGACAAGGCGACACGGTGTAGCAACCAACCAACCATCCTTCTTTGGCTAAACACATCAAATATCTGTCTCCACCCCAAACAACAATACACTATTCTTATATTTCTAACATATCAACAAAGGATTGAGTTTTTTTTTTAACCCCTTAGATTCAATAGCTTGATGCTAATCAATGGTCATTACATCCTCATCTCTTAAAGCCCTTAAATTCTCACCCCGTATAAGCCATCTCCACTCGGTTGGGAAATCAAGTGGCTTGGGAACTTGAACACAATAAATGAACTCGTTCCAACTTTCAACCTTGTTCGATGGTTTATTAAAGATACTTAGCACCTTGCCTCGGGTAATAACATATACCCATCCATCAACCACCCTCTTTACATGGAAGAAGTACCTAAATAGCTGCACAATCGACTGTCGCAACTCTAAATACACAGCGCTTCAAACACAAGAGGCTAAATCCATGCATTGGCATTAATACTCCCCAAAGCAACTTTAAAATACTTGAAGAACTCCAAAAAAGGGAGGTGAAGATCGAGCTTAAATGGCTTTGCATAAATACCAAACAATTGATCATCCCCCATGTCATACGTTCGCTACCTACCCATAGGTACCTTTACTTGCCACCTAAGCACTTTTCCCACTACTTGGCTAACCGGCCTCAAAACTTCTCCTCACTTATTACGTACAGAACACAAGTACATGCATGCTCGTTTGTATTAGTTGTTCACAACAATTGCCCAAGTTTGCCCTCTTTGCTATCCGAGGGATACACATTACAGGGTCGTCACTATATACATTTCCTCCTATCATCCCAAGACAGTATCACCCATCTTCTTCTCTTGCTGCCGCCACTACTACCACCATCATTTTAACATGAATAAGGCTATTGCTCCTTGTTCAGGACAAGCCTTCACAACCTTCATCCACCTCCCTTAAAATAGATAGATGGAAAGACTCACTCTGATTGTTGGTCGTGTTTTGATCAACCATCGCAAATGGTTGATAAAGAAAGGAAGCACATGATAAAAAGTAACTGCGTCGTGAGTAAAAATTTTGGTGAAGTTTCATCTAAGTAAATAGAGCAAAGTGAAAAATGAGGACTTGCACTCCCATTTATATAGATAACCAAGGGGAGAAGGCAAACGATTTCTCCCACTCTTAAATTACAAACCTACGAAAGGAAGTGCGCTAAACCTTAGTCGTCTATGTGCCCTACTCCCTCAACTAAAGGCCTTGAATGATCTTTACATACAGATCTATGATGTAGCCTAACAACGAAATACCCCAGCGCATTACAAACCATCAATGTATGCTACATTTCCTAAGGATAACCATCATGACACATCGAGTAACCCACCGGTCACATCAATTATGTAAGAACCCAATGTGTGGGAAAATGAACCCAACCAGAGGCATTGTCCATCATGATTCCAAGCAATAGAATTGGCCCCTTGTTCAAAAGAACAGATAGCCTAGCCTTGGCCTTATCTCCTTATACGGATTACTCTCCTTGCACCTCAAAAGCTGAGGAGAGTAGGGGAACAAGTGTTGACATTCGATTTTCGCTCGAACCAAGGCCCATCGCAAAAGACACTAAAATGTACTCAAGCAAACAATGAGCTCATCCGTCACACCATGACCTTCTTATGAGGCCATATGCTTGTACTAAGGAAGGTATAAGCTATTGGCGAGCTTGTCCTCTATACCGTAACCCGCTTGGTGAGCCAAATATCACCTGTCCGAGCAGGTCACCACCTAATCGTTGAGTTAACATACACCAATCATCTAACATAAGCTCGAAGCTCGACTTGCCCCCAATTATGCATCAATCAATCTTTTCCTTAGCATCTGGCTCTACTTTTGTCTTTAGCGTCTACTCTCCATTGTAGCTCATTAATGAGTGCGTAATATTCGTAGTTAGGCCAGTACACCTAAGAACCCTTACAATTGTCAGGTCTTTAAGCTACAAATTTGGTAGTCTAGTTGACCTCAACATACCACCCACAAAGAAGCTTAGTCTTTACCGTAAAGCGTATTGTTTGTCGATGGCCAATACCAATGAACCCTTGATCACCATGTATCCAAGTGACTTGTATAAAAGGTGTTGGGCATCATGAAGTAAGATAGAACGCTCTCTCTTCTCAAACTTTCCCCTTTTCTCTTCCCTCTTCTCTCCTAACTGAAGACTGATACATTACATACATTACACACATACTAGACGAACATGATCCCTTAGTGATGAGTGCTCGTCCCCCCTTTCTCTAGGTCTTCCTTACTAACTTAAGTGTCGAAGTGCCTCAGTGGCCATACCCACCAAGGGCATTTTGTAGGTATCAAGGAGCAGAAGACGAAGGCCAAGCCTATTCCAATCGGACTCTACATGAGCCTACTCATCCTAGTTAGTCTAAATATGATCAACACTAAGGGTTTTGAGTAGACTCCTTAATGTTAAGTAACATTCAAGGAGTTACAGGACTTCTTAGAGCACCTACCTATCCTATTGAAGTCGATACCAAGAGAGAACCTCTATCTATACTTGGTAATCAACAACAAGGCACTTTCATCCATAGTGGTCTAAGCAGAAGGAAGAGAACAAAAGTCTGTATACTACATCGGTCACATCCTCCAAAGGCTTAAGGTTCGACATTTTAAGGTAGAGAAATTATCCTTAGCAATGGTGATTTCTACATGTCGGCTTTGACCTTATTTCTAAGCAAATGAGAACATTGTGTTGACAAACCAACTACTTCGCATACTTACATGGAAGCCCGATGCATCTAGTCTAATGATTAAGTATTCATTAGAGCTAAGTACATATGGGATTCAGTATCGGCCTAGAAAGCACAAGTATTGGCCAATTACATCATAGAATACACTGGAGAGGAGAAAGCATCACTTGGAGATGACAACCGGTGTGGACTCTCCATGTTAGCAATTCTTCCACCTCTAGAGGAGGAGGTGCGGGTTTAGTGCTCATTGGACAACACAAGGTTATTATTTGCTATGCTCTCAAATTCAAATTTAACACAAGCAAAACGAATCTGAATACGAGACATTAATAGTTGATCTTAAGCTAACTGAAGAGATCGGCACCGAACACCTCAAAGTATTCTCGGACTTTATGCTTGTTGTTTAATAAGTCCGAGGTAAATATGAAGCTAGGGATGACACTATGGCAAAGTACTTAGATAAGGTGAAGACCTTCTTGGCCGAGTTCCCTTCATGGAGTATTATAAAAATTCCTTAAATTGAGAACTTAGCAATTGAATGGCTGTCTAAACTCACCTATACTAGAATACAGAGACTAAAGGTGAAAGATAGGAAAATATTCATTGAGTACTTACGAGAAAAGAGCATCAACTCAGGTGGAGCTAAAGTCTTCAAGCTCAATGTGATGTTAGTAGAGTCGAACTGGATAGGCTCCATTAAAAATTACTTAGAGCAAGGTATGTGACCAACCAATAGGAAGGAGGCCAAGAAATTGGGATACTATGCCACCAACAATACCCTAATTGATAGCGTCTTATATCGAAGAGGGGTTAGCCTTCCTCTACTCGGATGCCTTCGACTTAAGGAAGGACTACATATCCTAGAAGAGCTGTACAATAGAGTATGCAACAGTAACATCCAATCACAGGCCATCTACATCTAAGCTCTTCGACTCGAATACCATTAGCTAACCATAAGGTAGGATATGAAGGTGGTAGTTCAGAAGTGTCCTTAGTGTTAGAAGCATGCTCTAATCACAAACAGCCCCATCTTTAATCTTCATCCCTTGACGAATCCCTAGCATTTCACCTAATGAGGCATTGATATTCTTAGTGCCTTCTAAAAATCCTTTGGAGGATGGCAATTCATCATTGTAACCATTGACTACTTCACTAAGTAGGTTGAGTCCGAGGCCGTTGCTAAGCCAATGAAAAGGAGCATAGAGTTCTTTGTCTACAACAATATCCTCTCTAAGTTTAGTGCTCTATATGCCCTCATTATGGATAATTACTGACAGTTCAACAATCCCAATTTCGAGGAGTTTTGCATCAAGCATCATATTACACCTTACTTTACCTCAATCATACATCCCTAGTCCAATGGTCAAGTCAAGGTGATCAATAGGATCATCTTCGATAACATTGAGAAGAGGGTTGATTGAGCTAAAGGCAAATGGGCAGATGAGCTACCTAACATTCTATGGAGATACAGGCTACTCACCATACATCTACAGGTGAAACACCATTTCATTTAGCTTTCAACTTAGAAGTAATCTCCCTTATAAAACTGGAGCTTCCCAACATCAAGATATAGTTGTTTAATGCCCTCATGAATGAATCCTTCCTATAAGCCAGTGTAGACATGATAGAAGAGATCCAAGACCTTATTATAGCTAGGTTGGCTGCCTATCAGCACAGGGCAACTAGATATTAATACAAGAAGATCTGGCATAGAGAATTCAAGGTAAGAAACCTAGTACGCTGAAAACTCCAAGTCATTAGCTCATGTAATGGAAGAGGAAGCTAGCCCTCGATTAGGAAGACTTAGTTAGAGTGAAAGAGAATATGGAGAATCATACATATAAGTTAGAAAGGTTAGATGGAGAGCTCATCCCTTACATGTGGAACACCAACAACCTATACCTTTATTTTGATTAGAACATTGTAAATATGATTATAATTTTTCTCTGGAATTATTAATGAAAATTTATTTCCCAAACTAATGTATTGCCTTTTATTTTTATTTCGTTCTTAATTCGTCCCAACCTAGAATGGGTGAACGAACCTGTAAACTACTAAAGTCCTCAAAAGGACCCTTAACACAAACACCTCTTTAGGCATGGATAAGTCGAAACACCACCAACCTAACCCTACATTGAGTAACTTCAGCAATTTGGAATACCCCTTACACAACCAAAGAACTCCTACAATGCCTATTAGAACACCACCAGCTCAGCGTTTAAAGTAACTTAAGTTACTAACAGCTGAACAGTCCCCTTAGAAGAGCAACCCTAGCTACTCCCTAAAAAAGGCGACCTAAGCTACTAATAGTTAAACGGTCTTTTGGAAGAGCAACCCTAGCTCTTCCTTAAATAAAGTGACCTAAGCTACTAACAGCTAAAAGGTCTACTAGAAGAGCAACCCTAGCTTTTCCCTAAGTAAAATGACCTTTGTTACCAATGGCTAAACTTTCCAACAAGAAGAGTAATACTAACTCTTTAGCTAAGCATGTCAAGTATCAAAAAGTTAGAAACTTGAAAGAAGAAACAAAGTATAAGGTAGATGTAAAGTTAAAATTTCCATTGTAGAAGTTCAATGCATTTATAAAGTTGAAGGTCGACATGCTAACTTGATTAGTTTAACAATTCTCTTACAAACAAAAACAAGTATAGTAGAAATACTAAAAAGGAAAGAGGGAGAAAACGACGACTTGTCACTTTAGATCAACTAACTTTAGAAGTTTAGAGAAATTCAAAGCACCAATTCGTTTAGAGGGCTAATCTGTTGAAGTTGGAGGATCCTGAGCTAAGGAAGGGGGGAGGAGGAGGAGTCGTTTTGCCTTTGTCAGCAGGAGGGTCTCTCTAAACTTGATCCTTCCCTTGGGAGCCCTTGAGGGTGACCTCTTGTAGAGCTGTTGGGGCTAAAGAAGATAAAACAACATCTTAGACAGCCTTAGTAGTAGGAGTGGCTATCCTCTCTTTTGACTTGGCCTCATGTACTTCCTTATGAGTTAGACCATCCAAGAAGCTCAAGTTTAGGTCAAAATGATTGTCAAGCTTGAAATTTCCGGTTTTTCATTTTCCTTAATCTATTTTGTACCAAACCCTATATGTATTTGATACAAATCTTTGACTAAAAATTAAGGAAAATTTTGGTTTTCTTTTTAAATTGAAAAGTTAGAGTCACCACTTGATTGAAGTCAGGAAAAAGAAAAAGTTAAGTTATAATCGATTGGGTGTGTTAGTTATAACTTAGCTACTAAGCTACACAAAAACCAGTTCTTTTCTTTTTTAAATGATTTTGAAGACCAAAGATTTTAGATTTGAGGGCTAACCTATTAAACCCTAAACGAGTACTACTTTAACTTGTTGAGATTAACTTTATTTTTTAAAATAACCCTTTTTAATATTAAATATGAAATCTAATTTGCAATTAAAGAAAATTAATTCTATTTACAAAAGGAAATTTTTTTTCCTATTTTAAGTAGCTTCATAATTGTCTACAGGTACCTATATACCAACTATTCGAAATGAGACTTTTCATAATTTGTTCAAGAAAATTTTAATGTGTAGGTTGATTTTATCTTAGAAAAACTGGTTAGGTTTACATTTCTTAGTTTTTTTTTTTTTTACTTGGAAAAATTTTAAAGGAAAGGTTCGAAATATCATTATTTTTTTGGAAAACTCTTAGGAGAAGAGCCCCAAATAAGAAAAAAAAAGTTTATTAATTTGCTTTTTTTTTTTAAAAAAAGACAAAATTTTCTAAATGATAAAACACATTCTTTTCTCGTTTTCTTCACTTTTTATTATTATTAATTTTTTCATATTTATTTAAGTTTTTATTAAAAACATACTAAATAAATAAATAAACTAAGCTTTTCCTTCTCTTTTTATCCTTTAAAAAAAAAGTAACTAGAAAAATGGAATGAAGAAGAAAAAAATTAAAATAAATAACAAAACCAAACCAAACCTATGCTTAGAAGGACGTAGGTTAGATAAGGAGTTTGAGTCAGGTTTGGATCGTGGATCTAGGTCAAGCTCGAATCACATGTAGAACGCACGTGATAGGGGAAGGGGTCGACTCCAAGTAGCATAGGGGGCTCATTTAGATCAATTCGATGTGATTTTTACGTAAGAAAAATGATTTCCATATGGTTTAGATTGGGGAATAGGGGTATAAAGAAGACACTATAGCTAATGGTGACTATTTTGTGGTGTTTCAAACTTGGCTGTTAATGGTGGAGCTTGGGCGATGAGTGATAGGGACGTTTGGTTTTACGTTTTTTGCGTCCCTGATGCTTATGGTGGCGTTGGTTTAGAGCATGGTGTAGCAGCTGTGATGGTTCCAATGTAGTGGTCATGGGTCTCTATGTAGAGCTTCAGCTTTCGTTGGTGGTACTACTAGAGAGTTCGGTGGTGAGCAAGAAAGGTTAAGATGGGAAGCTCTTGGCTTAAGGATGTTCATAGTGGTAGTGCTCTTGCTCAAAACACTTCGAGTGCTCTTGCTCAAAACGCTTCATGCTTGAGCTATCTTGTAGGTAAAGAGTATTACGCAACTTAGAGAGAGAAAGAATAAGTAAATGTGATTTTTGTGAGTGATACTGAGAATTGATGATGAAAAGCGGATGACGAGGCCCTATTTATACATGTTAGAGCTCAAGCATGTTTGGAAAGAGGCATTAATGGCCTAATCGGCCATGAATGTACACCTTGGAATTCAAGCAACTAGGTGATTTTAGTGCCAATTTTAACCCTCAAGTTTGATGAATTTGGACAAGTTTTAGGATTGATTAAAAAATAAGCCATGTACTCTTTGAGATTTCACCATTAATTTGGTGAAATCTCACAAAGAAAAAGGGCAAAAAATTGAGTTACATTAAGCTGACCAAGAAAGAGAAGAAACTAAGAATTGAGCTTCAAATCTAAAAGAAGTTGCAAACGCGCACATAATCACATGTTAGCCACATACCATGCGCCTCAACTCATTCGTGCACTATAGGCGAAAACATAAAGCAAGTGCTTTTGCACCTACATACATGAGCTTGGGCTTATAATCAAGGCCTAGCCTTGTTTCATAAACAGACTAGTCCTTGAACCTAGTCTAACCTTTATTCCTTTTTTTAAAATAAATAAATAAAATAAAAATAAAAATACTAAAAAATATATATATAAAGTCCTAAGCCAAAATTAAATCTAAACTGACTAAGTCGCATACACATAAATAATTAAATAAATAAAGTCCTAACTTAACAATTGTATGTACTTAGGTGTTATTCGACCTTAAAAATGAAATAAATTGATTTATGTCACTTGACGACACTAAAAACAACGTAAGACCTAAAAAATCTATTTTTCCTTTTTTTTGGTATTTTTTCAAAAATTTTGTTTTTTCTATACTTTTTAATTTTTTTTTGTATTTTTTAATTAAGACCTTTTTCCTTTATTCTTAAAACATATTACAAGGGGATACTAAAATGAAATGTCTATAATGATGTTGAAGCACCATCTTCCGGAGCTCCCAACTTGACTCTATTGAGATATCCTCACACTCATCAATCTACTACTTCATTGTGAGAATCTCTCCATTGCCTTCTACTCGACAGTAGAATGGATGACATCCCCACTGTCGAGACTAATGATAAGCTCTTTTATCTCACTAGCCTGCTTTTGAAGATCCTAGATCTTCCTCTCCAACTCTACCTTTTGACTAGCCAGCTCTAGCAAGTATTTCTTAGCGTTGGGGCACTAATTTACTATTATCGCCAACTTAGTTTGAATCCTTGAGATTGATGCACTCAGCTCCTTATTATATTGGTCGAGCTCCACCTTAGTCTTATTCTCCTCCTTTAACTTCTTAGAGATCTCGGCCTTGGACTTTTGCTCTTTCTTCAATTCCTTCTTAAGCATGGCAATCTCTTCGATAGCCTCCTCGACTCCTTTCACCCTTGCCTCTCCTTTTTGAGCTCAACCTCTAGCTCTACTCTTTATAAATAAGAATGATAGAGACATTAATTAGCCCTACAAAACTTTTTATAATGACGTCTAGATGAGGACTTTGCCTCCCTACAGCCCTTTTATGCATTAAACACTTCACTTCGAAGGCCTTTTACATCTTTTGACACCTAGTAACAATGGTCGAGCCAAAGCATTACCCAACCATGGTACTATACCACCATATCAATCTAACCACGAATGGTTAGAAGAAAAATTTAAAATATGCAGCAAAGTAAAAGCAACACAGAGAATGAAGATTCACCTGGCGAGCCAATGAGCTAAGGTGGCCCCCAAGATCAAAAGGTGAGTCGGCTCAATGTTAAAATTTATGGTTACAAAACATACGCAGCATTTTTTTTTTCTTAAGATATTATTAACTTTAAACACCCTAGGATCCACGCATATTAATTAAATCAAGAAGGGATTGTGAATTTACCTTATCTTAGTCCTTTCGAATTTTGCAGATTTGCAGGTCTACAGGCGTTGCAAGATACGAACACCTTTTATCAGTATCTATACATAAACGAACTTGCAAAAACAGAATGGACCATGCTAGCACTCTTAGGCGACTCTATATTTTCACTATATAGGAATAGACTCATAATATCTTGTGTTTTTCTCTCTTTATTTTGGTTTGCAAACTTTTCTATGGGTTTAATGTTAACGGCAATAATCAGTGTAACTCTAATAAAGAGCCACCTCTATCTATATATAGAAGAGTGATAATATCTTCTTAAAGATATTAAGAGATATATTGCGAGATATTAAAGATAATATCTAGTATATTATATTGTTATTTATTATTTTTCTCTAAAATTAATAAGTGTCATTATTTATCATTCTTAAGCTATTTAAGAATAATAAATCTTTCTATAATTCCGATAGCTCATTTAGTTCATTTTTTATGTGCGACCTTTTAGGTTCACCTAATGTTGGCAGCAATCTTAAAACTCCTTTTGGACTTACAAGACATAAGTAGCCTCTAGCAAGACATTATACCTACCTAAATTAAGTAAAGAACAGTTATTCGACTTTATTTATTAAATAGTTAGTTATTAAGTCCTTTTGTCACATGATATCTAATGATTAAACATAAGGTGTAGATTAAGACACTCTTATATTGCTTAATCACTTGTTTCTTGAATCTAGAGTTCGACTGTCTTAAAAAAATGGCATTGATAACTCCTTATCAATTTATTTTAGCACGGCCATGCATTTGGTCAGTCTTACTCATCAAAGGGCCTAAAAGATGTTTCTCTCAAATTAATGAGATGGATAAATTCCTTCATGCACACTCATATTCGTCTACATAGTTTATTCCATATCCAATCATAGTCTTATAGTCATTAAGCTAAAAATGATAAAGAACTAAGCCAAAACATATAAGTCACTATATAGGAATCTATGGTATCATTAAGTCAAGGGACTAAAATAATACTATAATGAGTAGTACTTATTAAATTGATCCATATAGTACTCTTACAATGGGTCGATCTAATACAGTGTACTCTTACATGTATCTATGTGTTGAATTAATATCTCATATCCATAATTAGTAAAACATGATTATCATTCAACCGACATATTAGTCTTAATTCATTATTATTCCATGTAATGAGTGACTAAGGATAATTTAGAATAGTATTCCATCACCTTATGGTTTAACTATTGAAGTTATGTACTTTAATGGCATAAGGTTGAACAAATATTTAAGGAATTCTTTTATCATGTTAAAAGGCCAATGATAGCATGATAAATAAAATTATTCATATCATAAAAAAAAAAAAAGCAAATAATCAAATGACAAAAATCCATATGGTCCAAGGCAAATCACTAGCACTTGGAACTCTACCATCTTCCCCAGGATGACCTAATCAATGGGAGTGTAAGACCCCATAATGTTTAGCAAGGTGAGCTCTTAGTGGCGTAACATCACATCGTAGGCCTGGATGTCTTACTTCAGCCTGAGAAGTTTCCCCTTAACTTGCTTAGTAGCTAACTCGGTAGCCTCCATATACAAGCGATCGTTTTCGAACTTATAAAGGACTACCCTGAATGAGTCAAGCATCGTCCCCATCTTCTAATGCTCGTTTAGCATCTCTTAATGGTTATCCTCCATTTGGTCAAAAGCAACATACGAGTGACCAAAGGGGAGTTGAAGCTCGATAGATTAGCTATACGACTCCTTTATCCTTACCTTCTTTAGATCCGGTACGCTTACTGCTCCAGTATCCAAGACCTTCCTCTTACAACTTGTCAGCTTGACCCCCATGCTAACCTTAGGCCTCTTCCCCCTGCCTTCAAAGGGAGAATAGAGCACCACCACATCCTACTCAACGATAGTAGGTTCTTGTCCCCTAATAGTAGCTATAGGCTCAAACAATGGGACAAGCTCGGATATTAGATCCACTGTCGCCTTGGGTTCGAAAGCCACTAGCTCTGAGGGAGGGGTACTAATTGAGACCCCTTGAGGTAAAATAGGTTGCTCTGTCCTACTAGTCTCTCCCATTGTAAATACCTAATTTTTTTTCCCTTTATAATTTTAAAGTTTTTTTAATAAGGTAATAGGGTCTTAATTTAGAAAAAAAAAATAGAAATATACAAAATTTAGAAAAAATCACAAAAAAATTATAAAATTTGGAAAAATCACAAAAAGTAGAAAATTTAGGAATAATAATAATAATAATAATAAATTTTTAAAATAATTTAAATAGAATAAGTTTTTTTTTTAATTTTTTAGGCCTTAAATGATCATAAGAGAAAAGAGATTTTTAGGCCTAAGCTTAGATTTAAATCTAACCCAAGCCGACATAGTCTATATATGCAAATTGATTGTATATACAGACAAGGCATAGGCTAATAACCTGACAGTTCTACACTCTAACTTCCTGTTGCATATAATTTAGAAATCCTAGGTTCGAATCTCACCAAAGGTACAAAATGCCTTGTGTTTTCTTTTTTTTTCCCCTCCATAAAACACACTGCCACATATCAGGATAGCATTGGGCTACATATCCATTATGGACACGTGGCACTACTACATCCTACTGCAGCTAACATGGCGCTAACATCAGCACCTTCGTGACATGTATCATACCACATGTCTTGACATGTGGTATAATGATACGACATTTACCTTGCTACGTATTCGGCTACGAGTTTTGTTAAGACAAGTGGTACAATATCACCAGACCACAAACTAACACAACGCCACATTGGCATCCCCTTTCCTTCTCTTTCTCCTCCTTTCCTATTCTTTCCTTTATTTTCTTTCACAAGAACAAGTTGGACAGCTTACTTCAAGGCCATTTTTGATCCAATTGTCTTCATAATTTCACCAAATTAATGGTGAAATCACAAAGTAGACATGGAACACTTCGGATGGAGCCTAAGAACAAATCTAGATTCAAAGGTTAAGGAGGTTAAAACGAGATCAAAATATTGAAAAAATTTGAATTCACACATTTAAGCACCAGAGTTAACCAAGCTTGATTATAGTTCCTCGTTGAAATTTAAAGCTTCTAATGTGTATTTTAGGCAAAAACAAGTATTAAAGGACTATATTTGACCATCCATTTTAGCTTATATCAAGTGAAATTGAATTAAAATCAAATCAAGAAAAAGAAAAACCCATTAATTTTGATTTTCAAATTCAAGGACAGATTTGAACTTACCATGCTAATGTAAAGTTCATTTGCTATAAATTGGGCATTGGGGATTTGTTTCGAGGAGGGATCAATCACAAAAATGCTCTTAATTGCGCGTTACCCATACTCTCTCTTTATACATCCCAATCGCATTCTCTCTCTCTCTCTCTCTCTCTACATCTCTCTTTGGTCACTTCTGAACAAACCTACCACCACTACGACACTCACCACCCTAAGCTCTCTCAAACCTACCACCACCACTTACCGTAACCCCACTCTTAAACTACCACTTCCACCACTACCTGAGCCAAACTAACCTTACCATGAACCTTACCACACTCCACAACCCTAACATCTAACCGCAACCACCTCCCTTCGACGAATCACTAAACGACCACCTTTTACTAAGGCACTCGGCTTACCTCTCCCCCTCCCCCCCTCCCCTCGAAGTCTAATTGAAAACACACAAAACTTACCTCACCTACTCATTTTGGTGTTCAAATCACCCTCGCGCAATAGCTGCTGTTGAAGATTGGAGGCAAACCAACCCATGATCCAAAGACTCGCTCCAAACTTGTCCGACCCGACCCTAAAGCGCGCTCTAGACCCGACTCCCAACTCATGCAACCTAGCTCCTTTGGTCCGGTACTTTTTGTTTTGACTTTGTAAATTTTTTTTTATTTTACTTATTCATGTATTGTAATTGTAACTTAAAAAAAAAAAAGAAAAAGAAAAAGAAAGGAAAAGAGGACGAAGGATGATCATAAAGAAGTTAATACCTTTCTTTTATTTTTTCTATTTTATTTATTTATTTTATTTTCTTAATAAAAATGTAAAATAAAAAAATATATAAATAAATAATAGAAATAAAATAAAATATAAAAAAAAGGAAAATGAAAATCAAATCATTTTTTACACTTATAACATGAATCAACCCTTTTTTTTTTCTAAATTAGGATTCTTTTTTTTAGATTGTTTAAAAAAAAAAACTATTTAGGATCCTTCAGAGTTTTCTTAAATAAACTCAAATCAATTTAAAATGTAACTCTAATTGGTTTTCAGAAGTTAAAATCAACTGACCCACCTAAAATCTTATTAAATGAATTATGAATGTCTAATCTCAATTAGCAGGTACATAGGCATCCCAGGGTAACATAAAAAACGAAAAAACTTATTTTTTGATTTTAGCTTAAATTATTCAATTTAGTAAAATAAAGTCCAATTTCTTTAATATTGATTAAATTTTTTTTCTAAAAGGTTGATTTCAAAAGTTAAAACTATATTCAGAAAGCTTGTGATACTTGTAAGAGTTTAAAAAATTAGCCTTCAGACTTAATCTCTAGCTTTTCAAAAACCCTTATTAAAATCGGTTTTTCCCGTGTGACCTAATGTCTAGATTAAAACCAATCCATCCATTCGGTTTTAATCTAAACCATTTCCTAATCCCGATCGGATGACGACTCTAAGTGTTTAAAAAATTCTTTTAAAAACCTTTATTTTTCTTTAAACTTTAGTCGATGATCAATATTAAACAAATAAGGTTTAATATTGATTGGGTTAAAGAAAACTTATAAAAAGATTGGAAAAAATCAAGCTCGACACCTACCCTTGACTTTGGTTTAACAGCCTTACCTTTAAGGTCGGCAACTTCCTTCTCAGGCTTTGTTTAGGGCTCCTGCTGCCTTAGGAGCTCTAGTGCACTAAGTTGAGGTAACTCCCCAAACCTTGCCAGCTTCTCACCTACAAAAGCAAATGAATAATGTTAATAAGAGAAAAATAACTACAAGTACTTATAAGCTTTATCTTAACTAGCATAGGCAAGGAGGACTCCCCATTTCTCATACAATGATGGACAAAGGATAGCTTCCTACAAGACCAAGCGAGCACCATGGATGAGTCAATTCATATGATGTCGGACCTGTACCTCCCAAACATTTCTGCATCATAGCTTTCTTCATGCCTAAGAATAGCTCAACAATCGGCCTAAAGAAGTATCTTTGCATATTCTCCTTAGCATTGATCAACTGTTTATGCATTAGAGCTATGAAGGCATCAATCTTACGTGCAGCCTTAGAGTCATTCTAGAAAAGCTTCTTCAAAGGAACCATTTGGTCCATCGAATCTAGAAGTTGGCTTGCCTAAGTAGCTCCACTACAAGGAACTCATCTTGCCAGTTCTTCACGGACGAGTCCAAGCCTACAAACAACTTTTTCCCTCGACGGTTCTAGAGGTACGACCACCCTTTCAAGCATGGCTCATACAACTAAATACTTATAAAGGGCGTAGAACGCCTTTGAAATCCTTTACCCATTGGAAAGAATTTAAGCAAGGCAACATCAGTGGTAATTGAAAAGGTCCCTCTTAAACTCGATGAAAGGGAGTCACACCCCAACCTCCAGGTACTTCTTATGCACCGCAAAGTGCCTACCCAATAGTAATGGTACTCGCTTCTCTAGCCTTAGTAACTGCACCACCAAGCCAAGAAAATCTCCTACAATAAAATTACTTAGAACACAATTTACAAAGGATGGCTTGCTCTTGCTTACCTAACTATTCAGCCCCTTGTCATTTCCAATCCTATCAAATGAATCAACATCATACACAATAATGCTTCATGGGGTAAATATAGTATTGAATGGCTCTTACGAGTTATACCCTATCTAACTCCTCTAACACCCTCCTTAACTCCTCATATAATTATGCCAATGTAAACGAAACCTCCTCATTCACTGTCATGGGGAGGGTATCACTCCTAATAGCCTTTGAGTTCAAAAGTGTTAGTTCACATTGTTATGAACTAAAATGTGACTCACTAGAGTTGGATGCCATTTGTAGTTATGGTGGAGGAAGAAAACGAAGAAAGTTAGTAGATTAGTCATCAAAGAAAGTTGAGAAGAAGGAGAATGTTAGTAGTTGCAGAAAGAAGAAATGTTGAAGTTACGTAAAGTGTTTACTTAGCTGACCTAAAGGTTATTTATAAGTCTCAAATGTAGGGAAGTGCACTGATGATTATGAGGACCCATATAAGTACGATCCCTCCAATATGTTATGATCTGGACACATGGCGACGATTTTAATCAAATGATGGAGAACAAAGTGACAGAAAGCTGAAACTACACGCATGATGCAATAGACATGATAGCTGCCATGTTGCATTGACTGCATTCTGGAAACATGCATCGAGACAGGAATTTGAAAAGGTTAGTTACCTTGAAAAGTTTGACCAAGGTCCTTTCAACTTCCACACGTACCATAATACTTCCTTAGCACCATAACTCGGGAATCCCTTGTGCCCAGTATGAACAAGTTGACTCTATTAAGCTTTATTAGTACATCCTTAGCTCTAACTAATATGAATGGATACTTAAGTGCTCAGCTTAGCCCAAGGTACGATTATCTCAGTTCACTCTATGGGGTATACCCTTAGATTGAACCCCTACCTCACCACGTTTGCTTCTTTCTCAAAGATGTTAGCACATCCCTTCGATACTCCAGATTGCTAAGCTAGTATGAGCACTTCAGGTTCAACTTGGCCATGTGCTTAAGGAACCCATCCATTATCTTTCTTCGCTACCTTAACAACAATGAGACTATGACCTAGAGAAGGTGGTTGTAGGTCGGAGGTGGAGGGAGGGGGTAGAGTGGTGGTGGGGACAAGTGGAGAGGGAGGGGAAGGGGTAACTATTGATAAGATACTTTAGACATGGGTCCCTTATGCCTATGCTGACTTACCTAGGCTCATAACCTTACTTGGTTTACCAATACTTAACCTCGTTACCTTTATAGTCAACCTTTACCTAAGCCTACCAAACGACTTACCTAACTAAAATAGCCTATAACAACCAGTAGAAAGGAGAATAAAGCTTAGAGACTAGGTCAATAGTCATGACCCCACAAATCTGGACCACGTTAGACTCCACGTTTCCATTACCCAAGTCGTGCAGACATGGTAAAATGTTGTATGTGTTCCCTTAACTTCTAGCTGCTCTCTTCAATAAATATCAACTAGCATCCAAACGGTGATCCACTTACACTCTTTGCACACTCATACTATGTATAAGCCTCCTTACACCCTTATAATTTCATTACACATAAAAGTACTAACTTAGATATTGGAGTAGTTACATTGGACAATATTTCAGTACCCCTTATCATGTGTTCTTTTGCAAGCTCATTACAAAAGCGCAAAGCCCAAATCCATTATACTCTACTGATAAAATCTTAAGACGACAAGGTGTATATACACATACATATATATGTATATATATGAGTAATACTCTTCACAATAGATATATGAAGACCTTAGGGTGATCAATATTTAATGACTATTTTAAGGAAAAAAGAAAAAATTGCAATGGTTATGCAGGTGACAATTGACAAACTACATATGATGTAACGAAGGGTTGTAGAGAAAAAAAAATAATGAGAGAGAAAATAACCTTAATAATTTTATGTGATAAATCTCAAGTTTTTAGGTGAAAAACTATAAGGAACGGAGTAAAATTCACTATAATAAAAGTATGTAAGTAAAATAGAGTCCTCTTTGATAATATGATACAAGACAAGTGCACCTATCAGTTTTAATATAGTGGATATGAGTCCAAGTTGATCCCTCAGAGACCTTAAGTACTAATATTAATCTTAGCTCTATTATCTAACCGGAAAATTGTGATGGGTTGAATGAATTAAAAATACTAAAATTAACAAACTAACCTAATTATGATGCTTAATTAAGTAATTTAGAAAGCGATAAAATTAAGAACGACTTCAAGAATGTAAATAACGTATTTAGGAATTATTTTGCCTAGTGTTTAATATGTGACCACTTCAAATGTATCCAATTAAATCTCTATTATTCTTGACCGAAGGGATTCACAATTAACGTTAACACCTTTCTCAAGCATATTAACCCTAATTCTAAATTATTTACCAGAATCTCTTCACTTAATAATATAATTTAGAATCTCATTAATGTATAATGAATTTCCACACAAAAAAAAAAACTTTCCAGAAGAATCATGTATCTTATCTCTAAGTATACATGTAATTCTCTCTAATTATATCAAAATCTCATTATTCATGTAATTTATCAATCATCATGCATAATATCATAAATTGATATCTTAGAAATATCAATTAACAATTAAAACACATAATTAAATCAAGAAAAGATAGAAATTTTATTGAAAATTATCAACAAATCTAATAGTCACATGAAATCTTAGATTCCACAATCTTAAATACAAGAATTTTAAGCTATCATAATGAAACTAAAAACGAATTGCAACAAAATCAAGAAATAAAACATGAAAAACCCCTTTTGTTGATGAAAAATCTCTTCAATCTTGAAGTTAATTGTTTCTTTCGCCTTTTGTTCCTCCTTCTCTTTAAGTCTTTTCTCTTTTGAATGTCCAAAGTTATGTGCGAAATCTTAGTAAGTACTTTTATAATATATTGTAAAGTTTTTTTTTCTGTCACCAAATACAACCTAGGACACAGTTGTATCCCCAAGTTATGTAACTTATTGACCTTGGCACTTAAAATCTTCCTACATGGACACAGTCCAGGGATACAGTTATGTCCTAAACTATGTAACTTTTTGACCAAAATTTGCCACTTTCTCCTATTATTTATGTAACTTCAAAACTTCATAACTCATTTATTTGAACTCCAAATTGAGTGAAACTTAATTTCTTTTCTTTGTTTTCAATCAAGAACGCATTTAAATCTTGAAATCAAAATTTTACTCAATTAAGTATCAATTTCTTTAAAGAAAACCAAAGATGTAAGGGAAATACTATAAAATTACCATGTGAAATGTATTTAAAATAAGAGTTATCATAATAAAATGTTTTTTATTGGCCTAAAATAACCTAGAATCAAAATTGATCTAGAAGACATATAAGGAAAGTGAACTTCAATTGATCAATGAGGGGGTTTTGATCAAGTTCTAATAGTAGTGGCAACTGAACCTAAATGGTTAAATTTGTTCTCATCCAACTATTTACCTATACACAATACTTCAATTGACCTACATTCATCTTTCTATTTAGATTGTATTTAGTTTCATGTTGAATCGATAGGTTCTTGCATGACTTCAATGAAGACAAAACTTCGATGGGTTCTTGTGTGATTTTCATGAGAACAAAATTATGCCAAAATGTGCCAAATTAATCAAGGTCATAATCTTATCTTTACAATCCATAAAATCATGATTAGTTTAGAAGAGAATTAAACTATCTCAATAAATTTTATCTTGGTGATGTCCAACTTAGCAAGAAACCTTGATTGGTATGTGTTCCTTGAATTGTAAGTAAAGTGTTAAAATGGACAAAAGTTCCTTTATGCCTATAAATTTGTTTATTGTGCTATTATGGTGGCAACCGACTGGCTGCTTATATATGAACTACGTAACCAGCAGCATTAGGTAATCTGTAACTAGTACGATGTAGCAAAATGTCTAGTTGACAGTTTAAGAACCATTTGGTTAGTGCCTTAATTTGAATGAATTGTCTAGCTGGTATCTTAAGAACCGTCAAACTAGTCCTAACAGAAAATAGCCATTGCAACACATTAAATGCAAAGAAAGGAGCGGATGAGTAGAATTTCTTTAAGGCTTTAAATTTAAGTCTTGGGGCAAATAGAGGATAATTAATTGAGCTGAAAATCAAGTATTATTTCTTTTGTTTTTTTCTCCTTCATTCTATTTGTCTTGTATACTTAATTATGCAATTATAAACCCTAGTATAGTGCATAGTGATTTATACATACAATTTCTTTGAGAGGATGAACTATACCTAAGATTGGGAGTATTTAGTGATAGAGAAGTTTGTGTAACCAAGATTGTATGTAAGCTCTTGAACTATTGAGTTTGAGATTAATAAAAGTATGAGTGAAATCATCAATTGGAGGCATTATGTGATCGTAGAGAATAAAAGGAAGATTCGAACTTCATGTTAAAGTCACGAGCTTGAACTCTCTATTTTTATCTCTTTTCTTTGAGTACTTTATTTATTGTTTAATAACTTCATGACCATTCTCATTTATTTATTTGCGTTGAAAAGTTATTAATTTGTGAATTTCCTTCTAGAGTTCTTAGGGATGAAAATTCGTCATCCCCATTACGTCCCAACCTATAATATTATGTCACGTGGTATATAAATTTATGGGGAAAAAAAAGCTCCTTTATTTTATTTCATATCGTTCTGGAAAATGTTAGAACTTTCCTCTATTTGACACATGACATATAGCATTTAAAGTTAGACAGAAATAATGATTAAACAATAATCTCATTAAAAAGACAAATTTTTAAAATTTATTTTGTATTATAAAATTAATGGGGTAAATGAAATTCAACCTAATATGTGATTAATATGGATTTTTTTAGTATTATGATATAGGATAATTTTAAATAAATGTTTAAAATTTATTTTATATTATAAAACTAATGGAATTAATGTAATTCAACCTAATATGTAATTAATATAAATTTTTAGTATTATGATATAAGACAATTTTATATCTCATATGATTCTCTTATCATAGTATTATGACATATGATCCTTTCAACATAAAGTAATTGTTCCATTTTAGTTTAGTAAAATACTAGTGAATGCAGTTAATGTCTCTATACTATCATATATTTGTGGTTGTTCATTTTTGGATATTTTCAATAGCAATTAAATATTAAAAACACATACATATAAATGTACATAATATGTGCTTAAATATATTTACATGTAATAAAGACTGATATTGTTAGATGATAAACATATAATATTATACATGCAATAAATATATAGCACATTTTATGTTTTACAATATATAACTCATGATAACCTCCAATTTTATATTTTTGTTTTGCCTCAACTTTAATCGCTTAAACATTATAACATATGATAGAAATATAATATTATAAGTATACATTAATTACATTTATATGTTTATGTTTTTAATGTTTAATTGCAATTGAAAATATCTAAAAATGAACAATCACACATCTATGATAATAAAATGATACTAGCTACACTTGCTAATGAATATTTTACTAAACTAAAATGGAACAATTACTTCATAGTAAAAGAATCATATGTCGTAATACTATAATAAGATAATCATATGAGACATAAAATTGTTTTATATTATAATACTAATGAATCTATATTTGGGACAAATTATATTGAACTGCAGTTACTTCATTAATTTTATGGTATAAAATAAAAGTTAAGCATTTGTTTAAAATTTTCTTATATCATAATACTAAAAAATTTATATTAATTATATATTAGGTTGAATTGTATTTACCTAATTAGTTTTATGATATAAAATAAATTTAAATATTTATTTCTTTAATGAGAGTATTTAATCATTATTTTCGTCTAATTTTAAATTTTAATGCCATGCATCAAATTTGGTATTTGACGAAGGAGAAAAGCCATAGTATTTTCCATAAGGATATAGAATAAAATGAAGGAGTTTTTTTTTTTTGATAAATTTAGATATCATATGGCATAACATTATAGGTTGGGATGCATTGAGGATGGCAAATTTTTGTGGCTTAACATTTCGTTCATGCATCAACTCATTTAACTTAAAGATGTTAGTCACAACTCTTAACAAATTTGAAAATACAAAAATTTTCAAGTAGTTTGTAATTAAGCCATAAAATTTTTAGTTGTGGCAACAAAGTCATAAAACTTTGAAAGTATCGTATTTCTAGTCCTAAAAGCTACAAGACAATTAGTAAACATATTATAACAATTTGTTTTGGCCTCCTACGCACGTTTCATTGACCATTACTTTCGATTTAAACTAGAGCAACGTTAGGTATGTCCGACTGAAAAAGCCTTGATTCTCGCCCCATTCTCAAAACCCTTGTACTTTTTTTCCCCTTTATGTAAATGTTATGTGGTGGCTGGGGACCATCATCCAGATTGGTCGGGACCATCCAACCAGACAAAGATGCGAGCCCTCGACTTAGGATATAATCTCTCGACGACCTATGTGTACGGAAGGGATCTTGAAAAGGCATGTTGGTTGCACTCTCCTGGCGCATTTAGTTGGTTTTATGGCGGTGAAATAAAGATATTATTTGGATTATTTTTTTTTGTTTATATCTTATTTATATTCTATTATCTATAATTTGATATTTCGAAAATTATTTTATTTATATTTTATATGTTCCACCTATTTGATAATAATGATGAAACTGATAGTAATTGGATTGTAAGAATTCGAAATAAAAATTTCACCTATTTTTAAGAGAAAATAGTTAAAAATATATATTTTGTGCATTTGAAAATGATATTTTAATTAGTATTTTTGTAAAAAATAAATAAAGTAAAGGATAGATAAATTAAAGTTTATAGTAATTTGTTAGTTATTTAATTTTAAAAGAATGGTATATTTGTATCAATTTTCATTTTTTAGTATTTTATTCTACCAAATACATGATTTGAATAAATGTTAAAAAAGACACAAAAAAGATAGAAAAAAGAAAAATAAAAATCAAACGGATCACACTAATTATTCTTCCTCTACAAATTTATTTTTATGTTCAATTAATGAAATAACTACTCCATGAAGTGGCCATTACTCGAAATGATGAATTATTCCTTTACAACATTAAGGAAAAAAGCTTTTTTTTTTTTATAATCTTTTTAAATATATTTACATTTTTATCCACAAGACATTAGAAAAAAAAAATATAAGGAATAACCTTTACTTTTCAATTATATTCTTCATACATTGCTGTTATACTCTCTCCTTATTTCATTTCAAATCTATTCTTTATGAATTGCTAATATACTTTTGCCTTATTTCATTTCTCATACCAAACACTGATGATTTGTTAGCCTCTTTCATTTAGGTTAACGTTTTCTTTTATTTTTTTTTACCAAATTATTATTTTTTTATTTATAGCTCTTTTAACTTTAGATTATTTTAATTTAAAATTTGTTTGTCGATGAGGCAAGGCGTATTATTGGACATCCATTTAGCATGCTAGGTGAAAAGCAATATTAACATATATGGGTTACGGATTATGTGACAATTTAGCGTACTTGATTACATCATACTTTCTAAGGTTTTAGGATTCGATCACGATCGCCGTAATTAATAATTTTAAGGTTCAATTACACATATTCTTAAAATTTTACAGACTTTAGAAGTTATGTTTTCAAAATCTGTCGGCTTCTCCATGTGGCGAAATACCCTTGAGCTCGCTATTTCATCCTCCATCCGGATTCCCGTGAATCGATGACCACATTCTCACTCTTTGGAACACACGGCCATGGCACAATGGACGATATTCCTTAAAATCTTAAAAATGGGGCTATAATATAATTATAATAGGCAAAAAATGATAGTTGAAAATAAGTATAGAGGTTATAGAAACAACCAGATAAAGATATAATCAAAGGAACGAGATATTAGAAGCAGTAAGTAGTTATTTAAAGTGGTGCGCTTATGTAAATTCTATTATTAAATTAATTAAAATATTTAAATACGATAAATATATATATGATAATGAAGTGGGCCTTCCACTTTAATATTATTAATATAGATATATCAATCAACCTTTTCCTTTTAAGTAAGACTAATTGACCATAAATAATGCATCTTCATAAACATGAAAAATATATTAGTATTTATATTTTATAAGATGGATACGTAGGTTTTACTCTAAAATAAATAATAATAATAATAATAGTGGGGAAATTAATTATGAATTTGCTTTAAATCAAAGAAATTCCTAGTCTATTTGTTAATGGCATAATACTCGATGATAGGAAACATTTTATGAAGACAAATATTTATGTCTGGTTGAAATAGAGGTTGATAAGTTTTAATGATGTAAAATATAAGCCAACGTTATTAAAAATAGAAGATATCTCTTGTATGTCACCGAGGTGGCATGTCGCAGCATCAATGGCATATAATGAAGTTATAACGGTAGCATTGTATCGATATTTTCTATTTGTACTATTTTTATTAAATTGTTGTCTTCTTTTATATTATTGAAATTTTTCATTCTTTATATATATATATATATATTATATGAAATAAAGAGTATATGAATAAAACAATATTGGGATATTGAAATTACAATGGTTTGTAAAGGGATCTTCCAATTAGTTAGTTTAAGTATTAAGATTATTATAAATTGGTTATATGAATACTGATCTCCTAACGCGATAGGATTAAAGTAAAATTTTCCATCTTCAAAGTTGTAATATAATAGTTGGCGAAAAAAAAAAAATCAGTTCAAGTTCTAAGAAAAAACTTTATTTAGTTTTACACACCGGATATACTAGTAAATAAGCACCAATAAAGTTCAAACATATAGTAGTGCTCTAGTAGTTTTTTAAAAAGCTATCATCCATATTTGTACATAATATCGTGTATTTAATAAAGTTCAAACATATATGTATATATAAGTGATAGGTAATATTAATTGAGGGTGAACTGATAGAGGATGGGTAAAATATGAAATTCTACCTATATTTTATAAGGTACAAATTTTCAAACCAGAATCTCTCCATGGTGCTCTCGAAACATTATGGAACTTATACCTTCTAAATTTGTAGATTTTACATTTATTAATATACTTGTTTTTTTCTTTAACCTAAAATATCTGTTGGTGAAAAAATAATATTATCATTTATTAATATCATTTAACTATTTTTAATGGGCGGATGTATGGTACCTTGAAATCTGTACTCTTTATATCTTAAGTATAGATCTTAAGATGGGTATAAAATAAGAAGACCTTGTATTTATATCTTATTTTATAGGAATATATTTCGGAAAACCATATCTAAAACCTATTTTATGGTCCGCAATATTCACTTAAAATAGATTTGATCGAGTATGATACAAATAAATAACCTGTATAACGGGATTTCTTTCTCATCCTAAAATTCTATTTCATAATGTATAAACTATAACTCTATGAGGGAAGTTAACTTCCTATTATTTGTAGATTTTTAGATAGTTCCTTTTCCGCTGTTAAAATTCTGGACGACCTTTTTCATTTTTTGCCATCTCAACATTAGTCGTATGTTTAATGAAACAATTCACAGGAACATCTAAGAGGTTAAATTTAACTTTATTGTAATCCTCACATCTCCTTATGTATCGACATTACTCTCTCTCTTCTTTTCTTAAGGAAAAAGGATGTCTATTCTAGAATTATTCAAGTTGGTTTAATTATTATAACCAGCGGATGATTCATCGGATGTAAAAATTAACTATTTGATTAAAAGTACAATGGACTTATAATATCTGTCAAAAAAAATACAAAATAATTAAATAGCCCAATAGAAAAAGACGAGATAAAAGAAAGTAAATGGGTTATGAAGTTTATGTGGTATGATAGTTTGTTATAATATAATATCCTCACTCAAATATTGATGGATTAATGTGACAATAAGTATCACTAATATATTTAGGGCATTTTGAAGGAATTTTAGGGATAAAAATATGTTTTTGCACTAAAAGTAAGAATGGAAAGATGCAGTAAAGAGGAAAAGAGAGATATTAAATTACCACTTTTCCCTTAAAATTACTAAGATGGATCATAATAACATATATTTTAGTAGTTTTTTCAAATATCCTTTAGGCTTATCTAAAGAAATCAGAAATAAGATACAAAAGCCCATTGAGACATAGATAATATAAATATAGATGACATCCTTCCATTTTCTTTTTTCAGTCAGTGGTCATATTCATTTACTTAAGTATTCTACTATTGATAACAAGATGCATATTTGTCTAATCTATAACTATTTTTCCGGTACTTCTTAAATAATTGCAAATATTTCTCTTAAACTATTAATCAAGTGTGTATAGAACACCAAACTTTGAAGTTTTAAGTGTGAATTCATCTTATCATAATTTCTAATAATGTTGAAATAACTCGTAGACCATTGGTAAAACCCACAAAGTATTACTAAAAGAATAATACATAGCAATACTTTAGAGTTTTAGCAACAATTTGAGGTGTACATACATATGTTCAAATGTCATAGAAAGGTAAAGTCACACTTCTAAAGTTTAGAACTCTATTTACTTGATCAATAGTTTAAGAGTATAATTTTTGCCTTATTTACCAGATTAGTAGTTTGAGAGTGTAGTTTTTGTCTTCTTTTTTTTTCCTTTATAAATCATAGTAACTTGATATTTAGGTAGACGAATAAGGGGAAGACTAGTCATTTCATTTCCTAAATACTTCACAAGTGACGTTTGGTTTGTGGAATAGAAATTAAAAGAGCTAAGGAAATTCACTCTTATTACTTAATTAAGATCTACAAAATATATATATATATATGTTTTACCATAAAGATCTATGAAATATTTGATTTGTCATTTTAGGAACTATTCCTTAAAACTTCCCTTTATCCTTTTGAAAATAATAGAATAATCCTTTGCTCCTATCTACTTTAGATAGGAGGAAGGAAATGGGATTGAATAGATTGGAAAGGAAAATTTTTCATTCATTTGCTTGGTGAAATGAAAGAAAATTAAGGGAATGCTTATTATAGATAAAACTTCACTATGCACTAAATGAATTTGCTCTCAATACATATGAAGAGAAAGTAAGAGGAAAATATGTAAAATTACATAAATACCCTTTTGTTGAAAAAATACTTAGAAAGATTCTAAGGATTCTTTAGTAATTTAACAAGTTTAAGGGAAACAAATAAACTTTTTATCTATAACTATTTCTTTTTATTAAAGGCAATTGGGTAACCATATCGTATAAGATACCACCTAGACTCTACTTGACCAGGTGGGTTTTAAGTGGGTATTTAAGGTTAAAGGATAAGTTCCAAATAATAATTTCTCGGAACTTATACTTACATGGTATATTATGTCACACTCCGAATAAGAAGAGTCATAACAGTCCTGTCATATAAACTAACCTAAGATAGAAGCTGACCTTATAACTGTTATCATAGATACAGTTCACACAAGGCGCATAACTCAATCAGCTTGAAACGTCTGTTTTAACACCTGTTAATAACCAAACCTATGGTAGAGCTTTTACAAAATAGCTGTTCTATACAAACGTTTTACGTTCAAAGGTAATGTATACAATCAAAGTTTGTTAAAAACCATAGGTTTTGTAGTCTATATACAATAAGATAGGAAACTAGTAGGATTCTAATAAATTTTCAATTAGTTTCCTCAAAAACTCAATGACAAAGTCAAAAGCTAAAGTTCAGTTGATTCCTCGATCCTTACTTTCCCAAACAACAGCAACTAACCTGGGAATGGTGCCATCTGAACATCCCGACCTCACTCTACCTACAAAAGAGTTTATAGGGATGTGAGCACAACTAGCTCAGTAAGTGAGACGGAGTTAGAAGAGTACTGTATAAATACGAATAAGGTTAATAATTATGATGAAATGCAATACAATCAAACAAATGAAATATTACACAATGTTATCTCGTCCATTGTGAAGTTAGAAAAATTATATCAGCTCTAACCCAGATTAAGGAATTTCAACGCGACTTAAGTTAAATTAAACCCGGGTTTGTACAATGGATAACACTTTCCCCCCATGACTACCTTCGGACTACGGCCCCCAACCTTGCTGCGACCTCCTCACTTGTCACTTAGTTTGACTAAGGATGGAGAAAAGATCATTTCAGTTATCCTTATCAAAGGAAGTCAGTATTTGGCATGACATTCTTAATCGTTTTCCCTAATGGGTGTTATGCATGTTCAGTTTCATTTTAGTCAAATAAACGTTAGTTTTAATTAAGGATGACCAATAAGTTCACACAATATAGAGTCCATGCAACATGCAGAACAACACACTAAGGAGTTAAACTCTTGTCACAATTAAGTATCATCCACATGCACACAATTAACTAACTACAAACATAGCCAGAAATACTTTTGGGTCTCCAGATACTTTAAACAATACCCAAACAAGCAGTGAACCTACAATCCAAACTTACTTGTTTAGACGTTCGTTATTGTTGACTCGAATTGTCAACTCGAATTGTCAACCATCTTTGTATTGGAATATCCTAATTACACAAAAGTCTCAAATTCAGTTTTTGTAATAATTACGAAAACATTAGGGTTTAATCTAAAATGGTTATATTTATATTATTATAATTATTTCCATAATATATAGTCGTATTATTACTATATATTGAACTAAGTTATTAATTGTTGATACTGTACATCATATATACTATTATGTATTATATATCATTTCAATCGTATTGAAATGTACTTTTAATTTATTATTTCATATTTTAATTTTGGTAAGGTTACCAAAATACGTACATTCTTGAATATGATAAAGTTATAGGTTAAATTACTGAAGGTTGTTGATTTTAACAAAATTAGTGTTTCGTATAGACCTAACGACACGTTTTACGAGTCCCACTTCTAGAAACAACTTTTAATGGGCAGTTCGAGTTTTTAACACAATTATATGTAATTATATAAATATGATCGTATTATACGTTATTAAATTGTATTTTATCTAATTTGTCCATATATTGTTACAATATAAGTATTATCTAAGTCTAATATACTTAAAGTGTATCCCGACTAGAAAATATTAATAAATATAATAAAAATATTAATTTAATCCAATCTGATTAGCAATCCTATATATAGTTTTTATTTAACTATTTAATTCATTTTAGTTTATTAATATTAAAAATACATTCGATTTGTAAATTAAGCTATTTTATTTAGTAAATTCGAAATAATTAGTTCGATATAGCAAATAATTCTCCTGAAATTTCTATAGACTTCTAAAAATATGGAGAATTTAGTTATCACTTGGTTTCAAATTTTCGACCTATCGCCTATATATTCATATCGATGATTTTACCCCTAAATTATTATAAATTACTCAATTATGATTCTTTTTACACCAAATTAATTTCAATTTGAATCAATACTGTTGTTATTTATTATAAATCAATACATGTCCATTCATCAATTAATTTCATAATGTTTTTTTTTAATTCATAATTTCAACCTATTTTAGAGCTATTTTTAGGAAAAAAAATGCAATAAATATTAAAAATATACAGATGGAAATTCGGGCTAATAGCAATTATCTATATATCATACATATCCTACACAAAAATTTTCAGCTAGAAATAACATCATTTAGTATATTTATTTTACAAATCTAAATTCGGATGAATAGTAAATTTCTTACGAAAATATATTAAATATTACAAATTTTTTAAAAATAAAAGTATTACGTGAAATTATTTTCAAAATAACTTAAGTACAATTTTTTAATAATTTTCTGGGTGGATTGACTAATTTTTAAAAATTATTAAAAAACGGGATAAAATTTTAACCTAGCTATTCTTGGTGACTCCAACGGTAGTAGGGTGGTAGAGGTGAGTCAGGATACCTAAACGTTGGGGGTACTTCTTGGTGGTGGAGTGGCTCAACAGCAAATCAAAAGACACCTTAAGAACTAGCACAGCTTGGTAATTGCTCTGTTTTTCCTATATTTTTCCTATTTTTCTACGATTTTTTATAAATTTTTCTCTTAGGTGTTTCTGTTGTGTGAAGCTGGGAAATGAAGTGGAGATGCTTATTCATTCAATTTGTAGTCAGTTGCTGCCTTTTATAAATTTTCTTATTTTTTTTCTTTACTTTTACCTCATTAATGTAAGGAGGAAGAGGCTAATTAAGAAGAATTAGCCTTTTGACTCAGCTTGGATTTGCTTCCAAACTTGCTATGGTGATTTTAAAGAGTTTCCAGACTTGAATCAGCAATTGAAAGGCTTTTTTTTTTATAAGATTTGCAATTATTTAGGTATTTTGAGTATATTTTATTAATATTTAATTATTTACTTAATATATGAGTATATACCCCTTGTATATATCATGCGTAATATATAATTATACTCATATAATTAAGTTTCTAACATATCTTTTATTTTTAGGATATGTTCTCTTAATTAATTTTATGATTTCAACAAAATATATATAGTTAAGTAATTATGTTTAATTTATGAGTATAATGGTATACTTATAAAATTACATGTATTTTTATATAGTAAATTATACTATATTATTTCATTTTATAGTTTAATTAACTTATCTCTAAATTCTTGTCGTAATTTGAGCTTAATTTTAGTAGTTCCGAGTATTTTATTGCTAGATTGAATATTCTTACTTCTAAGGGCAAAATTGGGATTTTGGGTCATTATTTCTAAAATCTAATTTCACTGTATTATCTCGACTAACTTTTTTATTCTAATTGCAAAGTTTGGGCTCAATTAAATAAATTTTTCTAAAAGCCCTAATCTAAATTCGGTTGTTCTAAACTTAATTTTTGGAAGCTTACATATTACATGTATGACGATAGGATACCTTATACTCACCTTAGAACTTGTATTATGAAATACATAGAGTATAGGTTTCAAGGTACATTATACTTACTATTGTAATAATAATTAAATAAAATTAACAAAAAAATACTATTTCGTTTGTATGGGCTATAAGAAAAATAAATAAATAAAATGCATCCCATGAGAAATCCTAGATTATCATTGCAGTCTCTTCTTTTTTTTTTTTAATAGTATTTTCTTTACACTCCATCTTATTATTTATTAAGTCTAACTCCATTAAAGTTGAAAAAGAAAAAGTCTACGCAAATTACTTAAACAAGATATGTTATTAACTTATTTTATTTTTTAAGCAATAATTTCTTCATATTTTATTTGAAAAATATCTCGTAATAAATTTGTATAACATTATTCAAATCAAGATTTTATTGAAATTAGTATTTATATTTTTTTTCTTTAGTCCAAAATTAGGATTTATATTAGTTTAAAAAAAAATTTAGTCAATAAATTAGGATTTAGTAATTGTGATGTGTGGAGTATCATTATGAATGCTAACTATAAATTTAGAGATTTGTAATCTATGAATATTCTAATTACCAAAATAAGTCAATCCCTAAAATGAGTCTAATTTATAATAATTTATTTAGTATTTAAAATTGAGATCGAAATTTCACTAAAATTAATATGTTTATATAATAATGATTAATGAAGAAAATGATCAAAAGACTATTCAGAATATAATGTAAAAGTACTGTCCTACCACCATAATCTTACCTTAAGCCATTGGTCATCCACCAATAATGAACCACCATGGATTTTTAGGCTATATATCCAACGAATCATTATAGGGGGATCAAGCTAGTAGCCATTAGTTTATGTAACTTAGGGGTACAAACCACCAATAAAGAATTTAAGGATTGAAGCAACTCGAGTGTGGCATCAAGAGGTGGTGTAGCCATCTTGGCATGGGACATGGCTACTTGTTGAAGTTTGTTGGTGTAATGGTTAGGATTTTCAGTAACTATGGTTTTCTCAAATTTTAGATTGAATTAGGGATAACTATTCATTGTGAATCTAATGTAACATGTTTAACCATATAAGATCTTGCATTTCAAAATATGATATGATTAAAAGTTAATTTTTTATACTTATTCTTATTCTAGCATTAAATTTACCTTATATTATTGTACTTGAAAGAGATTTAAAAAGATTTCTCAAATCATATATAATATATATTTTAGAATTTATTTTTTAAAAAACCCATTATCCCTCTATACAGTAATTTAAATGTGACTTTCACATCAATTAAAAAATAATAATTCCATTGTGATGTATAGAAAAGTTCTATTTAATTGAAATTTATGTAGCAATTTAAATTTTAGACTAGTTTTAATAATTTCAAATCAAAAAGGAAAAAGGTAAACCTAATCTTAGGACTATTTTGTTCCCAAATTCCTCTTTATTTCACATCAATAAAAAGAAATACAATAGAAAAGAACAAATCCAAAAACCCCTCATCACCCAAACGCCCAAACCCATAGAAAAACTTATCACCATTGTTTCTCTCTCTCTCTCTCTCTCTCTCGCTCTGTGGAGTCACACTTAGAAAGACACGTTCAACTTCAACTCAACGGACAGTACGGACACAACCTTGGCCTTTGAGTTTGAGTTTGAGTCTTACTGTCACTTTTCTTATACATATATATATACATACACAACATCATAACTTGACACAGAGATAGACATAGAGATAGAGAGAAGGGAATGGTAAGGATAATTCCCATGGCATCTTCAATACGACCATCTCTCTCTTCCTTCAGATTCTCTTCCGCCACCACCTGCTCCACTACCACCAGTTCCCGATTGGGCCTCTCTCTTTCTTCCTTCAATCCTTCTAGAAGACTCGCTCTCTCTCATCTCGGAAGCGGTAGATTCGTTTTTTTGTTCTTTTTCAAAACCCATATAATATTTAATTTTTTAATGCAATTTTTATATTCTTTCCGAGTTCCTGATTTTGTTTGATCGAATATGATTGCGTAAATTGTAAATTTCGTGGATTTCTATGAAAACTAACTACTTTTTTAGTTGCTATGGTTATTAATTGGAGGACTTAATGACGGCATTGTTCTTAATAGTTATTCTACAAGAAAATACTAGAACTTGGTGTTACTTAAACAGTGATTTTTATTAGTGATAACGGGTGTGTTCTTTTCACGAAAAATATTTTTGGGATTTTCTTCTTTTCACTGCTTATTGCAGTACATTGTTTACGGTTATATATTGCAAATTGGTTGTGTGACTGTAGTGTCCGATGGCAGTGAATTTGATGTCACTAGAAGTCGTCAAGAATAAAAAGAAAGTTATTTTGTTTCAATGGATGTGATTTCGTGGAACAATGCACTTTGTCTGTAATTAACAATTCTTATAGGTTGATGTTACATTGATGGAAAAACTGAGCAAATGTAATTATAGATGCTTGATTAGATTTTGTTTTGATTGATAATGTAGAATTCTATCTAAGAAACTGAAATTGTTATAGGTTGATTATGCTTCTTAGTTATAATAAGATTTACTAAGCTCTCTTGTGATCAGAGTTGATGGCTTAGTGTGACCTAGAGTTCTGTCTCGCAATTTACTGAATGATGATGCATTCACTTGAAGTGCAGTATGGAACTTTGAAGTTTTATGTTACCATTTCATTATTTTCTGTCAATATTTATGACATATTTGCTGATTTTGCAATCCATTTCAGTTGTTTTGCAGTCACAAGTCTTTGGCATAAAGGATTCTTGGAATTTAAGAGCAGAGAACAATGTTGTTGTTTCCGGTACTCCAGGAAATATGGCACAAGCAAGCTCAACTGCCACCCAAGAAAATCTGCTAGACTGGGTGAAGAAAGACAGCCGAAGAATGCTTCATGTTGTCTATCGAGTCGGGGACTTGGATAGAACCATAAAGTATGTGCTTATGTAAAACAGTTTTAATTTATTTCCCTGGTTCACAGTATCATTGCGGTGAATCACTTGTAGTAATGGCAATTTTCTGGTTATTACAGATTTTACACAGAATGCTTAGGGATGAAGCTGCTAAGAAAACGTGATATACCAGAAGAAAGATATACAAATGCCTTTCTGGGTTATGGGCCTGAAGATTCACACTTTGTCATCGAACTCACATATAGTAAGATATACAAATTCAAAATTGGCATCTTGTTGTGGCATGGTTTTAAATACTTACTCTAGAATGCTAAATACTTTCCCCCATGAAGACTAATAATAGCTCAGAAGTCAGAATCTTTTTACTTTGACTGATGATCATCAACTATCATGTTGGCCAGATTATGGAGTTGACAAGTATGATATTGGCACTGGATTTGGTCATTTTGGCATTGCAGTTGATGATGTAAGTTCTATTGACTCTCTTCCCTAAAAGAACTACATGTCTATGTCTGTGACTTTATATTGCAGTACAAGAGCTGCTGGATATCTTTCTAAATTGCAGTGCCCTTTTTTGGTAGAAGCGAAAAGAGGTTTACATAGATTTATTGTTGACAATAGTCACAAGTATGTTGCTGAAATAAAAAGGGTCATGACTACATAACAGTGGGGAAAATGTAGCGATGGAAGATTTAAGAAGCAAAGAGGTTTTAATATGCTTTATCTCCAAGAAAATTGTAGAATGATGGTGTACTGATGAGAGACTTATCATAGATTGTAATGTCCTCAATGGGCCATATAGCTTATCAATGTTATGTGGGTTTATTGTTCCATGTTTTATTGCCCCACATGAAATGATATTCCCAAACTAATGACATGATAGGAATGAAGAGATGTGCTAGAAATTGAAACGTATTGCAGCTTAAGGAGAATTCTTGTGCATCCTCTCCTTGAATATTTTACTCTGCTCAAGTGTGTGATAAACTAGGGGACTAACGTCCTTATGTGACCTTAAATAGATATGTTGTTCTACAAATGTGCTTTTCTTATTTCTTTTCTAACTCGAAATATAGAAATTTTTTTGGTTAATTTCTGAAATAAAATAGGAACATCGTGATACGACCATGATTGAGTATGGGTAAGGTGAGATAATTTTTTTGTATTTTCATTGATGTAGAAGAAAACCATGTATAGGATAAGAGGAAGCACACAAGAAACCATAGTGGGATACAGGGTTTTATGGAGGTCAATTGTGTGTTTTGAGGATTGAGCTTTTTTATCTAATGAATGCAAGGTGGAAATATGGAGAGAGACGGTGCTTAGTATATGTGGATAAAATGATGGGAACCGAGGGTTCCTTGATCTTGATCCCAATCCCATTAGTATTGATACATCTCCAAAGGTGCATAGACCTTTGCTTTAAGTCTATCAGAGGAGATAGTCTAAAGTGGTAGGGTGTGTGTAGAGAGGTGTAATATATGCTAATGTTGGTGTAGTTGTGTTTGTATGCTAGTATTTTGTGTAGTGTTTGTTATAATATAGTAAGCAATATAATAATTGTAGCTACATGTGTGGAAAAGTATATATAGGTGGTCAAGGGAGTTAGTTAGGGGGGGGGGGGGGAGTTTGGATAATATGTGCCATTGGAAACTTGAGCAAAAAGGAACCTCTTCCTTGACCTCTGCTACGAGTGGATTGCTAAGTACCTAAGGGTGTTAGCTTTATAAGGCTTGAGTTGTCTTAGCAATAAGGAAATAACTCTTGTTTCTACTATTAGTATGACTTGTGAAGTGCTTGCTGGTGATTGTGCTTCACAAGACACTCTGCTACAAGTAAGTGACTTAATTTGATCTGCTCTAGTCTAATTGTTGCTATTGAATCCTAGTTTGTATCAATTGGCGCTATCTGTGGGAAACAAATTCAGAAGCGTCAACTTTTCATGTGCGATCCACGATGACTAGAATGGAAACTCGGTTTAAGACTTTAGAACATACTATCGGCAACTTGTAGCAAGGAGTTAGTAATTTAGATCGGGGATTTAGCACTATTAAAGATGAATTAAAAGGTAGTGTTGGAGAATTTCAACATCAAATCGCTATGGTTGATCGAAATTCGACAACTAATGTGTCATCCCTTAGAGCTTTGATCTCTGGAATGGAGGCTACCCTGGCGTCGATACAATCGACTTTAAAAAACATGAGCGTGAGTCTGCTGGGAAATGAGAAACATAAGGAGCCTGTGGAATCTACTTCGGCCAATAGAGTTGGATCGCAGTTTGACAGAGAGACTGTCGAGGAGGTTGTAGGATTTAATTCTGAATAGGGGTTTCGATGGAATTCCCCTATATCAATAGCTCTATCGTTGTTCGAAGGTGAGGATCCAATGTATTGGTTAACCTTGATGGAACAATATTTTGATGTTCGCAACATTAGAGAGGATCGTAGGGTTGCTGTCGCAACTCTCGGATTGAGAGGAAGAACTGTCTATTGGCATAAAATATTAAAGAAATGCGTTTTATGTCTTGATTGGGACTTATTTCGACAAGAATTCTTGACTAGGTATGTTAGATTATTGGTTAGCAATCCTTTTATCACCATTTCTACTCTTCGGCAAACTTCTACGATTGGAGCTTTTCTAGAGGAGTTTGAGTCTTTAACAGCATAGATTGCTGATATAACTAAAATGCAGTTGTTAGGATATTTTTTAGGCAGTTTATGCAAGGACATTTGATTGAGAGTACAAGCCTTATGACTAATATCTTTAGCTGATGCTGTGGAGTTGGCATTAAGTGTGGAAGAAGAGTTCGCGCATGGCATTTTTTTGTCTACTGAAGGTGGCATACCTAGTGCTACAACCACTACATATATTCCTTTCTTTAGTCCTTATCACTCACCGGTTGTAAGTCAACATTCAGCTTCCAGTTGGAAGTCTCTGTTGCGGATCATCATTACGAGTGCCTCCTTACAACATCAAGGTGGGTTGAGACGTCTAACTTTACCGACTAAGGATGGTCCTTTTGTGGCATCTTCTAACAATACTACTGGCAATGGTGCTGTTCGTTCCTAAGCACAACAGCGTGGGTCAAAGCAATTAACGTACGCTGAATATTTGGAAAGAAAAAGTAAAGGATTGTGTTTCAGGTGTAATTAGCCTTTTCAGTCGGGGGCATAAATGTCCAAATAAAACCTTACGAGTATTAATTCTTGAAGAAGATGTGGATCAGTTGGATGAACATTGGGTGGAGTTGTCAGAATCGCAGATGGCTAATAAGGATTTCGAGACATCTCCCCTTGACTTAGAGTTGTTGCTGTTTGCCCTTAATGGATTTAATGGGCCTAAAACACTCAAGCTTCGAGGGTTTTTAAAGGGACATCAGATATCTATATTTGTTGACAGTGGTACGAGTCATAATTTTATTTCCTTGGATTTGGTTCGTTGGTTGCACTTGTTTGTTGACCCAACCATGCAGTTTGCTATAAAGCTTGGTGATGGTAATGCAGTCTGGTTTTATGGAGTTTGTTTGAATTTACACTTGTTAGTGGGAATCTTGGATGTGGTTGTTGATTGTTATAGCTTTGAGTTGGGAGTGGTTAATATCATTTTTGGTGTGGCTTGGCTTCAAACTCTTGGAGAAATTAAAATAGAATGGAGGAAAATGTGTATAAAAATTCTTCAAAAATACAAAGAACATGTGCTACTTTGTGATCCCTCATCATTTAAAGCTCAAGCTACTTTTCATTAATTGAAGCATGAGGATGATTGAGAGTATCGTAGACTATTAGTGCAAGTAGCTGCTTAGAACTTCGGTGCTGAGTTGAGTGGTCAGTTAGAGCCGTTAACCTTGTTACTACAAGAGTACGCTGATGTTTTTGCTAACAGCATGGAGCTACCTCCTTCCGGCGTAATAGATCAACGGATTCCATTGAAAGAAGGTGTAGATGCCATAAATATACAACTGTATAGCTATGCTCAAGTGCAAAAAGATGAGATTGAGAAAATGGTTTCCGATATGTTGAAAGTTGGGATTATTAGACCAAGTGTCAATCCTTTTTCAAGTTTGATCATCCATGTCAAGAAAAAGGATGGTTCATGGCGGTTTTGTGTTGACTATTGGGCTTTGAATGGCGCTACTATTCTAGATAAGTACCCCATTCCAATTATTGATGAACTCTTAGATGAATTATTTGATGCATCTATGTTTTCTAAAATTGATCTTCGTTTGGGTTACCATCAAATCCGTGTTCATGTGGATGATGTTTTCAATACCGCTTTTCGAACTCATTAAGGTTATTATGAGTTCTTAGTGATACCCTTTAGACTCATTAATGCACCTGCTACTTTCCAATACACCATGAACGAAGTATTTTGCCCTTATCTACGCAAATTTGTTCTTGTATTCTTTGATGATATTTTTGCCTATAGCCATTTCTTGAAGGAGCACTTGGATGACTTTCGTATTATCCTGAACTTGTTCTGTAATAACCATTTTACTGCTAACAAAAAGAACTATATTTTTGGATAAGTTTTTTTAGAATATTTGGGACATGTTATTTCGATAGATGGTGTAGCTATGGATCTAGCCAAGGTTCAAAGTGTATTGAGTTGGCCTCTTCCTTATTCCTTAAAAGCACTTCGTGGTTTTTTTGGTTTATCCGGATATTATCGCAAATTTATTAAGGATTACAGTAAGATGGCTAAACCTCTCATAGATCTTTTAAAGAAGGACTCGTTTGAGTGGAATGAGGGTGCGACCTTGGCTTTTCGGCAGTTGCAACAAGCTTTAACTCAAGCTCTTGTGCTTGCTATGCCCAATTTTCATTAGCCGTTTGTTATTGAATGTGATGTTTTGGGTTGTGGCATTGGCGTGGTTTTAAAGCAAGAGGCTAGACCTATTGTGTACTTTAGTAAGGCTCTTTCTTCTACTTCTTTGTCCAAATCGATTTATGAGAAGGAATTAATGGCTTTGGTTTTGGCCATTAAATCATTGGTGACCTTATTTGCTTGGTCGAAAGTTCATTGTGCTTACTGACCAAAAAAGTTTGCGTCACTTGTTACTCTAGTGTATTACTACTCCAAATCAACAGCATTGGCTTGCTAAACTTTTGGGCTATGATTTCGACATCCAGTATAAAGTGGATAGTGCTAATCGTGCTGCTGATGCTCTTTCCCACATTGATGCTAAGGTTAATTTGATGGGCATTTCTAGTCCCATTTGGACAAATATTGCTGCTTTTAAGAAGGATGTTCTACAAGATCCATTCTTGGCTACTAAGATTCAAATGCTCAACTAAAGGAAAGACACTGGAATGGGTTATGAGTTGATAAATGACACTTTACATTATAAGGGCAATTACTGATTCTTGCCAAGTCGTCTTGGACTCATTTATTTTTGCATGAATTTCATGCTTCTGTGGTGAGAGGTCATACTGGGTTTGTACGAACTTACCGACGACTTGCTTAGTATTTGTATTGGGTGGGCATTAAATGTGATGTTGTTGCTTTCGTTGCTTCTTGTGTGGTTTGTCAGCGCAACAAAGTTTAACATTTGTCCCTGGCTGCTCTTCTCAATCCATTACCTATTCCTCAAGTTGTGTGGGAGGATATTTCTCTTGATTTTATTACAAGGTTGCCAAAGTCAAAAGGGTTCGATACTATTCTAGTTGTGGTTGATCGGTTCTCTAAGTATGTTCACTTTCTCCTCTTAAAGCATCCTTATATTGCTAAAATCGTTACTGAAGTATTTCAAAAAGAGATTGTGTGCCTCCATGGATTTTTGTGCACTATGGTTTCCGATCGGGACCCCTTGTTTGTTAGTGTTTTATGGAAAGAATTTTTTAGTCTACAGGGCATATGTTTATATTTCAATACTGCTTATCATCCGAAAACGGATGGCCAAACTAAGGTCTTCAATCGGAGTTTGCAGTGTAATTTGCGTTGCTTCGCATATGAGCAATTGTTGAGTTGGACAACTTGGGTCTCGTGGGTAGAATTCTCCTATAACACTAGCTATCGCTCTTCGGCGCAAATGACATCCTTTGAGATAGTGTATGGTTACCCTCCTCCTTCACTTCCTATCTATCTATCTCTTGAGTGAGGTGCATAATCCAGCAGTTTTAGCTACGTTGGTCTCTCGTGATAGCATTCTCCAATACCTAAGAGGTAATTTGGAAAAGGTGCAACTACACAATTGTAATGTGGCCAATCTACATCAATGTGACATATAGTATGAGGTAGGGGATTGGGTTTTCCTTTGCCTATGGGCGAACCTTAATTCTATGTTGGGGGTGAAGCATGTTTCCAAGTTGATCCCACGATTCTATGGCCTCTTTCGTATCCTTTATAAGGTGGGTAATGTCGCCTATCGTTTGGCCCTTTCTTCTAATTGTCGCATTCATTCGGTGTTCTATGTGTCTCTTTTAAGAAAATCTCATGTTGCTTTCCTTGTCCTGCCTACTCTTCCTGAGCAGTTAGCTGCGGATGATCTCAACAACTCGCCTTACCCACAACAAGTGTTGGGACGTCATTTTGCTTTGTGCGATGGTTTGGAAATTCCTCAGGTCTCCAGTGGCAAGGCAGTTCAGCATTGGATGTAACTTGGCTGGACACTTCTGAATTTTTGTTGCAGTTTTCAGATTTTGTCCTTGAGGACAAGGATGTTGTTCCTGGGGGCAGTATTGATACATCTCCAAAGGTGCATAGACCGTTGCTTCAAGTCTATAAGAGGGATAGTATAAAGTGGTAGGGTATGTGTGTGGAGGTGTAGTATATGTTAATGTTGGTGTAGTTGTGTTTGTATGCTAGTATTTTGTGTAGTGTTTGTTATAATATAGTAAGCAATATAATAATTGTAGCTACATGTGTGGAAAAGTATATATAGGTGGTCAAGGGAGTTAGTTGGGGGGGGAATTGGATAATATGTGCCATTAGAAACTTGAGCAGAAAGGAACCTCTTCCTTGACCTCTGCTACGAGTGGATTGCTAAGTACCTAAGGGTGTTAGCTTTACGAGGCTTGAGTTGTCTTAGCAATAAGGAAATAACTCTTGTTTCTACTGTTAGTATGACTTGTGAAGTGCCTGCTGGTGATTGTGCTTCGCAAGACACTATCTCTGTTACAAGTAAGTGACCTAATCTGATCTGCTCTAGTTTAATTGCTGCTATTGAATCCTAGTATGTATCAAGGTTCCACTTTTCATTGCTTAGATTTCATCCTTACGTTGTTGTGCTCGTCCTTGTTCCAAGTCTCATTATCACACTTATGGTTAGACTGTTGATTCTTGTGGTAAACATGATTGCACTTTGTTTACTTGCTTAGGTTGCCAAAACAATCGAGCTTATTAAAGCAAAAGGTGGCAAAGTAACCCGTGAGCCTGGTCCTGTCAAAGGTGGCAAAACAGTTATAGCATTTATTGAAGATCCCGATGGTTATAAGTTTGAACTTCTGGAGAGAGGGCCTACCCCAGAGCCTTTGTGCCAAGTAATGCTTCGTGTTGGTGATCTAGATCGGTCAATAAATTTTTATGAGAAGGTAGGGATTTTCTGTCTTTGAAGCAAGACCACATTTGATGATGCTTCTCTCATTTGCTGTTGCATTTGCAACTTTTCTTACTTCCATTGGTAGTCTTCTGTACTGCTTGGTCTAACACGGTCAACTACTTTTATTTTCTCAGGCTTTTGGTATGGAGCTTCTACGCAAAAGAGATAATCCTGAATACAGGGTATTTGACATGCTTGTGGTGGAGAGCTGTTCATCAATCTCCTATCTCATCATGCTCTTGTCTAACATTTATTTCATCTATGTTGTCATGTGTGGAAGCATAAAATAAGCACAACCTTGCATTTGTTTTGGGATCAGTAGTTTTATATATATTTCAGTGCAGTAAAATATTAAAGTAATTCACACTGATGTGACCTTACTTCTATGGATTTTATGAAAGAAATAAGTTTTAATCAACCTTAATGTCCTAAAAAATTCATGTATGTGGTTCATCTATAAGATAATGGATAGTTAATGGTGCATGTTGCTTCATATATGCAAATGCTGTATCCATTACATTGTCTTGGTTATCTTTTCAGTATACTATTGCAATGATGGGCTATGGCCCTGAAGATAAAAATGCTGTCTTGGAGCTGACATACAACTATGGTGTCACAGAGTATGAGAAGGGAAATGCCTATGCACAGGTACAGAGCAGTGGTACCTCTTTTCTTCTTTTTCCTGCTCTCTCTCATTATATCTTTTAAATTTAAGCAATTAGTTGGCAGAAACGTAAAATTAATGTTTGTTTTGCATGTCAATTATGAGTTCTTAAGGTGCTTAACAAAAATGTGTTCATATATATATATATTACACCAATGATAGAAGGAACACTCCCTTCTACACTGTTGGCCATCTCACCAAGTTACTTCTCCAGCTTTACTTATTGTTGCAGCAACACTCAAGCCTCTATGTAAGGTTGGCTATATGAAGTTTTACTCATGCCTAAATTGTATTAATATAAAAACCAAAATATTCAACAAGATTAGTTTGGTAATTTCTCCTTACCTCCTATCGCTGTATATTCGTAGGATCTTTGATATTCCAATGAATGTTGGACTTTGCTGGTATCTTCCTTTGATCCTTTGCATGATCTATATGGGGAAAAACAATTTCAATTTCATGAAAACCCAGGAAAACTGGCATAGCTGACATTTCCGCTTAGAAAAATTAATCTGAACAGGTTAGAAGACTCTTTAAGTGCCAATGCTTAATCTCTCCCAATTTGGCAGAAGATATTGATATGTAAAAAGGATGACCTCTGAACCAGCTATTTTATAACCCAGCAAGGAAGGTAATCAGCGGGATGGGATGGGATGAGATGTGAAGGGTCAAATTCTTGAGCTTGCCAGTCTATGCACAAGGGCAAGCCCCCATCTTCCTTCTTCAGGAAGGGGACTTTGTGCCTTCCCCTGTCACTCCTATAAAGATCCCAAACTGTGACTTGGCTCAGGCACATGTCAACTACCCTTGGAAAATGGAAGTATCACGACAGCTGATGTTTGTAACACAATGTAATTTAAAATTAAAAAGCTGCATCTTTTTTCCTCTCTTCCATTATGCTGGAGGTACCTTCTTAAGAAACATTGCAGTTTTAGTTTGAAGGTTAAAGAATTAGCAGCTTTTTCTTGGTAAATACTTTAAATGGAAGAAGAAAATTACCCCATATATTTGTTTATTATATCTGAAAGATTGTTTTAGTTGCATGCATATAGCCACTAGTAAAGATCAATATATCTGTTCTTTATTTCTATGATAAAGAAAATTGTGCCTTGTTTGGTCCTTGTCCTCTCTCTAACTTTGACATAACATGACTCATCACAACTCACAATGGCAACTTTGATCTTTGCAGATTGCAATTGGAACTGATGATGTTTATAAAACAGCAGAAGCAATCAAACTCCATGGTGGTAAGATAACTCGAGAGCCTGGACCATTACCTGGTATTAACACAAAGATTACAGCATGCATTGATCCTGATGGCTGGAAAACGGTATGTTTCATGGCTATTTCCTTCAATGGAGCCACATAATGATTAGATTATCTGTTGGAGACTTGATGACTTGAACTTCAAATCTGGAGTTTTTATGGTTTGTTTACTGCATGGATTTATTTTGTTTTTTGGGCCTCTTTCCTCAGTAAACTTTTCCATATTTCCTGTCAGTTATTCATGGAAGATACTTGTTGGTCAATTGTGACTTGCAGTCTTCAACTTGGAGTTTTTGTACACGTCAATTGGACCATTGGATGTGGTAGTTTCCACTTCGTAGAAGAAAGAATATGATGTTAGGCCTAGTAGTTCCTGTGGTAATGCTTGTTCTGTTGGGCATGTGGTTTTAATTAGTATAACATAAAAATATAGATTAACTCTAAATAGTTGAAATTACTAGTAAAGATGGGAATAGCCCACCTAACAAGCATGAAATTGAATCTGATGAGAAGATCCAGAACTAAAGCGCTTTCCTTCTTCCAACATCGATGTTGGTATGAAATTGCCAAAATGGTGTTGAGATGTGATTAGATAAAACCTTACATGGCAATCACCTATTCTTTTATACCGGCAGATCAACAACTATGATCTTTCACTTAATTACATGCTGACATGTTTGTTAAAGGATGCATGTGTAGTCCCATATACAGACACCCCAGTCCGCTGGTTCATCCTTATTTTATGTGAAATGTGCTTGAACCAATGAGCTCTCCTGTATCACGACCACATGATTCTTTTGTGACTAACAGGACCTTTTCGTTTACAGGTATTTGTTGACAATGTCGATTTTCTTAAGGAACTAGAATGAGATTGCATGTGATCAAGGAAGGCATCATGTAAAAATCCGGTTGCAGGTCAACAAGTACACAATACCAAAAGTTTCAGACACAGATTGTAATCCTTTTGTAGTTGAGAGAGTAAGGATAACGGTTATGTCTACAAAAATAGAATTCCAATTAGTTCAATTATTAGGTCCGAGCCAAATTTTCCATTTGCTATATTTATCAGGAAACATATTCTGTGTAGATATCCGTTCGAGCTAGTGATGCTTTTTCTTTTTCTTAGACAAACCGATTGTAAGAATTCAAAAGCACCCTGGAAATAATGTATCATAAATCATAGCCAGCTTGTTTCATCTGCTCTGCTGGTAGGTGATGTTAATTTGGTATTTTGGTTTTGTTACGGATGCTTCAAAAGTTTGTTAGGTTTAACAGTAAGTGAAAAACCATTACATCAAAATTACTATTTTTTCCCCGTTCCCCATGATTTGTAGACACATTGAGCACATTGGGCTCTAATGTGTTAGGGCTTTTGAATGTTCAATATCACTCTGCATTGACCACTTAGCTATTGATACGACTTATAGAGTTGATAAGCCTTTGCTCCATGTGCATAAAAGAAGATAGTGTGTGTTGTGTGTGTTTGCTGTTATGTCATCTGTGTTGTGTAGTCTGTGTTTGTGTGCCGTACTTTGGGTTGTTGTGTGTAGGGAGTAGACGTGTGTGTTGGTGGTTTGTGTAGTTATGTGTGGTGTAGTCTAATGTAAGATTTGGAGGGATAGTTTTGTAATTGTGTTGTACACGTGGAAAGTATAAATAGTAGAATAAAGGAGTTAGTTAGTTAGTTAGTGAGTTTTGGAGAAAAGAAAGTAGTGGAACTTGAGCAGAGGGAAGGTTTTGCTTCTACAATACAATTCGCAAGAGTAGATTGCAAAGTACCTTAGTTGGTGTACTGCTTTGCAAGAGTGGAACCATCGTTGTAAGTAAGTGATGATTCTATTGTGACAATTGTTGATTTCTTCCTGGTTTAAACGCTAGTTTGTATTAATTGGTGCCGTTTGGGGGAAATTTCCAATCAAGTGTGATTAGAAATGACTAGGACGGAATCTAAAGTTGAAAATTTGGAGAAAAATCTAGGATCTTTGGATCACAATGTCAAATTGATCAGAGACGAATTGAATGGGAGCCTATATGAAATGCATCATTAGATTGCTACGGTTAATAAGAATGCGGTCTCCAATATTATGTAGATGAAAGCTTCCATCATTAGAATTGAAGCAACCTTGGCCTCTATCTAATCATCCCTACAAGATCTAGGTAGAAACTTAAATATGAGTGAGAAATTGAAGGAAAAAATGGATTCGACTTCTAGCATTAAGATTGGATCAAAGTGCGAGATTGATGAGCTTGCGGACTTTCATTTAAAGGACTTAAAGGAAGATTTATGGCCTGAGGTTATGAACGTAGCCACTTTCCCGACATTTACAGGGGAAGATCTTATGCATTGGTTGATCTTGTTGGAATAATACTTTAAAGTGCATTAAGTGAGGGACGATCAAAAAGCAGCTATAGCAGTTATTGGCTTGAGAGGTTGAACTGTCTATTAGCTTAAAATGTTGAAAAAAAGATTACCGAGACCTGATTGGGACAACTTTAAGCGAGAGTTTTTGACTAGATATGTTGGTTTATTAGCGAGAAATCCATTTGTGACGATCTCAACATTGAGACAAACTTCATTGGTGAGGGAATTTTTAGTGTCCTTTGAAACCCTAACTTTTTAAATATCGGACATTACTGAAATGCAGATGCTTAGGTATTTTTTAGGGGGTTTAAGGGAGGATATTAAGTTGAGAGTTCAAACTTTAAGGCTAGTTTCTTAGGCTAATGCAGTAGAGTTGGCTTTTAGTGTAGAGAAGGTCTTTGAACGTGGCATTTTCCTCTCAATTGAAAGTATGTTGTCACTACCTTCTACACTTACTTACAGTCATAAGCCAATAATGTATGCCTCAGTTTCTATGCATGCTACTTCGCATGCGAGTACGACATGGAAGCCATAAGGCGGAAGTTTTAATAGTGTATAGATGTATTCATCTCAACCTATGCAATCCAAACGGCCTTTTATGCATTTAAAGGACTAGACTATTAATTCAACTTCTAGTTCACCTGTAAGCTCTGGTAATAGTAGACAACAACTTCTAAGGGGTCCAAAATAGATGACATATGTTGAATATCTAGACGGTAAAAATAAAGACCTATGTTTTAAATGTGAGTTACCTTTTCAGCCAAGTCATAAGTGCCTTAACAAAACTTTGAGATTTTTAATTCTTAATGAGAATGAAGATCAGGTAGAGGAACATTAGATAGAACTTCAAGAGCCTTCGTCTACTTCTGATGATTTGGACAAGTCGAAAGTAGAGTTCGAATTATCTCTTTTAGTTATCAACAGATGTAATGGCCCTAGGATACTTAAATTTAAAGGAGAATTGAATGGCCAGTGGGTATCCATCCTTATTGATAGTGAAGCAAGTCATAACTTTATGTCCATGTGACTAGTGCAGCAGCTACATTTAAAGGTAGATCCTACCTTGAATTTTACTGTGAAGTTGGGGGATGGTCGAGTGGTTAATTCTAAGGGAGTGTGTTCTAAGTTGCAGTTAAAGGTTGGTACTTTAGACGTACACGTAGACTGTTATGTGTTTAGTTAGGGGCTATTGACATAATACTTAGAGTAACTTGGCTCTAAATGCTGGGTGAAATTAAAGTTGATTGGCGAAAGATGTGTATGAAGATTTTTAAGGACCAAAGAAAACATGTGTTGTGGGGTAATCCTTCATTGTAAAAATTTTGTCGTCTCTTACAAAAATTTTCACAATTTAGAGGAGTGGGAGTATTGTAGTGTTGTTGTGCCGATTAGGATGGAGTGTTTGATGGTTGAATTGCTTGAAATGTACCTTGATTTGCTAGCGTTATTGAGAGAATTTAAGAGGTATTTGTGGAGCCAAAATCACTCCTACCTACATTAGAAATGGATTACAGTTTCTATAAAAGAAGGAATTGGTCCCGTTAATGTTCAACCTTATCGATATGCTCAAGTGCAAAAAGATGAAATAGAAAAGATGGTTGTTGATATGTTGAAAGCAGGAATGATATGATCAAGTGTTAGCCCTTTCTCAAGTCCTATCATTCTGGTTAAGAAGAAGGATAGCTTGTAGCATTTTTGTGTAAATTATCAAGCTCTTAACAATGTAACAATTCTAGATAAATATCCTATCCCTGTAATTGAGGAATTATTACATGAGTTGTTTGGTGTTTCTATATATTTAAAAATTAATCTTTTTTAGGGTTATCACCAAATAAGAGTACATGCTGATGATATTCCTAAAACGACTTTTAGAATTCATCATGGACACTATGAATTTTTAGTCATGCCGTTTGGGTCTACTAATGCATCTACGACATTCCAATCTACTATGAATGTGGTCTTTTGGCTATATTTGTGTAAGTTTGTCTTATTCTTCTTTGATGATAATCTCATCTATAATCCTAACATACATGATCACTCGAGACATTTACAGATAGTCTTATAGTTGCTTTGGGAACATCAATTCTTAGCTAATAAAAAGAACCATGTGTTTGGACAACAATTGTTGAAATATTTAAGCCATATTATTTTAGATAATGGGGTGGCAATGGACCCTAATAAGGTTTAAAGTGTTTTGAAGTGGCCTATTCAATCTTCTTTAAAGGCTTTATGTGGCTTTCTTGGGTTATCTAGTTATTATAGAAAGTTTATTAAGGACTATGGCAAGATTGCTAGGCCATTGACTAATCTTTTGAAGAAAGATGCTATTGAATGGAATGAGGATGCTACTTTGGCATTTAAGCACTTGAAACATGCTTCAACTTAAGTGCCAATGCTAACAATGCCTAATTTTCAATAACCTTTTTTAATTGAATGTGATGCTTTCGGACTTGGGTTAAATGCAGTTTTAATGCAATATTCTCGATCTATTACTTATTTTAGCAAGGCTTTATTGGCAAAAACACTTACTAAATCCACTTAGGGAAAAGAATTGATGACTTTCGTGCTTGTAATAAATCATTGGTGCTCTTGTCTTCTCGGTAGGCACTTTATAGTATATGTGGATAAAAAAAGTTTGCACCATTTGCTTAACTAGCAAATTACCATTCCTAACCAGTAGTATTGGTTAGCTAAACTCCTTAGATATGGGTTTGATATTTAATATAAGGCAAGGAATAATATGGGGTTGTAGATGCTCTCTCAAGAATGTTTAAGGAGACTGACTTACTAGCAATTTCTATGCTTATTTAGACCAATGTTTCTGCTATCAAGCAAGATGTTCTTAAGGATTTCTATTTAGCTGACAAGATATAGCAGCTTAAGGATAGGAAATGTGCAAATTTTAGGTTTCATCTTGTTGGTGATACACTTCATTATAAGGGATGCTAGGTGATTCCTTCTAAGTCTTCATGGATTAAACTCTTTCTTAATGAGTTTAATTCTTCAGCTATGGATAGATACGTAGGGTATGTGAGAACTTATCATTGATTGGCAACCCATTTATTTTGGATAGGTATGAAGAAGGATGTAGCTAATTTTGTGGCTTCTTGTGCAATGTGTCAGCGAAATAAGGTACAAAATTTGTCTTTTGCAGGATTGTTTAATCCATTACCTATTCCTCAAGTTGTGTAGGAGGATATCTCCTTAGATTTTATTATTGGTCTTCTTAAATCTAAGGGCTTTTATACTATGCTAGTGGATGTTGATCATTCTCCAAATATGGGCACTTCTTGTTACTTAAGCACCCTTATAGTGCTAAATCTGTTGCGGAAGTTTTTGTGTGTAAAGTGGTATGATTACATGGTTTTCCTCAAACCATTGTATTGGATAGGGATCCACTTTTTGTTAGCTACTTTTAGAGAGAGTTGTTTAATGTTCATGGGACTCTTTTAAATTTTAATATTGCTTATCATCCGAAAAAGGATGGTCAAACAGAGGTTTTGAATTGGAGTTTTGAATGTTACCTTAGATGTTTTACATTCAAACAACCAAACACTTAGGCCACTTGGATTACTTGGGTAGAGTTTTCTTATAACATAAGTTACCATTCATTGGCTAGTATGATACCTTTTGAAGTTGTTTATGGGAGACCCCCTCCTTTTGTTCTCATTTATCTTTTAGAGGAAATTCCAAATCCTTTAGTTTAGGTGGCCTTAGTTGCTTATGATGATATTTTGGTATGCTTGTGCTGCAATTTGGAGCACACTTGGTTTCTTAATTGTGCTATGGCTAATAAGCATTGCCAAGATGTTCATTATTCGATTGGGGATTGGGTATTTTTGCTCCTACGTCCTGCCCTTGATTCTAAATTGGGGGTGAAGATTACTTCAAAATTGACTCTATGATTCTACGGCCCTTTTCGCATTCTATCTCGAGTAAGCAATGTGGCTTGTCATTTGTGTTGGTCCTAGTATGATATCTTTTTGCAACAAATAAAATTTATGAGTTTAAAAATCCCTCTAAATATCTTTAATGATATAAGTAATTGGAAATTGATTGTTAACTCAAAGAATAATTAATAATAACAATTAGAAGTAAAAGAAGATAAGGAGTAAGAAGATCAGGCAAGCAATTTTATAAAGTTTCAGCTTTTTGCTTATTGCTTTCTTCCAGTTTCATTGTTGGGAACTTGGCTCTTCTTGCTGGTATTGTTCCACTAGTCCAAACTTTTCAATAAGCAAAAATCAATGAGAGATTACAAGGATATTCGGTCTTTTTCTCTGTTCTATCTCATTAGCTTCTTTCTAATCTAAACATAAGACTCAGAGAACTTTCTAATCCTCTCACACTTAAGATATAATGTCAATAATGTTTACAAAAAAATCGAAACAATACAAACAAATAGGTTTTTATAACTTTCGCACTAAATCAATTACAATAAAATAACAAAGCTGTTTTTGCTCAGTTTTTGAATAGGTTTATGACAATCTACTCAAAAGCATTTTTAACTTTAGGTCTGATATTGAGTGTGCGGTACTCTTTTGATCAACACCGGCTTCAAATTAAATAGACCCTCACATAATAGCGAGAAATGGCTATTTTCAAATTTTTCTCCATAATATCTTTGTTTAAACAAAATCCGTTTTGATATTGTAAAAGTATCTCATGAAAATAGGAACTAGATATTGAAATTCAAAAATTTCAAACCAAGTTGTTCTAGATTTGTTCCTTTGCCAAGCTTGTATAATTCGAAAGTTGCTGCATGTAATGATAAGTTCCAATCTCTGTTGTCTTCGTAGAAATTCAAATATTTTAAATAATGAGGATGAGGAAATAAGGATAAATCCAGTACTACTTATCTTAACTGCCATGAATAAATCTTTATCCTTCTTTAATATCTTTATTTGGATTTTGTCAAAACAAATCCCATAAGAAATCAGGTTTGACTACACAAGAATATTCAGACTTATTTGCAAGATATATTCAAGTTAAAAAAAAAACTTGAATCTAATAAACCTTATCTTCGATAAACTATTAATAGCCATGCCTCAACGTGTCTAAAAGGTTCTTGTATAAAGAGTATATCAGAATCCTCTTCCAATTAATTTTCTTACTATATTTCAAACCTTAAGCAATTCTAACTGTGATTGTTAGAAAACTTACTGTTTTGAATCTTAATAACTCAATTTTTTGAATCTAATTCTTGAGCATCTTTTAACTTAAATCCCTATGGACTTAACTAACTCTAGTAGAATGAAATTGAATATATTACCTAAATATACTCAATAAAGTAGAGCTAGGTCTTCTTGTATATTTGTCTAACTTAATTTGTTTAATTAAAACAACTTAGAAACAGCAATTGAACATATTTCCAACCGTACATAGTGGTGTTCTAATGTTTGCTGATATATATTCTGACAAATGTTTTGATGTGTGCCGATATACATTTTGACTTGCTGATATGTGCTGTAATATACATTCTGATAAGTTCAAGCTTACTTTCTTCTAAATACTCTGCATACTTAAAAATCTTGTTAAGTTCATATACATGTTTTTGTTATCATCAAAATATATTAAAGGAAAAACTTAACAATTTGAAGCTTCCTCTACATTGTAGAATTCATCCGGTGTTTTATGTATCTCTTCTTAAGAAATTTCATGGCACATTTTTAGTTTTGTCCACTCTTCCCAAGGAGTTGAATGTAGATGACTTGGTGATTGGAATTATCTACACAAGATTTTAGGTCGTCATTTTGATGTTTAGGATGGTATGGAGGTACCACAAGTTTTAGTGTAGTAGGAGGGGAAGACAATAGAGGATGTAACCTAAGTGGATACTTCTGAATTGTTATTGCAATATCTGAATTTCATCCTTGAGGATAAGGACAAAGTTCAAGGGGGGAGTATTGATACAATCATAGAGTTCATAAGCCTTTACTCCATGTGTATAAAAGAAGATAGTATGTATTGTGTGCATGTGTGTGTGCTGTTATGTCATTTGCATTGTGTAGTGTTGTTGTATAGTTTGTATGTATGTATATTGTGCTGTGGTTGCTGTGTGTAGGGAGTAGACGTGTATATTGGTAGTATTGTGTACATGGTGCAGTATGGTGTAAGATTTAGAGGGATAGTTTTGTAATTGTGTTGTATACGTGGAAAGTATAAATAGTAGAATGAAGGAGTTGGTTAGTTAGTTAGTAAGTTTTGGAGAAAAGAAAGAAGTTGTGGAACTTGAGTAGAGGGAAGGTTTTGCTTCTACAATTCGCAAGAGTAGATTGTAAAGTACCTTAGTTGGTGTACTGCTTTGCAAGAGTGAAACCATTGTTGAAAGTAAGTGAAGATTCTATTGTGATAATTGTTGATTTCTTACTAGTTTAAACCTTAGCTTGTATCGGCTATGGAATGCAAAATGTTTTTGTCGCAAAAATTGAAAAATCCATCGATTAACTTTCATACATTATATTTGGATCAAGAGTAGTTAAGGGAGACTCCATGTGATCTTTAGTAAAATCGAGTTGGATCTACTCAAAATTCTTTTTGTTATTATTGTAGCATTAGTAGAAGTGGTGGCAGAGGTAGTGGTGTTGAGCATAAAATTAAGAGGTTTCTATGTACCTTATGGTTAAAAATAGTCTTAATACTCTAAAATTTGAGCATAATTAAAAGTGTATCTTTTACTTTAAGGTTAGGTTGTGGGACCTTTAACCCTCTTATCTCATTTAACATTCCCCCATTAGTTATCTTGTTTGAGTAGTAGGCTACAAATATGAGCAACCTAGCATTTGAGATGCGATTGTTGAAAACAAAGATCCATTGATTGTCAAAAATCAATAGAATGATATCTATTGATAATCAAATCTAAACACACAAGGAATCATTTCATACTGGGTTGATGGCTTGTACTTCATTCCATTGGCTTTGTTAGTATTAATGCCCCATAACATTATCCCAACCCCTTGATGATTTCTTCTAGGATGTTCTTCAATCTTCGTTCACGATATATCGGCTCCTCATGTCTCCACAATAGAGATGATATGGACTCCTAAGCTATAAAGGTACTTCAATTTAAATGTTAGCCCTTGATAGAGGACAAACACTTTGTTTACAATCCACTTATGCAGGATGGTTATTAATATTGAGGAAAACACAAACAACAATCAAGATTAAGATTAACTAGTTGTTAGGTTTATTATTCTAATCTTGTGTGCACAAACATACATGCACTTTGAAACTTGTTCATCAAACTTCCATGAATCACATTGTGAGGTATGACTAACAATAATTGAATTGGGACCTAAATGTACTTAAATAGATCTTGACTTCAACCTAAAATATGAAAAATGATCAAAAGTAGCCAATTATTAGGTAAAGTGGTTGACTAAGGTTCTCCTTTGCCTAATGGGGTCAAATACTTAGAAAGTACTTAATCAACCATGGAGCAAAAGTGGCTTTATTCAAATTTCATCCTTATGCGTTGGCCCAAGATATCCTAGGTTGAGTCTATAACTTTGAAATTGTTATAACGCAAAAATCTATCCTTTTTTTTTTAATCTCCAAAGCACGTCAATGCTCCAATTTAAACAAGAAAACAATCCCTTCCCTACTTTGACCTAACATCTACAACAATATGTAAGCAATTAGCACATATATTGTAAGCATAATAGAGAAAACATTAAGGGAGTGTTTAGTTGCAATATTTTTGAGGGATAGGATTGGACACAAGTTTTTGTCTATTGTTTGGTTTGTTATTTTAATGGGGTTGTTGGACAAAAAGAGCACTAAAGGACAGGACAAAACTCAATTTTTTTGTCCCTTCATATACATGGTACCAAAATTCAAATTCATTGGACAAGTCCTAAATTTTTTTGAAGTCTTGAAATTACCCTTCAAGAAAAGCATACGGGAGATGTTTGTTCCTTTCTCTTCTCCTCTCTATGTTAAGCCTTAATCACAATACATCACGATGCCAAACCTTAATCCAGGTGACTTTCTCTTTCTCTCTTTTCCCTTCCTCAAAATCTTATCTATGTGGCAGATGTGCAGTTGGTAGCTTTACCATTCGAAAGTTGAATTCGAGGTCATCTCTCTCTCTTTGTGTCTCTGCATTATAAGAGAAATGTATGTTGTTTTTTTTTTTTCAATTTTTGTTTGTTTGTTTGAGTGTAAACAAGAGGAAGTTGGGAACTTAGGATTATAATTTGAGTAAATGAGTTGTATGATGCGTCAGGTCTTCTTAATGACTCTTCTGTCACTACGCTTGTAACCTTTTGAAGCTATATGGGTGCAATAATACAAAACTTCTTGTAATATTAACTGGATGTAAATAATGAAATGGGTTTATCATGGTTATTATTTATTAAGCCTCATGATTATTATTTGTTAAGCTATTAGCATAGAAATCATATAATTTTCTACACTTGCTTCTTAACTACATAGTTGGCCAAATCAGAGGTCATTACTAATGTACCTAACTAGTCCGTGTTTCTTAAGAAGTATCACAATTTTTCATGTGTTGTAGTCAATTAGATGGCTCAGATTGATGACATGGGTTACACATTGTAATGCTATTCTACGCTTATTTGAGTATTATACTCATGATTAAGCCTTGTTTGGTTATTGTACTTGATGATCTTGATGTTATCCTCATCAGTTCACCTAATGTAGAAGATCTTGGCATAGTGAAATTTGTTGTAGGGAATTATAGATGCACTGTAATGAAGTCTTGCTTCTTGTTGGTAGCTTCACTCCTTGATTACACAGAATTCAACATTTCCCAACTCTTTTATTGGATGGGAATTTCATTCATTAACATGTGATTGGATCATATATAATCGTTAGCTTAATCTAAATCCGATTGCTTTTTAGTTATTGTTGACATCAATGCTAATTAGTGGATTTACATTTCATTTCAGAAAATTAAAATATATTATGTGCGCTTGATAATAGACAAAGTACAAACGAGTCAACCACATTTTGTTAATCTCTCTATAAATAAATAAAGTAGATTAACCCATTTTGTAAGTACATGACTTGTGTGTCATTCCATTGTTTTGAAAATCACCTCTCATACTTGTATGTTTGCAGGACTTGAATATTCGAGTTGAATAGTTGGAGTTCAAGCCTTCTCTAATTTTCTTTTGGAAATGGTATTATCTCGTAACTCAACATTGTGTATTGTTTTTCCTCTAATGGAAAATAATTGATTTCTTTTTTTTTCTTTTTCGTCCAATTCAATCTTGGTTGTTTTGCCCCACATTTTTTAAATGAAGATGTGAGAGAACTCACTCTTTAGACCCTGTTTGTGAGTTTCAACAATCTTATGTCCAAGGAAGCGTGTTTTGTAATTTTATACCAATTAATAAACTACTGGACTGTTTAACTCGTATGGATCATAATGATCCCTTTTTGTGTTTCCTTTTAATAGCATTTATTAAAAACATATAAGAATATTGAAATTCTGATATTGAGAAAATGGCGAGGATGATTTACTAGGATATGTTTTAGCATACTCTGTATAAAACATTTCCTACTCATGATAGATGAATTCACCATACATTGATATTACGCCATTGATGATGTCATTTTCTATTTATTAATTTGTTGTCATATGTAATAAATTTCAGCTTAGGTTGCTTGATACCCTACTCACTAATTTGAATTACAGTTACTTTCCATGCCAGAACCATTATAACCTCTCAAGCTACTAACTGAAAGTTAACTTCTAATATATTGGCAATTATTAATTGAACTCAGTCATGAAAGATTTTATCCATCCCTTCAGCTTATGAATTATGAGATTTACGTAAATATGGCTGACAATAGACATAATAATATCTTATGTAAAACTTCCTGCTTTGTTCTATTTTTTAATGCAACTATGTTTTGAATGTTCTTTTAAATAATGAAAATAACAAACTCTATTTTTATGAGTCAACACTTTATTTTAATTCTAGTGGCATGTGAGTTATGATTAAACTTCTTTTGACAATTAACTTTAGGTTCTGAAATAAGGTGGAACCTTTTTTGACTCATTCACTGGATTTAAGAGGCTGTTAATGCTCTCATATGTTTTCTTTCCTATTATATTTTCAATTTTTCATTTTGTCCATGAGTAGATGTTAATGAGAATTGGGTCCTTAAATTTTAAAATAGATAAAAAATTTAATCAAATGTTTTATGTTATTGTGAAAGGAAAAAACACCTTTGAGTCTCAGGTCATCAACTTGGCCTTATATTTTACCAGCTATTTGGATTTTATGTGAAATAATTATAGAAACAAGTTGAGAAAAGATAGGCTATTAGCATAGCAACTTTTTATGATGTCTCTCTAGAGGTTGACCCGCTTTTCAGATAATTATAATAATAATCACATTTCATATGCAATATGTATTATGGATTTCATTTTGTTAGTGTTTGTTCAAGTTTTAAGCTTTTGTTATGGTGCTTTTAATGGGCTCTTTGTTGATTACTAGCTATTTTTCCTAGAGTACATACAATTTATCCATTTTTTTACTTTGTACTCACTTATTTGTACTTGATGTGTATTATAGACAATGGATCATCGTGGGATTTTGATTTACCTTATTGGATGGAGAGTTTACATGAATATGCTTGTAATGGATGTTGCTGGTTTTTTTTTCTTTTCTTTTTTTAATTTAAACTTCATTTTGAAGAGAGAGGCCGAGAGAGGAGTATTGGATGAACGAGCATTAGCTAGGTACGAGATGCATAGAGAAATAATTGATTCACTCGCTAAGGGAAGTGATACAAATTGTTCATGGAAATTAAGGATGAGTGGGAATACTTTTGCGTATCTCTATGAACTCCTTAGAGTACGAAGGGAAATACAAACTAATAGAAGGGCTACTATTGAAAAACAAGTTGCTATTTTTCTCAACATATTTAAACATCACACAAAGAATAAGAGTATTCAAGTGAGATTTTGTAGATTAGGTGAGACAGTCAGTAGAAATTACCATCTAATGTTAGCTGCTATTTTGAGGTTAGAAGATGTATTATTTATAAAACCAAATCTAATAACACAAGATTGCATTGATGAAAGGTAGAATTGGTTTAAGTTACCTAATTAATATATTTTCCCACCTAAATCTTTCATAATAGACACAATTTCTTATAGGAGCTTATCTTTTTTTTTTTTTTTCCCCTTGGAACTCATTAGGGTTGTTTAGGAATATTATATAGTACCTACATTATGGTGACAATACCTATTGTAGACAAAACTAGGTATTAAACAAGGAAAGGTCATCTTGCAACAAATGTCTTGAGAGTATGTACTTGTGACTTAAGGTTCATCTATGTATTAGCAAGATGTGAAGGATCTACATTGGATTTTAGAATATTACGTGATGCAATTATCTAGTCTAATGGTTTGAGAGTTTGAGCTGATAGGTGGATATATCAATTCATAGTTTATTTTATTTTTAGAATAACAAAATTTCCTTTGTAAATTTATGGGGTTGCATTTTTTATAGGTTCATATTATCTAATAAATACTAGATATGCAAATGTACAAGGATTTCTTGCCCCTTTTAGAGGTAGGCAATACCATATTCAAGAGTGAGCTATAAGTCAACATAGGCCACAAAATCGCGAGGACTTATTTAACTATAGGCATGAAAAGGCAAGAAATATTATAGAGAGATGTTTTTGGAATCTTGAAGAAACGATAGGATATTTTAAGGAGTCCATCTTTTTACCCCATCAAAATACAATATCCAATGATACTAGCTTGTTGTTTACTGCACAACTTCATTTGAATGTACATGCCTTTAGATCCCTTGGAGTATGCTTTAATAGTAGGTAATGAAATTCTTAGGTAAAGATGAGATTAATACAATTGGAATGAAATGGAAATCAATGGAGGACTATCATAGAAATTAGAAAGTTATTTCATGTTTGTACTTATTTTATTTATGTATGTTGGATTGATATCACTATTAAACTTTCATTAATTATATATATTGAGATCCTTTGATTAATGAATTTTATTTTCTTTTATAATTTTTATATGTATGAATTTCTTTTTTCTTTTCTTACATTGATGCATTGTAGCTTTGGTAGATTTACAGTTATGGATAGTAAGAACAAAAAATGTAGGCATAATTAGAGTGAGAACAAGAAGAAACATTATTAATAGTGTTAGAAGAGTTGGTTATTGAAGGTTATAGAGGAAAGAATAGTACTCTTAAGAGCAGGACTCAAGAAGAAGTCTTAATAAGGATGAAGGAATATATTCCAGAAATTAATTTTAACATCAAGCAAATTGTTAATAAAATGAAAGGGTGGTCAGTCAAATTGTCAGACGTACTCTTAATGTGCAGAAATATCCAAAGGTTGGTCATCATGCAAACAAGGAATTTAAGGAGTTTGAAAGATTATAGAATATTTTTGGAAAAGATAGAGTAAATGGCAAAGTAGTTGAGATATCTACTGATGCTTTGAGAGATATGTAAATCGATGGATAAGATAATTTTGAAGAAGAGACGAAATTCGCACCACAATTACTTGGATCTCATGGCAATACTTCACATGGTGGTGGTGTGTCTATGACACCCTTTCACAAATGTTAAATGATGGATTATGTTGCGAAGTTTACTACAACATTTCAAAAGACTATGAATAATGCTAGAAATGGTTTTACTTTACTTGTAGAAAAAATTGCAAACCTTCCATATTGTTGAAGAATTGCATACTTTAGGGTTATTTACAAATGAAGAGTTAGATGTCTTAATGAAAATGCTAAAAATCCACAATATGAAAAATTTTTTTGGAGGCTTCAAGAAGAGCAAAGGTTTGCTTTTGTTAAACGTCTAGTTGGTTGAATTTAAAAGATATTTAGACTTTTTGGTTAATTAGTAATCGTTGGTTGCATGTATTGTAGGCAAACTGATTGGATGATAATAGTTTGTTGATTTTGAAAGACACTTGGACCATTTATTTAATTACTAGTTGTTGGTTACATATGTGGTAGGTTGATTAAATGACAGACTTTTGTTTTTGGTAGATTTTGAAAGACATTTGGATAATTATCATCATATTGCAATTATTATTATTATTCTTGATTGTTATATTGGGAATATTGGTTTAATTATTAATTAATATTATAGTTATTAAATCATAGGAAAATTGTTATAATTTATTAAATTGTTATTACATTATAGTATTTATTAGATTATTATAATATTGAGTTAATTAATATTATTTTTATTAAGTGTTGCAAAAATTATTTATTTTATAATATAAATAATTAATTTTTTATTAGCTAGCAAATCTATGAATTTTTATTTAATATTATTTATAATATGTTCAATTATATGAATTCAATAATTCATTTAAATTGTATTTCAAATAATATAAAAATATATTAGACAATATTAAGGGTGTAATTGTAAAAATATAATAATAAGTCCAAACTTGTGCATAACAAATAAGGGATAGCATTAAATTTTATGTTTAGTATTGTGCAAATTAAATATGATATAATAAGCTTGTGCTGTTTAGTCCTTCTGTACTTATTAAGTCTAGTCCTTTTTATCCAGTCTAATCTTCTTTATCTAATCTAGTTCTTACAATTAAATGCTACATAAAATAAAAAATGAAAATGCCCATTTAAAGAAAAAAAGAAATATATAGGTCCCTTTTAATGCTTATATGATAAAGGTAATTTAGAGAAGAAAAGGAGAGAAAAGAAACTAGTTGGTTAGTTGGATTTACTAAAAAAGTTTTTAAAATCATGATTTTATGAGCTGCTTACTAATTAAAATCCATACAAAATCTTCTTTAAGTAAAATTTGTTATAATCCCAATTTGAATATTTAAAATTAATAGAATACTGATTCTATTTTTTTATTTTACTGATTCTACATAATTAAATAAAAATATATGATACTTTGACTTGATAAACTTTTATATTAGCTTATTATTTTTGCAACCTAATAAGCCTATTATTCTAAACCTGTTGTTTATATTTCAATTTAAGAAATCACACTTTCAACTTTCCTTTCTTCTTTCATTTAATATCGCAACCATAACTTCATGATATTGATTTTTTTAAAACTAAAGTACGAATTGATACTTCAAAAGACTTACAAAGTATGAATACAAGTGGTAATAATACTAATAAAGACATTGGTGATAATGAGGATGATAAGAATGATGATAGTGATGAGAGATATGATAGTTTTGATAATGATTTATATTATTTTTGCACTTGTATTAATGTTTTATGAATTTGCATAATGTTGTATAATTTATGCTTAGTTATTTGTATTAAACTCATATTATAACTATAATTTACAATGAATTTTTTTCTTTCTACCATGCATTTTAATTTTTCTATTAACTATTACATGTATATTTACTATTTGTAAAAAGTAAATTTATATTAGTGGTAGAATCTTACAATTCTATGATTTGGTTTTACCTAAAATCCTCTATTGAATCTTTAGCGATTCTAAGTAAAATTCTAAATTGGATAACCATACTTACTAGGTTAAATTTTTTCTTGGGCAATAAAAATACCATCAGGTTGGATTTAGTAGTTTAAATGATGAATTTACTGATGTAATCGTTAAGGATGAAATATTTCATTAGTTGATTATGGGATTAATAATTGGCTTTAGAGATTATAATTCAATGGCAATTAATGGAATAACGGAAAAGATAATGGAAGGCACAAGCTATCAAGATATCTTCATCTACTGTGTATATATGGGGGTTAATCAAGTTAAATTATTTATGAGTTATTAAAGTTCAGTTCAATATTATCCGCTCTCATGGTTGATTACCGAAAAAAAAAACCCTTATAATCAGCATTATACCCTTTCAACTCAAATAAACTGGATTTTTTACAAATAATTTACCCAGGTACCTTAGCCAATAGCGCGGATGAAAATATCATTGCCGTTTACCCGAAGGAAAAAAAAAAAATAATAATAATTACCGTTCATCCCTCTCCCTCAAGAGAAATGCATGACAGTCCGGCGCGGGAATTTTAGTTTCGTGATTTCACTTTTACCACACGGACATACCAAACCCTAGCTAAACCCTCAAGACCTAAAACCCCACTTTCCTTCTCTCTCTTTTTCTGTCTCTCTCAAACCGAAAGATGAACGGTGAAAATACACAGGAATCGAACAATAAGAAGGAAAAATCAAAGAACCAGAATCCGAATCTGAAGAAAAACAAGCCAGCACGCAAAGAGTTCGCTCCTTATGGCAATTACAGAAACTACTACGGCTATCGTGTAATTTCACTTTCTCCAATAATCTCATCTCTTACTCAAATAAAGAACTTCGCATTGCAATATTAATGCCATTACATGACCTAAAGTTTCGTTCTTGAATTACTGTTTTAGCTTCTTGAAGTAAGACTTTAGCCCTATGGTTTATTGATCGTTACTTTAAACTTGTGTCTCGTTCTTTTTGATACTTCTGATTGCAAGTTAATGATTCGTGTGATTGTTTTTTCATCGAGAGAAAAAAGGAAATTGATTTTTAAGTGTATTAGCTTCATGACTGGGTTAATTATTATTGCTGGGATGTGAGTGCTGTGCTGTTCTTCACGATACTTGTGACTGCAAGTTGATGATTTGTGTAATTGTTTCATTTGAGAGAAGAAACAAACTTGATTTGAGAATTAATACTAAGTGCATTAGCTTCATGGCTCGGGCTAATTGCTTTGCTGGAATTTAGTTAGATTCTTGTGCTCAGTTCATTTTCTCAATAATTGTGAATTTTCTGTGGAAGTGGTGCTTATTAGAAGAAGAAAATGTTGAAGTGGATAGAATTGATTAAGATTTGATAGTTTTCAAACAAAAGTGTTCTAATTGGAACTTTATGGAGTTAGTTTCAAAGCTATGTCAAAACTTCTTTTGATTTTGTGCATTATGCTGTTCTATTCCATTGTTCTTGGCCAGTTTTGTGGTCTTTCAACTAGTGGAGCTTGAGGCATTATGCATTTTAGCATGTGATGAATTTTCTTGATTATGATAGTTCATGTTTGGATTTATAACAAATGCATTTTGTTGCATTGTATTCAAAGCTTTGTTGAAACTTACTTTATTAGTTTGTTTGTGCTGTGAACTTCCTTGAACCTACTTTAATGCTATAATTGTGTAGAATAGGTGAATGCATATAGTTCACTAGTGACTGATATTTTAAACTATGATCAGGAGTTCAGGGAATAATTCTTCCTTTTGTTGTTTCAGATTGATCAGGGTTTAGATGAAGATCCCCGCTTAAAGGTTATGAGGAAGGAGTGGTTTGAAGGAAAAAACTGTCTTGACATTGGCTGTAATAATGGTTTGATTACAATTCAAATTGGTAAAACATCCTATGCTTATAACCTTGTTGATTTTTACTCCCCTTGAAAGAGATTAATGATTTAATCACCTTTCACATGTAATATGTGTTAACTATTGGAAGTTACAGTATACATGCGGTGACCTTGTCTGGTAAATCATACATTTACAAATAAGACACTATATGCAATTGGTGGTTGGATGCTTCATGTGATTGGCATACAATCCAAAGCATGAAAGTGATTAACTTGTTCTTAGGAACGGTTGTTGCTATTGCAGTATTATCAGCACAAGTATGTATGTGGAATTTCTAGAGCCTGCCATTTTTTTTTATTGTTGGCATTGGCACGAGAAATGAAATTGTTATGCTATCTACCACTAAAAAAAAAAATGGAAAAAAGAAAAAAGAAAAGAAGAAAAAGTTGTACTGTCAAATCTTCTTACTTGTGGAAGTATTTTCCCCCCCTTTTTGTGTCAGCGACTTGAATTGTTTTGAGGGTTATTACCTATCCTTTTTCATGGGAGGCTGTGATGAAAGTTTAGAGTTTTACCTCTTTCACAATAGAAAAGATATTGTTTTATGAGTGAAATGCTGCATACAAGATTCGTATTTCTAATATTTGTAATAAAATGATGATCTCTGAGCAAAAGGACATTACGGATTGGAAATATCAAGTCCGTGCATGTCTATCTTTTTTCTTTTTTTGGCAGCAGCTATGTACATCTACCATAAGTTATACTCGATCTATTTCAGTCTTTATTTCAACAGTTTCTGCTGCCGTGGAAGAATTTGACTTTATATATGCGATCTTGATGCGAATTGTATGTACAAGGTCTTAATTCTCATTGATATCAACCTTTTGGTACCATGCAGCTAAAAAATTTCATTGCCGGAGCATTCTTGGAATTGACATCGACTCTAGTAAGCTCTTCTCCTCTAATTGCTAATGGTGATATGTTAGATTAATTGCTGAGTTTGCTGTTTGTGATCCCCAATTGTTAAATTGTTCATAGCCTAAGTTGCATGGATCTATGAGGTCATGCAGACATAAGACATGACAATTAGGGAAAAGTTGATATGGATGCTGCTAGAACATGTCACTAAAATGATAATAAATGAATGTTATGTGACAAAACTTGATGTCCTTTGAATCAGAACTGATTGCATATTTTCTTAAGAAAATAGTTCTTAATTTCTGATTCACATATAAAGAGATTTTGAAAATTTTAAACATAGTCATCTCTGAGATTAAGCTATATTTTGCAAGTCTAATGCTGTGTTTCCACGTTTCATATACTTGAGCCTTTTTTGAGTCGTGAGGTTGAGAAAAAGAAGAATTAAGGTTATATTTTTCGTTTTCCTATACTTCTAAATGAAGGAATGATTAGGAGAATATTTGATGGAAGTCATTAAGAAAAATTGTCTAAGGTACACCTTTTCTCCTACATGAATCCTTGTAGGCTGTCATTTTCCTTCTTTGCAGGCAAACAGCTGGCAAGTTTTTTTTTGGAGTTAAAAGTTCAGTAGTATAGTAGCTGGCTAGATTTTGATAGAGCGTTACTCATTTTGCTTTATGTTAAGATCACCGAGGGAAGAAGCTCGATTATCAACACTCTTACTTTGCCTTCTACAGTAAATATTTGATTGGTGGAGCATGAGACCTTGCCTTATGGAGGTGAACTAATTCTTTGTTGCTTTCTTAGATAGAATAGAAGATGCATGCTGGATCCTTAGGAAGTTTGCAAGAAAGGAAAGTGTTGATAAGAGGAATTCAAAATCTTCAGAGTCGAAGGATGAGCAGAAATCAAATGGTGCAGAACAATCAATCAATACCTCTTCAGATGGAGATGCAGGGGAAGTTACCGAGAATCTACTTTCTGAGAGGAGAGGTCTCCTTGAGATTGTTTACTTCAAGCAGGAGAATTTTGTTCAGAAAAAGATCTCAATATCTGAATCCTATGATACCATTCTTTGGTAAGTAGTGTTTTTTTGTAGCTTTAGACACATATTTTTCATTATTTGCAATTGTAGAAGGCTAGTGAACTAATGATTACCAGGATTGTGTCTTTTCCTGCCATTTCTCTAATGAGAATGGATCACTCGAGAAACAGTCCAGTTGTCTTTCTATGCAGTTTCTCTAAAATGGAAATTTGTTCAAATATTAGTGAAATTAAGAATTGCATTAGCTTGGATATGGTATTCATGTGCTTCAGACTTTATACATACATCGAGGGATCTTAGAGCCAGTCCAAATGTAAATAAGTTGATGGCAGCACAGCGCAGTGGATGCTTTTTATCCTTTACAAATAATGCCTAGATTGTATGCAGCAGGAAATTTCCTCTTTTTCTTGTGCCTTCTTTTTTGTTACTAAATTCTTTATAAGTTTATTACAATCAGTTTCCAGTGATGTTTATCAATGCAATGGGATTTAATGCTATTGGTGATTCACAAAATAGTGTCCATGCCCCTTTCTCTGTTATGAGAAGACAAGGCAATTTCATTTTCTTTCTCCCCTCAAATATTGTAGGAATGTTTGTTGTATCTGTCATGGCATCCTTTTATGAGGTGTATTTGCTGGAGTAGGATCAGCTCTATTTGAAAGAACTCGGGTTTATTTGTCCAATGAATATGTGCTACAGCCAAAAATCTTGAAAAAGAATATCTCATGCAACTATTAAAGGAGGAATGGAGCAAGGTATAAGTCAATGCACTTGGAAGTGCATTGTTGGCTGGAAAGTACAGTCTTCCGAGATATCTTATATTTCTTTTTGGTAGGTAGCATTTGAGTAGCCTCTGCTCCGTTTAGAGGGGAAAAGGGAGAGGGCAAAATGCTACTTACCAATTAATCAATAAAATGTATTTTGCCCAGCTCAACCTAAAAGGCACAGATTTCGTCTCAAGTATCATGTAACTTCCATTGCTTAATATCTGTTGTTTATAATTGGCAAGTTCAAAGAAAAATAATAATGAAGTAAACGACTAAAAATGGATGTTCAGAAATCTTATGCTGAATACAAGTTCATCTTTATATGGACACAACTAGCTGTTCCTTCTGTTGGTGGGAGGATAATAAGAGCCATATCTTTTAATTTTTCTTAGGTATGATTTATCTTGTTCGCTTTGCGACATCATGGCTTATAATGGCTCATTTGTAATTATAGCTTGAGCGTCACAAAGTGGATTCATCTAAACTGGGGTGATGATGGCCTAATAAACTTGTTCTCGAAGGTTTGGCACCTTCTTCATTCGGTATGTCCCATGTTTTTCATAAATGCTTAAGTTATTCTGTTGGAGGAAGCATCGGTTGGTTTCAGTATTAGGCAATGCATGTGTAATTTTTGTGTCAAAATGATGCATATGCAATTTTATCTGTGTTTGATGCTGACAAACTCTCTTCTAAATGGACCTTTTGATTCCCGACATGTTTTCACACGTGTATTGCTTCAGTTCATATAAATTGCCACGTTGCAAGATGAGGTAATGCATCTTTTTCCTCCTTTCATAGTTACACTGACTTACCAGTAAAATGATATATCAAATTAAAGCCATTATAAATTTCTTTGTATCCATTTCACAACTTTTTCCATACCAAGGCAAGAACTTTGGGAGAGCCAACTAGTAATTGTGTTGGGATGTAGACACATGGCTCCATTTACTTCTGTTTCATATGCATCCTTACCTTATCTATATGGAGAAATTGGATGGAGAGTGCTGCAGCAATTATAAATATGATTATTCTGTATTTTACCTTGGACAACAAAAAATAAAATAAAAAAAAGTTCCATTTCATGCTAGTACACAGCTTTTGTACACGTCAGTTTTCAGGATGATGAGGACAAGAGATGATGAATTGTGTCCCTACCATATGCAGGGTGGCATTTTTGTGCTGGAACCTCAACCTTGGCGTTCATATGAAAAAAACCGTCTAGTCTCCGAGGTGATTAAATTTGATTTTTATCCTTAACTGTGCTTTTATTAATTCTATTGGACTAGTTTTAGCACCTGACAGTTTGATTAATTGAACTTACTAGGAGACTTGATGACATCTTTTCTCCATTAATTGTTAAGGATGGTTAAAATGGTTTCTTCTTCTTCTTCTTTCTAAATCATCATTATTTTCGTTTTTCTACTTAAAGTTGGTCTAGTGTGTCTGCTTTTTTCAGTGTTTTCTCGGTATTTTTGCTTGTATTTGCAGTGAAACAAATTGTTTTGATATCATTGGTGTCTATGGTATGTATTTTACTCAGTTGGTGCTTTTTGATGTGCTGAGCACATAAATCTCTATCATGTTTCTACTCTGTTATTGATCGTTGGCATCTTTTAGTTAGATTTGCAGGACATCGACCGTCTTCAGTTGTATCTAGTCACAGTACTATGATAGAGATGGTAACTTACCATTTTGTTGTGCAGAAAACAGCGAAGAATTACAGTAATATCTTGTTCCCTCCAGAGCACTTTCAGGAAATCCTTCTGGATAAGGTACTTGGCATTTGGTGTACTGTGGGGAGACTTGTTTCCATTATGATATATCTGTTATAAGTTTTGCTCTTTTATATAGCTGATGCTTAGTTTTTTTGTTGCAGATTGGCTTTAGAAAAGTTGAGGACCTAACCTCTAGTTTGACAGGTAGCAAAACAGGGTTTAATAGACCGATTTTGGCATTCTACAAATGAATATGCTGAAATTCCGTTGGCAGTACACCTCAAATACAGTTTTCTCAAGATGAATTTCATCAGTAAAACTCAACTGCCAACATTTTTAAAAGGACCGGAATCATCTCAAAACATGGGTTTTCGATGTCTTAATTTTTGTAAATCTGCTAAGTCATGTATATGGGTGAAGTTGAAGATATACAGGAATGTAGGTTTCGCTCCTTGAGAATGAAAAGATGTGTAATATTTTCAACAGTCTGGTCTGTGGGAGTAAAATTAGTCGATATCAGACTGTAATGTGGCGATGTGGCTGTTTTTTCGGTTGTGTTATCTCATCCAGAGGCAGCGGCTTCATCCAAATTTTGTATGCCAGATTTATCCACGAAATGTGGATTTTGTATAGCGAAATTCCTACGTTTGAAACTTTCTATAAAACATAATATTTACCGTGACATTTCCATTTCATCAACTTGTTAAATGAATAAACTGGGAATAAATACGGTAAGAGAACTGTTTATTCTCTCTTATAGTATTAGCTATTAATGCTAGTCAAGCCTAAGAGATTTCTAAGTTAAAAAAGGGTTCATTAATACTAAAATGTCTCGTGTTTTTTGATGAGTGGTTGATAGGTAGAAATCATGTTTAGATATATGTTAATAAATGCGATTATATTTTTACGTATTAGAATTTTATTGATACTTACCTATTATTTAAAAAAACATATGACATGTTAATATTATTAAAGTTTTTCTTGGATAGATGAGTCAATCATAAAGAAAAGAATCATATGATTATATCGAGAAATATTTTTGACCCAAAATAATTGGTTAGTTGTTTTCATAATTAAAAACTTGTGCTTTATGTAATCTTGCTATATATAAATATTGATAGGAATTGGGGTCCAATAACTCAATTTTGAACTTAAGGATTGGATACTTTGGTTCGTTGGCCTCTCTTAAGACAATTCATTGAGAAAGAGGTTGAGCTCTTATTGACGATCGACTTACTTAGTTAATTGAGCTTTTACTTATGTTACGTTATCTCTCTAAGTAATAGACTATACTACTATTTAAGTTGACCGTTAAGGTTGTTGACCTGTTTGCAAGATTTTGACCTATAACCCTCTTTGTCTAGAAGCTAATTTGTTGTGCCAGAATCGACCATCCACACAGTAATATGCATTCTCTTCTTTTTTTTGACAATGTACCATGTACCATGCACATATTCCTTTTGTTTACCATTTTTAGCCTTGTACATGCCTAGTATGCTACTTTTGGTATAGAATCCTTTTAGTAAATTATGCATTCCTAAGAGTTACCTTAATTAAGGTCTATAAATACCCCTTTGTGTATGTATGATCGAATCATTTAGTGACTATTAGACGTTGTCTTTTTCCTTATTCTTATGTATCTTCATTTAAAGCATCTTAGTTCGAGTATCCTATTTTTATCTATTTCCCCAAGTAAGAAATAATGGTAAGTAACCTTAGGTACTAGCTTGGGTTTCATATAAGTTAGGCTCTAAGTTCGTAAGTTTTAGTAATTTCTGCTTAGGTTGTAAACGGGCCCTTACTTAACCTTCAATTACCATTCACCCTTTGAGGCATCTCGAGATTTGGATCTACCCTTGTTTGCTTTTGATTGATGTTGGCCATGTTTATCTGACCTTAATACCACATCATCTTGGTATCAAAGCTTTAGTGATGATGGAGTTGTTAGAGTTACTGCTGTAAATTGCTGAGTGTTACCAAAGTTGCTGTTGTTGGTTGTGAGTTATTAAAGTTGCTATTGTAAATTGCTGAGTGTTATTGATGTTTTTGTTGGGTATGAGTTGAATCGGGCTACTATGTAACAACTAGTGGTGTTGGTAGAGTTTCTAAGGTTGAGTTACCATTGTTTTGAGTGTGAGTGAAGCTATTTTGTGTTCAAAAGAGAGGTTGTTATTTTGGGTTTGAGTCGTTACTTGAGTATTGAGTGTATTGTGAGGTGTCAGTATGTGAATAGTTGTGTTGAGTAGCTATTGAAGTTGAGTTGAGGTGTTTCTAAATTAAAGAAATGACAAACCTAAGTGTAAATGCAATCATAAGCAATAGTAAGAGTGGTGTTCCTCGCCATGGTAGGCTAGCTCTTATTACTCCAAATTCTACAAATGAGAATATGGATAGGCTCACCACCATGATGACTAAGTTGACTAAAGCTGTAAATCAATTGACTATACCTGACTTGTTGATGCTGTTCCAATAGATGTCTAAGTTGTTCCCCTACATTGAGGAATACAAGGAGCTGAGCTACGAGTTGAATACATTGCTTGTCTTACTGATAATCCAAATCGAAACATCTGAGTATGTGGAAGTGGATAGAAGAGTCTACAGAAGGATTGACTTAGACAATGTTGAAGGGCATGAAGGAGATAAAGAAGAGTATACTAAGAAGAAGAAAGGGTAAGATAAGACACCTAAAGTCTTAAGAATGTAAAGTTGTAAGTACTAACCTATGCTAGATCTAGCGATGCTGGTGACTACCTTGATTGAGAAGATATTTGCGAGTCATGACTGTGATGATCAAGTAAAAGCAAGGCTAGTTACCCTTAAATTCATAAGGTATGTAGCTTTATGGTAAAAGAATTTATAGTCTGCATGACAATGAAAAGGAGAGCTAAAGATTAGAACTTAGCAAGAGGTGCAATGAGCTAAGAGGAGGAAATTTATTCCCGGCTATTACATACAAGATACATTCAAGAAATTGCAAGAATTGAGTAGTGTTAATAAATATGATATAGAATTCTAGATAGTTATGATCTATTATGAAATCGAAGAGCTAAAAGCTTGCACCGTTTCACAATTTATTAAATGACTAAAGTTCGAGATCAAGGAAGTATTAGATGTATAAAGAAGATCGATACCCTTAAGGATGCGATTTGAAGTGCTTAGAGGGTAAAGTGTCGGAAACTCTAGGGATATACCCGAGCTCCTTTGAGTAAGTTTCAACTTGTCTAACCTATTTCAACTGGGCAAAATAGATTGGAACTAAGTAGAAGAGATGAAGTTAGACCTGACTTAAAGTCTCAAGTTACTGAAAAGGAAACACTGAGGAGGTTTGAGAAGGGACAATCATTAAGGAGAAAAACTAGTAAAATTAAGTGCTTCAAATACTAAGGTTTTGGTCATACGGTTACCTAATGTCCCAATAGAAGAACAATAGTCATCAAAGGTGAGGTGCCGACTACTAAAGTGGATAGTAGGGATGAATAAGTTGACGGACTAAAGGTAAAACATATTGTTGAGCATGAGAAGTCACCTAAGAAGGGGATTATTGTAAACATTAAGGAAGGAGAATATTTGTGCTTGATAGTGAGGAGAACCATGAGTACTACTACTCTTATCAAGGATAAACAAAGAGAGAATCTCTTTCATATAGGGTATAAGGTGAGGGGAACATTGTGCGCGCTGACCACTGACAATAGGAGTGTACCAATACTGCATTTGTAACTATGTTGAAGCTATCTACCACTTCTTACTTTAGGACTTATAAGTTGTATTGGCTTCACGAGAAGGATGCCTTGCGTATTAGAGAGTAGATTTTAGTGCCTATGTTTGTCGACACTTATCAAGATAGGTGTTATACGATATATTGCTAAGCGTGTATTACACATTTTACTAAGATGACCATGGATGTTTGATCGACGAGTGATATATATATGATTGATTCAGGAACACTTGCGCATTTGAGCATGAAGGGAATAAGATCACATTGAATATAGTGACCCTCATTTAGGTCAAGGATATGCAAGTGTAGCTAAGTTGAGTTGAGCTTAGAAGAAGAGGAGTCTAGTGATGACTCGAGTCAAATTGTCATAGTAGCTGAGATTGGGAGCCTTAACTTTCTTACTAATTTAAAGGCTATTGGAAATGAAAGAACAAGAGATAGAGTTGCTTGCTGAAGTGCAAGGCTTATTGAAGAATTTATGGACTTATTTGTCGAGGAACTACCTAAGGGACTATGTCCTTGCTGAGGTATAGAACATTGTATAGACTCACATCTGATAGTTGTACTATTGAACAAGCCTATATATTAAATGAATCCGGAGCAAGCTGCGAAGCTCCAAAAATAGATCAATAAGTTGATTGAGAGATGCTATGTTAAAGAATCCTTAAGTCCATGTGCTATACTTGCCTTACTTGAATAAGGATGGGTCTTGGAGAATATGTGTTGATAGTTGAGCTATAAACAAAATCATGATCAAGTGTAGATACCTAATCCTGAGGCTAGATGACATGTTAGATAAGTTGCATAGAGCAAGAATCTTCTCAAAGATTGATTTTAAGTCAAGTTATCATTGGATTTGAATATGACCTTGAGACGAGTTGAAAATCGTATTCAAACAATGGACGAATTATATGAGTGAATGGTGATGCTTTTCGGTCTCTCCAATGCAATGAGCACATTAATGAGATTGATGAACCATGTGCTTTGAGATCTGATGGAGAAATTCGTAGTAATTTGCTTTAACGACATACTTGTATATAGTTTTGACTTAGAGAGCCACTGTGAGCATCTTCAACCTTTCTTCTATGTACTCTAAGTTGAGCAACTCTATGGAAACTTGAAGAAACATGGCTTCCAGTGACCTAAAGTTGTGTTTCTTGGCTTCTTGTTTGTGAAGGAGGAGTACAGGTAGATGACCAGAAGATTTGAATAATCATGAAATGGCTAGTACCGAGCTATTCTACCAACGTTCATAGCTTTCATAGACTTGCTTCATTCTATAGCTATTTTGTCAAGAACTCCGATACCATTGTGACTTCTTTAATCGGGCTGACAAAAAAGAATGTAGAGTTTAAGTGGGGTAAAAAAAGAGTAAAAGAGTTTTGAAGAGGTGAAGGAGAAGTTGACTTTTGCTTCTGCCCTTGCTTTCTTAGATATGAAAGAAAACTTTTTGAAATTTCGTCGTCCTAATCAAATGCAAATCAATTAATGAAATACAAAAACAAAACATATGAGGGAACGGGTAGTTCTTATATAGCTTTTTAGAAATAAAATAGGTTTTGTCTACTAACTATTGACTCCTTCTTCCTCTTACTTCTCGATTCATAGAGTAAGTATTCATTTGTATTATTTTGAGTCTCCCCATCTCAATCTTTAGCCTTAACTTTTCCCTTTCCCCCTCTTATTAGAATTCAACATCTCTGATATGTTTTACACCAAAAAAAAAAGAAAGTCTTTTCTAGTTTTACTCCTGAGTTTGACCTTATCTTCTCTGCTGAGAGAATTCTCATACTAAAGTTTATTGCTCTCATGGCCTGTACCAAAATAGTATATCTGATTAATGCATCTCCTTAATTGTTGCAATTTTTTCTCTCGCTAAGGTATAAGAATTGGAGTTGTACTGATGCAAGAGGGCTAAACTATTGCCTATTTCAGTGAGGAACTTTGAGAAGCTGCATTTAGCTATTTACCATATGATAAGGAGTTTTATTCCTTCATTCATCTCTAATTGTCTGGTAACATTACTTGCTGCTTAAAGAATTTATCATCTCATATGTGTTGAACTATAAGAGAGGAGAGACTAATGTTGTCATTGATGCTTATCTAGAAGACGCTCCCTCATGATTGACTTGCAGATTAGACTTTTTGGACTCTTAGTGATAAAATATCTATATACTTAAGACTTGCACTTTGGCCCCATTGTTGTGAAATGCTATGATGGAAAAGCTGTAGATCAGTATTTCTTAGAGACGAATATTTGTTTCAGGGATGGAAGCATTGTATCGTAGCTTATTCTGTGCATGAGTTATTGGTGCACAAAGCATATGGGGGAGGTGGCCACTTTAGTGAGAAGAGAACATATGAGCTACTAAAGTCTAAAATATTTTTGCTGAAGATGATGAAGGATGTGCTTAGTGTGCTTGAAAGATGTGCTATGTGTAAGAAGGCTAAGAACCAAGTTGAACAGGATTAATATATGCCTTTGCCTATACCAACTAAGCTATGGATCAAGTTGAGTATGAACTTTATCCTTAAACTACTAAGAACATCATGAGGAAAGGATTCCATTATGGTCACGTGGATAGATTCAGGGAGATGGCATACTTCATCTCATGCTAGAAAACTAACAACACAATTTATGTTACTTTTTTGTTTTCGTAGGAGGTTGTCAAGTTGCATGGAGTGTTGTAGACTATAGTATCTGATCAAAATCTAAAATTTTTAAGCCATTTTTAAAGAACCTTATGGAGATGTCTTGGAAACAAGTTGCTACATAGTATTTCATGCCATCTATAAACTGATGGTCAAACTAAGGTTGCCAACCGGACCTTAGGTTCTCTACTTCGAGTTGAAGAAGGAACTTATCAAATTAGAACTTGTACTTGCTCGTGGTAGAATTTGCTTATAGCAAATTAACACATGGCATGATAGGGAAGTTTGCATTCAAAGTTGTCTATGGATTTAACCTTAACCTTCCTCTCGACCAATGTCACGCTTCGAAGCGACAAAGTCGTAACAGCCCTGCTGTGTAAACTACCCTAAGATAGAAGTTGGCCTTATAACCGCTATCTTAGACCTGATCTACACAAGGCGTCAACGACTAACCCGCTTTGAAGTAAACAATTTGTAATTTAAATAAATCATTCCTCTAAGAAAGTGAGGAAATACATATATTCACTATAATTTAGTGATTACAATTATCGTTTGCAATGTTTCTCCGAAATATATTTCCTAGTTATTACATTATTAAAAAAAATGAGAAGTTCTAAAGTAAAAGCTTAAACCTTAAAAATATATGTTCGTTCTTCAATATTTTTCCTCACTCCCCAGGATCCAGCAGTTGCTAGCTTCAGAGAAGTTGTGGCTGCTTCTTAGCCAGCACTTGCACGATGTCTATAGGGATGTGGGCAACCACAGCTCAGTAAGTTAGGACGGAGGACTTAAAACTATACCATACACACAACAAGGTTTTCAATCACTTATTAAGTGCAATGCATGTGCAAGCAAATGCCATTGCATGACATTGTCCGGCCCATCGTGAGATTAGAGAAATTGCGCCCGTTTTAATCCGGGTTGAGGAGTTGCCGTTAATGCAACAGCTCATGACCAAACCCAGGCTTGTGTAATGGAGACCTTGCTCCTCCCGCGACTACCTTCGAACCACTGTCTTCACCCTCGCCGTGACCTCCTGTCCCGTCACTTAGTTCGACTGAGGATAAAGAAGGGACCATTTTGCAATCCTGCACTATCCCTTTCGAAGGGGTCGGTATTTGGCCGGAGAGTCCTAAGTTCCCTTAACAGGTTGCCATGCATGTCCGATTATGATTACTGGTCATATATTTGATTAAGTCCAATTTAGGGTGATCAATCATTTAATGCAAATCATACAACACATGTTAGAGCAACAAACAGAATTATAGTATCACCCATAATTAAGCACATGCACACATCCAACTATCTAACAAGCACAACTAAGCATAATCTCAAGCCTCCCAAAATACAGCATTGTATTAATCACAACTTACCTCGACTCCTCGCTCATTCACTCGAGGTTCGATTTGATCAGGCCATCGCCGATCATCCCTATAACACAAATGTGATTTCGGCTTTTCATATAACTATTATAGGTTCATTTTATCCTATAACACTTATTGTTACATTTTGTTTAGGGTTTAATATGTCTAATTAGTTAGGTCTTACGTCTTTTACAATTATTTAGGTTTGGGGTTAGGTTCGGGTTCGGTTTTCGCATCGATTTCTAAATTAGGTTCTAGTTCGATTTCTAAGTAGTGTTTTATACTTTAACCCTAGAAATTCGTTTCAAACCATAATGTGAAATTAATCACATTATTTCTCGATCTCCTAAATACCATCATTACCCTTAGTCAATATTTTATTTCACCCGGTACACTTATATCCTTATTAGTGTACCGAATTCACTTCTAATGTGAGAAATTTTTGCATTTTTCATATAATTACATAAATTCAAATTTCCTATCAGATTTATTGTACATTTTTATTATTATCAAAATATCAATTTTTATTATAATATTTCCTATTTATTATATTTCCAATAATTACCTATTATGTATTATTACCTTTTATGTATATATTACACTTCTTAAATTTATAACACTCTAATTATCATCTCTAAACATCAATTATCATTTCAAAATGTTTAAATTCATCCTAAATCAGATTTTACTCCTAATTACCCTAATTTACAAAATTAACTTAAAATGTACTATTTTTCCATATTACTTATTTACTACATAATTAACCTAATAATTACATCTAACACCCTAAATGCTACAAGTATCATTCTCCATCAGATTTCAACATCCCTAAACATCTACTTATTCACTAAGTCAGTAATTAATAATTTAATTACTTAATTAACTCTAAATTACCTAATTTTTCCATCATTTTAGGGCTAAAAATTAACTTAAAAATTTAGAAAATTAATTTAAAAAAATGGATTCATAACACTATTATATATCACATGAGCATCCTATAGAAAAAAATTGAGCTCCAAACTACACTCCTAAGGTCATTTATTTCTAAACCGAAATGTGCTCAATTTTGCATGATTTCTTAAGGACTATATATTACGGGGCATGTTTTCATCAAAATAATATTTTTCCTACAAACTATATACAAAAGTATCTCAGAATAACAAAATTCATAATTTTATAATAATATTTACTATTTTTACAAAATTACACAAAATTGGGTTGGAAATCGGACTCACCGATTTGGGTGGCTCCGGCCACCGCCGACCGCCGTGGCCTTGTCGCCCGGCCTGGGCGCTGCCACCACTGTGTGGTGGTGGTGTCCGTCCACTCCTAGCTCCTCGTCTGGTGTGGGTTTCCTTTGAAAGCCCTAATTGCACAGTTTTTCTATTTTTTTTTCTAAATTGAATTTTTCTCTCAATTTTCATCTCTCCCTAATTTTTTCTGATTTCTAACTGTCCAAATGAGTTCCTTAATTTTTCCTGCTATTTATAGGGATTTAGGGGATTTATTGTGCATTAAATGGGACAAGACAATTGCCTTATCCCTTGATTTTTGGCTTTTATGTTGGCTTATTCTAATTGGCCGAATTTTTTCTTATTTTTCCAAGCTGCCACGACCCAATTCTGGATGATTCATGATTTTTCCTGATTTTTCTTGATTTTTACTTAATTAATTATAAATTTTCTTTAAGCATTTAGTATTATTTTAGCACATTTCGCGTATTTTAAGTAATCACGCGTATTTATACTTACATGTAAATTCATATATAGTACAAATAAATATTCTTAAATATTATTTAAGTCATTCTATTATTTTTAGTATACATATAATCTATCTCTAGTAATTTATTAGTTATTAGATTATACTTTTTGTCTTTTCAGTAATTAGTAATTATTATGCTTAAAATTTGAAAATTTTATAGTCTTTTATTTTATTACTTATTTTCTTAAATTTAAGTTTACAGGGTCATTTTTACTAATATTTCTCTCAATAGTTTATAATTTGGGGTTTAATCGGATTCCTTAACCGATCGTCCAAAACTTATATTCTAAGTTCAATCCTACGGTCAATTGGCTTAGCGTTGGGGCTTACAACCAAGGACCCCTATCAAGTTACCATGAAGATTGAGATGCCATCTACCGATCAAAGGCCTTAAAGAACACCTAACTTGAGTTGCCACTAAGTTGAAATAGAAAGGCTAAGGAAGAAAGGTTTAATGACCTTGTTTAGATCCATTTGAGCAAAGATAGGTTCCTAAGCTTAAGGAAGAGCATGCTATTACCCAAGGCAAAAGGATTATATTGAGTTTCGTAGAAGATTAATCAAAATGCCTACAAAGTTAACTTACCATAAGAGTATAGAGTTTTTTATTCCTTCAACATAGTCGACTTAAGCTTATATATCTAAGGAAGTCTAAGAAGAAGCCTACCCAAATTTGATCCCATATCTCAATAAACATGGAGGTGATAATAGGAATTAGGACCCACTAACTCACTCTTAAGCTTGAGGACTGGTCACTTTGGTCTGGTAATCTCTCTTACAACAACTTACTACAAAAGAGGCAAAACTCTTATTGAAGATTGACTTGCCTAGGTACTTGAGCTCTGACTGATGTTACATTACCTCTTAGGTAATGGAGTTTAGCTAGTAGCTTAATGTAAATAACTTAGCCGACTACACTATTGGTTCGGCCATCATTTTTTTGAGTTTTCTATCAAGGTTGCCTACCTGTTTGTAAGAGTTTGACCTACAACCCTCTCTGTGTAAAAGCTAATTTGTTGAACTAGAATCGACCATCTACATAGTGAAGTGTATCTTTTACTTTTTTGACAATGTACTATGTACCATACAAATATTCCTTTCGTTACTTACCATTTTTAGCCTTATACATGCCTTGTATGCTACTTTTGGCATAAAATTTTTTTAGGTAATTGTGCATTCCTAGGAGTTACCCTAATTAGGGACTATAATACCCTTTTATGTCCATTTGACCGAATTATCTAGTGAGTAATAGACGTCTTTTTTCTTATTCTTGTATAGCTTTGTTTAAAGCTTCCAAATTCAAGTATCCTACTTTCATCTATTCCTTCAAGTAAGGAATAGTGGCCAATGACCTTAAGTACTAGCTTTTGCATCTAATTAAGTTGGACCTTAAGTTCGTGTGAGATTGAGTGGTGTGTAATACTCACTTAGGTAATACATGAGTTCCTGCTTAACTATTGGCTACTATTTACCTTTCAAGTAGCCTCAAGGTTCAGACTCACCCCTGTTCGCACGTGATTGATGCTGACCATGTCCATTGGAGCCTAGCACTACATCAAATATGGAAAATGAAAATTTGAGGGATCGTAAAAAACTTTGTGTGCTTTTACTTATGGCCTAGAATCAAGTCCAGGGGAGGCAAGTCCTGATACATTTCATTAGGTGAATACAACCTGACTGTGTACAATATGGCATTAACACGATAGGATGACTGGCGTGTCATATTTGTTCAGACTAAGTTGTTTTTTTTTTGGGTAGCATGTTTAGACTAAGTTAATGGAGACTTACCGCGTGCGTTCGAGTTGGAAGTTTTGGAATTGCTACATGTTTAAGATGATATGATCCGCAATTGAAATTGCTACCGTTAGCTGCCAATACCAAAGATTGATCGATCTTATTGGATTATGGAACTAGAAGAGAACAAAAGAGGGCAATTACAATCAATTAAACATCTCTTACTGTAACGTTGTCACCATGAAAGCATGGACTCGGATACTTTTTGTTAGGCATATGAAAACGAAGTTAAATCGGATATAGACATTGCTCGCATGCTATTTGCCCTATAACTTACAAGCAGGAGTACGCATAGTTTGGTCTAATTTGATTTTTCTTCCAAAAGGCGGTTTTTGATAGCTTTAAATTAAATCATGCAGTTAAGATTAGGAGTTCCATAAGGTTTCAGTATGATTTAATTTGGTTTATGAATTGGACCATATTTTCTATTATAGAAAAGTATATTTGTATAATTTGTAATTTCATACAAAAAGTATTGAATTTATTTGATGATAATAAGTATTATATCATATTAGACATTGACGAATTCAATATTCATATGATTAAAAAATATCAAATGTTTTTTAATAGTTAACTTTATTATAAAAGTAGTATATAGTATAAACTTTAAGTCAAATTATATATAATCTGTAAATTGTGGTGATAAAAGTTTAATATATATACATTTCAATAAATATAAACTAATTTCTTTTTAAGTACTATATTATAATAAAAAAAATTCTATAGTTAGAAGTAAAAGAATTATTATATTATTTTATAAAACGGTTTATTTCAGTTTTATGGATTGATAACCAATTATATATTAACAGTTTGATTTCGATTGGAGGATTTTCTGAACCAAAATATATAAAAAACCATATTATCAGTTTGATTTAGTTTGGTATGCGAATGGGTTCGATTCAGTTGGTTTTAATGCCCACCCCTTACCCATAGGAGAAGATAATTGAGGAAAAATGCAGGGAAACAGGATGACTCCAGAATTGAGTGCGATGGATGTGCAAAATCACATTACCAGAGGTTAACATGGAAAGAGGAATGATAGCTCACATCTTTATGCACCAAGAAAATAATTCTTCGGTTTTAAGCCAAAATAAGCTCTATGGTGTTGCAATGACATTCTTAAATCTGCTATACAACTGATTTGAAAGATTAAATTTTATAGATTTTGGTGCGAGTTTTATATCTGTAACTTCATGTTTCTTGTCATTTTTGTGCCGAAACTTTGACTTTCTTTTTTTGGGTGGACATGCTAAAAGTTTGATAAAAACCCATCAAGTCGACGAATTAATTAGATGGAACTTAAACGAGACATGGATTCAAATAGAGGGCCTCTTGCTTTGATACCATACTAAAATCAGCTCTACTAAATGCTTAAACTTTACAAATTTGGTAGAGTTTGTATTTATTATTTGACACTAACTAAAGTAGTGATGCAAGTCCTTGGCCATAATTCAAGAAAGTTACTCTAGATCATGACCACGTCAAATCAATGAACTGATAAAGATTGGAACATACTTTAGTAAGAGCTATTTGCACAAGGGAAATAAATTACATTGCATTAACTTTTTGCTAGACCATAACTTACAATATAGCAATAAGTACTGTATAGTGCTTATGTACAAAGAAAAGGACCGAACCTTGGGTAGTTTGTATTTTAAAGCCAATAAGTGCTCAATCACATCAAAAACAACGGGCCAGCAGAGATCTATACTGGAATGGTTTGACCCACCAAATTAACAGCATTCTTGCAGTTTGTATGAAGTTGGAATGATCATAGCTAGATATGAAGCAAAATATAGTCAGGAGACCCAGCTTCTACTCATTCTCAATATGCAGGCAAATTGATGTCCATGCATTTTCAGTCCTGTAAAAGCATAAAAGAATCTTCTCATCTAATTATGCAACTACAAAAAGAAGGAAAAAGATGAAGCTGTTAAGTGTAAATATAAAAAACCACTTAACATCTACAAGATTAAGTATATCTTACATAATATTAAGTTTGAATCTTTGTGTGTCATTCATAGCCCAAAAATATGGAAGTAATTCAATAAGGTTTCAGAGTGAGAGGTTCTTCATTCAAACCCTTTCTATGCTCATTGGTGTAAGCTTTTAAAAGGACTACTTTGTTTCTTTTTTGGAGTTATGAAAGACTCATTTTTCAAATAAATTTAAAATCTAATTTTTATAAAAAAGTATTATCACTTTCCCACACTTGTGGAATCAGAGTTTTTGATGATTTACTTAATAAATGGGGATGAATTACCAGCATATGGATTTAGACCCTTGATTTATTACTTTGATACCATGTTGAATTCAGCTCCATAACCATCTAATTTAGAAACTTGATACCATGTTGAATTTAGCTCCATAGCCATCTAATCTAAATGTTTCAGTTCATAGATTAGTTGTTTGTGGAGCTAAACTATATTAGATTCATTGATCTTCCATCCATAAGTATAATGTCATATCCATATTTAAATATTCCTTCCCAGACAGACACTTCTATGAAAGAAAACTTTCCCCATATCAAAATTCAAGTTCACCATAAGAGAATAGCAAATAAATTTGCCTTGCTTTTAGTCGTACAATATAGAAGGAAATGTACATGATTATTATGGTAGACAAGCTGATACAGGTATATGGCTTAAAAAAAATGAGACATTCATCTTACCCCAGTAGTCACTTTGGAGAAGACATCAATGATGACATCCAGTTCCTAGTTTCGTTTGCCAATTCAGCGGGCAACTGTGGTTTTGATGTATTTCTCTTTGAGATGTCAGCAACAGCATATGAGGTAGATGGCATGTTAACATTGCTTAGCATCTGTAGAAGTCAGAGTTCATATATTGTCAATCTGTAATAAATTTTTAATTATAAAAGCATTTTTACATGGAATATGAAACTATGACAGTATTCATGTCTACTACAAAAATCATCATGTGTGAATTAATTTCTCCATAAGAATAACTTTGGTTGACATTTTTATTCTATATCTTACACTCTTTCCTTCAGAACTTGGATTCTTGCCAAATGAAGAAGTAAGTCGGAAACATGGAAACATCATCTACTGTCAAAATGTTCAAGTTGTAAACTCAGTAAAAATAATATTCTTCTTGATATTTTTATTCTATATCTTACATTCATTCTTTCGGAACTCAGGTTCTTGTCAAATGAAGATGCAAGTTGCATGTTTCCACCATCAAGACCAGAAATATTCACCAATCTCGTATGCTCTGTCATCTCAGCTGAATGTGAAGCAACAGCACCTCCTGCCATTCCCAATCACAAAACTTACATGACTTCTAGGGGAGAAAAATGCTTGTAGAAATATATATTCAGAAAAATCAAACTATACTCTTGCTTATCAACCATCCTAAGCCCAAATTCACCTGCAAAAGTTTCATCTCTCTCTCTCTGAAAAAGAGACAAAAGTATATGATTCAGTTCTCTCAACTTCAAGATAAATCAGTATTTTCTTTCTATCACATTGTGTCTGAATTGAGCCAGACACTTCATAAAGGTTTCGTAAGATGGACGTTTAATGTTTGATTCAATAGTTCCACTAGGATCTCCTTTCCAAGCATAACAATGCCAGAGTTTTCTCTTTGTAGCAAATTATTTAAATTGTCAGAATAACCTTCTGGGGGGCAACTGAAACTAATAGTGGCTTAAATGTTTTCCTTTGGGTACAGAAAATACAGTACAGAAGGGGGAAAAGAAATGAAACCTTGACCTGATATCTTTTCTATGAGTTTCTTTTGGTGTTTCATCAAGGGCTTCTCATTTTTGGAGAACCAAGAATTTTTTTTTTTTTTTTTTTTTTTTGGGGTCAAAGGAGAACCAAGAAGTTGCAATGCCAGTATTATTCACTAAGTCACAGAAAGCAGTAAGCTATATTATAACAAGGACGAAACCAATAGAACATGTATTCTCCAATATATTACCAAATTCGGACCAACTTTTGATCATTGGCAATCCAATAATTGGAATGAATTGTTGTACATACAACACAGGTAAAATTTTCTGCACTTGTGATGAGTTCCATGAAGCTAACCTTGGCTGGGTTCAGTATCCACTGCCATTGCACAATTGCTGCTCCCTCCAGGATTTGGCTGGATAAACACAGAAGCATATCAGATCTTAGAAGAAAGAAACAAAAAGAAGAGAAGGGATCAAGTATAACTTGTACAGACAACCGAAATTATAAATACAATACCTGATTTCTAGTCACCATAAGTGACTAGAAAGACACAAATTAAATAAGTATTGTATAAAATATTAAAAGCACTTAACATGTGGACATTATATATAGACCATACTTACAGATAATACGGGCTGAATTGAACTCTTTTGTGCTTGCTGGTACTTTAAGATAGTCCAGTCAAATACATAATCCCATTTGTACCCTAAACATAGAAGGTTAGAATCAAGGAGAAACAAGGGCAAATCATCCATTGGTATTGCATAAGTCCAGATATTATATTATTACAGTAAGCAAACTTTTCATTATTGCAGGGACATTGAGCTTTAAATGGAATTAACAAGACTGGTTGCAGAACAAGAATCAAAACTAGGAGTAAACGAAAGAACAATCTCAATTTAGAGATAGCCAATACCTTCACGAGATAACAACTCACGGAATAAGCGTTTCAAAAATCGATAATCAGGTCGCTGATCAAATGTCAGCGAATGACAATAGTGAAAATAAGATGCAAACTCCACTGGATGAGACTTGCAAAGAATCTAGGGAAAGCAAAATGGCACCATTGGTTAGAAAAGAACAAGCCAAAATTAAATATACTCAAAACATTATCAGATGCACACCTCAATTGGAGTCGATAATTTCTTTTCACATATCTTATCATACTTCTGCTTTTTCGTTGCAGCTTTTAATCCCTGCCAGGGAAGGCTGGTGAAGATAAAAGGTCAGCCTTATAGCATATCAAAAGAAAAGTGATTTGCAGCAAGTGTAAGCCATAGATGAAAACTGTTAGATTAAGAAAGATATCCAAAGACTCTCAAGATAGCTAAATAAATACAAGGATATCAGGTACCTTCCCCTAAGAAAGTAGAGAAGTACATAGCCAAGTGACTCCAAATCATCTCTTCTACTTTGTTCTGCAAAATAGGAAAGATATGTTCCACGTTTATATTTTATAACATGATATAGAAGAAACAACAAAAATCATGTACTTACTCACCAATTCCGAGGTGAGTATTGCAACTTACATAACGAGCAGTGCCAGTTAAATTCTTGTTTTCCCTACAAATGCAAATTAACAAATATAAATAAACCTACAAATTTATATGGGCATGTTTCTTTATTACATCTTTATTTCACAATTGCACTTAATGAGCCCTACGTCAGGGAATCTCAATAAATAGCACAAACTAAACCACAAGTGCTTGACCTTGCTGAATAAGTTTAACTGAGTAGATTAACAAGAAACCTATAAGGTATGTGATGATTTGTTGTGGGGTCTCTATATCTCTTTGCAAGACCAAAATCAATGATATAAACCTGAATTGAAAACGATTGACACAGGGTGAGTACCAAAAACAATCACAAGCAGCATAGAGAATAAAATCCAAGGGTACAAACGATAGTGAATGGGAATGCAAAAACCATTACTTGATTTGCTATTCGACCTAGGCCCATGAGAAAGTTATCTGGTTTGATGTCCCTATGGAGAAATCCTTTAGAATGCAAGAATTCAATTCTTGTCATCTGCCTCAAAATAAATTGGTTGCCTTGTTATTGCTTTAAAAAGTGGCCATAAGCTTGCTTGCTTCTGCACCGACACCAGCAAAGTGCAACAACATGTCACGTAAACATTGAAAATATTAAAATATAGTTTACCATTTGATCAGCTAGCATCAAGACTGTCTTCAATGAAAACTTCCTCCCACAATACACGAATAAATCTTCTAGACTAGGTCCAAGCAACTCAATAACAAGAATGTTGTCCTCTCCATCTACACCAGACCATTTTATGCAGGGAATACCACCTAGACAGTTTTCCAAGAAATTCTCCAACCATGAGCTGATAAAAGTCAAATTGGCAAACTCTTTTTGGTAGAAAATAATTATTCATTTAACAGTTTACAGATTCACAGGTAAGCATTAATAGTTTCTGTCAAATTTAGACTCTCAAGCAACCAATATAAAAGCTTAAACTTGTAAATTGATGTGGGCTTTTTATATTTTACGCCTTAACAATCTCCCTCACATGTAAGCATGGACATTGACTAAGGGCTATCATGTGGGAGCAATTAAATGGTGAATTAAAATAAAAATATGGGAAATTTAACTTAGGACCTCTAGGTTTGATACTATATTGAATTTAACTCCATGACCATTATGTTTACAAGATTGTATTTGCCTTTTGTAGATACTAAGAATTACATACAAAGCACACTGTTTAGAAACTCAGTTAAAATCAAACTTTCCGTATAGAAGCCAATAGACAACTCCCTGCTCTATATCCAATTGATCTAAAACTTTAACGCTTGTAAATTACTGTGTGCTTTTTGTATTTATCACTTAATAATTTAAATTCAAGAGATTAGATAGTGCAATTACAACCCATGAAGCATCCTCTGAGAGTATGTGTATGGAACAAGTAATCATGTCATGCAGTGCACAAAGGAAAAATCCTAAATGTAATACATGCATGGACCTATGGCTATGGACATTGATGTAGACAAGCATGTGCTGGTGCATAGGTATGTAGAGTACACGGGACATGAAGATAAGCAAGTGCATCGCACTAAGACATTCACTAAGATTTTCAGCAAAGAGCTATAAAATTGATGTGGCAGCAGTACTTGCAAAATGACTCATCCTATCATATCTTAGTTAAACTTGATTTCCCACATTGGTTAGCGATAACAGAAAGCTACACAAAAATTTTTCACACTGGATAGTTGTGTAAATTCATATTGATAAGAACATGTTGAAGATGAACATACTCCCTCCTTGAAGAATATTATATATCTTGGCCTCATAAAGCAGCTGTGGATGTTTTGTCTGGCTATTCTCCTGAGAAACAGGAAATGAAAATTAAGACATTCCTATACAAAATTAAGGATAAATAATTTTGCAGAATAAATGTAAAATGGAAACTAATTCTAAAAGCAATGTATCTCCAATCAAACAATGTCATCATCATCCAAACATATAGTAGAATCGCACAGTACACTTTTGACATCACCTAGTCAAATCAGAAAGTCTAACCGAAACTGAAACTTACGATCTTTACAGCAACAATCTCATATGTTTCCACATGTGTAGCTGCAGAAGAAGCCAACATTTACAGCCATCAGTAACATGATCGTGCAATAGTTGAATAAACCAATGAACCAACTGAGAAAGACTAAAAATTACGTCAGTCAATCACTTGATTACTGATACTTCACTACTAACTACTGATATGCAGATTAGTATTATGTTTGATTACACTCAAACATATTCATACAGAAAAACAAAGAAAAATACAAATCACACCAGTCTCTGTCAATCACTCCATTCACATGTGCAACATAAACGAATGGCTCAAAGTTATGACGAATCAATCACCAAGATTCACTTTCGATATGTGCAACTGTCATAGAACTGAAATTCCTTGTTCATATCCACGATACACTTGAATACGAACTGACAAAGAACAAAACAAAATCATAAGGATCGTTACACTGCATAAAATACTATATGCAGGAATAGCTCCATATTACAGCGAACAGAGAGAGAAAATAATCAAAATTCACAGTGATCGCACGACTTATATAGATACTACGCATGGTCATATGCTCAAACTAATTAGTGATTTAAGTACAGACCGAGAAAGATTTCACCGAACGATCCGCCGCCGATTTTGCGGCCAATCCTGTACGTGCCACCGACGATTTGCTCCATTCGATAAAGCTAGGGTTTGGACAGCACGGAATTATACTGAAGAAATAACAGGTACTTAGAGAGAGAGAGAGAGAGAGAGAGAGAGAGAGAGAGAGACTTGGAGTGATTATGTAGAGACATGGAGACGTAACTAAGACCACAAGCAGGGGACAGGGGTGTTTTGGGAATAAAGAGTTAAAGGAAAGGGTAGTTTTAGGATTTAGCATGTTAGAGGGAAAGGGGATAGGTTACGTTCAGTTATGTTCGTTTGTACGGTTAGTGAAAGGAGATGGTTGAGGATAAGAAACTGGTAGGAGACGTTCATAATGATGAATCGGTAAAGGGTCAGGTTTTTAATAGGGTGAATTCTTGTCCTGTTACGTTAGTTCGAAATGAAATCACTTCCAATAAAAGATGGGTTACAATTTCTTATAATCGGTAATTTCGGTTTTGATTTGCCTTTTAGGATTGAAATTGCAATTTCGTTTGATTGGTCTTAATGACCAACAACGAAGATGGATTGAATTGACTGATAGCAAACCCTAAAACTTTTTCCTCCTTTTAAGTTTTCAAGATTACCACGATCACTATGCTTATTCTTATGTTATGATATATTGGAAAGTAAAAACCTCAACAAAATTATATTAAAGATTTGCATGCGAAAACATTAACAATAATTTTTACTTTGATCTTTTCTTTAGTTATCTATACTTTTCGATTTAGCATATTGCCTTTAGCAATGCTTCCTTAACTAAGATGCTTCAATCTTTGAGACTAATTGGACTTCTTAGAGTATGAACATGTAATGTACAAGCAAACGATAATTCAAATCACAAATATAAATAAGCAAATAAAGTAAATACACATAAAAATAAAAAGAGCTAGGATCAAAAGATTAGATAGTTATTCATAAACATTTCTTCTTGTGAGTTAGTTTTCTCTTCCATTATCTAGTGTCAGGATATTGGCCTTCCACCTTATGTGTTCCACCATTTGAAAAAAATCAAGATGAGATCTATAAGTTTTGTAATAGCTATTAGTTTTTGTGACTTTACCTTACCTCATAATTCATATTTTGGGATTATACAAATTTTCAAAATCTTCTTCAATATTCTCTCAAATAGCTTTTCATTAAGTTTGAAGAATATGATAGCTCTTTTAAGAATTACGGTATGATTCCTTACACTTTAGCTCAAATCTCATTATTTAAAATAGATATTAAACTTTCACTCGACTATCTTCTTATCATAATGTTCTTTCTCATTTGTTTTTTAATATTGCTGCCTCTGTTCTTGTGTGGTCATACATTCTATTCCTCATCTTCCATCATTATATAATCTATGAGTCTAATGTTCAAAATGAGATATTTTTGGTAACCGTTGTTATCTCTTCAAATTTTGTAGTCTTTTTCTTTATCTTGTCTTCAAATCTTCTTTGTTATCATGCAATATTTGTTATCTTAACTTTCTTCTTTCATTCTTGTTCAAATACGGTACTTCTCATCTTGACAGTATTTGTTTATTTATTTGATATACATTCCTGACGTGACATAATATATTACTTAAATATATTTTCACCTTGATGCTAGATCTTGACTCGGAATTACCATAAGTGTTTTTCTTTATGTTTAACCTTTACTATGATTGTTAGCTTTTGTCATGTATCATAGGTTTTCGAACTAACATTTAGCTTCTATTGTCAATCTATTACTAAACTTGTATTGTTTTTGAATTCCTTTAGCGTCTAAACTACTCTAGTTTCTAAATTTGTATAACTTCTAAACTCTTGTCCTTTATTTGTTTTCATAATTCTTCTTCTACTCATTCAAACTTTACTTTTCTTTCTTCATCACGATTCTTTTTTTTTTTTTTTTTTTTCTTCTTCTTCTAAAATATGATTCTGATCATATAATCATTTTTGGTTCTGATTAGCATATCTTTTCAATTATGCACATCTTTGGTTTTGATTAGTCCTTTAACCTTTTTTTATATCTTGTCAAATGTTGCTTTTTTATTTTTCTATATACTTAGTAGTTTGATTAATAATATAAGAATGCACGTCCATGCATACATACAGGCTTTTCATGGTTTTTAGGCTTAATAAAGCCTAATTTAATAAGTGAGCTAAATTGAAAAAGTTTTATCAAGCTAATCCAACTAGTCTTACTTTAAGTCCACCTTACCAAAACTCTTATGATATCCTGAGTAAATACAAGCTTGACTTCTTAGACTTTTTCATCTCAACTTAAAGAGTCAAAATCATTTTATTATTGGGCTCAAAGCCTATAAATAGAACTTAATCCTCTATATTTTGTCTTATAACCAAAATTTCTAAGATAAAGTTAAAGGGGTTTAGATATTGAATAAATCTTTCATATGGTTAAAGCATTGCATAAGTGTATATGCACTGCAAAATAGCTATACTGCTGCAAGCGTATTTACATAATGTTGAAGAAATTATTTCTTAATGATTCATAACGTAGAACTTGGCATCAATAACATAAAATAATTAGTTAAATCTTCTCCTTAACGCGCGAACTCGCAACCTCATGGTGGGCTAAACTAAGTCCTGGCTTGTCCCCATGGTGATACGACGAAGCCCAAATCAAGATTTTGATTTTTCTTCGATAGTAATCTCAAACTATGAACGGTAGATAGCTCAACTACAGTTTGGCTTCCCCCATAATAAATTTCAAGCAAAGTGCTATTTCAGATCATGATGGTGTTACTTCCAATCTCATTACTGGCTTGACAATCTTGAGCTTTCAAAGAAAATGATGAATCCATTCCCGACGTTGTGGATATATTAAGAAAATGATTCTTTACTGATTAGCAAATTCTCTTCTAGATGGATGATACTTGTATCCGATCTTTCATGAATTTGTTTTCTTATTAAATTGGCACCCATGTATTAATTTTATTCCCATAATTTCGGTCCTTGTAATGAAATTCAAGCTTGTGAATTGCGGTAATGGAGAACCAAGTGATTTTTCAATAATTCATGAGCAAACACCTGAATGAATTCGATTCCATGCTGCAAATAAGCTCGTAATTGTGGAATGACAATAATAGTTATGTGAACATAAGGCTTACTCCCAACAATCAAATACGATTAAAAGTATTTTCCTTCAATGGTTCCGCATGTAGGATTTTTTTAATTATTTATTATTACTATTTTTTTGCCACAACTCCTTTGTGTAAGCCAGCGCGACGGATCCACTGGCCATGTGCATTTGGTTATATTTCATCAGCCACCTGAATCATAGGTAGGCAAGGTTGGATATATTTATCTACTTATGCAAGCATTCTTCATGTAGTCATTCCTTTTTTTTTTTTAAAAAATAAATAAATAAATAAATTGAAACAAAGCTGAGACACTCTTGATTAAATAATATACTATAGATAATATTTTGTAATATTATTTGTTCATAACTCGTATTAAAAACACCATGCAATGTCAACAACACATTCGAGCATCAGTCATTCTCCAATTCCTTTCTTGTCATCATCATCTTTCTTTTTCTTCTCTCCTTCTTTTATTTCTTTTTAATCCTACGATTGAGGTTGGTAAACAATATGCAGTACAATTTAAGTAATGTCTGAGTGTTTGATGATAATGGAGAAAATGTTTGATATTGACTGGCTATGAGTGTGCAAATCTAACGTTACCGTGCACTTCCTTTTGTCGTTTAGGTAGCATCTCAAAGTGGATAAGCATAAATATTTGCCCATTAGGATACTCCTTATAATGAAAGGGAATATTTTCTGCTATTCCCTTAATTCTACAAATAAACACTCTCGTCCTGGTCATTTTCCGCTCATTATTTCTTTAAGCTTTACCATTTGCTGCCTCCAGTACACCCGTTCCATAGATAATTTCTAGTCTCCATCACTAAAAATAAAATAAAATAAAAATAAAAAGCACTTCCATTCTTTTCTTCTTTCTTTCCTTTATCACATCCATAGCCTCTGTTCGAGCAATCAGCCTTACACTAGCCCCTTATCGATTATTTCTTCAAGCTCTTACACAACTATCTTCACACACATTCCCATCGAGTTCCAATTCCTTTCATTTCATTCTTTTTCTTTTATATCCTCCTCTTCTTTTCACTGTAGAACTAGTTGTTCCCATTCCAACTTTTTCTTTATTTATTTATTTTTATCCTTTCCCTATTTTCTATTCTTTCCTTTCTTTCTCATCAAACACAAGTTGCGGCCTTTCTCTCCTCTGCATTATTATTATTTACATTGCTGCAGCATTCAACAACTCCTGCCACCATTTTATTCATTCCATATCCCTATCTTCTCTTGTTCTTATACGTCCTATCATTCTTCATTTCATATACTCATCCTTCTTTCACTTCCATTCATTTTCGGCGTATCTCATTTATTTATTCAATTTTTTATTTTTTAAATTCTACAGCTTCATACACCTCCAACTTCACAAACAAAAATTCCATCTCTGATATGTTGGAGAAGATTCGAATAAGAAACAAGAAACTTATACACACAAGAACAGAAGGAAATGAATTTTTACCATCACTTATATTCATTGCACTTATGTAATGCACTTTATGAGCACTCTACACATACTTTGCTTTACTTTGTTCTTCACTGCTTGTTAGCATTGCATGCTCTATTTTGTTTTGCACACACACTTGCTTTCACATGACACAAAGTGCCTCTATTTATACTTATAGACTAACTAATTTCCTATCAACTAATTAACTGGCAATATGAATTAACCATGACACACCCCCTTAATTCATATTGTGGAACTCTTCAATGATTTAACACTAAGCATGGACCTCAACTTTTCATATCTATCAGGCTTCAACAGCTTACAGCATCTACAGTTTGTTCATTAGTCTCACCATATTTTAATTCAAGTTTTCCCTAGTTCAATTTTACTCTTAAGAAATGAAACCTTGCCTTAATATGTTTGATCCTACCATGCACAATAGGATGCTTCACCAAATTAATTGCTGACTCGTTATCTACCATTGACATTAGGGGACGTCTCACTTCAATTTTCATTTGTTTTAACAAAGTGTCTAACCAAGTTGCTTCACACATACTAGTAGAGGCTACAACATACTCTGCCTCACAAGAAAATAAGGTACTATAGTTTGTTTCTTTGAACACCAAGCAAATGATGTGTTACAAAATTGAAATAAATATCCTATAGTGCTCCTTTGATCTACTTTATCTCCATAGCAATCTACATCTGAGAAACCAATCTCTTCTATACTATTATTTGAACATTGTTGAAACATCAAGCAATAATCAACTATTCCCTTTTATGTATCTCAATAGCCTTTTAGCAACAACTAAATGAGATACTCAACGTCCATACACTATGTTTGGCCTACAATTACATAAATACCTCAATGAACCCACTATTTGCTTGAATAAAGTTAGATTTACTGGCCTTTCATTCTCGTCTTTCATTAATCTCACATTGACATCTATAGGATTTGTAAAAGGATTTCCATTCAACAAATTAAATCTCTCTAAAATGTCTATTGTATATTTCTTCTTATGCATAAATATCCCACCTTCCACCTTAACAAATATCCAAACGAAGAAAGTAAGATAAAATCCCTCAATTAGACATTTTGAATTCTAATTTTATCACTTCTTTAAACTGAGCAATCACAAACTTACTACTACCAGTAACTAAGAGATCATCAACATATAGATATATTATAAGGAGATCCTTTTGCTCCACTCCATTACTAATATTACTTATGGTTTCACTTCTTACATATATTCTATATTCATTCAAACATTTCTCAAGTCCTTGTTGAATAAAAAAGGAGTCAATCTTCTTGTTCCAAGCTTGAGGAGCTTGTTTTAACCCATATAAAGGCTTTTTGAAGCTTATACACTTTGTTCTTATTTTCAACAACTTCAAATCCAAGGGGCAGAGTTACATTTACTTTTTCCTTTAAAGGACTATTAGGGAAGACTAACTTTATATCCAATTGGAACATTGACCAAGACTTAAAGCTAGAAATAGCTACCATTAATTTGATTGTCTTAATTCTCACAACAAGTGAGAACACCTCTTGATAATCTAACCCTTTCCTTTAGAAGAAAACCTTTTGCTACCAACCTTAATTTATAGTTAGCCACTGTTCCATCTGGCTTCATTTTTATTTTATATACCTATTTCATAGCAATTGGCTATTTATCCTTTGGTAAAGTTACCAACCCATACATCTTATTCTTCTTGATTGAGTGTAGCTCCTCTTCCATAGCCATGATCCCTTTAGGTTCTTTAATTGCTTATTCAAAATTAACAGGCTCAACATCTACAAGAAGAGCCAAATGCATATGATCCCCTTCATCTATTATGGCATTGTTAGAAAATACTTCATAATTTTCATTTCTCCTTCATGCTTGCCTTACTCTTCGAGGCCTTTAAGTTGTTTGTTGTTGATGGTTTTGATTATTATCACTTAAAGAAGGAGAGATCACTTGATTTTCTTCTTCAATGCTGACATTAGCATTGTTATTATGGCTAACACTTGTTGTGTCCCAATTCCAACCAATAGGCTCATCAAACACTATATACTTGCTTATAATCACTTTCTTTGTGGTGGGATTGTACAATTACACACTAATGGAATGGTACCTTAAAAAATGGCTTGTTCACAAGCTTTCTTCTCTTATCTTTAGGTTTGTAGGTAAAACATAAGCTTCTAAACACTCTTAGATGAGCTATACATGGTTTCTTTCTAGACCAAGCTTCTTCAGGAGTCATAGATTTAAGAGACTTGGTGGGATATCCATTCATGATATATCTAGAGGTTACTATGGCTTCATTCCACAAATAATGTGGTACTTTCTTACTCTTAAGCATAGCCCATGTTATGTTAAGGATGTTCCTATTTCTTCTCTTTACCATACCTATTATGTTGTAGGGTGTATGGTGCTATGCTTTCATGTATGCTTCCTTCCTTTTCTGAATAATTTCAAAATTCATGTGAGGTGTATTCACCTCCTCCATTAGTACGCTATAATTTAATCACTTGTCAACTTTTCTTTTCTATCATCATCTTAAAATGCTTGAATATTTCAAACACCTCAAATTTCCTTTGAAGCAAATACACCCATAATTTTTTACTAAGTCATTAACAAAAGATATAAAATTCCACCAAGAGTTGTTGTATCCATTAGACCATACATATTCGAGTATACTGCTTTTAGTAAATCAATTGCTCAAGGAGAAATTTTTTATTTAAAAGAATCTCTTAGTTGTTTACTTGATTTGCACCATTTGTATAACTTTTCTTGCACTTTAATCATAGGTAAGCCATGTACCATTTTTGAGTTTCTTAGTTGAGAAAGACTTTTTGAAGTCAAGATGACTATACCTTAGATACCATAACTGGCTTTCGTCATTCACAATTGCTTTCAAACACTAATAATCACCCATTTGAATATTAATTTTAAAGGTTCTATTCTTTAATAGGGGAGATCTCAATAGCAACTTGCTCTTCTTGTTAAATCCAGTTAAGAAACGGTCTTTCAAACTCATTATATGTCTTTTTCTAGAAGCTGCCCAACACTTAACAAGTTATTCTTCATATTGGGTACATAAAATACATTATATATGTATATATATTTGAATGCTTTCCATTCCTTTATCAAATTAAAATTTTTCTAAGACCTTTAATAGTTACCATACTATTATCAATAAATTTGAATTTTCTTTTAACACTATTTTCAAGTTTTACAAACTAACTCTTATTCCTTAACATGTGGTTTGAACACCTTGTATCAAGATGACATGAATTTAAGTTCAAATTTCTTAGTGAGGTTGCTACCATAAACAAATACTTGGTCAAATTCATAGCCATCTTCTTACACAATCCAATAGTCTCTTCATCATTGTTTTGAGATACTTTATTGTTTTTGTACTCCTCTGCAAAGTGTCCATATTTTTTACAATTATAACATTGAATATTCCTCTAATAGAATCTCCTATGCTTGCCCCTTCCTTGTATTCCTCCTCTTTTTTGACTATTTTCAAAACGGTCTTGAATATTGAATTTTTCTTGATCTCGACCTTAATTACCTCCACTTCTTTCTCTTCTTCTATTTTTTTCCCTCAAATCTTCCTTCCCCTAGTATTCTCATTGCCAGATTCCTTGATTTGTGCCTATATGCTTATTCAATTACTTCTCTGGATTTCTCTTATTCATGCGCTGTTCATGGGCTTAAAGTGAATTTGGAGTTCTACCACCTTTAGTTCATCTAAGTTCTTTAACTCTTCTATTAGGACGACAATATGATCAAATCTTGGAGATAAAGATACGAGGATTTCCTTACTATCATCACTTCTATAGTAGTTTTGCCATTAGCCTTCATTTGATTCATAAGAGTCATTACTCTTGTACAAAGTTCACTTATGCTCTCCTTACCATCCATATACAATAACTCGTATTGTCTTTGCAAAGTTTGCAAGCACGTTTTCTTTAATCTCTCAACCCTTTTGCGAAACTTTTCAAGCATATCCTAGGCTTCTTTTGCTAAAGTCACAAAAGCTATCTTGTCAAAGTTTGAAAATTCTACGCATTGAGATATATATATATATATATATATATAATACAAGGCTTTATAATCTTTCTTTTTTGCTTTACGATGAGCCATACATTGTGCCTTTATAGGATTGTTCATCAAATTTGACACCCCACTGCTAACTTTTATCTAAAGCTTCTTGAAATCCAAAGATCACCTTCATTTGAATACACCACTTGTTATAGTTCTTTCCATCAAGAATTGGAAGTGATAAGCAATATCCCCAATTGCATTAGCCATGTTTTCCTATCTTTCAAACATAAGGAGGTTTGAAAAACCTTCAAGATCTTTTACTAATAAGTCTTTGATACTAATTGTTGGAGAAGATTTGAATGAGAAATAAGAAACTTACACATAAGAACATAAGGAAATGAACTTTTACTATCACTTATACTCACTTTACTTATGTAATACACTTAATGAGCACTGTATACACAGTTTTTACACTTTGTTTTTCACTACACATTAGCATTGCACTCTTCTATTTTGTTTTGTACATGCACTTATTTTCACATCATACAAGGTACCTCTATTTATGGTTCTAGACTAACTAACTACCTATCACTTTAACCACTTATCAACTAATTAACTGGCAATATGAATTAACCACAACATGATATACTTAGTTCCTTCCTTGTTTCTTTTTATGTATTCATTGACAACATCTTCTCTTCACAACTCGTTCAATATCTATTTTTCTGGTTTCATTTCTTTTCATTTCATCTCCTTGTTTCAACGTTTCCTTCTTTTTTTTTTCTTTTCTTTTTTTATATATAAGATGATCGAGTGAGGAATGGTAGGGAGAAGGGAATAGGCAATCTCAAAGGCTCAAACATGAGTTGTGATAAGTAAAGAAGCTCAATAGCATCAAACTCCACTAGGAGTGATGAATTGAGTTGTCTTCTTAAGATAATTTGAGCGTTTGATAAGGTAAGAATCTGGCAACATAATGACGTTTGTGCAAGATTCGTTCTTGTCCAAATGAGGGAAGGAGTAAGGTAATTATAAGAATTGACTATAAATCTCATCTATTGGATCATAACGATGATCGACAGGTAAAATTGATTTGTTCCCTTAAATGGACTTCAAATGGGTTCTAGGCCCAATAAGGCCCGATGATGCTTAGATCGTTGATAGGTGGTTGTTTGGTGATCCAATTGCCATGTACGGTGGAAAAGCTATAAAAAAGTCCCCTTGTAGCTATGTTAGTGAGGGTTATCTGATACTTAAATTAGTAAGGAAGGAAAAAAGGGAGTGTTTTGAGTGTTTAAATAGGTGTAAGGAAAGCTCAAAGAGTCAGATTCTTATACTTATGCCTTTATGGGGCATGGAACTTACTTGCTTAGGATGCATAGCAAGCCAAGGTTGGCTTGTACGGGGTTGGTGTAGTAGAGGCATATACAATGTGGGTTGGTGACTTTAAGGAAATTTGACTATCACATCAATGGTAGGGGCAGTTGTCATAGTCAAGGCGGTTAGACATCTAAGTCATATTGTAAACTATTAGGTAGCATTTAATGAAGAAAGAGAGAGAGAGGGGGGGAGATAACAGTAAAGCAGCCATGGCATTAAGGCCTTTGAGTTGCGTCTTGAACACTTGGCTTAAGCTTAGGGGGTTAGGGTCAAGGATACATGTCAAGCCTGGATTTGGTTGGCTCGGGGATAATGAGATCCTCGAGTTGGCCACTTGAGGATGTTGGTAGAAGCTTTTAAAGACCTGATGGGGTTAAGATAAATGGGTGCTCAGGGTAAGCTTAGACATGCTGTGTTTGTGCTAGGTAGGTAGGGTAATGAACTCTTCCAAGCATGGTCCGAAGATGCTTGCTTGAGGGGACCTAAGTACGTAGGTAGACTTAGGTTGGAGTGAGCCTATGAAAAGTCGGGTTGTTGAGGGTAGGGGGTTGGTGTGGTGAGGGTAGGGGGTTATAAATGGGGATAGGCGCAAACCAACTATGTTGCTAAGGGTGGCTAAGCCATTAACTTGGAGAAGTACTTGGGGATACTTAGGTAGGTAAAGACACTTGGTCCTAAGCCTTTAGAGTTTAAGCTTAGAAAGGCCTATCAATAATGCCTATTTTAATGTGTAAGCTAAATTAAGATAGTTTGGTAATGTGAAAGCCAATCTAATAGGACCTACTTAAAGCTCACAATATCAAAATTCCCTTTATCATTTTGAATAAATATGGGCTTAACTCCTTGAATCTTGTTACTTTTGCCTAAATAGTCAAACCTATTTCATTAATGAGCTCAAAGCTCATGAATAAAATTTAGTCCTCTACATTATCGAATAATTAAGGCATTTTTGATGAATACCACTATGTGTGCATTCCATTATATTTCATTTTACCATTCTGGTGCTACTCCATTCCATCCGATCCATTTCATTTCATAATGTTTGATTAAATATATGTTTTGGCATCTATTCGAATCTTATGTTTGTTAAAAATAAGATTCAGAAAAGACGGAAATATAAGTATAAATATACTCATCTTCTAAAGCTAAATACTTAACAAGTTTTTATAAAGTTAAATTTATCTATCATTTATCTTATTCATTTGATTTTTTCAAAAATATTAATTAAAATATCTTTTTCTCATACATAAAAATCTTTTTTCTTAGGAGTACATGAATTTCTACTTTTCAATTCATATACTTTAATCACTACATTTATCATAATTATGAAATAACTACATACATAATACAGATAAGATGGTTTTTCAAAGACATGTAGTATAGTGATATGAACATTGGTTTCCGAAATAGAGCAAATTTGAATTCCTCTTCCTTAGCTTGTAATACCTATTATTTTGGGTTGAAAAAAATAATAAATCTAGATTAGATACATAATAAATAAAGATAATATGCGAAAAGAAAAGAAATCCATATAGGTGTATACATATATATATTTATGTATATATATATATATATGTATCTTATGTCGTGTAATCATATATGTATATAATTTTAGTGATATTTCTAATTACATCAAATTTATAACTTTTCTTAAACAAAATTTATGGTGCCATGTTAAAAATCCCCGCACGAAGATTTTAATAAGCTAATTTGTCGTGGCATTCAACCAAACTATATCCGTACGGTAACAAGATGTAATAGGATATGGCGTAATGATACCTTGGTAGCACCTCAAAGTGGCAAAAAATTAAATATTGTGGTTTTTCTTAATGTTCTTTTAATTATTAATTGTGCATATCTATTACCAATAGAACGATTTGTTCGTTAGTTTATTATTAGATACCTTTCATCAAGGATGGTCCTCCACCAAATTGCTTTTTTAAAAATTTAGAGTAAACATTTTTTATCTTTTTTTTTCCCTTTTTACCGATAGATAAAGTGAAATCAATAAAGCCTTACGATATTTATTTGAATAAAGTTTCTTATTGTAGTGAATAATTAATCATCTCAGTGAAATTATGAGAAACTAGACAATAATTAGCTTTAACCACTTTTGTATCGAGAGAAATTGTGGGTCGGTTTGAAATGACATATTGATATTACCCCAAAAACTAAAATGTTGTATTTTCTTAAGTTTTATGATTTATCGTACATATTAATTACCGTGGGAAGATTTGTTCCTTAGTGTGATTATTTATTGTCAGAAACCTTATATGTGTCTTTATTTGAATTTTCTAAGAAAAAAGGTTCTCTAAGAAATCAACTTTTAAAAACTAACAATACTGAAAACTAAAATTATAAAATAAACAATTTTGTTTCTTTAATCTAGCTTTTCGATAGAAAAGCTAAAGTTAAGAGAAAAATAATACTTAAAGCAGTAATAATAAATTTTATACATTTTTCTTGAAATCATTTGAATGTTAATATTATTGATTAGGCACTAATTAATGATCTTGTGCATAGTGATGGACAGATTTTTCAGAATAATAAGTTTCTATAACTTTTACAATTGTGAATTTGAATTCTCATATAACCATTTTGCCATTTTATGCAATTTTTAGTTTTAGTGTTTTTTTAAATTATTTTATACGAAGATAAAATAGTACAATATGGTGTAGAAGCACATTTGGAGTTCTAGACGCTCAATTTTAATGATAAAAGAATTAAGCGCATGTGAAAGAAATATAAAGCTAGGGAGTGTATTTTTAATTTTACCCTCTTTATTAATGCTCCGCAATTGCCTTCATACCTAGTTTTATTTGATTTTATGCATACATTTGTCTTATATGGAAAAGGAAATGACACGTCATGTGTATGCAAGCTTTCTAAACTCATAACTATTATTATTAAATTTTTATTTATTAGTACATATTATTAGGTATTTATACAATAGATTACTCATAACGATTATTATTATATATTATATTTTATTCCCTAAAAATATTAGTGCGACGTGGATAAACTTCTTAAACTCTTAAACTAAGTGACGTCATTCCATATTTTAAAATGTGCACATACTCGAAACATCGTTAAAATTATACAACTATCACCAAAATGACAATTAAGTATTGAAGTTTTGAACTTTAGGAACCGTTTGAGAATTATATGCATATTTTTAAAACTTAGATCTACCAGTACCTAGCAATAACATAGTTATATTATATGTATACACACACAATGAAATCTACTCCTCTTCTTTCGACCGATTGCAAATAATAAAGAAAGAATTGAGAGTTCAATAGGCACAATGATACAGGGAACAATTTTCATAGAAAAATAATATCATTGATTCCAACAATTGCCCAAAGAATTGTTACAATGACCAAAGAATTGTTACGATGAAATCATTTTAATGATTAATTTGTACCCATTGCCCGACACTTGGCACGCCGCGGTAGACCAGGAAGAGCAAGTAGTAGCCTGGAGGAGCGATCTGTCCCGATGGTGGTGCAACGGTTAAAGCATGAAGGGCCCCGGCTTCCTTTACTACGTTTTTCACTTTCAACTCCAACAGTCTCTGATTCTGGGAATAACCATGTGTGGTGAATGGTGGTGCATACATTGTGACCTTGATCTCGCCTGCATCCACAAGCGGGGTGTCCACTCGAAAATCGACATAGAAATGTTTCTTATACTGGAGCTTGTTGAGCTGGGCCAGCATCATGGGGCGATGGATTTGGAGCTCTGGAGCCAAGTAGGGTGGTGAGAACTTCTCCAGCCGCATCTCGGTCGGGTATGCGACATCCTTAAAAGTGTAGACAGCGTGAGTGTTGCTGCCTCCTACCAGGATCTTCCCGTCGGGGAGGACTGCTGACGAGGAGTGGTACATACGGGCAATGTTAGTGCGCTGGAGGTCTGTGAACCTCTGTCCATTGGGCTTGTATGGTTTATATAGGAGCGGGACAAAGTTGGGGTCCTCTGCGAAATCCCAAGCGGAAACCCCGGACTTGGCCCCGCTCAGAATGAGCAAGTCCGCGTTGGGTAGGATTAGCAAATCTCCCATGACCCTGGGGGTTGGCATTTTTTCTCTCTTCCAAACCGGATTGGGATCGGATGCGACAAGCCTTGCACAATCTTGCAATGCTGGTAGATACATTTTGTTGTCTTCCCGGAGCCTGTAGGCATTTGGCTTGTTACCTCCGCAAACTAAGATCTCTGCCACAACCTTCTGGTTAGCATCCCCATCGAGGTGGAGTGGTAGGAGGGCGGATGATGCCGATGCTGGGTAGTTCCGTGAACCGCCCGTGAGACGGGGGAATTCACGGATGACTGTATTCGTCTTAGTGTCAAGAAGGATAGAGCGGCTGTTGGCAAGGAGGAAAAGGTTGCCATCAGGCATAAGATAGACGAAAGGGTACAAATTGTTCTCGTCCAGATCGGTAGTTTCCTTTAGGAAGAGAGATTCGACGTTTTGAGGTTTAGGTTTCCCGTCAGCAGGAATGTATTCGTAGTTCAAGGATCTCCTTCCACCAACCACGATGAAGCTTCCATCAGCTAGCATTGCTTGGGTGGCATACCTGTTCAAGCACGCATAAACATGTTTATACTAATGATATTTAAAATGAAAAGGAAAACCAAATCACCAAAATTTTCTTGGCTAGACTCCATCTGAACGCCACACGTAAAAGCAAGGTGCACGTACTATGCTATATGCATCACACTGTAACATAGTACTCGTATCTTGCTATCACGCATGGCCTATAAACTATGGTGTATGTCAGAATTTTTCCGAGAATCACGTACCATCTTGGTTTTTCAAGCTGATCAGGGATGTCAATCCAATCACAGGTATCGCATGGTGTGAAGGTTCTGACTGCTCTTGTACCCGTATCAAATCCTCCAGTGCTTAAGAAGGTACCATCAGTCTTAAGGCCACCAGAAGAGCACCATGGATCGTTGATTACCTGGCAGCAGTGATAATTAAGCATGTCAGAAATATTACGATATCAGTTTTTGCTTTTCGTTTTTAGATTCAGTTAATGCCTCAAAATCTATCGATAAAAAAATATAAATATAATAAAATAGAAAAAGGGAGGAGATAGGCATAAGAAACTAACTGTCAATGGTCTTATTTTTGCGGTATCAATGTCAAATTCAACCGCATGAGCAAAACAATCGTTAAGCTTTTGTGGTCCTCTGGGAATACAAGGCTTGCCGGGAGCCAAATTGATCAGTGAGGGCCCGGAGGCAGTTGTGTCGAATATCAACACCTTGTTGTTGGGCAATAGCTGCATGTGCATGGCGGAGACACCGGAATTTGGCTGAACCACCTCCCAATCACCAAGATAATCTGTCTCAAAATCGGGAAATCTCGTGTCAATTTGAGACTCTTCAGGGAAGAATGGAAGCCCCAAAAAGAAACCATTCTTGTCGTCTTTTGCTTCATCATCGTATTGTATAGCATTATCTTGTGCCTCTGCCACCTTTGCTACGTCTCCTGGCAGACCACCATCATTCCCGTCCTTGGCTCCTGGTCGGTTCAAAATCGCCTGGTCGGTGCCTTGGCTGCCATATTGACCACCTAAATTGTTGAATTGGGCAAATGCGGAACCCGAAAGGAGAGAGAGAAGAAATAGAGATTGGAAAAAGGTTGCCATTGAAGAGGATTGATCTCCAATGGCTGGGGGCTTTCCTCCTGAAAAAATGCAGCCCCCCCCCCCCCGGACTTGCTTTTATCATGCAAGCGACAATGATTCAGTTAAACGGTTGTTTTATTTTGTTCTGTTACGAAAGTGTTGGTATTTCCTCAATCGGAGGAAATCCGAAATCTGCGTGCGACTCGTGAGTGTCTCATGCTACGAAAAAAGTACGGATGAAAGACGAAATGTTGGACTAACAAAATTTTGGTTTTGTTAGGATTTTTGGTTTCGTAATTTGTGGTTCCAGAGAAATTCAAAAATTAGTTATTTCCTTTCATTAACTTGCTATATATTGATCATTGGCTAGGTTGTTTAGTTGTAAAAATGTGCTACTCAAAGAGAACCGAGAAAATGTCAAATCTGTTCACTTAGATCCCGGTGGTCAGCAAACAAGGCCGTCAAATTAAATTACTATGTAAAAGATAAGAATGAATTGCAAATACATTCTCTTATATGAAAATAGGAGTTTTTTTTTTAGTTGATAAAAAAAAAATGGTAATGTATTAGTTCTCTCTTTCTTCTGATTTTTTTTTTTTAAATTGGTTAAAAAAATTTAATATTTTCCCATTTTTTCATAGAAAAGAAAATGGATAATATAGAGACGTATAACATGTCTTGAAAATAATTAGAATCTAAATTAAACCTAAAGATATAGAAATTAAACATATTTAATAGTCTAAATAAATATAATTATAATACATTGATCGACCAATTACCACTCAAGATTGTGCACTGCTTATATTCGTAGTAAATCTCATAATAACCATACACTTAATTTTATTTCAGTATCTTCATGACCAAAGTAGTAAAGGTTTGAGAAGTTTGTATACTAATGGTTCATTTACTTTAGAGGTAATAAAAGGGAAATTGAATAACTGTCTTCTTCATCAAGAACATTAGGAAAAAATTGTTCTAAAAAAATTATTTTGCTGAAAAAATTAATAAGACAAAATGTTTGCTCTAGTGGAAGTAGGGTTGTTTATCCCGGCCCTTCTTGGACAAGGACTGATGTCGGAAGTGCACTTGGACTCAAGAATTTGGAGTATACACAGTGTTGTCCAACTATTAAAAGTGTACATGGAAATGGTGTAGTTAACAATAACATAGAGGAAGATGAAGAAATGTAGGGTATTAGAAGTCATTGACTTATAGTTCACTAATGCTAGGGTGCTGGTCCTAGCACGGCATGCTCTATTAACCGATATGGCTCCATACCAGTAGCTATGGGTATGATGGCCGATTAAGGCTGTTAAGTGTTTTTTTTTTTTTTTTTTTATACTCCAAACTCTATCGAGTGGTGAATAGAAGAGAGAACAACCTTCATGGACAAACACAGGTTGTATTGGCGTTTAGTGCTGGAGGGGGAGGGGGTATAAAGTAGATTCAAAATGGTCCCTCAAACACGGATTTGTAGGGTATTAGAAGTCTTCTTTAAGTTGCTTTAGAGAGGAGGAAGGTATCAAATGAGGGTAGAGATGGCGACAGCCCTAAGCGAAGGAATAATATTCATAAGGATGCTGCCGAAAAGTTTGAATATGGTAACAAACGACTTCCGAGAGTTGGTGGAATGGACATGTAGAGGAGTGGCAAATTTTATCATGATGCCAATGATGGCTCAAATGGAAGTGCAAAATATGCCATTCATCATTAACCTGATGGCGAGGATAGAGAAGCATCATCTTATCCCAGTGAGGGAGGCATTGGCATTGATGGCTACAACAACATTCGGACGATGCAAGTGGAGGATCGAAGTCAAGAGTTGCTGTTGAGGATTTTATGGGAGAAGAATGGTTCAAAATTTCTTTTGCTATGGTACATCCAAAATCGATGGACACACTTTCCTTAGGAATGAGACCAAATTTGTTTAAGGTACTAACTTGGAATGCAAGAGGCACCTTGTCTGGTCTATAACAAAGGGCAATAAACGATAAGGTGTTGAAGTATGATCCTCAAGTGGTGATCATCATAGAGTCAAAGCTTAATCATGACGGTGTTACATGGTTAAGTGAGTTTTTGGAATTTGATAGAACAATTTGTGCTGAAGTTAAGGGTTTGAGTGGCAGGATAGTGTTGATGGGGAAAGGAGAAAATTGTGTGGATGAGAGAGTATCATATCTTTAAGCAATAGATTTTGGCTAAGATCTATGTAAATAACTCAAGCATGTCTTGGTTCATTTCAACTATTTATGCTAGTCTAGTTTTTTAGACAAGAAAATTATTATGGTGTGAATTGAAAGAACTAACAAACATAGTCAAAGAGCCCTTGTCAATGAAGTCATTAGTAAAGATGAAAAGTGGGGTGGTAAGGAGGTAATACAATCAAGAGTGAATGCTTATCAAGAGTATATGAATAATTATGGGGTAGTTGACTTAGGATTTTTGTGTCTAAGGTTCACATAGGCTAAATGAATAAAAGAACTATCTTGCTTAATACAAACTAGGCTTGATAAGGATTGGTCCAATTATGGGTGCAGAGCTTTTTATCTAGAAACAAAAGTATTTCACCTATCAAATGCCCAATTGGACTATTGCCCTATCTTGCTATGGTTGAGATAAACAAGATCTTTTAGGTTCCAACCAATGTGGTTGGAACACCTAAATTTCAAGCCTTTTATAAGAGCTATTTGGTAAGGAAATAATAATAGCATTAACAAAGATTTGGAGGACTAGACTAAAAAGCTAAAAGTATGGAATGAAGAAGTCTTTGGCTTAATTCATGTCTAAAAGAGGTAAACTATATAGAAGATAAAGAAATTATGAAGATGCATTCAAAGTCACCCAACCCAAAATTTAATTAATAAGGAGCAATTCTTACAAAAAAGCTTGGAACTGATCTTGGTTAAGGAAGAAAAACTATGGGCAATGATGTGCTTAAAAGTTGAGTTGATCACTAAAGCTTACAATAGGGGTTGTAACTAGGTGGGTCCTTCGAGATATCAAAGAAATAGGGAATGGATAGGTTGACAATACAGTAGCTTCAATGAAGCTACTCGTAGGATATGATGCACTAAAGAATACAACATGACTTAGTACTTTGCTTAATATGATGCACAAGCTAATATTAAGGTTCACTTACCACTAATCTTGAGCTACTTAGTAAGCCTAAATAAGAGTATAGAAGAAATGTACTCAGAGAAGATTATTTCATAAGAACAAGAATATTCATTAATTTCTAAGGTGTAAGATGATTCCAACTACAGTAAAAAAGGACTATTCATAGTAAGTCCTTTAAAGCAAAATTACAATAAAGAAAAATTACATAGAGGATAATGTAAGAAAGAGATTCTTAGTACATTCGAAAAAGACAAATAAGACAAAGAGCAAAAAGGAATATAGTATAAGTGTTAGAAAAGTAAGGGATAGGTGGTGGCCCGTCAATGGGTTCGCATTCTGGGATCTTAAGGTGTTATGGTTGAAAGTGGATGTTGGGGTTATTGTTGTCGAGTTGTGTTTAGAGCTACCAAGATAATTAAATGAGGTTATAGTTTGGTAGGTTGGATGAGTATAGCTTGGTTTATAAGGACCTTGGACTCGGCACTCAATAGGTCGACCTTAGTACCTGGTAAGTTGGTCTTAGCACTTAGAAGGTTAGCGAAGAGGCAAGTGTTTGAGTAGAGTAGAGTGTGTTCGAGCTTGGACCTTAGGGGAGCTCTTCTATGTACTGGAGCTCGGCCTTGACAGGTTGACAAGAGAGAAACCTCTTAGTGAGAGATTAGAGGCCTCAGAGGTGAGCATATATGTTGGATCTAGAGGTTAGTAATCCAGTAGTTCCCTAGGGTTGTTGAAGACTTACCCTCAAATCTTGGTTTTCTTCTTCTTCTAATACAAAGGGTATCAGGTTGGTGACATTGAAAGTGGGAGACATTCTGCATCCTTCAGATAGTTTTAACTCATAAGCAACGTCATTGATGCATCAAAGGACCTTAAGGGGACCATCTAACCTAGGTGATAACTTGTTTGTCCTCTTCCTTGGGAATCGTTATTTGTTGAGGGGGACTTAGATAAGGTCATCCAGGTTGTAAATAACTTACCTACTACCTTGGCTTCCTTGCTCTCTTTGTTGGGCTACAATTTTAGCTAATTGTCTAGCAACCTTTTTATGCAGTTTATGAAACTCTTCAGTATGTTGCAGGCTTATCTAACTTTCTCCTAGCGGAGTTGAGTTGTTAATCATATCCAAAGGTAAGTTTGGTTGAGTCCATAAACAACCTCAAAAGGTGTCCTTTTTATCAAGCTATGATGGAGTGGTAGCAAGTGAACTCAATGATAGGCAAATAGAGATCCTAATCATGTAGATTCTTCCCAATAATAGCTTGAAGGAGGTTGTCTATTGTTTTGTTCCTAACTTCTGTCTAGCTGTTTGTCTATAGATGGCAAGAAGTACTGAACATGAGCTTAGTGTCGAGCTTCTTCCATAGTGTTCATCAAAAGAAGCTCGTGAACTTTGAATTACAATTAGAAACAATAATCTTTGGAATTCTATGTAGCCATACGATCTCCTACAAAAAGAGGTTAACAACAAATAATACATGATTGGTTTTGTGACAAGGGATGAAGTGGTTCATTTTGCTTAGTTGATGAACCATTACCATGATAGAGTCATGTTTCCAAGGTGTTCTAGGTTCTCCAAACATGAAGTTTATGTTGAGATCGGTCTATGGCTGCTTAGGTATGGGAAGAGGTGTATATTCTCTATATGGCTCCTTTCTCCCCTTGGCTCACTTGTACAGTTCGCACTGATTAGGAATTTTGCATACATCCTTCATCATCCTAGGTTAATAAAAGCATTCTTTCAACAACTTAGCGGTTCTCTTCTCGCTAAAATAGCCAGCTAAGCCTCTAGCATAGGCTTCTTGAACAAATAATTCCTTAGCAAAACCACTTGACACACAGACTTGCCTTCCCTTCATAAAAATCCTTGGCTCAGATAGAATCCATTGCATTTGGCCACTAATGGTCCAATTGTAAATTATGCTCATATTGATTAGGCAAGGTACCAAATCTAAGTATTCTAGCCTGCAATATTGTGATTGGAACATGTCGATAGGAAAGGGGCATTGGCCATAGTATTAGAACTTGATGATGTAAGAAAAGGTTTTCAAGTATTCGACCCACTTGGCATGGTATTCAGAGAGTTTTTGCTATCTTTTGAGATGATTAAGAGATTCATGGTCTGTGTAGACGATGAACTCTCTTAGCAATAGGTAGTGTTACTAATTTTGAAGTGCTTGGATAAGGGCATAAAACTCCTTGTCATATGCCGAGTAATTCAGTGTACCACCTCTAAGCTTCTCACCAAAATATGCAATTGGTTGCTACTTCCTACATGAGAACAACTCCAATATGGACTATAATGCGTCATAGTATAGCTTAAAAACTTTGCCAAAGTCGGGCAGTACTAACACTGGGGTAGAGGTTAACTTGGATTTGATCTCTTTAAAACTCCTTTGAGCTTTCTTTGACCATTTGAATTTAGAGTTCTTCTTAGTCAACTTGGTTAGTAGAGTAGCTATTGAACTAAAGTTCCGAATGAATCTTTGGTAAAACAAAGCTAGACTATGAAAACTCTCGACTTTTGCAACATTGGTCGGCATAGGCCATTTGAGAATAGCTTGGGTCTTTTCATCATTAACTCCGATTCCTCCTCCAAAAACAACACATTTGAGGAATACTATCTCATTCTAACAGAATGCGCATTTCTTCAAATTGTTGAATAGTTGTTTAGCTCGGAAGATGTCAAATACTAACTTCAAGTACTTAACATAAGAGTTGAGGTTGGCACTATATACCAAAATGTTGTCAAAATAAACAACTACACACTTTCCTATCAAAGATCTCAAAGCATGATTCATAAGTCGCATAAAAGTGCTCTACACATTCGTAAGACCAAACGGCATCATCAACCACTTAAATAAGCCATCCATCATTTTGAAAGCAATCTTCCACTCATCCTCGGGCCCCTTTCTAATCTGGTGGTAGCTACTCTTTAGATCAACTTTTGAAAATATCCGTACACCATACAACTCATCTAACATATCATCCAATCATGGGATTAGATATTGGTACTTAATAATGATCTTATTGATAGCTCAGCTATCAATATACATTCTCTATGAGCCATCCTTCCTTGGCATTAGGACAATCGGTACGACATAGGGGCTCATGCTCTCTCGAACATATCTACGCTTAATCAACTCGTCAACTTGTTTCTTTTACTTAGCTATCTACTCAAGATTGAGTTTATAGGTAAGTTATTTAGGTAGAGTAGCTCTAGGCTAGAGGTCAATGCAATGCCTTATCCCTCTGACAAGGGGTAAACCTCTCAGCAACTCGACAGAAAACAAGTCGGCATATTCTTGGAGCAATGTTTACACCTCTGCAGGTAAGGCTCCGACTTCCTTCAACTTTAGTAGTATTTTGACCAATAGGAGTACATACCCTTTCATATTAATATCTTTGGAAAATTGGGCTCGAGAAATCACTGAGGACTTTCTTTGTAGCAATCTAGTAATCTTTTGTTTAGTGATTCCCGAGCTTCTTTGGGGCTCATTGGGGTTAGTATAATCTTCTTCCTGTCCTTCAAGAACATATAAGTGTTCCTAGACCCATCATGGAGCACCTTACGATCAAAGAGCCATGGTTAGCCTAACAGTATGTGTAAGGCACATAGAGGTGGGATGTCACACAACAATTTATCCTTGTATCTCTCACCAATAGTGATTGGTGCCCTAACTTGTTCAGCAATAAGCAGTCTTCCCTTCTCATTAAGTTAGTGAATTTTGTAAGGCTTAAGATGAGGACAAGTCGGAAATTTCAGGGCTTGTACCACCTTTTATGCTACGACATTGGTGCAACTTCCTCTATCTATGATCAAAGCATATAGATTACCATTCATTTGGTAATTCATATAGAAGAGATTTTCTCTATATTCATTCTCATCAAAGGTAAAGGTACTAAGAGATTGGCATAGAATCATACAGTGTTCCCCCATTTTAAGTTACATATGGGCACCAGAATCTTCTTAAAACTCATCAAATAGGTGATTAACATTCGGCTTTTCTTCCTCACCTTTGTTAGCACTCCCTACTTCAAATTGGGGCTTCCTTCCATTAATGGTCATCATGTGTCGATTAGGACATTAATTAGCTATGTGTTCGAAACCAAGGAACTTGAAACACATGGCTAGTCAATGTACTAAACACTTTATCTCTTTGGTCTTCTTACCAAAGCTCTAACCTTGATCTTTCTTGACTTTAGGCTCCTCGGCCATCATCAGGTTTTCCCGACATTTAACCTCGATGGTTTACAATTCTTTTCGAAATTGCCAATTAAATACAATAACAAGTATGATCAAGATAATGATAATATAGTAATATATATGGAAATTAAAAGAGGTAGGGATGAGAAGATTAAGCCCGGATATAATGTGGAGTTTGGATCACCCTTTACTATTCAGAGACACACAATGCCTCCAACTAGGAGTTTACATTGCTTTATTGATTTCTCAATCTAAGCTCTAAGAGCTATACAAACATAAACTTGATTACACAAGTTTCATTGTCATAACTCTCAACACAAAACTCAATCTTAATTAAGTACTTTGCAACTAATAGCTTGCAAGCATTACACTTCAAATCTCTCTAAATATTAGCAAATTAGGGTATAAGAGACAATGGGAATAATATACAATAAGAATACAAAAGAATGTTAAAATATTGTAGTAGAAGATCAATTCTTTCTTGTTCTTGGTTGGGTTGTTGAGCATTTATATTAACTCATTGAATTCTCCCGTTATTATGTATTAAATGCTCCAATAGCTAGTTGAAATAAGCTTACCAACATGCTGGTACCTTACTCTTTTTGGCATGACGGTAAGCAAATGTACCACCGGTATGAACACCGGTAAGTGTACCAACATGCCGGCTCTTCAAGGTTAAAGAGATTTTCTTTTTGTTATCTGGGGCTTTACATTGTCAGCTTGGTTCTTCCTTGTGTTGTCAAGTCGGTAAGCCAAATTTTCTTGAAATCAACTTTAACACACAACAAACAAATACACTTTGCATTCCATCTTAAAGATCATTCGATCATCACTCAAAAGATTAAATATCTTATGAGTTAATTGATATCTTTAATTATTAAGCAAATTCATCTTTCTTACTCAAACGACTTAATATAGTCAAATAATAATCAGTTTAATCATTCAATTTTATTTTGTTTTCATCAAAATCATTTAGTGAACCTTTGGTTCAATAATCTCCCCCTTTTTAATGAGAAAAAAAATTATTATTCTCTTAAGAACTCCCCCTTAATTTAGCATTCGATTTCAAGATATTTGACAATTAAATAAGATTAAGTGAGTGCTTATAAAAAGAGAGTATTGATGTACTAAGGAACCAAGTCTCATTTCTTAATAACTTCACATAGGAATATATTAGTCTTTCAAAGAATATAGGATCAATATCATCTATTAAATAACTATTATCAATTTAACTTAATATACTTTTTGACACTCTAACAATTTAAATATTTCTCTCCGTTTGCCCTCATCAAAAAGAGGAGGATTGAGGCAATAAAGAGTAAAGGTGATTTAAGTCAAAATTTCAACATAATTCTAGCTTAAGCCTTAGGATATGTCCCCTAAAAGAGTGAAATCAAAGAAGCTAAAAACCATGCCAAATAAGATCGTTATAATGAATTCATCAAGATCAGCTTATACCACACCAAATGTTAAAAAACATGAGCCAATTATGAGGAGTGTAATAACTCCTTGACATACATAAACCACAAGTAGTAAACAATATAGAAAAGCAACTTAAGTAAAAAAAGCAACTTAAGTAAAAAAAGCTAAGATAATGGCTAAGGCAAGACAATAGAAAGTAATAATGTAGTGGCCAATGGCTAAATTCATAACATTAGATAAACATAGTGAAAAGTATATACATAATAGATTGGAAGTTGGCAATTCATGTAGCTGGTGAATCATTATCTTGAGCTAAAGGAGGAAAGGGATAAGATGGGCAGTGATAGTTCATCTAGAAGGGACTACAGTTTATTAAGGTGGCATCTTAATTGTGGATGGGGGTTTGGTAAAGAGAGAAAGTCGCGTGAGGAAGAAGAGGAGAGTGTGATTAGAAGAAGTGAGGGGACTGATGAGAAATTATGTGGATTTGGAGATGATTGATGAGGAAAAATTATGATTTTGAAGGTATCAAGATGGTAGATTGAATAGAGAGAAGGATTCTAAAATTTATGAGGAAAGGAAAGAGGGGTTTTGGGGAAGAAGATGGAAGAGAGAGAAGTGATCGGTCACGTTATAAGTGCACTTGGAAATGAAGGTATCGGCATGCCAGTAGTGAGGGAAGCTGGCATGCCGGTGATGGGATTAGAAGTGATGTAAGTTACTTATAGAAAATAGTATACCGGCATGCTAGTATTAAAGGGTACCATTATGCCGGTTCAGGGAACAGAGAATCTAATTTCTTTTCTAGAACGGTATATCGGCATGCCGGTAGTAACGAGTACCGTCATGCCGGTTGTTTGCAATTCTCCAAGTTACCAACTCAAGTTGATTTAGATTGATTTAATGAGCTTTCTAATACTTCAATTAAGTTCATTTAAGTCCGTTAAGGCTTGAAAAAACTAAATCGAAGTAAGATTTCAAGGATTTAGCCAAATCAAATCCTAAAAGTTATGAAGTGTATGACTAAGAAGAAATGTCCATATATAAGCAAGTCATGTGAGTAGCCATTGAGTTTTTTGAGTATCAACACTTCAAGTAAGTTTCAAATACATATTTGAGTATAGTAGGAACAAGTTATAGCTTTGAGGCTCTATGAATTGTAAAATCATTGCTTGAGTTCCTTAAGGTCAAATGTTAAGCATAAATATAGTTAGAGAGTAAGTATTGATTCTTCCTCAAATTTAAGACAAGCTTATGCTTCAAACATATTTGAAAGATACCAAGAAGCATAAAAGATGTATGATCAAATTAAGCAATATCCATATGGGCACAAATAGACATGAGATATCTCAAATAGCACTTAGTTCCTCATAAGGGTCTAAAGAGGTTAAATTTTCACAAAATTGAAATCAAACTAGATTGACCACTCAAAATGATTTATGGATGAAAATAAACATGTGAAGCTCAATTTTGGCCATGGAAACCAATACATGATAAATTTGTGCATATATGAATTTAGATAAATATGAATGACTTCAAGTGTGTCCAAAACATGTTAAACGCTATGTTTTATACATAAAATCTACATGAATATGTTCCTTAGGTCCATTAAGTGTGAAAAGTTTGTATCTCAATAACAATAGTAAGATTTAACAAAATTAAGTCATTAGTTGTTAAAAAGTTCATTATTAAGCCATGTAAATCCATGAATGACCAATTTTGAGCAATAAGACCTATTTATGACAAATCAATACTTCAAGTAAGTTTCAACATCATATTCAAGTATGTTGGAAGGAAAATATCGCAACAGGGATTCAAAAGTCCTAAAATGACCACTTGAAATTATCAAAATCAACTATTGAATACAAATTGAGCTTAATGTCACATATAGATACTAAATTAAGTTTATGCTAATTTGGCATTTTAAATAAGTTTCAGTAATGTCTATAGATACAAGGATGTCATGATCAAGATATATAGCATAAAAATGGACAAAATGATCATATGGTTTTTAAATAACAATAAGAGCCTAACTTAGGTCTAGAGGTGTCAACTTTGCCCAAAAAAAAAAAAAAAAGCTAAATTAATCACTTAACCACAATTTATAGATGGAGTTGAACACGTGTAAACTACTTATCGGCATGGCATGGCAAAATTGTGCGCATATAATCCTAAATGTACATAAGTGACTTCAAATATGCAAAAAATGCATGATATTTTCAATTTAAGCTTTCAACCTAGTTGTAAATGCATATTATGACATGATGGGAGTTTAAGCATGGCTTGTAAAGCTAGCAATTGCAAAAATACTAGTTAAGTCCCTAAATGCTTATGTAAGCTCAAATGTGGTTAAGGATAGGTCAACTATGTATAGTTTTATAATCAAATCAAGCTAACCATTTAAGCATGAAATATTGGTATATTTAAACATGTGAGAACTTATAGTTGTCATTGAAATCGATAGATGGCAAAAATGTGCATAAGGAGACCTAAGCAAGCATAGAGAACTTTAAGTGTATACAAAGAATGTTAGTTGTTGTATAAAAACTACTTGAATAAGTTTCTTGAATCAAATACCATGTTGGAAGCATTTCGAATTTTCTTTAAGCATTTTCCATTTAAGTTTCTTGAGTTACTCTCACTTGAAGTTCCTACAAAAGCATACAATTGCTTCTTTGGTACCTATGTGAGTTTGGATCCTTTGTGGATAGTAGCAATGATATACTCTTGTCCTTTTGGAACCCAAACCATTTTACTTTTATGATTTAAATTGGTATTGTGATGTATTGTATACGTATGTATAATATGGCCACGTCTATTACAATAGTTACAAGTCTTAATTGTTTCTTTTACAAAGTAACTTTTGTAAGACTTGTAAATATATTCTTTACTATAGCTAATTTTGGTTTTGTTCAATCCTTGCCTTTGAGAGCCAAGGAGCTTATCCCAATTCTTTTCTCTATTCATGAACTTGGCTATAGTTTGTTTTGAATCATTTAGGCTAGACTTCAAGATATCATTTTCAATTTGAAGCTCTCCTAGCCTATCGACCATATTATCCTTATTTTTCCTACTTTCAACTTTTATTTCAAGAGAATTACACTTGTCTTTTAGTTCATCATTTTCCTTATTTAACTCATCATTCCTAAGACTTAGTTTTGCATTGCTTCTATTTAATTTATCAAGTTCTAATCTCAGGTACTCATTATTCTCTAAAATTTCTTTGGCATAATTCACTTTATTATATTCATTTTTAAATAGATCAAATTCACTTATTATTTCAAACAACATTTGTTTCATCATCTTGTTCTTCTTTTAAACCTTAATAAATTTTTTAAGTAACTCATTATACATATTTTGGAGCTCATCAAATGAAGAATCACTAGAAGTAGAACATACCTCATTTTATGGCCATGAAGCACATTTCCCCATCTGAGTCATTTGAATCACTATTACTCTAAGTTGCCATCATAGCCTTTTTCTTTTTTTTTTCTTTCTCAGTTTTCTTAAGATACAAGCAATATTGTTGAATATGATCCGATTTTTGGCATTTGTAACACTTGATTACTTCATTCTTCTCCCTTTTAGATCGAGAAGTGTTTTCATCCTTATCCTTTACCAATTTCCTATTGAACTTGATAATTTTTTTGAAATTTCTTATGATCATAGCTACATCATCATCATCCTCACTTTCATCACTACTAGAGCTCTTTTTGGTTACTTTCAAAGCAATTGTTTTCTTCTTGGATTCCTCTCCTTGCCTTTTAACCATCTCATGAGTCTTAAGAGTTCGAAGAAATTACTTATTTGACATTGTGTTAAGATCGTGAGCTTTCTCAATTGTAGTTCTCTTAGCTACCTAATCCTTTAGTAAAAAACCTAAGGATTTTAGAATTATTTTCAAGATTAGTAAAGGATTTTAGAATTATTTTCAAGATTTTAGAATCATTTAAAGGATTGATTATATTGATGAATTTATTATGCATCTCATCAATGGTTTCACTAGAATCCATCTTGAAATTTTCAAACTGGCCACAAAGTAAGCTTATTTTTGTATCTCTTACACAACTAGTTCCTTCGTATGTACTTTTTAACTTTTCCCAAATTTCCTTAGCCCTCTTGCAAGTACAAACTCTATTAAAGTCATTTTCATTAATGTCATAATGCAAGATATTTATAGCTATTTCATTTAAATCTAACAACTTCTAATTACTATTGGTGTAATTAGTTTCTTCCTAGCCTTCTATCTTGAATGGTCCTTTCTCTACTACTTATCACAATAATCTATTTTATAGTTTTAAGAATATAATCATCCTAGATTTCCAATAAGGATAATTATTCCTAATTAAAAGTGGTGGTCTATTTATGGCTTGCCCTTCTATGAAGGTTAGTGTACTCAATGCCATGATCTTTGCTCTAATATGTGATTAAGTAAATAATTAGAGACTAGCTCTAATACCAATTGTAGAATACTAGGCTAAACATTTGGGAGGGTAGGGGGTGAATTAAGTTTTAAAGACAAATTACAATTCTTTTCGAAATTACCAATTAAATATAATAAGAGTATGATCAAGATAATGGCAATAAAGTAATGAATGCAAAAATTAAAAGAGATAGGGATAAGAAGATCAAGTCTGGATATAATGTGGAGTTCAGACTGCCTCTTACTCTCTACTGACATATAATGCCTTCAACTGAGGACTTCACACCAATTGATTGATTTTTCAATCTAAGCTCCAAGAGTTATACAAATACAAACTTGATTACACGAGTTTCACACTCACAACTCTCAACACAAATAACAATCTTAACTCTCAACACAAATAACAATCTTAACTCATAACACAAAACTCAATCTTAAGAATTATTAGTATAGTGCTTTTCACTCTCGGTACTTTACAACTAATAACTCACAAGTACTAAACTTCAAATCTCTTTAAATATTAGTAAATTAAGGTACAAGGGATAATGGGAATAATAGACAATAAGAGTATAAAAGAATGTTGGAATATTGTAGCAAAAGATCAATTCTTTCTTGTCCTTGGTCAGGTTGTTGAGCATTTATATAACTCATTGAACTCTTACGGTTATTGCATATTAAATGCTCTAACGGCTAGTTGAAACAAGCTTATTAGCATGCCAATACCTTACTCTTATTAGGATGACGATAAGCAAATGTACTACCGGTATGAACACCAACAAGTGTACCAACATGCCAGCTCTTCAAGATTAGATAGCTTTTCTTTTTGTTATCTAGGGCTTTCACTATTAGCTTGTTCTTCCTTGTGCTGTTAAGTCGGTAAGCCAAATTTTCCTAAAATCAACTTTAACATACAACAAACAAATACACTTTGCAATCTATCTTGAAGATCATTTGATCATTACTTAAAAGATTAAATATCTTATAAAGTTAATTGATATCTTTAATTATTAAGCAAATTAATCGTTCTTATTCAAATAACTCAATATAGTCAAATAATAATTAGTTTAATCATTTACTTTTGTTTTGTTCTCATCAAAATCAATTAATGAACCTTTGGTTTAACAAGCTTGGCATACTAGTTCATTTCGGCAAGCCAAGTTGGTTGCTTTGTACTCAGTTGAGTTAATTTTGCCTTTGCCTTTCAACCATTTGTGTTACATAGATAGTATCATCTAGATTTCCTAACCTCTACACCTCCACTATGTTACCAATCTCGGATATCAGTTTAGAAATGAACCTAGCTACAATTTGTGCTTTCGGTTCATCTACATCATAGTAGATCATCAACAGTTGGAATTCTTGAACATACTTATTTATTGATCGACTACCTTGTCTAAGTTCTTGGAGACGTTAGAAAATTGTCTTACTCATAATTGTTCTGGCACAAATCTTCTCCTTAGAGCTCTTTTCATCTCATTCCATGTTCAGATTTGACGTTAAACTTGTTGGTGTATATTTTCCACTTTCTTTCACCACATTGCTACATATCTAGAAAATTTTAAAGCAACTACTCGAATATATGTTGAGTCCTCATATTCATAGAAGTCGAATATCTTCTCAATCTTCTCCTCCTATTTCGGGTAGTCATCAATATTACTAGACCCATTAAAACTTGGAATCTGTACCTTCAGATGTTCGATTACTCTATGAGTACAAAGCTTACGTTAATTGAATTCTGCATACAACCCTTCCTCTTCCCTATACTCTTCAGCTTCATTTAACTCAAGTCTCCTCCTTACAAACTGCTCAACATGTCGGGGTAGAGTTAGGTTCACGTTAATTGCTTTTGGTTCTTTAAGCTCAACTGCTTCCCTCTTCGGCTTGTCTCTCACATCTTGACTTTATTCATCAATTCTCTCTTGTAGCTTATTCTATACTACCCTCGGTATAGATATAGTTAGGTTAGCTACAATAGTAGTAAGGTTTTGCAATTGTTCATCAATAGTTTGTGGGATCTGTTAGGTAACACAAACACAATCATGAGCATCACTCTTGACATTATTAATCTCTCCTTGAACACTAAGGTTCGACATCCTTAATACAAAACTTAAAAAAGTCCATTACTCAATAGAAGACTAGATACAACTTTCAAAATATGATATTACATAGTAACTTAAGAACTTGTTTTGTTTTTCTACTTGAGAAACATAGTAAAATATAACACACACTCTAACAAGAAATACTACAATACGAAGCTTTCAGTTGCAAACTTAAGCTTTGATACTAGGATTATATAATGTGCTTAGGAGCTGTGTTGATCACCAGGGCTTACCATAAGGGCTGTAACTAGCTGGATCCTTTAAGATATTGAAGAAATAAGGAATGGATAGGTCGACAAAATAGTAGCTTTCATGAAGCTGTTTATAGGATATGACCCACCAATGAATGCAACATGACTTAATACTTCGCCTGATATGATGTACAAGTTAATATTATGATCCACTTGTCATTAATCTTGAGCTACTTAACAAGACTAGATAAGAGTATAGAAGAAATGTGCTTAGAGAAGGTTATCTCATAAGAACAAGAATATTCATTAATTTTTAAGGTGTAAGATGATTTCGGCTATAGTAAAAATGATTATTTATAGTAAGTCTTTTAGGACAACATTACAATAAAGAAAAATTATGTGAAGGATAATGTAAGAAAGAGATTCTTAGTACATTCAAAAAGGGTAAATAAGAAAAAGAGCAAAAAAGAATATAGTACAAGTGTTAGAAAAGTAGGGGACAGGTAGCAGCCTTTCAATGGGTTTGTATTTTGGCGTCTTGGGGTACTGTGGCTAATTTGAGAGGATGTTAGGGTTGATGTTGTCGAGCTATGTTTAAAGCTGTCGAGGTAATTGAATGAAGTTGCAGTTTAGTAGGCTAGATAAGTAGAGCTTAGTGTATAAGGACCTCAGACTTCGCACTTGGCAGGTTGGCCTTAGTACTTAGTAAGTCAGTTTTGGCACTCGATAAATTGGTGATTGGGCAAGTGTCTGAGTAGAGAAGAGCATGCCTGAGTTGGGACCTTAGGGAGTTCTTTCATAGCTCTTCCATGTATTGAAGCATGTCCTTGGTAGGTTGACAACGGAGAATCTTCTTGGTAGAGATTGGAGGCCTTGGAGGCGAACGAGTACGATGGGTTTGGAGGTCAGCTATCCATTAGGCAGCCAAGTCTACGACTAATTGGATTGTAGAAGATAAGAGGAACATAAGGTTCTTTCATGCCAACACAATTGCTAGGCGTTCAAGAACTAGAATTGTTAGGTTGTTTGATGACTCTAATAGATGGGTTACGAATGAAGAAGGGCTAAAAGAATTGGTCAACAAACATTTCATAAAGCTTTTTCCAACGGAAAGAAGCTAATGTAGAGATGAATCAATAAGTTGGCTAGGGGGACAATAGATGAGGCATATTAGGCTTTGAATATAGAGATTTCAAGGGATGAAATTAGGAGGGTAGTTTAGTATATAGGTAACCATTAGGCTCCTAAAGTGGATGGATTCTATGCCCAATTCTTTAAGGAATGATTGGATATGGTTGGGAACTTTGTTTAAAGTATCATAAGGAAATTATGACTATAAGAAGCATGCTAGAAGAGCTAAACAAGATTCTTATTGTCCTAATTCCAAAATAGATTGGTGCAAATAGGCTAAAAGACTATAAACCTATTAGCTTATGCACCACCATGTATAAAATCATTAGAAAGATCTTTGTTAACAGACTAAGGTTGTTCCCAGAAGACTTTGTTTGCTTGGAACAAGCAAGTTTCATACCTAGTAGAGCTAAAAAGACAATGTGATAATTTTGTAAGAAATTATTCTTTCTTTAGGAAAAAGAGGGGAAAAAAGAGATGGATGGTTGTCAAGATGGATCTTGAGAAAGCATACGATACAGTAGAGCAGGACTTTCTAAGACGTACCTTAATGTGTAAAAATTTCCTAACGAAGTGGGTAGACTTGATTAGTTCATGTATTGCATTAGCAAACTACTAAGTTTTACTAAATGGATTTGTGATGGAGTCTTTTACATCGAGTAGAGGATTACGGTTAGGAGACCATTTGTCCCCATATTTATTTATACTAATCATGGAGAATTTAAGCTATGGAATACATGATCCAATAAGAGAAGGAGTGTGGAAACCAATTAGCATTAGAGGTATGGAAATAAAAGTACTTAAACTAGAAAATAAATCAAAGAAATCTAATGCAAATTAAAAAGAAAAGCCTGCTAACTAGCTAGCGAGACTACCGTATGTGTAGTGCAACATAAAAGTGAATCTAAAATTGAAACAAAAGGGAAACGAATAAAAGAGGCAAGGCAAAGTTAGATAAAAATAAAATAAAATGAAATAAACTAAAAGAACTAAAGTTTGAGCAAAGTAAATTAATGTAGAACAAATATAAAAAAGGAGTTAGACATGGGTTGCCTCCTAAGAAGCGCTATAGTTAACATCGATAGCTTGATAGGATGCGCCTTCTCATTCATGATTCTTCATCCGGGTAGAAGTAGGACTCCACTTATCTCGCTTTCGAACTCTCCATACGAGTGTAGATTTACCCTTAGGCCATCGGCCTTGCTAATCCCATTTCATTGGTGCATGACTTCCACCAGTTCTCTCCTTATCATGTTACTTATCAAATTCATGTAGCCCAAATTTCCTCATTTTGTCCACTTTTAGCTTGGATGTAGTTGTCACTGGTAGTTTTGAACTCTTCACCACAAAGATATATTCTAAATGATCTCTTAACTATTTTGATTCCAATATTGATGGCTTTTCTTTAGAGGATCTTAATTTAAAATCCTTTGGCTTATGGAGTAGTTTAACCCCTTTCTTACCTATAATGGATTCATGAACTTCTATTAGAGTTACCACTTCCGTATGATTAGTATTAGTCACAATATTTTCATCTCCTTTTTGCAAGTAATAGCCTGAGTAATCTTTAGCAAGTCTTTCCTATACACATGTAGATATAACAACATTAGTGGCACCAACATTATGACATATGTTCTCTAAGTCAAGAAATTTGTTCGTTGCCTCTAGAGTTTTAAAAATTATTTCATCATTCCTAACCCTTAATATAAGCTTATGCTTACTAACATAAAAAACAACCTTAGCAGTGGTTAGGAAGGGTTGACTAAAATGATTGGCACCTCAATATCCTCATCTATATCAAGTATAAAAAAATCCATGGGAAAGACAAATTTGTCTACTTGTACCAAAACATTCTCTATAATGCTTCTAAGGTATGTGATAAGCCTATAAGCTAATTGAAGACTCATGCGCATTGGTTTATGTTTTCTTAAACCTAACTTTTTGAACAATTTTTAAGACATCAAATTTACACTAGGTCCTAAGTCTGCCAAATCATTATCTATTAACAAATTGCCAAGAACATAAGGAATAGTTAAACTCCTTAGATCTTTTTTTTTTTTTGTGGCAGCTAAAAGTGTCGAGCATTCCTCATTCAATGTGAAAGTTGTAAGCTCATCCAACTTCTTCTTATTCAATAGAAGATCTTTTAGAAATTTCATACACTTTGGCATTTGTAAAATAGTGTCAAAAAGAGGTAAGTTAATATGTAATTGTTTGAAAAGATCAAGGAATTTACTGAATTCCTTATTCTCATCAATGTAATTCTACTTAAGTAGCTGCAGGTAAGGGTGGGAGGCTTGCACTCCTTCACTTTTGGTGGTTCCATGCTTTCTTTTGATTTTAGTGGCTTTGCATTTTCCTTACCCTTGACTTTCACTTCTTTCTCAACTATTTCCCCGCCATCCTTCTTCTCAACTTGCAATTCTCTACTACTTCTCAAGGTCACTATATTAACATGTTCCTTAGGGTTGATCTTAGTATTTCCTGGGAGTGTCCCTTGTTGCCTATTAGAGATCATTTTTGTAAGTTGACTAATATGGTTCTCAAGATTGCAGTTGGAAGTCTCTTGATTTCATAATGATGATTCAATGTTAGATAGCTAAGCCTCATTACCTTGAATATATCTAGTGAGATGTTCTTCTAAATCGAACTTCTTCTTTTGAGGAGGGGGAGGTAGAAATGGTCTTTGAAATTCAGGTGGACTAAAGTTGGTCTTCAATTGGCCTTAGTTCTAATTTCCTCATGAGAAATTGAGATGATTCCTCCACTTGGGATTATAAGTGTTGTTTGAGGGGTTATTTTGTTGCCTAAGTAGATTTCTTAGATAATCCATCTGTTCCAATTGTTCTTATGCTCTATAACCCTACATGCCAAAATAACTTACATTGGGTTGTACTTATTGAGGTCTAACAAAGAGTACATCAATCGTCTCGTGCAATAGATCCACCTTAGTTGCTAGAGTAGTGGTCAAGTTCACTTCATAAAGTTGTGATTGAGTTTTGTGGTAGTGAGTTCAACCATTGCTTTACTCTACCCTTTAAGGAAAAAGGAAATAACAGCAGTCAGATAGCGTCATCTATGGATCTGTTGATTTTAAATGTATCACAAATCTCTAGAAAGTTAGAGATGTGACCATTAAGATCTTCATCTAGAGGCTGTTGAACTGAACATATTGTTGCACCATTTGTACGATGCTAGGTGAAACTTGGAAGTTGTTAACAGTGATGGTTGGTCTTATGATACTAGAGTTAACCCTGGTAAGTGTATGCCTTGAATAGTCTGACATAGTCCAGTTTGCTTCATCACCATTGCTTGTCATAAGTTTAAGATCTTTTGGTGGATCGAGCAGTAGATCTTCGTGATTGATGAATTGATTGTTGCCCTCTTCAGCTTCTCCTTTAACCTCAACAATTGACCCATCTTCTACGGTAGCCATAGTTTGTCTAGCTCGCGATCTCAAATTTTGAAGGATAGTTCTCTCAATTTCAAGATCAAGTTTTGCCAAATCTTTTAGGTTGCTTCGGGTCATGTACTATAAAGACAAAAAATATAGAATCAATCACAGCTTAAACTAATAAAGAAAGGAAAACAATGAAAACAAAAAAGAAAAAAAAAAGGTCAAAGTAAAAAATCAACTAGTGTTCTTAATAGCGAAGTCTCCAAAAACAGTGCCAAAAACTTAATACGTGGCAAGTGTACCTATCAAATTCTAATATAGCGGATATGAGTTTGAGCTGATCCCTTAGAGATCTCGAGTTCTAATACTAATCTTAGCTTTATTATTTAATTGTAAAATTATGATGGGTAGAGTGAATTAGAAATATTAAAATTAACAAATTAATCTAATTATAAGACTTGACTAAGTAATTAGGAAGTATAAAATTAAGAACTACTTCAAGAACACAAATAATGATTTAGGAATTGTTTCCCCTAGTGTTTAACATGTAAACACTAAAAATCTATCCAATTCCATCTCTGTTATTCTTGATCAAAAGGATTTATAATTGAAGTTAACATCTTTCTTAAGCATATTGACTCTAACCCTAAATTATTCATCAGAATCTCTTCACTTAGTAATATAATTTAGAATTGCATTAATATATAATGAATTTCGACACAAAAATAACAACTTTTTAGAAGAATCATGTATTTTATTTCTAAGTATACATATAACTTACTTTAATTATATCAAGATCTCATTACCTATATGATTTCTTAATCATCATGCATAAATATTATAGATTAATATTCTAGAAGTATCAATTAACAATAAAACACATAATTGACTCAAGAAAGATAGAAAATTTATAGAAAATTATCAATAAATCCAATAGTCACATAAAACTCTAGGTTCTACAATCTTAAATACAAGATTCTTAAGTTATCATGATGAGATTAAAAGAAAATTGAAGCAAAATTAAGAAGTAAAACATGAAAAACCTATTTTGTTGATGAGAAATCTTTTCAATTTTGAAGTCGGTTCATGCTTTTGCTTTTTCCCCCTTCTTCTCTTCAAGTCTCTCTTCCTTTCAAATGTGAAAAGTCATTTCCAAAACCTTGTCAAGTCCTTATATAATATATTAAATTTTTTTTTTCGTCACTAGACACAATTGTGTCCCCAGGTTGTGTAACTCACCGACTTTAGGTGAAAAAATCATCCTAAGTGGAACATAGCTTGTGTTGTGTTGTGTTCCCAGGTTATGTAACTTTTTGATAAAAAATCGCCACTTTCTCCTATCGTATGAATACGGCCTAAGGACACAATTGTGTTCCAAGTTGTATAACTTCAAAACTTTATAAGTTATTCATTTGAACTACGAATTGAGTGAAACTTAATTCTTTTTGTTCATTTTCAATTCAAGAACACATTCAAACCTTAAAATAAAAAATTTACTTAATTAAATATTGATTTCTTTAAAAAAACCAAAAATATAAGAGAAATGTTATAAAATCACCATGTAAAATGCATTTAAAATAAGAATTATCAATTATTCTGATAGGTAAGGCAACAAAAGAAATTTCAATGGTAATGAAGAAAGTAATGAAAGCATTTGGAATGATGGTTGGCCATAAAGTCAACTATAACAAGTCGAGCATTATTTTTCATGGATTAACGATAGAGAGTTGAAAGAGAATATATGCTTTGTCTTTGGGATGAACCTAAATGTTGATATGGGTAAGTATCAAGGAATACTCATGAAGACAAGGGAAAGTTTGAAAATAGGGGATTTGAGTTTTATATAAGAGAAAAAAGGAAGGAAGTTTGCTAGACGGAAGGCAAAACTACTAAGAATGACCAAAAGAAAGCTACTAATTTCTACGACATTAGAAAGCATTAGAATTTACTATTCCTAAATGGTTCCAATGCTAGGGAGGTCACTAAATGAACTGGAAAGAGTTCATTAGGTATCCTAGAGGAAGGTAAGGAAAGTAAGAGAAGAAGGAGGTTTAGAACTATTGGATCTAAAGAGAACGAATGAAGCAAATTTTATTGAGTTAGCATTGCAATTAAGAACAAAAAATCTTTAATGGACAAAAGTAATTAGAGGAAAGGGCAAGAGGATGGAAGAAGGATTTGGAAAGAAGATAAGTTCTTGTTTCTTTAAAAAACTTAGGAAAGCTATAAGCTGGCTCAAGAATAAATTGACTATAGATGTATGTAATGTAAAGAATGTAAAATTTTGGTTTAACAATTGGACATGCAAGGGGAAGGTTGAAATTTGGCTTAATGGACCATTGAGCAAAGAATTAAAAGACTTTATCATAATAGAGGAATCGAAAGGTGTTGTTTGTTGGAAGGAGGAGAAGATTGGGCATTCGATTGATGATGATATAGCTTCCAAACTGGGTAATGTAGACTTAACTAGACATATACAAAAAGGAAGAGAAGTATTGAAGAAATGGTCACATGATCCTGACAGAGAATTAAAGACCAAGATTGTGTATCATATGTTAACATATGAGGAGATGGGATAGGTAAAAGGAGAGAATTAGGCTTAGATGTTGAACACTCCAATAAGATTGACAATACAATTCTCGATTTGGAGGATGCTCCATAATGGATTGCCTATGAGAGAGACTTTATCAAAAAAGGAGAATGGATATGGAGAAAACTTGTGTTTCTATGGAAGGGAAGAAGAGATAGTCCCTAATGTCTTTGCATTTTGTAGCAACATAAAGGATTATTAGAGGAATCAAGGTATTAGGACTTTACTAGAAAATAGTTCAACAGAAGATTTTTTGAGATGGGTTAAGTAAAATGCTTTTAAGAGGACAATTATGTGGATTAAAGTGAAAGCACCAAGGGAAGTTAGGTTGGCGTGAGAGGAAACGAAGAATCTTCAATCATAGTCTTGAGAAAGGAAATTGGCAAGAGACGGTAAGAGTATAGGTAGATTGGTGGATTTGTAATAGACAAAGGAAGAGGAACATAAGCAGCCAGAAGCTCTTGTTTATTGGTAGAAGTTGATGAATGGTTGGTTGAAGTTTAATTGTGATGGATTGTAGATGAAAGTAGAAAGCATGTACGAATAGGTGGAGTTTGCAGAGATTCTAAGGAAAATATAAGAAGAGGATTTAGTAAGAAAATAGCATGGATGACTCTTATTAAGGCTAAGTTATGGACTATTATAGATGCTTTGAGATTAGCATTGAACAATAATCGGGACAATATTATTATAGAAACTGACTCCTCACTAGCTATAGATTGGATAAAGAGTCCAAATTTTGGAAATGAAATTCCTAGCACTTACACTTTAAGAGTTTACAAAGAAATGATAAGAGGCTTTAATAATGTTTGCTTCTATAAGGTACCTTGTAAATGAAATATGATGGCAAATAGTGGTTAAGGACATTGAGCTTAGGGGTATGATACTAGGTTAGGCATTAGTTTAATTGGCTACTCTAGGAAGAATTGGAAAAGGTGACTATGGAATCCGTTTGGTAAGAGGTTGCTACTGTCTCTATTTAGATAGGGAAAAGGGGAAAAGGAAATTAATAATGTATTTTTAAAAAATAATCTCAAAAATAGAGTTCTTTTAAAAATAATTCCAAAAATACCATACCTAAAATTAGTTTTTAAACTTAACATTTTGAAATGTAATAAAATCACCTTTTAAAGAGGCGAATATGTGGAGTTTAATATAAAATCGAGTTTAAAAAGTCGATTTCTTAAAAAATATATCAAACCTTTGCCAATAATCTGTTGTAGTGCAGTAGTTGGGATTTATCTCGTACATAGAGAATACTTGGGTGCAAAATCCAATACGTGTATTTGCATTCCATTAAAAAGAGTTATTTTGCTTGTATGTTTTGCAAACAAAAAGATGTTGCTTATGGGAATTGAACCCTTATCATGAGTATTTGCATTCCATTAAGAGGAGTTATTTTACTTGTATGTTTTGCAAACAAAAAGATGCTACTTGTAGGAATCGAACCCTTGTCATGAGAGATAAAATGCAAAGAACTAGCCAATGCATCATGTGTGGTTGCACTAAAACTAAAACATCATGTGTAGTATTTTTAGAATTTTTTTTTTTGAAAGTAAACTATTTTTGGGATTATTTTTAAAAATGGAAATATTATTTTCCTTTTCTCAAAGGAAAAGGTCATAGACAGCTATGCATGGTAATATGATGTTGCACGCTGAGTATTGAAATTAGAAATTTTAATAAAAAATAAGTTGAAGGCATTTGTTTTTATTTAGAGTTTAGTAATAAGGTGTTGCATGATAAGTATTTAAATCTGGAATTTTAATTAAAAATAAGTTGAAGGCATTTGTTTGTATTCAGACTATAGTATTTTCACTCCTTTATATTAATATAAGTACTATTATGTATTATTAGCTACCTTTATCTCTTATCTTTATGTTTTCCTTACACTAAATTAATCAATCTTTGGAATAACTTGAGGTAAAAATGCTTGGGATGTGCCTTTTAAATTTACGAGGGATGATGGTTTCAGTCACCGGTTTTAGAACATACAAGATGGACTGTCACGACGAGTTACATCTATGGACTGCATCATGTGGACCGTCACCGATGTCGGTCCAACCATCATTCTTTACAAAAACCTTATCTTCTTTATAGTCTACTAGCAAGGATGCTAAGTTGTAGAACGGAAGGGAAAGCTACTCAAAACTACGATACCTCACTCAACAAATAAATTCGCATACTTCTGTCGGATCGTTTAGACTTCAGAGAGTTAATTTTAGAGTATTACATAAGAACTGTTTGATAAACTTGTAATGTATTTGGATTTGCTAAATCGTAAATTTTTTTTTTTCCTGGTTCTTTAATATATTCTTTTAATTTATGGCTTCAATATTTCATTTATATTTGTTCTGCAGTTCACGAACAATTAAATAATTATAAGTAAATTTTTATTTGGATTATTATGATTGTTTTGTAAAAGAAAAAAAATGTAAATTATTATTTATATACATTTATTAAAAACTTCAAGTTACTAAAAAGGTAAAGTATTAGTTATATTATTTTTTTAGGGCAATATATATATATAGCGACGACTCGCATAAGTCACATGTCGCGTGGCATGATGCTGATGAACAGCGAGCCTTTGCCAGCGCTATGTCGCGTGGCATGATGCTGATGCTGATGAAACCATAGCTTAGAGCATTTAGGCATTACGAATCATCTAGTTGTATTATTATATATGACGTCATGTAATCATACACAATAAGATCTATCATGTCGTGGTTCTTTTAAAGTTTGACTCCTCAAACAATCTTCCGGTCCAATGATTTCTTAAATCCATTTTTTTTTTTTTTCAATTGTGCATATTTCCACTAGGTCATCAGAAAGGAATATTCTCACTTCTAGTAATTGAATTCTTGTAAACTATAAAGATGGAAAAAGCATACATCATTTCTAGCTTAAAAAACAAATGACATTGCGTGTTCTGTAAAAAATAAATGAATAAACAAATAATAATAAACTAGAAAGTCTGAACTCCAACATCAACTCTTCTTGTTGGTTGCTGGAGATTACATCTTGACCATTTTCCCATATCGGGTTAAGCAGGTTCCTTGTCATGTTTTCTTCATCGCCCTATAATGTCCATGATGAACGAGGAGATAGAGTCAATGTTATCTTACAAAATTTTTCGACAACTTCAATGAGATGGTGTATCTAGTACAATGGCATCTTCATAAGTGTTATGTAAAAAGAAAACATAGCTAGAAATATGAGAATTTGGGTTAGTCCTAAAAAGGATCGAGGAATGAATTTGTTTCATTAGATTCAATAATTTTAATTACTCATCAATGGCAATAATCAGTATTATCATATTTGGATTGGATGATTTATCTAAACATATTGAAGAGTCAAAGCTTGCATGTTAAAGGGAATTAATAAATCTTTCCCCTTTGATAAAGGCCTTTCCACTATTAATGGTGTTTTTAATTAATGGGTCTTGAATTAAATTAGATAGTATGATGGCTAATATAATTAATGGCCGTCAAAAGCCACTTTGTGTATAGACTCATGGTTCTTCTAAGTGCTAGGACATTAAAAAAAACAAATACCAAATTTGACGGAAATTTGACTTATGTATTTTTATATCATAAAAACTAGAAAGAGAGAGCTTTTTTTTTCCCATAAACCTATGTTTCGTCAATTGTTTCACAGGGATAATAGTTAGACTATAGATAGTAAGGATTGGAACAAATGGGAAATTAAAGTACGTTTTAGATAATGATGTATCTTAATTCTATAATTTTTTTTTTAAGCTAATGAAATGAAGCATGAAAAAGAGCATGCCTTATTATTCTTACATCTTATGAAATTTTCCTTAAATCTTCAACATAGGTCATTGCATTTTATTTATGCTTAGCCTCTTTCTGATTTGCTAAAAATGATTAGAAAAATGTTCCTATAAGAACTTTTCAGAGGCGAAGGTCAAAGTTCTTTTGTGACTATGTGCTACTAACTCCATTATTATTAGTGAACCATAATGAAATAATTCTTTGATAGAAATAAAAGACATAATTTACATGGAGATGGTAAGTCTTGCTTAGCTATTTTAATAGGTTTTATAGATTAGAAAGAAAGTAATAAAAAAAAAACTATAAAACCTATCCTAGTATCCATTTGTGACATGCAATAAAATTATATGTTAATAAAAGATTATAAAATTATCTTTTCCCTAATGAGAAGTACTGTCTCCTCCAATGGATGGAGTTCAATAGAAATGTGAATCCAATTTGTTATTTCAAAATATGTTCACCAAAAAGGACTCCAAACGTATTCCTTTTAGCGTTATCTACATACACATTAATAAGAGCAAATTCTAATCATTTCTATTGCTAGATAACTTGGATTAGAATTAAAAAAAAAAATAGAAAGCAAAATATTATATTTCTCTCTCTTATCTTTTCTTAAGGCATTTCTCTAAATAGAAAATCATTATTATAGCTCTTTCTCCTACTCTTGTCTCTTTTAAACATTAATTAAAATTAATGAAAACTTTTCAATTGTATAACAATTAAATATGAAATTAATGGCAAATAACCTTTTAATTGCCATGAACTTTTCAATTGCAATTGAATATAGAATTGATAAATTTCATATCTTTTTAATTGCCATGAACTTTTTGATAGCAATTAAACATTAAATTAATAAATTCCATCTATATATACATGAAAAGGTAATAATAAAATACATAACTTTTAAAAGGTACTTAACCACAAATATATACTATGTGATAAAATAAATTGCTTTCAATTTATTATTTTAAATTGATTTATTTTAACTTTGAAATAAATATAAAAAAATTTATTAAATTTCTTGTCAAAACTTTATTTCCATTAATCATGTTATGGTATATGACCATTTATGTTTCTATATATGGAGGTAATAAATATATAAACATAAACTAAGGAAATTATCTAGTAACAGTTATTGATTATTTAATGCAATAAAAAAAGTATGAACAAGAAATCATTATAAACTGATTACTACATAATTAAATATCTTTATCAAATGATATCATGATTAAACCATTACATCATGCCATGCCATCAATGTTTAATTATTTTACTTGGTTTCATGATAAAATAGACTTAATAATATTTACCGTAACCACGAACTTACAAATCACTATTATCTTAATCAAGTAGTCTTGAATATTGACTCACTAATTTAAGAGAGTGATAAATTCTATCTTGACTTATCATTATCCTCTCTATATTTCATATCATACTCAATAACTATATTATTTACAATTCAAATAAAGATTGTGTTTAATAACACTAAAGCATAGCATTCCATATATAGAATATATGAAGGTTTCAAATTTAAGGATTATTTACGTTTGTTTATTTAGAAGAGGGACTAATGATATTAAATATGTAGTGTCCTCTATTAGTAGGTCATGTCCAGTATACCCACTTAACTTTGGACATTACTTGTATAACTCGAATATTTTTCCATCGATTTAGCGAGAATGACCTTTGTTGTACAACTTGTTGGTCTAAATATCTATGTCTCCTTTAAATATTTATCCAACCAATGATAACTTTGAGATAATACAATATAATAGAATCTCACCGATAATACACTTTTATTATAATTCTATATATATTTTAATTATCTACGGGACTTTATTATAAAATATATACCAGCAGAAAAGTATATAAATATAATAAATACTTATTTTTCATAAATAATATCTACAAATATATCAAAAATACATTGGCATATTGTGCACAAATTAAACAATATTTACATTATCCCTTTCTTTTGTAGTATGGGAAAAAAATGGACTCTAAAGATATTACTAATTTTCAGTAGAAGAATTGAAGCATATCAATTGATCTTTACATATATATATATATAGATGATTTTTCTTTATTTGATTTTCATTTGTTTTACCTCTCAACTCATCAAGGAGAAAAGAAATATTTACTATGTCTACGTTATTAATTATATCCACATCCTCTACAAGAAATAACAAGTAAAGGCTCTTTGCTAAGCAAAGCTACAAGCCTACTTAAATACATTATGTTACCAAGTTTAGTCTACTAAAATAAGACTAAAGCTAGCGTTCCCTCTTTGTTAGTTGTCCGTTGCACTTTACTGTAATATACCTTAAACGATAGGTAACAGAATTTTAATTATTAACATACCTTCTTTTACCCTCATTTCATTTATCCCTTTACACACTTCAATAACGGTTAATTTCAACTTACTTTTACTAGCTTTCTCCTAAAACATAACTTCCCATCATTTAAGTTAATACTCTTACTTCTACACTCCATATTAGATTTATGCTTAGACAAGCATTCTACATTTATAATTACTTCATAACCTTGCAAAGGTTATCTACAACTTTTCAAGTTGTTACCTTTTCTTCTATAGAGATTTTAACTCTATGAGTAATGCTAATTTTGATTATTTTAATTCCCTTCTCATCCATAAACTTCTAACTTGCAAAAGAGTGAGATTTACCAATATTGAATAATACAAATGTAAATTGTCCATTTACATGTATATTTCCTAAAATATATGCAATCATTATAATTACTATTTAATTTTGTCAAAACTTACTGTATGAATCCTAATTCCTCAAACCCTCCATTATATTCATCATTTTCATTATTAGCCATTGCTCAACTACATATCAATAACTTTTAGTACCTATATTCACTTCCAACCATAAATGTATCTAATAACATGATTTCATTCTTTATACAACTCTTTTGTAACTTTATGTATATATAATATAATGATAATTTCTCACTTATCACTATATAATGTAAAGATTCCCACTATTCCTTTGTAGTTTTTTAAATCACTTACATCTACTTGTGAACTCAAAAGGAAATAAAATTTATAGACTCGATAGCTACGTGATTACATATATAAAGATTTATAATTGGATTATAGTATTGAATTACAGTAAATATTGAAGACTTAATAATTACAACTGTAAACCTTAAGAAATTTTAACAGTTCAAGATGAATTAAGAACCTAATTATTTTTAACATCACTTTGGATTGACAATTAATATAACTAATAAATTATTTCAAAAGAATAAGGAATTGTAATATTTAAAAATACTTGAACCAAGAGAATATTATTATAAAGCACACATGTACTTGTAAAGTGAAGTTTCACATCCTAAAGCTTTCTATATATATATATAAATTTCTTTCATCAAGGCCTATTTCTTGAAGGATCTCTATATCTATTCATGTCCATTCCTTGGGAGTAAACACTTACTTTATTAGGTACTCCTTAAGTAATAGCAAATTGTTTTCTCCTCTGTATGTCTATACTTATTACTTCATGCATGGCCAAGATTCTCCGTTACCCAGATATTGCCCCTAAATGTTCACCCCTAAACGATCACTGCCTACTTAGGTTCACTTATAGGTATTACCAATTACCCGAAAGGGGTTCCTTATCATTATCAGTTTAAACTCTCTACTACAGTAAGCCACGTGAAGTTGTCCTTTTCTCCGATGGATGTGACACACTTACGTCAGCTGGAAGCCTGGGGAAAACGCTGCACAGCAGATATGGGAAGTCTTTCTTCTCGGTTTCACGATGGCTCTTTTTCCCATCACCACCCATCCATTTGTTTTTCCTATTTCAGAAACTTAGGATGGTCCTTGGAAGAGCACTCTGTCTTTTTAACTCCATAAGGTTACAAACAACACTCCTCCATCGTTATCTTCCCTAAATAAGTTAGCAATAAGTAAGAACACTACCGGATCCTCATTACCCTTCACGTTGGCTAGTAAAGTTTTCCCTTACAGCGAGTGCATTTGGCTGACAGTGTTGAGAAGACCAACAGGGGGTGTCGCAGCTCTTTCGTAGAAATCAAGCGCCACTGTATAAGCTTCTTTCATGGGTAAACTACTACTTTAGTTCAACACCATAACTCCCTCCCTGAGTCGTTGATCTTAGCACTCATGACTACAGTGTTAGAACAAAACTTTTTTCCCACATTAAGTCCAACCGTAGTGTTTAAATAACTCAACATAACGCCACTGTACTGATACCTTAATGTTATACTCGTTTTGCCTCATATTGTTTGAACCGTGTCGGTGCTGTTTTGTCGAGACTTAGAGAACTAAGTTTGGTTTCTGTTGTTTATGTCGCGTCCTGCAGAATCTAGATCCTGCTGCTGCTGTCAAGTATGATAGTATTGAGTGTAGTATTGTCCCTGTCGCATGTAGTAGTGCTATAAAAATTCTGCTGCTGTGCTGATCACGTTGAAGCCTTGTGAAGTGAAACAGTCTTTATCGTGTGTGTGTGTGTGCGTGTGTTCCGTTGATCCTTGGTAAAGTGATCGGACGCACCACTTTAGAGTTCAGCCTCTGTGTTGTGTTTCGGTTACGTCATAGTGGAGTGCAAGTTTTCTATTTGCTGCTGTCCTATTGTGTCCTGTAGGAGGAAGCCGATTACTGTTAAGTTGTGTCATGTTTTTCCTTCGTTGGAGTCTAGTTGTCTGCTGTCATTTTACTCCTGGTATTTAGTATACTTTGTCGTCGCCCAAAAATTAGTTGTAGTGGGACAAGTGTTGCAACTGAATCACCCCTCTATTTGCTTGAAGTCCAGCAGCTGCACTCTGGGATCGGTTGCTGTTCGTCGTGGTAAAGCTTGCGAGACTTCACCCAGTCTTCTTCTTAACCGAATAGGGGAGTTGTTGGCACGTGCACGGACCTTAAGATTAGTAGTTGCCACCGCACGCACAAAGATTGTCGTATGATCATCGGAGAAATGTTTAGAACTAGCACATCCTTTAAATCCCAAATCCTTCTATCTTTTTTTGTCAACCAAACTTCCCCCGCTTTAGGATCTTAGTAGCCTTTCTTTTATAGAGTGGTCAAGTCATTTAAGCAAATTAACCCAAGCTGTAACTTAAAATTGTAAAAATGCAAACCAACAAGATTCCAAGAAAAATTCACCAAAGCTTAAATAAATATAATCACTCTTTATAAAGTGCAACCAAGTTAAGAACTATACTAAATCTAATTATTAAAATTGATAAACCTTTCCTCTTTCATGTTGCACCTAATTAATTATATTAAAAATTTCTTTTGACTAGGTGACTTCAACTAGGATTATGATTTGCCTATAGATTATTACAATCTATGACCTATCATGGTTGGGTAAGTTTCCAATGATAATGTGCTTAGCTTGTGTGTGTATTTGCACTAAAATTATAAGTTAAAACGGTTGATGTGTAGGGAGATTAGGATGATGTTTGTATGTGATGTTGCCTTGTATTGTGTGCAAAAAGGGAAAATAATTTTATAACTGTATACTACATAACACTTTGTTTGTGCATTTAGCTAGTTTGTGGAGTATTTGTAATCATTGGTTGCTCACCTTAAAATGACATTAACTATATTGAACCAATAATAATAAAAACTGGTGCATGCATACTCATAACATATGTATATACTAATTCCGTCAACACATTATACGAAGGTAATGAATAGGTCTTATGGAAGTTGTTATTTTATTTGAAATGGATTACTGTATGAGATACTCTTACTACATGGCATTATCTTATTCATGGCTTACTAAGTGTTGGAGATATCAACTATGTACTAAGGATCTTATTTAGAGACTTTTATTTAGAGGTGGCTAGGGACTATTGGGCACTACTTAAGCACTATAGTTAGGCTTAAATTTTTGTACAAATCAAAACTATTTTTATAATATGTAAGAACATGGAGTCCTTACTCATAGACAAGTCCAGATGTAGTAGTTAGATCTATTGGATCGAAGTTTTCTAATCCTAACTTTAAATGGTGTAAATTTAAGTTGCATGCAGCACTACAATTACATGCATTTGTTGGCATTCTTAGTTCTCATGCATTCATATATCTATAGAACTTGGTTGATAACTTGTTTGCTTAGCATAGTTGAGGATTCTTACTAAGTAGTTGGCTTATTTCTTTACAAATTTTTGTTGCTAATATGAAATTTTTTTGTTGTCCTAAGTAGGGATATACATGGGGTAGGTTGTTAGGTGATTGAAAGTCTCTAGGAATAATTTTCTTATCTTTCGAGTGTGGAGAAAGCCACGTTTTCTTTTGTATAGACTCTATTGTAAGATTCTTAGTCTGGGATAACTATATGTACTCCTCCTCCTTTTGATAACTAATATTATTATAGACTTTGAGTCTCTAGTAATCGAAGTCTTCTAGTAATATCAAGTTCATGATGTGTTATGTATCCTTTTGGCTAAGCTTATGAAAAATTTATGTTAATATTTATATGCCTGATCTCCAATTGACTTAATACGACTAAAAGGATGACTTGGTGACGTAGAAGCCTTGTGTATTAGGTAAAGACCAATGAAAGGTAAGGGAGTCGAACCTTGGTATTCATACAATACATAGCAACCTGCAATGATTAGGGTATCCTTCAGGGCTTGATAGCAACTATACATACAAAGGATTTACAAGACTAATCATTGAAACACATTTTATCATGTTACATCCCTTATTAGTTAAGTACCTAAGATATTTGCAACATTTATACGTAACCAAAAGTTGCATACATATCAAAGGTTATATAAATGCATCAAAAGTACATCTAGTTAGATTAAAAGTAACACAAGATGAAAACCCTAGGGTTAGCAAAACAAAACCATCTATCTTGATCTATTTATCATCTGAATTATTAGTAGCAAGCACTTATTTAAAAGGAATTTGTCGAGTTGAAAATTCAGTTTCTATCTTTTCTTAACCCAATTTATATTAAACTCGTTTTACTTAATACAAATCTCTTTATTAAGCTAAGAAAATGTTTTATTTTGAAAAGGAGTTGGTACTCGATTTAAATTAAGAAAAAGTGAAATTAGGGTTTTTAGGTAAATAGACTTTAATTTGAGCTATTTCTCCATAAGTTTTCTAAAAATAGGTTAGAAAATAGAAACCACGGATCAAATGGGATTAGAGATTAACTTATGTAAACTTAATGGTTTCCATAAAAGAGTCCATAACATAATTAAATGAGCCTGAAATTTTATTTTCAAGTAAAATTAGCTTTCTTTTGTTTTTTTTTATTCAAAAAATAAAAGAATTTGAAAAAAGAAGGGAAAAACCTCTTCACTTTTAAGGTCATGAAGTTTTATTAATCAGAGGAAAAGAGAAAAAAAAAAAAGGCTTTAGGTCCACTTTAGAAAATTTTAAAAAAGAACTCCTTAATTTGGAAAATAGCCAATTTAATTTTTTTTTTATTTATGAGAAAAAGAAAAACTAATTTTAGGAGAAAGAAACTTATTTTATTAGAAAATAACTAAATCTATCAAATATTCAATAAGCAAATTATTTATTAAAATTGAATTTACTAATTAATTAAAAAGCCAATTATTTACTAAATTTGCTAAAAATATAAACAAACAAGATAATTAAGTAAATTATCTTGCCAAACATTATAATTAAACCTATTTATATCCCTAAATCATGCATACTAATTATTCAACTAAAGTATTCATATACATTAACAAATAATTATTTTTATTAATCAACATGCAAACTATTAACATGCCAACCAACCTAAATAGATTATCTAAGAAAGCGTTTTTGTAATAATTTTTTAATTTTTTAAATTTTTATTTTTATTTTTGGGTTAAGAAAAATTAAACAAAAAGAAGGAAAAGATACATACCTTGGCGCGAGGTTAATTCGAACCCAGCTTGATAAGTATCTTTAAGTATAATAGTAAGAATATATTCTTTGTTCCAAATAAAATTCGATGCAAAATATATATATATATATATCATGTTAGCTAATTTAATCTTTCTTATTTCTTCAATTTCCTTCAATAAAAATTTGAAAATTGGATATACTCAATTAGTACACTTCATGAACTTTCTATTACATATTTTTCTAGAATTTTTTGTGATAAAATACACATCAAAACCAGATAGAAAATAATAGGTACAAGTTGGGCACAAAGCCTTCCTTTTTTTTATATTGTTTTGAGGACCAGGCAGTAGAGAAGAAGAACTAGGGAGTTGACTGGGTCTAACTCATGAGTCATGTGATGTCACATATCATCCACATGGTGCTAAGCAACAAAATATGGTGCTGCATGGCATTGTAGGACATCGATTTGTGGTGTATGTTATGCTGCCACATATATGTACCTACTCTCTCTCTTTTTTTTTTTCTTTTTTCCTTCTCATGTCTAATTCTACTTCCTCATTTTATTGATTTTCTTCTTCTTCTTCTTCTTTTTATTTTGAAACTTCCCAAATGTCACCCACGTAAATACCTTCCTTCTAAAAATTTATATTTCCCTCTTGAACGTAATGTAGATTTCAATAAATATGTTTACAAAATATTTTCAAAACTTTCCTAATTTGACCAAATTATGAAACCCTTTTTTGCCTATATTTAGCTTTATTAAAAATTTCAAATGACCATAAAATATTCATTTTAAATTTGATTAAGGTGTAATTTGAGGTCATGATCTCCTAAAAAAGTGCATTTTTAAAATATCTCAAAAATGAGTCAGTCGAACATGGACTAGAAAAATTGATTTTTAATATAATGCTCATTTTTATCCAAACTTCTTGATTTATTAAATCACATGGTTTATTTTGACCTTAAAAACTGTTTTAGACCTTAGAAAAGTATTTTTACCTCATACTAACCTAAATGGACTATTGTGCGACACTTTTATGATTTTTCCGTTTTTTTAATTTTTTTTTTGCATTTCCTTTTTTTTTTGGCATGTTTAACTTTTTCTTATTTTCCATTATTTTGTATTTTTCATTTTTTCAGTTTTTTTTTTTTATCTTTTCTCTATTTTTCATTGTTCATTTTGTATTTTTCATGATTTTGGTGTTTTCCTTAAAATAGGGGTTTTTCTACTAAAAATGGAATTTAAGGATGACAAAAATGGGGTACTTATAGTTGTCTTTTTTTTTTTGTGGTAAAGTTTGGTGAAATGTTTAAAATAAATAAATAAATAAATAAGAGTCCATTTTTACCCTTTTAGGAGGAACAAAGTTTGAAAAAAAGTTATTGATGGTATCGTTTCAAAAGTGGAAAGAGCCCTTTGGGATTTATTTTTAGTGAGGCTCGTTGACGAGATATTCTTTCCTAAATGGGTGGAAAGCGATCCTTATAATCGATCTTATTGAGACTTTTGACGAAATATTATTCCCTAAAAGGAGTGATAGCACCGAAGTTATCTAGGGTCAAGGCTCTTTACGATCTATCTTAACGAGACTTTTTTATGAGATGACACGAAGGCTATCTAAAGGATGAAAAGAGCTCATTGCATTCTATCTTAATGAGATCTTTTAATGAGATATTTTTTTTAGAAGAGTGATAGCATTGAGACTATCTGAGGATATGGTTTATTGCGTTTTATCTTAGCAATACCTTTTGGTTAAATATTACATCATAAGGAAATGATAGTACTAAGGTTGTCTAAAACATGAAAAGAGTTCGTTATAGTCTATCTTAGTGAAACCCTTTGACAAGATATTCTTTCTTAAAAAGTGATTTGATGGGTTAAGACTCTTATGAGGTATCCTACCCTAAAAGACATTTGACGAGTTAAAGCTCCTACGAGATATTTTACCTTAAAAGGCCTTTGATGGGAGGCTTTTGTGAGATATCCTATAAGCCCTGTAATTTCATGTAGTTGCTTTACTAAGTAATTTAAGATGTTAGTGAAATTAATTTGAATGACCTAAAAATTAACGAGTAGACTTGAAACATTAGTTGAAGATGCCCCGTAGACTTAGATACTAAAAATATAATAAAATAATAACAATATGGTTAATTTAGTGAATTTAACCATATTATGTAATATTTATTGGAATCACGTAGAATAGGATTCACTTAGAATAGGTTCTCATAGTTAGTAAATCTTTAGAGATAAATTATATACATAGTAAAAATAACATGTGATATAAAATAACATATAGAGTATATATATATATATACATATATATATACCGTGTGTAATTTTTATGCATAAATATAAACTTGTAATTAACTAAAAAACTAAAAAAAAAACTACATTTTAGGCCAAATTAAGTTAAATAAATTTATAAAAAAGTTGATAACCCTTATCAAATAACATGGGCAGTTGGGATTCAGATGTAATAGGTGTGTGGAAACAGTAGTACAGGTGTTGGGCAAGAAAATGGGAATTTCATGCAATATGAGTGGGATTTTTGGGAAGAGAGAGAAAGAAAAACTCACTTTCATCGTCCTTTAGCTTTGTAAAATTTATAAATTCCTCTCTAAAAATTCAAACATGAAAGATGAAGTTTAGGAAAAATAGTATGGAGATTTAAGGATCAAGGAGTTAAAATTAGGAAAAATAACAAAATTAGTATGGGACATTAAGGTTTGGTGGAGCATCAGTTTGGAAGGAAACTAAATGTCAACTACCACCATCAAGTAACAAAGCACTCAGTGGCTAGGTTGGTTGATAAGGGGGTAGCTACCAGTGGTGGCCTAAGATCAACTTTCTAGTGAAGGTCTTATTTTATCTAATTTTACAAAATTCAATAAAATCTTAAAAATAATTAGAAAATTTTGGAAAAAAATTTTCTTACCTATTTTTATATGTAAACCTTACGAAATTTCTATAACCTAAAAGTGGAGTTGAATAAAGGAGACTTTGGATAGTCTCTAAAACCACCTTAAACATGATAATAATACTTAAGTAAAAAAATCAAACCCTAAGTATTCAACCAAAACCTTAATTGAAGGAAGTCCTAAACACCTAACTAAACAAGCTCAACCCTAATACTTGAAAAACCCTAGAACGATAGTGAAACCTTAAAATGATCATCTAACCCTAAATAAATAATCAAAAACCTTATTGTCACTAATAAACACTAATAGTAAGTCGGTAGTACTAAGAGATTTAAACCCTAACTTTCAAGCTTGTATGCAAATGAAATTACCATAAACGAGCACCAAACCCGAAGGGAACCTTAAGTACAAGTGTAGAGCATTTAAAATAGCTAAATTATAATGTCTGTCAAAGTCTAACCAAACGCTAAACACATCCTAATTGCACCTAATTAGCCTAATCATGCCTAACACCATTAATTACCCTATTTAAGCCCTAATCCTTAACCAACCCCATTACATCTTAATTGGCTATAAGACAAACATAGTTAAGGACAAGAGACAAACCCTTAATCCCCTTTTTAAAATATCATGTACTCTTACGAGACAAGATTATATTCAAATTGGCAAAAAGCACATAAAGTATATGGTCGTCATTTGGAACTTGTTCTCTTTTTCCCAAATTACTTACCACTTGTTGCCCCACCTCTCCTCACTTCCAAGACTTGCTATCTCCTTCCCCCTCCCTCATTTTTCATTTTCTTAATCCTTAAAACACATCTAAAAACTCTTTCAAACTTTCTCTTAAGGATTAAGCCTTAAACCCTTTCTTCTTCCTCTCTCGACTACCACTAACCACCTTAGCGCTAACCCCTATAACTTTACCACTACCACTACCACTCCAAATCACTCCAAACTAAGTCTCATGCCACACCTACAACCTAAGCTGCGCTATCGACACACACACCTACTATTATACATACCAAGGCTCATGGCACATCATCTTTATAGGACCCTCCTATACATTGCTCCGATTAATACTTCGGTTAGGTTGTTCCTTAGTTATTTTTGTAAGATGAGGCTAGATACTAATGTTTTCTTTGTTAAAACTTATTTCATAACAAATTCATAGAAGTTTTAAGGTGATTCAAGAAGGTCAACAGAGGTAAGTAAGAAAAAAACCCCTTTTAGTAGAAGTTATAACACAAATAGGTTAAGTTGTGTAGAGTAATGTAAGCTTTAGTAGAAAATCTTCAAGTAAGATGATGGAACCCTTGTTTTCCAAGTGTGTCACTCCTTGTATATTCTCTTATGCACATTTTCACATACTTTTACAAAATGATTATGGTTTTAGATTAGTAGAAATATAGGTTACTTAAGCCAAAATACCTTAAAAATTAAGTGTTGCATGAAAATGGAAAGTTTGACCCTAGAAACCACTCTTGGCCGCCACTTTCATTGAACTACTAGATTTGGAACTTTTTGTTTAGTAGCTTAATAACATGTTTATTTAGTTTTAAGTATAGTTTAGGATTTAATTAATCAAGTTAAGTAGGCTAAAGTTTGGTTAAGGCCCTAAACTAGCTTAGTTAGTGATTATAGGTTTAAGAATGGTGTTAATAACTCCTAGAACCATAATAGATAGGTTTATAACGATATTAAAAATGGGCTAAACTTAAGTCCAATATTGGGCTTAAGTTCATAAAAATAGTAGGCTTGAGCCGAAGGTCCTAAATAGTGAACTACATTCAAAAAGTTAAAAAGAATCAATTTCGGAGCCAATTTAACTAGATGATCAGATCTAAACCCCAAGATAAAAGGCTTAGGAAGAGTTATTTAGAAGGCCTACAAAACCTAAGGCCTATCTAAGATATCCCCTATAGGCCTTTTGGTGAACTAAAGCTCTAAACTTAGTAAAAAGGTCCATTTGGATTTGTAACAATATTACTAAGGCTCACTTTAAAATTTTAAAATGTTAGGCAAAAAAAGCCCATTTAAAATACCTAAAAGAAGCAAAAAATTATTAAACATAAAACATAAAGTAAAAAACCAAGCCCAAGGTGCAAAACTAGGTGCAAATTCTAAAGTGACCTAACTCACCACTTGGGCTTACAACCTTGTAAGGCCTAAACTGAAAACTTGCTGACTTAGAAATTGAAAAACAACTTCCCAAAATAAAAAAAACATTTGAAAATGATGAAAACGACTATAAGATCACCGGAAACGGAGTTAAAACGAAAAAGTTATGTCCAAATTACGAAAAGAACTAACTCTGGGATAATGACCAATAAGCTTAGTTAATTGGTGCAAATATAATATTCATAAAATTTAATTATCTTCTTCAAGAGACAAGGAGTTTGACTTGAATACAGTAGAGGATTACTGGAATTGTTGAGCATCATGGTCGAGTGAGTACATCACCCTTTACTTTGCTTGTTTGCGCTTGTAGTTGGTAGAATACTTAATTATGTTTAATAACTGAAATTGTTGCATGTTGGGGCAAATGGGAAATTGTGTATATTTGATATGATTGACCTTATTTGCAAAAATATTTTAAGTTAATAAGAATATTATATGCTTGCTACATTAGAGCTTAAAGTCTTAGAGTGTTTGTATATTATGATTGGTCACCTATGAATCAGATTAATAAATACTTGACCCCTAATTAAACCGGACATGCATTGCATCTTATAACAGGATAATATGGGCATCAGAATCATGCAGTAGAATAGGAGATCATGCCTAAAGGATCCATATTGTATTTTGTGTATTGAAAGTTGTTATTGTATGATGTACTTTGTGCGACATGTTCCTACCTCAATCTTTAGGAATTACTTAGCTCCAGAGAGTGTCACCTTTTACTTAAGGTTGTGTTGTATCTACTGCTAAGGTTGATATTGATGACAAGAGATTTTGAATTGGACGTGGATACCTAGATTTTAACATACCAAAATACTTCTTAACCTAGGTAACGATGAGCGTTAAAATCGTATTGTATATAGTTATTGGTAGACTGTATATGTTGTTGCACTGCGTATGTTTGATCATGCATTCATATGCTTGTTTAATAACTTGTTTGATATTGCTTATCGTAGAGTAAGTAGGTTACTCACTGAGTAGTTGAGTTTAACCCTCTATAGTTTATTGTTGCAAAAGGACTTGTGGTTAGAACCGGGTCACAGGATGCCCAAAGTCAGTAGCACTAACTAAGGATTACAAAATGAAGAAGTTGAGAGCTTGAGGGAACCATTTGTTTATATATATATATATGAAGTCTCTTTAATTTTTAATTATTAAGTATTTTTAGTTTATTGAGTAGCATAGATTACTTATGGTGATTTATCATGATATTGGATGACTAATTTAAGGGAAACCTGATATTTCCGCTTGTCTACGCTATGTTAATGATAATTTAGATAGTTTAATTTTAAATTATATGTTTTGCTATTACTAAATGCTAGTTACTAGGTGAAAGTCGTAGTTGTGAATGCCTTATGTAGTGCGTCGAAGGCCCTTGATTAAGGATGATGCGTGATCTTGGATCTTCACGTATTACACGACGGTATTGCTACGACTCGATCTCCCTACAGGTTGTGACATCATGTGTAGAATTTGAGAAAAATATTATTTTGCAAAAATTTAATAGCTATCGTATGACATTTAAGAAATCGACGAAAATGAACACTTTTTGATATTGAAACAAATAAGTATAATGACGTAGTTTCACTTCTGAAATTTTTATATAAACTACCTTATATTAATATTGAATTGTTGTGAAGAGATTTTTTGTAAAATTATTTTCTAAATTTTTATTTGATTTTTGAGCCATAAATTATGTTTAAAATAGCGATTTTAGTGGAAAATAATCTATTTTTCTTAATAACCTTACTTAGATTTTGAGCTTAATTGATTTTTAATGTATTTTGAAGTATGTGGCTACTGTTGGAGGGGTTTCTATTGGAAGAAGTTAACAAAAATCAAGTATGTGCCACTTATAAGAATAATTTAGTGGTATGGGAATTGGAGAAATTGGTGAATGATGATGTGTTATATAAGGAATTTGGATGTAATGAAGTTGTGAAGTATGGATTGGAGCATTATTTTGGTTATTTTACTGAAGTTTGGGGTAGAAGTGGATGAATCAATACAATTGTATGTAAAATTAATCTTAGGTAAAGGATAACTTAAAGGATTCTATGAATGAGTTTTTCACTAGAATGTTATTCAGAGAGTAAGTCAAAAGTAAAACCTATGAATAAAATATAAAAATAGGGGATTTAGAAGCTTAGTTAAATGATGGTTTTCTTAAAACCTTTATAGATAACAAAGTCAAAAGATATCTTAGAGAAAGTTAGAGAGTAAATGTTTTACTTGATAATCAATCAGAAGTTCAGTTAGAGGCAAAAACTCGAAGACAAGTATAGTTAGGAAGGCTTAAAGGTTAAGTCGAAGGCTCAAAGGTTAAGTCAGAGGCACTCTTAGGAAATTGAAGTTGGTAAGGTTTAGAGGATAGCTTAGAGAATATTCTACCAAAGGATCTAAAATTAAGTAAACCACATGATTGGTCCAAAAAGGCACCTTAGAGAGTATTTGAGGTGAAAATACAAGTATATGAGCACCCAAAAGCGACTTTAGAGGACAATCCATAAGAAATCTTGAATATTCATCAAATTTAGAGGTTGACTTAGAAGTTAGTTTTTTTATGAACTTTTACTCCAATAGGTTATAGCGGATAATTTAGAGGCTTCCCATTGTAAAAGCTTTATAGATGATTTTACTGATAACTTAGTTCATAAGGTATGGAAGGTATATTTTCTTCATGAAATGACTCTAGCTCCTTATATTAATGCCAACATAACTTATAAATTTAGTTACAAATGAACTTAATTTTGGGAAATGAGCAAGTAAATGGTTTTCCATGTCTTATATAGTTACTAATATAACAAATTGACTAAATATATAAGGAATTTTCAAAGGTAGGATAAGTGAACAACTAAGTTGGCAAGTAACTGAGTTTCAAATACTTGGGATTAGTATTTCACCGTACTTTAGAGTATTGTTTAAGAATACTTGAAGACCTTAGTATGTATCATGTTTATGATTGCAAGTTAATAGCCTATGTGTATGCAGTGTATATTATTAGATATTGTATTGTTGTTATGGATTGCTGGACTTTATTTGTTGGTTGCTTTATGGTTTTGCGTTGATTTAATTATGTAAAATTGCTTAATCACCTTAAGAGGTAAACTAACTTAATCTCAACCTAATTTCTAACCGAATTTACATTGCAACCCACTAAGGGAAACGACTAGGATTCTCGGGCCAAACTTAGACCCTTTGATGAGGATAAGGAAAATGGTTCTTTCACCACCCTTGGTTAAACTAAGTGACAAAAGAGGAGGTCACGACAAGATTAAGGACCGTGGTTCGAAGTGAAGCCTTAGGTGAAGTATATTTCTCTATTGCACAAGCTTTGGTTTAGTTTCGATCTACAAAGTATGCGGCGTTAATTTTCTTAAAACTTGGATTAGAGTGGATATAATTTCTCTGATCTCACGATGACTGGTCAATATCATATGATGGAATTTGCTTGAACATGCACTACATTTAATTAACCTTACTTGAAAACCTTAGTTGCTTGATGTTAAATGTGTTATTATTTCCGTTCTACTTACTGAGTAAGTTGTTGCTCATGCTCCTATAAATGTTTTTCAAGTTTCCTAGTAAACTCATTAGTACTTTCTAAGTTCCAACAGATTAGAAAACAAGGTTAGAGAGCGAGATTTAAGATTAATGGGCAGAAATATTATTTATTTATTAATTACACTAACTTATAAGGAAACTAATAGGGCTTCTACTAATGAACCCTAGTTTTCAATGGTTGATATTGCTATCATGGTCTATAAACCTATGAACTTTTACAAACAATTTATTAATTGCTTTATTTTCTTAGACCAATTTACTTCTTTAGGACTTTTAAAATTTTGTAATTAAAATGATTTATAAAGCTTGATTTTCTCGGTTATGTCAGTCACAAGTTTATTTTTCGAAGCTATTTTGAAAAGTTATATCATAGGTTGATATCTGTTAAACTCAGAATTGGATGGCTCAAAGCGGTAATGTAGTTGTGTAAGCTACATCTATGTTAGCAACTAAAGTAGCTAGCTATCAACTTAGGTTGGTTTACATGGCGGGATCGTTACAACTCTTTAGTTTGCAGTGTGAGATATCTTGCCCTAAAAGGCATTTGACAAGTCAAGGCTCTTGTAAGTTATCCTCTCTTAAAAGACATTTAATAGGGCTAAGGCTCTTATAAGATATTCTACCTTAAAAGGAAATTGATTAGTTCAAGGCTCTTGTGAGATGTCCTATCCTAAAAGGATTTTTCCAAGTTAGGGCTCTCATGAGATATCCTACACCAAAAGGCATTTGACGAGTTAGGGCTCTTACGGATATCCTATCCTAAAAGGTGGATAATGCCCTAATGAGCTAACAATTTGAAGCATCTTTGAAAGGATGGATGACATTTAATGGGTCGAAACATCGCTCCACCAAGTAGGTGATTTAGATAGTTTAGAAAACATAATAGTACTTCACCAAGCAAGCGAATCGATATATTTTTGGAAACAAGACAATGCTCTACGTAGGAGATCCAAATATTTTTGAAAACAAGATAACACTCCATTGAGTAGGCAATCCATATATTTTGGAAATAGGATAGTTCTCCATAAAGCCAGCAATCCAAATATTTTAAGATAGGACATTACTCTATTGAGCAGGTGATCTAAATACTTTAAGAAAATAGGGTAGCACTTATTGAGCAAGCAATCTAGATACTTTAAAACAGGACATTGCTCTAATGAGAAAGTAATCCAGATACTTTTGAAAATAGGACAATGCTCCACCAAGCAGATAATTTAGATTTTTTAGAAGTAGGATAGTGTTCTATTAAGCAAGTGGTCCATGGGAATTTTAGAATAAGATAGCATTACATTGAGTAGGTGATCTTGAATTTTTCAAAAAGATTGATTTAAAGAAGTTTGGATATCTGGAATGGGCTTGAACTTAGTCAGCTGATCAAAGGGAGGAAACGAATAGAAGGTGTTCTCTAGTGTAGTTGCTAGGTGTCGAACCTGAATTTTTCCTAGTTTTCATTATTTCATTTAATTTGATCAATATTAAACCCTACTTGTTTAGTATTGATCCTTGACTAAGAACTAAGAGAAACTAACGCTTTTAAAACATGTTTTGAAAATGCTTGAAGTTGCCACTCGACCAAGCTCGAGAAAAGGTTTAGAATAAAATCAAATAGGTGGATTGATTTTAATTTGGACACTAGGTTAAACAAAGAAAAAAGCGATTTTGAAAAAGGTTTTTTGAAAACTAGAGATTGAGTTTAAGGGCTAATCTCTTAAACCCTTACAGGTATCATTACTAACTTTCTGAATTTAGATTTAATTTTTGAAATCACCTTTTAGAATAAAATTTAATCAACATTAAATAAATTGGATTTATTTTAAATAATTCAAATTATAATTTACAAAAAAAAGGAAAAACTAAAGTTTTTACAAGTTTTACATTGCTTTAGAGGTGTCTACATATCCGCTAATCGAGATTAGACGTTCGTAACTTATTGATGCAAACTTTAGGTGGGTGAGTTAATTTTAATTTCTAAAAAAGATTGGGCTTACGTTTTTAAACTGGTTTGAGTTTATTTAAGGAAAATTTTCTGCGAGGGACTTACACTTGATTTATTTATTTATTCATTAAATTCTAAGGAAGGTCCTAATTTGAGAAGGTCAATTATCTATTTTGATTTTGTTGAAAAATGATTTTCTAAGTGGTAAAATGATTTTAATTTTTTATTATTTTAATTTTTCTTTATTTTAATATCTTTTACATATATATTTATTATTTTTTATTATATTCCCTTTTTTTGACTAAAACATCAAAATAGATAAAGAAAAAAATAGACTTCTTCCTTCTTTTCTATTTCTTTTTCTTCTCTTTTTTTTTTGGGATTTTTTTAGTTATAATTACAATAGAAAATGTTCATAAAATATATAAAACAAAAAAATTACAAAATGAATAAATAAAACAATAAAATCCAAAAGGAGAATGGATTGAACTATGGAGCTTGTATGCGCGGCTCTTAGAGTCAGGTCTGTCACAAATCTTGGGTCGAGGCAAACTTGAGTCATTGGGACGGTGAGATAAGAGAGTAGCAGCGATTAAGAAGACATAATGAGGGAGATTTTAGTCGAATAGTCATGCATATTAGATTGGAAATTTGGGGGGGGGGGGGGGGGGGGGGGGGTTTAGGGTTGGGGTAGCGGCCAGGTAATAAGGTAGGGTAGGTAGGACAAACACCGTAGCCAATGGTGGTAGTTTTGGATTTTAGGTTAACAGCAATGGTAGTGGCTCGACCATATGAAGGTGGTTGGATGCGAAAGAGGGGCGTGGTTCTAGGTTTTAAGCCATGGCGAGTTCAACTGTAGTGTTGGCCGGGCGGGGGGATGGGGATAACCACCAAAAGTGGTGTTTCGATCTTTGGTTAATGGTGGTGTAACCTTAAGGTGGTGGAGCTTCGTCTAAAGAGCACGGCAGACTATATGGATGGTTGGGTTAGAAAGAAAAAACTCTAAAGAAGCTCGTTGGGTAGCTAATTCAGCTTGAGAAGTTTCAAGTTTGACTAGGCTTTAGAGAGAGAGAGAGAGAGAGAGAGAGAGAGAGAGAGGAGAGAGAGAGAGAGAGAGAGAGAATAACTAGAGAGAGAGTTTGTGGGTAGTGGTGTTCGAGTAATTTCTTGTATGTGTGTGTGTGTTTATAATTACTTTTTTGGTTTTTCTTAAAATTTTCTATTTTTGGTATTTTTCTATATTTTCTATTTTTTTGTATCTTTTATAAATTTTCTATTTTTTTGTATTTTTTTAAGCTAAGACCCTTTATCCTATTCTAAAAAAAAAGAAAAAAATTACAACTACAAAGGGTAAAAATGGGGTGTCTACACTAGGGGATGAGCCCCTAACCTCAGGCATTCATTAGGAGGAGAATTTATATAAATGAGCTAATTGTTGTATTGAATTAAGGGGTTAGTGTACTGAGTTTCAATTAATAGTGTAAACATGGAGGATTTGCTAGAATAGACAAAATTTTGCTAGAATAGACAAAATTGACCACTAAAAGAAACATCTTAGAATGAAGAAAATATGATTATAGGATAAAGACTTAGCCAAGGTTAAAACCAAACTACAGAGCGAACTATAAGAGGAGAAGACTCTTTGGAGTTGGGTAACTAACTAAATTAAGCTTATGAGAAAACCTAGAAGACTTGGGTTTGAGAGAAGAATAAGAGGTTGTTTGAACTTAAGATTATTTTGAATTTTTTTTTAAATTTAAGGTTGTGGCCCTTATTGTAAAAAATAAATTTTTTTTGAATTGCTAAAAAGTAAGAGAGTCTTACAGGCTCTGGAGGTTGCTAATAGACAATAGGTTTGCCTTGTTGCTTAATATTCATTTGCTCTTTCATAAGCATTATTTGAAGCATGGGTTTATGTTTGAAAGTTATGGTTAATGGACCAAATTAGCCTCTAAAGTAGCTTGGCATTCTTTTGATCATTATAGATATTCCATTTTTGCCTTCTTGTAGTTTTGAATTTTTAGAATAAAAGAAAAAAGGTTTTAATTCAGAAAATAATAAAAAAAGTATAAAATATAAAATAAAAAATGAAAGTGTCAAAAGTATCCGAGTCAAGGCAGTCAGTCTTTTAGGGTCGTATAAGACAATAGTTCAAAATATACATGCGATTTAATAAATTTAGAATTTTTAAAATTTTTTAGTCTTCGTTGAAGAAATATCCTAGTAAAATATTTAAATGGATTTTTTTCTAATTTAAAAATATTTTAATGGGACTAATTAAAATAATAATACTTTAGATTTATCAAATTTCAAGGAGTAGTGATAAGAAATATGTTTTAGCATATATATTTAAATAATTTTGATAAATTGAAGCAATTTAGCTAAGTTGAGCTTTGGTTTAAAGCATGAAATTTAAGATTAGGCTTAGAATTAATAGGTTAAATATATTTTGAATGCCTAACATGTTGAGAAAAAAGGCTTACTTAGTTGGTTAATACATGTGCCATGCACGTAACCATCCCTTTCAACCAAGATAGATAAATTTGAAAAAGGTGGAAGAAAGTGGCTCATCTTGAATCTTCATCAGATTTTATTAAATCTTCATTTTCTTAATTGAATTTAGCAAAATCTTAAGTAAATAATTGGTAAAAACTTCAAATCCTCCATTGATTTGGATCAACAATAGTTAAACCGAGATTTGATAAAGTCGTATGGGGAGTCAAATCTTATAAATGGTGGATTTAGGATCATTTGAAACTAGATAAAATATTTGAATTTTTTTTATATAAAATGGTTCTCAGATCAATAATAGAACACACAATCATTCAATCACAAACCTAATCAATCCCTAGTCAGAATTAGTATAGAAACACATCGCATATACAACACCTATAGCAACAAACACCATAACACCCACATTAACAAACCTAGTAACATCCATTCCTCACAGTCATAAACAACATGAACACAATAGCAACCAACCTTCCACTTACAATCGTAGCTACTATTGTGTACAATACAATGACCTATACATGCCTACACTACCCTTAATTGCTCGCTTAACCCCTGCAGACCTAAACACACATACGCACAACTATACACCCATTGTGTATAGACCCACCAATCACTGACCACCGATATATGAGCACCCTTCCAATCAATGACCATTGTACCCAACATGACCCAATCCCTTCTTCAACTCTTTCTCTCATCCATTCCACTCTTTTTTGACCCAAACCCAAATCCTCCTTCCATAGCCATGCAATCTTTAGTAGCCGCTATGAACGTAACCACCATCATACACATGGCTAAGTTTTCAAAAACCTTAAAAACCACCACCATTCATGGTATCATTGGTCTTACGCCCTTATTCTCCAATTTGAAACAAACTAAAACATCATTTCTCACTTGAAAAACAACTTAGAATTACTCGACTCGCGTCTCACTATCCTTATTTATGAAAACGAAAAAATGAAAAAGAAAAAAGATGGTTGATATATATATCTAGTCTTCTTATATTGTTATAAGTAATGGAGAAGCGTTGGCACTTAGAAAAATTATTTTCAAAATAAAAAATACATAATAAACCCTTTCTCCAATATTAATTTTTTTTTATTTTTTAGAAAATATATAGACATGAAAAGTTAGGCCCCTTTCTAGATTTTTTTTAATAAAATAAATGGATTAAAAATGTAAACTCAATGAATTTCAAAAATTAAAATAAGTTAAAATACTAAAGTTTTCAAAATGAACTATGAAAATATCCTCTCAAATAATGGGCATGTAGGTATTTTTATGGCAACTTAAAATATGGAAAAAGTTGTTTTTCCCCTTTTTATAAATAACTTTTCATTTTCTCATTTTTTGTAATTAGATACAATTTTTACTTATTTACTTGTGGATAAGTTTTATTTTTAGAAGGGTAATTTGAAAATAAACTTAAATTCCAAAGTTTAAAAGTGATACCCATTAGGGTTTAATAAGGTAGCCCATAAATTCAAAAGTCTTTAGTTTTATTTTTTTTAATTAGTTTTATTAAAAACCGTAGTAAAATTATAACTAGTCCACTAAATTTGTTACAATTTAATTCTTTCCATAATCACGGTCTAGTGGTAAATCTAAATGAACTTCAATTTAAAAAGAAAACCATAATTTTCCTTACTCCTTAGTTGATGGTTAATGTTAAATGGGTTAGAGTTTAGAGTTTAATATTAACCAGAAGAAGAAAAATATTAGAATCGAAAATATCAGGCTCCATAATCATCATATCTTTGAATTTTTTGAAGCTTTATCATGGCTATTTTTTTTTGAGATTTTTTTTTGTATGTCACTCTTATTGCACTTTTGATGCTATAAGGGTAAATGACCTATTTGGATTGTAAATCTTCACATCTTTTTTGTTTAGGAATAGGTATCCCATTCATTGAATTATCTAGTCTAAGAAGGCTTCCTCACTCTTTTGGTTCATGTTTCACTTAACTCTAGATTCTAAAAATTATGGTCCATCTTATAAATGATATGCCTTGGTTAATTAGCTAAGTCTATTTCGGACTTGTAATTCCATATGGGCTTTTAGTGAGTGGTTTCAAAATGAATTGACGAATGATCCTATTTTGAAAAAATTGTCTTCTCAACTTGAGTTTACAAGTTAAGAATCCTTAAGAGAAACTAAAATGAGCATACCTCAGTTTCATGAGCAATTTTCAACTAAGGATAATCTTATCCCTTTAATTAAAAGAGCATTTTCACGATGGTGTTGTAAGAGGACTCATAAAATGAGATAGTCTTTGAGCTTTGAGCTATAAATCATGTCTTTGATTCTCAATGTACTTGAGTTTCTTTGGGCTTCAAAAAGCACTTTGAGATTTTGAGCTTCATTTTCACCTTTCGGTGCTTGTTTCAAATTTGTTTCTATTATTTTGCTTTTTCTCAAAAGATATGGATTCATGCCCCATTTCTCTCTTTCTTCTCTTTCTTTTTTTCTCCTTTCTCTCTCTTTTCTCTTTCATTTCTTTTTGCCTTTGTTTTTTTTTCGCTTCACTTTCTTTCTTTATTTCCTTCCATTCCTTTTAGGATTCTTATTATAAACTTTCGATGAAGGGAATTGCTTCTTCTCCTTTTAGCTTTTGATGGAATGAGGGTACTTGTTTTTTTAACTATCTCTTCTTAGATGACTTACATCTCAAAGTATGTGAAAGTTTTAGAATCAAGGCTCTTCTTTCGTTCAAAGGGAACAAATTATCAATGGCAATTATTACTTATGAATCAATGTGACTAGTGTTACACTCCAAAGTCATAGAGTCGTAACAATTTCACCGTGTAAATCATTCTATGATAGTAACTGACCTCACAATACCTACTATTGATAAAATTTATACAAGGCGTCGATAACTTTTCACTTTGAAGTAAATAGTTGCATTTAAGTGTTTAACTACATATATAGTAATTATCATAAATTTTTAATAAACATACATAATTGTATATAAAGTCCATAGAATTTTCTAGGAAACTCTACATAAACATAACAACTATTAGTCTTTCAATTTTAAACTACAAAGGACACACTAGCTACATATCCACAGTTAAGCAAATTGATCTTTACATCCCTGACTTTAGAAGAACTAACTTCTGGATAATTGTATGGTAGTATAATACTTGAAGTAATGAGAAATCAGGTCTTACAAAAGGATTTATAAGGGTATAAGAAATCTTGTTTGCTCAAGCAATTATTCTAATACAATGCATTAATCAAGTGTTATCACACAACGTAGTCCGGTCTATTACGCAATCGAAGAAATTTCACCCGCTCTAATCCGGGTTGAGGAGTTTCCATGTTATGCAGCAGTTTACAATCAAACCCAAGTTTGTGCGATGGAGACACCACTCCTCTCGCGACTACCTTCGAACCATTGACTTCACTTTCGCCGCGATCTCTTCTCCTATCACTTAGTTCGACTAAGGATGAAGAATGGGCCATTATGCAATCTTACGCTGTCTCTTTAGAAGGGGTCGGTATTTGGTTAGAGAATCCTAATGATCTCCTAACTGGTTGCAATGCATGACATTTTTGGTCATTAGAGTCGAATAAGATTAAATTTCATTTAGGGTGTTCAAACAATTTCACATCAAACACATGCGTAAACTACTTACAATCACAACCATATAAAATCCTAAGTCTTCGAGTACTATAAAATAGTACTCTAATACAATAAGTAATAACCCAGCGTACTTGGAATTTCTCAGTCGCCCGATTACTTAATTGTAAGTCGATTCGTCTCTAGGTATCCTATAATACAAGTAGGTCTTTTTAGTACTTATACTTTAATGATTCATATTCTAAGTTATAATTTAGTTTATTTTTTCCATGTATACCTATTATTTACTAATAATTCATTTTATCCTATTTCGAAGTTTGGTTCCCAAATTAAATTCTAACTTTGATTCTAGAATCTTAAATATGCTCGAATTCTAATGTGAAATTAATCACATTAAGCTCAAGTGTTCTAATATCCTATTGGGTCTTAATTTAGTATTCTAAACTGTTCGATACGCGCTAATCCTAATTGGGGTACCGGATTTATTCTCGATATGAGAAAATCTTACATTTTTTTATACAATAACCTAAAATTAAATTTTGTTTCAGATTTATTATATTCTAATTTTTATTATTATATTATCTAATTGAACCTAATTTTTCATATTTATTAATTTTCCAATTCTACATACTAATTTTCTACAATTACCACATAATTTCTTCATTAATTATACTTAACACTCTAAAGGCTATGATTAGGTTTTCACATCAGAGATTAACATCCCTAACTCTCTAATTACTATCTAAATCGGTAATTAATGTTTTAATCACCTAATTAACTCAAAATTACTCAATTTTTCTATCATTTGAGAGCTAAAAATTTACTTAAAAATTTCGAAAACTAAATTTTAAAAAATGGCTTCATAATACTGTTCTATATTATTTAAACATTCTATAGAAAAAATTTGAGCTCCAAACTACACTCCTAAGTCTATTTATTTCTAATTCTAATTATGTTCGGTTTTGCTTAATTTCTTAAGAACCTATATTTTCAGACGTAATTATACTTAATCACTATTTTTCCCTAAATCTACATACAGTAAAATCTCAAAATAATAAATTTCATAATTTTTTGAGCAAAATAAATAATTTTACAAAACTATATAAAATCGAAGTAGATGAGAGACTTACCCGGTTCGATAGCTTTTAGCCTTCCAACACCGGTCTAGGCGGTGGGTCTGGCATGGGGTGGTGATGGTAGCGGCTCGGTCCCAGGTGGTGGTGGCGCGTAGGTTTGGCTTACTAGCCCTAACTGTACAGTTTTCTTTTCTTTTTTTTTTTTACTCTATTTTTTTTCTTGAATTTTGATGCTCTCTATTTTTCTTTGATTTATAACTATCTAAGGGAGTTTTGTAAATTTTTTCCCTATTTATAGAGTTTTGTGGTAATTAATATGTACTAAATTAGATAAGATATTATCCAAATCCTTTAGTTTTTTGGCTTTTGTGTTGTTTGATTTTGATTGGGCAATTTTTTTTTCTTCACTTCCTAACTTGCTACGACCCCATTCCTTATTTATTTGATTTTTTTTATTTTTTTCTTAATTAATTAATAATTTTCTTTAATTAATTAATAAAAGTTTTTAGCCACTTTAAGAGATTTCACGTATTTTTATTTACACGTAAATACATGTTGGGTACATGTGAACATTCCTAATTATTATTTAGGTCATTCTATGATTTTTAGTATACTTATAATCTATCTCTAATAATTTATTAGTTATTATATTAAACTTTTTACCTTTTCGATAATTAACAATTATTGTACTTAAAATTTGAAAATTTTATAGTCTCCTATTTTATTACTTATTTTCTCAAATTCAAGTTTATGGGGTCATTTTTATTAATATTTCTATTCATAGTTTATAATTTAGGTTTGATTAGATTCTTTAACCGATCGCCCTAAATTTTGTATTCTAAGTTTAATTTTACGATCACTTGGCTTGACTTTAGGGCTTACAACTAGGGTGAGCATAAATTAGTTTATCCTTTTTCTCTTTATTATTGACCTTAACCTTCTAATTGCCTTAGTGTGAAGTGGTTCTTGGTAAGGTTTAATTTTCAAAGATATTTCTTTAAAATGCTCAAATGGGCTCACAATGGATAAATGTGTTTAAAATAAAGAAATGGATGCCTACCGTCTTTTCGACTTACGTATCAAATTCAAGACAGGCTTTATTTGAGAAATGAGTCTCAATTCCACACATTGATGTCACCTAACTCTTAAGTATGTTTAGGATGAGCGTTTGGGACTTGGCTTGCTTCTTTCCATCCTAAACTCTTCAATTAGTAGGATACCTTTACTCTTTTGCTTTGACGCTTCATCAGGCTTAACATTGGCTTCTCTTGACTTGATTTGCCCTAAACTAGTTTGGTCAAATTAGCTCATCAAAGGCTACATTATACTGGATACTTCTATCTTGATGGATGTTCTCATATTCATCTAGAAACTTAACCACTCTTACCAAGTCCAACTTACTTGCCTTAGAAAATGCCCCTTAATTGAGATGAATTTGTTAAATTAGCTATATAATTGCTACTGACGGATCTAATAGTTTGGGCTTGATCAGCTTTCTTCAAAGATTTTTTTTTTTTTTGGTTTGGCCTATCTTCTTCGTGTCCCAATGGTGAAGGACCGAGGTCATTTTAAGGGAACACCTTATCATCTTCTCTTAGATTGATGTTTCCAAGTTTAAGCTTCAAAACTTCAAATGGGTAACCCCTTTAAGTAATGGTGGTGATGGGTTTTTGACTCTTTTTGGGCTTTGTAGAGTAGATAGGATGGTTAAGTAAATGAGTAAGTATTGGGAAAGTCTTATGTTTAGGGTTAAGAATGCATAGGGAATCTTTGCCTCTACTTAGAGTAGGAAAGTGCCATGGAGTAAGCAGGTTATGTTCAAGGGTTCCTTAGTAAGTTCAAGACCGCATTACAGTTAGGCTTTTTAGTAGGCTAAGGATGGTGTTTAGGTTTATCTTTACTATTCTTGAGGGTTATTCTTAGCAGGCATTTCTCAATGGGCTTTCCCTTTTTGCCTCAGAACATCAGATCTTAATGGTCTCTAGGTATGTGGTTTCATAGACTAGGGTATTTTGACCTTAAAATGTGGTCTATTTCAAACTTTATAATTTAGAGCAAATGACTATGAGCTTTAGGTTGGGCCGATCCGTTGAATAGAAATCTTTAAACCTTATGAAGAACTCTTGTATGTTAGCAAAACCCTTTTATCTTATTTTTTTAGCTTTTCTTAAAAAATTTTCTAAATCCCTAAAGGAAGGGTAAGACTGGATGGCGGTTAAGAAGCATACTAACACCCTAAATGGTGGTTGAGGAGGGGAAAGCACCCTAAACGAAGTGTAAGAAGGGAAAATGCTTTGTAGGTCAACTAAAAAACATAAGATGGTGTAGTACAGTACAAGCTTACTAGAACTCTAAAAGATGATTGAAGAAGAAAAAGTGTCTTATAGGCTAGCTTAAAACCATAAAAGATAACTAAAGAAGAGAAATCACTCCTATAGGCTAGCTTTGAACTACAAAAGACAATTAAAAAAGGAAAAGTACCCCTATGGGCTAGCGTAGAACTACAAAAGATGATTGAAGAAAGGAAAGCACCTTATGAGAGCTAGCAAATAAATAAAAATAAATAAATAAATAAACAATACCTTTGAGATGACTTAAAACCTTAAAGGAAATGTAAGACGTGGTAACACTCTATGAGCCAACTAGAACCATAAAAGATAACCAAGAAGGGAAAGCACCTTAAATGTTGGCTTAAAACCATAAAGGAAATGTAAAACTAAGTAGCACTCTATGAGTTGGCTAGGATCGAGAAGGTAAAGCACCCCATAGACTGGCTTAAAACCCTAAAGAAAACATAAGATGGGATAATACTCGATGAGTTGGCTAGATCTTAAAAGTTAACTAAGAAGGTAAAGGGCCTTATGATCAAGCTTAAAACCTTAAAAGATGATTAAGGAAGGGAAAGAACCTTATAGATTAGCTTAAAACCTTAAAACATGACTAAAGAAGGGAAAGCGCCTTATGGGCTAACCTAAAACCTTCAAAGACGATTAGAGAAGGGATAGCTCCCTATGGGTTAGCTTAAAGCCCAAATTTATTCATAAAAGACGGATAGCACTTTGGGAGCTTGCTAAAACTTGAAGTGATTTCTATTTGTAAATTACAAATCTTAGAGAAAGTGACAAACTTAATAGGTAGTGAATGGGTAAAAACTTAATAATGTGATAACTACTGACAACCTAAAAAAAAATTTAAGGAAAGGATCAAAGTTCTTTTTTCCTTTTGGGTTCTCATTTCTTCCCCCGTTTTTAATCCCAAACACAATGAGGATGATAATTAAAGGTCTTACGTTTTAAGGGGACAATTGTTATTGACAAATTATAATCTAACAAAAGGATAAATGATAGATATGCATTATTTTTTTTCTTTGATTTAGCATTTTTTTTTGTTTTTTTTATTGCAATATTTCAAGGACATTTTGTGTTATAGAAAACTTATCTACAAGGAGACTTAATGAAAAGAAATTATGCTTAAAATATTGTTGTGTATCATTAAAGAGAGAGTACTCTTATAGAAGGCCATGGAACAAAAAAAAAAAGGGACAATATTTACATGACTAGCAATTTATAAGACAACCTATGTGTGGATAAGGCTACAAAGGCAGTGAGAAGCTTAAATAAAAATATAGAGGAAAAGAATTATTTACAGTTTAGGAAAAGGATAAAAGCCCTTTTTTTCTTTATATGTTTTTTATATATTTTTTTTTCTCTTACCTTTTCTTTTCTTTTTTTTTTTTGAGACAAAGGAATAATTACCTAACTATAGAAAAGGTTAAACTTATAGCAAAAGGTGACAAAAATGTTACAACTATTAATAAAGAGAAGTTATAGATTTACAATGAGATGGATTAAGAGGAAAACATAGTGGAAAAAAAAATTATTTAAGGATTACAAATATTTATGGGGTAGGTTACAAATATTTGATGAGGGAACATTATTTTATAATTTATTCAAAAAATTAATTTTTTATTATTATTTTTATATATTTATTTATAAGGGTATTATCAAATGAGAGTGAAACAAATTTTTTTATAATCTTCATTGTTTTAGGGATTAATTTGTAAGCTATAAATATTTCCTAATATAATCTCATTCTTAGTAATTATTTTATAATATGGTGGATAAAATAATATTTACAAGCTATGGGGAAAAAGATTGTAATGCTTACCAGGACCTTTTTTTCTCGAGAAAAATTATTTACAAGGAGTCTTAATTGAAAGGAAGGTGAAGAGTTGCTAGTTAGCTACGAAGCTACTAACTAAGAGTTACAAATACTTACTAGTTAGGATTATCTATAAGTAACTTTATTTACAAGTTGAACGGATTTTTTTTTTTAATTGTAGGAAAGAATAATATAAATAAGGAATTAAATAACAAACCCCATAATTAATGAGAAGTATATAGATGCAACGGTGGGAAATTGAATAATAGTGTGGCAATCATATTAAGTTATGACTTTATTAATATGCAAAAGAAGTATAAAATGCGTTGGACCCTTAATGGGCTTGTAACCTTCTTTTTTTTTTTATACAAAAGAAAATGGTTTACAAAATAAATGGATATTAATGAAGTTCAAACTTTTATTTATTTACATAGATGCAACGGTGGGAAATTGAATAATAGTGTGGCAATCATATTAAGTTATGACTTTTATTAATATGCAAAAGAAGTATAAAATGTGTTGGACCCTTGATGTGCCTGTAACCTCCTTTTTTTTTTTATATACAAAAGAAAATGGTTTACAAAATAAATGGATATTAATGAAGTTCTAACTTTTATTTATTTACAAAAGGCCACATTATTTTTCGTTTGCCTATTTATGATTATGAATGCAAATGATGAGTTTTAAAGATTCCCAAGTTTCAAAGGTCTCATATGGCTCATAGGCCCATTTAAAACTTATGTGGTGTTAGCCAACTCGGCCCTAAGCAATGGCTACACTACATTACTTAAGACTTACACAATGGCCTTCCCCTTCTAGGATCCTAGGACAATTTGGGTTCGACCATATCTAAGCATACATTTAATGAATGCAAACCATACCCAAAAATACATTTGGCTCATTAGGCTCTTTTTTTTTTAAAAAAAAAAAACAAATTATTCCAGCATCACTAAAAGATAAGTTAGTACAACAACTTACAAGTATAACAATTTAAAATTAAAGAAACCAAGAAAGGCCCAATTAAATACATTATTTTATTTATTCTTTCTTTCTTTTTTTCATTTTTTTTGAAGGGTCGAAGGCCCAAATAATTATATTATGGATCTCCTATGGCTAGCCTACAAATTGTTCCCAATGAAGTCATTAATTTATCGAGTTGAAAATTCGGTTTCTCTCTTTTCTTAACCCAATTTATATTAAGCTCGGCCTACTTAACATCAATCTCTCAAGTAAGTTAACAAAATGTTTTAATTTGAAAATGGTTCTGAGAAGAAGTCACCATTTAGTCAAATTCGAGAAAATAAGAAATTAGGGTCCATAGGTAGATAAACCTTAATTTCAGCTACTGGTCCATAAGTTTTCCAAAAATAGTATAGAAAATAGAAACCAAAGATGAAATGGGTTTAGAGGTTAACTTATTTAAAATCTAAAAGTTTTCATAAAAGAGTTCTTGAAATAGTTAAGTAGGCCTTTAATTTTATTTTCAAGCAAAATGGGTTTTCTTTTATTATTTTATTTGAAAAATGAAAAATAAAATTTTTATTTATTTTTAGCTAGACGAAGTGCTTACCTACCCATGAAATAATATTAAGTCGACATAGTTCTTAATTTATGAAAATTTTAACATGTGGGTTTATTTTACCTCAAGAAAAATATTTTTACTTTAAGTTTATTAAGTTTTATTTACTTGAGAGAGAGAAAAAAAAAAAGATTTTAGATCCACTTTTAAAAATTCTAAAAAAGAACCCCTAAATTTTGGAAAAGATCCAATTTAATATGAAAAACATTTTATGTGTGAGAAAAACTAATTTTGAGATAAAGAAACCCATTGTATTTGAACATAACTAAACCTCTCAAATGTCAAATAAGCAAATTATTTATTAAAACTAAATTTACTAGTTAATTAAAAAGCCAATTATTTAATAAATTAACCAATGCTATAAGCAAACAAGACAATTAAGTAAATTATCATGCTAAACATTATAATTAAACATGTCTATATCCCTAAATCATGCATACTAATCATTTAATTAAGACATGCATATACATTAACAAATAATTATTTTTATTAACCAACATCAAACTACTTAATATGCTAACAATCCTAAATGATTTATCTAAGTAAACATTGTTAAATATCTCTCATGGATTTTAACGATAACAAAAAGAGAGAAATACTATTGAATAATTAAGATTGTAGGTATTCAGAAAAAGTTTTTAGAAAGTTTAAAAATCATAATCTCAAAAAGATTAAAATCGCAAACTAAATTGTCTTCAGAAACTTATTATGAAGGTCTGATTTGATTAAAAAAAAAGGAATAGTTTGAAAATTTTTAGAAAGTATTTCAGAATTTTTTATAAGAAGAACTGATACAACATTTTTAGAAACTTGTTCAGAGACTTTAGAAAAAAGAAAACTATTACACTTCAAAATGTTATTAAAAAAGTTGATCTAGAAATATATGACATTGAATTTTAATTCATATTAGATTCGAATTCAACAAGGCCTAGCTCCACTAGATTAGGTATATTAAGGAAATACACTTAATTCCGTTTCACTGAAGATGGAATCGTGATCCTTAGGGATTATTTTTTAGTGAATTTATTTTTTATAAATTAAGATTTACATAAGAATGGATAAAGATAAGGTTGATTTGGATTTTGTAGAATTTCAAATTTTGAATATAAGGCTTATCTGGAAGTTGCTGATAAAGCATATCTCTTTGTCAAATTGAAATCATCAGCTTATCTAGTGGTTACGGATCGAAGTATATCTAATCAAAACAAGATAAGAAGAATTGTTTTTTAATTTCAAAATATCGAGATCTTCTCAAAATATCTAATGATTATCTTTAACAAAGAAATGGTCAAATAAACACGAAAGTGAAGATAATCTTCAACAAAGTAACTGTTGGAAGATTTCAATATAAAAAGAGAAATGAGTCAAAATGTCATAACAGTTCTGGAAAAAATTTTCGCTATACAGAAAAAGTCGTGATTAGATTCTATGTTTTGAAAAGTCATAGAAAGTCCTGTAGATACTACTTTAGAAAGCTACACTGAAGCAAATTATATAACAATCATTATTTCTTTTGAGAGCAAAATTAATTAAGTTTTATAGTTTTATTTTCACCTATAATTTGTAAATCTTATTTTACTATTTAATTTTTTAGAGAAGTTAGTTTGTACTCTGTGGATCTGTAATTAACATAGATTGTAGAGAAGCTAGATAAGCAAAATAAAGTGTTGTGAAGTCCATGCATGATAAAAGCTTGTAATCAATTTAGTAGATTAAGTGAAACGATACCAATGAAGTAGACTAGGTCTCCAGTAGTGGAGCTGGAAAAGAGTAGTAGGTAGAAGGCTGAAACTCTAAATCCTTAGCCTGGTAATTTCTTTCCTTACTCTTTTAATTTGTTTTATTAATTATTGTGTGTTGAATTATTAAAATATCATTGTTCACTAATATAAGTTGTTGAGAGGGGTAACTTTCTATTTCTTATATCGAAAAAGTTTTCAAAAAGTTCAAATTTATTGATTTACCTCGCCTCTTGATATCTTATATGGGACCAAAAAACATTTTAATAATGGTTTATTTTTATTTTCGAATTAAGAAAAATTAAAGGAAAAAAGCAAAAGAGACTTACCTTGGCGTGAAACTAATTTGAGTTTAGTTCGGGCTGGTTCTTGACATGAGGCCAGCAATTCCCATCTCTTAACTCCTCGATCTTTGAAAACCCTTAATCAATTTCATTAAAAACATGATATAAGTATTCCAATTTAACCAAAAAGGAAGTTAAACTATGCACATGAACCTTAGAACACCTATCCTGATTCCAACTCAAAATAAAATGAATCAAAAATTTTATTAAACTAAATCAAGCATTAAGCTTTGTTATATGATGAATAAAGAATCTTCCCCTATTTTATGTCTCTTCAATTTACTCTATAGTGAGAAAAATTGAAGAAAGACAGTAGGGATCGTAAGTTTGGGCATCTATAGAGAGAAAGTGGAAATTTCTTCACTTTGAAATATTTTTTATGCTTTGTATATGTTGGAATGAGAAGTCAAGACCCTATTTATAGGCTTTAAACCTGAGTAGTGTCTAAGAAACTTACATCTTTGAGACAGATTGCATTTTTGTAAACATGGAACTAAATATTGGTTTTTCCATTTTTGTTCCTATTTGATTTTGGTTCTTACATGAATTTAGAAAAATTAAATATCCATTAACACCTTAGGAGATGTTCTTGCACATTTTTTATAAGTATCTTCAAATATAATAGAAAGAATATTGTCCTATTTTCCAAATTAAAACCGGGTGCAATATATACACATATTCATGTTACCTTATTTTGTCTTTTTTATTTCTTCAATTTCCCTCAATAAAATTTTGAAATTTGGACATACCCGATTAATACACTTCTTGATCTTTCCATTTCATATTTTTCTAGAATATTTTTCGGAAAAAAAAATGCATTAAAATTAGGTAAAACATTGCATATACAAGTTGGATACAAAATATTCCTTTTTTAATATTGTTTTGAGAACTACGGTGAGGAGAAGAGGAATATGAAGTTGACTTAGTCAACTCATGTGCCATGTGCCACATGGTACTGGCACCTAATGAGTAATGTTGTGTAGTGTAACGTATCATTCATGTGGCATCATGTTAGTACAACGTGGCAACAAAAAATGGTTTCGCATAGCATTTTAGGATGCCAACGGATGGTGGCATGCTGTGCTACCATGTGTTACATGTACTTAGCCTCTTTTTTTTCTTTTCTTTTCTCTTTATTTTGTTTTACTTTTTCCTTTTTCTCTTCATTCGTTATTTCTAATTCTTCCCGATTCTTCTTCTTCGTTTTATTGATTTTCTTCTTCTTCTTCTTCTTTTTTTAGAACTCCTAAAACATCACCCATGTAAGTACCCTACTTCTAAAAATTTATACTTTCCTCTTGAACCCAATGTGGAGTCCAGTAAACATGTTAATAAAACATTTTCAAAGCTTTCTTGATTTGACTAAGTTAGGAACCTAATTTCTACTCGTATTCGACTTTTATTAAAAATTTCAAATGACTATAAAATACTTATTTTATATTTGATTGAGGTACAATTTGAGGCCATGATCTCTTAAAAAAATGAATTTTCAAAATATTTCAAAATGGGTCGGCAAACTTGGACTAGAAAAATTGGTTTTCAATAAAATGTTCGTTTTTGTCCGAAATTCTTGATTTGGTCAAATTACATGTGTTTATTTTGACTTAAAAAGCATTTTAGACCTTAAAAAATTACTTATACCCCAAACTAACCTAAATTAACCACCATGCAACACTTTTTATGATTTTTTCAATTTTTTGGGATTTTTTTTTTATTTTCTAAATTTTTAGATTTTCTTTTTTTTTTTCACTTTTTCTTATTTTCAATAATTTTGTATTTTTCATTTTTCTATTATTTTTTATTTTTTTCTCATTTTTTATCTTTTAATTTTTTTTTTGTATTTTTCACATTTTTGGCCTTTTCCTTAAAATAGGAGTTATTGAATTGAAAATAGAATTTGGGGAGGGAAAAAAAAAAGGGTATCTATAGAATCTAGTCAATGTATCCACCAACTAAATTACCATCATTCCCACCTATAGATTCAAAACTTAATGGTACAATGTCAAGGGTATCCGGTGTAACAACTACTTCGTAAACTCTATTAGAATCCATCTCCATCATCAATAGTTTTACTTCAAGGGCAACGATTTCATTCTCTATAAGATTATCCTTTGAATTATGTTTATATTGTTCCTTTGAAATAGGTCTAATTCTCTAAATTATCCCCTGATTCTTGTGAATTGTGACCAAGAACAGATAAGGTCAATTGCTGGATGGATCCAATCTTGCAAAAACGCTTGAAAGGAATAATGAGGAATGGCGCGAAAAAGGGAAATTATGAATGAAAAGTAAGCAAAACCTATGAACAGCTCTAGAGGATATGACATATCAATGGAACTTTTGAAGACTTATAGCACAAATCGATATGACTCGCGAATCGGTCCAGAGAGGTTACTCGCCGACTAGCCTTCCTCAAGGGTTAGGATAAGAGTAAAGCCGAGAGTAAATGGGTAATGTTTATGCAGGGAAGAAAAAAATACTTAAGTGTATTAATGTTCAATCTGATTCTTTACAACTACAAATACATCGGTATTTATACTTATAAGTTAGGGCAATTTGCTTAAAAGGGAAAATACAAAAAGGGCATTTCCTAAGGAAGTAATGTACATGATACAAAAGGGTAAAAATGAATATAAAAAGCAAGTAATCATTAGTGCAACACACCTAAGATGTACACATGGTGATACTGTATTGGTGACACTGTATTGGTGATGCCATTAGAAGATATGGAAAAAAAGTATGGACAACTTATTTGTCTGAGTAGAGGTGGCTTGGTTAGTCCTAACTTTTTCTCTTAGCATCTTGGTAAGGATACGATTGAGTAAGTAATTGGCCAGGCATGTGTAGGATTGAAGATGGGCTGTTGTCTCGACCTTCCGCTTCTTGGCACATAACATACGAGAAATAGGCAATCATTTGGCTCGGTATGTAGAATAGGTCAGCAAGGAGATATTCAGCCTCTGCATGAGTTGGCTAGAGCAGAAGGATTCGTCTTGTTAGTCCTTCTAGTCTTCGGGCTTGGCTATAGGTCAATGGTCCAATAGCCTAATTCCTATCATTCTCTCTAGGTTGTTTTGGATTTGGGATTGAATCCGAATGGTCTTTGTTCAGCTCTTCGTCAGGGTGATACGAATTGAGGTTGGTAATGTTGAAGGCGTTAGAAATCCCATAGTCTTTGGGTAACTCCAATTTATAGGCATTGTCATTGATTTTCTAGAGATTCTGAAAGGTCCTTTAGCTCTCGTAGCTAATTTGTTCATCCTCTTGTTTGGGAACCGTTCCATATTAAGGTTCAACCATACTAAGTCTCCTAGTTGGAATTGTTTGGTTGTCCTACCCTTAGTCTTCTCCTACATTCTTCTAGTAGCTTGGTCAATACGCCAAGTAACTTTATCATAGATTTGTTGGAAGGATTGTGTTCGAGCTCTTGCGTCAAGGTCCTTTTGTGTGGGCACAGGTATAAGGGGTGTGGTTGAGGGGTAACTCAGGATTAAAACCATAGACCATTTCGAAGGGTGTTTTCTTACTGTACGGTTGTAAACAAATTTAACCACTGGCAAGCAGATGTCTTAATCAACCAAGTTCTTTCTCGCTGTAGCTCGAAGTAGTGGTCCTAAAGTACAATTAATGACCTTCGTTTGGCCCTTAGTTTGGGGATGACAGGAAGTAATAAATAGTAGTTTGGTCCTAATTCGATACTATAAGATCCTTTAGAAATGACTTAAGAACTTTGGATCTCTATCGAAAACTACACTTCTTGGCATGCCGTGTAATTGCACAGTTTCCTGCAAGAAAAGAGAAGTAATAGTTGAAGTGTCATTAGTTTTTCAGCAGGGCACGAAGTGTGCCATTTATAGAAACAATCTATGACAACCATTATAAAATCTTTGCCTCGGATAGTTTGTGGTAGTTTAAGAACAAAGTCCATGCTCAATTTAGTCCATAGCTTCATCGGGATAAGTAAAGGCGTTGATTTCCCTTACTTGGCTTAGCACTTAGCACTCTTACATATGGCACCGTTTTTGATAACTCAGTATACATCTCCCCTCATCCTCGACCAAAAGAATCAACCATTCAACGGTTCACAAGTCTTTCTTTCTCCAAAATGCCTGGAGAGTCCTCTATTATGGGCTTCCCTAATCAGCAGCTCCTTCAAGGAACAAGTTAGTACTCATAGTTTTCCACCTTGGAATAAGTAACCATCCTTTGCATAATACTCATCCACTATCCTTCCATTAACACATCGCATGATTATGGGTCCAAAGTGTGGATCCCTAAAATACTGCTCTTTGATATTTGCAAACCTAATTCGGTTAAAAGCGCATGTTTCCTTAAAAGAGCATCTGCAACTATGTTGCTTTTTCCCTACTTTTATTTCATTATAAAATCGAATCCTTTAAGGAATTCAACCTATCTCGCATGCTGCTTCGATAACTTCGGAGGTACCTCAATGATTTATGGTCAATATATATGATAAATTCTGTTAGCAATAAATAGTGTTACTATATTTGTAGTGCTCGGATTAGCGCTAAGAGCCTTGTCATACATGGTGTAATTTAACTATGACCCTTTGAGCTTCTTACTGTGGAAGGCAATTAGCAGCCTTCTTGCATTAGGATATCGCCTATTCCATTGCTTAATGCATCACATTCCAGCTCAAATATTTTCTCGAAGTTAAGTAAAACTAACGCTGAGGTAGAGGTCAATCTTTTTTTTTTTTTTTTTACTTCTGTAAAGCTTCTCTCCTCCTTTTCTCCCCATTAGAAGTCGGTGTTCTTCTTTGTGAGCTTAAGAAGAGGTACGGTGAGGGTGTTGAAATTTTTGATGAATCGTCTATAGAATGAAGCCAATCTATGGAAACTTCTCACGTCCACATAAGTAGTAGGAGTTGGCCACTTTATAATTGCTCAGATCTTTTTGTCATCCACTCATAAGCCTCTTCTATAGACTATGTAGCCCAAGAATACTACTTCCTCTTAGCAAAAGTAATACTTTTTGAGATTGTTGAATAATCTCTCGACATGGAGGATGTCCAATATTTCTTAGAGATGTTCATAGTGACTTAGCATGTCGACATTGTAGACCAATATGTCATCGAAGTACACCACGACATACTTTCCAATCAGATGTCTTAATACGTGGTTCATCAATCACATGAAAGTGCTTGGGGCATTCAACAAGCCGAATGCCATGACTATCCACTCATAGAGTCCATGCCAAGTTTTAATCACAGTCTTCCATTCGTCTCCTAGCCTCATGCGGATATAATGGTAGCCAGACTTCTAGTCAATCTTACTAAAGACCTTGGCTCCACTTAACTCATCCAATGTATCTTCTAACCTTGGGATCAAATACTTGTATTTGATCGTAATCTTGTTCATGGCTCGACTGTCGATATACATCTACTAGGTTTCATCCTTTTTTGGCACTAGAAGCATCGGTATAATGTAAGGGTTGAGACTTTTTTGGACATATCCTCTCTCCAATAATTCATTGACTTGACATTGTAGCTTAAAAGCTTGTTCGGGATTCATTTGATAAGCTGGCTTATTTGGTAATATGGTACCAGGTATTAAGTCAATGTAGTGCTTTATGCCTTGAGTTAAGAGCAACCCCTTAGATAATTGTTTCGAGAACATGTTGGCTACTCATCAAACATCTCTATGATTTCTTAAGGTAGTTCACCTCGCTCCTTCATTTTTAATAGGCGCTTGACCAACATAAGGGTCGACTGATCAACATTGATGACCTCTCGGAGCTCAGCTCTACTCATCACCAGAGCCTTATTTGATCCATGAGCAAGTTTTAGCTACAATTTGTTAACTTCTCTCGGCAACATCGAGTTTAGTGTGATCTTCCGATCATCCTTCTCAAACATATTTGTATTCTTATAATCGTCATGGATAACTCTTTTATCAAACAGCCACGGTCTACCTAGCAACACTGGGAAGCATACATGGGTAATATGATGTAGAGAATCTGGTCAGCATAATTCCCTATAGTGATCAACAGTAGTATTTGTCGAGTGACATGTAGTGCTCCTTTCTCACTCAACCAGTGTGATTTATACGGCCTTGAATGTACAACAGTCAGTAACTTCAATTTTGAAATAAGATCGACCTATGCTACATTAGTGCAACTTCCATTATCTACGATAAAGACACACACCTGATTATTCACCTTACAGGTGATATAAATTAGTACTTTTAATCATATAACTAGGTTAGTATTTTATAAAGTTAAGTATTTAGTTGATGTTTATATTACATATAGTTAATGTTGATATCCTAAATGGTACGTTTTATAATAGTTACACTAAGTACCATACTAAATAATGTCTATAGGATATAAACACTTAAAGGAAAATCTCATTATCTATTCTTACTAATAATTTCAATAAACTCCATATTTCTTTTCATTTCCTTAATTTTTCTCCCAATTTTTCTTAATCTTATCATTATGTACACACAAATTACATTTAATTTCAAAGGATTGACCAAAGTCAACTTGAGTCATTTTCACTCTAGAATTCTCTACTCTTTTCTATAGAATTCTTTCATTTTTTCACATGTCTTTTCCTTCACCTTATTGCTTCTTTGCCATGCAACATAAGAACATTGTAGACCTCACTTGTTTCTTCCACAAAAACACAAATTTAGATACAAACAAAACCTTTTCCTTCCCTATTTCCAAACTGTCACTTTCCCTTTCTCCTTATTGCCCTTCAAACTCTTGTTTTTACCTTTTTCTTCACTCCTCAACAACTTCTAAACCACTACTCTACATACATAAACTCCTAATTCATATTACAAGGAGAAAAAGGTACAATTTCATTTGATTTTCTAGTTAAAAGTTAGTTAGATCAACCTTATGTTAGTATAAAAAGTTTATGTAATATGTACTGATGTGTTGTTGAAAGTAGAAAGCTTCATATTTATGTTTAAAAGTATGGGAAATCCTTAGATAAATGGAAAAGGAGAATATATACATATGTATATGTATACAAGAATATACTTGATGTACATGTGTATGGATACCCTTATACATAAGTATCTTCTATGTATCTAACCTAAAATGAGGAGTCTACTAAGTATATATACATATAACTTACTAAATAAGCCTATAAGGTGCAAAAATATGGATTACATGAAGATTTACTAAAGGGTTATACAAGGCATACGAAAATACATATAAAAATACATATAACACTGTATGTATATATGAGTATATGTACGAGTATAGGTACAGTAGATGTACAAGTATACTAGTATACATACAAGTGTATTAGAATTATATATATACATAACATAAGTATAAGGTATATAAGCACTTAAGTGTAAAAGTTATACATAAATAATTTATAAGATAATTATTTAAAATACCATAAAATAGTATAGTAAGATATAAACTATACAATATGTACAAATGTATACATATATGGGCCGAAATTACTTTAGGCACATAACATACATCTCAAATTGAATTAGCCTTATTTGAGCACATAAAATATTAATAACAATGTAAAATCATTTAAGTGTAAGGATCTAATAGCTAATTAAATAATTAAGTACTAAAATAGGATATAAATATAAACAATAAGAATATTTAAGTTTTAATGGTTAAAATTTTAATAAATTTAGTCCATATCATAAAACACTGGTCTTAACGTCCAAAACGGATATCATGATGTGAATGCACGTCCAAAAACGACTATAAATTCTTAAATATCAAAATAGAATAAAAAAGTTACATATGATTAGTGATTAGGTTTAATCGAATAAAAACTACTAGTAATCTAAGTATAATTAGGTAGATAGATATCTAGAATCGTCAGTTAATTTAATTGTTTATTATCTCTATTATCTCGTAATGATAAGGTGATCTCAACGAAGGCAAGGATCCTTTGATTAATTATGACGACTCAAGCGAGTCGTCATAGTCCAATGAGTACTCTCGATGACTCTATACTTATTTTGTGTTTGTAGTTAGTGCACTTAAAATTAAATAGTAATAACTTGATGTGTAGGGCTTCGGGATATGCATGTGCTTGATACCGATTGCTTACTGTGAAAAATATTGTTTAATACAATAATTAAGGATTTGATTGTATGATTGATTGTTATATGATTTGGATGGTTTGTGGATATTGATTGATCGCGTCATAATTTAACTTAATTATATTTGGCTTATCTTTAATTAAAAGGGTCATGCATTATCCATGTATTACATTACTTATTTCGGCTGTCACTTCACGCGGAGGTAAAGAGAGGCTTTGCGAAGGTTGTTTATATATATTAAAGTGTTTTTGTATGGTGCACTCATATAACATGGCCTTACCCAAACCTATGGGCTTACTAAGCGATGGAGACGCCGACCGTATGGCTGAGGGTCAAGTCTAGAGATCTCCGCTATAGGGTGTGAGTGTAGACTACGGAGGCTGCCTCATTGCTAAGCCTAGGATTTTGTGTACTACTGGAATTTCAGAAATGAAAATATATTTTGTGAAATATGGAATTCAAAGTTATGGGTAAAAACCCAGGTATTAAAGTCCGATCGTGATTGGTGTTGCTGTATCTCCATCCCTTATCTTGGAGGGCATTAAAATTCAATATTATATGTAGCACTGGTCAGTTGTATATATTATTTAGCATATTGCATGTGCATGCATTCATATGGTTGAAACAATTTATTTGATAACTTGTTTGTCAGTATAGTATGAGAAATAGCTCACTAAGCTTTTGTAGCTTACTCCGCAATAGTTTTTTTTTTTTTTACAGGTTGATAGATAATTAGGCATGGGTTAAGAGCCGAGCATTGAGTGCAAGTATTGAGATGTTCTAGAGGTTAGAATTAGAGAAAGATTGTATAGCTCATTTGAGACTTTAAATGTACTTATAAATTCACTTGAATAAGTTTGAATTTCAAGTTTATTCTATTCAATCTTATCATTTGGTAAGGGATACCGATTCTTTGTAGTTTTGAGGAACTGTAGGATATCAGACATCTATAGTGATTTATATTTATATTTTACAATAAATTAATTACTTGAAAATCAGTAATTTTAGTGATTTATCATTTAGAGTCTTGCAATCTCTAACTTGTAAGGTGGTTTTCATATTATGGATGCACACGTGACATAGAAATTTTAGGTAATCTTATTAGGCTTCTATTAGGATCCTGACAATTAATCTCTCGATAGCCTTCTCATCTCCTCATACTCTAGAAATTATTCCACCACATGGTAGCATATCCAGAGAACTTAATAGAAGCAATTCTCGTTTTCTCGTAATCTTCGTATTGATAATAATAAAAAAACACGCTCTACCTTTTCTTCCCACTCTAAATACTCATTAGCATTCCCAAATCCATTAAAGCTCGAAATCTGGAACTTCATATGGTCAAATGCTCTGGGCACTCACACGTATTCTTATTCAAAATACTCCTCTTCTTCAATGTCTCCTATGTTTATCACATCAATCCTTCTCCTCACTTGTCCACCTACTCTTTCACCTTAAATTAGTTAAGTTGGGTTCTGACCTCCAACATGTTAAGCAGCTTATAGGATGTTTTGCGCGGCCTCAGTTGATCAGTAAGATAAAACAACTTAGGTTAAATCCACTAAGAGATTAGCCACTTTATCAAGTCTCTCATTAGTGCTTCTGGGGGTTCCTTAAGACTATTTTCCATGGTAGAGAACTTTACTATTATCATTTCCCTAAAATTCAAGCAAACACTTTAGGAAATTAACAGCTAGTAAATACAGTAGCTAAGATGAATACAGTAACTTACTCTGTTTCATATGTGCAGAATAGAATATAACAACACTTCTAAAAAGAACCAACTATAGCTCACATGAAACGTCCGCTTTAATACTAAGATGTTGCAAACTGTGACTAAGAACAGACAAGATTGGTTACTGGATGGGTCTAAGCTTGCAAAAAGCTTGAAAGGAATAATGGGAAATCGCATGAAAAAGGAAGATTGCGAATTAAAAGTAAGCAAAACCCATGAATAGCTCCAAAGGATATGACGCGCTAATGGAACTTATGAGGACTCATTAGCACAATTCGATATGATGTACGAATTGGTTTGGTGATGTTACTTGCCACCTAGCCTTACTCAAGGATTAGGATAAGAGTGAAGCCAAAAGTAAATGAGTAATGCTTACATAAGAAAGGAAAAATACTCAAGTGTATTAATGTTTGATTTAATTCTTTGTAGCTATAAGTACAAGGTTATTTATACCCATAAGTTAGGGCAACTTGCCTAAAAGGGAAAAGACAAATTGGGCATTTTCTAAGGAAGTAATGTACAAGATACAAAAGGGTAAAAATAAATATATAAGGAAAGCAATCATTGGTGTAACAAATTCTACACATGATACTGTACACATGATGATGCTGTATTAGTGATGCCGTATTAGTAATGCCGTTGGCAAATGTAGAGAAAAAGTATAGATAACTTACATGTCCGAGTAAGGGTGGCTTGGTTAGTCTGGACTCTTTCTCTCGGCATCTCAATAAGGGTGTGGCCGAGTAAGTAATTGGCTAGGCATGTGTGACAATAAAGATGGGTTGTTGTTTCGACCTTCTACTTCTCGGCAAACAACATACGAGAAATAGGTATTTACTCGGCTCGGTAGGCAAAATGGGTCAGTAAGGAGATACTCGGCCTCTGCATGAGTTGGCTGGAATAGGAGGATTAATCTTGCCAGTCCCTCTAGTCCTCGGGTTTAGCTATAGGCTAGTGGTTTAGCAGCTTGATTCCTATCATTTGATTGTCCCCCTATGCCAAGTCCCGCCATATTGTTTATCTCAACTATTACTATAGCCTGCATCACCAAAGCACTCAAATCCTCATTAGAATCCTCCTTTAGTTCCTTCTTTGGCCCCTCTTCCTTGAGGTCTTTCTCTAATTCTCCCCCAACTATCCTATAGTTACTCTATACTTCAAATTGTGCCTCTTCTTAAAGTTTTATAGGTTGCTAGTCTCCTTGTGGTACTTTAGGAACTACTTATTCAGGTCCAGGTCATTTTTTCTCTAAGGATACCTTAATTCCTACTCCACCTTGGTTAAGGAAAATGGAAACCAATCAATAAAAACATGGAGGGTAATTCCAATGTATATAAGGTACACCTGGTAGGTTTTCAGTAACCGAAAGTGAAGTTGGATAAGAAAGTCTTTATGGAAAACACTAAAAAAAAGAATTAAACCCTAAATGTTTTGCCAAAATCCTTGAGGAAACAAGACCTTAAAACCTTAACTATATGAATGAAACCCTAGTACTCGAGAAACCTTTAAACAATAATAAAACTCTAAAAAGATTGCTGAGCCTTAATCGAATGACCAAATGCCCTAACATGACAAATAAACCTTAATCATAAGGTTAGATCAATTATTAAAAGTAATTGAATTTACCAATTATCCAAAACCCCAAGTTTTGAGTGTGTACGCAAATCAAATAACTATAAATGAACACCAAACCCTAAGTACACATATAGGATACTTAGATTATTTAAAGTGTAGCATCAAAACAAGACATAACCCTAAACATGCTCTAATTACACTTAACTAGCTTAATTATGCATAATCATCACTAATTACCCTAAGTAAACCCTAATCAATAACCAACTTTCGTTACATTTTAATTAATAATAAATCAAACTCAATTAAGGACTAGGAGACAATGTGTTAATGAGCAACAAAGATCTTGTCCTTGTAAGGGACAAGATCTTTCCTAATTAAGCAAAAAGGCAACCTAGTACATGGTCCCTAAAAGAAGCATGTCCTTTCTTACCTAAAACACTCACCATTTATCCCCCCCTCTCTCTCTCCTTTGCCTGCCACACGCCCCTTCCCTTACTCTCATTTTCATTTCAACTTCCTCACACAATACTTATCACAAATCACTCTCAAAAACTCTCTCAAAACCTTCTCAAAAACCAACCCCAAAACACTTCTGGCTACCTAATACACCTATCATTGTTGGCTACCTTAGCATTACCACCACAACACCAAGCCACCAAACACCAAGACCTATACTACCCTCATTCTCTCCTCTAGTTGGTTGACACACACATACATATACAAAAACTCATAGCACATACGCAAAAAAAGGAGGCTATCCATACCCAACTCCAATAAGTTACTAAGTTGAATTTATTCTCGTTTTTCTTAAGATTCATGGTAGTTCCTTACATTTTAGACTCTTATCTTATCATATACATGTACAACATAGTGTTTTAAGAGAGTATAACGAAAGTTAGGTTAGGATAATGCATGAATTAGACTAAATAGTTTAAGTGGTAACATCAACATGTAGTGAAAGTTGATAGTTGGCAAGCTTTAGTACTAAATCAACAAGAAACCCCCCAAACCACCATTTTCTTTAGTATGCCACCACTTTCTCTTAGGTATGCTCAACTTATTTTCTTCATATTTGATAGATACACAACTTATGTTATAAGAAAACATAACTAGGATAAGGAAAAGGCACTAAAACCTATAGTATATAAGATGTGTAATGAAAATCCCCAAAACCTACCTTAGATGCTACAAGATGATTGATTGAGATCTGTAAATTTTAATTTATTAGCTTAATGACACGATTATTTAATACTAAGTATGATTGACGACTTCATTGACTAAGTTAAGTAAGGTAATATGGAATTAGGGCCCTAACTAACTTAGTTAGTGATTAAAGACTTAAAAATGGTATTAAGGGCTACCTTAATGATCATGACCAGATCTGTAACTTAGTGAAATATGGCCTAAACTTAGGGCTAATGTTGGGCTTAAGTCTAAAAAGATAAGTAAGATTGGGCTTAAGGCCCTAAAGTGTAATATAGACCCCAAAAGACCCAAGTTTAATGCTTAAATAATTGAGTGACCAGATTTGGAACCTATCTTAAAAGGCTCAAAATAAGTTATTCAAGAGGCCTACTAAACCCTAAGGCTTATCCAAGACATCCATTATAGGCCCTTAATAAGCTTAAGCCCTAAACTTAAGAAAAGAGCCCTGTTTAGGCCCATAAGAGCAACACTAAGGCCCAAGATGAAAATTTAAAGTATTGGATAGAAAAAGTTCACTTAAAAAACTTAAAAGGAAGCCCAAATTATTGAGTGAAGGCCTAAGATCAAAAGCTATGCCTAAAGCCCAAAACTAGGCCTAAGCCTTAAAGTGACCAAACTTACACTTTGAGCCTATGAACTTGTAAGGCCCAAACCAAAACCTTGTTAACCCAAAAGCCCAAAAATGACCTCATCAAATGAAAGTACACTTGAAATGATGAAAAAAAAAATATAAGATCACAAAAAATGGATTTAAAACTAGGAAACTAAGCTCGAAATACAAAAAAAGGTTAAAACGGGGATTTAAGGCAAGAAAATATAGATAGTTAGTATAAGTAGATACTTACATACTTCAAATATATTCTTCAGGTGACGAGGATCTTGAGTTTCATGTAGTCAAGGATTACTGGGACTGTTAGATTCCATGGTAGAGTAAGTATACTGACCCTTATCTTATCTTGCTTGTGGTTGTAGTGTAGAGTACCATTTAAATATATATATATGTATATATATATGCAAGAAATGAATATGCTTGGGGTCGGATTATATGCATGTGTTTGATTTGGATGTGCTTTATTGTTAAGAGACAATAATATATCTAAACTATGGATTGGATGCTACATTAGTAAATAAGGCCTTAGATTATCTATTATATTTATTTGGTTAGTCACATGTGAATAGGAATAATAACTACTTGACCTTATCAAAAACTGACCATGCATTGTAGATTTATGCATTATCTATATAAGGCGTTAGCATTATCTAGTAAGGCGAGAGATCATGCATTTTGGATTCCGTATTATTATTATTATTGTTATTATGTGTGTTGTTGATTCATATGACATACTCATGCGACGTGTTCTTGTCTTGACCTTTGGGATCTACTTAACTCTAGGGAGTATCGCCCTCTACTTGAGGCCAAGCTGTGTCTGTTGCTTTGGGTTTACTAAGAAAGAGATGAACATTCTTGAACGATTGATGTAGAGACTTAGGTCTTGACGTGCTTAAATACTTTCTAAATCGGGTAACAGTGGGCATAATATTATGCTTTGCACAATCGTCAATAAACTGTATATGATGTTGTTTTTCATATGTTTATTTGCATGCATATGTGTTTTAGTTCATTTTCTTGTTACTTGTTCTTTGGTAGGATAAAAAGGTTACTCACTAAGCTACTGTAGCTTACCCTTTTATAGTTTGTTGTCGTAGCAAGATCTTTGGTTAGTGCTGGGCCATAGGATGTTCGAGGTTAGTACTACCAACATAGGGATTGCCAGTGAGAAGAAGAGAGCACAAGTGGTCACTTATGTGTTATTTGGACCTGTATGACTTGAGTTATCGGAAACCATGAACCTTACCTTTATTTTATGTCGGATTTAGATATTATAGTTTAAGTTATATTAAATGCTTCGTTATTACTCGATACTAGTCTCCCAGTAGAAGTAAGGATTATGAGATGCCTTGTGTAGTATGCTAAAGGTTCTTAACCAAGGACGATACTTGATCTCGGATCTTCCCGTAATACACGATGGTACTACCACAACTTAACTACCCCTCTGAGTTATGACAATGGGTACTACTTACAGGATAAGGTCTTCCTTACTCTAATCTCATTGGGAAATATCATACTGGCATTATCAAAGCCATAATACCTTCACTCTCCAACCACCTTTGCTCAAAAGCAGCTATAACAATATACTTATTATATTGAGGCCTCAAATCCACAACCATCAATGTTTATGCATCCTACCAACTATAGCACATTCTCTAATAAAACTTATCCATAATCTCATTAATAGTCATAAATATATCCCAATCTGCCATCTCCAACAATAATCCTTGTAACTTCACTCTATATTGAATAGGAGATTCCTCTCTACCCCATTTAAAGTACAACCGACTAACTATCAACTCCCCTTTATAACCCTATAGATAGATTTAAGATCATATTTTACATAATTTGCAAATCAATACTATAACTAATTTATATTATAGCTTCCTAATACAATCTTTCACCACCTACTCATTACTATCTACTCTTATTATGTTCTTATGATGTCCATTACTTTTTAATTATAACACTTCAAAGCAAGTTCGTAAGAAGTACGCACTAATACCACCTCTAACGACTCGATTGAAACTCCTTAACATAGGTATTGTTCGCTTTAGTGTGGAATATTGCATGGTTTTTTCCCAACCCCTTTAATGCTAACTAATGGAATTTTAATCATTGGGTGTCTTTTAGTGTAGCAGTTTGGAGTATGTCAGAACTCTAAATTTAAGTGTGCTTAGGCCACGTCAATTCTAGGATAAGTGACCTCTTAGGAAGTCATGAAAGCATATAAAACTACAAATGGTTGGATAAGAGCAGAGTATAGGTGGAGCTAGAAAGGAATGGAGAAATCAATTTAGTAAACAAATAAAGATGTTGTATGAGATTTTATATTGTGAAATTATTTTTAGTCAATTGTATAAAGGAGGTGGGATGTAAGTATGTATCCTAAGTTCGCCTCCTCTAGCTTATTATTGAGAAGTTGAATGAAATTATGTATTCTAACATGGTCTTCTAAATCCTTACTCGTTGTCCGACTCTAGAAGAAGTCGGCCTGTCATGTTGAGCTAGTTTGGTCCCACACCTAAGCTTTCTAGAGTTCATTCTTCTCTTTACGTAAGAGCAAGGTCGAGTCAAGATAATTGAGGACCTTTAACCTATTTTGCTAGCCTATTTAAGAGATTTCTCTACCTTCTAAGCATAATTCTATTGAGAGGGCATTCTCGAGCTATTCTAAATGACGTCTTGAGCTAAGTAAAGTTAGACGTAGCCAACCTTATCCAAACCTATTAGAGGCTATTGTGTATAGAATCTTCTAGCCTCTCTCTAATAAAACTTATCCATAATCTCTTTCTAGAAGGATTACTAAATTGTCCTCTCTCTTTTTTACATTTTCATATTTAGTTTTTACCCTTCGTAGTAATTTTGTGTATTAAGATGTAACCTAGACATTGTATATGTAGACTCGATATAGCAATTGTTGTAATAATATTTCCTCCCTTAATTAATGAAATATTTGAGTTTTGTCTCTCTTCTCCTTAGGCTAACTCATATGAAACCTTAAGCAAGGTTGTGTGGTCAGCAACCCTTCAACAAGGACTAGTCAATCACATCTAATGAGTTGTAGGTTGTGTTAATCTATGTGGTGCATCACATCTATTGAGCTGCTCACGGATTTGCGTAAACTACTACCCATATTTCCTTGAAAAACCTATTTCCTTTTCTTTAATAGCTCTTGAAGGACTCATCTATGCTACAGTAAAACCTCGTCAGGGGCTTGCTTATGTGATTCGTTTATAACCATAACAACTCTTGTACGTGTTGTTGGCTTCCACCGCATCATCTTGGCATCAAAGCTTAAGGTTCTAAATAGGGCCGAGAATTCTTGAACAATGTTATGTATATGTTGTTAGAAGTTCGAGATGTAGTTATGGTCAAAGTTTCTTTTGTTGTGTTAGTTACAACTATGTATGTTAGTGTAAGCTTTGTTGTACTTTGTATGCAACCGTTGAAATAGAGTAGGTAGTTGCAATATTAGAGAAACTGTATTAAAGTAGTGGTAGTTGTTGTATTGTGTGTTGTTGTTCTGCTATGTGACGAGTGTAGTGGTTATGGTTGTTCAAGAGTAGTCATGGTCGTCATATGGTGTACCGTTGTTCTATTGATAGGACATAGTGGCTATGAGATATTGGTTGTTAAAGTGTAGTGTTGTATCTAGTGTTATTGACGAGATGACATACCTTAGTGTGAATGCAGTCATTGGAGACAATGAAAGTGATGCTCCATGCCGAGGTTGACTTATGGAGCAAACTCTAAGGACCATAGATGAGCGGATGGATTGACTCTCTTAACTTATGGAGAACATGTTAGTCGTTATGCAGAGAGAAATTGTGACTCGCGTTGAAAGAGCTTGTTAAGTTGATAGATGTGCTATCGATGAAACTTTAGGGGGACTCCAAGCTAAATATTACTATTGTTGACCTAATGATGAAGTTCTACATAGAAGAGTTTACTCAGCTCATAATGTTTAAGTTGGAGGAGTTGAACGAAGAGCTAATAGGAGAATGGAGGTGGTAGAAGAAGAAGAAGAAGAAGAAGAAGAGAGTTATGATGAAGAGTTCTATTAGGTCAATGAAGGGCTAGAACAAGCATTTCAAGGTCATAAAAGTGAAGGCCAACCCAATAGAGTTAAGTATCCTATTTAGCATCTCTGAGAAAGAGTGAATCAACTTGCTTGCCACAAAATTGATCTTGATGATATTGGTGAAGTTGACAAGTAGTTTAAAGAGGATTATTATGAAAAAAGAATGTGCTATCTAAGCTCCTAGAAGTATTGATAATGTGAAAATTCAAATCCCAAGCTTCTCAAGAAGTATTAGTGCTGAAGAGTACTTAGATTGGGAAGAGTGAGTGGAAAAGTTGTTCAAATGTGATCATTATGCTAAAGAGGACAAGATAAGACTTGCCACCTTAGAATTTGCTGGATATGCCTGTACATGGTCAAAGAAGTTACATGTGATGAGAAGAAACATGGGAAGAAACGAAAAGGGTTATGCAAGGAAGATTCATTATTGATTCATATATCATGATACTTTTGCAAAGTTGCAGGATTTGAGATAAGAGAACAAATCTATTGATGAGTACGTACAAGAATTCTAAATGTTGATGATCAAATCTGAGGTAAATGAGTTTAAGGCCTCAAACTAGTTCAAGATTTGTTACTGGCCTCAAATATGAACTTTGAGATTTATCAAGGTGCAATTCTTTCACACCGTCAAAGAAGCTATTAAGGTTACCTAATGTATTGGGAGATGAAGAAGGAATAGACCTTATCAAGATCCTAGTTCTCAACCCATTCAATCAATTTAACTTGTCTAAGGGAGTAACAAGAAACTTAGTGGCTCCATACTAAGCAAGTAAAAATGATAGATATCATAAGTTGAATGATTAAGAATGGAGCAAGGAGGGAAAGAGAAGGAATTTGAAAAGGGACGAACCTTACGAAGGAAGACTAGCGAGATAAATTTCTTTAAATGTAAGTGCTTTGGACATATGGTTGCTTAGTGTTTAGACCAACGAACTATGGTTATTAAAGGAGACACTCTAACCTTTAAAGTGTATAGTACTAACACAGAAGTTAGTGTAGCTACGAAAGAAGTAAAAGATGGAGTAAAGGTGGAAGTTATATGAGATAACATTTATTCAAAAGAAGATGGCATGTTAGGATTGGTTGTCCACTAAAATATGAGTTTGGAATTTGATAAAGAGAATGAGTGAGATGAGAATTTGTTTCATACTGCATACAAAGTAGGAGATCAGTTATGTGCATTGATCATTGATAGTGGTAGTTATACAAATGTTACATTTGCAAGTTTGGTTGAGCAATTACAAGTAGCATCCTCTTTACATCATAAACCATACAAGCTACAACGGTTAAATGAGAAAGGATCATTGCATCTTATAAAACAAGTATTGATACATGTATCTGTTAGGAGCTATAAGGATGAGATTTTATATGATCTATTATCGATGTATGCTTCTCACATTTTACTTGGCTGACCTTGGCTATTTGATAAAAGAGTCATGCATAATGGGTATAAAAATACCTACACTTTCAAAAAGGAAGACTAACCTATTACCCTTATCCCCATGATAACAAGCCAAGTCAACAGTATATAATCCAAGTTAAGCTGATGATCTAAGAAGAATTTAGCTATGAGTCGATTTGAATTGAGAGGAGTAATGAAGTCTGATGAGTTGACATTTTTGCTGATACAAAGATTGTTGGAATTGAAAGAACAGACCAACTTGCTTGAGAAGGTCAAGGAATTGATAAAGGAATTTGCCAATTTATTTACTAAACAACTACCAAGAGGATTACCCCCATTGCAAGGAATAGAGCATGGCATTAACTTGCAACCTAAAGTCATTTTACCAAATCAACTAGCCTATCAAACGAATCCCAAGTAAGCAACTAAGCTGTAGAGGTAAGTAAATGAGCTCATTAGTAAAGGATATGTCAAGTAAAGCTTGAGTCCATGTGTTGTATCTGTATTGTTGGTTCCTAAGAAGGACAAAAGTAAGACAATGTGTGTAGATAGTCAAGTTATTAACAAAATTACCATTAAATACAAATATTCGATCCTTAGGTAAGATGATATGTTAGTTGAATTGCACTGTATGAGGATCTTTTTAAAGATTGACCAAAAGTCAAGATATTATTAGATATGTATGAGAGGAGACAAGTGGAAGACTGGTTTCAAAACAAGGCATGGACTATACAAGTAGCTTATGATGATGTTTAGTCTATCAAATGCTCTAAACATAATATGAGGTTAATGATCCATGTGTTAAGGAATTAGATAGGGAAGTTTATTGTAGTCTACTTTGACAATGTCTTAGTATATACTCCCTAATGGGAATCAAGCTATGGGCCTCCTAACCCCCAGCCAAGCTCGAAGACTAGAGGGATTGGTACAATGAATCCTTATGTTCTAACCAATCCCTACCAAGGTCGAGTACCTCCTTGTTGAGGCTGATTACCTCCTTGTCGAGTCACCTCTAATGCCGTACCGTATGACCGCCCATTGTTGTATGGTATACCAAGTTAACGATTACTTTCTGTTGCTGAGTTGACCAATTACTCAGCCCCTTCCTTTTTGAGAAGCCAAGAGAGAAAGCCAAACTGACTAGGCTATCCCTGCTCAAATAAACCCATCTGTCTGTACTTTTTGTCCGCATTTCTTAACGACCTCACCAATGCCGCATTGCCATGTATATAGTATCACATGTAGAATCTGTAGCACTAATGATTATTTTCCTTGCACATTCATTTTTGCCCCTTTATAACATGTACATTGCCCTCTTTAAGAAATGTCCTTTTTGTCTTTTCCCTTTTGGGTAAGTTGCCTTAGTTTACTGGAATAAATACCCTTGTACTTATAATTGTAAGTTGTAGATAATCTTGAATACACTTTTGAGTACCTTCTCCTCTACGTAAACACTGTTGTTTACTCTTGACATTATTCTTATCCTTTCCTTTAAGCAAGGTTAGGTGGCGAGTAACCCCATTGAACTAATTCGTGCATCATATTAAATTGTGCCATAAGTCCTTAAAAGTTTTATTAGTGTAACATATCTTCTAGAGTTATTCGTGGGTTTTACTTACTATTTTTGCCCTTTGTTCTCATCCTTTTGTACCTTTCCCCATTAACTCTTTTCGAGCTTTCTGTAAGCTCAGACCCATTCAACAACTTGCCTTATTTGTTAGTTCACATCATCTTGGTATCAGAGCGGAGGTTTTGTGTGAGTTGTAATTAGTTCTTCCTGAGTTCCGTTATACTCTGTTTTTGCCTATTTAAAACAGAGTTAGTTAGTAAGTTCTTTTGATTATAGTATTATTAGTTGTTCACTTTCTAAAGTGTTTGTTTAAATTCTAGATCTGTGAGGAAAAATGATAAACCTAAATATAAATGTTGGTACCAGTAATGATAGTGGAGTTGTCTATCATAGGCGTCAGTCTCAGGGAACTCCTCGGAGTATGGATGAGAGACTCGATAAGGTAGCTAACCTCCTAATAGATTTGACTCGAGTTGTTCATGCATTGTCTTGCTGACTTACTGAGGCCACGCAAAACACTCCACAAGCTACCGGTTAGAACCCAACTTGACCATTTCGAGATGGAGGAGTTAACGGATGAGTAAGGCAAATGATAGACTTAAGAGAACTAGATGAAGAGGAAGAAGAATATTTTAAAGAGGAGTGTGTATGAGTCACCAGAGCATCTAACCATGTGAAACTTTGGATTTCGAGCTTCAATAGGTCTAGGAATTTTGACTAGTACCTGGATTAGGAAGAGAGGGTGGAGCGTGCATTTAATTATTACCAGTATGAGGATTACAAGAAAGTAAGGACTATTGCTGTTGAATTTTCTAGATATGCCGCCATGTGGTGGAAGAATTTTCAGGCCATGAGAAGAAGAGAGGGATACCGAGAGATTAATACTTGGCCTGAGATGAAGAGAGTGCTCAGAAACTGTTTCTTGCTGGAAACATATCTCCAAGATACTTTCACATGGATTTAGGAGTTGGGACAAGTAGATCAAACAGTTGATGAATATCTTTAAGAATTCCAAATGCTTATGATAAGATGCGAAGTAAAGGAAACACCTGTCCAAACAGTTTTAAAGTTTGTCACTGGGTTGAGAGGAGACATCTAAGACATTGTGGAACTCTAACAATTTGATACAATGGATGAAGCTGTTAGGATTACCTAATGGGTAGAAAGGCAAAGAAGAAGCCGAGTACCGACTAGTCGACCATGATACTTTCACATGGCTTTAGGAGCTGAGACAAGTAGGTCTAACAGTTGATGAATATGTTTAAGAATTCCAAATGCTTATGATGAAATGTGAAGTGGAGGAACCACCTGTCTAAACAGTTTTAAGGTTTGTCACTAGGTTGAGAGGAGATATTTGAGACATTATGGAACTCCAACAATTTGATACAATGGATGAAGCTGTTAGGATTGCCCAACGGGTAGAGAGGCAAAGAAGAAGCCGGTACCGACTAGTCGACTAGGATAGGCAAGTAACCGACCACTTTTGAGTACTGAGTTGAGAAGTAAGATAGATGTCAAAGCCAAGCAGAAAAACTGGTTCGAAGATTTAATGCCAACCCGAACGTATGAGAAAGGGCAAGAGTTTGGCAGGAAGACTAGTCAGATCAAATGCTTCAAGTGCCAAGGGTTTGGGCATATGACTGCCTAATGCCCAAACTAAACAACAATAGCCATTAAGGGAGACACCTTGGAGTCAGACGTAATAAGTACGGATGAGGAACCCAAAGAGGAGGACGTTCCTGCTGAGAATGAGGACATCGAGAAAGAGTTGATCGAAGAAGATGTATACGCTAAGGACTTGGACCAACTACTCATGGTTGTCCGACGTACTATGAGCATGGAGCCTTTACGAGAGGAGGAGCAGAGAGAGAACTTATTTCATATCACCTACAAGGTGAATAAACAGACATATGCCCTCATCGTGTATAGTGGGAACTGCACCAATGTGGCATCAGCCGACCTCATCTCAAAACTAAGGTTGTCGACTGTTGAGCATCCGAAGTGATACAAGTTGCAATGGTTAAGTGATAAGGGAGCATTACACGTCACTTGACAAGTACTACTGCCGATCACTATCAGCAATTGCTCCGACTAGATTTTATGCGACATACTGCCTATGTATTCTTCCTACGTGTTGCTAGGAAGATCGTGGCTGTTTGATCAGAGAGTCATTTACAATGGTTATAAGAATACCTACATGTTCAAGAAGGATGATCGAAAGATCACGCTGAATCCGACGCTACTGAGAGAGGTTTATAAGTTACAGATGAAACTTGCTCACAGATCGAAAAAGGCTCTGGTGGTAAGTAGAGCCGAGCTTTGAGAAGTGATTAACGCTAATGAGCCGACCTTCCTATTGGTCAGGAGACTATTAGAAATGAAGGAGCAGAATGATCTACCCTAAGAGGTCAAGGAACCGTTGGATAAATCTGTTGACCTGTTCCTAGAATAGTTTCCAGTAAGGTTGCCCTCGACTCGAAGCATAGAGCATTGTATTGACTTAGTATCTAATACTATACTACCGAATAAGCTAGCTTATCGTATGAATCCCGAGCAAGTTTCTAAGCTTCAACATTAAGTCAATGAGTTACTAGAAAGAGGATACGTGAGAAAGAGTCTTAGCCCTTATACTGTGTCTGCACTTCTAGTGCTAAAGAAGGATGGAACCTAGTAGATGTATGTTGACAGTCGAGCCGTGAACAAAATCATAATTAAATGCAGGTATCTGATCCTGAGACCAGAAGACATGTTGCATGAACTAAGTGGAGCCAAAATTTTCAATAAGATTAATCTCAAGTCAATCTACCATCAAATCTACATGAAGCTAGAAGACGAGTGAAAGATTGAGTTCAAAACGCGACATGGGCTTTATAAGTGGATGGTCATACCCTTTAGCTTATCAAATGCCCTGAGCATCTTCATGAGGCTTATGAACCATGTCCTGAGATATCTCATTAAGAAATGTGTCGTAGTATACTTTGACGATATCCTAATCTACAGTGCCGACATGTCGAGTCACTGTAAACACATCAGAGCAGTCTTAGATATCCTTTGTGCCAAGAGATTATTCAATAACCTAAAGAAATGTTGTTTTTGTTAGCATGAAGTGATATTCTTAGGCTACGTAGTTAGTAGAGAAGGCTTGTAGGTCGATGACGAGAAGATTCGAGCAATTGTTGAATGGCTAACCCAAACTACTTAGGCCAACGTAAGAAGTTTCCATGGCCTGACTTCGTTTTACCGAAGGTTCATCAAGAACTTCAATACCCTCACTGCACCACTTACTAAATTAACGAAAAAAAACACCAACTTCCGATGGCGAAAAAGGGAAGAGAGGAGTTTCATTAAGGTAAAGGAGAAGTTGACCTCTGCCCCAATGTTAATACTCCCAGACTTTGACAAAAATTTTTAGCTAGAGTACGACGCGTCAAGCATTGGAATAGGTGTTATCCTAATATAAGAAGGACAACCAATTGCCTTCTATAATGAGAAGCTCCATAAACCCTAGTTAAATCACTCCGTATATAACAAAGAACCCTTGTCACTAATCCAAGCACTGCAAGTATGGTAATACTATCTACTGCTAAGAGAATTTATCATATATACTGATCACGAATCACTGCGGTACCTCTAGAGTCAGACCAAATTGTCCAAGCGACAGGCGACATGGTTGAATTCCTTGAAGGATTCAATTTTGTGATCAAGTACAAGCAAGGAAAGAGTAATGTAGTTGCAAATGCTCTATCAAAGAGGCATACGTTCTTATCGGAACTGCAGACTAAACTGTTTAGTTTTGTAAGTATCAAAGAATAGAACTCTAAGGATTTACACTTTGGACCAATAATTTCAAGATGCGTAGATGGGAGAACAGTGGATGTATATTATGTGCAAGATGGCTATTTGTTTCGAGGAGGAAAATTGTGTGTGCCGACCTGTTCCCTACGAGAATTATTAATTAAGGAAGCTTACGGTAGAGGACCCTCTAAACATTTTACAGAGAGAAGGACTTGTGAACTAGTGAATGGCCTATTCTTTTGGTCGAGAATGCGAAGAGATGTGCACCGAGTAGTTGAAAGCTGTGCTACATGCAAAAAGGCCATGTGCCAAGCTGAACAAAGGAAGGTGATGCCCCTACCTATTCTAACGAGGTTATGGACTGAACTAAGCATGGACTTTGTTCTCTGACTATCGATAACTACTCGAGGAAAAGATTCTGTGACAGTAGTTGTAGATTAGTTCAGTAAGTTGGCACACTTTGTGCCTTGCACCAAAACTAACGATGCTTCAGCTATTGCTTCTCTTTTCTTATAGGAGATTGTGTCGATACACGACGTGCTGAAGAGTGTAGTCTTTGATAGAGACCCAAAGTTCTTAAGTCATTTTTGGAGAACCTTGTGGTGTTACCTAGGAACCAAATTACTATTTAGTACCTCTTGTCACCCCTAAATTGACGACTAAACAGAGGAGGTTAATCATACTTTGGGTTTACTGCTCCGAGCTGTAGTTGGCAAGAACTTGGTCAATTGGGACGTTTACCTGCTAGTGGTCGAGTTTGCTTACAACCGAATTATACATGACACCACTAAGTAGACGTCCTTCAAAGTGGTTTATAGATTCAATCTCAAGTTGCTCCTTAACCATGCCCCTATACCCACACCAACGTAAGAGGACCCCGACGCCTTGGCCAAGGCACAATCCATTCAGCACATCTATGATAGGGTCACTCCACACATCAACCAGGCTACCAGAAGAATATGTGGAAAGACCAAAGGTTGGTTAGCAAAACAATTTCAGCTAGGAGACTTGGTGGAGCTATACCTTAGCAAGGAACGGTTCCAGAACAAAAGGAGAAACAAATTATCTACAAGAGCGGAAGGACCTTTTAGAATCCTCCAAAGAATTAGTGACAACGCCTACAGGTTGGAACTACCTAAGGATTATGGGGTTTCCGATGCCTTCAACATCACTAACTTCAGTCCATATCACCTTGGCAGAGAATTGAGCGAACACCATCTAAATTTGACCCCAAATCCAAAACAACCTGAAGGGAATGATGGGAATCAAGCTATAGGGCCCCTGACCCACAGCCGGGCTTGAGGATTAGAGGGGCTAGCATGACAAATCCTTATATTCTAACCAACCCCTACTAAGGTCGAGTTACCTCTAATGTCATGTTGTATGACTACCCATTGTTATATGGTATGTTGAGTTAACAATTACTCTCTATTGCCAAGTTAACTAATTTCCCAACCCTTTCCTTGCTAAGAAGCCAAGAGAGAAAGCCGGACTAACTAGGCCATCCTTGCTTGGACAAATCCATGCATCCATACTTTTTGTTTATATCTCTTAACAACCTCACCAATGCTACATTGCCACGTGTATAGTATCACATGTAGAATCTGTAGCACCAACGATTATTTTCCTTGTATATTCATTTTTGCCTCTTTATAACAAATACATTGCCCTCCTTAGTAAATGTCCTTTTTGTCTTTTCCCTTTTGGGTAAGTTACCCTAGTTAGCGGGTATTAATACCCTTATACTTGTAGTTGTAAGTTGTAGATAATCTTGAATACACTTTTGAGTACCTTCCTCCTTATGTAAATACTATTGTTTACTCTTGGCATCACTCTTATCATTTCCTTTAATCAAGGTTAGGTAGCAAGTAACCTCATTGCACCAATTCGTGCGTTATATCGAATTGTGCCGTGAGTCCTTAAAATTTTTATTGGTGTATCATATCCTCTAAAGTTGTTCATGGGTTTTGCTTATTGTTTTTGCCCTTTGTTCTCACCTTTTTGTACCTTTCCTCATTGACTCTTTTCGAGCTTTTTACAAGTTTGAACCCATTCAACGACTAGCCTTGTCTGTTTTTGGGCACATTTTGCATCAAGTCCCAATCTATCAATTCATGCGAATCATCTTTGAACTATTTTTGAAGTGCTACGAGGTGAGAAACTATTTGGGAATTTGAAGAATTGTTATTTTTACTAAGAAGAGGTAGTATCTCTTGGGTGTGTTTTCAATGGTGGAGGCCTAAGAGTGAATGAGGAGAAGATTCGAGCTATTGTAAGATGGTCTACCCCAACCTTTTATGCAAATGTACGAAGTTTTCATGGCTTAACATCTTTCTATCATAGGTTCATATAAAACTTTAGTTTTGTTGCATCATCCTTTACTGAGCTCACCAAGTTGAATTTTGTTGGGAAAGTAAGTAGGAAGAAACCTTTTCTAAGTTAAAGAAGAGATTAAATTAGCCCCAATTCTATCTTTGCTTGAATTCATCAAAGCCTTCAAGTTGGAGTATGATGTGTTTGGCATTAGTATTGGAGTAGTTCTCTCACAAGACTGTTAACCGATTGCCTACTTTAGTTAGAAACTCATAAGATCAACTTTAAATTATTATCATTATGAGAAAGAGTTGTATGTGGATGTTTGAGCTTTGTAGATGTGGCAACATTATCTATTGCCAAAAGAATTTGTATTGTATACTAATCACCAAACCTTGAGATACTGAAGAACCAACTAAAGCTATCTATGCAACAAGTTAAATGAGTTGAATTTCTATAAGGATTTTCATTTGTAAACAAGTATAAGGAAAGGAAAGCAAATTTCGTTGTAGATGCCCTATTTAGAAGGCATCCGAACTTCAAACAAGATTGATCGGATTAGCAAACATTAAGGAGCAATATTTCTAAGATCTACGTTTTGATCTGATCTATGCCCAGTGCAATGAAGCCAAGATGTTAGATGATTACTTCATTGAGAATGGCTATCTTTTTTGAACTAGAAAACTATGTGTACAGACCTATTCAATACAAGAGTTGCTCCTCAAAGAATTACATAAAGGTTTATCTAGACATTTTGGAGAAAGAAGAATGTATGAGTTGTTGAAATCTAAATCTTACTGGCCTAAAATATTGAAGGATGTACATTGAGTTGTTAAGAGGTGTATAACTTGTAAGGAAGCTAAGAGCCAAGTTATGTAAAGAAAGGTTATGCCATTGCTTGTAGCAACCAAACCATGGGTTGATCTAAGTTTTGATTTTATTCTTCATTTAACTAGAATGGCATGAGGGAAGGATGTCGTAATGGTAACGATTAATAGGTTCAACAAGATAGCACATTGTACCCTGTAACAAGATTAACGATGCTGTAGCTTCTTCTTTTTTTTTTTTTCCTATTTTTGTAGGAGATCGTAAGACTTCATAGAGTTACCAAAAGTATTGTGTCTAATCAAGACCCAAAGTTCTCAAGTCACTTTTGGAGGACCCTGTAACACCAACTAAAGGCAAACTACTACTTCAGTACATAATGCCATCCACAAACTAATGGATAGACAGAGGTCATCAATAGGACATTGGGATCTCTATTCCAAGATATAATTGAAAGAAATCAAGCCTATTAGGATACTTGCTTGCCTAATGTAGAGTTTACTTACAACAAATTTGTTCATAACACGATAGGCAAGACCCTATTTAAGGTCATTTATGGTTTCAACCCAAAGTTGCCACTTAATTAGACACTAGTACCAAGAATTGAGTAAAGAGATGCAGAAGTTGAAGACCAAGCTAAAACTCTACAATGGATCTACAAGAAGGTTATCAAATGGTTGACCCGAGCTACCTAAAAGTTAACATGAGGAAGCTAGGGATGAAGGTAAAAGAAGCTATTTCAAGCCAGAGATCTTCTATGGCTACATTTCAACAAGAAAGGTTTTCAAACAAGATAAGAATAAGATCTCACCTCAAGATGAAGGACCTTTTAGAGTGCTTTAAAGGATTAATGATAACACCTACAAGATCAAGCTTCCAAAAAAGTATGGAGGTTCAAACGTCATTAATGTGGCTAACTTGAGTCCATTTATACCTAAGAAAGACGCCTCAGCAAAGAAACCCAAGGATTTGACCAAAATCTTAGATAACCTAGAAGGAGTGATAAGAATTAGCCTATAGGCCCCTTTACCTACTCCCTGGCTAAGGGCCTGGATAGCATGGTCTAACGAATCCTTAACCATTGCCCAACTCCAAAAGAAGTCGATTTGTTATGCTGAGTTGATACGGTCCTACATTCGAGTTGTTATAAGTTTAGTCTTCTCTTTACGCAAGAGTAAGGTTAGGCCAAGCTAACCATGGACCTCCAACCTATTTTGCTAACCTTTTTTAGAGATTTCTTTACCATCCAACCATAGGTCTATCAAAATGGTATTATCGAGCTATTCCAATAAGGAATCCCAAGTTAAGTAGAGAACTAAATACTACTAACTTATCTAAACTAGTTAAAAGCTACTGTGCACAGAATCTTTCAGGCTTTGTCTCGAAGATATGTATCCTACAAACCTTGAACTTATAATGTGACATCGGATATTCTCTTTCTAGAAAGATTACCAAATTGTTCTTTCTCTTTTTATACATTTTTGTATTTAGGTTTTACCCTTTAAAGTAATTTCATGTGTTAAGTTGTAACCCTAAACACCGAATATAAAAACCTTGATATAGCAATTGTTGTAATCAAATTTCCTCCTTGATTAATGAAATATTTGAGTTTTGTCTCTCTTCTCCTTAGTTGAGAACCTTAACCCTACCTCATACAAACTAAGTAAGATTATGCAATGAGCAACCCTTTAACCCAGACTAGTGACTCACATCCGGCGAGTTACAAGTCATGTTAAGCTAAATGGTGTGTCATAGCCATCGAGTTTCTCATGGATTTTCTTAACCTACTGCCCATATTTCCATTAAAAGCCCATTTCTATTTCTTCAATAGTTGTAGAAGAAACCATCAATGCTATGGTAAGACCTTGTTAAGGGCTTGTGTATGTGATTCATTTGTAACCATAATAGCTCTTGTGCCGCATCAAGTCCTCTCAAGATTAAGGTCATAATATTAAATTTGGTGTTTTATTATTAAGAAAGTAGGGAATTTATCAATTCCTATTTATGCCAATTGGTTTAAATGAAATGTTGAAAAATGAAAATCCCTTTACAATTTTCTAATACAATGGTTTCGATATGCTACAAGTACTTTGCTAGAACTCTAGAAAGCAATTATTTACCTTTATTTATGATTGCAGGCTTATGTGTGATTGCAAGTGATAACATAATTTAATTTATTTTTATGTTTTTTCCCTAATACCTAAATTGTATAGTGCATAATACGAACTTAAAACATTAATATACTTATAATATTGACTTTCACAACAATTTTTAGTTTGTATTTTACTTAATGATCTTTATTACCAAGATGATGATACTAGTCAGGCATGAATTAAACAGGGTCAATAGGGGCCTTGGCCCCCTAAGCTCAAGAAAAAAGTTAATTTTCTAAAACAAAAAAATCATATTACATATATTTAAGAGGAAATTTTAATATAATACTAGGCATGGTTAAGTAGTTAGGTGTTTGTTTTGCTAAACATAAGATTTTATTTCAATCTTTAATGAAATGAAATCCTTTTACATATATGAGATATAATATAAATGCAATAAGAAGTAGATATTTTTCCTAAAAGTGATTCTAATATCTATATTATTAAAGTTAGAAGGCCTTTGTATAACCGCTCCTATTGTAATTACCAATTAATCATTTGTTTTTTTGTTAATTTCAGTTATTATAATAACTACATTTATAAAAAATACTCAAGTCTATTATTATTGTTTTAACAAGTTATTTTTTAAACATTGAGAAACCATCCACCTACCGTAAGCTCATTACTACTAATCACTTAATACATCCATATTACTGCATGTAATTATAACCTTTGTTCTTTTCCATGGCATTTTCTTGGTCATAATGTCTTTCACACTTCTTTTGTGTAGAAAATTATTTATTAAATGAAATATCATTTAACAAATAATTTTCTACACTTACTCTCTCTACTTTCTAAATACAAAGCTTTATATATTATCTATATTATAATGTATTGATAAATAAAAAGTTTTACACAATCCTTTTAATAGTTTTTACCTATTTTTAGTTACATGGTAAATCTTTAAATATTTTTTTATTCCTTACCCCTATATGTTGTTAATTACGTAAATGTTTTCCAATTAATTTTTTATAAAATTGATGGTAAATTGGCAAACACATCATGAATGCAGTGTTCTCTAGTAACTTATAAATCATATTTATATTTTCTATTTTTGATGAAATTTTTTTGACAATAATAATAAAATTCTTATTTACACATTATATGGTATCTTAACTAGTTAAAAATAAATGTAAATAATTACCTGTTGCTTGATAAAGTTTTGGTCCTTTCTACATCACTCATAGAAGTAGTTAGGTATTTATTTTACTAAATATGAGGCCTTGATTCAAATCTACAGTATAATTTTACTTTCTCGAAATTCATTTATTGTTTCAATAATATTCGTTTTTGACTTTTTTTTCTAACTTATTTTCACCATAACCAATAACATTAAATTCATTCATTACAAAATCATTTTAACTAAATAAATTTTGTATCTTTTTATCAATAGTACATCACAAATAATAATTATAATACCAATCATATGACTTGATTTTGTAAGATTTCTTTTTACAACTAATATTATGAAAATTAATGTAGTTTATTAAATGATTAACTGAATAATAACTTATATTCAAAATAATTTTTTTTATTTGCCGCATTTTTAATAAAACAAATCTACAAAGTTATAAAAAATGTTGTGAGTGTAATTATTAATGAATTTTTTTAACATATATGAGATACAATATAAATGCAATAAAAAGAGGATTTTTTTTAATGTGATTCTAATACTAACTTATAAAAGTTCCCTCCCAAACCTAATGCACAAAAAAAATTGATCACATGTCATCCTTAGTATTAGTAGATATCTCTTCATATGGAACTTATATTGCAAAAGGATATATTGTTTATTTATGTGAACCAATTTTAGAGATGAAAACGTAAATAAAATGAAATAAAAGGTTAACTAATAAATAAATGAGCAAACTTGCTTGATATTGCTTCATTTTTCTTAATGTGTAAATAATGCATTCATGATAGCATAAAAAAAATCTACGGGTTAAGTTTTCTAAAACTAAGATTTTACTTGGCTAAGTTTTATAACTATTACTTGTTAAAACTTAAGGATGGGGAGTAGTCTAATTTTTGTACTTTTAAGATCAATCTCAATCAAATTTCCTTATCAAAAAGAAATTATTTAAGAGAGATATGATTGCATATCTTATAAAAAAATTTTGAAAGAAAAATGAAGTAACCCAATGGCAATTCCAAATTGATGTCTTAACATTGATATAAAGGACAATTAGTAAAAAATTATTCTAAGTTGGTTATGTATGCTAAAAATCGAAGAATTGTTCCTCAAGTGTCATTAATAATGTGATTGAGGTTATGAATATTTTACTAGATATTGGTAGAATGCCTTTCTTATGCCTTTTCTAATATATTATTATACTACAATATATGTATTATGAATACTCAATCTAGACAGATCAATTCATGTTAAAATTTTCTTCATTTTGATTTCACCTCAATATAAGAAAAAAACAGCAGTTGCATTTGTAAATTAGCAGCAATTTATGAACAATTATATAACTGTTAGATTTAGAGTAGCAAATTTTATTTATACATATAATGCAACACTTCTAAATTTTGTGATATAAGAAATTCTTGCAAAATATGTTTTGCTACTTTAATAATCCTAGAACTTTAGACCATTACTACTTACTTACAGTTTTAAAATGTTGGCTATACTACAACAGTAAAATATGTTTCCGATTTTTTTATTACGAACTTTAAGAAGTGTTTCTTATTTACATACTTTTGCTACAATTAAAAAAATAATTGCTATAATTAGTTACTTACTAAGAATAAAATTGTTAATATAAATTATTAATTGTAGAAATTTTCACCGCTAATTCACAGATACTTGAAATATAGAAGATATAAGTAATAATAGCAGCATCATTCTTTAATTAACAAAGGAGTATAATGAATCATATATGGATAGCATAAACTTACATAAGGATGAAAACAAAATGAAAAATTAAAATAACATAAATTATAATTTTAGATTGTTATAAATGATTAGTTGCAACTAAGTGACCTAATTAAACAAATGTCAATGATTTCATCAATAGTTTTAGAAACTTGATAGTTAGCTTATTAATAATTTAGATGCTGCAATAATCTGTAAGTTCTAATTGAAGTTTTGGCTAGTTCTCTATAAGATAATTAGGTTTCCCTTATAGTCACAAAACCCTAATATGTTATTTAGTAATGTTAAAGCAATTAAGTTTAACTCTTCAAACATTATACTTTTTCTTTTCAATTTGAGTTTGCCGAATTACCACTTTAACTGTAATAGTCTTGCCATATATTCTAATTGATAATGGTAGCTAAGGATTATAGTTATTGTTATACAATTATTATATGTATAGTATTATTTGTCAAATATAACTGTATTGGCAGTATAAGTGGAAGCATAGCAAAATAACAAATTACTTTAGAGATTGATGTTTTTATTCAATTAAGAAAAGATTTTTCAATACAAGTTTAATTCTCTTACAATAGTCACAATTGAATTTAGAACTCATTGAGTTATCTCAACGGTTTAATCCTCACTTAGCATCTCCTTTTTTTTTTTCTTTATTACTAATATCACCCCTAACATCTTAGCTTGTATCTCCTAATCATGCAAAATTCTATAAGAGTATGAGTAAAACTACTTACCTAGGAAATGGCAAAGGAAAAGCATTATATACTAGAAAACAAAAACAAATTACACCAATACCATTAAAGTGCAATGTAACAACTAAATGTCTTTCGTGCAACATTGTCCTATCCATCATGAAATTAGAGGAAATGATTATACTCTAATTTAGGTTTTAAGGAGTTTTAGTTCAATAAAAACATGTCCTCACCAATCCTAAGATTGTATAGTGGACCATGACTAATCTGTTTAATTAACTTATAATATATATGGTAAACTCCTTTCTTGTCCCTTAGTTTCGTGAGGTTAAGATGAAGGTAATTATTTGTTCATCACCTAATAGCTGGTATTTTGTGAGTGTAACGATGCAAAATGCAAGGATGTAATGCATGTCTAGTTTGTGAGGCCCTAATCTTCAACCAACTATTGAAGACTCGAAACAATGGCAGATTCTTAATAAACACGTAACTTAGAAAAATATGACTTAGAAAGTGAGAAAATCAAAGTGCTCATTAGTAGTACGAGTTGCAAGTACTATTACATAAAGTGACCGTAGTTGTTTGGAATCGATAGATTTAAAATTCTAAAAAAAATTCTTGAAATCAAATGAATTTTTTAATATGGGGTTTGCAAAAGTTAAAATAAGAGCCTTACAAAAGTTTATTTGGCACAATAAAATGTATAATATATTTAATTTAATAAAAGAGTAATTTTATTAGTATTGTTATTTTTATTGGAAACATACAATTTAAGTTCTGATAAATTATGAGTCCTTAAAAATAATTATTTGGACAAAGAAATGAATAAAAAAAATGTTTAGGAAATATATGTACATGTTAAACATACTTAGTGTATTGTATATGTACCTTTATTTAATTAAAAAGGAAACATATCATTATATATATAATATATATATGTTAAGTTATCTACTTAAATTGAGAAAAAAATTATTCAAAAACAGTAAAGTGAACTTCTTCATGAATTCTTGGCTATGCCATTGAGTTGGAGAATGATATGCCTATGAGCTTAGTGATCACTAAAACTTATCGTAGAGAATAGTATCCAAGTGGGTACTTCAAAATCTCGAAGAAAACTAGGATGGAAGGGTTGGCAAACATAGTAACTTCTGTGGAGCTACTCGCATGACATGACACCGATGAACATAATACAACTTAACACTTCACTTAATATGACTCACAAGCTAATGTAGATAAGAGTGTAAGGAAATTGTGTTTGGAGAGGAATATCTCACAAGAACAAGCATATTCAATAAATGTAAGGTATATCATCTTTTTAGCTACAAAGAAAGGCGACTATTTATAGTATGTCCCAAGGGAAACAAGGAAACTTAAGTAATTACAATCAAGGTTAATACCAAAATACTATTAGAGTACATCACCAAGAGGGTAAAAGGGACAAATAGAATAAAGGAATATAGTACAATGTCTAAAAAAGGAATGCCATGTGGTACACTGCAATTTGGTATACGTTCTAGAGTCTTAGGACACTGGGGTTGAGTTGTACTGACATTAGGGATATTCCTGACGAAGGGTACTTGAAGTTACTGAGACAAATAGAGGATTCTGCTACTTCGTAGGCCAAATAAGTAGGACTCAACATGTAAGGGACTTGGCCTTAGCACTTGTCAAGTTGGTCTTGGTAGTCAGCAATTCATTACATTGGAAGAGAAGAGTTTAGTGCATAGGTAACTCGACCTTGGCATTCTACAAATTGGCTTCGATAATTGATAGGTTGTTGACAGGGCAGGGGTCCGAGTAGAGGAAGCTGTGTTTGAGCTTGAACCTCAAAGAGTTCGTCTACTGTTCTTTCGTGTACTAGTTATTGTCCTCATCAAGTTGGTAAGAAAGAATTCTTTAGGTGAAAGACTATAGGCCTCAGAGACGAGTGCGATGAGGGGTTCAGAGGTTCGTAATCCATTAGTCTCCTGGGTTGTTGAAGATTTTCCTTCAAATCTTAGTATTCTTCTTCTTTAGGTGCATAAAGCGTTAGGTCGGCAACGTTGAAATTAGAAGATATTTCGTATCCTTCGGGTAGCTCAAGCTCGTAAGCATTGTTATTGATACATAGAAGGATCTTAAAAGGTCCAATCAACTTGGGGGATAACTTGTTCAACCTCTTCTCTAGAAAACACTCCTTACTAAGGTGGATTGAAACAAGGTCTCTTGCATTGTAAACTCTAGATTGTTCTTTACAGTAGAATATGATCTAAATAAACTCTAAAACTTGATATCAAGGGTTTTCATCAAGATAATTATGTAAAATATTCAAGAAAATTGAATTTCTCATCAAATTTAAAAGCTCAAAAATCCCTACAAATTATGGAAATCATTTTTGTCCAAAAACTCCTCGTGAAATATAGGGACATTCTAGAAAAAATTTGGTTTAGTGACTACATCGATAAGATTATTTAAAACAACTTTGAAAATTAATTGATTTCGTACGATTTCTTAAGGGGGTCTTATATCTACTTAAAAATTTTACAATCTTGTATTTTTCCTTAAAAGTATATATGAAAATATGCCAAAATAATTTTTTTCATAATTTTTTTAGTTAAATTATTAATTTTACAAAATTATGGAAAAATCAAGTTAAAATTCAACTTACCAAAAAATTAGACTTCTAGCCACCAACCTTTAGGCCCTTCCAGGTATTGCCACCACTTTTGAGTGGTGGTGGTGATTCACTCCTAACTATTCTCCTAACGCGTGTTCTCCAATTCCACTTTGTTTGCGCAATTTCACTTTTCAACTTTTCTACTTACTTCTACTTTTTTAAATTTTTCTAGATGTCCCCATATCCTTAAGAACATTCAAAGAGGTTTGGATGAAATTTCCTAGGCTTGCGTGGTGTGGAATAGGTGTTTTCTCTCTCATGAAGGTCATTATCCTTCTCAATCTTGCATGTTTAGATGTCCTAATGCTAATGAAAAGTATCAACAGCTGTTTACAGTATAAATCACACCTTAACCATTGCAAATATGGTGTTTTATCAATTTTTCTTAGTTTTTTATTGTTTTTCTTATAAATTTTTTGTTAATTATGTATATTTTTTAGTGTTTTAATCATTTTCGAGTATATAATTATACCTGAGGTACACGTGCTATTTTTATAAATTATTTTATGTTATTTAATAATTTTATTGTCCAAATAATTCATCACTAATGTTTGGTTATTTTTTGTTGGCTAATTTACGCATTTAGAACAGGTAAATTACAATATAATATAATTTAGCAAAATTAACTGTTTTTAGCTAATTCTATTATTTTATTATATTTATACATTCCAGACTAACGGCGTATCATTGTTTAGCTCTTAGGACTCACTCATAAAATATTACGTTAATAAGCTAACTTTCATTTATGCCTTAAATTATTTGTAAGTCTTAAAGTTAAGCCAAATAACCTTAGGATTGAACTTAGTACACAAAATTTAAGACGATCAATTAAAGGATCTAATCAAATCTAAATTATAAACTATAGATAGAAATATTACTAAAAATGATCCTGTAAATTTGAATTTAAGAAAATAAGTAACAAAGTAAAAGACTATAAAATTTTCAAATTTTAAGTATAATACTTGTTAATTATCAAAAAGACGAAAAGTATAACCTAATAATTAATAAATTGCTAGAGATATATTATATGTATACTAAAAATCATAGAATGACCTAAATAATAATTAAGAATGTTCACATGTACCCCATATGTATTTACGTGTAAATAAAAATATACGAAATTACTTAAATTAGTTAGAAACTTATTAAATAATTAAGAAAAAATAAAAAAAATCAACGGAATAGGGAATGACTTGGATCTAATCATGGCAGGTTAGGATGTGAAGAAGAAAAATCAACCAATAAAAAACAAGCAACACAAAAGGCAAAATTGAAGGGATTCAAGCAATATCTTGTCCAATTAAATATATAATAATTACTACAAAGCTCTATAAATAGCAAGAAAAATTATAGAACTCATTTGGATAGTTAGAAGTTAGAAAAAATTGAGAGCATCGAAATTTGGAGAGGAAAATTAAGGTTTAGGAAATTATTAAGCAAATCTGTACAGTAGGGGCTAGTGAACCAAACCTACACACCACCACCGCTTGGAATCGAACCACCATCACCTGGAACCGAACCACCACCACCACCACCACTACCACCCCACTCCAGACCTACTACCTAGACTGGCCGACACACCTAAATCGGTGTTTAAGACCCAAAAGCCATCGAATTGGGTGAGTTTCACATCTGCTCTGATTTTGTATAATTTCTTAAAATTATTTATTTTTCCTAGAAAATTATGAAATTTATTATTCTAAGGTTTTATTGTATGTAGATTTAGGGAAAAATAGTAATTAAGTTTAATCACGTCTGTAGATATAGGGTTCTTAAGAAATTAAGCAAAACTGAGCATGATTAGGACTGGAAATAAATAAGCTTAAGAGGGTAGTTTGGAATTCAAATTTTTTATGTAGGATGCTTAAGTGATATAGAACAGTGTTATGATCCCTTTTTTTAATTTAATTTTTAAAATTTTTAATTAATTTTTTAGCCCTAAAATGATGGAAAAATTGGTTAATTTTAGGTTAATTAGCTGATTAAGTGATTAATTACTAATTTAGATGGTAATTACATGTTTAAGGATGTTAATCTCTAATGTGAAAACCTAATCCTAGTCTTTGGAGTGTTAAGTGTAATTAATATAGGAATTATGTAGTAATTATAAGAAATTAAGAATATGTGAAATTGAAAATTTAATAAATATGAAAAATTAGATTTATTTGGATAATATAATAATAAAAATTAGTACATAATAAATCTGAAACAAAATTTAATGTTAGATAATTGTATAAAAATTATAAGATTTTCTCACATTGGGGAGTAAATCTGGTACCCCAATTAAGATTAGAGTGTACTGTGATATTAGAATACTCGAGCTTAATGTGATTAATTTCACATTAGGATTCTATCATATTTAGGATTCCTCGTAGTCAAAGGCAATATAGAATCAAAACTGAAATCTAATTTAAAAACTGGATCCCGAAATAAGGTAAAATGAATCATTAGTAAATAATAGGTATACATGGAGAAATGAGTTAAATTATAACTTAGAATATGAATTATCAAAGTATAAGTACTAAAAAGACGTATTTGTATTATAGGATACTCGGAGACGAACCGATTTGCAGTTAAGTGATTGGGCAACCGAGAATTCCAAGTAAATTAGGTTATTACTTACTACATTAGAGTATTATTTTATGGTATTTAGAGACTTAGGATTGTGTATGATTATGATTGTAAGTAGCTTATGCATGTGTTTGAGCATCTGAATTCTTGTTGAAATTTGTGTTGTGATTGATTTTGTGTTACAACTAGATTGTTATAAAATTGTTTGAACACCCCAAATGGAATTTAATCTTATTCGACTCTAATGACCTAAATTGTCATACATTGCAACCTTTTAGGGGATCATTAGAATTCTTTAACCAAACACTGATACCTTCGATAAAGATAGCGCTAGATAGCAAATTGTTTTTTCCTCATCCTTAGCCAAACTAAGTGACAAGAGAGGAGGTTGCGGTGAGGATAAGGGCATTAGTTCAAAGGAAAGTCTTAGAAAAAGCAGTGTCTCCATTGCATAAACTTGGGTTTGGTTATGAGCTGTTGCATAACATGAAAACTCCTCAACCCAGATTAGAGCGGGTGAAATTTCTCTAATTTCACAATGGACCGAACTACGTTGTGTGATGATACTTGCTTATTCCATTGCATGAAAATAATTGCTTGATAATCTTGTTTGTGCTTGTATACATTCATGAGTATCCAATTAAACTTATTGAGCTATAGTTGCTCATACCCATATAGATCCTTTTGCAGTTCCTGATTTTTTAATACTTTGAGTATTATGCCGCCCTACAACTATCCAGAGGTTAGTTTTTTTTAAGCTTAGGGTGTGAAGATCAATTCGCCTAGTAGTGGATGTATAGTTAGAGTCTCTTTAATAGCTTAAGAATGAAAGATTGATAGTTATTATGTAAATTAATGAACTGTTATGTTAATGTAGAGTTTCCTGAGAAGTTCTATGAAATGTATATATAATTATGTATGTTGACCTAAGATTCTTGATAATTATTGTAACTTTAGCTAAACTCTTAATTGAATTGTTTACTTCAAAGCAAGGAGTTGTCAACACCTTATATAGATTATGTCTATGATAGGTACTGTGAGGCCAGTTACTATCATAGAATGGTTTACACGGTGGGATTATTGTGACTCTATGACTTCACGATGTAACATTATCTGCTTAGAACTCAATACATAAGACTATAGGACTCACGAATCGCGACATGTGAGACTACAAGGCTCACATTTCCACCCTTCCCTTCAGAAGAGTTTTATCCTCAAAACTATGTTTATCCACTTTACCTAATATAATAGCAAAACACTCCAACATTCATCTAGTTATCATTAATCAAAATAAAAAGATTTACTAACATGATTTCTAAAATAGCTACTGGTATTTCTTCTTCATTGCTGCTTTTGGTTCCTAAGTTAATTCTACCTGAGGGCCACTTCCCTAACAAACTTTTATGTAGTCGACATCTTGATTTCAGAGTCTCTAAACCCACTTGTCAAGTATCTAAATAGGTTGCTCCTCCATTATATAATCTTTTTGTAAATCTACTGGCTTTATTTCTACTACCGTATCTAGATTCTTTACAAACTTCCTTAACATAGATATGTGGAGCATGTCATGGTATCCTGATAGACTGAGCGGTCATACCAAGCCATTTAAATCCTCGAAATGGAATTATCTTCACATACACTTGGTCTCGAACTTAGATTCTAAAGGTCTCCATTTCAAATCTGCCCAACTATTCTAACGATCCTGAGCTACCTGCATTCTTTGTCAAATAATTTTCACCTTGTCATTAACTTGTTGAATCAATTTGGGTCCTATCATTGTGTGCTCTTCACTATGCCAATATATTATTAATCGACACTTCAACATAACACTTCAAACAATGCCATTTGTATGATTGTTTGGCAACTATTATTATAAGCAAACTCTACTAGTAGTAGATATTGATCCCAATTTCCTCTAAAGTCCAATATAAATCCCTAAGCATATCTTCCAATATATGAATTGTTTTCTCTAGTTGATCATTTGTTTATGGCTAATAGGCTATACTAAAGTACAACTTTGTCCCCAAAGATTGGTGTAAGCTTTGCCACAACTTTGATACAAATTGACTATCTCTATAGGAAACGATGTTCTCTGGTATACCATGTAACTGAATGATTTTATACATAAATAACTTAGCTAATTTCTCCATTGAGTCACTAGTTTGATATGCCAAGAAGTGTGTACTCTTTGTTAATCTATTAACAACTACCCAAATAGAATTATGTCCAGCATTAGTTCTTGGAAGTCCTACCACAAAATCCATCATGATATGATCCTATTTCTATTGGGGTATTTGCAATGGCGGCAACAATCCACTAGGTCTTTGATGTTCGATATTCCTGTACTAACACGTAGTACAACTTGCTACATACTGAACTACATCCTTCTTCATTCCTTTCCACCAGTACATGGTTTTCAAGTCTCTATACATCTTATTTCCTTCAGGGTATAATATATATCCAGTAACATGTGCTTCATCCATGATCTATCACTTCAATTCTGCATCATTAGGCATATAGACTCGACTTTTAAATCTTAGGAATCCTTTTTCGTCAACATGGAAATCCTGTACTTTCTTTGAAATCAACTTTTCTTTCACAATTCTTAAATTCAATTCCTCATCTCGTTGCAACTTAATTCTTCATAATAAGGTCGGTTAAACCACTAAGTTCATCAATTGCACATCAAGATCATACCACCTAAACTCAATCTTTAGTTTCTCAAATTCCTGAATTGAGTAGTAAGAAAAGAAGCTACTTGCTCATAATTTCTTCAACTTAAAGCATCTACTATAACATTAGCTTTACCGAGATGGTAATTAATTGTTAGATTATAGTTCTTAATCAACTCTAACCATCACCTCTGTTTCAAATTTAATTCCTTCTTAGTGAAGAAATATTTTAAGCTCTTGTAATCTATATATATGTCACAATATTGATCGTACAAGTAATGTCTCCATATCTTCTAAGCAATCACAATAGCTGCCAATTCCAAATCATTTGTTGAGTAGTTTCTCTCATGAGGCCTTAACTGCCTGAAAGCATAAGCAATCACTTTGCCTTCTTGCATTAAAACACATCCTAACCTATTTTAAGAAGCATCACTACAAACACAATAAGACTTCATTGGATCAATCAGGGCAAGTATTGGGGTTGAAATCAAATGATCTTTTAACTCTTGGAAACTTCGTTCACACTCCTTAATCCTTCCAAATTTGACATCCTTCTGAGTTAATCAAGTTAAAGGTCGTGCTATCTTCAAAAAATCCTTAATAAATCCTTTATAGTATCTTGCCATCTCTAGAAAACTTCTTACTTCCATAACCGTAGTAGATTGTTTCCAATCAACTACATCCTTAACTTTATTAAGGTCCACCAAAATTCCTTTACTAGATATTATATGACCTAAGAGTGCTATCTTCTCCGATCAGAAATCAAACTTACTCAACTTCACATTGATGTATCTCTAAGGTTGTACACATGGAGAAGCACCATAATTGAGAAGAACTAAAAGAAAGTAAAGGGGGTTAGCAAATTTGAGCAGCTACTAATCAGATATGATACACTAATTGATCCTACTCGACTTACAATTCGCTGGATGTGACTCACTAATCTAACTATAAGGTCACTCGCCACTACTCCTCGTTAAAGGAAATAGATAAGAGTTAAGAGAAAGTAAGAACACTAAGGTTACTCAAGAAAGGAATCTAGTAATGATCAATAATGTAATAATGCGTTGTCTGCATACAAGCAAGTGAGGTATTTATATGACCTTTACTAGGGTTACACTAAATAAGGAAAAGATAAACTGGATAATGTACAAAAGATTTCTATAACATTCTTAAAGGGGTAAAAAGGGAAAATAATACACATTACGAAAAAGTAGAGAAGCATTCTGGAATATTGTGCTAGAAAATACATATCAAGAGGTGATTGGAAGCTTGCAATGCAGTTAGCTAAGCTAAAATGAATTCTGAGATTGCTTAGCAGTTATAGGATCCTACTTAGACAAGGTTAGAAGAAAGTCATTAATTAAAGCCGACCTGGTCCAGTTCAAGTTAGATCTTGGGTACTAAAGGGCATTTTGATCCTCTCTAAGTCGGGTGTCTCAATAACCTAACTCAGATAGAGGTTTGATGCCGGTCAACTCAAAAGCTACTTAGATCATGGTACGAGCTCGACAATAGGTATGGTTGCTTAGTTGGTTGGCATGCATGCTTGGTAAGTTGGCATGACTGCTTGACAGCTCGGAAATGAGAGCTTAGCACTCAAGTTGGTAATAACGTAAAAGATGGAGATTAGAATAGAAATCTTCATCTTGAATAGGGTTTCGAGATAGTATTCCTTGTGTAAGACCTTGCCGTCCGTTAGTTTAGCTATGTGTGATTGGTCTAAGGAGTTGATTCTTATCGTCTACTTAGGGGTCAGAAGGATTTGTCCTCAAATCCAAAGAGGTTTCTGGCTCTTGCTATGTCCTAACATTTGTTAAGTCTTCTTCTGGTTAGTCAAGAATCCGGTCAAACATATTAAAGATGGAAGAAACACCATAGTTCTCAAGTAATTCAATATGGTAGGCATCGCAAGTGATTTTCTTCAAAACTTTGAATAGACCATCAGCTCGTAGAGGTAGCTTGCTCTATTTCAAGTGTAGAAATCTTTCTCGACTAAGGTGAATTTATACTAAGTCACTTAGTCTAAAAAAAACAATTTTACGGCTATGACTACCGATCTCTTACTATCTCTAATTGAACTTAGCAATCTTCCTTACTACGACTAATGTAGTTCTTAGGCTCAGGTGACTCCAAATTGACTCTCTTCAATAGTTGTGGGAGTACCGATTAGATCTAGGGGAATGGTATGATTGAGGCCATAGACGACCTCGAAAAGAGTCTTCCCAATGGTATTGTAGATAGTTTAATTATATGTGAACTCTACAATTAGTAAACATAAATCTCAATCCTTTAAATTCTTTCCTACTACAACTTAAAGTAAATTGCCTAATGTCCTATTCACCATGTTAATTTGACCATTAGTTTAAGGGTGGCTACTAGAGTTGTACACAAGTTTTGTCCCAAGTCTTCTCTAAAGGGTCTTTCAAAAATAACTCAAGAATTTGTTATCTTGATCTAAAACAATTGTCTTTGGCACTCATGCAATCAAACAACTTCCTGCAAAAACAAATCAACAATATATTAAGCATCACTAGTTTGATGGTATGAGATGAAGTGTACCATTTTGCTGAAGTGATCCACTACAACAAATATTGAATCTTTTCCTTTAGATGTTCGGGGCAACCCCAGGAAAAAGTCCATGCTAAGATCAACCCAAGGTGAGGTCAGTGTAGGTAAGGGTATGTATTCTTCATGTGACTCTCTCTTTCCCTTAGCCCTCTTGCACACTACGTAGTTACTGACTACCCCATGGACATCTTTGGCCAAACCAAACCAGTAGAAGTTCTCTTTCAACAAGTCGACAATTTTGTTCTCTCTAAAATAACCAGATAATCCACCACTATGAGCTTCCTTCACCAACATCTCATGTGTGGAATAGCTTGGTATGCACAACCTTCTTTCCTTGAACAAATAACAATCCTTAAGATAATATCCTTTAATAATAGCTCCTTATTTGCAATGCTTAAGAATAGGACCAAAATGGCGATTGCGAGCATATTACTTGGTGATAAGGGAAAATCCTAGTAATTTTTTCTACAAGGTGGTCAATAAGGTTTATTGACATGATAAGGCATCTACAACCATGTTGGTACTACTCCTCTTATGTTGAATCACATAAGAAAAACCTTCTGTAAATTCTAACCACTTTGCTTACCTTTTCGAAAGTTTGTTCTGACTTCCAAGATGCTTCAAGGACTCATGGCTGTATAAATTACATACTTTTGTGGTAACAAATAGTGTTTCCAAACAATAAGAACTCGGAAAAGAGAGTACAACTCTTTCTTATGCATAGAATAGTTCAGTATAACACTATACACAACTATGTAGTCGAAGTACACAACCATACCTCTTAATATGCAGGCGCATCATATGGTTCATAAACTGCATAAATGTCCTCAATACATTTGTAAGTCCAAATGGCATAACTAACCACTCATAGAGACCATGCCTAGTGTTGAAAGCAATCTTCTATTCAACACTAGCCTAATGCAAATTTGGTGATAACCACTTTGCAAATCAATCTTCGAAAATATCTTGGCACCATGAAGGTCATCCAACATGCCATTAAGCCTCAGTATTGGGTATCTATACTTGACTATAATACTGTTGATAGCACAGCCATTAATGCAAATGTGCTACGAACCATCCTTCTTTAGGATGAGCATAGTTGGTATAGCACAAGGACTCATGCTTTCCTATATATAACCTGCTCTATCAGCTCTCCACTTGCCTTTTTAACTCGACAACCTGCTTAGGATTTATTCTATAGGCAAGTCGGTTTGGCAAGGCCGTGCTTAGCATGAGATCAATATAATGTTCTATGCTTCGAATTGGGGGGTAATCCCTTAGGCAACTCTTTAAGAAACATATCGAAAAATTCATCAATCAATCTTTGCATCTCATTAGGGACTTCTTCTAAATATCTCATCTCTAATAATCTTCTTATCAGTGAAAATATAAGCTCATCGGCCTTTTCAATAGCTTGGAGCTCTCTTTGGCTCATCACTAAGGCTTCCTTCTTTATAGCTCGGTTGAGCTAGTTATGAGTCTCATTAACCTGCGTTGGTATCATGAGTTGCTATACGATCTTCTTTCCATCCTTGACAAGGGTATAAGTGTTCTTATATCCGTCATGAGTAATACATCAATCAAACAACCACGATCTTTTAAGTACCAAATGTGATGCTCCCTTAGGAATGATATCACATACTACTTCATCCCTATATACATTCTAACACTAAAAGGTATGGTTACTTGTTCAGTATAGAGTAGAGCACCATTATCATGAAGCTAATGTAGCTTCTAAGGTCGGGAATGCTTAAAGATCAGCAATCCTAACCTCTAAATGAAGGACTGTGCAACAATGTTGCCCTCCATCTACATTAATGGTGCATAACTATCCCTTAATGGTAGACTTGGTGTGGAACAAATTTTCTCTTTGGTCTTCTTCAAAACTCGACAAGGAGCTTAGCACTCTTCTTAATACCAGTGTCATCACTTCTCCCTAGTTAGCATAGACATAGGTCTCCTCTTCCTCCTCAACTTCAATTCCTCCAACATCTTCTCCTCCTCTAGCTCACTCTTGTCGATGCTATCTACTACATCTCCTCAGAGCACCATAGTATGTCTATTAGGATACTCAGTAGCCATATGTCCAAAACTTAAGCAATTGAAGCACTTTACCTCACTCGTCTTTTGTCCAAAGGTTTGTCCTTTCTCATATGCCCTCGGGGTCAGCCTATCTTTAGCTTGGCTCTTCTAGCTTACTCAGCTATCATCAAGTTGGTCATATTTTTCCTCGGCTCAACATGAGTAGGTCAGCGTAGAGCAGGAGTTCAGGAAAAACTCGACGTAAGTCTACTTGGAGCATTTCTCCTCTACTTTTCAACCCTCTACACTACTTTAATGGCCTCTTCCAATGTATAAAACCTTTATACTTCTACAACATTACAAATCTCATATTTGAGTCCATAGATGAATCTCAACACTGTACAAGCATCAGGTTCATCTACATCTACTCAAATTTGCAACATCTAAAATTCTCTCACATAGTCATCAACAAATTGGTTACTTGGCCAAGCTCTTGCAACTTGGCAAATGTATCTTGCAAGTAAGTATTAGGTACAAATCTTCCCCTGAACAATCTCTTCATCACTTCCCAAGTTCATGCACCTCATCGTCTATCTCTTGCTCTAGCCACATTCAAATTCTTTTATCATATGATAACATATTCAGAAAACTCAAGTCTAGCAAGTCGAACCTTAACTACATCTGTATACTCATAACAGTTAAATACCTTCTCACCCTACTCTAAATATTCATCTACATCTCAATTCCACTAATTATTGGGATTTAGACCTTGAAATTATCAAGTCCTCAAGGAGCTCAGCATCCTCACTCTTGTACTTGGTAATATTTAACCTCTTCTTCTTCCTGTCCTTCATCTTCTAAATCTACATCCTCAATCCCTTTTAACTCCAGCCTTCATCGTGCAACTTGGTCTAGAATTCCTTTAGCTCGACGGGTTTGAATTGGGTAATTAGCTTGATTACCTTAGCCATATTGTCTCTTAGGAATATTCTCAAGTAGATTATGATAAGGTATACCCTATAGCTGCTACCGTTAGCTAACATTGCAAAAACCAAATTCTTAACAAGATTGGTGAGTTTGTCAAGCTTGTCATCGACTGACCCAGGGGTGTTATTATTATTTTAACCACGTCCAGCACGAGCACCACTACTCAAGTCACTAATAACACCTTAAACACTTGAATTTGACATAGTATAATACTTACAATAAACAATAAACACTTCTACTTACTATCTAGAATCTTAATAACATACTCTAACAACTTCAATACTCAACACTCACTCGAATATAATAGAAATGAACTTACTCTATTTTCACAATGAAAAATAGAGTAACAACAGGAATAAAACTTACCAATCTACAAACCTTCACTATGCAACTCACAACTTCAAAACTTCGCTCAAATACATTACAATAGCTACAAAAGGAACATAGCAGCCACTAACAGTAAACACGAACCAAGACACCACTATACTCCACATACTCACTCTCGAAATCATACTCTGATACTAGTAAAGTTGATATGTCTTTGGGGTCGTACACATATAAAGGCACCACAACGGATGAGAACCAAACGAAAGTAAACAAGGTTAGCAAATCCGAGCAACTACCAATCGAATATGACACACCAATTAATCATACTCGACCTATAATTTGTCAGATATGACTCACTAGTCCAAACTATAGGGTCACTTTCCATTAGTTCTTCCTAAAGAGAATAAATACGAGTTAAGAGAGAGTGAGAACACTAAGGTTGCTCAAGAAAGGAACCTAGTAATGATCAATAATGTAATAATGTGCTGTCTACGTACAAGGAAGTGAGGTATTTATATGAACTTAACTAGGGTTACACTGAATGAGGAAAACACAAAATGGATAATGTACAAAAGATTCTTATAACATTCTTAAAGGGTTAAACAAAAAAGTAGAGAAGCATTCTAGAACATTTTACTAGAAAACACGTATCAAGAGGTGATTAGAGGCTTGTAGTGCGATTGGTTAAGCTAAAATAAATTCTGAAGCTGCTTGGCAGTTGTAGGATCTTGCTTGGATAAGGTTAGAAGAAAGTCAACAATCAAAGCTAACATTATCTAGTTCAGGTTAGAGCTTAAGTATTATAAGAAATTCTAATCCTCTCTAGGTTGGGTGTCTTGGCAACCTAACTCGGACAAAGGTCTAATGCTAGTCGGCTTAAGAGTTACTGGGATCATATTATGAGCTTGGCAATAGGTATGGCTTGTCGGCATGCATGCTTAGTAAGTCAACATGATTGCTTAGCAGCTTAGAAACTATGTTGGTACTTATAAGAGCTTGGCACTTAAGTTAACAGCAGTGTAAAAGATGAAGATCGAAATAGGAATCATCATCCTGAATGGGGTCTTAAGTTAGTATTCTCTATATGAGTCCATGCAATCTTTTAGCTCAGTTGCGTGTAATTGGTTCGAGGAGTTGATTCCCATCACACGTATAACTTATTATCTCTCAACTTTTGTAATGCCTTTCTCAATTGATCATCATGTTCCTCCTTTTTCTTCAAATATATCAAAACATCATCAATAAACATTACTACAAATTTAACCAAATAAGGTTGATAAATCCAGTTCATTAAATCTATGAATACTATAAGTGCATTCATCAAACCAAACGGCATCACTATGAATTCATAATGCCATATCGTGTACGAAATGCATCTTGGGTATATCTTCTAACTTAATCAATAGTTAATGGTATCCTAACCTTAAGTCGATTCTTAAGAATACTGTAGCTCTATGTAACTGATCAAACAAATCATTAATTCTTGGCAATGGGTATTTATTCTTAATTGTCATTTTATTAAGATCTCTATAGTCAATACACAGCCTCATCATTCCATCCTTCTTCTTTACAAATAGCATAGGGCTTCCTATGGCAATACACTCGGCCTAATATACCCTTTATCCAGAAATTCTTATAATTGCTTCTTCAACTCTTATAACTCCATTGGTGACATTTTGTAAGGAGCTTTATATATTGGCTCAGTTTCAGGAACTAACTCAATGGTAAAATCTAATTCACCATACAATTTTAAGCTAAGCAAGTCATTTGAAAATACATTAGGAAATTCACAAACTACAGGTATTTTAGTTACACTTAGTGTTTCTTTCTTCCCTTTCAAAGCAAATACTAAGCAATACTACCACTCTTTGCTGTTAGCTTCCACTTACTCAATGCAACTAACTTTACACCACAACTCTCAATCTTACCAATAAATACAATGTTTCCATCATCTAGTAGCACAACCTTCTTTTGACAATCCGCTTTCATCTTATGCTTAGATAACCAATCAATCCCTACGATGACATCATAATCACTTAGAACCAATACTATCAGTTAAATTGAAAATTCCCTTTTCCGAATTGTCACTCACCCTTCACTTACCACTTTTCAAGTCAATACATGTTATCCCAAAGGAATTCTTATTCTATAGGTAACTTTTGTTTCAACTACTTCAATTCCATGGTTTGTCGAGAATTCCCAATTGATGAACAAGTAAGAACCTCCTGTATCAAAGAATGCATATGCGACTTGTCTGTTTATGCCTACATGACCTATTATACTACTATTATAGTTATTTACAAGTTTTAAGAACCTATTATGATACTATTAATTACTATACTACTTAACACCTATAGTTATCTCATTAAGCGCAATTTATGCTATAACTCTAGATTAGTAGTTAATGTTACTGTACATACCTGTTACTAAGCCTGGTTCACCTCCATCCATTCGTCAAACTCTTCAGTTTCTTCATCTATACTTTCTTATGCAAAAATACGTATAAGGACCATTATAGTATGCGCTCCTCCAGCATTCTTAGCTCTATGTCCAAACTGTGTATAGTATCTTGAAAAGTGTCCCACTCATCAACAATGATAACATTTTACATTCTTCATCCTTAGGTAATCACTAAACACATGGTTTTGATTTCCGCACAAATAATATTTTCCCTTCAATTGTATACGTTGGCTAAGATAGTGTTAGTCTCTACATTTCCAACATTTAATATTCCCATCGTTATCATAGAAACATAACCTTTTATCTGATTATGCTGCTCCATCAGTCATCGCAACTAACTTCTTTCCTTTTCAGCTTAAGTTGCTACTTCCAACGCCAGAAAAGGATCTCTTAAAAGTAGGTCTAAATCGATTCTCTCTTGTTAACTTCTTGCTCTACTCCAACTATATTATTATCTGATTATTCTCAAGATGGTGCGCCTTATCTACTACTTCACTATAGGTTTTAAAACCATTGTCCATAAGTTTATACCTCATCGTAGGCTTAATCCCTTGAGAAAAAAGATCTTTCTTAAGCTTCGAGTTGTTTCAATATGATTGCGATGTATACTAAATCAATCAGTTAAACTTCGTCTCATACTATGCCATATTCATCAGATCTTCCTTCAAACTCATCAACCCTCCAATCAGTTAGTTTTGAACACTCATAGTGAAATACTCCTTCTTGAGCCCTTCTCTAAATATTTGCCCCATAAGTAGTCCTAGCAAAGTTCGTACTTTCAAGTCCTACCATATCCATGCCCTTAACTTAAATAAGAAAGTTCCATATGAGAGCTTTTGCTCCTTTAGTACTCAAAAAGCTTCGAAATTTCACTTGATCTGAGCCAACCAATTATCAGCCACAGGTGGTATTCCCATCTCTCCTTCAAAATACCAGTTTACTTTGATAAACTATATAAGCTTACTAACTTCTGGTGGTCAGTGTTCTCTTGGCTCCACTTTGAGTTGCCAATAACCTATGGCATTTCTACTTACTATAAGGTGCTAAATTAAAGCTCCTTATTGTTTGATCATAGTATGCATACTAACCATTATCTATCTAAATTAAGCAGGATCCAACATATTAGGAAGAGGTAGAGGCGTTGGTAATATGTTGGCGAATAGTTCTTAATTTCTAGGTTATCCATTCACATTCCTATCTCATTCTTCTACCATGTTTCCTATTCACCAAAATGTTTCACTTAAGCCTGCACTTAAAATCCATTTAACTTATTAGTTAGCATGAGTTTCCAAAGTCCCTAAACAAGCTTTTGGATACGCATTTCCAATTCATTTTAACACCATATGATTCCAACTACACATCCTTTGGTGGCCATTCACATTCATAAATTGCTTAAGGTAAACACATCATGTATATACATAACAATATAGAAATAATTCCCTGTAATATCTAAGTGTCTATTCAATGAAGATGATATCATGTCATCACTTGTAAACATCATGCTGCTTATATACATTTATATAATATTATATTACCTGTTATCCCCTATGTACATAATAATAATGAATAATAACCTATCACAAATCTCATTTACATATTGGTTTCCCTATAACTGCCTTACTTATTCAAATCTTCACAAATATATTCGACTTAGAGTATATTCAATATTATATAAAACTATATACATACTACATCACTAGCTTTCATGAGACAAGTTTACAACTCAAAAGTATACATCATAGATTAAACTTTACATAAGAAATGAATTACATCATAGCTTAACTTCACATCAAGATAATTACACTAAACTGAACTTTTTACATCGCTGATTACATATAATATAGCTACACAAGCAAAATTTACATAATAACTTCCTAGTACATAAGTTTTGAGTATACTATTCTTGCCTCGAATACAAAAGTATATTTATAATTCCAAAATACTATTTACATAAAAAAGAGTCCAAAACATTCAGCAACAACAAAGTGCATCATATGAGTCGCTCAATCTGAAGGCTCCAAGAGTAGTCATACTCCTATTCACATTAGACATGAAAAAAACTACGTTACTGCAAGGTTCATCTAACTCCTAACTGCTCCATCCATTCAATTCATTTGATGCTGCAATACCTTCCAAGGAAACAAGTTTTCATAAGTATTTAGATCTACATTATCATTTCCTATTTCTGAGTCAGAATTTATCGCTACATATTCAAGTGTTTCAAGAGCACGAACTACTTCCTGTACATACTCATTATCTACATTCACTAACTCAAGTCCTCCAACTTAATTCACTTCTTGTACTTCATTAGCTTCTACTTGATCTCTAGAATTAGCTACCATCTTAGTTTCAACTTCCTCCTCAATCTAATTTTCTCCTATCGCCCCATTCATTTTCTCATTTTCCGCTTCTACCTAAGATATGGTAATTTCTAAATTATACTCGAGATCTTCTTTAAGGTCTTCCTCCACATTCACATTCTCACCAACATTTTCCTGTAGAATTGGAAGTGGACTTTTAGGGGGTTCTACAAATGATTCAGGCTCATGAGATTGCAAGGGTGCTTGAATGCCTACAATGTCAATCAATGGAAATCTTGAAAATCAATCTATGATTCTAAGAGGATAGTCTCTAGGTGCATGGTGAATTCCTATAGGTGCCTAATGAAAACTAGGTAGATAAGAACTTAGTTCCATCATAGCAAGAAAGTACAATACTAGGACCATCATAGATACAATTCCTTTATCATGCATGTGCTTCTTCTCAAAAGCTACAACTGCAGTATACTCATTATACAAAATACCTAACTCATCTTCCATAATCTTCCACTCATCATTTATACTCCAAGACAGTCCTCTATTATAAGGAGTGATAATCTCATTTATAGTATAAAACATCATCTAGTCAGCTAATTCTAAAAACAAATTTTGCAACCAAACTTGATAATCAATGGAGGACTTATCTCCTTCCCAACTAAAATGTAACCATGCATAAATAAGCCTATGTTTCCGAATTTGAAAGTAAGCACAACACAAGTTAGATTAGTATTATCCGTTACTTATAATTGTCTTGTATTGTTTAAGTTCTTATACATAGATAACTTAGATATACTCTTACCTTTCTAAATCTTTTACGTCCCATTTGATTTCCCTAACTCTCAATGTGCTAATGTCTAGCTCATTTTGATTAGACACCTCAAAGCTAGGTTCTTTATGAACCATGCTTTGATACCAGCCAAAAATGTCGTACCTTAAACCTGAAGAGTCGTAACAACCCTTCCATATAAACCAACTTAAGTTATAAGCTATCTACCTTAATTGCTAACATAGGTATAGTCTATACAAGGCAATTGATGACTCAACCATCTTTGAAGCAGTTAGATAGGCACTCATAATATATAATATCTGTAGAGCAATTCTTTACAAAGTATATTTTCTCATATTATAGATAATTCAAAGCTATTACATAACTTTATATGCATCATAAGTTTGAAAGTTTCCTAAAAGTATTATGCTACTTTATAAGAAAATCTCATTACATATAATAGATATATCAATAAGCCAATGAAACTATAGGGCCTCATAGGAAGACCTCTAATTTCTCCTAAAAAAGGAACACAAAAACAAAAGGAGAAGTGATCCATTCATTAATCTTGACATCTTCACTCCCTAGCTCGTTGGAACTAACCTGTAGATAATTGTAACGTAGCATTTCCCAGTACTAATTTACACCAACAAAACAATCTATGGGGATATAGGGATATGAGCACAACTAACTCAGTAAAATGAGACAGAGTTATAAGAGTACATAAACAATCATAGTTATCAAATCATTAATTAGATACAAACGGAACAAACAAATGATAAGTTATCACACAAGTATCTTGTTTTAATGTTTACTATACAATTTTGATTTAGTTTAGGCAAGTTTATTTTGTCTGTTGTTAAGTTTTAGCTTATTACTAAAGCCTTCGAATAAGCAATTGAACAATAGTGTTATTATAATTTTCATTCAAGAACCCTTTGAAGAAGTGTCTGAAAAGAACTTTGCTGACTAGGATCTTTTTGATGAACCTTCCGATGCTATATTAGTTAAGTATTTTATATCAAGCAATCCTTTGATCAAGTCTCCAAACATAAGATTAACTCATTCTTTTAATAGACCAACCTTCTGAAGAATTCTCTAAACAAGATCATCTTATAAGTTTACACAAAGTAGTTAATTTGAGTATCACATTTCAGATTATAGTCATACTAAAACAAGATCATACATCAAGTTTATCACATTAAGTAACACCATATTACTTAAATCTCCAAATTCTAATATTTACTCTTTAATGCATTAAGCCCATATATTAACAACCTATTCATACCTTAACCTTAACTTAATCCACATAACTCCAAATTATTCTTCATAGTAAAATATGATCCAAATACGCTCTAGAACTCGATACCAAGGGTTTTCATTAAGCTAGTTATGTAAAATCTTTAAGAAAATTGCATTTTCCACCGAATTTAAAGGTTAAAAAATTCCTCAAAATTATAGAAATCATTTTTGTCCAAAGACTCTTCATGCAATATAAGGACATTCTAGAAAAAATTTGGTTTAGAAACTAAATCGATAAGATTATTTAAAACTTTGAAAATTGATCAATTTCACATAATTTCTTGAAGGTTGTCCTACATCTACTTAAAAATTTTACAATCTTGTATCTTTCCCCAAAAGTATATATGAAAATATGTCAAAATAAATTTTTTCATAATTTTCATACTTATAAATATTTTTACACAATTATGGAAAAATCAGGTTAAAACTTGACCCATCGAAAAATTGGACTTCCAGCCAACAAACTATTGACCTTCTAGGCATTGCCACCACTATTAAGTGGTGGTAGTGGTTCACTCCCAACAACTCATCAGACATGCATTCTCCAATTCCACTTGGTTTGCGCAGTTTTGCTTTTCAAATTTTCTAGATGTTTTCTACTTACTTCTACTCCTTCAAATTTTTTTAGAATTCTTCATATCCTTAGGAACATTTATAAAGGTTTTGATGAAATTTTGTAGGACTACATGGTGTGAAATGGGTGTTTTCTCTCTCTTAAGGGTTGTTATCCTTCTTAATCTTGTATGTCTAGATGCCCTAATGTTAATGAAATGTATCAATGGCTATCCATTGTATAAATCATTCCTTAATCATTGCAAATTTGTTGTTTTATCAAATTTTCCTAATCTTTTATTGTTTTTCTCATAAGTTTTTAGTTAATTATGCATGTTTTCAAGTATTTTCAAGTATATAATTATATATAATAATAATACTTGAGGTATATGTGCTATTTTTATAAATTACTTCATGTCATTTTATAGTTTTAGTGTTCAAATACTTTATCTCTAATGTTTAGTTATTTTCCATTGCTTAATTTATGCATTTACGATGGATAAATTACAATATAATATAATTTAATAAAATTAATTGTTTTTAATTCTAATTCTATTATTTTATCATATTTCTATATTCTGTACCTCGCCATCTATCTCTCCCTCTAGCCGTATTCAGATTCTTCCATTATATGGTAGCGTACCTAGAAAATTCAAGTATAATAAGTCGAGCCTTAAGTGCATCTGTATACCCATAACAGTCAAATCCCTTATCAACTTTCTCTTCCTACTCTAAATTTGCATCTGCATCTCTACTTCCACTAAAGGGTAGGATTTGGGCATTGACATTGTTAAGTCCTCAAGGAGCTCGGTGTCCTCGCTCTTTACTTGGTAATACTTAACCTATTTTTCTTCCTCTCCATCATTCTCTGAATCCACATCCTCAATATCCTCCTTAATCTATTTTAACTCTAGCCTTCGTCTAACAATGTCGTCTACAACACCTCAAGCTCAATAGGGTCGAATTAGGCGATTAACTCAACCACTTTAGCCATATTGTCTTTCAAGAACATTCTCAAGTGGGTTACGATAAGGCATATACTATGGTTGTTTCCTTTTAACTTACATCATAGTAACCAAACTCTCAACAAAATCGGAAAGTCTATCGAGCTTATCATCGACTGGCCTAAGGGTATTACTATCATTTTGACCATAGCTAATATGCGTACTACTACTTATGTCTCTAATAAAACCTTGAACACTCGAATCCATCATGATGTAATACTTCTATAAAAAGTGAACAATACAATACACAACAAACACTTCTACTTACTACCTATAACCTTACTAATATACTCTAACACTTCAATACCCGATACTCACTCGAATAGATCAGAAATGAATTTGCTCTGTTTTTGTAGTGAAAAAACAGAGTAAAGCAAAGTAAAAATAGAAACTACACTTACCAATCCATGAGCCTCTATTTCACAGCTTACAACTCCAAACTTACTTTACTCAAACACGTTATAACAGCTATGGAAGGAATACAAGAACCACTATAAGTAAACACAAACCAAAACTTTATTACAACTTCATACACTCCCTCTTAGAACCATGCTCTAATACCAATGTAGCTAATGCATCTCCAGGGTCGTACATACGGAAAAGCAACATAACAAAAGGGAACAGAATGGGAAAACAATAGTTTAGCAAAATCTAAGCAGTTACCAATTGGATATGACACACCAATTAATCTTACTCTGCTTATAATTCGCCAGATGTAGTACACTAATCCAAACTATAGGGTTATTCGCCACTACTCTTTGCTAAAGGGAATAGATAATAGTTAAGAGATAAACGAGGACACTATGGTTGCTCAGGAAAAGAAACTTCTAACAATCAATAATGCAATGTGTTGTCTGCATCTAAGGAAGTAAGGTATCTATATGACCTTAACTAAGGTTACACTAAATAAGAAAAAGACAAAAGGGATAATGTACAAAAGATTCCTATAACATTCTTAAAAGAGCTAAAAATGGCATATGATACATTACATAGTAAAGTAAGGAATCATTGTAGAATATCATGCTAGAAGACATGCGTCAAGAGGCAACTAGAGGCTTATAGTGCAATTGGTTAAGCTAAAATGAATCCTAAGGCCGTTTGGTAGTTGCAGCATTCTACTTAAACGAGGTCAAAAGAAAATCAACAATCAAAGCTAACCTGGTTTAATTCAAGTCAAAGCTCAAGTATTAAAAAGCATGTTAATCCTCTACAAGTCGGGTGTCTCGGCAGCTAGGCTCGGACAGAGGTCTGATGTTAGTCGACTAAAGAGCTACTTGGATCATAGCATGCGCTCAATACTAAGTATGACTGCTCGGCTGGCATACATGCTTGGCAAGTCAATATGACTACTTAATAGCTTAGAGACTATGTTAATACTTAAGAGAGCTCAACACTCAGGTTGACAATGGTGTAAAAGATAGAGATTAGAATAAGAATTCTCATCCTGAATGGGGGTTCAAGGTAGTATTCTCCATGTAAATCCTTATAGTCTTCCAACTTAGCTACGTGTGACTGGTCCAAGAAAACTTAAGGGTTTTCTACTAGTAAGTAAGCTTACAAATTACCTAGTAAATGGCAATAATTAATCAAATTAGCATTTAGATGTGCTAAAATCTAGATGATATCAACATAATACATAAAAAAATGAATCATAATCAATAAGGTGAAAGGGATATTAAATATTCTAGAATTTTGTTAATCAATCAAAGTTCCACTAATTTCCTTATAAATAGGTTTCAAAATTAAAATAATCATATGGTACTTAGATAACATTTACTTGGCAAGATTGGACATGATAAGTATGAGGAGAACCAAACAGTACAATCTTATTGTACCATATTTGGTTTGCAAGGTACTTAACACAAAATTTTGTACTATCCTTAGTTTGATATACACAAGTATTAGACTGGTTATTATATTTTGACATTTATATCCTCAATATTGTCTAATATATATTTTAATCATATTTTCATATTATTTGAACGGAATATTGAATTCATGTAGTTAAACAAATTACATATAATATTAAATAAAAAGCCACAGATTTGCTAGCTATTAAAAATTAATTATTTATATTAAAAAATAAACCGTTTTTTGTAGTATATAATAAAAATAATGTTAATTAACTTAGTATTATAACATGAATGGGTGTTTTTGAATATGCAAGATATTTTTGTTTTTGTCCGGTGAATTTTGCTTTAGCACATGATGTAGATGGGATAAAATCTCGATTTTTTATCTAGTCCATAAATCCAAATTTTTTATCTAATTACCAATTTATGAACCAAAATAGGAAAAAACTTTTTGTCTAATCTAATACCACAAAAATTTCTCAACCAAATATAACCTTAATCAAATGGTAACTTTAGTATATAATAATCATAAACAATACAAAATCTCATAAGAAAATTTAAGGATATTTTATTAGTTTAATAACTATTACTTCTAGACTTATTCTACAAACTTGCATTTTTCGTAATATATGAGGTAAACTTGCAAAGTTTACAACAAAACAACAAAAAATATAGCCTCTAAAACTTTTGCACCTCTTCAATAACATATACCTAAAACTGCCATGTCAAGACCTCTTCCACTGCTACTAGTGTAAGGGGTTTAAAAATTAACTAGCTATGCAACCATGCTATCGATGCAGAAGAGTAGATTTCTTTAATAATACTTATAAAATGAAAACTTTTAGAGAAAATTTTAAATATGTTCCTAATAAGTTTGTTAAACTTTGTTACTTTAGACTCTGGCATTAACCAAAGTGTTATCTTATCCTCGTCCGTAGGGGAATTATCCACATAAGCTAGGACAATGTTGGCTTTTGTCTTTGCTTTTGTTTTTTTATTGTTGTTAGACTTGAGTTGTTTCAATATATTCCCCTTACCCAAAAAAAAAAAAAAATCTAATCCAAAACCAACAAAAGACTATATATTGATAATCAATTATATCATTATATTCAAAATTAATTAAGCTAATGCTATAACAATTACAATCTATTCTCATACACGCGAAGTCACCATGCTTATACTAAAAAAATATATCAATGCCATCAATATATTAAAGTATACATTAATTAGATGGATTAATTACATCTAATATAGGTTGTTGAGAGAAGAAATAAATCCTAGATATCACCAGATAACATAATGGATGCAAAAGAATAAAATTTCATGTCCCCTTTATTCTATTTTTCAATTATATTACTTTGAATATGTACTATTAAATAATCTATAATGAAAGAAAGTATCCAAATGAAAGTTTCAAAGGGCTTAGTGGATATTATGAAGTGACATATGGTACAAATGGATTTACTAAGTAGTACACATGGGATGCAATTACTAATTTGACTCAAATACTTGGAGTAATAGTGGGTAGTTATTTAAAAAACCACTACAATGTTGTCTCATGACTAAATATTATCGATAGTTGTATACCATGTATACATAAACATGACATGTACTATCCATTAATTCTTTTTTCAATTAACAAAAATGGGTAACAAGGAAATGTGGAAGCATGTTGTAAGGAGAGAAAAATTAACGGGGAAAACAGAGCATATAGAGAGAGAAATTAAAAGGAAGAGACTAAAAGAGGTTGTACGGAAAGAGAAATTGAGAAGTTTGCAAATTCTATGTTATGTGCCACCTACAATTTGAAAAAAAAAAAAAGAAAAAAACTAAGTTTAGTAGTGGACTCTAGTATACAAACACTATACAAGCAATGCAAGAACCCAAGCAAAGTTAGAGTAGATCGAATGGTGAACAATCTACAAAAGTTGCATTTACCCAAAAAGAAAGCAAAAAGGAAACGTAAATAGTAAAATTCCATGAAGAAACATGAAAAGGGAAAAAAAAAAAAAGAATTTGTCATTTTTCGCGTTTTTCACCTTGATATGATGATATGTTTGACAATGTATGTAAAGGGTTTGAACAACATGAACTACGTATGTGACGTACGTTTTGGTATGCTATATAAGTAATATACTCCAAATGGTTTTTTCAAAGTTACAATTCTATAATTATACAATTGAGATATAAACATAAAGGATGGGGACAGGCATTTATTCAATTAATGTAATTAAATTTGGTCAATATGAGCCCAAAAAAATTGGATTGGCCACATAGAAAAAATCCTTGAACACCAAAATCATTTTAATCCTATTATTGACCTAGTATCCTTAAAGTCAAACAGAATTTTGGTTGAAATTTAATATGCTTAATACTCGATCTATAATTATGCTTGATACCCTAAATTTATGTATATACTCAAAAGTTATAAAATAATTTATAGATAGTTATTTTCTTTTCTATACATTAATAAGTAAGTTAATATGAATGTTTCTTAACTACCTTCTTGTGTAAGTCATCCTAGCGGATTTTTTGAGAAGTTTCCAAATCAACTTATCAAGTAACTTATTTATTCCAAAAGTTCTCTAAGTAACTTCTTAGTTAAGTTGTTTTAGAAATTTTAACCATAAGATTTCCTTAGTTAAGCCCCAAAGAAAACTAATGTAAGAGCTTAATTCATAAACTTTTCAAAACAACGTTTCAAGTAAGATACCCTAGAGACTTAATCAAAAGGTACCCCAGGTAGCTTCTCATGTAAGTTATCTAATTAGTTGAGCCTAAAAGTTTCCTTGCTACCTTTTGAAGTCAGTCATGTAAGTAGTTTAATTTAGAAGATCTCTAGCTAGCTTCTAAAGAAAGTCATTACAATAGCTTCACCTAAGAGTTTCCATGTCATTTTCTCAAGCAAGTTCTTTAGGTAACTTTATCTTAAAAGTTTCTTATGCAACTCCTCATTTAAGTTGCTTTGTTAACTTCATCCGAAAGTTTATTAATTCACCTTCTTCTAGAAGTTACTTAACCAACTTCTCTAAGAAGCAAACTTCTTAAAGAAGTATAATAATTAACTCTAAAGAAGGTTACTGATTAACTTCTCAAAGAAGAATATTCCATTACTTCTTGAGAGGTTTACGACTTTCTAGAAAAAGGATATCGATTAATTTCTCATGAAAATTTTTTAAAAACTAATAAAAATAGCTTACACGAAATTATTACAAAGTACACCCTAATTGATTATGCCTTATGATTAAAAAGTGTAACCGATACCAAGAGTAACTAATAATTTATAACACTAAAAGATCTATTCAATTACTAAGATAGATTTTATAAATCTTGGAAGCGCTATAAGCCTAAAACTCTCAAGGCTTAGTCAAAACACCATTCAGGATAAATTAAAGAGTAAAACTAGAATCGTAGGATTGGCTCTATACTTGATAACAGTTGATAATAAGGATAAATTTTAACATAAAATGTAATGAATCAAGGAATAGCCCTAATATACGTATGTAGTTATTAGAATTATAATACTAAATTAACAAAAAACTCTAAACTCTAATTTAAGTCCTATATTTAGCACCAAGCCCTTCCTGCTTCCTTTCTAATTGTTGTCCTTGTAAGCCCCCAAAATCCTCAAAGCATATTAAAGAATTATTTAGGGTTTATTAGGAAATATATTTGCATTAAATAATTGGACTGATATTAGTTTACTTATGGATAGTTGAGTTGAATCGGGTATAGCTAGTCAATAGGGCTTAAATTAAGAACTTGATAATAAGTAACTAATAGTTAAATTAGACTTGATCACAATCTAATCTAATTCTTTAGTATGGTGCAAAAACTAAATATAACATCTTAATCCTTGTTTTTCTTAAACTAATTAATGGTAATATTAAGCTATGCCTCAAAATTAATACTGAACGTTGTAAAATATGAGAAATAGCTAAGATAACATTTTTTTTTCTTTCCCTTTTTCTCCATTTCGTGACCTACATTGACCTATGAATCAACATTCCTTTCTCACTTACTTCTTTATTAAGTCTTACCCTCTAAATATCTAACCAAACTTCTTAACTAAGCTTTGTCTTCAATAAGGGTATAAATGAGATGAACCTACTCACAAGCTACTTAAGTTTAACTTGGGATTTATTTGAATTCGACTTGATCACAATCGAGTCAAGCTCGAGTTCGAGTTACTCAAGTAGCTTATTAAATTGAGCTTGAGCTTTGTGATGCTTGGCTTAATAAGCTCATGAGCTTAATCGAACTCCAGTCAAATTTAAATATTAGTCAATTTTGAGCCAAGTTTAAATATTATTATTATTATTTTGTTTAAATTTATAATATCTTTTTAAACAAGCTTAATCAAGTTAAGCTCGAGCTTGTCAAATATCATTTCATACTGAGCTCAAGCTTTATAAATTAAAGCTCGATCAAGTTTGAGCTTCAAATTTTTCCATTCGAGTTAAGTTGAGCTTAGCATTGTGTCATTTTAACTTAACCCGTTTACAACCTTAGTCTCCAAACTCCTACTAAACTTCTTAATTAAGTAATAAACTTAACTAATAAGTAAGTTGACTTGTGGTTGTCTTAACTTTTTATAAATTGAACCAACTACCATTCCCATTCCCTTTTAACCATTTCGAGTTAAAACTAACAAAATTAGAAGAAGTTTTGTAGTCCTTTCCTCCTTCCTCTTGCCACGAACCTCTACCCTACTCTACTCTTCATACACTTCCATTTTTAGTTTGGTCCTTATATCAGCAAGCTTGACACATGTTGATTCTACACCAATAGTGATCATCTCGAAGAGTTTGTGACACATGTAGGGTTAGATTTGATAGTGAAAAACATTATGTAAAAGGGTGAGGTAAGAATCTTGAAGTCAACTCTTCTAAATGATTCTAAACTAGTAGATCTTTGAAAGTATGATATAATTAACTTAAAATTCGTGTTAAGACTAATTATTTAATGATTTGAACTAGTAAATTGTTAAGACTAATTATTTAGTGACTTGAACTAGTAAATTGAAATCTTATGTTACTTTTATCCTTGTAAATTGTGACAATCCTACGCAATAGTAAAGGATTTGTTTTCTATATCTAAACACTTATTAAGAGTCAATTTAACAAGATAAGCAAGAATCAACATCATATTCATAGAGCTTGTAATGATCATATAGCACTTAGGGTTTCCTTTATGTATGAAATTGAATCAAGTGATTGAAAACATAAGTTAGGTAATTGATGGCTAATATAGAAGTATAAGATCACTATTAGTACACTAAAATCATAAAAGAATCATTTAAGTCATACTATGAGCAACAGAATTGAGAAAAGAATCAAAGAGCATGTGTGAAATTAACCATTAAGTAATCCGTTCTTTGGTAATCATAAGGATGGCTTATAGATTACTTCATATTTTAGGAGAATTAGTGGGGTAAAATTATAGAAAGATAGGAATTTTAAGTATAATTGAAACAATCATAATCCATACTTAATAATTAAAGCATTTATATAGCAAGAATGTAATATTGATTAAAATCAACAAATGAAACAAAATATGGATTGCAAAAATACATTATGTATGTGTCATTCTCACGGATAATATATAGGTTTATCTTAAGTGTGTAACCTTAGGACCCTAATCGCATAAGTTAGGTAAAATAGTACTTAATTAGGAGTAATGATCATTATACTTATTATATATTGGTTATGTGTTACAAGTGATACCATAGAATATCCAAAAGACTATTCTAGCTAATTGTAATGGGCAAGAGTAAGTATTCACAATGATTATCATTATGTTTGTGCCTATAATGTTAATGGTGGCACCTAGTTGATATATATATATCTTAAAATGGTTATGTATATGGGGATTAGGTATTGCATGTGCTTACTTGGTATTTAGATGCTAACCAACCTAATTAAACGTGGAATATAAGATCAATTGTTACATTTAGTTGTGGTTCTAATGCTAAGTTCCTATCGGATTGGTTGATCATTTGTAAGAACCAAATATAAGCATGTTGAAACTTAAATTAAAAATCATCATGCATTACACTCTTGCATTTCTTCTTTACTAGCCATCATTGTTGCACACATAATGGAATGATGTCCTAAGTCAGGGCCCTCTCACTTAATTGCAAACTAAGTGAATTAGAGGGTGGTGGTGTAATTAAATAAGCCATGTTTGTTATGTTATTGCAAGCAGCATGTATTTGGAGGTGCAAGTAGCCAAGGGATTTGGTCCCTAAAGTGTTTTATGAACAATATAGTAGTCAAGAATACATGCTAAGAGACTGTGATGCAATGATTTGGATCTCTTGGACAATGATGGAACTACTAACCCTTAACTCAAGATCTAGAGGAAGGCACAAACCCTTGACATTATGTAGTTACCAGTTAGCTGCATGTGATGTTTACATTTGTGTTCATGCATTAATATGCTTGACAACTTGCTCAAACTTGCTTATTAGTGATATCAGTGAATTGCTTACTAAGTTGAATGTAGCTTACACTCTAATAGTTCCTTTCAGGTTTTTCGACACAGGGCTTAGGTTAGGATCGGAGCGTAAAGTGATTTCAACTCAACCTTTAGAAGTTACGCTTAGTTAAGTAGGATTGAAGAGCTACATGGGTTTGTGAAGAGAATGATCATAAAACTTATATATAGATATACATTTACTTGAAATCAAATTTTCTAATCTTTTAGCATTTCATTTTAAATCTATGAGTTTTAAAGTTTCGTCTACCTTATCTTATTATTTGGAAGTGCATAGCAATTTTCTATGGTTTTAGTAGATGTAGGATATTGGTTCCCTTAGTTATTTTTACTCTTAATTAGTTATATGTACTATGAATAAAAGATAGGGTGATTATCTGGATAGAGTATTGCAATCTTCGACGTATAAGGCAATCTTCCTATTGCTTATGTACACGTAATATGGCAGCTTTAGAATAATTTTAGGGAAAATTGCATACGATCCTCCTAAACTTTGACTTTAGTGCAGATTACCCCCCAAAACTTCTAAAGTATGGTTTTTTATTTCTAAACTTTCATAAATTGCCAAACAATCCCTTAAGTTGAGAATAACTTTTTAAATTTTAATTTTGATATGTAAACACCCTCCCTCCCTAAATTATGAGTTGTTTAAGGAGTGTTTATACACTAAAATCAAAATTAAAAAGAGTTATAAGGGTTATTTATCAATTTATAGAAATTTGGAAGTCAAAAAATTACACTTTAAAAGTTTAGTGAGATAATTCAAACCGAAATCAAAATTAAAGAGGTTATTTACATTTTTCCCATAATTTTATTAGGCATCCTTTAGGGTAATAATAGTCAATATACTAAAGGAATGGTTTTTTAAGGTCATAGTTCCATGATTATGCAACCCGAAGTGTAAACATGAAAGATGGAGGATGGGCATTTATTCAATAAATGTAATTAAATTCTTGTCAAAAAAATTAAAGTAATTATATGATTGATATATGAGATACCAAAATACAACTGGGACGTAAATTAGAGAGTAGTTATAGATAATCTTTATTCAATTAATGCTAATTCCCGAAAAAAAAAATTTAATGTAGTAAGTTGATTGAAATATGAGACTCCAAAATAGTAGTGGGGTTTAAATATATAGATAAAAAGATTGATTAGTGAGGGCAAACATAAATTTATAGTGGCTTCCACATATTGATAGGTGTTCACTGATTCTTTAGGAATCTTTCAACAGTAAAGGAAATCTAGTCATTGTTTTACGATTTCTGATTTCTTTTCTTTTCTTTTTTAATTTCCCACTATTTTGTGATTTTTTTAATTGAATATGCTTTTATTGTTCCAATTTTTCCGGAGATATTTAAGGTGTTGGCACTAAAGTTTGTCATCTCTTAGTTGATTTAATAGTTATTTTACAAGTTAGAATTATTTTAAAGGGTATTATATTACATTAAGGCATATTTCTGTATTATTTACTGTACATTCTGCACTTATTCATTTATACCAGACTAGTAGACATGCATTAATTCATTTGATAATGATGCAATTAATGTTTCTTTGTATTTTATGCATCTTTTCTTTAAATTTTGAACATTTAAAGATAAAATGGTGATTTTGCCCCCTTTTGGTGATTTAATAAATTAAGATTAACATAAGGGGCAAAGTGGTCGTTTTCCTTTGACTTGTAATGGGTACATTATAATTATTCTAAGTCAACCTGTATATTATTATCATCATCTATTGATTTTTACAAATTCGGGTCACATGTTCAATTCAAAAATTGCACAGACGAGATTTTTATTTGCTAATTCATGTCTATTCTATTCGAACTATTTCCTAATTTCCATGCAATTAGGGTGTACTTAAAAAGCTTGTTCATCCGAGCTCTTATAAGATATTTAAAATAAAATTTTTTATAGTTTCATTCTTATTTTTTACAAGATTAATACTGCCATTCATATTATCCTTAATTTACACTCTTTAGATATAAGCTATTGAATAAATTTTGAATTTAATAACTTAAATTTTAAAAATTAATAATAAATGGTAAGATGAAGGACGGGATTTATCTTATCAAAATTATATATGGAACCATAGAATAGTCTCCAATTTTATTAATAGACTAACTGTAAATCGGTTTTTAAACCAATCCGGTCATTGTCTAGAACCCGGATGTGTAGAGAACCGAGGTGCTCGGAAAGAACTAAACAGTCAAACTAGGTTTCAAGCAAAACCGGCCACATTGCAGTGGAAACACCAGGCCACAAGGAGATGCCTCATCCAAAAGCAATCGACAAGCCGCATCCAATCCAGGCAATGTTGGACTTGTTTCCATTTGTGGAAGCATCTTTAAGGAATTAAATACTTTCTCATCTGCTTGCCGATCTGGGAGTTAGGTTTAAATGGTGCGCTTTTTGTTTCCATGATATTCTTGAATCCTATACCGGTAAACAAGAGGAAACTAAGCCATTTATAATAGGCAAGCAAATATCCATTAGAGCTTGAGGTGAAGGCTTTGTTCATTACGCTCTCTGTTATTTTACATAATTACGATGGAAACCGAGTAAAATTTTGGTCATTAGATAATAGTACTATTATGTTAAAATAAAAATATGAGATTATAATTGAACAAATTACAGTTTCTTTTATTTAATATATAACATAAATTTTAATAAGTATAGTTCCACCGGGTCGAATCTCCTACCCTTGACCCCATTGCTTATCCAAGTTAGTGGCCGATTTTATTTTGAAGGGAAATTCTATGGCTCCATCCATCATTTTGATTGGACCAGTTCTGTCATCCATCTCGTCATCTATTCATATATTTTAAATTAGTGTCGATAGATCTTTTTAAATTGACTTTATAAATATTTTTGAATAAAAAATAAAATGTCTTAAAACATCAAACCTAATCAATTTATCAAAAAGGCTTGGATTATAACAAATAGAATATTCAATGTCTAAGAACATATTGAAGCATGAAGAATTTAAAAGTTACATAAAAAAAAAAATCTTAAAAAATCGAATTCAATAATAATCTGTCTAATTAAACGATGTTGCCTAATAGAATTCCTAATAACGAAATTGAATTGCTTAACTCTGCATGCACTAGTCCCTTCAATATCACACTTTTGCACATTGAGGACTATCTTAACCAAATATGGGACTTTTAGAGACTCCACAAACTAAGTATTGCTTAGCTTATCTAATTAGAAACCCTACACAGGTATACTATAACACAATCAACACTTTAATTTCAATTGGATGATAGATACTCATGAGATCCAGAGAGAGGCATCATGAGATGCTCTGCTAGAAATTCTAGCAAGAAATGAGAACAAATCATGTGAACACAAATCCACTAGATCATATCCATGGTCGCCTCCTTCCACACCTTCACTCAGTGGGTAGTCCTCTCAACCGTCTCAACTCTCGATCCACACCATGGCAACCATTGCCTTTTTCCCTACCATGCCACAGGGCCTATACTATCACCTAGCTCTATAAAGTGCTCCTCATTATCAGTTCTAGAGCAATTTTCCTAATAATGTTCTTCAAGTTCGAGATTTGTGGACTTCGGCCAGCCTACGTTCGGTCATTCATACACTTCTGTTGGAAGGACTGTTTAGACTTCAGAGTGTTAATTTTAGTTGTAATGTATTTAGATTTTTGCTAAATTGTAATTTTTTTTTTCCTTGATTCTTTAATATATTATTTTAATTTATGGCTTCAATATTTCATTTATATTTCATTCTGAAGTTCATTAAGGATTAAATAATTATACCAACGTAAATTTTTATTTGGATTATTATTATATTTTGTAAATCATTAGAAACATGTAAATTATTATTTATATAAATCTATTGAAAACTTCAAATTACTAAAAAAGGTAAAGTACTCGTTATATTGGGTTTTTTTTTTTGTTATTATAAAAAAGTTAAAGGGGAAAGAAAAATCTGCTACGAGTCACATTAGTCGCGTCTCGTGGCATGTTTCTGAAGAACAACGAGCCTTTGGCAGTGAAGCGTGGGGGCAAGTTTTTTTGCGGCCCAAGCCCTACTCCGGCGAGAATTTCGACTGCCACATCGAGTTGCTTTCATCGAATAAGAAACTATAGCTTAGAGGGATTAGGCATTTCGAATCATCTAGTTATATTGTTATATATCATGTCATATAATCATACACAATTACATGTATCAAGTCGTTGGTCTTTTAAGGTTTGACTCCGCAAACAATTTTTCAGTCCAAGGATTTTTTTAAATCCAATGGTTTTTTTTTTTAGTTGTGCATATTTCGACTAGCTCGTCAGAAAGGAATATTCTCATCCGTTAAAAAAAAAAATCAATTTAAAAAATTAAACACAAGAAGCAATTGAGTTCTTGTAAACTGTAAAGATGCAGAAGGCATACATCATTTCCAGTTTGAAAAATGAACTAGCCAGCCACGTGAGCGCGATATGTGGGCAAAAGTACTTTAAAATAATTAAAGTAACAAATACTTTTGGAGATTATATACTATTATGTTTATATAGATACAGGATATTTTTATGTTAACAGAAAATTTGATTTAAAAAAATGGAAACGATGAACAGGGAATTAAACTGCATTAAATTGAATTAAGTTATATTTTTCAAACTATAAAAGACATTGAATTCGTCGTAGATATCTTAGTAATTGCAATCACCCTATATACGCTATATTCAATTCTTAAGTACTTTAATCACTTTTGTAGAAACCAATTTTCTAACCAACTATAAAAGAAAATCTTTAAACAAAATCCCTTTATGGAAAGAGAGAAATAGTTAAAGAAATGATTATTCCAAACTAAATTGTGCAAATATTCAATTACTCCAGTTGTTTTTGCTAAACATATCTTAGTATTTATAAAATCATTGCAAAATTTTAATGAAAACACTGAAATAAAAAGCATAACTACAAAATAATATGGTGAGAGACCTTCAAAGACAACTCCAGCAGCTCAACAATGCAAAAACAAAGTTGATTATAATGACTCAAGTGCAATGCTCTAACTTCAATGATGAAACAACTCCGACTCCAATTTCCCTAAGGGAATGACGTTGTGTTATGGCTAAAACAACTAAATTTCTTGATAAACCAAACCATGTAGAAATTACATAATTTAACACTCGATTTCACAATTAACAATAAGCAAATATGCACCAACTAAAACATTTTAATAAATATGTACACCACAAATTTTTTGTTCTTCTCTCATTCATTTTAAAAGAATGAAAAATAATATGTAATAATACATACAATTCTAATGATAACAATAAAAACAACAAAACTAAAATAAAATGAGGATTAAAGAAACGGTATATGCTACCATTTTGGAGTCTAATACTGGATGTCAATGTTGATATTGTAAAGAACATAATGCATTTCCTGATATATGAATCTGCGATCAAATTGGTTCCTAGAAAAAACGAATATACCATATAAAGTAAGACATTAAACATAAAATAATTCAAAAATTTCGAAGAAACTAAATGCAAGAATATACCATAAAAGGAAATGAACACCATGGTTTGATAGCAAATGAATTATCATAAATCCCAAAACTTCCATAACAGCAAGCTTTTTTTGTTCATCCTCTATACTATTCACAATCAACCACCCTTTAAACACTCCTTTCTCAAGCAAATACCGTGTCTTCTTAGGGTGAAAAAGCTTACTCCGTATCAATTCATGATTTGGCAAATATCGTGTCTCTTCTTAAGGTGAAAAAGCTTGCTCCGTATCAATTCATGATTTGGCAAATACTGTATCTCTTCTTAAGGTGAAAAAGCTTACTCCATATCAATTCATGATTTGGTATGTTGTAATCATATAATAGGGCATGCATTTTAGACATATCGAATTGGGTTTGTAACGTTTGTTTCTTTGATGAGTTGTGGTGGTTGTGGAGGATTTCAATTTGAAATCAAATGCAATCAAAATTTTTGCAATTCATTCCATAAACACACTACCCAATTTATCACATTTCATTCTGAACCAAAATCCTCCATAACCACTAGAACTCATCGAAAAAATTTTGCAAACCTAATTCAATACACTTGAAATTCATGCCCTATTATATGATTACAAGATACTAAATCATGATTGATACAAAGCAAGTTTCAATCCTAAGGAAGAGAAACGGTATTTGCTTAAGAAAGTAGTGTTCAAAGGGCAGTTGATTAGGCATAATATAAAGGATGTAGAGAAAAAGCTTGCTTTTATGGAAGTTTTGGGATTTATGATCATTCATGTGCTGCTGTGAAACCGTGGTATTTGCTTCGTTCTATGGTATATTTTTTCATTTAATTTCTTTACATTTTTTGAATTTTTCTAAGTTTAATGTCTTGTTTTATATGGTATATTCAATTTTTCTACAAACAAGTTGGACCACAAATTTATTATCAAGGAATGCATTGTATTTTTTACATTATCAACACCAACATCCAGCATTAGACTCCAAAATGGTACCATACACAGTTCTTTCAATTCGAATTTTATTTTATTTTTGTTGCATTTATTATCGTCATCAAAATTATATGTATTATTGGATATTATTTTTCATTCTTTTAAAATGAATAAGACAGATATGAAAATTTTGTAGTGTAAATCTTAAGTAAATTGTTTTAGTTGACATGCATTTGCTTATTATTAATTGTAAAGCCCATTGTTAAATTATGTAATTTCTACATGATTTCGGTAATCGAGAAATAGAGTTGTTCGAGCCATAACACAATGTTTATTACCTTAGAGACATTGGAGTTGGATTTGTTTCGCCATCAAAGTTAGAGCATTGCATTGAAATCTTTATAGTCAATTTTGTTTTTCCATTGTTGAGTCATTGAAGTTGCCTTTGAAGTTCTTTCACCATATTATTTTATAGTTATACTTTTTATATTAATATCTTCTTTTGTAAATGTTAAAATATGTTTAGCAAAAAACAATGAAATAATAGAATGGCATTGTTCACTTTGGAATAATCATTTTTATCTATTTCTCTCTTTCCATAATGGGATTTTGTTTAGAAATTATTTTTTTTTTAGTCGGTTTCCACAAAAGTGATCAAAGTATTTAAGAATTGAATTTAGTGTGATTGCATTTATTATGATATCTATGATGAATTCAATATCTTTTATACTTTGATAAATAATAACTTAATTCAATTCAATACAATTTAATTCCCCATTCATTGTTTCTTTTTTTTTTTAAATCAAATTTCATGTTAACTTAAAGATATACATTATCTCTATAGACGTAATACAATCTCCAAATATATTTATTGTTTTATACTTTCACTTTAATCATTTTAAAGTATGTTTGTATATACACTATAGGTACATCGCTTGCTAGTATATTGATGCAGGATAATGGAAGAAGTTTAATTTAAAAGCATAAAATAATGTGTGGATGCAAAACTAAACTAGAAAATTAAATTAAACAAGAATTATAATAAATAATAAGAGATATTCATCATAAAGTAATAATGTAAGGGAAATAAGAAAACCTGGATAGAATAACTCAAGTTCGAAAGTGCTTGAATTTATCCTATAACCACATCAACGTCATTGCCGATTATAGTTACAAGTCTTTTAATCATTAACTAACTTATTGGCTTATGAATAAAAGGAAATTAAATTCCTTCCGAACACTATATTGATTGCTTCTATAGACCTCACGAATTGATGTTGGTATGCCTTAGTTGGAGTCGTGGTTTCACGGCAAGAATTAATTGCCCATAGTTGAAATCAAACTTGATGACTCCAAAAAATTTCTGATCACGTGGACGACTCTAGACACTAACCGTGTGCAGGTGGGTGATGGTCATATTTAATTCACTTTTTAAATTGATTTAGATAAAAAAAAAAATTTGCTAGTTTAAAAACGAGTTAAATGAGCCCGACTCTTTTAACTTATATAGATTGGTTTAGGTTTGCTCGTTTAATAAATTTACGCTAACTTATAGATTAATCTGTTTAACTCGCTTTTTAGACAAGTTAAAACAAATGTTTTTTTACTTGTTTAAAAGCGAATTAAATAAACCTAGCCCATTTAATTTGTAAGCCAAAATGAGTCAAGTCAAATTAGCCCATTTAACCCACTTGCATACCTTTACTAACCATCGGATGCAAAACTTAGAAACTTATGAGTACGTAATTGCAATTGTAATAAAATGTATAAGATAACATAAATAAATTGAAATAATGTGTTTTAATAGCCTCACACTACTGATAAAGTTTTAATAGTCTCATAGTATTAGTGAAAAATTGAATAACTCTACTCTTGAAAGAAATCATTTTTTTTCGATTACTTAAAAATTATTCAAAACCCTAAAAAGAAACTATTTATACAAAAATAAGATAAATATAGGTCTTATGATGTAAATCCAATCTAACGAATATTAATAAATCTCTTAAAAATAAAGGAAACTAAAAAATCTTCTCAAACCTAAAGATAATAAAATATATCTACTTATTAAAATATATTTATCATAAAAATATAATGAAAATAATATAATATTTGGCTTAATATATATATGATAACATAGATATATAAAAAAAAGTTTAAACTATATACTTATACGAATAGAGTCAAATAAGTTTATTGGCTTGATATATATATAATGGGAAAATACAAATAACCATTGTAAACTTTAACTTAGATATGGATTGATCTCTAAGTTTTCAAAGTATAGTTTTTAATCTTCTAAACTTTGATATGTTAACAAATAACCTTCAAATGTTAAAAATAATTCCCTTAAACTTTAATTTTTATGAGCAAACGTCCCCCAAACTTATCAAAATATATTTTAAGACCTCATAAACTTTAATCGTAGTTTGACTTTTTTAACTAAAAAAGGAAATGCCTTTTATATTTCCAATTTATCAAAGTTTAGGGAGATCAACCCGCATCTAGTCAAAGTTTAGGGGAATTATTTATAATTTCCCCTATATATGTGCATGTGTGTATGTGTGGATTAATATAGATATAGATAACATAATATTTGGCTCAATATATATGATGATATAAATATATAAAGAAATTTTAAAACTGTATACTTATGTCAATAAAGTTGAATAAGCTTATTGGCTTCATATATATAAATAGATACATATATACAGATAACAAAGAAATTTTCAAACTATATGTTTATGGGAGTAGTGAATGAGAGCAATTAGCTTAACATATATAAATAGATTGATATTGATAATATAATATTTGACTTAATATATATGATGACATAGATATAAAAAAAAAAATTTAAACTATATACATATGTGAGTGGAGTCGATTAAGCCTATTGGCTTTCTATGAATATATGTATATATATATAATATATAGATGGATTAATATAGATAGATAGATAATATAATTATATTTGGCTTAATATATATAATGATATAGATATATGAAGAAATTTTAAAAATATATACTTATGTGATTGGAGTCAAATACGCCTTTTGACTTAATATATATATATATATATATATATATATATATATATATATACTTATGTGAGTGGATTCAAGTAAGTCTATTGGCGGATAACGCACCCGCATTGCGTGTGCACAAAATGAATAAAACTATGTAATATAATTAAATATATTATAACATTGATAAAATACTATAATAGATAAAGAAAAGAGAAAGATGGGGATCGTGAGAAGAAGAATAAGAAGTAGTGAGAATGTTGGAAGAGAAAGAGAGAGGAAGTAATAGGAATGTTGGAGGAGAGAGAGAGGAAGTAGTAAGAATGTTAGAAGAAAGAGAGAGACACATAAAATCCTTAAATTACTATATATCTATAATCAAATGTATTACAAAAAATTATTTATTAATAATAAAAATTTTATTTAAAAATTTAAATAAATAAAAATAATCAAGATATTTTTTCGACTATTACTTTAAACTCTTTATGTTTTAATAATATAAATTATAATATATATAGATGGATTAATATAGATAGATAGATAATATAATAATATTTGGCTTAATATATATAATGATATAGATATATAAAGAAATTTTAAAAATATATATCTATGTGAGTGAAGTCGAATAAGCTTATTGACTTAATATATATAGATATAAATATAGATGGACTTATACAAGGCATACATCGTGTGTTGTGTAAAAGTAAATGAATAAATAATAATTAACTAGAAAGTCTGAAGTCCAAGATCAACTCTTCTTGTTGGTTGTGGGAGATTGCATCTTACCATTTTCACATTTCGAGTCAAGAAGGTTCCTTCTCGCGTTTTCTTCATCGTCCTATAATGTCCATGATCAATGAGGAGAGAGAGTCAATGTTATTTTACAAAATTTCCTGATAACTTCAAGGAGATGCTGCATCTAGTACAATGGTATCTCCATAAGTGTTATGTAAAAAGAAAACATAGCTAGAAATACGATAATTTGAGTTAGTCCCAAAATAGACCGAGGAATTAGTTTGTTTGACCAATACAATAATTCTAATTACTCATCCACGATATTCATTATTGTTAGCTTTAGATTGGATAGTGGACTTAAACATATGAAATGATTAAGGATAAAGGATAAACTAAGTTTGACTAATGATTATATCAAAATTAGACCAGATTGATTTGTGTCCAATCAAATCAAACCTAACTGAACTCATATATGTAAGGTTTTTCTTATAGTTTACTTTGCTACGTGGTTTATTTGGAAAGAGAAATATAAAATCAAACTAGACGAATGCCATTATTATAATAATTATATTTCATTTATCATTATAATCCAATTCAAGTAGTCCTATATAAATAGTAACCGATAAAAACAAATCTAATATAAATATGTTACAATCAATTGATTATGAACTTAATGGAAGTAGATTTTCAACAACAAAAAATATATAAAAAAAGTCCCTAACATTTATCTCTATATATATTTCAACTTTTAACCTTTTATTTAATTCATTTCAATTCTCAACGTTTTCAAAAATTTATGAAAAACTCCATTCGTTAATTTTGCTATTAGTATGGGCATGTAGCAAAATCTAATATGTTTAGATAATTAGTTAAATTAAATAAACTAATAATATATATTATATAACTAAAATTCATAAAAATAATAAGAAATACAAAAAATGATTAAAAGAGCCAAAAAAAAATAAACATAAAAATATGAAAAATAATACATATATATTATTTAGTAATATATATTTATATACATATATGTATATTAATATTTAATATAAAATAAATTAACAAAAAAAATCAAATCTAGCCACCCTAAAGTTAAGAGATAACTAGATTTCGGCTAGATCAGGTAGTAAATTGCAACATACTAGCAACCGATAATAGGTAGCCACGTAAGACCACCTAAAACTAAAAAAAGAAAAAAAAAATTAAGAAGAAACCTAATCAAGTTGAGATTGGGTCACACAACCTAATCTCCACTTAATTGAGTTTGCCTTTATTATTTTTTTATTTAGACGGTCATTGAAGATCACCCCATAACTAAAAAAAAATAATAATTAATTAATTAAAAAGAAACCCAACCAAGTTGGGATTGGGTTACACAACTTGATCTCTAACTAATCAAGTTTTCCTTTATATATATTTTTTATTTAGGCAACCTTGGGTGATTACCTACCACCTAAGGGGGAGTTTTATAAATTTTTTTCTTTTTTTTTTTTGAAATTTTGTCAATTTTCTTTTATCAATTATACACATATAAACTATTATATATAATTATACATATATATAACTACTATATTCATTAAATAAGGGTTTTTTTAATTATGCGAAGTTTTTTTTTTTTTCAATTTTTCCCAGTTTTCTATATATTTTTGTTATTTATATAACTTTTTTATTTTTTATGTAAGAATTATACGTTGACCAATCAATTGCCACCATGTATCCAACATTAATAGAAACTCTAACAAAAATTAATGACAAGATTTATTTAATATAACTTGAAAAAGTTTATGATTGAAATGAACCAAATGAAAGGTTGAGTATTGAATTAAAAAAACATAAAACATTTGGAACATTTTTATACTTTTTCCAATTTTTAATGCATAAAAATTTATTATCATTAGAATGATATGGAATTGTACATATTTAATTTCTCAATTTTCTAATTGTGATTCATATCTTATATTTAATGGGTTAGTACCAGCCTATCAGGAGTTTACGTCAATTGACTTGTGGTGCATGAAGGTTGGTATAAAGTTAACATGAAAGGCAGACCAAATGGTTGACCATCACTACAAGAAATTTAAAATATAACAACGAAATATTATAGTGAAAGTAATTTTGTGTAGCGAACTTTTTTTCTCTTAATGCTACAAGTTATTTACTTGAAAAAAATAAAACTTTTGAAGAGGTTAGCTTTTTTTCCATTTTCATTAAGTATTTCAATTTCTTCAAAAGTTTGGAAAGAGTGGTTCTTTTATTTTCAATTTAATCAGATCCCATCCGCGAAAGTCATGCTCATGGATTAGAAGTTCATCTCCTCCTTTCAACATGATTTTTGCTTTCAACATGATTTTTGCTCATAGAATACAAAATGCAATAAATATGATTTAAACATTTGATTAGATTAAAAAAAAAAGTATCTTTTCCTAACTTTTAATGAAATTGAAATATCAGATGTAAAAAGGGAAAAATAGCTATCCTCTTTAAATGTTTAATTTTTTACAGTGACTAACTTATTGCATTAGGGAAAAAAAATCACTGCATAAAAGTATTATTTCCAAATATTTTTTGTTATTATATCTTAAATTTCTTGTAGTGTATACCATGTAAAAAAGTTTTTATTTTTATTTTTCCTTACTATTTTCAATACACGAACCCTTAGATTTATAAGAGGCTAATAAATAGATTTATTGTAGACTCTAATATAATAGAGAGTTCATTCTTCGACGAATATTATTATATTCTAAGTATGCTGAATTCGTTACTCCACTCCTGTGATTTTCCATCTTAAATTTGTTCATAGTTTTTCTTATAAACTCGGGTTTAACATCACTAGTATTATCTATTTCTTTATAAATATATTATTTCTTTTACCATGGTTTATTGTATTATATCATTCTATCCATCAAATACTTCCGTAACTTTCTCGAAGGATTGAAGTTTTTGTTCTAACCAAAGTTTTGGGCCTTATTGCTCGAAAAGTAACACAAAAAAAGGACAATGCTAGAGATATTACTATGAAAAATGACAACCCTTGAACTTAGATTTCATGAAAAAAAGAACATAATTACCTAAGCTAGTTAACAGTTAAATATACATGTTTCGAGAAAAGAATAAAAAGAAAAAAAAAATCTAATGAGTTGAACCCCCAAATAAAATTTATAGACCACTTCCGACTTACTTTTTGATATGGGTTAAATGTCGACAGCATGGCCATGTCTGGTGAAGTACATTGTGGGTTTTTCTCGTTGTCATTCTTCGAATTCCATCTACTGCAATAAACGAAAGTGGATAAGTCGTTTATATAATTACAAGATGTGAATATTTAAAACATTTGTTAATTTGACAAAGTCTTTAAAATCTAGCATGAGTCAACTTCCTACACGATTTTAAAAAAGTGCAAGATTTTCCATTCAAATAATGAGGGAAAAAATACAGTAGAAATTATTTATGTTTGTTTGAAAAGTCACTTAAATCTTTTATAAATCGTTTAAATTTTAAATTTCCTAAAATTATGTAAATCCAGCCAAATCCTTTATTAGTGAATTATTTAAAGATAATGAATGACTACTACAGTTAAGATGTGAAATGGGGCTGACTTCTTATTTCCAGCACCACCTCTGCCCTAGTATTTACCACTATTTGGCCTATCTGCAGCACACTTCCCATTACATGAATCGGGCGGAACAAGATCTCAGGGACTAGGTGTTTCTTCATTGCTGCAAATCTACCTGATATCTACTACTACTGCTCGAAGGATCTGAATAAACTTCCCAGAGTTTCGAATCTGGTTGCTCCTTCGGTAAACGACAACCCTTTAGAAGCACTACCATGGACAATGTTGTTTCCACTATTGGTGCCACTATTTCGAACAATTTTCTTTATCGAGGAAGAAGAGTTTCGTTTTTCATGAGTTTTTTCGTAGTAAGAGGGAGTGTCTTTTGGACGCCCTTCTTGGTATATATTTGCCTTCTTTTCCAAGGACTCCGGTTCAAGAAACAATGTGCCATTTTATTTTCAATCACCTTGCTTTCATCCATATTCAATTCTTTTAATGGCTGTCTCTTGTCCTTCCCTTCCAATCCCTGCGCTGAAAAAGTAAAACTCTTCCCAAAGTCCTTCGTGTTTTCATTGACTGTGCCTGCCACTTTTTTGTTCTTTTTTTTTTTCCACTTGATCTCTTATATTGGACCTTTTCCCACTTTCCATTTTCATTTAAAGTCTGATCTTCTTTTCTAGTCCTCGTGTCAGGAATTTCTATAGAAGATTTACTCTTGTCCTCTTGGTTTTCGGTCTTCTCTTCAATTGCATCCCTCGTTTTCTCCACCCCCATATTCTCCGTCATTCATATCATCCACACTATCACTAGGAACCAAATCCTCTTTGGATGCGCTTCAGAGCCTGTCTCAGCTTGGGATGGGTTTGTATTACCAGTTCCATCCTTGTCGTTTTTAAACTGACAAAATAGTTTTGACTGATTTATTTTCCGCATAGATCACAAACTTTTTGTAAGCACTCGTACAAAATCTTGAATGGAACACCATTTATAAAAATTGTATGTTTAAGTTGCACGTTGATAATTAATTGCACACACGTGCGAGCAAATCTTCGCCTTTCCAACCCCACGGTATACGAATCATATCTTAAAATAGGACCAATTTTTTCACCAATGCGCCTAATAGCTAAAGGTGAATAATACTCAGCAGGAAGACCAAAAATACATACCCATGCTGCGATTGAGTCAAATTCCGCATGGAGGACCAATGCAAACAATTTGTATGGAGGACTCAAGACTTCAAGTTAATGATGACCTGAACCACCTTTTGGACTTGTAGATGGAGGATGGAACTGGCAGAAGAGGATGAAGAGTTCTCTCCAATCAGCTGGTACACAAGGTCAACAAGTCGAGAAATCTGTGTGATTTAATTCAAACTAGATTGGATAGGGCCTGGGAAAATGAGTCGTAGATAATCATTTTTCCTGAGGCCAAGTTATTCCAACTTGCTTCTAGCCAGTCTGATCATCTTCCGATTTTGCTACATACCTATCCTTCTACTAGGGGTGGTCCAAAGAAGAGGAGGCCGTTTTGCTTTCAAAACATGTTAGAGCACCCAGAGTTTAAAAACTTTGTGGCTTCACATTGGAGGTCCAATGTATTCCGTTATACAAATGACCTAGAAGTTTTTACTAAAGAGAGAAAAGATGATGAAATGTGGAGGCGTTTGGTATTATTGGAGAGAGGAAAAAAGCAGTGCAAAAGAGTATTGAGAACATTCGTAAGGTCATATGGCATCACCTTTCTCAACAACTGTACATGAGCTTGAGGAGGTGCTAAATTATGAAGAAAAATTGTGGGCAGCGAAATCTTGCACACGGTGGCTGATAGAGTGCAAGAGGAATACCAGGTTTTTCCAGGTCAATGCTTTAGCCAGAATATCTAAAAGCAGGATTATTGGTTTGTTTAACTCAGTTGGTAATTGGGTCGCAGACTTGAGTGACATTCGATGCTTAGTCAACAAACATTTCCTAGACTTGTTCTCAACCGAGAAGACGTCGTGCTGTCTTGAACCCATGTTCGGGGGATTACAGTCCTTAAGATTGACAGAAGAGGATTTTGTAGAACCGGGTAAGGACACCTCAAATGAAGAAATAAAACGAGCCCTATAGAGCATTGGAAACAATAAATCCCCGAGAGTGGATGGTCTAAATGCTGAATTTCTTAAGAAGTGAGAGGTAGTGAGAAGCACTATTTGCCAAACGGTACACCAAATCTATAACTCTGGGATCATGCCAGACGAGATTAATAGGACTCTCATTGTTCTTATTCTAAAGATTGATAAGCCTGTGTACGACTATGTACAAGATGGTGAGTTAGCTCTTGGTAAACAGATTTAGAGATTTCCTGGATAATTTAATTAGCCCAGAACAAGCGAGTTTCGTTCCGAGTAGGCAAGCTGGAGATAATATTATTGTTTTTCAAGAAATCCTACATCTTCTAGATTGTAAAAAGGGAAAGGGAAATGAGATGGTTGTTAAGTTGGACTTAGAGAACATGTATGACTGTATTGAATGGGATTTACTACATAGTGCATTATTATCCTTGAATTTCTCCGAGAAATGGGTTAAACTTATCTCATCATGCTTAGCTACTACCTTGTATCAGATTCTTTTTAATGGATCGATGATACAGAGTTTCAACTCTTCTACAGGTCTGAGGCAAGGAGATCCTCTCTTACCTTACCTTTTTATTATGTAGAAGGCAAAGAACGGACCCCCTTATCTATTAGGGTATCCCATTTGCACCTTTCTCACCTATTTTTTTGCAAATGACATTGTCCTTATGGAAGAAGCGTCAAAAAAGAATGCCAAGTGTATGAAGAATGTAATGGAGTTATTTGGCTCATTGTCAAGTTAGAAGGTAAAATTTGAAAAATCTTGTATCGTCTTCTCCAAAAACACAAACGCTGAGACAAAGAAGAGAATTTGCGATTTATTTTGGGATAAAATTGAACGCGAGGCCTGGCAAGTATTTATGCATCCTAGTGAAGGAGGGTGGGAAGCTCTGTAAGCAAGACTTTGATTTTATTATGGAAAAGGCGAGAAGAAAACGAACGTAGTGGAAAAAAAAAGATGCTCATCATGGCTGGACGCTAGGTATTGACTTCATCAGTATTGGAGCACATATCCAATTTTTACTCCCAAGCTGTAGTCTTTCCAAAAAGTATTACAGAAGATCTTGAGAGGTTGCATAGGGGTTTCTTATGGGGATCTACTGATGGAGGGAAAAAACACCACTAGATTAATTGGAGGAAACTTAAAAAAATAGAGGAGCCTTGGTGGCCTAGGAATGATTGACATAAAGAAACGAAATCAAGCAAAAGGGAAAGGTTTTCATTTATTTCATATGCTATTATTTTGGCGGCATAACCAAGTGGTAAGGTAGGATACTGCAAATCCTTTTTCTTCTCCCAGTTCAATTGTAAGTGTTGCTCGATCAATAAAATTTTGAAATCCCTTATCTTATTTGATTTTCTTCTGAATTTTTCACTAGCAAAAGAAAACAAAGAAAAAAAACTCTTGATATTTGCTTGATTTGAAACATCCGCAAGTTTGATTTTCTCAAGCTAAAGTGTTGTAAATCCTTGCTTCAAAGATTTAAGAAAAGATTACAAGTGAAAGGGAATTAGTAAATCTTTCTCTTTTAATAACATCCTTTCCACTAGTACTGCAGTCTTTAATTCATGTCTTGAATTGAATTGGATAGCATGATGGCTAATTTAACTAATGGCTATAAAAAGCCACTTTGTGTAAGACTCATAAGGTTCTTCTAAATGCAAGAGCATTCAATAAAATAAATGCTAAATTTGATGGAAAATTGACTTATGTATATCTCCATATATAAAAGCTTAAAAAAAGAAAGCATTTCTTTTCAATAAATTTGTATTCTTTCGATTGTTTCATTGAGACAACAGTTAGATATAGACAATAAGAATTAGATGAAATGGAAAATTAAAGTATGTGCTAGATAATGATGTATATTGATTCTATAATTTTATGTCCTTTTTTCTTTAAGTCAATAAAATGAAGCATAAGAAAGAACATGCCTTATTATTCTTAAATCTTAAAAAAAATTTCTTAAACCTCCATGGGTCACTGCATATTTGATTCGTTCCTAAGAACTTTTTAAAGGTGGGGTCAAAGTTTTTTTTTTTTTTACTATGCACCACTAATTCCACTAGGGACCTAATTTACGTGGATATATTGCTTAGGTTAGTTTAATAGTAGTACTTACATTGTCCCTTTCAATTGTAGCATGGGAAATAAATAGACTCTATAAGTATTATTAATTTTCAATTGAAGAATTAAAGCATATCAATTTTTTATTTTATAGATGATTTTTCTTTATTTGATTTTCATTTGTTTTGCCTCTTGACTCATAAGGAAGGAAAAAAAAAAAAAAAACTGCTATTTCTATATTATTAATTGGATCCACATCGAGTAAAGGCTCTTGCACTTAACAAAGCTACAAGCCCACTTAAATTAAAATAAGGCTACAACTAGCTTTCCCTTTTTTTTGTTGTCTGTGGAGCTTCACAACATTGAATCAAGGAAATGAGTAAAGATCTTCCTTCCCCCTAATTAATCGCCAATAACTTCATCTCCATTAGTGGCGAAGAAAATACTCTATACTAATCAGGTTCGAGAGTATATGAGCTATGATCAAGAGGGAGAGGAAGATAAGGAAACCGTTAAATTAGCTTTTGGCTCTAGTTTAACAGAATGAACATAATATTATGGGGCCAGTATAAGTGCTTTCAGTGAGACTTTCATAAGTCTAAGCTAAAACATGTTCAAAAGTAGGGTGGCGAGATTAAAGAAAAATCAACTTGTCGATGCATTGATGGGGATAGTCGTTGTATTTGTCTTGGTTTTCAATTATAATACCACGCCACTAGTCTGCTATCTAATCAACATGGCTTACTCAAGAATTTTGATAGGGCTGTTTTTTGTAGTCTTTCGTTGGATAGTTTTTTTTTTTTAATATATATATTCATATAGTCTACAATTTTACCTGAAAAAGATGAATTACGGCATTTTGTTAAGAAAATTGAAAACGAGAAGAAAAGTATGGCAGGGAAAATTATAAAAGCATATAAAACCACAAATGATTGAATAAAGATAGCATAGGGGGAGGCAAAAAAGGAAGAGAGAAATCAATTCAGTAAACAAACAAAGATATTGTGTGAGCTTTTATATTATGAAATTATTTTTAGTCAATTATACAAAGGAGGTGAGATGTAAGTATGTATCCTATGTCCGACCTCCTTTGGCCCATTGTTTATTACAAGTCCCTCTCGAGGTTGAGGCCATATTCTTACCATCTTGTAACTATTGGATCAATTTAATGCTTTATTGTTGAGAAAGTAGGGCGGTCTAAAGGAAATGTTGAAAATTGAAAATTCCTTTACCATATTTTAATATGGTGCTTTCCACAATTTTGCTACAAGTACTTTTGGTAGCACGGTAGAGAGCAACTATTTACTTTCATGTGATTGTAGGTTTATGTGCCGTTGCAAGCTTTTTAGCAACATATAATTAAAACTATTTCATTTATTTTTATGTTTTTTTTTTCTGATACCTAAACTGTATAGCACATAATACAAAATTAAAACATTATTATACCTATAATATTGACTTTATAGCAATTTTTAGTTTGCATTTTACCTAATCATCTTCATTTCCAAGATGACGGTACTAAGTTAATTTTCTAAAATAAAAAGATTGTATCATATATATTTAAGAGCAAATTTTAATATGATATTAGGCATGGCTAAATATTTAGGTATTTATTTTACTCAACATGTGGCCTTATTTCAATCTTTAATGAAATTCTTTCACATATATAAGATACAATATAAATACAATTTAAAGCAAATATTTTTCTAAAATATTCTAATGTTTATATTATTAAAATCAGAAGGTCTTTATATGACTGCCCATATCGTAATTACCAATTGACCATTCATTTTTTGTTAGTTAACATATCAATTATTTAACAACTATATTTTATAATAAAATATTTAAGTCTATTAGTGTCACTTTAACAATTTTTTTTCTTTTTTTTTTTTTACATTTGATAAACCGTCCACCTACCATAAGCTTATTACTAAAAATCACTTGATACTAAAAATCACTTGATACGAAAAATCACTTAATACGTCCATATTACTACATATAAACGTAACCCATATTACTTCCCACAAAATTTTCTTAGTCATAATGTCTCTCACAATTCTTTATATTTCTTTGCACATTTTCTTACCACAGTTTCCTTTTTTTTTTCTTTTTTCCATCTCCTCTATCCTTACTAACTCCTTCATTTAATAAATAATTTTCTATACTTACTCTCTCTTCTTCATAATACAATATGTTATCTATCTTATAACGTAATAGATAAATCCAAAGTTTTGTATAGTTCTATCAATACGTCTTACTTATTTTTAGTTATATAGTAATCTCCACATATTTTTTATTTGTTACCTCTATATTAATTAACTATGTAAATATTTTATAATTAATTTTTTATAAAATTGATGTTAAATTTGCACACACATATTAAGTGCAATATAGAATCCCACAGTTTTATGGCATTAAATTGAGAACTCGGATTGATGTAGTTGGCCATAAGCCGAACTTTATGGGAATTGGTGAAGGAGGCGTAGTAGAGCTTTTTAAAAAAAAAAAAAGGAAAAGAAAAGAAAAAATTAATCTAAACTAATCGATATTACCGTAACTGAAAAACGATGACTCCGTTCCTTATTTATCGGGAGCTTGAACGTTGAATTCCATTAAATAGTGGATGCTAAATAACCCAATCGATTTAGGAATTGATATCGATAATTAAAGGGAATGTGAATTTGGAATGCATAAAAGTTGTAAGCATCTATGTATGGATATGGGACGATATAATTAAGGGTAGATAAATAAATATGCTACAAACGTGTTGAAAAAAAAAAGAAAAAGAAAAAGAAATGAATAAATAACAGCTTCTTGGCATGTGGCATAAGCTCGGGTAATGTGGGAAACAAGCAGGAGCTCTTATTATTGAAGTCGAGGACCTAGTATGTCATGATAGCTAGTAGGATATATAGCTAGCAGTGGAAATTAGTTCTATGTTAGAGAGAGAAGATCTCCACACTAGCTTTTGAGATAACCCACCGAACTCAGCTGCTTACTTGGGAAGCTAATTTCTCACGAACAATCCGAAATCAGCTAGTAAGGTAGGCCTACTTGATGAGGGAGAGAGGATGAAAATATACTCATTGAGAAAGACGAAAATACACTCAAAAGATTTTCAAGGCCTGGTCAAACTTCATGGGGCAAATTTCTTAGAATAATGAGAACATGCAATTTTAGATTTGGTGTCAACAATCTTGGTCAAGAGCTAGGAGTGTTCTCTCGTTAAATGACTTTGGCGGTCGAAGGAAGGGTGGGGCGGCGAGGAACAGTTCCGACAGGTTCTTGGCCGGATCGAGTGGCCAGTGACGTCAGCGCTGGGGAAGCAAAACATGCCAAGTAGAGGGAAGCTGTAATGAGGTGAGTACTTTGGGCTCTTAGTCTAAATATAGTTGCAAGACATTAATGTTTACGTTTTATGCTGTTGACCATAATGTATAGTTAATTGTTGTCGTAGCTTGGACAAGGAGTGATTATTTGACATAGAAGTATTAGCTTGGGATGGGTATTTGTTTGATGTTGGTGAATAAAGTATTGAGGATTTGTAAGCTAATGGGTTTTACCAAGGTTAATTGATTCTCGGTGATTTGTACTTGGGTGTTTTGTATCTACGTTTAGTTCGGTCCATTGTTTCAGCTACAATATATACCTTCTGTACATGAATGTTTAATGTGCCTGGTGTGAGTTACATCTTGTTTGCTCGGTTGTTTTGCTCGGCAGATAAGTTGTTGCATTTATAGCATGGCATGAAAGGACCAAGGGTCAATGCTTTAGAACTTGGTTTTTCATGAAAAAGAAAAAGAGAAGAAAATGCTCGGCTTATAAGCTCGGTTTTTGGCATATAGAATGCATTTGCTCGGTGTGGAGCCACTTTGTGCTGCTCTTTAAATGCTCGGTTATCTGCTAGGGTTGAGCTGCCCTGTGCTCCTCATCCAGGATGCTGGCCAATTCATTGCATATGCATATGCATTTGCATAGCATTGGTGTGTTGTATGAAGTTGAGTTGTGTTTGGATTCAGTAATGAGTTTGGATATGAGTTGTCTGGTTTACTATTGTTGTGTTGCAGATGTTTAACTTACGATTCAGTTGTGAGCTGCATCTAGTTTCTGACATGCCATGGTGTATTGTAATTGTTCCTTTAATCATGTTATGTTTGCTCACTTGGCTCAAATACGAGATAGGGGGTTAGTTTCTTTTCTAACCTCAGGTGTAGAAGAACAGATTTAAGGAAGAGGTTCAAGCATAGGTAAGAAGGGCTGAAGGAGTTAAAAGCCATTTTGCAGATAGTACAACGCAGCTTTTGTTTTTGATGATATGTAAATATCTAGTGGCTAAGCTAAGTGTGTAGTACCACTTTTATAAATGTAATAAGTAAACTTTGTAGTGAAGTTCCGAAGACGTAAAATTATGGACAAAAGGTTCTAAAGTGGTGTCAAAAGATCCTATGAAGCGTTCATAGGTAAGCCCATTGAATGGATAGATCAAAGATGACATCAAAAGCTGCACTTCAAGGGTGTTAATCATTTTTTTTTTTTTCTTTTTCCAGGATTCAAGCTCATAAAGGAAGCAATACAGGATTAAGTTTGGATTGTGGTAAGCAGGCTTAATTCACAGGTTATTTTGCTTTTCCTATTCACCATGCTCTTGGCACAAACAGCAACGTATGGTTGTTGGTTTAAATAATTGCAGTACAGGTTAAACGTTTAAAAGAGCCATGAAAGAATTGAGCAGCGACGTATCAACAACATTGAGATCTATCTGTGGTATTTGAAATAGATATAGGTTAACTAATGATGACTTGATTTCCAGGTGCCTTATTTAAAAGAGACAAGCTTTTTCATGGTTTAAATAGACACCTAGAGCCGGGTCATTACATGCCATATTAAATCACATTCATGTTTGTTGTTTTGATTAAAAATTGATAATCATAATAAAATTCTGATCTACTCATTATGCAGCATGTTAATTAGCTAAAAAATGAAATTAATTAATAAAAGTGAATAAGTACCTGCTACTTGTTAAAGTTTTGGTACTTCCAACATCACTCATAGAACATGTTCCAATCAAAGTTGGACGGCAACAGTTAAAGATCTCTTGTTCTTGTTGGCTTATGATCTCCTCCAGTTCAAGAATTGCTATGCCTCTCTGAGGGTCGTGCTTGCCCTTGTTGCTTTCCGTGGAAGATAATGAATAAAAGGATGAACTTGGTGATGCATGTTCTTCTTCAATACTAGTTGAATGATTGGAATCTACTTCGATGCTAGTTGAATGATTGGAATCTACTTCGACGCTAGTTGAATGATTGGAATCTACTTCAACGCTAGTTGAATGATTGGAATCTACACTATAACTATCCATGCCCATGTTTAATTCTCCTAGATGTATGCTAAGATACTAAGACTGGAGAACTTGACGATGTTCGACAAGATTACCTCAACTGAAACATATGTATGCTGAGGATTTAGATATATCGGTAATAAGGCGATATGTTGAAATTTTTCACATAGTTGCCATGAAAACAAATCTACTATTGTTTCGGTTTTAAATTCTTTTGAATGGGAAATGTGCCTATGTATCTAATCTATTTAGATTCTAAACATAATTTTTCTTTTAATCTTATATATCTATATCTATCTAACAATATATATATATACATAATATATATTTATCTATATATCTATATATTTGTTATATTAAAGGGAAAGCTGAATTTTAACTACCTATAATTAATAACTTTATATCTATATTATCTGTTTTGTTATTAATGCGAATAAACTTTTATGTAACCGCTGAAACAAAATAGTCCGGCATTGAATTTAGCCATCGATCTCAACATGATCCTTCAAGAGTATTTGGTTAAAATTTGTGCTAGTGAGATACATGGTGGAGATGATAGCGATGGGTTTCATGGGATCTTTGCTTAAGTTTGAGGTACCATTTAGTTATAAGAATTGAATAAATTAGAATAAAGAGAATTTGAATCGGATTTGATAAATATAAGTAGAATTTGATTGTATTATGTTTAGTTTACCTAGTATTAATCATAAAATTTATATTATAAAATTAGTTTTCTATATTATAAAATAAATAATTTTTTATAATATTTAATAAAAATAATATTCACAAACTTAATATTATAACATAAAATGTTATTTTTTTAATGTAAAATATATTTTATTTTTATCAATTGAATTTTATTTTTATATCATGATATAGATAAGGTAAAATTTAAGCATTTTGTTTGGTTAATCAAATTAAATTTTGTTCAATTACTAAGGAAATTTACAAACTAAATAAAAAATAAAATTTTTTGTTTTATTCAATTCAATATTATGAAAATTGTGCAATTAAACGTGAAAGTTTGTAATTTAGGATCCGGGATATATATATATATATATATGTGTGTGTGTGTGTGTGTGTGTGTGTTGGCCTCTTTTTTGTTTATCCTTACTTAAAGAAAGTTGTTAGTTAAACTCGACTGACAAGTGAAGAAAAGTTTCAAGCTTTTGAAGGGTTTTATCTCATTGTCATTGAACCAAACAAGGCCAATAGGGAAAAGAAGGATGGTTAAGGTTAGGAGGAATAACACAAGGCCATTATTGTTTCTGAATTTGATCGGGTACATCATCGCCATAGGGTTCGGAAGTTGGTGTCTTATAAGTTTATCAATGGACAAACTCATCATCCTAATGTGCCTGCATGTTTAGTCTGAAACCTTAATTTATTCTTGAAAAACCAAAAAGTTAACTAAGTTATCTCCGTTGTCCTTAGTATATATCTATTCTAGGATTAAATTTTGGTATGGTTTATTTTTTTAATCTAAATATTTGTTTTTACTTTCTGATAATACTATATAATTTAATTATACTTTCATATTTAATTTGACATTTTTGTCAAGATTTTGTCTTTAACTTCATACTTTCCTTTTATATTTGATTTCTAAACATAAACATGTCATATTTGATTCGTAGGTATCGGAAGGAATGGTGCAACAATATTCTTTGTAATATATGCAATCTTGGCTAGGGTTGTAATGGTCCTTTCCAAATTACTAGGAGCAGGCCATCTTAAGGCTTAAAGCAGTGATATTCTGGCTGCTGATGCTTTATCTTTGATCGTTGCAAGGGCCATCATTGCCCTATACATATATATTATATATTTCTCTAATGAGTAGATTAGGAATATATCTAGAAAATAAGTGTAACTCTTATTATAATTCCTTATTTGATAGTAATTAAGCAGTAATGAATCTTTGAATAATGAGTGGCTACTGCGAAAACAGCCGAATGTGCTACAAGTCTTATTTGATTAAATTAGGAATATGTGTAACGATGCGAAGGTAAGTGTGATTCAACTATATAATTTGTGAAAACTCTAGATGAAGAGTTTAGATAATAGTCTAATTCGACTCCATCATTGGTCTATTATCATTTTAGAAAATGGCTTTTGAGATTTTCTATTAGGAGCAATTTATTGGTTTTGATATTCTATGAAAATCACAAGTTGGCATGCAAGAAAATCAACATTAAAGGGTACAGGGGATGGAAGCTAAGAGTGTTGAAGGCTTTTATAATAATATTAGCATTTACACAACTCTTCTATGTCGATTTATTTAGCAATAGGTGTAGATCAAGTTACCATGACACCTTGCCTACTTGCTGGCAATCCTGTTGCTCCCAAGGGAAGAGTTATTGAAGCTGTCGTCTAAAGATGAATATGAAGTTGTACGTATGTTTGTATTATTAATAATTATCACTTATTATGTTTTCTCTCAACAATGACACTATAGATGTTTGCTTTTAGTGAGTTTGTGTTTAATGTTTAGAAGTTGAGAAATATAACATGTTTAATAATAAGCTCTTAAAAGGAAATTAACATAGGAGGGCATTATCCATTTAGAAAATGGCTTTTGAGATTTCCCATCAGAAGTAACTAATTAGTTTTTTCTATGCATTGTTGATTATGATTTTTAGTGTGATTATTTTATAATACGTATTTAATTGTAATATAATTAAAAAAAAAAAACTAAGCATCATTTTTTTAAATTACATGTAGTTTGAGTGAGACCCTACTTTATATATAAAAAGCTATAATGAGAAAACACAAAGCTTCCAAATTGGTGGAGACAATTGAAGTAATCTAACCTCTCTATCTTCATCTAATTATTTTGTTTATGTAATTTGGCAAATTGACATTAACTATATGGTAGCTTTGCAATTATTATAAGATTGCTATATAAGCAAAATATACATTAGCTAACACTCAATCAAGTTTAACAATAGAAGAGTAGTAGACATATAACAATTCTCTTTTAGCGATCAAATTTAACAATCGAAAAGTAATTGATATATAACAATTCTCATTTAGTGATGTATGCCAAAAGACTATAGAAAAGCTACAAAACAGCTTAACTATTGAATAAGTATTAAGCAAAAACATAATTTAACATGCGTAATCGATGATTAATCTATATAAATATAAATATTTTATACAACCCTTTAGTTTACATTAATGAACATTTCAATTTCAATTTTACCATATCGGCCGGTAAGCATTATGCAAACTTACCAGCATTTATTTTCATATATTAGCTAATAAATTAATATTTTCACCCTTAACATAAATGAGTTTAAATAGAGATCATGTCTTTTTTATCTATCTATCTATTGATCTGTACATATCTAAATCTATATCTATATCTATATACATTTACCCCATTTGTATACGATTTTCAATTTATCTAATTATTTTCCATCTTCAATCATTAGCATAGGTTAAAAATATAATCTCTTTCTTCACTAATCTTTTTGCTAATTATTTGCAAAGAAGCTATGCTTTTTCTATTTATTAGTACTCATTTTCTAATTTTTATGTTAATTTATAGGAGAATTTTGATTAATTTAAAGCTTCTTCAAAATGCGCACAGGTTATAAGTCTTTCTTCTTTTTTTTTTTTTTTTTTTTTTTGAAAAACCACCTATTAGGTGTAATGAAAATTTATCAATACTTCTTCATCAATCTTCTGCATACCCATCAATAAGAGGATTCTATTTATTGTTTTTCTTTTCTACAGTGGCAATGTCAACTTGGTATTTCTTTTCTTTTTGGGATCATTTGAACTCTTTGAATTTTATTTAATGCTTCTACCCTTAAAGCTATTGAAGGTTATTTTATTATTGAAACTTTTAGTGTCCCAAACTTATTACACATTTTATGCCTTTAAATTAAGGAGTATATTGCAATGTAATATATTTTTTTCCCCTTTGTTTCCACTAATATTCAATAAGACCTATCACTTCCCTTTCATGGTTTCAAACTTAGACATTTATTTTTTCTTTATTTTTTCTTGTTATTTTGTATTCTATCCGTTATCACCACTTTATTTTTTTATTTTATTTTCTTTGTTTTTGTATAGTTATTCACCGTTGCTTTGTTGTTGCTTCGTTTAATGAGAATAATATTCATATAAATCTATTACTTCGTTCTTTGTTGATTTCTTTTGTTTAGTTATTTACCTGTCATTTGGTTTTGTGCATTTAGGCCTTTTGGACATGAAGTTGTCGATGGTAAAATTTTATCAAGTAATAACTCCTTCTTTCTTGTCAAACTGTAAACAAACTTGAGGTTTGATTTTTTTTTTTTTTTTCTTCTTTTCTAGGTGGATAAGTGGCTGTGCTAATAAGCCTTTCTATTTATCCGTAATTATATTCCTTTTTTTTTGTTAATTTATTGGAGAATTTCACTTAATTCAGATCTTTGCGATACGCATACGTTATAAGTCTTTTCTTTTTTCTTTTTAAAACACCACCTATCAAATGTAATAAAAATATATCAATACTTCTTCATCAATCTTCTACGTACCCGTCAATAGAAGTATTCTATTTATTGTTTTTGTTTTCTACTTTCACAATCTGAATTTGGCATTTCTTCATAAATCCTTTTAGGATCATTGGAACTTTTTGAATTTTTTTAATACTTCTACCCTTAAAGCTGTTGAAGATTGTTTTATTGTTGAAACTTTAGTTTCCCATATATGTCTAACAAGGTTTTACAAGCTGTCCAGTAGGAGATTTGTGATTTGTTAATTTAGTTATCATTTATTTTATTGTGATGTAAGTCTATTGTTTATCATGTTTTGTTAATAATAATATTTCATTTTATAAAATACTTTTATAGTAAATAGAGATTTTTATAGTTGACTGGAAGACATGTAAATAGTGTATTAACTTTACATTTAACATAAACACACTCTTCCAGGAGAATTGAAAAAAAAAAAAATAGTATATGAGATGAGATCTAATCTCATATAATAGAAAATTAGTTAATAACCCTATCTATAATAAAGTTTTCATATAGGTTACTATTCAATAGGCAATATCTATAAATACAAAATCTTTTTATCCATAAGCATCGACCTAATATTTTTAATCTCCTTTTAAATAAAAATTTCATATAGAAACACCGAATTATGCAACTGCAATATACCAAACAAATATAAATAGCAACACCACCAATTTTTTCTAATATACCCAAGAAAAAAAAAGGGTTTAATCAAATGTTCTTAATGATTTCTACAAATTCTTTAAATATGCTATTTTATTGTTTCCATTTTACATATCAAACTTGCATATGATTCGACCTTCATTTATGTTTATGTACACGTTAAGATAATAGTTATGTAATTCAACTCTAACAACTTTCTTCTTGATGCAACAAGTCAATACTATTGTTTAGTTACTAATTGTACAACAACTAACATACTCCTTTAATTTTATTTTATTCTTTAAGTAAAGGCCTAAAATGGAAGGATCGCATCAACATAATCAAATAGATCCTACGGATATACAATCTTACGTACATCATGCAACAACCTCTAGAATAGTTAGGTTATTTGATATTCGATGATTGGCATGCTCAAGAGATATGGACGATTCACCATTCCATACTTCGACAAACGTTCCTGAAGACATTGATTTGTGAATATTTTATTTTCTTATTCACTCCATGCTTTATATATTAATTAATTATTTCAACTTATACAGCTGATGCTCCCATTCAACCACATGACCCTTATGCAAATGCTATCATTGGACGAATCTTAATTGAACATGTAAGCACCTTAAGAGGACTTTGCTTATTTGCTATAAGATGCATTACACGTCTACATAAGACATGCTTCCAAGGTAATCTTATCCTCTATCTTAGTCAATCCTTATACGAATTTCAAATCCTCCTATATCAATGAAGCTCCTTATATTTGCTTCATGTACATTATGCAAGTCATACTTCTATTGAACAATACCATCAAAATCAAAATGCAACTAATGGAGGTATCTTATAGAATATTACTTTGCTTACATTCATTTCTACATCTTGGTGTCTATTATGTCTTGATTTTACTAAATATTAGATGCTAGGCCAACATAACAACAAGGCTATGTTAACATTAGTCAAGATTTCCATGAAAATCATGGTTATAAGGTATTCCATTTACTTATAATCATGTTATGGCCATTTTGTGTTACGCAATTATTCAAGCATGAGACCTTTGAAATTTGGTATTCTAACGAATAAATTGCTTTCTCTATAATTCCTTCACACCCCCTAACTTAACTAACTGTACACTGCACAACATAATATTGAAAGGTATTTCAAACAACAAATTAGATCGTATAATCATGTTTTCGCGTTTACTTCTATGGGTATGCATATCGATTAAAGTTTTTTAGTAGGAAATCATAGCATATACATGTTTTGTGCTCAAGGTACAATTTATCATAAAATCGGTTTTCTCCTGCCAACCATAAATTAAAGGTATAATATTAGAAGGCATTTTAGACAACAAATTAGATCACATAATCATGTCTTCGCATTTACTTTTATGGGTATGCATATCGATTAAAGTTTTTCAGTAAGAAATTGTCGCATATACATGTTTCGTGCTCAAGGTACAATTTATCATAAAATCGACAGTCTCTTGCCTAACATAAAAGAAAGGCAACATTTTTTGCAAACATATATATATATATATATATATATATATATGGTACTAACCATAAAATCCAACGCTGCATCTTCAAGAGTCAAAACTTAGATGCTAATCTCATTGCTAGAAATACTGCCATCCTAAATTACTGTAACACATTCGTCCATCAATTTTGTCAACTTTCCTTACTTGACAATATTGAAGATTGTTGTCTCATAATTCATGAACGTCCTCCCAACCAACACTAATATGCTCTTTTTCCTGCATCTCAAGTTGATGCTATTGTAGTTAGTGGTGAAGAAGCAAGCGAACTACATAATTGTGACATCATCATTTAATCACATACTGGATACGTTATAAATATTAGTAATACAAATTGGTATTATGATCCCCTATAATATTCCCTTTTGTTTCCCTATGGAACATATTAGCTGGATGAAAATTGTCGCTCTACTACTAATATCTCTATTACATCTTGTGGCTTCTATGCCTATTATATCCAAGTGATTATCATACTCAATTGTACAACTTATATTGCCAATTTCTAACTTACAACTTTATTTTTCAAATATAGAATCACAAGTAATCTCTCATTTTACGTGGGGTAAACTCTTCTAACAATGTTTGGTAGATAAGTATGTTAAAATCGAAAATCGAAGACTTAAATGATTACGACATAATTAATCTATAATTCGTGCTAAGTTTTACTAAGGACTACAAGACTCACTTGCTGCTAGAGAAAATGATGCAAGTTTAGCCACTTAACTCGCGCATTACATTATGCCATAATCACGGATTTTTAAATTTATTTTCACTAATAACCTTTTCCATCTAAGCTTCCCCATATTATAGGGAATATTGGGAGAAAAATTGTGCTAACATCTTCATTTGTTAGAAGCCTTTGTAATATGTTCCAAAGATATCAAGATACAATGGCATTAGTTCAAGAACTAGGAAGACCTAATTTCTTCATTTCCATAACATGTAATCTATCTTAGCCAAAGATTTAACGTGAGTTGCTTAAAGGACAAACACTACGAGATCATCCACATTTACTATTACATGTCTTCCAATGTTGATTTGAGAAGTTTAAAAAGGATGTTCTTGAAAAATTTATTTTAAGAAGAGTTACTGCATACACATATGTAATAAAGTTTCAACAATAAGGGTTACTGCATGCTCACATGCTTATCATACTAGATGATGACTTCAAGCTCTATTCATCCGATGATTATAATTCTATTATACAAGCTAAAATTCCTAATATATATCATGAGCTAAGGTTATTCAATACAGTGCTTAAACACATGGTTCATGGTATGTATGGTGGGTTTAATTCTTCTGTACCATGCATGAAGTAAGTTATTATAAGCGTCATTTTCCTAAGTCATTTGCAAATTCTACTATCTAAGGCAATGATGCATATTCAATATATAGAAGAACACAAAATACATCCATTGTACTTATGAACTATCCAAACATCATGGTGGATAATAGTTGGATTATCCCTTACAACCCTTGGTTACTCTTAAAGTATGACTGTCATATAAATGTAGAGATTTGCGCAAATGTGAGGAGTGTTAAGTATTTGTATAAATACATATACAAAGATCCTGATAGGGTGTCTCTTGAAGTTTGTATAGGTTATGATACTAATAAAATCCAGTAATTTGTAGATGTACGTTAGATATGTGCACCAAAAGCTATTTAGAGGTTGTTGAAGTTTCCAATGAATCACAGGTATACATCTGTTATTTGACTACAAATACATCTACCAAACATGCATATAATCAAATTTGAGCTTGATGAGATTGTTCACTCAATTTTAAGTAATAATCTAACCCTACAGACAATGCTCATTGAATTTTTTCATACAAATGTTATAGAGCACAGACCCTCAAGCAAGACAATACTTATGTAAAGATTTCCTAAAACATTACATGTGGAGAAATTTCAAATGGCATCACAAAAGGACTACTAATGCGCCTCTAAGGCTGAACACATGGAGAAGCACCATAACAAAGAGAACTAAAAACAAACAAGGAAAAAACTAACAAAGTTTGAGCAACTATTGAATGGATATGACGCACTACTTAGTCCTACTTAGCCTACAATCCGCCAGATACATCAGTCCTTACTAAAGAGTAACTCACCATTACTCTTTACTAAATGAAATAGATAAGAGTTTAAAAATAATGAGCAATAAGGTTACTTAATGTAAATGATTATGTGTTGATTTGTTCATCTGCATACAAGAAAGTGGAGATTTATATACACATCCACTAAGTTTACTTTACATGTACGAAAAGACAAAAGGATATTTTACAACTAGGTTACATAAGACATACTAAAAGGGTAAAAGAGACGAAAAATATTCGGTACAAAAAAGTGAAGAATCCTTTTGGAAAGATCTTACCAAAAGATACGTATCATGTGGTGAACGGAAGTAAAGACTTTGATACAAAGTAGGTGAAACAAAAAATGACGGCAATCAAAGGCCAACCTGATTTAGACCAGGCTGAGGACCAATTAGTTCTTCTGAAAAGAAGTTACCTCGATTCAGGGTCGGATGCCTGTGATCAGATTGAGAGCCCACTTTGGCTATTCTTAAGCTGTCTTTTGGGATAAAGCATTGCTACGGAACAAAGGTAGATCTAACACAAGTAAGGATCTAATAGTCAAGTCGGTAAGAGACCGGTTCAAGATAGGAATTTCCATCTCGACTATGGCTTAAAGCTAGTATCCTCCAAGCGAGTCCTTAGAGTCCTCTTGCTCGATTACGTATGATCGGTCCAAAGGGCTGATTCCTATCAACTATAAAGAAGGTCATAGGAAGAATATATGTAGTACCCTTAACTAAATCTAAAAGATTTTATCTTTGTGTTTTTCTTAACTATGTTCACAGTCTTACTTCTTTTAGTGATCTTTTAACACATTAGGGTAAGTAGCACGAGACATTTAAAAAGGCAGTAGAAAGTAGAGGGCTAATTGAAAATGATGAGAGCATATGCCATTGCTTACTTAAAGCTATGTCCTTCCAAATGCCATCTGCACTTAGGAGGTTATTTGTAACCATTATCGTATAATGTCTACCAACAGATATTAGGTTATTGTGGGATGAATTCCACGTGTTTATGGTGAACAACTTATTGCATGACGTTAATGCATTACTGTAGCAACATGGGAAAAGTTATCAAACTACGACTTACCATAACTTCAACATAAATTAACTGAATCTAGCAGTATACCTAAAGCTGTACAAGATGAGGATATGGTTGTAATTGCAAGATTAAACATAAACTAAGCACGTACATTTCATTTAGTTAAGACTATAGCCGAGCAAAATCAATCTACTATATTTTTCATCGATTGTTCAGAAGGTATGGGTAAAACTCTCCTATATTGTACTATTTTAGCATTTCTTTGAAGTAATAGTCACATTGCCTTAGCATCAGCAACCTTTGGGATTACTTCGACAATAGGTAGTAAAATAGCACATTCAAGGCTTAAGATCCCCTCAAATCCAGGTTAGTTCAGTTTGCTCAATAAGCAAGCAATCTGAATTAGCTGCACTATTGAAGGTGTACAGAGTGATTCTATGAGATGAAGCTTCCATAGCTAATAATATGCTTTAGAGTCCTTAGATAGGACACTTAGAGATATCATGGAGAATGATGTTCCTTTTGAGAGTAAAGTAATGATATTGGGTCAAGATTTTAGATAGATTCTTCTAGTGGTTTCAAAGGGCACAAAAACTCAATTGATCAATGCATGGCTTAATAGATCACCCCTTTAGAGTAATGTTCACATTGTTCAATTAACACAAAAAATGAGATCCCTCATCGATAGAGATTTCTTAGAATTTGTTGTATAAGTTAGTGATAGATTGAGCCCACTATACGTGATGCATCTTACTTTATTAGTCGTGCACTTGTAGCCCTAATAAATGTTGAGGTTAACAAGTCAAATGATGCAATTATCAACTCATTTCCTAGCATACATTTATTACTCATTTGATGCCGTTAGCGATTATGCTGTGTAAATGTATCTATAAGAATACTTAAACTCTATATCACCAAGTGTCATGTCTCTTCATATATTGACACTGAAGGAGGGAGCTCTCTTATGCAACATCGATCCAAAGGTAGGTCTCTGTAATGTTATGAGGTTAATATGCATTGACTTCTTATGGAACGTTATTTATGCAGAGGTCTTAACCAAACATTTAAGAAGAGTAAGAGTTTTCATTCCAAGAATAACACTAAAGACTTCAGAGAATTTAAATCTCTCATTTGAAATGACAAGAAAATAATTTAGTTCATTCAAACTTTGCTTTGATAATCAACAATACATAATGTGGGAATCTATCTTTCAAATTATGTGTTTAGCCATAGACAACTTTACATGGCCTTATTACATGAGTTTCAATGGCTCCAAATGTTGTCTACAAAAATGTACCCTTGTCTTGAAGGTATTCTTATAATTAATTTGCTATGGTACCATTATTTTTATTATTATTTTACTATGCATACTTTATAAATAGCTTTTGTAAGTTTCTAATCCTTTTTAAATGGTTAATCTTAATGGTGTTTCATTTAGAAATTTAGTATTTCATAAATTATATTGTATAATTCTATTCATTTTTTGCACATGTAACGCAGAAATATCATTTGCTAATTAGTTATTAAAAGGATTCGAATACATCTTACAAATTTCTTAACTATCATCCATTACTTATAAATATTTCTAATTATACAATTACTATTTTTTAATCATGCTTACTTTTACAATTACTATTATTCTATTTATTTATTATTTTAGTTGTCCTATTATTTGGAAAATTTATTACATCATTTATTTGATTAATATTTGCTATTGTAATAAGGACTTTTTCTTTGTAAAATTATTATAGTTTTTATTTTATTGATGTATATTATTGGTATTTTTCTATATTATGGAATCCAAAATTTTTTTATATTTTTTCACATAGGTACGTCACTCATATATATTATTTAACATAGAAAGAAAGTATTAACTACCTTAACTACCTTAACTACTATTTGGCTCCAAAACTTTTTAATATAAGATTTTATTATATTTCTCTATCTTCTTTTACTCCCTTTCTATCTTTCCCATGACCCTTTTTCCATTTCTCTAAATAACCTTATCTTCTATAAAGAAAAGTAATTGTGCCTTTCCTTTTACTTTTCATGTGCATATATCTTTGGTGAATTATTAGTTTTCAATGAAAATAGATTATGAAATTTTCAAATTTTTATCATTTTAAAATAAGAAACAAAGGTAAAAGTACACTTTCTTTAAGAGAATGGTATTGGGGAATATAGTTTTAGGTAACTTTGCTTCTTTCGCCCAACCTATGCAAATAAGTAACTTTGCTATTTAATTTTTAATTTTGTTTGTAGCTTTTCTATCTTTACTTAAAAAATTACTTAAATTTTACATATTTAGTTTTGCATACACTTTTACAGAAAGATTAAAACTTTAACTGGTTTTATTGTTTTATTTTTGCTTTTTATAGGTATTGCAACCTATGTAGAGAAAACCAAGGTAAGACAATTGATTTATTTTTATATTTTTAATTGATTTGTCCATTCAATTTATCAATTACAATGAAAGTACCAACTAAATTAATAGATATCTTACCTTAATTTACAAATTTTTAGAATGACATATTAATATTATTTTTGACAGCCCTACATGCAAAGATGTCTTCCTAATTGTATACTAATAACTTCTAAATAGATGTGTTTTATTTTTTAAGTTAATGAGTTAATACTAACTATTTACCTTCTTTTTTTCTTTTCTTTTCTTTTTTTTGCCTCAATGGACAAAATAGTGGAATGTATGTACATTTTTTAACATTAGTGATATAAAATATAAGATATTGTGAAATTCTAAATCATATTCAAACAAATTAAATAAAATTGACATAAGGGATTGTATACATATAAGTATTCTCAAAAAAAAAAGGTTAAAGATAAATGATTTTAAATTTTATACAACTACTATTCTTTTTCCCCTAAGGTTTGAAATAGTGAAAGGAAAAAAATAACAAAAAATAAAAATCCCAAAATACTGTTCTTAGGAAAATATTCTTAAGAATACGACATTTAAAATCACTTTTTGATTCAATTTTGATATTTCAATGTTCAAAATCATCTTTAGGTTAAACCAAAATTGCCTCTTCATGCAAATTCGCCTCTTGAAGAAACAATTTTAGTTTAATCCAAAATTGCCGCTATTTGTTATGTCATATTCTTGAGAATATTTTCTAGCAATAATACTTTTTATTTTTTTATTTTTTGCTATTTTTTGTCCTTTTCTCAATTTAGAACATCCTTAATTTTTAGTAGACCATTTATAGATGTAATGCCGCATATTCCTTATAATACATAAGTACATTCAATTGTAAAGTGTGTACGTACGTAGATATACTATCTAAATCTCTATTTATTGTTTGTAATTTAATTTGAAGATATATGTACTAAATTAGTCTAAATCACATATGATTGATTAATATGATTTATTACAAATATTTCATGTTTTAGCAAATATTTAATTTTATTCTGTTATTATTAAAGTTATTACTTCATTTTTACAGATTTTGTGAATTTGGTTTGAAGAAATGAAATGGGAATTTTTCATTATATATATATATATATATATCAAATATCTTTTACTATAATAAAATTGTACATTAAGCGATGTAGACATTAGGATGTTTTATTGATATTGTAGAGTCTAAGTTAAAAAAAAAAAGTATTATCTCAAGGATAATTAATTATGAAAGGTTTTGTTGCCATACACCATTTGTAGGTAATGGTAGTAACACCATTAAAAGAGATTATACTTCATGCATAAGATATTATACTATAGATATTTTGTATTGTCCATTATAATTAAGACAAATTCTTATTTTAGACTATTGGTTGGAAATATGAGGGTCATTTATGTTAATTAGCTGTTCATATTATGCAATATTAATGAGAGTTATAATAATGTTAACAATTTATATAATTTGTTTTCAATAAGACATAATGGATGTCTAATAATTTCATAATTTTTCTTTTATTAAAAAAGGTAATACTCATGATGAAGCTTTTATTTTATTTTAGATAACAAGTAACACATATTCCTCATCATGGTTATCTAAAATATAAGGAAAAAAATCCCTATGCAAAAAATCACATCCAATAGAAAAGACATTAATCATAATAAAAATAAAGTAAAAATCTATTAAAGAAATAAAACAAGTGATAAAAATGTATATTTATGCAATTATAATTTTTAAAATTAAGTGTCATATAAAAGGTGGAAAATCTCATTTGTTACGATATATTACTACTGTAGGAAATGGGAGTCAAATAACAATTTTCCCTCTTATTATTTTTCCCCTAAGAAGATCCCATCATCATATTATCTATGTTGATTAGCAAAATCTTCAAGTTAATTGTACTTGTACCAAATATGAGTTTTTAGGAATTTTATGTGCACTGTCACGTCCCAAAACGGTAGAGTCATAACAGCCTGCCGTGTAAACCATTTAAAAATAGTAATTGGCCTTACAACTGCTATCTTAGACCTAATCTATACAAGGCATCCATGACTAACCCGCTTTAAAGTAAACAATTCATAATTTAAATAAATCACTTACCTAAGAGAGTGAGAAAATATATATATATATACACTGAAATCCAGTTATTACAATTAAAATATATGTTTGTTCTTCAAATGTTTTTCCCCACTCCCCAAGATACAGCAATTGCTAGCTTTAGAGTAGTTGTATGCCACTTCTTAGTCAGTACCTGCATGACGTCTATAGGGATGTGAGCAACTACAGCTCAGTAAGTTAGGATAGAGGACTTAAAACTATACCATAAACATAACAAGGTTATCAATCAACTTATTAAGTGCAATGTATGTTCAAGCAAATGCTACCGCACAACGCTGTCCGGCCTATCGTGAGATTAGAGAAATTGCACCCGCTCTAATCCAGGTTGAGAAGTTGCTGTTAATGCAACAGCTCACAACCAAACCCAGGCTTGTGCAATGGAGACATCGCTCCTCCCGCGATAACTTTCGAACCATTGACTTCACCTTCGCCGCGACCTCCTCTCTTGTTACTTAGTTCGACTAAGGATGAAGAAGAGAACATTATACAATCCTGCGCTATCCCTTTTGAAAGGGTCGGTATTTGGCCGGAGAATCCTAGGTTCCCTTAATAGGTTACCAAATAGGTCCAATTATGATTACAGGTCGAATATTTGATTAGGTCCAATTTAAGGTGATCAATCATTTCATACAAATCATGCAATACAAGCCAGAACAACAGACAGAATCATAGCATCACTCATAATCAAGCACATGCACACAACCAACTATCTAACAAGCACAACTAAGCATAATCTCAAGCCTCTAAAATATAGCAACGTATTAATCCAACTTACCAGAACTTCTCGCTCGCTCACTCGAGGTCCAACTTACTCAAGCTATCACCAATCATCCTTATAACACAAACGTGATTTCATTTTTTCATATAACTATTATAAGTTGCTTTTATCTTATAACACTTATTGTTATGTTTTGTTTAGGGTTTAAAATATCCAGTTATCTAGGTTCCCAAATCTTTTACAATTATTTTAGGTTTGGGGTTAGGTTCGGGTTCAGTTTCTGCATCGATTTCTAAATTAGGTTTTAGTTCGATTTCTAAATTAAGTTCTAGTTCGATTTCTAAGTACTGTTTTATACCCGAACTTTAGAAACTTGTTTTTATTCATAATGTGAAATTAATCACTTACTTTTAGATATCCTAAATGCCATAATTATCCCTAATCAGTATTTTATTATATCTAGTACACTTAAATCCTTAATAGTATACCGAATTTACTCCTGATGTGAGAAATTTTTACATTTTTCATATAATTACATAAATTCAAGATTTTTATCAGATTTATTATATATCCCTATTATTTATATAATATCAATTTTTATCCTAATATCTTTTATTTATTATATTTCCAATAATTACATATTATGTATTATCACCTATTATGTATATAATACACATCTAATATTTCTAACACTCTAATTACCATCTCTCAACATCAATTATCATTTTAAAATATCTAAATTCATCCTAAATCAGATTTTATACCTAATTACTCTAATTTACAAAATTAACTTAAAATTTACTATTTTATCCAATTGCTCATTTACCACATAATTAACTTAATAATTACATCTAACACCCTAAATACTACAAGTATCATACTTCATTAGATTTCAACATCCTAAAACATATAATTATTCATTAAATCAGTAATTAGCCATTTTATTACTTAATTAATCCTATGCTAAGTTGTATAAAGAATAAATGAGAAGCTATGACAGTAGTATAATCATTTTGAGTGGAAGATTATAGATGAAAGGAAAGGTGATGATATGAAGTGAATTTAGAATCGCTAATGATCACAAATAAAACTTAAAAAACAATCACACAAGGAATAAATGGAGAATAAACCAATAAGAAAATTTGCGAGATCATAAAGCTAAGTCATAAGATAATACAATACGATTAGAGGATTACGGTAATGAAATAAGCCTTAATTGATACTAAGGTAGGGAATGCAAAGGAAACAAAATTAAGAGATCGAGTAAAGGTCCAAGTAGGGAAGAAGTAGAATGTTAATCAAGAGTAATTCGAAAACTTAATCAGTAGACTAAACAGAAGTTTCATGTGAAGATAGTTCAATAGAATGGAAGATGAGTTTTAAGGTTATGAAGTAACTCCCAAAAATAATAGATAATTAGGTTCAGAAGTTCAAGAATCGAGACACGAAATAGGTAAAGATACGACCGAACGAAGGTCTAGACTTATTTAGATTATTCTATAATTTTTAGTATACATATAATTTAGCTCTGCGATTCGTTAATTATCGGAATGCATTTTACGCATTTTCAATAAAAAACGAGTTATATAATTAAAATTTGGAATTTTTATATTCTTTTATTTTATTGCTTATTTTCTTAAATTCAAACTTACGGGATCATTTTACTAATATTTCTAGTTTTACTTATAATTTAGGTTCGATCGGATCCTTTAGCTGATCGATATCCTGAGTGACTGATTGTGAGGCTTACATTTCTACCCCTTAAAATAGTTTCGTCCTCGAAACTACTGTATATCTATATATTGCTTACTTACTAAGATTTATAGTTTATATATTATTACTACTCTAAAAATCAAAAAAACCACAAGTAATGCTTTGTCTTCACTACACTAAGTTCTACTTTAATTTCTAAGTCTAAACCTTCGTCTAGTCATATCTTTACCTATTCCATGTCTCAACTCTTGAACTTCTAAACTTGATTATCCAGTATTTTTGGGGGTTACTTCATAATCTTAAAACCCATCTTCCATTCTACTGAACCATCTTCAAATGAAACTTCTATGTTGTCCACTGATTAAGTTTTCGAATTGCTTCCTGATTAACATTCCACTTCTTCTCTACTTGGACCTTTGCTCGATCTCTTAATTTTCCTTCCTTTGCATTCCCTATCTTAAAATCAATCAAATCTTATTTCATCACCGTAATCTTCTAGTCATATTGTACTATCTTATAATTTAGCTTTATGAACTCGCAAATTTTCTTATTGGTTTATTTTCCATTTATTCCTTGTTTGATTGTTTCTTAAGTTTTATTTGTGATCATTAGCGATTCTAAATTTACTTCATATCATTACCTTTCCTCTCATCCATAATCTTCCACTCAAAATGATTATACTACTGTTATAGCTTCTCATTTGTTCTTTATACAGCTAAGCATAGAATCAACAGAAGCAAATTTGGCAAATCTCGACTTTTCTCCATCTTAAATTCAAATGAGATGGTTTACGACTCAATTTGACTCGACTTGAGAAGAATGAATATGAATTTTGATTGACAGACTCAACAAAAGTGTTTAATGGATGTAATTAAGAAAACAAGCAATAAAATAAAAGAATATAAAAATTTCAAATTTTAAGTATATAACTTGTTATTTATTGGAAATGCATAAAACGTATTTCAATAATTAACGAATCGATAGAGATAAATTATATGTATACTAAAAATCATAGAATGACATAAATAATATTTAAGAATATTTATTTGTACTATATATGAATTTACATGTAGGTAGAAATATGCGTAATTACTTAAACTACACGTAATGTGCTAAAATAATACTAAATAATTAAAGAAAATTCATAATTAATTAATGAAAAATAAAGAAAAATCATAAAAAATAAGGAATGATCGGGACTTGGGTCGTAGCAGCTAGGAAAAATAGGGGAAAAAATTAGCCAATTAAATTAGAACAATACAAAAGCCAAAAATTAAGAAATCTAGACAATATCTTGTCCAATTTAATGCACATTAATTACCACAAAGCTTTATAAATAGGGAAAAAATCACAGAGCTCATTTGGACAGCTAGAAATTAGAGAAAAATCAGAAGCATCGAAATTGGAAGAAAAAAATTTAGGTAAAAAAAAAAATAAGAAACCTATACAGTTGGGGCTTGTATGGAGAACCCAAACCCGACAAGCAACTAGGAGTAGACGGCTACCACCACCACACAGTGGTGGCAGCGCCCAAGTGAGCCAGCACACCCATGGCCACCAACAGTGGCCGAAGTCAACCAAATCGGTAAGTTCGATTTTTAGCCCGATTTTGTGTAATTTTGTAAAAATAGTAAATATTCTTAGAAAATTATGAAACTTGTTATTCTAAAATATTTATATATGTATTTTTTATGAAAAATATTATTTTGATGAAAATACGTCCCGTGATATATGGTCCTTAAGAAATCATGCAAAACCCAACGTGATTAGGATTAGAATGATCTTAGGAGTGTAGTTTTGAGCCAAAAATTTTTGTGTAGATTACTTAGATGATATAGAACAGTGCTATGAATCCCGTTTTCAAAAATTAATTTTTGAAAATTTTAGATAATTTGTAGACCTTAAAATGAGACATAAAATGGGTAATTTAGGGTTATTTAAGTAATTAAATGGTTAATTACTGATTTAGTGAATAATTATATATTTTAGGATGTTGAAATCTGATGAAGTATGATACTTATAGCATTTAGGGTGTTAGATATAATTATTAGGTTAATTATATAGTAAATGAGTAATTGGGAAAAATAGTAAATTTTAAATTAATTTTGTAAATTAGGGTAATTAGGTGTGAAATCTTATTTATGATGAATTTAGACACTTTGATATGATAATTGATGTTGGGAGATGGTAATTAGAGTGATAGAAATATTAGATGTGTATTATATACATAATAGGTGATAATACATAATATGTAATTATTAGAAATATAATAAATAGAAAATATGATAATAAAAATTGATATTATGATAACAATAAAAATATACAATAAATTTAACAGGAAACTTGAATTTATGTAATTATATGAAAAATGTAAAGGTTTCTTACATCAGGAGGAAATTTGGCACACTATTAAGGATTTAAATGTACTGAATATAATAAAATACTGATTAGGGGTAATTATGGTATTTAGGATATCTGGAAGTAAGGTGATTAATTTCACATTATGAGTAAAAACAAGTTTTTAGAGTTCGGGTATAAAACAGTACTTATAAATCGAACTAGAACCTAATTTAAAAATCGATGCAAAAATTGAACCCAAACCTAGAATAATTGTAAAAGATTTGAAAATCTAAATAATTAGATATATTAAACCCTAAACCAAAGATAACAATAAGCGTTATAGGATAAAACGAAACTATAATAGTTATAAGAAAAATTGAAACTACGTTTGTGTTATAGGGATGATCGGCGATGGCCTGAGCGAGTTGGACCTTAAATGAGTAAGCGAGGAGTCTAGGTAAGTTAAGATTAATACATTGCTGTATTTTGGAGGCTTGAGATTATGCTTGATTGTGCCTAATAGATAGTTGGTTGTGTGCATATACTTGATTATGAGTGATGTTATAATTCTGTTTGTTATTCTGGCCTGTATTGTATGGTTTGTATAAAATGATTGATCACCCTAAACTGAACCTAATCAAATATACAACCCGTAATCATAATTGGATCTTAATGGCAACCCATTAAGGGAAACTTAGGATTCTTCGGCCAAATACCGACCCCTTCGAAAGGGATAGCGTAGATTGCATAATGGTCCTTTCTTCATCCTTAGTCGAACTAAGTGATAAGAGAGAAGATCGCGGCGAGGGTGAAGTCAATGGTTCGAAGGTAGTCATGGGAGGAGCAATGTCTCCATTGCACAAGCCTGGGTTTGGTTTTGAGCTGTTGTATTAACAACAACTCCTCAACCCGGATTAGAGCAGGCGCAATTTCTCTAATCTTATGACAGGCCAGACAACGTCATGCGATGGTATTTGTTTGAACATGCATTGCACCTAATAAGTTGATTGATAACCTTGTTATGTTTATGATATAGTTTTAAGTCCTCTATCCTAACTTACTGAGTTATGATTACTCACGTCCCTATAGACGTCGTGCATGTGCTAGCTAAGAAGCGGCATACAACTATTCTGAAGCTAGCACCATTTTAAGATAGAAGTTGGCCTTACAACCGCTATCCTAAACCCGATCTACACAAGGCGTCCACGACTAACACACTTTGAAGTAAACAGTTTATAATTTAAATAAATCACTTACCTAATAAAATGAGAAAATATATATATACATTGAAATCCAGTTATTACAATTAAAATATATGTTTGTTATTCAAATGTTTTTCCTCACTCTTCAAGATCCAGCAGTTGCTAGCTTCAAAGTAGTTATATACCGCTTCTTAGCCAGCACTTGTACGATGTCTATAGGAATGTAAGCAATCACAGCTCGGTAAGTTAGGATAGAGGCATAAGCCTGGGTTTGGTCGTGAGCTATTGCATTAACAGCAACTCCTCAACTTGGATTAGAGCGAGCGCAATTTCTCTAATCTCACGATGGGCTTGACAACGTCATGCGATGGACCGAGAACTGTTACGCTCTAAAGTCATAGAGTCGCAACAATCCCACAGTGTAAATCATTCTATGGCAGTAACTGGCCTCACAGTATCTACTATAGACATAATCTACACAAGGCGTCAACGACTCTTTGCTTTGAAGTAAACAGTCTCATTTAAGTGTTTAACTTATAATATAGTAATTATCACAATTTTTTTTAATAAACATACATAATTATATATAAAGTCTACAGAACTTCCTAGAAATCTCTACTTAAACATAACGGTTTACTAATTTTACATAATAACTATCAGTCTTTCAGTTTTAAACTACAAAAGACACACTAACTATATATCCACTGCTAAGCAAATTGATCCTCACATCCCTGGCTTCAAAAGAACTAACCTCTAGATAATTGTACGGCGACATAATACTTGCAGTAATAAAAAATTAGGACCTGCGAAAAGATCTACAAAGGTATGAGCAACTACAGCTCAGTAAGTTGAATCGGAGACTTATGAGAGTATACAAACACAAACACAAACACAAACAAGATTATCAAGCAATTATTTTAATACAATGCAATAATCAAGTGTCATTGCACAAAGTAGTTCGGTCCATTGCGAAATCAGAGAAATTTCACCTACTCTAAGCCAAGTTGAGGAGTTTCCATATTATGCAGCAGCTCACAACCAAACTCAGGCTTGTGCAATGGAGATGCTGCTCCTCCCGCGACTACCTTCGAACCATTGACTTCACCCTCGCCGCGACCTCCTCTCCTGTCACTTAATTCGACTAAGGATGAAGAAGGGACCATTATGCAATCCTGCGTTATTCCTTTTGAAGGGGTCGATATTTGGTTAGGGAATCCTATGATCTCCTAACGGGTTGCAATGCATGACATTTTTGGTTATTAGAGTCGAATAAGATTAAATTTCATTTAGGGTGTTCAAACAATTTCACACCAATTCAATCAATCACAAAATCAATCGCATTACAAATTTCAACACGCATTCAGATACATCAAACACATGCATAAACTACTTACAATCACAACCATATATAATCCTAAGTCTCTGAGTTCCATAAAATAGCACTCTAATACGGTAAGTAATAACCCGACTTACTTGGAGTTTTTCAATCACCTGATCACTCAATTGCAAACCGATTCGTCTCTGGATATCCTATAATACAAATAGGTCTTTTTAATTCTTATACTTTAACGATTCACATTCTAAGTTATAATTTAGTTTATTTTTTCCATGTATACTTATTATTTACTAATGATTCATTCTAACCTATTTCGGGATTCGGTTCCTAAATTAGATTCTAGTTTTAATTCTGGAATCTTAAATATGCTCGAATCGTAATGTAAAATTAATCACATTAAGCTCGAGTATTCTAATATCCTATTGAGTCTTAATTTAGTATTCTAAACTATTCGGTACACGCTAATCCTAATTGGGGTACCAAGTTTATTCCCGATGTAAGAAAATTTTGCATTTTTTTATACAATTACCTAAAATTAAATTTATTTTAGATTTATTATATTCTTATTTCTATTATTATATTATCTAATTAAACCTAATTTTTTATAATATTCCTAATTTTCTACAATTAGCATATAATTCCTTCATTACTTACACTTAACACTCTAAAGGATAGGATTAGATTTCCATATCAGAGATTACCATCCCTAACCCTCTAATTATTATTTAAATCTGTAATTAATGTCTTAATCACCTATTTAACCCAAAATTACCTAATTTTTCTATCATTTTAGGGCTAAAAATTTACCTAAAAATTTCGAAAATTAAATTTAAAAAAATGGCTTCATATTACTGTTATTTATCACTTAAGCATTCTATAGAAAAAATTTGAGCTCCAAACTACACTCCTAAGCCTATTTATTTCTAATTCTAATTATGTTCAGTTTTGCTTAATTTCTTAAGAATCCTATATTTTCAGACGTAATTATACTTAATCATTATTTTTCCTTAAATCTACATACAATAAAACCTTAGAATAATAAATTTCATAATTTTCTGGGCAAAATAAATAGTTTTACAAAATTACACAAAATTGAAGCAGATGAGAGACTTATTCGGTCAGGTGGCTTTTGGCCTTCCAACATTTATATTAAAATGTTTATTTTGACTCACTAGGTGAGTTTGGCAATGGGTCTAGAGTGGGGTGGTGGTGGTGGTGGCTGTGGCTCGGTCCTAGGTGGTAGTGGCTCGTAGGTTTGACTCACTAATCCTAACTGCACAGGTTTCCTTTCTTTTTATATTTACTTTAGTTTTTCTCTAAGATTTAGATGCTCTATTTTTTTCTCTGATTTCTAACTGTCTAAAGGAGCTCTGTAAATTTTTTCCCTATTTAGAATTTTTTGGTAATTAATATGCATTAAATCAGATAAGACATTGCCCAATTCCCTTGATTTTTGGCTTTTGTGTTACTTGATTTTAATTTCCTAATTTTTCTTCTTCAACTCCTGACTTGCCATGACCAAATCTACATTATTCCAGATTTCTCTAATTTTTCCTTAATTAATTAATAATTTTCTTTAATTATTTAATAAGTTTTTAGCCACTTTAAGAAATTTCGTGTATTTTTATCTACACGTAAATACATGTGGGGTACATGTGAACATTCCTAATTATTATTTAGGTCGTTCTATGATTTTTAGTATATATATAATCTATCTCTAGTAATTTATTAGTTATTAGATTACACTTTTCGCCTTTTCGATAATTAATAATTATTATACTTAAAATTTGAAAATTTTATAGTCTCTTATTTTATTACTTATTTTTTTAAATTCAAGATTACGGGTCATTTTTACTAATATTTCTATCCATAGTTTATAATTTGGGTTTGATTGGTCTTTTAACCAATCACCCTAAATTTTGTGTTTTAAGTTCAATCCTATAGTCACTTAACTTAACTTTAGGGCTTACATTTTGTGGCCTCAATTGTCTTGATGCATATGCAATAACTTTTCTATCCCGCATCAATGCACAACCTAATCCATTCCGTGAAACACCACTATACATATTATAAGGTTTATCCGGATTAGGTAATGTTAATACCAGTGCTGTAACCAATCGTATCTTCAACTCCTGAAAACTCATTTCACAATTTTCACTCCACTCAAACTTTATATGCTTCTGGGTCAATCGAGTCAATGGTTTGGCAATTCTGGAAAAATCCTTTATGAATCATCGATAGTATCCAGCTATACCTAGAAAACTCCTTATTTCAGTTATAGTAGTTGGTTGCTTACAATCCATTACTGCTTTCATTTTATCAGGGTCTATAGAGATTCCTTCACCAAATATAATGACCTAGAAAAGAAATTCTATCTAACCAAAAATCACATTTACTTAACTTGGCATACGATTTATTCTCTCTCAACTTCTGTAATGCCAATCATAAATGCTCTGCATGCTCCTTCTTGGTTTTTGAATAAATCAAAATATCATCAATAAACACTACGACAAACTTATCCACATAAGGTTGGTATATGTGATTCACCAGGTCCATGAATACAACCAGGGCATTCGTTCAAACAAATGGCATTACCAAAAATTCATAATGACCATATCAAGTTCTAAATGCAGTTTTATGCACATCTTCTGACTTAACTCGTAATTTATGATATTCTAATTTCAAATCAATTCTACAAAACACAGTTGCACCTTGGAGTTGGTCAAACAAGTCATCAATGCGAGGTAATGGATACCTATTCTTAATGGTAACCTTATTTAATTCCCGATAGTCTATACATAATCTCATAGTACCATCTTTCTTCTTCACAAACAATATCGGTGCTCCCCATGGTGAAACACTCGGTCGAATAAACTTCTTATCCAATAGCTCCCGATGCTGCTTCTTTAGTTTTTAAAGTTCTATAGGTGACATTCGATATGGAGCTTTAGAGATAGGCTCAGTTACAATAACTAATTCTACAGTAAAATCCAATTCTCGGGATGAGGCTAACCCTGGTAACTCGTCCGGAAATACATCTAGAAATTCATTCTCTAGCCATATGTCTGCTACCTTGAGTATCTCTTTCTTTACATCCACAACAAACACCCAACAAAATTTCCAATCATTCTCCTTTACTTTTGTCTCACATAATTCATTACATATCTCCATCACTAATAAAATTCAATCTACTTCCACCAGCCTTTCCTTAAAATATTGTTTCTCCCTCATTAAGATTAATAATCTTATTTCTACACTCCACAATGGCTTTATTCTTAGACAATCAATCTATTCCTACTATTACATCATAACCTTGTAAAGGTAATATTACAAGACTTATAGGATACTCCTTCTTCTGAATTTTTATTTTACCATCAGCTACTACTTCTCGGGTTGTTACTTTCTCCCTAATCGGAGTTCCAACTTTATAAGTTGTATTAACAGTAACCACACTAATCTCTTGTTCATTTACAAATTTTTGACTTGTAAAGGAATGAGATATACCAGTATCAAATAGCAAAAAGCAGGTTGTCCATTTAACACATGTCCTGGAATATACTAATACTATGGTTACTAACTACACTAGCATTCATAAATCTTAAAATTCAAATATTTCAATTTAATTCACACTTAAAATTATCATTACAGTAGATAGTCTGCGTACGTACCAGTTATAAGTCCTTCATCATTTTCTTCTTCAACTCCCATGATCTCCTCGACATCATCACAGTAGTATTGCTCCATAAAATCTAAGAAATCCTCATTCTCCTCAACTTCCATATCCTCTAGAGTAAAGACACGAGCAGGTGCAATAGTGTTATCAAAACCTTCTGTCCGCTTAACATCTTGTCCGAACTGTGGACAATATCTGGAGAAATGCCCCTTCCTACCACATCTATTACACTTCACTAATTTCATGCTAGGGCATAACTTCAGCATATGGTTCGGATCTCCACATATAAAACATTTTCCCTTAAGCTAAGTATAATTTCTCGGGAAATGATTTACACCACATTTCCAGCATTTGACATTACCATCTTTGTCGTAAAAACTCAAACTAGGCACTGACTGCGCTAGGTTACTAACCAGAGTTAGTGGTCTCCTTCTCTTATGTCCAAGAACTGCTACTTAAGCGACACCAAGATTGATATCTTAAATGATGGACCAAGTCGATATCCTCGTTGATCTTTGGACTCACATTATTAATACTCACATGTATCTTCAGTTGTCTTGCCTTATCTACCATTTCTTGTAAGTGTGAAACCATAATCCAACAACTTGCAACACTTATGGCGCAAATCCGTTAGAAACAATCTTTCTTTCAACTCAATATTATCTCGGTATGAGCTAGGTACATATTGTAACAAATCTATTAAACTCAGTCTCATATGGTACACTCATACCTCCTTTCAGTTCAAACAAATATCGCCCATTATATTTTGAACTATGAAGGAAATTACTCCTTCTTGAATTCCTCTTTAAATTGTTGCCATTATGTTATTCCGAGTTGCCTTGCTTTCGAGTCCACCATACTCTCACAGCTAATTTAACATAAATGTGCATAAGATAACTTTTGAGATTCAAGGACTCTAAAAGCTCAAAATTTCGTTCAACTTGGCTAACAATCATCAGCTACATCTGGCCTACCCATCACCCCTTCAAAATAATTGTGCTTATCATCAGAAGTTATTACCTCTGAGGTCGCTCCATTCGTTGTTCTACTTTTGGGTCTTCTGTTTCCGCATTACCTCCAGTCATAAGATGTTGAATCAACGTTCCTTACTGTCTCATCATCTTGTAACTGGCAAGTATTTGTCTAATAGGCATATTTTCTTGTAGAGGCGGCGGGGGTAAATCTTGTCTATGTTGTTCTCTTCGGGGTGATGATGCTCATGGTAAAGGGTTTTCATTCCCTTCAGTTCCTCCTTGACTACTCTCATTTCCAGCTTCAGCCATAATTGCTTAACAGTTTATAACTTATAACCTTGTATTCATATCTATTTATAAGTTATCCATGCTTTTGTTTAGAGAATTTTTTTATAAATTAATAAATGTTTGCAACATATTCTCATATAGAATAATAATAACAACATCATTGTGATCAACATACTTAGTAGTCTGACTTCTACTATTAACTTCATTCAACCTTACATCATTATCATTACAACTTCAAAACAAAAAGATACAAATCGATAGCTTTTGAATACATACATAAACTTTACAACTCAATTACATCATTACTTACATAATCTAGTACAGACTCGATCTTTACAACTGTACAAGACAAAAGATTACATCAACTGGCTACATCAAACTTCATTACAGCGTACACCTAGCTTGATCTAGAAGCTATAAAGAACATCAAAAGTCAAAATACATCAAAAGATCCTAAAATACATCGGTTTCCATCAAAATTGCTACTAGATAATATCTAAAAATCTATCCGACCAAAACAAGTCAGCCACCTAACTAAGATAATCCTCCTCTGAATCAGTGGCAGCTACTCCATCAAAGGGATCGCGACCCATATGGCCTCCTACCAAGTGATCCTCATACTCGCTATCTGATACAGAGTTTATATATACTATCTCTGGAGTCTCAGGGATCACAATCACCTCCTGCATATTATCATCACCCGACTCAACTATGTCACCATCTCCTACTCCAGCTATCCCGGTGTTTGCAATCACCTGCATAACTAAGGCATATATGTCTACACCAGGTTCATCCTCATTCTCTTGCTCTTCCTCAAGGTCTTCTTCTAGATCTTCCTCTGGGTCTTCCTTTAGGTCTTCCTCTACATGAACTCCATCCTCCTAAGGTTTAACTAGAGGTGAGTTTTCTGGTGGTGGTTCTAGTATCTTAAGCTCAGGTTCAAGTTTAGGATCCAATGGTATCTCTATACCTTCCCCAACAGGTTCTGGAAACTGAGGAAACCAATCAATAATCCCTGGTGAGTACTGTCTGGGAATATATGGTATGTCAGCAGAGATATGTGCAACACTAGCTGGGTATGGTCTCCCATACTCTATCCTAGCAGGAAAATATCATAAGGGCATAATTAAAGTTACAATTCCCTCTATCTCCAACCATCTCTACTCAAAAGCTGCTATGGCAGTATATCTATCATACTGAGTCCTAAACCCATCTCCATTCATGCCCACTCATCTTTCCAGCTATAGCACATCTTATCATGAAACTTGTCAATAATCTCATCAATTGTCCTAAAGATATTCCAATCAGCTAATTTCATCAATAACTGCTGCAATTTAACCTTATAATCAATAAGGGATACTTCTCCATTCCACCCGAACCTTATCCAACTATATATTAGTTCCCTTTTTCAACCCTGTAATTATAGTTAAACAAATTAACATTTACTATGTTAAACATTATGCTTACCTATGTTTTCATATACTTAATACAATATTTTATCGCCTACTTAATATTACCTACTCTCAACATTCCTATAATATCTATTTTTTTTTTTAAAGTATGATGCTTCAAAACGAGTCTACTAAAACTACGCTCTGATACCAAATGAGAATCGTTACGCCTCGAAGTCACAGAATCACAACAGTCCCGCCGTGTAAATCATTCTATGATAGTAACTAGCCTCACAATACCTACCATAGACATAATCTACACAAGACGTCGACAACTCCTCACTTTGAAATAAACAGTCCTAGTTAAGTGTTTAACTACGAATATAGTAATTATCACAATTTTTTTAATTAACATACATAATTATGTATATAAAGTCCATAGAACTTCCTAGGAAGCTCTACTTAAATATAACGGTTTACTAATTAATTAGGTTCTTATTCGATTTCTAAGTACTATTTATACCCGAACTCTAGAAACTTATGTTAACTCATAATGTGAAATTAATCACTTTACTTTCAGATATCCTAAATACCATAATTACCCCTAATTAGTATTTTATTATATCCAGTACACTTAAATCCTTAATAGTATATCGAATTTACTCTTAGTATGAGAAATTTTTACATTTTTCATATAATTATATAAATTCAAGATTTCTATCAGATTTATTATATATCCCTATTGTTTATATAAGATTAATTTTTATCCTAATGTCTTCAATTGATTATATTTCCAATAATTACATATTATATATTATCAACTATTATGTATATAATACACATCTAATATTTCTAATACTTTAATTACCATCTCCCAACATCAATTATCATTTCAAAATATCTAAATGTATTCTAAATCAGATTTTACACCTAATTACCCTAATTTACAAAATTAATTTAAAATTTATTATTTTTCCCTATTACTTATTTACTACATAATTAACCTAATAATTACATCTAACACCCTAAATACTACAAGTATCCTGCTTCATTAGATTTCAACATCCTAAAACATATAATTATTCACTAAATCAGGAATTAACCATTTAATTACTTAATTAACCCTAAATTACCCATTTTATGCCTCATTTTAAGGCCTAAAAATTATCTAAAATTTTCGAAAATTAATTTTTGAAAACATGCTTCATAGCAATGTTCTATATCATTTAAGTAATCTATGCAAAAATTTTGGGCTCAAAACTACACTCCCAAGGTCATTTATTTCTAAACCGAAATATGCTCTATTTTGCATGATTTCTTAAGGACCATATACCACGGGACATATTTTCATCAAAATAACATTTTTTCTAAAAAATAAATACAAAAATATTCCAGACTAATAATTTTCAATATTTCTAAGAATATTTACTATTTAAAAAAATTAGATAAAATCGGGCTGAAAATCAAACTTACCGATTTGGGTGGCTCCGGACACCGTTGGTAGCCATGAGTGTGTCAACCCACCTGGGTGTTGCCACCACCGTGTGGTGGTGGTCGTCATCCACTCCTAACTGCTCGTCGGGTCTAGGTTCTCCTTACAAGCCCCAACTGCACAGTTTTCTTTTTTTTTTTAACCCAAATTTTTTTTCTTCCAATTTCAATACTCCTAATTTTTCTCTAATTTTTAACTGTCCAAATGAGCTCTATGATTTTTTTTCTTATTTATAGAGCTTTATGGTAATTAATATACATTAAATTGGACAAGACATTGCCTAAATCCCGTAATTTTTGGCTTTAATGTTGCTCTAATTTAATTGGTTAATTTTTTCTTATTTTCCCCAGCTGTCATGACCCAATTCTGGATCATTTCTCATTTTTTTCTGATTTTTCTTTATTTTTTTTAATTAATTATGAATTTTATTTAATTATTTAGTATTATTTTAGCACATTACGCGTATTTTAAGTAATTACGCGTATTTCTATATACATGTAAATTCATATATAGTACAAATAAATATTTCTAAATATTATTTAGGTTATTCTATGATTTTTAGTATACATATAATTTATATTTAGCGATTTGTTAATTATCAGAATGCATTTTACGCATTTTCGATAAATAACGAGTTATATACTTAAAATTTGAAATTTTCATATTCTTTTATTTTATTACTTATTTTCTTAAATTCAAACTTACGAGATTATTTTACTAATATTTCTAACTTTACTTATAATTTAGGCTCAATCAAATCTTTCAACCGATCGAAACCTTGAGTGATTGATTGTAAGGCTTACATGCACATACCTTAAAAAATTTATTGTTTCATAATATCAAACATATGCCTCAAAAGTACATTCTAAAGAAATGGACAAAAGATGCAAAGGCTGGTATATGGTATTAATAATTTTTTTAACTTATTTTAAAATTTTATTTACATATAAAGGTTCGATGAGTGAAAAGTAGAAACTAAAACTTAGGACTCTAAGATAATGGGATGATATTTGGAGATAAAACTTGCAAGTTAAATTAGCATTTTACATTTTGTTATTTTTTGATATATTATTGTATTTCTTGTCAAGACAAATAAATTATTACAAGACTCAACTCTTATTCTTATTTTCCATCTTTGAGTATTAGAGTAAGAATAATGTTCTTATTTTAACAATATTTTCTATTACGACTTCTAATAGTATGATAATGAGATTATCATTATCTTGCCTAACTAACTATAAATAAATTCTTGTGATTTTATTAGTATGATGAAAAATGTATTCTTCAATAAGCAATATATTTATCCTTCTAAAAGCTTTTAGAATTTTGTGTGTGTGTATATATATATATATTGATGAGTATATAAATAAGAGATTTTTGAAAACTTTTGTTGCTCATACCTTTTTATAATTAACAATATTTAGTAAGTCATCATTAATAACCTATTATTGTTAAAACATCTACAAAAATATATTTAATTATGCATCCAAATTTATACCTCATGTATTTAAATAATACAACTCTTTTTTTATCAAAGAAGATAATGGTATTAATTTAAAATTGCAAAATTTGTACTACTTAATTCATATACCTACATTTAAAAGTATTAGGAACAAGCACCACTTATAAATTATTATTAATATATATAAACTATTATTTAATCATGTGTTATACAATATATATTATAAATAAAATTTAATTATATATTTTATGAAATAAAATATTATTATTTTGAAATTGTATTAATATAAATACTAAAAGTGAGTAAGTAACCCTATTGTACAAAGTATCCACTTAGATCTTATTTGATTAAGTGGGTTTTAGATAAGTGATTAAGGCCACATAATAGGTTTCGGATAATAATTTTTCAAAACGTACTCTCATAGAATTTAGTATTGGTAAGAAGTCATGGTACTTATATCCACTTTAAAACTTATACTTTAAAACATATAGATTATAGGTTTTAAGATTCTTACCCTATAATGGTAATTAAATAAAATTAATAAATAAAGGATATCATCTCATTAAAATAAATTAAAGCTTACCAAAAATCCTAAACTAAACGCTTATTAATTACTTCCCTGCCATATTTCATTTTTAATCTTTACTTTATTGTCATTTTCTTTCTACCCCTTCCTCCTTTACAAAACATCATTAGTAAAGTTAAAAAAAAAAAAGGAATTTGAATTCTTAGTTTCTACTTTTAGCACTACTTACAAGTCATAATGTATATCCATCACCTGTTCTCTATAATGGAACAGTTTATTTGTTTTATATTTGACAAAAAAATTGATATTATTATTAGTGAAATTTGATTTTCTTATAGTATAAAGAAATTATTTTACCAATATATGTACCTTAAGAAAGAAAAAAAAATTAATTTGAATTTATATTTTATTCCATTTTCTATGTTATGTCTTTGTTTTCCTATGGTTAATTATTTAATCTTATATTATCGTCACATTCATAATTATTAAATTATGTAATCCTATAAATCTTTTATTCACACTTTAATAAACTTTATCGATCCCACATTAAGTATGATGTTTATCACTTCATTTTTCAAAATTCTACAATTTGATTATTATAAAATTAATATTTTATTTAAGTAAAGAATGTTTTCTACAATGCTTCCATAAAAATTTATCAATAATAACGATTAAAAAACCATTTAAGGAAAAAACATTGGTTAGAAATAAACTTCAATAGACTCCCTTCTTGATCTTATTTGAAAGATCAGTTAAATTAAAAAATTGCTTTTGAAAAGAAAAAAAGAATTGGATTTGCTTTATGTTTTGAAAAAACAACCTTATTGAAATTTATAAGGAAAATAAAAAAAAATGACATGTTTTACAAGGTACCCTATACAATTTATAAGACCCATAATCAAATATTCAAGGTTTCGTCTTAAATTCTACAACGAAGATAGAAATATTAGTAAAAATGATCCCGTGAGTTTGGATTTAGGAAACGTTATTTATTGGAAACGCGTAAAACTAGTTTCGATAACTAATGAATCGATAGAAATAAATTATATGCATACTAAAAATTACAAAATAATTTAAATAATATTTAGAAGTATTTATTTATATATAGATAAAAAATACGTGAAATTACTTAAAATGCATGAAATATACCAAAATAATGTTAATTAATTAAAGAAAATGCATGAATAATTAAATAAAAATAAAAAAATTATGGAACAATATGGAATTGTCTAAAATTGAGGCGTAACAGCTTGGACTTAAGTAAATAAAAGCAACCAATTAAATTAAGATAAACAAAAATTAAATTGGAAGAGGATAAAAAACAAATACCAAGTCAAAATTGGAAGAAAAAAAATCAAACTAACCTTATAAATACCTCAAAATTTTTTAGGAGCTCATTTGATTAGTTAGGAGAGTAGAAAAATTAGACAGAACCGAAATATTGAGGGTTAGGTTTATGGTTATTTATAAAAAAATCTGTGCAATTAAGGTATATAAGGAGACCCCCAACCGGACAGCAACCTAAAAGTGGACGACCACTACCACTACATGGTGGTGGCAGCATGGTCAGAGCCATCAATTTATGTGAGTTTGATCTTCTTTTCTATTTTTTTTATATTTTGTTAAAAATACTAAATATGTTTAGAAAATTTTGAAATTTGGTATTTAGATGTTTTTAAGTATGTAGATTTAGGAAAAAAATTTATTTTGATGAAATTATTTCTATAAATATGCTAACTTTGAGAAATCTCACAAACTCGAATTTTGTTCAATTTGGAAATAAATGACCTTAAAAAAGTAATTTTGAGCCCAAAATTTTTGTGTAGGCTTGTTAGAGTATTTAAAAGAATTTTATGAAGCCTTTTTTCAAAAATTAATTTTTGAAATTTTTAGATAATTTTTTTGCCTTAAAATGATGTATAAAATGTGCAATTTTACACTAATTAGGTAATTAAGTAAGATAATTATTGATTTAGCACATAATTATATGTTTTAAGATATTAAAATATGATGAAGTATGATATTTTTAGCATTTAAGGTGCTAGATGTAATTATTATGATATTATGTAGTGAATATGTAATAGGCAAAAATAGTAAGTTTTAAGTTAATTTTGTAATTTAGGGCTATTAGGTATAAATTATGATTTGGGATAAATTTAGATATTTTGAGGTGTTAATTGATGTTGAGAAAGGATATTTGAGGTGATGGGAATGTTAAATGTGTACATTATCGACATATTAGGTAATAATATATAATATGTAGGTATAAGAAATTAATAAGTAGGAAAATATTATATTAAAATTGATATTGTAATCATAATAGGAATATATAATAAATCTGGTATAAAACTTAAATTAAGATAATTATATGAAAAATGTAAAATTTTTTCATAATGGGAGTAAATTTGGTAGTTAAATTAGGATATACCGTACAAACTAGAACATTGTTTAGACATTGAAAACGATATTTAAGATATCTGAAAATAATGTGATTAATTTCACATTATAGGTAGAATGATTTCCTAAGGTTTACATATAAAATTCCTAATCTAAAACTGAGTTAAAAACTTAATTTATAAACTAACGTAAAAAACTGAATTAGAACTCAACCTAAATTAAGAATAATTATAAAAGACTTAAAAATCTAGATAATTAGGTATATTAAACGCTAAACTAAAGATAATATAAAAGTACTACACAATAGAATTTATATAAAATAATTATATATGTATTAAAACAACATTTGTATCATAGGGTTTAGTAGCGACAACTTGTGTAAGTTGCACCTTGAGTGAGCAAGCCACAACCTAAGTAAACAAGTGAGAAATTCAGGTAAATTGGGATTAATATAATACTGTATTTTGGAGGCTTAAAATTATGCTTAATTGTGCTTGTTAGCTAGTGGATTGCCAACTTGTGCTTGTTAGATAATGGACTACGCGCATGTGCTTGTTTCTAAGTTGATGCTATGTTTATGATTTGTTGCTATGGATTATATTTGTATGAATTCTTGCAATGATTGAACAACTTAAACCAGATCTAATTAAATATATGACTTGTAATTCTAAATTGAACATACATAACAACCTATTAGGGTAAACTTAAAATTTTTCGGCCAAATACTAACCTTTTTGAAAAGGATAGCGGTGGATAACATAATTAGTTGCTTTTTCGTCCTTAGTCAAATTAAATGACAAATGAGAAGGTCATGGTAAGGGTAAAGTTAATTATTCGAAGGTAGTCATGAGAGGATCGGCGTCTCCGTTGTACAAGCTTAGGTTTAGTCATAAGTTATTGTATTAATAAAAACTCCTCAACCTGGATTAGAATGGATATAATTTCTCTAATCTCAGGACAGGCAGGACAACGTTGTGCGATAATATTTACTTGAACATGCATTACATTTAATAATTTGATTGATAACCCTGTTTATGTTTGTTATATAGTTTTAAGTCTTCGTCCCAGCTTACTAAATTATGGTTGCTCATATCTCTATAGATGTTATGGTAAGTGTTAGCTAGAAAGCAAGAAGTGGCTTGTATCTACCTGAAGCTAGCAATTGTTAGATCTTGGGAGAGTAAGGATAATAACTTAAAGAGCAATCACATTTTTAAGTTTAGATTCTGCTTTTAAAATTTTTAATATTAATTTACAAATTACTCAAGTACATTACATTAAATTGCTAAATCTTATAAACATACTCTGATTATTTTAATATAAGCATGTATTTTTCTTAAGTTCATAAGTAAACAATTTATTTAATTTATGAATTGTTTACTTTAAAACGGGTTAGTCGTAGATGCCTTATCTAAATCAAATCTAAGATAGCGGCTGTATGATTAACTTCTATTTTAGAATGGTTTGTATAGCAGTACTGTTATGATTTTACGGCTTTAGGGCATTACACAATTTACATGGTATATTATATAGGATAATTCTAAAGTGTGACATGATAGGGTACAGGTAGCAAAATTTCAAAACTTATACCATAGGGTAGAGTACAAGTAGTGTCTATACCCTATGCACTCTGTATCTTCTCACTCTTAATCAATTCCATCCGTCAATATCACATAAAGATTCTAACGTCTAGAGAAAAGGAAAAGTAGATATCCAGACAACTAGGAGAAAAATTGGAAGGAAATCCAAGCTAGATGTTGTTATTAATGGCACTAAATGAAAAGGGATTTTTCTACAATCCTATTCTTGTTTTTTACAAGACAAGTACCACCCCCTATCTAACTCTTTATTTTTGTTTATTTAAATCTAAACCATTGAATGAATTGTAAATTCAATAGTATAGATTGAAAAAAGTGTAACTAAGCAATGGGATGAAGGATAGGACTGGTTTTGTAAAAAATAATGACAAAACCGTAGAATCTCTCAATGAAAGGAATAACTTTTTCATTTAGGAAACAAACAATGCTACGTGGCATTAAATTACTAGTTGGGATAGGAAATTTTGATCCTATTTAAGTTATCCATTATGGTAATTATGTATGCATTTGACACATAAACCTCACTATGCATCTAAAATTAAAAAGTTCAAACATTGCATAGGTTAAAAATATAAACTACCATAAAAGTTATAAGCATTTCCCATTTTTGCTAATCTATTGCAATTTTCTAATATAAAAAGAAAAGTTGTTAAAGTGAAGAAAATTTACTAATTTATTATAATTAACCTTTAATTGTTCATAAGATAACCAACATACAATTTGAAGGTATTATTAAAGGAGTTTACTGATTAAAAGTTAATTTTTGAATAGGTGACATTAAAACCAACCCATTTATATTATAAATGATTAATAAACTGTATCTTCTATAATATTTAAAAATATATAGAAAATATTATTGAAAAAAATATTATTTAAAAATATTATTAAAGTGACAGGTAGCTTGATGTCCTTTTTAAGATCCATCAATTACCTCTAAAAAATATTGAAAATAAAAAGATATTAAATAATATGTTCTTATAATCTAACTTAACAATATCAATGGTAAATGGATAATTATACGAAATCTTTTTCTTTTGTTATAATTATTGATTCAATTTATATTAATATCAATTTCTTTAAGGAGTTCAAAATTTGAGTCATTAATTTATTGTGTTCCCTAAATTTATCATTAACCATATATTTCAATTCTTATAAATACCAATTCTCATTAATAAAATACGAGACAACTATATTACATATACATTAATGTACAGTGATAAGGACTATTTTATTGAATATTAATTATTCTATGGAGCCAACTATAGTAAATACACATCAATGTGCATTAACAGTTACTAATGCAATTTTTTGTTTTCATTTTCTGTAAATTAAAGCTTTTATTGCATATATACACAAGGTAGGTGTATCAACTATTAACATTATCATAATTAAGATAAAAATGATGAACGGTGAATGTGAGTTGGAAAGTGAGATATTCATATACATTTAAAAGAAAAAAAAAAGATTTGAGAAATATAAATTTGATTTGGTTTGTTTCTATCATATTAAATAAAATAATGGGTAAATAAATCTATTTTTATAAAGATTTGCAAAGTATTTTAATTTTGTAAGATGGATAAATATATATTTATATTTTCATCTTTTTAATGTCTTATTTTAAAAAATATACAATTTGTAAATGGTATCCTAATATATCAAAGAGATGAAAGAAAGATGAACTAAAAAAAGCTAAAAAGGGTGTGTTAATATATATTCTTTTTTGTTTAAATTTTTTCATTAGGTATATAACTTCTTTTTTAAATAAGATTTAGTTTTATTATATATAAATAAGAAACATAAATAAAAGGAAATTTCCCAAATATATGTATTAAATATTAGCATTGGTTAGGGTGAAAATCATGCTATTCAACTTGTACTTGCCGGAGTAGTAATAAAATAACCTTATAGCTACATCTTACTTGAAATCTATACTATATTATATTATAGGTTTTAAGTTTTATAAAACTCCATAATTTATAAATATATATAGCATATGATAAATATGATATGTTTAATATAGATAATAAATATGTATAATTTGATTTGACAAATATAGTGAAACTTCGACCATATTTTCATAATTTATACTCAATCATTTTAGATTTATATTCGTGTTGTAATTGAACTTCAAATCTCCAACTAAATTCAATAGTGCCGTTTATGATAGTAGTAGTTCATTATTATATTTTTTGCTTTATTGAAATGTGTCATATTTATATTTGTTTTAATTCGCAACGATAATGTTTTACTGTTATATCTTGAGATATTGTAAATCTTCAAAATAAAATATTATTTCATGGAAAACTATACATGTCATAAAGAATTATAGTGTGCTATATTTACATATAATTAGTATCAATAATAGGTATTTACCATATTTATAACAATTTATAATATATTTTATGTAATTTTTTAAATAAAATTTATTGTTATTAGTAATAAATATCGACCATTTAGTTCTTCAGTTTGAAGGTGGATTGTTGGGCTTAAAAAAAAAAAAAAAAATGGAATGATGCGGTAACTTAACTTGTAGGCCCTTTTGAAACTGAATTCGGGTTCCATTATTATTATTATTATAAATTTCTTTTCTGCTACGAAGCGAAAAACAAGTAAATTACAGCGTTATTAACTAGAGGGAAAGAACAGAGAGTGCCATAACATAGCTTCGCGAAAGATAAGATTTATTTAAAGCCCCACCTTCCATTTCCTTCTCTCTCTTTAACTCTTTCTTCATTTTCTTCAGTGGATAAGTGGAGGGACCAAGACAAACTCCATCAACAGGCTCAGACATAACTCTTGGGGGTCCTTATATTCTATCTTCTTCTGGGTTTTGTTCTAAATTCAACTTCAGTCTGAGATTTTGGTCTTTCAGAGACCTCCTAAGGTACTCTTATTCAGTGTGTGGAGTAATGGGTTGTTGTTGTAAGTGTGAATAACAGTACCCAATTTAATGTTGTTGGTGTTTTTCACCAAAAATGTTCAATGGCTCTTAGCGAATTCTTCAAAGTTCATTTCTTTCTTTTCTTTTTTTAATGGTATATGGTGGGTTATTGGTGCTTTTTAAGAATTCACATTATTCTTCTATGGTAACTTATGGTGCTTGCAGTGTTTAATGTTTTCTTTTATATGAAAGAGTGAAGTGCAACATTGTTGAAGATTGCGATTCTTTTGTTTAGGTCTTAAGTGCTTAATTGTCGATGTCTTGAACTTTTACTTGTTGCATTATGCAGCTGTACCATTGCAGAAATTCAGTCTCCTTTGGTTAATTCCATGACGATTGCATTGAATTGAATTTACTCTTATATCTAATGAGAGCTTAGTGAGGAAATGAAAGAGTTCGTCATAAAATTTTTACTCATTTCCTCCCGATTTTGTTGGAATGCTAAGTTAATAGGATTGCAAGGAATTGAAGGTGATGAATGATTATCCCTTTCCCTACATCCTCACTCAGCTCTTATTAAAAATATGAGGAAAGGAATTAACCAATCTAGGCCTAATGTTATTAGAGTATAAGGGGTTCATTTGACAAACTATCAAGAAATAACCGGCACCTGCAGTGCACTATCATCACCTCCCACCGACACTGCTTAGAATAACACTTTTAACCGGCATCATGATATTTGACTCTCACTCTTACAAACATTGATTGTAATGTATATTAATTAAAAAAAAAAAAACTGCTGCAAAATTTTAATTATTTTTTCTATTTTATACATGAGTTCTGACATTTTTAAATTTCAAATTTTTACTCGTTTACATCACTATCTAAACATTGATATCTCTATATGTCACACTTAATTCTACTTTGACATTATTAAATGTCATACTTAATCGAATTTTGGCATTATTTTCCATTTCCTAGATGACATATTGTGTGGACGCCTGCACCACTTTTATTTTCTCACAAAAGGCCTTTGGTTAAAAATGTGCATGTGGAATGGGAAAGTGAGGAAAGTTACTGGAGGAAGTAATGTTCACTAGTAAAAGTTCAAAGGAGTGTAGTAGCTAGTAATGGCAAAGCTCAAGTGTGAAATTGAATAATCACCTAAAACTTCAGATAGCAATCATTACACCATCTGATGATGATGATGTCAATAGAGTTACTTGATAGGAATCTTGACATAATTGTGTGAAATTTGTAGTGACAGCTTTGCTCTAATGCTGTACTTAAACAATAATTGAAATACAAGACTTCAGCAGCGTTAGGTTAGAATATTATGCTTTGGATTATTTTCTATTTGCATTGTGTGCTTGCAATCACGTGCTAGAAGAGTGATGTCAATGGATAAAGTCGATTTTCACTTGACTGGTAGCCATGATATTAGTAGTGTCATGGCCTAGTCCAGCATAAATGGAAACCCTTGTATTTGTCCATCTTAAAAGTGTAAAACAAAGTGAATACAGCTTTTAAAATTAAGCTTTTGCATGGTTTCAATTCATAAATTCAAAGTGCAAGCTCAGATTTTTTTTGCTCACTCTCAACCCAAAGTGTTACTCTCCTAAATCTATTTTGACTTGGTTCTTTTTAAGCTTGATTGCTGAGGAAAACTGCATTTGGTTTAATTAAATTTATATTGAAGCTCAAATTTGACTTGAATATGGTACATTTGACACATACACAAGCTGAACTAGTCTCATGAGCTCACTAGGTCACATAGGTTGTACTCAAGATTCAGTCAATTTACTGTAGTCAAATCGAACTCATATAAGTGTCAACTTGAGCTTGAGTAGTTTGCAAGTTGGTTTGGTTGATTTACCCCCCAATCTAGCTTACTTTGTTTCTCTTGCAATGTTTTGGTATTATGATTTTTATAGTTATTGGTTCGAATTTCTTAAACATGAAACTGATTCTTTTTTTATTAAGTGCTCTTGTCTGTGCTAGATGCTACTTGACATATGACATATTGGTTATGACTAAAGCTTAGAGCTTGGTGATGGATGATATTGGCCTTCTTTTACTTCTGCAAGCTCATGAAGTTGTTTTCATGTATTTATTCAGGTTTGTGACAGGTGATGAATTGGGGGATGAAGATCTTTCGTTAGCTGGAAAGTATTGGGGGATGATCTTTGTTTAGCTGGAAAGTTCATAGCTTTGCAAATTAATTCAAAATGACTCCTGTTATTCCATCTACTGCTAGCAATGTCCCACTCATTCCTGAAATTGCTTTCTCCATAAGGAGGAATAATTGTTCAGCGCGATGTAGGTCCTTGAGGAAATGGGTGAAAAGTACTTCATTATCAAGTCCATGCATTGTACCATTGTCAACTTCTCTCAAATTGTTTCCACAGTTTTCTAGGGGGTGTTTTTTGCATGATAAATCCAGAATTGTTCAGATAACAGCAACAGGAACTGATGTTGCTTTGGAGGAACAAGATTCTCCTGTTGTGGATGAAGATTCAGGTGGAAATTCTGAAGAACCATCAGATGCTGTTGATACGACAAAAGAAGCACCAGCTAAATCAGAGGGAAGTCCTGCCGCAGCTCAACAAAGACGGGCAAGAGCTTCTAGGAAAAGTGAGATGCCACCCATAAAGAATGAGGAACTAATTCCTGGTGCAACTTTCACTGGAAAAATTAGATCAATTCAGCCCTTTGGTGCATTTGTGGATTTTGGAGCCTTCACGGATGGCCTTGTACATGTCTCCCAATTGTGTGATAGCTTTGTTAAGGATGTAGGAAGTTTTGTTTCAGTTGGACAGGAAGTCAAGGTCAGGTTACTTGAAGCAAACACTGAAACTGGTCGCATTTCTCTCTCAATGCGTGAAAGTGATGATAGTAGTAGGAAGCAGCAGCAGCAGAACGATGCTCTATCAAGTGTTGATAAACCCGGACCTTCGAGGAAAGCTTCTTCAAAGTCTGGCCAGAAGAGAGAGGAGATAAAGAAAACCTCAAAGTTTGTCAAGGGGCAAGATTTAGATGGTACAGTCAAGAATATAAACCGGTCAGGTTCTTTTATTTCTCTACCAGAGGGAGAAGAAGGATTTCTTCCTTCATCGGAGGAAACCAATGATGGATTTATAAACATGATGGGTGGATCCTCATTGCAGATTGGTCAAGAGGTTAAAGTTCGGGTGTTACGTATCAATCGAGGACAAGTAACCTTGACAATGAAGAAGGAAGAAGATACTAAAGAGTTAGACTTGCAGCTCAACCAAGGCGTTGTGCACACTGCAACAAACCCCTTTGTTTTGGCATTCCGCAAGAACAAGGACATTGCTGCTTTTCTTGACCAAAAGGAGAAAGTAGATAAATCAACAAAAGCAGATGGGAAGCCAGTTAGGCTAACTGCTTCTGAAGAAGCAGAGGAAAAATCTGACAAGAGTGATGCTGCTCCTGATGCTTCTGAACAGGCTGGCCAGCTGACAGATACTGTTGAAGCAGCAATTGGTGCCCCATCCACAACTGATAAGGAAGCAATTGAAGCAGCAACTAAAGTAGATGATGGCTCTGCTGATACTGAAAAGGATGATGAAGAGATAACAAGCATATTGTCCAACACATCAGGAGCTTTGGTTGATGAAGTCCAAACGGAGGAGAAAGAAGCGCAGGGAAGTTCTGAAGCAGAAAGCACATTGTCAAGCGCATCACAAGCTGTAGTGGATGAAGTCCAAACTGAAGAGAAAGAAGCCGAGGGAACTTCTGAAGTGGAAAGCACATTGTCAAGTACATCGGAAGCTATGGTGGATGAAATCCAAACTGAAGAGAAAGAAGCTGAGGGAACTTCTGAAGCAGAAAGCACATTGTCAAGCACATTGGAAGCTGTGGCAGAAGAAATCCAAACTGAAGAGAAAGAAGCTGAGGGAACTTCTGAAGCTGAAAGCGCATTGTCAAGCACATCGGAAGCTGTGGTGGATGAAGTCCAAACTGAAGAGAAAGAAGCCGAGGGAACTTCTGAAGCAGAAAGCACATTGTCAAGCACATTGGAAGCAATGGTGGATGAAGTTAAAACTGAAGAGGAAAAAGGTGAGAGAAGTGCCAAAGCAGATAGCACATTGTCAAGCACATCAGAAACTGTGGTTGATGAAGCCACTGAAGCAGAGAGCACATTGTCAAGCATATCAGAAGCTGTGGTTGATGAAGCTCAAGCCAGAAAGGAGGAAGCTGAAGGAAGTTCTGAAGCAGAGAGCTTGTCACCAAGCACATCAGAAGCTGTTGTTGGTGAAGTCCGAACTGAAGAGAAGGAAACTGATGGAACTTCTGAAACTTTAACCCCTAAAGAAGGTGAACCCTCCAATAATGTAATTGTTGAGGAAGTCCGTCCAACAGATGGATTGGAAAGTGCTGGAAAATTGGAATCTTCTGCTGATACTGCAAGTCAGTTTTCATCTTCAGAAAGTCTAACTGGAACTGGTGGAGGTGAGAGTGAATCTGATGCTAGTGTGGCAGAAGATGAAGACCTACCAAAACCGCTTGTTGTCAAGGATGAAATTCCAGCTGCTGCAGCAGTTGAGGAAAACAGCAAGAAACCTAGCACCAATGAGGATGAAAGCATCACAAGCTCAACTGAAAAATCTGAAGGCACTCCCTCTGAAGAACTTATATGTATGTGATTATAGTTCTTTTCACCCTTGTTATTTAATTAACTAATTGCGTTAGGAATTTTGAGAAATGAACTCTGGATATTACAAACATTCAAAAGTGAGACTTCTTGAAACTTTGGACTTAGTCCACTTGTAGCTGCATAAATGTTGAAGATAAGTCTTATCCAAAAAAAATTGTTGAGGATAAGTCAATACAAGAATCAGTTGAGTTTTGTGTTATTATCTTCAAGAAGAATGAGTCTGACATGGACACTGTGTGTGTTTGTATTAGCTCTTTTTGAACTTCAGCAGATCTATGTGTATTACTAATGCTGTAGGTTTTACTAATCAATTATTTGGATTATATCAGTTTCTTTGTTATATATTCAATAAGCAGGGAAAAAATGCTATTCTAGTATGAAATTGGAATGAGAATTGATGGAAACCCTGATTTTTGTGAAATTTCAGCTGAGGAACCCAAACCAGTTGCACAAAGCCAGACCATTGAAGAAATTCCAGAAGAGCAGATTTCCAGTGCCAAAAGTGAAGCAGAAATACCATCTGATTCTGAGGCTGAACTTCCTTCAGCTGCAGAGATCAAAGATGAAAGTGGTTCCCCTTCTGCTGAGGGGAATGGCAGTGTTTCAAGTTCAAATGGAAAAGCAGTACCCACACCTGAAAAGAGCGAAATAAAAGGTTTATCTTTGCACAGCTCTGCTCTTCTTGTAGTAATTATTATATTTTGTTAAGAATCTCATTGAATAACTGAATCCTTAACATGTTTTTCCCTTGTAAAACCACATGCACAAGTCCATAGATAAAGTGATGTCAAGATGAGGTTTTAAAATGAGTCGGTCTGAAGAAACTAATTAGATAAGATGTGGTGGCATGTCCTTTTCATTCATTCTTGTGTTCCATCGTAATATAAATGGCACATAATTGTGAGAGAGGTATATTATTCATATAGAAATATAGAAAAGTAATTATAATAGCTGTTGAAATTCTGGTAACATTTCCAGTTGTTTTGTCAGGAAATCTTAATTTGAACCCCTGGAGATGATTAGATCACTGGTAGTAACTCTGAAAGTATAATCACAGACTGCATTAATAAAATCACATGAGCTGTTTGGAGAGTTGGCAGGGTGACAAACATTCTCAACTGTCTTGTAATTCTGATGATGCAATCTTATGTTCATTGCAGCAAGTGTATCACCAGCTCTTGTGAAGCAGCTTCGTGAAGAAACTGGGGCTGGAATGATGGATTGCAAGAAAGCTCTTGCAGAAACTGGAGGAAATATTGTGAAAGCTCAGGAGTTTCTACGGAAGAAAGGCCTAGCAAGTGCTGAAAAGAAAGCCAGCAGAGCTACTGCTGAGGGAAGAATAGGTTCCTACATCCATGATAGCAGGATTGGTGTCTTGGTTGAGGTAAATTGTGAGACAGATTTTGTCTCACGGGGTGAAATTTTCAAGGAGCTGGTGGATGATCTGGCAATGCAAGTGGCTGCTTGCCCCCAGGTACAGTATCTCGTGCCTGAGGATGTTCCTGAGAATATTGTAAGCAAGGAAAGAGAAATTGAAATGCAGAAGGAAGATCTACTATCTAAACCAGAGCAGATTAGATCAAAAATTGTTGAAGGAAGAATTAAGAAGAGACTTGATGAGCTAGCATTGCTGGAGCAGCCATACATCAAGAATGATAAGGTGGTAGTAAAGGACTTTGTGAAGCAAACTATAGCAACCATTGGTGAAAACATAAAGGTCAAGCACTTTGTCCGTTTCAATTTAGGTGAGGGGTTGGAGAAAAAGAGCCAGGATTTTGCTGCGGAGGTGGCAGCTCAAACAGCAGCTAAAGCACCTGCCCCTCCTAAGCAAGAGCCTGCAGCAACCGAAACTACTGAGACTGTTAAAAAGTAAGTAATAACTGTTATTCACTAGATGCTAAAGGCATTTTACGGTCGATGCCCTGGCAGATAAGTGCTAAAAAGCTTACTTTCTCATGCAATCAAACTTGTACTTTATGGAGATATAATATTAGAGCATATCTTGAGATGATGAACTTCGTGACAAAAGGAATTGCTTTTGATTAGAATCTCCCTCACAAAATGGTTCAGGTGCTTTGCATTTTGCATATCTGATGCATCACGACTATTTTGCAAAGGATTGAATAGGTGTAATCTCAGCAAATCACCTGTTTAAAAGCATTCATATCTTCTATACCATTTCAACATTATAGATGCTTTTATTTTTGGGTAAGGAACATTATAGATATTACATAGATTCATAAAATTTTGCTTTGTTTTATTACACCTTGCTTATTTTGCAACCGTTTTTGGTTGGAATCTCACTATCACTTTTCAAAACAGTTAATTGACAATAATTGATATGCTGAGGGATCATATTGCTCTATATGCCTGTTGCAGGCCACCAACGGTAGCTGTTTCAGCTGCACTTGTTAAACAATTGCGGGAGGAGACCGGTGCTGGGATGATGGATTGCAAGAAGGCTCTCTCTGAGACAGGAGGAGACCTTGAGAAGGCTCAAGAATACCTCAGAAAGAAGGGTCTTTCAACTGCCGATAAGAAATCTAGCCGTCTTGCTGCCGAAGGCCGTATTGGTTCATACATTCATGACGGTCGAATAGGCGTGTTAATTGAAGTCAACTGTGAGACTGACTTTGTTGGCAGAAGTGAAAGGTTCAAGGAGTTGGTTGATGATCTAGCAATGCAAGTTGTGGCGTGCCCGCAAGTGCAATTTGTCTCCATTGAGGACATTCCAGAGGACATCGTTAAAAAGGAGAAAGAGCTTGAAATGCAGAGGGAGGACCTTCAGTCGAAACCCGAGAATATAAGAGAGAAAATAGTTGAAGGAAGAGTTTCAAAAAGGCTTGGCGAACTTGCCCTTTTAGAGCAGCCTTTTATAAAGGATGATAGCATCTTGGTGAAAGACTTGGTTAAGCAAACTGTAGCTGCCCTTGGAGAGAACATAAAAGCGAGGAGGTTTGTGAAATTCACTCTTGGAGAGACTAACGCAGATGCAAAATGATTGATTCAACTAAAACGCCGATTTATTGAAGCCGAGGCTGGCAGTAGGCCAAAGTTAGATGGTAATAAGTTCTCTTTTTTTTGGATTAATTCAGTCTCATATCTAGCTGATAATGTTGTGACATGGTATCTTTCGCAACGTGGCTTATTTGGCACCTGTAAAACAGAGGATAAGGTGGCTGTAGCTTCATTCTTGGAACAATTTTGATAGGCAATTTTTGAGTCATTATATATCAAAGGCATGGCAATTAACTTTTGTACTGGTTGCTTGATAATGCATAGCATCTTCTTGATCCACTTAGGACTCCTTTGGGTTCATCGGTTTCTTCCCATGTCTTTGCTTTAATCTAGTTCCTTTATTGTTCTTTATTTATTTATAATCGTTCTGAACAAACGGGCAGTAGTAGATGAATTGTATAGCCCAAAGTCCAACCATATTATTTTATTCATTGAAGACTAATTCATTCAAGAAAACTGAGTATAAGAAAGGAAGATAAATGTAAAGAAACTTTCCATTGCTACTAGAAAGGAACCCTGCTGAGTCATTTGTCATAAATAAGAGAAAATACAATGAACCCTCTAAATTTTCATTAGTACAGATTGATCCCTTAAAATTTTTAAATACTACAAATTATCTTCTTAAACTTTAATAATTGGCAAATAACCACTATTCACATGTAAATCAAGGTTTTGGAGATTATTTGTAATTTTCCTAAAAAATAATTATATGTTATTGTTAGTGATCTAAATCATGCATTTAACGTTATCTAATTTGACTCATCTATTTCATTTTGTCATCTTAGCATGCAAGGAGTAATACTTGCAAATGAAAATTGATGGAACCCTGGTAGTCAAATTACATCATAAGCAAGTAAAAATTTAAACTAAAGGAGATGGTATATAAATAATGCTGCAAACGAGTCGAGCCGAGCTAAGTTTATAAAGGTTTAAGTTTGATTCGTTTACAAATTATTGAATTTAAGCTCAAGTTCAACTTTTATTAAGCTTATAAATTAAGGTCCGAACTTGACTTGTTTAAATAAATAAACTTTATCTTAAACTCAAACTTGACTTGCTTAATAATCAAAACTTGAATCGAACCGAACCGCTTATAACGAGTTGAGCTTGAGCTTGTTCACGAATCCTAGTATATAAAATGAAAAAAATATGTAAATAAATAAATAACAAAAGATTAAATTATATATTTATATCATCTTATGATATATTATATATTTATATATATTATACAACTATTAGCTTTTGAATTTTAATAATATATAATATATAGCATATTTAATAGTTATGATATATATAAACTTCGTGAGCCTTTTCATGAGTCTAAACAAGCTAAATTGCAAGTTTGAGTAAATAAGCTTATGAGCCTAAATTGGAGCTCAAACTCGACTCATTTAGATAAACAGGCATTATCTTAAATTTGAGTTCAACTCGTTTACTAATTAAGCTTGAGCCAAACTGAGCTTAAAGTGAGTTGAGTTGAAGTAGTTCGTGAGTAAATTGGCTCATTTGCAATCTTACGAGTAAGTACTCTACAAACATTTATTCACCCCCTTTTTATTTTGGGACATAACTCAATTAGCACATGTATGTTCTTTTCAGTTAATTAAAACAAAGGAATAACTATCAAATTTTAAATTAAGAAGTGAGATAGCATCAATCATTAGCATGCCAACTATTTAAAAGTATTATATTTATATATAACATATAAGTACCTTAATTATATTATTTATATATACATAACAATATATTATGGAATAGCATAACAGAAATATAATAATATAGATAATGTATATGCATATATAATGCTATATATATAATATTATATATTTATATGTATATGTATATACACAATAATGTGTATTTGTATATATGTATGTATGTATGTGTAGAGGATTAAATTCAAAATTGGGCTTTAAGCCCATTAATTAATTGGATTTGACTCTTTACAATAAGATAACAAGGTATATAGAGTCAAATCCATGTTTTCTGGATGATTGAGCGAGATTTAACATGATAAGTTTGGAGTACCACTCATTAGATTGGCTTATCGGACACTGACCTTTCTCGATTTTTCCCTCATATTAAAAATAGTCTTATTGGGTCTAAGATCATAAAGAAAGTCCTTTTGAAGTCCATTAAGGTAAGAGACCAATTCTATCCATTAATCACCATCATGATCCGATGAATGAGATTAATGGTCATTTCTTATAACTACCTTACTTTCTCTCTCATTTAGATAAGAGAGAATTTTGGTAAAAACAGTGTTTCTCTTTCATATTGTCACCTCAAATAATTAACCACCTAATTATCTTAAGAATATTATTCAATTCATTATTTATGGTGAAGTTAGATGTTATTAAGTACCTTTACCTATCATAACTCATGTTTAAGCCTTTGAAATCACTTATTCCTCCTCTTTACCTTTACTCGCACGATCACTTTGCACATGTAACTCAAGTCATTCCCCTCAGTCACATGTAATGCAACTTGACATAGGGCACACACGTGATCTTTGTATCCTTACCCTTACACCTATAGTATGTATTTCTATTATAATTTTATATTTGAATATATATGATATTATTATTTATTATATGTAACATAAATATCTAAATAATATCTATATTATTATTATTAAAGGAGACCAATTGTTTTTGGTGTCTTAGATGCTATTCTTATTTTCTTCATTTTTTATTTATATAATAACCTTCTTTTGGGGTAAAAATAAGCCCTTTATTTTTAGAAATTAATTTACATACTATTAATTCATCATTCCTATTTTTTTTTTCAACCTACTCTTTTCACTATCCAAATAATATAATTACATACGAAGAATATAGATTTTAAATATATATATATATATATATGTTAGTATTATATGTAGTTATTTTTTTAGAAAATCCAATTAATTGATGATTCTTAACATATTTATCTTTTTAAGCACATGAAATGCTAGTGCTCTATATGCTAGTATTATTAAAACCTTCATTTTTATTAGTTTTGTTTGAAATTTACAAAATATTTCTTAACTAATTATCTATATGAAAAAAAAAAAACCCCATTTGGCTAAGGTATAAAATTAAGTTGCTATTTCTACAGTTGTGCATGCCATCCTCACAATTCCACCTCCAAATATGTTGCCAGCAAATCCGTCCACGTTTTCAGAGAAATGTAAATGTCATTCTTATTTGTTTTTTTTTTTGGCCATATAAATGTCATGCTTTGAAGGGAATGTTATTCTTCTCTGGTTTTTGTTTTTTTCATTGTATATAATATTTGAAGAAAAACTACACTTAAAAGGGTTCATAATTATCGTTATCGTTATTGAACTTCTATTAAAATAGATCATGCAAATCCTTCCTTTCTCATAATCAAAAAAAAAAAAAAGAATTCATAATTATCTATAATATTAAAACAAATGGGGTTGTTGTGGTATCTTATATAGTTTAAAATATCATAATAATGTAATAAGTAAATAAAAATAGACATGAAAGTCAGAACTGGATTAAATGTCTCAATTGGGATGGAAGCTACAATTGTAGAGAAGTAGGAAGAGTTATATAATATTACTATGGAAAAGTGAGAGAAATTATGATATCAATTATGGAAAAAAAAAAGAAATGATATCACTATTATATTTACAATTTCATTTTTAATGCACATTTAACGCAAGAGTGATTTTCGCTAGTAATATATATAGCAATATATTATATTAGAATGTCATATATTATATAAAATAATATATAATATATATGTAACGTCACATACTATATAACATATACTTGTCATACTATAATATAACATAAAACAAACAAATACATACATACATACATACATACATATATATATATATATATATATATATATACACAACAAATGCATATTTTGTTCTAAGATAGTACTACTGTAATATATTAATTTTAATGGGGGTATTTTTAGAAAAAAAATGGGTTAACATTAAATAACTATCCATGTGTCTCGTAAATGAGTTGTTATTCATCATCTTAAGCATTAAGGACTTTTTATGAAACTACTATTACATAATTATGATGCAACTATAGACCTAGGCATAGTGTGCATCTAGAATAAGGACTAAGGACTTGCATCAGAACCAGACGGACAAGTCCAAAATGGGAATTCAACTAGGACCCATAACTATTAAAAAGAAAAAGAAAAAAAAAAGCCAATCAAAATAAAAAAAATTAAATAACATTAAAATTTTAAACAAGTTCCATTTTGAATATGCAAATATTATCCATTCCAAAGCATTTAATGTTCTACTACTAACAACAAGGAACAATAAAGAGTATGTTTGGTTTGGTACTTCTATCAAAAGGAATTTTTTATTCTTAATAATGTATCATTACTTTTTGTTTTTTAAACTTCCTTATAGCTTCTAGATTTTTTGTCCCATATTGCTAACGTTATAAGTGAAGTTTGATATAATTGAATAGGAATAAATACAAATCCTTAAAAACTATTTCATAAAATAGGTTAAAAAGTACATTGTTCTTAAGCTCAAACTTTTCAATTTAAAGTTTAATTTATTTTAGTTTAAATTTGACATCAAATTAGGAAAAATTAGGAAATCCTTTTCTTTTCTTTTCTTTTTTTTTAGTAATGGTTCATCGATCCTAGAACTCATCATACGAATATCTGGTTCCTAGGAACCAAGCTAGAAGAGGTTCGGTACAATTTTAGAACCTCGAACTTAGTAGGTCTAGGCCCGGTTCCAAGCCAATTCCTATTGGTTGCCTAGTCCTTATAGATTTTCTACAAGCAATAAGAGGGAATGAAATATGCTCTTATGTTGTTTTCATTAGTAAGTATATCCTTGAAAAAAGGTTGGTGATATTAACATGGAAGTAAACAAAGAGCTAATCGACCCCAAATTTGGTTTATTAAAAGACTTTGTAACCTGTTCCTTTCATCGAAGGGAAAAAAGAAAAAGAAAAAGAAATGAATGGAGAGAATAAAGTTTGGACAAATGATAAAATCCAAGAGACCTAGAGAAAGCTTGAGAAAAAATGAAAAGACAATCTCTTATGAGGACATTGTGGTTTCTAACATTTTGAAAGTGTATGAGAGAGTGTTTTCTAGGAGAATAGTGGAACAAGGGATGAAAACGAATATCAAAGGAGTGAAATTGAAGAAAATAAGGAGATAACTTTAGAAAGTGAAGGGAGAGAAAAAAAAGTAATTCCATTCTCTAAAAACGAGAAAGAAGCAATCAAAACACCATAGAAAAATGAAATTATCATGAAGACCACTACAATCAACTTACATCTTGTTGATAAGCTATTTCAAAATGAGCCTCCAAGCTCAAAGTGATCTCATTAAAGCTTGCGTCCAACCTAGAAGCCCATGACTAACCTATACAAAGCCTAAGTCAAGCTCCCTAAAACTCAATCAACTTGATCATAATTTAAGGTAAGTTGCTATCCTTATGGACGACTTCTCCCAAGTGCAAACAAGCTCCCAATAGCTTGATTGACCTAATCTAAAGATGTTTACTGAGCTCTCGTGACCTTCTAGCTACTTAGAGGTTGGGCCCTTAAGCTTACAATGTGCATCTACATGGTCAAAACAATATAAAGGCAAAAATAGCTCGGTTAGGTAAGGAAAGTCCATAGCTAACACATGATTGGTTCAAGATCCTCTGTACAATATTCGAAAGACATCCTAGAGATGTGATCCACTTTCCACATAAGGCTTACTAGTCATACCTATAAATATCGTAACTCCATAAGTAAAGGGATCTACATTCTCTCACTTTCACTCCCATTATCTTTCTTTAAGCATTTATCTAAATCCATTTTAATTTAAGCATCAAAGTGGCTATAATGGTACCACCTCTAGTGTTCATCCCATAACTTACATTTGTTCATAAGTTGCCTACAACCTCAGTTACTATTCCCAAAGTTGACCATTAATAGGTTTCTTAAGTACTCAATGCTAGATTAAAGACACTGTGTAAGAGTAGAGGGAACTTCTCCAAGATTATGATAGAAGTAGGGTTGTACGCAATTTCTTTCTAGTCAAAACATGACGTGTAGTGTAATGGGACACAAGGGAGGGACCATAGTTCACCAATGATTACTTCCTAGCTATAAGGAAATGAACACCAAATTTCATAGCAGCCTAAGCAAGCTTTAATATTATGGCAATTTAGACCAAGAATACATGAATTATATTACTCATCTATGGCACTTAAAAAAATTCAAGAGGCTTAGGTTTTGTTCTTATATTTTATGTGTATATAGTGGGAGTGTGACGTAAAAGGTTTTCAAGAATTTGCATACAAATTAACTTCTATACTCCAATGGCTCAAAATATAATCATAAAAAATAAAAAGTATAATGTACAATATGAAGGAATCCTAAGTTATGTGCGATACATGGCTAAATTAAGCATATACAAAGCATGTGTATGCTATAGAATGATAAGGAAGGAATACTAAGGAGCAACGACAATAATGAGATGAAGAAAGGAAAGGATGAAGTGAAAGAGAAAGATGCGAGACCACTCGAAAATAAAAAATAAAAAACAGAGGAAATAAGATGATTGGAGACAATAGTCAAAAAGCCAATGAGAACGAGACAAAAGATGAGTACAAGGACTAGATGGTTGTATAAAGGAAAAGAAATACGGGGAAGATTAGAAAATCAAACAAGGAGAAAACATGCATCCATCCATCTAATAGTATACGCAAACAAATGAACATGAAGGAATAATAGACAATGGAAAAAATAGTTGGTAGGGAGATAGTGCAGTATGATGGACTATAAGGGATACAAAGATTAAGAAGTAACATTTATAACACAAGGAGGAAATGAGAACATAAATATGAGTAGATTCTCTCTAGCAAAGGAAGTATAGACTCTCCAAACACAAAGAAAAGAATGTTGAACCTAAAAAAATTAGCAAGAATAAATGGCATAAAACCATTCTAATCTTAGATTGAGATTCTACAAGTAAGGACAAACAATAGATTAAGGGTTTGGTGGATGCAATTGAAAGAGTCTTATGTACAAGTCTTGGTGGAGCTAGTGAAGATAATGATATTCGACATGAGAAACTAGCTGCACTAAGTCTTAATGGTGCAATTTGGCGGCATTCTTCTTATGGGAAGAGAAGTAACAATAAAAACAGGATAGAGGATAATAACAAGGGAGAGAGAATTATTGACCACAATGCTATGGGAGGAGGCATTAGGAACGTTAATATAGATCCCAAAAGTTTACTAGTAGACATATAAGGATGTTTTACAGGACATTATAATAAGGACAGAGGTGCCTATGGACCTGTTACTATTTCTGCAATGCTCATAATAGATAAGGAGGAAATATTGCCTTTACCATTTAGGTCAGAGGAATGAACTCTAATGCTAATTATGACAAGATACAAACCTTGTTGATTCTACTTAAATGTGTTTGGGATGAGAGATTCAAAGGTAGGGAGATCGATGTAGAAAAGAATAATGGCATCTACATTAAACTATGCACTTTTAGACGTAAATAATAAAAGAATAAGAAGTAATCCATTTAAGATCTCTTCTAAGAATATTAAGAGGGCAGCATCTAACCATCACATAGAGTAATTGATGAGCTATTAGCTATTTACAATGGTTGTTAAAATCGCGATTCTATTATTCATTTGAATATACAAAATCGTATAAAACTGATAAAATCATAATCTTATAGAATCATATATAAAAATTCATAATTTTATAGAAAGTCTGCACATAAATAATTTTACATTTATTTTAACTAAAAAAACACTATAAAATTATAAACTCGTAGAATTGTATTTTTAACTCGCAATATTAACAACTATACTGACAAGCTAACATACTATTTTTATTAGAGATGAGATTGAATTGGGTTGACACAAACGAGTTAAGAAAGGTTTTAGAATTTGAAAGTATTCTCTATGTAGAAGCAATAGCTAAGTGAGAAGATTATGGTTCTCCAAAAGGCTAAGAGGTTGGAAATCATGAAATTACATCCATTAAGATTGGGAGTGCACAAGCTAGAGATAGACAATTCTGACACTTTTTTATTTCTATCTACTATATATCAAGAGTTTGTTAAACTCTATGGGAGAATTTAAAAGTAGCTAATTATTTGAAGGTCCCATAGGTGGTCATAGATGATTTTAATAAATTTTTGTCAAACAAAGAAAAGCACGAGCAAAAAGGTACTAGCAGCATATAAATGAATGTGAGCTTGTAAGTCTAAGGTATATAGGAGGTCGATTTATCAAAAAAAATATATAAAAAGGATAATTTTGACAAGCCTTATCCAAACCAAAATTGATCAGGCCTAAGCAAATGTTGAATGGAAAACACAATACTCTATTGCTAACCATTACATCTTCATAATGGTTAATCGAATCATTGTCTAATACTAATCCAAACTGACCTAGATTTTTTGTAAGAGAAAAAAAAATCCATGGCATTAAGATTTCAGGTTATGTAGGTGGACCACTTTACTTCAAACCATGAGTAAAAGAAAATTGGAATCAACAAAACTTCAACTTTCAGCTCACCTAGATAAGCTTAAGAGAAACTGAGGAAATAGAATAGAGATGTGCTTAAGATAATTCATTTAAGGAAAAAGAAAATTCTAAAAGCCATAAGAACAGTTGAGGAAACATTAGTAGGTCCTCCACTCAATGAGATATTAGTAGATTAGATTCTCTTCAACTAGAGCTAGAGAGTAGTTATGAGCAACAAGGCAAGAACCAATTGGATAATAAATAGGCAAAGAAAAAGAAACATAAAGTTCTTCCACGAAAGCACTATCGCAAAGAAATGCAAAAACTAAATTTGTGGGCTTATTTGACAATCAAGGGGACTAGGTTACAGAAAACAATGTGATGGTAGAATGTTGAAATAAGTTCCTTAAATATTATTTAATATAGAGAAAAGAGAGGTAGACATCTTGGGGGAGGTCAACTGAGTGAAGAAGAAAAAGAGATTTTAGGAAAACTTTTATCAAAAGAGAGGAAATCATAGCAACCTAATGAACATAGGGCAAATAAAGCTCGGGATTTATAGCTTCCATGCAAAATTCTATATGCCTACTAAAATATTATAGCAAAAATAAGTGAGGTTATAGTGGGAAAGAGAAGGGTTGACCTTAAATTAAACAAATCCTTCCTTGTCCTAATCCTTAAAGCAAACAATTTAAAAGAGTTTTGCCTAATCAGTCTCTATAACACATTTTACAAGACTGTTTGAAAAATCATGGTTCACGAAGTAACGCTTGTCCTAAAAAAAATTGTTAATCTTATTTAAGAAAGTTTCATCTCTTACAGAGAGATATACCTTGGATAACATGCTTATCCTTCAAGAACTTATGCGTTCATTAAAGTCAAAGTCGGGAGGAAAGGGATAGGTTGTATATGACTGGATGGAACGAGATTTATAAAGGAATGCCCTTGAAGCATTGAATTTCCTAAAACAGTAGGTAGAACCAATGGTCATGCACATCCATTTTAGTATGTCTGTAATTTTAAATGGTAACCCAACAAAGTTCTTGAAAACCAGTAGAGGCTTTAGATAAGGCGACTCCCTTTCACGCTACATGTTTATATTGGTAATGGAAATGTTTAGCAAAATTATTAGAGGAGGCATAGAACTGGGGTTATAGAAACCAATTAAGATGAGAGGGTCAAATCTCCTTTGTAGATGATCTTTTGCTATCGAGAGAGGCTTGGTGGAAAATTTAAAAAAAAATATGATGGAAATTGTGTAGTATTTTTGGAGAATGTCAAGACAGAAGGCAAATAAGGATAAATCAAAGACTATCTTCTCAAGAAATGTGAGAGAAGTTAGAGAACAAATCTACAATGCTATAAAAATTAAGGATGGTGTGATCTTGGGAAGTATCTAGGTTTTCCAATCATGAAGGGGGAAATGTGAAGTGGGGAGGTTTAAACTTCATTATTGAGAAACCAAGAAATAAATTAACAAACCGAAAGGCAAAACTACTAAGTATGAATAAACTAAGAAATATGTTATTGTATGCAAGCCTTTAAGCTCACAAGGGCCCTGCTAGTGGAAGTGGAGAAAATGTACAAGAGTTTCTCATGGAGGTTCATCCAATGAGAAGAAGAGAATAAATTGGATAGCTTGTAACAAGGTAGTAAGTAGATTTAGAATATAAAGTTAGACGTGAGAAATAAGGTCTACATGGGGAAGCTGGCATGAAAATTAAAGATAAAGTCAATATGTAAACGAAGTTAATTGATATAAAGTATGAGGAAGAAAAAAATAGGATAGAAAAGGAAAAAAAAATCAGCAACATACAAAGAAATATGTGTTGATAATCCCTTTTTAGCATGGCGCTCTAAAGGCCTAAGCCCAAGTCACTGGTCCTGCTTGGCATTCCCAAGTACCTCAGCTTCCCATTAAGTGGAAGAACCATCTTAGGCCCAAGCTGATAAGCCCCCATTACACGGAATGCTAAATGAGGGCTCGAATTAGCTTCGAGCACATATATACCCTTAAGCAAAGGAAGAGGCCAAAAGCCCCTTAAGAGACCTATTAGCCATCAAAGTCCTCAATCAAGAGCAAGGAACACGCGGCGTCCAAATCCAAGGCTTAGCAAACTTCTCTTGATCACAAGGTTATGTTTGTTGCTCAGAATCCAACTTAGAGAGCACACCACAAGAAAACATATTGTCTTCCCCTTTTTCTCTCCCCTCATTAATGCTATGTGATAACCTACTGTATAGTTTAGGAATCTAGCCATCCAAACTATGATCGTTGCCTACTTCGATATGATAAGCTTCTTCTTTAAGGCAAATCAACCGATAGAAAAGAGTTGTCGTTTCTCATTCTAACCACGCCCCCATCTCAAATTATGTACAAGCCAATTCCTAGTCGACACACGGCCTTAGCAAGTCAACCTTATATCATATAAATTAGATATGAAACCTCAAGTTAAAGGACTTTAAATCCCTCTCTCCCGATCTCTACTCTTAAATAATCTTAATCCTTCCTTACTCTATTCTTAGATGTTCTCCTCACTAACTTAAGCGTCGAAGAGCTCACATTGGCTACGCTATGGGAGACATTTTGCAAGTCTACCACCATCTATAATTGCCTAGACCACCTAGAATGCTTACGAGGACCAACCAATATGCAATCGAGGATTTGATAAAAGTTGCAATATTGTAAGAATAGAGATGGTAGGGAAACTTCATTCTAGAAGGACAATTAGATAGGTATTAGGCCACTTGACAAGTATTGGCAGGACAAATGAAGCAAAATGCAGATTCATTAAAACTTAATTAGGCTTGGGAGGGGTTTAACGAATGAAACGAGGAGGCAATTGGATATTTAATGGATGACAATATCATGAGCAAAATTTGAAATTATCGGGCTTGACTTAAACAGTACTGGACCATGTCAAAAGGTGTGGAAATGGGACTAAAATGGAGATAAATTCTGGCACAATTCCCTCTCCTTGAACTTGATAGAATAGCTGAAGATAAATAGTAAAATCAAAAGGAGGCAAAGAGAGGAATGTAGAGGATCACGGCAAAGTGATTTCCTGTACATTTTTTAGAGCATCTTAAAAGAAAGGAATAGAAGACATTCTAATCCTGAAGAATGTAATCCAAACTAATTGGAGGGGAGTATGGCATGTGAAACTGAAAACTGGAACTACAACTGAAAGCTTGATGTGGAAAGAAATAAGCTGAAATGGATGCCACCATCGATAGGAAGGGTCAAATTAAATAGCGAGAAGGCTTATAGATTTGAAGAAGGCAAGGTAGGAGTAAGAGGTATTTTGAGAGATCATGCAAGAATTAACGGATTCCCCCCCTCCCCCCACCAAACCCCACCCCAATGACAATCTAAATTATGGGCAATCTATCAAGGCATGCTACTACAAAAGAGCTAAGAATGAACAAAATCATAATTGAAAAGAATTCAAAAATATGCTATTAAATGGTTACACTTGTCTTATATAGGCAAAAAGATCCAAAGCGTTAAATAAGTAAAATGGTTGAAGATATAACTGGGTTGAAGACTATGTCGCAAAATTTGTTTTAGCCCTCCCAAAGAGGGCGATTACTTGCATTAAGTCCGGTACAAGCGATTTTTTGTTTTTTTTTTTTGTTTTTTATCTTATTAGTATCTATTTAAATCTAATGTTTAGGAAGAATAAAAAACCAACCAGATAAAAATATAATTTCAGATATACTTTTCTTTTAAAATCAAATACTCAATAAATCCCAATAAAATTGAATTCATCTATCATTTATTTATATTTATAAAAATACCAATTGAAATAATTATCTTCAATATATAAAATATATATTTTAAATCTTTTCTCTTAAAAGTATGTAATTTTTTATTTTCTAATTTTGATACTTCAATCACTAATTTCATCATAATTATAAAATAAAATTAGATAAAATACTAATAAGACAGTTTTCCAACTAATAAATTTCAAATAAATACAGATTAATTACAAATCAAATACAGATAAAGAAAATAAAAAATCAAACAGAACTTTATATAAAGTTACAAAACAAAATTATAATACATTCAAACACATTTTGGTACAACATATGGATTTTATCGCACATTCCCATTACAAAAATATGCACATGTATATAGATTTTGGTATAATATGCAAATTCTAGTATACGTTTTCATTATCAAAATATACATATTCATACCAAAATCTACCCGTATATACGAACAGCTTCATATGAAGTTACTCCTATGAATCTTAACCCAAGAAAAGGCCACTTCTACCTTACCCACTAAGACCATGCTGCCGATGGAGGAGGAAGGTTTAATCCTCCTTCACTTTTGCTTGGTTGTATTTTGACTGTGGGAATTGCCCAGGGGTAATTTCTCTATCTATGTTCGTTATGATTTTGCTAATGTTGGAATGAAATATTTAGTCACTCAAGTCACACCACCTGTGGCCATGCAGCCCCCAGATGAATTTATATAAGCTCCTTAATGTTTAAAAGGCTTTCCCTTTCGAGAAAATCGCGACCAACTTTATATTGATAAATTCCGTAACTCAGAAGAAAATGTTATATGACTTAACTAAATTGACAAAGTACATCGCAAATACAAAATTTATACAATTTCAAAAGCACCAGCTTACAGATGCAGAATATCATCACGACGGGAAGAAATAAAGCGCAGTGCACAAAAACCAATGATGCCTTCTTCATGTTGCACGTAGTTGCTTCCCGTGGCACACCACACCATTGGCCTATCTTTTCGGCACAAAACGCCATAGGTCAACAGCAATATCAACCTCTCTTTTCTTGTGAAACTTGTACATTTGAGGTAAATCATAGCGAAGCTGGCAAAAAGAGAGATAAATGGCTGGAAGATGATTATTGAGAAAGGAAAAGCGATCAAGGAACTACGTACCAGAGAAACAGGGGAATAATGGAAGAGACAAGGGAAAGGCTTGAGAACATTGATAATGAAATTTTAAGGTAACAATTTACCCACCTCGCATATGACCTCTGCACTGCCAGCATGGAAGTCCCTTAAAGCCGCCTTCTTCACATGCTGAAATAACAGTCTCAGAGATGAATCAAATAGTTTCATTTCCTTCTCTTTTTTCGGGGCCAGAACAAACGGCTCTTCTTCCACCACATAAATTAGAATTAAAGTGGGAAACTAATGCTTTTCCATAGTGTAGTGCTGATAGATTGCATTCATTGAATCAACTTGCTTGAACATGAAAATTTTTTATGTCTCTTTTAAGTAAAACAGTGTCATTGGATTAGCAAACTAGTAAGTTGTTCTGAAATGAATAATTGTAAGCAGAAACATGTCCTTCCAGACACACAAATCTCTTCAAGCACATCATATGTTCACAGAAGATAAACATAGGCAATTCAAATCTTAGTTATGTGCAAAAGCAATTTTTTTTCCTTCCTCATGGTAACTAGTGCTGCTTAAAAGAAATATATCATACCTCTCTTGTTGAGGTTTTATGCAAGGAATAAACTGCTTGAGAGGCAATCTGGCAAGACACAATCCATTAGATGATATCCATACAATGATGATTTTACTACAATATAAGTCAATTCATCACTTACCTTAAGAGCCGAGCAGAGAAAATCCATATCTGCACCCTTTTTCCGTGTCCCAAAAGGAGGATTCATCACAACGGTGTCAACCACCTGACCTGTAAAGAAAACAAAGTTAGCAGTAGCCAGTATGAAAGCAAGTTGGATGGGGCACGTAGCAATTCACCAATAAGATATGTTATTATTTACATGTTAATGTAGACCCCTCTATATAAATTTAAAAGAATATAGGAAGTTTTCTTTATTAATAAAGAGATCAAACACAAATGGAAGACTATTTGAGTTACAAATGCATTAAACTATCAAAAACCACTTTGCAACTAACTTTAGCCATCACTGAATGGCCTAAGCCCCAAATAAAATGTCAAAGCACACCAAAGGGGCTAGTCATGCATGGATAATACAGATTAAACAGTGATACACTTATCATAATCTCACTAACTCAAAAAGATAACGGCAAAACATTTTCCTGAATTGACAAACAAATAGGTTGGACAAGGTGTTCACTTTGACTTGCTTGAAGTCAGCGTTTCCCAACTTAGATGGTAGATAACTTTGAAAGAGTGAGAAAGCTCATCCCACTATTATAGTATGGAGGAATTATCCTTACTGAAGACGGGGGGATAAAAGAAGTTAAGCCCGTAGAAACCATTCTTATGGTGTAAGATTATTACCCCTAAACTCCAAGGCCTTGATGTCACATTGAACAAAGTTCATCTCCAGCTGCAAGGGTGAAATACTGAAGTCTTAGGATATGGAATGATAAAGAATTCAATTCCTTAATAGCTATAGAAGAAAACCTGGAAAGGAAAAATGAAAAAAGAATACAATTATGCTCTCAACATTAAGTAAACTTCCAAAAAATTTACAATGTAGTACCTCAAGGTCCTCGGCATTTGAGGATGCAATTTCAAGAGATTGAGGGTCTACATCAATGCCAATAACATGTCTTCACATAAAAATAGTGACAATATACACATTAATGAACCACCCAAAAGTTTGTACAAAAACAATACAGGGTTGAAAACAATGTCAATACTCACTCTGCACCCAAAAGAGCAGCTGCAATACCCAATGTACCACATCCACAACCCAAATCCACTACAACCTTGTCACTCACATCCCCAAATGAAGTCTCTGCCTAATCCAAACACAAGTCCATCTACAAATAAGTATGAGTCAACACAAAACAGTACATGCAAATTGCTCATCAATACTCATGTACTAAGACTTCAATAAAAATACCAAAATGGTTGAACTACTATAACCAATATAAACAATATTCAAATATCAAAGGATCTTGCCAATGGGTCCACAACACACACTGAGGTCAATCAATTAGCACAAGTAAATCTAATTAACTTGACGTGTCATATTATCCTTGAAGACCATTTTTTTTTTTTTTACATAAATCATAACTGTCCATGTGTGCCTAGATTTCCCTCTTCAGAGATTGGATTGACTTTTTTCACTAAGCTTCAACCTAAATGGCGTGAATGCTTCGCAGAAAGACTTGCCCAATTTCAGTGAAAACTATATTGGCTACCATGGACGGAAGCTATTTCATTCCCACTAATTTAGAAGTCATTTTCAACAAGAACATTAACCACTATCACCGATTATCAACTCAAACCACCTTTGATTGCTAAAAATACTAGTCTAATATCCGGCTATAATTACAAGAATAATACCCTCGATAAAAGAACGTATCCACTAAATAAGTTATATTATGTTGTCTGGTGTTTCCGAGAAATTTCTCAGTACTAATGGAAGTTGAAAGTGCAGAGAGTTCAGTGAGTACAGTGTAAAGCATGCGGGAAGCAATGTGAGCTCCAGTTGTATATTGCTCAAGTTCAATCTGCAACAACGAATAAATCGAATTAGCTCATACATGTTAAATTTTACATACCTACTTATTATACACATATTTACGTACAAATATTCTGAATAGACATGAAATTTTTGTATGAAACAGCAAAAAAGGAAGGACCTTAGGGTTCGGAAACTGTAGAAGACCGCCTAAGAGGCCTTCCAATTGCTTCAATTTCATCCTGATCGTTAGGAGAAATGCTTACGTTTGTTTGGATGGTGTTGGAGTAAACCACAGTTCGGATTTGGATTTTTTCCCCGTTTATAAAGCCCTAAGCGGGTGGTCCAGTAGAAAAGGAAGTAGTGATGGAAATTTCACCTTAGACAATACAATAATAACACTATTAAATATTTTTAATTAGACGATATTGAAAAAAGGTAAAAATAAATAAATTAAAACTTAATACGAAAAACATATATATACAGGATTCGATATATTTAATTGGAAAATATAATATAAGTAAAAGTAAATAAATTAAAACTTAAAATGATTAAAACATAGGGACATGGTAGGCCATCCAAGTTTAGGGCCATGAAATAAAAAGGATGGACCGACATTGGTGGGCGGATGGGGCTTGAGGGTTTTACTTTACCTCTATTTCAAGGTTTCTTTCTCTTAAATTTCAGTACTTTTTTTTGTTAGTTTTATTCTTAATATTAATATTAAGAATATTATTTTGATAAATTAACATTTATGCATTAATAAAAAATTGACATGTATGTGATAATTAATTATGGTAGAAATAAAATATAATTATATAGAGTGTCAAAATTAAAATACATTTATATGAAGAGTTAAATGATAAATACACAAAGTAAAATTTACCCCCAAAATTTTACTTATTCAACTTTCATATTATTTGCAAATTATGCCTCACATTACTATTAAGTTAGACAAACAACTTCTATGTGATTCTCAATTTAGGTTTCGGTTTTATGATAATAGAACAAAAAATTGAACATTCATTACTTTAAAAGAAAATTTTCGAATGAGAAAACCATTATAGCTAAAATTTGTTCAATTATATATCAATCGAAGCTTTAATTGTTTAATTGTTAGATATTTGGATCCCAAAACTATTGGTCCACGTATATCCATTCAATTTTCTTATATAGTGTTGCATGTTAAAAGTGGATACAGCAAGTTTTGGTGCTTTATAAATAGATATGAATGGTTAAATATAGTAAATACTTACAAATTATTATGACTAGTTAGGAAACTAGTGGATATAAGAAATATTATAAATAGCAATACCATAAGAGTCAAAAGCATATCATCTTACTATAAATAAAACTCAAGAAAGTCTTTTTGCCTCCTGAGACCCTCTCTTCTCTATCTTAATTCTAGGAGTTCATTGTTTACTTGAGGTAAAAAAATAAAAACATTTTTTTTAAGATAATGGGAAGGGGAATCAATTTTGATCCATTATATTGAAAAATTAGCGTTAATATCATTAAGCTATAAGGATCTTAGCAACAAATTTTATTTTTATTTGTTTTGGTTCAAGCTACAAATATGCAACACTTGTATTCCATTCTTCACAAACATTAGCTAAAATCTACTTTCATGTGATAAGAGGAGGGTTTGATTAAAGTGCAAGAAAAGTGATTACCACATATTGATTAGTGAATTTCTCTTTGTGTAAGAAAGATGAGCCCTAATCAAGAGGATATCCCATTAAAAAGGAAGAAAAATATTGTTACCAGTTCCAAACAACATCTTCTCCTCTAAAAATTTTACTCAAATTCCACTTGTCATGAAAGTTAGTCTTGAAGGTACTTTCATGTGGCACTTAGTACTCTTGGAACATATTAGAAACACGAGCAGTCCTTTACTTTACTAAATGGAATAAGAGAAGAATAAAATTTCAATTCTTAAAGAATGGAATAAGGTCATAATAGTTTTTTACTCTGTTTAGTCGGATAAAAAAGCAAACAATGAATAGAGATGTAAAAAACAAAAATGACTAAGATAGGCATATTATATCTTCTTCTCTCTTTCTCTCTCTCTAACAACCTACACACGCAAATCGCCTACTTTCTCAATCAACTTTTGTTACCTTTCAACTTCCTCTCACCTTCGTCATCTTTAAACTTTCAAAAAACACTCATCCAAATACAACTAACCTTATCGCTAACCCTCTCTTTATATGAAATTTGAGAAAATCATAAAGTCGAAGTGATTGTGTTTGTGTTGTATATGTGGTGTTTGTACCATGCTATAACTACCATTGTTGATTCTATTGTTGTTGTTGCTCATTCTCCTTCGTCTTCTTCCTTTCCTTTCCTCTCATTTCACTTCCTTCTCCATAATTACAAGAAGTTAAGAGAAAAAAGATAACAACAATTCCTTTTTCTTGGTGATTATGTAGAGAATATATAGAATATACAGACATCAAGAACTATCCATATCTTGGCATGGTGGTTCTTAGGGATCTGCAGCTATAGCGAGTTTCTTAAGTGTGTCGTGTATGGTGTTAGATCTAATTGTAAATAGTGTAAGAGGTGGTGGTGGGTGATCTTAATAGGTGGTAGATAGCGGTGGTAGGTAATAGTGATGGTAGTAATAATAGTAGGTGGTGCACAATGATGGTAGGTATTACAATGATGCTGTATTGAGAAGAGGAAATAGTAGTGATACTAATTTGCTTTCGAAATCCCAATTCTTAGGTGGAAATAAAGAATCCCAATTCAAAATTTTAAGGAATTGGTATTCTTGAGAATGGTGGTTACAAGTAAGTGAACGATTTAATAAAAAGGCTACAAAGCCAATCCCGTCAAGTAAACAAGCTATAGGTTCAATTAGCTCATAATGTCACTAATAAATATTCTTAGGGATAGAAAGTTTTAGAGAGAGTTACTCTAAAATATTAATTGCATTGCTTAATACTTAATGATAACGAATGATGAGATCACCCTTATTAATGGGCAATTTTGATCATTGAACTCCTAAGGCCCATTTTGACCATTATAAACCATGAGCCAACTTACCTAAACTCATTTCTAACCTATTAGAACTCAAGTTTAGGCCTTGCTCAAGATTTTCCCTCCTAGGATTAGGTTTCATAGGTCACCTAACCTACTATAGGTTAGGACCTTTATTTCTTAACTTGATCATGTTTACAACATCTATGCCTAAGCTAATTAAGGAACGGAAATTCGACCAAAAGCCCAATGATAAACATTCATGAGCACATCATGGACATACTGACCTATGAGAGTTACTAACCTGCTATGTTACCTTCGAAGATCTCCAATCTTACCTAAACAAAAAAGATTCACTTTCCTGTTTAGGCAAGATATGAATATATCTACTTTGTGGATATATCTCTCCCCTGAAGCACTATAAATTGGGGTTAAATCCCAAAGGTAAATCACTTACACTCCCTAATTTTCTCACAATCACATTTATCCGACAAACCATTAACTTAAGTGTTAAAATGGTCACACCAAAAAATACCTTAACACCTCCTGATGATGTATTACTTTATAGATACAGGTCCACAATAAATGCTAAAATTAAGAATCTCTATCAACGTCTTTCTTCAAATAACAACCCCTATATATTTACATGAGGCCTACTCAAAAAATAACCAAGCTTAAATCAATTCAAGGGACACTATTGACTCTCATTTCCATGTCAATTACATTCACTTACCTATTTCCACTTGCACTTACTATAGTAACAATGAATCTAAACAAATGCTAGGATTACAAACAGGCCTCCATCCCTAGGCCAAGGAGATGGACCATGATACCAGCACCTCTAAGAGATGAAAATCATGGTTGTGTTACGGATCTACAAAAGAGTAGAGATTATGTTAGCTAGTTTATCCTTTCTTTGGGATAAATCTAATGCGTCTAATGCACATGTGAGAAAAAGGCTTTTTGTTGTATTTACATTAGTTCAACCACTTTGTGCATTCGTTCCAACTCACATGAAAGCAACGAATATAACCAAATTGTACCGCACAATTGTCTTCAACATGGCATTATCTTTTAATAGCCTCGTTCGACCTGCTCAAACTATATCTAGCAATTTCATCAATAAACTCCCTTTCCTTAACAGCTTATCGAGCACATTCCCTACATAATTAATGATTTTACCCCTCAGCCCAGCTAAAAGAATTACATCTATTCTCTTTCTATGAACACAGTCAGATTTATCAATAATTAAACATGGCGTATCACTTACAATTAAAGAGAAACAGATATTATCTTATTGAATTTTGGATGACCACAAAATTTCCACCATTCATCTCTATCTTAGCGATTGTAAACCATACTTTTTTACGGCATTTACAAAGGGAGGTGACCTACTTTGCAGCGATGAGCGATGGAAGGAGCCAAAAGATCGACAAAAGAGTCCACTTCAATTTCATGATTGTGTTTCGATTTCTGTGAATGTGTTTAAGGTTTCCGAATCCCTCCATATTGATTTAGCAATTGGCTAGGCTCAAACTAGTTGTCATCGAGGTTTTCACTTTCTCCCCAATTATTTTCACAATTGGTTCTATACATTCATCAACCGAATGGCCAGGGTTTTCACCTCCCAAAGGGCTTTTCACGGTGTTTTCGAATTGGAATTGGAATAAAAGTTTCTCCTTTGCAACTAACATTACCTAACTTTATCGTCAAAGTGTATATGAGACAGTGTCACGTCATTTCTGATACTTTCTTTTTTTTTCTTTTCTTCTTTTTTTTTTTTTTAGTTTTATGACATTGCAGCTTTTAATAGTATTAGTGTAGCGGAAATGAGTGTAACAATAGCTCCACAACCTAAAATGTTTAAATATAAAACTGAAAAGAATTTATAAGATGAAATAGATCATATGAGATTATTACTCTAACTACCATCTTACCCCGAATATTAAATCATCTTCACCGTATAGAATCAAGGTTTTCTGAATGGCGTTACCAGTCAATGTTTTCTATCCCCCAAACAGCAGGAAGATCCGTAAAGTACGATTTCTCCATAACCGGTGCCCATTATTCAAACATAGGTTTTTTCATTGAAAGCTTTTGTAGGCTTTTATTAAACTAAACATTGTTGGCCAAAAAAATAAAAATAAACCTTTAAAATTATCAAATACAAAATTACAGTCGCAATAGCTGTTAGCTTTTCTTTTTCATATCAATTAGCAAAACATTTAGAATTATCAATTATCATCAACAGTAAAATAAGTTTCAGCTACAACTATAGGTGGAAGTTGGAGTTAGGGTTACAGCTAATACTCAAATGGGGAAGGTTAACCATTACAAAAAAATTTTCAATGGACAACAAGGATAGTGATTTCCATTTAAAATGTGAAAATCATTTTCAATTAATATTTTTCCATATTGCAACCACTACAACTAGTAATTACTATCATTGTCTTCCATCATCACTTACTACTATAAACTACCAGTATTTACAACCTCTTGAAACCGTGCAAAAACTTTACTTATAACAAATATCAGAAAAAGTCCGAAAACATTCTCCACAACACAGACTCCTTAAATATCATAACTACTGCATACCCTCTTCTTGTTTAGAAATGAGCAATCATGCATTCCACTTCATCCGTTCAAGAGGCAGAGGCAGAGACAGAGAGAGTCAGAGATAGAGAGAGAACCATATAAACAACTGATATAACGAAAAAGAAACATAGAACTGAGAAGAAAAGGAAGCATCTCAGAAACTAAAATCTTACACAGATTACTACCTGTCAAATGATAAAAGGCAAACCCTTCGAAGATTCTATATGCCCAAACTACCGCATGAACACAAAGCATAGAAATTGATCAGGAGAGAAGCCTATACAACTGCATCTGTAATCATTCAACACCATCCTTGAGGCACCCTTTCCGGACAGGGTGGATGGAGCCCCATGAACTCAATTGATGTCCAAAACTCAAACCTCCATTTATCCTCTACACACAATATCTGTAAGTGACATATCGACCTGCTGTTTCACTTGGCCGGATTATCTTCACAACTTGTCCACGTTTCAGCCCATAATACCTTGCAATTGGATCAGTGACTTGAATTCGAGGTAGCTGTTGATTTCGAAAACCCAAGTTATGGAAAAAGAAAGAAGAGTATGTCAGAGTCACTCAAAATGGCAAGTACACTACACATAGGTATGAGCTCTTGAATCTTAAAATAAAATATTGGGGCACTTGCTTCACAGATGATCTTATCTTAAGATGGAAATTTACAAAATTGCTATTATCATCTCTCTCTCAAGGCAGCATCAACAACAGTCAAGAACATCAAAATCCCAAGAACATATCAACAAATAGACAACAAGAAGCATTACCAGCAAGATAAAACTCAATATGATGTTCAAATTTTTAAAAAGTAAACAGTACTGAGAAGAAATTTGGTTTGGAGATGAACCAAACACTCTATATACCTGATTCAAATTCATGAAGACAAAAGTGACGATGAAATAAAGCTTCTACCCTGAGAAGAAGTGTTGATAGGGCATTGAAGTTACTCATTATTCCATAGCACCAACTTAATGAGCATTGCTCACTGAACCTGGCCACGTTGTCCAGTCACATCTATTAGGTGTGACATTGATTTCCCTAAACACATGTCCAAGCACTAGTTGGAAGAAGATGATAGATTGCTATGCAGACTGCATGAAGAGGTTTTCAGGATTCCTCAATACCTAAAACGGAAAGGAACTACTTTTGCTACAGAGAGAAGGGACTGCTATCGCATCAGACAATGGGAGTTGCTATCATAAGTAGCGTACAAGGTATGACCTCAGACACTCTTTGGAACCACCCCAAAGCTTATACATTGTCCATCAAAGTTCCAGGATCTAAGGTATCATGTAATTCCCTACTACATGCAGGGTATCCTCGTATTCACCCTATAAAATATTACTAACATATATACTTAGATTTGACAAAGAAGATAGAAATTCAACAGTCAGTATCACTTATATCCATTATTCCAGGCTAGCATTTGCTCAAAATGTCAAATTAATCTCTCACCTCCAATTCAAGTTCATATTATGGATCAAATTTATTGTTAGTTTTTGTTTTCTTTTATTGAAATTGGTTATGCTTGCATTTATTGCTTCTTTATCTTTAAAAGTGAGATCAATTGCAATTTGAATATTATATTTTTTACAATGAATGGATACAATATTTAGATCAAAAGAAAAAAGTAAAAAGTACTCACAGGTTACAATAGGTTTTGGAACCAATAGATTTTATGATATACAAATTTGAGGGTGCCATGGAGTAATAAGGTAGGTTGTAATTGCAAATCTTTTAGAACTCATAACAACAAGATAGGATATAGGGTAAAGGTTTTCTACTTTTTCTTTCCTGTACTGGTTCACCCTAGCAACTAAATATTAAAACAAGAGGTTCCTGTAGAATAGCAACTACATGTAAAGAAATTGTCTGAAAAAAACTACATACGAAGACATTAGATCCTCTATATTTGTGTCAAAATCCAACTCAGTCTTTCAAGTTTTAAGTGATTATCTAAGTCCCCTGCATAAGTGTCATTGCACCATTTAATGGCCTCATTTAACAGATCACATAGATATTGTTTGGTTCTTTCATAGAATAGATTTTATCTAATCCAATTTACTATTGTTTTTACTAAGACATTGATCATATTGTAAAAATGACTATTAAAAATAGGAGTTATACCCGAAGTTCCTTATAATATTAATAACTAGTGTGAGAGAGAAATTAAATTCCAAATAATGGATAGACATCAGGTAATATTTTTAATCGCTCCTATAAGACTATAACATGACCGGCTCTCACTAGAACCATTAATTATTTGAATTTCATACATTCCTATTTTCTGGGAAAGACCAAACAATGCCCTAGTTGTGTCAAAATATGTTGATATGCTGTGTAATTTTTTGTTGGGGCAACCTAACATGGATGGATCTACTCAATACTCAACTAAAACCCCTCAAGTATAGACCTACAAACAATGATCAAGCAATGATATAAGTTGAAGCACAAATCCATCATCAGCAAGTTCATAACAATACTTTGCCATCCATAATCTTAGAAACAAACAGAATTTTCTAAAGATTCATCCACAAGGGGTACGATCCTAAAAAAGATAACACCATCCAGCACATTCTATTTCAAGCTACAATTTCCATACTCATTATATCTAATGAGATAAGATATCATATGGAAAATGAACCTTGGGTCTCAAGGTATCTTGCAAAAAAAGAAAAGAATGAAACACCAAAGAAAAGGAAAAGATATGTTATTCTGAGTAGCACGTAAGAAAACACACTATTATCCCATCTATTTTTTTTTTTTTGGGGGGGGGTGGGGGTTGTTGGGAGGAAAATTTCTCTAACTAACCTGAGTTTCTCTTAAAGTGTATCTCTCAAGCAGAGTTTTCTTTTCCTCAGTTGTAAGAACCTGATGCTCAGGAACAAGAACATGCTCTTTGATGTTGACCATCAACTCTGATTCCTGCAGCAATCCATAAAATATGACAAAATCATCCATTAGTTGTTTGGCAAATGAAAATTTTGGTCTAAAAAAGGAGGTTATTTTACCTGGAAAACTTCCAGGTGGAATTTGGAAGAGATTTCGCTAATGCATGTCCGAGCAAAAGGAGTTAGATTTTGCTGAACAACTAGGATTGCCCTGAACACATTCTCACTTTTCATGCGATTGGTATAGGTTTTCATTGTCTTGACACCAACCTTTGCCTCATCGGGAAAGAAAACATAAATCTGAAAACATTGTTTTAGTAAGTAGGTGCCCCACTATTTTTCAGTTGATTGTATGTGCACAGTAGCATTCCCCTTCACATTATACTATAGGGAACCACATAATGCAGATTACAAAATCCAAAGATAATTACGAGGACAAGAATCTCAAAACGTTCTGAAAAGAATTCAAAGTATTACAATCCAGTGCATTCTCAGTAAAAGGGAGAGAAAACTATATTAGTTCTCCTGAATGCATGAGATATCCATGAAAAATGGACATACATCTCTTTATACATTTATTTTGGAAGAAAAAAAATACAAAAAACTCTCTCTTCTTAAATACATGTCAATTCAGTACCATGACTGATGGAAAGGTACACCACTCCACAAGATTAGAACTAACACCAATAGCACTAAGAAACTATAGCATAAACTAAAATCTAAATTGGTTAATCAAAGATAAAGCAAGGGAAGTGACCGTCAGATACTCCAATCGCCATATTTCATAAAATGCAAACATGAATTGTGAGATCATCCTCCACAATTATGACAATAAACTTAAAAAGTCGCAAACCTAATAAAGTGTAATGGAAGTTGATGGTAACCACTAGCTTTCCTATTGCCATCCATAGAAAACGTTAAAGGAAAATAAGAAAAGAGATTTCCTCCCTTTCAATATAAAAATCACTTTGTCCATTTTCCGTTGATATTTTATATGATGAAAAAAAAAAGCCGCATCACCAGCGAAGGTAGCGTCTTTGCCCCCCCACCATGACTTTTTTGAGATGACAAATGAAAAAAGTCATGAAACTCTTTCCCGCAAAACAAACATACCCTGAGCCAACATACAAACTCTATGCTTTTCAGGTTGTACCGATCATTTTCCTAATAGAGGATGCCGGAGAAACCCTAATAATCAAACAGCATAACAAAGCATTGGGTTCACTAACGATGCACCTGATCAGAGCTATCATTTCGCTTAGCCTTGTTGATAACAAGGTCCTCTCTTTTCATGTTATCGCCGAACTTATCGACGAATTGAAACCGCGACAGGTTGATTTCATAATCAGCTACAAGGTAACCCCTGTCTCTAAGCATTTGCATTACGGTTCGCCGTATTCTGTTAAGCCTCGATATTTCATCGTCCGATAGAGTCATCTTTTCTCACTGAAAACCCCTAAAATGCAGAGAAGTTAGGGTTTTGACATCTATTCATATGTTAATTCTACATACCAGTGGTTAATTAATTAAAAGAACCCTAGGGGGGAAAGGAATATTGTTAGGGCACAGAAGAGATTGATATCGAAGGAGATTTTCATGTCAGTTTGTGAATTACCCAAGGAAGTACGAGTGCGAGAAGAAACGAGTCAGAGGTTGTCTTCTCTCTCTTTCTTTTCCGCGGGATCCTCCGTTGGGCGTGGGGTGAAGTTTTTTGATTCGAAAGATTTGGAAGTGGAGGGCTTATACCGGGTTCAACTTCAGGGTCGCGATTCCTTAAACCCGCGGTGAACGGGGCCTTCGATCCACGTCATCGGGGGGTGATTCTCGCCAACACAAATTAGTAATGGGCCACACTGCACTTTGGGCCTTACACCCTATGGGCCATGTGTTCACTCAAATCTAGGTCCTTAAGTCATATATGGGCTCCTTCATAAACTAAAATAAATATTTCCTTTCACATTATTTCTTGTTAATTTAAAGAGATCAAAAGAAAACAAGAAAATTTATCCAATGATAACAAATGGAGCCTCCACATATTAGTAAGCAATTTGCCAAAATGAACCAAAAAATTCATTAGTTAATGGGGCAAGAACTTGAATTATGCACGTACATACTTTTTAAAAAGGTAAAGCCAACAGACACAAAAACCAGTGCTATTGCGGCTGCAGCTCCTGACTTTTTTGGTATACTACGAAGAATGACATGGATTGATAGGATATACCGTTTCGCCACAATACAAGGCGGGTTGGAATTGGATTGGCCGGGTTGGAACTGGATTGGCATTATGGCATTCTAGTCTCACAAAGAATATTGTTTTATCATTATATCAACAATCATTAACTAGAAGGAACTACTCGGATCCTCAAACTCCTTAACCGTTGAAATATTTTACTTGCTCATAATAAGTTATTTCGGTTGCTCATAATAAAGTTATCCCGATTGTGTCATTGCAAGCAATCTTCTAAGTTTCAAAAAAAAAAAAAAAGCATCCTTCATTAAATACGAAGCAAGATGACATCTAGCAACAGTTATTAACACCTAACATCTTAAAAAACTGGTTATCAACTAAGTATCATCAGAGAACCAAACTAGATAATCTGAATTTCTTGTCCGTGTTTTTGATAGTGTAGCCCATGATGCAACACCACTAGAGTGAACCCGTTGACCTTGATTAATCAAAATAAGTAATTCTAATCCGAGTGATCCTATTAACTTTGGTTACTCAAAACAAGTAACTCTAAATCTACTGTCGTGATTGATTTCTTGAGCAAAGCCAATTTGCTCTCCACATATGACCTTTTCAATCTATCCTTCTTTCAACTAATGCCAAATTAGGGCGAAAAAAGTAAATAGACTACTGATTTACCTATTTTTAGTAATACCCTTCGATAAGAATGTGACATATAAAAATAGTGGGTCTTTATTGTTTTCTATACAGGAGATATGCAGCCTTACCATTCCTATGTGTCACACACCTTTAATGAAGGTTTAAAATAGATAGACAAGTGCTCCTAAATTAGATGAGGATCACATGAAAAAGGCAGAATTGCCAAGCCCCACACCTTTCACAATTAACAGGCGTGAATAAAAAGAAAAGGGAAACAGCAAATTTCCAAGCTTGAAGATACATTTTCAACAATTGCTCTTCTAGAAGCTTTTAACACAGAAGAAGTTAGTTGACATCTATGACAATTCCAGGAAATTGCCTCGGTCCCTTCAATTTCATTGCTTAATTTTCCATCATCTGTACCAACGTACTAAAACACTGTCCATCCCTTTCCTATTTCACGACTTATTTTCTCGAAGCAATCAATGAATAAATTAGGATAAAATACTTATGCCATAAATTAGATGGAAAAAAATCTGCTGATTTTCAAACTTAGACCAAATCAGGCTTCAACTTTTATATCTAACCTCCTATGTTGTATTGCTCAGCAACAGAACCTCTCAATAATTCATCCCACGCGGCTAATTTTTCCCTCGGTTTATTTCTTGAACTCCCAAGCCTCCTTTCTTCAGAATCTATCTTTTCCCAAGCAGTGAATGGTACAACCCTGACATTCTGTTCGTCTAATAATTGAAGAAGGCCTTCTCTGCCTGCCTTCGAGGATGAGGATTCTACCACTCCCTGATCGAGGTCTTCAGATATGCTTGAGACCTGCAAACCAAGCAAGTAAAATCTCTTTATTGTCCTCTTTTAAGCTGATAATACATGTCTTCTTCCAAAAAAGAATAACTATAATTTTAGGGAAAGTGAAAATAAGGGGAAAAATTATCCATCACAAAGAGTTGATAAATTTTTCTTTCATCTGAAACACTAACAAATATTTTCCACACAAGAGATCCATCTGGCTCATGCCTGGAACCTAAATTACAGATTATTTCCATGTCCAAGTGCAGGCTTCAAAAGTTCCTGCTCAGACGGGACTGGTATTTGCAAATGGCTGCCTACAGGGGTTGCTTCATGGATGTATCACTTATGGGAATGAGGAGATTATAGTCTTTTATTTAAAATGCATCGCACCACTTACCGTTTCTTCAGCACAGTAAAGGTTTGTAGCAATGATTCCTGTAGGTCCCCTCTTCAACCACCCACACACATACAAACCTTGCTCTGGCACTGCATCATCTTTTGATGATTCACTCAGAACTCGACCCTGGATATTTGGAACCATACCTGGAAAATACGGGAGGTGGTTGAGCACAAATAAATCATCAAAGACACAACTTGCAACTCCAATATAACAATCTGATGCAACAAAGGAAAATAATGGGAGAATAAAGACTCATCTTGCATATTCTATTAAGAGAAAAAAAGGAAAAAAAAGGCCAAATGCATTGTGCATCATTTAGCAGCAAAATTGATGATCTAGTCTTTCATTTACCTCTCCAGTGATCAAATGGCAAACCATCTACTGGTATTGATTTGTATCCTATGCTCTTCAAAACCGTCCTGGGAGAAAGCGATGGGTAGAGAGATTATGGAATCCTAACTAAGAAAGCATTCACTTCAAGAAAAATCCTCCACAACATAGAAATATTATATTTACATCTAACCGTTGAGCATCAAAACTAAAAGCTGGAGTTGCAGGAGTAATTACTCGCACTCAAAATCTTCGAATTCCCCTGTGCCAACTGCAACTTGTTTGCTGGATCCATTGTCTAGAATCAAAATTCAGAAAAGCATAGCATATTGTCAGGGAAAAAGATAATTAAAATCAGATTAAGAAAAACCATTCAACCTATGAGTTGATTAACAATCTTACCTCTCAGAGCTGTCTTCTCAAAGTGGACAGCAGAAACATGCCCTCGCCTTTCATTTGACTCAATAAACCTATCTGGCTTTCGAAAAAAGACAAAGTGGAGTTCACGTTGACCTGAAGTAGGATGTGATGGCTTTGAACTGGCAGCCTTACTAAGTAACTCATATATTCTCCTATGTATTCGGTTATTCTTCAACTCTTCCTTCAATATCAATATCAAACAAATGAGTAAAGACAAAAATTTTCATTAATACCTGTCTAAGTAACTCATATATTCTCCTATGTATTCGGTAATTCTTCAACTCTTCCTTCAATATCAATATCAAACAAATGACTAAAGACAAAAATTTTCATTAATACCTGTCTAATGAAAGGTATAAACTAGCATTCTCTACATATAAAAAAATAGTTGATTTACAACAGAGTTCACTGTATCAACATTCCATGAAGAAAACAACTTGGAACAAGGAAAAGGAATATAACTAAATAATACCTCATCCAGGGGCGACTTAACCAGGTCAGATTCATTAATGTGGACATATAAATTTTTTATACCTGCGCCAGCATGATGGAAATTGCATTCAATCTTCAAACTATTAAATCTGTAGCACCAAAAGTGCCTGAAATTAACACCACTATTGATCTTGTCAACCATCCTATACATGAGAAACATAAAAGAAATTGATTAGAATCAGTGTTCAAATAATCACCAAGAACTTCGCGGAGCTCCTTAGCAGTACATGCAGCTTGGCATGGACCACGCCTTCCAACCAAATACACTTTCCTGGAATAATACAATATATGATCATTAAAAAAACTTATTCAAGAGCCAGCACATGCACATGCACACAGAACCACAATCAGAAAATTAGAGACCTTATAGAACTCTCCTCCAAAGCAGCTAAAGCATGATTAGCGATATCGGTGGTTGCCAATTCCTTGGTTGGCCGCAGAAGGATGCGTGCAACATCAAGAGCTACATTTCCCTATAATAAGGAAGGAAAAAACAAACATCTTTTTCAACAAACTACATACTGCTGATAAAAAAACCTTAGATTTTCTAGAGTTTTAACAGTTCAAACAAAATTATACCCCCAAAAAAGAGTACTTTAAACATAATGATGTCTGCTTAGGTAGGTGATTGTTTAGGAACCCATTCCAAAAAATATCTATTCATTCATCCTTTTACACAGTTATGTCCCTGCTCAGTTCAGATGTCAAGGAAGAAAATAAGTTTAGTCAAAAAATAAATGCAAAAGGTCCTGTCAGAATACTGTAATTCCCTAAGTCTTTGATCCAAGCATGAAGAAAAGAAAGAAATGGAACACATACAAACACATTTTAAACATTCATGCATAGCAACGTAAAGACATTTATCCACTAATCCAGTCATACCTGACCAAGAATAACAACTGTACGGGTATTCTTTAGGTCTAGGTCCAAATTTCTACAGTCTGGGTGCCCATTGTACCACCAGACAAATTCTCTAGCTGAGTGTATGCCTGACAAATCCTGCAAAGTTCAACAACAAATCATGATAATAATATTCTTGAACATTATCCATCTTTTATTACCACATAAATACACATAATTATAGATATGTTATGAGAAGATTATTGACTTATTAAGGTCCAAAATATAGAACATGAACACTTCCATTGCACATACTTCTCCTGGAATGCCAAGAGCTCGATCACTTTCAGCACCATAAGCAAGCACAACCTGCTCCATTGCAACCATCGAAGTCAATTTCTACAAGCAACATTGACATGTCAGGATCTAGAGCTAGAGACATACCACATGGTAGAGATCACGGAGTTCTGCAAGAGATATGGAAGATCCAACAGTGACATTTCCAAAGAATGAACAACGATCATGTTGAGCAACACGAGAAAACTGATTGATCACGATCTGTTGCAAGGTTTCTGGTGAACTAAGATCAAGTAAATAAAGCTTTTATGTCCAATCAAATGCCGCAGCTTATGCATACATGCACATAACATAGAAAACCACTCAATATCAAGTGAGATTGTTTTCTTTGTTGTTGTTTTTTTCTTTTTTCTTTTTTTTTTAAATAGTAATCAAATGAGGGTCTATTCATATTTCTTAAAACAGAAAATTCAGCCTCACTTGTCCTCTATTTTCCAATCAATATGAAGAGTCTATCTATTTATGTAAAAATTTAAAACAACTAGACAACTTAAAATTTATTAATGCATTCATACACAGAGAACTTCTGAAAGAAATTAAAGTAATATAATGAATGCAACATTGAAGAGGGATGGTTAATTGGATTGAAACAATGGGAAAACAAAATCCTATTCCAGAGGTAATCTTTCCATATATGAAGATGGTATGTTGAGAAAATTCATAAGAAGCATGTTTGAAAGGAGCAATGGTAAGATACCAAAAGTCACTGATTCAGATTGAAAGGCACAACTCTTCAGAAAGCTACAGAGTAGTCAAGTAACAAAAGATACTAGAGATTCAAAATCTTGAACTACTCTTTTGCTCCCTTCTCCCATAAAAATGAACGACAAAAGGCACTGTGTATTGCTCTCTGTCCACTGCAATTTTTTTAAGGAAATGAACTACAAGAGAGACTAGCTAGCTATTTGTTTATTTAAAATTCAATTTTAGCTCCTTTACCTCACTTTCATGCCACTAACTTATTCTTAAGCTTCATGTTCTCAATTTCCACCATTTTCTTTTCCAGTTCAGAATTTTTCTACATGTGCCTCCCAGGTCAATTGCCTTTTTCCAACCCTAACATCTCAAACGGAATTTGCACATGCTCTTCCTTAAAATGAAAAATATTACTTTCCATATGGCTTCTCAAGACAGGCCAATACAATCCAAAAGCACTTGAACAAAAGTGCAAGGCTCTCAACAAACTGGCCTGAGCACTCTGATGAACCTTAAAAGTCTCCAAACCACCTAATGAATAACCTCTGTTCACTTTATTGAGTAGAAATATGTAAAAATTTATCTTTCTTCCATCACCATCACCCCTAAACTTGCATCCTCACATATCTAAGATAATGCAGCTACCAACTCACCAGTCCATGTCATGGGTCTTTTTGTTATAACTGAGAATTAGATTATGCAGTGGGGATGGGACGGTCATCATTACTTCTGCCATGAAACTGAAAATTAGATTATGGTGGTCAGGAAGAATTGAACTCTGACTTATCATTATCACTCATCCCCCTGCCAATATCACCAGTCGAAGTGAACCAATATCTGGGAGGAAATCCCTGAACAAATCAAGAGCACACCTTCTATACATTGCTAAATTTGTAAGCTCAGTGCATCTAGCAGGCCTATATGACACATAAACTGGATCTCCGATCAAGATTTTTAATCAAACATCTATATGTTCTTTGTTGGGTCAATAAATCAAATGTCCAACCCAAATGGGTTGGCCTAATGGACAAGGCCCAAGTTCTCTCGTGACATCTGGCATGAGGTCATTGGTCAAGTCCCATTACAAACACTTCTTAAAACTATGTAGATAGCAAGCTATACTTAACTAGTGCTAGGGTGGTTCGTGTGCTCTTAGGTAACTAGTCAAATTATGGCCATGCCACCATTTAGAAAAACAGAGGGAACCAATGTTACACAAAAATGGCTAAGCTTGCTTATTAAAAGATTTGAATCTTTTGAAATAGCCACATCTTTGAAAGGGATTAGCGGCAAAGTACTACCGATGGTGCTTACAGAGAGTTGCAAAAAGTTTATGCTTGCATGGTTTTGTCACTGCCCGTTCGGCCTTCAGCAGTTTTTCAACCATGCAGTGAGAGTCAATGGTGGCTGCTGTTTGGATTGGTGTAGGAAAGATGGCCGGTGAAGCCGACAGTAGAGATGGACATTTGTGAAAATTAATTTGCAGTTTTTTTCTTTTGTTTTTTCAATATTTTAAAGAATATATATCAACCAATCTTAATATCTTCGTTTAAATTATTAAGTTTATATATTTTTCATATATAATATGCATTTTAAAATGTTTTATTCAATTAATTAAAAGATAGTAATATTTCCATCAACTTAGGACACATGACATATCTTTATTAGTGCAAAATGCCATGCTACTGATAGAGTTAGGTAAGATTGCAATAACGTCGAGGGTGCATAATCTTAGGAATTAATATTTATCACATTCAAATTATAGGTAATTAAATTACCTTATTTGCAAAGTATTAAAAGCAAATGTGACATCTTTGAATAATTCCACCATCTGTTCTATGTTGACCCTTCAAGCAAACACATACTTGAAAGCATCAGTCAAGACCACATAAAACACTAATTGTTACATAAATCTTCAAATGCAAACTAATTTTCAGTACACACTTAAAAGAATTCAACAATCCAGAGAGCCTATATAAAATCACCTGAAAAATCATTTCTCACATTACAAGTACATATCAGCAAAAAAAAATCCTGGCATAGCACAAAACCAAGCATTTTTCATTATATGAGGTCAAAAAGTGGTTGGACAAGTAAACACATTTTTACATAACTCAGATGTAAAAAAGAAAGTGAGTTGGTAGATATATCTATATTTCTAACATCTATTTAAATTATCATTATACAAAATGCAAATTTTTGGGTGCTTAAAAGGCCAAATTACTTAGAAAGGTGCCTACTTTAATTGGAGGATCCTTTTCCTCCACTATGTGCATATTGATATAGACAAATTACATAACTGAAGAATTAACGTAATATTGATTAAATTCTCACCTTTGTTTCAGGATGATCAGGTGCAACTCCAGATCTTACTAATCCAAAAGGTGTTGGTAGACGATCAACTATATCAATTTGTGCATTTTCATGCCTCCTCAGCAACTACAAAAGGTGCTTAAAATGTTACAGATAGAGGCAAATATGTAGACTGACTTATGCACACTTATGTATAACATAATAGCCACAATATGTAGCAGCAGAGAGAGCTACCCAGAATCAGGACCGCTTAAATCAGAATATTAGAAAGACATTTGACAACTGTACTTGGAAATAGATTTACAAAAAGCCAAAAAGGTATATCATCAATTAAAATCCGGAAACCTTACTACCCAAAGACGACTCTTTACATATATGCTCTTTGCAAAAGAGGTTATTAGCTCCAAGCACACATTACAACATAAACGTTATACAGACCAAATTACCTTCTCAGCGGTATAAAAACCAGCTGGTCCACTCCCCACTATGCAAACCCGTAGAGGAATGGAAGAGACAGTGGAAAAGCTTCTTGACAATAGCATCCTTGCTCGAATTATCATCATGCCTTCACTGAAAACAAAAACAATGACCAACATAAGGCTAAGGAACACCGATCAGAAACAAATTCAATTCCCTCAATGACCCCGAATTAACATAATGGAATCATCATCAATATTCAAAATTAATAGTTAATAACCCAAAACTGAATACTTAAAAATTAAAATATAGATGCATCATGCATGAAACTTTAATACTTGAAATAAATGTAAACATGTTTTCAACACTCGGTTTTATATAGACATGAATTGAAACATGGATTAAAAATACAATCGACTTGCTTCAAATAGCCCAATCGTACGTTCGATGCAAAACCATACATTCACGGAATCCCAATAGCTACGTTTGACTGATTCTATGAAATTTTACAACTTGGAATCGAACTTTCTCTATGCTTTGCGACCATGAAGTATGGATGTGTGTGTATGTGTGCGCGCGCGAGAGCGCCTGTACAATCTCAATTACTTGGGATTTCGATTTTGAGGTGAAATATAGAATTGGTAACAAACATTGTTTTATTAACCAGAAGCTAATTTTAAAACTAATAGGCATTTTATCAACAGACGCGAGCGATTGATGAGTTGGTTTAGTTTGAAAATACCTGCAGAAAACACAGAGAGAAAGAGATAGAGATCCCTTGCTGTCTTCCTAGGTAGAAGGAGGGACTCGGTTTAACTCCCTTTCACTTCCAGTATGTTGGACAAATTTCAATCGAATAAAAATCGGAGACACGGGTGGAAAGTATTCAAGGAATTATAACGGAAAGAACGATTTACAATTTTTGTTAGAGAATCGAGGACCGAGGAAGTAAAGAAAATGGACCCCACCGTTATAGCTACTATAGCATAGGAACACTGATCTTCCGTAACGGGATGGTCTAATAAAATAATAGTTAAAAAAAAAAAAGGTTGATACGATTAATGTTAGTATAATTTTGCCCAAATTTATAATTAAGTTCCTATTTTGATAGTAATAGTTCAACACCTAATTAATTTTTTCGAGTTATTTATGGTACTTCGACTAACTTAGTTAATAGATATAGATATGTTAATCAATTATAAGGTGACACGTGGATTACAATATTAATATAAGAGAAGACAAGTCCATGTAAGCTTTTATATAAATTAAATGAAAAGGAAAATTTTGGCACCTTGGGAAAAGAAAAATTAAAATGTGTGTGAATGTAATCTCACTACATTAACTAACCTTAACCACTTTGCAATTAATTAAATCAACATCCCCTTTCATCACACTGTGAACAAACAAAAAAGAACGAAATCATAATTTAATCGAAAATCAAAGGGGATGAAAACGAGAGATAGTCAAGGGTAGAGAAATAATGGGAGGCAATAGATCATGCAAGGCTTCAGTACGCTCCTTTCCATCATTTCTTTACCGCCAGCATAAACTTTATTTGAAATTCTCCACTATAGAAACTGTTGGGCTTACAAGGGAAACCAGCCCATAGAAGCAAAGGATAGACAAACACAAAATCTTGTCTTCTCAAATCTTCAACACAAAGCCAAATCCACTAAGGTACAACTCTTTCCCTCTTCCTTCTTTCAGTCTTTTCTTCTCTCTCTCAATCTTCCAAAATTAGGGTTTCGATTTAATCCTAAATCAGCAACTCCTTGAATAGATTTAGCTCTAAAACTTTACAAATTTTGAAGTGATATAACTATTGAAACTACTTTTACAGGAATTCGCAAAGAAAAACCTAATGTGTGTTGTATTTGTTTTGCGAGGTACTATGGTATTATGAAAGGAAAACACTACTAGGCTTTCGAGACGTCAAAAAATCTCCAAAAAAATCACACAAGTGATATCTGTAAAATAAGGATTGGTGCTCCTTTATTTGTTGTTTTCTCCTTTTATATGATTTTCGCATGCCATTAGAGTTTATTTTGTTTTCAGTTTGTTTTTACAATTGTATCTCTAACAACCTTTATAAATCATACTATCTATTAATGACTTCTATTTTTATCTATAATAGTCAAACAAATACTTCGATTGTCTTTTATTCCTATGATCACGTTGTGCACTGTTTCTCTATTCTTGTCCAGTACTATTCATAACATCTTCCCCTCCTCTTTGAAAATTGACCTTGCCCTCAAGGTCAGATGTAAGATAGTTCCTTATAAACTCTGAAAAATTAACCCACGTTACATCTTTAGGCAATAAATATTGTCACGGTACCAATACTTGTGGTACTGTTCTACCTTATCCGACAATCTCTTGTGTATTTAATACAGCCAATGGTTTAACAAGAGGAAAATTCTTATATGAATCAATTAGTAAATAAACTTGTTGCCAATCCTTACCCTCGGCTTTATTTAGAACAAATATGTGAAATACAGGATATATTTTAGAATTTTCAAGCAACTCCAACTTATAAGCAAATTGGACCAATCTTCTATAACACCTTATAAGGCCCAAAATATCTTCCAGGAAGTTTGAAAGACAACTTGTTTGCTAAAAAGTTTGTTAATATGGTTGTAGCTTGATATAGACATAATATCCAGTCGCCAACAACTTCTTTGTTCTCTTCTGATTTGCTAGGGTCTTCATTCTTTGTTGAGCTTTAGATAAATTGAGCTTCAACACATTAAGAACCTCATCTTGGTCCAATAATTCCTAGTTTACGACCTCCACTTTACTCAATCCCTTCACATAATCAAGAATGTTGGGTGGGTCTCAACCGTGCAATGCCTCGAAAGGTGTCATTTGAGAACTAGTATGAAAACTAGAATTTAAGCAAAATTCAGCCCAAGGTAAGAATTTAGGCTAATCTTTTAGTGAGTCCATTACAAAAGATCTAAGGTATTGTTCCAGACATCTATTCAAAACTTTTGATTGGCCATCCATTTGAGGATGATAAGTTAAGCTTATCCTCAATTTTGTCTCACTTGACTTAAATAATTCTTGCTAAAAATGGCTTATGAAGACCCTATCTCTATCAATCACTATAGATGTGAGAATTCCATGTAGTTTAACTACAATATCTACAAACAATTTTGTTACCAATGCAACTTACAAGTTACTAGTAAAGGCCCTAAATGACAATATTTGGTAAGATAATCTACCACAACCAATATAACAAAATAGCCATATGATGGTAGTAATGCTATTATAAAATTTAAGAAATGTTCAAAAAAACTTATTATAGTATAGGCAATAGTTGAAGTAAACCCATTAGGGATGTTGTCAAATATTTTATTTGTTGACAAATGTGGCAATACTTCACAAATCTCTCCATATCAGCCTTTATTCCCCTCCAATAGAAAGCAGTATTAATTCTTTTATGTCTTTAACACTCCCTTATGACCACTAAATGGAGTAGTATGAAACTCTAATAACAATGTTGGTATAAAAGAAGAAGATTTGGGAACATATATTTTGTTACCATGATAAAGGATATCATCTCTTAACTGCAATGGTAACAGTAATGATTTTCCTTTGTCAACCTTATCTTTCAATTCCTTCCATTCTTTATTTTGGTGCAACTCCTCTTCCAACAATGTAATAGTATCATAGGATTGCATTGATATAGCTTGCAATTATGGCTCCTCCATGAATTTCCTTGATAAGGTATCAGCTACTTTATTTTTTGGTCTTGGTTTGTACTACACTTCATAGTCATAGCCTATAAGCTTGACTAAATATTGTTGTTGTTTCGATGTTTGTATCACTTGGGTCATGATCTCTTTCAAACTCTTTTGGTTTGTTCTTATTATAAAATGGTGGCCTAACAAGTACTGTCATCATTTTCAAATTGCTTCAACAATAGCTACTAACTCCTTGACATAAGCACTTGATTTTTGTAGTTTTAGATTGAATTTTTTGTTGAAATATGCTATTGAAGCAAATCCTTGATGTAAAACAGCCCCTAAACTAGTTCTAGAAACATCTGTTTCCAAAACAAATGTTTTAGAAAAATCTAGAAGTGTTAGAAAAGAAGTTGTCATTGATGCCTACTTTAACCTTTCAAAAGCTATAGTAGCTTGAAAATCCCATTCAAATGTATTCTTTCTTAATAGATTTGTTAATGGAAATGCTATTTTTACATAACCTTTAACAATTCTGCAATAGTAACTTGTTAATTCTAAAAATCCTCTTAATTGTTTTACTAAATTGGGTTGCTACCACTCTCTTATAACATTAATTTTCTTCGGATCAGGTTGCACTCCATGTTTAGAAACAATGTGTCCTAAATAATCAATCTCAGTTTGAGCAAATGAACATTTATTCTTCTTTAGATAGAAAATATTTTTTTTAAACACTCCAATGCCTTTTCCAAGTGGACTAAGTGATCTTTTAAGTTCCTATTATGTATTAAAATATCATCAAAGAATATAATGATGAACTTCCTCAAATAAGGTTGGAATATAATATTCATAATTGCTTGGAAAGTTGCTGATGCATTGAATAACTCAAAAGGCATAACTAGAAACTCATAGTGGCCTTCATGAGTTCTAAATGCGATCTTATGTATATCAATTGTGGTCATTCTGATTTGATGGTAACCTGCCCTTAAATCCATCTTGGAAAATAATATGGCTCCCCCCAATTCATATAGGAGCTCATCTGTAGTTGGAATGGGAAATTTATTTAAAATAGTCACTTAGTTCAACGCCCTATAATCAATACAAAATCTCCATGATCCATCCTTCTTTTTAACCAAAAGAATAAGAGATGAAAAAGGACTGGTACTCGACCTTATGACTCCACTATTCAGCATTTCCTTTACCAATTTCTTTATTTCTACTTTTTGAAAATAAGGATACCTATAAGGCCTGACATTTATAGCTTGATTTTCATCCTTTAAATATATATGATGTTGGATATCTCCTAGTGGTGACAATGATGGAGTCACAAAAACATCTTGAAATCTGCTCAAAAGGGCTTCTACAACCTGATTGTTGGTAGTGTCATGATATACTTCTTCTTGCTGAGCCACTAGATTAAAACAACAAGTTATATTATCATATTGTATGAGTTTTTTCAGCTCTAATCCCTCTATTTTTTTTCCAATTTCTATGTACCTATTCAACTCAACACATTTTCCTTTCCAATCAAATGTCATTCATAAAATAGAGTAATCCACTATTATAGGCCCTGAAGTTGTTAACCATTGAATACTAAGTACCAATTCCACTCCTTGTATCTCCAATATATAGAAATCAACCAAAAATTTTATATCATGTAAAATTAATGGTACTTGCTTGCAAACTCCCGAACAAACCAATCTATCACCATTACCAATCATGATAGTAAACTTCAAAATTGCAATAATTGATAAATTTAGAGTTTTTGCTACACTAAATTGCATGAAATTATGTGTACTTGTGAATCTACTAGTATAGCAATAGATTTTCCATGAATCAAACCTATTAGTTGTAAAGTTTTAGGAGTCATGGATCCTGAAATAGCATGATAACTAATTTCAACATTCTCGGCTTCATCATCTGCATACTCCATCTCCTCCTCCTCATTTTCGACTTGTTCACTCATTATTTCATGTTCCATCTCCACATTTTCTGGTTTAATTATCACGAGGAATTTAGCTTTGCATACATGGCCTCTGTGATATTTTTCATTACAATTGTAACATAATCCTTTCTTTCATCGTCGTGCTAATTCGGTAGGGGTCATTTTTTTAACCAGTAATGGTTTGCAGTTATTTTAGCTAGTGTTTTGGTTTGATGACATGGTTGGTTTTGCGTTTGAGGAAACTTGAGTGGTTCTTCTATTTTGCATGTTTACAAAAAAAGGTTTAGAAAGAAAATATGGGTTTGATGGTTTGGTATTATGCTGGAAATTTCTATATGGAATGAAAGAATTATTTTATTTAAGTCTATTTAATTTGGCTTCATGTAATTTAGCAAGACTCATGGCCTCTAACAGGGATGTTGGTTAGGTTGAAATAACTTCTACTTGAATTAATCTAGAAATGAAACAACTTTGTATAAAAACCTCTAGCAAACCATGTATATGATTAAGTAAAGATTCAAATTCATACTAACAAGCTTCCACTATAGACTTTTGAATTAATTTTGCCAATTTCCCTTGATAATCTTCAAACATAGATGGTCCAAATCTAAGCCTCAAAGCTTGCAAAAATGGTTGCCAAGTCAATAAGAAACCACTACTCGATATCCATTGATATCAAGCCAATGCTTCATTTTCCATTGCAAACGTAACCATTTTCATACGCTGATCCTCTGAAACCTCATGATAATTAAAGAATTGTGATACTTTGAAAATCCATGCATTTGGATCATTACCATTAAATCTTGGTAAGTCTAGTTTTATATTAGGAACACTTGTTCTAGACTTTCCATGATCTCCCTGAGAAGATGATGAATTGCTTAAGCAATTTCGATTATTATTATTATGATTCTGATTCTCACCATTCATATTAAAAGATTGCATTAATCTCTTCTTAATTTCATCTAAAGAGCTTTCCAATTTGTTTATTCTTGCATTTGTTTCTTTGCTGACTTCTTTTACTATACCTATTCTTATCGCCTGATGATGTAAGTCTTCTTACATCTATGCAATACTTCTAGTGTTCTTTGCCATTCTTGAGAATCTTGACTTCTGTAATCAATGAAAGCACCAATTGTTGGGCTTATAAGGGAAACCTAGCCTACAAAAGCAAAGGATAGATAAATACAAAATCCTGTCCTCTTAAATATTCTGCATAAATTTACTAAGGTACGACTCTTTCTCTCTTCCTTTTGTCAGTCTTTTCTTCTCTCTCTTAGTCTTTTAAAATTAGGGTTTTGATTTAACCATAAATCGGTGACTCCTTGAATAGATCTAGCTCTAAAACTTTACAGATCTCGAAGTGATATAACTATTGAAATCACTTTTGTAGGGATTCTTAAAGAAAAATCTAATGTGTGTTGTGTTTGTTTTGTGAGATACTATGGTGTTATGAAAGGAAAACACTATTGGGCTTTCGAGAAGCTCGAAAATCTCTAAGAAAATCACACAAGTAATATCTGTAAAATGAGGATTGGTACTCCTTTATTTATTGTTTTCTCCTTTTATATGATTTTCGCATGCCATTAGAGTTTATTTTATTTTCAGTTTGTTTTTACAGTTGTATATCTAACAACCTTTGTAAATCACACTATCTATTAATGACTTCTATTTTTATCTATAAGAGTGGGACAAATACTTCAATTGTCTTTTATTCCTACGATCGCGTTATGTACTATTTCTCTGTTCCTATTCATTACTGTTCATAACAGAAAACCTATTTAAAATCACAATCCTATGATCACGTTGTGTACTTTCTTGTTTAGTACTGTTCATAACAGAAACCCTGTTTAAAATCACAATCATCATACATTAAATAAAGACTTGACCCAAATGAGGTCGGAAACCTTAACTTTTGCTTAAGGTAAAAAAGGAAAACACGTCTAGACCTTAAACGTGGGAAATTCTTCAAACACACCAATAACTTATATGTATAGTATTCATAGTAGTTTTTGGGTACATGCCGATTGCCTCAAGCCTAGGGTTGAGTATTCAAACTCTTGAGATCATGATGCCGAGGATGATTCACATTAACCATCTTAACCCATAAATAAGCAGATCTATTAGCTTGATGACAACCTTAACAAGGATTTGGTTGACCTTTATGGACCCTATGCCAAAGGTTATCATGGTCTTGATTAGGGGGTTTAGAGAATAAAGGACCTCGTTAAATGATGTTTAATGTAGTTGAAGATATCTCTTGTAGCTTATTGCTTGGACTTCGAGGACCCCCTTAGCAACCTTTCTTGAACAATCCTGAAACCTACAAGATTTAGCCATATTGCAATGGTAATGCATTAAATGTGATGTAACTCATAGCAACTATCTTCGAGGAAAACTTGAACCTATATAGCCCGAAGGGCCACATCACATTTAATGTAGTAAGATAAATCGTCAATCTTATAAGTAAGTATAATTTGGACATGAGATATACTAAGTTACAAGATTAAGTTGTTATACACGATTAATAAATGGATTGTGTCATAGGTTTAGGTTTTTTTTCACACAAACCCATCGAAATATGGAAATATGACATAACGTGATAACATGAATTGTCAGCCATATAAGTTATAGATATGCTTTTGTTATATAATTTTATCAAAAAGTTTCATAATAATATATAATTTTTAAATTTTTATACCCCTTAATGTATTAGCTTGCCTTAAAATTATACATTTAAAAATTATCCTTTTTCTTAAGCAAACTTATCTGAGTCTTTTATTTTTTATTTTTTTTGAAAATCAATATGATTTTAAGATTAAAACCATTACAAAATTTTAAGAAATATAATCTTATAATTTTATGATCACATCAATCGATGTAAAAATTTACAAATAATATATTATTATAAAGTTTTTGGTAAAATTATATAATAAAACTTTTCTATAACATATAAAGGTCGTTAAAAATAAAAATAAATAAATTCATAAAACTAAAGTCAATTACAATGCATTAAAAATGTAAAGATTTAAATAAGTACACTTATAATTTTGAGTTAAAAATAACAATATTTAGGTAACACATAATTTAAGCTTTTAAGCTTTTCAATTACTATATAATTATGGTTGTATGATATTTGATTTATAAATTATGATATTGTAAATTATAGAAACCGGCATTAATACACTACCAAATATATAACAAAATATTATTATATAGAATTATATTGTCTAGTAAGTCAAAAAATTCATGTTGTTGAGTTAAATGAGACTTGATATCTAAGTTATGATCATTATTTATTTGATTTTTGTACTCAAAATATAATAAATCTTATTTTCAAATGAAAGTAGATCTTAAGAATTTAACATGATAAGATTTTCTAAAATTAGACATTACATGTAAAAATCACGTATGATTGAAATTATTAGATATAAATAAATTATTTTAATTTTGATAAGAAAAATAAAAAATTGATTTTAAATAAATTAACAAGTGACTAAACACTAAAATGCATCAAATTTAAAATATAAATACTGAAATGTAATCATAATTATAATTATAGTATGAACATTAAATGAAAAAATTGTAATGATGATTAACTTTACGAAAATACTAAATCGAAACTAAATTAAAAGAAGTAGCATTAAATGGTAAACAATGAAAGCTTAGAGACTATTACTAAATTATCAAAAGTTAAAAGTATAAGTACTTTGGTTGCCTTATTCTTATAAATAATAATAATTTTTTAAGTATATTAATTACTTCAAAACTATCAATAGTGTGAGGTTTTAACTAGTATAATATGTAGGAGAAGATAATAAGAAATATAAAAAAAGCAAGAAAAAAAAATCTTATTAACATGTAAAAGAAAAATTTCATAAATAAAGCAAATAAATTAAGTTAAAAATAATGTTTTTTATGGCAAATGAAAAAGAAAAAAAGACAACTCCATTGTCGAGATGGTTGTGGAGTAATACGAGCATAATTACCTTTTTTATCGGGAAGATTGTATTTTGATTAAAAATAATGTGTATACGGTGAATAAAAATTAAATTATGTTAAAAGACTTCTTTTTTTGCCAGCAGGTTAAAAGATTTTTCCTAGTTATATTATCTTCTATTTTATTTCTATTTATTCATTTTCTTAAATTCACCTATATTACAAAGGTTTTTCCTTTTTTGCCAACCTCAATTACAAAGATTACAAGTTAATTTTCGCTGAAAGAAATGTAAATAAATGGACGGATGATGTTAAATTATATTGAATTAAGTTTTATTTCCCTTTTCACCAATAAAATTAACGGTTTAGATCGTCAGAGAAAAAAAAAAAACCGAAAATACTATACTATTATTTCTGTATGGTAGAAATTTTTGTAATAGCGTGCAAAAGAATGACTAGATGTAACACTTATTAGAATTTGCCAGCAACATGCTACCCACTAATACATTCATGTTAAACGGTAAAAGGACTCCCTAATTTATTTTTAAGCTTAAATGTGGGCAACACGAAAACCCTAAACCCTAACTTTATTCCTCGCTTCTGAAATTACACCACTTTCTCATTTTCCATTTTTCCGTTCATCGTTGTTCTCTCTCTGGTTAATCATCGCCTCACCTGTTGTTGCTCGAGTGTTTGGTTTGGGTAAGTCTTCACCTTCCTCTCGTCTCTACGCATCCGCGTACGTGTCTGTTCCTGTGTCAGTGCCCGTGGCGGTGGACATGGCTGTTGTTCAAGCTATGTAGGAGAGCGTGAATGAAACTGTTATCGCTTTTTAAATCAAGAAATCAAAATTATCCATAATTTTGTTTTTATGTACGTATTTTGTTTTATAATGGAAAATCAGCTGCTAGAATCTGTTGTTTCAAACATGCAGGAGATGGGAGATGAAGAAGCAACGACAGCAACAGCAACAACGACCAGTGTAGCAGCAAACCCACCGGTGTCGGTAAGCCTATGCGAGGAGTGTAAAACAAAGGAATCAAAGTACAAATGCCCAGGATGTAATTTTCGTTCTTGTAGCCTTCCTTGCGTGAAGGCTCATAAGCAGCGCACAGGCTGCACTGGCAAGAGGGATCGAACATCCTTCTTGCCTCTTTCCAAATTCAATGACAGCGTCCTTCTCTCTGGTAAGTTTTGTTTCATGTTGTTCGTCTGTATGGTACGTGTACTCCTAGACAACCTGTTGATGGTTTTTGATTGTTTTGATTAGATTATAATCTTCTGGAGGAAGTGAAAAGAGTGGCTGAATCTGCCCAGAGGAGGAGGACCAAGATATGTGGAACTTATTCTCATGGTTTTACTCATTTTAAGATACCCTTTCACCTCCGTAATCTACGTAGTGCAGCTGCTAGTCGGAGGACTAAACTCCTTTTTCTTCCCACTGGAATGTCCAAAAGGGACCTCAATCAATCTCGATACAACCAAAGGTATGTACTTATTTAAGCTTTAATATCCATTTTTCCGTTATTCTTACTGCTGAGTAATGCTAATTGAATGAGGATAACATTCATTTTTTTTTTCCCAGGAGAAAGGTTATTTCCTGGACAATTGAATGGCACTTCCACTCTGACACTGGTGACGTTGTTCTACATGACCATGGGTGATTTTTCTTCTCCTAAATTCTACTGATGTATGTATGAGCTGGGAATTTCAATATAATTGTAATTAATACACTACAGGGTCCATGAAGAGACTAAGCTTGTGGCTGTAGTTGAGAAGCATCTACAACCTGGCCCATGGAAGCATCAGTTGAGGCAATTCTGTGACTGTGAGCTAGAAGATCTTAAGTTTTTTGTTCGAAAATTTCCTAAGGTACTTTTATTTAGCCTTTACTCTTTTGCTATTTGTGAGTTTGTGGATTACATTTTCACTAATCAAGTTTGGCTTGAATTGATTCAAGCTCCATTGGGACTCTAAATACAGTAAAATTGTATAGGATCATGGTTGCCTCATGTTGTAATTTGTCAATTATTAACAAGCAAAGGTACAAAATGATGGCAAGATTGCCTTTGCTTAAGGATGTAAATGAACCATGATAACTCATCGGCTGCTTTAATTTTTAAGGAAAAATTTAGCGAGAGCAAAACTGTGAAATAAAACTTAAATTTTTTGAAGGGACCTGTCTTCGTTTTGTTCACCACTGCGAGGCTAAGTATTCTTTGGCACAATACAGTTAATATATAAAGTAGATGCTGTCTCTCTGTCTCTCTGTCTCTCTGTCTCTGTCTCTCTCTCTCTATAATTGATTAATCAGGAATAAGGCCTAAGTCTGTATGGAGCAATCCTCTCCACATCATTCATAAAATTATTAAAAGGCATTACTGTGTGCTTCAAAGTAACCATGATTGCTAACTTCTGTTGTTGTTCCTCTTTGGTTGCATTATGTGTTCCATCTGGTTTGATGCTAAAATTCTATAAAATTGCTGACAGCCTGACACATCTCAAACGGTTAATGTAATTCACAATCATGTAAGTTCATGGCACAATCAGGCCATTTTTGCAATAATCATGTTGTATCGATATGAGCTTTTTTCTTTGCAAATTGTTTTTCATGTTGAGTCCATTTTGGATCAATGCAGATCATGTCATATAATATTGGAGATATCTTAAATAAGACATTAATGCAATTCCTTTATTAGTCAAGATTGACTCTTCTCTGATTATTATTTTTCTCTCGTGAACAGCCGCCCGATGTGATTATCCACCCTGCATTGTCAAAAAAGTTCACTTTGGAAATGGATTTTAGTTATTTTGGAAAAACTATTTGTTTTGTTGTAGGCTGTGTAATTTTCCCCTCCAGCAATCTTCTACCTTCTTATGATTAGTATCAACTAGAATGTTTTCTCCATGTCAAAACCTGTTTTCACTTCCTGTCAAATGCCAAATGTTTAAGGAAAAATTCAGTGAGGGCAAAACTGTAGGGGAAAAACTTTGAATGTTTTAAGGAACCTGTCCTTCCTTTTGTTCACCACTGCTAGGCTAAGTATTCTTCAGCACGACACAGTTAATATATAGAGTGGATATTCTCTCTTTTTTTATAATTGATTAATCAGGGATAAGGCCTAAGTCTGTATGGAGCAGTCCTCTCTGTGTCATTCATAAAATTATTTAAAGGCATTACTATATGCTTCAAAGAAGCCATGATTTCTAATTATTGTTGTTCTTTCTGTTTGGTTGCACTGTATGTTCAGTCCGGTCTGTAGCTAAAATTCTATAAAGTTGCTGACACATCTCAGACAATTAATCTATTTCATAATCATGCCAGTTTGTGGTGCAATCAGGTCATTTTTACGTTAGTCATGTTGTATCGATATGGGCCTTTGTCCTTGAAAATCGTTTTTCATGTTGAGCCCAATTGGATCAATGTGGATCATGTCATAATATTAGAGATTTATTAAAAAAGAGACATTGATGGGATTCCTTTATTAGACAAGATTGGAGTTTTTCTCAGTCATAATTTTGCTTTTTGCAAACAGCACCCCAATGTGACTATCCAGCCTACATTGTCCAAAAGATTCATGGTGTTAATGGATTTCGGTTGGTAGCTATATGTTTTGCTGTAGGCTGAATAATTTTGCCTCCCAGATCATGTTTTCTCCATGTTAAAACCTGTTTTCACTTCCTGTCAAATGCCAAATTGGTTTGGTGCACATGATAGGTGCAGCAGGTACCTGTATTCCTTGATTAGTTAGATCCACATATATTGATGGGTTGATTCACTAATCCTAAGTAATTTAGGTGCCTGGTGCCTCTGGAGATTGGTGCACTGGAAACCACCTTTTTTTTTGCTCGATTGCTGCCCAGGAAGGCTGTTTTTTCTTACACTTGTAATTCTTCAAATTCATGGTTGCCTTGTCTCTTTAGGGTTTCATTTTATCCTCACAAAATTTCTGACCATCTCAGCATTTTTTCACAAATTTTTTGAACAAATTTACCATATCTGAATATTCATCTTAAAACTGAAAATAAATATTTTTCTGCCATCACACCTCCATCCAGCTGGAAGTGGATTGTGATAATAGGAATTGAGACATCAACAGGATGAGTGTATACTGTTTTTGTAGTGATGTGAAAAAGTAGTTGATCCTTGAGAAGGTTCAGAGAAAATTCAATTAATAGCATCCGAGAGGTGTGGAAGTGGAGTATGATATCAGGACTGGATACATTAATAGGAAGGGTGCTTGCTATCTTTGTAGTGATGTAGAAAATGATCAATTCTCAAGAGGGTTCAAAGAAAATCAATTACTAGCTCTTTTGATCAACAGAAGTACAGCCAACTAATTCCACCTATGTTATCCCTGCCAAAGCTATTACTTATGCATATCTGCTGCCCAGTAGACTCTTGAAAAGAATCTGTGTGGCTCATCTAGTGGCAACAAAGCAATCGAGAGGCAAATTTAAGTTCATTCCTGTCCAAAAAATTCCTGGTCAATGCATATAAAGAGAACCATCTCCATCCCTTATTCATCCCCAGTGCCGGCTTGATGGTTTTGTGATCAGCTCCTACAGTAAAGTTATAAAGTTTTGGTAACTCATTAGAGGGAAAAAAAAAAAAATGATATGCACCATTTTCTTGATCATTTAACCGGTTTAACCCAGGACAGTACCCATCATGAAATTATTTTCCTACTTCATTAGAGTCAGATCAAAGCTTTACTTTTACCACACCCATCATATCATGAAAGTTGGTAAATACAACATCCAGCATTTTGCTCTTCATATTGACAAAGTTCGAGCTCTTTAATTTATTATATAACGTGCGCCTTCACTCATTTTTCCTTTTTCTTTTTTCTGGTATTATTTTTTCATGCTGCTTGGAGATCTTGCCATTTATCTCCACAGTTTGTGCAGCCTTATCTTCTTCTCTCATGCGACACTGGAACATGTGTTTAATTGTTAAAATAGAGTATTGGATACTCCCTTCATATCTTTTTATGCAAAAATCCATCTTTTCATCATTTGATTAAGGAACATATTGTATTTAGTGGATTCCCGATGAATTCTTTTGCCAGAGGAGTCACATCGTATGGATATATATTGTTAATTATATTGATATGGATTGCCGTTGGCTGGTTTACTTGTTCTGAGATGCTCAGGGCAGCTGCTTATAGTAGTTTGACTGGTTTGCTTATCTTGGGCATCCTGTGCTGTTATGTATTGGAAGCCAGATTGGACCTGTTGAAGTAGTATGTAAAAATCATTATAGATATACTTGTTATGGAGCTTGTCACTATTCAGGACGTTGCATCCTTTTGGTAGATCTATATCATCCAAATTGCAAATCACTGGTGATTCGATTACGAATATTGTGGCCCTGTACTAAACAAATTCATTCCAGTGGTTTCTGCACTTGAATTTTTTCTTGAGACCTCCATTTATCATGCACAAACAGAATTATAGTCAAAGACTGGGTAAGAAAGGGTTTGCTGATGTATATATCTAATTATGCATTTCCTTTTCTTCTCTCTTGTAGGGACCAAAGTCACCATTCCGAGAGCTGGACATCAAGTCCCCTATAAGACAACAGTTGGCAAATCTTGTCATATTGGAATATCCAGTTGTTCATGTTTTCCTTCCAACACAGAAATATGATTTTGAGATCGAAAAAGATAGACCTCCATCCAATACTGCTCTTAAGGAGATTATTAGCAGCGAGTGCTTAAGTCAGAGGGGCGTCTGCTTTAGGGAGGAAGAAATTGAAGATACCAAAGATTTTGAACCTATTGTCTATGACCAGCTCGTTGACTCCAGTAATGAGAGGCAGCTTTTCTCTGAAAGTGGTAAGCCCAATGTGCAAAACACAGTGGATGGACCTGTTCTTGGAGGAGATACATCAAAGGAATCAAATAATAATGGAGATGTATATGATGAAGGGTTGTTAGATGTCTATTCAGATCTCATTGGGCTGATGAATCCTCATGGTTTTCTTGATTTGGATGGCGATTTTGCCGGACAGGGTGAACTTATAGAAATTGAGCCGCCAGTTGGTGGGAACTTGTCCATCGTGGATGAGGAATTGGAGGAAGGAGAAATTTTGGAGTGATCTATTTGGCCTTCTCTGACCAATTTCCATGTACATAAAGGTTAGTTTCAGAATGGTGGTTGAGGGTGCCTAGACATGGGCAATTTTGAGAGCTGCATGTGAAACGCTTATTCTTCCCTCTGTTTTTTTTTTTTTTTTTTTTTTTTTTTCTGATATATTTATTAATATATATAATTAGTTAATTTAATTATTATCAGACATTTCCCTTAATATATATGGTAATGTGAATGCGAGGGGGGCTCTTGTAAGTCCTCAGTAGCCGATGTTAAAATGGGAATTTCATTACACAAGCAACATAGCGCACATTTAGAATTCACATGAAAACCCAGGATTCATATGAAATGGCGTTGAGAATTGCTGAAATCGCTTCAAGACCAAATAGGTCCTTTTAACTTGTATTGTTTGATCTTATCTTCGCATAATTTTTGAAAATGTGAACATATGTTTTAGATCATTGCTCTTTGTGATCTTTTGGTTACAATATTTGATGTTTTAGCAACAGTTTAAGAGTTCTATTATCTTTGAAAGTTATAAAGAGGTTGAAATTGAAATGCATTTTTTTTTTAAAAAAATTTAGCTGACTTTGCATTTGAGCAATTATCCATCTTGTCGTAACTTTAAGTAGACAAGTAGGACTTCAATTGTTGATAGTTGTAACTAGCACTTTGGATTGGTGAAAATCGAAACTTCGTGTTTGGTTAATTTTACAGGTTTGAAAAAATGATAAATTGGTAGGAAATGGAATGAATCATTTCTTGTAACATGCATATTATTTTCTCTCCATTTTTGGAAAGGAAATGAGTGGAAAACTCGTGAAGTTATGAAAATGTCCTGATTTTCCAATTGACCTATTAGCATCTTTTATGCATGGTGTAATGTAACACATTACAAAGTGGTGCTAATCAAGCATGTTTACTAGAAAAAGAAGAAAAAAAGTGTTTTAAGATTTACCATTATCATGTTATGTTGTCCTTCAATGTGCTTATTATGTGTGTCTTGTGTTATGTTGATAGACTTGCTGCTGTTATGTGTTGAAAGTAAATGTTCACTAAAGAAGAGAATATCCAAAAATTTTCTCCAAACCATATGCTTTCATGAGATCACTAAGTTCTTTCTAATGAACCCGAATCAATATTCACCATAGGGAAGAAAGAAAGAAAAACGAACAATTTACATAAGGTCGATCCTATAACATTTTGTTATCAGAGCCTGACATTATGGAGGAGTTAAGAGTTGTTGTAGCAACAAAAGGAAGATTTCATTGCTTTATACAAGGAAGACAAGGTACGATTAGAGAATATGGAACCTCGTAGACACAACTTGCAAATCAGATGGCTTCTTTAACCAAGGAATTCGATGAGCGAAAGTGGCCTGAGCATACTACTGAAGAGTTTAGTGAGAAAAAACCTAGAGGGAAGTATGGGAATGGAGCAAATACGAAGGGGAACGATTACTCCTAAGTTTATAAAGTTAGAGTTTCTAAAGTTTGATGGGTTGACAAATCTGCTAGGTCGGTTGAACCATTGGTTGAAGTTGAGAAAGTGGAGTTGGTTGCGATTCATTTAGATGGGGTGTACAACTATAATATTACAAGTTGGAGTAAGTGAGACTAGGTTGGGGATGGGAAGATTTCAAATCCTTATGCCACTTGCAATTTGGATCTTCTTTATAAAGCAACAAACTAGGTGAATTAGCACAACTTGGTAGGTTTAATTAGTAAAGTAATATCAGCAATGTTTTGAAGATTTATCAGCTTAGGTGGAGGACTTAATGACAGCATAAGAAGTATCTCTTCTTATTAGTAGGTTGAAGAATTATATAATGGTCAAGGTCCAACTCCAAAAACCACAAGACATCAATCAAGAAATGGGGCTTGCCAGACTTTATGAGAAGAAAATGCTTCTAGCAGAGGATAAGTTGAATAGTAAACGGAAATCAAGGGATGTTAGTAGTCAGAATGTGCATCTGCCATATGTGAGAAGACTAAGTAGCGTTAAAATGGAGGAGAGGAGAGCAAAGGGACTGTGTTTTAATTGTGAGGAGCCTTTTTCTATTGGACATAAGTGTAAGAAGTTGTTTTAGCTTGAGTGTGAGGAAGAACAATCTCAATCCAAGGAAGAACTAATAGAATGTAAGGAGGAAGAAGTGGAAGGGGAGGATGGGATATCTCTTCACGCCATGTTAGGGCTTAATAAACCATAAGCCATGCGAGTCTTGGAAAGCACTAAAAATGAGCCAATGTTGGTATTGGTAGATTTTTGAAGTATGCACAGTTTTGTAGATGTCGAGGTAGTGGAGAGACTCTAACTAAAAATGAAATCATAAGAAAATCTAAAAGTTGCAGTTGCTAATGGAGAAAATGTAAGGAGTATAGGCATATGTAGCCGGATTGGACTCACTATATCAACTAAAGAATTTCTGGTAGATCTCCATATGCTTCCCTTGTATGGTGTTAATCCATTGGTTGTAATTGTAGGGGCCTATTGCTTTGGGCTTTGGATTAATGAGAATGAAGTTTTGATGGAAGAACTCATAAATGATTTTGAAAGGCATGGAAGGACCTCTCAAAGCCTTGGTAGTCGCAGTAGCAATAGAAACAATTGAGTAGCAAAGAGACTTACAGTTGTTTTTGGCTGAGTTTGAGGATTTATTTAGTACTTCTATTGGAATTCCTCCTCTTTGAGAGTGTCCCCATAAGATCCGTTTGCTATTAGGAACAATCCTAGTAGTCATGCATCTATATAGATACCTAAACAATCAAAAGGATGAGATTGAGCAATAGTGTGAAGAGAAGTTAGCCAAAGGAATGCTTCGATCAGGTCAATTTCCATTTTCATCACTTGTCTTACTCATTCGAAAAGTGGATAATTCTTGGTGATTTTGTATGGATTATCGTGCACTCAATGATAAAACTATTAAAGATAAGTTCCCTATTCCTAGTATTGAACAAATACTTGAAGAATTATATGGAGCTAAATATTTTTCTAAATTGGATTCATCCTCAGAATATCATTAAGTGTGCATGTACATTGATGATATTGAAAAAAAAAAAAAAAAGCCTTCTAAACATGCCCTTTAGACTTACAAATGCCCTATTTACGTTCCAAGCTTTGATGAATGAGTTTTTCAAAGGAGTCTTCAGAAAATTTGTACTTATTTTATTTAACGATATTCACATCTATAGTAGGACGTGAGTGGAACACTTACAGCACCTTCAACATGTATTCTACTTTTTATGCACTCATCATCTTATTATGAAGCGCTTTAAATGTACTTTTTCTCAATGATAAAAGGCTTAAGCCTGCTACTGTCATTGCCTTAAGGAGTTTCTTGAATGGTTCGTCAAGGATTATGGATTAATAACAACACCTCTAACCAAAAAGCTAAGGAAAAATGGATTTCAAAAGACAAAATCAATGGAACAAGCCTTTGAGAAGTTAAAAACAACAACAATAGAAGCCTCGGTTTTAGTACTTTCGGATATTTCCTAAGTGTTTGCAGTAGAATGTGACGCATCCGACGTGAGTATAAGTGCTATAATTCAACAACAGGGGCAGCCTATAACATATTTCAATAAGCCATTCGCACAACACCACCTTAAATTAGCAGCATATGATAGAGCTTGTTTGAGTAGCGAAAATGTGTGACATTGAAGGGAATATTTGTGGGGAAGGAGGTTCATTGTCGAAGCTGACCATTAGTCTTAAATTTTTATTAGAACAAATGATTACTATATCACCCCAATAGCATTAAGTAAGTCACTTAGATTTGATTTTATAGTTGAATATAGGCCTGGTTGAGATAACAAAGTTACAGATGTACTCTTACGAAGAGTTGAAAAAGATAGGCAGATTTGTGCTATTTCTACCCTGCAATTATAGCTATTTGATTTTATTAAGGAAGAAACTAGTAAGTGCCTTACGCTGTAATCGTTGGTGTCACACGCTGAACTTGGAGAACTAAGGAATAATTGAAACTTTGAGGATGGTCTTTTGTTTTATCGTAGTAAGGTTTGTGTGGATTCATCACCACATTTGTGTTCTACTATGATTAAGCCGTGCACAAGCCTTTCATGAAAGTTATCAAAAGACACTTCATTGTATATCAAGATATTTTTATTGGAAGGGACTAAAACAACATGTGCAAGACTATGTACGGACTTGCCATATCTGTCAATACAATAAGGCACAACACTTATAGCCAACATTCCTCTTATAATCCCACTAAGTACCTACTCAAGTATGGTTTGATATTTCAATAGATTTCATTGATGGTTATCCTTTGTCTCATAGCAAGTCTTTATTATTGGTTATGGCGGATAGATTCTCAAAATATGCTCACTTTGTGCCGTTAAGCCATCCTTATACTATGATATATGTAACTCGATTGTTCTTTGAAAATGGATTTTAGTTGCATAGGCTTCTTGAGTCTACTGTTAGTCATAGAGATGTCACTTCCCTTAGCACTTTTTGGAGATAGCCATTTCAATTGAGTGGAACCCAACTATTTTTTCATCGACTTATCACTTGCAAAGTGACAAGCAAACTAAGGTGGTTAACTAACCATTGAATTGTATATAAGGTGTTTTATAGGCAATGATCTAAAGAAGTGGGTTGATTGGATACCATGGATAGAATATTGTTATAATACAGGTTATCATACTATACTTAAGGTTATGCCATTTGAAGTGGTCTATGGAAGACCTTTTTTATGTTTATTAGCTTATTGCCCAATAACATCTCGCTTATAAGCAAAAGATAAAGCCTTCCTCGACCGAGACTGTGCACTATAGGAACTACGATAAATGCTACTTTAAACTCAAAACTCTATGAAATAGAGTTATGATTTGAAACATTAAGATATATATGTTGAATTTGGAGGTTTAGTCCTTGTGAAGCTACAATCATGTTAGCAAACATTAGTGGCAGAAAGGGAAAATGACAAACATGTTGAATTTGGAGGTTTAGTCCTTGTGAAGCTACAATCATGTTAGCAAACATTAGTGGCAGAAAGGGAAAATGACAAACTCGTTCCTAAGTTCTATAGGCCTTTTCGGGTAAAAGTTAAAGTAGGAGATATGGCATATTAGCTGTTACTTCCACCATAAGTGAATATACCTTCGATGTTTCATGTATCCTGCCTAAAGAAATTTGAAGGTAATCAAAATGAAACCCTTGTGCTACCTTTCGTGCAATAAGGCCAAGTAATCCTTACACCTAAAGCTGTCCTTGAGGTGCATAGGTTAAAGACACAACCGGAAGTTCTCATTCATTAGGAGGGGTATTCTTTGGTAGAAGCATCGTGGGATGATATTGAGATCATTTGTTAATAATAAGACTTATGCTTAAGTTCAAGCGTGCTCTTGAAGAGAGGAGTAGTGTTACGCATGAGCATAATGCAACACATTACGAAGTGGTGCTAATCAAGCATGTTTACGAGTGAAAGAATGTTATGTTGTCATTTGGTATGTTTATTATGACTGTCTTGTGTTATGTTGTTATGTTTATAATCCTATTGTTGTTAGTCAAGCGTTAAAATACATGTTGTTAGACTATGTTAGTATATTTGATTGTATTTTATTGTCATGTGTAAAGGAAGTCATATTGTGTTGGGTGGAAGGCTTGTATGTGTAAGTAAAAGAGCAATAATTGTGTTACATGTGTTAAGTTAAGGAGAAAATTGTGGAATAACAATAATTTGCCAGGTTATACTTTTAAAGGGCTATTTTGGTTGAAGAAGAGAATGTTCAGAAATTTTCTCCAAACTATATGCTTTCATCTAGGGGCAGGCGTGGTTTAGTTTGGTAGGGTTTACCTCCCCTCCATATTGAACTGAATTTAATATAACGATTTTTTTTTTTAAATTGAACCTAACTATACTGTTTGATTCGTAAATTTTTCGAATTTAATTAAAGTCGATTTAATCCATTTTGAACCATGGCCAAAACCATTTATATCAAATTTTTACTAAATTTTTTTAGCTCAAATAACATATTTTCCTTTCTATTAAACTTTCATACATTTTTAGTTAATTTTTTATATATTTATCATGTATAATGATACTTAGTAAAAATTTGCATAAGATATTAACAAACCTAATTTAATTAGATGATAATAAGAGCCTTTGTTCCAATAAACAACAACGAGGAAAGAGAAGAAGAGTTGCTTGTTTAAAAACAATACAAAGAAAGTAAAAGGGACACATTAAAGACTAGAAAAGAGATGAGAGATATGTAAAAAGCATTAAGGTTAGATTATTGACTTGAAAACATATAAAAAAAGGATAATTTTGAAAAGAAAAATTATAAATGTAAAATTATAAATGAAACTCACTTAACTTATTCATAATAATTAACCCAAAAATAATAAAAAAACAACAACAAGATATAAAAAATTAGATAAAATTTATGAAGATTAATGGAAAAAAAGTAAAAAAAAAAAATGCAAAACAATTGCATTAATTTTTGTTTTTAACAAAATGGTTTGATTCAGTTTAAAACGTTTTAGTTTGGTTTGCTTCTATGAATTGAACCTTAACTATTTATATATGACTGAGCCAAGCCATTCTGAGTTCCGTTTTTGTATGACTAGGTTCGATAGTTAATTTAGGGTGTTTGAGAAGGTAACTTGTCTAGGCTTACAAGAAACTTAGTAACTTTATTCGAAGAGTTATCGTAAGCTTAGAATTGAAAAATATGATAAAATATTAGAAATATAATTAAAATAGTGAGAATTTACTATAGGTGAGCTCTTAAAGTTGTATTTAGAGCAATTATATCTAAACTTAGGATTTTTGGAAAAACTTATTTAATTAAATCCAAACTTTACGATGGGGTCAAAAAAGTTAGTTGTAGTGATTCGGTAAAATTAGATTTAAAAAAATAATCTTATAAAACCTTAATTTAAGTCTTAAAAGTATAATTATTCAATATAGTATAAAATTTGTTGGAATCCTTAAATTTGAGCTTCGAAATATAATAAGGCCCTAAAAATAAATTATTTAAGTTGTAAAAGTGAATAATATTGCATAAAATAATATATGAAATATATATATACACTTAAAAATATACTCAATATATATAAAACAAATACTCGTAAATTAATCCGAAAACTTAAAAGTGTGCAAAATAAGCGGTAAATTCAAAAAGATAAAAAGAAAAATAGGTTTTTAAAATTAATAGCATGGGTAAAACATAACCTAATGAATATGAATAGTCATTACGTGTATCATTGATGTACAATGTATACACACATTAACAAAACCACTCAATATTAATTAATCATACTTAAATTATCAAAATTTCCCTAAAATACTAGATAAACTCATCTAAAAAGCAAAAAAAAAAAATTGGATTCAATTGGAATTTAGGTGTAACAACCTTAGAAACTTCAATTGCTGAATCAAAAGTAAATTGAAGATCAAATGGATACCTTATGCTTAAAAAATTGGGAGAAAAAGTAAAAAAAAAAAAAGAGAAAAGGGAAGAAAAATCTAGCCACCTGTATAAACAATATCCTAGAACCGTATTTTACACATTTTGGAACCTTAGAACACTTAAAGAAAAATTAGGATAAAAAAATTAGAAAAATACAGTACCTTATTACCTTAGGATGGTTCCTAACCTAAACCATCACCTACTATGAAACCTCGTTGGCCCTTAATAGAGCATCCATTTCACAGCTCCTCTAATATATCTCTACTAATAGCCAACCACTAGAGCTTTGATGAATAGTGAGTTCTATCTTTTGTTCTGTTTTTCCTTTATTTTTTAAAAATATCAAATTAATTACGAAAATTTTGGAAAAATTTATTACTAATTTATTTTAGATATACTTTCACGTAATAAATCTAGTTTGATTATAATTATTTTATACACTACCTTAAGAAAGTGTATTATTTACTTGAATTTTCCATTTAAAAATAAATATATTAAACCGTGTTTAGGCTCAAAATTTTTCTATAAGATCTCTATTATATCTAGTTTAATGCTATGTAGTCCAATTTTGATTTCATACATGTTTAGTATTTATTGTATTTTTGACCCTAAAAATTGTTAAAATTCGAACTTTCTAAAATAAATTGATTATTATGGAAATAATTGGTGAAAATGATATCTGATGACTTCTGCACACTTTTAATAATATCAAGATATGTTAAAAATTATTTTGTATGAAAATGATATTGTTTGCTTAATTAATCATAATTTAAGGGAAAAAAAACATAATTTTACATATTGAGGCGATAATATCGATTTCATGAAACAAGTTGCTGCTTATATTACATATTTTTTTTTGAGTTGATATAAATTTTTATAGATTTATTTGATAATCCTAGCTATTTATTATGAATTTTCCTAATTAAATAGCTTAATTTACTAACCGAAACATGTTTTTAGTAATATTAGGCTAAAATATGTTAATTATATCATAAAATCATCATTTTTCTTCCTTTAGTAGATTTGATTAGAAGTTGTTTTTGTTATATTTTGTAATGTTATATGGCTTAGGTTATGATATATACATACTTAGATATAATTACGTATAATCACTAATATTAGCTAATATAACTTATATAATAAAGCAATAATAACTAAGTACATGTATAAATATAACTATATTTCATTCTATATGAATAATATACTTTATACATATGTATGTATGTATATAACTTCATTGAAATAACTATCTACATAGCATTTCAATCAAGTTGTATGATAATACAAAGAGATAGATAGAATCCTAATATTTTTATAAACCTTATGAAAATTAAATTTGGGTTTGGGTATAAATAAGATTTTCAAGTAAGCGGAATGTTGACGATGCAAACTTACTAGAATAAACATCTGTACAAATAAGTTAGGATTATGGCTTTACTGCTAGTTGGGATACTATGTTAAAGTATCTGGAAGCTTAAGAGTGTATTGTTTGTGGTTGTAATTTAGTTATCTGTGTGCATGTTATGTGTATGACTGATAATATGTTTTATGATGGGAGTTGAACTCTTTGGCATGCTACTTTACTTTATTGCATATTGTTGGTTGGTTTGAACCTGTTTTGTCACTCTTAAATGGGAATAAGAGAAATGTGAACACTAACTTAATTGGTCATGCATAATAATCTATTAGGGGAACGATTAGGTATATTAGACCAAATACTGACCCCTTTGATGATAATAGTAGAAAAGATTTTTTCCCTACCCTTAGTCAAATTAAGTGACAAGAGAGAAGGTTGCGATAGGGTTGGGAGCTGTGGTTTAAAGGTAGTCTAGGGAGGAGAGTGTTTTCCATTGCATAAGCTTGGGTTTGGTCTGATACGAGTCTCGTTGAAATTCCTTAATCTAGGTTAAAGTGGATGAAATTTCTCTAACCTCACAGTGACTTGGATAACATAATGCGATGTATCATATGATTAATTGACTGCATTGCATTTCGTGAAATTAATAACTTTGTCTATGGTTGTATTGTACTCTTTAGTTTCCGTCTTACTTACTAAGCTAGTTGTGCTCACATCCCTATAGATTCTATTGTAGGTTCCGATTAAAGAATACAAATGTAGTGATATAACCAACCGTAGGTTAATATGTGAAGGGTTGGGGAGTTAGGGGTTACATGGAAGTTGTTGAAACTAGATGGCTTTTGACATTTTGGTCTTTTAAGAAAACCAACTAGTCTCCTTGGGCGATCACTAATTTTCTAATGATATCTGTAAATATATGTGTTAGGACTTGTAACTCTTGAAACTTTCTTATAAAAGCTTACTCTTTTAATTTAAATACTGTTATATAAAGATAATATAAGAACTTAAGTTATGTACTACAAGATTTCTGATAAATGTTTTAAAGAAATACCATAGGTTCTATTTAAAACAGGTATCTCGTTGGATACTTTAGGCCGGTTGAGTCGTATGTGTCTTGTTTAGACTATATTTATGATAGCGGCTATGAGGTCAGCTTCTGTCTTAGAATGGTTTATATGGTTAGACTATAGCAACTCCTTTCATTCAGGGAGGGAAAATTCTATGTTGGAATCAGTGTATGGTTCCTAAGAACTAAGCTCTTAAGCATTGTAATTAAAATTAATTAGACATTTAGGTACACTGAAAGTTAGGGGATTAATAGGGTATTCAAAGATTTAAACTTGTAGGTATATATATAAGTTATATGTATAATAAATTAATAAGTAAATTGACTATATGAGTATTGTAAAGAATAAAACTAACTTAAGGATTTAAATTATTTCAGATGCTTAGAAATGGACTTATTTATACTTGGATGTTTTTTAACTGGGAAGGTGATGAGTCTCCTATAGATTATTGGGTTTAAATGCAAAAGTTGTTATTGTATATGGTTGATTGGTAGTTATTTTATACTATTTATGAACTCATATTTACTTATAAGCATAAGTTGTCCTAAAGTTTGAAGGATGATTGGCAGTTGATAAAGTATGAGTTAGGAAGTATATAATGAGTATATTGCATACTACCATAGCAGCTTTTGAGGAAAGACACTTGTAGCTAAAAGGAATACAATTTATGATGTTACAAGTTTTGTATTTCCCAACTATGGTGGAATTAAGTAAAAACTATTCATCTAATTTTGACTAAGTACCTATAGGTATTTTTTATATCTTTAGGAACTATCTACCTGGTATTATTGACTTTGTAGATTTTCAGTTATAGAAAATATTGGAATAGAAGTGCCTTTGTAATATTAAGAACCTGACTTCCCTAGTGAACTACAAGAAAACCTACATCAAAATATACTAATAAATGTAAGAGTGAACGAAGAAGAGGATTTAGAAGAGGAAGAACCTAAGTTAGAACGTGTTGTAAGGAGTAATGAAGTAAATGGGGAAGAACCATTTATAGCAACTAATGAAGTTGAGCTTGAAGTAATTGTTATTGATGATAATATGTATGATGAGGATGAAGTTCATGAAGTTATAATGATACCTAAAACCCTAGAACTTGTACTGTTGAGGTTAGATTTTGAGGAGGTGGAACAAGAAGAAGGAGTTAAGGAGGAGTGATAAGATAATGGAGTTCCTAGTGTCACATCTTAGCTTAGCACATGATGCACCATCACACAAAAATACTTATTAAACTTAATTTAACCTGCGCATTCATCAAAAGATAATATTATTTATATAATAATGGGGATGCTACAACAAAGTTCAGCTGGATTTTTAGTTACAACTTATTTATACAACCTACTATTTACATAAAAACATGAACCATTTTTTTTTTTCGTTAAAATAGTTAGACCTTACACTTAGTACAGGTTCTATCTAAAAGTCGTTCACTCCAACTAATGCTCTTAGAATATATCCTCCTTAATGTTAGGCCCTTTATGATGATGCTAACTTGAGGATGAAACATCCGAGTAACTAAAGCTGAGTAAGAGTAGATAACAAACAGTATAATATAAACAATATTACGACTCAAACATTTCAATCATAACTAGCAGGTTCAACTTCACACAGACATTAGTTAGACTAGGTATTTATTTCTAGTAATGCAATATGTTATGCTCATGCACATGGCATGTATCGGTACTGATATCCCGTGCCCTTCAACTCACTTATTTGGTTAGTCGACATACCCAAACATCTAGATACAATATTCAAGAACTTATAGGCAACAAAGAGTTGCTTGAGAGTGGAACCCCTAACTTTATTTTTACTAAATCAAACTACAAAAGTAATTAGGTTGCTAGGGCAATGAGAATCTATATGCTTCTAAAACCGAGTTCATAAAGCTATGGTTTTTCTTAATCACTTGAAAGCCTCATTTTGAAAATTTTGACTCCTATGTCTCTTTTGTGCCATGCCATGCAATAATAACCTAAGTATATAATCTAGCCCAACCAGTCTTTAAGTTTTATTCAATTTAGTTATCTAAGTCTAGTTTTCCCTAGTGGAAATCTAATATCTTATTTAGGGTTTACTTAAGTGAATACTTAAAAAATTGGGTTAGCAATTACTTAACTCTCTAAGTTAATATAATCATTTATAAGCACCCCATCAATACGTAACACAACAACATAACAGTTTACCCAAGATATAGCTACCATCATTCCAAATCACCACATCAGCATCCACTATGGTAGCATATCAGTTCAACTAAGATATAGTCATATTCAATCAACACAACATCAAATAGTACACCGTATTATAAGTAGCAATATATCTACTCCAAACATGGGCTAGATCCACTTATTAGGGCTTAATTGTAGTACAAAAATCCTAAGCTTCGCAACACTTAAGAAAATATAAACATAATCTCTAAGTTAACACGAGTCGAACCTTAATTTTTGTAAGCTTTCATTATTGTATTTTTAAACTTCATTTGATCGTATTTTACTCATTTTTTATTAGATTTCAGTAAACTTTATATTGCCATGGTCATTATTTTAAGTATTATTAATATATCTTAAGAAATAAGTTTGATCAATATGTTATAAGCCCAAAAATGCCTTTTCTGGCAATTGACTTGGTTGTACGTTATTTTAACTTCATAATTGACTTGGTTAAGCTTTAATCCTAAATTAAAAATCCTAAAAATCATACTTTCCAAACTTAAACAACATCTATTTTATACCTAAAATACTAATATTACATTATCTTATCAATTATCATGACAGTACTATTTACTACTTTATATATTAGGTCAATATATGAGCTTATATTAGGAAAATATGTAATAAATAGCATACGAGCTTGATTAATTCTATGAAAAATTTTATAGACTTACAAAAATATGTAGTTTAATTATTAACTATTAATTACACTAAACTAACATATTATATATATTTTTACTAAAATATTAGTTTTAGCTCAAAACTAAGTATTCCAAATATCCTCATAAACTTCTAGAAGTCAAAACATATAGAACTCATTCGTTAATTTCATCAAAAACTAATTATTTTAACAAATAAGCAAAACTGTCAATTTTATTTAAAATAAATATAATAAATAGTAAAAATTCTTATTTTCAAAAATTATTGCTACCATAATTAAATATATATGTATAAAAATTAAGCTTGAAACAATAATGTTTAATATTTCTAAAAATTCAATTCAAATTTTCCCAAAAATGGTACTTTCTTAAGCAACCCATATTTCCACTAATCATTTAATTGAAATAAAATTACTATATTAATCTATATATAAAATAATCCTAAGAAACCAATTTTCATAATTAAATAAAGTTGTTTGATATTTTTAGAAAATTAGACAATCTTCGGTCGAAAAATTGAGTCACCTAAACCAAACATCTCTAGGCACCCTTCGATTATCGCTCCTTGTTAAAATGACTGGCCACATCGCGCACTATTGGACCTTTAAGTCGTTCTACATTAGGTTATGTTTTGGTTTGTAAATTGCCCTAGGTCAAATTATGCTTAGTTTTGTGTTCTATTTCGTTTTTATTTTTTTCTAATTTTTCCTAATTTTCTAAAATTATGTTCTTGTATTTCCAAAGTCCTAAAATGTTGTAAATGGTGTTTGATGCCCTATTTATGTATTTTCAAGTTGGTTGATTTAATAAAAATTGGACATGTGTATGCTATATGTCATTTTTCTAAAATCTTAAGCTTGAGGTGACAATTTCTCATCAAATGAATGATGACTCATTCATTTCCATTAATTCTTATGCTATCATTTTATATTAATTTATCTTATTATTATTATTATTATTATTATTATTATTATATGTATATATTTAATACATATACTATATATCCTATGTAAATACATGTATATTATATATAATTTAACTTTATTTATTATTTTTATAAGTTAAATAACTTATTTTTAATATCTCGTTATATCTTAAAGATTAAATTTCAAGTTTTCGATAACTATTGGCTTTATTGATAAATTGATTTTTTTTTTTCAAATTAATTCTTTTATATTGCTTATTTTGAGAAATTATTTTCACTATAGTACTTCTTCTAACTTTTTTAGCCTTACTTTAAAGTTTGAACTAAAATCTATAACGTTTCTTGATATCATAAATTTAGGGACTTGGAATCTAAGTTATTGCAGTGGCTCAAACCTTACAGTATTACACCTAACAAGGAGGTAGTAGCCTTTGAGGGTTCAAATAGTGGGTGGAGTTAGTAGATGACTAATCGTATGGTCTAAATTGTGATGATCTTAGTGTTTTAATAATAGCGGTAATATGTGACCTAGCTGTTATAAGGTATTTAAGTTGTATGTTGTCTTTTAATGCAATGTTAACTTTTGATGTAACTTTTGTAAATTTTGGCTGTAATTTTGGTTTTCAGTTATGTATTAGATGTAAATAGACTTATGTATATATAAAGTTGTAAATATAAATGATGTAATTAGGAATTAATTATGTAACCTTTTCACTTTGTAAAGTTAGGTTGTAATCTCTTGGGATGTAAATTAAGTTTTATTGAAAATGTACACATATTTTATATGTAGTTATGTGAGAAGAAAGTGTAATTTTATTAGTATTTATATTGTATCCGTTTCACATAAAGGAATTACAAGAGATGAATTATAGATGATATATATATTATTGTTATCATTATATAAGTAGGGATATGCTGCTACAGGAGAATTTGAGAGTTTATGTTATGTTAAGAGATTTAATGGCCGGTTTATATTTATTTGTATAAGCTAGGGACTTTTGATCCATATGGATTTTCAAATAGTATAACTTTATACTAACTGGTAGATTGTATATATTGTGCGTAGGGTGAATAGTTTGTTATTGTGATTATAGATGTGGTTGAGAATGTAAATAGAGAGCAATGCGAGAATGTTGACCTACCCCTAATCCTCTTATGCCATGGGAATTACCTAGGAATAACATAATGCCACCACCATCCCCTTTAAATATGATGGATCTAACTTAGTTTGGATAGATGCTTGCAAAAATGAATACCATAGTTCAACAATAGGAGAGTTGATCCAACATTTTTTAACCAGTAGAAATGCTATAGATTAATGGTAGCAAAAGGTTAAACCTAGAGGGAATCGACCCTATGAAACTAATAAGCTTCTTGAATTCATGAAAGCAAATTGGTATTTTGAAGATAAGATGGGAAAGCCAGCCTTAGTAGATGATTAGCTAGTATAGATTGAACGGAGTTTTGAGGCCGTTAAGATTCCTAATGATTGAAAAGTTTCTTATGGTACTTTTTTGTTGAAAATGAATGTACAAGTTTGGTAGGACTTAAAGGTGAGATCAATTATAGGACCAATTATATGGCAAGTATTTAGGGAAGAATTTAAGAAGGAATACTTTCCTATGAGTACATAATCGAATAACTAGGAAATTGATGGAGATGAAGAAAGGTACCATGAATTTATCTCAGTATGAGAATGAGTTCAATAGATTGTTATAATATGCACTCGAATTGTATTGGGATAGTTAAGTGTTGAAGAAGGATCTTTTTCTTAAAGGATTTGACCAAGTGATGAGGTGTACATTGATGGATTACATGTTTACTACCTACCATGAGATTATGGATAAAGCTCGATAGTTGGAGAATAGCTGATTATCTATGCAACAGCAATGGAGCAAGAAGTTAAGAGGAGTCAGTCTGTTCAAACCTACTTTTAAGAGGTCATTTTAGGTGTTGGCAATAGTTCAAGTTAAAAAAGGGAAAAAGTTGGTAATAATGTTTAGTAAACCGACACAAACTTAAGCAAAGTATACTTTTTATGATGGTGAAGCGAATATAAAATGTTGGAAATGTGGAGTGAACACTATCTTCGTCAATGTGCACAATTGCAAAGAAAGTGTTATTTATGTGGAGATCTAAATCATGTATCAAGAGAATGCTCAAAGATGAAAACTGTGAAGTGCTATAGGTATGGAAAGTTGGGGCACTTCTTAAGGTATTGTGGATAGGTGGGACCAGGAGCTAAGAAATCTATTGGAGTGGAAACCACTATACTTTCAGTACGTATCTTCGAAATAGAAAGTACAGAACGTGATACCAAAGAGTATTGCGAGTGGATGAAGGAGTATTTCCACAATAGCTTTGATAATGATATGGGCATTAATAAAATTGAGCAGGGGCTAGTGACATGTATGTAATCTAGTAACTCTTCTTAATTATAAGTTGACTGTGAAACATTTGCTATGGGTAGATGAATAGTAGGAATCGAGGAAATAAGTAATTTTAACTATTAGACTATATGAGTGATGGATAACTGTGGTAGTAGTATTTATTTTAGGTAATTTAATTATAAATGGATGAATTGCGTACATTATTTGATACTAAAGCTTACATTCATTTATCAGTCAAGAGTTCATGTTAAATAACGAAATCAATGCATTGAAGCTAAGGTTACTTATAGAGTGAGAACCTCTATTCGTGAATAAGTATTGATACGGAAGGTAGTGGATAATAGACAACTTCAAATCCAAGGGAAAGAATTCCCTATAAAGTTGATTATATTGCTATTGAAAAAGGTTATGATATGATTGTGGGAATAGATTGGTTATCCAGATATAAGACTCAAGTGGATTTTAAAATAAGAACGTAACCTTAGATGAGGGTAAAGTGGTATTCCAAGGAAAGACTAGAGATGACGGAATGAGATTATCGGTAATAGAAGTAAGTGAGGAAATGAATGACATTACAAAGGATTAGTGGATTTGTTGGATATATGCAGGAGAAGGAAAGAAAGAAACACCAAATGTGTCTAAGATACTGGTGATGTGTAAATTTTTGAATACCTTTCCGAATGACTTATTTAGTTTAGCTCCACATTGAGAATTAGACTTTACCATACAATTGATTTCAAAAACTAAACCCATGTCAAAAGCTTCATATAGAATGCCACCAATAGAGCTTCATGAGTTAAAGAAGAAGCTACAAGAATTGCTAGACAAAAAGTTCATTCAGCCTAATGTATCTTTATAGGGGGCATCGATGCTATTTGTGAAAAAGAAGGATGGAACTATGAGATTGTGTATTAATTATAGAGAAATAAATAAGGTGACTATTAAAAATAAGTATTTACTTCACTGAATTAATGATTTATTTGATAAGTTAAATGAAGCCATTGTGCTTTTCACGAATTGACTTAAGATTTAGATATCATTAGTCGCACATCAAGCTTGAAGATGTATCAAAGATGGCTTTTTGAACAAGATACAGACATTTTGAGTTTTTAGTGATGCCATTTGGATTGACTAATGCACTTGTTGTATTTACAAATTTAATGAATCGAATCTATCAATCATATTTGAATAAATTTGTTGTTGTGTTTGTTAAAGATTTTTTTTTATTCAAAGACCAAAGAAGAGCATGTAGAACATTTACGATTGGCATTATAAAAACATAGAGATAACAAGCTGTATACTACGCTAAGTAAATGTGATTGGATAATTTCATTCTTAGGGCATACAGTGTTAGGTGAATGAATATTAGTTGATCATGAGAAAGTTAAAGGTGTAGCCGATTGGAAGCAATCGACTACAATTTTAGAAGTGAGAAGTTTTCTTAGAATGGTAGGTTTAGACACCTAATTTTTGCCTTTTTTTTATTTTTTAGAATAGGTTATAGGGTCTTAAATTAGAAAAAAATTCAAAAAAATAGAAAATTAAAGAAAACCCCCCAAATGAAGGAATTTAGAAAAAAAAAAAATAATTTTAGAAAAATATGAAAAAATAGGAGAATAGGAAAAAGCACAAAAAATAAGAAATTTAGAAAAAATACAAAAAAATGGAAAAAATATAAAAATTTTGAAAAGTCACACATAAATTTAAAAAAAATAATAGTTTTTCAGGTTGATTAAAAAGAATAGAATTTTAATTTAAATAAATTTGAATAAAAAGCTATTGGGCTTGGATTTAAATTTGAATCTCGTCCAGTCTGACTTGGTTTATATGTACAATTTAATTGCACATATAGATAAAGCACATGCCAATGGCCTAATTGTAAAGCAATTGGACTAAGGCATTGGGTTTAGCTGTAACCCTTAAAGTTAAGCTAAGAGATGGGAGGATTGAACTTAGAACATAAGGTTTAGGACGATCAGTTAAAGAATCCGATCAAAGCTAAATTATAAACTATGGAGAGAAATATTAGTAAAAATGACCCCGTAAACCTGAATTTAAGAAAATAAGTAATAAAATAGGAGATTACAAAATTTTCAAATTTTAAGTATAATACTTGTTAATTATCAAAAAGGCGAAAAATGTAATTTAATACCTAATAAATTACTAAAGATAGATTATATGTCTACTAAAAATCATAGAATGACCTAAATAATAATTAGGAATGTTCACATGTACCCCACATGTATTTACGTGTAGATAAAAATACACGAAATTACTTAAATTGGCCAAAAACTTAGTAAAGAATTAAAGAAAATTATTACATTAATTAAGAAAATCAGGAAAAAATCAGAAGGGTGTGGAATGAGGCAAATCTAATCGTAACAGGTTAGGATCTAAAAAAGAAAAATTATCCAATTAGAATTAAGCAACATAAAAGCAAAAAATTAAGGAAATGGAGTAATGTCATGTCTAATTAATACATATTAATTACCCAAAATGTCTATAAATAGGGAAAAATTTTAGAGAACTCCTTTGGATAGTTTAGAATCAGAGAAAAATAGGGAACTTAAAAAATTAGAGAGAAAATCTAGAAAAAAAAAGAAAAGAAAAGGAAACTGTGTAGATAAGGCTAGTAAGCAAACCCACACTCCACTACAACCTGTGATCGAGCCACCACCACTACCCCACTCTAGCCCCACCATTTAGGTTGACCGACACACTTGGACCGGAGTTGGACGGCAAAAAAGCATCGAACCAGTGAGTCCCTTATTTGCCCCGATTTTGAATAATTTCGTAAAATTAGTTATTTTGCCCATAAAATTATGAAACTTGTTATTCTGAGGTTTTATTGTATGTAGATTTAGGGAAAAATAGTGATTTAGTTTAATCACGTCTGAAAATATAGGGTTCTTAACAAATTGAGCAAAACTGAGCATAATTAGAACGAGAAATAAATAGGCTTAGGAGTGTAGTTTGGAGCTCATTTTTTTTTTCTGTAGAATGCTTATGTGATATAGAATAGTGTTATGAAGCCATTTTTCTAAAATTAATTTTCGAAATTTTTAAGTTAATTTTTAGCCCTAAAATGATAGAAAAATTGGGTAATTTTGGGTTAATTAGATGATTAAGATACTAATTACTAATTTAGATAGTAATTGGATGTTTATCTCTGATGTGAAAACCTAATCCTAGCCTTTGGAGTATTAAGTATAGTTAATTTAGGAAATTAGATAGTTATTGTAAGAAATTAGTAATATGTGAAATTGAAAATTAATGAATCTAAAAAAATTAGGGTTATTTAGATAAAATTAGAATAAAAATAAAAATAATACTAAATCTGAAATAAGATTTAATTTTAGGTAATTGTATAAAAATGTAAGATTTTCTCATATCGGGGATAAATCCGATACCCCAATTAGGAATAACATATACCGAATACTTTAGAATACTAAATTAAGACCCATTAGGATATTTGAATACTCGAGTTTAATGTGATTAATTTCACATTAGGATTCGAGCATATTTAGGACTTAGGAATCAAAAATGGAATCAAAACTAGAATCTAATTTAGGGTCTGAACCTCGAAATAGAGTAGAAAGAAATATTAGTATATAATAGGTATATGTGGAAAAAAGAGTTAAATTATAACTTAGAATATGAATCCTTAAAGTATAAGTACTAAAAAGACCTATTTGTATTATAGGACACCCAGAGATGAATCAGCTTGCAATTAAATGATCGGACCATTGAGAAATTCCAAGTAAGTTGGGTTATTACTTATTGTAATAGAGTATTAATTTTATGGTACTCGGAGACTTAGGCTTGTATATGGTTGTGATTGTAAGTAGTTTACGTATGTGTTTGATGTATTTGAATTCGTGTTGAATTTGTAATGTGAGTGATTTTGTGATTAATTGAATTAGTGAGAAATTGTTTGAACAACCTAAATGAAATTTAATCTTATTCGACTTTAATAACAAAAAATGCTATGCATTGCAACCTGTTAGGGGATCATAGGATTCTCCAACCAAATACTGACTCCTTCGAAAGGGATAGCACATGATTGTAAAATGGTCTCTTCTTCATCCTTAGTCGAACTAAGTGAGAGGAGAGGAGGTCGCGGCGAGGGTGAAGTTGATGGTTCGAAGGTAGTTGTGGGAGGAGCGAGGTCTTCATTGCACAAGCCTGGGTTTGATTGTGAGCTGCTGCATAACATGGAAACTCCTCAACCCAGATTGGAGCGGGTGAAATTTCTTTGATTTCATAATGGACCGGACTACGTTGTGCGATCACACTTAATTGTTGCATTGCATGAAAATAATTGCTTGATAATCTTGTTTGTGCTTGTATGCATCCATGAGTCTCCAATTCAACTTACTGAGCTGTAGTTGCTCATACCCTTATAGATCCTTTTGCAGGTTTTGATTTTTGAGCACTTCAAGTATTATGCCGCCCTACAATTACCTAGAGGTTAGTCTTTTCTGAAGCCAGGGGTGTGAGGATCAATTTCCTTAGTAATGATGTGTAACTAGAGTGTCCTTTGTAGTTAAGGACGAAAGACTGATAGTTATTATGTAAATTAGTGAACAGTTGTGAATATATAGAATTTCCTGGGAAGTTTTATAGACTTACATATAATTATACATGTTTATTAGATATTTATCATTGTAATTAAACTTTTAATCGGACTGTTTACTTCAAAGCGAGGAGTCATCGATGCCTTGTGTAGATCATGTCTATGGTAGGCACTGTGAGGCCAGTTACTATCATAGAATGATTTACATGGCAGGACTGTTACGACTCTGCGACTTCAGGGCGTAACATTAGCTGGAGGTTAGGGGTTCGAGACTCAGTGAAGGCAAGATGATTTTTTTATTTTATTTTATAATTTCTTTTTTAAGATCCACGCATAGCCACATGTCAAGCCATTACTGAGCCACGTGTTTAAAATTGACACATGGTGTCTTATGCTTTGCTTGGACATCACATATTCTTTCCCCCCATTTTTTTCTCCCCTTTCCTCATCTTTTTTTCTCTTTCTTTTTTTTTTTTTAAACATTTGAGTAATAAAAAAGCGGGCTTCCATGTTGAATTGAGAAGAATAGAGGAAAAGAAGGGGGGTGAGGTGGGTAGGGTTGGGTGGGTTTGATTTCAAAAGAAAACATAGAGGAGACCTACCAAAAGCAAGAACAGACGCTCCTACTGATTCTCTCCCCTATGGACCATTACGCTCAGCCCTTCCCTCTCTCTAGTACCCAAAGATCGAATCCCTACACATATACCCCTACTCTTGGCCAATAAACAACCCGTTGACCCAACAAAACCCAAACCCACTCTTACACATACGCGACCCAAACAGCCCAACCACAACACCCTCCAACCCTTTCAGCTGGCTCCTCCTTCTCTTACACCACCCTCTTGTCAACACCAAAACCTTACACACGCACGATGGCATAAGCATGGCTACCACACTCCCTCGCCTTCACGACCCATGACCAATACACGACACTACCCAAGACCCACATCCATTCCAACATACTCACCTATTCACCTCACTACTACTGCTAACTTCTTCGTACGACCAACTCTTTCTCTTCGAAACACAAGTAGCCATTCGATCCTTACCCTCTCTTCACCAAACCCTTCGGCCACTATCCTCCATAGCCACATACGAGATACACATACACCATTAGATCTATGAATCTCCCTCCACCACGTATTATAGTGAAGACCAACCTTGACTACATTACTACACCAATTGAACCACCCTTGGCAGCCATTCGAACATACTGGCAAGGCCAACTTCCAATGCCTCCAAATGCTACCACCTAACCAAACAACCTTCATCACTCCTTATGTGACCCAGCACCAACAACCATCAGATGGCCACCAAATGCAGTAGCATAAAAAAAACCTCCTAATCGCGAATAGAATAACTACGAAGTGGCTTTTCCTGTTGCTTTTGGTCATCGAAACAACCTCTAAAGCCACCTACACTACGCCGTTGATTTGAATCGACCCGACTCGAATTGAAACCCGATTTAAAGCCCTTAAGTCTGACCCGTGACCTGTTAGCCGACTCAAAGTTCAAAATCGAACCAGATTTAAGCCATACCCATTGACCCGTGCATAGTTTAGTCCATTTCCCATTTTGGTTATTTAGTGTTGTATTATTTTATTTATTTGTTTTTTTTTATCATTTTATTAATTTGTAAAGCGAATGTAATTGTAAAAAAGAAAAGAGAACAGAAAAAGAAAAAAAAAGTAGTTTATTTATTTAAGATAAAATAAAATAAAAAGAAATAAAAAGGGGGTAAAAAGTAAATAATAAATGAAATAAAATAATTAAGTAAATGAAATTCATTTTATCACTTAGGAAAAAAAACTTTTCAAAAATAAAAATAAATGGATTCCATTTTCCAAAATTAGGATACTTTATAATTTCCAAAAATAAAATTCAATTTAAGAGCCCTTAGAATCTTTTCCTTAAATAAATCACAATAGGTAGAAATGTAAACCTGACAACTTTTCAAAATTTAAAATTAATCAACCTGTTATGTTTTCGGTAAATAAATTACGGAAGTTTGATCCTAAATAGCGGGTATGTAGGCACTCATATGTTAGTACGGGGCAACTTAAAATACAAAACGTTTTATTTTCCCCCCATTTTCTTGATATTAATGTAAATAGATCAATTTAATAAGTGTATCATAATTAGCTGTTTTAGAAACCAAAAAGGGTATATTTGAAAAATGAAGTTAAATTTGAAAAGTTAAAAAGTGGTACCTGTTTAGGGTTTAATAAATTAACCCTTAGAACTAGATCTCTGGTTTGCAAAAAAGCCGTTTTTATAAATTGGTTTTTTAATCGATAGACTAGTAGCTAAGTTATAACTAATTCACTCTTTGGTTATAATTTAATTATGTTTCTCGATTTCGGTTGGGTGGCGACTTTAATACTTCTTCAAATTGAAAAAATGGTCTTCTTTAAACCCTAATCAAGGATTGGTATTAAATATGTTGGGTTTAGTATTGATCGATTTAAAGAAAGCCTAATTGTATAAAAAAAATCGGGAGGGTGAAAATCTAGGCTTGACAATAGGTTACTATAAACTCTTTATAAAGGATTTTTCTAGGATAGCATAACCTTTAACTCAACTCACATAGAAAGATGTTAAATTTAAATTGAGAGATGAATGCGAGTAGAGTTTTTAAGAGTTAAAAGGACTGTTTAATCTTAGCCTCGGCACTTATTCTCCTAAATCCAAATAAACCATATTGTATATATAATGATGCTTCTTGGAATGAACTGGGTTATGTATTAATGCAGAATGGTAAAGTAGTAGCGCATGCGTTAAGGCAACTAAGACCTTGTGAAAGGAACTATTCAATGTATGATCTAAATTGGTAGTTGTAGTCTTTCCTCGAAAAGTTTGCAGACATTATTTATATGGCCAACTTTGTGAAATTTGTACGAATCACAAGAGTTTGAAATATTTCTTTACTAAAAAAGAGTTAAATTTAAGGTAAAGGTGATGGTTAGAATTGGTTAAAGATTATGATCCGACTATCAATTATCATCTTGGTAAAGCCAATGTAGTAGTAGGCACATTAAGTTGCAAGAATTATGGGCAAATAGCTTCGTTACTCACTATTTAATGAGAGTTAATTCGAGAGTTTCAAAAGCTAGAGATTGGATTTAGATGGCATCAGACAGAGGCATAGTTGATGAACTTGGTGGTATAATTGACTTTGATGGAACGGATTAAATCCCAATAAGAAAAAGATTTGGGTTTAAAGGAAGTGAAGGAAAGATTGAAAATGAAAGACTTACTGGATTTCCGAATTGATGAGAAGGAAATGTTGAGATACAGGAACAAGGTTTGTGTACCTCATAATGCAAAGTTAAAGAGGGAAATTATAGATGAAGCTCATACTACTGGTTATACTTTACATCCTAATGGTAATAAAATGTATCATGATTTAAAATCATTATTCTGGTGGAAAGGTTTGAAGAAGGAGATAGCACAATATGTGTTAGGATGTACTACATGTCAATAAGTGAAAGCTGAATACCAAAGGCTCAGTGGGTTATTACAACAATGCTAAATACTTTAGTAGAAGTGGGATCATATCATTATGGATTTTGTAGTGAGACATTCAATAACTAAAGTGGGTTACGATTCGATTTAGGTTATTATGGATAGGTTGACGAAAAGTGCTCACTTCTTATCTTATTGTATTGGAGATTCAATGGAAAAGTTAGCTCGATTGTATGTGCGAGAGATTGTCAGATTGCCTGGTGTACCTGTAAATATTGTCTTAGATAGGGATAGTAATTTTGCATCTAAGTTCTAGGAAAGTTTACCTTTTTCTTCTTTAGGAACTAAGTTACAATTCAGTACAACTTATCACTCTCAAACAGATGGTCAGTTAAAAAGAGTAATTTAGATACTAGAGGATATGTTGAGAGGTTGTATCTTGTATTTTGGTGGTGATTGGGATCAATATCTTCCATTAGTAGAGTTCGCTTATAACAATGGTTATCAAGCAACTATATAGATGGCTTCATATGAAGTGTTATATGGAAGAAAGTATAGATCGCTACTGTATTGGAAAAGTGATGAACATGTAATGATAAGTCCTAACATGATCCATCAAATGAATGAAAAAGTGAAAATAGTAGGGCAAAGAATGAAAGTTGCCCAAGATTGTTATAAAAGTTAGGTTGATTTGAAATGGAAACTTGTAGAATTTGCAATAAGAGACCATGTGTATGTGAAATTAAGCCCTTCAAGGGATTTAAACGATTTGGTACCACAAGGAAGTTAAGTCCTTGATTTATGGGACCATTTGAAGTATTAGAGAGAATTAGAGATTTGGCACATTGAATTGCTTAATCTTCGAGTTTCGCAAGGTATCATGATGCTTTCCACATGTTAATGTTAAGAAGATTTGTGAAGGACCCATAGAAGATAGTTGAATTAAAACTAATGGATCTTCATAAAGATTTTATAGCTAAGGAGAAACCAATCAAAAGCTGAAGAATCATAAAGTGGAGTATGTAAAAGTTTAATAGGGTAATGGTTCAAGAATGGAGATAACTTGGGAACCGAAGATGATAAAATCATTACCTAATACTCTTCAAAGAGACATGTGAGTAATAAATTTTTCATCAGAAAATAAGTAGTTATTATTTATGTGATGGTTAGATTAAAAGTTTTAAGGACAAAACTTTCTTGAAGGGGAGTAAAAATGTGAGCCTCATTCTTATACGATTAGGTTCAATAGTCAATTTAAGGTATTTAGGAGGGTAACTTGACTAGGTTAGAAATTTATGAGAAACTTAGTAACCTTAGTCGAGGAGTTTGGGAAGGCTTAGAATTAAAAAAATATGATAAAATATTAAAAATATAATTAAAATAGTGGGAATTTACTATAGGTGAGTTCCTTAAGTCGTATTTAGGACAATTGTAATTAAATTTAGGGTTTTTGGAAAAACTTATTCAATTAAGTCTAAACTTTACGATAAGATTAGAAAAGTTAATAGAAGTGATTCGATAAAGTTAGATTTTAAAAAATAATCTTGTCAAACCCTAATTTTAGCCTTAAAATTGTAATTATTTAATATAGTATAAAACTGATTGGAACCCTTAAATCTGAGCTTCAAAATATAACAAGATCTTAGAGATAAATTATTTAAGTTGTAAAAGTGAATAATATTGCCTAAAATAATATATGAAATATATATATACACTTACAAATATACCCGATATATATAATAAATATACTTGTAAACTAACCCCAAAACTTAGAAGTGTGCAAAATAAGCGATAAATTCAAAACGATAAAAAGTAAAATAGGTCTTAAAAATTAATAACATGGGTAAAACATAACCTAATGAATATGAATAGTCATTACACATATCATTTATATAGGATATATATATGTATATTAACAAAACTACCAAACATTAATCTATTATACTTAAATTATCAAAATTGCCATAGAATACTAGATAAACTCATCTAAAAAGCAAATAAAAATCTAGATTCAATTGGAAGGGGTAATGGATATAGAAATTAAGAGAAAAGGAAAAATTTAGCTGCTTGAAATTTGTATAAAAAATATCTTAGGATTGCATTTTACACATTTTGAAACCTTAGAACACTTAAAGAAATTTTCAAAAAAATTATAGAAAATTATGAAAAAAATTAGTAAAATAGAGTACCTTATTGCCTTAGGATGGATCCGACCAAAACCATCACCTGCTATGAAACTCGCTAGCCCCTAGCAGAGCACCTACCACCTAACTCTTCAAACATACTCCCATTACCTGTTGATTACCAAAGCCTCGACGAATAGTGAATTCTATCTTTTGCCCTATTTTTTCCTATTTTCTAAAAAAACCAAATAAATTAAGAAAATTTTGGAAAAATTTATTTCTAAGTTATTTTAGATATACTTTCATGCGGTAAATTTAGTTTGATAAAATTTTAATTATTTTATATACTTCCTTGAGAAAGTACACTATTCGCTTGAATTTTCAATTTAAAAATAAAAATATTAAACAATGTTGTTTTGGGCTCCAAATTTTCTTGTAAGATTTCTATGAAATTTAGTTTAATGTTATGTAGCCCAAATTTGATTTCATACATGTTTAGTATTTATTTTATTTTTGACCCTAAAAATTGCTAAAACCAATTTTTTTTGAAATAAATTGATTATTATGAAAATAATAAGTGAAAATGATATAAGATGACTTTTGGACACTTGTAATGAAGGACATGTTGGAAATTATTTCGTATAAAAATAGTATTATTGGCTTAATTATTTGTAATTTAAGAGTAAAAACGTTTTTACATATTTAGGCGATAACCTTGACTTCATGAAACAAGTTACTAGTTATATTCCATATATTTTTATAAATTTACAGAAATTTTCATAGATTTATTTGATAACCTTAGCCATTTATTATGATTTTTTCTAATTAAATGGCTTAATTACTAATCAGGATATGTTTTTTTGTAATATTAAGCTAAAATATGTTAATTATTTGATAAAATCATCATTTTTCTTACTCTGGTCATATTTGATTAGAAATTGTTTTTGTTATATTTTACAATGTTATATGGCTCAAGTTATGATATATATACGTACTAGGGATAGATAATACATGTTTTACTATGTTTTATTAGAAAATTATGAAAAATAAGTTTTAATTAGATAATATGAAAATAATGTAATAATATAAATATGTATAATCATTATTATTGGCTAATATAACATATATAATAAAGCTATAATAACTAAGTATATGTATAAATATAACTATATTTCATCATATATGAATAATATACTTTAAATATATATATATGTATGTATATAACTTCATTGAAATAACTATCTAATAACATTTCAAGTAGGTTATATGATAATACAAAAAGATAGATAGAATCCTAACATTTTCATATACCTTATGAAAACTAAATCTAGGTTTTGGTATATATGGAATTTTCAAGTAAATGGAATGTTGACGATATAGCCTTATTAGAGTGAACATCTATACAAGTAAGTTAGGATTGTGTCTTTATTACTAGTTGGGATATTATATTAAAGTATCTAGAAGCTTAAGAGTGTATTGTTTGTGGTTTTAACTTAGTTGTTAGTATGCATGCTATGTGTGTAATTAATTATTTGTTTTGTGATGTGAGTTGAACTCCTTGGCGTGTTACTTTGCTTGATTGCATATTACTGGTTGGTTTGAACTTGTTTTGTCACCCTTAAATGGAAATAATAGAAATCTAACCACTAACTTAATTGGTTATGTACAACAACCCATTAGGGGAATGATTAGGTATGTTAGACTAAATATCGACTTCTTCAATGGGAATAATAGGAAAGATTATTTCCTTACCCTTAACCAAATTAAGTGATAAGAGAGGAGGCCGTAGCAAGTTTAGGGGTTATGATTCGAAGGTAGTTTAGAAAGGAGGGTATTCTTCATTGCATAACATTAGGTTTGGTCTAATATGAGTCGCACCGAAACTCTTCAATCTAGATTAGAGCAAATGAGATTTTTCTAACTTTACGATGTCCTAGATAACATTATGTGATGTATCATATGATTGATTAATTGCATTGCATTTCATGAAATTAATAAATTTTTCTGTGATTGTATTGCATTCTTCAGTTTTCATCCCACTTATTGAGCTAATTGTGCTCATATCCTTATAGATTCTGTTGCAGGTGTCGACTAAAGAATATAGATGCAATGATGTAACCAACCACAGGTTAGTGCGGAAGGGTTAGGGAGTGAGAGGTTACATGGAGGTTGCTGAAACTAGATGACTTTTGATGTTTCGGTCTTTTGAAAAACCAACTAGGTTCCCTGAGCGACCATTAGTTTTCTAATGATGTTTGTAAATATATGTGTTAGAACCTGTAAAATTTGAAACTTTCTTACAAAGACGTACTCTTTTAACGTAAATACTATTATGTAAAGATAATCTAAAAACTTAAATTGTTTAGTACAAGATTTTTGATAAACATTTAAAAAAAAAAACCACAGGTTCTACTTAAAATAGGTACCTTACTAGATGCTTTAGGTCGGTTGAGTCGTGTGCTCCTTGTGTTGGCTATATTTACAATAGCATTTGTGAGATTTGTTTCTGTTTTAAAATGGTTTACATGGTAGGGTTATTACGATTCCTTCTGTTTGGGGTATAATAATTGTAAGCTAAATGGTTTGTAAAAAAACTGCTTCTTTTAATTCGATTTGGTTTGATTTGTAGTTCACAGTTTTTTTGCTAACTTTACTTTCATTAGATCATTGGGTTCTCTTTAATTAGCTCGAATCAATATTCACCATAAGGAAAAGAGGAAGAAAAAAGACACAATTTACGAAAAGTCGAACCTATAACACGTCTCTTGATCGTCAACTGGTTCTCCTTTATCTCATGATAAAAATATGTAGATCTTGACTTTTCAACATGTCTTTGTTGGAACTAAGCTCCTTGTAGTTCTTGTCCTCGATCAAGTGAAAAACATGGTTGAACGTTATTTTCTAGTTGAAGAAAGTTGCTCATGGAAACAAATTTCTATAGGCAAGCTTTATTAAAGGGTAATTTGGTCATACAATATGTTATTTCTTCCCTTTTCATTTTCTTAATTCTACCCATTTTCTTCTGTTTCCACTCTTCTTTTCCAAACAAGTTAAAAATTCTATTTCCTTTGATTTCATTTCCTTTCCTTTCCTTTCTTTTCCTTTCCATAAGTTTCCTTTTATTTCCATTTCCACAAAAGTTTGTAAACTTAGTATAAGTCCATTAACGAACATGAACTCATGAGGTAGTTGCATCATGTATCTTAGAACCGATCAAGGTAGCATTGGGTAGGCATAAATTTGAGGAATGGCTTGGATAAAATATTTATTTGTCCAATGTATGTGATATTGAAAAAACATAAAAATTTTGTGATGGGTGGTGTAATTTCAATAAAACAAAAGTCGCCCATAAAACGACCACAATATTTACTAAAAAGGTATATGCCAAATGCTATGCATGAAATATACGTTGTGCTATATTCTTCGCAAATTCTTCTTATATTATGCCTTCTTTAATATTCATACTCTCCTCAAGACAACTAGATCAAAAATTAGGATCAGAATTAACGTTTCAGTTGAGACAATCAAGTTGAGTTAGAACTACACAAGTAAGTTGAGCTCAAGTTTTATAATGTTTAGTAAGACTAACTCAAAAACACAATTGAACTTGAGTTTTAGTATAAATATTAGTTGATTTCGAGTTGAGTTTCAATATCAATACTATTAGAACTAAAAAATATATAAATTTTTATATAAATCAAGTTTAAACTAGCTTAATTGAATGGAGTTTGAGCTTTTGAATACTACATCAAGTCGAGTTTAAGGTAAAAAAATTAAGCTCAATCGAACTTGAGTTAAGCTTATGCTTTAAAATTTCAAGTTAAGCTTCAGCTTAAACTCCACTATATCGTTTAAATTTAACTCATTTACAACCTTACTCAATACTTAAATATTTTCAAGAAGTGTCTCAATACTTTTCAAGCCTCTTCTATCAAACCTTAGCCCATTTCTATGGAAGGTCCAACTTTTCTTTTTATTTAGTTCAGTTGCTTAGTCACTTGATGTTATAAATTCAATTTCTTTTCTTGTACCATAAGGATTTGAAGTAGCGTATAAATTAATTGTAATGGCTTTTGAGCCCGTATACTTTATTCCATCAAAATTTCTTCCTCCTAACCCTTGATTAATTGAAGTTCCTTCTCAATTTTAGTTTTATTTGTCTATCTTGTTTTCCTCTCTCTTCATTTGAACCTCTTTCTTGCTTGCCTTTTGTTTAAGGTCTCGTTCAATAGATAAGTACTTGATTTTTTCTTTTATGAAATTTAGAAGAAGTTTTGACTCTATATTTTTCCTTAATTTAGTTAATTTAGTGTAGGAAAATAGGTTAGTAGTTTGTTCTCTACCATATTTTCTATTCTTTTTTTTTCTATTTGTAATTTGCCTAATTTGTAATACTCATTGAAATATGTTGTAGAAATTTTATATGTTTGTTAATATACAATAAAATTTGTGAAAAAGAATTGATTTCTTCTATATTACTAAAAAAATTTTGATTAGCTTAAAATTAGAAAATTTGGTAATTTTTGTTTGAATTTGTAAGAATCAGTAAATTTTGTAAGGATAAAATAATAATTCACAAAAGTTTTGTCAAATGTTTTTGTAATTTTTTTTCAAGTACTTTAAAAATCTCCTGTTATTCATAACTCCCAACAGATGATGTAAAATTTATCATACTTCATAGCACTTCTTAAATTTTTTTCTTAATATTCGTTATCTAAAAACGGTTTGTTACTACCATCCTTAAGTTAGGGATAAGACATAACTTTTAATTCACGTAATTCACCTATCATATAATTATATGGAACTCATGTTCTCATAACACCTCTCATTTGATTTAATAAAAAACAACGAAAACCTTTACTATAGTAGGCCCAACCCAGAGTATCATAACTATAAAGTCTTTTACAATATATCACTCCATCAAGATATCCGTATATATTACAATTTGAATAGAAGGTCTACAGAACACTTTTATAATCCTATGTTGAGGCCTTTGTAGCTTAATTGATAACCTTCTTGTACATTTAATTTGGTTAAATAGGGGTTCTCTCTAGCATACTTTTTGACCAACACTTTAACTTATTTTCTACTTCACGGTTTACCCTAAAAGTACCAATTAGGTGTACTACAGTACCTTGATTTCCATGATGAGATATCATGGCTAACTTCCTTCAAAAGTTGAGGATAAGGAAACTTATCCCCTCAGCTTATTGTAAGCTAAGTGAGAGTAGACAAACAAGCAATAATACAACATAGAATCCCATCATAAATACATATCAAACTATCAATTCCAATCACAACACACTTTTTTCCAACCAAGCAATGCAAATGCAATACACGTGTGCTATACTTATACACGTAACATGCATCGACACTAATATCCTAGCTTAACCCCAACCCTATACCTAGTCATCTAGGTAGTAGACATTGCCGGGCATTTGAATTATTAGATTTGGGAACCTAGAAAAGAGCTTAACAAGCTCAACTTAGCTTAAGCTATGGAATTCTATATGCTTGAAAACCAATCTTTATAAATCATGATGTTTGCATTGTAAAACTAAGCTTCTAGAAACTAAACCATTTGCTTAACAGGAATATGGTCTTAAGAATAAAGCTTAACTAAGTAAAAAATCGGTTTTAGAAAACTTAACCCATAGTTCTTGTTCATGTCATGCCGTGAATGTGTCAACCGCATACTAAGAAAGACAAGGTAATTCTAAGAAAAATGAGCAAGTTTATTCATTAATTTATTAGCTAAGCCTTTGCTTTGTTTCTTTTACATTTCCATTTCTAAAACCTTAGTATTTAGGTTGCTTAAGTGAACACCTGAGGAGGTTAGTAATCTCAGGCAAGTGCACCTATCAATTTTAATATAGTGGATGTGAGTCCGAGTCGATCCCTTAGAGACTTCAAGTACTAATATTAACCTTAGCTCTGTTATTTAACCGGAAAATTGTGATGAGTTGAATGAATTCAAAATATTAAAATTAACAAACTAACCTAATTATGAGACTTGATTAAGCAATTTAGAAAGCGATAAAATTGAGAACGACTTCAAGAAAGTAATAACGTATTTAGGAATTATTTCCCTTAGTGTTTAACATGTGACCGCTTAAAATGTATCCAATTAAATCTCTATTATTCTTGACTGGAGGGATTCACAATTAAAGTTAATACTTTTCTCAAGCATATTAACCCTAATCTTAAATTATTTACCGGAATCTCTTCACTTAGTAATATAATTTAGAATCTTATTAATGTATAATGAATTCCTACATAAACGAACAACTTTCCGGAAGAAACATGTATCTTATCTTAAAGTACATATGTAATTCTCTCTACTTATGTCAAGATCTCATTATACATGTGATTTCTCAATCATCATACATAATATCATAGATTGATACTCTAGAAATATCAATTAACAATTAAATAACATAATTGAATCAAGAAAAGATAGAAACTTTATTGAAAATTATCAATCAATCTAATAGTCACATGAAACCTTAGGTTCCATAATCCTAAATACAAGAATATTAAGCTATCATAATGAAACTAAAAACGAATTCCAACAAAACCAATAAATAAAACAGGAAATCCCCTTTTCTGACCTTGGCAAATCTTTCTGGATGGACACAGCCTGGGGACACAGTTGTGTCCTAGACTATGTAACTTCAAAACTTCATAACTTATTCATTTGAACTTCAAATTGAGTGAAACTTGATTCCTTTTCTTCGTTTTCAATCCAAGAATGCATTCAAACCTTGAAATCAAAATTTTACTTAATTAAGTATCAATTTCTTTAAAGAAAACCAAAGATGTAAGGGAAATACTATAAAATCACCATATGAAATATATTTAAAATCAGAGTTATCAACTAATTAGTAGTTAGTACCTAGATTCTTATCTAAGTTAATTCAGATCTCAACCAACAATTATATCTAAACAAAATACAGATCTGCAACATCAACTATAACCAAGCAAAACATAATTAAAGTTAATCTAGCTAAGCTTAACTCATCTAACAACATATACCAAGGGGTTCACAAGGCATTTCATGACTCAAAAATCAACATGTTACATTCATTCACATAAGATCAGTCTTAGGCACTGTAGTTAGATAAGCTAAGAGTAGATAAAATCTACTCTAGAACACAAGCAATTCATTTACTTGGGCTACTTAGCAATTTCCTTAAGTTTTACTCTTGTCTTTGAGACTTCTCTGCATATCTCCTAAAGAAGATGCATGCAATATTTAAGTTAATATATGTCAAGTATAAACAAAGTCACTAACTTACTTACACTTAGGGTCCAAAACTTGGTATTATTCAAGATAACTTTAATCTCAATTAGTTTCTGATCTAATTTCTGACCTAGTTTTTGAATACACCCTATACATGAGGCCCTTATAGCAAACTTTCTAATGTAGTTTTTGACTTCATCAACATTACATAGATATTATTGTATCTCCTTTCCTTAACACATTATTTTGATTCTCATATATGAACTTTAGTCAAACACTTATTAAACATCCATTTTTCTATTGTATACTAAGGTTAACTCTTTCACTAATCATGCTTAAAGGACATAGAAAGTTATTGCAAAAACACATATACATATCCAATATTCAATCTACTCTTGCATCGGTTTTTGACATATATTTTGCACATAGACTGGTTCACATTACCTTCTACTATGTTTTTTGGTGCACTTTCTAACTTACATTTTGACGTATACAAAACATTCTTTGAATCCTCATATCATACAACCCCAGCATTTACACTCTTACTTCCTCTCTCTAACTCTCTTACCTAATACTTCAAACCTCAAATACAATAATAGACTAGCACTTGAAGACCTAATTACTTAATCAAATACTTAGTTTAGGAAATTTCAACCACATGCATGCTAAATAGGAAAAAAAAAATCTAAAAATTCAAATTTTGTAGTTTCAAAAGCTCTTTTAATGGAATCAAAGTAGATAAGTTGAAATGTTTGCACAAAAATTTTAATATCAAAATAACATCATTTAGGCTTTTGAAAATTGGAATAAAAGTTTGTTTTTGGTTTAGTTTCTTATGGAACACATATTTTGAGAAATTTGGTTGCATTTTTTGATTCTATAAAAAAAATTACCTAAGGAAACCAAAAATCATAATTTTTAGAGGTTATGTGTTATTTTTTAGAAAAATAGAATCAAGATCAAGAAAAACCTAAACTTGCCGCTATGTATAACTTCAGTCACTATCTAGGGTAGGTGTGTGTTGACTAAGAGTGGTACCACTTCCTCTTTCTCTAGGTGGTTGGATTCACTCTTAGGTGGTGGTTTGCCCTAAGGACTTATATTTCACCCAAAATTACCTTATTTCTTCTTAATTTTCTTGTAGCCACCTTTATTGGCACTTACTAAGCCTTTTAGCATTTTCCTAGATCTTCAATTGTGTAAAAAAAATTCCAAAAGTAGCTTAGTAATTTTAGGAAACTTTCTCTTGAGTTGGTGAAATTTCCTAAGCTAAAAGTCTCATTTTTCCTCTAATTTTCATGTAGTAAGTTTCTTTTTTACATACTTGTACAACAAGCCCAAACTCGTATCAATTGTACGCCATGCTCCCTACTTGATTTTGGATGGTCTTATATCTATCCATGCTAAACTTTAATTTATTTAAGTTATTTAGAATATAGTGTTAGGTATATTATATAATATATAGTTATTTTTCTTAGTTCAAGTATACACTTATATATGAGATGCTTGTCGAGCTTGTTTTTTTCTCCATTTTTATAAATTAGTTTTCTTTAAACCAATCAATATTAAACCCGCTTAATACTGATCCTCAACTAGGGTTTAAAGAAAACCAGTTCTTTTAACTTTGAAAACGTTTTAGAGTCGCCATTCGATCGGAGTTGGGCAAAAGAGTTAAGTTATAACTAATTGGGTGAACTGATTATAACTTAGATACTGATCTTTTGATAAAAATGATTTTACTTTTTTTTTGGTTAAAATGATTTTTGAAAACCAAAGATTTTGATCTAAGAGCTAATTTTTTAAACCCTAAAAGAGTACCACTTTTTAACTTTCTAAATTTAATTTTGCTTTTCAATAATACCCTTTTTCAATTTCTAAACAAAGCATATCACATGCGACTAAATTAATCAAATTTAATAAATATTTACAAAGATAGAAAAAGAAAACTTTCTATATTTTAAGTTGCCTCGTACGTACAGGTGTCTTTATATTTACTGTTCGAAATGAGACTTTTGTAGTTCATTTAGTGAAAACTTTAGTAGGTCGATTGGTTTTAGTCTCAAAAAAAGGTCGATTGGTTTTAGTCTCAAAAAAAGGTCGAATTTACGTTCTTATTCGATTCAATCTATTTAAGGAAATTCTATTAAAGTGTCCTAATTTGGGTTCTAAAGTAGTCTTAATTTTGAAAATGGTTGATTTATTTTATTATTTTATTGGAAATTTGTTTTTTTTTTAAGTGATAAGATGAATTATTCATTTACTAACCTATTTATTTATTTTTATTATTATTTTTAATATTATCTCATTTATTTATTATTTATTTTATTTTATCTATTTATATTAAATTAAAAAAATAAAAATTAGACTATTCTTTTCTTCCTTTTTTTTGTTTTTGTTTTTCCCTTTTTTTTCTTTTTTTTTTTGTTTACATTTACATTCAAAATGAAATAAATAACTAAAAAGCAAATAAATAAATAAACGAATTCAAAACAAGGAACCAGAGCTGGATAATGCAAAATTCGTAGGTTAGCTACACTATTGAGTCTTAGGTCAGGTCATTGGATTAGACTTGAGTTATTCAACCCAATCACGTGCTACATACGTGCGTAGTTAAGAAACAGCACTAGTAGCTGAACCGGCATCCTTTGATGGCTTCTAAGCACCTTTTCAAGTGAGGATTGACACAAACATGACTGAAAACTAGCAGTTCACCCTATTAATCCTCCATGGCCCAAATAACTCAATTTTCTCCCATGAACTATTTGTGTCAATGGATTCGTTCGATCCAAAACTTGGGATGGCGGGTGTAATAAAGGAAACTCATTTTCCAGTATCAATGATCAGTACCGAGGCATGAATGGCTTACCTTGGTGATTTTTTAAGTTGGGGAGGTAGCAGAGGTGTTAGTTTGGCTACGGTAGTGGCTATTGGGTATTAATGGAGAGTTGGGTTAGGGTTTTGACAAGTAAAGAGGTGAGTAGTGTAGTCCTTTTTAATCATGAGTGGTAAGGGAGTATGGCGGCTAAGGTTTGATGGTGGTGAATTAGGGTTGGTTCGGTGAGGGCTTTGGAAGTCATAGTGGTGGTTGGGTTTAGTTGCATTGGGATGCTTAAGTTTACGGGGTTCGGTTGTAGTAGTCATATGTCTCAAAATTGGTTAGAGAGGGAATGAGTTGTAGAGAGAGAGAGCAAGCTGCGTAGAGAGAGAGAATGTGATCAAGAATGAGAGAGAGAGCTCATAGGATGATTCTATTGTTTCTATTCCCCCCAAATGAAGCCCTATAGCCTCTTTTTATATTGCTCAATGCTTGGAAAGCTAGGAATTCAAACATAAACTAAGCTCACATTTATACTTTTTATTTTTCATTTTTTGATTTAATTTTGATTTTATTAAAGTAAGAATTTGGACGATTTTACTTCTTGGATTCGTAATACCCTAAGTCCATTTTGCAATTTCACCATTAATTTGGTGAAATTACAAAATTAAAGTGATAAAAATCAAGCCTAAACACAATTGCCTAGGAGTTTAGATGCGCGAGACAGTAAAAGAATAGGGGAGAAAGAGACAAAAAGGGAAAGAAAGAGGTGCTGACATGGTGTTACGTCAACCGTGCCGTTTAGTGGCTGAGTGCTACGTATCCCACTGTGATGTGTGCAAGTTGATGTAGCATGGAGGTTGTACGTGTATGCCACATAGCTTCATATGTAGAGTACCATGTCAACTTGGTCTACTTACTGAATGCTACATATTACATCAACTGTGCTGTCTAGTGGCTGTGTGTCTCGTGCCCCATTGTGGTATGTGGTAACTGACATGGCACAATGAGTGAGACGTGTACACTATGTAGCTTCATACATAGAGTGCCATGTCAGCTTGGTCCATTTGTTAAATGCTACGTGTCAGGATACGTGGCATAATGAGATCCTGACACGTGGTAATATAGTATGGATGATGTGGTAGTGTGTCTTCTAAAAAAAGATAAAAGGCTTTCCATGCATTTAATAAGATTCAAACGTAAGACCTTAAACTTAACGTAAATGTCAATCTAAGTGCTTATCCATTAGGCCATTAGCCTATGCCTTATTCATATATGTAATTAAACAAGATCAACTTGGGTTAAATTCAAATCTAAGTTCAAGCCTAATTATCATCTCTTTATTTTATCTAAATTAAAAATTATATTTTATTAAACTATTTAAAAGATTTATATTTTCTAAATCTTCTAAATTTTATATTTTTGTGATTTTTTTTTTCTAAATTTCTTTTTTTTTGGCTTTTCTTAAATCTTCTATTTTTTTTTGTATTTTTCTACATTTCTTATTTTTAGGTTTTTTTTTCTTAATTTTCTATTTTTTTTTCATTTTTTTCTAATTTAGAACTCTTTACCATATTAAAAAAAATAAATAAAAGAGGACAAAAATTGAGTGTCTACAATGCTTATACTAGCTATTTTACTCACAATTAACTTCAAATAATTATTTTTATAAGTTAGGTAAATTTATTTTTGGGCCTTACCGTAATCTGGTCTTACTTTTATGTATATTACGTTAATATTTCATTATTGATAAAAATATGTTTTTATTATTTAAAATATTTATTGAATTTATTTTACAAAATAAACTTTATCAGGGTGTTTCTTTTAACTTTTTAGATTATATATTAAAAATCTATTTGATTCCAAGATATTTTTCAAAATGTTGAATTTACCGATTTTAAGCAACTAAGGTTATTTTATGTAATAGTACTTGTATGCTATTTACAACCACTTTATTTCATCACTTCATAAGTCATATTATCCAAGTTCTATATTTATTTGGAATGTGCCACAACTTCGAGTCCTTGATAGTTGGTCAAAAATCTAGGTCTCACATTGATTAATTGAGTTCAAGCAATTTTCCTTTTTGATGGTAATTATCTTTTGTTGACTCTCAATTTTCGTCCAGATCAAGGTCTAATATTCAAAGCTCACTACGTGAGTGAGCTATTAAGGTATGCGCGAGCGAACAACAAGCTTACCTTCTATACCGCGGCCTTTTCAGTGAAGCTATGTGAGGTTGTCAGAGTATTCGGGAGCGAACAATAAGCTTGCCCTTTGTATTGCGCCTACTCGGTGAGCCATACAATGCCATACCTAAGTACATCGGCTTGACCGCTGAGCTTATGCACACCAACCATCTAGCATCAACTTGGGTCTTAGCTCCCCTTCAGCCGAACACCAATCAACTACTTCCTCGACATCTTAACTCAGCCTTTGGCTTTAGCACCTACTCCTCACTACAACTCATTAATGAGGGTTTGACATTTATAGTATGACTAGCACACTTGATAGCCTCTACAGATGTTAGATCTCTATACTGCAGATTTAGTTGCCAAGTCGATCAGAACCGACTACTCCTAGAGTTGCTTAATCTCCATTGCGATGCATGCTGCCTGTTGACTACTAGTATGTGCGAACCCTAGATCACTACATATCTAGGTAATCTCTACAAAAATCGTAAAGCGTTGTGAAGTAGGGAAGATCCCTCTCTGATTCCCCTTTCTCTGTGGTTTTCTACTGATTTTGGTAATTCTTATTCTTCCTATTCGGCCTCAACATACAACCTGCACTCTATGCCATTCATATACAAGATAATCACTATCCCTCTGGTCTTTAGTTCTAGCCACCTTTTTCTCTCTCTCTTTTAGTCCATCTTATTAACTTGAATATTGGAGGGTTATTGTGGCCACACGCATGAGGTTTTTTTTTTTTCCTTCTTTTTAAAGAATTAAAAAATAGGAGGCGAGATTTAGACTAATTTTATTCAGATTCCATGTGATGTCACAAATCCCAATCGATTTGACCACTATCAATATCTTTAAAAATGTTTGTACCTTTCTTCAAAATCTTTTAATTTATGTGCTCCTCTTAAAGTACCTCATCAATGTCATAATTATCCGTGGTTTCCATACATGTTCTTTACGATTCATGACACGTAGCATAATGAGATCCTGACACATTACAGTATAGTGTGGATGATGTGGTAGTGTGTCTTCTAAAAAAAGATAAAAGGCTTTCCATGCATTTAATAAGATTCAAACGTAAGACCTTAAACTTAACGTAAATGTCAATCTAAGTGCTTATCCATTAGGCCATTAGCCTATGCCTTATTCATATATGTAATTAAACAAGATCAACTTGGGTTAAATTCAAATCTAAGTTCAAGCCTAATTATCATCTCTTTATTTTATCTAAATTAAAAATTATATTTTATTAAACTATTTAAAAGATTTATATTTTCTAAATCTTCTAAATTTTATATTTTTGTGATTTTTTTTTTCTAAATTTCTTTTTTTTTGGCTTTTCTTAAATCTTCTATTTTTTTTTTGTATTTTTCTACATTTCTTATTTTTAGGTTTTTTTTTCTTAATTTTCTATTTTTTTTTCATTTTTTTCTAATTTAGAACTCTTTACCATATTAAAAAAAATAAATAAAAGAGGACAAAAATTGAGTGTCTACAATGCTTATACTAGCTATTTTACTCACAATTAACTTCAAATAATTATTTTTATAAGTTAGGTAAATTTATTTTTGGGCCTTACCGTAATCTGGTCTTACTTTTATGTATATTACGTTAATATTTCATTATTGATAAAAATATGTTTTTATTATTTAAAATATTTATTGAATTTATTTTACAAAATAAACTTTATCAGGGTGTTTCTTTTAACTTTTTAGATTATATATTAAAAATCTATTTGATTCCAAGATATTTTTCAAAATGTTGAATTTACCGATTTTAAGCAACTAAGGTTATTTTATGTAATAGTACTTGTATGCTATTTACAACCACTTTATTTCATCACTTCATAAGTCATATTATCCAAGTTCTATATTTATTTGGAATGTGCCACAACTTCGAGTCCTTGATAGTTGGTCAAAAATCTAGGTCTCACATTGATTAATTGAGTTCAAGCAATTTTCCTTTTTGATGGTAATTATCTTTTGTTGACTCTCAATTTTCGTCCAGATCAAGGTCTAATATTCAAAGCTCACTACGTGAGTGAGCTATTAAGGTATGCGCGAGCGAACAACAAGCTTACCTTCTATACCGCGGCCTTTTCAGTGAAGCTATGTGAGGTTGTCAGAGTATTCGGGAGCGAACAATAAGCTTGCCCTTTGTATTGCGCCTACTCGGTGAGCCATACAATGCCATACCTAAGTACATCGGCTTGACCGCTGAGCTTATGCACACCAACCATCTAGCATCAACTTGGGTCTTAGCTCCCCTTCAGCCGAACACCAATCAACTACTTCCTCGACATCTTAACTCAGCCTTTGGCTTTAGCACCTACTCCTCACTACAACTCATTAATGAGGGTTTGACATTTATAGTATGACTAGCACACTTGATAGCCTCTACAGATGTTAGATCTCTATACTGCAGATTTAGTTGCCAAGTCGATCAGAACCGACTACTCCTAGAGTTGCTTAATCTCCATTGCGATGCATGCTGCCTGTTGACTACTAGTATGTGCGAACCCTAGATCACTACATATCTAGGTAATCTCTACAAAAATCGTAAAGCGTTGTGAAGTAGGGAAGATCCCTCTCTGATTCCCCTTTCTCTGTGGTTTTCTACTGATTTTGGTAATTCTTATTCTTCCTATTCGGCCTCAACATACAACCTGCACTCTATGCCATTCATATACAAGATAATCACTATCCCTCTGGTCTTTAGTTCTAGCCACCTTTTTCTCTCTCTCTTTTAGTCCATCTTATTAACTTGAATATTGGAGGGTTATTGTGGCCACACGCATGAGGTTTTTTTTTTTTTCCTTCTTTTTAAAGAATTAAAAAATAGGAGGCGAGATTTAGACTAATTTTATTCAGATTCCATGTGATGTCACAAATCCCAATCGATTTGACCACTATCAATATCTTTAAAAATGTTTGTACCTTTCTTCAAAATCTTTTAATTTATGTGCTCCTCCTAAAGTACCTCATCAATGTCATAATTATCCGTGGTTTCCATACATGTTCTTTACGATTCATGACACGTAGCATAATGAGATCCTGACACATTACAGTATAGTGTGGATGATGTGGTAGTGTGTCTTCTAAAAAAAGATAAAAGGCTTTCCATGCATTTAATAAGATTCAAACGTAAGACCTTAAACTTAACGTAAATGTCAATCTAAGTGCTTATCCATTAGGCCATTAGCCTATGCCTTATTCATATATGTAATTAAACAAGATCAACTTGGGTTAAATTCAAATCTAAGTTCAAGCCTAATTATCATCTCTTTATTTTATCTAAATTAAAAATTATATTTTATTAAACTATTTAAAAGATTTATATTTTCTAAATCTTCTAAATTTTATATTTTTGTGATTTTTTTTTCTAAATTTCTTTTTTTTTGGCTTTTCTTAAATCTTCTATTTTTTTTTTGTATTTTTCTACATTTCTTATTTTTAGTTTTTTTTTTTCTTAATTTTCTATTTTTTTTTTCATTTTTTTCTAATTTAGAACTCTTTACCATATTAAAAAAAATAAATAAAAGAGGACAAAAATTGAGTGTCTACAATGCTTATACTAGCTATTTTACTCACAATTAACTTCAAATAATTATTTTTATAAGTTAGGTAAATTTATTTTTGGGCCTTACCGTAATCTGGTCTTACTTTTATGTATATTACGTTAATATTTCATTATTGATAAAAATATGTTTTTATTATTTAAAATATTTATTGAATTTATTTTACAAAATAAACTTTTTTTTGGGTGTTTCTTTTAACTTTTTAGATTATATATTAAAAATCTATTTGATTCCAAGATATTTTTCAAAATGTTGAATTTACCGATTTTAAGCAACTAAGGTTATTTTATGTAATAGTACTTGTATGCTATTTACAACCACTTTATTTCATCACTTCATAAGTCATATTATCCAAGTTCTATATTTATTTGGAATGTGCCACAACTTCGAGTCCTTGATAGTTGGTCAAAAATCTAGGTCTCACATTGATTAATTGAGTTCAAGCAATTTTCCTTTTTGATGGTAATTATCTTTTGTTGACTCTCAATTTTCGTCCAGATCAAGGTCTAATATTCAAAGCTCACCACGTGAGTGAGTTATTAAGGTATGCGCGAGTGAACAACGAGCTCACCTTCTATATCGCGGCCTGTTCAGTGAAGCTATGTGAGCCTATTAAAGTATTCGGGAGCAAACAATAAGCTTACCCTTTGTATCGTTCCTACTTGGTGAGCCATACAATGTCATACCTAAGTGCACCGGCTCGACTGCTGAGCTCATGTACATCAACCATCTAGCATCAACTCGGGTCTTAGCTTGCCCTCAATCGAACACCAATCAACTACTTCCTCAACATCCTAACTCAGCCTTTGTCTTTAGCACCTACTCTCACTACAACTCATTAATGAGCGTTTGACATCTATAGTATGACTAGCATACTTGATAGCCTCTACGAATGTCAAATCTCTATACTGCAGATTTAGTTGTTGGGTCGATCAGAGCTGACTACTCCTAAAGTTGCTCAATCTCCACTGCGATGCATGTTGCCTATTGACGACTAGTATGTGCGAACCTTAGATTACTACATATCTAGGCAACCTCTACAAAAATCGTAAAGCGCTGTGAAGTAGGGAGGATCCCTCTCTGATTCCCTTTTCTCTCTGGTTTTCTCCTGATTTTGGTAACTCTCATTCTTCTTATTCGGCCTCAACACACAACCTGTACTCTATGCCATTCATATACAGGATAAGCACTATCTCTCAGGTCTTTAGTTTTAGCTGCCTCTTTCTCTCTCTCCTTTAGTCTTCCTTATTAACTTAAATGTTGGACGGTCGATGTAGCCACATCATAAGGTTTTTTGTTTTTTGTTTTTTTTTTTTTTCGTTTTTCTGGAATTAAAAAGTAAGAGGCGAGATTTAGACTAATTTTACTCGGATTCCATGTGACGTCACATATCCCAATCGATTTGGCCACTATCGACATCTTTAAAAATGTTTGTACCTTTCTTCAAAATCTTTTAATTTGTGTGCTCGTCCTAAAGCACCTCATCAAGGTCATAATGATCCGTGGTTGCCATACATGTTCTTCAGGATTCATGACACGTGTAGTCTTATTTTCTTACGGTTGTTTTCTTCATCAAGATAGTCGCAGTTCTTCTTAAAATTCGCAATTACCTAAATTTTCGTAATTAAATTTTTATGTTGTAATTGTCTTCATAATTCAATACGTCTTAAGGATTGTACTTTATTTCTAGTCTTCATTTCAATTTATTTATCCTATACTTAATTACTTTAGAATTAACTTACTTTGTTTAATTAAGAAAATTATGACCATAATACTTGATGTCAAGTCAATAGAAGGTAGATCGCGAGTGTGGATATATAGTTTTCTCTAATAGGATTTCATTTCATGTGCTTTATAGAGATAACTTTTCAAGGCAGTACAATGTGATACGCTTAATTTAACTGTAATCGAAATATAATGTAACAAGAGATGATATTTTGTATTGCCTATCTGATCTTATATATTGTTGGAATTGACTCAAAAACTCAATTGGAGAATGATGATGTAAGTACCACCTTTTTGGGTGGGTGGGTCGAACCCTTTTTCTGAAGCCTACTTTATATTTTGTACAGGAAGGAAAATTGAAGTATGCTGTATTTCTGTAGGTTGTTGATGCAAAATGAGTCCCAAGGTTTTGAATTTTTTTGGATGTAATAATTTAGCGTCTAAGATTCCAAAAGTTACGGAATGAAATAAACCAATATGTAATGAAATAGAATTATAAATCTTTTTTTTTTGTGTTTGAAAATATCTATTAAATGGAATTCATATATAGTAACATTTGTCAAAAAAGACAGAAAAAACCTTTAATTATTGGATTTTATAATTACTAAGGGTGGGTGGGATGTGATTCAATACAGTTTGCCCTTTCTATTGAACTAAACCTAATATAATGATTTGTTTGTTTGTTTATTTATTTTTGAAATTAAGTCTAACTATATGGTTCTGTTTATAAATTTTTTAAAATTTAATTAAAGCTAGTTCGATCTACGGTTTAAACTATTTATAGTAAATTTTTGCTATATATTTTTATTTCCAATAATATATTTTCCTATTCTATTAAACTTTCATATGTTTCCAATTGATTTTTTATACATTTATTATGTGTAATGATACTTAATAAAAAGTTGGTAAAGATCTTAATAAATCCAACTTGATTGGACAATGATAAAAGACTCTGTATTGATGAATAACCACAAGGAGAGAAAAGTGGAGCTATCCATCCAAAAGTGATATGAAGGAAATAAAAGAGGCATACTAAAAACTAGAAAAAAGATGATATATATGTAAAGAGTGCCAAAATCAAACCATTGATTTCAAAAATATAAGAAATAGGTAATTTAGAAAAGGAAAATTTTTAAATGTGAAATTTTAGAAAGAAATCACTAGAAATAAGACAAAGAATAATAGGATATGAGGAGTTTGAAGAAATCAATGAAGATTAATTAAAAAAATTTAAAAAACAATTGCATGGATTTTTTTTATTTAATCAAACTGTTTTGCACAATTTGATTCAAATAAAAATGGTTCGATTTGCTTCCTTCGGTTCTATTTGCTTCCTCGTTCTAAACTACGAACCATTTATATATAATTGAATTCATAATTGAACTAAACAATTTAAAAAAAAATTTGATTTTTTGATACGATTTAATTTAGTTCAATTCGATTTGCGATTTAAGGTTTATTTACTTGGCCCTAATAATTAGGTAAAATATTAAATAAGTCTTTTCAATTAATAATAATTAATGAGAGTAGATTCGAATTATGATTCTACCTTTCTAAAAATAGAATCAAATTTTCTCTTAAAATTAGAATCGTAATTCTAAAGAATCACTATTCCAAATAAATACGATTGTACTTTCTAAAAACATTACCAAACGTGAGAAAGTGAATGGAATATAGAATCACAATTCAATATCGTGTTGATTCTTATATACCAAACATGATATTAAAATTGGCTTTCTTAACTTATATGTAGAGAAAATAATGCATGGGATTAAGATCTATGTAGCCTAATGATATTAATATTAGTCTTTCAATAAGATAGATAAGATATAGATTCTTCTATTTTTATTCTAATTATTGAAAGAAAAAATGATTTAGAGGAAAGTACCTTTACTATATCATAATGGCTATCTCACAAAATTAATTAGAGAAATTAGCTAGAGCCCCCTTTCTCTTGGGGCGATTAACCCATTTAATCCGCAATATAAGAATAATCTAAGCCTTCTCTTTACCTTTAAATAAAAAATCACATTTAGTTAATGGATAATAATAAATCACTTACTATCGGTAGCTGAATACATGTTAAGAAATCGGGATCACCCTTTTTTTTTTTTTTTTCTTTAATGTTTTAGCTAATGAAAGAGTAATTGTTTATGGAACTTGCGTTGTTATGTTATGATTGCATTGCGACATTAGCTTATCTATTTATGTCTTGTTTGAATTTTCTTTTTTTTTTTATATTATCATATTTTATTTTATTTTATTTGTATCTATTTGAAAAGTATTTAGAAAACTATCTTATTTGTTTTTGTTTTATAATTATGATAGAAGCGATAATTAGAGTATTAGGGTTGGAAAATAAAAATTTACGTACTTTTAAAAAAATAAATTTGAAAAAAATACGTTTTACATATTAGAAATAGTTATTTTAATTGACGTTTTTATAAATATGAATAAAATAAATGATAAATAAATTCTATTTTATCAAGATTTGTTAGGTTTTTAATTTTAGAAAAAGTATATATATAAAATTATCTTTCTATATTTTACTTTTATCAAACGCAAGATCTAAATAGATACTAATAAAATAACAACAAATGGAAAAAATGACGTAAACAAGGATATTTCTAGACCTAGTTTACAAGTCTTTAAAATATAGACGTTAGGTCCTATTTACATCTATATATAGTGAGATACAGATATCATTTGGATATCTTTGAAATTATGTACGTGGAGTTTCAAAATGTGAATTCGGTCCTTAAACTTTATCCATATTTATAATTAATTACTGAAAATTTACCATTTTAGCAATTAATTAGAACTATAAAGTATAAATCACCCCAAAAAGATAATCGATACATTTAAATTTTAGATAATTGATTGCAAAAATAGAAAAGTTCAACTACTAAATACCATATTCTCTCTCTGTTTTTTTTTTTTTTTTTTTATATGGTTGTCAAAGACATTCACTCTTTTAATTATTAAATTTTAAGCTTTTATTAAAAAGATAGGATCGGCGATATATTTATGTTACTACGATGCCGTGCTTGTCCTTATCAATACACATGCATATTCTACGAGTATCATATTTTCACCTTTATTTTTCTTTCCCCTTTGGTTCATTCGTTCTTTCATTTATTTTATTTTTTCTTCCTTTCTTTTGGGGAGATACAGGCAGACACATATGTTTAGTATTTACTGGGAAGATTTACAAGAGTTAAAATAGGAGTAGCAGCCCAGTGGGTCTAAATGGGCTGATATTGAAATGGGGCTTTTATGTCTTTCAGGTTGACTCGAAATATGCTTTTTCAGACAAAATATCCGAATCTGATACGACACTGTATGTTCAAACTTAATCCAAATCCATGACGAAAATGTGACATTATTGAATAAGGTTTTTTTTTTTTTTTCTTTCTTTCCCCAAAAGATAATTGATGAATAAGATTAATCATGGAAAACGCATCTGGTATCCATCCTTTTCTACTTTGTATACTAATATTTTGTTTTTTGTTTTTTTTTTTTTTGTACTTAAGTACCTATATTTTTAGTTTTATTTTAGAAATAGGCACATTTAGCATATCGAAAAAGGAAGACAAATGTTAAGGTTAAATAAAAAAAAAAAAAGGAAAGAACTTCCGGATCGTTTTATATACCATATACACTCTACTTGTTTATTTTTCGTTCAGCTAATATTTTCTAGATGGAGGAAAATACAAATATACAACTTATAAAGAACCAGCACATAGATATACAAAGTATAAAAATAAGAAAATATATGTATAGTTTCTTTTTTTTTTATTAGTTAATCATGATTAATATGACACAAAAATTGTTTTACATATTGTGTGATTTTTAATACAGACATTGAATATAATTTTGAATTAAATTTTACGATTCCTAAAAGGTGTGTTGAACATTGTTTTCTAGATGTATCAATCTTTGTCACTAAGCTTATTCAAATCTGTCTTATATGAAAAGAGAAGGAATCACGGGATTTCTATTAACGTGTCAACAAAACAAAAGGATAATGACACTTAAAAGCTTGTTTGTTTTTGCTTTGGCAAAGTGACCGATTGGAGCAACTAATGGAACTGAGATACCAAGATTTGGATGCGTCAGTTAAGCGTGGTGGTTTTTCAATTAAATTTGGACACGTCTCAGATTTTTATACGTTTAATTTATTTGTATTGAAAATATGACATACCAGTCGTCCAATATGTTTCTTCCCTTTCGTTTTTATTTATTTTTTTTCAAACTTCCTTCACCGAAAAGAAAACATTTCGTAAATGGCATATATATACATATACTGATACACATATATTATACTAGCATATGATATACCCGCAACATGTGTACATATAAAAAATATAGGTAAAGAAATTATAACTATGAAACAATAATACATATATGTATTCACATTGAATTGGAAATATAAAAAAGAAAAAGAAAAGAAGTCAAATATTAATGTTATTGAGATAAAATTATAATTTCACAACATAAAATTCATAAAATTATGGATCTTGAATTTAACAATAAAAGTTTACAAATAGTCATTTGATGATGAAACAAAAATAAGGACTTTAATTTTGGTTGGAAAATAAAAAATAGATATAGAAATTTTTATGGAACCCTTATTTTTAATTTTATCCATCCTTTGAAGTGCATATATGCTATTGTATACATAACTCACGGTTCATTATAGTTATGTTTACTATCAGCAACAACTACAATGGGACATGAGTAAGTGGTGCTTAAAATTAGGAAAGAGAGGGGAGAGTGCAGTTCGGTATTTTATAAAACAAATTTATCTTAATTCTTCGTATATTATGATTTAACAAATATACCTTGTTAAATTAATTGATAGCTAATATAAAAGTTGGAAAAAAATTGAAAATATCGTGTACTTTTAAGGATTTAATTATAATTACAATCATAGCTATTACTTAAGTCCCAAAGGGCTTTAATAATAATATATATATATATATTAATGATGGATGTACTTGTGATGCGTATATAAAAAAAAATATAAGAGTCATTAGTGTAAAATTAGACATTAGTTTTATTGCTTATAAAAGTTATAAAAGTGGGGAAACGAATGACAACTTTATGCACAAAATTAGAATTTGCAATATTATTTTATAATATCTTATTACATTATCCCTCTATCAAAAGTAATTAATTATAAAAATAATGACTATATATTGAAATAAAGAGTAAAAAGAATTAAAAAAAACACTAAAAACATCAAAACACAACTGAATTTGCTTTAAAAATATAAAAGATAGTATGTGTTTAAATATATCTGTATGCATGAATGTAAAATATTACTTTCAACAAAAATTTTCTAGCTTGAATTGGAAGGTTGATCTAAGAATATGGAAAAAGTCAATGGGGTTTGAATTAGAGTTAATGAAAATACTAAAATATATTTAAATTTTTTTTACAAGGTAATAGAACTATCCACCTTCTAAATGTTTGAAAATTGAGATTTTTTTTGTAGTTTATTTTTTATTTTTATTAGATCTAAATTTATTTTATTAAGTTAATTGAAGTATTATCTAGAATAAAAACAAAAGAAAATGATACATTTTAATTAAAAAAAAATCTGTTATGTTCTATAAGAATTAGGTTAGATCGCAGGATCAATCAAGCCTTTCCAATCATTATTAATGAGAATCAATGGGTTATTTAAATTGATTCTATTAGATTGAACCAAATCAAAGCAATTGGTTTAACATAAGTTCAACATTGATTTTAAAAGTAGGTAGGCAATAAGGATTTGGACCCATTTCCAATAGGGTAATGAAATCATTTGAATTACTAGAGATACTTTTTAGGTGAATGTACATGCCAAAGTATGTAGGGATCACTTCTCTTCCTGCAAAAATGTCGACTGATGTATAAAGTACCACAATATTTGTGAAAACAATTAAATATACCTCGTGCTTTACTTATCTTCCATTACGTCATTTTCTAGTTAGTAACGAAAAAATTTGTTTGGATTAAAGTAGATATCTTGTATGAAAAAAAAAGAAAGGTTTTCAAAAATTTATTCTCATATTCAGATAAGAGAGTTGATAAAACAATAGTATGAATTATTTTATCCCCTCTATCTTAAATTGGTTAAGATATCAATAAAAATTAACTATTAGTATATAAAAAAAATCTTGTTGTGTATATATTTTGTTGGGTTAACTTGAATTGTTGTATTGTTGAATATCTAAATTTAATTCCACTAGGAACCTTACACGATAGTATTGATTAAGTTAATTAACTTTATAAACTAATACAACTCCTCTCTTACGATCCATATGAACTAGCCATTCTCAACATGGATAATTGAGTCCAAATAGCTAAAAGAAGTAGAAACATCACAAAGAATTAGCTTATAAAGTGGAGGTGGGGATATAACACTATAACTATTGTAGAAGGTTAAATTCAAAAATTAGGTTTTAAACTCATTAATTAATTTGGTTTGACTTTTTATATTAAAGTGATAGGGTTTAGAGAATCAAGTCCATGTATTATTGAAATGATCAATGAAGTTTTGATATGATAAGCTTGGAGAATTCATTGCATTGACTTGCTCAATATCAACCATTCTCAATTTGGTTCATAGATTAAATAAGGCCTTACTGGGCTTGAACCCATGAAAAGAATTCATTTGAAGTCCGTTAAAGGAGGTGATTAATTCTAATTATTAATTATCATCATGATCCAAAAAACGAGATCAATAGCTAGCTCATATATACCTTAATCTATCTCTCATTTGGACAAAAGAGAATTTTTGTATAAACGTTGTTACTCTGCCAGATTCTCACCTTGAAGAGTCAAACACTTAACTATCTTAAGAACATTACTTAGTTCATCATTTATAGCGGAGTTTGATAATATTGAGCTCCTCTACCTATTATGACTAAGGTAGGGCAAAACCATGAATTGCAAATGTATTTGTGAACCATATGGAGCTAAATTGAAATATCACTTCTTTTTGCAATTAGTTTGGTTCAACCTTAGTATTTTAGTTTGTGGTTTGATTCGACTAAGCAAATTGAATTGGCCATTCAAATTGAACGAAACCGATATGATATATAAAAAAAGGAAAGGAAAAAGTTTGCATGATGGAAGGGAAGTTCAATTTGTTGCAACTAAGTAATGGAAGAGAAGCACCAATAGTTAACTTAATTAGACTCTCAATTCTTCTCTTTATAGGTGATTGCAACAATAACAATAATAGTATTTACGTATATATATGAGTGTATTTTTTTATGTAGATTCGTGATTGTTTACATAAATGTGTTGGAATAAGTTAATGTTTGGTTTGCAAGGATTTATATGGGGTGAACTTTTTGGGGTGAAAAACTTAAAGTCATCATCTTTTCTAACTTTGGTGAGATAGGCTTGTATGGAACTAGTTTGTTGTTCGAGTTATTGGCGATTTCTATTAGTGTTTGACATTTTGCGTGGATGCGCATTTTGCTAAGTATGGAGTTTTGGGCGAATGGAAGTGATTAGTTTTGGTAAATTGGTTGGTTTACCGTTTAAATTTGTGTTATAGGGATTACAAAGCTAAAAGTTACTTACTATGTAGAGTGGTAAAGAAATTAGTCAGTTAGCTTGATTTAAGAGTTTGAGAATTAGATGACTGTATCCCCTGTTATGGAAATTGATCTTCAATTTGAAAAGGCTTGCTATTGCCTCAAATTATTTTGTGACCTAAAAGGTGCTAATAGCAAATTAGATATTCATTTTTCTCGATTACTTTTTGAGAAGTTCAATTCGACATGTTCATTGCTATTGAATTTATAAATCGGTTACTATTATTTCAGCTTTGACATATGTCTTGTTTAATTTGCTTAAAAAAGATTTTATTAAGAATTATTGGAGGAATTGGATTCCATATCTTAAGTAATGGATTTATTGGGCGACGAAAAAGAATCTCGATAGAGTATAGTTAATTTATGATATCTTTATAATAATTCTTGAATATTGATATTATAAAAAAGGTTCAAAACTACAAATTGAACTATTTATTTTAAGTTTGCAAAATTTATGAACCAAACCAAATCATAATCACCTTTAGTCACAACTCATGTTTGAGCCTTTGATACCGACTACTCTTCCTTCCTATTATTCTTCACCCGATCATCTCACACATGCAACTTAAGTGGTTCTCCTTAGTCATTTATAGTATGGCTCGACACGTGGCATACATGTGACCCTCATATCGGGATCCTACACTTGTAATTATTAATTCATGGGACACATTATTCTATTAATAGTACTATTTTTGTACTAATTAAGTAGTTATAGTTGTTGGATATTATGGAGGGAAATAAATATATATCAACTTAAAATAGCTAGTAGCAAATAAAAAATGTATTATGAAAGTGGTGGTTGATAGAATGGTATTGATATTCTTATCTCTATTATATACATGATGACTACATGGAAGAGAAAATAAATTTGATTCATTCTATTAGAAATCAATATTATATTATTTAATTAGAATTATGATAAAGTTTAAATACATCTTTGCAAAGCACACGTCAGAAGCCGTGTGGAAAATAGAAATTAACATGAAACCCTTGATCTGGGAAAGAAAAATTCGGCAAGCATGTTGACCAAACCATGAGCATTCTTCAGTTGTCAACTCTAACGATGATAAATACATTTTCTAATGAAAAGTACGCACAAGTCCTCTTATTATTATTATTATTATATACAAATTGGCAATCCAATCCACAAACCATCGTGGTTGTACTATCCTTCAAGCAGCAAACGTTTTGTGTCGATCTTTCTTGTATTCCTAGATAGAGTTTCTCGATTATATATATATGGATATAGATACACACACATAAAAGCATCAATAAGTCTCTCACTGTAATGTTTGAGATATAGGTGCATGAATTATGGTTGTTAAGAATTCCAATTCTAGAAATAATACAAGGAATGTCATGATTTGCAAGTATATAAAATGAATCAGTCCAGTTGTTTTGATTCGTATGTGGATAAATGAAGGAATTCGTCATTAGGTTGTTAGTTTGTAAGATTTTCAGTCGGTAAATTCAATAGTTGTTACCTGAGATAAAAGACAAAATAACTAAGAACAACAAACATTAAGTGAATTTGAAATTAAGCTTGAAAAGTGGAAATTTCAAACTTTACTGATTGAAAATCTTACCCTTCTAAATGGGCGCTGAGCTAAAATTGCAGAGATAGAAAAGGAGAGAAAGAAAATATGAAGAGTGTGAGCTGTTTCAACAAAATTTTTCGTTTTCCCCGATTTTCTGTGGCTTTTCTTTTATTTTTATTTTTAATTTTTTTTCTTATGTTATTTAATTAAATATATTTAATAATATTATTTTATTAAAACAATTATTAAAATGATTAATAAGAAATAACATATATACCCTTACTAAAAATATACAGGTCATGAGTTTATTATAAATTAAAAATACTAGTCATGCTTTATAAGAATCCTAAAACATATATCATGTTCTTTAAAGTGGATTTTAATATTCTAAAGTTATTTTCTCTAAAATTTGCTAAATTATCTTTTTAAAATATTGTTATATGTAATTAAAATTCGTGATTAAAAGAAAGAAGATGATATCGTATGATAATCTCGTAATATATTTTAAAAATTTGAATAATTTTGGTAATTAAATTTTTAACTTCAATTGAAGTATTTTCAATAATCCATTTTTCTTATAATTTTCTCTTACTAAAAATACTTATTCCACTTGCTTAAGTATTTTAGATATGATTAGCATATAGGTGCTTGAGATTGTCCTTTTGGGACACAAATATCTATGCGATGTTAGCATTTAGAAACTCTATTTTTTTTTTTCCAAATAGAATATTTGAATTGATCTATAGAGTGGAGCATCTTTTTATTATCCGAAAAAGATGAAAACAACAAGCAAAGCATTTTGAGTAAGGAGAAATTGTTATAAAGTCATCTTTAAGTAATTACTATGTTTATTCATTTGCTATATAGTAGTACTTTAAATGACAGATCATTGTCAAGATCAACAAGGGTCAGCCTGTCCTCGCGCAATGTCATTTTCCTACATAAAATGATTAAGGATTTTGATGAGACTATTGATGGGATGGATGGGAAAGAGACCTCTGAGGTCAAAATTGGTCCTCCAGTACATTTAAGCTAATCACTTCTTCTTCCTTTATTTTCTTTGTTTTTTTTTTTTTTTTTGGGAAAAGTCAATACACACTAGGGTCTACTCGGGCATAAAGAAAGGAAAAGAAAGTGAAAAAAAAAAAAGAAAGAAAGAAGAAGAGAAGAAGTGTGATGAGTGGAGTCGTTTAACACAAGCAAAGGGCAAAAAGGTGGTCGTGTAATAGATTGATTAGAGTTTTGAAAGTATGTCTTACTTAAGAGGAAAGTGATGTTCAAAACATTCACGTCTCGTGTTGTGTTCTTTTGATAAGGATTATACTTCCATTATAGTCTATATGATTTAAGATATCTTAAGGTGTATAAGTAGATCGATTTTATATCTTATTTTGTGCTAAATTTGTATGGATATTTAAATTATATAATTAAATAGAAATAAATCACAAATAATTTATATTCTAGTTAGTTTCATTTATATTATAATTATACCTTGGTATTTTGTATTGTACCAAAATTGCATGTTATCTTCACAGTTAAGTTTTTAATTATGTTGGGTTTATATTCATATCATTATTTCATATTAGAAATTGTCGGTCCTAATATCAATGGTCTAAAAGCACATGTTGCAAGAAATGTTTAAAAAGTGATGACTAATTATGTAGTGGATATCATGTAACGAGAGAATTGTTTCTCCACCAATAAACAATCAAAATGCCAACGTTTGGATAATGGGCCTTTGAAACTTTTTTAGTTTTCATTGTTTACCAAACAGCTAAGTCAAAGGGCAAGTTCTAATTAGCTAAATGATGGGTTTACTTTCATTCACACAAGATGAGCGAAAATTTTTTTTTTTTTTTAAAACGTAAATCTAGTCTCATTCTACCATCACTGATTTTATAGTAAAATAATAAATAAGATGTACTTTAGCACTATTGTTTTATGACTATTTATGGTTACAATGAATCGATATTGGTGTAAGTTCTAAAATTAAAGTTAAGGGAACTAGAATGTACAAAGTTTCTAGTTATTGGACATTCGAGTGAGAGCTTGTTTTCTATAAATATTTCAAAAATATACATTATATATTATATAATATGCTATATAAAATCAAGAAGGTCATCAAAGGAAGTAGATTTAATTTGCTCAACATATTCTTTTAATTCTCCTAGCTTCCCTCGATCTCCAAAAGAAGAACTGTCGGTCTTTTTCACTTTGTTTAATTTTATCTTTTAATTTATAACATTGTCTATAGACTGCAGTTATAAAAATTATTTTAATTTAAACATGGTACAAAAGTTGCTTTAATTCAAATTCTGGTTTTTTTTTTTTTTTATAACGTCCTTGCATTTTTGTATTACCAGCCTTAAAATAAACTTTTGAAAGTTTATTCTAAAATAGATTGAACGTATCTTGTTCTGGAAACCTTACTTTTTATTTATTTATTTTTTTCAAAGATGCCATCTCTACTTCAATTTTCTTTATCGGATTCTTTGAACTCAATTTTTTGGTATATAGCTTTTGCTATGTACAGTATAGAAGTTGTCAAGCAATATGAGACAATATCATCAAATAATTATCTAAGTTCCAGCAAACACATAAGTACCATGTATGTTTATATAATATAGTATATATAGCGATTTTATTAGGACAAGTAAAATATTTATACTTAAATTTAAATGTATTTTGTATTCATTTCCATGCTTCAACTCTGTCATGATTCACAATAAGCGGAAAACATAAAAATTGAAAAAAAAAAGAAAGAATCTATGATATACCTAATTCAAGTACCTTTTGATCTTTTCCTATTTGTGCATCTATGTAAATGAAAACTCTAAATTTACCTTCTCTCAAATTTCGTTAATTTAACCTTTTGAAACGTTCACACGTGTTATCATGTCCTTAGGCGGGATCTAGTAATGACATTCCTAAAAGTCGTCTTTCAACGGTAATACCCACCGTATAACAATCATCTCATGGGTAGAGTGTATAAGATTTTGTATATTGAGCTATAGAGTTTTCATAGTCTCCATATTTCTATATTTTAAAATATTTTTATTAGTTAAACTAATCTAGGGCTTATGATTAATTTTTCCCTATCAATGAGTTTCTATACCAAACCGTATTTACCGATTTGTTTAGTATTCAAATATGGAAATTTTCTTTATAATTAGCTATTCTGGACTTCCATACTAGGGCATATCAAACTCATAAGAGTTATATTTTCAATCTCAACCCTTAAACTTCATCCATATCCTTCGATTTGACTTAACATTCCCTTATCATCTCAATTCTTATGTCTTGTCATACGTTTTCTTTTGGATCTTACTTATAAGACTTCTATTGTTTAAACTATATTATCATCATTTTTACTCGATCAAAACTTCTACTAGTTAGTGACCGACTAGTCTTCAACGGCATAGGTATCACTTTTCTTCTTAGATAAGTATCTTTAACTTTCGGATACTCATATCTATAATAAATCATCAAGATTAGAGGAAAAAATGATACCATAATGATTTAAAAAAATATCTAAATAATGTTAACCATGAATTTGAAAATTAAGGAAAATCATTTTTCTTTTTTAACTATATTATAGATTGAAGGATGGGAGATTTAAACCGAATTCATCCTATTTGGATTTCAGTATTTATATTATTAAACTATAATCGTCTTGTCAAATTAAACAAAATTTGAAAAAGAGAATTTAGATGATCCATAGTGTTTCAAGGTCTAAAATAATAGTCACTAATACTAAGTGGTTATATTCATATACAACTATTAGGAAAACTTATGCTGCATAAGGCATGGTTGCTTTAGATATACTAATGGAACATTCACATACGATGCGTGTATCCATAAAATAAATTCATCAATAAGTTATCTAAGTAGAATATGAAACTTTATTCTGTATTACAATGCTTGTAATTGCTGTTATTTACTATTACCAAGTTTATAATTTATCACTAATATAATATAAAAATGCAACAAAAGGGAGTTGTACTCTAATAGTGAAAAAAACTGCCGAGTTTCCTTCACAACATTGAACAATAAAATGCCAAGTTTGCATCATCCTTACTTTGCACGTATTTGAGGATTGGGAAATAAACAATGTAGTGGAGTATGCTAATTTTATCTTGGTTTTATGAAACTTCAAAATTAATGCACTATTTAAACTATCCTTTTATCTTATAGATGCTTAGTTAAAAAGAATGCATGTGAAATAGTTGCAATAAACGCATTTGTGGGATTTGGATCCTAGACCTGGTGTAAATTCTTATAAGAGCTTTAAAGCCTCATCTATCGGGTCAACATCTTAGGTTTATATGATTACAAATTTAAAGTATAAGGCATGGTGGAATCACGAAATTTGAGTAGATTTATGATTTTCACAGATTTGTATGATTTAAAAACTACGTGATATTGACAACATTTACATATTTGTAATAGAATTATACATCTTTATCAGTTCCCTAGTTTTTATAAGGAAAATTACATAATTGGAAATACATGTCTAAAATAAATTCGAATAGGGAATCAAACTTTCAACTAGTCAAAATAAAGGACGAGTATTTCATAAAATAGTTTAAATAAGAGACTTTGTTGATTAAATATTGTAACAACCACCTCAACAATTATCTTAGTATAAAGTTAACAGTATTATAATGGTTGCCTCACGGTATTCTTTTTTTGAATCACTTTACGAAATATTAATCCTTTGTTTTAATAATTGAAAGTTTGATCACTATGTGAACCTTTCCCTAGACAATAATCTCCTTCCGTGTAATTTTTCTTTAATTTTATACTAAAATTACATGATTTATAGGTGAATTCATTATCCATAGGATATATACCGAAAGTAGAAGAACTAAAACCCGTATTGTGAGCTACGTAATAGAAGGACAATTACATTTTTCTATATTAGAATCGTGAAGAATATGCACCAATGAGAAATATTTAACAAGCTATGCAATTTGAAGTAGAATTATGGATTCAAATAGAATATTACATGAACTTTATAATGGTGAACGATTAGTTAACTTTATGATGTAGGAGCGCTTTTATATATGAACAATTATGGACAAGAACAAAAACAGAATCCTGTGGACGTTTACGGGAAAATTATAGATACAATTACGAGATTTTTTAAAATGCTTTTGCGGTGAAATAAAGCTTTTTTACGAGATAGAAGCAGGGAAAATAGGCGTTACTTAGGTGGAAATTTACAAATCTATCTCAGAATGGATTCTTTGCAACACAAAATCTCTCTGTACCAGAAATGGGGCTAATACAAACCACAATGTAAATGAAAGTAACCCTATTAAACCATGATTTAGATGTTATGTGTTGCCGAACATAAAACAGAAAAAGAAAAACAATTTGCTATTTTTTCAGGTATTACATGTTAGGTGCATATATATGGTATATAAATATCAATAAAATTTTTATATTTATGATAATTGGATGGATGATTTTTAAAATAACCAAGACTCGTATGTTTTTTGGCCAACCATTACATTACAACTTTGGAAGAGAAAAGAATTGAAACTGATTCATTCCATTGAGATCAATATTCATATCATTATACTATAATAACCTTAGCGACTATGGTTATAGTTTACACATACTATATTACGAAACTTGTAGTGATTAGCTTTGGGCTTTTTAGGACAACTTGCGTATATCAATGATAAAAACGGAATCATATCTGCTTGTTAGATAATTCCGCATAAAGTCATCCAAATTTTGAGTTATATAATACGATAACTGGAATTAAACTGAACGATGGTACACTTGTATCACGTGGCAATCCATATACGTAGTAAATGAAGTAATAAAATTAGGCCACTATAGAACTTTATTATGATCCATTTTTTGAACATACTTTCAAAAATTAAAAAAGAAATATTATGAAGGGGTTTGTTTTCCACTTTGATAATCTGTGGCCAACAATTAGAGAGAGACCTACACGGAAGGAAAAAGGATCTTGATAAAGGATTCTATAGAGAGAGAGAGAGAGAGCACCAGTGCTCTCGTTAAAGTTTCCAATTCATCATTTATATTTACGTCAACAACTTAATTTGGATATGCGCGTACAGAACTCTTTGATTCATTGGGTATGTTTGTTTTGAGAGAAATGTATTTTAGAGGTTTTATTGATATTTGTTGTAATTTAAGTTTTGCAGTTGTCCAATGCCTAGTGATCTCAAAATGTTATAAATATTAGCGGCTTTAAACAATAAATAATAATGATAGCTTACTTCACTATATGGTCGCTTGTAGGAGCGGTTAGCAACTACAGAGAATACTAACAAGAAATGAGAAAGAAAATTTTCCTCTTTCTAAAGTGAAATTATTTTTCTAATTTTTCATTAATAATTTCCAATAATGGTTAATCACCAATATCGATTAAGTTGTGAACCTTACCTCGTATTATCCTTAGCCACCAAAAATCACTAGTAATAGTAACCTTTTTGAGAATATTGCAGTAACATTTGACAACTCTAGAGTATTGGTTAAAATAAATAAAAAAGGTTAAAAAAAAGAATTGGAAAATAAACACACTCTAAGGTCTCTTTTATTTTATTTTATTTTATTTTTAAAAGAAAAACACATTGATGATATTTTATGCTTTTCACTAAAAATATTTTCCTAAAATTGACATGTTTTCTTGTGTTTTATTGTATTAATAGTGTATTTTGCCCTAGATCTCCCAAGGCTAAATTCAACCCAGCCCACTTACCTAAAAAGAGGAACAAATGGCATGTTGGATAGATTTGGTAATGAGATCATATCTAAAGATTGTCTTAACCCAAATTTATGATATGGAGAGATAGTACCTACCATATCTATCGCCCCCCTCTATTACTATAAATAATGCTAGAAGCACTCTAGGTATGGGATGACATCCGCTACTATTACTCTGTCTCTTTACTTCTTATAGGTTGTTTATTCTTAACTACCTTACTAATTTGAACGTTGAAGTACACACTTTCAATGTTCTTGACAGTTCATGTTTGTTACTTAAACAGGCTTATCCTACTAAAATCAAGCCAAATACAAGCTTGATATCTCCTATTGAGAATTCACAATTGATAATTTGCACTTGTAGTTTATGGCTTAAATATGAAGCCATGGCCAAAATGTGCACAAACAACCAACCATCTTCCTTTTTAACCAATCCTCGATTTATTTTCCTCAAAATAATGTGAATGAGGACCAACAACATCCCATAAGGGGAACAACTTGAAATAATGACCATTTTGCCTCTTCTTAAGTGATAACTAGTTGACTTTTCATAAGAAAACCAATACTTAAGGTAGAAATGGAAACTTTTTGCTAGTAAGTTGAAAATAACCTTACATCGTTACAAAATGGTGATTGAGAGGGCAATGATTCCCCTTACCTTACAAACTCTCGACCCCTATGGTGCAAGTAAAGCAATTAAGCTCCTAAACAACAATAATTGGGACGAGCAATCTTAAGCACTTCTCCATTTCACGATCAAGCACTTAATCGACCTCAAATGGTTTAAATAGAATGACCCTTAGGACACTTATGACCTCAAACAATCCCATTTTTCTAAGTAAACTAAGACGAGCTACTTCATACTTAAATATGAATTCCTTAACTAAAATTGTATGATGGGATTACTAATACCACCATGCACGGCGCTTAGACGAAGATTCTTAGCATCTTTTACACCATTGTATGCAAAAGCCTTCATAGGTAATCTCATCAAAGACACTTGGACATAGTACTAAAGCCTATAATCAAACTCATTTTCCAATTTCAAAGAGTTAACAAGGGTGTTCCTTTAGCACTTATAACAAGTAAAAAGCCTGATAAGGTTTAACGCCCTAGAACTCGGGTAACCATAGCTTTACCACATGTTATCCCTAGAGGCAAAAATGTTAAGACTAACATGGATCTTTATACTTGTTTATAGAAACTCATGAAATCTGCCATCTCATAAATTAATAACCTCAAATTTAGTGACACGAGTGGAATATCAGCTACTCAATCTCCATATACATCATATGAAATCTAAACATCATGAATCAAGTACTCTTAACACAAGAGAATCACTAAGAAAATGACTAGGCGTCTCATAGCTTTACTTAATGATAATCAACTAAACATAATCAATAACAGGAGTCACAGGTGACTCGAAACATAAACACAAATCTCAAAGTATGTATAATGGGAAAATGAACATAAAGGCTTTAGAATTTTACTCCTAATAACTACACTACAAAGCCCTAGCTCCATCATTATAATAGTAATAGTCATCCTTTTCATCGTAGTACAAATAATCATAACTTGCATCCTTTACATAGAAGTCATCATAAACCTTATATCATAAACCAGTAGTTGAAAAATAACAACCCTCGAAGGGTGAGCTAATACCTCATATAAGATACCACACATATGTGCATGAACGTATAAGTAATAGGCACATTCACACATGAGTAACCATAATAAGTGCAACAAGGAACTATTATAATCTTTATTATTTAAGTTCACAAGTAGCACAGTCCCAGCATTCTGAGACTTGAGGTTATTCATTATCTTTACAAATAAGCAATATAGGTACTATACAGATATTGGTGTTAGATCCTCCCCAACACCTAAGTAATTGATCACCAACCTAAATTTACTTAGGTCATTTTAGTGTGGGACTCTACTCAGTACAGTGTTACGTAAAGATTACCATGTGCTTCACTAACACCATTAGACCTTACTAATGGGTGGTTAAAGCTAAGTATACATAGCAAACTTAGTTAAGGTGTTAAGTGTAGTTAGATTCTACCCTAGCACACATAAACAACATCCATGTATCTTGTACTTGACTCTATGGTAGTGTTTGACAAATATCTTGATGCTCTACAACTTGGCAAAACACAAAATAAACAACTTAGCCCTTAACTCTAATACATAAGCTGTTACTCATTCCTTATACTCTAACCCTTCAACTAGGCCACAAGTCTTGACAAGTATCCTCACTTCATTTCTTAGGAAAACAAAGTTTGATTGATGTTTTGATTGAGAAAACCTATTTAAAAACGTATTGAAAAGGTTAGTTGAAAAAGTCATAAGAACCGAGTTTCGAACTTTTTGTGTTCTACTGCAAACATCGAGCATCTAGATATTAGAAGGTTGGGTATTCGGATGCTAGGCAACAACTCGCATTCTATAAGTTTTTAAGACCCCCCCCACCCCCCTCGCGTCCCCACCCTTAGTGTTTGGACGTTATTGGCTATTATGTCCAGACAACAACTAAAGTTTGTAGTTCATGAATTCACCCCTGTACAAAACTATCCTCGAACTTAAACACCAAACTCTACTTCTTGGGTCTTTTCCCACTTCTAAACGCATCTTTAAACACTCCACAACACTTTTCAATCACCAAAACATAAATCTTAACCCCAAATTGTAGCCAACATTCAAGCCCAAAAATTCATGTCAAGAATGAATCTTTGATAAATTAAGGGGGTTTAAAACGATTTACTTGATGTTTCTTACTACAAGAACACTTTAACCTGTGATTTCTCACTTGCTATTTTGGTAAGATTTCTAAGTTTTTTTTAGCAAAACTAGAGGAAAAATGAATTCCCTTCACCATAGGTTTAGGAACTTACTCGAATATGTTGTCTCCATGCACAAGATGATGTTTACTTCACTCAAAATAAATAGATTTTCCTAAATCCAAACCTTAGGTTATCCTTAGAATACCTTTGGTGAGTCTTCTACTGGTATGGAAGGAAGAAATGAATAGGAGAGGTGAGGGGTAGTGGGATCCAAAAAAAAAAAAAAAAAAAACATAGTAAGAAAGGAAGGGGTTTAAAATTTCCACTAGACAACTTTACTCCCACTACTTATACCGTATTACATGCCATCTCAAGCCTATAATTTATGAATCATTTTTATATTATTTTAATCCTTTATATTTATTTATTTTTGAATTTGGGTTTTGCATAAGGACAATTTATCCTTAACTTTAATCCATCAATGTCCTAACGAGACAGTTTGAGAATATATGTCTAGATTCATCACTACTATGATTAAGGTACCAAATCTCAACATGAATGTAGCCCTTAATGTTGCCATCATGGGATCAAAAGATTGATAGCAATTATTTTACTCGGTCAATAAGAAGAGGCCAAAAGACTTTTCCAAATTACAACATCGTGTGGCAAAATACATCAGCTAGAAAGACAAAGAATAATATATACGTATACGTATATAATAGTCCTTAAAATGAAGAATAAGTAAATAATACAGTAAAAACAATAGTAGCCCTAATAATAATAAGTCTAAGGGTAGTATTTGAAAATCATGTGCATGCACACACACATATATGTCTTTCAGTATGTATAATAAGTAGTATTTAATTTAATAATAATGATAGCGATAGTAACTCTTCACAATAATGTAACAATATATGAAGCATATGAGTGGGAGAAGGCTAGTTTATATTATTTGATCAAGGTTTTCTTTGATCTTGAAAAAGAGATAATTCTTGGAATTACATGGGAGATATTCAATAGAATGATAATTTGAGACAACTACTGAATAGGTAGATTGCTAGAACCCTTAAAAATGTCAATATGAAAGAACTTTGGGAGAATTTTAAAGGACAATTAAAAGTGACTAGATGGATAAATTAAGAATATGATTGGTGAAAGAATGTTGTAGGATTGAATTTTGATTATAAGTTTGTAAGACATGTAGAAAGGAAAGTTACAAATTGTTGGAGAAAAGGGTATGGTTTTGAATGGTGACTGTTGAAGACTCATATTAATTAGGAGACTATGTTCAGGAGACAAGAAATAAGGGAAATTAATTTGGATTAGTTAGATAACATATATGCGCGAGAACATATACTTATACACACACACATACATATATATATATATATATATATCGAGAGGGAATAGTTATAAGGAATTTGATATGACTGTTCAAAATTAAATTAAATCACAAGATGTGATTGACCATAAGAAGTTAATAAAGTCATGAAAGTATATATATGAGGAAATGGCAATGTAATTGAAGATTATCATGGATTATTAGATAAAACTAATAACTAATATTTGGAGAGGGAAGTTGTTAAAAAAAAAAAGTGAATTCTCTATAAGGAAATTGATATAAGAGACAAACATTTAGTTACTACCAATAAGAGAATTTTGGGGAACAGACCTTTCTTTTACTTGAGGTTGGGTTGGGACAAAATGCTCTAAATTAATGCATTTATAATCAAGTATGGAAAAGTAATTGTATACATCTCTTTATATCGTGAGGGATTTGTAAACTCTAACAACACCTCAACCCCCCCACCCCCACCTTGCCCCCTTCTCTCTTTCTTTTAAAAAACATTAGCCTCCCTTAGGTAAAGAGCTATTGCTCTCTTCAATGATAAATGTTCTAGGTTTTCTCTATGTGCAAGAATTCTCTTTTAAGCAATGAGAGTAAGAGTTTTCACTAATATATTTAAGGATTTCTCATCACTAAATGAATTAAATGGTTTAAACCTCTTAAGCTATTGTTGAGGTGTTAAGTAATCAAGATTGTAAGGAAATCATTGCAAAAACATGCAAGGAAAAGTAAGAGATTTATTCCATTCTTTAGAAATTCTCTCTTAATATTGAAAGAAATATATTCTCTTATGATGTTAAGAAAGGATTTCATTAACGATATCAAAGTTACAAATTCTATTCAATGAATATTCAATCAATTGAAGGAATTAAGGTAAAACAATTCAAAATCCTTCTCCTTTCCTTAACATTAGCTTGGATATAAAGGGTTCAATGTATTATGGATTAAAGAAATCTAGGAATTAAATCATTAGAGGATAAGTTATGCTTTTTTTAATTAATTATAGAAAAGTTTTAATTGAATTTCATGTATATAAACCCTCAGAGTTCATCTAGGTTTAACTTAGGATTTTAATCATTGGAATCACAATTAACTGGCCTTGATAGAAGATTTTCACCTGAGGCCCAATAGGTCTAGAGTGACCTCTTAGAGGTATGGATTGAGCTATTTAAGCCTTATCTAACCTCTTTAGCTTGACCAAGCCTAAGTCCATATGTAAGGACTCCAAGATGAGCACCTTGAGGAACTTCTGGACTAGTAGAGCCATGAGTTAACCTCTAGTAAAGAGATCGAATTGGAAGGGAGGGGCTCGAAATAGTTTAGAGCCATGTTTATAGAAGTTTGACACTTAAGGCCTAAATTAGTTTACCCCGGCATGTATGTTTAAATATTCCAATTGTGACAGTTAGCATAGTCAATGTAGTGGTTATTACAAAAGGTAGCTGTTTGTTGCCCTACTTCCTTAAATTCAGGGATATGGTCTAAGCAATTGATTGATCATGTAGAAGCACTTCAACTTCCATGATTGAATGATTAAGAAGTCTTACTTATAAATAGCTAACTAAGTTATACTTTTAACTCTCTCTACTACTTTTTACTCGTATACCTTATATATAAAACACTTTAAGCATTTCTCTTTACTAACTTAGGCATCAAAGTGATTGCGTTGTTTAGCCTCTGATACCCTTTAGCCTTACATTTATTCTTTAGTAGACTTTAAGCCTATCCTTAATCTAGTACAAAGATTCAACAACAATAATTGGTTCCAATTTGTGGTTAACCAAGCTCCTTTGCCAAGCCCTAGTCAGTCAACTTCCATGGCCAACCTATGGTAGACGACCTCTTTGTATACTGGTAGTCAATTGATTTATTTAATCCCTAGTCAGTTTAATCAACATTCCATTATTTTTTTTTTACTTCATTAAGGTGGATGATCTCTTTAGGTTTTAATCATAATTTGAAATAGATTACCTAATTCTTAATCCTAAGATTTGTAATCATTGAATAGATAGTTAAGTTTTGATTTACATGTGTTCATTATCTTCATGCTTTTGTCGAGTATTTAAGTTGGTCATAAGGTATATAGGTGTTATTGTATGTTGTATGCGTATGCTAAGATACGATTTTACTGTTCATATAAAATCATTAAAATTGTATAAAATTGTGCAAAATTGATGAAACCATAAATTTATGAAATCGTACATCAAAATCTATAATTTACCAAAAGTTTGCACCTAAATGACTTTATATTCATTTTAAGTAAGAAAAACTTCACAAAATTATAAACTCATAAAACCATACAGTAGACTCACGATTTTAATAATTATGTGCATGATTAGTTTGATTTACAAGTAGCAACCTTGGGAAAGTTATGGTTTTCTTATACATCTTGAATGATGCAATTAGATTAGTTGCTAAGGTTGTTATGGTGACTTAGTTTGATAGGAATTATAATCTCATCACCTAGTCTCGAGCTTGTAGCTTAGCTACCTTGGTCCATTAAGCCTTCTTATAATTGTATACAGTTGAGGAAACTAAGCTCCTCCAAAAGTCTAACCTTCCTTAGTAGTTGAGCACCCATTAATACGTGACCATCTCTTCGGCGGAGGAAGACTATAAGTTGTCCAACCTATAAAGGCCAGCTTGACACTGTACTAACTAGTTTAGAATTGGATCGAATGTAGACATTAAAGCCTAGTTAATCCCATTATTAGCTTGACCATCATGTTTTCGAGTTGTCTGTCCACCATGCTGACCTGTTTGCTGACCCAACTTGCAACCTCCCTTCGACTTAAAGATGGATCATTGTGCCAAACTCCTCTAACTATCAAATGGCACAGATTTCTACTTTTTGTGACATTATACGACCCATCCGGCACATATTCCATTGCCAAATGTCCATCTTACCCTTGTACTATTATGTATATTTTAATTTTTATTGCATACCCTTTCTAACAACTATCCTACGACTTGCCTTAAAAGGCATGTTCATAAGCCATTTTGTACAGTAGTTGTAACATCTAATGAATATTCCTTTTTGAATTGCCTTCTCTCTCTTGCTTATTCTTGTACTTAGCTTACCTTACCTTAGCTAAAACTAAGTTTCAGTGTGCTCTTGTTCAACGCTTAAGCAAGGTTAGTGGTGAGCGGCCTTAGTATTGGTATCTATACATCATATCGAATTCTTGCTTAAGTTTGTATGAGTAGGTTGGTGCATCATATCCAACTTATGGTAAACGGGTTTGTTTCAATTTTGGCTCTCATTTATCTTTCTTTCCATCTAATAGCTAGTACCTACCATTCTTTTAAAGTGTTTATTGGCTTGTGTTCACTTAAGTTACAGCTCTCTGTCCTCGTGCTTCTATGTCATAGTTAGTTGTCGATATGAGAAAGTAATGTTTGATATGATTAGTGAATGAGAATAAAGTTACCACAATAAGCTAATCTATGGAATAGGCGTCAATTATAAATTGTAGATGGACCCAGTTATTGATGGCTAGATAATAGGTATGAGAGTCGATATGAGAAGATTACCATGTATAGTAGATGGTAATACGGCTGACCCTTGTAAGAGGCGTAGATATTTGTTTTATTGTCGTAGGTTTGTAGGGGGTATTGCAATTAAGTTATGGCTTCAGCATGTTTGAAAAGTGTAATTGAGCGTTTTGAACCCTAAAGTAGATAGCGTCACATTGTGAATGTGTTTGGACTAAATAAAAATATCTCAATGAACATTTTGTTGTATTTATTAAATATTAAGCATGTGCACCATGTTGTATATGTGTATGTTTGTGTAGTAGTTATGTATTGAATTACATGATTTATCCCATCGTGATTCTCATATTTTGAGTGCTTTGTACAACTTTTATTTACTAAGGAGAGACAATAATGTAGCTAATGATTGATAAGAAGAATTGATAAGACATATCTTACTACTATGTCCTTGAATGTGTAGAGTTCAGTTTGTTCTTATTGGATATAATGTGTATGTAAATAATGTTGATAGGTTCTAGTAATAGTTCATCTCTATTGCTCAAATGCATGCTTTGGATGAAAGAAACAAAATTGATCTCCTGGATGGAGTTGGCATGTTAATTTGGCATATATTAATAGGGAGGAAGTCATTTGTTTTCCAAGTTGTTCAACATAATCCAAGTGATGTCATTTAGTATCCTGACATTGTATTTTGTAAATTGTAAGTATTGAAGAAAAGCAACTAAAAGATCAATTCCACATCAAAACTAAGGAATGCTAAATTTAGTAAAGTCTCATTCCAATAGTATTGGAAACCTCTTAGTGAAATCTTGAAGTGTAATTGTGGTGGGGAGTGTAGCTCTAATAAAGAAACAGTAGGGGGAGGTTTCAATTTCCATTACTATAAGGGAGAGCTTATGCTTGATGTTACCTTTATGTATGATGGTCAAGATGTAGAACATGCTAAAGCTTTGGTGATTTTAAAGGGAATGTAAACGGTAGTTGAACATGATTGGAAGTTGGTAGACTTTGAATTTGATTATAACATTATAAGAATTTGGAGAATTAGTAATGTTTGTAGATTTATATATTTTAGTAATGTTTATCAAATGTGAGTTAAAATATATTATTTGTAACGCTTGTGAGTACATTAAAAAAATGTGAATATATTACCAACAAAAATTAAAAAAAAAAGAAGCCATAAACATGTATGTGACTTATAACTATTATTGTAAATTTCTTGAAATACATTCTCTTAAAATCTACTCGCATATAAGATTTTAATACATATATAGATAGTGGACGAGCAATTATTAATAAAATGTACTAACTTTATTCTAAAATAACCCCAAATTTTTTTCTTGTCCACTTGAAAGTTTAACAGCTCAAATGAAAAGGAAAACCTTAGTATTCTAAAATAGTCCCAATCTATCTCTCTTTACCCCCAACCCCGCTTCTTTCTAAACTAATGTAATCTCTCTCTTTCTTAACCAAACGCAAACTTATAATCTTTATGCTACTATTGGAGCAATCAAAACCACCCACTATCAAGTACGCTCTCTTCCTTCTCTTTGTCCATCTCTTTCTCTTTCTCTATTGCTTTCTATTGCATTAATTTTTCATTGTCAATATATAGAATTAATATGGATGAACTCAAGGTTCCTCACTTTCTTCTTTGTTTTGTGTCTTCCCCCATAGTATGAGTCATTTTTTTTTCTTTCCATTGTTGATAGCAGTTGGTGAGCTGATTTAAGTACACTTATGACCATATTAGCTTCTTGAGTTCTTCATCATAGTTCCCTCTTCACATAAGTTATTCTCTTTCTTTTTTTTTTGTTTTCTTTTTCTTTTTTCTTTTTTAAATTTCATAAGTATTTTTGTATTTGTTTGGGTTCTCTATATATGTAAGGTGTTTTTTGTAAGTATTTATAAGTAACGTTTGAATGTTACTAAAAAACATTTATTTCGTGACGTTTCATACGATTTTTCAAATATATAGTTATAGTTTTATAATGTTTAAATGTTACAAATAATTTCTTACGGTAATATTTAAACATTGTCTAAATTTTATGATTTAGTAAAGCTTACATCTTTTGTAATATTTACCTTTTAAATATTACGAATTACTTTCTGTGATATACATTTGTAATGTTTAATAAATGATACGAAAAAGTTTTAGTGACTTTTACTTGAACTTTAGTAACATTTAACAAATGTTACCAAATGTCTAAATTCTTGTACTGTGATCTTGAGATTAAAAGTACTACATAGCTTGATTTATTTCATGGTGGACTTTACCTATTGTGCGTAGAATAAGGGAGTTTAGATCTAACTTTGTTCATGTTGGTTTTAATTTAACAAGTCACTAAACTAATAAGTGCATGGTTCCATTGGCTTCTTTAGGTTAGAAGGGAAAGAGTTTACAGTTTGTAGAAAATTTTATTTCTTCCTAGTTTGAGTTTTATGTTGCTAAAAACATGTTGTTTTGCTCCTAAAACTATTTTATATGTATGTTGCAAATAAATGAAGCTCATGTTGGCTAAAGAAAAAAAAAATACGAATAAATTTGGAATAAGCTCTTTTAACCTTTATAAATACGTTTGGAGATTGTATAGTTTTAATGCATATTGATGTAATATAAAAGTTTGAAAGTTATTAGTAAAATTGTGGGTATACTAGCTCATTTTGAGGTTTGCATGTTACTATCAACATAAAAATATGCATAGAGTGATTATGTCCTAAAATTTAAAGGCATGACCAAAAGTAAAATTTTGAGTTTAAATTAAAATTGTAAACTTTATTTGAAACCTTAAGTTAGACTCAAGATTTGAGTGACTGAAGCTATAATCGTAGTTTAACTCATGATTTTAGGTGAGGTCACTAAAAATAGTGAGTTCAAATTATGAGTTTTAATCAAAATAAATTTGTGTATTGAAATTATGATTTAGGAAGGAATATATTTGTCACTACTTTCAAATGGTCCATATTTTAAATATTGTTTTCAATAATAATTGTATCGAAGGCTTTTTTTATCTTTCCTTTTTTTTTTCCTTTTTAGTTAGAAGTATTTTCTTGATTAAGTATTTCATTCTAATTCGATTTCAATTTTATTAGTTTAATTTAAATTAAGAATTATAAAATTATATTTATCAACATGTTTTACTCCCCAATTTTTCAATGAAAGAGTAATACTTCAATTGTTTGGGATCTCTATCCGATAAAATAAACATTTCTTAAAGTAGCCAATTTCAATTTTTAATGAAAATAAAGAGAAAATATAAATTACCAGCAAGAAATTGCAAAACGTATCAGCTTAGGCTTAGGCTTGCTCTTGGTGAATGACGCAACTACCGGCGTAGACATGACATCACATATATACAATATATAACCCTCAAAGCCAACAATTTTAGCACTAGGTATTATGAAAATAAAATCAAAACGAGGTGAAATGATTACTTGGTGGGTCCATCGTTGATTTAGGGCCAGACAACAAATTAAAAAAAAACAGGAGAAAGGTGAAGAAAAAAAGTGGAAAAAAAAAAACAAACAGAAAGAAGTTGTTAAAGGTCGGTGTCCAGATTGTTCTTTAAGTATTATTATATATAGTTATTATTTGTTTAAGAAAAGCATCCTATTGAGTTAAAAACAACACTTCAAGAAAAAAAAAATTTAAAACTAGCAGATCCAACTTGTGCAGACAATTTACAAAAGAAAAGGATTTCCCTCATACTACTCCTAAACGAAATAAATTTAATTATTTAAATATTATAAATTAATATTTCAACCATTAAAACGCATTAATGACCTTTCAATCTCGCGGTTTATAATAAAAATTATGGTGAGAGAGGCGACAAAGATAAATGGAGTGGGACCACCATATGGGTCCATCCACTAGAGGCCATACAGTCCAAAACTACAAGTCGTTTTCATCCAGACATTGCAAAAGCCCAAGAAAAAGAAAATGATGTAGCGAGTGTTTGGTTTCTGTAGCCTCTACGGCCATGGACGGAACGGACGGTCAGGATATACTTCGCCGCACAAGCTGCTGCTTTGACTCCCATATCTCTCTCTCTCTCTCTCTCTCGCGTCAAGTGGGAAATTATTTTTAATCGCCGGAGGGTGCACGCGGGAGCTTTTGTTTTGTCACCATCTTATTTTCTGAATGATCAACGGAATTTGTACGGCATCAACATGAAGCCGTTTTTTTGCTTTTTCCTTCAACGTTTGCAGGGCATTTCAAAAACTTATTAAGGTATAAATACGTAGACGTTTTTATAGTTATTTCTATATTTTTGAAGAAATGGATCTAATCTTCTATTTTTTTTTTTAAATTTATTAAATTTAAATAATTGAATTGATTATATTTTTAATAATTCAAATATAATATATATAAAATTAAAGACATAATAAAAAATTGAATCAATCTCGTAAATATATTATTTGAATTTGATTTAATGGCAATAAATTTGAGCCGAAGACAGTTGCTTTACTACAGTAAACTGTGAAATCACACTGGCTTGGCTTGATAAGTATCTATCAGGGCTCATATGAGAATTTTAGCACTGAATTAAGCAGCAGATGAAACAATGCTGCTGCACATGTTAAGCATCGCTTTTTTACTTTTAGGAGTATAATTATTGTTTGGATGTTATGTCGTTTATGCATAACTCTCTGTACTTGTGAAATCCACCTGTGGATATTACCAAAAAAAAAAAAAAAGAAAGAAAGAAAGAAAAAAGGAAAACAACAAACAGAGAGAGTTGGATTGAATTGTTAATTATTCCCTAATTGGAAAGGATTGAGTCTTAGTTGATAAATTAAAACTCTCACATTTATGTTTCGCCAACGAAATCGTAATATTCTCAACAAAATACTTACGTCGCATAATGCACAGATCACAAAAAATAATTCTACGGTAAAAAATCGATACTATTGTTATTAAACAAAAAAGATTTTTATTTTGACATCATATTCTAAATATAATTACATTATTTTCGCTGAGATTTTCCATCAAACATATTAAATACAAAGATTTTACTTTGGTATACTTTATAATCAATAAATTGATGTAGTAAACAGTAGATATTAATATATTAATGTTTTAATAATAATACATAAAAGGCAAAAATAAATAAACAAAGTAATCACTTTTACTACCCTCGTTGTTCACCTTCTTCGGTGATGAAATTTTGATGGAAATACACTCTATTGAAGTAGAAAGAACAAAAATTGTAATTTTTGAAGTGGTACATTTAATAACAATAATAAAAGCAAATTTGATGGAGAATAATTAAAATTATTGATGTAAACCCCTTTCGCTCATGCTCTCTCATTTCTATTTTAGTTAACTGTCCATTTCTTTTGGATAGACCTACGACAAACATTACTAAAAGCACCATTAAATTGATGGAAAAGGAAAATAAAATTATTTATCTCAGGTTTCATTAAAAGACAATTGTTACCTATAACTTTTGTCTTAAATCGTTATTACCATATATATTTCAAAGCAGAATATGACAAATGAAAATACAAGAGTAGAATTTTATAAATAGAAACCCTTTTTAAGCAATAAACAAATTTTATGGCAAGAACAGTACTCCATAAAACCATAAAAAACCATCCAAGTACCAATAAAGAAAAATATAGTGTATGCGGATAAAAGTAAGGAATGATATATTTATAATATGGACAAGCTTTATTAAGTTCAGTAATATAAACATTTTATGAAAATTTATAATGATTTTAACTTGCATTTTGATGTTCTGAATTTTTTTGGCCAAATTCCAATAAGATTTGAGTAGTAACTCCATACACCATAAATATTATAATAAGTAATGTCGATGGTAGTGAGACCATAAATAGTCCATCTAATGCATGAAAAAAATGTAAAAAATTCAACAACGATATCATAAATAAATGTAATAAGAAAAAAAAAAGTAAAACATGAAGAGTTATGAACTTTTGAAACAACATATTATGATCTATATATATTTTATAAATTTAAGAAATGGATAGAAAGTGGTTCAAAACTTGTGGTATTAGTAAAGCTGATTAGGTCAAGATAGGTAGGATAGTATGTGAAAATATATAATTGATCTTATATGTAAATTTTTAAATTAAAATTTGAAATCGAAATCTATATTATTACCTTTTGAGACCATATCGAAGATTGTATTTACACAAGTTAAAAGTTGTATGAACCAACTTATGGACAATAAATTTTATACTTTATTATATTATATGATAAAAAATGATAACTAGTGAAAAACAAAATTCAGAAAATCTATGAAGAATTTAGAATGAATCAATAATATATTTTATATTTTTTCATACAAACAGTATAAGAACAAATAATTTAATCCTTATAAACACATAATTTTCGATGAACTGTGTTAGTTTCTATCTTCATTATCTACCTCCATGAGGAATATAAAAAACATTGTTTAAGGAAAAAAAAAAAATTGAGTCTATGGTTAAAACTTATTCTATTGTACAGTATATTCGCTAAATTGACCCCTGTCTCTCTCTCTCTCTTCCTCTTTTAGCCTTTGACTAGTGCGGCTTAAAATAAGTAAAATTGTTTAATCATTTATCCAATTTATTACATCTAGACATATATATTAGGAACTTCTCATAATATAAATGTTGTGTATCTTAAATTTAATAATAAAAGGGAAAGTATCAAATTTGATAACAAAAATTTATTTTATTTTATTATTTTCTCTTTTAAAACTATTATAACCTAATGATATCCCTACTAGTTTCTTGTTGGGATAGACTAAAGTTTAAATCCCCGTCTCTTAAAATTATATAACTTAGTTGGTCAATATTTTTTTCCCATTAACATCTCTACTTTTAAAATACTAAATTATCCAATTTAACTTTTATAAATCGTCAACACTTCCTTAGCTAGCTCTGTTTACTTGTGTTTGTCTACATGAGATTTTCAACCAATTATAATTTGTCACATATATTATCGAGGACCATTACTTTAACAAATATAAACCTAACTAAAATGTAAAGGAGGAATTTGAGGTACCAAAAATGTTAAGGAAAAGAGGTGTATCATGTTAACCCAAAAAAAAAAAAAAGACAATAAGAAAATAAAACATTCTCTTCTTCATATAAATCTTCTTCTTTAAACCTTCTTATTATAAAAAATCTTAAAGTCAGGTTTGATTGAAGACCATCCTTTCTTATGGTAGGAAATGTTCATGGGATGGAATTGAATTAAATGTGTATATGATTTTGTTAAAAATACACTTAGTTATTGAATATTACAATAAGTTTGAAGGCTAAATGAGTAATTTTGATTAAGAATAACTAATTGGGGAGAGTGAAATTGTGATTTTGCCTTCTTAATGGTGGAATCGAATTTCTCCTCAACATTGGAATAACTGATTCCGTAACTTTGCGATTTCTTCTTTTAAATATGCTTCCAAATACGAGGAAAGGTATTGAAAGCTGGTATTGAAATTCCATAGTCCATTCCTACATATTGAACATGATATAAATGAGTTTTCTTAAATCAAGTACCTGGTTTAAAAACAAGCTCTACAAATACCTAAGAATACATAAAGCCTATATAAGCTTAGAAATCGTAATTGTTGGTTTGGAAAAGGAAAGAGGGTAGAGAAATCAGAACTGTAAAGATGAAGATGTCATTGAACATGTCCATTGCTTCAACTTAAATTAAAATTGTACTAAGAAAAATGACCTACCGGTTATTACAACTTGATAGACTGTTTGTCCAAAATTAATCTTCACTAGCTCATTATTTTGAATAGAATCCTAATTGCAATTTCTATCATTTATTGTTTCATCTTTTGTGATTCTAAAGACCCATTTTGAGTGATTTCAAATATTGTAAATCTAATTTGAGATTTGTTAACATGAAGTTCATCTTTAGAGGATCGTAGTTGTGTAGGTAAGTGAAAACGATCGAGGTTATGAAAATATAGAATATGATGAGAATTGAAGTAATGAGAGATAAGCTTGTGGGTATAATGAAGAAGAAGCCTTTTCTTGTGTGAGAATATTAGCGTTGAGAGTGTAAAGAAAAAGTGAAGAATGAGCCATCCTCTATTACAAAAAGGAGAATAAGATGATCAATGAGGGGGTAAAGAGGAACTAAGAGGGAGCATGAAGAAATTTAAGTTAATGACTATAAATGAATTATGAGTTCTACAATAAAAATAAATAAATAAGGAATAAGCCTTTTCTCTAACATATTATACTTCTTTTCTATATGTTGTCATTTGTGGTATCTAAACTTTGACCTTTTTCTCAATTAACTACTTAAACTTTTAATATATTATTTCACTAGATTTCACTTTTGAGGTAATCTACAACACCTATAAAAAAAAAGGAATAAAGAATAAGGCTCTTTATCCCCTCGATGTAAGACATGTCTTTTCTATATGTTGTCATTTATGATATAACCTAGTTGGCTTATGTTTGCTTTTGAAATGTTAGATACTAAAATAGATAAAATTCCATGTGGACAAATATAAATGAATAGAGTTAGGCATTAGATTATCTCAAAAAGTTGAATTGGGTAGTGAAATTGACACTTTAAAGATTTAGGTAAGTAATTAAGAAAACGGTCAAAGTTCAAGCTTCGAATTTGATATTTTCCCTTAATTAAACACATGATTTATGGGAATCTAAAATGTATGTGGATAGGAAACATGTTTTCATAAGTGTTTAGATATTTATGATCTACCTTATAATATCTAATGTCCATTTTAGAATTTACTATCATGTAAGAATCGATAAACTTCAAGGATTTAACAAGATTCAATAAACATTTTGGAAAATAATATATCTTTTAGGACTATAAATTTGGTATACGACCCACCAACTTGGAAATAAAAAATTATTAAATCTATCACATTTTGCAAAACTTGATAAGATAATAGATAAGTTGGTCTTGTTTAGATCTATTTTAATCATATCTTGGATATGTTCCATGCTTAAAATATTTACAAACCAATATAATGAACATGTCTTATAAAGTGCCTAGATTTGCTACACCAACTTATTAAACATCAAAGTTTGTATTAATGTTTATGCCTAAATAGCATCCAATCTTAACTCTTTACCTTTTACTCTTTTTTCTAACTTATATTTTTGCTTGCTCCTTCATCACTCCACTATTGATGTCATTACTTATTGTACATTAACTTCTTTTTTTATTTTATATCCAAACTTTTATTTTATTTTTTTCTTCTTGCTAATGTAACTTTACATTGCCTTTTTCTTTTGTTTAATTAACTTGAATATGGGTTTAACTTTTATAATTTGTTGACTTGATTATTATGTATGTTATGGAGTGGAAGATGGTGAAGAATGATTAGAGTTGGATTTATAATTTACATGAGCTTATTTGCCTTATGTAATATTAATCAATAAGTTGAGAGTTATTTTCTTGTATCCATTATTAATAGTAAGGGTTTCTTTGCGTGTACATAAGGCATGAAGACCAAAGACGGAAGTTAAGTTAATTAGATAAATTTTACTTACAATGAAAGGTAAGAATAAAATGAGTAAAACTATACACGAGCCATTTGATTTCAACTTAACATATACTCAAGTTACTTGAGTAGTGTATTGAGTTAAGCTAAAGCTCTATAATATTTGGCTTAAATAACTAACAAGCTTGATTGAGCTGAATCAAGTTGAGTTAAACTTTGAGATTTCAAGTTGAGCATGACCTTGAACTCAATAATGTATTGTTTTGACTCAATTCATTTACAATCTTATTTTGTATCGGTAAATTCAGTTAGCACTTTTGATGAAGTTGATATTACATGGAGATTTTTGTTCTATTGTGATTTGTTATATTCAAGTGATTTTTCCCTTCTTTTTTTTTTTTTATATTCAAATTTTTCATTGTTTCATTGACATAATCAATAATTATATAATAATTTTTGTATGATTTAAATTGATAAATGACTTCAATCCTCGAGTATATATTTAAATTTTCTAACACATCAATAGACTGATTATGTCATATATTAAAGTTTTTGATGCGTTCTCCTTTTCATTTAAACATTAAACATGATGCTTTAACATAAAATATTGAGATCTAAAAATATTATTTATGACTTGTAGAACATTCCAACTGGTAATACCATTACATTGAAAACTTCAAGGGATAGTTAAGTCATAATAACAAGCTATATTTAGAATTCGAGAATGATTTATGAATTGAAACTTTCCATATCAAGCAGGTTGAGTTCTATACGTGTAGCATTTCTTTGTTGAAGTGGTTTTATGATTGCCATTGTATTTCATGTTTCGTATGACTTTAGAGAAAGTGATGTAGTAACGATACACATAAAGATGGCTTAGAGAGAATGATAACAAGGTAGAACAAACAATTTTTAATGTTTTCTGCATAAGGACGATAAGGAAGTTTGGGATATTGACCTTAGAGCACTCGAGTGATTGAGATTGCTCTTCATTGAAATTGATTGTTTGCTCTTTCAAAGTAAATATTTCATAATAGAATAATGCTTCTCTAATCTTTAGCATCCTTTGCAAAATGAGGAGGCATGATTGAGTGTCTATAAGTTCTTAAGTATGATGACATTTGTTAGATCATTTTGTTAATTGATAGATGGGAGGGAAAATACTCATTTCAAGGTTATGCTAATAAGCTTATCATGGGCCCAAAGTCGGTAGCTGTCTTGATCGAGTGTATACGCATGTTTTAGAGAAGTTGATGGGGATGGACTGATCTAATAACTCTCGTTTCAAGCTTATCAAGAACCTCCCTAAATTGTTCTAAGTATGGATCAAATTTATTGAACCTTTCACTTATCCTAAAAATTCAAATCTAAACAAATGATGAGTTTAACTCGATACTAGCGATTTCAACTCATTGCAAGTTGAACTTATACATGTAAACTTTTCTTTGACCTAGATCATCTAGCATCTTTTGGGCATATACTTATTTTGACGTTATCCCTTGTCTTGAAACAAAACAAATGGTCACAAGTTGGTGATACTAAGCTAGCGCTAGTTAATACTTACCTTGAGTTGTGTGGTAATGGTCTAGAGTGGCTTGAGAACCCTTTAGGACAAGACAAACCACATTAACAATTGGCGTTGAATTATTCTTCTAGCATGATATAAATAACTTAGAGGAAACAAAATATTGTATTGAAGAGACTAGAAAAAAAAAAATTTAAAAGAGAGAGAAGAATCTTTCCATATAACATTATGAAAGGAAGGACCATAACTCTTTTAAGGAACATGAGCAAAAGACTAACAATACAAAATGAGATAGACACATAGGGATCTTCTAATCAATCATACACCATTAAACCGACAGTTGACTTAATGTGCAAGCATGTGTAAACATTCAATTTACATTACATGGCCGAAGCCGTTGTAACTTAATTGTATGAACATTGTTCTTGTAATGAAATGGAGTAAGTTAGAATCTTCCTACCCTCAGTTATAATATGTAATAGTTGACTTAAGGAAAGAAAAAAATTCATATTATATGCTATTGTAAATGCTTTATTGTAGACATTACACACCACATAAAATTTTTGATATATTACCTACCATATATGAAAACTCATTATGATTAGTTAGACAAACTCTTATTTGTCATTTCTTTATTAGCTCATATTTTCTAGTAACTTATCTATGTGACATATCATTCATATTGAAGTATTGCTTGTGCACTAGCCTACAAATATACACTTCTCCAACTTCATAGTAATTCCTAAATCAACAAGGCAATCAAACTTTATTTTCTTAATTTTTGAATTATGGAGGATATTATTGCCTCATGTTGGTAGTGAACTAAAAATTGCTAAGTTTTTAAGCTTCACTTTACTAGACCTTTTGATTGTGTATAATTTAGATAAAGTAATTATTATTATCACATTTCCATGCTTTTCCTAGAGCTAGCAATTAAGAATCTGACAAGTGAAATTTAGATTCAACACAACATAATTTAAATAGGTTTGAATTAGGAAAAAATTGATACAAGACATAAATGGGTCAAACTTATCTAACCCATTTAAATTTGTGCTCAAGTTTGGGTTAAGTTCTTAGACTCGGACATGAGACATGATATGTATTCTTTTATATTTGTATTTTCTTACACAAATCATTTTTTTTCAAGTTAAAGATCTTGACTAAGGATATGGGATTCACTATTTTAAGCTATATACTCTTCTTAATGCATTGTAATTTAAATGGGCAAAAACTTATGAACTCATGTGTAGATTTTTTTAATTTCTTTCTTAAAAATCTGATAGATAATGTGATGAATTTTGAAATCAATACTTATAAAAATACTAACATTAACTTCAGTAATGGTTCCACTTAATTTAGTGATGTTATATATTCTTCTTAGTGCATTATAGTTCGAATGAGCAAAAAGTTTCGTGTATTGATTCTTCAATTATCTCCCTTGAAAATTTGATAGATAATATGATAATTTGGAAATCAAATTGGTGGTAATACTAATATCCATTTAATTTATGTCTCCACTTAATTTAGTGATGTTGCATAACTTAAATTTTCGAATTTCCTATATTTAGTGAGACTTTACTAAGGCTTTCGTAGTTCTATATTAAGTATGAAAATACTATGCCTATTTTCTTTGTAAATCTTAAATATTATTATCGCTTTCTTCTCTTTATAGCTATAAATATTATATAGATTTATTTACTGCTTTTTAATTGATTAATGGATTTAACTTATATATAATACATATTTATTAAACGAGTCAAGTTAAGAGTTTAGGTTTTCATACATGATTAATAAATGGGTTGTGTCATGGGTCAAGGTCTTCTAGATAGAAACCCTTTTAAATATGAAAGAGACACAATAAAGTAATAGAAATTGACAGCCTTATCTTTTACCCAATTTACATTAAGTCTTATTATATGTAAAGTGAGCATAACAACTCACCAAAATTTATTTAAGCTTTGACCCCATCAAACCAATAATTTCCCGAAAAAGAAGTTCATTATTGCAATAGAAGTAGGATACAAATAAGGCAATCATTTTTTAACTTGAATTGCTAATATCAAAATTTAAGCCACAAATTGCATCAAATTAATATAAAAACATCATTTTGACTTAATATCATAGTTGTAATAGTATTCCAAATATCCAATTTTTCTATCCAGCAAAGTTGATAATTTAGTATGGTCAAAGAAGACAATTATTTGAGAAAATAGATGGGGTAAAGGTATATTAAATGCTCATACATTAGGATTAGAGTAATTTAGTGCATAAATTTTTATTTATTTATTTTTGCAATTTAGTGTGTATATTTTGCGAAATGACTCTCTATTCGGCACTAAATTCTAAGAGAATGAAACTTTAAGTATTAAATTGCCCAAATCTCAATGTGTGCTATTTTCTTAATATCAAACTAGTTAGTAAAATTGCACTTTATTAAATGAAGTGACTTCTTTGGTACAAAGTGTATCACCTTAGACATCTTTAAGCTCTAGAAGGTGCTATGTGTAGATAAAGTTTTGTAAATGACGTGTTAATAAGTTGGAAGAATTTGGGACCACCCAAACAGATGTACTTTGTTTAAATGATGCTCACTCAATTGGAAGGAAGTACTTATGCCTTCTAGATCTCAAGCGTCTAACTTCTACTCTTAAAGATAATACCAATTGCTTGTATTAATGCATTCTGAAGATTAGTTAGTCCTAACATTGTTTAACACTTAAATAGCATCTTATTTAGCAATCTATATAATATTACCTCACCAATTGCTAATTATACATCTTTACAAACTCTAGACACTATGATTATGCATAAAGTATAGTTTTGTTAGGTTTGAACCATTTCATATCATGAAATCTTCAAAATTACTATAAAGCATTAGGTAGCTAGTACTTGGACCATCACACTTTGTGTTAAAAGCAAAGATTTGCTATTCAACCATTTTCTTATTTTTATAAATGTGTTTTCTATTATTATGTTGTTATAACCATGTGCTCGTCCTTACTCCATAAATATTTACACCTATGAAAGTTTTATAAAAGCGACACCACTTTACTCACGTAGGTAGAATTCATCAAGTTGATTATCATCTACTAAGAAATAATTACAATATACTTTGCTTTTAGCATTAGTATGCGATTAGTTATATTTTATACTTCAAAACGCAAAACAATTGATATGTTAGAAAATGATAAGGTTTATTAAAAGGGCTTAAGAGTCATTTTGGTGATGGTTGTTCTTTTTAAGAATCTTGATAGATCTTTTGTCAAATAGCCTAGTTAATTGCCATTTGTCTTAAGAAAGGTATCCTTTGTTGATTTTCTTACGTATTCTAGTTTTAATCTTATCTATTTAGACTTTCCATTATAGGTCTCGCTACAAGCACAAGATATAGTAAAAGTGAGTACAGTTAGATTTGGTTCATTTTTCTCTTCAAACTAAACCATAAAACATGGTTAGTTGTTTTTTTAATTATTATTATTTTCCTCATTTTGAAAAACCTATCTTATTGGTAGGCAATTTTGGGCTCCAACCACCTAGGCTTAATCCAACCTCATTCTTGCTCTTGGGTAGTACAAGGAAGCTCATTACATGGGTTCGACCTTATTATACCTAACCTAACTTGACTTAATCCCAAGATAAGTATGACGCATGGTCTGATCTACTCTCAGGTTGGACTTTCGTCGTCCATCTAGCAAAGTCCCATTACTTAATATCCAAGCCGACCTGCTTGGCTCATCGACTTGCCTCTAAGTTGGATCCTTTGATAGTCTACCCTAACCTCTATTAGGGGACTTTGCATTACTTAGCTATATTCATAGCTCATGACGTAAGCTCTTCCAAGCTCCTCTTAGCTTAGCTCTTGCCTAAGATAGATATAGATGCACTTTTATCTAGGGTGAATCTTTATAAAGATACAATTTGACTTTTAGAAGATATGTATATTCAACTAGATATGCTTCTTTGTTTGAGAGATACAACTCCAGATTCAACAATATCCAACTTTCCTAATTTGTCTTGACCTCATCCTCTATAAATATGGAATGGGGCCCCTCTAAGTATGATCACTTGAACTTATGCAGTTGTCAATCTACTAAATTTTCTATACATACTAACTTGAATGTTGGTGTACCTACAGTGGACCAAACCCTAGTGTGTTTTACAAGTAACATCATACGTGAAACAAGACGTCAAGCTTAGACATTTAAGAGATAAGCCTAACAATTCCATCATCTCCTGTAAAATTAACAAACAACGTTTAATGTTGTTTATAGGAGTTCATCAAGAACAAGAGTGAGGTTAGATTGGGCCTAGGGGGCCTGAGCTAAAAATTAATTATCAATATTACCTCTCTCTGCATGCCCCCTCTCCTTGCGTGCCCCTTTCCTCCTCAGCACCTATCCTTTCCAAATCTTTTAAGTGAGGATTCAACGAAGAGAGTAGGATTATGGTTAGGCCTTTGAGGGTCCATTTGAAATGAATTTGCTCAAGTGCATTGAACTAACATGAGCTATTTAGCTTAGGGCATGAGTAGCCAATTTGCATATGGCAACGCACTTTTTGCTTATTTGAATAAAACACTTGCTTCAAAGTTTAACTCTTAGAATAGTTAAATGGGCTAGCCTTATGAATACAGAGGGGCTTTGGGTTCGTAAGGAAATGAAAAGGTTAAATTTTAGGTGTAATTTGGCTCGTGAATTGCCAGATTTGACACCTGTTGCAGTCATAAGCTACGCATGGGATTATGGGAGTCATATGTGATCATTTCTCTTAAACTTCCCATAACCATTGTTAATTATTATTAATTATCGACCATAAATTGGATTGAAAATCCTAATTCTCATTCTTCTTCTTCTTCTTCATGCTTTCAACATCTACTCTCAATTTATTGTTTTTCATACATATTCTTTTGTGCCTTTGCTTGTCACAACATACTTCTACAACAATAGATAGAGCAACCTAAGGTAATTCTTCTTTTCATCCATCTCTTGGTTGGTTTAAAATGATTAACACTTTAACGATAGGGAGTTAGAGTAGTAGAGGGTCCTTACTCCTTCTTAGCAATCCCAACTGGCACTAGTACAATGACAACAACAAAAAGGTAGAGATCTAGGGTAGAAAGAATAAAGGAGAGGTAGGAAATGATCACAAGGATCCCTTTTAATCACTTTGACGACGACGAAAAGGGAAAAACAGTGGTGGAGCTAATTTATATGACTATTACAGTTAGTAATGCTCCCAACAATATTAAAAGCATGATCTCAAATAAGGAATTTCGGCTCCTTGCTAACATGCATTGTCCTCGATGTTGGGCAGTGATCAGGCTGAGCAAGAATGAACACATCTCGACAATATGTGGTAAAGCATATTTTTCTTTTATTACATCTAGATGGAGTTTGGGTTTAGGCTCCCATTCTCAAAGTTCTAGGTAGATTTCTTTAAACATCATTGTTTGTGTCCATTATAGCTTGGATTGAGCTCAATTAGGCAAATGGTTGCCTTCAAAGCATTTACAATTGGTTTGTACATAGGGCTACTCTATAGTTACATAGATGCTTCTTTACTTAGGAGAGAAGTGGAGATGGGTAGGTTTACCTTATCATCTTGGACAGGTTGGAAGATATTTGTCATTTAGAGTCTTTTGTGTATGATTGGAAGCATTGCTATGTCATGATAGGCTTAGAGAGGGGTTTTGAATTTTGGATGAAGTAGGCGAAGTCCATTCATACTAATTAACAAGATGATATGAACTTTGAGTAAAAATTAATTGATTTGAAACACTTTATAAATAGACATTTTTAAAGCAATGTTATTTTGTTAACCGATCAACGTGTTGGATCATTTATAGTAATAAAAACTGGTTAGTATTCACCAAGTCATTTCCTTAAGGAAAAGGGCTTGGTTAAGTACTAAATTCTAACTTGTTACTCTAATCTAAGCAAATTGAATAATAAGTGGTGAATTGAAGATAGTTGCAACTAAACAAGAATGAAATTTAATAACAAACACAAATTCTAAATACGTAGGTTTGTGGCATGTTTCTGAAGTAGTGGTGAAGGTATGCCATTAAGATATTAGAAATGGTTTTTAATTGGGTTTTGGCAAAACTTACTTGAGTTTGATCTCGAGTAGGACACTTCACTCAATTATGCAGCAAAAAATCTCCTATCGATCTCATTTCCTTGTACGATTAGCTAAATTACTTAATTCTTGTCACAAGTTACTTCTTTTGGTCTCATAACCTTTCTTAACTCACTAAGACTACATAATGCATTATGAATTCAATAGGGAACACCTAATCTCTTCTCGATCTCATAAGTGTAAGAACTCATTACTGATATTCCACCAACTTAACGAATCAAATTGGGAATGACAAAACTAATCTCCTCTTGGTCTCATAATCATGCAACCCTATAAACTCACATGGGAACTTCCTAGGACTAATCTCTTCTCGGTTTCATAATCATAGGGAAACCTATTGAAAATTTCATTAAAAAGCACCTCAAAGAGCCTAAATGTAACACTAATCATCAAAATCTCAATTAAATATACATACACATATCATAACTACAAGTTTACACCATTTACAAGATCTACATATTCATAAACCCATTAAAACTAACTTAGCTACTCATATTAAGAACATTGGCAATAAGAAATCACAGAAAAATAGCAAGAAACTCCATAGATGAATAGGTTAACAATAACAACTCAACAAAAGATTTAATGAAGAAAATGGAGCAAATACCTAACAAAAAAGCTTAAATTTGCATCAAATATCATAAAAAAGTCACTAAAATAAGAAAACAAATAAAGAGCTTGCAAAACTAAACTTAGAAAATGCTAATATCCTAATTGCAGCTCTCATTTCTAGCTACAAATGTGACTATTTATAGAATTAGGCTACCGATCAATTGATGGGAAGGTTTACTGATTGATTGATAGACATGTGTTAGCTCTAGGTCATCTTCGTATTTAATGAAATATGGCTTTTAGGAGTATTAGAGTTTTAGTTGAGAAACCCTAACCCTGATTCCTTTTACCAATTGATCATTGTTGGAGCTATAGATCGGTTGGTATGGTTGAATCCATCCCTGTATATTCTATTCATGATGCTAGCCTCTCTTACGACTGATCACTCAATAAGTTGTCATATCTTTGATGCTTCGACACAAATTGATTGGTTCGTAGCAAGGTTACCGATTGATCAATAGGCTAAATTTGCCAGCATTCTTCACTTTGGCCTCCTTGATCAAATAATAGGGGCTACCAAGACTATGGTAGCCTCCATGCACCTGCACAGGATATAAAATGCATTAAATTCATTTAAAAATAATACTCTTTCATGCTTTTTTAACAATTTTGCACTTGATGGTCCATTTTGTGTATAAACTTTAATGTTATGAAAAGTTAATTGAACTTTGCAAGAATTTATGCAAAAGTGTAGGCTTTAAAGTTGGAAAAATTGCGCATTTTGAGTTACGATCACTAATCCATCTTATGAGCTTAGAACATCTGATAGGAAGGAAACTACCAAGCTATTAAAATAATAGTTGGCAAATGGTTGCCAAACTTGGAATTCTACCTAAATAGTTGAAAAATTTAACCTAGGTTAAGTTATTCTTGAAAATGTGATAAGTCCTAAGATAAACTTGGGTTATAGTCTTACTCATAGCCACTACCAATACCTAAGCTCTATTGGACAAGGATCGTATAGAAAGGCTGAAGCATGATGTTGTAAAGGTTTCCAAGGCTACCGAGAAGATTGCTATCACTAAGGTTGCTAAGAAAAAGCTTAAGGCTACTGAACAGTAAGTCGAAAGATCTCCTGTAATAAAGAAGTTAAAGGAAAAAGTGGTAGGGAAGAGCTCTAGGAAAACTAGGGTAATGCCGAAGCCCAAAGTTGGAAGAGGAAACCTGAGAAGGGGGTTCAAGAAGAGGAAGAGGTTAGGGTAACCAAAAAGGGGCCTTGTCTAAAGGGTGATGAAGGAGGGATCTGGAGGAGTCTATTGATGAAGAGAGGGCTTAGAATGTCCTTATTGAGGAAGACATTGGCTCAGGATGATTGGACTTCTAGGAAGATCCTAATTTTGGGCTGTCCAATCTAATAACCTCTTAATACTTACTTAGGGAAGTAACTCCCCTAACTTGAGAAGAAAGAGGGCATAGGGCTTTTACTTATTAGATCGAGGAGATCCTAGATTCCATGAAGGCTAAGGATGCTTTGCAAGGTGACTTGGAACCAAAGTGAAAAAGCATCTTCCAATCTTGATGGAATGTGCTCACCATTAACCTTAGTCTCAGTAATGGGAGGCTAAACTGATATCCTTGATCAAATCTTTGAAGGTGTATCTAATGATAAAGCCATGAGAATAACGTGCGTAAAAAAAGCATAAGGTAAGTTTGTGTCTTTTAGGTTTTTATTTGTGCTATTTGGATTCCTCTAACCTTTTTTGTTGTTGCTTATGCTAATGCATACTCCCTCTATATGTTTTATGTGCTAAGCACATCATGGAAAGAAGTGAGTCTCATTTTGGACTTAAGTAGTTTTTTGCTAACATAATTGACTAGTTTTCTTGCTCACAGCATGCTATAGAGGTTGAGGAAAGAGCTGCTTTGGTGAGGGAAGAGGTTGATGAGGTTAAAGATGAGTTAGAGAAAGTTAATGAAGTGCTGGCATAGGTTCGTTGCAAATTCAAGCTTGAGAAGAGCAACGTTGATGATCTTACTCATGTAATTGTAAGGTTCTAGGCCTAGTTGGATAAAGAGAAAACAACAGCTCCGTCCTTAGCTATAAGGTTACTTAGCTTGAGGCTTAGATAGATGTTGCTTGCATCCTTAAAGGAGAAGGAGACCTAGCTAGGTAATTGAGTATAGTGACTAGAGGATAGGCTATGAGGTAGAGAACTCGGGTAGTTGAGTTGGAGAGAGGAGACAACTTGCTTCCCAATTGCTTAGAATAAGCTCTTTAATGAGACCATTAACAATTAGCAAAGGGAGGATAGGTATATAGAGGTCGTAATGGAAGGAGGAAGGGGAATTCAAGACTTGGTTTAAGAGAAATACCTTGAACCAGACCTAAATGTCCTAAAATTTCTAGTTCCCCCTTCCCTCCTCCTTCAAGCTAAAGGAAACTAAGGTGATACGGATGCTAATGATGGGATAGGGTGGGGTGGGGTTGGAGGGGGTAGCTTTGATGATGAGGTTACTGAGGGGGAAGATGAGACTGAGGACCAAGTCATTCAAGGAGATATTCCTCTTGGCATTGAGGTTGAGCTATGTGACCCTTCCTAATAGAATGAATAGCCGATCTTTCCTTTTATCTATTAATGTAATGCTTAGGTTAGGATGTTGGCCCTTAGATTGATAATCTCATGGACTTAATGAAAATTTGGTTTTTGGCTTATATACATATTTTACCATTTTGATTCTCGTGACTGCATAATTGTGGCTTCTTGATATCTCGCTGACTTGGAAGTGTCCATGCTTGTTTTGTAAGTCAGTTTTATGCTTGAAAATTTCAAGATTAGGGTGAGGTTAGGTAACTTAACCCATAGTGTGGTTTCGATGTTCCTCAAATATCTAAATTAATGAAGGTGCCAAGAGGGAGAGGAGTTAACCTTTGGTTTATTTAGGAGTTCATTGGGTGTCAACCAGTAGGGGTAGCCAAGAGTAGAGGAATAAACTCTCTATTGGGTTAGGAGTTCCTTGAGTGTTTATACTAGAAAGGGTACTTAAGAGGAGAGGAATCAACCCTTTGTTATTAGACGTGAATTAATTCGTCTTGACTTAGAAAGGCTTGTGAGTCATTTTGTGCTACAAGTTAGCTTCGGAAATTAGTAAAATTGTAGAATAATTAAAAGGATCATCATGGTGGCAAATATTGTTCTCATTTATTCAGTAAGTGCATAGATAGAAACATCTTATAAAAGTGATAAACTTAGCTAAACACTAATTCATGCTAACATAAGAAAGAAAAGGTGAAAAAGAAAACTTAGGCTTTAAGGTACCGACCTAACTAAATGCTAAGTTTAGGGCTATATTAGAGACTTGTTAGTGAGCACCTCATGCATGTAAGATCTATTTATGAGCTCTACCACTATGGAAGACCTGCTTTGTTCAGCTAAGTTTGCTCTTCTCTACTAGGTTTGCTTTGCTCTAATTTGCTCTAGTTCTTCTCTACTCCACCAGGTCCACTTTGCTTTACCAAGTTTTTTCTGCTTTGCTTCATTTATTTTGCTCTACTTGGTCTACTCTACTTTACCAATTATGAGTTGCTTTGCTAGTTTACTCTGCTTAGCCAAGTTTGCTTTGCTTTACTTTGTTGGTCTGGTTTACTTTGCTGGGTTGGTCTACTGGTTTGCTCTTCAAGGTCTCCAATAGCTCATCAACCTAGCTCATCTCTTCTTCACCTGAGTAGCTCATTTTACTATTTATTTTTAGTTGTGTTATTTAGACTTTCTATTTGTTTTATTATTCTTAAATTACCCTTATGTTTATTTTTGTATTTATGGGAATATTACTAGAGCATCCTTTTAATTATTTTATTTACAAATTTGCCACTATGTATAAATATACTTTATTGGGTTTTAGATAGATTTTGGCATATTAATGATAAACCATTGAGTTTTTTCTCTTGAAAATATCTTCTTTACCCTCTCTTATCAATCCCTTTAATAAGGATTATAGCGAACAATCCTGTCACTCAGACTAATAAGTCACATCTGGTGAGCTGTAAGTCACATTGGATCTAATTGGTGCATCATATCCAGCTAGGTAGCTCATGGATTTGCTAAAATCCCTTTTTCTTCTTCTTCTTCTTCTTCTTCTTCTTCGTTATGGTATGGCCTCCTTATGTATAATCCCAAAGACGCATCAGCTTCTCTGGTATTAAAGCATGGTTTTGAGAGGAAGTGTATGAAGTTGCAGTGAAGTTCTTGTATGCGTACTGTTAGTGGCTGCTGTGTTCCTTCCGTAGCTACTGTAGCGAGTGTGTTGAAGTTATTGTTTTGTATTTAAGAAAGGGTTGGTCTGCTAAGTTTTGTTGTGACATCGATGATTTATTTACTAAGTTTTAGTGATTTGGGATTGCGACAATATGTTGCGTCACTTTACTGCTAGGTTATTTTATAATACCTTTTAGTATGTGTTTACAAATTGCTTGATTTAGAGTCTCTTTAAGAAAGTTGAAGATTTGATATTAGAATATATTATAAAAGAAATAGAAAGATCAACTGAAGGGTTCCTTTTGGGTATGCGGTGCTGACAATTTTTAGGGCTTTTCTTACTTGAACTTATGAGAACTTGTAAAAATTGTAGGCTATGGTTGTTAAGGATGCTGTTGTTGTTTTTGTAGTATATGGGTTGCTGGAATTTGTAAGTTGGTCTAATGGGTATTAGCATCTAGGTCCTGGTTTGTGTAGTACCGTAATTGTGAAGTACAATGTGGCGTACTTAAGTTGTGTCATAGACATTTGGTTTTCAATTGGGTTGTTGGCTATCATTGTTGTTTGGTCAAGTGTGTATGTGTGTTTCAAAGCAGTATTTAGTTAGCAGGTGGTGTCATTTCATTTATGTGTTGTTATCGCAGTGGAGTGCACTTGTGTATGGTACTTGTGAATTGGAGTCGGCAAGCACATTAGTAAGTGTTGTTAGGGAATACATGTGAGTGGGTCTATAAATTTGGGTGTAGTAGTCATCTAAGTTTGTTTTGGTAAGTTGGTGGTAGCTATTATGTGTGCCAACAATGGTGTTGTAGTTGTGACTTATGCAACAAATGTGTGAGGAACTAAGTGTAGCAGTCGAGGTTGGTGATTGAATGTTGGTGCTATTATTGTTGTAAGTGGTAGGGGATATAATAGGCAAGTGTGCGAAGGTTTTGTGCAAGAAGTCTGAGTTGCCACACTAAGAGTTGTTTACCCACTTGAGTTTTGAGTTGACTGATAGTGTTATGTAGTAGTTTAATTGCCAAGTTGAAGTGCAACACCAAATTGGTTTTAGTGTGTGCAGAATTGAGCCATGATCTTGTGTCTAAGCTTAATCATGTAGTCAAGCTAACTGGTCAATGAGGTGAAATTGTGTCGAATCATTGAAATAGAGTTGTAGTTGATTTGCTAGATCATTGTCAAACTAAGTGTGTATTGAGCTTGGAGTTGCACCGAGCTGCTAGTTGCTACCAAGTTAGTCTATCATATCTAAGCTCTAATGCTGAGCTAACTATTGAAGTGCGTGTGTTGAGAAAGTGTAAGATTTATTGAGCTTTGACTTGTGAAGACCAAAATTTGGAATTAACTAAGTGTTGAGCTATTTGTTGAATATTACCATGCTGCTACGAGCATGATAAAGAGTGATCGAGTAGTTTTGATCATTGTCCAAACTAATTTTCAAGGTGCTATAATAGTGTGCATATTGGCGTGTATAGGGTATAATTTATTCAAGAAATTTGTTGTATTGTTGTAAAGTGTACTAATTTTCATGTTAAGCTTGAGGATTCGAGTTACTATGCTCCTAAAGATTTTGTTGAACTATAGAAAATTCCAAATCTAAGGTTCTTTTGTGAAGTTTATCTAAGCTTGTTGTTAGTGTTTTCAGTTGCTGAACTGAATTCGGTTGAAGTAGTAATGTGTGAGCTGTTTTGAATTGCAATTACAAAATTACTAAGTGATACAAGGCAAGTGCACCTATCAGTTTTAATATAGCGGATGTGAGTTCGAGTTGATCCCCGAGAGACCTTGAGTACTAATATCAACCTTGACTCTATTATCTAACCAGAAAATTGTGATCGGTTGAATGAATTAAAAATACTGCAATTAACAAACTAATCTAATTATGAAACTTTACTAAGCAATTTAGGAAGTGATAAAATTAAGAATGACATCAAGGAGGCAAATAATGTATTTAGGAATTGTTTTCCCTAGTGTTTAATATGTGACCACTGAAAATATATCTAATTCCATCTCTATTATTTTTTACCAGAGAGATTCACAACTTAAAGTTAACACCTTTCTCAAGCATATTAACTCTAATTCTAAATTATTTATTGGAATCTCTTCACTTAGTAATATAATTTAGAATCGCATTAATGTATAATGAATTTCCACACAAAAGAATAACTTTCCATAAGAATCATCTATCTTTTCTCTAAGTACACATGCAATTCTCTCTAATTATGTCAATATCCCATTATTCATGTGATTTCTCCATCATCATGCATAATATCACAGATTGATACCCTATAAATATCAATTAACAATTAAAACACATAATTGAATCAAGAAAGATAGAAAATTTATTGAAAATTATCAATAAATCTAATAGTCACATTAATCCTTAGGTTCCACAATCCTAAATACCATAATCTTAAGCTATCATGATGAAATTAAAAATGAATTGCAATAAAATCAAGAAATAAAACATTAAAAACCCCTTTTGTTGATGAAAAATCTCATCAATCTTGAAGTTGGGTGTTGCTTCTACCTTTTTCTCTTCCTTCTCTTCTCTTTTTGAATGTCAAAAGTTATGTATAAAACCCTCATAAGTCCTTATTAATATATTATAAAGTTTTTTTTCATCACCAAACACAACTTGGGACACAGTTGTGTCTCCAAGTTGTGTAACTTACTGACCTTGGCACAAAAATTATCCTACATGGACAAAGCCTGGGGACATAGTTGTGTTTCAGACTGTATAACTTTCTGATTAAAATTTGCCACTTTCTCTTATTGTTTACGTAACTTCAAAACTTCATAACTCATTCATTTGAACTCCAAATTGAGTGAAACTTAATTCCTTTTCTTCGTTTTCAACCCGAGAACACATTCAAACCATGAAATCAAAATTTTGCTCAATTAAGTATCAATTTCTTTAAAAAAAAAACAAAGACGTAAGGGAAATACTATAAAATCACCATATGAAATGTATTTAAAATAAAAGTTATCACTAAGTTGTACAGTTGTAGAAATAATTCATTTCATGTCATCGAGCTACTTTAAATACTAAGCTAAAATTCTGTTAAGCAGTAGTTTTGTCTGAGTTGCTATGTTACATGTTAGGTGATTGATACCATTGCTGAGTTGATTTGTTTAAGTTGTCTCTGATCTAAAGTGTAGTAGTAGTAGGAGTTAACGTGTTGTAGAAGGAAAAGTTGTTGTGTTGTCTTTTGTAGACAACTGTCGAGCTGCTCAAATATAAAGTGTTGTATTATCCATTCTATGACAATTGCTGAGCAGATAGTATGTGTATATTGAAGTGTGTGCATGGTAAGTGCTTATGCCTTACTGTCTACTCAAGCGAATTGCTGAGCTTGTGTATTGAGTTGCTATAAGTTGGTTAGTGGACTATTGTTGAGTTACTTTAATCAAAAGTAGAGCTATTCAATAAATCTTGTCCAGCTGTTTGAACATTGTTTATGTATGTATGTCAAGCCGCATTTGTAAACTTGATTGGTTGTAAGTTGGTGCTGAGGTGTTTGTACCTAGAGGTATGCAAGTGGGCTTTAGCTCGTAGCCTAGCTCGTTTAACTTGCTTTTAAAAGGGTTTAGGCTAAGGTTTTTTGGCCCATTTAAAAAGTATGCCAAATGAGTTAAGCCCATTTATCCTACGGTCCAAAGTGGGTCAGTTTGGGTTGTCTCGTTTAAAATATTTACACCATTGGCTTGCAAGCTGGCTCATTTAACTTGCTTTTGTAACGAGTTTGGGCCGAGGTTTTTTGGCCCATTAAAAAAGCGAGTTAAATGAGCCCAGCCCATTTAACTAGTTGGCTAAAGTAGGCCAGGTTAGGTTGGCTCGTTTAATCCACTTGTACACCTCTATTTGTACCTTCCTTCGAGTTGTTAAGTGTACCTTTTATGTTATGTTGAGTTGTATAAGTGCTAAATGCAGTAGTGTTGAGCTTAATTGTTTTAAATAATCACCGAATTGATTTTCAACTTATCAATTGTGAGGATTAAATCACCAAGCTGAAATTGAAGATTCGAGTTAAGATAATGTTTGAACTGAAATGTAGTATTCCTAATCTCACCAAGCTATTGAGTTGTGAAGTTTGAGCTGAAATTTTGGGGAAGGAGTTTTGAGTTCATTGCTGAGCTGTTGCTTCATTAATCAAACTTTGTTTCCAAGCTCGAATGAAGCGGTGGGATTATATTCATCATATGTTGAACTGTCTTGCTGCTCCTTAAAAAATGGCCGAGTTGTTGTGAGTGCTTGAGGTTAACTCGAGTAGTGCACTAAATTGAAGGAGAATTATTGAGTAAGTGCTAGGCTGTTGTGTATACATGTCGATTACTTGTAATTCCAAACTATTGCAACTAAGCTATTTGTTGAATTGAATTGGAGTAGTGATTTAAGCTCTGAGCCTGTAAACCCCGTAAATTTAGCTATTTAAGAGTAGGATTAAACCCCAATACTATAGATGACTTGAAGAGTTATTAAAGTCGAGCAAGATAAAAATTTAAGAAATCATAAATATAAATATATTATAAGGAGTAAAAACCTTAGAAATTGATCAAAACTCTAAATCGTATATTAAAACCCTAAAACTGCTTTAAGCACCGGTAACCAAAATTGAACCCGAATTTATTCAAAACCCTAAAATTATAAATATAAACCTATAAAATAATTAAATATTGCTCAATAGTGATAAAATTATAGTCAATTGCAATTTTCGACTAAATAACCTATTTGCATGAAATTATAACGAAATTGCTATAATAACTTGTAAAAATTATAGTTATACTGAGTACCAATTATATTGATAAAGTTTCATAAAAAATTAAAAATTAATTTATGATGAGATTTGTTATAACTTTTATTTTTCGAAAAATTACATATATTTATTATTAATTTTTATTTTCCTTCTCTTTCATTTTCAATTTATCTCTTTTCTCTCTTCTCTTCTTTTTTCCAATTGCAATATTCTGGAAGCAATTAGCTGCCCACGTGAAGGAAAAAGAATGCTAAGTATTGAATGGAAAATAAAAGAAAAATGAAAATATAAATTGGATAATTACTTAGCTTGAATTTTAAGCTAACTCACATGAAAAAAAAAAAGAAAAAGAGAAAACAAAATCGTAGAAGCAAAATCTGGAAAAAAAAAAGAGAGAAAGAACGTCCTGTACAAACCAAAACTGTGAGAGAAAAAAAAAAAAAGAAAGATAGAAGAAAAAGAAGAAGGAAAAGAAGGAGAAAAGAAGAAGGAAAAGAAGAAGAGAAATTAAATAAATAGGTAAGTGATCATTTTAGTAGTATAGATGTATAATATATAGTGTGTACATGTATAAATATAGTATTTGTAAGGTATTTTTATATACATAACATTACTAGTACATGTATATATGCATAAGGCTAGGTATGTATACATGTATATACATAGGTATATTATACGTAAGAATATGCGTTATGTATTTTTTTGGAATACATATAATTAGTATTATGTATTTCAATAAATAATTATAAGTATATCTATGTATATGTGTGTACCGTAAATATATATGTATATGTATATTCATGTATAATTACTTTAGTATACATATATATACAATCGTATGGTATATATATATATATATATATATATATATATATATATATATATCGTAGTATACCTCCATGAGTGGTAACTATATGTATATACCGAATATATATGTATGTATTTATGATTATGTACATATGTAAGACTTATATATAAATAAATACAAATACATGAATATGTATATAAGAGTATGTTTATTTTCAATAAATACAGATACAATACGTATAATGTATAGTATATATATAAGTAGTATACCAAATATATATTAGCATATATAATATATTTACTAAATTCGTAAATATGTAAGGTGTATATGTATATATATATATGATACCGTAATTAAAGATTTTTCAATAAAATAAATTATAAAATATGTATTATAAGTACATGAATATACAAATCTGTATAATCATGAAGTACATAAGAGAAATAATAAGAAAATGAGAAATAATAAAAATAATAAAAGTCATCATAATAATAATAATCATAATAAAGTAAAAATCTAAAAAAAAATAGGAAAATATACTCAAAATGATAAAAATATCGAATATATGATTTCAATAATTATTAAATCATAAACATTTTAAGAAAAAGCGAAAATTAATATTTTATAAGTTTTAAACTTAAATAATAATTTTGATGATATTTTTATATCATAATTTAAATTACGAGTTACAACGTCCAAAATGGACATCATCGTATGAACGTACGTCCGAAAACGATAAAAAATAACTATAAGTTTGCAAGTATTGGAATCAGAATGAAAAAGTTACAAAATACATAAAGGAAGTCTCATAACTTACAAATATAAGAAAATAGTTAATATTAACCCCATTGAGTATGATAAACCCTATAAATATAAGACTTGGGGTATATTGGGGAACTAGATAAATTACAGTAGACTTTTAGTTAACTAATTAGTCTAATTTCTCAGAATACTTATAAGTTTTACTATTTTAATTTAGGCATTCAATATCGAGTTCTGAAAATCTCAAAGTTTGGAGAATGAGTAATAATCCAGGTAAAGGAGTTCTAATGACTTGCTACTTGCTTGTACGTGCTACTTGTATGATGTTTTGCTGCTTGCTATTGCTTATATGTTTGAATGACTGATCTGCTTGTATGCCATTATCTGTGTGATCACTTTTTTTAAATCGATAAATATAAATATTTGACCTAAATAACTGGTTCTATTCGTCGCATGTCTATGACCCAACAAATGTATAGATGGAGAGTGCTAGTTTTGCAAAATGTTGAAAATGGTATTTTTGGAAAAAGGTTTTCCTAATCTTAAACGTATTTTGTACGATTTTGATAAGGGCCACAGTTTTAGAAATGATATTTTAACGTTAAGGAAAAATTAACATGGGTTCTCTACTTGATAGCGAGAGGACTCGCTTTATTATGCTTGTAAGGCCTTGGTTAATTTTGGCTTGTGAGATGACTCGCAAGTTTGTGCCCGAGGGGCCTTGGAGGGTAGATAGTCCTAGATTGGAATCCCTCTATTTGAATTGAAATCTTTTCTCGGCTAGGGTAATAGTCGAGTGCCGCTTAGAGGGGTGAGGCCCTTAGGTAGCCTCATACGGGTAAGTTGAGGTACTTTGTGCGGGTAAGTACATGAGATAATCGAAGTGTGGAAGACGTAATTTTACACGTTTCCTAGTTTTGAACTCCTATGGATGTGTTGCTTACATTCATTTTGTATGTAGATAGCTTGCTTGCATGTGTGATAATAATGCATGATAACTTTCTTGAACAGTGGTGGTGAGGAACGAACTCACTGAGCTGTTATATGCTCACTCCCTCATAGTTTCTCTTGCTGGTTTACTTACATTGGGATTGGGATAAGTCTCGGGTGCTGAGTGTAAGATGAAGATATGCATTTTAGTATTAGAAATAGTTGAGTACTCTTTTGATGATACATAAATAACCTTTGTTGATAATTTAATTTTTCTTGTATTTCTTTTGTAATATTGGTATATCCTATCTTATTATTTGTAGGAGATACCGATTCTCTACAGTTCTGAGGAACTATGGGATATCGGATACCCATAATTATTTATATTTATGTTTTACAGTAAATTATTTACTTAAAAATCAGTAACCTTAGTGATTAATCATTTAGAGTCTTACAGTCTCTGACTTGCAAGGTGGTTTTCATATTATGGGTGCACACATGTTATGAAAATATTAGGTAATCCTACTAGGCCCCCTTTAGGGTCATTATAGAGCCACTACGATTTAAGCTTCAAGGTAGTTATGGAGAACTTGTCATATTCATTTATCGAGCTGATATTATAGGTGCAAATTTATGTAGTCCAAACCATCGAGCTGAACTAGGAATTTCACAAATGTTCAAATCGCTAAGCTGTGAGTAATACATGATTGCCATTACTCGTATTCAATATTGATTGGTCCTTCTATTGGCTGTATTGTGCTTGTATGACTAGCTAACATCATTGTTGACTTGTTACTTGAATGTGCCGATACTAAAGGTATAGTTGTTTGTGACCCATAAAGTGTGATTGGATGAAATTTAGTAATTTGGTGTCAATTGGAGACTCTGAATTGAGGCGCTATTAACCTCAAATTTGCAATATGATGTGAGAGCTCAACTTTTATTGTTGAGGGAAAACTTGAATAGGGTATTCTATTAATTCAAGTTAGTCATTATCTTGTAAACTTTATCTCTGAGATTGTTATTGGAAGATTAGGCTTTAAAATTATCATCTACTCAAATCCTTATAACTTTATTTATAATGATCAAGTAGGAAAAAATAGCCTTCTCTATTGGCAAATTTCAAGATGAAGTTTTATTTGACGTTGCTGACATTGAAGATTGTTACATACATTTAGGTTCTCAATGGAAGACTAGTCATAACATGAGCCACGCACCTTTGATGAATACTTATTCCTTCTATAACAAAGAACAAGTTGTGCTCCATCCTATCTCCCTTACTAGTATTGTATACAATTTAAAGATTGTTAGGATTTCAGTAAAGAGATGGAGGATAGAAAGAAAAACCTGTTAAGAGGCCATCTAAGAGGAAGAGAAAGAGGAAGTTGATGAAGGAGTTGTTACACCCTCCCTGGTGACTAAAGAAGAAACAAGTTATGAAGAAGTGGATGAGGCGATAATTGCTAAAAATGAAGAACACGAAGCTCTAATGGTACTTTAGGTTGAGTGGGAGTTTGGGGTCTCACAAGTTCAAATCCCTCGAGCACTTAACATGTTTGAGCCTGAGGTTGTGTTATTCCTCATGATTGATAACTATTGGAACTACTTAGGGTTAATGATGTCATTCACGAGCATGCAGTAAGTACGAATTACGAACAGTATTCGGGGTTTAATGGAAATGAGGAAAATAATAAGTGGAATGGGGTTTAAATGTGAATGTGGGAGGATATTATGCATTAAGACACAAACACAATTAGGGGTTGAGCTTAAAATGGATTTTAATAAGACATACAAAAACCAAACCAATGCTCAGGGTTTCAATTAAGGGTTAGATGTGACTTACTAACTCACATAAATTAGGGTTCATCAAATTCTTAAGAAGAAAATTGATGAGAACACAAGAAAGATTAAAGAGTAAAATATACTCAATAATCATGGATATGAACTTCAACAACTCACAAAGGATTCGAGTATATTTTTGCTTCTAGGATGTTCAGCCTCCCTTGCTATTTACAAATGTTGCTATTTATAGCAAGTCTTAAAACCCTAATGGCAAACTATAATAATATACAAGGCCTTAAACCCTAAAGATTGGGCCTATAACTTAAAATAAAGAAAATATCTACAAGTGTACAAAACTATGCATTTAACAGCGAGGTCGGTATGCAGGTTATTTGAGTAATCTTAGAATAAGTACAATCCAAACTAGGTAAGGTAGGCAGTTGGATGTCTTGGTTCAGGTCAAAGTCATTGAAGTCTTATAGTGTTTAGCTGAGTTGCTCGTAAGGTCAGCCCACAGTTGCTAAGCTCTAGGATTGGTTGGCATTAGATTCCTCATATTGTACCAAGTAAGTCTTTGAAGACAATAGAGCTATTGTCGAGCTATTTCTCTTTCCCCTCTTGGCTTTCTGATCTTAGCTTGGCCTTGAATGGGGTAGGTTAGCCTTGGCCAAGGATAGGTCGGCTTCTGTTTGGAAAAGGTTAACCTTAGCCTAGGGATCTTCGTAAGCTAATTCCTATCATCTCCATGGTGTTGAAAAGAAGTCGTTCTCGACTTTAGTTAATGAGCATGGGCCTGGATGCCTAATAAGCTTCTCTTCCCTTTTCTTTTCACTATGGGCACTAAGTTGCTATGAATCTCCTCAATATTCATGGGATCCAAATAGTAACTCTTCCCATCCTTTCAAACCATGTAAGCGTTGAAGAAGCCATCATGGGTCACTCTCCGGTTGCACTCCTAAGATTGACCAAGAATTAAATTTGCTACATTCACAGGCACCACATGAAAGTCAATCTCATCCTTGTACTACTCTGCCTTGAATGCTATCTGAGCTTTCTTATGCACATGGACCATTCCCTTTTCATTAAAACATTTTAGTTCATATGGTTGGGGGTAAGGGTAGGTTGGTAATCTCATCTTCTCCATAAGCTCAGGAGAAATGATGTTAGTGTAGACCTCCATCAACAACTAGGGAACAAGTCTTCCCATTCACTAAATATTGGATTTGAAATAAGTTCTCTCTCTAGCCTGGCCTTCTTTCAAGTTAGCTTGTTGACTCGTCATGGCTAAGAGTTCATCTAGATCTGCATAGACATTCACTTAAGTGTCAGGTCCTTCGCCTTTTAAATTCATGACCCTCTTGTTTGGACATTGGGAGGAAATGTGTCCATATCCTAAACACTTGAAGCACTTAACTTCTTAAGTCTTGGTGTCAAGCGCTTTCTCGTTCTTTACTTTCTTTATCTTAGCCTGGTTATGTCAGTTGGACTATCCTTCTTCTACCTTCTTCTTAGACTTTTTCTTCTCGTCATACCTCTTTAGCTCAAGGCTGCCCTATTGAGGTCAGCCTTTAGTGCATTCTTCGCCTTTATCTCTCCACTCTTAATGCTAAATTGATTAGCTCATCTAATGAGTTGAATGGCTGCAACTCAACTACGTCGGCAATGTCATCTTAGAGTCCACTCAAGAACCTAGCAATAGTGTGGTCCTCAAGCTCTACAATGTCACATCTAGTCATTAATGTCTCAAACTCTTAGAAGTATTCTTTAACAGCATTTCAACCTTGCCTTAGGTGTTAAAAAGCATGGAGCATCTCTTGCTTGAAGTGGGTCGGCACAAAGTATTGATTCATCAGACACTTCATAAGCCTCTAAGTTCTAATTGGCTCTTCTCCTTTGGCTTTTCGTTTGGTGATCAACTTATCCTACCAAAGACTTGCATACTCAACAAGGGATTTTAAGGCTAAGTTAACCTTAGTTTGATCATCACATTCATAGCATTCAAATAACTTTTCTACTTAGGGAACCTAGTCAAGAAACTCTCCAGGTCAGCTATTGCCACTAAAGGTTAGCAACTTAAGCTTAATGTAGTCTAGTCTTTGGCTATGTGTTCGGGGCTTATACCTTTCATTTCAAGTTGGTTGGTTCACTTCAAATTGGCTACTTTTATTAGATCTCTACTCGGTCAAATTTCTTCTCAACCTTCACTCTTTGCTTTGAGCTCTTTGGTTCACCTTAGAGTCAATACTCCTATCATTGCTTCTCCTTGGTTCAAGCTAGTTGCTTCTTCTTTTTAGCTCAACAGCTCTTTTGGGTTATCATACATCATTATCAAGCTCGTTGGAGTCACTTCCATTGGTTGGTGGTTGGTTCTTCTTTCACCAAGATGAACACATTTGTAGCCTTTAACTAAACCAATAAGCTCTTAGATAGAATAAGTGAGATTCTAAATTTGATACTCCAAGTCATCAACATGTCTCCTTAAGCTACTATGAGGTGTATCACCATTGATATTCATATCGTCTTTTGACATTGTTAATTCGTACAACCTCACTGAAGGATTTCAACAAACATGTGATATACTCAACTCAACTTGACTTAGAACCACCACTAAAATAATTCCAAAACACTATAGTTAACAAAATATAACTAACAACAATCTAGAAATTACTTTTACTCAATTTCTACAGCTAGCCATGACTAACAGACACTATTACGACTAGAAACAACTATTGAAATTACTGTTACTTGACTTAACAACCCAATACGAACAGTATAATAATATTACTACTAAGAACACAAACAATACATTATACTATAGTGCAATGATTAATAGAAAATGTTTAAATTGCAAATCAAATTTTGAAGAATACCAATACAAGTGTCTCCCGAAAGCTCTGGTACCATGCTTATGCGATTTGGAGTATGCAGCAGCCATGAACTATGAATAGGTATTTAGAGTTCAATGGAAATGAGAAATCAGTAAGTAGAATGGGGTTTTGGGATGTGAATGTGTATGGATATTATGCACTAAGACATAAACACACTTAGGGATTGAGCTTGAAATGGATTTCGATACGACTAATGAAAACCAACCTGGGTTCGAGTTTCACATAAGGGTTAGATGTGACTCATTAACTTGCTCAAATGGGGGTTCACTATAATTTCAAGAAGAAGATCGATGAGAACATAAAAAGATTAAAGAGTAAAACCAACTTAATAATCGAGGATACAACCTTGAATAACTCACAAAGGATTCAAGTATATTCTTGCTTCCAGAATGTTTAACCTCCCTTGTTATTTACAACGTTGCTATTTACAAGCTTAAAACCATAATGACAAAAATATAATACTATACAAGGCCTTAAACCCTAAAGATTAGACTTATGACTTAAAATAAAGAAAATATCTACAAGTGTACAAAATTATGAGTTTAACAACGAAGTCGGCATGCAGGTCATCTATGCTATCTTAGAATAAGTACGATTCGAATTGGGTAAGGTTAGTAGTTAGATATTTTGGTTCAGGTCAGAGTCGTTAAAGTCTTACAGTGTTTAGGCGAGCGGCCTATGAGGTCGGCCCATAGTTGTCGAGCTTTAGGATTAGTTGGCACTAGGTCTTCATACCATGCCGAATTGGTCTTTGGAGGTGGTAGAGCTGTTGCTGACCTATTTCTCTTTCCTTTCTTGGCCTTTTGGTATTAGCTTGGCCTCAGATGGGGCAAGTTAACCTCAGCTAGGGATAAGTCGGCCTTTGTCTAAAATAGGTTAGCCTTGGCTTGCAATAAGTTGGCCTCTATTTAAAACATCTTGGCCTACACCTAGGGATCATCGTACGTTAATTCTTATCAAGTAATTGGTAGGATACATGATGAGTAGAAAGAAGGGTATTTAATGAAGAGCTTGGTTAATTGTACTTATGATGAGTGGAAAGAGCGTCAAATTGTGTTTACTTTGATCATTGAGTTGAACTGCTATAGTTTATTTTTGTTTTGCTCTTGCACATTGTTTTTTATCTAGGTAGAAGTTGAATTAGTCAATTGTTAAGTTTCGAGTTCAAACTTTTTTCAAGAGGCTGAAGATGATAGGCTTTGGGGTACTAACCCAACCAAATGCCAAGTTTCAAGCTATATTAGAGACTTATTAGTGAGCTCCTCATGCATAGAAGACCTATTTATGAGCTTTCTTATTGTAAAAGACCTACTCTATTCAGTTAGGTCTACTTTGCTCTACTAGGTTTGCTTGTCTTTACTTGGTCTATTATGCTCTGCTCAGCTCTACTATACCAGTTCTACTCTGCTCGGTTAGGTTTACTCTACCCTACTTTGCTAGTTTAGTTTACTTTGCTGGTTTAGTCTAGTCAGTTGGTTTGCTCCTCAAGGTCTTCAATAGCTTATCAACCCAGTTCATCTCTTCTTCACTCGAGTAGCTCATTTGACTATTTATTTTTACTTATGTTATTTGGACTTCTTATTTCTTGTGTTATTCCTAAATCACCCTCATGTTTATTTTTATATTTATGAGAATACCACTAAGGCATCTTTTTAGTCAATTTATTTACAAATTTGCCACTACGTATAAATAAGATGCTTATATAGGGTTTTAGATAGATTTTAGCATATTAATGATAAACCCTTGAGTCTTTTCTATTGAAAAACTCTTCTCTACCAACTCTTATCAATCCTTTTAGCAAAGATTGTGGCAAACAACTGATCACTTGGACCTGTGAGTCCCATTTGGAAAGTTGTAGGCCATATAAGATCTAGTCCATGTATCATATCTAGCTAGGTAGGTCATGAATTTGCTAACCCCCCCTTTTTATTTTTTTATTCTTGTTAATTGTGGTGTGGCCTCCTTGTGTACAACCTTAGAGATGCATTAACTACTCTAAATCAAGGTGTAAATTATTGGTGTTCTACATTCAGGTATGGACTGATGGTCTAGCGTTCCTAACATGTAGGCTCCATTACCATCGTCTCGAGTGATTCTCATAGGGTTCTCCTAGTTTAGGGCCAGCTTACCTTACCTTATCTTAAGCTTATGGCATTGAGCTTTCTATGTACTAACTCCCTAAGTTTGAAGACCTTATGCTTTACCTTCTTATTATAGTACTACGCAGCTCTCTGTTAATAGTGACCACTTTAGCCTTAGTGTGTAGTTAGTATATGACCACTTTAGCCCAAGTAAGGTTGTTAATCTCACCTACAATTTTAATGTTGGCCACTAATTCAATTTGATTGATGTAAGCCCCAAAGCTAAGCCAATTGACTGTAGGATTGAACTTAGAACATAAGTTTTGGACGATCGGTTAAAGAATCCGATTAAACCCCAAATTATAAACTATTAAGAGAAATATTAGTAAAAATGACCTCGTAAACTTGAATTTAAGAAAATAAGTAAAAAAATAAGAGACTATAAAATTTTCAAATTTTAAGCATAATAATTACTAATTACTGAAAAGGAAAAAATTGTAATATAATAACTAATAAATTACTAGAGATAGATTATATGTATACTAAAAATAATAGAATGACTTAAATAATATTTAAGAATATTTATTTGTACTATATATGAATTTACATGTAAGTATAAATACGCGTAATTACTTAAAATTAGCAAAATGTGCTAAAATAATACTAAATGCTTAAAGAAAATTCATAATTAATTAAGGAAAAATCAAGAAAAATCAGAAAAAATCATGAATCATCTAGAATTGGGTCGTGGCAGCTGAGAAAAATAAGAAAAAATTCGACCAATTAGAATAAGCCAACATAAAAGCCAAAAATCAAGAGATAAGGCAATTATCTTGTCCCATTTAATGCACAATAAATCCCCTAAAGCCCTATAAATAGCAAGAAAAATTAAGGAACTCATTTGGATAGTTAGAAATCAGAAAAAATTAGGGAGGGACGAAAATTGAGAGAAAAATTCGGTAAGAAAAAAAATTAGAAAAACTGTGCAATTAGGGCTTTCAAAGGGAACTCACACCAGAAGAGGAGCTGGGAGTGGCAGCGCCCAGGCCGGACGACAAGGCCACGGTGGCTGGCGGTGGTCGGAGCCACCCAGATCGGTGAGTCCGATTTCCAGCCCGATTTTGTGTAATTTTGTAATAATAGTAAATATTATTAGAAAATTATTAATTTTGTTATTCTGGGATATTTTTGTATGTAGTTTGTAGGAAAAATATTAGTTTGATGAAAACATGCCCCATAATATATGGTCCTTAAGAAATCATGCAAAACCGAGCACATGTCGGTTTAGAAATAAATGACCTTAGGAGTGTAGTTTGGAGCTCAATTTTTTTTGTAGGATGCTCATGTGATATAGAATAGTGCTATGAATCCATTTTTTTTAAATTAATTTTCGAAATTTTTAAGTTAATTTTTAGCCCTAAAATGATGGAAAAATTGGGTAATTTGGAGTTAATTAAGTAATTAAATTATTAATTACTAACTTCATGAATAAGTAGATGTTTAGGGATGTTGAAATCTGATGGAGAATGATACTTGTAGCATTTAGGGTGTTAGATGTAATTATTAGGTTAATTATGTAGTAAATAAGTAATATGGAAAAATAGTACATTTTAAGTTAATTTTGTAAATTAGAGTAATTAGGAGTAAAATCTGATTTAGGATGAATTTAGACATTTTGAAATGATAATTGATGTTTAGAGATAATAATTAGAGTGTTATAAATATTAAAAGTGTAATATATACATAAAAGGTAATAATACATAATAGGTAAGTATTGGAAATATAATAAATAGGAAATATTATAATAAAAATTGATATTGTGATAATAATAAAAATGTACAATAAATCTGATAGGAAATTTGAATTTATATAATTATATGAAAAATATAAAAATTTCTCACATTAGGAGTGAATTCGGTACACTAATAAGGATATAAGTGTACCGGGTGAAATAAAATACTGACTAGGGGTAATGATGGTATTTAGGAGATCGGGAAATAATGTGATTAATTTCATATTATGGGTTGAAATGAATTTCTAGTGTTAAAGTATAAAACACTACTTAGAAATCGAACTAGAACCTAATTTAGAAATCGATGCGAAAACCGAACCCGAACCTAACCCTAAACCTAAGTAATTGTAAAAGACGTAAGACCTAGATAATTAGGCATATTAAACCCTAAACAAAACGTAACAATAAGTGTTATAGGATAAGATGAACCTATAATAGTTATATGAAAAGCTGAAACCACGTTTGTGTTTAGGGATGATCGGTGGTGGCCTGATCAAATCGGACCTCGAGTGAATGAGCGAGGAGTCGAGGTAAGTTAGGATTAATACAATGCTGTATTTTGGGAGGCTTGAGATTATGCTTGATTGTGCTTGTCAGATAGTTGGATTTACGCATGTGCTTGATTATGGGTGATGCTATTATTCTGTTTGTTGCTCTAGCATGTATTGTATGATTTGCATGAAATGATTGATCACCCTAAACTGGACTTAATCAAATATATGACCAGTAATCATAATCGGACATGCATGGCAACTCGTTAGGGGAACTTAGGACTCTCCGGCTAAATACCGACCCCTTCGAAAGGGATAGCGCAGGATTGCAAAATTGTCCCTTCTTTATCCCCAGTCAAACTAAGTGACAGGAGAGGAGGTCGCGGCGAGGGTGAAGACAGTGGTTCGAAGGTAGTTGCGGGACGAGCAAGGTCTCCATTACACAAGCCTGGGTTTGGTCATGAGCTGTTGCATTAACGGGAACTCCTCAACCCGGATTAGAGCGGGCGCAATTTCTCTAATCTCACAACGGGCCGGACAACGTCGTGCGATGGTATTTGCTTGCACATTCATTGCACTTAATAAGTGATTAAAAACCTTGTTGTGTGTATGGTATAGTTTTAAGTCCTCCGTCCTAACTTACTGAGCTGTGGTTGCTCACATCCCTATAGACATCGTGCAGGTGCTGGCTAAGAAGCGGCCACAACTACTCTGAAGCTAGCAACTGCTAGATCCTAGGAAGTGAGGAAAAATATTGAAGAACGAACATATATTTTTAAGGTTTAAGCTTTTACTTTAGAACTTCTCATTTTTTTTAATAATGTAATAACTAGGAAATATATTTCGGAGAAACATTGCAAACGATAATTGTAATCACTAAATTATAGTGAATATATGTATTTCCTCACTTTCTTAGAGGAATGATTTATTTAAATTACAAACTGTTTACTTCAAAGCGGGTTAGTCGTTGACGCCTTGTGTAGATCAGGTCTAAGATAGCGGTTGTAAGGCCAACTTCTATCTTAGGGTGGTTTACACGGCGGGGCTGTTACGACTCTACCGCTTCGGGGCGTGACAGTTCTAAATTGGTATCAGAGCGTAGTTTTACTGAACTCGCTTTGAAATAAACAATTAAAAGAGTTAGACATCTTAGGAATACATTGAGAGTGGGTAGAAACAAATAGATATTAAAGTAACGAACTACAAATTATAAGATAAGTAGTGACTATAGTGCTAAACTGAGATAGGCGTTAATCGAATGTAACTTTAGTGATGGGATCATATGGAGAAATTGGTTAGTTAGGATATGTTAATATTATAGACGGAATTACTGAAGAGTTTGTTAATAGAGTTGTATGGAAATTAATGAGAAGTAATGAGATCTATAGACAATAAGGGAGACCAATATGAGTTTTGGCGTAATAGGGATCATAATATGACTTGTTGAATAAGGACGATTTGGAAGTGAAAGATTGTAATTCAGGCGATGCTAGTAAGATATGTGTAGTAACGATAAAAGAGAGATACCCCAGTCTGCTAATATGACTTGTGTTGCAACTAGCATATCATATATCTTTAAAGGATTAACTCCAAAGATTTATTGAATGGCTTTCGCATTTTCCTGGATTAGTTGAAATTGAATAAGATTATATACAGCATGAGAATACAGTATATGAGGTGATAGTAGATAATAGTATTGAGGATTTTAGTAATGATAAGATATATGGAATGATTACTATTTTTGATTTTCTTATTGAAGTACAATGTCCTGAATCACCAAATAGAAATGATACTCAATGAATAAGAAGATGAATGTGACAGAAATTTGAATGATGAATACAATGTACTAGTTGGTTATATATTTTGTCAGGAGTTAGAATTGATCATATGATTAGCTATTCATATAAGTTAGGATCCTATTGATCTTTTAATAGATATAGTAGTGCTCATTGATGGATGTGTATTCTTTGGATATATACATCTGTCATAATGTATTATACCCTTGTGAGTAAAATATAAAAAAAGGGATTGGATACGTCTTAGGTGACTGATTTTGGAAGTACTTTGTATATGCAAGAATTGGTGGTTTATTAAAGTGATTTAGGTTGAATAAAGAAGAATCTTTGAGTTACTATAGAGTTGAGGTGTAAAGAATATTGATAGAACTAATTAGTAGGATATGTTAATATTGTGGATGAAATTCCTAAAAAGTTTGTTGATGAATTTATGTTGTAATCGGTGTGATGTGATGAAGTGCTGAGATTCATGAACAATAATGGAAATCAATTTAAGTATGGAACGGGAGAGATATGGCGATATGTACAGAAAATTAAGGTGAATCCAAAACTTATAGGATTTTTGAGATAATCTCAGCTTTGGTGCTTAGTATAAATACGAGGTAGTATGATCTGAAGTGAAATAAAGTATGGTATGGAAATGAATTTTAAGAAGACAAAACATTGAGAGGGAAAAGTTAGAAACTGATTCAGAAATGAATCAAAACCTATACTAGAGATATAATCAAAACCTAATTTAGGAAGTAAATCTTGTATAGAATGAGAATGCGATATAAGAGATGATAAATGATGATGATAATAAGGAGTCTGATAATGATAAGGTATATGAAATGATCATTATTTCTGATTTTCCTACGGAAGTATAAGGTACTAAATCAACAAGTGGAAATAATATTGAATTAATTAGAAGATAAATGTAGTGGAATTCTTTTGAATGAATAGTTGTTATAAGTAATTTGAATTAATAGTTGTTATAAGTAATTTGAATTTTGGATATGGTATGATAGTTGATCATGTGTTCTTAAGAATTGGAATGGATCTTGCATTAGTTATTCATATATATGGATATACTAACGATCTCTTAATGGGTGTAATGGTACTTTTCGATGAAGTGTATTCTTTTGGACATGTATAAATGCAATGATGATCGATATATTTGTAGCCAGGAGTGTAAAAAAGTAGCTATCAAAATTTCTATGCCGCTAATATATCCCCTATGTCTTGGACGAACTACAAGATTATGACTACAAATTTATAGTTTGATCCATCTAGTATTATAAATCTACATTCTAATCCATCCAGTATGAACCAGTGGGGGCTAATCGCAACTCGAGCACTGATAAGTGCTTTATTATATATATATATAGATATTTATTCATAGATTTTCATTAGTGTTTTTTAGATTTTTAAGGATATTTAGTGCTTAATTCGATAATATTTTGATTTCGAGACTTAAGGAAATAATTGAGAAGATTTATGTCTACATCCAAATATTCTAGCTATATTTCTTTTAATTATGTGGACATTTAGAAGATTTATTTTATAAGGATATGTAGGAAGATGTTTCAAGATAAACAGAAGATATATTTTAAGATTCCTTAACATATAACTAGATTACAAAGGCCTTATAATATATTAGCATTTATTTATTCATATTCTAGGGTTTTAGAGACACATCTTTCTTTCTTTTCTATTTTATTTGTTTCTTGATGCTTTAGAGTAGTTTTTGGTATTCAATTATTAAGAACTTTAGTTTTTTATATAATGAGTTTTCTTTTCTTGTCAATCTATGAAATATGATTAATTACGTGTTCTTTTTATTGCTTTGGATTGATATTACCGGTATATTGACTCAATATTTGATTTCATGTATAGACATCGAGAGATGATGTGTGTGAATTGATCTAGCGTAATCAGAAGGAGTTAGTGTAGATTTGAAGATAGGCTATAATGATTTCTCTAGATTAAGGTAAAACCTAATAGTAGATTTCATAAATCATTAATACAATTCTAAGGCTTTTAATCAAGAAGAGATTTTGGTTAATAATTCTAGGGTTAGGCACTAGTAATCTCAAGAGAGATATTAGTATAATTTTGGAATTCTCATAGTTTAGTTAATTAGAAGGAGATTGATATGTGCTTTATTGTTTTTGGGAAATCAATAATTGAATATTATCTTCATGCATCATCGATATCTTTAATTTCTATTTATGTTACATATTAATAATTTTGCATATTAGTTTAATTAATTTTAGTTTAGATTAAATTTTCTTGAATTTATTTCTTGATTAAAATTATTAGGTTAGATATTTGAAAAAGGGTAAAGTATTAGTAATCACATTAGTCCCTATGGGATCAATATTCGAACTTATATTTGCTATATTATAAAATAATAAATGCACTTACCTATATCATATTTTTGGCACCATTGCAGAGGACTATGATATAAGGAATACCCTAGATCTAGTATTCTAACCATTATTAAAAACAAGAAAAAATTTGAAAAAGAAAAAAAATCCTTTCTTTTTATTTTGGTTTGTTTTGGCATAATTACTTATTATTTTACTTATTTTCTGATTTAGAATTTTAGTTTATCTTTTTGTTTTGTATTTATACAATTTATTTTATTTTATTTCTTATGAATTAAGGTTGAGGATATTTCAATTTACTGATTTGAGTTGACTTTACTATTAAGATTATTATAGAGTACGGTTAGTGGAATCAAGGAGATAGTTATTGGAATGTTTCTTGTAGCAATCATGTAGAACTTGTATCCATGGATTATGAGGATATATGTTAGTATTGCGAGTATCATTATTTTTCTTATTAATGTTTTAATCTCAATACCTCATATACACATTATCCTAATTTCTGAGAAGAGCAACTAAGAGGGAGATCTTTGGAGAAATTCTTACAGATTACTTGGAAAAATAAGAAACAAAGGACCCTTGCACTTTTAGTGAACTAGTCTACACCAAGTTAATTTGTAATGTAAACCTAATACATAGGTAGATGAGTGACCACAAGGAAAGATGGTAGAGTTAGTTAGTGAACAATGGGAGAAGTATGGATCCTTTGATTTTAGTAGCTTTGTCATATTACATCCATCAGTTGCCTTATCATATCACCCTAAACCTTTAGAGAATGAAACCTTTGATTACCTTTTAAGTAATAAAGAGAGTGACATGATGGTTGCAGGAGAAAAGGTGTTGAAAAATCTGGAGGATCCTATTAGTCATGTATATGAAGCAGAGCGTTTTGACGATGAAGAGGCATTAAAGAAAACCTTAAATGTAACCTTTAGTTCCCAAAATCAAGAAGTGGTTCATATAGTGAGTGAAGAGTGTCAAGGTTTCTTAACCGCATATGAAGACATTAGAGAGGTTGACTTAGATTTCAACGTAATTACCTTAGAGCTCTCTCTGTTTTTTAGAGATGAGATTTTTGAAGGAGAAGGAGAAAGTAAGTAAGAGTGTGATGGGTTACCGGCCTTTGGCCCACTTAATCGTACACACCTCAGAGGCCTCCAATCCCTCACCAGGAGAATTCTATCTCATCAACCTACCGAGGACAAGAAACTGTACACAGAAGAATTGTAGTTTAACTCCTTGAACGCTTCAGTTGGTTACCCTTCACAATTGTTAGCTTGGCTTCGGTACTCTGGAGATGGTTGTTTTCCTGATTTGGTGCTTGGACTAAGGCGTAGGGTGGGGTTAGCTCTATGTATGGGCTAATCACCTTGGCAACTTCTTAGATGTTGTGGAGAGTGAAGTAGCTCGGCAGATTAGACTGGGGAAAACACAACTACTTAGCTCTTAACTCTCCTCGGATAGCTCAGTAGACCATGTGAGAAAGCCTTCGGGCTCAAGAGCAAGTGATCGGTCCATGATCCCTATCATTCCCTTCGGGTTGTTTGAGATTTGGGATCAAATCTAGTTCAATTTCAGGTTACTTGTCTTCGGGAGTGTAAGGTTGGAGACTGGCAATATTGAAGGATTCTGAGACTCCATATCCTTTAGGTAATTCAATCCTATAAGCATTAGGATTAATCTTTTCAAGCACTTTGAAAGGTCCGTCAACTTTAAGAGATAACTTGCTCTTCCTTAAGTTTGGAAACCGATCTTTGCTAAGATGTAACAAGACCAAATCACCTGGTTGAAATTATCTCTTTCTCCATCCTTGTCTCCACTACTCGAGCTTAGTTTTATCTTGTTTCAATTGCTCCACAACCTTCTAGTGCATAGCTTTGATGGCCTTGACTCTTTCTGTAGCTGGCCGATCATCATCATCAGTCTTTGGCTGGGGTGCTTAGTCCAACGGGAGTTTGGGGTTGAACCCATAGGCGAGCTCAAATGGAGACATGTTTGTTACGCTGTGGGCAGTCCAATTTTAGGTGAATTTGATGATTGGTAGATATAAATCCCATTCAGCCATGTTTCATCCGATAGCAAACTGTAGCAAAGTTCCTACATTTTGATCGGCAACTTCAATCTATCCATTGGTCTGTGGATGGTAGGTAGTGCTGAAAAATAGCATAGTTCCCATTCACCTCCAAAGTGTCCTCCAAAAGTGGCTCATGAACTTGGGGTCTTGATTTGAGACAATGGTTCTAGGCATGCCGTAAAACTTGATCTCCTTATATAAGAAAAGAAAAGAGATAGCTGAAGCGTCGTTAGTTTTGGAGTAAGGCACAAAATGTGCCATATTGCTAAACCAATCCACAACCACCATGATAGAGTCCTTCCCTCAAGACGCCTTTTGGCAATCCTAACATGAAGTCCATACTTAGCTTGAACCATGGTTTGGTTGGGATAGGCAAGGGTAGATAATGTCCTTGCTTGGCTTGGCTCTTCGCCTTCCTATTGGTTGTACACCTTTCTAGCATAAATTGTAAGTTTCTCACTATTCTTGACTAAAAGAATCTCACAGATAGTACTTTAAGGGTTTAGTACTAGACAAAGTGTCCTATTAATCCTCCTCCATACGCGTCGCACACTAGTAATTCTCTCATAGAATAGGTCAGGATACATAGCCTCCTTTTTTTGAATAGGTATTCGTCTTCCTTGTGATAGTCATCCAATGTTTGTCCTTCCTTACATCAGCCATAGATAGGACCAAAGTGGGGGTCCTTAGCATATAATTCCTTTATGGTTGAAAAACCAAGTAGCCTTATTTAAAGCTCGGTCAGGAGGGTATGCCACCTTGATAGGGCATCTGCCACTACGTTGTTCCTTCTATTCTTGTATTTTACAACATAAGAAAAACCATCCATGAACTTGACCCATTTGGCTTATCTTCGGGACGTCTTCGGCTGGCTCTTAAGATATCTTAAGGATTCATGATTAGTGTAGATCACAAATTCCTTGGGCAACAGATAGTGTTGTTGTACTGTGAGGGCTTAGATTAAGGAGTAGAATTCCTTGTCACAGACAAAGTAGTTGAGTGTAGCTCCTTGAAGTTTTTCACTGAAGTAAGCAATAGGTTAGCCTTCTTACATCAGTACATCATCTATGCTTAGTTTGAATGCATTACACTCGACTTTAAACACCTTATCAAGCTCGACGGAGCTAAGACGGGGGCTGTAATTAGCCTCTCTTTCATTTCCTCAAAACTGTTCTGCTCTTTCTCTCCCTATCTGAATTTAACATTCTTCTTAAAGAGTTCGATGAGTGGGGTCACAATCGTACTGAAGTTCTTTATGAACCTACAATAGAATGATGCCAGGCTATGAAAACTCCTCACATCGGCAGAATAGGTTGACTTAGGCCATTCTATGATCGCTCTTATTTTCTCATCATTCACTCGATGCTACCTTCACTCATAACAAAACCTAAGAAGATCACTTCGGATTAGAAAAAATCGCACTTCTTTAGATTGGTGTAGCGTTGTTTAGCTCGAAGTTTCACGAGGATTCTTTGGAGATGCTTTTGGTGAGTATCTAGGTTAGAGCTGTATACCAAAATGTCATTAAAGTAAACTACTACAAATCTTTCTAATAATTCTTGAAGCATATGATTCATCAAGCACATAAATGTGCTCGGTGAGTTGGATTGCCTAAATGGCATCATAAGCCATTCATATAAATCATGTTGTATCTTGAATGCGGTTTTCCACTCATCACCTTCATGCATTCGGATCTGATGGTATTCAGATTTGAGGTTGATCTTAGAGAATGCTCTTGCTTTACTTAACTCATCTAGCATGTCATTGAGCTTAGGTATGGTATACTTGTACTTGATGGTGATTCGATTGATTACTTGGTTCGGCTATTGACATACATTCTCCAAGAACCATCCTTCTTCAGCACTAACAAGGCTGGAACGACATAGGGGTTAAGGGACTTACGTATATACCCTTTCTTCATAAGGTTATCTATTTACCTCTGTAGCTTGGCAGCTTTTTTAGGGTTTAGCCTATAGGTAAGCTTTTCGGTAGTGCGGCTCTTGGCTGCAGGTTAATTGCATGCTTGATGCCTTAGATTGGGGCTTGACCATTCAGTATCTCCTCCAAAAACAGGTCGGCAAATTCCTCCAGTAGGGTTGTTACCTCGACAGGCAACTCTTCTTTAAACCTCAACTCCAAAAATTTTCAAACTAGCAGATAGGTCGGTTGTTCGAGCTCCATCTCTCTCTTCAATTCACCTTAAGTTAGACTAAAGCCTCCTTCTTCAAGGCTCAACTCAGTTGAGACTGCATGGCCTTCACCTGTTCAGCAGTCATAGGACTCAATTTCATCCTTCTTCCTTTATGCTCTATAAAGCATGTATTCCTCCTTCCATCATACATAACTGTTCGATCAAACATCAATGGTCGTCTAAGTAGAATGTAGGCATACTTATGGGCAGTACATCATAGAGTACTTCATCTCCATATTTGCCAATGTAGATCAGTACAGACACTTGTTTGTTCACTTGTAAGGGTCCCTTATCACTAAGCTAGTGAAGCTTGTAAGGTTTTGGGTAGGGTATGGTCAGCAATTTCAATTACTAGACCATAAATGTAGAGTCTGCATTAGTTCAGCTCCCACTGTCAACGATCATCACGTATAGTGAGTCATTCACCTTGCATCTAATATGGAAGAGATTTTCTCTCTGTTCATCTTTAGGTACAGGACTAATACTTATTGTCCTCCTTAACATTAGATTGGTCGATAAAAAGTTGCCTTCCTTACAGCTCGGTTTATCCATCCTCCTTTAACTCCTCTACTTCTTCATTAGTACTATCAACCTCAATGGTCAGCACCTTACCTCTGAACACCATTGTTTGCCTACTCGAATATTGAGCGGCCATGTGTCCAAATTCTTAGCATTTGAAACACTTCATCTTACTCATCTTCTTCCCTGAACTCTGGCCTTTCTTAAACTTCCTCAGGGGTTCCTTCTCCTCTGCTTGGGTAGTTTGAGCAAGTTGGGTCTCAGTAGCCTTACTTGGTTCCATTCATACAGGTCTGCTTAGAACAGGGTAACTACTATTAGGACGGTTAATGGGTAGTCGAAATCTTCTTATTCGACGCCTTTCTAACCTTTTGGTGGCTTGGATCGCATCATCAAGTATACTATTGTCCAGGGTTTCTAAGACATGCCCAATCTTATACTTCAACCTATCGATGAATCGAGATACAATTCAGTCTTTTAGCTCTATAACTTCACATTGGATTATTAACATTTGGAATTCCTTAGCGTAAGCATCCACACTCGATCCTCCTTGTCTCAATTCTAGCAGTCTTTTGAAGGTATCCTACAGATAATAGCTTGACACAAATCTTCTCCACAAAATCTCTTCATTTCATCCTAACTCTTAATTTCTCATTCTCCTTCCCTCCTTCTGGTGGCTTGTAAGTTATTCCATCATAAGGCAGCATAACTAATGAACTCTAACATAGCAAGTCTAACCTTTGCATTATTGGGAACTTCATGGCATTCAAACTGCTTTACAATCTAATCTACCTAATCTAGGTAGTCCTCGACATTACCACTTCTAGAGAAACCTAGAATACACATCCTTAATCCCTTAACTCTAAGGCTCGTACAATAGAACCGTTATCTTAGGGGAGTAGTAATAGATTACTCAAAGAATACAGTAGCAAAATTTAGCTTCAAACGTAGCCAGGCTCTAATACCAAAATGATATGGATTCATAGATGAACACACGGACCTAATATCATGCGTAACTAAAGGGGGTAGGTCTAAGCCATGAGATGGCTTGAAAAGTAAATGATAGTTTAGGGATGAGTAGGGATTCCTGTACACCGACGATAGATATGATGTGCCAACGCTTCATACAAAATCGAATCACACTTGATATGACGCACAAGTATGGTCGATTGGGATTTATGTTTACTAATCATCGAATTCGCCTACAATCGGACCGTTAATAGAGTAACAAACATGTCTCCATTCGAGGTCGCCTATGGGTTTAACCCCAAGCTCCCATTGGACCAAGTACCCCAGTCGAGGATTAATGATGATGATCAGTAAGCCACGAAAAGAGTTAAGGCCATCAGAGCTATGCATTAGAAGGTTGTGGAGCAATTGAGCTAAGCTAAAACTACGCTCAAGAAGTAAAGCTAAGGACGGAGAAAGAGAGAATTTCAACTAGGTGATTTGGTTTGGATACATCTCATCAAGGATCAATTCCCAAACTTGAGCAAGAGCAAGTTGTCTCCCAAGGCCGATCGACCTTTCAAAGTCCTTGAAAAGATCAATTCTAATGCTTATAGGATTAAATTACTTGAAGGATATGAAGTCTTGGACTCCTTTAACATTGTTGATCTCCAACCTTACACTCTCGAAAATGAGTAACCTGAAGCTGAACCAGATTTGATCCCAAATCTCAAACAACCTGGAGCGAATGATAGAGATCATGGACTGATCACTTGCTCTTGAGCTCGAAGGCTTTCTCACATTGTTTGTCGAACTGTCTGAGGAGAGTTATGAGCAGAAGAGAAATGTCTTCCCCAGTCTAATATGATGAGCTACTTCGCTCTTCACACCATCTAGTAAGTTACCGGGTAATTAGCCTACACATGGAGTTGACCCTTCTCCATACCCTAGTCTAAGCACCAAATCAGGAAAACGGCCAACTCTAGAGTGTCGAGGCCAAGCTGACAATTGTGAAGGGCCTACCAGCTAAGGCTGATCCAAATGTGAGTTGTCCCTAATCTAACCCCTGTCCAACCCTAGTCATTAGGGTGCCAAACTGCTAATGTCGAACAGACTTGATCAAAGGACCACCCATGCACGATTTACAATATTATCAGAATTGTATTGAGTAAAACGTACATACACTATCCTTTCTAACATCCGTACTATCCTTTCTAATAAAGGATGTTCTTTTGCATGATTTTATTTCCTTGTAAATTATTCTCATTTTGTTTAGTAAATAAGGATCCATTCTATTGCAAACCGTGACTAAGAATAGATAAGGCTAGTTGTTATATGGGTTTGAGTTTGTGGAAAGCTCGAAAAGGATTAATGGGGAAAAGTACAAAAGGGCAAAATGAAGAATGAAATAGTAAGCAAAACCTATGAACAACTCTAGAGGATATAATGCACCAATGGAACTTTTAAGGACTCACGACACAATTCGATATGACACACAAATCGATCTGGTAAAATTGTATGCCACCTAACCTTGCTTAAGGAAAATGATAAGAGTGATGCCGAGAGTAAACAAATAGTGTTTAAGTAAGGAAGAAAAGTACTCAAAAGCATATTAAGAATGATCTAATATCATCATAGTTATAAGTACAAGGGTATTTATACGCATAAATTAGGGCAACCTGCCTAAAAACGAAAAGACAAAAGGCCATTTCCTAAGGAAGTAATGTATAAGATACAAAAGGGTAACAATGAAATTACAAGAAAAACAATTATTGGTGTAACGGATTTTGTACATGATACTGTACTCATGGAGATAATACATTGGTGAGGTCGTTAGAAGATGTGGACAAAAAGTATGGATAAATGAGCTTGTTTAAGCAGGGATGGCTTACTCAGTCTAGACTCTCTGATGCCAAGTAATTGGTCAGCTTGGCGTTAGAGAGTAATCATCAACTCGGTATACTGAAGAAAAATAGGCGGTCATACAACATAGCATGAAGGGTGACTCGGCAAAGAAGTACTCGACCTCAACAAGGAAGTACTCGGCTTCGACAAGAGTTGGTTAGAATAGAAGGATTTGTTGTGCCAGCCCCTCTAGTCCTCGGTCTTGGTTACAAATCAGAGGTTCGATAGCCTGATTCCCATCATTCCCTTTGGGTTGTTTTGGATTTGGGATCAAGTCTAAATGGTGTTCGCTGAGTTCTCTATTAAGGTGATATGGACTGAGGTTGACAATGTTGAAGGTATTGGAAACCCCATAGTCCTCGAGCAATTCTAACTTGTAGGCATTGTCATTGATTTTCTAGAGGATTCTCACGGATCCTTCCACTCTTGCAGATAATTGGTTCCTCCTTTTGTTCAAGATCCATTCCTTACTGAGGTGCAGCCATACCAAGTCTCCCGGTTGAAATGGTTTAGCTATTCTACCCTTGATCTTTTCTCGCATTCTTTTGGTAGCTTGGTTGATGTACTAAGTCACCTTATCATAGATGTGCTAAGGGATTGTGCTCTAGCCATTGCGTTAGGGTCCTCTAGTGCAGATATTAGTACAGGGGCATGGTTGAGGGGTAACTCAAGATTGAACCCATAGACTACCTCGAAGGGAGTCTACTTAGTGGTGTCGTGTATTGTTGGGTTATAGGCGAACTCGACTACTGGTAGGCAGACATCTTAATCAACCAAGTTTTTGCCTACTGCAGCTTAGAGTAGAGACCCCAATGTACAATTAACCACCTTTGTTTGGCTATTAGTTTGGGGGTGACATGAGTTATTGAAGAGTAATTTAGTTTCCAGTTGACATCACAAGGTTCTCCAAAAATGGCTTAAGAACTTTGGGTCTCTATTGGAGGATACATTTCTCGACACGTAGTGTATTTGCACAATCTCCTTCAAGAATAGAGAAGCAATAGTTGAAGTATCGTTAGTCTTGGTACTAGGCACGAAGTATGCCGTCTTACTGAACCAGTTTATGATGACCATTACAAAATTTTTTCCTCAGGCAGTTCGCAGACAGTTCGAGAACAAAGTCCATGCTTAATTCTATCCACAGCTTCATCGAAACAGGTAGAGAAATTGCCTTCCCTTATTCGACTTAGCACTTGGCCTTCTTGCATATAGCATAGCTTTTGAAAACTCGGTGTACATCTTTCCTCATTCTTGGCCAAAAGAATTGGCCATTTATCAGTTCATAGGTTCTCCTTTCCTCAAAATGTCTGGAGAGACCTCTACTGTAGATTTCCCTAACTAGTAGCTCTTATAGTGAATAAGTCGGCATGCATAATTTTCTGTCTCAAAATAAGTAAACATCCTCCACATGATATTTGTCTACTATCCTCCTGTCGATGCATCACGAAATTATAGGTCCAAAGTGCAAATTATCGAATTACCTGTTCTTTGATACTTGCAAACCTAAATAGCTTGGTCTATAGTTTTGATAAAAGCGCATATCTCCTTGAAAGAGCATCTACAACCATGTTGCTCTTTCCTTGCTAGTACTTTATTACAAAATTGAATCCTTTGAGGAATTCAACTCATCTCGCCTGCTACTTCGATGACTTAATCTGATTTTGAAGGTACCTTAGTGATTCATAGCCAGTATATATGACAAATTCTTTCGATAGTAAATAATGTTGCTAGACTTGCATTGCTCAGATTAGTACCAAAAGTTCCTTGCCATACACGAAGTAGTTCAGCTGCGATCATTGGAGCTTCTCACTATGGAAGGCAATTGGTCAGCCTTTTTGTATCAGGACAATGCCTATTCCAATGCCCAATGTGTTGCATTTCAACTAAAAAATTTTGTTGAAGTCAGGTAGCATTGGCATAAGGGTGGAGGTTAACCTTTCTTTTATTTCAGCAAAACTTCTCTCCTCCCTTTCTCCCCATCGAAAGTTGGTGTTCTTCTTTATTAGCACGGTAAGTGGTGCGGCGATGGTGCTAAAATTCCTGGTAAACCTTCCATAAGATGAAGCCAGGTTGTGGAAACTTCTCACGTCGGCACAAATAGTAAGAGTTGGCTGGTCAACAATTGCTTGGATCTTTTTTTCATCGACTTGCAAGCCTCCTCCACTGACTACAAAGCCTAAGAATACCACTTCCTCTTAGCAAAAGTAATATTTCTTTAAATTGTCGAATAATCTCTTGGCATGGAGGATATCTAAGACTGCTCTGAGATGTTCACAATGATTCGGTATGACGGTACTGTAGATAAGGATGTCATCAAAGTACACTACGACACCCTTCCCTATGAGATGTCTTAGTACATGGTTTATAAGTCTCATGAAATTGATTAGGGCATTCGACAAGCCAAAGGGCATGACCATCCATTCATAAAGTCTATGTCGAGTCTTGAATGCAGTCTTCCATTCGTTGCCTGGTCTCATGCGAATTTGATAGTAGCTAGACTTAAAATCAATCTTGCCGAAAATCTTAGCTCCACTTAATTCATCCAATATATCTTCTAGTCTTGGGATTAGGTACCTATATTTGATCTTGATTTACATACATTCGTTAGGTTCCATCCTTCTTCGACACTAGAAGTGCAGGCACAACACAAGGGTTGAGACTTTCTCTTACAGAGACTCTCTCTAATAAAGCCTCTCTCCAGCAACTCATTGACTTGACGTTGGAGCTTAGAAACCTGTTGGGGATTCATCTAATAAGCTGGCTTATTTAGTAGTGCAACACTGAATATTAAGTCAATGGAGTGCTCTATACCTCGAGTTGGGGGCAACCCCTTAAGTAACTATTTGTAGAACAGGTCGGCATATTTACTTAACAACTCCTTAAACTCCTGGGATAACTCACCCCGTTCTTTCATTTCCAGTAGTCACCTGACCAACATGAAGGTCAGCTCATTATCATTAATGACCTCTCAAAGCTCGACTCTACTCATCAACAGAGCCGTCTTTGATTGGCGAGCAAGTTTCGTCTGCAACTTATTAACTTCTCTCAATGGCATTTCATTCAGTGTGATCTTTCGATCATCCTTCTCGAACATATACGTATTCTTGTAGCCGTCATGTATAACTCTCCTATCAAACAACTATGGTCTACCTAGCAACACGTGAGAAGCGCACATAGGCAGTATGTTGCACATAATTTGGTCGGACTAATTCCCTCTAGTGATCTACAATAGTATTTGCTAAGTGATATGTAATGCTCCTTTCTCACTCAACTAGTACAACAATCAACAACTTTAGTTTTGAAATAAGATTGGCTAATGTTACATTGGTACAGCTTTTACTATCCACGATGAGGGTACACATCCAATCATTCATCTTATAAGTGGTATGGAACAAATCTTCTCTCTACTCTCCTCTCGCTAGGGTTTCACATTCATAGTACATTAGACAACCATAAGTAACTGATCTAAGTCCTCAGGAAACATGTCCTCCTCAATCAGCTCTTTTACGGCATTTTCTTTCTCGGTAGGAACCTCCTCTTTATCGGGTTCCTCATCCGTATGCTTTACTTTAAGCTTCAAGATATCTACCTTGATGACCATTGTCTATCAGTTTGGGCACTAAATAGCCATGTATCTGAACCCTTGGCACTTGAAGTACTTGATTTGGCTAGTCTTCCTGCTAGACCCTTTTCCCTTCTTGCAAGTTTAGGTCAGCACTTCACCATCAGGTTAGTTTTTCTGCTTGGCTCTGTACTCGACTGAGCTCGATGACTTACCTATCCGGGTTAGCTAGTTGACATCCTTGTTGGTACTCGACTTTTTCTTTGCCTCTCTACTCATTGGGCAATCCTAACAGCCTCATCCATGTTGTCAAATCATTAAAGCTCCACAACATCTTGAATTTCTCCTCTTAAGTTAGTAATGAATCTTGAGACTGTTCGAGTTGGTGGCTTCTCTACTTCGCAACGTATCATAAGTATTTGAAAAGTCTTGAACATACTCATTAACTATTTAGCCTCTTTGTCTCAACTCCTAAAGCTGAGTAAAAGTGTCTTGAAGATAGGTTTCTGACACAAATCTATTTCTGATTATTCGCTTTATCTCTAGACAAGTATTAATCTCTTGATACCTCTCCCGTCTCCTCATGGCCTGAAAATTCTTCCACCACATGGCGGCATATCCAGAGAAATCAACAGCAGTAGTTCTCACTTTCTCATAATTATTGTACTAATAATAATCAAACATACTATCTACCTTTTCTTGCCACTCCAGATATTCATTAGCATTCCTTGATCTATCGAAACATAGAATTCGAAGCTTCACATGGTCGGATGCTTGAGAGATTTGTACTTGTTCTTCTTCAAAATACTCTTCTTCCTCTTCATTAAGCTCTCTCAAGTCTATCCTTCACCTTATTCGTCCGCCAACTCCTCCACCTCAAATTGGTCGAGTTGGGTTTTGATATCTAATAAGTTGAGCAGCTTGGGAGTTTTTGCACTGCCTTAGTAGGTTGGCAAGACAGTGCATGAACAACTTGGGTCAAATCTACTAAATGGTTAGCTACCTTGTTATGCCTCTCGTCCGTATGGACGACTCTACTATCATCCTTAATGGACAACTCCACTGTCATCACCAGTACCAACATTCATATTTGGGTCTGTCATTTTTCTTTAAAAATTTAAAGCTCAAATAAACACTTCAGGAAATTAACAGTTAACAACACAGCAGTCAATTGAAGATAGTAACGTACTTTGTTTCACATACGTAAAATAGAGTATAACAGCACTTCAAGAAGAACTAAGTACAGTTTACACAAAACCTCCGCTCCGATACCAAGATGTTGCGAACCATGACTAAGAATAGACAAGGCCAATCACTAGATGGGTCTAAGCTTATAGAAAGCTCGAAAAGGATTAATGGGGAAAAGTGCAAAAGGAAAAAATGAAGAATGAAACAGTAAGCAAAACCTATGAATAGCTCTAGAGGATATGACGCACTAATGTAACTTCTGAAAACTTACGGTACAATTCAATATGACATATAAATCGATTCGGTGAGGTTACACGCCACCTAACCTTGCTTAAGGGAAATGATAAGAGTAATGTCGGGAGTAAACAAACAGCGTTTATACATGGAAAAAAAGTACTTAAAAGTGTATTAAGAATGATCTGATATCGTCATAGTTATAAGTACAATGGTATTTATATCCATAAGTTAAGGCAACTTGCCTAAAATAGAAAAGACAAAAATGGCATTTTCTAAGGAAGTAATGTACAAGATACAAAAGGGTAAAAATGAATATATAAGAAAAACAATCATTGGTGCAATGGATTCTACACATGATACTATACATGTAGCGATGCTACATTAGTGAGGTCGTTTGAAGATGCAGACAAAAAAGTACGGACATATGGGCTTGTCTGAGCAGGGATGACTTAGTCAGTCCAGACTCTCTCTTTCGGCAAAGAAGATGCCAAGTAATTGGTCGACTTAACATTGGAGAGTAATCATCAATTTGGCATACTGTAAAAAAATGGTTGGTCATATGGCATAGTATGAAAGTTGACTTGGTAAGGAACTATTCGATCTCGACAGGGGTTGGTTGGAACAGAAGGATTCGTTGTGCCAAGTCTAGTCCTTGGGCTTAGCTGCGGGTCGGAAGTCTGATAGCTTGATTCCCATCACATTTTTTGTAATTTTTGTAGCTTAAGACTTACCCTAACAGGGTACTATTGATACTTGCATAATGTAATAGCTGCATAATCATCGATACACAAAAGAATACATGGAACTTTTTTATTCTCTCTTGAGCTAAGTATCCTTTTTGCTTACTCTTAAGATACTCTTATCTAGCTCATTCAAGCGTTAACTGATGGCGAGTGACCTTCGGCTATACTTGTGTGTCACATCAAATGTGACCCGAGCTCGTGTGAGGTATTGGTGCGTCATATCCATAATCGGTGCATAGGAATCCCTATTCATCCCTCGACTATCATTTACTTTTCAAGCCATCTCGCGGCTTAGACCTACCCCCTTTAGTTACGAGTGATATTGGGTCTATGTGTTCATACGCGAATCCGTATCACTTTGAGTCGACATCGACTACTATCTTACCGAGCCCTCTTTACCGATTGATATGAATCAAGGGCCCACACATCAGAATCTACTTGGATCTTCAGCTAGGTGTCGAGCCCTCTACTATCTTGCCGAGCCCTCTTTACCGATTGAGAGCTTCCTACTAAGTGTTGAGGCATCGGCTTCTACTAGCCAAGTATTTCTCTTTCAGCCTCCTATTCATATTTACAGCATCCTTTATTCATCTCAATAACCCCTAAGGCCGCCACGTGATGACCTAACTCAGCCACTATGCCCAAAGATTCTTTAATAAGGGAACATTGATGAGCTGGTACTTGTCCTTTTCACCTAATACCATACTATTTTCTCTTTTTGTCATTTTTGCTATTTACCCTCTTTCATATGTACTATGAATCACTTTTCATGAATGCCTTTTTGTAATTTTCCTTATTTTTAATGTTGCCTTAGGGACCTACTATAAATAGTCCCTTCTCCTTATAGCCGAGATGATCTTACATTCCTTGCAGACATTTTGAATATACTTGGTCCTTGTGAGACATTTCTCTCTAAGTCTATTTCCATATACTCTTATCTAGTATCGTTGAGTAGCTCAAGATTAGTGATAGGTGGACCTTATCATTAGCTTGTACGTTACATCAAGTGAAGTACCAAGTCGTGTTGTGTTCCCAAGTGAGTCATATCCTCCGAGTAGCTTTACATCAGCTACTGCATTCAGTTTGTCGACCTTTTTATTCTATTTTCTTCATTACTTTGAATGACCTATTGGTTCTAATCTTCTACAGTAAGTCTAATGATAACTGAGCTCCTAGGCACATTAGAGTGCCTATAGTTTCAATGGTATGTAATTAAGCTTGAAGAGGCACCAATTATAAAAACTTCTCTTTGTATTGAACTCATTTTGGGCAAGTTTCGGAGAATCGTACTACACTTGAGCGATTCTCTATTGAGAAATGAGTCTTCTCCTTTTCTTTTAGAGATGTGGGAATAGGATACTTTCCCATAAGACCTTACTGGAAGCAACTTGAGCTTTTAATCTTTTGTTTTTCTTTTATGCTTTTACTTTTGCTTTATTTTTGTTTTGTTTGTGTTTTGCAAGGCCTACTGATGAATTCAAGTAGATGGAATCACATAGCATGACATGGAAGGTTTCGATGTCAAAGTGCTTAAATTGGGGAAGTTTCAACTTACCTTTTATCATTTATTTTTCTTTCTTCCCTTTTTGTGCTTTAGATTTTTACACTTTGATTGTTAATTGTACATTGAAGCAAAAATGTACAAGATGAGTATGGGGGAAGGATAACAAAAAGACACTAAAAAAGTTATAAAAGCATGTCATTTTGTTTGATTATATACCCTACATTTAAATTTTTGAAAATTTATTTTTTATTACTATTTAGGAAACTAATTTATTTCGTATTTAACCCAATTATTTTGGTTGACTTGCAATTATTTTGTAATTTGTAACTTCCTGTTGAATTGAATTAAGTATGTATGAATGCTTAATCTTTAATAATTAAGTTACCCCTAGCTAAAGTTGTTTGGCGAAATCTTTGTGGAGTAAAGTTACAGGTTACTTAACTTAGGATTAGGATTAGAGTAATATCACTAGTTATGAGCTAGTCATGACTATTTTTTAACTTTCTTTAATGTATACTTCTTTCTTGGAAATTTTTAGAGCATTGTAATTTTTAGTAAATAAACAAGGGAAATTTGCCTTTTGAAAAATCATAAAATAGTTAGAGGATAGAAATGAGAAAAAAAAAGAACAAAAGAATGGAATAAATAAATTGATCATGTTTGTACGAATTGGCCTTGGTCCCTCAGGATAGCAAGGTTTTTTCCTACTGCCGATGTGAGGATAAGTTTTTGAGTTTGCTTCGGTTCATCAAAACAACGAGGTTTAAATTCCACTACCGATGGACTCTAAGCAAATGAATTGTGTATGAATGAATTAAATTGAATCGAAATGAAGCCTTCCAATGAAAACACACATTAGGAGAGTGATTAAAAGATAAATGGATGTAACATTTATTTACTCTAAATTATGGTGCTTAGATAGATCGAAGAGAGAGTTGTATACATTTTACCTAAGTAGGTTAAAATTTTTATGAATCTTTCTTAGTTGGCATGATGTTAAATCTAATTTTAAGTTTAAAAATCCTTCATTAAATTATCCGAGCAAACATTAATTTACACAAATTAGCTTGTAAACTTTGGTATATTTTGAGCATTGTAAAGAGGTTAAGTTTTTGAGGAAGTTGTTAAAGAATTTTTTAGTGAAAGTTGTACGTTGATCTTTTCAATTATTTCAGGGTTAAGTGTAATTTTTTGTTAGTCTTTTAAGTAGTGATAGATTTAATAAAGTAATTCTTATCTTAATTCTTTCTTTGCTTTATTTGCTTCAGAACAAGTAAAAGTTTAACTATAGGAGAGTTTGATAAGTACCTTATTATATATATTTATTCATGAATTTTTATTAGTGTTTTTGATATTTTTTATGAATATTTGGTGCTTAGTTCGATAATATTTTAATTTCAGGCTTTAAGGAAATAATTAAGAAGATTTATGTCATGCCATTGAAATATTTTAACTATATCTTTTTTAATTGCATAAACAATTGAAAGTTTTTTTTTTAGTAAGATATGTAGGAAGATATTTCAAGATATACAGAAGATATATTTTAAGATTCCTTTACGTATAAATAGATCACAGAGGCCTTGTAAATGTTAGCATTTATTCATTCATATTCTAGGCTTTGAGAGACACATCTCTCTTTTTCTTTTATTATTTACTTGTTTCTTGATGTTTTAGACTAGTTTTTGGTATTCAATTATTGAGAACCTTAGTTTTATATATAACGAGTTTTCTTTTCTTGTCAATTTTTTATTTTTGATTAATTGTGATCTAATTACGTATTCTTTTATTTCTTTAGATTAATATTATCAGTGTATTGACTCAATGTTTGATTTCATGTATAGACATGGAGAGGTGATGTATGTGAATAAATTTAGTGTAAAAAGAAGGAGTTAGTGTAGAATTGAAGATGGAATATAATGATTTCTCTATATTAGGGTGAAACCTAATAGTAGAATTCACAAATTATTAATGGAATTATAGGCCTTTTAATTGAGAAGAAATTCTGGTTAGTTATTATATGGTTGGGCACTAGTAATCTTGAGAGAAATATTAGTATAATTTAGGAACTCTCATAGTCTAGTTAATTAAAAGAAGATTGATATGTGCTTCATTGTTTTAGGGTAATCATTAATTGAATATAAAATTGATGCATCATCAATATCTTTAATTTCTATTTATGTTGCATATTAACTATTTTTTTTGTTTGGGTAATGCATATTAATTATTTTGCATCTTAGTTTAATTAGTTTCAGTTTAAATTTAATTTTCTTGAATTTATTTCTTGATTGAAATTATTTGGTTAGATATTAGAAAAAAGGATAAAGCATTAGTAATTGCACTAGTCTCTATGGGATCAATATTTAGACTTATATCCACTATATTATGAATTGATAAGTGAACATATTTATATCAAGCACCTCTAGTTACTACTCGTTAATGCTGTAGTTTGGAAGGCATTGAACTCAAACTTTCTTTTCCTTTCTGCAAGGGCTAGGGAAGCTGTCCAGGTGAACTTTGAGAGTTTATTTGCTTCTATGTTATCTATTCATGGGATCATTAAGATGCTCTAGAAGTGAAATTTCAAGGTGAGATCTCAAATTATCTAAAGGACTTGGTTGTAGCTTCTTTCTTTTCCTTGTAGTCTCCCTTGACTTGTTGAAAGACTAGCATGGAGTTTGAAAAGATCTCTACTCTCTTTGACCAATGTCCTTGTCAAATCGTAACCTAACGATAAGAGCGTCATATTTGGGTTCGTTATTACTTGCTAGGAAACTAAACTTTAATGCATATAGAATCTTGGCCCCATGAGGTCCATGAAGGATGAAGAAAACTTTACTCCCCTAATGAGTAGAGGACCCATCAATATGAAGAGTCTTCACTAGTATATCGACGTCTTAAGGTGCTTCCCCCTCTCTAATGTATTCAACTATAAAGTCCATAAGTATTTAAGCTTTATAAGTTTGCCATAGTTTGTATTGCACTCCATACGTACTAAGCTTGAGGGCATACTTCACCATCTAAGTTGGGAAGTTAGGTCTTTGTATGATATTATATGGTGGCTGTTCTATCAGAATGGTCACTTAATGAGCTTGAAAGTAAGGTTAGGGCCATCTTACTGGGATGGCTATAGCCAGGGTAAACTTCTCTAACTTACAATACCAATTTTTCAATCCTTTTAGAAAATGTGGCCGACATAGTATATAGGTGGGTACTCCCTCCCCTCAACTCAAACCAGGATGGAGGAGAAAACTCGTGCACCGACAACTAAATATAAGAACAACTCTTCGCTCGGAACCAGCTCAGAAAGAAAATTTGGAGAGGTTAAGAATGCCTTGAGTTCATTAAAGGCCTTGTAACATTTTGGTTCTCATTTAAATTTGATTGGCTACTTCAATAGCTTAAAGAACTTAGCATACTTATCTATGTTATAAGAGACATTGTTTTGAGTGATTGTTTGCCCTATGAATTGCTTCACTTTCGTGATTGTAGTAGTGGCATGTATCCTCATGTTAGCTTCATTCACTTTTTTTTTTTTTTGGGATTAGCTTTAATCCTATGATGGGTCACCTTGTGATGGGTTATCAACCTCTAGCCTACGTATTCGCATATGCCTTAGAGGCTTCTAATCCCTCACTAAGAGAATTCTCTCTCGTCAACCTGCTGATGACAAGAAATTGTACATAGAAGAATGGTGGCTAAACTCTTTGAGAGGTCTAGGTAGTTACACCCTGCTTTGCTCTATCCTTTGTACTGATGTCGACTATTGTCTTTTTGAGGCCTCTTTGTCGAGTGATGTAAACTAAGGCCCCATACATTAGATATTGCTCTAACCTTCACCTGACCTGCCAAGAGCTTCTTATCGAATGCTAAGGCATAGGCTCCTGGTAGTTGAGTACTTTTGTTTTAGCTTCCTACTTATACTTACAACATCCTTTATTAGTCCTGGCAACGCTTGAGGCCACCATGTCATGACCCAACTCAGCCGCTAGGGACCATTGACGAGCTGCCACCTGTCCTTTTCACCCGAAACTGTACTATTTTTTCTTTTTGTCATTTTTCCTATTTACCCTCTTTCTTATGTACTAAGAATCACTTTTCATGAATGCCTTTTTGTAATTTTCCTTTTTTGTAATGTTGCTCTAGGGACCTATTATAAATATTCCCTTCTTTTTATAGCTGGGATGATCTTACATTCCTTGCAAACATTTTGAATATACTTGGTCCTTTGTGAAACATTTCTCTCAAAGTCCATTTCTATACACTCTTGTCTAATCTTGCCGACTATCTCAAGATTAGTGGTGGGTAAACTTTGGCATTAACCTGTATGGTACATCAAGTGAAGTGTCAAGTTGTATTATGTTATAGGTCAGTCATATCCTTTAAGCAGCTTCATGTCAACTACTGCATTCAGTTTACCAACCTTTCCATTCTATTGTTTTCGTCACTTCGAAGGACCTATTGGTTCTAATCTTCTACGATAAGTCTTAGTGAGAATTAAGCTCCTAGGCATATCATATAATCTTGGTATCAGAGCTTGAGGTTGTAACCGAGAGTTGTGTTGTGATAGTTCCTACTAGTTTGCTATTTGATATACTTTGTTTTCATTTAGAAGAACAGAGTAAGTTCATAGTTTACTATTTGTTTAGCTTTTATTGTGCGCATAAGAGTTTCTTATGTGAAGAGTAGTTTCTAAAGGTTTATTTTGAGAATGTCGAACCCTAGTGTTTAGGGAGAGATTAATGATGCCGAGAGTGATTCTCATGGTCATAATCATGTTACCAAACAAACACTACGTACAACTGATGCGTAAGTACAAGATCTTACCACTATTGTAGCCAATCTAGCTATCTCATTAACAAAGGTCTTAGATACTAGCCACGAGAGAGAGTTGTCATTAAACAGGGTTGAGAAATGGGAGATAGGCCGAGATGATAGATGAATGAGTAGTAAGCATTACCCCGTTGTGCTGATAGAGTTGCAAGAAGGAGACTCAAGTTGGATGAAGTCGAAAGGTATGAGGAAAAGGAGCAATATGTTGGGATAGATGAACGTAAGCTTACAACTCTTAGAGGAGCCGAGCATCTCAAAATACAGATTCTGAGTTTTAATGGGTCTGATAGTGCTGATGACTACCTATATTAGGAAGAGAAGATCGAAAAGATTTTTTACTTTTATGACTATGAAGATGCTGTTTGTATTAGAGTGGCTGCATTGAAATTCTCTAAATATGTAGCAATGTAGTGGAAGAAGTTATAAAATGTTCACCTAAGAGCCTAATGAGAAGTCTAAACATGGAATGAAATGAAGAGAGTCTTAAGAAGTAGGTTTGCTCCCAAACACCACGAACAAGACACTTTTCGACATCTCCAAGACTTGAGATAAGGTAGCAGATCAGTGAATGACTATGTCCGAGAGTTTCAGTTACTCGTGATTCAATGTGATGTTGACGAGCCTGAGACATGAACTATAGCGTAGTTTATTTCTAGGCTAAGAACTGAGATTAGTAACATAGTAAAGCTACAAAGTCTTGTGACTCTAGATGATGCCATTAGGGAAGCATAGAGGGTCAAAAGGTAGATGTGGAACCAGATTAGCTGAATGCTGAATAGCTAACCCGTACTGCCAAACAAGAATAACATGTTAAGCTAACCTGGAAATGATCAAGCACCAAGTAGTTCCAAGGTGGATCGCCTAGGAGAAGTACTGAACAAACCTGTAGAAGGCTAAAGGAAAGGCAAGGCCTAAGAGATGGAGTTCTGAAGGGACCAAGGTCAAAGCTAAAAAAGGAAGACCTAAGAGATCAAGTGCTTTAAATGTCTTGGTTATAAGTACGTAGCTAGTCAATGTCTAAACCACCAAGTCATGATTATAAAGGGAGACAAGCCTTAGCTTGAAATAGAGAGTATAAGTAAAGGAGATGAAGATATGGGAGTTAAATAGATGTTGGGAGAGTTTCAAGAAGAATCCGATGCTGTAACACCACTTGAGAACAATGCTGAGTATTGTTTTATTATACGACAATCTCTTAGTACTCTTATAGTTGACGGGAATGAGCAAAGGAAGAACCTCTTACATATGAACTGTTGAGCGAATGGTAAACTATGCGCCTTGATTATTGACGAAGGAAGTTGTACCGATGTCATAGTGTAAGGGATAGTTAAGGCCATGAAATTGCCAACCCTTCTGTACCTTAAGCCGTACAAGATTCACTAGCTTAACAAGAAGGAGGTTTACTTGTTGCTGAGCAGGTTAAAGTATTAATTACCATTAGTGATAGGTACAAGGATCAAGTCTTGTATGACGTTTTTCCTGTGTACCTCACACATCTTACTTAGCCAACCTTAGCTGTTTGACTTGAGAATATTATAAGATGGGTATAAGAAAATCTACATGCTCCAGAAGGATGAGAAGAAGGTTATACTGACCCCCATGAGTCCTAAGGAAGTGCAGGAGTCACAAAAGAAGGTTATTAGATCACTGCAGTAAAAGTCCTTAGTGATTTCCCGTATTCAATTTTCCTATGAAGTTAAGGCAGAGTAGTGTGTGCTCCTTTTAGTTAGGAAACTACTGGAGTTATGAGAAGTCGAGAGCTTACCAGTCGAGGTGCAAACACTACTACAAGAATATGCTGACTTATTTCTCGCTTAGATTCTAAAAGGTTTACTACCCTTAAGAAGCATTGATCATTGCATTAACCTTCAGCTCAGAGCCGCCTTAACAAATCAACTTGCTTATAGGCTCAATCCTAAGCAAGCAGCTGAGATGAAGAAACAAGTGTATGAGTTGTTGGATAGTGGATATGTTCAAGAAAATATGAGCTCATGTGCTATACTGGCCGTATTAGTACCAAAGAAAGATAGATCGTAAAGAATGTGCATTGATAGTTGTGACATCAACAAAATTACTATTAAGTACCGATATTCAATCCCATGGTTAGATTGTATGCTTAATGAGTTGCATGGTGCTTGCTTCTTTTCAAAGATTAATTTGAAGAGTAGCTACCACCAAATACGAATGAGACCTAGAGATGAATGGAAGATGGCCTTCAAGAAGATAAGGGATGGTATATTGGAATCGATGGTGATGCCGTTTGGTTTAACGAATGCACCGAGTACTTTATGCGGCTCATGAATCATGTATTAAGGGCACTGATTGGCAAATGTGTTATGGTTTACTTTAATGACATCTTGGTCTATAGTGCCAACTTCACCTCCTACATTGGGCATTTAAGATCAGTATTCAACATTCTCTATGCTAAGAGGTTATTTGGCAACTTGAAGAAATGTGCGTTCTACTAAAGCAAAGTTGTATTCCTTAGATATGTTGTATTAGAGGGAGGAGTTTGAGTTGATGATGAGAAAGTTAAAGCTATTCTTAAATGGCTTGTGCCGACTAATGTTGTTGAGGTTAGGAGTTTCCATTTTTTGGCCTCATTCTATAGGAGATTCATCCGAGACTTCAATTCCATAATGATACCATTAATCGAACTAACCGGGAAGAACTTTGAGTTTAAGTGGTTAAAGAAAGGTTAGAAGAGTTTTGAAGCTGTAAAGTCTAAATTGACATCTGCTCTAGTACTTGCCCTATCAAATTTTAAGAAAGTTTTTGAGGTCGAATGTAATGCTTCTGGAGTAGGCATTGGTGCTGTCTTTATGCAGGTGCATTAACCCATTGCCCATTTCAGCGAGAAACTCAAAGGAGCTACCTTGAAGTACTTGGCATATGACAAGGAGTTCTATGCCCTCATTCGAACACTATAGAACTAGCAACATTACTTATTATCGAGAGAATCCATTATCTACTCTGATCATGAATCTCTTAAATGTCTTCGAGGGCAACAAAAACTTTCTTGACATAATGCCAAATGGGTAGATTTCTTGGAATCCTTTTGTTACGTCATCCAGTAGAAGAAGGTAACACCAACACTATAGCTAACGCCTTTTCTCGTCGTCATACCCTCATTATAATAATGCAAGCTAAGGTACTTAGATTTGGCACCCTATCCATCAGTGTAAGCATGATCCATATTTTGGGCCCTTAGTGACAAAGTGTAATGTTAGAGGGGTTCTACTTGAGTTAAGGGTTCCTAATGAAGGGCAAGCAGGTTTGTGTGCTGAGTGGATTGGCTAGAGAGCTACTCATTCGAGAAGCTCATGCTGGAGGCTTAGCTAGCCATTTTGGAGAAAAGAGAATGACTGAAATATTGAATGAACATTTCTACTGGCTTAGGATAAGAAAGGATGTGTGCTGAGTTCTTGAGAGGTATGAGATGTGTAAACGTGCAAAGGGGAGAAAAGAGCTGTATGGAGAGTACATACCTTTGCCAATACCTGAGCAACCATGGATAGATCTAAGCATGGATTTCATGCTTAGCTTACCCCAAACTTTAAGAAGAAATGACTCTATCATGGTGGTGGTCAATCAATTGAGCAAGATAAACCATTTCATCCCCAGATACAGAACCAATGATATTTTATTTATTGCTAACCACTTTTTACAGGAAATCATGTGGCTGCATGAAGTTTTAAGAAGAATTGTATTTGAGTGTGACTCGAAGCTTACTAGCTTCTTTTAGAGGACCCTTAGAAGAAGCTTGGTACTAAGCTTATATACAGTACTTCTTGCCACCCTCAGACAGATAGCCAAACCAAAGTAGTAAACGGGACAGTTAGTAACCTCCTACGAGTAGTTTTTAGGAAGAACTTACATGATTAGGACCTATGCCTACCTATCATTGAGTTCACTGACAATCGATCAGCTCACAGCTTGACAGGAAGATCACCTTTTGAGGTCATCTATGGACTTAACCCAGAGTTACCTCAACATATGGTGATCATCTTAGCCATTCAATGGGAAAGTCAGTCCAGCCTATAGCGTGTTGATGAATTTCAAAAGTTGCATGAGAAGGTTATCGAAGAAATGGTATAGACTGTAGCCCGGTAAAAGGAGCAAAGAAGTCGAGGAATGAGACGAGTAGTTTACAGCCTCAGAGACCTTGTTTAGGTCTACCTAAATAAAGAGCGTTTCCTCAGGAAGAGGAAAAATAAGCTTTCCCTTAGATCAGATGGACATTTTAAGATCCTTAAGCATATCAACTAGCTTAAGTCACCCGATGGATATGGAGTATCTACTAGTTTTAATGTCCTTGATCTGATACCCTATGTACTTGATGAAGAAGAGAGCTAAGAGTTGAGGGCAAATCTTTAACAACCCTAAGGAGTTGATAGGTTAGCATCCTTTAGCTTACTTACTCGTGTATACCTTGGAGGCCTCCAATCCCTCACTAAGAGAATTCTCTCTCATTAACCTGCCAAGGGCGAGAAACCATACACAGAAGAATGGTGGCTAAACTCCTTAAGAGCTTCGGGGTGGGTATACCCTACTCTACTTTATCCTTCATGCCGATGCCAACTACTCTCTTATCGAGGCCTCTTTGTTAAGTGATGTGAACCATGGCCCTATATAATAGATCCTGCTTGGACCTTTAGCTATCGAATGCCAAGGCATAGGCTCCTACTAGTTGAGTACTTCTCTTTTGGCCTCCTATTCATACTTATGGCATCCCTTATTTGTCTCAGTAACCCCTAAGGTTGCCACATCATGACCTAACTCAGCTACTAAGCCTAAAGGTTCTTTAATAAGGGAGCATTGACTAGCTGCCACCTATCCTTTTCACTTGACATTGTACTATTTTCTCTTTTCTTCATTTGTCTTATTTGTCCTTTTTTGTATGTATTAGGAATCACTTTTCATGAATGCTTTTTTTTAATTTTCCTTATTTATAATGTTACCTTAGGGACTTACTATAAATAGTTCCTTATCCTTGTAGCCAGGATGATTTTACATTCCTTTTAGACATTTTGAATATACTTAGTCTTTGCGAGACATTCCTCTTTAAGTCCATTTCCATACACTCTTATGTAGTATTACCAAATAGCTCAAAATTAGTGGTGGGTAGACCTTGACATTAGCTTATATGTTACATCGAGTGTAGTACCAAGTTGTCTTGTCTTCGTAGGTGAGTCATATTCTCTAAGTAGCTTCACGTTAGCTATTACATTCAGTTTGCCAACCTTTCTATTCTATTTTCTTCGTTACTTCAAAAGACCTATTGGTTCTAATCTCCTATGATAAGTCATAGTGATAACTAAGCTCTTAGACACATCACCTTGCACTTAAGAAACTTCCCTAAGGTTGCCCTAAACATACATGTTTGAGGGTTAAGTTTCATTTGATATCTTTTTAGGTTACAAGACATTTCTTAGAGGTCCTAGATGTGGTTGTCTTGTTACCTACTCTTGACTATCATATCGTCTAAGTAAACTTCAAAATTATTCTTGATCTATAGTTCAAACATTGTAATGACTAGTCTCTAATAAGTCACCCTAACCTTTTTCAAGCCAAAAGCCATCACTCGATATTAGTACGTCTCAAATCAGTGATAAAGGATGTGCAGCGTTCATCATTGGGGGGCTATGCTACTAATTATAGATTGAAAAGGCATCCATAAAACTAGGTAGAGCATGCTTAGAGGTATAATCAACAAGATGGTTGATCCTTGGGAAGGGAAAGCAATCTTTAGGATACACCTCGTTCAGGTTGGTCAAATTAGTGGACATCCTCAACTAGCCATTTGACTTTTTGATTAGGACATAGTTCACTAGCTAGGTTAGGTATTTTTCCTCCCTAATAAATCTAGCCTTCAAAATCTTCTACACTTCTTCTTTAACAGCTGCCTGCTACTCTAGAGCAAATTAAAGCTTCTTTTGCTTGACAGGCTTCACATTGGGGTCTATATTATGATGATGGACTAATTCAACATAATCATAATGCTTTGCTCGAAGGAAGTTAGCGGACTAGTTTTCTCAATCGGTGGGTAATAAGGTACTGATCCTTGTACCTTAATTGGGCTTCTCATGTGGTTTGTGTTCAATGGTGAGCACCTTATCTTGTTTCAGGGTTACCAAATAAAATGATCTTGACACCTTTTGGTCCCTTCGATTGATATTGACCCCAATAAGGGTAGTGAATTTGGCCTTCAGATACTTTGTCAATGATAGCACTCTAAATTGATTTTGGCTTAACCTTCCAAAAATACCATTGCAGGGAGACCAATAATCAATAACTATGAACTCCGTTGGTTATATAACAACATGGCTTAGACCATCATTGAGGTTGATTGGTATGGTGATTAAACCATTGGTAAGAATAGGCTAGTTGTTAAACCCAATCAAACAATGCTTGTAGAGCTTTAAGGGGGTCTTCATCTTTGACCTCATCTTGTTGTAGGTATGCTTAAAAAGTAGAGCTAACAATTTGTGTTGCTGTCTCATGTCTTATTTTCATATTTAAATGGGTTTGTGTTAAAAAACCTTAGCCCTATGACACAACCTATTTATTAATTATGTCCAAGTTAGACGTATTTATATTAGGGTTGACAATTCGTGTTACTATATTGTCTCGTTTATTTTAATGTTGATACCATTTAGAAATTAAAAAGTTATAATTAAACTATTTATCGATTAAAAATTAAATTAAATCTATAATATATTTGTAGCTACAAAGAGAAAAAACCAATAATAATATTTTAATTTTACAATGATAAATGATATAGTATCTTTTTACTTAAAATAAAATTACAACCTAAACAAAAGTTTTAGTAAAAGAAAAACTTACCAAATAGAGAAAATCTAAAAATTTAAGTTACATAACATCACTAAAGTATGTGGAAATATGAATTAAATGGATATAAATATACTACTAATGTTAATTTCCAAATTTATTACATTGTTTACCATATTTTCAAAGAATCTACACACAAGTTCGAAATTTTTTATTCATTTAAACTATCATGTAGCAAGAAAAATATACAACATCACTAAATTTAAGTTACATAACATCATTAAATTAAGTAAAATAATGACTTAAATGAATATTAGTATTATTACCAATGTTTTCTAAATCTATCACATTACATATCAAATTTTCATGGGAGACAATCAAAGAATCTACATGAGTTCAAATTTTTTGCCCATTTAAACTTTAATGTAACAAGAAGAATATATAGCTAAAAATATTTGATACGTTTAATCGAAATCTCTAGCTTAGAAAGAAATAATTTGTGTAACAAAATGTTAATATGGAAGAATATATAGCGTAAGCCATATCTGGGTTTGGTAGCTTAACCTAAACTCTAACATAAATTTAACCATGTTTAAGCATATCTAACCTATTTGTATCTTGCGTCATTTTTTTCTATATATTAACCCATTTAAATCATGTTGTATCGTGTTTTCAGGTCCTAAATTACTAGCCCTTTTAAAAAGTATGTCAGCCAAGCTTCCTCTGTTGACCAATATCATGCTGACATCAAAGTCAACTATATTGCACCGATAACAAGGGCATTGACATCTAGAAATTCAACACCATTGAGATCTACATCTTAAAAGGATATTTTTGTATCAACTTGTGGTTTCTTCCCCCTCAGATTCAGGATTTGGCAATCAACATTCTCGTTCTTCAAGTTGTTAGAGCTTAACATGCTCTTAACATATGGCCTCTAACTATAGTGTTGATTAACCCATTGGCTGAGTTTTATTGGGGGGTCTCATTAGCTTCTAATGCCTGATCTTCATTATTATCCTTATTTTGATCTCACTATGGTCAGTCAACTCCATGTCTTTAAGGGGGTTGCTTTGTAATATTCCCAGTTTTAGCCACAAAGTCTTTGAAATAGTTGTAACGAATAGCGACCTCAATAACATTCTTGAGGGACTAGCGTTGGTCAGTATCATGACTTGACCCTCCATGATAATCATAATATGTACTTGGCTCAATCCTTTAGTGTTACGATGTAGTTTGATTAGTTTAAGAAGTATCTTGATTTACGTACTTCCATAAAAACAACCTCTAATGGCTTTGTTAGGGGAGTGTAAGTTTTGAACGTCATGTAGCATTGCTTCTTCTCTTCCTTAGACTTAGCCAATCCATTATGGATATGCATTGCTTATCCTATCCATTCTTCATCCTAGTGCTATCTAACTTTTTACGAACTTGGATTGCATCTTCTTGGTTGATAAACATCTTTACCTTCTCCATAAATTCAACGTATGTCTCAAGGCTTTTTTAGTATTATGTGCTTAAAGAACTACCTATCAATATTAAGCTTATATACGTTGTATGCAAGGCCACTAACTTATCTGAATTCGGGACTTCTAAGGTCACCTTATTAAATTGATCTAGATAGTTTCTAAGTGACTCATCTTTAGAATGGTGTATCATGTAAGTTTAAGGGGTTTAGGGGGTTTGAGTCTAAAGCCTCTTTATGTTTAAAAGGCTAGCCTATTCAATAATTTTAAGAGTCACACTTTGATGTAAGTGTTTTATTTCAAGCGGTTGAAGTATGTTCCCCCATATACATTAGCTACTCAAGCCTAGAGCCAAATTGATTATATTAATTAAATTCGTAGAGCAAAGTTATCTCCCATACGCCTACTCTCTTTGTTAAATCATTATTGAAAAGAAGAAAAGGGGGGCGAGGTAAGGGGTAGGTGTGAAGTTTGGTTTAGTTTATGGATTATCATAATTTATAATAAAAAAATAAATTCATGATATTTAATCTCATATTACTAGTACTAAATTCTTTCAATAATAGGTTGTATTATTAACATTATATAAAAGGTTGATAAGGTAACACTTACGCAATTAAGGAATTTCAAAAATATTTTAACTACTTTCTAATTCATAATTATAACATAAAAATATAAATTTTGAACTAACCTATATACATCTTCCGATAACTTGGGGTCTAAGAGTCAAATACATATACATTTCAATAAGTAGAAACTTAAATTTTTATTTAAAAGCTATGTTAGAAAAAAGAACTTTCTTCATTATAAGTAAAATGTTCCTTTATTTCTTATAATTGTTTAGTTTAGTTTCTCAAATTTGGTTCATTTTGTCCTTGCAAATAGACTAGAAACTTTTGTTATGATTGAAATTATAGAATTCTCTCAAAGAATTGGAGACGAAAAGCCTTGTATTTTAGTTTGATTTGATAATATTTTTAGTTTGGTTTTATTTGTTCAATGTTTTTTCCCATCCCTAAGACATAGTTAACTAAGTATTTTAGAAGACCGATATAGATGGCATTGATCGTAATTGTAACTCCATTTCCAAGTTTCTCAACCATTATACCTTATTGTTAATTGCACCAAGTGTTATAAGTTAGCTTCAATTGTCAAACACAAAAAATGCATTTGATCTCAAAAGCCTAACCAATGGCCCCATCATCCGCGGTAAATATACATTTAGAAGTCACCTTTATCACTAGCATTTAGTTCATTCATCAATTAATTACCTTTTATGTAAGCTTAAAAATCATTATTTCATTTTCAAATAACCAAAAATCTAAGATATATTTTGATAATATTCATCTAACATATACGCCAGTAGGTCTTGTATATTGTGAAGCATATATTAGACACCTTATTATAGTAGCATAGTCTTATTGAGTTATTGCTCTATGTAGGCTCATTTTTTTTATCTAAATGTTTACACTTCTAGATCATTTCAAAATAATGATATTGACTTAGCATGATCCCTCCATTATACTTCGACACCTTTATCCTTAATATTGTACCTACTTTATTGTTCCAACTTAAAATATTAGGGAGCAAAAAGGCTAGGTAATTTTCTTTTCATATTAGTGGCTAACATATTAGTATTTAGATCTAATTAGATATTAGGGTTTTACTTGAAGTATAAATAATCATGCATATAATTGCAAATATCTATATATCTATTTCAATAAATTTTTTGTTTTATTTATTTATTTTTTTGGAGATTTTCCTTTTCTCTAAAAGAAAAATTTGGGAGACAACCTCATCTTGATTAGAGGGATTCAAGATTCCTATTTTCGAATGTAATAGTAATAATTATTAAATAATTTATATAAAATTTGAGGTTAGATATTCCTTGCTTTCATTAATGCCTAATACATGCATATGAAAGATAAAAAAATTATCTACATAAAGACAATTATTCACATTATATTTATCCACAAAATGTTAAAGATATGCACTTACTAGTAATATTTCGCTTGAAACCATTGGTTTAGATCATAGAATCAAAATTATTATGCATTGCTTTAGTATATGCGTAATGTCTTTACTTGTTTTGAAGCTTCCTTTTATTTCTTTGAATAATAAATCATTTCAATTATTTCATCCAAACTAGTTCCTTAATTCACTATTTAAGAAGACCATTTTAATATCCATGTAATGTACACATAACTTATGTAGAAGCAAAGGCTATTAAAACATGAACTAAAATAATCCTTTCAAAATAACAAATGCATGAAAATTGTTATTCCCTACTTAAGCTCTTTAGCTACTAATCTTACTTTGAAGTTTGTAGACTACCATTTGAGTAATACTTCCACTTGAACATTGGTTTACAACCTATTGTTTTAGATCCTTGAGACAATTACATTAAAATGCACATACTATTCGATAATATAAAGTTCATAAATCATTATCAATTGCATTTTTCCAAAAAAGCTACATCTCTATATTTTGCTTCATTATGCATATTAGAATTATTAAAATAGTTAACTATATGGTAATTTTGCACTTGTAAAATTTCTACTATCATTTTATTGAGAATCTACAAAATTGGACCAAGTTGTTACTACTACTAGCTTTTAAGCTTTTATGCTTTTTTATAGGTCCTATAATAGCATTATCGTTATATCACTTATTAGAATTCTTATCCTCAAACTTTCATGCCGATTAAGAATGCTTTAAAATGGGATTATTTTCTTCAATTGAACCCATAAAATTTGTTGTGGATTTATAGTTACCACAATAGCATTACATTCCGCATTATTAAGACTATAGTATTCTAGAGTTTATTTGTTTTTCTTTGATGCACACATGTCATGTATTTTTTCACTGTAGCGATTGTTCCGAATAATTAACAAGTAGATAAGATTCATTTAGATTTGCTTTATATTTCTCCATCTCATAATATTAGTATGGTGATTGGAAATATACTGTTTAATAGCATGAGTTACATGGCCTAGAATCATTCTATCAAGATTGGATTGGGGTTAAAGTTGAAATTAGGGTTTATTGAAGAAATTATAACTATACCTAATGGGGACTCACCTGACTTAATTCTACATGTTCAGCTTGCCTTTGATCTTTGGAAGGAAATCAAAGAGTAATGGATCTTTGATTTATCAAATTTAACACGAAATTAGCAATATTAAACAACATAACAGTCTACCAGCACTTAGTGCAATCGTGTGAATTGTTGGGATGAGATTCAAACATTGTGAAGTATTCCTATTTGTACTTGTAACAATTGTACTTATGAGGCTAATGATAGAGTTGCTAATTTCAAATTTGAGGGAAGACTTATATAATTTTTTATGAAGTTAAATGAAAGCTTTGAAAGAGTGAGAAATTGTATGTTATCCATGGAAGCACTATCTTTTATTACTAAGGCATTTTATTTGGTGCAACAAGTTGAAAGACAAAAGCATATTACCTCTCATGGTGTAACTGAGTTAGAAGAATAAGCTTTTAATGCAAAAAAAAAAAAAAGTGAGGTTGCAAAAGGAGTTGTAGATAAAAGGAAAGGGAAGTAAAATTTTGATTCTAAAATGTTTTGTGAATATTGCAAGTCAGATGGCCATCTTATAGAAAACTGTTTCCAATTAATTGGTTATCTGGATTGGTGGAAGGGTAAAAGGATTGATAGAGCGGGCAAACAATAATCTAGTTGCTAGCTGCTCAATTAGGCATCATGATGTGCAGTCTATACCTTTGGATGATATGTCTACAATATATGTAAGATAGTCTGTTAGAACTATTGATGGGCCTTCTAATAGTGGTTTTGACCAGCATTTTTCTATAGAACATATGTCAAGAGATTATGAGGATGATGTAAACTAAGCAGGGGTCGAATGTAGTTGCTATTAATTGAATCTTTTTAGCAGGTAACAAACTCACTTCTTTCACTTTTAGTACTATGAAAACTCCTTAAGCTCATAGATAATTGACTTAGGTGCCACAAACCATCTTATGCATTATTTCTCCTTACCGTTTGATGTTCAAATCCTTACATACCCTGTCTTAGTTAAACTACCCGATAGAACATCTAAAGTTGTTCAATTAGCAAGTTTTGCAAACTTAAACACACACAACCTTGTCTCATGTCTTGTTCATGCTAAGATTCACTCATAATTTGCTTTCTGTACAAAGAGTGTTGTCTAACAACTCTTTAGTAGCAAAGATCATTTCAACTCGTTTCACTTTTCAAGACTCAAAAGGTGAGCTCATTGTTGCTACGTGGATGGCTATACATGGTCTCTATGTCTTAGAATCAAGTACTTTAACTGTTTTTAGTTCTCTAGATGATCAAGCACACCTTGCTACATTTTTTGTTGATTCTTATAAATACAATTCAAATCTGATTCACTTGTTCCATGATCGCCTAGTCATTCTTCTATGTCTAAGTTGTAACCTTTAGAATTTTGTAAACAACTTGATATGAACAACTTTTTTTGTATTACTTTTGTGAAGCAAAGATGCATCAATTACCTTTTGAAAGGAGCTTTCAACATGCCAATTATTTATTTGAATTAATCCATGTAGATGTCTATGGACCATATTTTGAAGTAACTATCACTAGTACTAAGTATTTCCTTACCATACTTAATGATTTTTCTTAATCTATGTGGACTTATTTGTTGTCTCATAAGTCCTAAGTTGTTTATACACTTGATAAACTTCTTAAAATGATTAAAAGTCCTTTTAATGTTATCCCCAGGTTTGTTCGATCAGATAATGGGTCAAAATTCTTATCATATGCATGTTAAACCGTGTTACATGACCTAAGCATAGTTTACTAAGGTTCCATGACCTATAAACCTCAACAAAAATGGGTGAGTGGAGAGAAAACATAGACATATTATTGAATAGCAAGAGCTTTATAGTTGGGTGCAAATTTACCCAAAAAATTTTGGGGGAGTATGTGTTAACCACCACTTATCTTATTAACTTGATATCGATGTCCAATTTACATTGGAAATCATTTCATAAGATTTTGTTTGGGGTGAAACTTTCATATGAACATTTAAGAGTGATGGGTTGTATTTGTTTTGCTACAAATACTAAGCCTCATTTGGATAAATTTGATGCTAAAGGGACTAGATATATTTTCCTAGGTTATGTACATGGACATAAGGGCTATAAACTCTATGACATGTTACATCATAAAATTTTCCTTAGTCATGATGTGATCTTTTATGAAAATATTTTTCCTTTCCATTAACTAGTCACTCCTTCCATTGATACACTTTTATTCCTTTTATAACTCATTTTTTTCCTTCCATTTCCACTAATGATACTCCTCATGCTTTTCATTCTTTACCTATTGTTACTAATGCTTCACCTAATCCAAATCCTCATGTCACTAATCAAACCCATGCTGAAACACCTGTTACTTCTTCCTTATTAGCTCCTTTAGATACTCTTTCTTCATCAACTACACCCTATCCACCTTGATGGGAATCACGCTACCGTACCTCTGACCCACAACTAAGCCCGATGACTAAAGGAGTTGGCATGATGAATTCTTCTGTTTCAACCAACCCTTGTCGAAGTCAAGTACTTCCTTACCGAGTTACCTTTTATGTCATGCCATATGACTGCCCTTTTTTCTGCAGTATGCCGAGTTGATAATTACTCTCCAATGTCGAGTCGACCAATTACTCGACATCTTCCTTACTAAGAAGCTAAGAGAAAGAGTCCAAACTGACTAAGTCATCCCTGCTCGAATAAGCCTATCTATCTGTACTTTTTGTTCGCATATTGTAACAACCTCGTCATTGTAGCATTGCTACATGTACAGTATCATATGCAGAATCCATTGCACCAATGATTTTTTTTTTTGTATATTCATTTTTACCCTTTTATATCTTGTACATTACTTCCTTAGGAAATACACTTTTTGTCTTTTCTTTTTTAGGTAAGTTTCCTTAACTTATGGGTATAAATACCCTTGTAACTATGATGATATCAAATCATTCTTAATACACTTTTGAGTACTTTTCTTTTTTATGTAAACACTGTTTGAGGCATCACTCTTATCCTTTCTCTTAAGTAAGGTTAGGTGGTGAGTAACCTCACTAAACCGATTTGTGTATCATATCGAATTGCACAGTGAGTCCTTAGAAGTTCTATTAGTGCCTCATATCTTCTAGAGCTATTCATAGGTTTTGCTTACCATTTTATTCTTCATTGTTCCCTTTTAGACTTTTCCCTACCAATCCTTTTCGAGCTTTCTGCAAGCTAGGACCTATCTAACGATCGGCCTTGTTTATTCTTAGTTATGATTCATAACATCTATTATACTATGTTTTACATGTGTGAGACAGAGCACATTACTGTATTCAATCGACTATTGTGTTGTTAACTGTTAATTTCTTGAAGTGTTTGTTTAAGTTTTGAATTTGTACAGAAAAATGATAGACCCAAATATGAATGTTGGTACTAGTGATGACAATGAAGTTATCTACTAAGGATGCTAGTCTTAAGGAACTCCTAGAAACACTAATAAGAGGCTTGATGAGGTAGCTAACCTCTTAGTAGATCTGACCTAAGCTATTCATGTACTATCTTATTGACCCACTAAAGCCGTGCAAAATACTCCCCAAGTTACTCAGCCTATTAGAGGTTAGAACCCAGCTCGACCCATTCAAGGTGGAGGATTTGGCGGACGAGTAAGGTGAATGATAGACTTGAGAGAGCTTAATGAAGAGGAAGAGGAGTATTTTGAAGAAGAGAGAGTACGAGTTCCTTGAGCATTCGACCATGTGAAGCTTTGAATTTCGTATTTAAATGGATTTAGGAATGTTGATGAATATTTGGAGTGGGAAGAAAAGGTAGAGCATGAGTTTCATTATTATTAGTACGAGGATTATGAGAAGGTAAGAACTGTTGCTGTTGAGTTCTTCGGATATGCCACCATGTAGTGGAAGAATTTTCAGACCATGAGGAGATAAGAGGGGTATCGAGAGATTAATACTTAGCCAAAGATAAAGAGGATACTAAAAAACAAATTCGTGTCGAAAACCTATCTCGAAGACAGTTTCACTCAGCTTCAGGAGTTGAGATAAGGAGGTTGAACAGTTGATGAGTATGTTCAAGACTTTCAAATGGTTATGATATGTTAAGAAGTGGAGGAGCCACCAACTTGAATAGTCTCAAGATTCATTACTGGGTTAAGAGGAGACATTCAGGATGTTGTGGAGTAGCAACAATTTGACACCATGGATGAAGCTGTTACACTTGCCTAGCGAGCAGAGAAGCAAAGAAAAAGCCGAGTACCGGTAAGGATGCCAACTAGCTGACCCGTACAGGTAAGTTACTGAGCTCAGTCGTGTACAAAGCCAAGCAAAAAGGTTGATGTAAGAGCTGAGCAGAAAAACTGATCTAATGGTAAAGTGCAGACCTGAAATTATGAGAAGGGGCAAGGGTCTGGTAAGAAAACCAGCCAAATCAAGTGCATCAAGTATCAAGGGTTTGTACACATGGATTCTCGGTGTCAAACCATCGACAATGGTCATTAAGAGAGACATCCCAAAGCTTGAAGTAGAGAGTAGGAATGAGGTACCCAAGGAGGAGGAGGTTCCTACAAAGAAAGAAAATGCTGAGAAATAGTTGATTGAGGAAGACGTGTTTCTTGAGTACTTAGATCAATTACTCATGGTTATCTAATGCACTATGAATGTGGAACCCTCGTAAGAGGAGGAGTAGAGAGAGAATTAGTTCTATATCACCTATAAGGTGAATGATCAAATGTGCACCCTCATCGTGGATAGTAAAAGTTGTACCAATATTGCATCAGTTGATCTTGTTTCAAAACTAAAGTTGCCGACTGTTGTACATCTGAGGCCGTACAAGTTGCCCTGGTTGAGTGAGAAAGGAGCATTACATGTCACTCGACAAATACTACTGTTGATCATTATAGGGAATTACTCCAATTAGATTCTTTGTGACGTACTACCTATATGCACTTCCCACGTATTACTAGGTAGACCTTAGTTGTTTAACAGGAGAGTTATGCATGACGGTTACAAGAATACATATATATTCGAGAAGGATGATCGAAAGATCATACTGAATCCAATGTTGCCAAGAGAAGTTAATAAGTTGCAGATGAAACCTACTCACAAATTGAAGAAGTCTTTAGTGATGAGTACAGCTGAGCTCCGAAAGGCCATCAATGCTAATGAGCCAACCTTCATGTTGGTTAGGCGATCATTGGAAATGAAGGAGAAGGGCAAGTTACCCTAGGTTGTTAAGGAGTTGTTAGGTGAATATGCCGACCTATTCCCAAGACAGTTACCTGAGGTATTGCCCTCAACTTGGGCATAGAGCACTGTATTGACTTAGTACTTAGCACTGCAATGCCAAATAAGCCAACTTATCGGATGAATCCTGAATAGGCTTTTGAGCACCAACATCAAGTCAATGAGTTGCTGGAGAGAGGATATATAAGAGAGAGTTTCAACCCTTGCGTTATACCTACTCTTCTAGTACTAAAGAAGGATGGAACCTAGTGAATGTGCGTAGACAACTGAGTCGTGAACAAAATCATGATCAAATACATGTATTTGATCCCATGGCTAGAAGATATATTGGATGAATTAAGTAGAGCTAAGATTTTCAGCAAGATTGATTTTAAATTTGGCTACCATCAAATCCATATGAGGCTAGGTGACGAATGGAAGATTGTGTTTAAGACTCAATATGGACTTTACGAATGGATGGTCATACCCTTTGGCTTTTTGAATGCCCCAAGCACTTTCATGAGACTTATGAACCATGTGCTGAGATATCTCATAGGGAAGTGTATCATGGTGTACTTTGAAGACATCCTTGTCTATAATGCCTACATGCCGAGCCACTCTGAACATCTTAGAATAGTCCTGGATATCCTTCATGTCGAGGGATTATTCAGCAATTTAAAGAAATGTTACTTTTGGAAGAAGGAAGTAGTATTCATGAGCTATGTAGTCAGTAGAGGAGGCTTGCGAGTTGATGATGAAAAGATTTGAGCAATTGTCAAGTGGTCGATTCCTCCTACTTGTGACAATATGAGAAGTTTCTATGGACTGGCTTCGTTTTACAAAAGGTTTATCAGGAATTTCAGCACCATCACTACTCTACTTACCGAGTTAACAAAGACGAACATCGACTTCCAATGAAGAGAAATGGAGGAGAGAAGTTTTGCCAAGATAAAAAAAAAAAAAACATTGACCTCCGCCCCGGTGTTAGTGTTACTTGACTTCGAAAAATTTTTTGAGCTAGAATACAATGCGTCAAGCATTGAAATAAGCATTGTCCTGATGCAAGAAGGCCGACCAATTACCTTCTATAGTGAGAAGCTCTAAGTACCGCAGCTTAACTACTTCGTATGTGACAAGGAACTTTTGACACCGATTTGAGCAATGTAAGTCTAGCAACATTATTTTTTGCAAGAGAATTTGTCATATATATTGACCATGAACTGCTAAGATACCTCGAAAGTCAAATCAAGTTATCAAAGCGACAGGCAAGATGGGTTAAATCCCTCGAAGGATTTAATTTTGTAACAAAGTATAAGCAGGGAAAGAGCAATGCAGATGCTCTTTCAAAGAGACATGCGCTTTTATTAGAACTGCAGATCAAGCTGTTTAGGTTTACAAGTATCAAATAACAGTACTTCGAGGATCTACACTTTGGACCCAAAATTTCATAGTGTGTCAATGAGAGGATAGTGGACGAATATCATGTAAAAGATGACTACTTGTTTCGAGGCAAAAAATTATGCATGCCAACTTGTTCATTGAGAGAGCTACTAGTCGAGGAAGCCCACAGTGGACGTCTCTCCAAACATTTTAGGGAAAGGAGGACCTGTAAACTGATAAATGGCCGATTCTTTTGGCCGCAAATGAGGAAAGATGTACATGGAGTTTTCAAAAGCTGTGCCCTATGCAAGAAGGTTAAGTGCCAAGCCAAGCAAAGGAAAGCAATGCCCTTACCTATTTTGACGATGCTATTGACTAAATTGAGCATGGACTTTGTTTTTGGATTACCACGAGCTACCTGAGGCAAAGATTTTGTAATGGTTATCGTGGATTGAGTCAATAAGATGGCATACTTTGTGCCCTGGACTAAGATTAACGATGCTTTAGCTATTGCTTCTCTTTTCTTACATGAGATTATGCAGATACACGGTATGCCGATAAGTGTAGTCTTTGACAGAGACCTCAAGTTCTTAAGCCATTTCTGGAGAACCTTGTGGCATCAGTTGAGAACCAAATTATTCTTCAGTACCTCATGTCACCCCCAAATTGATTGCTAAACAGAGGTAATTAATCGTACTTTGGGGTCACTACTTCGAGCTGCAGTAGGCAAGTACTTAACTGATTTGGATGTCTGCCTGCTAATGGTCAAGTTCTCCTATAACTAAATGGCACATGACACTACTAAGTAGACTCCTTTCGAGGTAATCTATGGGTTCAATCCCGAGTTGCCCCTCGACCACGCCCCTATACCAATATCCTCCTTAGAGGACCCTAATGCAACGGCCAGAGCACAATCCCTTCAGCACATCTATGATAAGGTCACCCGGTACATCGACCAAGCTGCTAAAAGAATGCGAGAAAAGATCAAGGGTAGAATAGCTAAACAATTTCAGTCGAGAGACTTAGTATGGTAGTACCTCTGTAAGGAATGGTTCTCAAATAAGAGGAGGAACAAATTATCTGCAAGAGCAAAAGGATCTATTAGAATCCTCTAGAAAATCAATGATAATGCTTGCAGGTTAGAATTGCTCGAGGATTATGCAGTTTCTGACACCTTCAACATTGTTGACCTCAGTCCATATCACCTTGATGGAGAACTTATTTAAATTTGATCTTAAATCCAAAACAACCCAAATGGAATGATGGGAATCAGGCTACCGACCTTTGATTTGTAGCCGAGCCCAAAGACTAAAGAGACTGGTACGACGAATCCTTCTATTCTAACCAACCCCTACCGAAACTAAGTACTTCCTTATCAAGTCACTCTTCATGCTGTGTCGTATGACCACCTATTTTTCTTCAGTATGCCAAGTTGATAGTTACTCTCCAACATCGAGTCAACCAATTACTCGGTATCTTCCTTGTTGAGAAGGCATCTTCCTTACCGAGAAGCCATGAGAGAGAGTTCAAACTGACTAAGCCATCTCTACTCAAATAAACCCGTCTGTTTGTACTTTTTGTCCACATTTTCTAAGGACCATGCCAATGTAGTATCACCACATATACAGTATCATGTCCAGAATCCGTTGCACCAATAATTATTCTTCTTGTATATTCATTTTATACTTTTGTATCTTGTACATTACTTCCTTAAGACATGCCCTTTTTGTTTTCTCCATTTTAGGTAGGTCACCCTAACTTATGGGTATAAATATCCTTGTACTTATAACTATGATGATATCAAATCATTCTTAATACACTTTTGAGTACTTTTCTTTCTTGTGTAAACATTGTTTGTTTACTCTCGGCATCACTTTTATCCTTTCTCTTAAGTAAAGTTAGGTGGCGAGTAACTATAATGGACAGATTCATGCATCATATCAAATTGTGTCGTAAGTCCTTGAAAGTTTCATTGGTGCATCATATTCTCTAGAGCTGTTTGTGAGTTTTGCTTACTGTTTCATTTTTCATTTTGCCCTTTTGCACTTTTCTCCATTAATCCTTTTCGAGCTTTCTGCAAGCTTGGACTCATCCAACAACCGGCCTTATCTGTTCTTGGTCACGGTCGCAACATACCTGGTAGAGATGTTTCTAATTTGTCTCATGGTGTGCGAAGGTCAACTAAAGATTGTAAACTTCCCACATGGATAAATGATTACTTTCATACATTGCATCAACAGTCTTCTAATCATAGTTTGTCCCATAGTTCCTCACACACACCATATCCTTTATTTTCTTCTACTACAATTCATTATTACCCATTTCATTTTGTTGAATCATTGGCTATTGTTTTAGTTACCAATGAGGCATTTAGCATTCACAAGCTTCTAAAAGTAAAGAATGGGTTACTACTATGAGTCATGGACTTTATGCTTTAGAACAAAATGAGACATGGGAATTGACTTAATTTCCTTTAGGTAAAAGGTCTATTAATTCAAAATGGGTTTACAAGATTAAGTATAAACTTAATGGATCTATAGAGAGATACAAGGTGCGGTTAGTAATACATGGTTATACTTAGGAAGAGGGTATTGACTATCATGACACTTTCTTACTTATTGCTAAGTTAGGGACTATTAGAATACTTATTACTATTGCTATCAAATTGATATAAACAATGTTTTTTTTTTTTTTTTGCATGGATATCCTGATGAAGAAATTTACATATTACCACCTTTGGTTTATTTTAAAGCATCTCCACATCAGGTTTGTAAGCTTAAATAATTGCTTTATAGGTTGAAACAGGCATCAAGACAATAGAATAAGGAGGTTTCTTAGTTTCTTCTTACTAAATGATTTGCTCAATCTGTTAGTGATTCTTTCCTTTTCACTAGATATAGTTCTAATGGTTTTATTGTGGTGCTCCTTTATGTAGATGACATGCTAATTATTGGTACTAATGTTTCTTCTATTACTACTTTAAAAAGTGACTTACATGCTACCTTCACCATAAAAGAATTAGGTTTAGCATGTTTCGTTCTTAGCATTGAGATTTCTTCTACTCAAGCTGGTAATATGTTACATTGAAGCAAGTTTACACTTGATAAAACTGCTGGTGATGTTTCTAAACATCCTTCTCTTTCCCACCAGATTGTTGGTAAACTTTTAGATCTCACACTTAATTGTGCTGATATTAGTTTTGCTATTAATAAGCTCAATCGATTCTTATCTCAACCTTAGTCTACTCATTTTCAAGCAGCTATTAACTTGCTGTGATATCTCAAAGGTACCTTTACTGTTGGTCTTTTTTATCCTAATGATAATTCTTTTGCTATGGAAGCCTTTTCTTATGTACACGAAAGGTCAATCACTTTGAATGCAAGTCTTTATTAGGATATTGTGTGATGTTAGGTAGAGTTTTGGTATCTTTGAAATTGAAAAAACAAAATACTATCAATACATCCACTACAAAGTAGAGTATAGGAGTATGGGTGCTACTATCAAAGAACTTTTGTAGGTCTCTTATATATTGCGTGATTTGCAAGTCCTTTTCATATCTCCCATTCCTTTACTAGTTGATAACAATTCAGCCATTTCCATTACTATCGATCCTTGCTAACATTCACAAACAACATTTTGATATTGATGCGCAATTTATTTGTCATCATGTTGCTTTAGGTTTTGTTCAACTACGATATGTACCAACATAACAACAAGTTGCTGATTTGTTCACCGAGAATCTATCTATTGAACAACTTACTTACATTTTGTCCAAGTTGCATCTCTAAGGAGATCCAACTTGAAGGGGGATGTTAGGACTCTATTAATCTAGAATTTATTTATTTTTCTCTGATCTACACGTGTCATGTCAATAGGTATAGTAATACAAATGTATAAATACTCCATAACAAACTCAGTTTTAGTTAGTTGACTCAATTTCATTTTTTTTTATATTTATACGCTTTATTTTTCTCTTTGTTTGCTTACTGCAAGTTACAATGACACATAGATGAAGCTTCACTTCACACAAATTCAATATGCGGTATTCCTTTGAATTATGAGCACAACCCATAATAGCTCCTTTGAAAGTGCTAACATGGAGCATCACTCATTTATGATCATAATGTTTGTAGAAGTTTCCTTCATTCCCATTTTCCATATAGAGCAAAAGCTAATTCTTAGACAATATTCTTTCACTCTATTATATAATAGTCTATATTGCATATACTAGCTTAAACTTTTAAATAAGATGGTTGTGGTACCGGTTAAAACATGGTATCAAAGTAGGAGATCCTGGGTTCAAACCCCTTGTATCATCTATCACCCTAATCTAATTAAGTTGTCCACTTATGAGTCTTAATTAAAACTCTAGCCCACAAGTAAGATGAAATGTTATATAATAGATATAATAGTTTACATTGTATCTATAGGATTAAGCTTTTAGATACGAGGGCTATGGTACTTACTCTCGAAGCATAACATGAAATTTACACCTCTCCCACAAATTGAAAGGCAACTTAGAATTTTTTATTAGGAAATTATTCAAATCTACTACGGTTGTTATGCTATGCTAATAATCCATGTTGTTGCGGTATGTATCGTGTTGAACGTTAATGAAACATTTGTAATTTTTCATAAAATTGGTGAGAACATTTTACAAATATTTATATACTCTATCACTATACGATATGTTACTTTCTTATCATGAAAATTTTCAACTCAATTTATAATATTTAAACATTTTCAAAGCTTTTCCTTTATGTTTTAGCAAGTAGATTTAAGAATAACACGAGTGATCATCCATATTTGGAATAAATAATCTTTTTCCTCCTTAATTAGAATTTCATTTAACTCACATATGACCAAATAAATTGACATTTATATATCTTCTTTTCTTTCTTTCTACTTAAGCAGAATGGACATAGGAAAAATGTAATTTAAGTGGACGGGAGGGGGTGGTTAGGGGCGAACTTACTAAATATAACTAATTATTGGAGTTATTCATATTTATTTTATACATACAACAAATAAAAAGAAATCCAAGAGAATTTAATCAATTAACTATATTTTTATAATAAATAAATTTTTATGTTATTGGTAATTATAAAGAAAAAGAAAACGTTGTATGAGGAATGTAAGAATAAATGCAACCTAAAAAAGGTAAAATAATTGTTATATTTTACCAAACTTTATTCTTTAAATACACATATAATATATATAATTGCCTATTTTTAATAAATTCTTTATAGTTAAACTTTTTTCTAACATGGGGGATGAGGTCCCCTTTAGGTACCCCTACCCCCTTAAATCAGTCCATATCTTTAGTGAAATGGTCTGTTAGTAATCTTAACGTAAATGCACACCCTTTGTTTTGACTCCATTATCCATAATATGGTTATTTCTATACATAATATGTATGGAAGGAAGCACTCTAGACGACTATGAAGTACTCAACCTTCAAGTACCTTGACAATATGACTATTACCCTAAAGGGACCATGGAGCCTTACCATGGTATAAGGATGACCAGAAGGCACCTAACCCCTAAGTAGCCTAATCTTATTAGCATCCCTTCCTTAGTGGAGCTTAGGAAACATAATGTATTTAATAGGGTGAGATGACCATGAAACAACACTCAAGTAGGCCCATAATTGAGCTATAGTGGCAAAAGCCATGCCCTTACTTAACAAAGACTCACTAAGCCTTAGCTTAGTCACTGAAGTTAGATCCAACCTCGATCCATAACTATATATATGGCCTAGCCAGGTATATGGGTAAGGACTTGAAAGGAGATTTTCCTAAGAGTTTATAGGTGATTCAAACACTTAACTGCTCCTGTATTAGGTTTTCTCATATCAATTGAAAACTTAAACATTTGAATGGTCGCGTTGAAGGAAACTTTAGCATCCATTTTACAATGTTTATTATTTTGTAGGCCTAGAGAAACCCAATAGAAATTAGATAAAAAATTACCAACAATCAATCCCAACGAAAATTTCGATTTGCAAATTATGATCACACTAAAAATTTATTTGGTTCCAACACTTATGGGATAAATATACTATAGTTTATTTTAAAATGAATGTATGGTGTCTCAAACGGTATAAAGTCTATTGAAATTGGACATTGTATGCACAAGTTTAACATATATGAAAATTTCAAGAAAATAATTTTTATATATCTTTTTTTTTAAATTATCATTTAAGGTAATAACACCAATGCAATTAGAAGGGCAAGCTGTGATTATCCAAAAGACTCTCCTCGTGGTAACATGATGTATATAGGTCTCCTCACTATTCAGAACGGTAGAGCGTACCTCTGATGAACATATATATTTAGAAAATCACTAGAGATTGAGCTAAAAGCATTTGACATTCAAGCACTAGCCAAGCTACTAGACCACATGACTGGTTGGATAAGCTATAAATAACTTTGCACGTTTTTCGGTAATTCATTGTAACCTGCCTTCGTATCAATAATATCCCATATTATCACTAAATGCTACAGTTGAAACAAAACCAAGTTATGGATGGAAATGGGAAGTTAAATTTCAAGAATAATGTCTGAGAAAATTCGAATATTATCTTTGCTTTTTGGTTTTCAATTTATCTTCCTTAATTTGCTTAAAACATGGTGAAATTGATTATCCTTTATTCAAGTCACTTTTTGTTCAAATGATTCAAACTAAGCTAGGATAGAGAAATTATGGCTTCCTAGGGAAAGAAGTGTATCCAGCTGCCCTATATAGTAATAATAATATTAATATATAGTATAATACAATAAGCTGCATTGGGATCTTAACGAGGAATTATAATGGATAGCTTTACAAAAAAATCAAAATAGGTCGTTGAGGAATCCGATGATCAAGCATGAGGAAGAAGCAACAAAACAACACATCCTTTGATGGGCAAAATATTCCAACCCCAAAGAAACGACATGTCAAGTTCCAAAATTTGTCTCATTTCAGCTATAAAATTGAATTATTAAATGGCTTTTCGTTCAGAAAATGATATTATAATAATATTATAGCCATGATATCTTTTTTTAGGAAATGACACAAGATTTAGAACTCGAGGTTCATTATGCTAATGAGAAAAACTTCATTTCCCGTTGGTCGCCGTATTGGAAGAAACTGTAGTCTCCTTTACAAAAGTACTTCTTTTAACAGCTTTAAAAAGAATAGCAGATTAGCTTGTTGCACGGGTTTTGGAACAAGAGAATCAGTTCTTTTCATGGCAACCTTTTTCCTTGTTGAACGTTTGATGAGTAATTGATTTCGAAATTTCCCTCTCGCCTTCCACTCGTGAAAGTTGGATGTGAACTTTGGAGGACCAAAATAAGATCTTTCAATGATGGGTATAGTCACTTTTGAATAAGTCTACTGTAAAATTTCCCTAAAAATTAAAATGATAATATTTCAAATAATTTAAGTAAGCAAAGATCTCACAGTCGATTATATAACATCTTAAATAATTAACCCTTGAGGGGTATCTTAGCTAAGGTATTTATTTTTGGTTGCTTAATTACCTAAAGTTCTACTCTTATGAATTTCTTAGGGTAAGCAATTTGCTTTCTTTGACTCCTTTGGAGCACCTACCCATTTGAAAAAAAAAAAAGAAAAACACAATATGAAAAGGGAAAAGAGAAGAACAACTTTGTAACAAAGAAATAAAAAGAAAAATCTTGTACCGATTTTAATTGAGTCATAAAAGATTTTTAATTAATGAGCCTTTGAGGCATACCTCAACAATTGAGGCACTTATCTTAGTTGCTTAAATAATTTAGATTTTATTTTTTGAGCATTGTAAGCCAAATGTAACTTGATATCTTTAACTTGTTTGGATACTTATTCACTCAAAAAAGGTGGAAAAAAATTAAAAGTAGAAACAACTTAGTAGTGGGAAGAATAATCTAGCACTGGTTTTAAATTTTAAAGATATATATATATATATATATATATATTTTAGTTACTTTGAATTTTCCATGTTCTACAATTGACAAGAATTGTTATTACATTTTGGTATGCGGTCGTATTTATTTATTTTAAATACATTTTCTCATAGTATGGGTTTTGGGGGGATATTAGAAGGGTTAAATACGGACAAAAGAATGGAGTTAGGTCCAATTTTGTAAATTAGCGTACAAAGCAAACAGCGTAAGACAATTAAATATACGGCGATGAAACGACATGCCGCCTCCGACAAAGATTCTGGCCGTACGGAACAGAGACATCCCATTCCTCTTCCCTTCTCTGAATATCCATATCCCTAAAACAAAACAAGTATACATATTATTACGTATTCCTATGAACATCCATCATGTTTATAGCTCCGGTTTTAAGGGTTGGTTTGTTTGTTTCTGGTATTGAAATTCGGTTCATCTATATTAGTGATAGGGAATGTTTGGTCCGTACTAGAGAATATATGTATGCAGCTTCATGAATTCGAGAAGAAGAAGAATAATATACCATTACTATATTACTAATTCAAGTTCAATTTAATATAGAAAATCTTTTGTGTTTGGAAATTGGGAGAGATGGTGGGAGGTATTGTCAAAATCACTATCCAAATTTTATTTTATTTTTTTTTCTTTTCGATTTTTAAGTTTTTAATAATTCTCCAAATTTTGACTGTAGATAACAAAATTTCACATGTTACAAATAATCGCTTCAAATTTTAATATGCTAATGACCCATTCAAGCTAATAAAGTCACAATCTAGATTATCCAACCTGTGTGTATTCATACATGAGTTCAATCAGATTTAAATCGAAATCCAAACATCACTTGACTTGGAGCCAAACTCTGATCTATGTGTCCTTCTAGGGTTTTTTTTTTTTCACATTAATTTATTTGCTGTGTTTTTTTTTTTAACATATATTGTTTTGTTTTTCTTCAATAGTTTCTTAAAATTTTTTTCTTTTAAAATGAAATGATAAAGAATAAATTATTTTTTCAAAATCTTTGGATAGTTAGATAACTCCTACGTGGCTGTTGGGCATCACGGTGTATACCATCATCAGCGATAAGTGGTTTTATCTAAATGATGGAAAAATAATATAAGTAAAAAGGTTTTTAGAAATATAAAATAGAAAATAAAAACTTATAGAAAAATGATTTCAAAAAAATTAACAAAAGTACCATCTCACTAAATTTTTCTAAGAAAAAATAGCTACATCAACTTAATTCTAAATAGTAGATACGAAGGCACCTAATGTATAGCTATGATTTTTTTTTTTTTCCACTTCCTTTTAGTATGAATATTTTTTTTTAAAAAAAAATTAAATTGATAAAAAGGTAGTTTAAAAATTCTCTTTAGATATTTCTTGATGACAAACCCTTTACTTTCACTTTTAGAATACCCTATTTCGTTATCAATTAGCTTTAAATGAAATGTTCATTAACCCCAAATTTTATGAAAACACTTGAATAGGCGCTATGATAGATATGCTACTTGTTCTTTCTCACAATACTCGTATTCTTTTTTATACAAGCGCATCTCAATTCATCCACATTTGCATCTTATTAAAGTACTTACCATGCATGTGTTGTGTTTCTTTATGTAAACCTAGCAGTGAATACACCACTGAGAAGTAAAACAATGTCAAATAGAATTTGTAAATTTGTCCACATAGAAGTCTCTAAAAGATACATGCCTATCCATTTTCTAGTGCTAAAGATGACCATGTTGATGTATTAAACATGTTCTATTTAATTTAATTTAATTTTTCTTTTACTTTTATTTGGCAATTTTGTAAAGGACCCCTTTAAGGCCCTTAATCAGCTCAATAAATTGATAAACCATACTATTTATCACACAATTAACTATGCTTAGAAAGAGTTTACATGCTAACATCTTAGAAAGGACCCGCATGAAGTAGTCCATTTCAAGTTAATTCTCTTTTAGTAGGTTTTCTTGAATTTTTCATTCTTTGAAAGTTTTTTAAGAGTATGATAAAAAAAAAAAAAAAACTTAAACGGTATCACTATTGTCTATCTATTTCTATTAAGGCCAAACTATAGTCTTAAGACCTAAGCCACTTTGTAACCCTTGTTAGGTAAAATACATCCTTAAATTGTACTTTCTCTCACATATTTCTCTCGACTCTACCTCTCTTCTTCAAAGTAAATCCTAATTCCTCTTAGTCTCTTTGTTTAGGGTATCCTTTTGATGATATCTAGTAGATTTATTAAATCTAAAATGGATCAAACTAATTTATGGTATTCTTCTAGGGAGGTAATTCTCTAATGGCTTCTTTTCAAGCAATATAGAGCTCTATGAAACAAAGAAGGAAAAGAGGTACTAATTTTTTTAGGGTCAAGATGATCTCCTTCTTTCTATTTCATTCACTTTTTATATATCGATATTTTGTTATTCTCTCACTTAAAATTTGTTATCTCGTACTTTTCGTTATGTTATTTGTGCCTTTGCTATGCTATGACAATTGTGATTATAATTGCTATATTGTGTACATAATCTATTTTACTCATTCTTTTACAAAATCCTTAAGCCATATGGGCTCCTTCGCATGTTTTCATGTGTTAGTCATAACATTTTTCTCTTGTCCTTGAAAAATGGCCTTGTCCTTAAGGTCATAATTTAGATAGATTTGTTTAAAATTTTCAAAGTCTTCTACGATGCATTGTTAACTTGAGGTACCTATTAACCTTTATATTCACCCTTATAACTACAATATCTATCAATCAAAAATTGGGATGGTTGTTTACAAGTGAAAGGGCAAAAGATGGAATTAATAACACATAAGCTTGCTTAAAAACTGAAACATAAAAAATACTATGAAAATGTGTATATTGTAGGAGTTAAAGCTCACATGTATGTTCCATTACTCTCTTTATAATAAGAAAAAGACCATATTATCTCTAAGACAACTTATCGTGATCATTTTGAACAAGAGACCCTTGTTTATATGGTTAAAGTTTTACAAAAACCATATCTCCACAAAAAAATATGACATTCAAATAATACTTATTAGCATACTTCTTCATTTGAGCTTGTCCTTTCAACAAATTATCCTTCAACACTTATCAAAACTCATCTCTAGTTAATATTTCACTTTCAACAGATTTAACTTTAAGGCACACTTATATAAGATGGAGTAGTAAGTGGTTTTATTATACATATGACCTCAAATGCTGTAAGTTGAGCACCATCATAGAATAAGGTATTGTATGCAATTCTATCCATAGAATACACTTAATCTATTCCTTAGGTTACTCCAAAACATATCCTCATTAATGCTATTGAGCCACCTTATTCCACATTGCAATCTGGCCATCTCTTTGAGGATAGTAAGCACTATTCATGAAAAGCTTAGTACCACTAAGAGTAAAGAGCTCTTTTAAAACCTACTTACAAAGTTAGCATCCTAATCAGAAAATATAGATATGGGAAATCCATGAAGTTTCACCACAATTTGTAAAAATAAGTGCACTACTTTGGTTGCATTAAGGTATATATCAAGAGCCCCTAAGTGACAAAACTTGGAAAGTTAATCAACTACCTACAAAATTATTGTATTTATCTAGGACTTTGGTAAATAATTTACAAAGTCCATGTATATACCCTACCATACTCTTTCTAGCAATGGTAAGGGTGATAAGAGAGTAGATGGACTCAAAGTAAGAAATTTGATTTGTGGACATGTTGTGCATCTCTTCATGAAAACTTCCACATCATGTTTCATCCATTCCTAATGAAAAGCAGATATTAACCTTTTATAAGTCTTTATCATTCCAAAGTGTCCAATAGATAGAGTACTAGAATTCAATCAAAAGTTGAGGAATAAGTTATGAAGTAGGCACCAAAATAAAATACAAAAGGCCATTCTTCCATATCAAGTACCATTTCAACATTTTGCCTTCCTCTAAATCCTTAGTGAGTTGCTCGAAAGCAAACAAAGTATTATACTATTATTTTAACTCCTTAACAAAATGAAAACAAGGCATTAAGAATGTTAAATGAGAAAAATCATGATATCATGATAGTGAACCAACACAATAGTATCTTAGCTTGACTTATATATAATACTATAGTCATAGTCAAGTAGCTTAGCCTAATACTTATGCTACTTTTGTGTTTGAATAACTTGTATCAACAACTCTTTGAGACTACAATGGTATGCCCATATAAAGAAACGTGATCCCAACAAATGTTGCCTCCGTTTTTGTAGTTCCTTTATGATAAAATCTAATTCACTCACATATACTAATTCCTTTGATAAGCATTTAAGTAATTTCTTAATGAAATAAGAAATTGGCTGACCCAGCTCTTATACCCATACCTAAGACATTGATTTTCATAACAAATTACTTAGTGCAGTCTAGCAGAGTTAGAATGGGAGCATGTACTAAAAATATTAACTCACTAAAAGCTGCTAATTAGAGGTGTGCAAATTGACTTTAACATGTGGATAGACCTATTTATCAAGTTTAAAAAACGAGTTAGGGTCAAGTTTTTTTACCCATTTAATAAGTGAACTAAATGAATCCATCCCATTTAATCTATGGGTCAAATTGGGCTACCATAGGTTGGCCCAACTTGCTTGCACTTTTAGCCCTTAAGCTGGCCTAGTTACTAGTTTCAAAACTAGGTTAAGGCTAAGTTTTTATTGACCCCTTTAAAAAGTTAGTTAGATGAACTTGGCTCACTAACTACGGGATAAAAGTGGGTTAGGCTAAATTAGTCCATTTAACCCTCTTGTACATCTCTATTGCTAATGCTTAGTCCATCTATCAAAAGTTATTATGTTGTAAATATTGGTCAGTAGAGTAGCTATAGTGGTGTATCCTTTCACAAATCCCCTATATTGATACGAGACTCCCATATATGCTCTTAGTTGCTTAACAATCCATGCTATTGGCGACTGTATCTAAAGGTATACAAGTGGGATTTAACTTGCGGGCTAGACCATCTAACTTGTATAAAAGATGGTTAAGGCTGACCAGTTAAAAAAGTAGGCCAAATAAACCCAACTCGTTTAACCTGCAAGCTAAGGTGGGCTGATTTGGGCTATCAGCTAGTCATTCAACCCACTTACACTTTTTGCCTATGGATTGACCCATTTAACCTTTTTAAAAAGTGGGTTGGCTCGAGTTTATTTTTTATATTTTTTTAACCCGTTTGAAAAGTAGATTAAATGAACTCAACTCATTTAACCTATAAGTGAAAGTGTGCTGGGTGCCAATTGAACCTAGTTGCATAACTTTAACTGTGTCACTCCATTAAACTTATCTAAATCCAAACTTACTCTATTTGCCAAAATAATGTAGCCAAATATTCTATAGAAGATTGGCTAAACACATACTTACTCTTTTATCAAATAAAGCGTTCGTCACTTAAAATCTAAAGCACTTCAGCAAAGTGTGTAATATGTAAATCCAAATTCATATTACACACTAAGATGTCACAAAAAACAATGACAAAATTATTTAATAGGTCTTAAAAATCCTATTAGTGAGAAATTAAGACATAGCTGGTGTACTACTCAAGTCAAAAGTCATCACCAAAAATTCATGATGGCCTTTGTAAGTATGAAAGATTATCTTCTCTACATCTTCTGGATGCATATAGATTTGATAATATCTAGAGTATAAATCCAATTTGTAGAGAATAGAGGCACCATTGAGTTTATCTAACAATTCATTAATTGTTGGAATAGAAAGTTCATCCTTAATAGATCTAACAATTCATTAATTGTTGGAGTAGAAAGTTCATCTATAATAATAGCTTGTTAAAAGCTCTATAGTCTACATAAAATCTCTAAGTGCCATCTTTTTCCTTCACTAAGAGAACTAGTTATATGTTTAGGTCTAAAGAACAAGTATACACTCTTGAAAAGAATGCATAGCATTACGTACAGGTGAGGAATAGTTTGGTGTTTTTGTGTTTTAAGCAATAAAATGAAGGTATGAAAGAGAATGTAGTGGATTTTATATAGTAACAACTAGCACGAATAGGGTTTTGTGACTCAAATAGAGTTTGATACACATAAACTCCAAACTAATCATAGATTCTAATACGAATATAGATATTATATACTTACTCCTTAAAGAGGGTTCACCACAACAAGTAGATGATTGATAAGAACACAAAATGACTAAAAAAGTTAACATCACTTGATAATCCAATAGTAGGATAATAATTCTCTCAATACATTGATCTTGGTAATAAGCTTAATGTGGCTATTACAAGTAAGGTATATACGCTAAAACTTAGTGGCGGTCCTATAAATATAACCAATGTACGAAACCTTAATAGTAGCCTAAAAGGGAAAACAAGTAAAACAACTATTTTATTTACAAAATTATGGATTCCAATTAAGGTCATGATGGGAAATGAGGTAAATCTGATATGATGGGACATAATCTTAGGAGTGATCAATTAAGCTTAGGTTCATTACTCAAGTAACCCCAGCAGGTAATGTTGGCCCAATACAAGTGATCAAAAGGGGGTAAATTGATTACTTAACAATTTTCATACTTTTTTTAAATAAAGTAATCCATTTTGATTACTTATACATTGGCTTAGAGTTTAAATAAGAAATGTACAAATAGATGAATAAACATGCAAATAAAAAAGTAAAAGAGAAAGGGATCAAAAAGATTAGGTAAAAGATTTATAGAGGTTCCTCCTTGTGAGCCAATTCACTCTTCTAATTCTACTTGCTGGGGATTCGGTCTTCCAAATTGGCTGTTCCACTATTATCAATAATCAAAGAAAGAGTACAAGTACAACCACACAACTATAATCAACATAGCACTGCCTTCAAGCTTGTCTTTAGCTAAATAGAACTACTCTAGTCTACTCTCTCACAATTACAATACTAAAAACAATTCAAATAAGTTTTAATGGAAATCAAATTTAACTTTCTAAGATTTGCAGAAGAAATTCATAAAACAATTCGAAGTGTCAAGTTAGCTCAGAAATTAGAAAGAATCTTCTTGAATGCTTGGTGCAAATATCAGTTGTGTTCTTCTATTTTCTAATATGCATGAAATTCTTTACATTTTTAAAATTAAGTACAATAGCTAGTATATCTCTTATTTGTCAGTTGATCCTTATCTCTTCTCAATCTTGGATAATTTGAACTTTGGATAATCTTTTATTTTCAAAATATTAAGTTGGTTAATGATATGCTTCCATAAAATTCATAATTCAAATTGCTTAGATATAATAGGCTTTTATTCTATAGCTTGGATAAGACGAGCAGGATAATATTTTCATGCATTTGAAAAAATAGGCTTCCATATATGTTGACAATCGGTTTTTGCTCATTTGATATACTCATTCATTCGACCACTAATATGCTGGATAGTTGAATATCTTGGCATACCACTAAATAGATGACATGGCATTTCTACTAAGTAGAAGAAATCTGTTCTTAATTTGAATTCCAATCCATGGCGTGAACGGTTATCATAAGTACGGTTATATTACATAACCGCCTGTTCTCCCTACATATTAAGGAAGATGTCAAATCAAGAAGTTTCTACATATCTTAATAGTTATTTCGAAAACTGTATTAGACACTACAACCACCTATAAATATTAGAAAGAAATTCTATAAGAGCTCTCTGATACTTTTTACTCACATACTTTCTATACAAAGTTATCCTACTAACTTAGGCATCGGAGTAGCCATACCGGACTAGCCTCGATACCAAGCATCGAGATAATTATCCATAGGAAGCTTGTTAATCCGAGCAAGTTTATCCTACCTTGCCTCCATACTATCAGCCAAATTACCTGAAGAACATGCTGCCTCGCTCCTTATTTAGGGAGGAAAAGTAACCTCAATTTCGCTTAGGAATCGGAGAGGAAAATTCAACAAGCAACTTTGTAAACCATACCTAAATGGTTGTATAAAATGATATAACACAAGTCAACGAATTTGAGTTTAAAGATGAGAAAGCAAATGAAAGTAGATGCGACAGGAGAAATGAATTCTAATGGTGAATAGTGCATTATATATGGACGAAAATCTAACGGTTGACAACTTTTTGATAGTTATTAGGCTTATAAATAAATGATGACCAAGGTAACAGGTGTCATGCCTCCAACTTTTTGGTTTCTCAAACAAGCAAGTGTTTAGAAATTGTGACCTTTCAATTGGGATGTGATATATCCTACTTCCTATCTTGCTTGGTAGTAATCTGAAGAGTCACTCCCCAACTTGGCCTCTAGTGCAATATATATTTGCAACTCCCTTTATCGATTACTCGAATAGGGGAGTTAGGGGGGCAAATGTTGATAGTCGGTTTTCACTCATCCAATATACTTGTTTATTCAACCGTCGATATGCTGGGTAGTCAAATCTCTTGGCTTACCACTTAATAAATGATACGACATTTCTACCGAATAGAAGAAATTCGTTCCTATTTTGAATTCAAGTCCATGGCATGAATGGTTATCTCAAACACGGTTATATTACATAACCTCCTACTCTCCCTACATATCAAGGGAGATGTCAAATCAAGAAGTTTTCACGTGTCTTAACAGTTATTTCAACAATTGCCTTAGATATTACAACCACCTATAAATATTGGAAATATATTCTATAAGAGCTCTCTGACACTTTTTACTCGCATACTTTCTATACAAGTCATCCTACTGACTTAGGAATCGAAGTGGCTATACTGGATTGCCCTTAGTACCAAGCATTTTATTCTTTTTTGCAGGATTTTCCTTCATCCCAAAAGTTACTAACAACAATATCTATTTAATAGTTTAAAGTTTATCTGCATCTCTATGTGCTTGCATTCTAATAACAATTTGCATAATAATCCTCCTTAAAACAACTGAACGTATCAAATATATTACCCAAATACACATGACCTAGTAGAGCTGGGCCATGACTTGCTTGTAAGTCAACTTTTAAGTATGCTTTTAAGTCTTTACAATTCTTCTAATCAACTTTTGTGCTTATTGAAATTCTTTCTAAGTTTACCTTTAAGTCTGTTCAATCACTCTTTTCTTTAGACTTCAAAAATGTCCAATAATGCCTTTAAGTATTTTTCTAACTTTTTTGTCTCAACTAAATTGAGTTAACTTTTCACTTAAGAATTATTGCTTCGAACTATGCTTCTAAGCTCTCTATCTTCAAACTTTATTCTTGAATCAAATATTCAGCCTTACTTCTATCTTTGCTTCAAAAGTGTATGTTTTCTTATTTAACAACATGTAACACTTACATTAGTGATCTTTCATGTTTGTTATAATAAAAACATGACATCAAAAGATCTAGCAGGTTAGCTCATGCCTAATTTGAAGGAACTTATTCTTAGGTAACCAAGCTAAAAATATAATGCTTAATCTAACTTGGCAATAAGTTCTTGATACAACAAGATTGGAGACATGACTTTTGAGTATGGTTCAGGAATTTGAACAGGGTATGATTTCACTTAATGCATGGCAACTTGATCAACTTGTCTTTTCCTTTAAAATAAAGCTCAGCTGTACCTTATCTCAACTAGGCTAATAAGTCTCGAAAATATTAAGGCCTCGCTTCTTAATAACTCGTTTGGTTGGCAACTCTAGGCATAGTCATCAATCTTTCCCTTTGTTGGTCATCTAATCCCACTATTCTCTTGAGCTCAACTTTAGAAGAAGAGCTTAAATTGATGTCCACATCAATCAGTAAAGAAAATGAGTTATGACGATGCTAAATAATCTTTGATCTATCATATGATTAATTTGCTTTTCAATTTCATGCTTTTGAAAATATTGATAGTGAGAGGGTTTGACATTAATAGGAGAAGTTCCATTATTAAAATGAATGCATTGTTGAACTTCTCTAAGAAGAGGTAATTATGAAGGTACCTAAAAATATGGAAGATCTTCTCAACACCTCTTTTATAAGGGGGTTACCATTAATGTTCTTTGAATCTCTTTTACCATTTGAGCCTTTGATTGGAAACAAGAAGCAATAACATTCATGTGTGTAAGTGTCCGAAGCTAACTGTGAGAAATTTGTCTACTATCAAAATTGCTATCACCTTTCAAAGTAAAATTAGAGCGATATTACATTATCTAAATAGTCAACTTAGAGAAATCAATTGTAACACACCCCAACTAGTAAAGCCATTGAACCTCTGAACCAAATAACCCCCTTGAATAAGAAGCACATAAATTTGTGTCAATAAATTCTAATCCTTCTATTGCAATAGGTAAATCTACACGCTTATCTTCACAAATCAACTTTTCACTATTACTAATCATTACATGAAATTTAAAAGAAGGTAAAATGATCAATCTCTTTAGCTAATTAACTTTAGATAAAATTATTTATACTTCTTGAATCTACTAACATTGTTACAATATTTTTTATTGGGTATTCCTTTAAAACATAATGTTTTGATATTGCTTCACTCGATAATGCATGAAACTAATTGAAATTGATTCTTCTAGCTTTTGTAATTTATCATCATCATTATCATGATTAATAAAATCATCTAAATGTTTCTTTTCATCATGAAAAAAATTAATAAGAATTGGGCTTTACATTTATGCCTCGATAATACTTCTTATCAACCATTGTAACAATAAGCCATGTCCTTTTCTAGCAAGCATCTCTGATTTGTTCATTTTCCTTATTAGTAATGGTGGTTTGAGTGTATTAGTGGTAGGAGATGGTAGAGTATTGGATTATGTATTAGGTGTTGTATGGATGGTGCTAGATGAAACATTATTAGAGAAAATTGTGTAGTAGTATTTAGAAGGAAAATTCTAGTAAAAAAGTTTAAAATCATACATTTTAGTGAGCTATATTACTTTCATTAAGCTAAAGGGACTAGTAATTTGCAATTCTCTTTAATACATAGGTTTTAAGCTAGAAATGAAAAAAAAAAAAAAACTAAGTAAAAAACCTTTTGATAAGCCAACCATTCTATTCGAAATAATTCAAACCGTAACTCATATTTATCTACAAAATGTTTTTTAGTAAGTCTAGACAAAATACCTTAAATGTCCTCAAACTTAAAAGGGCCAAATCTAGGTTCTAATGTTTTGATGAAAATTTTCTTAGAATAAAAATGTTAATTCCAATGCATCTATTGATACCTTCACAATGCACAATTCTTTTTTACAAAGGAAGCTATGGTAAGCCTCTACTTATACGATATTTGATGAAAATCAAACACTTATTTGTCTTGAATATCTACCAAAAAGGATCATTACCAATAAATTTCAGAATTCCGAACTTAATTCCATCGAGAATGGAATTTACTTGTGAGGAATTAACCTAAGAAAATGATGAAGTACCATATTCACGATAAAATGCAAAATGGGTATTAAGGTTCTTCCCTTTTTCCAACACAATGGCTTATAATTAAGATAATTACCTTATTAAGGCATTAACATTTTCTTAAACATCTTGTTAAAATTGATGTATATCTTGTTGTAATTATTGTCGACTAAGTTGAAGAGATTTAATTTTTTTATTAAGGATTGCAACTCATGTTGTATTTGTCATGAAGAGAGCACTAAAATGTTAAAACCAAACTATATACTTAAGAACCAAACCTACAATGTAACCCCTGATAAGTAAACTACTAACCCTAAATTGAGCTTTCTTTCATAGATGTCTTTCAACTCCACATTTCTTCTTCAAGGTAAACCTTAATTCCTCTCAATCTATCGTCTTTAGTGGGGAATGAAGAAGGATTATTGATGCCTTGGTGAGTGAAATCTATTACATTTTGTTCTTTCTTGAAAAAAAATTAAATGTTTACTTTGTATACTCTAACTAGATCAGAGGAGTTGATTTGGTTTGCATTATGATTCTAACTCATTGTTTGTCAATTTAGGGTTTGCATCGTTTTAAACTTTATAAGCTCCATGATAACCGTTGAAACCCAAAAGAAAAAAAAAACGAAGAAGAAGAAGTAATAGTAGTAGTTATTTTCAAGCATTGAATTCATGGAACTCATTTCAGCTTTTCCTTTGGCTTCCTAATGGTGAATGGAGAAGAAAAGGAAGTGATTTTCAAATTTTAGCATTGAGGCTCTTTCAAACTTATTAAACCAACTTATTTCACTTAGTAGAACAAATTAAATGTTGCATCAACATCTTATTAAGCTCCTAAGATGCCACATTAGTAAATGAAGATATTATAATAAAGATGTAACAATATCCATTAATTACACTTGTTGATTGGGAACTTTGCTAGAGATTATAAGTGGATTGTCTAGGGCTTAATCCTTGAGTGTTTGGACTTAATCCATGGGCTCTTTATTGGTTAAACCTGCAAAAATACATTGGAGATAACTTTGGTATAGCTACACTCCAATGCTCAAGTTAGAATTAAGGAAAGAATTTGGTGGCGTAATAACATTATTAGTTAAGTTGCCATACCTAGGAGCCTTATCCCATGTTTATAAAGGATGGGTTTGAGATATAGGAAAATGTATCTTTGGATCTATCTTCTTGAGTCAATACCTTCGTAATTTAAGGTCTTTCTAAATAGGAAAGTGCATTTATCTAATAAACAATTCTTCTAGGAAAGTATGGTGCCTAACTAGGTGGAGAGTTGAGGTCACCTAACCTCATAAGTGCTCTCATTCGACTTATGGGCTATGAAGAGCATGAAATCCCTTAGGAGTCAAAGGCATCTTACTTGTTATGCTAACTTAGGAGTAGGTTAGATGGTTCGAGTAGGTCAACCTTTTCTAAAAAGGTAGGTTCTCAAAGAATTGATGAGTGCTAAGGGCCTATTTTAGGGTAGATTAAGGGAGCCTATCTACTATCATGGATTGGTACTAGGTTCGCTTAGGTAGGTTGATCCCATATTGTTCTAGGTCTTGTAATCGATTATGAATAGGGATAAGGTTAGATTCGACTTAGAAGGCCTAAGCTTAAAATTGCATATCAACAATACTACTATTTCATAATGCTCATATCTTATTTGGATTATTAAATCTTTTATCCTCTATATAAACTTCAACCAAGATAATTTGTTGCAACTTCAACAACTAATAAATTTAATATGATATAAGATTAGGATTCACCAATTAATTACATCCATTTGATGGACCTTAAGCTACACAAAGGAAGCATAGTGCAATTCATTATGCCACATGGATGTATTATCGTATAGCGTTGTCATTTCAAGTTGCTGAATAGAGTATGTCCTTACTTTTGCTAACATATTAATTTGGGCTTTCATTAGTAAATAGATAAATTATGTATATATAATCTTATATTTATTATGTGCTTAGTTTGTCTATTATTGAAATTAAAAATTTAGATTCCTAAATCTTTCTATGACTATTTTGCAATTTATAAAGATAAAAAAAATTATAAAAAAAATTAAAAGTATGAAATAACATCAATTGTAACAAATTATTCAAAAAAACACTCAAAAATAAGTATGGGAGTCCACTCTCTCTTCACTTTTTTTTTTTAGGTAAATTTCTCTGATTTAGTAAATTCTTTTTGTGATTTTTATCAAATGTAAATTATCATACATGAATTTGAAAGTGTATTTTTAAAAATTTGAAGAGATAACAGCTAATATTTAAAGGTAACAAAACTATGTCTATATAGTAGAAATATAAAAAGATATAAATGGCTAGTTCAATTAATGGGAAATGGCTATATAATGAAGAGTATTATCGTGCTTTCCCGCAAAATGCTAATAGCTAATAATGATATCACATCTCAAGCTGTTGCAATTTTAAATTACAATTATTGTTGATTAACTATCCTTCTATTATTTTATTAATTTCTATCCATTTATTTTATTTCATCGAGAAATATTTCCAACTAATTCAATTATTTAAGGTGAATCTATCTTGATAAAGAAAAGGAATAAATCAAACAAAAAGATTCCACAACAATTTGCTTAGAGCAAGGGTTTTCTCTGGTGGTGGTGGTGCTTATGTCCAAGCGAGTGCCTGTGAAGCAGGTTACATGTTGTCCAAACCAAGATGGTGTAAAATAGGCAGGAGGGCATGGAACCGGGTACCATATGCTAAGGTGATTATAGCTAGTTTATATAATCCAACTTTATATATTTTTATTTTATGAATAATTCCCTCCACCTTTTCTCTTGTCTACTTTGAAATAAAGCAAAAGCAGAGAAAAAAGCAAGTTGAAAAAGAAAAACATAAAAGAAAAGGGCGTAAAAAGGAAAGTAAGAGAGAGATGGAGAGAAAGAGAGAGAAGACAAAGGTTCTCCAGAACTCCATGATTTAAAAATTAAAAAAAAAAAAAGAAAAGAAAAGAAAACAAATCCCTCTCTCTCTTCCCCTCCTCCCTCCCTCCCTGCCTGTCTCCCTGACCTTCTACTTAATAAAAGACTAAAAAGAGAGATGGAAAGGGAAAGAGCTCTCTCTACATAGGTTTTTTTTTTTTTCTTTCCCTTCATAGGCCATGTTTGGTAGCTTCAAGTGAATAAAGAGGAAAAGAAAAAGGGTAGAACTCAAGAACACAAACTTGTCATAATCTTTCAAGTTGTTGTTGGGTTTGAATCTAAAGAGAAAACCAAGGCATGAATCGAGGTGTGTTGCAGAGCTCACCAGTGCAACAAATGATGGCAAACCCCAACTGGTGGAGCATCAATTGTGCCATGCGCCCACCTCCACCACAATCCACCACCACCACCCATCCTTTCGTGCCAAATACTAGTACTAATTATTCCAGTCTTCTATTTCCTCAGCAGTTCACACCTACTTCCTCTTCTTCTTCTACTTCATCTTCACCTCTTCCTTTTCCCTCCAATTTTTATGATGTTTATCAGCTTGAGCAGTTTCCTGAGTCTTGGAGCCAACTTGTCTTGTAAATCTCTCTCTCTCTCTCTCTCTCTCATGCATGTAAATGAATAAACACAAAATTATAGTCCACATACAGATGCATATAAGTGTATTTTCCCTCCTTCATCTACCCTCTAACATAGTAAAGAAGTAGGAGGAATCGAAACACTCTCAGCTCCCTCGTTGCCTTACAACCTCCTTTTCTTTTTTCTTTTTTTTTTTTTTTCTTTTTCCAGCAGACTTAGCCTACATGGTCCTCAATAATTCTATACGGACTAGTTCTATATTATAAATTTTCCTTATATATGTTAATCATTCCTTTGTTTTTTTTTTTTCTTTTGTTTTTAATTTTGCTAAATTACTCATCCAGAGATAGGGGAAATACATGTCTAATATGATGCTTGTAATAGGGAACTTGCATGAGTATTTTCCTTTTCAATTACTATATGGATTGTATAGCCTTTTTAGGTCGATATAATACATACGATTATTGAATTTATAAAAGAAATACATAAACTTTACCTTTTAGAATTATGTTGTCAATCATTTCATTTTTAATTTAAAACCACTATATGTGTGAACTTATATTGGGGTGGAATGATTTAGGGGAGGATATGGTGGACATGAAGAGAAAATTGTCAATGGCATGGCCAACCACCATTTAGACCATCAGCACCTTCATCAAGCTGAAGCTAATAAAAGGCTACAGAATTGGGAAGAACAACATCAACAGCAACAAGTTCTGGACAAGCACTCACCCAATTGCTCTTCCACGATCGTAGATCACATAAAGAAAGAGAAAAATTACCTGTACGGTGGACATGCAAACAATAGCGAAGAGTACAGTTTCCAGGGCACAAAATCTGGTACGACATGGTCACCTAAGTCCTCGTCTTGTATCACAACTTTCACCACTAACAACGTCCTAGATTTCTCCAATGTCAATAAGACCCTCAATCATCCACCACCCGATCGATCTTCCGAGGTAAGCTAAACATAATTTCTTAATTTGTTTTGTCTTTTAACCAACTTTTTTTATATTTTAATATTTTCTCTAGAGAGATTAATAATGCCACTTTAAATCAAATGATGATGATAATAGTGATTAATAGGGAAAATATTATCTGGGCCCTAGATATATTTATTAAGATGCCGAACAGAGAGATCTATGCGTTTACTTTTTTCAAAAACTAATGTTTCGACCACCCGTTGTCAAAAACCCTAATAACAACAATAATTGTACTATATGTTAAACCTTTTTTTCATTCTTTAAAGATCTAATGTGCGTTTTAAACACACAAAAGGCTGCAAGACAGTTTATATATTAATTATTGAACAGTTTGATCTATGTCGTTAGATTCGTAATGCAATGTGTAAAGTGGGTTCTGAACAAACTGAAAAAGTTGGATGCTTAATTAATCAAATGTGTTTAATTTATATGTCAGAGTGAAAATGTTTTAGAATAATTAAAGGAAGAGACGGCTAGTCAAGGTTATTATTTTCTAATGATGTTTTTCATTTTTATTCCCTCTCGTGAAGTGTAACAGCAATGCAAACTCTGGTAGTGCACAAAAGAAAGCGAGACTTCAATCCTCCTCGGCTCAGTCCACCTTTAAGGTCTCCCTCTCTCTCTCTCTCTCTCTCACAATAATGCATGCATATGCATACACAAAAACACAACCACAAAAATCTGAACGAGCATCACTTGCTATTGTCTTTCTTGATTGTCCATTCTTAATATTATTATTCTTAAGCCATCTAGAATTGGAAATATCCTTTTCATATATCGTAGAAAGGATATTTTTCTTTTTTTTTTTTTTTTTTGCCCAATGTCATAGGGAGGAAATTTTTTATATAATATTATATTTTCTGATATTTATTTTTTTATACTTGAATTTTTCATTATTTATAACATATATATATATATATATATATCAACATTATTCTTGTTGATATTCAACCAGGTGAGGAAGGAAAAATTAGGTGATAGAATCACAGCTCTTCATCAGCTGGTTTCTCCATTTGGGAAGGTAATTCGCTTCACCAAGTTAATGAATTAATCAAACAAATAGTTAAAATTATTGAAATAAATTTGAAGAATATTGTAGAAGAGAGAGTATGAACATAAACACAACTTATATAAGATGGTTAGAAAAAGAAAGAACTGCCCTCGAAACTTTGCAACTTTTGATTTCCTATATTTTTAGATTTGTCTTAATTTTAAACCATATGATAAAAAATGTAGAGTCCAGTAAAATGTTATAATTTAATATAAAATACAAAATAAAGAAGAAAATGCTCGTATATATATATATATATATATTGCATCATATAGATTATTTGGATATAAAATAATCTACAGACACGATAAATTTCTCCTTATCTAATAATATGCAACTAAGATATAAAATAAAAGTTTTTATGTATAACTTCGCCGACTATACAAATTAGCTTTTAGTACAAACATATATGCATCCAACAGAGAAGGGAACGAAGAGAAAAGAAAAAAAAAAGAAAAAGAAAAAGAAAAGGAAAAGGAGGAAGAATTATCTTTCCAGATAAAGCCTTGTCTTTTAATTTTTAACTTTGCTCAACTTTTGACGGGAAAAGGAAGATGAAAAACATGACTTTGGATGGATGTGGTGTGACCTTGTTTTTGCTCTTTTGCAGACTGACACAGCTTCCGTCTTGTTAGAGGCTATTGGCTACATCAGATTCCTTCAGAGTCAAATTGAGGTGATGTTTCTTTCACAATTCCCCCTTTTCTCTTTTATCTTCGATAAACCACCGTGAACATGGAACAAATTGAAAAATAGAAACGAGGGCATATATTAAAAGGACAAACAAATAAATTAACGTTTTTTATACATTTGATTCTTCTCTTTAAGGTATTTAATCAACTGTAAAAATCATGAAATGCTACACTTTTTTTAAGCCTCTATCAAGAGCTCGATAATAATCGTCAACTGCACTAATTGAAATTAAGCTCTTTTTACATTACTTTCAAGGATATTCATTAAAAGGCATGATACCATGGGAGGAAGAACAAAAAAAAAAAAAAACACTCAAGATACATTTTAGAAGTGAATAAACACATCGGACTAATGCCATAGTAGAAAAAATTAATAAATTAATTTTAACAATCAAATAATAAAATGGTGCAACCGATGCGACAAAATGCCATGTCACCGGTGGATGTTTCCTATAAGATTCCACTGAGAGTTTTTCGATTAGGCTAATAGTTCATTACATTGAACAATATTCCCTTCGACATTCCTCTGAAGCATTGAAGTTCTAAACATGCCCTTTTTCTGTTTTCTATCCATGGACAGCAGGCCCTCAGTTCGCCGTACATGGGCGGTAGCAATTCGGGGAATATGAGGCACCAACACTCGGTAAGTGTAATTTTCTATATATATCTTTTTTATACGTGCAAAGGGTAGATTTCTATATAATTGCGATGTCCATAATTAAACTTTTCAAAAGCAAGCATGTTATATAAATATTATATATGTGTCTACATATGTATATATATTGTTGTTGAGTTGGCAAATATACCACATGTATGACGTGATATAATAACCCTTGTAAAATCTACATATATGCATAAAGCTAGGCTTAATAATTCTATTTTAACTAATGCCGTTGATTTGGATAAACTTATCCGAAAAACTCAATATGGGTCATCTTATATTTTCTTGGGATCAATTTCTCTTTAAAGCTCCTTGACTTTTTAGCTGATTTGGGTCGGATAATTCATACCTAAATCCTACCTGATGAGAATGATAAATTCAATTTCAGATCCAACCATATAGGATTATTTTTTACTATATATCCTTTTTTTTTTTTTCAACTACTATTATAATTATCGAAGAGATTAATATTTATAGTATTAGGTTACAAAGATTTTAATAATATCTACCTAATTACTCAACAATAAGAAAAAGGATAATTAGTGCCCAACCAATCCTAGCCAATTTTAAGATTACAAATATTTAATTAGTATATTTTATTTATGCATAAAAATGAAGAATGTCACTTTTACACCAATTGAAGACATTTATGGGCTGAAAGTGCAAGTGCATGAACAAGAAAATCAAGGGGATCAAAGTGTAGTTTTCTAATTTTTTTTTTTTCCTCTTAAACATCAATCGAACTCTATTGTTGTGCAAAATGTAGATTAATGGTAGCTATTTATTGTAAATGTATCCAGTGATAAAGTTTGGCTAGTCAAGGCTCTCACACCCGTACCGTTTTATTATAGAAGTACTGATCTTGTATATGGGTGAAATATGTTCGATTCATCATCCTCCATCCATTATAAAATCTGAGGTTGCCCAAGAAAATGTGAAATACTGCTGCTGTCGATCAAACAAGTCTTTTGACCCAAAAAAGAAAAATGGAACAAGTTCTATCTTGTAGCTTTTATAGGCGAAGAGCTTTTTCTTTTTTTTTTTTGGCTTTTTTTTTTTCCTCTTTCCTGGACCGAGGGGGAAAAATAAGCATGTTTTGCACCAATAGAAAAACAATGCTCATGCTATATGCACCAGAAGAAACTTTGCTATTCCCATTCAATATTTTCATACATGAGACCTTTAATTACGTGTTACATTATTTATAATAAATATTTGATACTAATCCATTCACTGCCATTACTATTGTCATCAAAGTTTTTCTCTATTTAATGTCTTTTTAACCATTAAATGATAACCTTTGGTTGGTAGAGTCATGGATAGCAACAGCTATCAAGGAAAAGAAAAATGATTCCCTTTTTAATTTCATTGAGTGTACCAAAATAAACTTACTAGCAAGTAGAGAAACCTAACTAGTTCATATAGTATGGATTTCAAATGGTTGACAACTAACTTTTTGCTAATCTTTCTTTAGGTGCAAGGAGAGAGGAACTGCATGTTTCCTGAAGACCCTGGTCAGGTACTCATTAAATAAACTTAAGGGTATAAATGATTATCTTTATTTAACGAAACGGCTTGAAAGAAGAAAATGCTTTCGACAATCGTCAGAACTTCAAATTAAAAGGAAATATAGCAAAGGAATTCATGCTCATGGATTTTAACTTTTCATTTTTCATTTTTCATTTTTTTTGTTTGACCAGCTTCTCAATGAGAACTGCATCAAGAGGAAAGGCGCTTCTGAACAGGTATTTATGCTCGAATTTATTAAGATAATATATTTAAATATTTATATTCACCAAGTCTTTGTAGATGCTCAATATTATGACACGTCACTTATTTGTGCATATATGTTCCAATGTGTTAATATTTAAATTACTTGTTGACTGTCTATAGCTAGATTCCGATTGGATATGGTCCGCATAAGTATTTTTTTAATTTTTTTTAACCTTAAAAACCTTTTTTTTTTAAATAGTTTTTGCTGTCTAATATTTTTTTTTTATAAAACCAATAAAGAAACTCATCAAAAAGACAGATAAACAAATATAATAATTTGAAATACTCAGTTAAAAATTCGATTATACTAATATGTTATATGAATAAATTAGTAGTATACAAGTACTAACAAATGTCTAATAAATGAAAATATAAGTGGTAATTCTTTAAAAACTATGCACTAACATAAATACTTGCATGCCATTCGCTTGTTAGTATTAACAAGTTTTTTATTTTTTATTATTACTATTTTTTTTATTTTTTTTGCTAATGTAAAAAGAGACAATGTTATAGAAGATGGCTAACCTATGCATACAGAAAGATGTCTGGAAAAATGGGCCAATGGCAATATGGGAACTATTATAGCATATAAGTAGCTAGAAAATTAAGCACTTATAATTATCACAAATATAACTTAAGTAGGAATATATTAATCATTACACCATATTTTATCACTATTTTACATCATTAACTTATATTTCTTGTGTTTTTTATTGATTATAGGATTCTCATGAAGAACCAAAGAAGGATCTGAGGAGTAGAGGATTGTGTCTAGTTCCAATTTCATGTACACTGCAAGTTGGCAGCGAAAATGGAGCGGATTATTGGGCTCCAGCAGCTCTTGGCGGAGGATTCCGATGAAATAATGGTTGTTCGCAGTGGCGGTGCGGTAATTCCAGCAGCACAACATCTAAAGCTTCATGAGTTTGATATAACATCATGAGCAGTCACTCTGCTAAAATCTAAGGCTGATTGCTCATGATGCTATATGTCAGGTTTTGAAGTTTGGTTACTTAGATTATGTGCTGTGTAAACATGGGACATGTTTATCAAGTCCCTAATTAAGTACTTAATTTTAGGCCGTATCATGACTATTTATTAACTTCCTCTTTTTACCTGCTTTAACATATACATGCCTCAAATGTGTATTATTGCAGGTTAATTTAGTATAGTAAGTCATTTATTTCAGTCAATCCTCTAGCAATAAATTTATCTATATCATGGTGTTTCCCTTTGATTTGCTCTGGTACTATTCCTGATCATTAGTCCACTAATTTAGAATAAAAAAAGGTGATATGTAATACAGAAACGTATCTCCTAAAAAATTTATATATATTACAATTATTAGAGCCCAAAGAAAAATAGGAAGCACTTCATGAAAATTATAACATCCTGGACTTCATTTTCCATAATATTACCAAGTCCTTATTTCATTTTTATTTACCATTATTTTCAATATCTAAGGAAATATCACTAAAAATTTTAAACCCTTATATAGAAGTGTTAGTGTTATATAAATGCAAGCAAGTTTTATACCTTTCCAACATGGTATACAATATGACAAATTTATGGAGTTCAAGAAAAAAAAAAAAAATTGATTTTCATGAAGTTTCCCATCAACGTTATTGACTTTTTTCAAGGAAAAATATGCACCAAAAGGGCATGTCATTATGATGAATTCCCAGCACTAGGAAAACACACTAATTTTGAAGTGCAAGTCTATGGTCCTGGTTCATCAAAAGGCAACACTGAGGCATCCATTTGGCTTCCAGGTTATTAGGGGATATATAAGATTTTTAAGAATATATTTACTTTGAAACCATCAAGTTCTTTCATAAAGGTATATGTAAAACCATACACTAAGCTTAGAAATTCATGGTACCTCTTGTAGATCTTTCTCCAACGACATAAAACTTTCAAATTTCAATGAAACCAGCTATGAATCCATTGGACAACCCTGCACAGAGTTGAACACACAACTCACATGCTGTAACCCTCTCCCATGCATTGCCATCAACATCTGTATTAGAAACTCTATATCGTGAACCCTTCATGGACATGTATCATTTGGACTTACTTTCATGGTCTAGATAACTTAAATTTGATCTTGGTTGATAATATCACCAGAGTTCCGAGAATAAACTATACAAGTGTAACAATTTCATATCCTTTTGAAGAATTACAAGTACTTGGTTAAAGGGAACTTCTCACCAACTTTCTATGCTAAACTACTTAAGAGGTGAGTTTGGATTGTCGCTTAATCGATGAACCTCCTAATTTTTTTAGGTCACAGAGAGAGTTTTATTTCTTGGGAGTAAGAAACCGAATCATGACACTTAATTTTTGAGAGAAAAGAGAATAAATACTCAATAAATGCTTTTAGGGCTTATCCCTAAGAGCCTACATACTACGTGCATGTGATGTAGCCGCATGCATAAACATCTTGACTTGGCCTTCAATGGCTTAATTACCATTCGGCCCACTTAAGCCAAAATCGCTATGGAGGTAAAGCTGACCTTTGGCCCATTTTCTTAGGTCTACTTATTCCTCATTTTCTCTCAAACTTGGAGTACTTGTCCACTTACTCTTTAAAAATGTTGACCAATTTATTTCAAATCTATTCTAAAACTCTATAATTCTAGATGGATTACTTTTTAGTCCTATTCTACAATGCTCTTGCATTCTTGATTGAATTATTATTTATTCTCAACACCATAAGACTAAATGGACCCTCTAGATTCTTGATTAAATTGTAGTACCAAAGAGCTCAAATATAGACCATAAGATAATTGGCTAATAATAATTATTGGTTACAATTATTCAAAACGAACTAATTATTTTGTGTACTATGATCTCTTCATTTCTTGATACTTCAATTTATTTAATGCATCTCGTGCCATTATTAAGTCACTTTGTCAATTAAAGTTACTAAACTTGGTATTTAGAAGCTCAAGCATCCTATTGTAATTACAAAATTATGATTTACTTTAATGCTAGCCAAGTTGACATGAATTACGTTTGAATTGGTTCATACTTTGAACTAAGTAAGGCAATGAATCATATGTTAACCCATGCCATTCTCTATATGCTTTGGACTATATACTAACCATTTTACTCATGACCATTTTAATGATTACTTTTATATATCATCAAAGTATAGTCCTAATCTTATAAGCAAATAAAGATCTTAATTATAGACTATTTACACTTGTTTAGAAAAGATGAAGGATTAATGATGCTATCCATGATCATAAGCTATCCTCTTTGAATGGTGTTGCTCAATGTGTTCTTACTACTATATTAGGAAAAAGTTCAAGCTAAGCTACAAAATCACTCAACCTCATTAGTTTCCTTTGCTAAATGAATATGCTTTCATGTCTAGCTAAATTATCTATTATAGCATATAATATAGCTGCTTAAATACCACTCCTACTGTCATTTCATGTTTTTGATGTGCCTAAATGTTATCATCAATAAATTCTCTAATGATTGGCTTCGATCCTTAACTTTTTTTTCCTTTACTTGAACTAAATTTTGGTTCTTGTCATTACTTGATAAGAGTGTTTCTAGCAATCTAAGAACTCTTACTTAGATTGGTCAATAAAAAAGGAATATATAAAAATTACTAAAAGGGATTTAAGTAGTTAAGTGAAAAGGGTGGTTTAGGTATAAATAAGTCCATGTTCTTGAAGTTAAGGCTTAAATAAGGTAATTAACGTTTTTCTAAATTAACCTTAGCATCTACTTAAACATACAAGGTATTTTGGGAATTCAATATCCTAGACAACTAAGGGTAAGTGAAGGAGGTTAGTCATTAAGTTATTAATTTACTCCTAACTGTTACATGTACTATTAAGGATAATTTGTAAAGTTATTTTCTAAGCTAAAAGCTTCAATTGTGGACCTTACTTCAAGAAATTCAAGTATATTCATAAGATTTCAATCTTATAAGTTTAATTAAGCTTTAGTTTATTATTATAGTAATTCTTTATGATTGAATCTTAGGAAATTTGGTGAAATAAAAAAGTTAATCAAGTTTTGACATTGAAGCTACATGAAAAGTTCCTAGTTTGGGTAGGTAGTGTGATTTTCTCTTAATATCTCTAATCTATAAGTGTAGGTCTAATCTGATTTTTGTTGTGTTCTACAAAGAATTATTATTGAAAATTGTAGATCTGGTATATCGGAAATCAACTCAAGTATAGGTAGTATAGCAAGCTTCCATATAAGGTAAGATCTTTGATACATGTGTTAGCTAGATTTACTTAAGTGTTTACTGTCTTTGAGAGTAGAGATCATAGTAGAGACTAAGTTGATATGGAAATTAAATTGATCTTATTAGAGCTTAATGTTGCCATTAGGCGTTAATTTCTCTAAGTATGCTAATTACTATACCATAATCAATATGTAAAGTATAATGAAAATCAAAGTCGAAAATGATGATATTGGTGTATTGTAAGCATGTTGTAGGTGTTTTCTTCTAGTTTAAGTGTAATTGTTGATCTCGAGTAGAATTTTGGTTAAATGTTAGATATAATCTTGAATATATGGTGTATCTTAGGCATATACTAATTTAGAGGTAACTTTTGAATATAGATGAAGTTCAAGATTAGACCTTAAAGTGCTTGCTATCATGTCTAACTTGATAAGTTTAGTTACATGTTGTAATTTTGTAGCTAGATGATGAATTTGATAGATCTAATGCATGACAGGATGTTAGTTGTTAATTGGAGATTCTTGAATCTTTAAATATGGGTTAATGTTGAATTTCATGTAAATATGATGATTTTGATGAAGTCGAGTTGATTTGAGGTATTCAAACTGAGTTACAATAATTGGTTATAAGTTGGATAAAAATAAGTTTTGAAAATTTACTAAAGATTTCCTACATAAGTTTAAGTAAGGGTAAATGTGGTTGGATATGTTCTTAAAGTTCAAGATTATATTTGTCTGATTTGAAATTCCAAGATCCAAGTATGTGGTTCTTGATTTTGAATTAATTTGATGAACAGTGTTGACCCATAAAATTTCAATGATTACATGTCTTTGGAATTAATGTTGGTATGAATTTAAGTTGAGGATTATTTGGATAGTTTAGAGAGTTTTGGTAATTTTTTTTAAATGAATATGGAATTTTCTTTAAATTCATTTAAGATTCAAGTCATTCATGTGAAATTTTTATAATTGGTCTTGTTGAATAAATTAATTTGATGAATTACATATTATAAATTAATTTTTTGAAGAAGTTTGAATAAGATTATATGTTCATATTGTTCTTAATGACATGATGTGCCTAGATCTTCAAGAGAAGAACCAAACTTAACCTAACCTCTCACAAGAATACACTTAGAATTATCTCGATTATTAAGCAATATATACCAATAGGTTTACTAACAAGCCTAAGGAAATCACAATCACAAAACCCATACAACTCTGACCTGAGTTAGGGGTTTAGAGAACTTAGCATGACTAATGATCACTCTTTGACCTACTTCAGAAGAAGTGTCATTCTTATGTTCATCTAGCTTACATAACACCCTAAGCTCTTGCGATAACATTATACCTTACCCAAAAATGAAATGCTTGATTATCTTGAGTTTCTAAATAAGTCAGCTAAGCAAATTAGCAATTTGTTTGACCTATTCTTGAGCTCCCCATGCTCTAATTTGACTTGCTTGAAAGAACTCAACCTACCTCCTAACCGTACAAAGTTCATTATTTTGCACCAAAACAACACTTAAGTGTCTCTTAATGCATGTTACCTACATTCTTGTACAATATACTAACTATCAAAAGACATTCTTCGTGCCTTTTGTTGGACTTACCCCTTTTGTACATTATTGAACCTTATATATTCCTCTTTCAGTTATTTGTCCTTTTTAGTCATTTTAGATTCTTTTTTGTAACACCAAGAAGCTGCTATGAAGCCTCTTTTGTACCAAGAGTTGGAATCATATTGGAAACTAGTAAAAACATTTCCTCTTCTTCATCCATAAGTTGAGTGCTACTGAGAATTAGACCTAGCTCTTATCTATTTCCTTAAGTAAAGAATAGTAGCAAGTTACATGAGTAGCTGGCTTTCGTGTTATATCAACCTTGCTACTAATTTTGTGTGAGTCAACAACTCCTCTCACTAAAGTATTATCTGCTTTGTCTCAGAATGTCGCATAGTTTTGTTCCATGGTATAGCAACTTCTTAAGAGATCAATTATCTTAAGATTCTCCTAAGATTGCTTTGATTTAAGTATGCTTAACTATAGAATTCTAATAAATTCAAAGCTACTATATCAAAAGGCGCCTCGATAACTAGAGTTCCGTTACTCAGTATTTAAAGGGTATTAAAATCTATTCCTTTACTTAACTGACATTCTTATCAATTTCATCATACAAGTCCAAGACCACATCAAGTAAGGACTTCACTATTTTTAGCTTGTGTACTGCTTTGATGTCACTTATAACAACTCGATCGGAACTCGCAGAATAGAGGTAATGCTTGCTTTAGCGATAGATACCATTCAATTTTATCCTTTAGTGAAGCAACTTCCTCGAAGGTTGCTTACTAGAAGATCACCCATCATGAGATTACTCTTGATTGCGATGCTTAACTTCATAGTTCTAATGAACTTCAACTTGTTACAATAAAAAACACCTCGATAATTATAGTTCTATTACCTAATATTTAAGAGGTATTATAATCCACTCCCTTAATAAAATTGACTTTTGGTTAATTTCGTTACACATGTTCAAAACCATCACCAAGTAAGACACCATCCTTTTGGCTAATAGTAAGATTGTTAAACTTACGATTCTATTTAGAATCATTAGAGTGTTCGTAAAATCGGAATTTAAAACTAAAACGTAAAAATGTAAGTTTCTACAACTTATGTAAAATAACTTTAAAAAATTACTAATATATTTCTAGTAGTTATTCAAAACTTAAAATACAAGATGGAAATAAAAAAAATGAAAAAATTAAGTTTTTGTTTCCATACAAATTCTCAATATATAATTTAACATGAACGGAAAAAGGACAAATAAGGTTGAAACTAAAATAAAAGATTGAGAGAAAATTGTGACTGTAAAATAAAAGATTGAGAGAAAAAGAAAGAGGTAAAAAATTGAAATATGATAGGATCGACGTTGCAATACCTTAATAGTTGATGGCTTGTAAAAAGCTAGTTATATTTTTTTTCCTTTAATTTTTTAGACTATTTAACTCAAATATGTAAAATCGGTGAATTCGATCAAAAACGTAGGTTTCTACTGAGTTTATATGTAAACTCAGTTAAAAAGGTATGTTTTTATACAAAAAAAAAAAAATTCTACACCCGAGTTAACTCGAAAGAGTCACCTAAAATCATAAACTTATATAATTGTATGAGTAAAATTGTGATTTTGACAATTATGACTAGTGGACAACTTTAATAACACCTTGTAACAACCCATAAGACACCATCCTTAATATAGTAGCTTCCTCGAAGGTAGCTTCCTAGAAGGTCGCTTCCTAGAAGTTTGCTTATCTTGAGATTACTCTTACTTAAGCATGCTTAACTTCACAATTTTGATGAACTTCAACTTGTTACACTAAAAGATAACTCGATGATTATAGTTTTGTTACCTAATATTCAAAAGATATTACAGTCCACCTCCTTTACATAATTGACTTTTCGTCAATTTTGTTACATAGGTCAAAAACCACCATTAAGCAAAACACCATTCTTTTAACAAGTGGACTAGTTTGATACCACCTTGTAACAACCAGATTAGAGCTCTTCTTGCTGAGGTATTATCCGTTTTGGTTGCATAATATGTCATATCCATGGACTTGTGCACAACTTTTCTTAACCATCGACTTCCATATTAGCTTTCAATCCATAGCTTAGTTTGGAACCATCCCTTGAGTTCACCTGATATTGCTACACATGTAGCTATCGACATTATAGTGTATCAAGACCCATGAACAATGAGTATTTGTAAGGAGTTTATGGTTGTAATAACAATAAGAAAATAAAAGGATATGGATGACATTCTTTCCTAAATATGACTCACTAAGAAAAAGCTCGAATTATGCACAACTTATTTGACATGACATATAAATAAACTAATCCATTTGCTTGTTATAGTCCAAAAGGATTGATAAGAGCAAATTTTCAATGAGAAAAATCAATCAAAGAGAATGTATTGAGAACTCAATTGTCAAAAAACTTCTTTACATAAGATTAGCTATAAGCTAATCCTAACAACAAATTAGGAAATTCAAATATAAAGAAAGCGAATAAACTAGGAAATTTGAATAATCTAAACAATGGAAAGAAAATTTCTAGTTTCCTAAATTATCAATATAAGTTTCGTCTAGCAAAATTCTATTATTTTCAAGTGTTTTAGAAAATACTCTTCTATATTCAATTAAAAATCTCAATACACTGTACCTTTGACACTTGATTATGAATAGTCTCTTATGTTCAAGTCGTCTTTATGTCACGCCCCAAAGCGATAGAGTCGTAACAACCCTGCCGTGTAAACCATTCTAAGATAGTAGCTGGCCTTACAACCGCTATCATAGATCTGATTTACACAAGGCATTTACGACTAACTTGTTTTGAAGTAAATAATTTATAATTTAAATAATTTATAATTTAAATAAATCACTTACCTAAGAAAGTGAGAAAATATATAAATATATATATACTATAATTTAGTTATTAGATTATTCAAAAAATGAAAAAAAAAATATAAAATAAAAGTTTAGACCCTAAAAATATATGTTTGTTTTTCAAATATTTTTCCTTACTCCCTAGGATCCAATAGTTGCTAGCTTCAAAGTAGTTGTATGCCGCTTCTTAACCAGCACTTACACGACATCTATAGGGATGTGAGCAACCACAGCTCAATAAGTTAGGATGGAGGACTTAAAACTATACCACAAACATAACAAGGTTATCAATCAACTTATTAGGTACAATGTATGTTCAAGCAAATGCCATCGCACAATGTTGTCCGGTCCGTTGTGAGATTAGAGAAATTACGCCCGCTCTAATCCGGGTTGAGGAGTTGCCGTTAATATAATAACTTACGACCAAACCCAGGCTTATGCAATGGAGACATCGCTTCTCCTACGACTACCTTCGAACTATTGACTTCACCCTCACCGCGACCTCTTCTTCTATCACTTAGTTTAACTAAGGATGAAGAAGAGACTATTATGTAATCCTGCGCTATCCCTTTCAAAGGGGTCAGTATTTGGCCGGAGAATCCTAGGTTCCATTAATGGATTGCCATGTAGGTCCGATTATGATTACAGGTTGTATATTTGATTAGGTCCAGTTTAGGGTGATTAATAATTTCATACAAATCATACAATACAAGCCAGAACAACAGACAGAATTATAGCATCACTCATAATTAAGCACATGTATACAACCAACTATCTAACAAATACAACCAACTATCTAACAAGCACAACTAAGCATAATCTCAAGCCTCCAAAATACAACAACGTATTAATCCCAACTTACCTGGACTCCTCGCTTATTCACTCGAGGTCCAACTCAGCCAAGCTATTACCGATCATCCCTATAACACAAACGCGATTTTAGTTTTTCATACAACTATTATAAGTTGGTTTTATCCTATAACACTTATTGTTATCTTTAATGTAAAGTTTAATATGTCCAATTATCAAGATTTGATAGTCTTTTACAATTATTCTAGGTTTAGGGGTTAGGTTCGGGTTCAGTTTTCCCATCGATTTCTAAATTAGGTTTTTAACTCAATTTTTTGTTAAAGATTTATATGTATACCCTAAGAAATCATTCCAACCCATAATGTGAAATTAATAGCATTATCTTTGGATATCCTAAATATCGTTTTTAGTCCTTAATTAGTGTTCTAATTCGTGCGGTACATTCGGATCCTAGTTTAATCACTATGTTATGAGAAAATCTTATATTTTTTATACAATTACCTAAAATTAATTTTTTTCAGATTTATTATATTCTGATTTTTATTATTATATTATTAAATTAAACCTAATCCTTCATATTTATTAATTTTCCAATTCTACATATTCCTAATTTTCTACAATTACTACATAATTCCTTCATTAATTACACTTAACACTCCAAAGGCTAGGATTAAGTTTCCACATCAGAGATTAACATCCCTAACCCTCTAATTACTATCTAAATCAGTAATTAATGTCTTAATCACCTAATTAACCAAAATTACCTAATTTTTCTATCATTTTAGAGATAAAAATTTACCTAAAAATTTTGAAAATTAATTTTTTTAAAAAAATGTCTTCATAGCACTGTTCTATATCACTTAAGAATTTTACAGAAAAAATTTGAGCTCCAAACTACACTCCTAAGCCTATTTATTTTTAATCTTAATCATGCTCGGTTTTGCATGATTTCTTAAGGACCATATATCACAAGACATATTTTCATATAGCCCATGCTTCGTCTTAAGGTAATCTTCCATTAATCTCTTAGTCTTGTACGTATCTACTAGTAACCACTCTTCAACTCAATCTTTGAAAAGATTCCAACACCATACATCTCATATAGCATACACCTATACATGGAATAAGGTATTTGTGCTTAAAATTAATCTTGTTGACAGCTCTGCTTTACTATACATTTGCCAAGATTCATCCTTTTTAGGTACTAAAAGTGTTGGTACAACTCAAGATGTCATACAATTGTGAACAAATCCTTTGTTAAACAACTCATTAACATGCCTCTATAACTCCTTGGCTTCCTCTAGATTCATCCTATAAGTAAGATAATTAGGCAATGTATCCTTCGATATAAGATCAATGTTATGTTCCATGACATGCATAACAGGTAAGCCATATGGCAACATTTTAAGGGAAACATCCGCAAACCATCCTTTAATCTCTTTGGGAATGCCATTTTTAATAACCATCTCTTGAACTCTCTTGATATAAAACATAATGTTCCTCCTTGTTAGTATCTTTGGCTAATGCCCCCTTAGTCATAAATAAAGACTTCTTAGGCTTCTAGGTCAACTAAATTTGCACTTACCAAGCTTACATTGGAGTCATAGGGTTTTGAACTACCTCCTAGCATCCTTCTGAACTACATATGTATTTCGCTTACCATCATAGATAATATCTCAACTAAAGATCAATGGATCTCTTAAAGAACATGTGAGAAGCATTGATGGTATCATGTACCTCATCTCAATATATGTTCTAAATTTCAAGAAAAATTTTACCTTACTAAGCTATCGGAAAATCTCCTTGCTCATTTAACTAATGAAGTTTGTAGGGTCTAAGATGATTGATAATAAGAAGATCCAATCCCTTTACTAAAGAAGAAGCCATAACAATAGTGTAACTACCTCTATTAATGATAAAGGTACACAGTTGGTCCTTCACTTTATAATTAATGTGAAAAAGATTATTCCTCTACTCACTAGTCATAGTTGGTGAAATATTCAATGATCTTCTAAGGACAATAGTAAAATACATCTATACATACATTGGCATCCTCAACACCATTCAAAGCTTCCAACATTGCTTCTAAATCTTCAAAATCTTCCTTACTATACACATGAAACTCTAGGACTTCTCCTCTACTCATCATAATGTGCTTATTTAGACATTAAGAAGAAACATGTCAGAAGTACAAGCATTTAAAACATTTAATATAGCTTGCTTTCCTTGGGGAACTACTCACAAAAGCATGTGCTTCTATTCCTCTATGTTTAGACGTACTAGGACCCTTGCCCTTCTGATCACCCTTCTAATCAATCCTTCCAAAATTACTCACTTCTGACCTATCCTCCACTTTGCCTACAACTTGTAAGCCCTAAAGCTAAGCCAAGTGACCGTAGGATTGAACTTAGAACACAAGGTTTAGGGCGATCAGTTAAAAAATCTGATCAAACCCAAATTATAAACTATTGAGAGGAATATTAGTCAAAATGACCCCACAAACTTGAATGTAAGAAAATAAGTAATAAAATAGGAAACTATAAAATTTTTAAATTTGAAGCATAATAAGTACTAATTACCAAAAAGGCGAAAAGTGTAATCTAATAACTAATAAATTACTAGAGATAGATTATATGTATACTAAAAATTTTAGAATGACCAAAATAATAATTAGGAATGTTCACATGTACCCTACATGTATTTATGTATAGATAAAAATACGTGAAATTACCTAAATTGGCCAAAAACTAAGTAAACAATTAAAGAAAATTATAAATTAATTATGGAAAAATCAAAAAAAAAATTAGAAGAGGATAGAATGATCCAAATCAGGTCGTGGCAGGTTAGGATCTGCAAAATAAAAATTAACCAATTAAAATTAGGCAACACAAAAGCCAAAAATCAAGGAAATTGGGCAAAGTCATGTCAAATTAATACATATTAATTGCCAAAAAAGTCTATAAATAGGGGAAAAATTTCTAGAACTCATTTGGACAGTTGAGCATTAGAGAAAAATAGGAAACTTAAAAAAGTTGAAAGAAAATCCAGAAAAAAAAAAAAGAAAGAAAAGGAAACTGTGCAAATTCGATTAGTGAACGAAACCCACACTTCACCACCACCTAGGACCTAGCCGCCACCACACCACTCTAGCCCTACCGTCTAGGCCGGCCGACACCCTTGGACCGGATTTGGATGGTCAAAAAGCTTTGAACCGGTTAGTCCCTCAATTACCCCGATTTTGAATAATTTTGTAAAATTAGTTATTTTTCCCAGAAAATTATGAAACTTGTTATTCTAAGGTTTTATTGTATGTAGATTTAGGAAAAAATAGTGATTTAGTTTAATTACGTCTGAAAATATAGTTCTTAACAAATTGTTCAAAACCGAGCATGATTAAAATTGAAAACAAATAGGCTTAGGAGTGTAGTTTGGAGCTCAATTTTTTTCTGTAAGATGCTCATGTGATATAGAATAGTGCTATGAAGCCATTTTTTTTAAATTAACTTTCAAAATTTTTAAGTTAATTTTTAGCCCTAAAATGATGGAAAAATTTGATGATTTTAGGTTAATTAGGTGATTAAGATACTAATTACTGATTTAGATAGTAATTAGATGTTTAGGGATACTAATCTCTTATGTGGAAACCTAACTTAGCCTTTGGAGTATTAAGTATGACTAATTTAGGAAATTAGGTAGTTAATGTAAAAAATTAGTAATATGTGAAATTGAAAATTTATAAATCTAAAAAAATTAAAGTTATTTAGATAATATTATAATAGAAATAAAAAATAATAATAAATCTGAAATAACATTTAATTTTAAGTAAATGTCTCAAAATGTAAGATTTTCTCACATCAGGAATAAACCCGATACCTCAATTAAGGTTAGTGTGTACCAAATAGTTTAGAATACTGAATTAAGACCCGAGAGGATATTTGAATACTCGAGCTTAATGTGATTAATGTCACATTAGGATTCGAGCATAGTTAAGGCTTAGGAATCAAAATTAAAATCTAATTTAGGATTCGAACCTCGAAATAGAGTACAACGAATCATTAGTACGTAATAGGTATACTCGAAAAAAATAAGTTAAAATATAACTTAGAATATGAATCCATAAAATATAAGTACTAAAAAAACATATTTGTCTTATAGGACACCCAGAGACAAATCAGCTTACAACTAAGGGATCGAGCGATCGAGCAATTCCAAGTAAGTTGGGTTATTGCTTATTGTAATAGAGTACTAGTTTTATGGTACTCGGAGACTTAGGCTTGTATATGGTTGTGATTGTAAGTAGTTTACGCATGTGTTTGACGTATCTGAATTCGTGCTGAAATTGTGATGTGAGTGATTTTATGTTATGATTGAATTAGTGTGAAATTGTTTGAACACCCTAAATGAAATTTAATCTTATTCGACCTTAATAAAAAAAAAATGTTATGCATTGCAACCCGTTAGGGGATCATAGGATTCTCCAACCAAATACCGACCCCTTCGAAAGGGATAGCGTAGGATTGCAAAATGGTCCCTTCTTCATCCTTAGTCGAACTAAGTGACAGGAGAGGAGGTCGCGGCGATGGTGAAGTCAATGGTTCGAAGGTAATCGCGGGAGGAGCGAGGTCTCCATTGCACAAGCTTGGGTTTGGTTGTGAGCTGCTGCATAACATGGAAACTCCTCAACTCGGATTGGAGCGAGTGAAATTTCTCTGATTTCACAACGGATCGGACTACGTTGTGCGATGACACTTGATTGTTGCATTGCATTAAATAGTTGCTTAATAACCCTGTTTGTGCTTGTATGCATTCATAAGTCTCCAATTCAACTTACTAAGCTATAGTTGCTCATACCCTTATAGATCTTTTTACAGGTTCTAATTTCTGTACACTTCAAGTATTATGCTGCCCTACAATTACCCAGAGATTAGTCCGTTTGAAGCTAGAGGTATGAGGATCAAGTTACTTAGTATAATGTGTAACTACAGTGACTTTGTAATTAAGAATAAAAGACTGATAGTTATTATGTAATCTAGTGAACTGTTGTGTTTATGTAAAACTTCCTGGAAAGCTCTGTAGATTTATATATAATTATACATGTTTATTAGAAATTTATGCTATTTATCATAATTGTAGTTCAACTTTTACTCAAACTGTTTACTTCAAAAAGAGGAGTTATCAACTCCTTGTGTAGATCATGTCTATGGTAAGAACTGTGAGGCCAGTTACTATCATAGAATGGTTTACAGGGCGGGACTGTTGCGACTTTGCGACTTCGGGGCGTAACAATTCTCGGTTGGTATCAGAGCGTAGTTTTAGTGAACTCGCTTTGAAGCGTCATACTCTAAAAGAAATAGATATTATAGGAATATTGAGAGTGGCTAATATTTAGTAGGCGCTAAAAGATTGTATAACATAAGTAGCCATAATCTTTAACATAGGAGATATTAATTGATTTAATTATAATTACAGGGTCGAAGGGGGGAACTAATACATAATTGGATACAGTTCGAATGGAATGGAGACATATCCCCTGTTGATTATAAAGTTAGATTACAGCGATTATTGATGGAATTATCTGATTGGAGCATCTTTAGGACAGTTGATGAGATCATTGATAAGTTTCATGATCGGATGTGCTATAGCTGGAAGGATGAGTGGGCATGGATGGAGATGAGTTTAGGACCTCAATATAATAGATACACTACCATAACAGCTTTTGAGCAGAAGTGGTTGGAGACAGAGAGAATTATAGCTCTGATGATGCCCTTACGGTATTTTCCTGCTAGGTTGGAGGATGGGAAACCATACCCAGCTAATATTGCACACATCCCTGCTGACATTCCATCCATTCCCAGATAGTACCCACCAGCGATTATTGATTGGTTTCCTCAATTTCCAGAACCTGCTGGGGAAGGTATAGAGATACCATTAGACCCTAACCTTGAACCTGAACCTGAGATACCAGGACCACTACCAAAGAACCCACCTCTAGTTGAACCTTAAGAGGATGGAGTTCATGTAGAGGACGACCCTGAGGAGGACCCAGAAGAGGAAGAAGATCCAGAAGAAGACCCAGAGGAAGAACAAGAGAATGAAGATGAACCTGGTATAGACTTACATGCTTTAGTCTGCAGGTGATTGCAGACACTGGGATAACTGGAGTAGGAGCTAGTGACCCAGTTAAGTCGAATAATGATGATGATGTGCAAGAGGTAATTGTGATCCCTAAGACTTTAAAGATATTATATACAGACTCTGCATCAGATAGTGAGCATGAGGATCATTTGGTAGGAGGCCATATGGGTCATGATCCCTTTGATGGAGTAGCTGCCACGGATTCAGAGGAGGACTTATTTGGTTAGGTGACTGACTTATTTGGTTAGGTAGATTTTTAAATATGATCTAGTAGTAATTTTGATGGAAACTGATGTATTTTAGAATTTTTTGATGTATTTTGACTTTTGATGTATTTTGTAGCTTTTGGATCAAGCTAGGTGTACGCTGTAAGTAAGTTTGATGTAGTCAGTTGATGTAGTCTTTTGTCTTGTACAATTGTAAAGATCGAGTCTGTACTAGATTATGTAAGTAATGATGTAATCGAGTTGTAAATTTGATGTATGTATTTGAAAGTTATCGAGTTGTATCTTTTTGTTTTGAAGTTGTAATAGTAATGATGTAAGGTTGAATGAAATATATAGTGGAAGTTAGACTACTAAGTACGTTGACTTCAATAATATTGTCATTACTATTTGATATGAGTACATATTGCAAGCATTTATTAATTTATAAACATTCTCTAAGCAAAAGTAGGGATAACTTATAGATAGATATGAATGCAGGATTATAAGTTAAACTATTAAGCGATTATAGCTGAAGCTGGAAACGAGAGTAGTCAAGGAGGAACTAAAGGAAATCAAAACCCTCCACCACGAGCACCATCACCACCAAGAGAACAACATAGACAAGATTTACCTTCGCCGCCTCTACAAAAAAATATGCCTATTGGACAAATACTTGCCAGTATGCATACAATGATGAGACAACAAGGAATGTTGATTCAACATCTTATGACTAGTGGTAATGTGGGAAACAAGAGACCTCAAGAAGTTGAACAACGAATGGAGCAACCTCAAGAGATAAATAAACTTCCCAAGTTTATAAAAGCTAACTGTTATTTTGAAGGGGAGGTGGGTAGGCCAAATGTAGCCATTGACTGGTTAGCCCAAGTTAAACGGAGTTTTAAGGCTTTTAGAGTCCCTGAATCTCAAAAGTTATCTTATGGTACATTTATGTTAAAGTTAGCTGCATGAGTAAGGTGGGACTCAAGAGCAAGACAACTCGGAAATAACATTGGTTGGCAACAATTTAAGGTAGAATTCAGGAAGGAATATTTCCCTCATAATGTTCAAAATAGAATGGTGCGAGATTTGTTTGAACTGAAGAAGGGAGGTATGAGTATAACTCAGTATGAGACTGAGTTCAACAGATTGTTACAATATGTACCTGTCTCATACCGAGATAATATTGAGTTGAAGAAAGATTTGTTTCTGACAGGATTTGACCCCACAATGTGTTGTAAGTTGTTGGATTATGGTTTCACCACTTACAATGAAGTGGTAGACAAGGCAAGACAATTGGAAGATAATCGCGTGAGGATGCAAGCAATGTGGAGTCAAAAAATCAATAAAGGATATCGACCTGGTCCATCATTTAAGAGATCATATCCTGGTACCTCTAGTAGCAGTTCTGAGCAGAAGAGAAGGAGACCAATAACTCTGGCTAGTAACCCAGCGCAGTCAGTACCTAGTTTGAGTTTTTATTACAAGGATGGAAATGTCAAATGTTGGATGTGTGGTGCAAATCATTTTCCGAGGAATTGTGCTCAACCTAAGGGAAAATGTTTTATATGTGGAGATCCAAACCATATGCTGAAGGCATGCCTTAGGATGAAATTAGTAAAGTGTAATAAATGTGGTAGAAAGGGCCATTTTTCCAGATACTGTCCACAGTTTGTACAAGGAGCTAAACGAACAGAAGGTATTGATAACACTACTGCACTTACTACTATCTTTGCTCTAGAGGATATGGAAGTTGAGGAGAATGAAGATTTCTCAAATTTTATGAAGGAGTACTACTATGATGATGTCGATGAGATCATGGGAGTTTAAAAGGAAAATGATGAAAGACTTGTAACTAGTACGTACTCAGACTATCTATTGTAATGATAATTCTAAGTGTGAATTACATTGAAATATCTGCATTTTAAGATGAATGCTAGTGTAGTTAGTAACCATAGTATTAGTACATTCTAGGACATGTGCTGATAAATGGATAACCTGTTTTTGTGCTGTTTGATACTGGGGCATCTCATTCCTTTGCAAGTCATAAATTTGTAAATGAACAAGAGATTAGTGTAGTTACTGTTAATATAACTTATAAAGTTAAAACTCCGACTGGGGAGAAAGTAACAACCAGAGAAGTAGTAACTGATGGTAGAATAAAAATTCAGGAGAAGGAGTATCCTATAAGTCTTGTAATATTACCTTTACAAGGTTACAATATAATAGTGGGAATAGATTGGTTGTCTAAGAATAAAGCCATTGTGGAGTATAGAAATAAAAGTATCAATCTTAATGAGGGAGAAACGATATTTCAAGGAAAGGATGGTGGAAGTAAATTGAATTTATCAATAATGGAGATATGTGATGAAATGTGTGAGACAAAAGTACAGGAGAACAATTGGAAATTATGTTGGGTGTTTGCTGTGGATGCAAAGAAGGAAATACCTAAGGTAGCAGACATACGGGTAGTGAATGAGTTTCCAAATGTATTTCTGGAGGATTTACTAGGGTTAGCTCCACCTCGAGAATTGGATTTCATTGTAGAATTAGTTCCTAGAACTGAGCCTATTTCTAAAGTTCCATATCGGATGTCACCTATGGAACTTCAAGAACTAAAGAAGTAACTTCAGGAGCTATTGGATAAAAAGTTTATTCGACCGAGTGTTTCACCATGGGGAGCACCGGTATTGTTTGTGAAAACGAAAGATAGTACCATGAGATTGTGTATAGACTAACGGGAGTTAAATAAGGTTACCATTAAGAATAGGTATCCTTTACCTCGCATTGATGACTTGTTTGACCAACTCCAAGGTACAACTGTGTTTTTTAGAATAGATTTAAAATCAGAATATCATCAATTACGAGTTAAGTCGGAAGATGTGCATAAGACTGCATTTAGAACTTAATATGGTCATTATGAATTTTTGGTGATGCCATTTGGCTTAACGAATGCTTCGGTTGTATTCATGGACCTAATGAATCGCATATATCAACCATATTTGGCTAAGTTTGTTGTGGTGTTTATTGATGATATTTTAATTTATTCAAAAACCAAGAAGGAGCATGCAGAGCATTTACGATTGGCATTACAGAAGTTGAGAGAGAATAAATTGTACGCTAAGTTAAGTAAATGTGATTTTTGGTTGGATAGAATTTCTTTTCTAGGTCATATTATATCTGGTGAAGGAATCTCTGTAGAACCTGATAAAGCAAAAGCAGTAATGGATTGGAAACAACCAATTACTGTAACTGAAATAAGGAGTTTTCTAGGTATGGCTAGATACTATCGACGGTTCATAAAGGATTTTTCTAAAATTGCCAAACCGTTGACTCGATTGACCCAGAAGGATATAAAGTTTGAATGGAATGAAGAGTGTGAAATGAGTTTTTAGGAGTTGAAGAAAAAACTGGTTACAGCACCAGTATTAACATTACCTGATCCGGATAAGACTTATAATGTGTACAGTGATGCTTCACGAAATGGAATAGGTTGTGTATTGATGCAGGATAGAAAAGTTGTTGCATATGCATCGAGACAATTGAGGCCACATGAGAGGAATTACCTAACTCATGATTTAGAGTTAGCGGCTGTAGTGTTTGCCTTAAAGATTTGGAGACATTATCTTTATGGACAACGGTGCAAGATGTACACTGACCATAAGAGTTTGAAGTATTTCTTTACTCAGAAGGAGTTGAATTTAAGGCAAAGAAGGTGGTTGGAATTAATTAAAGATTATGATCTGAATATAAATTACCACCCTGGAAAAGGCCAATTTAGTGGCGGATGCATTAAGTCGAAGGAATTATGAACAGGTTACCTTATTATTAACACCTCAATGTGAACTAGTGCAAGAATTTGAGGGGATGCAAATTGGGTTTGATTGGTGTGAACCTAATAGCCAGTTAATGAATTAGGAATTGAAACCTACTCTCTTAGAGAGAATAAAGCAAAAGCAAGAGAAAGATAAGGGTCTGATGGAGATAAAAGAGAAATTAAGTAACGGACAAGACTCTGACTTTAAAGTAGATGATAGAGGTATAATAAAGTTTAGAGAAAGAATATGTATACCACAATATGCTGACATAAGGAAGAAAATTTTGGATGAAGCATACATTACATGTTATACTATGCACCTAAGAGGAAATAAAATGTACCAAGATTTAAAACTCATGTATTGGTGGAATGGGATGAAGAGAGAAGTGGCATAGTATGTATCAGAATGTATTACATGCCAACAAGTTAAAGCAGAATACCAAAGACCGGGTGGACTATTATAATCTTTAGAAATACCGAGATGGAAATGGGATCATATTACTATGGATTTTGTGGTAGCATTACCAAGGACTCAAGTTGGATACAATTCCATTTGGGTAGTCGTGGATAGACTAACGAAGAGTGCACATTTCTTACCATATTGGACGGGCAATTCAATGGAAAAGATGGCTAGGCTATATGTCTGTGAAATAATAAGGCTACATGGTGTTCCTGAGAGTATTGTTTCTGATCGAGATAGTCAGTTTGTATCCAAATTCTGGGAATTACATAGAGCTTTGGGTACAAAGTTGCAGTTTAGTACAACCTATTACCCACAAACGGATAGGCAGTTTGAGCATACAATTCAAACTCTAGAAGATATGTTACGAGCTTGCATGTTAGATTTTGGAGGTGATTGGGATAAATATTTACCGTTGATAAAATTTGCCTACAATAATAATTATTATACAACCATACAGATGGCACCTTATGAAGCATTATATGGGAGGAAGTGCAGATCGCCATTATATTGGGATCATGAAGAGTATGCCATGATTGGACCAGACATGATCAATCAAACAAGTGAAAAGATTAAGATTGTTCGACAACGGATGAAAGAAGCTCAGGACCATTATAAGAGTTGGGCTGATTTGAAGAGAAGACCCTTGGAATTTGAAATTGGTGATCATGTTTATATTAAAATAAGCCTATTCAAAGGACTCAGACGGTTTGGTTCAAAAGGAAAACTGAGCCCACGATACATTGGTCCATTTCAAGTGTTGGAGAAAGTTAGCAATGTATCTTACCAAGTAGCTTTACCTCTAAGTTTATCGGGCTATCATAATATATTCCATGTATCCATGTTGAGAAGATTCATTAAAAACCCGAATGCGATAGTAGAAATAGAACCAGTAGAGTTAACGAGAAATTTTCAACTGGTGGGACAACCCATAAAAATATTGGATAGTCGGGTTCAGAAGTTAAGAAATAGAGATATGGAGTACGTGAAGATTCAATGGAATGAAGGTCCAGACTTAGAGATGACTTGGGAACCAAAAGCCGCGATGATGGAGCAGTATCCATGGCTTTTCTAACTTCCAGTTTAGTAAAAGTATGCAAATTATTATATTTAGTCATTTAAGTGCAAATTAGATATACAGAAGTTTTGAGGATAAAATTTTTTTTTTGAAGGGAAGTGGAATTATAAGCCCTAAAACTAAACCTTAGAACATAAGATTTAAGGCGATCGGTTAAAAGATCCGATCAAACCCAAATTATAAACAATTGAGAGGAATATTAGTCAAAATGACTCCATAAACTTGAATTTAAGAAAATAAGTAATAAAATAGGAGATTATAAAGTTTTTAAATTTTAAGCATAATAAGTACTAATTACCAAAAAGGCGAAAAGTGTAATCTAATAACTAATAAATTACTAGAGATAGATTATATATATACTAAAAATTTTAGAATGATCAAAATAATAATTAGGAATGTTCACATGTACCCTACATGTATTTATTTGTAGATAAAAATACGTGAAATTACCTAAATTGGCCAAAAACTAAGTAAATAATTAAAGAAAATTATAAATTAATAATGGAAAAATTAAAAAAAAAAGATCAGAAGAGGATAGAATGATCTAAATCAGGCCGTGGCAGGTCAGGATTTGCAAAATAAAAATTAACCAATTAAAATTAGGCAACACAAAAGCTAAAAATCAAGGAAATAGGGCAAAGTTATGTCAAATTAATGCATATTAATTGCCAAAAAAGTCTATAAATAGGGGAAAAATTTTCAGAACTCATTTGGACGGTTGAGCATTAGAGAAAAATAGGAAACTTAAAAAAGTCAAGAGAAAATCCAGAAAAAAAGAAAAGAAAAGGAAACTGTGAAGATTCGGTTAGTGAATGAAACCCATACCTCACCACCACCACCTAGGACCGAGCCGCCACCACACCACTCTAGCCCTACCGTCTAGGCCGGCCGATACCCTTGGACCAGATTTGGATGGTCAGAAAGCTTTGAACCGGTTAGTCCCTTAATTACCCCGATTTTGAATAATTTTGTAAAATTAATTATTTTGCCCAGAAAATTATGAAACTTGTTATTCTGAGGTTTTATTATATGTAGATTTAGGGGAAAATAGTGATTTAGTTTAATTACGTCTGAAAATATAGTTCTTAACAAATTGTTCAAAACCGAGCATGATTAGAATTGAAAATAAATAGGCTTAGGAGTGTAGTTTGGAGCTCAATTTTTTTCTGTAGGATGTTCATGTGATATAGAATAGTGCTAAGAAGCCATTTTTTTAAAATTAATTTTCAAACTTTTTAAGTTAATTTTTAGCCCTAAAATGATGGAAAAATTGGCTGATTTTAGGTTAATTAGGTGATTAAGATACTAATTACTGATTTAGATAGTAATTAGATGTTTAGGGATGCTAATCTCTGATGTGGAAACCTAACTTAGCCTTAGGAGTATTAAGTATGGTTAATTTAGGAAATTAGGTAGTTAATGTAAAAAATTAGTAATATGTGAAATTGAAAATTTATAAATCTAAAAAAATTAAAGTTATTTAGATAATATTATAATAGAAATAAAAAATAATAATAAATCTGAAATAACATTTAATTTTAAGTAAATGTCTCAAAATGTAAGATTTTCTCACATCGGGAATAAATCCGATATTTCAATTAAGGTTAGTGTGTACTAAATAGTTTAGAATACTGAATTAAGACCCCGATAGGATATTTGAATACTCGAGCTTAATGTGATTAATGTCACATTAGGATTCGAGCATAGTTAAGGCTTAGGAATCAAAATTAAAATATAATTTAGAATTCGAACCCCGAAATGGAGTACAACGAATCATTAGTACGTAATAAGTATACATGAAAAAAATAAGTTAAAATATAACTTAGAATATGAATCCATAAAATATAAGTACTAAAAAGACCTATTTGTCTTATAGGACACCCAAAAACAAATCAGCTTACAACTAAGGGATCGAGCGATCGAGCAATTCCAAGTAAGTTGGGCTATTGCTTATTGTAATAGAGTACTAGTTTTATAGTACTTGGAGACTTAGGCTTGTATATGGTTGTGATTGTAAGTAGTTTACGCATGTGTTTGACGTATCTGAATTCGTACTGAAATTGTGATGTGAGTGATTTTATGTTATGATTGAATTGGTGTGAAATTGTTTGAACACCCTAAATTAAATTTAATCTTATTCGACCTTAATAACAAAAAAAAAATGTTATGCATTGCAACCCGTTAGGGGATCATAGGATTCTCCAACCAAATACCGACCCCTTCGAAAGGGATAGCGTAGGATTGCAAAATGGTCCCTTCTTCATCCTTAGTCGAACTAAGTGACAGGAGAGGAGGTCGCGGCGATGGCGAAGTCAATGGTTCGAAGGTAGTCGCGGGAGGAGCGAGGTCTCTATTGCACAAGCTTGGGTTTGGTTGTGAGCTGCTGCATAACATGGAAACTCCTCAACTCGGATTGGAGCGAGTGAAATTTCTCTGATTTCACAACGGATCGGACTACGTTATGCGATGACACTTGATTGTTGCATTGCATTAAATAGTTGCTTAATAACCCTGTTTGTGCTTGTATGCATTCATAAGTCTCCAATTCAACTTACTAAGCTATAGTTGCTCATACCCTTATAGATCCTTTTGCAGGTTCTGATTTCTGAACACTTCAAGTACTATGCCGCCCTACAATTACCCAGAGGTTAGTCCGTTTGAAGCTAGAGGTGTGAGGATCAAATTACTTAGTATACTGTGTAACCAGAGTGACTTTGTAATTAAGAATGAAAGACTCATAGTTATTATGTAATCTAGTGAACTGTTGTATTTATGTAAAACTTCCTGGAAAGCTCTGTGGACTTATATATAATTATACATGTTTATTATAAATTTATGCTATTTATCATAATTATAGTTCAACTTTTACTCGTACTGTTTACTTTAAAGCGAAGAGTTATTGACGCCTTGTGTAGATCATGTCTATGGTAGGCACTGTGAGGCTAGTTTATATCATAGAATGATTTACACGGCGGGACTGTTGCGACTTCGTACCTTCGGGGCATAACACAACTCCCTTCTCAACTGTTGATATAGCCAATTTAGAAGTTATCAGCATAGTAAAAAGAACTTTGTAATATGCATTACACCTTTGATGATCAACCTTTTTAGCCAATTAGATTGCTTCATCCAAGGGATTAATGGTCCTCTTCATGAGTTTTAAGAGCAAATATGAACCTTACAATAGTCCTCTCCACATGTTTTATTACATCGCTTTTGATCAACAACATCTTAAATTCCTTTAGATAGTTCTCTAGAGTCATACCTCCTTACCTTAACAACTGTAACTTCTAATAAGTTTACTAAAGGTAATAATCAAGAACAAATATCTTACACATCAAATTCTTCATCTCTCTCCGTAACATATAATCTCTTAATACAATTTACCACCTATTGATCATCACATTCTTCCACCATAAAGATATACATCCAATGAATTATAATGCAACCAATTAAACCTTTATAGAATTGTTATATTCATGACATTTAAACATTTCCATCAACTTATACTACCAATCCAAAGAACTGTCTTTTCTCTTGCAAAAAATGGAATTTTCACCGTCACTACATCCATTCGCCTCGCTCCCATGTCCCTTTGCATGACTAGATCATCAATATCTCTAAATATTGCCTCATAGTTCATGAAATTCATAAGGTCTCCTAAGTATCTTCCACCCACTTTTTACTCAATATTCTGCTACACATTTACTCCTACATTCCCCTGTGCCAACTATTACACCATAACACCCAGATTGGTAACCATAACATTGAATTGCTACACTTGCTGCTCCAAATTGTTGTGCTTTGGCACATTGTCTCCTCAACAATTAGTAGTGTTTGACATTTGGCCTCCTCTTTCACAATCCTTTGCTAAGACCTTTACTACAATACCAAAAAAGATAAAGAAAAAAGAAAATGATGTGCTTAGATCTATACAATAAGATCTAAACATAACCCATCCTCTCATAAGGGTATGCTTTAAGATGATCTCAATCACTAAGCAATGCATAACAAGAGGTCTACCAACAAGTTTAGGAAAATTACGAACAATGATTATTCCTAAGGATTTTATGGTTATAGTAACTACAAGAAAATAAAGGATATGAGTATATAGAATTTTTTTATGCATAACTAAATTTATTGAAGGAAAAAAAAAATCCAATGTGGCCCCTTCTTTTAGAAAATATGATATTAACTTTAAAATATTATGTAATTTGTAAATATGAAAAAATAAAATAAAGAGATCCATTTCAATTATATGAACAATTTATAGAGATAGAGTTTGAAATAAATATAAAACAATATAAATTATTTGTCCAAACACTAAAATACAATCAAATTTACTTCAAATATTCTTTTTTTTCCTCTTTCTCTTCTTTGTTCCTTACACTATGTTAAGGTTGATGGATGAAATGGAAAGGGAAGGAATTTGAAGGAAATTTTTTTTATTTTTCTCTCATTCTGAAAAGTAAACAAATGGGAAAGTAAAAAATTCAGGGATAGAAATTTTCCTTAAGATCATAAGTCATTTCCTCTATATTTAGAGAAGCTTGAAAAGGAATTCAAATAAATATACTATCTTACCCTTAAAATAGAAACATGCTATTAAGTTACAAGAATTTTATGGTATTTTAGTAAAATATAAAAAAATATTATTAATTTTCTTTTTATTTTTATTTTCATTTTCATTTATTCCAAGCCAAACTATGTCCCATCCCTTCTAAATCGTACCCTCTTTCCTAACAGCAGTATTAATGTCAACCATATCCTTGCTTTATACATATATATAGTATAATTATTCATACAAATATAGCCAAATTGTATTTATTTTTAATATAATAAATTAAATTTGTTGACTATTGCCACTCCTAATGTGTGAATATCGTGGTCTATATCGAGTTGTCTTTCTATTCCCGCACGTAACTAAATTCATCCTGACACCACAGATCTTAGTCCCTTTGTTTTGAATTGATTTTCCAAATCCATGCTAATCTCCTTGCGCAAAACTTGTTCATGATCGAAATAATTATAACAAATAGTCGTCGTTTTGAGAAAATAATTTTAAGATGGTTCGTCCATTCTTTTCTAAAGATGATATTACAATATTATAGGACAGTTTAAAAATTTAGATAATATTCACTATTAACTCAAATAAAGTTCAAGAAAATAAAACTACAGATCCATATATTTCCAATCATACAAAATATTGCACTGGAATTAACGAGAGTACTGTGCTTTGCCTTGTATCCAAGTAGAAGAAATATTGTAAGTCTGAAATGGCTGCTTGCTCTTAGGCTAGAAAAAGTTGCTTGTATATGGGGAGCCAACGGTTTTATTCCACAAAGAATTTTGCCACATTTGCATAGTCTAAATAAGTTCACAAATCCTCGTACGGAGGAATACTCCTTTCGTGTTAGTATGTCCTCCACCAACTTATATTATTAAAAACTGGTAATCATTCCTATATAATTATGCCTATGATCTATTAATGATTCTACGATTATGCTAAATTATAGAAAAATGCGAAGCTATGGCAACAGGTTTTAATAAAGGATGATTAGGACACTGAATAAATACAGGTACAGCACGAGACAAGTTTTATGTCTGTTTTATAAGAAAAACATTTAAAGCATGCAACCTCATATCCAATTTATAGTATGTTTTGAAGAAAATCATGGCATTCATCGGTAGAATGGTTATAATAAAAATTATGGATAATTCTATGTATATAGATAAACCTTTAAATTCGTGATTTATAATTTTCCTTTATGATCTTTTAAAAAAATACATATATATATGTATATATATATAACTTTCGAAACTGTTATAAAACTCTAAAATATTCACTAAAAAAGTCATAAATAGAGATAGATCGTAAGATTTCTAAATAATTTACAATACATGTATATATTTTTAAAAGTTACGATAAAGTGAAATTTTTTAGAAATTGAACTAATAATTTTTCCTTAAAAATTGAAAGAAAAAATCTGGAAAATTTATTTATTTTTTGAAGGATATGTGGACGATTGGAAACCTATTGATATCTTCCGTAATAGAATTTCTAGTTTCAATCAGCAATACCATTCAGGATTCTTTTCCTTGTTTGACTTGTCATTAATCGAGGAAACTTCCAGTCCTTTTCCTTGTTTGACTTCTCGTTAAGCGAGGAAAATTCCAATTCTTATCATATTCCAGCCATACAACTTGTAGGAACAATCGGACTGTAACCCAGAATAGTGTCCTCTAAGACCGTCCAACCATAGAATATGTACTTCTCTCCATTAAAATACACGTTTCGGTGGAGTATAATATCGATAAACCGTCTCTTATTCATATATGCTCAAGATATAATTTCATATTTATCAAGAAACAACGTTCAATTCCTATCTTTGATCTCTCTCTCTCTCTCATTCGTCTTTGTTTCTTTGAGTTTAGAGCGTATTAATGCGTGTTAAGATGGGCTGCAATATGAGAAGGATCTTGTTTTCTGCCATTCTTTTTGTGGCTGAAATGATAAGTGGAGCCTATGGGTTGATTTCACATAAATCTTCGAAGAAAGTTGCTTTAGCAAACGAGAAAGGTCCATTCTTGGGCATAGTAGTGCCTAATTCCTTTGAGATGAACCCACTTCTTGAATCTTCCAGCTTTTTGGCTGACCAAAACTTACCTTACTTGGACATCTCAGGTAATATCCGTGCACTTTACCGTTTATCCATTCTTAGTAATAATAATACCGGTTATTGCGCTTTCTTTCAATATTTATTATAACTAAAACTTTAAGATTATCGAATAGTAATTGAGTTCATCGTAACTTAATAGTATATAAATACTAACCTCTTAATAAAATAAAATAGATTCAATTCCTTTGTCCCAAAATTATAGTATGATGTAATTAGCCAAAAATATCATTATATATATATATTATTATATTATACCATAGTGATCTTACTATGTAATTATTAGTGTTTTCAGAAACAAGCAGTAGTAAAAAGCAATAGAGCAACTGATGATGATCTTTAATAATGATTAACCATCATGAAACATATCTAAAATGATTTAAATTTTTGGAAAGAGAAAATCATTCTCTTACTTATTCATTGGAATTTTTCATAGTTATTAACAATCAAATGATGTCGGCTATTATTATTTTCTTCCATGATAACTTCTATTAAAGGTTACTAATTTGTGTCAAAATCTTTCGATGATTATGGTGACATTTGACGATTAACATACGTACTTTTTACTATTTTGATATTCCCTCAGCCAAATATTTCATATATTTGAGGTAGTATTAACAATTTAACAAACCTTATAGCTATATCTCTAGACTCTAAGCTTTATTTTTTATTTTAATTTGGTGATGAAAACTAGAAAAATTTACTCACGTTGACATCTTTCTAGGTGAAAAATATAACTTAGTTTTGGTTTAATACTGTCCCAAACATTTGTTTTGGTGGTCTATTTCTGTAAATGGAGTTTTCAGGCAAAACTAATAGGTACCTAATCATAAGAAATTCATCGGATTCATCCATGTTGCCGTTCAATAGTAAACATAACATGGAAATAAATGGCGGTTTGAATAAATTCAGGCTATTTGACCTTTGATAGTTGAGTTCAATTGGAGTTAAAACTATACAAGTAGTACATTGAGTTAAACTCAGGTTTTCATCTATTTCGATTGATAAACTTGAAAGCTTAATGGAATTTTAATATGTATTGATTCTTATTGGATCCAAAATAAGTTCTAAATTTTCATATAGATTTATTTTGAATAAGCTTTGAAATTTCTAAACAGTCTTAATAGTTGAATTCAAACTTTCAATTATAAAGTTAACCTAAAATTCAAGCTTAATACAATGTGATTCCATTGGGTTCGATTATACCACATTACCACTAGATGTTGTAGTCATGTAATTTTAGAAGAATTTAGATATTGGCATGGCATTGAGTATTTATTCATCCCAATTGAAAAAAATAAAAAATAAAAAATGTTCATCAAATAAAATTTAGTTTCAATTCATCTTGGAGCGGGTCTATCCAATAATGATTGTGCTTCTCGACAACAGGAAGAAGATTTCGAATAGGAAAGCTGGGAGAGCAATCGGTTATAATTGTTATGACGGGTCTTAGCATGGTATATAAGACAAACCATACTATTTGTTTCATCGATATATATTTCCTTATAAATAATATTGCCCCATTATTAATTTATTAATGTTGTTCTTATTTTTATTTTTATAGCTAAATGCAGGCATAGCGACTGAGTTACTACTAACCCTATTTGATGTGAGAGGAGTTGTGCATTATGGAATTGCAGGAAATGCAAATCCAAAGCTCCAAATCGGAGATGTCACCGTTCCTCACTATTGGGCTCACGCTGGGCTTTGGAATTGGCAGGTAAGCTTGGGCTGTGGCATAATATCCTAATAATTAATTTAGTCATTAGCCCCATTAAAATTACAATACGATTATTTAACCAATTAGCAACAAAAATAAATAAATAAATAAATCAGCAATTTAACATGTTATAAAGATAAAAATCATAGCAGGGTACTAATATTTGGCTAATTTGCCAACGTCCCACTCGACTATTACTTTGATATCCGACATATCAATTTTTCCAATTCCCTTCCCGCCCCACCCCCACCTCCCCCACAAACCCCCACCCCCCCTCCCCGGGGAAAAGATTGGACTGCACTGATATTTTCATCAAGAAGTATAGTAATCAATTTTGATAATTTAACGTTATAGTGGTAAAATAGGTTATTCTTCCATACATTAGTGACCCACCATGGACGGTTGTACCAATTTACTAAAAAAAAATCACTTATTAGTAAAATGATTTAACGGCAAACTATTTGATCCAATTCTTAAGACAAAAGCTATTGTGCGAGCTACAGAAGAAGTTAAGATTTTACAAGAATCTTGATTAATGCTGTAGTATTTTAAGCGATCCATGTTTCACATTGAATTCTAAAAAGAGAAATAATGTGCCTTTATAAAACCAAAGTAACAAATATCAAATCAACATTAGTACATTAGGCTAAATAAATATAAATACTCATTATTCATTTATTGGCTGACCACCGAGTGTAATTTTCGATGCAGAGATACGGAGATGGACCAGAAAAAGAGCTTGCATTAGAAGCTAATGGGGACTACACCAGGGAAATCGGATATCTGAATATTTCTAACTACAACAATATACCAAAAGCTGACGGGAAACCTATTGGAAATTTATTGAACAATGTGTGGTATCAACCTGAAGAGATATTTCCAGTGAATGGAGTTCCTGAAGTTAGACAGCACGCCTTCTGGGTTCCTGTTGATAAACACTATTATGCAGTTTGTCACAAGCTAGAGGTAAATAAAGCCACAGATTTAAATTATCATTCTTTTGTGGTTACTTTAATTTTTTTTTTTTATTTAGACGTAGCTCGTCACGCATTCTTAGTGCTTGGTATATGCAATCACTTCACTCCAATTTCCAGGTACGGTGCTCGAAACATCGAGAAATCTAGATAATGCTTATAATGTTGAAATTGTATTGAAAGCAAAATCTATTATATGTCGCTCAATATCCACGTCAAAAATGTATCTAACCATTTAAGATCTATAAATTTTAAAATCGAATAATTTTCGACCAATATCATTGTCTATAGTATGCATGATGAGGAAAAAGAAAAAAAGTGCTACGAAGAATAATAATATGATATATAAAGGACTAAAAATAATTCACTTAAAATATAAAAGACTTTATTTGTATTTTATTACAAATATAAAGGATTTAATTGACATTGGACACAAATATAGAATAATACATCTAGTACTTTCATTTCGTAAAAAAAAAAAATAAAAAATACAATATAGGATCAAACGGATTGTTATAGATTTTAAAGAGAGAGAGAGAGAGAGAGAGAGAGAGAACTAGATTAATAGAAGGGCATGAAGCTCTTTGGCACAATCAAATTGTTAAAAACAAAAGGAGGAGAAATCGAGGAAATAGAGGTGTACAAAGCATGTTTCTAAAGGGTGTAATGCACAATAACATGTCTAATGCGAAGAGCCTTTTACTCCAATATTGAGACTACGTCTGGCTGGCCATACTTGCTCATTTAGATTGAAGATTGCAAGAAAAATGCGAGCATTTTATTTCATTTTATTTTTAAAGAAAATTAATTAGAAAACTTACATGAGCAACCTTTATGATTGGTGCAAATGCTAAAAAGTATGGGGTTGAAAAAGGATCTACATATGGTCATAAAAAAATATCAAAAGTGTTACTTATATACGTTTTTATATAAAAATATTCTGTTAATAAATATACCATAATAGAAAAGAAATATTGAATTTTTGAAAAAAAAATAATTAAGAGTATTCGGCACGTATTCTAATAAACTAGGAGAACAAACTTCCTCCATCTTCATTACAGCAAATATTAAATGAAATTTAATCATTAGTTTATAAATAAATTAAACTAATATATAAAACTCATATAGATGTTGTCATGAAATCTACCACATAATTGCTTGTAATTTGATTTGGTGTAGGATTTGAAGTTGGGGTCATGTGTCAATACGACGTGCCTGCCAAGAACACCAAAGGTAGTAAGAGTAGAAAGAGGGGTTAGTGCTAATGTATTCGTAGACAACAGTGCATACAGAAAATTCTTGAACTCAAAGTTCAATGCAACTCCAATCGACATGGAAACTGCAGCTGTTGGCCTAGGTTGTCACCAGCACAATGTGCCATTTATCGCATTCAGGTCTCTCTCCGACTTAGCTGGTGGTGGCTCTAACGTGTCCAATGAAGCTGCTCTTTTTGCATCTTTGGCAACTCAGAATGCTGTAGATAGTGTAATTAGATTCATTGCCTTGTTAACTTGATGAATTATTCTCGTTTATGTAAATTAACTTTTGGAAAATGTGGGTCTAACCTCTACTAATAGATTCTTCTGTACTTGCTATTCAAATTATATGATTTAGATGTTATTTCTTTTATCTTAGAGTTTGATAAAAGAAATAATATTAATGTGTTCATTGAGAAAATTGTTAGTCTCTGGATCACAATATCGACATAGAGAGATGATAAATTCGATGCATTTGTTTCAAAAAGAATATTCGCAATGAATCTATCACTTGTATAATATTGATTGGGCATGGCATTTTCTTTAATAAGAATATATGCGTGAAAGATATTGTTTTATGTCCTTTTGGCGCATACAGGAGGAATTTCTTTAATCTACGGTGAAGGAAACCTTTTGGGCTCTACTCGCTACACATTTGCATGGATCCCAGGATTTGTAGGTCCGAAATAAATAATTTGTGGAATTAATAATTCTTGATGTGGAGGCTGCTTTTTGGACAATGTAGCAATGCACTTACCACCTGGGAATTAATTACTTCTTGCGTGCATTTGCATGACGGAAATACTTATTGTTGCGCACAGAATCTACCGAATTACCATACCCATTGACGTGTACATGCATGAATAACCTTGTTATTTGTACTGGCATTTACATGATTTGTCCATTGTCTTTCCAGCTCGGTCGGTGGTATGTTCGTAGCTTAAACTTTCGGCTAAGCCATCATGTCTCTTTGCATGATGGTTCCACCTCCGTGCTTGGATTTAATTAACCTTCAACTTTACTTAACATGCAAATTACGACATAGAACTCATAAGGAGTTTCTTGCCGTGTCTTATTTTATTTATTAATTTTTTTTTTTTTTTGCCTTAATTAAGAGGAATTTGAATAAGAAGTACGCAATAGATAATTACCCGAAGTGCTAAATACGACAAATTATAATTGCTTCCAGTAGCAAGTCTACACCGTTAATTTTAAATCTCGATTTTGTTTTGCCTGTTTGGTGGCTACACAAAATACAATATGTAAATGCTACATATAGCTACATATAGCTACATATCAATAATGATTTACATATATTATAATGTATTCTCAGTATTATATGGTTCTAACGTATATCTATCCATTAATTGAATTTCGGTATAAAACATAAAAGATAATGTTTATCTCCGATCCATGATTATATTTTTAAGAATAATTTTGTTGCGTACTATGATTATCTCCAGTCTCAGAAAATAACAATAATTTACGCTAATGTCATTATAATTTACTTTGCCATTAACGTCATTCCAGTATGTTTAGCTTATTCAAGAAAACTGTGTATATCTTGTTTTACTCTTTTATATATATATATATATATACACACACAAGCGTACGATCCACATTTTCTCACTACAAACGTAATCCGAAGGTTAGACATTATGTCTAAAATCTAAAAAAAAATATAAATGTTGCACACCTAATGACGGATGGAATCAGATTACATCTAAAATATCTAAAATCTTATGTGGCTTCTTTGGAACATATACATACGTGTATCAGATCCTCCAAATAAAAAGCTTTTCCTTCGTGGAGATTTGCCCTAATGACTGGTAGCTAACCATCCTCTTCATGCCTTATGCGTGCAAAAGAACGATTTTGATTGTGACAACGTAACAATATACCACTTAAAAGTGATTAGTAGCAAATAAGAATCGATAATAATATGACACGTGATTGTGAAATATAAATTAAAACCTTGACTTGTTAGTATGCGAGGTAAAAAACTTCCAATATGGCACTAGTACAATAATTTGTTGGGATGAAAGCATGAAAATTGAATAACAAGGAATATATGATTATGGAGATAAGTGAGTAAATAATCACACAATAATTTACATGAATGCCCCTGATGCATGGAAAAATCATTAGAGCAGGAGGGCTTGTTCACATTACAGTTTGCAACAAAATGACGAGGTTACACCAAATTACAATATTCTCTCAATAACTCACAAATTCTCGAACAAATATGAACAGGCTAATCATGAGTATTTCTCAACTCTATTAGGTGATATGCCATACAAGTGACTTAGTGATTCATTATAATGTAAGACCCCAAAAGCCAGATTTCTATACATACGGGACAAGAAACAAAAACTTGGTCAACTTTGGAGGCATGAATTACATCCCATGGGGCCTAGTCAACCGTTGAAGGTGCCTGATCGACTAACCATGGTCCCTGTCATTAGGATCTTATTATCCCATGGGGACTATTGACTCTCATTACTTGATTAAGCTTAAAGTTCCCTCTCTCTAATCTTGGTCTTCTAACTTCATGCAGAAGTTTGAGATGATAATTTATGGTCGCCATGAAACCATAGGTAAGTAACAAACAAGATGAAATTAGTAATTAGAATTTGGTTTAATAGTACACTAACACTCTTGGCTCTTATATCTTCTCTACTATAAAACAAATAAACCAACAAACATCTTCTTGATAAGAATACATGAGTACCTCTAAGAAATGTGCACATGTAAAATACAAAAAATAAATTAATCTTTGTATCCCCCATATTTATAACTACCCTCATATGAATTAAAATTCACATTCAAGTAATACGCAATAAAACTTGAAAATTTAATAAAATAGTTGTTTTTTTGGTTTTTAGGTATTTACGATTTTATGGAGTATTTGAAATAAGAACAATGAAATTAAAAAGAAATATGATTGGTTCTCTTGAAGGAGACCATAAAAGAAACAGACCATCTAACTAAATCCTAATGATAAGTTAATGAAACACAGCACCGTGATAAAAATTAAATCAAACTAAAAGAGAATGAGATAGATCGTCACTATTCGACAAACAAATAGACAAGATCTAGGGTTTAAAAGAGGAAGAATCTTTGGTGTTCATTTGATACTAACTGCCTATTATTTTCCATTAAAGTAATATTGAATAAACCCTGACAAACCTAAGGCAAATAAGCAGTGACCAATTACTGATATGAATATTAACTAATAAAAAAAATAGTCATAAGAACATTAATGGAAGTCTATTAAAAGCAAGCAATAAAATAAATTAACTAATAAAAGATGACTAAAAAATGAAATAAAATAATAAAATATAAAGTACAAATCAAATGTTTCACAAAAAAAACATAGCATAGCCAATACTGCCTAAATGTGTCGTAACTAATATTGCATAACTAATACCGTCTAAAGGTGTCGTATATAGCATAGTGCATAAATGAGGAAACCAATCCCCATCACACTGGAATATCTAAGTTGGAACAAACAAATTGAAGCTTAGCCGTTGAGGTTGCTTTGGTAAGGAGGTATGTCAATTGAAGCTGTGATGAGAAATGCAATGTCGTCAGGAATCCTTGAGTGATATGATTATAGATAAAGTGGACATTAACATCTATATGTTTAGTCCAACCATGCAAATATGGATCTGCTGAAATTAATTAAACTGCCTTGTTATCATAGCATAAACCAATAGGAAGAGAAATAAGCACATGAAGAACACAAAGAATAAAAGATATATATAAAAGCTCCTCAGTGATGATTACCATACTCCTATAATCAGCCTCGGTAATGAATGCACTAACAGTACATCTTTTCTTGCTTTTCCATAAAACGAAAGCACTTCCCAACATAACGCAATACCTAGTTAATGACTTATGATTGAGATTACGTGACCTTGAATCGACATGAGAATAGCAATGAAGATTAGCGGAGTTATTTGAAGATATAACAAACCAGGATAGACAAAGCCTTCTCAATTATTGGAGTACACGAAAGTGGCTAGTAAGTGTGTAGTGTGAGGCCAAGATAGAAAGTAACTGAGTTAATGGCTGACAAAAGAAACACTTGGCCGTAGAAAAGATAAAGATATCTTTCTACTATGCACCAATAAACAAGTGGATCATCAAGAACCAGTCCTGAAACTTTGTCCAGTTTCATTCTAGTAGGCAATGGCGTAATGGTAGGTTTGTAAGCCGTTAGACTAACATCTGTCAAAATATCAAGGACAAATGTTTATTGATTCAAGAGCATACAAACAATAGTTTCTACATATTTCAAGCCAAGAAAAAGTGTAATAATCCAAGATCTGTAATTGTAAAGGTTTCAAATTCAAGCTTTATAAAGAAGCAATTTAAGCTTTATTTGTCACTCCAATGAGCATGATATCTACAAAAAGTAATACGATAAAAAAAAAAAAAGATGATTATTTTGCATAAGTAAATAATGAATAATCACTTTTGGACTGCATAAAACCTCTAGCAACAAATATATTACACTAACATGATAATATCTAAGCGGCCTCTCTTTTTCTTTTCTTAAAAAGGTTGATAATAGACTAAGCAATTACATTATGACACTTAAAAATAAATTAACAATCCAACATACTTTCCACATAATATTTTGTACTATATAGGTTCTTTAGAATATAGGTTTTAAGATGGTCCTAAAAGTTATAGAATAGGTTTTGGATCTAAATGTTAAAAAAAAAAACAAAAAAATTGTAAAATGCTCATTATATTCACTCCATGTGCATTTAAGCACCCTATGAGATTTAATGACCCTCAAATCTTATTTACAAGGGGATAATATATTTTTAATCCTCAATATTTTACCGGTTTTCTATTTGAGTCCTAAACCTATTTTTTCAATTCGAATCCTCAACACTTGCAAATAAAGACCCTTTTAAACATAATTATCCTTTCCATTCATATGTCAAAAATGCTTTGATTGTTCTACATAATTACATTAAATAAATAATATAATAAAATATTTAAAGAAAAATAAAATTTTTAAAAAATTGAGAAAATGAGAGAAAAAAAATGCTAAAAAATTAAAATAAGAAAGATCTAGTCATCCCCTAGCAATTATTTATATAATTATATTATTTAATTAAATTGATTATATGGCCAATCAAAGGTTGCCACATGTCAAATAATAACATAGTGTTTAATGGCATTACAAAAGATCCAATTTTACAAGGTTTTTTAAACATTTAGGACTCAAATAAAAAAAATTGAGGATTCAAATGAAAAACTAGTGAAACATTGAAGACTAAAAATGCAATTATCTCAAATGAAAAGGAAAAAACTTATTTTTCAACTCTATTTAACTAGTTCAGTCTTAGATAAAATAATAATAAAACAATAGTAAAAGTAGTCTTTTGTGATTTTTCAAAGGGCAAATGGTCAGACGAGGGGTCAAAAATTAATTGTTTTAAAATTTCATGATCTAAAAGCTTAATTCCAAAAATAACAGAGTTAAATACATATACAGAAATATATAACAAAGGGTATTTCCAGTTTGCATTATCTGAAATTTATACCTACATAACGGATTAAGAAAGAGGGCATGTCATCATACTCAATTTAAACTCTAATCCGATTACTCCTACTGCCAACCATTTTGATTCTATATAGCTATTTTAGGATGCATTCATTTCCCCAAAATAGTTTTCAAAGCTACCTTTTCGGCTCCTCTAGGTTAGTAGGTCAGATTTTATTCCAAATCGTTTCATGTCATATTTAACGATTTCGTATTTAGAAACGGTTGTCCTAACCTTTTTTATTATGACCATCTTATGAAATGAAACTCCATTTATCGCCGGCATACCGTGATTTACTTTGCCACTAACGTTATTCCAGTATTTTTGACTTATTTCCGAGAAACCATGCATTTGTATCTCTTGTTTGGCTCTTTGATATCTACAGTAGGCACACCATTATCTCACAGAAACCCTAATACGAAGACAAGACACCACGATGTGTTAAACCTTAACTCACCCGATGTCAAATAGAATAGATCCAAAATAGAAACTTTCTATCATTGGCTTCTTCGCAACTCATTTCTAGATTTGTAAGATTCTCCAAACGGCAGCGTATGAAATATAAAAGCTTTTCCTTCATCGGTGAGAAAGAGATTTGCCCTGATGACTGGTAGCTAAGCATCTTCTTCTTCATGACACATGGGTGTGCATAGGGAGAAAAAATATTCATTGATTGTAATATATATATATATATATATATATTTTCAACTATCATATATCATTGCAATTTGGAGAAGGTCGAATCTAACTTAATCTATCTATTAAAAAATTAATATTTATACTGCTATATTATAACAGTTTTGACGATTATGATATACTATTTAAACAAACAGCTGGTGAAAAAACAAAAAGGAAAAAAAAAAAAAGAAGAAGAAAAAAGAAGAGAGATAGAGACGTAGCCGGCAGATAATAACTAATAAATATAAGATATCTGAATATTATTTCAAAAACTTTCCATCAATCATAAAAGAAAGATGGCATGTCCCTCCTTCCAAGTTGATTTTGTAAAATTAAAAGTCTTATTAGTTTCTTTTCTCTCTACATCTCTAATTGGCAACTCATCACACCTGTTCTTTTGCAAAGAAATGATGATACTAATAATGGAGATATATATGTTTAGTCATTACTCATAACCAACGATGGTGCCATACTTAATTATATCATCAATACCTAATTGACTCTTTCAAAACCGTATAGAAGAGGATACGACAAGCCTAATGATATACATAACTCAGGATCCAACTCAATGGAAGTTTTTCTAGAAGATGCGACTGAGCAATCCCACATAAAAGAGGATTCCTGTTTAAGTGTACAATACATGCACAAATATGAGGGATTATCGTAAATAAATCATCTAAATTATCATTTAAGCATGGATAGACCCATAAACTTTGAAGGAGTGAATTTATCTTTTCATGACTTTTTAAAGCATGTAAAAACCATTGCTATATAAAACTGTCTACTATAACTATTTGGTTTATATCTGTAAATTTTAAAAAATTGCAAGGTAAAGTGACATTTCAATGTCGCATTTGATTCATTGGAATCAAACAAGGCCAAAAAGACATAGCAGTTTCTAACATTAATTTGCTTTATTATCAGAACATTTATGCTGGAAAAGTTATATTACGTAAAGATAGCAATTCCTTCTAGGAAGTAAAGGAATAAAGATTTCTTATCTATTTCATATATGAAAAGACATTATTTATGGTACAGACCAAATGTGAGAGCAACTATTTTACAGTAATAAAGGTAAAACACAATTCCATTCTAGTGAATCAAATGCATGTAAAAGTGTAAGGAGTCCATTCGTATACGATCAAAATGTTAGTATTCATAATCCAATATCCTACAGTGAATAATATCTTGAATGTTGGTATGAAATATAATAATGTAGAATAATGAAAAAGATGAAAAGAAAAGGTGATGATCAATCTCCTTTGACTATTTAAAAAAAAAAGTATGCAAAAATTTGATTGAAAACTCTCTTTCTAATATTTATTGATACTTCCTTTTTTATAGAAATATATGTTCTAATCTATTTATTTGTTACTAGTAATTAATTTTCCTTCTAAATACAACTACTATTACAAATGTTAGAAACTACCATTATAACTACTAAAAACTATTATTCCAACTACTAAAACTCTAACTTCTAAAAATTATATAATTATCTATTAATTATTTACATGTATACCTACCATATACTTTCAATTGTAAGAAAATACTTGAGGGGTGTATTGCCAATCTTCCCAAAAGTATTTTACCATATTGGCACTCATATTGTAAAATTATAAATTCTTAAGTGACATAAGTTTAGAGTTGGTTAACACTTTACGAGGTATAAATTTCAATATTAGATTGTTTAAGGTTACTCATTAATATCGAAGAAGAATAAAGTGACCAGTTTTATTAGCCTAACAAAGAATTATAAACACGGGTAGGACTGTTTACAAAGAATATTCTTAAAACTTATATATGGTCTCAACAATCTTTTATATACACGTATAGGTGTAAGTGCAACGCCAAAGATGGAATAAGGTGACTGGCCAACATAAAACCCAAGCTTTAGACGTTAGTAACATTTTGGTTCATATAGGATAATCGATAAATCCGAAGCTCTTCTGTGTCTCTCTCTTTTAAGTTAAATGCTTTTCAGCGTCGACGCACACAATGCTTTTCAGAATTCGATTTTATAGTACACTAACGCTGTCGGTACTTATACGTGCTCCGCTATAAAACAAATAGCCCAACTAACTTGTTGATAAGAATACATGGGTGACCCTAAGAAATGTGCGCACGTAAAATACAAAAATAATTCAGCCTTTGCAATCCCCGTCAAATTAGAACCACCTTAATATGGATTGAAATTCGTATTCAAGTAATACGCAATTAAGCTCTAAAATTTAATAAAATATATAGTTATTTTTGGTTTTTAGGTTTTTATGATTTTATGGAGTTTTTGAAATAAGAATAATGAAACTAAAAAGAGGTCTAAATATTCCTCTTGGAGGAAAAAAAAAAAAAAAACAGAAACAACCATCTAACTACATTTTGATATCATGAGTTAGATACAACACCACAATAGGAATTAAATTAAACTAAAAGAGAACGAGATACATCGTCACTATTCGATAAATGAATAGACAAGATCTAGGGCTTGAAAGAGGAAGAATCTTAAATGTTCATTTAGTACTATCAGACTGCCTATTATTTTCCATTAAAGTAATATTAAATAGACCCTAATAATCCCAGGCAAAATATGCAATAAGCAATTACAAAGAAGAACATTTGGAAGTCTAACAAAGGTAAATTAACTAATAAAGGATAACTATTAACTAAAATAAAGTAATAAAATAGGAAGTACTAACTAAATGTGAAGTAAATAATATAACATAGCCTGCACGACCTAAATATATTGTAATTAATATTGTAGCCAATACTATTAAAGGTGTCGTATATAGCATGGTGCATAAATAAGGAAGTTGATCCCCATTATCGGACCTGAAATTCTAACTTGGAAAAAACCAACTAAAGCTTAATTAGAAAGGAGGTCTACCAATTGAAGCTGGGATAAGACATGCAATGTCTTTGAAAATCCTCGAGCTATATAATCATAGATAGAGTGGACATCAACATCTATATGTTTAGTCTAATCTTGAAAATAAAGATTTTCTGCAATTAATTCTGTCTTGTTAGCATAACATAAATCAACGGGAAGAGAAGTAGGCACATGAAGATCACGAAGATTATAAGATATCTAAATAAGCTTCTCAGTGATAGTTGTCATACTCTTATAATTGGCCTCAATAGTGAACGTTCACGCAGTACATCATTTCTTGATTTTCCATAAAACTAAAGCACTTCCCAACATAATGCAATATCCAGTTAATGTATTGCGATTAAAATAACATGAGCTCCAAAATGCATCAGAATAGTGAAGTTGACTGGGGGAGTTATTGGAAGAATATAACAAACTAAAAGGCAAAGTGCCTTTCAAATATTGGAGTACACGAAAGTGGCTTGTAAGTGTATAGTTTGAGGCTAGGATAGAAACTAGCTACTAGATGGAAAAATGACCTTAATTTCTTCGTTTATTTATTTTTATCATATATTTTAAGTTTTTTTTTTATATTTATTATAAGTATAGTTATATTTTTTGAAAATTATTTTATATAGATTGTAAAAACTGATGTTTCTAATTTTTTTTAGTATTCTAATTCTACATGTCATCTAACGATTTTAAACAAAATTATAAATTTGATAGTCTTACAAGATAGAATACCTCATCCTGCTTGCTCTAAACTCTAATCGAATGACTCCTATTGCGAACCACTTTGACTCTATATAGCTATTTTAGGATGCATTCAGTTGGCCAAAATTGTTTTCAAGCTACTTTTTAGCTCCTCTGGGTTAGAAGATTAGATTTTATTTCATATCGTTTCATGTCATATTTAACGATTTCATATTTAGAAACGTCTCTCCTAACGTTTGTTTTAAGACCATTTTATGAAATGAGACTCCATTTATTAACGTCATTCTAGTGTTTTTAACTTATTTCCAGGAAACTACGTATTTGTATATTCTGTTGTGATCTTTGGTATCCAGAGTAGGCACCGCATTATCTCACAGCAATCCCTAATAATACGAAGGCAAGACACCATGATGTCTTAAACCTAAACTCACCTGATGACAAATAGAATCGATTCAAAATAGAAACTTCTATTATTGGCTTCTTCGGAACTTATTTCTAGATACGTAAGATTCTCCAAACGGCAACACATGAAACATGGAAGCTTTTCCTTTCCATCAGTAAGAACGCGATTTGCTCTAATGGCTGGTAGCTGAGAATCTTCTTCATGCCACAATAGGTGTGTACAAGGAGAAAAAATATTATTTATTGATTGTAATCTACTCTTCTTTTTTCTTTTTTCTTTTTTTTTTTTCTTCCAACAATCATATTACAATTTTGAGAAAGAGAAAATCCAACCCGGTATATCTCTATTGGGAAAACAATGTTGATACTAGATTACAATGCAATTGACAATTGTAATATACCATTTGAAGAGAGATGCTGATGGCAGATAATAACTAATAAGAATATGATATGTGGATATCTTTTCAAAAATTTGCATGCGTTGTAAATGAAAGATGGCATGTCACTCCTACCGAGTCAGTTTTATAAAATTCAGAAGCCTTAGTACCCTCTTTTCTCTCCATATCTCTGATTAAGAAGTCACAAGTCACCCTTTTTTTATTTTTTTATTTTTTCTTGCAAAATAACGATATCACTCATCACTAACTATGGTGCCATTACTTAATTATATCATCAATACACAAATGCGACAAGCCTAATGCTATATTAACTCAGGATCCAACTCAATAGAAGCTACTCTCGAAGATGGAACTAAGCAATATCATATAAAGAGGATTTCTATTTAAATATACTTTATATGCACAAATATGAGGGATTATTGTAAATACAACATCTAAATTATCAGTTAAGTACGCCTAGACCAATAAACTTTTAAACAATGATTTTATCTTTTCATAATTTCTTAAAGTATGCAAATGATCCAAAAACCTTGGCTAGATAAGACTATTAACTATGGCTATCTAGTTTATGTATATACATTTTCAAAAATCATGAAGTAAAGTCACACTTTAAATGCCGTATTTGATTCATTAGAATTAAATAAAGTCAAAAAGAAATAGCAATTTTTAATATTATTTTGCTTTATTATCAGAGCATTTTTATAGTAAAAGTCATATTCTATAGAAATAGCAATTCCTTTTATTATGGAAACGAATAAAGATTCCTTATCTATTCTATATTATGTGAATGGTCATTACTAATGGTGTATTTTCTTACGAACCAAATAAGAGAATAGCTATTCTATAGTAATAAACATAGAATGACAATTTCATTCCAATAAACCAAACCAAATGCATGTAAGAGTTGAGAGAGTCTACTTCTATATAACCAGTATTTATGCTATGTATTTCCCATCTTCCCAAAAGTATTTTACCAAATTAGCACTTATATTATATAATTATTATTTATTCAAGTGGCAAAAGTTTAGAGTTGGGTTAACTGGGTATAAATATCAATGTTACATTATTTAATGTTACTCATTTAATATCGAAGAAGAATAAAATAAGTTATCAGTTTTATTAGCCTTACAAAGAATTATAAAAGACTGGTAGGACTATTTACAAAGAATATCCTTAAAACTTATACATAGTCCCAACAATCTTTTATATACACGCATGGTTGTAACACCAAAGATGGAATAAGGTGACTGGCCAACATAAAATCCTAGCTTTAGACGCTAGTAACATTTTGGTTTATATAGGATAATCGATAAATCTCAAGCTCCTCTGCCTTCCCTCTTTATAAGAAGTTAAATGCTTTTCAGATTCCCTTCGCTACACACACACACACATTTTTTCATTGCAAGAGAGAGAGAGAGAGTGAGACAGAAAGGAGGGAATGGAGAATTCTTCAGATGAATCAAAACATACCAAACAGGTCACAAGCAAGAAAGGTGGTGGGCTCAAGACCATGCCTTTCATCATAGGTGGGATTACCATGTTCTCTTATTTCTTTTCAAATTTTATGTTGTTTAATGGTTAATGAGATTCCATTCGCAAAATACTAACAACTTGTCAAAACCGTGTAATATAAAGTTGAACTATGGATCCTGTTACATGTGAAAAGTACAACTCAAAATCTTACTCCTAGTATTTAGATTAACGAACATCTGGAGGTTTTTTTTGTTTAATTTCAAATTGTTTTACAGCAAATGAAGTATTTGAAAAGGTAGCAGGTGTGGGGCTACAAGCAAATATGGTACTGTACTTGATCGATGAATATCATTTCGGCGGTGCTTCAAGTGCTAACATTATATTCTTGTGGTCGGCTATATCATATTTCATGCCTACTGTAGGAGCTTTCCTTTCTGATTCCTACATGGGCCGATTTAGAGTTATCGCGTGCGCATCAGTTATCAGCTTCCTCGTAAGTAAATCGACTCCCTTTAAATCTGTCCTTGTAATGATATATTCAGTATTGGACAAAGTTCAACCATTCAAAAGTTGCTTTTTATCATATGTTCTGATTGGAATCTTCTCCACCAAGGTAGTAATTCCTGCTAGTTTACTTTTTATCTTTTCAGGGTATGATCTTGTTGTGGTTAACTGCCCTTCTTCAAGTGGCAAGACCACCAAAATGCAATCCACATATAGAAAAATGTCAATCTCCAAACTCAGGACAGCTTGCGCTTCTCTTTTCTTCCTTTGCTCTCATGTCCATTGGAGCAGGTGGTATCAGATCATGCTCCTTAGCTTTTGGAGCTGACCAATTCGATAATCCTGAGAACCCGAAAAACGAAAGGAATTTGCAGATCTTCTTCAATTGGTATTATGCATCAGTTGGGATTTCAATCATGATCTCAGTTACAGCCATAGTTTATATTCAAAACAAGGCCGGTTGGGTGGTTGGGTTTGAAGTCCCTGCTGGGCTGATGTTAGCTTCAGTTGTTATGTTTCTCTTGGGTTCTTCACTATACGTAAAATTGAAGCCAAATAAGAGCCTTTTTATGGGGTTTGTTCAGGTGACGGTTGCGTCTTGGAAGAAAAGGAAGTTGCTTCTGCCACCACAGAGTTGTGATGGAAATTTTTACCATCCAGGATCAAAAGCTGATGCACCAACGGAGAGGCTAAGGTAATCGAATGGCCATCAAGCACATTATGTCGTTGCAAGTAGTTACAAAATGTGTTTCTTGTGATTTTTTCTGCCCGATACACGTAGAAAGCAGCTTCCTTAAATTCCTAAAAGCAGGTGAATTTTTTCTTTCTTTTCCGAAATTGTTCTAGAAGCAACTTCTAAAAACAAAACAATCATGAGTGAACAATTGTCTTAGTGTTCACAAAAATCCTTATTTTCTTCATAAATTTTCTTTCAAGTATGTAATTTGACTTAAGAAGTTCGTAATAATTTTCTCATACCTTCATGGTTTTGTTTGGGATGAATATATTACATCATCATTTGCAAAAAACATGTCCTCAATAAATTGGTTCCAAATTATATTTTTCTTTCAAGTTTATCGTAACGGCCTTTTAAAGAACGTTTTAAGAAAATTACTCATGACAAAATTGCAAATTTCATAATTTTTCTTACTATCATAAATATTCTATTAGTTTATAATTCTTTAGATAGATTCGTAAATCTGGTATAGCTCGTAATTTGTTTCTTGTAAAATTACTCGATATTGTACATAAATTCACTGAAAAGTTCGTAAGGCACAGGTGACCTGAACATTAGCAGCCCCCTCTATTTCTCCTCAGGTTCCTGAACAAGGCTTGCCTCATTATGAGTCCTGAGAAGGACTTGGATTCGAAAGGATCAGCCATAGACCCCTGGAATCTCTGCACAGTTCAACAAGTTGAAGAACTCAAAGCAATCATAAAAGTCCTTGCCATTTGGTCTACAGGCATAATGCCCGCTGCAACCATTAGCCAACATTCATTTCCTGTTCTACAGGCAAAAACCCTGGACCGTCGATTCATCGGAGACTGGAAAATCCCAGCTGCTTCCTTTAGCATCTTTGGAATCCTGACCTTAACCGTATGGGTGGCAGTGTACGACAGGATCCTGGTTCCTTATTTGGCAAGGTTAACCAAGCAACCACGTGGCCTCAGTTTCAAACAGAGAATGGGAATTGGGTTGGCCATCTCCTGCATTGCCACTGCAGTGGCAGGAATAGTAGAGAGGAAGAGGCGGGACATTGCAATCCTAGAAGGCTATGAAAATAACCCAGACGCAGTTATAGGGATGTCTTCCATGTGGATTGTACCTCAACATTGCCTGACAGGTTTGGCTGAAGCATTCAATGCGATCGGCCAGCTAGAGTTCTACTACTCCCAGTTTCCTAAGAGCATGGCAACCATTGCGGTCGCGCTTCTTTCATTAGGATTCGCAGTGGGGAATTTGGTAGGAAGCCTTGTTGTGACTATCATCAATGATTTGAGCAAGAAGGGAGGGCATGTTAGCTGGGTGCCTAGCAACGTTAACAAGGGACGTTATGATTACTATTATTGGATTCTCTCAGGATTGAGTGTAATTAACTTTTTCTACTATTTAGCTTGTAGTTGGGCTTATGGAAATTGTGACGACAAGAAAGTATGGGATGAGGATGGGATTCAAGACGGAGAATCGCAGCAATCGAGGAAGGATGCTTCAATGACTTTACATGTTTGATGTGCATTTTCAATTGTAAACCATCTTAACGTATTTATATTTTCAGTGCCTGCAATGTAACTCTTTACTCGTATGTCTCCTGTAAATAACCACACCCCCCCCCCCCCCCCCCCCCCAAAAAAAAAAGAAGAAGAAGAAGAAAAAAGAAAATCATTTACACGAATATATATATATATATATATTGAAATTTTGGAATTTAGACCATTTTATGTAAAAGGATATGAACTTGATATTCATGCATTTGGAGTTCTATTATTTAAGATTTGAAAGAGGGGCATTTATTCTATGCCTGACGAGATTATGCAGTCGAAGGACAATTAAATAGATCTTAAAGACCGGCTAGGATGTTTTACACAATTAAATAATCTTGATAGAATGGTGAAAAACAAAGTATACAGAATTAAAGACCAGCAAGGATACTGGAGGGAAGATGAACATTCTATTGCAGAGGCATTTCTATCTTACTTCTCAAACCTATACACCTCAGATCAGCCTGATCACTCAGAGGAAGTTTTACAGCAGATTGATCGTGTTATAACCCATGATCAGAATGCAGGGCTGACACGACCCCCATAGAAGGATGAAGTTAAGGAGGCAGTTTTCCTACTCGGCACCCTTAAATCTGCGGGTCCTAATGGGTTTAGTGGGATCTTTTATCAGACACATTGGTAGCTACTTGGTCCATTCATCTACGAAGCTGTTAATAATTATATGCGTTATTACTCCTAATAAGGGACTACTTTTCCTAGTCCCTTCAATGAAACTGACATAGTTATTACTCCCAAATTGCATGTCCTGAAGAAATTACTCAGTTCCATCCTACTAATTTGTGTAATATTTTATACAAAATAATCTTGAAAGTGTTACCTAAAAGATTGCAGCTCCTTTTAGATAGTGTTATATCTCCTTTTCAACGTGCCTTTATTCCTAGTCATTTAATCCAGGACAATGTCATAATGGTTCATGAGGAATTTCACATTTTAAAATTGAGCAAATGCAAGAAAAAACACTTTTTGTGTAGTTAAATTGGACATGGCAAATAAAGACTTATGACAAAATTGACTGATCTTTCTTTGAGGGAGTCATGAGTAGGATGGGTTTCTCTCCTATTTGGATTAATTGGATCATGTCATGTGTTTCATTGGTATCTTATAATTTGCTGATCAACGGTTAAAGGTTGGGACATCTCAAACCTTCTAGAGGCATTAGGCTAGGAGACCCATTGCCTTCTTATCTTTTCATATTGATCACTAATTGTCTATCCTTATGATCTGAAGAGCAAGTAATGATGGGTTGTTATGAGGACTAAGAATTAGAGACTATAGTTCAATATTTACACATTTATTTTTGCTTAAAATTCTTTATTCTTTTTGGAGGCAAGTAAGCAAAATTTTCATCAATTGAAATGAATTCTTAATCCTTATTGCCATGGTTTAGGACAACTAGTCAATTTTCTTTAAAATATTGTTATTTTTAGTAAATCTTGTCATGAGAGTATCAGGAGGAAGTATGCATCTGTATTGCATTTAAATGTTCAAAGCAGTCTAGGGAAGTACTTGGGTCTTCCTACTTCTTGGGGAAGATCCAAATGTCAAGTTTTAGCTTTTGTTAAGGAACACGTAGTTGACAAACTTCAAGGTTAGAAAAAGAGTCTCATGGCTACTACTAGAAGAGAGGTAATGATGAAATCTATCACTTTTGCTATTCCTATTTATTCTATAAGCATATTTCTTTTCGCAAAAAGTGGTGTAGAAAAGTCAATGGGTTGATAGCAAACTTTTGGTGAGGAGAAAATGAGGTTAGGAATAAAATACATTGGAAGAAATGAAAGAATTTAGTGAAAGCTAAACTATGGGAGATCTTGGATTTAGGGATCTAAAAGTGTTCGATTTAGCCTTGCTAGGAAAATTGCCTTAGAAGATTTTGCGAAATCGAGATGCACTTTGGATCGTATTATTAAAGAGTATTTACTTCCCACATTAGGATTTCATAAGCACTTTTAGGGGAAGTAAGGCTTCATAGGGATGGCAAAGTATCTTGCAAAAAAGAATGCAATAGTTAATGAACTAATTTAGAGGATTAGTGATGAGAGATTTGCTTTTGTGTGGAGAGGCCTATGGATACATGCTTTACCAAGCTATGAGCTTTCTCTTAGGAATCTCAATGCTGCATTACTTGATTTGAAAGTGGTTGATTTATTAGATAGGGAGAGGAATAGTTGGAATTTTAGCTTTGTGGAGAATCTTTGGATGAACGTCTATGAGAGTGTCTAAACTTTTGATTTTAGGTAGTTTAACGCCCAAATATTCAAAATTTGAATTTTAGTATTCAAAAGTTCAAAATTTGTAAATATTATACACATGATGGATACTAAATTAGTCGAAATCAAAAGTTCAAGCACCTAAGTAAATAAATTTTCAATTTTCGAGTATCGAAATTCAATTTTTAAATATTTGGGCTCTAAACTATCCCAAATCAAGAGTTTAGGCATTCTTATGTGTATTATCCCGAGAATCTTTTGACAAATCAAGAGAAATAGGTCATATTGTGCATTCTTATTCTTATTATGCCTATGCAAGACAAATTAATTTGCTTACAGAAAAGATTAGGGGTTTGTTCAGTCAAGGGTAGCTATCATACGATAGGGATTTCAAATGAATCACCTAATGTCTCCTTCCTTCTACATCTCATGATATTTAGCAAAAGGTATGGAAAACTATATGGTAATTGAACAATCAATGCAAACACAAGCATCATTTATAGCGAATTGTGTTTGAAAGTATTAGCAACTAACAATAATTTGTTTTGTAGAAAAATTAAATCCAACCCAAATTATCGTTTTTGCATCATAGTTAAACTGCCTAAACATCTTCCCTTTCATTGTCAATGGGTTCATGTTATGTGGATTGAAGCTATGTGCTTTCAAATTGTAGATTTTCCATCATTAAGGATTGATCTATGGATTGAATAAATTGTATAGATGCAAGGTATGTCAAAAATAGAGGCTAAAGCTTTTTTTTATCTCAGGTGGTTGTAGTTCTATGGAATCTTTGAAAACATTGCAATCGTTGTGTTTTTTACAATGTATAACCGAGTCCTCTTAGTATGGTTGTAGATGTGCGTAAGGAGTTGTTGCCATTACATAGTGCAACAAAAAACCTACATAGATGGCATGATACAAAGTGTAATACTGTTGAAGAAGCTTCTTCTTCTCTTGCAGCCAAAGCAAATGACAAATGGAATCCACCTAATCTTAGTATCATTAAGATTAACTATGATGCATCAATTAATTTAGAGGAGAGAAGAGTAGGATTGGCATTGTTTGTAGAGATTCGCAAAGCTTTTTAAAAGAGGCAATAGCACTATTTGTTATGTCTTGTGATATTGAGCTTAATAAAGTATGTGCAATAAGCAAAGGTTTAAGAATAGTACATGAGAGAAGATGGATAGATATCAAGATTGAAACAGATTGCTTGCAGGCCAAAAAAGGCTATTACTTTGCTAAGCTATACATCCTAGAAGACTATTGGTGTTATTCAAGATGTGTTGTATCTTTAAAGTCACCATTTCATAGTTGTACTTTACCTTTCATTTATGGGAATGCCAATGTGTATGCTTATTGGGTAGCTATCTAAACTAAATATAGGATAAGCTGTAGTTTTTAGGTCAATTGATACTCATCCCATTTGTCTCGTTTGTGGATTGTACCTCTTTGCCCCTTGATGTGACTTGTTACTGTTTTATTAATGAATTTCAAATTGGGCAAAAAAAAAAAATAATCTTAAATTTGTGAAGTGTTGAAGAATTATCATAAATCCTTATTACTAAAAAAGGAAAAACATCCGATTATAAACATACCAATTTATGGACACTACTTGTGCACTTAGCTTTTATATTTGAAAATAAGTGCTTCAATTAGTCCGATACATTCAATTTCTCAATGAACCACTAGAATAAGTTATTGTAACTACACCACAAGAATGAATTCCTGATGTAGTTATGTTATTAACATATAAACACATAAACACATTAATATATTACAATTCATTTTAATAAACTAAAGAGATCTAGGATGAATTTAATAACATATTAATAAATAGGGAAAAATTCTCTAACTTTTACCTATTTTTTTTTATTTGAGTGCCCAACCTTCTTTTATTTTTATTTGAGTTGTAAACATTTTTAAAACATTATAAAATTAGAACCTTTATTAAATCTATTATACTTTGGACATCCTTGGCATATATTAGCTTCCCATTAAGCTTAGGATAGTATGATAATATGGCTAGGATTTGAATAAATTTTTCCAACCTATTTTTCTTACTTTTATCATATTATATAATTAAATTTATTTAAAATTACTTGTATTATCTTATATAATTAAATATATTTAATATAATTATTTTATTAAATTAATTACTATGGGTCAATTTAAAGCTGATATATGTCATGGATTAATGGATAATTCATCTTAAATGTATGTATATTCTCAATGCCAATAATCTAACTCGTATTTAAAAAAAAATGGTTTATGAATATATACATTCAATTTTTGAAATTTAGACTATTTTATGTAAAAGGATATGAACTTACTATTTATTCATTTATAAAGATCTATTGATTATGATTTGAGAAGGCATTTAATTTATGCTAGCTAGATTATGCAATTGAAGGACAATTGAAGAATCTTAAAATTTATGAAGTTTAGGAGAATTATCATAAATCCTTATTGCTAAAAAGAAAAAACAATAAATTATAGATATATCTTTATGTTGTTTGTTGTGCACTTAGCTTTTATGTTTGAAAAAGAGTATTTTGATCACCATGAGAATGCTAAGATCATTATAACTTAGTAATACGAATATCAATCCTATAACAGGATGAACTAGGTTTAAATTCTCCTATCCTAAGTTACAAAATGTAACATCGTTGGAGGGGGAATCTATTAATAGGAGATTTTCAGCATAGGTCCCCTAGGCCTACACCAATCTATTTAAACTACAGGCTGACTTGATTGGGCCCATAGCCAATCTAATTTGCTAACATTCGACCTTATCATTTCATAGCCAACCTCAACTTAAGCTTTCTAAACAGCTTACCTAACCACCAAGCCTTACAACAGCTTTTAGACAAAAGGATAAGGCTTAGACTCTGCCAACCACTACGAACCTACAAATCGAGAGCACATTAGACTTTACACTCCTACTACCCAAGTCGTGTAGATGTGCTAAGATGCTACTCATGCTCCCATGATTCTCAGCAGACCTCCTTTATAAATATCAACAAGCATCCAAATGGTAAACTACTTACACTCTTTGCGCACTAATACTATATTTGACCCTTCACATACTCTCTATATACACAGCCTTACTAACTTAAGCATCAGAGTGGTTATATCGGACAACACTCCAATGCCCTTTACTGTGATTTCTTTTGTAGGCTCATTACTCTAGCCCAAAGCCTAAATCTCGTTCACTTTATCAGCCAAATCCTATTTACAACGTTTGGTGCTATCTATAGGAAATACGGCTCACTCAATACTCAAAACACTACAAACACACTTCTTTCTTCACTTAATCATCATGTCTTGCATTGTGGACACGAATAACCAACCTCTAATCGAGCCTACCCTTGAGTAGCGCTAACTAGAACAATTAGAAAAGATGCTTGAAGAATTTACGACTCATAACAAGGAGATCGAAGCCACACTCGACAAGGTAAAGAGGCAATGTAGGCGTAGCAGACTTCGTGAAGCCTCAGATGCCCATGATGGCCAGAACAACTAACCCTAACAATAGCAAAATTACAAGGCATTATAGTTGTGCAAGAACAATAGGGTGGGCCTATGGCTAACCGCAACAACATCCTTGCTGGCAATCAACAAGTTACTATTCACATAAGGGGCTAGCAAACTTAACAAAACATAAAACTCATCCTACTGACAATATTGACCTAAATGAGCCCCCTAAAATGGTTAAGAGGCTCTTTAAGAAATAAGAGAGCAAAGCATTTAAAGGTGTTATCCTTATTGCTAGCAACAAAAGCCCCTTCGCTAGAAGTGTCCAAGACGAGGTCCTTCCTTAGAACTCTAAGCTCTTTACCCTAGACTTGATGTGAACTAAGTCTAAAGACTAATAAGGCTAGACACATGGGTAGGTCCAAGCTTGTAGAAAGCTTGAAAAACGTAATGGGAATGGCGTAAAAACAAGAAAAGTAAAACAAGTAAACCCTCGAATAGCTCAAAGGATATGAAGCACTGGGGAACTTTTGGGGACTTATGACACAACTTGATATGATGCACAAGATGGTTTGGTGAGGTTACTCGCCACCTAGCCTTATTTAAAAGTTAAGATAAGATTGAAGTAAGCAAACAAGCTAACGAAAGTAATGTTCACAAAGAGTATATTCAATATTCTAGATAAGATGATCAAAGGTAATGCAACTACATTACAATGGGGTATTTATACTCGAATCATTAAGGCATCCTACCTAAAATGGAAAAGACTAAAAATGGTAATATTTAAAAGAAGTAATGTACAAGGAATAATAAGGGTACAATTGAAAATACAATAAAAAGGAGTATCTTGTATGGAGGATTCTATCACATGGTTACTCGGACATGTGGCTCCTTGTAGATAGATGGCTTTCTGGTAGAAAAGACAATTTTATACAATCAAATTGGTATCTATCAAGTCGAGTGGGGGTGATAAGCCAGCCAACCATGCTAAGTCGAGCAGATAATTCTTCCAAGGTGAATTCACCTCAAACGTACTCAATATGGCTTAGATTCAAGTCAGCTAAGGTAATGGTCGGATGAGCCGAATTGATGCTTAAGTGTAGTTAGGTCGGCAGTTGGAGATGAATGATGAATGTTAGAGGGTTCAGTTCGGCCAGGACATTAGGTCGGTAGATTGCAGCAACTCAAACTCCTCAATGGTGGGTCGTAAGGAAAGAATTCGCTTGGCCATGCTTTCCAACCCTCAAGCTTAAGCTTAGGCTTAGACTTGAGTCAAAGGCCTGGTGGTCTAATTCCTATCATCCATGCTGGGCTAATTGGGATTTGGGATCAAATTCGGCTGGTCCTCGTCCAAGTCCTCCTCGGGTTAGTAATGGCTGAAGTCGACAACATTAAACGTGTCTAATGCTCTAAAGTCTTCTAGAAGCTTAAGTTGGTAAGTATTGTCATTAATCTTTAAGAGTATCATAAATGATCCTTCAACTCTGGTAGATAGCTTACTTCTCCTCTTATTAGGGAATTTGTCCTTGCTCAGGTATAACTACACTTGGTCTCCGGGCTTAAACTACTTGGCCTTCCTTCCTTTGCCTTTCTCAATTAGCTTTCTAACATCTTTGTCAATCTGCAAGGTAACTCATTGATAGATATGTTGGATGGATTAAGCTCTGTTTCTTGCCTCAGGATTCTTGGTCAATAAACGGCATAAGAGTGTGATCAAGGGGTAGTTCAAGGTTGAAACCACAGATAACCTCAAATGGGGCATGCTCAATGGTTTCATATACTATCCTGTTGTAAGAAAATTCAACTACAGGCAGGCAAACATCCCAGTTAGTTAAGTTCTTTCCCACTGCAGCTCAAAGTAATGATCCTAGGGTAAGATTGACCACTTTTGTCTGGCTGTTATTTTAGGGATGGCAAGAGGTGTTAAATAGTAGTTTGATTCCCATCTAATGCCAAAAGGTTCTCCAAAAATGACTTAGAAATTTTAGGTCTCTATCGAACACCACATTCCTTAGTACTCCATGCAAGTGAACTACTTTCTATAAAACAAAGAAGTAATAGTCGAAGTGTCGTTAAGTTTGGTATAAGGCACAAACTGTGTCATTTTATTGAACCTATCCATGACAACCATCATAGAATCTTTGCCTCGAGCAGTTCAAGGTAGTCTAAGGACAAAGTCTATACCCAGGTCAACCCATGGTTTGGTCGAAATGGGTAAAGGCATTGCTTTTCCTTACTTTGCTCGACTTATTGCTTTCTTACAAATGGTATGTCTCTCAATCACACGATGTACGTCACACTTCATTCTAGGCTAGAAGAATTTATCATTTAATAGCTCATACATTTCTCCATTCTCAAAAGTGTCTAGAAAGTCCTCCACTATCGGCTTCTCTCACCGGTGGCTCTCTCACCAAACAAGTTAGCACACACAACTTACCACCTCTGAACAAATAACCATCCTCTACATGGTACTCATCAACTACTCTTCCTTCTTTACAATGCTTGTATATAAGGCCAAAATAAGGGTCATTCTGAAGCTGGTCCTTTATGCTTACAAACCCTAAGTGTCATTCTGAAGCTAGTCCTTTATGCTTACAAACCCTAACAATCTGGCCTACAACTTAGAGAGTAAAATATGTCTCCTTCACAGAGCATCAGCAACTACATTACTCTTGCCTTACTTATAATTAATAACAAAATTTAATCCCTTTAAAAATTCAATCGATTGAACCTAGTGTTTGAAAAGTTTAGATTGGCTCCATAAATATCTTAAGGACTCATGATCCATATATATGATAAATTCTTTTGGTAGAAGATAATGTACACGAAGAGCACGAATCAAGGTCAAAAGTTCTTTGCCATGTACAGGATAGTTCAATTAAGCTCCTCTAAGCCTCTTACTATGATAAGTGACAAGTCGGCTTTCTTGCATCAACACAGCTTTGATGTCAACACTTAAAGGATCATGTTCAAGCTCAGATACTTTGTCAAAGTCTAGTAGAGCCAAGACTAAGGCAAAGGTCAACCTTGCTTTTACCTTAGCAAAACTCTTCTCCTCTTTCTCTCCCTACTTAAACTCTACATTCTTCTAGGTCAACTCAGTCAAAGGTACTACAATGATACTAAATCTATGGATAAAGCCATTGATAAAATGATGCCAGCCTACAAAAACTTCTCACCTTGGCACAGGAGGTTGGGGTCGGCCATTTAACAACGGCTCGTACCTTTTCTTCATCAACCTTCAATCCCTTTCCACCAACTACAAATCTTAGGAAGATCACTTCTTCCTAACAGAAATAGTATTTCTTCAAGTTTCCAAACGATCTTTCTGCTAAAAGAATATCAAAAATAGTGCGGAGATAGTAAGTATGCATTGCCAAGTCGACATTATAGACAAGGATGTCGTCAATGTAGACAAATGACAAATTTTTCAATCAGATCCCTTAAGACATGATTCATTAGCCTTATGAAAGTGCTCAGGACATTTGATATTTTGAAAGGCATAACCATTCCCTCGTCATGTCAAGTCTTGAAAGCAGCTTTCCATTCATCCCCTTGCCTCATTCGAACTTGGTGGTATCTAGACTTCATATCAATCTTACTAAATACTCTCGCACCATTTAATTCATCCAACATATTGTCTAGCCTTGGGATGAGGTATTAATACTTAATTATAAACTTATTGGCAGCTCTACTATCCATACACATACACTAAGTTCCATCCTTCTTTGGTACAGGTAATGTAAGTACAACATAAGATCTCAGACTTTCCCTTACATATCCCTTTGCTAGTAGTTCATTGACTTGTCTTTGAAGTTTGGCAACTTGTTTGAGGTTCATTCAAAGTTGGTCTATGCAGTAGGGCAATGGTAGTATTAAGTCAATGCAATATTCAATACTTCTGAAAGGGGGTAATCCCTTAGGCAACTGTTCTGGAAACAGGTTGGTATACTCTTCCAAAGGTAGTTTACCCCCCTCTTGCAATTCTAGCAATCACATAATTAACAAAAAAGTTTATACATTAGCTTTAATAGCTTCCCAGAGTTTAGCTCTACTCAACGCTAAAGCTTTCTTTGATCTGCAGGCAAGTTTAGCTTGTAGTTTGCTAACTTGACTCAGCAACATAGGATTCAACGCAATCTTCCTTCCATCGTTCTCAAACACATATGTATTCTTGTAGCCATTGTGAATAACCCTTCAATCAAAAAGCTATGGTCTACCTAACAACACGTAGATGTGCACATGGGCAATACATCACAAAGAATTTCATCAAAGTAATTCCTAATTGAGATCGGTAGCAACCCTTGTTATGTGGCATGTAGTGCTCTCTTTTCGTTCAGCCAATCTTATATGGCTTCAGAGATGTAATGGTTAATAACTTAAGTTTCTTGCTTAGGTTGACAAATGCAATATTGGTGCAACTTCTACTATCCACTATGAGTGCCTACACTTGATTGTTCACTTTGTAAGTGACACGGGATAAGTTCTCTCTCTACTCCTCCTCGGTAGAAGATTCCAAACTCATTGTACATCAAATAATTAGAGTCAACTTATCTAGATCCTTTATAGATACATCTTCCTTAATCAGGTCAACATTGACATCAACCTCATCCTCTACTTCTTTCTCCTCCTCCGGTACCTCATATGTGCTTTCTACTTCAATCTTCAAGACATTTCCCTTAATGATCATAGTCCTTCAATTTAAACATTGAGCAGCCATGTGCCTAAACCCTTAGATCCTTATCCCTTCTTCTAAGTTATCGTTAGCATGTTACATCAGGTTAGCCCTTCTATTCAGCTTTGACATCTACCCTCCTGGTCGACTTGGTACTTAGTTAAGCTCGGTAAGTTCCTTAAACTTTGGCCGGCTTAACTAACCAAGTCAACTCATCAGAGGTTAGGTCAGCATTCTGCTTCTTCTCTATCATTCCACTCGTTGGGCTATTTGTATAACCTCATCCAATGTAGTGAACTGTTGAAGTTTCATAACATCTCGAATATCATTTCCTAATCTAATAAGAAATCTGGATACTGCTCGTACTAATGGTTCATCTACTTCACATTAAATTATAAGCATTTGAAACTCTTAAACATACTCATTAATAGTTGTGCCTCCTTACCTCAGCTCTTGAAGCCAAGCAACAGTATCTTATAAATAAGTATCTACCACATCGTGGCATATCCAGAGAACTCTACAACAACAATTCGCACCTTCTCACAGTCCTCATATTGGTAATAATAAAAAATATAGTCTACTTTCCACCTCCAATCCAAGTAGTCATCAGCGCTTCCAAAACCATTAAAGTTCAAATCTGAAACTTCACATAGTCGATAGCTTAGGGTGCACATGCTTGCTCTTCTTCTTTGTACTCTTCTTCCTCTTCATCATCCATATCTCCTAAGTCAATCCACCTTCGCACTCATCCTCCTATTCCTTGACCTCAAACTTATCGAGTTGGGATTTGTCCTCTAGCAAGTTAAGTAACTTGTAGAGTGTTCTACACAGCTTCAACAGGTCAATATTCCATTTCATGAACAGCTTGGATTAGATCAGTTAAGAGGTTAGCCACCTCATTAAGTCATTCGTTTATACTCTTGGTAGTGCCTTGAGGCTGTCGTCTATGGTAGACAACACCACATTGTCATCTCTAATACCGGTGTCAACACTAGGATCCGTTATTCTTTCGACAAAGCATATACAAACTTTGAATCTAGGAAACAATAAACATTATTCCTCCAAACTAAACAATACGCATACCTTCTTCCACACGAACATTCAATTAATCTGTAAATACAACACTACTCCCACAAACTACAAACCCAATCAAAACTTGCTCTATTTTTGTATGTTTGAAATAGGGCAAAATAGAGTATGCAGTCACAACAAACTTCTACACGTTTTACCTACTCAAACACTTACAACTATCTTCTACACACTACCACAATAATCACTATCTACAAGAAAGTTCAAACATTGCTTACCCAAACGAAACCTCCACTCTGATACCAAGATGATGCAAATCAGGTCTAAAGATTGATAAAGCCAATCGCAAGGGTAAGTCTAAGTCCAAGTTTGTAGAAAGCTTAAAGAACGTAATGGGAATGGCATGAAAATGGGAAAAGTAAAACAAGCAAACACTTAAACAACTCTAAGGATATGAAGTATTAGGGAACTTTTGGGGACTCACAGCATAACTCAATATGACGCGTGAACAGGTTCAGTGAGATTACTTGCCACCTAGCCTTATTTAATGGTTAGAATAAGAGTAAAGTAAGCAAACAAGCTAACGAGAGCAATGTTCACAAAGAGTATTTCAATATTCTAAGATAAGATGATCAAAGGTAATGTAACTACATTATAATGGGGTATTTATACCCGAATCATTAGGGCATCATACCTAAAATGGAAAAAACTAAAAAAGTTAGTAGCTAAAAGAAGTAATGTACAAAGAATAATAAGGGTACAATTGAAAATACAATAAAAAGGAGTATCTTGTACCGGGGATTTTGTCACATGGTTGCTTGGACACATGGCTCCTTGTGGATGAATGGCTTTTTACCAAAAAAGACAATTTTGTACGATCAGTTTGGTATATGCCAAGCAAGGTTGATAGGCTAGCCATGCCAAGCTAAGTAGATAATTCTTCCAAGTTAAATTCGCCTCGAATGTATTCAGTATGGCTCGGATTCAAGTTGACCGAGTTGATGGTCGGATGAGTCGAGCTGATGCTTAAGTGTAGTTTGGGTTAGCAGTTGGAGACAAATGATGAGTACGGAAGGGTTTGGCTTGGCTAGGACATCAAGTTGGTAAATTGTAGTAACTTAGACTCTTCAATGGTGGATTATAAGGAAATAATTCGCTTAGCCATGATTTCCAGCCCTCGAGCTTTGGCTTGGGTCAAGGGTCTAGTGGTTTGATTCCTATTAGGAATAGTATGAAGAAATGGGTAACCCTAATTATCACCTACTTCATTTCCATACCTTCATGAACCTTCATAGTCATAGGGATGCAATTATGTGAAAGGTTTTCCTAAGTATCTTAAGGAAGGCAGCTTGGACATGGTTTAACCATTTGGTCGAGAATTCCATTGGGTCATTTGATGAGCTCGCCCACCGCTTCAGCATCTACTTTCAACTTAGCAAGCCCTTCATCTAAAAACATATTGTACTTGTATTTTATTTAATAGAAGGAAGGGGAAACCCTTCATGAATACGTAGCACAATCAATGCTATGGTGGAGATCCCTTAGCTTGGCGAAAGAGTTGCTATATATGCCATATGTCTTGACATGAGGCCATTTAGAGACATCTTTTGCTTAGTCTACAAAAGTTTAAGACAACTAAGGATCATGATCCTCATGGAACTGATAATATTTGTCTGAGTTCCAATGACTAAGGTTCCCTCTCATCTTGGGGGGCTTCTAGAGCAGGCATCTTCAATAAGCTTCTAGAGCAGGCTTCTTCCTCGAACCTCCATGTACTTAGATAAGAGGTCGGTTCAAAAGTGTATGCTGAGTGAATATTGGTAGGAGGTAGGGAAGGGGAGAAGGTGGGTAGGTGGATAGGTATTTCTTGTTAATGGGGTTCCTCCCATCAAAGCAACTCGGCTACTTTCTACCGAGGTAACATAACCAATACCAATGATGGCAGAGAGGGGACACCATAAAGGCAACAAACTAAGGATGCCCAAGAAGAAGAGAACAACAATCGTCACAACAATTAAGCCCCTAACGATGTTATCAACAACTAATTAGGGTGCCATACCTAGGGAGCCAGCTAAGTTGCAATAGCTCGGCTAACGCCCTTTTCGAGGTGATGGTGGTGAGAGAAAAGAGGCAAAGGTATGACACCTTCATCTCTTTCTCAAATGAAGACTTCTAGGGGGTTAATACTCCTCATTAGGATGCCCTTATGATTTAGGCAAGGATCTTAGACTTTGAGTTCTTGAAAATTATGGTAGACACTAGCAGCTCTACCAGCATCCTCTTTAAGCACACTTATGATAAGATGCAGAAGAAACTACTAGTGAAGATGAACCTGTATCACCACTACTTGATCGACTTCAATAGAGGAACTGTTCTAGTTAAGGGCATCATCACCTTAAACATGGAGCTCAGCAATGACGATGATGGCAATGTTGCCAAATAACTAGTGGAGTTTGTGGTGGTAGATTGCTCATCGCCTTACAACACAATTTTGGAACAACCGCACCTCACCAACTTCAAAATTGTCATGCCGTCCCTCTACTTGAAGGCTAAATTTCTTACTCTAACTAAGGTAGGAATTTGTTGATGTGATCAAAATCTCTCAAAGGAGATTTATATGAAGGTAGCCTGAGGTAATGGTGTCTTGGCTTTGAAAATAGGACCACAAGAGAAGTCGATCAAGAGAGGTAAGCTAGACAAAAAGATAGAAGAGGTGCAAATTGACACCAGCCCCGACCAAACCACCAAGGTTAGGGTCAAAATGCCTCCTCAGCTAAAGGAGGCCATTATTCAACTCCTACGAGCTAACTCAAATTGGTTCATTTCGTTGCTGTCAAACATGCCTAGTATCTCAACTGACCTAGCAACCCATAGCCTTAAGATCGATGAAAAGATTTGAATCATCAAGCAAAAGGAAAGGTACTCACCCCAGATCGGCAAGTCGCCGTAAAAGAAGAGGTGCAAAAGTTGCTTAAAGCAAGCTTCATTAGGGAAGAGAAGTATCTGACTTAGCTAGCTAATGTTTTGCTAGTTAAAAAGAAAAATGGGAAGTGGCGAATATACGTCAACTATACCAACCTCAACAAAACCTGCCTAAAGGATTGCTTCCCCCTCTTAAGGGTAGATTGGCTATTTGACTCTACATAAGGATATGATTTGCTGAGTTTCATAGATGCCTTTTTAAGTTACAACCAGATCAAGATGGATTGAAAGACGAAGTTTACACATCCTTCATCATAGACTTCAACACCTACTGCTATACTATCTTGCTTTTCGGCCTCAAGAAAGTTAGGCAACTTATTAGCAGATGGTGACCGCATTGTTTAAGGCCCAAATCAAGCATAACATAGAGGTGTATGTAGACAATGGCCGTCAAGACCAAGTAGACCAACAACTACATCAATGATATGTAAGAGGCCTTTGATAAGATAAGGAAGTATGATATGAAGCTAAACCCCCAAAAGTATATATTTGGGGTCACCTCTGGTAAGTTCTTAGGCTTTATGATCACTCAATGTAGGATTGAGGCCAACTTTGAAAAGATTATCTCCATAAGAGATTGAAAGCCCCCACTATAGTCAAGGAGGTGCAAAAGTTCATTAGCATGATAGTTGTACTAAGCAAATTTGTCTCTAGAAATGCAAAGAGTTCTTCAAAATCCTCAAGAATCTTAAGGGTTTTAAATGGTCTCCCTAAGTGTAAGTAGCCGTCATGGAGTTGCAAGACTTCTTAGAGCACCCGCATATCTTGTCAAAGCCTGTACTATGAGACGATCTCTACCTGTACCTAGTAGTTAGCAACAAAGCAGCTTTGTCCATGCTGGTTAGGGTGGAAGGAAGAGAACACAAGCCCGTATACTACGTCAATCACACCTTCCAAGGGCCTAAGGTTAGGTATTCTAAGGTAAAGAAATTTGCCTCAACAATGGTGATTTCTACACATTGACTTCGACCATATTTCTAATCATATAGATCATCGTATTGACAAACCAGTCGCTTCTTTACACTTCTGCAAAAGCATGATGCATCTAGTTAGATGGTCAAGCATGTACTAGAGCTGAGCGCATGCAAAATTCAATATCAGCTATGAATGGCCTATAAAGTGCAAGTGTTGATAAGCCAATATGGACTCTCCATGTTGACAGTTCTTCCACCTTTAGAGGAAGAGGTGAGGGTTTGGTGCTCACTAGACCACATAAGACCATAATCTACTACGCCATCAAATTTGAATTTGATACAAGAAACAATGAATATGAATACGAAGCATTAATCGCTAGTCTCAAGCTAGCCAAGGAGATCAGCACCAAGTACCTAGAAATATTCTCGAACTCCATGCTTGTCATTCAGTAAGTTAGATGTGAATATGAGGCCAATGATGACACCATTGCAAGGTACTTAGAGAAGGTAAAGACCCTCCTAGCTAAGTTCCCTTCATAGAGTATCACAAATATTTCCCAAACCTAGAACTAAGTAACTGATTAGCTGTCTAAGCTCGCTTCTACTATGATGTGAAGACTTAAGGTAAAAGACAAGAAAATATACATAGATTACTTGCTAAAGAAAAGCATTAGCCCAAACGAAGCTAAGGTCCTTGAGCTCAACACAACACCAGCAAAGCCAACCTAGATGGACCTTATTAAGGATTGCTTAGAGGAAGACACATTACTAGTTGGCAAGAAAGAGGCCAAGAAGTTGAGATACCATGCCACCTACTATACCCTAATTGATGGGATCCTGTACAAAAGAGGGGTTAGCTTCCTTCTACTAAGGTGTCTCCGACCTAAAGAGAGGCTACATGTCATGAAAGAGCTATACGTAGTATGTAGTAACCACATTCAGTCACAAGCCCTCTACATCTAAGCTCTTTGGCTTAGATACTACTAGCCAACCATGAAGTAAGTCGTGAAGGCAATAACCCAGAATTGTCCACAATGCCAGAAGCACGCCTCAATTACCTATGCCCCGAGCTTTAACCTCCAACCTCTAACCAACCCATGGCCTTTCACCCAATGGGGCATTGATATCCTCAACGCTTTCCTAAAGGTATCAAGAGGATGACAATTTATCATAGTAACCATTGATTACTTCACCAAATAAGTCAAGGCCGAAGCCATTGCCAAGATCACTAAGAGGAGTATGGAGTCTTTCGTTTACAACAATATCTTCTCTAGGTTTGGGATTTAATATGCCTTCATAATGGACAGTAGGCGATAGTTCGACAACCCAAGTTCAGAGAATCTTGTACCAAGCACCATATCACACCCCATTTTACCTTGATTACACACCCCCATTCCAATGGCCAAGTCGAGGTAACCAATAGAATCATCCTTAACAACATCCAGAAGAAGGTTGACCGAGCTTAAGATAAATAGGCAGACAAGCTACTAAACATCTTATGGGGATATAGAACTACTCATCACACATCTATAGGTGAAACTCTATTTCATTTAGCCTTTAGCTCGAAAGTAGTCCTCCTTATAGAACTGGATTTTCCCAACATCAAGACATAGTCGTTTAATGCCCTTGCGAACGAATCTATCTTACAGTCTAATATAGACACCATAAAAGAGATCTGAGACTTTACTACAGCTTAGGTGGGTGCCTATAAATACAGGGCAGCCAAATATTACAAGAAAAAGGTCTAGTATAAAGAGTTTAAGGTAGGAGATCTAGTTTGTTAAAGTCTATAAGCGACCGACTCAAGAGAAGGGCTAGGGAAACTAACCCCTAACTAGGAAGACTCAGTCAGAGTTAGAGAAAATTTGGGGAATAGTACATATAAGCTAGAAAGATCAGATGTAGAGCTCATCCTGCATACTTAAAACACCGACAATCTGTGGTTATATTTTAATTAGAATGTTGTAAATACGATTTTATTTTCTTCGATTATTAATGAAATTCCATTCCCCCAAAGTTGTTATGTGTTTTCTTTCATTTCAATATTTAATTCATCCCAGTCCATGTTGGATGAACAGGCCTATAAACTATTAAAGTCCCCAAAAGGACCCCTAACTTGCATGTCTCTTCAAGCATAGGTAAGCCAAAACACCATCGACTTGACCTCTAATGGGTTACCTTAGTAGTAGGGAATAACTCCTGTACAATTGAGGGGCTCCTACATTGCCTACTAGAACACCACTAGCTTGGCCCTCGAAGTGACCTAAGTTAATAATAGCTAAACAGTCCCCTTTGGAAGAGTAACCCCAACTCTTTTACGAACAAAGTAACCTAAGCTACTAACAGCTCAACAGTCCCCCTAAAAGAGCAACCTCAACCTAAACAAAGCGACTTTAGCTACTAAAAACTAAATGGCACTATGAAAAGAGTAACATTAACTCTCAAATCAATCATAAAGAGTAGTCAAAAACACAAAAGAAGAAACAAAATATAAAGTAGCTGTAAAACTAAACTTTTCAATGTTGGATTTAGTACATTTACAAGGTTGAAGGCTACCATACCAGCCTAATCAATACGAGAATTCTTTACAAACAAAAGAAGTAAAACAAGTATAAAAAAAAAAAGGAAAACAAAAAGTGGCTTGTTACTTTGGATTAGCCAGCTTTAGCAATTTAGACAAATTGAGAGCGCTAATTTGCTCATAGTGCTGATCCAATGGAACTAGTGGAACTTAAGTTAAGGAGGATGGAAGAAGAGTTTCTATGCTTTGGTTGGTAGGGGGTCACCCTAACCTTGATCCTACCCTTGAGTGCCCTCAAGGGTGACCCCCGGTAGAGCTGTCGAGGCTGGAGAGGATGTAGGAGTATCCTAGACAACTTCGGTAACAGGAGCGGCCATCCCCTTCTTTGCCTTAGCTTTCCTATCTTCCTTATGAGTTAGACCATGTAAGAAGTCTAAGAAGCTCAAGTCCAGGCTAAGGTGCTGTCAAAGCACCATCTTTCGTATCTCGTAGCCTATCTCTATAAAGATATCCTTATACTCATCAATCCACTGCTTAGTTGTTAGAAATCTCTCTATAGCCTTCTCTCCAATGGTAAATTACATGATGCCCTCATTCTCGATGCTAATGATTAGCTCCTTCATGTCACTAGCCTCGTCTTGAAGATCTTTGATCTTCCTCTTTAGCTCAGCCTTTTTGCTGGCTAACTCTAAAGAAAATTTTTTAGCAAAAGAATACTGCTCCTCCTTCATTGTCAACTTAGTTTTCATCATGGAGACAAACATACTCAGCTCATAATTACATCGGTTGAGCTCTTCTATGGCCTTCTACTCTCTCTCCAACTTTTTGGCTAACTCAGCTTTCGACTTTTGCTCTTCCTACAGTTATTTCCTCTTGGCGGCAATCCCCCCGACAGCCTCACTCTTGGCCTCCCTATGTCCCTACCTCTCATTCTCCAGTTTAGCCTCTAGCTCTGCTCTCTGCACATAAGCATAATGAAGTCGTTAGTTAGTTTTACATAGATTCTTATGATAATGATCAAAAGAAGACTCTAACTCCCTAAGATGTCGATACGTACTAAATAACTCTTCTCAAATGAGCTTTACCTCTTTTAAGACCCGATCATAATGCCCGAACCAACCATTACCTAACCATTACAATGCTCAAAATCAAACGAACACCAAGTGGTTACAAGATAAAAAATTTAAAGAACATTGTGAAATAAAGCAACTCAAGGGATTCATGATTCACTTGTCAAGACAACGTGTTAAAGTGGACTGTTATCTTAAAGGGCAACTCGCCTTTATCCTCCATCATCTTCTCCAAAACGGCCTAGTCAGGCGAGGTATAAGACCCCATCAAAGCTTGCAGACTGAGCTCCTAGTGGCATAGCATCATGATACCGGCTTAGATACTCTACTGCAATCAAAGAAGTTTCCCCCTAACTCACCTAATGGCAAACTTAGTAGCCCCCTAATTCAAGTTGAGGTTCTTAGACTCATATAAGATGCTCTTAAATGAGTCCAGAATTGTCCTACTTTTTCGATACTCATTTAACTCCTCTTAGTGAGCTTCTTCCATCTAATCAAAAGTAAGGTAGTAATAGCCATAAAGGAATGCAAGCATAGCGGTTCGATCAAGCGACTCATTCACAATATTAGAGAGTTGCAGGGCTTTGGCAACCTCCTTCGTCTTCTTCTAAGGTTGTATATTTGCTTCACTAGCTTCGGGGGCCTTCATCTTTAAGCTCGCCAACTCTTCCTACATGTTCGCCTCAGGCATCTTCCCTTTGCCCCTAAAAGGAGGGGAAAGCACCACTAGATCTTGCTTATCAGCAGCAAACTCTTGTTCCCCTATGGTGACAAGGGGCTCAGATATTAGAGTGAGCTTAAACACTGGAGCCATTGTAGTCTCAAGCTTGGAGACCATCAGCTCCACAAAAGGGGTCCTAACTGGAACCCCTTGACATAGAGCTAATGGCTCCCTTTGATTAGTTTTCTCTATGCCTGACTTCAACTTTAAAATCTTTTGCCTTCGAATTGGTAGCTTTCTTTCTAGGGCTCATTCTTAACTCCTATTGCCTTAGAAGCTCCAGTCCACCAGGTCAAGGAAACTCCCCAGACCTTACCAATTTCTCACCTGTAAAAGGTAATGAACAATGCAAATAAAAAATAAACAACTACAAGTACTTACAAGCTCCCCCTGTGACCAGCACAAGTAAGGAGGACTCCTTATTCCTCGAAGGACAACAATGGACAAAGGATAGCTTCCTACGAGCCCACGCTGGCATGATAGAGGAGTCAATTCACATCATGGTTAAACTTATACCACCCAACCATTTCTTCATCATGGACTTCTCCATGCTTGGGAAGAGCTCAAGGATTAGCCTATAAAAGTACCTCTATACAGTTTCCTCAAAATTAATTAGTTGATTGTTCCATAGAGCTACGAAGGCATCAATATCTCGTGCAGCCTCAAAGTCATTTGGGTCGAGCTTCTTTAGGGTACCAGTTCAAACTAATTAGGTCCAGTAAGTCCAAAAATTCACTTATTCGAGCAGTTCTACCACAAGGAACTTGTCATGCCATCACTTTACAGACAAGTCCAAGCCCCCAATAACCTCTTCCCTCATTGACTCTAGATGTATGCCCATCTACCCAAACTTTTCTACAAATAGAAATAATTAAAAAACTAAGGTATAGCTTGCACCACTATGTACTCACAGAAGGCTTGGAATGCCTTTAAGATCCTCCACCCATTGTGAGGAATTTGGGCTGGATAACATCGATGATGATAGAAAAGATCCTTCTTGAACTCAGTGAAATGGAGGCACATCTTAAACTCCAAACATTTCTTATAGATAACAAAGTGCCTCTTTGATAACAAGGCCACTCTCTCTTCTAGCCTTGGCAACCGTATCACCATGTCAGGCTAAGCCCCCACCATAAAATTACTTAATCAATATCTTACAATGGATAGCTTACTTTTGCTCATTCGACCACTTGGCCCCTTATCATTCCCAATCACCTTAAATAAATCAACAGCCTCTAGTACATCTTCGTAGAGGTATACATCATTAGGGATGGCATTGATGAGCTTTACTCTGTTTAACTCCTCTACCGCTCTTGAAGATTCCTCCTCTATGAGTCCCGGTATGGACATAACTTCTTCACTAGCCGTCATAGGGAAAGTAGTGCTCCTAGTCACTTTAGAATCAAAAGGTGTCAAGCAGTATTTTTATGAACGAAAATGTGACTCACTAAAGTTTGCGTCAGAGTTGGTTACCATCTTGAAGTGTAGTTGAAGAGGAAAATAAAGAAAATGAGTAATATGTTTGGTGAAAATTAGAAAGAAGAAGGATGTCCATAGTTGCAATAGAAGGATGAAGTATTCAAGTCATGTAAAGTGTTCATTCGGTTGACCCAAGGGGTATTTATAGGCCTCAAGTATAGGGAAGCATACTAGTTGTTATGGGAATCCGTTCGGGTGTGATCCTCTCAATACACTATGATGAGGACATGTGGTGACAATTTTGACAGCTGTCAAAATTATAACTGCTTGCATGACTACATAGACATGATAGCTGTCATGTCACATTAACTTCTCTTTAGGAACATACGCCAAGGCAAGAATTTAAAAAGAGTAATGATAGGGATCACGAACCAATTACTCACTCCTAAGCTAAAGGACCTTCCAATATGGTTTGCTAAGTTTTCTAAAGAGAGTTAAGCCTTAAAGAACATTGTATTTTCCATCTCCAACAACTGAGGTACTCTACTCCAACCTCTCTTTGTCTCATTGAAAAGGTTTCTAAGGCGTCCGACCACTTATTGCCACACTAAGGATAAGCACTAAATTTGCATGTAGCCGAGTTGACACACATCTAAGGCCAAGCTACCCACTTTTGATCCAACCAACCAAGGCTGAACCAAAGAATGGTCGCCCATTAGACCAACCTTACCTAAGCCCTGGATAATTGAGCTACGGAGTATCTGACTTGACAAGCTTTACTCAAAATCAGCTTTGCTCGACAAGCAGTACCATCAAGACTACAGACTAGACAGTTGACATGCATATTATTTTCTGACATCTATACTGTCATTTTGTAATCAAATATTTTCTTTTCTATTTACAACTTTGCCTTTGTAATCTATTGCCCTTTCCTTTTCTAGTAGGAATCCTTTTTATAATTTACGTATATCTAGAACTTACCTTAATTGAGTCATATAAATACTTATAATTTGAAATAGTTGTGATCATTAGAATAGTGATATTAAACTCTAGACATTTTACCCTTCCTTCTCGAGCTTGTGTTTTCTTAACAAAGACTAAGATCTTAAAGAGCTCTTATCTAGGCCATTAAGCGTGGACTAGTGGCAAGCAATCTTGTATTATACTCATGCATCATATTAAGTATAGCTCAAGCTCATATGAGGTGTTGGTGAGTCATATCTACTATTGGTACACAAGGACCCTTACTCAACCTACGACTTCCATTTATTCTTCAGACCATCTCGCAGTTCGAACTTACCCTTTTTAATTCACGTAATATCGATATTCGTGTGCCATCCCTTTTCCTAGCGATCTGTATCATCTTAGTATAAAAGCTTGGTTACGTTCAAGTAAGTCTCCATTATTTTGTACTTTGACTAACTTGTTATAACATGTTGTGAAAAGCTATTTATCATTATTGTGAGTGTTTGGAAAGTGTTTAGTGCTAAAGAAATTTAGTGTTTTGTTTTCCACTATTTTATTGTCCACAAAATAGAATTTTAAGTGTTCGAGTGGTTTTTTGTGTGTTAGTTTCAATAGTTGTTAGTGTATTAGGCATTGTTTTGTTGTATTTTATGGGAATAAATTTTGAGTTGTGTTTTAACTGTTAATATCTTGTAATAGAGGACAATGTCCAATTCTAGTGTTTAAGAAACTTTAATAAACCAAGAGAGTAGCACTTAAAATAGCCAAGGTCAATAAAGAAGTTTCACACTCTAGTCTATGGATGACTAATTGGATAGACTTACTAACCTAATGGCTAATCTGGTAACTACCACAAATGAAGGACAACGAGCTAGAAAAGACCCCTACAAAAGATGAGCTAATGAACAACTCGAGAGAGGCAATGGCCAATACAACTGAGCTGGTGCCTCATTTTAACTACACCAAGTTGGAAGAGTAGACAGAGTTGTTAGACATAGAGTGGCATTAGATGAGATTGAAGAAGAAGATGAGGAAGTAAGTGATAAAGTGAAAAAGTATTATGAACTGGAGGAGAGGAATGTCCGAGCTTCTAGAGTGGAAGGGTTGATAATGCATATCCTTAATTTTTTTAGGAGTGATGATACTGAGGACTCCCTGGACTAAGTAGATAAGATTGAGAAGCAGTTTAAGTGTCATGAAGTGCCCGATAATGCTAAGGTCATATTTGATGTGTTGGAGTTTAATGGTTATGCCACCCTGTGGTAGATGAATCTATAAGCCACTTGAAGAAGAGGAGGAGAATGTAAAGTTAAGAGTTAGGATGAAATGAAAAGAGTCATGAGATAAAGACTTGTTCTAAGTTATTATTTGCAAGACACATTCAAGAGGTTATAGGAGTTGAGGCAAGGAGGATTAAGTGTCAATACATATGTGAAGGAATTCCAAATGTTAATGATTCATTACGAAGTTATTGAACCTAAAGACTGAATTGTATCTCGATTCATTAGTTGGTTGATGTTTGAGATCAGAAATGTTTTAGAAATGATGGATATTAGTACACTTAATGAAGCAATCCGAGCTACCCAAAAAATTGAGAGGCACCAAACATGGAGATTCCAAGCTCTTATCAATTAGCCTACCCCTAACCAACTTGTGTTAAGCAGACCTATGCAATCGGAACCAAGTAAAAATGCTAAGAATCGACCTACTCAAACTACTTAAGCAGAGGAGAAGGAGATCTCAAGGAAGTCCAAGAAAGGCCAGAGCTCAAGAAGAAAGACAAGTGAAATTAAGTGCTTCAAATGTTAAAGGTTTGGACATATGGTCACCCAATGTTCGAATAGGAGAACCATGGTGATATAAGGAGAAATGCCAACCATCAAGGTAAATAATATTGATGAGGAGGTGGAAGAGCTCAAAAATACCGGAAAAAGCGAGCCACTCGAGGAAGAGGAGATTATCTACTATGAATAAGGGAATTTCATGCCCATGGCCATGCTACTAAGGTGAGTAACAAGTGTAAGCCTAACACCAGAAGATAAACATTAAGAGAATTTGTTCCATATTAGCTATAAAGTGAATAGGTCATTGTTTGCATTAATTGTTGACAGTAACAGCTACACCAATCCAACATTCGCTTTCAAGGTCTAGCAATTGAAGTTACCGACCTCAGCCTACCCCAAACCCTACAGACCACAGTGGCTTAGTGACAAAGGAGCCTTACAGGTGACTAAGCAAGTTGCTTTTCCGATCTGTATTGGAAACTATTGATACGAAGTGCTTTGTGATGTATTTTTTATGAGTACATCCCATATCCTACTTAGTAGACCATTGATGTTTGATAAGAAAGTCATGTATGATGGAAGGAAGAACACCTGCTCATTAGAGCATGATGGTAGGAAGGTAAAGTTAAGCCCCATGACTATCAATTAAGTTAAAGGCATGTAGACTCAACTAAGCCAAGTTCTGAAGAAAGACACTTTAGTAGTAACACAAGCCGAGCTAAAGAGGGAAATGAATCTTGAAGAGTCGACCTATGTGCTAGTCAAAAGGTTGCTTAAGATGAGAGGATCAAAGGAAGAGCTGTTACTTGCTGGTGGAGTCCCTACTAGATGAGTTTGTCGACTTGTTCCTGGGTGAACTACCAAAAGGTCTACATCCCATATGAGGTATTGAACATGTGATAGACATATAGCCAGGAGCTGCTTTACCAAATAAGCTTACCTATAAGCTGAATCCTGAACAAGTTGTCAAGCTGTAGAGGCAGGTAGATGAGCTAATTAAGAAAGCGTATGTATGAGAGTCCCTAAGCTTGTACTAACTCTGTTAGTGCCAAAGCAGGATAGGACATGGAGGAAGTGTGTAGTTAGTTGAGCAATTAATCGTATTACCATCAAGTATAGGTGCCTTATACAAAGACTTGATGACATGCTTGACAAATTTAATGAAGTAAGAGTATTCTCTAAGATTGATCTTAAATTTGGGTACCATCAAATTTGAATATGAGAAGGAGATGAGTGGAAAACCGTATTCAAAACCTACAATGGACTATATGAATCGCTTGTAATGCCTTTCGGATTATCGAATGCGCCAAGCACATTCATGAGACTAATGAACCATATGCTCTAAAAGCTAATAAGGAAATTTATGGTGGAGCATTTTGATGACATTCTAATCTACACCCCTATCTTAGAGACTCACTGTAAGCACCTTCAAGCAGTGTTTTCTAAACTCCAAGTTGAGAAGCTTTATGCTAATCTGAAGAAATGTGACTTTTGTCAACTTGAAGTGATTTTTCTAGGATTTGTTGTGAGTGGTGATGGTATACAAGTTGATGATGAGAAGGTAAAAGCAATTATCAAATTGCCTGTACCAATCTACTTAGCCAATGTACGAAGCTTCCATAGCCTTACATCATTTTATTGCCGATTTATAAGGAATTTCGATATTATTGTAGCCTCACTCATCGAGCTATCGAAGAAAAATGTTGAGTTTAGGTAGAGAGAGAAGGAGCAGATGAGTTCTAAGGAGGTGAAGGCAGTCTTAGCTCTACCAGACTTTGAAGTGAAGTGAAACATATCCGAACTAGGCATAGGTACTATACTAATGCAAGAGGTCCGACCTATTGCTTACTTCAATGAGAAGCTTAAAGGAGCCACACTCAACTACACTATATACGATAAGGAGTTCTACTCCTTAATCCAAGCTCTAACTAGCTGGCAACATTACTTATTACCCAAAGAATTTGTGATCTATACTGATCATGAATCTTTGAGATATCTAAAGAGCCAACCTAAGTTATCCCAGAGATAAGCCAAGTTAGTAGAATTCATGGAGGGATTTTCTTATGTCATAAAGTACAAGAACGATAAGAACAATGTAATAACCGATGCCCTATCAAAACGACATTCCCTCTTAACCAAGTTGCAAACCAGGTTACTTAGTTTCTCTATGACTAAGTATTTGTATGCTGAGACCTAAATTTTAGTCCAATCTATGCCAAATATGAAGAAGGCCAAACACTTGATGACTATCATAGGGAAGATGTATACTTGTTCAGAAAGAGGAGATTGTGTATCCTAACATGTTCTATGCGAGAATTGCTGGTGCGTGAAGCATATGGTAGAGGATTATCTAGACATTTTGGCAAGCACCAGACTCATGAGGTGCTATCTTCTGGATTCTTTTAGCTAAGGATGATGAGAGATGTCCAAGCTATACTAGAAAGATGTGTTGCCTACAAAAGGGAAAAGAGTCGAGCCAAGCAAGGGCAACAGTTACCTTTGCCGATCTCAACCAAACTATGGTCTAAGCTAAGTATGGACTTTATATTAAGATTGCCGAGGACGTCTCAAAGGAAAGACTCTATCAAGGTAATCGTTGACCGATTTAGTAAGATGGCACACTTCGTACCCTATTCCAAAATTAACGATAGTTTAACTATCTCTTTTCTTTTCTTATAGGAGATCGTCAAAATCCATGAGTGCCCAGGACCATTGTTTTAAACCGATACCTGAAATTCATAAGCCACTTTTGGCAAACTTTATGGAGGTGAATGGGAACTAAACTATTATTCAACACGTCTTACCATTTACAAATGGACAAATAAACTGAGGCTATCGATAGGATAATGGGAACTCTACTCTAAGTTGTTGTTGATCGGAACATGACTCATTGGGATCAATGCCTACCTATAATTGAGTTCGCCTACAATAGGACCGTCCACAATGCTACAAGCACGTCACCATTTGAGATTGCCTATAGATTCAACCCTAAGCTACGACTGGATTAAGCATCCTTTCCAAGCCAGACTAAAGATCAACCAGCCATAGAGAGGTCCGAGGCCATTTCAGCCATGCACTAAAAGGTCGTAGAACAATTGGGTTGAGCTGCCACTAAGCTCAAGAGGTAAGGTGAATGACGAAAGAACAAAGAATTTTAGCGTAGTGATTTGGTTTAGATCTACCTTAGTAAAGATCGATTTCCAAGTCTGAGAAAGAGTACGTTATCTCCTAAAGCCAATGGATCATTTAGAGTGCTTGAAAGGATTAATCTTAATGCCTATAAGATTGAATTATCTGAAGACTATAGGGTCTCGGACTCCTTTAATGTTGCCAACTTCCATCCGTATGTCCTTGAAGACAAGCAACAATCAGCCAAAGGGATGATAGGACTCACGGACTAGTCACTGGCTCCCGATCTTGAAGACTCACCCATATGAGGTACTCTACTCTAACCTCTCTTAGTCTCATTGAGAAGGTTTTCAAAGTGCTCAACCAGCTACCGAGCTAACCACTTATTGCCACGCTAAGGATAAGTATTGAATCTACATATAGCTAAGATGATACGCATCTGAGGCTGAGCTACCCACTTCTGATTCGACCAGCTGAGGCTAAATGGAAGAATGATCGCCTATTAGACTAACCTTACCTAAGCTTTAAATAACCAAGCTACCGAACATCCAACCTAACAAGCTTGACTCAGAATCAACTCTACTCAGTAAGCAGTACTATTAGGATCACAGATTCGACAATTGACACACGTATCATTTTTTTACATCCATATTGTCCTTTTATAACCAAATATTCTTTTGTCTATTTACAACTTTTCCCTTGTAATCTATTCCCCTTTCTTTTTCTATTATAGTAGGAATCCTTTTTGTAATTTATGTATATCTACGACTTACCTTAATTTGCAATAGTCGTGATCATCAAAATAGTGATATTAAACTCTAGGCATTTTACCCTTCCTTCTTCTTGAGCTTGTGTTTTCTTGACAAGGATCAAGACCTTGCAGAGCTCTTATCTAGACCATTGAAAGTAGATTAGTGGCAAGCAACCTTGTGTTATACTTGTGTGTCATGTCAAGTATAGTTTAAGCTCATATAAAGCATTGATGAGTCATTTCCATCGTCAATATATGAAGACCTCTACTTAACCTTTAGCTTCCATTTATCCTTTGGACCATCCAAGGTTCAAACCCACCCTTTTTGGCTCGTGAGATATTGATAGCCATGTATCATCCCTTTTTTCGACGATTCGTATCAAGTAGCTTCCTTAAGAAGTTTGATCGAAGTCCTTTCAACTCCTTTGCTTGCTACAACACCTCCTTACTACAATAGCTTAGAAATTGCTATGCTCAATATGGACAAAATAACTCAATCCGGCCCTACCAACATAACCTTTACTCTGATAGAAGTAATTATATGGCACCTCCGAAGACCTACCTCCTCTACTCAGTACTCTTCGCCTCGGCACTTGACCCTTTGAGGACTCAGCTCGGATCACCCTATAGGGTGTCTCCCATATTAGACTCCAAACGCACCATGTCATCTTCTTGCTGGTAAATGTTAGAATGTCTCCTTGATACTCAAGATTACTAAGTTGGTATGTTGAGCGCTTTAGATCCAACTTGGCCATATGCCTAAGGAACCCATCCACTCATTCTCTCTCTTTGCTACCTAATCAACAATAAGACTACTGGAGGCATATAAGTATTGATAAGACATTTTAGGTATAGGTCCCTTAGGCCCACACCGATTTGTTTAGACTCCGGGCTAACTTGACTAAGCTTATGCCAAGCCTGATTTGCTAACATTTGTCCTTATCATCTTCATAGTTGACCTCAGCCTAAGTTCTCCAGATGGCATACCTAACCACCGAGCTTTATAACAGCTATTAGGTAAAAGGATAAGGCTTGAAGACTTAGTCAACCACCTTAACCCTACAAATTCGAAGCCCGTTGGACTCCACACTCTTACTACCAAGTCATGCAAACATGAAAAGATGCTACTCATACTCCCATAATTCTCAGTGACCCTCCTCTATAAATATCAATGACCAATAAACGGTAAACTATTTACACTCTTTATGCATTCATACTATATAGAGCCTTCTCAAACTCTTTATATATACAGTATTATTAGCTTAAGTATCGGAGTGGTCACACTAGACAATACTCGGTGTCCCTCACTATAATTTCTTTTGTAAGTTCATTACTATCAAGCCATACTTTGATTTTCCTTAATTTAACCTATATTAAGTCCAACTCACTTAATATAAGTTATTCAACATTAAATTAAAGAAAAACATTTTTCTTTAAAGAAATATTTAGAAAAATTAGAGTCACCAACCAATTAAACTAATAAAAAATGAATTAGAGTTTTTGAGTGGGAAAACCCTAATTTAATCACTGGTCTGCAAATATTCTAAAGAAATTATTTTAAAAAAATTAAACTAGAAAATATAAGCTCTAGAGCTAACCTATTAAGATTAAGTCACCATGTAAAAATAAAAAAAAATAATGGGTTCTTATTTTTTATAATTTTTCTAAAAATGCCAAAATATGTACAAATATGCAAAAGTATGACTAAAATAAATTTTTTATGATTTTTTTATTACAAATGTTCAAGAAAAAGAAAAAAAAATTATACAGTTGCCTCAGAGGTACTTACGTCAAGATTAAATCAACATAGTCATTTTTTAGAAAATATTTAGTAGGTGGATCATTTTAAAGAAATCGAGGTAGAATTACGTTAGTTATCAAATTATTTTTTAAAAAAAACCTAAAAAGATCTAATTTAATAAATCTACTTTTTTTAAAAAAAACTAACTAACTAAATCTTTTGAAAACTTCAATTAAGATTCCTTTTATTTTTTTAGAAAGAAATCTACATGTTAAAAATTAATTTTTCTAAATCCTAAATGCAAAATATACCAAGATATGTTAAAACCCTACACTTATTTGGGCTTTCTATTTTGGGCCCAATTCAGTTTTTTTTTAATTTAGCTTAAAATACACTCTAATCATTTAATAAATTCTAAGTCTATTTAGCCCAAAAGAAATTAGATAAAAAATCTGCTTTAGATTGGACTAAACTAAAAAATATTTCTAATGAAACTTGACTATTTAAGAATCAGAATTTATTAAATTGAGCGTACATCTTCAACCATTGTCCGATCCGACCCTAAGCAACTTGACTCAACCTGACTCAATATTATATTTTTTTTTCAATTTTCATTTTTTTATTTTTACTTATTATTTATTTTTTTAGTTATTTTTCTATTTTGTTTATTTGAATTTTTTCATTTTTTTTTTATATAAACCTTGCTCAAAAGTAAAAAGAAACTAAAATTAAAATAAAGGGTGGCAAAAATGGGGTATCTACAACTATCCCTCTTTGTAGTGAAGTTTGTAAACTTTGTTATAAAGACAAAAAAGACATACTCATTTTTGCTTAGTCCTTACTTAAATTGGCAGGGTAAAGACTTTGATTATCAAATAAATTGGGTCCCAACTTGAAAAGTCAAGTATCCTTAAGAGGATAGATCTTTTGAGGACCTATTGCTCAAAAAGATAGATCTTTCAAAGACAAGATAGGATGACACTTTATTAAAGACAAGATAAGATGGTTCTCTACTAAGAAAACAATCCAAGATTACTTTAAGAAATATAAAGGATAGGATAATGCTCCTATGAGCAGGTGAACCTAAAACAGACTAAATAAGATAGCACTCCTTTGAACAAGTGATTTGGGAAATAACTGGATGATGCTCTAATAAGCAGGCAATTCGATAAGGAATAAAACAAGGCTCCTTTAAGCAAGCGATCCTAAAAAGAACTACATGACGCTCTACTGAGCAAGCAATCTAACTAAAAATAGGACAACGCTCCTTTAAGCAAGCGATCCTAAAAAGAACAGCACTCCTATAAGCAAGCGATCCTAAAAAGAACAGCACTCCTATAAGCAAGCGATCCAATTAGGATTGGGATAGCGCTCCACTAAGCAGGCGATCTAAAAAAAGATTTAATGGTGCTCCACTGAGCAAGCGATCCAACAACCATAGAGTAAGAGATCCAACTAAGGATAAAACAGCGCTCCTTTGAGCAAGCAATCTTAGCAAAGGACTAGATAAGATAGTACTCCTACGGGCAAGTGATCTAATAAGGAATAGGACAACGCTCCTTTGAGCAATCAATCCTTGAAAAGACAAAATGCTGCTCCAATGAGCAAACGATCTAAGATTACTATATGAAATGGATAGAGCACTAAAGGGCAAGTGATCCATGAATTTCAAGGATTTTGATGAGTTTTAACAAAATCATTTGAGACATGAGTTTAAGGGATTTTGATGATTCTTTGAAAATTTTAACTTTATCTCTTTAAGAAATCTATCTTGATAATGTTTTAAAGAGGTTCCATTTCTCTTTTGAAAACTTTATTTTTTCTTTTTTTTCTCTTTTTTCTTCTTTTTTCAAGAAACTAAAAAAAAAAAACACTTTTTAATGGAAAATTACGTTGCTAACAAGTAAGCAAGTCTCGAAGACTCTAAAGATCACAAATAAGGGGTTAGATTGCCCCTTGCCTGTTGATCACTCATTCTTTTAGTCTTGTTTCCTAAAGCATAATTCATGATTCTTAAACTTTTTAGAAGCATTAATTTCAAGTTTGGCATAAATGATCGTTCGTTTTTTTAAGAAAGCACTTGATTGTTCTTTAATTTTCTACTAAAGGAATAAGTATTATTATTTTAAATGTTCAGTCCAAGTAGACTTCCTTGCACTCACACAAGTCTATTTTCACTCTCGGCATCAATTTCAAAAATTGTAACCTATCTTGTAAGTGGTACATTTTGGTCAATCAATTAAGTATTTTCTAAGTTTACAATGTAAGGCTTTTGGCTAATAGTTTGAGCAAATGGATATCAATGTACTCAGCTAATTTTGAAGAAATCATATATAATCTATCCCAGGATTACAAGCTAAGATCTTACGAGAAACTAAACATGGGCTTGCCCCAGTTTCATGAGCAAATTTTGCTAAAGATAAGTTAATTTCTTTAGTCAAAAGAGTTTCGTCAAGCGTGGTATAGTGGGTGGGACCATAAAGTGACAACTTTGCTTTTGGGCTTAGGAATTTAAAGTGTTTAGCCTATGAATATTCTTCATAAGTTTGGACTTCAAGCTTATTGGCATTTTGGCTCATCTTTGAATGATGTGAACCATAACTAAGAATAGACAAAGCTAATCGCTAAATGGGTCCAAGCTTGCCGAAAGCCTGAAAAAAGGGTAATGGGGAATGCATGAAAGAACGCTAAAATGAATGAAAAGTAAAGAAAACCCACAAATAGCTCTAAGGATACGATGCACTAATGAAACTTCCGAGGACTTATGGCATAACTCAATATGACATACAAATTAGTCCTTAAGGTTACTTGCTACCTGGCCTTACTTAAGGGTTAGGATAAGAGTGACATGAAAGTAAACAATTGGTGTTTACAGGAGAAAGAATATTTGGTGTATTTATACCCAATAAGTTAGGGTAACTTTCCTAAAAAGGAAAAAGACAAAAAGGGTATTTCCCAAAGAAATAATGTATAAAGAATACAAAAGGTAAAAATGAATATTCAAGAAAAAACAATAATTAGTGTAATAGATTCTATACGTGGTCCTGTACACATGGCGAAGGTGCGTTGGTAAGGCCATTGGAAGATGCATCAAAGAAGAACAATCGAATTGCTTATCCGAGCAAATGTGACTAAGGATTAGTCCGGGGTTACTTTCTCGGCTTCTAGGCAAGGATGATGTTGAGAAATTGGTCAGTTTAGACATGAGTGAGTAAGCGTACATAATTTGGCTATTGTCTCGGCATTCTACAATTCAATACAAGACCATTGAGAAGTAAGCAGTCACACGGCTCATCATGCAAAGTTGTTCGGTAAAGAGATACTTTGCTTCGGCAAGAGTCGACTAGAATAGAAGGATTTGCCTTACCATTCCCTCTAGCCCTCAGGTTCGACTATGGGTTAAAAGCCCAATAGCCTGATTCTTATCATTCCCTCCAGGTTAATTTAGATTCGGGATCAAATTTGAATGGTCTTTGATCAATTCTCCGTTAAGGTGATATAAACTGAGGTCAGCAATGTTAAAGGTGTCAAAAACCCTATAATCTTTGGGCAACTCCAACTTATACGCATTGTCATTGATCTTCTATTGGATTTTGAAAGGTCCTTTTGCCCTTATAGATAGCTTATTCCTCCTCCTGCTCAAAAAGCTTTCCTTGCTTAGGTACAACCACACCAAGTCTCCTAGCTAAAATTGTTTAGCCATTTTACCCTTGGCCTTCTCTGGCATTTTTCTGGCAGCTTAGTCGATCTATCGAGTAACTTTGTTATAAATGTGTAGAAGGGACTGTGCTCAAGTTCTCGCATCAAGGTCTTCTTTCTCAGATACAAGTACAGGGGTGTGATCAAGGGGCAACTTGGGATTAAAACCATAAACAACCTTGAAAGGAGTCTGTTTGGTGGTGTCATGTACTATCCAGTTATAAGCAAATTCAACCACTAATAAGTGGACGTCCCAATTAGCCAAGTTTTCCCTACTATAGCTCGGAGCAGCGATCCTAAGCTACGGTTGACTAACTCTATTTGGCCATTGATTTGGGGGTGATAGGAATGCTAAATAGTATTTTAGGCCCCATTCGTTGCCATCCAAAAATGGCTCAAGAACTTCGGGTCTCTATCTAATACTACACTTCTCGACACGTCGTATAACCAAACAATTTCCTGTAAGAAAAGAGAACCTATCCACGATGACCATTATAGAATCTTTACCTCGGTCGGTTCAGGGTAATCCGAGAACAAAGTCTATGCTCAACTTAATCCGTGGTCTCGTTGGAATAGGCAAAGGCATTACCTTTCCTTATTTGGCTCGGCATTAGCTCTCTTGCATATAGTATAACCTTCAACAACTCAGTATACATCTCACCTTACTCTTGGCCAAAAGAAACGATCATTTAATAGCTCATAAATCCTTCTTTCCCTAAAATGTCAGGATAGTCCTTTACTATGGGCTTTCCTAATTATCAGCTCCCAAAGTAAATAGGTCGGCAGACATAATTTCCCTCCTCTGAACAAGTATCCCTCCTCCATATGATACTTGTCCACTGTCCTTCCATCGATACAACACATAAGTATTAGCCCTGAAGTATAGATCCTTAGAATACTGCTCTTTAATATTCATAAACCCAAACAACCTAGTTTGCAATTTAGTTAAAAGTTCTTATCTTCTTAAAAGAGCATTTATAATTACATTGCTCTTTCCCTATTTATATTTTATCACGAAATTGAATCCTTCAAGGAATTCGACCCATCTCGCATGTTGCTTCAGTAACTTCGTCTGACTTCAAAGGTAACTCGGGGACTCATGGTCAGTATAGATGACAAATTCTCTCAGCAGTAGATAATGTTGCCATACTTACAGTGCTTGGATCAATGCTAAGAGTTATTTATCATATAGAGAGTAGTTTAGTTGAGGTCCCTTGAGCTTTTCACTACGGTAGGTAATAAATTGACCTTCCTGCATTAGGGCTGTGCTTATCCCATTGCTTGACATGTCACATTCTAGCTTAAATATTTTCTTAAAGTCAGGTGGAACTAGTACAGGTACGGAGGTTAACCTTCCCTTTATCTCAGTAAAACTTCTCTCCTCCTCTTATCCCCATCTAAAGTCAGTGTTCTTCTTCGTTAGCTTAGTAAGGGGTACGGCGAGGGTACTAAAATTTCTGATGAATCTTCTATAGAAGGAAGCTAGTCCATGGAAACTCTGTACCTCGGTACAAGTAGTTAAAGTTGGCTACTTGAAAATGGCTTGGATTTTCTCATCATCCACTAATAAGGCTCCTCCATTTACTACATAGTTTAAGAAGACCACTTCCTTCTAACAAAAGCAACACTTCTTAAGATTGCCAAATAATCTCTCAACACAGAGGATGTTCAATATGACACGAAGATGTTCATAATGGCTCGGCATGTCGATACTATACACCAGGATGTTCAAAATATACCATGATACACTTCCCCATTAGATGTCTTAACATATGGTTCATCAACCTCATGAAAGTGCTTGAGGCATTCAACAGGCCAAATGGCATGACCATCCACTCATAGAGTCCATGTCAAGTTTTGAAAGCAATCTTCCACTCATCTCCTGGCCTTATGTAGATTTGATGGTAACTAGATTTCATATCAATCTTGCTAAAGATCTTAGCTCCACTCAATTCATCCAACACATCTTTCAACCTAAGGATAGGATACCTATATTTTATCGTTATCTTATTCATCACTCGACTGTCAATACACATTCGCTAGGTTCTATCCTTTTTCGACTCTAGAAGCGCTGGTACAACATAAAGGCTGAGACTTTCCCTAACATACCCTCTCTCTAGTAATTCATTAACTTGTCATTAGAGTTTAGAAGGCTATTCGAGACTCATCTGATGAGTTGGCTTATTCGACAGGGTAATGCCGGATATTAAGTCAATGTAATGTTCTATACTTCTGATAAGGGTCGTCTTTTAGGTTACTATTTTAGGAACAGATCAACATACTCATCTAGCAACTCTTTTACTTCCTAGGATAGTTCACCCCACTCCTTCAACTCTAATAGACACCTGATCAACAGGAAGGTCAACATGTCTACTTGAACAGCCTCTCGGAGCTTGATTCTACTCATCATCAAAGCTTTCCTCGATCTGCAAGCAAGTTTGGCCTACAATTTGTTAAATTCACACAGCAACATTAGGTTCAACATGATCTTCCGCCATCCTTCTTGAACATATACGTGTTCTGGTATCCGTCATGGATAACTCTTCTATCAAACAACCATGGTCTACCTAGCAACACTTGGGAAGCGTACATGGACAATACATCATAGAGAATCTAGTCAGAGTAATTTTCGATAGTGATTGATAGTAGTATTTGCTGAGTGCCATATAGTGCTCCGTTCTCACTTAACTAGTACAACTTGTATGGCCTCGGATGTGTAATAGTCGACAACTTCAATTTTGTGATCAGATTTACTGATGTCACATTAGTACAACTATCACTATCCACAATTAGTCCATACACCTGATCATTCACCTTACAAGTGATGTGAAACAAATTCTCTCTCTACTCCTTCCTATAAGGGTTCCATGTTCATTGTACATCAGACAACCAAGATCAACTGATCCAAATCCTCAACAAACATATCCTCTTCAATGAGTTCGTTTTGCTAAGAAACTTCTTTCTCGGCAATGCTCTTCTCGTCCTCAGGTTTCTCATCAGTACTTTCTACTTTCAACTTTAAGACGTCTCCCTTGATGACCATAATCCTTCAGTTCGAGCACTAAGCAGCCATATGTCTAAACCCTTTGCACTTAAAGCACTTAATCTAGCTCGTCTTCCTACCAGATCCCTGACCTTTATCATAAGTTCAAGTCGGCACGTCATCTTCTGTTTGACCCTTCTAGTCAGTCTTGACCTCCCCTTATCTGATCAAATCGACACTTAGCTGACCTCGATAGTTTCCCTTTGTAGGTCAACTTGACTGAACAAGTCGATTAATTGGCATCCTTATCGGCATTCAATTTCTTCTATTTCTTTCCACTCGCTAAGCTATTCATATTACCTCATCCAATATACCAAATTGTTGGAGTTCCACAATGTCTCGGATATCACTCTTCCTCCAATAAGGAATCTTAAGATAGTTCACGCTGAGTGCTCCTCTACTTCACAAAGAATCATAACCATTTGGAACTCTTAAACATACTCATTAATAGTTCAACCTCCTTGTCTCAGCTCCTAAAGTCAAGTAAAAGTGTTTTGCAGATAAGTTTTCGGCACAAATCTATTTCTATGTATTCTCTTCATCTCAAGCCAAGTATTGATCTCTCGGCAACCTTCTCGCCTTCTCATGGCTTAGAAATTCTTTCACCACATGGTGGCATATCTAGGGAACTCAACAGTAGCAGTTCTCACTTTATCGTACTCATCATGATGGTAATAATCAAAGACTTACTCCACCTTCTCTTCCTAATCTAAGTAGTCATCCGCATTCCCAGACTCATTAAAGCTCGAAATCTTAAACTTCACATGGTCGGATGCTCAAGGTACTCAAGCTTACTCTTCTTCTTCATATTCTTCCTTGTCCTCCTTATCGAAGTCTCCTAAGTCGATCCTTCTTCTCACCCGTCTACCTACTCCTCCACCTCTAACTTATTGAGCTGGGTTCTGACCTCTAGCAGGTCAAACAACTTATGGAGTGTTATGCGCGGCTTTAGCAAGTCTACAAGCTAGTGCATGAATAGCTCGTGTCAAGTCCACTAAAAGGTTAGCCACCTCATCGAATCTCTTGTCCATGCTTCTTGGAGTGCCTTAGGATTGTTAGCCATGATGGATAACACTACTATTGTCATCTCCAGTGCCATTATTAACACTTAGGTCCATCAATTTCTCTAATGGGTTCAATTCTCAAACTCTTCGATTAGGTGTTTCGAAAAACACTTTCACAAACCAAAAAATTAATAGCTAGCAAACATAATAGTTAAATGAACATAGTAACTTGCTCTGTTTCACACACGCAAAATAGAGTATAGACAATATATTGGAACAAACTACAACTAAAACAAAACCTCCACTCTGATACCAAGATAATGTAAACCGTAACCAAGAACAAAAAAGGCCAATTGTTGAATGGATCTAAGCTTGCTGAAAGCCTAAAAAAGGGGTAATGGGGAATGTGTGAAAGAATGATAAAATGAATTAAAAGTAAGGAAAACCTACAAACAGCTCCAAGGATATGACGCACCAATGAAATTTCCGAGGACTCATGCCACAACTTGATATGATATATGAATTGGTCTAGTGAGGTTACTCGCTACCTAGTCTTGTTTAAGGGTGAGGATAAGAGTAAAATAAAAGTAAACATTCAGTGTTTACAAAAGGAAGAATATTTAGTGTATTGATGTTAAGCTCCCTTTTCCAACTACAAGTATAAGGGTATTTATACCCAATAAGTTAAGGAAATTTACCTAAAAAGGGAAAAGACAAAAAGAGTATTTCCCAAAGAAGTAATGTATAAAGAATACAAAAGGTAAAAATGAATATTTAAGAAAAATAATAATTAGTGTAACAGATTCTACACATAGTCCTGAACATGTAGCAGAGGTGCATTGGTAAGGTTGTTAGAGGATGCAGTTAAAGGAGTACAATTAGATTTCTTATCCGAGCAGTAGTAACTAAGGATTAGTCTAAGGTCTCTCTCTTGGCTTCTCAACTTCTCAGCAAGAATGATACCAAGCAATTGGTTAGCTTGGATGTAAGTAAGTAAGCAAGCATGGTTTGGCTGTTGTCTCAACATTCTATAATTCGACACAAGACCATTGAGAAGTAGGCAGTTACACGACTTAGAATGTAGAGTTGTTCAACAAGGAGATACTAGGCTTCGGCAGGAGTCAACTAGAGTAGGAGGATTTACCTTGCCATTCCTTCTAACCATCAAGCTTGGCTATGGTTTAAAGGCCCAAAAGCCTAATTCTTATCATTGAAGGCAATCATCTTACTTACTTTCATTTTTTTTTTTTACTTTTTTCTTCTTTTTTCTTTTTTTTTTCAAGGTGGTCACCTTCCAGTGCTAAGTTTTCACTTGATGGGATTTAAAGCCTTAAAACCAAGGGTTCAAAGAGTATAAGCTTAAGAGAAGTGTATATGGCTTTGAGTGTTTAGAAAAAATCCATGAGCCTAATGTGTTTGAATGAGGTGTATATAATCTAAAAATCTTTTTCATTCTAAAGAAATTGAATTATTTATAATAATATTTGCTCATGAATTGGCACAACTAAGGCAACCACAAGTTAGTCTACTCCTTTTATTCAAATTAATGACCCTAACCTCCAAATTGCCCTAGTGTAAGGTAGTTCTTGATAGAGTTAATTTAAAGAAAAATCCCTAAAAAGATTAAATGAGTTTGTAAGGGATAATTGTGTTTAGGGTAGTGAAATGGATGCTTAATATTATTTTGACATATGTACTAAGTTCAAGATGGACCTCATTTAAGAAATGAGCCCAATTACTCATATTGTGTCACTCAATGCACATATATATCTAAGGTTAGTGTTTAAGACATGATTTGCCTCTTTTCATCCTAAACCTATTAAGTTATGTGTTACCATTCCCTTAGATAGAAAATTTTAAATTCTGAGTTCACATTTACTTTATCCATTTTTGCGCATTCCAAATCTGCATAAAGTGTTTCATTTAATGAGAAGCTAATGATATGCCCTTGTTAAGCTAAAGACAAAAATGTATAAGAAAACTATTTTATTCAGATAACTCCTATTCGTTACAAACTCCAAAGTGAAAAAAAAAATGCAGGAACTAAAATTCTTTTCCGCTTTTTGCCCCTATTTATGTCATTCCTTTGAACTTAACCCATTTAGTTGAATTGAATTCCTGGAGATATACCTAACTAATTCAAATGGTGAGCTACCTTGTTAAATGATAGTAGTAGGCCTTCAATATTTGGTGTTGAAGGCTATTTGTTTAATGCTTCTTCAAAACCTGGGAAAGGAAAACACTACCAATTGACCTATTAGCCTCTAGAAAGCTCGATTGGATAATTTTTACCTCAATCAAATCTTGTACCTTCTACTTCAATTTCCAACGGTTCTTTATGGTATGCTCTACTAAGCTCATGTGATATTCACACCATTTGTTTGGGTCATGCTCCTATGACCTGTACTTCTTTGTTGGGTTTTCATATGTCAACTATCCTGCATCTCTCAATTGCTTGAATACTTTAGCCATTGCAATCTTGAATTATATAAGCTGCCTCCTCTTGCTATAGATGGGCTTGTCTTAATCCTTGGCTTTCCCAATTAGCACATTCGCTCCTAACTTCTCTTTCCTTAAATCATCCTCATGCTTAGGCTATGACTTCCTATTCGTACTAGGATCTAAGTTTTTAAGCTGCTCAAGTACATAAATGATTGCCATTTCTATACCCATGAGTCTTTCTTCTAACTTCACTAACATTTTTTCTAGGGAAACAACCCTTTTTTCTAGACCATGGCAATAACACGCCCCCTAGGCTTGACCATTCAAATTTGTTTCTAGCTCTTTTTCCAAACCTTGTATCATATTGATAATGAGCTTTGTGTGGAATTTAGGCCTTGGATCCCTAATGAAGTCCAACTGGATCAATCTTTCGTCAATCAAATCTTGGACTTTATTCTTTAACTCCCAACAATGGTCAGTAGTATGCCCCTCCTGACCCATGTGGTACTCACATTGCGCATCAGGATCGTATTTCTAAGGTTTATACCCTAGTGTTGGAGTCTTAGAATGTAGCAAACCCTCTTCTTTTAGGCAGCAATAGACTTGAGACATAGGAATCAGGATATGAATGAACCTCCTTCTAGGTGATTTCTATCTTAGCTTATTTTCCATCAGCTTTAGGCCAGTGCTTAGGGCACTTGATCCACATATCATCAAATGGCACATTATAGTATTCACATTGGCCTCTCAATCCAACAGGGCTAATCCTTTCCCTATTAATCTCTCTACCCTAATGGCATCTTCAATGCGACTATCGGCTACGATTACATCTGCAAACGTAGAAGTGATACGACCCAAGAGGTGATTATAATAAAGTTTACCTAATATGCGGATGAATATATTGAGCAGTTCATTTTCTGGCAATTGTACTGTAGCATGAGTGGCTATAGATCTCCATCCTTGAGCATATTCCTTAAAAGACTCGATCGGCTTCATTTTCATGTTATTTAAATCTATCAAGGAAGGAGCTACTTCTTCATTGAGCTTGTACTATTAATAAAAGGCTTGAGCTAACTTGTCCCAAGTATCAAACACAACTAAGTCTAATTAGGCATACCACATCAACACCAACCCAGTTAGGCTATCTTAGAAAGTTTGAATCATCAACTACTCATGTTTAGAGAATTAGGCCATCTTGCAGACATAGAGCCTGAGGTAGAGCTTGGGATAACTTATTCGATCATACTTTACAAAATTTGTCACCTTAAACTTCTTAAGTAACTCATGGTCTTCAAAAGCATAAACATTGCTCAAGCCTAGATCACTCTACACATAGTAATCCTTTAGAGCTCTCATTTTCTCTTCAATTTTCTAAAAGATTTCTTCTTCCATCTTCATCAATTTCTACTCCAATTCCTTCCCCAAGCAATTATTGTTGTTGTTGAGCTCATGAATTGACAACTCCTTTGATTCGTCTGCCTCAAATGGTATGTCAATAGGCCCTTAGGCTTGGGTATGAGCTCAGCATGCTTGCTCAAAACCCCCTTTGTTGTGGTTATTATCTGTTCAAGAGCTTCAAACATCTTAGTTTTGACAACGAGTGAATATGGGCTTCAAGTTGGGTCAAATCACTTAAAAAGTAATCTTTCAAAGCCTATAAGAATATTTTCTTGTTAGTAACATTGCATTCTTTTTTAAAAAAAATCAAGTTTTTAATTTTGAAAACCATTCTTTTTTTCTTAAAACTTTTATTAAAAAATAAATGTTGATTTAATATTATAGAAGCCTAATACTAACATCGATGAATCTAAACAAAAAAAAAATTAGAAATATTGGGACTGACAACCAAGGATATAGGATGACAATTATATTACAAGAACAATATGGAAAAGCGGAAATTATTGTATAATGAGAAACTTAGTAAGACATGATATAAGGATGACGACTCATGGAAAAAGCTCTATCAAGATTGTGACAACTTAATGAATAAATATGAAGAACAAGAACTTAGACGTTTACAAGATTGATGACTTTGAGGTGGGAAATACTTTACAATGGGAGTCTGATGGTTAAATATTTTTACTTTTTTTATTTTGTTAGTTCCTAACAGTATGATACATATGGGGCATTACAAAAGAAATCAACTAAGTAAATAAAATTATAATGAAACTGGTTTTTTAATCATAAAATATCTTTTTGATATTTCCTTTTTTAAAAAAATTGTTGAAAAGCCTTTTAAAAAATGACAATTCTATAATAGTGTTTATCATAGTTAAATTCCATAATTATATGGCCTAAATAAAATTTATTAAGTTGATACTGAAGTTTTTTCTTTGACATTGGCATATTACGGTACAAGGGGAATATCAATAATTTTGAGCCTTCTATGTTAAATGTTATGTTACATAACCTATTACTGGTGAAATAAACTCACATATATTACATAAGAAAGAATATAAAATAAATGTGATGCAATATGCGACACACGCATGCAATACACTACACACGCATGCAATACAATGAAGCTGATCATTAATAAACTATAGAAATAGAATTATTATAAACCCGCTATCAATATTCAAGTAAACTTACATATATAAGAGTGTAAATTTCTAAAAGTTTTTTCTTAAAAAAAAAAATAAAACCCATGTACACTTCTATATGTAAGTACATTAAATTTTGAAAATAAGGTCCAATTAATCATAGCTTATAATAATTCTTTTCTAACTCTATAATTTAAAAATTATTAACCCCTTTTTATTTTACAATGATACAGAATGATAGGATCTATGAGTCTCAAGCACTATAGCCTCTAGTATTCCTAGAGATATACTTAGTGGGTTATATCAAAGTATGAGTAGACTTGACTATAACCGTTAAGTGGGGTTAAAGACCCCAACTGCTCAAGAGTTACACAATGACGTTTCAAGCTCTATAGCCTCTAATATTCCTAGAAAAATGCCTAGTAGGTTATATCGAAATATAAGTAAGCTTGCCTATAACCGTCAGGCGAGGTTAAAGATCACAACAACTTGAAGGTAACACAATGATAGCCCGCCCTAAGTCTCTAAAGTGGCCTAAGTTCAACCACATCTAAGCGTATGAATGATTTTTTTCTTTTTTTCTTAAAAAAAAAAAACCCTAAGTCCCTAGTAACAGGCCTAGTAGACTAGGTTTTTCTTAGAGGCCTATATCACTAAAATCCAGTTAGTATAACTGTATTACAACATATAAATATAAAAAATAAAAAATGAAAGCCCATTAACTAATTTTTATTTTTACATAGCTAGCCCACCAAACTTCCCTAGTGAATTTACTAATTTTGTCGAGTCCTATTTCGATTTTCATTAATTTAAGCTACTCAAAGCTTACCCTGGTTAATATAAGTTACTCAACATTAAATTAAGGAAAAATATTTTTTAAAAAAAATTTAAAAATATATATATATAGAAAAACTAAATTCACTAACTAGTTAAACTGATAAAAAATAAAATTAAGATTTTCGAGTGGGAAAACCCTAATTTAGCCACTAGTCTACAAATATTCTAAAAAAATTATTTTAAAAAAATTAAATAAAAAAATATAAGCTCAAGAGCTAACCTATTAAAACTAAGTCACCATATAAAAATAAAAAAAAACTAATGGGTTTTTATTTTATATAATTTTGTCTAAAAATACCAAAATATGTACAAATATGCAAAAATGTGACTAAAATGAATTTTTTATAATTTTTTTTATTATTAATTTTCAAGAAAAAGAAAAAAAATATTTTATATACTATTACCTTAAAGGTGTCTACGTATTCGCTAATTGAGATTAAACCAATGTAGTTTTTTCTTAGAAAAGATTTAGTAGGTAAACCTTTTTTAAAGAAATCATGCCAGATTTATGTTAATTATCAAATTATTTTTTTAAAAACCCTAAAAAGATCTAATTTCGTAAATCTATTTTTAGAAAACTAACTCACTAAATATTTTGAAAACTCTAATTAAGATTTTTTTGTTTTTTTTTAAATAAATCTACGTGTTAAAAAATTAATTTTTCTAAATCCTAAATGCAAAATATACTAAGATACGTATCTTAAATACGTATTTTCTCTAAAGATACGGATTTTAGAGAAAAGATATATAACTTTTTAAAAAGAATGCAATTTTGATTAAAAATGCAATTTAACTAAAATTTATAAAAAAAAATTACAAATTATCTAAAAAATGAAAAATGGCATGACAATCATTAAAATTTATAAAAAAATTGCACTAAAAACAAGTTAGTAAAATAAATTGATTAACTAAAATAAACAAAATAAATAACTAAATTAAAAAAAATTATTCGATTACCTAAATGGGTCGAATCGTATACATGATCAAATGTGCGGGTTGTGAACTAATTGTAGACGTGTGAAGGACGTGAACTGTGGATGATGGTGAAGCGTTATATCGTACGTGGGTGATAGTGAAGGTCGTGTGTGTGTATTCTGCTGACCGTATGTGCTTATTTGACTGTAAGCGTTTCTTTGTGTGTTGACTAGTATGTATGTTTATGTTGACTGAGTATATGTGTGTTCTGTGTCTTTGATCGTATGTGTGTGTGACTTTGTGAGATTACGTCAGGACGTGTGTGTATATGAGAAATCATAAGGGTCAGGACGTAAGCTACAGTAAGTGTCAAGCCATGTAATCGTGTATGAGCAGCAGTAAACGTAAAGACATGTGAGGGATGTGAGGTGTATTGTAAGATCGTGATTAGTGTACAGTGTAGACGTGAGGGTAATGTGCAGGCGATGTGGGTGGTGTTACGCCCCGAAGTCACAGAGTCGCAACAGTCCTGTCGTGTAAACTATTCTATAATAGTAACTGACCTCACAGTATCTACCATAAACATAATTTACACAAGGCGTCGACAACTCCTTGCTTTAAAGTAAACAGTCCAACTAAATGTTTAACTACAATTATGGTAAAGTTCACAAATTTTAAATAAACCTATATAATTATATGTAAAGTCCATAGTATTTCCCAGGAAATCGTACATATACACAACACTTCACTAATTTACATAATAATTATTAGTCTTTCATCCTCAAACTACAAAGGACATTCTCGCTATACGTTACTACTAAGTAAATTGCTCCTCACACCCCTAGCTTCAAAAGGACTAACCTCTGGATAATTGTAAGGCGACATAATACTTGAAGTGTTCAAAGATCAGGACCTGCAAAATGATCTATAGGGGTATAAGTAACTATAACTCAGTAAGTTGAATTGGAGACTCATGAATGTATACAAACACAAACAAGATTATCAAGCAATTATTTTCATGCAATGCAAAAATCAAGTGTCATCACACAACGTAATCCGGTCAGTTGTGAAATCAGAGAAATTTTACCCGCTCCAATCCAGGTTGAGGAGTTCCCATGTTATGCAACAGCTCACAACCAAACCCAAGCTTGTGTAATTGAGACCTTGCTCCTCCCGCGACTACCTTCGAACCATTTACTTCACCTTCACCGCGACCTCTTCTCTTATCACTTAGTTCGACTAAGGATGAAGAAGGGGCCATTTTGCAATTCTGCGCTATCCCCTACGAAGGGGTTGGTATTTGGTTGAAGAATCCTATGATCCTTTAACGGGTTGCAATACATGATATTTTTTGTTATTAGAGTCGAATAAGATTAAATTTCATTTAAGGTGTTCAAACAATTTCACACCAAATCAATCAATCACAAAATCACTCACATTACAAATTCAACACGCATTCAAATACATCAAGTACATGCGTAGACTACTTACAATCACAACCATATACAATCCTAAGTCTTCGAGTACCATAAAATAGAACTCTAATACAGTAAGTAATAACCCAACTTACTTGGAGTTTCTCAGTCACCCGATCGCTCGATTATAAGCCGATCTGTCTCTGAATATCCTATAATACAAATAAGTCTTTTTAGTTCTTATACTTTAATGATTCACATTCTAAGTTATGATTTACATTTTATTTACTAATGAATTATTCTACCCTATTTCAAGATTCGGTTCCTAAATCAAATTCTAGTTTTGATTCTGAAATCTTAAATATGCTCGAATCCTAATGTAAAATTAATCACATTAAGCTCGAGTATTCTAATATCCCATTAGGTCTAAATTTAGGATTCTAAACTATTTGGTACACACTAATCCTAATTGGGGTACAGGATTTATTCCCGATATGAGAAAATCTTACACTTTTTTTTATACAATTACTTAAAATTAAATTTTATTTCAGATTTATTATATTCTGATTTCTATTATTATATTATCTAATTAAACCTAATTTTTTTAATAATATTCCTAATTTTTTATAATTAGCACATAATGCCTTCATTACTTATACTTAACACTCTAAAGGCTACAATTAGGTTTCCACATCAAAGATTATCATCTCTAAACATCTAATTACTATCTAAATCAGTAATTAGTGTCTTAATAACCTAATTAACCTAAAATTACCCAATTTTCCATCATTTTAGGGCTAAAAATTAACTTAAAATTTTCGAAAATTAATTTTTAAAAAATAGCTTCATAACACTTTTCTATATCCTTTAAGCATCCTACAGAAAAGTTTTGAGCTCCAAACTACACTCCTAAACTTATTTATTTCTAATTCTAATTATGCTCGGTTTTGCTTAATTTATTAAGAACCCTATATTTTTAGACGTGATTAAACTAGATCACTATTTTTCCCTAAATCTACATACAACAAGACCTCAGAATAACAAGTTTCATAATTTTTTAGGCAAAATAACTAATTTTAGGAAATTATACAAAATCAGAACAGATTAGAAACTCACCCTGTCTGATGGCTTTTGGCCTTCTAACATCGATCTAGGTGTATCGGCCGGTCCAGGCGGTGGGTCTAGCGTAGGGTGGTAGTGGTGGCTCGGTCCCAGATGATGGTGGTATGTGGGTTTGGCTCATTAGCCTTAACTGCACAACTTTCCTTTTCTTTTTTTTTTCTACTTTTTCTCTTGAATTTTCGAGTCTTTCTATTTTTCTTTAATCCCTAACTATCTAAAGGAGTTCTCTGAATTTTTTTTCTATTTATAGACGTTTTTGGTAATTAATATGCATTAATTAGACATGGCATTGCCCCATTTCCTTAATTTTTGGCTTTTGTGTTGCTTAAATCTAATTGGATAATTTTTCTTCTTTTGTTCCTAACTTGCCACTACTAGATTTGCAACATTCCATACCCTTCTGATTTTTCTCAATTAATTTAATAATTTTCTTTAATTATTTACTAAGTTTTTTGCCAATTCAAGAAATTTCGCGTATTTTTACCTATACGTAAATATACATGGGGTACATGTGAACATTCCTAATTATTATTTAGGTCATTCTATGATTTTTAGTATACATATAATCTATCTCTAGTAATTTATTAGTTACTAGATTACACTTTTCGCCTTTTCGATGATTAACAATTATTATACTTAAAATTTGAAAATTTTGTAGTCTCCTATTTTATTACTTATTTTCTTAAATTCAAGTTTACGGGGTCATTTTTACCAATATTTCTCCCCATAGTTTATAATTCGGATTTGATCGGATCTTTTAATCGATCGCTCTAAACCTTGTGCTCTAAATTCAATTCTACAGTCTCTTGACTTAACTTTAGGGCTTATAAATAGTAGATAAATTGTGGAGGAGACTATGTGAAACATGAATTTTTTTACATGCCCATGTCTTCTATTTATAAATTATAAATTTAAATCATTTGTATCTTTTTGGATATAGATTTAATCTTAATAAATTCAAAATTCGAAAGATATGATAATACTCGATTTAGATTTATTGATGATTCAATCTAGTTTTTAGAAACCTTACACCAATTTAGGCTTTCTATTTTAGACCTAATTCATTTTATTCTAATTTAACCTAAAATACACACTAATCTATTTAATAAATCCTAAGTCTATTTAGTTTAAAATAAATAAATAAATAAATAATCTACTTTATATTAGACTGAACTAAAAAATATTTCTAATAAAGCCCAACTATTCAAGACTCAGAATCAATTAAATTGAGTGTACATTTTCAACCATTGTCCGATCTAACCTTAAGCGACTTGACTCGACTTAACTCTACTTAACACTTATATTATTTTTTTCAATTTTCATTTTTTTATTTTTATAGTTATTTTTCATTTTTTATTTTTTTCATTTTTTTCATAAACTTGACTCAAAAGTAAAAAGGACTAAAATTAAAATAAAAGGTAGCGAAAATAGGATATCTACAATTACTCTAATGTAAAACCCAAATCCTATTCACTTTACCTACCAAAGACACTATCAAACTTGTTTATTTTCTCAACGAAACCATAAGACATATTGTTGCAACTTCACCACAAGAACAAATTTATTACCTAGTTATGTTATTAACATATATATACATACATACATAAATGCATATATTACTAAACGAAAAAAAAAAGGAACATGCATAAACATACATATTAACATATTACAATTTAGTTTAATAAACTAAAGAGATCTGGTATGATTTAATAACATATTAATATATATACATACATACATACATACATATAAAGGAAGTAACACTATATAATTCTATTGGGAAAATATCCCATTAAAGAAGGGCAATAATTGAGAAAAAGGTTTGTTTTCTTTAATAATATGTTTACTCTTGTCTTTTAATTATCTATATGAGTTCTTTCTTTTCTTTCTTTTCTAGTTTTAATTATTTATCTTTACTATTCTCTATCTCATTTACGTACATATGATTAATTCTAGAAATTAATTGGAAATGGAATTAATATATTTTTATTTCAACCTGAAATTTTAATAAATTGTCACATTGCACTTTTCTATAATTAATAAAATTTACTTCATGTTTTTGAAAAGTTAAAACAAAGTTATGAGGTGATTAAGAATGTTTTCTAAAGATTCATTAGATATTTTGTCTTTTAATAGAGTTGTAAACATATTCATATTTACATTATTTTAAATCTTACTTCACCATATAAACCCAATTGTATGATACCCTTTAAGTATTAGGTGATAGAATTCTAATTATCAGGGAGCCTTTTGATGTGGTGACTTAGAGTACATCAAAACTATAATGTTATGCATGCCTAGGCTAAGTCAATTTCAGGATGTGATATCTCTTAAGAAGCTACTACACCAAGGAACAAAACATATAGTTTTCCACGCGAAGACAAACAATACCTTAATTAGAGAGGTTCTGATTGGGTTGTTGCAAGTGGTATTAGAGCAATCCCTGCTTAGTAGTAGTCTTAAACATATATAACAAAATTGACGAGGACATTAGTTCTATAGGGGAGAAAGTGGTAAATTGCAATACCATCTTAAATACCAGATGACAAGACATTAATCATCAAAGTTCCTTTTGGTGTGACGACTTATAATACGTCGAAACTTCAAAATTCAGCGTAATCAGGCTAGGTTAATCAAAAGGATAAACCCATATGGTATTCTATGCCAAAGTGAATAATAATTCCTTAAGAAAAGTTCTGATTGGATAGTTACAACATGGTATCTGAGCTTAGTGGAAGTAAAGATTTAAGAGGAAAGTTTTCCATGGCCCCACTAATTATTATTCCCCTCCAAATTAGAGGGAAAGTTATAAACATTATTTGAATTCCAATTCTGCATTTCTTTAACCTATCTCTTATTTCTTTTTTATGGATATAAAAGTAATTTCATTTTATGCTTCATTTTGTCTTTAGCAATAACAAGATGACATCAAGATGACATATACAGTCATTGAAGGTCATATTGCAAATATATTTACAAAAGGGCTTAGTGGGTCCAAAATTTAAAGAGTTTGGAAAACAACTTAGCATGATTATAAGGTTTGTAACCAAAATAAATAAATAAAAAGTGGTCAAGGGGGAACCTTAAGAATTCACCAACTTTTTATGGTGAAAAGTTGTTTTGGTAACTCACATTAATATGGTAAAATAGATAAAATATCTATCATTTACTAAATTAAGTAAAAGCTAGTTGCAACAATTTATTGAGTTTATACTATTTTTAACATTTTCATTTATCAAGAAGCTTCTCGTAGAATAAAATATTAGTCAATTACAAACATATTGTAAACTTTCTTCTTCTTTCTCATGTAGATACTCATGTGTAGGTTAGGTTAGGTTAGAAACTTTTCTTCTCCTCTCTTTTATTCTCTACAATTAAAACCTCATGAATTCAATAATTTATAATCTAAAGTTATACACATATATACCAATCACACACTTATTAAAACTAGAGATTTATTACAAGAGAAAAAGGTTGAATAATTGTTATTATAAAATGTAAATATTCCTTTCAATTTTAGCATGTATATTTTGGATGGAAAGTTTATTTTTGGTTTATTTAGTATCTTGATTTATTTCATTCTATTTATTTCATAATTCTAAGGTTTGACACCTATAAATAACCATATGGAATAGCTGTTAGACAATAATTATCTATCAATACAAATTAGTTTTTCTTCCATATTTTTTATCGCTTCAGGTTATGTCACTAACATATCTTTTCGGTAGTACCTTATTGATATTGACTTTTTAATAACATAACTCTTAGATATGACATTATTTTCCTTTGATAGAGTCTCTTTGGTGTTAATTTTAGTGATAAGTATTTTCTCAAAATCATTATTGGTCTAGAAAATGGTAACACCGAAGAGTTGCATTATCAAAAAAATTAACACTGTAAAAGCACTATTAAAAGAAAAAAAATATTATCAAGAAAGTCATACAATGTTTCATAATAAAATTTTAAAACCAATGGAAAAAAAATACTAACGACAAAAAGATAACACAAAGAGATACTATTTAAAAAAAAAAAAAAAGAAAAGGTAACACTGAAGAGGTACGTTATCAAATATTAATGTTAAAAAAGGCATTGAAAAAAGAAAAAAAAAGGCAAATTAAAATTTAAAACCAATAATGCCTTTTAGAAAGTACTAAAATTTAACACTGCATATTATTAACATGTTAGTTGTGATAATCTTTTAAATAACTTTATATGTTTACCAATAAGCATTTTCTACTTCTAAAAGGATAGGTTATCTTTATAATAAATCAGAAACTTACCGATTCGTCTCCTATATACTCTCAATCTTCTATGTTCGCCCGTTACCAATATCCTTTGTGAATAACAATCTATAGGTGTCCACATTATATTTCTCATGATCATAGATCCCTCAGAAATCCTAATTATTGTTCGTGCTTACTATAACCATATTGATCGACCTGTACAGACCGACAATTATATCTATGTTTACATAGTTTATAAAATTTAAGATAAAATAAATATGAGCGCTATACCAATTAACAGATGACAAGTCAATATTTGATATATTTTGTTTCCGTAATGCAATATTTTATAGATCTTCTTATCCCACAACTCATCATGGATTAACAAGAACGTAACATAATCAAAATGGCCAAGGTTGGCGGAAGCCAAATTGGGAAGGAAACCGAGAATGTTGTAGGAACACTTGTTAATATTTACACACATGCAGATATATATATATATATGTATGTATGTATTCAAATTAATACCTTTCTCTAAAAGAGAAGAATCCATAATTTGAGTGTAAAAGTTTCTATGTATTTATCTCATTTCGGAACTTAAAATTCCGTATATGATGATAATACATATTTAACTTTTAATTGTATAATTATCAAGCATCTGTATTACAAGATGTACATGAAGCTTTTTTTACGGATATGTATAGAACACTAGATACTCTAAATGGAAGTAACATGACATTTCCTTGTTTGAATTTGAAAGTGTCACGCCCCGAAGCGGCAGAGTCGTAACAGCCCCCCGTGTAAACCATCCTAAGATAGAAGTTGGCCTTACAACCGCTATCTTAGACCTGATCTACACAAGGCGTCCACAACTAACCCACTTTGAAGTAGACAGTTTGTAATTTAAATAAATCATTTACCTATCAAAGTGAGGAATTATATATATGTTATAATTCAGTTATTACAGTTAAAGTTTACAATATTTTTCTATAGTATTTTTCTATATCATTACATAATTCGGAAATGAAAAATAATAAAAACTTAGACCTCAAAAATAGGTGTTTATTCTTCAATATTTTTCCTCACTCCCTAGGATCCAGTAGTTGCTAGCTTCAGAGTAATTGTTTGCCGCTTCTTAGCCAGCACCTGCACGACGTCTATAGGGATGTGAGCAACCACAGCTCAGTAAATAAGGACGGAGAACTTAAAACTATACCAGAAACACAACAAGGTTTTCAATCACTTATTAGATGCAATGCATGTACAAGCAAATGCCATCGTACGACGTTGTTCGGTCCGTCGTGAGATTAAAGAAATTGCGCCCGCTCTAATCCAGGTTGAGGAGTTGCCGTTAATGCAACAGCTCACAATCAAACCCAGGCTTGTGTAATGGAGACCTTGCTCCTCCCGCAACTACCTTCGAACCACTGTCTTCACCCTCGCCGCGACCTCCTCTCCTGTCACTTAGTTCAACTGAGGATGAAGAAGGGACCATTTTGCAATCCTGCGCTATCCCTTCCGAAGGGGTCAGTATTTGGCCGAAGAGTTCTAAGTTCCCCTAACGGGTTGCCATGCATGTCCGATTATGATTACTGGTCGGATATTTGATTAAGTCCAATTTAGGGTCATCAATCCTTTCATACAATTTATACAATATATGCCAAAACAACAAACAGAATCATAACATCACCCATAATCAAGCACATGCACACATTCAACTATCTAACAAGCACAACCAAGCATAATCTTAAGCCTCCAAAATACAACATCGTATTAATCCCAACTTACCTCAACTCCTCGCTCATTCACTCGAGGTCCGATTTGATCAGCCCATCGCCGATCATCCCTATAACACAAACGTGGTTTCAACTTTTCATATAACTATTATAGGTTCATTTTATCCTATAACACTTACTGTTACGTTTTGTTTAGGGTTTAATATGCCTAATTATCTAGGTCTTACGTCTTTTACAATTATTTAGGTTTGGGGTTAGGTTCGGGTTCGGTTTTCGCATCGATTTCTAAATTAGATTCTAGTTCGATTTCTAAGTAGTGTTTTATACTCTAACCCTAGAAATTCGTTTCAACCCATAATGTGAAATTAATCACATTATTTCCCGATCTCTTAAATACCATCATTACCCTTAGTCAGTATTTTATTTCACCCGGTACACTTATATCCTTATTAGTGTACCGAATTCACTCCTAATGTGAGAAATTTTTACATTTTTCATATAATTACATAAATTCAAATTTCCTATCAGATTTATTGTGCATTTTTATTATTATCACAATATCAATTTTTATTATAATATTTCCTATTTATTATATTTCCAATAATTACTTATTATGTATTATTACCTTTTATGTATATATTACACTTCTAATATTTATATCACTCTAATTATCATCTCTAAACATCAATTATCATTTCAAAATGTCTAAATTCATCCTAAATCATATTTTACTCCTAATTACCCTAATTTACAAAATTAACTTAAAATGTACTATTTTTCCATATTACTTATTTACTACATAATTAACCTAATAATTACATCTAACACCCTAAATGCTACAAGTATCATTCTCCATCAGATTTCAACATCCCTAAACATCTACTTATTCACTAAGTCAGTAATTAATAATTTAATTACTTAATTAACTCCAAATTACCCAATTTTTTCATCATTTTAGGGTTAAAAATTAACTTAAAAATTTATAAAATTAATTTTAAAAAAATGGCTTCATAGAACTATTCTATATCACATGAGCATCCTACAAAAAAAAAATTGAGCTCCAAAATACACTCCTAAGGTCATTTATTTCTAAACCGAAATGTGCTCGGTTTTGCATGATTTCTTAAGGAATATCTATTACGGGGTATGTTTTCATCAAATTAATATTTTTCCTACAAACTACATACAAAAATATCTTAGAATAACAAAATTCATAATTTTACAATAATATTTACTATTTTTATAAAATTACACAAAATCGGGCTAAAAATCGGACTCACCGATTTGGGTGGCTCCGGCCACCGCAGGCCACCATGACCTTGTCGTCCGGCCTGGGCGCTGCCACCATCGTGTTGTGGTGGTGGCCGTCCACTCCCAGCTCCTCTTCTGGTGTGGGTTCCCTTTCAAAGCCCTAATTGCACAGTTTTTCTATTTTTTTTCTAAACCGAATTTTTCTCTCAATTTTCATCTCTCCCTAATTTTTTCTGATTTCTAACTGTCCAAATGAGCTCCTTAATTTTTCTTACTATTTATAGGGCTTTAGGAGATTTATTGTGCATTAAATGGGACAAGACAATTGCCTTATCCCTTGATTTTTGGCTTTTATGTTGGCTTATTGTAATTGGCCAAATTTTTTCTTATTTTTCTCAGCTGCCACGACCCAATTCTGGATGATTCATGATTTTTCCTGATTTTTCTTGATTTTTTCTTAATTAACTATGAATTTTCTTTAAGCATTTAGTATTATTTTAGCACATTTCGCGTATTTTAAGTAATTACCCGTATTTATACTTACATGTAAATTCATATATAGTACAAATAAATATTCTTAAATATTATTTAAGTCATTCTATTATTTTTAGTATACATATAATCTATCTCTAGTAATTTATTAGTTATTAGATTACACTTTTTGCTTTTTCAGTAATTAGTAATTATTATGCTTAAAATTTGAAAATTTTATAGTCTTTTATTTTATTACTTATTTTCTTAAATTCAAGTTTACGGGGTCATTTTTACTAATATTTTTCTCAATAGTTTATAATTTAGGGTTTAATCGGATTCCTTAACCGATCATCCAAAACTTATGTTCTAAGTTCAATCCTACGGTCAATTGGCTTAGCTTTGGGGCTTATAGAGAGGGCACGAATATAGCACTTATATATTAGCCAAGATACCCTAAGGAGAAAGAAAACATAGACATCATCATTTTCAATTCCTAATAGCTGATCCAACATGGATAAGTACGATATATTAGGAAAAAACCTTGTATAAGGAAAATCACGTTGAAACATTTTGTTCAAGAAACTACAAAACCAATACATGGTTTCTCTCCAAAAGTTAGCAGTTATTGTTCTTACGTTTTATTTTCTTCGTACTACTATTTATGGCACACCAAACATAACACCATCGAATCATGTCTAGAATGGTGATTCTTACTACAATGAAAATTATTTTGTCGACTTTGGCATCAAGACCCTTATTTCAGAATTAAAGACAGGAACTTCATCCCACGATTATAACTATTATGTAAGCTATTATGCAGGGCTTCCTAGATTCCATGTCTATGGTCATGCAGCGTGCAATGGAGCACTTTCTAGCACAAATTGTAATACTTATTTAACCTCGGCAGCTGCACAATAAGAAAACTTTTGCCCCTTGGGATTATGTGCTAAGTTCAACTTGTGGATTGTAGAATGAGATACCAAACCCATCCATTCCTTGATGAATAGCTCTCCTTCAAGGGATACATCATTATCCTTTTTATCCTAGAGTCAAGTAAAAGCAATTCATTCGTAAGTGTGAAATATCTAGAGAGTATATTGAAGTGAAATTAGCTGGAAAAAAGAAAAAAGGAAAACATTTTTCATTTTCAACTTTATGTACTCATATTAATTTTTTTTTTAAGTTCATAATCTCCTACTTTTGCTTTCTTTTGGATTGTCTTATTTCTATATCTTTTTTCTTTCCATATTTTTATCTTATTTAGATTTCTTTTTTATTTATTTTACGGAATATAATGATAGGAATTTTTTTAAGTATACTTCTTACTTTGTATCTAGTACTTTTCTTATTCTTATCCATATATAATTCCACTTATGTTACATTTGATTCACTAATAAATGGAATAAGACTGAAAAGGAATAACAATTCCTCTTATGTTATTTTAGTTTATAATTGACATTATCTTTAAAATTAAAGTTATATTTCGAGAGGAATAGCCATTCCTTACCTATTCCACATTATATGGAATAAATGTTACTTATAGTATAAATTTTTGTAGACCATAAGGGAATAGTTATTTCATAGTAATAATGGTAGAATGACAATTTCATTCCAATGAACCAAAATCAACATTATTTTAAGTGTTTCTCATGGAATCTAGGATACTTTCACAATCTATTACATGTCTTTTATTTACAAAACACTTTGTTCCCAAATTTTATGCTTTTAGGTAATGGTAGAAAGATGAAGGATTCTAGAAGGATAGGTGAAAATCTAGCATCTAGCCTAAGAAAAAAGATTTGTTAATATCAATATGCCATGTTTTTTAATGGATTGTGAGTAAGTATTAACAATATTTAAAAACACATGTGTCAAGATATAAATGCATAATTAAACATAGCGATAACCACATTTGAGTATATGATTCCATTGTTGTAATTTGCTTAATTAGTAGAATAAAGAAGCTAGTTCCTTATAATTTCTAGACCCATTCCACTGACTAATAGTCAATGTATAGCCTCATATCCTCCTTTTTCATGTGGCTATGGGCATTTTGGAGGGAAATAGATCATCTCAATTTACTTTTTTTTTTTCAATTTTCTTTAATTAGTCTCTTTAAGTTGGCACATGTAATCAACGATTCATATTATAAAAAAGATAATAACATTACAATAACATCATAAGAAATTTAAAAAATATAGGTAATATCAACCATTAAGTTATAAATTGTGGAAAATAGAAGGAAAATAAACTGAAAGAATCCAAATTCTACTTCTTTCTAATTTCCTAGCTTTAGACTATGACGATATCCTAGTACATAATCCATAGATATTTTATGCTTACATGCATGCTTTATACAAAAATTGGCAATTTTTTTATATTAGTGGATGCCATACCTTCTATACATGTATATATTAAACAATATTAAATTCATGGAGAACAACTACCAAAATTTATGCATAAAAAATATAAATAAAATAATATAATTCGAGCAAATGAAGTGACCCAAAAAGAAAAAAAAAAAGAAAAGAAAACCATAAAGTTGGCATGTATGTATACTATTCCAATTTATAAAGCCAAGCCAAAGCAAGAGCCAAAGTTAAAGCTAATGCAAAACAAACACAAAGTTGCAATGCTACCAAGGTCTTCTTCATCAAATCAAGAAAATAAAATCCATCTAAAATTGAAAACATAATTAATGGAAGTGGATAGTTATTTAATAGAGTGGGGAAGGAAAGTATTCCTTAAGAAAAATAAAATATTAACTATTTTTTTTTATTTATAAAATCTACTATGTTGATAGGATATTTTGGACTTAAATCTCTCAGGCCAGTGTTGACCTGCCTAGACTCGTAACCCAGCTTGACTTAACAATGTTCGGTTCTACCGTCTTCTTAGCTAACCTCGACCCAAGCCTACTTGACAATCTGCTTAGCTACTATAGGCCCATAACAATTAGTAAATAATCGGATAAGGCTTGAATAGACAGTAATTACCACTGCCCAACAAATCTAGACCATATTATACTATACATCTCCACTAGCCATAATGTGTGGACATGATAAAGTGTTTCTCTAAGTTTCTTAACTTTCGACCATCCTCTTCCATAAATACCAACTAACATCTCAATGGTAAACCACTTAAACTTTTTGCACATTGAGCCTTCTTTACAGCATTCTTGCATCTTTACTCTCTTTACACATAAAGTATTAACTTAAATATCGGATTGATAATACCAGATAATACTTTAGTACCCCTCATTGTGTCTTGTTTTGTAAGCTTCCCAATTAAGCGCTAAGCTTAACTTTTCCGATACTCTATCAATAGTAAATTATAGATGACATGCTATATTATATTTAATTTGTGAAAAATAAAAACCCTAACTTTATATTTAAAGAGTCCATAAGAAGTAAACAAAACCCTAATAATTTGAAGAAGGAAGTTTGTTGTATATACTGTTGTTCCAAAATCTTCTTAGAATTAGTTGTGATTAAAGGAAAAAGATGATATACAAAAGAGAAAGAATGAATAGAAATAGAGAGTTGTAAAAGGAAAGATGTTACTTAGCAAAAAGTTAGAATATGAATGGTAGAAAAGAAAAAGCTAGGGTTTGGGGGAAAATAAATTATTTTGCCCCCAGAAGTTTGAAGTAAGATATAATAGGTCATTAAAATCCACTCATTTATATGCAGGTTTAATTTTTACCTCTATGTTTAGCGACAAAAGAAACCTATTATTTTAGTAGTGGTATAAATAAAAACTACATCAGTGTTTTGCTAGAAAGCCACATATCGTTGTAGTGGTAGTTATGAATAATTTATTTATTTATTTAATGTTATTAAATGATAAAAATATAAGAAACCAAAATGGAAGTAGAGCTTAAATAATATGGATTAAGATTCCTTTCACTTTTCTACTCTCCATTATCCAAACACAATAAAAAAAAAAATTCATATGCCCTTGTAATTCTTTCTTTTCATACTCTTTCTTCCTAAAATCATTCCTTCCATATTTCTTTCCTTATACCAAGCAAAGTATAGAAGTTTGAGGGCATGAAAATACCGTAAAAATTCTACTTAACATGAATTGGTTGAATATAATAATAGTAACATTTTAATAATTTTTGCATACATCTAAAGGTATAGATACATATTAAGTATGACATCTATTGTAAAGACCTTATAAGTCAGTAATATGGGTCACTTCAAATTGATCTCCCCTAATAACTATAATATATAATCAAGATCTTTATAATCAAGTAGTATAAATATCACTCTTCCAATAGGATAAATTAGGTTTAATTACTCTTTTTCTATAGTTTTTGTAATAATATTTGGCAAAGAAAACAATTATAATATACATATTTGGGTAAAAGAAAAAAAAAGTTATAAAGGATAATAGTGAATTGTTTTTTTTTCGGTAACAAAATTTTATATACGATACTATTCCCATTGAATATTCATTGCTTAAGTCAACTAGGGGGAAGAGGAAAAAATAAGACTTTGTTTAGTTTATCTATTTTTTGTCTTATTGGTATCTTATTATTATTTACTCGAATCTTTGTATTTGATAAGAACAAGATAAAAAAAAATGAAATTTTTTTAAAGAAATATCAATTAAAATAACCATTTTTAATGTATAAAATATACTTTTTCTCTTAAAAGTATACGAATTTTCATTTTCCAATTCTAACACTTTAATCACCATCTTCATCATACTTATGAAATAGAAATAGATAAGATATAGATAAAATAGTTTTCCAAACACAAAATTTTAAAACAGATACAGATAAAATACAAATAAGATACAAATAAAAAAATGACAAGCCAAGCAAACCTTAAATAAAACTAACCAAAGTACCATTCTCTCTCCTTTATTCATTTTAGAAAAACACATAAAGCAATGTGGATGATATAAAAAATGATAATAATAAGATTTAACTTTTTAATATCCATTAGAGAACTCTTTTAGTGTAATATTGTTAAGGACAAAAAGAAAAGAAGAGAAAGTAATTTTCTTACTTTCAAATATTTAATCATTAGCAATATCCAATGGTCAAAAGTAGTAATCATGAATTATCCAGACCTAGTCACAGACCTCATGTCCAAATGATTTTGCCATTATTTGAGGGAATGTAATTGGGATTGGTTTGGTTTCGCTACTTGATACCTAAATTTGATTCCATAAGGAATGGGAAGGGCCACTATCAACCCAAATCCTATAGGTTAGCTAACAATTTGTAGTAACCTGTTACAAAGTTGAATTCATAACATAGCTCATATATTAATCATGTTTGAAAGTATGAATTTAATAATTCGATGTATTTAATAAATGTGTTTTCTGTCAAATTTGACCCCTTTTCGTAAAATTAATACATAAAGATCAATTGGTTAATTTTTAACAATATTAAATCATAATGTGACAAACAAAAATCTTAAGTAAGTCTAATTATATATGATAAAATAATTTATTTATTTGCCACATCACATAAGTTGAACCATAGCCTAATCTAACATTAGTGCCAACATTTGAATTAAGCACATGTTTTGTCACTCTTTTAATGATATTATTGAAGAGCTTACGTAGGAAAAAATTATTAACATGATACTAAAAAATGAAAATAGTTCCTTATCTACTTTATCTTCTTATAGTGTTTTTGTATCATCAAAGCATAGGGTTAAAAGGTTATCAAGATCCAAAATACATAGTTAAATCACATAAATTGATATGTATTAAGCAAATGTAACTACTTTTACAAAGTACATGTTCATATATCTCAAATGTTGATACAAGTTATTGAATATGGCACTAGCCTAAAACCTAAGACCAAGATAGCCAAGGAGCACTCCCCAACAAGTGAGAATTATAAGCAGGCCTAATGTATTTGATTAGACAACTATCATCCAAGCAATCAATCGATGGGCCAGTCAAGATGATTAAGACCTTAACTGAATTTAAAGCTGCAGTCACATGACCACCTTGGCTAGCTCCTTCCCGATCGATCCTTCACCTAGCCTAGATCGTAACCCATGAATTCTAAGTCATCTCAACTATAGAGCCAGTATGGTAAGAAGCCTTAAATAAGCATGCTCGTTACTTCTAGGACACTATTCTTCATTGAACCACTCTTTGATAACATTCTTGAGCCCTCATTTGAATCCTTAAAAAAGAAGGAAAATTCCTGAGCCCATTATCTATGTCAAGCAAAAAAAAAAGCCACATGCTCTTAGACTTTCCATATTAAGCTTAAGCTTTCTTCTCCTTCTTACTAACTTAAACATCGAAGTAACTACATTGAACAAAGCTTGACGTGACAACTCATCCTTTATCTATTTTGTATAAAGTTTCCTTGATCATTTAAGCTCTTAAATAGGGCTCATTTTGCTTTAAGAGGACTAGAGACTACTAGCAAAAGAATTAAGGCGACATCAAACACTAAAATTTTTTTAATATATAAAGAAACAAAATCTTGCAATATAAACATGTTAAAAGAAATATACTCAATAACATAGAAAAGACAAGACCACATTGTATTGCATGTTTAATAACAAAAAATAATTTATACATTATATCAAAGAGGATCTCCTAAATGAAACTCATAACATATAAAACTTGATTATTACTTCAGCCATGACAATGGGATTCTATAAATAAAGTGAACTCCTCATCACAAGTAATACTATTTAATCCTTTAAATTTCTACTTTGAAACTTCATTACTGGAAGTCTAAAATTGAAAAAGGGATATAAAGTAAGACATCGAATTATTAGCCATATGAGATCTTTATTAGATAATAATTAGAACCTAAGCTACTAACTCATAGAAAAAGCTAATAACCCTAGTTATAGACAGATTAGCTTGTCTATAAACGAGTCTAAGTGTTGAATCCAAAATTAAATATATTCATAAACAAATTCAAACAAGTTTAATATAAATAATGTTAAGTTTCCTTAATGTAAACCGGTTCATAATCTTGTCATGTTGTCTTTGGATTGGCAAATTGTGTACCAAATTGTCAACCCTAATGTAAGGTCTATCAACAAATGTTCAATAATTGACTATTAACACTGTGTTTAGATTGAGGGAAGGAAAGGGGAGGGAATGAAAGTGAGAATCCCAAGAACTTTTCCTTTGTTTAGGAAATGAGGGGAAAGAGAAAGGGATGGATTTTGAAGGAAAAATTTTCCCCTAGGCTCACAAGAATCATTTTCTTCAAATATGGAGAGAATTGAAAAGAATTATTTTAAATTTACATTCTTACACTTAAAATAAAAATACACTTTAATGATTTAGGAGTTTTTATGACGTCTTACTATAATAAAAATTAATATTACTAACTTTTCCTCCAATTTTCTTTTTTCCTTATACAAATAAAGGAATATATAATTTTTTCCATCCACTTTCTTTCCTTCTAAATATATTCCTCTCACTTTCTCTCTCCCCTAATTCCTTTCCCCTTCCAAAACAGAGTGCAAAGGTATATGGTATTTCATAATAGATTGAACTGACTAATAAAATCATAACTATTTAGTTAAATATTTAGTAAATTTTATGTGCTCATTTCTAAGAGTATTACATATTTTGACTTGTTGGGATAAGCTTATTATACTTAGATCATTTATGTACTTAACCCTTAAACTATGTTTAGAATTAGGCAAAGGGAAGGGAAAGAACGAAAATGTAAGGAAATAGTGGAAAAATAGAGGGATAAAAAAAAAGAATAATTTATTTGTGCAAACTCTACCTCTTTTCTCCTCAAAATGAAGAGAGAGAAGGGAAAGAGGAGAAAAATATCGTTTTTTATTTACTTTTCCATCATGATATTAATTTTATATGGTTATATAGTAATTTTAAATTATACCTTATTTTGTTCTTGAGGTGGAGGTGGTTTGACCTTTTTCTTTATTTCTAGCATTTTTATTTTTTATTTTTTTAAATCTTTTGTATTATTTTAGCTAATTTAGTTATATTTAATTATATTATTTATTCAGTTTAGTTTATTGGACTAATGAAGTTGCATTATTTGGCAATTACATATGGGAAAACTAATAAAATTACAAAAAAATTCCAATTTTATAAACATTTACAAACATGGTTTTTCTTTTTTCCACATATAAAAGTTGAATATTTAAATAAAAAAAATTTACTACTCAAATAGAAAATTCATCCAACGCTAAAAATTAAAAATTATGCTTAAAAAAATTTGGCAAGGCCAACTCATCCACCCGGCTGTCAACTCCTCCCTCCCCGACCAAATACAAGCCGCTCATGTCTGCTGTCAAATGTAATAAACTTTCGAAGTTTCCTGCGACCGGAAGTTACTTTAGAAAGTATAAAATCGAAGTCAACGGGGCATGCGGGTAATTAAAAGAACACGTGGCATAAAACCATTGCAGAATAACACCAAACTCCATATCCTATCTGATGAGGTGTTTACAGACAAATGTACCCCACTACCCTCTGTAAAATGCATCTAATAGACTACCATAAATCCGGCTCCTCCAGTCTTCTATTAATATAACCGTGGAGCCTTTTCCCCAACTAAACGGTCCCTTCACTGGCTCTATAACATTCAAAGCCCGGATCCTTTTAAATCAGGACCGTCCATTTTTAATTTTCAATGGCTCCGATCGCAGTAGGTGACGTCATCCCCGATGGCACTCTCTCGTACTTCGATGAGCAAGATCAACTCCAGCAAGTGTCCCTAAACTCTCTCGCCGCCGGCAAGAAGGTGGTCCTCTTTGCCGTTCCCGGTGCCTTCACACCCACTTGCAGGTCACTTCATTCCCACCTTAATTTCTTCTTAGTTTTCTCTGTGTCTTAAGCATTAGATAATGTCCCAGAAATGTGTTAATATCTTGAAAATAAAAATCGTGACTTAATTTTTCTAGTATAATGATGATATGTGATGGATGGAAATCAATTATAAAATTTTTTGTCGAAATTCTCCGGGCCATCGGATAAGTCTCAAACGAAAAGATTTATTAACGAGTGTCTTGAGTGTTCGTTAATGAACCCTTTTGTTTTTCGTTATGTATTATCATGCTTTAATTTCCATTTTTAGAGAAAGAGTCGAAATGGGATGATGGAAAGCTGTAACTAGAAATGATCAAAGGTAGCTTGATGCGGATTTCGCGAAGCTGCGGTTTTGTCTTTTTGCATATAGTTGGGAGTTCATATGTACGTTTCCTTTTGTCCTGTTATTCGGAAATTTCTGGCCCGTCGGATTTCTTTTCCGCCTAAAGCTGTCGGATTAGGCGAAGCGTTTTTCTAGTGGCGTGAATTTTTAGGGTGGAATCAGTAAATTTCTGTTTGGCCTTATATTATCTTCCATTTTTATTTCGTTTTATTTCTTAGTGTAGTTTCATTTATTAGATGCATTAGAAGTGTGAAATCATTCATTAGATGCCCGATTGAAAGAAAGTTTTTGATTCTAAATCCATCTTTTTTGTGGTCGTTTTGGGGGTTTGTCAGCTTGAAGCATGTGCCCGGGTTTATAGAGAAGGCAGAGGAGCTAAAATCCAAGGGTGTTGATGAGATTCTGTGTCTTAGTGGTAAGACTCTTGGTAAATGTTTTGTAAATTTTCATCCTGTTTTCTTGTGTTGTTTCTGTACAGCTCTTATAACATCCTCTGCAGCCTATTTTTTGTTTAAATTTGATAACCGAAATCCATACATGTCTAAAATTAAGTTTCTGGAAATCGAAAGCTTATTCGTTGATGGGTGCACAAAAATTTGCTTGAAATGTATCATATCATCATGCAATAGATGAATGTTGCTCAGTCTCGTGAGCGTCAAAGTCATAGATATATATACCTAGCCACTCAGGGGTCATGAGCTGTTGAATCAGTAGATTGATGCGTATGTAACACCCATCAATCCAATGTTCCTTGTCCTTAAGATTCAGTAATACCGAAATCACGTTGCCACTTTTTGGCTTATAAATATAACACTTCTGCGGCACACATGATCCTCTTTTCTTGTTAAAATGTCATTGCGGGATATAGTAAATGTCTAGAGAAACCAACGAGAATCGGATTTAAAGCCTGTATTAATTGCGTTTATTTGTCAATTTGCTTGGTGTATTGACATTGACAATGCTTCTAACTTGTGGAAATTCAGATGTTGTATACATACTGTTGGTCGTAATAGTTTATGAGAAGTATATTATTGGCTTGACCTGTTTTTTTCTTTTTTTATAAGCTATTTGTTATTGACGATCCCTTTCCAACTTCCTCTGTGCAATTATTTTATTTTATTTTTAATTGAAAACCTCCTAACATGATTGCAATAAAATAATGGCTGCTTTAATCGCTCAGAAAGAGAAAGTATAAATAATGGCTGATTCCATTGTCAGGTTCTTGTGGATCAGTACATCTGCAGGCATCTCTATCTTCGAACGGCGATGAAGAAACCTAAGCACTTGGCCAAAGAATTTACTTTGCAACACTCTGATTTTAGTAGTTGTAGCTAAATTAATTCACGACAGAAGCATTGGATGTTTTCGCTGATTCGGAATCTGCAAAAAATTTTGTTCATACTCAAATTAATCACGTGCACTGGTTTTACTTTGTAGCTTCTTTAATTGGCGTAAGTAAAGATTCGAAGGCTTATAGAGATCTTTGTTAACGTCTTTGGTTCGATAGGCTTCCTTGGCTTCTGTTACAATGAAATGATCTTAATGAGAATAAGAAATTCTGAAAGGAGTTATGATTTGGCTCAAATCTCTTGTTTAATGGTTTTTACAGTGAATGACCCCTTTGTTATGAAAGCGTGGGCAAAGACCTACCCCGAGAACAAGCACGTGAAGTTCTTGGCCGATGGATCGGCAAAGTACACCCATGCACTCGGTCTTGAGCTTGACTTGAGCGAGAAAGGGCTTGGCACCCGTTCAAGGAGGTTTGCACTGTTGGTTGAGGACCTGAAGGTGAAGGCCGCAAACATTGAAACTGGAGGAGAGTTTACCGTTTCTGGTGCTGATGAAATCCTCAAGGCTCTATGAGGTGTTCTTCTAGAATCATTTGCTAATGTGGTTTTGTTTTGAGGCTTTGCTTGCTTGCCTGCCAGTGTCTTTTTATGTCCAGTCTATATATAAACTGGTACAGCTTTGATATAGAAATAAAGGATGCTTCTTTTGTAGCACAAAAACTTGCTGTTCTCTCTGGTTTTGTAATGAGAAGGTATCTTGCTGGGTTTAATCGTTACACTTGAGACGCGTCCTGTTTACCATTTCCGAGTGCAGTTAATTGATGTCCCTCAAAATATCATTTAAGTAATAGTGTGATATAGTAAGCTTTTAAACTCATATAATACAATTTTTTTTTTCTTTTTCTTAATTTCTTGGGGATAATTGCAATTTGCAAATATACCCTGTAGATTATACTATTTTTGATGCGGATATAAACTGTTAATGGATGATTTGATTTTCCTTAAGGATAGCCTTGGGATTATTACTAAAACCCTTTAACTGAAAATACCAAAGATAGCGAAGTTTTAGTACTTTAGTACTTAAAAACATTTATTAAAAGTTTTGGGTAAGTAATCTCATGAAAGCTTATAAGGACAGCAGATTAACAATGTAAGGGAACCTTATCTTCGTTCTTTGTCTTTTCTCGGGAAAATTTATTTATTTCTATGTAACTGAATTTTAATTCGTGCAGGACACTCTCGGACATTCCGATTTTACGTTTTAGGTATAGAAAGCTGAGTTTTCAACCTCCTGTTGAGCCTCTGTTTTCATCTTTCATCTTATTCCCGGAAGGGAAAAGTTTTTTTTTTTAAAAAAAAATGTTTTAAAGTTCCACATTTTTAGGGATGGAGTTTTAATATTTTATTTAATTCATTTTAATTATTAACTTTTTCAAATCACATCAAATAAGTTATTTTATTAAATTTTCTGTTATCGTGATATATGTCAATGTATAATTAGTTTATATAAATAAAAAGAAAATCTTAAATATTTATTTATTTATACAAATGAGTCATTAATTTTTTTATTATTTAATTTATTTTAATTCTTAATATATTAATATATAATAGGAAAATTAATATATATATTAATATATAATAGGAACATTAACATGTAATAGGAAAATTAATGGAGAGATTTTTTTATAAATTTATTAAAATATTAAATGTTAAAATGGATTAAATAAAATATTAAGAATTAATTTGTATAGATAGGTAAATAAGGAATTTTTTATATTTTTTCTTTTTAGAAAATTTTCATAGGTCCTATGATAATTTTATTCCTATATATTATTTTCCGAGACGGTGGTTTTATGTTTTAAGAAATCGAATAAATCTGTGATCTTTTCAAAAATATGTAATGCAGTACATATTTGGACTATTGGCCAATATAACTCATGAAAAATTGTTCGAAATGGAGCAGAATAGTTTTCTTACATTTGGCTAAGAATTAGAGATATCAAATGATATTCATTCTTTTGTTAGGTAAATTTCATAATGAAAGGGATATATAGATCATGAAATTAAATTGTTACGTATAAAGTAATATATTCAAATAAGGGAAAAAAAAGACGGATAATAAGTGTATGTATATATATATATATAGATGCTTACATAATATAAAGTACAAATAAAAGAAGTATTTACATAATTGATAACTTATATCCACCCAGATGCATATGCAAAGATTAAATACAGCAGTATAATAGATTTTGAAGAAAAAATAAATAATGTAAAACCAAAGTGAGGAAGAAAATAAATAAATATTTAATATCAATATTCCATATCATTAATTCATTTTGCCATCACTTGAAATAATTTGCAACATTTCTTAGAATAACTGTTGTACATGCCTATTGATTTGCTTTATCATATTTGTATTGTTGTGATGAAAAGAAAAAGGTGCACAGACATGTAATAACATAAGCACCGTACACCTACCAATAGCAAAAGTAAGTACGTTTATATATATATATATATATATATATGTTAATGTCTAATCAAATAATTATCTATTTGTTAAAGGAATGAATTGTAAAGGGTTCTCATTATTAGACTAGTAATTTAATGTCACAATTAAAATTAAAAGTGTAAGATAGCTCTAAACAAAAATAACCAACAAATATTTTCTCTTTTTCAATATAAAATTAATCTTTTACTTTTCGCTGGTCATGATTCGTTCTCTACTACTGTCTATAAAAAGTCTCTCTCTCTTCTTGTAATTAAACATCTTCATTATGCCTTCTCTCTAAAACTTAAAATAAAGAATTTAAAAGATATCAATCAAATAAAAGATTGAAAATAATTTGACCCATCTAATATTAAGTAACAAAAGTATTTCCTTCAATATAATTAAAGTTGCAAGACATGGCCAAATTTAAATGAAATGGTATTTTTTTTTTTTTTGCCATAAATGAAATTGTATCATATTTTAAATGTCTAACTATATTTGGGGTGCACCTCATAAAAAACTTAATGATAATTTTGCTATTAATGCCTCCTTTAAAGGATGAAAAAACGAATGAACCACTTTTTTTTTTAATAATGTGGTTAATATAAATACAAATTATTACAATAATATTTTAAATACCTTAAAAATATGGTGTATGAAGAATGTTTATTTTGTTGAGCATAATGAATTGCTAAGTTCGGTGTGTGAGTGTTTTTTTTTTTTTTTTCCTTCAAGAATTCTCAATTCCAAAAGCTCCTCATCAAATGGAATAGTAATTCTATTTTATATGAGAAGGAGTGTATAGTTGAAAGAAATATAAAATCTTTTAGGTGAAGGAAGGAAAAAACAACATAAAATATTATTTATTTTCAATATAAGTGGCAAAATTAAGTATATATTTTGCTATGATATAAAGGTATCAATTTGGGTAGTGTCATTTCTTAGTTTTTATCCGTAGTTAATTAAGATCTGCACATACTTAGCTTACAAAACAATGCACGGTGAAGAGATGTTGGAGAGTTATCTAGCGTGATCACTCCAATGCTTTAGTCAACAGTAGCCTTTTTGTGGAATAGAGTACTAAGTGCACAGACTTAGAATACAGAATTTGTAGAAAGAGTTACCATTGAGTAAATGTTTGATATTTATAGCAGAGTAAAGCCGGCCGTTAAAGATAATTTGGTAGGAGAGATCTTCTCCTGCAAGTGTAGGAGAGATCTTCTCCTGAACATGTCTCCAATATTTAAGACGTGACTGTTTTATCTTTATATTATGGTTTATAGCCGTTACAGTTCTTTATAAGCCTAGGCTACTATAGGCCAGGCTTGAGGTCTATAAAGGCAAGCTTAGGAAGGTAAGACTTGGTGGATTTGGTCAAGCTTAGGAAGTCCTTACCTAAAATACCGTATCAACACTTATCACCCTCCACTACACCTACACCTCCCTTCCCATGCAATCTCATTACCAAGGGAAAGGCGAGACAAAGGAATGCATAAGCCGCTTAGACGTGATCAATTCAACTCTAGGAAATTCGATTTGATGCCATGATGAGGTTATAGATCTGAAGTGATGGATGATCCGAGGTGAAAAGGCCTAAAGTGGTGAGTCATCTTAAGCAGTGGTCTGTTGATTTGAAAGTGTTCGAGGCTATGCAGGTAGGGGTACTAAGGTGCTCCAATGCTATGGACCAGTCTGTTTGAACAGGGCCTGATAGGGATCGAGTGGGCGTAGGTGCGTCATGTCTTCATAACGTCTACCAAGTGTAAATCTAATGGGCCCTAAAGAGGCTTTCTGTTAAAGGGACTTTTAAAATGCAATTTTTGCCTGTTTCTATTCTGTGCATTAAATGCGACATGACAGGTGTTGTATTGCAGCAGACTAGTGTGCAGTTACATGCTTTTTTCCCTTTCAAAGGTGGTCATCCAATCGAGATGCTTTCCACGTACCTATTAGGAAGCATTCCAAGGGATTCGTGTTAATACGTATTCCCATAATTACCTGTACGGCTTTCTGAGTAGTTTTCTTATAAATAAGAGGATTATAAAGGGAGAATACTTTTTTGCAATCTTTTTGCTCAGTTATCATAATTTCTGCGTTCGCATTCGAACTCTCAAACTTTCTTCAGAAGCTTCAATTTTTCTTTTCAAAAATCACAATCATGTCTACTAACAAGGGTGAGGTTAATTCTTCTTTGCTGGAACTTATCTCCAGTTCAGATTCTAAAAGGAGCGATCCTCTTCGGGTATAAGAAGGCAAACTGGCGTCATTAGCATAGCCAGACTAACCTATAAGGATGGTCGTGGAGGCGTTAGATAAGGCTAGAATAATCAATACCATCCCTAGGAACGTGTACGCAGATATTCTCTTGCCCCCTGCCAAGGATTTATTCGACACTTTTAGTACAGGAAAGGGGCTTGACGGCCATATAAGTAAGAAAGTAAGGATTCTACCCCTAGCTGGGTCATCAGCAACTTCCTTATAGGGGTGATACCCGGGTGGCATATTAGGTTGTTGCGTAGGGACAAATGGGTGGCCTTATTATCGGGGAGGTACTTCTCAGTTTTTGAGAAGTGGCTAGAGTTTTAGCAATGCCTCTCCCTAAGTCATTTTGAGGGGGAATTTTCCGACTACCATTGTTGTAGCCCATCGCAGATCCCTCTGAATGGATAAAGGGTATTGAAGGTGTTTAAGGCGCTTTGCGAATACCTAGTGATAAGGGCTACTCCCAAGCTCTTTTACCACTTCTACATATGGAAGAGCATTGGGGAGTGACCTAACCTCTAACAGTACCCGAGAAAGAAATTGTTCTACGGCCTTATTGATTCGGTCAAAAGCTGGTAGGATGAATACATGGTGGTGGAGCTGCTCGAAGAGGCTACCTTCTGGACTTGGTGGACTGGAATGGTCTAAGTGATGCCGAGGCCATCCAGGAGATCTTAGCCTTCATGGAGCTGAGAGGTAGCCAGGAGATTAACGCTGCAGAGACCATAGAAAGGTATTTCCAGTACCTAATCTCCTAACTCTTCCTTAACATGAAGGAAGCTGTAGCGGAGAAGTAGGTTGAAGGTACTGGTTCTTTCCTATGCACCTGTTTGTTGTGTTAGTGTTGGGGTACTTCGTCTGATGCCTGTAGGATAGGTGAATTTCCTTGGTTATACTAGTTATGGCGATGTTTTACAAATGATAGTGGTAGTTTCCTTTGATTTGTCCTTGTTTTCTTTTTCTAACCTTTAGATTGATCTTCCTGTAAGCAAGAGCTTAGCTTTGAGGGTGCCTTGTTCGTCTGTGGACGATCTAATGAGCTGGGGCCCAAAGAGACTAGCAAGCCGCGGTCGAAGTCTATGCCTTAGGGGATTCACCTCGTCATTCAAGACAAGCCGATGGTCGTAGCACCTTCGAGCATGGCTCTGCTCGTTCCTGTTAACCATTCATCTAAGCCTATCTTCTTGAGCGACGAAGGTGTAGATATGGAGGGGCCCGATGTACGGGTGCTTTCTTCTCTAAAGGCAGTTGAGGAAGGAACCGGGGAGATAGCCGCCCCACCTGCAATTGCAGGTGACAAGCGCAAGGCTCCCGAGGTACTCGGGGAACCAGGTCCAGGGAGGAAGGGGCATAAGGGGGAAATGGAATGAGTGGCCCTTGGCTCTTCCCTTCCAAAGCGTGGATGATGTTGGGGACAAGTTTTTAGATGTCCTCAACAACTTTCAAAAGATGGGGCTAGGGTTAGACTCATTTATAGAAGCTTCGTACACTTCCTTGGACGAAGCACTAAAGAGGGGGGAGGGGGGGAGGAGGGGGGGGTGGTGGCTCGAGATGGAGAAGAAGAGGTCTCAAGGAGAGATTCTACTGTTGAAATGAGAGGTTCATGTTGGCGACTTGATGTTGCGATATTGGACCCTTAGTTACCAAGCTTCAATAGGGTCTTATACCCCTGGTGACTGAGTTTTATTGGAAAGGATCTCTTAAGAGAGTGCGAGCAACCCCATACAAACTGCAAGCTACTTGAGTACCTTAATGTGGCAGGTAGATCTTTCATGCTGTTGTGGTATTGTATTTTGGCATCTGGTACTAACTTGTGCATTTTATTTTCATCTTACAGTACTATGGCTAAGTGCTCCTCGAGCTAAGCAATTCCCTCGTTACCTAAAAAGAGGTAACTAGATTGCAGGAAGAGTTGTATTGACAAAAGAAGTGCTTGCTAGAGGTGGAGACTTCTAGTAGGAGGTACTTGAGAAAATTTGCTCAAGCTAACAAGTACCTCTACTATTTTATTATGTAGGCAGTAGGCTTCAGGCGAGGCTTAAGTATGTAGAGCAAGAGAGGGGAGAAGTAAAGAGGGATGCCTAGAAGGTTACAGAACTGAAGGCTTGGTTGGAGAATAAGCAGAAGATGAAAGCTCATCTCTCGTAACGACTAAAGGAGGATGGCATAGCTAGGGCCCAAATCGAAAAAGAAAATACTAAGCTGAAGGCTTCCGTAGCCAGGCTGAAAGCCAAGTTAGCGATGAAGGCATCTGAATGTTAGGTCGTTAGGGCTACGTCATTCGAGTTGGTTGACTCGAAGGCTGCTTTAGAGCAACAAGTTGGGGAGCTACAGGGTAGGGTTTTGGAGATAGAAGAGATCATCTCCAAGATGGAGAGTGGGGAGGTCTTCAGTGTTTTTACCATAAGGAAGGTGATTGCCAACTACAAGGCCACCGAGGATTAGTTAGAGGAGTTGGAGGACCTGTTTACTGATTTTGCCCACTTCATTAGAAGAGAAATCCTTTCCTATTATCCAGACTTGGACCTGAGCTTCCTTAATTTTTTGGACTCCCCTACGTTCAAAGAGAAGAGGGAAGCCTTGGCCAAAGGGAGGGCACTTCTACATCCGACCCTGCTTTGGTAACTTAGTAAGAGGATGCCTTAGAAGCCGTCCCTAGGGAAGATCCGCCCGTAGGGGGTCCTACAACTCCTGATTCACATGTCTCGTGCTCTCCTGTGGTTCAAGGTCTACTGGTTGAAATACCTATGGATCAGCTCTCAGAGCAGACTGACGCCTTATTTTTCAGAGTTACCTTAGCTACCTGATCCCAGGTGGTAGTGGGGTTTTGTAATTTTTTTTTTATGTGGTTAAGGCTAGGATGCTAGCCTTTGCTCTGTAAATAAAAGTATAGAATAAATAAATGAAGTTTTTGAAAGTATTTCGCTATTCTCTCTATAAATTTTGTAGACCTTTGGTCAAGGTTTTGTTAGGAGAGTTCCTCTGTACAATGGATGTTTTCCCTTACCAAGATTGCCTTAAGGGGGTTAGGTCGATAGTGTTCTGACCTGCCTGGTTCGTGGGAGTTCCTCTGTGGGTGTTTCCTCTTACCAAGGTTACCTTAAGGGGGTCAGGTCGGTGGCTGAGAGTTCCTCTATGCAAGGGGTGTTTCCTCTTGCTGATGTTACTCTAAAGGGGGTCAGGTTGGTGATGTTCTAACTTGCTGAAGTAACTAGTTGTATGCTTTTTTAAAAGGCTGTCAAGGTGATTGAAACAGAAGGATAGAGAGAGAAGTATGTAATTAATTGAGAGCTTTTTATTTTGACATAAATTGAAAATAAAACTGTATATGATGAAATTTTAATCAAAGTAAAGGCATAGATTGTTGGCGTTCCATGTACACGGGATAAGCTTGCCATCCAATCTTTCCAGCCTATATCTTCCATTGACCAGTTTTTCCCTATCTCTAATCGGGTCCTCCTAATTGGGGGATAGCTTGCCCTAGCCTTCTCGTGAAATAGTGGCCTCTAATTTTCAGCACATTAGATCGCTGATGTTGAATTCCTTGTGTCTAACCTTTTAATTATAATATCAGATGGCCCGATGTTGGTATGTAGTAACTCAAGCAATAACGAGGTCTCTGATTTCCTCGATTGTGTTAACGCTTGCCTGCATCAATGAGTCATTTAGGGTGGCGTCAAAACTTCGAGTTCGGATATTGGGGAGTTTAAGTTCAATAGAGAGGACAGCTTCTGACGTGAAAGCCAGATGAAAGAGGGTCTCGTCCATTGAAGTGCGGTACGTAATCTTGTACCCCCACAAGATATTAGGCAGCTTATCGACCCAAGCACTATGAGATCAGTCTAAGCGCTTTTTTAAGTTGTCTAAAATGACCCAATTGGTCTCCTCCACCTATTCATTCGATTGGGGGTGAGCAACCAAGGTGAAGTGCGCGGCGATGTGGTGCTTGGTGTAGAACTCTTTAAACTTAGGGTTGTCAAATTGTTGGCTGTTGTCTGTGATCAATGCATAGGGGACTCCAAACCAAAAGAGAATGTTGTTTCTAATAAATGTCTCTATACTCCTCTCTGTGATTCTGGCCACGATTTCGGCCTCCACCGACTTCGTGAAGTAGTCCACGGCGATAATTATGAATTACTGTCCTCCTGATGCTTTTGAGAAGACATCGAACATATCGATCCCCCATTGGGCGAATGACCATGGGCTCATTAAGGGTTAGAGTACGGTGTTGGGTGTGCGATTGATTGGGGCATGCTTTTAGTATTGTAGGTACCTCTAGGCTATGGCTTTGCGTTTTACCTCATGATAGGCTAGTAATATCTGAGCCGTAGCGCTTGAAGGTATAGGGCTTGGGATTGGATATGATTGCTACACACTCCAATGTGTAGCTCTTCCATGAAGCGCAATCCTTCCCTTTCTTGGAGACACTGGAGCAGGGGGAGGCTAATTCCCTTTCTATATAAGACGCCGTCAATTTGATAGGGTGGTATCGAAATTTCTTCGACTCCCTCCTGTCCTTTGGCAACGTTCCCTCCTCCAAGTACCTCCAGATGGGATTTATCCAGCTCGTATCTAACGCCACCATAGTCAATTCCAGAATTTTAGCTTGGCTTGGAGCTATGTTTTTTTTTTTCGACAGGTACTCTATGAAGATCTTGCTGTCCTTCATCTTGGGCTTCTATATGTTAGTGGAGGCCAACTTGGATAGCTAGTCGGTCGCTGAATTTTCCATCGAGGGATTTTCTCGATATCCTAAGAGGGAAAGTCTACTAGAAGCCCTCTTGCCTTCTCTAAGTACCTGGCCATGGTGCTGTCCCTGGCTTCATATTCACCCCAAACCTACTGTACAACGAGCATGGAGTTTGAGAATATCTATAGCTGCTTGACCCTTAAGCGCTTCGTATTCAGATTCATTATCGCTGGAATCAAACCTAAACTTGAGGGCGAAACAAATGGTGACCTTATGTAGGCTGATCAGCACAAGGCCTGCACCCTTACCTCTTGTCTTGGATGATTTATCGACGTAGAGAGTCCATACTGATTTTTTGTTGCCTAACAGTATTTCTTCTCCAATATATTCTACCATGAAGTCAGTTAGGACCTATGCCTTGTAAATTGTTTATGGTTGGTACTAGATTTTGTATGTGCTCAGTTTTATTGCATACTTCATCATCCGTCTGAACGCATTGGGTTTCTGTAGCATAGGGCGTAGTGGCTGGTCCGTAAATATAATCACTTGGTGCACTTGGAAGTAGGGTCTTAGTTATCTGGTAGTAATGACGATGACTAGTGCAAATTTTTCTACCCTGGTGTACCTGACCTTAGGCCTATGAAGTATGTGGTTGATGTAATATACTAACCTATGTTCTCTTCTGTTTGCTCTAACCAATACAGAAGAGAGAGCTCGATTGCTAATAACCAAGTACAAAAATAGATCCTCCTTTTGGATAAGCTTGGAGAGGATTAGTGGATGAGCGAGGAAGTCTTGGAGCTATTGAAAGGCAGTACCGCACTTCAAAGTCCATCCAAAACCTTTAGGATTTTTGAGAATTTTGAAGAACTTAGCGCATCTGTCAATACTTTTCAAAATGAATTTGTTCAAGGCAGTTACTATGCTAATAAACTTTTGTATGTCTTGAATTGAAGTTGGGGGCTTCATTCCCCAAAAGACGGTGATCTTCTCGGGGTTAGCCTTGATACCTCTCTAGGTGACCAGAAATCCGAGGAACCTGCTAGAGTTGACACCGAAGATGTACTTCTGAGAGTTTAGCTTCATGTCATGCATACGCATTCGATCAAAGGCTTCTTGGAGATCCTTGACATGATTGATTGGCTTTCGGATCTTAATGATCATGTTGTCAATGTATACTTTTGTATTGTGCCTGATTTAGGGCTTGAATAATTTCATTACCATCCGCTGGTATATGGCCCCAACGTTTTTCAATCTGAATGGCATCACAGTGTAGAAGTATATGCTGTAATCGATGATGAAGGAGGTATAAACCTTGTCATTTGGGTCCATTTTGATCTGGTTGTATCTCGAGAAAGCGTTCATAAAGCTTAGTAGGGCGTGTTCTAATGTAGAATTAATAAGCTGGTCAATTCTATGGTAGGGGAAACAATCTTTAGGGATGACTTTGTTGAGGTCAGTATAATTGACACACATGCGCCACTTTCCATTCTTCTTTTTCACTAGTACGATGTTAGCTAACCACGTAGGGTACATTTCCTCCCTTATGAAGCTGGCTTTAAGCAACTTTTGTACTTCTTCCTCGATTGCGACCTACTGTTTTGGGGTAAAATGCCTCTTTTTTTGTTTGATAGGCCATGCTGTGGTGTCGATGTTGAGGCTATGGGTTGCCAAGTCGGGAGAAATTCTAGGCATGTTGGACGTCGACCAAGCGAACTTATCCGAATTTGCCTGTAGGAAGGTAATGATTTTATCCTTCACTTTGGCTAGGGTCTCCATCCCAACTTTTGTTGTTTGGTCAAGAGAGTCATCGATCTAGACATCTTTGGTTTTCTCTCTAGGCTCACCCCTCTCAGTTGGTCTCTCTTACGGGCCTATCTTTAGGGCAAAGACACCATCGCCTTTGGCCGCCCTAACATATAGCTCTTGTTAGAGCTTTTAGTCTACCTGTATACTCCTACCCTTATAGGCATCGAGAATTTAGCCTTTAGATGTAGGGAGGATGTGATAATCTCAAATGTGTTTATGCTTGGTTTTCCCAAGAGTGCATTATAAAAGGAGGGACAATCAATCACAACAAACTCCATAGGTCGTTGTGCCACGTGGTCGTCATCACTAAGTTCCATGTCCAACATGATGATGCCCTTGGCTTGGATTATGCTGCCGTCGAGGCCGATTAGATTGTGGTGGTACGACTTTATCTTTATTGGCAACTTCTTCCTTATCTTGTCATATGTGTGAAGGAAGAATATATCTGTTGAGTTGCTGGTGTCTATCATGATCTTCAAGACCTCAAATTTTGAGATCCTTACCCTAATCACCAGGGCATCTTGGTGGGAAGTGTTGACCCCTTTAAGGTCGGCGTTAGAGAAAGAGATGGAAGTGTCTAACTTTTGTTTATTCTCCTTGATTACCAGCATCTCTGATTGGGTGTTAACAGAGCTACTAGTGCTTGGTCGGCTCCCTGGGTATGAGCCCCCCGTAATTACATTTATGATGCCATTTAAGGCGTGATCATTGCGACGATCGTTATTCTACTTCGCTTGGGCATCCTTAATCTATCGCTTCTGAGGTACCCTATCAGTATCATCGTCAGACCGGTTATTGTTCCACCAATGTGCCACGTATTCATTGAAGAAGCCGTATTAAATGGCGTATTTGATGTCATTCTTCAACTGGAAGCACTCTTCAGTTGTTTGGCTATGATCATCATGGAACTAACAGTATTTGTCGTAGTTCTGGTAACTAGGGCTTTCTCGCATTTTCTACGGCCTTTGTAACAAGTTTTGATGCTTCACTTCACAATAGACTTAGGTTATGGGTTTATTCAGAGGCATATACTGGCTGTAAATGGGAAGGGGGAGAGGGTCACAGTTTGCTCGGCGTTTCTCCTTTCCAGAGCTTTCTCCCTTTAGCCTGCTCGGCATCTTTCCATCGAGGTGATCTTTAATGGACAATTTCTCCTTATCTTGCTTTCCGCTCAACCTTTCTCAGTTGGCATTGTGCTTGGTGCAAATGTTATCTTCCTAGTTGATGTACTTTTGGGCTTTATTCTAGAAGTCGGCCAGGGTCTTTGGCTTGCTCTTCGCAAACGATCAAAAGAAATCTCCCAAGGGTCTGATGCTGAGCTGTATGACATGGACAGCGACTCCCTCGTCTAACTAAGAGATCTTAACCACATCATTATTGAATCGGGCCACGTAGTTGCACAAGGCCTTACTCTTACCCTGCCTTACCAAGTATAAGGATGATGTGTCCTTATACGGGGGCTTACTAGCCCTGAAATAGAAGCTAAACTTCCTGGTCAGCTTATTAAAGGAGTTGATCGAATTGTCGAGGAGGTAGTTAAACCACGTCCATACTACCTTCCTTAGTATGCCCGAGAAAGCTTTACATAGTATGCCATCTCTACGACTGTGAAGGTTCATGAGGGTGTAAAAGTAGAGGAGATGGTTATCGGGATCACCTGTGCCATCATATTGGTCCAAGGATGGAAGTTTGCCATTGGGGGGCAGTACTTTGCCTTGGACACCCCTGGTGAAGGGTGTTTTGTTGCTGGCGACCAGCTCGGTGTCACCAGCAAGATTGCTCCCCTGCTGCTCGAAAAGCCGCCTTACTATTGTATGGAGCTCATTTAGGTCGTCATCATCTACTGGGTAAGCTTGTTGTGTGGTTGAATGAGCTTGAATTCCCCATGAGTTAGCATCTTACTCATTGCCAGCTAGAGTTCGGTCACAAGTAACAGTAGACCTTCTTGGTTGTTTTCGCAGTGACAGATTAGGTTGTTGATTCCTTCCATATTGCAGCTGTTACTGGATGTTGTCTTGCCTAGTGTGGCATCCGAAGCTTCGAGGTGGTGGGTTTGTTCATTACGGTACTCTGCTTCATCCAGGTGAGCTTAGAGCTCCTTATTCTACTTAGCATATTGCTCAACCAGGATCTCCGCATACTCTAAGTGTTCTTCCATTATAGCTCTTGAGAGGGGCTAGTTGCTCGTAGGGTACTTATTTAACAACTGTTGATTTTCTTGCTTGTTGCACTGAGACATGATGTAGAAAGACTTGATGTGGGTTATATGTTTGTTGTGTTTAGGATTTCGGGTGTAGGAATTCTTTTTCCTATAGATGGCCGAATATTGTTTCTCAGTTTTTGCCAGTAGTTGATTAAGGTTTGTACGTATTAGGTTTGCAAAGCAATACATAGTGAAGGGACGCCGGAGGTTTGTTTAGCATGGTTATTCTAATACTTAAGTCAACAATAAACTTTCTGTGGAATAGAGTACTAAGTGTACAGGCTTAAAATACAGAGTTTGTAGAGAAGGTTACCGTTGGATAGATGTCTGGTATTTCTAGTGAAGTAGAGTCAGCAGTTGGAGATCAGATGGTGGGAGAGATCTTCTTCTGCAAGTGTGGGAGAGTAGAGCGATTGTGTCCGACGTGTCTTTAATATTTAGGATGTGACTGATTTATTCTTATCTTGTAGTTGATGGTCGTTATAGTTCTTCATGGGCTTGAGCCACTAAGGACCAGACCTAAAACTTACAGAGGCGAGCCTAAGGAGGCAAAACTTGATAGATCTGATGGGGCCTGAGAAATCCATGCCTAAAGTACTTTATCAACAGGTACCAATAAAAGAAATAAGGTGTCAACATGTAAATAAATAAAAATTATAATTGAAAACTTATATTTTAAGTATCAAGGATGTTTAGAGAGGTGCAGAATTTAAAAATGAAAGTATTTGTTTCATAATTATGATAAATAGATCAAGATAATAATCCATAATAGCAATAATAATAGATTATAGTGAGATAATCACTATTAGAAGTATTCAAATGGAGTTTATAGGAAAAAAATATAGAGTTTAAAAGGAGAAGTATTTGTTTAATGGTAATAGAATAGAAGACAGAAGAAATAATATTTTGGACCGGTTATGACATGAACTTGTACCTTTGGGGAAAAAAAAAAAAACACATGCACTCGTACTATATTCCTCCCTTGCATTGGGCTTGGAATAGGCTACAACACAATACTACATTGGTAAAACTAAGCTTAAGAAAACCTCAATAATTTGTTAAGCAAAACACGCATTCGAATGATTTGATGTCTCATTTAACAAATCCTAGCTTTACATCTTATAAAAATCACTTAGCAAAACGACGTTTTTAAAAGCCTAACCCTTATGTACTTTTTACATACCATGTCATGAATAGATTGAATAACATTCTTAACCAAAGCCAAGCACAATCTCCATGGCATAAGTCAAATAAAATTTCCATCCAACCTCGCATCATTGTAGCAAATAAACTACTTATATACACAACTCAAGCATGGAAGTAAACATAATTCCACATTCACAATCAATGGTAAAAGGATTGGGATACTCTTAGGGCTTAGTAGTAACGTTATCTTAATTTTAAAAAATTGTGTTTTACCCTTACTCAACAAGTAATCTCTATATTCATTAAAAATTATTTATTTACTCCAATTTTATGAAATCAATAAGTATTAAACTTTTGTTAAGACAATTATAACCTGTAATATCATCATTAGTCTTCCATTGGGATCGATTAAGATATGAATCTGTCCTTCCCAAATTGTATAACATAATTGAAAGAAAAAAATATATCAAACTTATAAGAATATAAAGTTTAGTTTTAATACTTCACATGGCTGTAATATTTAAACCCATGCTTTTTGAAATTACATAAGCATCCCTAGAGATCCGCTGTAAGTTAAAAATCGAACGGACATCACTAACCATGAGCTAAGTGAAATTTGTATTTCTTCTAAGAAAAGAGTTTCGAAACTTGATAACAATAGTAGATAAATTTTCGTGTAATTCGCCTAGCTGTTCTTCCAAAGCCACGGGTTTTTGGGCCTAAAACTTAGGGGCCCTAAATTTTTAGCCACCAAGACAGGCCTTAGTAATTGGATTATTGCATATGCGCTTTCCCTCGCATCATTTGAACTTCAACTCAAAGACTGGCCCAGAAAAATATATCTTGTACTAAAACAAAGGACGACCTTTTTCTTTTTTTCCTTTCTTAAGGTGCAGCCTTTATCTATGGTCTAATATCTTTCGGCTATAAAATTAAAAGAAAAAGGGGAATGTGTTTTTTTTTTTTCTTTTTTCCAAATACATTACAACTAAAAAGAAAAAGAATTTGAAATTAATCAATTTTTTTGAAAACTCAGTATCTATATTATTACGTTATAGCGGTACTGATTAAAAAAACTTGATTTACCATTTATAAATAAACCGAAAAGTCAAAAAGTCATGAGATGATTTCTACGTTTGAAATTGAAATAAATTTGGCGAGGGGGAGAGACAGAAAGAGAGGGAAAAGAAAAAAAAAAAAACTCAGAATGTTCCAACGTTCAAAATTTATTTAGTTGTTAAAAAGGTTACGACTTTTGTGTAGACATATACATTTCGGTTAATAACTATCTTAGGCGTAATTATTTGAATAAAAACAAGTTAGTAATCAGCAGTAACACGATATAGATCCTTTAGCGCCGCTTGACCACATGGGACAATTAAAATCGAGAAACATCCAGGATAATGTTAATTTGGGTAAAATGTCACTGTTGTCATAACTTGATGTTACAAACTATATATATGTGATTAAGGCTCCAAGCCTAAACAGGTATCATCTCTAAATCAAGCTTTATCGTAAAAAAAAACAAAAAGAAAAGATTATCATATTAAGACTATTAACCTATGAAGTTGGAAGAATCTAAGGTTTAATAATAGTTACTTAGACAGTTAATCAGTAATTAATGAAACCAATTTTAACAGTTGTATGCCACCGATAAAATAAAGATGGCCCACAAGTCACAGGTACCCGTTTGAAGCAGAGGTCCCACTTTTTTGCATTTCAAAAAACTCTAAGATATAATAAAATTAAAAAACGTTTGTTTTGTCTTTGTTTGAAATTTATTGAGAGGGACAAATAATGTGCAGTACGTACATAAGTTATGTAGCATCTCTTTCTCTCTCTCTACATGCTATTTTTTTTAATGTCTTTTTGCTTCTTGAAACAAGAAGACTGGTTTCAAGCAAGGAGCTTTGAAGAATCTTTGAGTTCTTTTAATTGTTTGGGAGTAACCCTTTTCTCTTCTACTTTGGATCTTTTTAAGATTTTTGCTCTTTAGCTTGACTGGACATACTAAAGTGTCTTTAAGATTTTCAAGTTTCTGTAGCTGAAAAAACAGAACTTCCTTTTTTTTGTTACTGTATATCTTGTGGGTTCTGTTTTGTTTTGTTTTGGGAGAGAATGAGTGCTTCAAAGTTCATTAAATGTGTCACTGTTGGTGATGGAGCTGTTGGCAAGACCTGCATGCTCATTTGTTACACTAGCAACAAGTTTCCTACCGTAAGCAAGCCTAGCTTTTACTTTCATCTTTTGTTTTGTTTATTTTACTATTTTTTCTTTTCGAAGTAAAGATGTAATCTTTTTGTCAATACAAGTAATTCTGCATTTGGGTTTTTAGTTTTGTATTAAAATGGGTTGAAAAAAAAAAAAAAAACTCTTATCCAGGTCTTGTTTCTGAATGTTTTTTGGCAGGATTATATTCCAACGGTGTTTGATAACTTCAGTGCCAATGTGGCTGTGGATGGAAGTATTGTCAACTTGGGATTGTGGGATACTGCAGGTATGTAGAAATCCATGTTCAAGACAATTCTTTTCATTTTTACTTCTATTTTTTGCCTAATATATTTGGGTATTGTTTCTTTTGTAGATGAATTCATAGTTCTGAATTTTTTTTTGTTTTTGTTTTTTTTGTTTTTGTGATTTTTAGGTCAAGAAGACTATAGTAGGTTAAGGCCATTGAGTTACAGAGGTGCAGATGTGTTCGTACTAGCTTTTTCATTGATCAGTAGAGCAAGCTATGAAAATGTATTGAAGAAGGTAACCTTTTCTCCGTGGGTTTAGGTTTATTATTAATTTGTATTCTTGTTCATTCTTTTTCCTCTTATTTTCAAGGAGAATGTTCATGGGTATGGCACTTGTTAGAATGCTAAAAAAAGAAAGTTTCTACTATATTAAAAAACCTTGGATATTTAACAAGTGACCCCTAGGAACTCATTGATGGAGGGTTTTCAAATTACAGCTTTATGTTCTAGTATTTGAGAATGATATCATACTTCAAGAATATGCCTCTTATTTGTAGAAGAAATGAAACAGAAAGAGTTTCTATTGATAATAATGAGTAAAATATGTGCAATTTACAAGCTTTTTTTTTTCCCCTTGTTTGGTTGATTTTGATGTATCAAGTACTGAAAGCTGCTCATGGCTCTTTCACCAGTGGATGCCTGAACTTCGGAGATTTGCACCGAATGTCCCAGTCGTTCTTGTTGGAACTAAACTAGGTATGCTACAGGTCAACCCATTTTAGCTCTCAATCAACGTATTTTATTCCTCCTAGTGCAGAAAAAGCTCTGGAGGTTTGTCAATGCATCTTTATATTCTGGAAAAATGCAGAAATGATCAACTAATTGAAAAGAAAAATGAAAAACGGTTTGCAATCACCGAACAAGCCCTTTTTGCATTGCAGATCTTCGTGAGGATAGAGGCTACCTAGCTGATAACATGGGATCGAATTTTATTTCCACTGCCCAGGTATTGTCTGTTTTGTATTACCATTTCGTTTAATGCGGATCATATTTACTTATATTGCATTAATAAGCATCTATTAACACATTAACAGGGCGAGGAGCTGAGAAAGCAAATAGGTGCTGCAGCTTATATTGAATGCAGCTCCAAGACTCAACAGGTAAGCTTGTCCAATGATAATTGATGATGTTTATGTAGTGTTTCAAAGGCCTGCAATGGTGGGTGATCTCCTGCTTATTTCTATACTGATGGTTAATGCTAAAATTGTTCAGAATGTCAAAGCTGTTTTTGATACAGCCATCAAAGTAGTGCTTCAACCTCCTAGAAGGAAGGAGATGATGAGAAGCAAAAGTCGCAGACGATCAGGCCGTTCAATTGCGTAAGTACTTGAGCTTTCCTTTCTTCATGTTCATTGACATGCTGCATATGGATGTGACTATAAGTTGGTCATGAGTCCTTTACTTATTTGTGCTGGTCATTTATTCAGTAAAGAGGACCATAGTGTTCAATAGCTTGTCATTTTTCATTTAGTGATGATTGGAATTCAGTTTGTTATTTTTTGTTCAAAAATCTTTGCAACTAAATTCACACTGAAATAAATTTATATGCATGTTAGGGAAGCCGTTCTCGCATGCGTCAAGACTGTATTTTCTAGCTTTGTAAATGAAATCTACTCAAAGAACTATGATAATTAAAGCACAACATGAAGAATTACTAGAACGAAGTGTAATATGAAGGTAGAAAAGATATAGCTAATGCTGTAACAAGAATTGCAATTAAACAGGGTCAACGAGTTACATTTTGAGTGTTCAAGAATCAAGGAGGGACTTTTTATGAATTTCATAAGACTATTGATTGCAAACCTCATTTGATTCAAATATTTTAACCGACGACCCCACTATATTTTGACTTTGCTACCTCTAAACCAAGAAAGTCTAGTTACCTTGGACTTTAATTAATTGGCCAATCCATTCTGTCACATTCAGTTGACCAAATGGAGAAAGACTAATGTAATAGATATTGTGAAATAATGGAATAGAGCTGTAACAAGGCCTAAATGGTTATTATTTTGTTTAGTTGATTAGAATTAAAGTACTATTACTTTGCTAATGCGCCGAAGGGTTTTTAAGAATAAGGCTGAATAGACAGCAAGCGCTTGCATTTCAGTAATGATGTTTCTTACCATTCCAAGGGGACAGTGATAGACTATCTCCCCAAGGTATGACAAAAATTGTTAACACCATTATTTGGTGCAAAGTACTGGAGAGAAACTCCATGTTGTTCTGCTAAATGTATGTTTTACTATGAAATGCAGGAGCATCATGTGTGGAGGTTGTGCCGCTTGAGATATTCGTCATCATGTTTGCTACTACACTTGCTTTCCAACGATGATCGTGGGATTACAAGTATTTATTAATGCTGATTCAATTGCTGTATTGGGGAGTACTTACTGCATATTTAGATATATGCTCACTTTATGTATTGTGTAGCTGCAGTAGCAAACTATTATCAAGTCTGTTTCCATTATTTGTCAAGTTTATCGGGGAATGATTATCCCCATCCTATTGTTGTACTGCACATATGTCTTGAATGATCGCATTTGGTTAGTAAAAGCTTGTTTGCTGTGAATCACCATGACATTTCCACCATCCCCTATGCATGGATCTATCGTGGTTTGAATTTGAATAAGATATTAAAAAGATTTAAGTTATACACTACTTAAGTTATAGGAGACATGGAGGCAGACCCTAGCAAACGAGCATCGTTTTTGCTTGGCTTTTTCATGGATGTAAAATGTAGACAATAAAATAAGAAAGGTAGACAATGTTTTTTGTCCCCTTAAATTAGATCAACTGTTGCACCCGTGGTCCGATCCGAACATGTGCAACGAGTTAAAAACCAAGGACAAATCACAGCTATGGCCAAACATCCTATGAGATTTGCAGGGTTCGTATTGTCTATCTCATCTAGTTTGTTATAAATTAATTTGGGATATTCTTTTTGAACTTTTCAAATTACATCGGTACTTTTTAACTTTTTAAAATCCTATGCTTACGTTCTTGCTTTTGCCTACTTATAGAGGACTTCCATAGCCATCCAGACCTTGGTTCAGGATAAACTGCTGCTGCAAGTTTGCAGAATTAGGTTCATACTTGTCCATTTTATACCATGCAATAGTCAACAATGATTTTTATAAGTATCAAAAAATTGTTGAAGGTTTTAAAGATGTCAAAACCACTATTAATTGAAGAGGGCATATTATATATTTAAAACCTTTCTGGTCCCTTTTTTTTTTTTTTTTTTTTTTCAATTTTGGGTGTTAAGTTGATTATACAAATTAGATATGATAAATGGGTTAAGCTTGCTATGTTGGTGTATGAATTTAATATGGTATTTATTTTTCCATTTTCTTTATGCATGTTGCTTGTTGGCAAAGATAGATATATAGGTCATTGATATATATAAAAAGTGGGCTCGATAATTATTTTAAAGGATGTAAGTGTTGATTTTTGAAAAAAAAAAAAAATAGGAGGTTTGTGAATTATTAAAAGTTTTTAGGGGGTGTTTGCATAATTCATCACCGCCTCCAAAAAAAAAAAAAATGGAAAAATAAAAAATGATGAGGATGAGCCTTATATCAAATTAGATGATAATAAAGAATTGATATAATAGTAATTTGTGAATTTAGCCGTAAGTTAATGATTGAAAAACTCTCACCTAATCTCTATAAAAGCATTTCAAGAACCTTGAGCAAGTTTTAGTGCATTGAAACTTTAACCTTGGATCCATTTGGAAGAAAAATGATTTTCTTGAATTGATATTTTATTAACATAATCTGATAGCTTTTTCCATATTGCATCTATTTTAAGTGAAGGTTTTTTTTTTTTTTTGAAACACATACGGTATTTTTTTGCAGTCATAAATTTATACCTTTTTGAATTTGTTTAGCCAAATTTAAGAAATTTTAGGTCATAGAGGTAAAAAGGAGATGGATTTTTGTTGATAAAGAAACTAGATAGGTTATATATTTATAGCAGTATTTACATTATTTATGAAATTGTAACAGTCACACATAATATTTATTAATCCTTTTTTTTTTTTTTTATGCATGTCAACAATGATAAACACATAGGCTACCAACATATAAAAAAAGTTGGTCCTATGATTGTTTCAGGGCGTTAGTGCAAACATTTCTAAAATTAGGTGGTTCAGGTAATATAAAAAAATTTTAGGAGATATTTATATAATTTACCCTATATTTAAACCAACGAACAACAGTAGCACATTAACAATGAGCTTGGTTTAAGTTCAGATATAGGTCCAATTTAGTGGCATAAACCAAACCAACAAAAATTTATTTGTTTGCTCTGTTTATTCTAGAATCAAAATTGATAAGCCAAAGAGAGATCAAGTAAGTTCTAATAGAATCAACCAAACTAATATATATAAGTATATATATAATTTCATTGATTTAGTTAATTAATATATATGTATATATTATATTATATTAAAGTCTGGACTTAAGTAACTACTCACTTTAAAATTATCATTTAACCCTTCAATTAAAATTTTATGACCAAAAAAAAACTCTAAACTAAATTATTAAATTTATAAAATGACTTAAAAGATTGGTATATTTATCTAACCTATATCTTTTCCTTCTTTCTTCTCACTTCTCTCTCTCTCAACGACATTTCCCACTTTGTTCTCTAACTTTTACATATGAAAAAACTACATTTTTTTTTCTCTCTCATCAGATTTCAAATAAGCATTAACTTCCACATTTTATAGGAAAATTTTAGGCTAACGTTGGTAATTCAACATTACTATAACGCTGGATAAAGTAATTTGCTATAATGGATATAGCCGGTTACCTACCCCTTCCCTTTTTTTAATTAATTACTTTTCTTAATTAATAATAATTTCATTCCTTTTTATATTTTCCCATTTTCAGTTTTCAGTTTTCCGTTTCATATTTTCCCATTTTCCATTTATTCAATATTTTCTCATTTTTGGTTTATTCAATATTCCTTTTTATATATTTATCATATTCCCATCTAATTAATATCCCTCTTTGTTTTTACAATTACATACTAATATATCTATTTTTATGATATGTCTCCTCCATTTTTACATATATGTATTAACTTTTTTTTTTTTTAAATTTACCTCCCTTTACTCAAAATATTTTCCCATCAATAGAGTTATTGTCGATTTTATAATAAATAATTGTTTACATAGTTTTTCTTTGGCTATAGTTTGCATTATTATTATGAAATTCATATAGAGTATACATAATTTAATGTTTCATGTGTTTTTATATAAGAAAAGGATAATTTGTTGTGATTTTTACTATTTTGTTTATTAATTTTACAATTATTAGAATTTAGTGAAATTATACACAATTCATGTAATTTGGTAAATTCACGTACAATTTATATAGATGGAACCCGAGCGTATTATTGTCCACATACTTATATTGTTTAGTAAATTACACATGAAATTCACAAGAATACTAAATTAATACATAATTCATATAGTTTAATAAATTGTACATGAAATTCATAAGAATGCTAAATCCATACATAATTCGTATAATTTAGTAAATTGCACATGAAATTCACAAGAATACTACCTCTAAATATTATTGTCTATAAACTATATTATATATATTTTTATTTTCTAAGATATGACTAGAGTCTCTGTTTATTGAAATTAAAAAATACACACCACATAGTTTGGATACAATTATAATGTGTACATATAATTCGTATAGTGATAATCCATATATTATTATTGGTATAAAATACTATGTTTATTAATGCTGGTATATTTTATGTATAAAATACTAATGTTGACAAATTATATGTTTATAACTCATATACTAACAAAGCACATAATATAAACATAGTTTATACATATCATTGTTAGTACACCATACTATATTATATGCTATTATACTAAGATGATAAATGAGCTCATTATAAATAATGTTAGTTGAATATATGTAATGTTATGTTCTAAAATTGTGCGTCGTAATATTACCATTTATATGTAGTGTTAAAATTTTATACTACACATGCTAAAATTGTTTAGCGACATATATATTGAAATTCAATAAAATGAATCAAAGGACTTTTAGCAAAACTATCACAATATAATTTAACTATTGATAGGTAAAATTATCATCAACAACAAAGAACTAACTAATCTCAGTTATTTTGTATTGCAAAGGAGTCATGTTTACTAGGTTAGAGCGTAAGACTGTTGACAATGTCTCTTTACTGTTTACAATTGTGTTTACCATTATTGAAAGAATACTACTATGTTCGGTTATTATTTTATTGTAAAGCAATTATTTTTTACTTGAATGAAGCGCATGATTGTTGATAGATTTTCACAACTGTTGACAGTATATTACATGGCTAATAAACTGTTGATAATAATTAAAAAATAAGTACGTTCCACGTTCATAATATTTTTACAATAAAATCCATTATTGGCAATATTAAACACATTAAAACCCTAAGTGTACCTTCAATACCTAGAAAGAATAATAAGGAAAACTTTTTCAATTACAATGTGGACTTTAGTAGGCATGCCTTCAATTTGGGTTGTAATAATGAAGATGGATATGATTTTCATGATTACGATACTGAAACTGATGCTGCATATGATGAATTGAATGATAGTGCAGTCTTTGGTGATGGTGGAAGTGATGATTTTTCTCAATAAAATAATGTGATTACCATTAACGACTTGCCATCCTATATAGGTTTGTATTTGATTTAATTTTTAGTTGGTAGAAAGTTTACATTTTTTTAGAAGCTTGTGATTTCTATACCAGTTATGTTGTTATAAATGGGTTTAGTATTTGTTTACGTAATTCTAAAAATAATGAGCAAAAGCAGGTGAAATTGTGTCTAGGTTTGCCGTAGGGAGGGTTATAGGGTTTAGCAATACCTTGGTTAGAATGACCAAGTTAGAAAGGAAAAGGCATTAACTAGAACTAGTTGTGAAGCTATGTTTAAAGTAAAACTGACCAAGGATGATGGACTTGGGGAGTTTGTAAATGTAAATACTGAGCACAATCACGAGCTCATACCATCATCGTAGAATTGTTTCTTAAATTCCAATAGGTCCACGTCAAGTGCTGATCAAGTTCAAATAAGAAGCATGTTAAATTCTACTATTCGGCCACATGATAAAATGGAAATATAGTTCATTAACAAGTAGGCAGATACAAGAAAGTTAGATTTACGAAGAAAGACCTATGCAACTATGTCGATAAGTAAAAGCAGGTAGATATATGTGATGGTGATGCTGAGGTAGCCTTACCATTCTTAGAAGGGAAAAAGTAAGTTGATCTTAAGCTATTTTATGAGCACACTGTGAATAAAGAAGGAGAACTTAGTCGGTTGTTCTGGTCATATTCTACATTTCAGCTTAACTATGCTTGTTTCAGAGATGTCATTGTATTTGATTCCACTCGTTTAAATAAGTATTTAATGCCATTGGTAATATTGGTCGGTGTTAACCATCACTATCATGTTTGGTAGTGCACTATTAGATGACGAGATGGAAGAGGCATATAGTTAGTTGCTTGATGTTTTTGTGTGTTTAATGAAAGGAAAAATTCCAATGTTTATTATCATATATGGGATTGAGTAATGCAAGTAGCAATTACTTCTATTTATCCTTAAATGTAGCACTACCTTTCTTCATGGAACTTGGAGAGGAATGTAGTGTCTCATGTTCATAGCGACGAGTTCATGCGAGATTTTAAGCAGTACGTGTTCAATATAGAATCTTTTGATGAATTTGAAGCGGCTTAGGTAGATATCCTAGAAAGGCATGAGCTTGAAGGAAGTGAATGGGTTGAGGAATTGAACTTGAAGCTGTTTTCTTGGGCACACGCATATTTGAGGGGACATTTTTGGGTGTTCATGTAGAGTATGTAGAGATGTGAGGGGATACCCTCATTTACAAAGGGAAATTGTTCCATTTCTCGGAGGTATTAGATGTACCAAGTAGTTTATCACTTTGTGAGGATATTATCTAATTTGAGACATGCAGGACTAAAGGCTGACTACAAAAGCACACATACAAAACTAGTTTTGTGTACTGTGCTCATGAGTTTTGAAAGCTATGCGGCTTCCATATGTATGAGGACATCGTTTAAAAGAGTGAGGTCAAAGAATGACTATGAGGCATTATGGGTACCATACCTTCATGATGACAATGAGCCTAAGGTGACCATCCATACTCTACGCCATTATGATCACCCCTCTAGGAGACTACCGAATTTCCTTGTAGCCATGCCTTTCATGTGGCTAAATTAGAGTTGCTAAATAATATCCCTTAGAATATCATATTACTGAGGTGGACTAAGTTGGTAAAGACCATTTATGGAGGTGATGGGGTCGTATAGGGTAGTAGAGATGCAATTATGACAGAACAAGTTCGATATGGTCCTTTATCAACTGCTAGCCAAGTTATCAATCATTTGGGGTCCAAATCAGAGATAGCATTTTCTAAGGTAATAAATGAGATTACACGCCTCACTCATGAGATGCAAGAAGCTTTAGATGATGTAGATACCATCCTAACACTTGATGTTAGGATGGACAGTAAGCTTCTTTTACCTTACGTCGTATCGTCTTTTTTATTTTTTTTACTATATATTGATGATTCCACTATGTTGTACAGGTAAGACTAAGGACCCAAAAGTCGTTCGAGTTAAAGGATGTCCTAGTCAACAATCAAAGTGTTAGAGAAAATAAATCATATGTGGCATGTATAAGTAGGATGGACATAATCGTGTATGTTGCCCAAGGAATCATAGGAATGCTGGTCAAAACAATAGTGCATTTATGGAAACGGCAGTAAATTTGGATAGTCATTCTAAAGAAAACATTACGACATGCTTTAGATTACGTAACTTAGTCCAAAAGAACCAACCATCGTCGGTTTTTGGCTGAAACACAAATAATATTGATCCTTACAATAATAGCATGTCTTTTGCCTTTGAGTGAGTGTTAGAGCATTACAAATGTATTTGAAAGGTTGGTTAGAGCAAATGTAGTCCAATTTTGCTGTATGAAGAATCATTCTTATAGTAGATGTACATTTGAAGTTCCCTTATAGCCTATTCTTATTTTTTAATGTGATTGTTATATTAAATTGTATGCTATAACCATTCTCATGTATGCACATGAATTTTTAAAATAGGGTAGTGATCTTATCAATTAAACTGTCATCAGTTGACCTTGTTATTGTTGACAACATGGCCAATGCAACCATACTGTTATAATGATATTGAAAATTTACTAACTTTGATATTCTTTTACTGCAAATGTACATTTATAACCGTGAGAAATAGTTAGTTACTATAATGGAGTATCAACTGTCAATAATATATATATTTGTCAATAGTTGCTAACTCTTGGGAATTATTTAAATTCACCTTATTGTCGGCAGACAAAAAAACCTTGGAAAGTTAAAGCCCTACAACTTACTATTGATAGAAACATAGAACTATCGACAGTATCCATGCTTCAATCCAATTGTCGATGGAAAACTATCATTGTTGACAGTAACCAAATCTAAAAAATTATTCATATTGACATTACTGTTGACTGAAAAATATAACTGTCAACAGTATTCATAGTTTAACCATACTGTGATCACCATGGTATATGATAGGTTTTGTTTTAGTTTGTTGAATAACCGATGAGTCTAAGTTCGAAGTTTTGGAATAGAAATTACTTTGAAATTGTGTAGTCTTAGGTTTGGTATCCAAATTTGCTAGAAAGTGTATATTTCCTATATGATGGTATTCATTTGAGATACTTTCAAAATAAGAATAGGAATTAGTTAAGAATGCTAAAGTAGTTCAATTATAAACCACATGATTATCTATGTGTCAACGTTTTGAGAATAGTTTATCTTTTGCAAGTGGAAGGAGAAATGGTTAGGCGTTTCTTTTAGAGAACATATCATAGGTAATTTCAATTGTGTCTAATTACAATCATATCATTTACCATATGCTAATTGCAATGATCTAGATAAAAAATTGCAAAAGTTAAGACATCGCCACTTTAAAAGTAGTGTAGCCATATTTGTGAATTTATAATGAAGATAATAAAAACAAAAGTTGCGGTCTCTTATTACCTTTAAAAGTAACTGTATCCTCCAAATTAGTATCGAAAACTTAGACGTTGAAACAATTGAAAATATTGATATACTATAATCATCACTATCGATAGTCAATCTAGCAACTGTTAATAGCTTGTTCAATACAATCAATTATTGATAGTACTTATTTTACTATCGATAGTAAGTTACTCTCAGAAAATTGTTGAACAGCCTGTACTATTGCTAGTATATTACTCTTTGTAAAATTGCCTTTACCTTCCTTTACAGTATTAATAGTTATGGTAAAATGATCTTCTTTTACGATAAAATTGCCTTCTTTTAGGGTAAAATGACCTTTCTTTACGGTATTTATAGTTTTGGAGTATGATATAATGAGGTTCCTTTACTGTAAAATTGCATGCCTTTATTAATAGTTTTAGAGTATGGTATAATGAGGTCCCTTTACGGTAAAATGACCTTTCTTTACGGTATTAATAGTTTTGGAGAATGGTGTAATGGAATTTTTTTATGGTAAAATTGTCCTCTTTTATGTTAAAATGACATTCTTTTATGATATTAATAGTTTTAGAGTACGTTATGATGGAGTTCCTTTACGGTAAAATGACATTCCTTTAAGGCATTAGTAGTTTTGAAATATGGTATAATGTGGTTCCTTTACAATAAAATGATCTTCCTTTATGATAAAACTACCATCTTTTATGGTATTATTAGTTTTGGAATACGGGATAATGAGGTTCCTTTATGGTAAAATGACATTCCTTTGTGGTATTAATAGTTTTAGAGTATGGTATATTAGGGTTCCTTTATAGTATAATTGACTTCTTTTATGGTATAATTAACATACTGTAATCATAATTGTTGACAATCAATCATTCTGTTGTTGATAGTTTGTTTACTGCAAGGTACTATTAACGATATATCAGTTCTTGTTGACAATTTGTTACTTTTGGAATTTAAATCATTTACATATACTGTCGATGGACTACCATATACTATTGATAGTATAATGTAGTTTTAATGCAGCTTCGAGCTTTAACAGAACAACAGTATAATGAAGGGTTTATACACAAAATTGCTTAATTATGACCTATATAATACTACTATTTATTTACCGAAAAAAATTATGCTTCCTTTAACTATTTACAATATTTATACAAAAAATGGACAAATAACAACATTTTATAATAATACAATTCAATTATATTCTTTCTCAACCCTCCTTGTATTTAATTTACACTTAACTAGCTCTAATAAGATGTCCAATCGATCCTGGATGGTTGCAATTTGCGAAACAACACAAGAACATTTAGTAAGAGAATAAATAAGACGACATTAGGGTTTAAGAAAGATTAAAAAGTATAAAAACAATAAAAGTCTTACCTTTTCTTTGATCTTAGAGGTTTAGCCTTCAGCTTTCAAACACTTAAGTATGTATGCGCTACAGTTGGAACTACAGAACATGAAACATGTTATTGTTATTGAAACTAAAAATTATATTAAATGAGTGAGTGTGTTAAAAAATTAGAGCATTACCCATCATTGGTATTCGGTTGTTGTGGCACTTTATTGTTTATCTAAATTGGCCAATCAGAAATGACTTTGTTGAATGGACTAGCATTGTCATCCGTAAATTCTTAGAGACAGAATACAGTACCTACAATTATAACTTACCAAATTGGCATCACCAAGTAGTCATAGGTTGATTTCAATTGCGAGAAGCATCCAATTTGTTTAGATTGGATAGGAAAACAACTTGCCACTCTCTTCACATCACTTTTACGCTTTTCATGTAGTGTTGCATGTATGCTATCGTACACCATGATGGTCTCTCAAGTTATTTATAGCTCAACTAAATACCGGTGTTCTGTTGTTGTATTCATTAGTATGAAAACTTGTTTTAAACAATTGTCTTAACACTTAAATTAAAACAAAAGTTATGTGAAACAGTAGAGATCAAAGGAGTACATACCCTCTCACATTGATTTGTTTTACTTAAGAAAACTTTGTCGTTGTGTAAGATGTTATGGAAGGAAATTGATTCTGTCGTTCCTATGATGACATGTTCTTACATCCAGTGTTATTAGATTGATTCAATAGGAAAAGTTCCATGAAATAGTAATAACATAATGAAATTATGTGTCCTCACCATGAAAGCATAAGGAAAAAACTTTCTTCCTCCTTAACTCATCACTCCATAGTGAATGGTTTTAGTTTTAGATCATCATGTCAATAACGCCATTACACAACTACCTTTATAGGTCTCAGTAAGTCTAAATCCAATTGCATTAGAATGACATGATAATTGAATTGTACTAGTGTTTCATTGCACATGGTAGAAATAAGTTTTACATTATGTTACTCTCACAATAAATTCACATTATGGATTTTATGATCATCGATTTTACTCTTCATCAATCTTGGTATCAAATACATAGTTAATTACACAAACATCATCATGGGGCATGGAAATCTAGCAACCTTCATCTTTCTTTGGTATGTGCTAACTAATTAACTGATTTACATGTAGACTAATGTGATAATTGGAACAAATACTACGTTTCATGAAAAAGAGAGTAGAAGATAACGAAAAGAATCAAACACCATATAAAAGATCACTAACCGGTGTCGATCGTGGTATCGGTTTTTTCTTCTTCTTTATCATGGTCAATTTTAAGTAAGGAGACACTTGATATCGTGATGGTCTCTTCTCTTCCCTCATATCTTTAGGCTATGCAGCGAAAGGAGTGAGACTAAGACTTTTGGATGAGATGACCATGATTTCTTTGATTTCATTCTTCTTGCAATGCATAACACTATGTTCGGTTTCATCTTAAAAGCCAACATAAAGGTAAGTAAGAAAATCAAGTGCAATTTATTAGCATCAAGGATTCAACCAAAACATGAAAGTACAAACAAATGGTTACTTGTGGTTGTTTGGGATTGTTCTCATCACGGTTAGGTGACATCTCTTGCAATAGGTTGATTGGTTGGGGATTGTTCTCATTAAAATTGGATGGCATCTCTTGTAGAGGCTTCACGTTCATGTATCTATCGACTTTTGAGTTAGGGTCTTAGAGAGGAGGCAAATCTCTACCAAAGTTTTCATTCTTATCTTCCTCATCAATTGCACCTTTGGATGCTTTCTTTGAGGGAAAAACCATATTCATTAAGTCCATTAGCTGATTCTTCATGGATATTAGAAATGGGGTATCCCCCCTTGCAATATTTTGGACTTCTTCCTTTAATTCTTGTTGTTGTTTCAGTAAAAGATCTAGCTTCTCCTCCAACACCTACAAAAATCACATTAAAATAACATATCAGTTAATTAAGAGTATAAACTAGATTTTCATCTGTAATAAAAAAGGGAAAGTGTAACCTTAAGCTTTGATCTCCTTAGCGTGGGTAATCTTTCTTTAGGTAATGGTTTTGGTGGATTCTATATAATAACCTGTTAAATGGAACGTTAGTTATAATGGTATGAAAGACCCTTAAAGTAATCATAGGTAAAGCATTGTTATAAAACTTAAATAGCTTACCGAGTCCCTTGGGATCTTGTTAAACTTTTAGACGACCTTCTTCACTTTTTCTTCCATCCATGTCTTCAATTGGGATAAGGCCTGCATTGAACTATTGACCATCGCATAGCCTAACGAACACTTATTAATAAAGTATAGCTACTGATAATAAAATGTGGAAAATAATCATAAATCAAATGCATCACATGGGTGATATAATATATTGAACAACTATTTAGCAATGAGTCGAATGCTACTACATTAAAATAAGGGTTATTAAAGATAAAAAACTTACTATGAGGAATCGAATGTAACCTTACATATAACCTCAACCGGTCATCTTATAATTTAAAATACCATCATGCATTCTCTGTAGAACATACTTCACCTAGTTATATCGTAGTAGGTTACTTGTATCGACCACCACTACTGAATACTCTTTCATTACCGTCACACCGGATTGAGGGGCAAGTAACGTACCGTGTACCTATATCACAAACAATTACTTGAACTTATCATCAGCTGCCTTAGCTTTTTGCAAACGTTCTTTAAGGACAATTAACTTAACGTCTTCCTTCAACTCTAACTTACTCCTCTTACTAGCCAATAGTTCCTCCTTAGCATTTGTTGATACATCTTCACCTTTACTACTCAGGCTAAGAATACTTTCCACATCAAGAGAAGTAACAGGAAGACTTGTCCCATTTATGTCTAGAATACAGCTTTCCAGGTCAAAGTTCTTAATTAGTCATAGGCATAGATCTCTATCCATCTTACCGTAGTTTAACTCCAAAAGGCCACTAAGTCCTACCTCACTTATTGCATCTTTTTTTGCTTTAGAAAAGGACGAAAGGACTTCGGCAATGTGTTTGGGTTGACGTCTCGTTTAGTACTATAAAAAATAAACAATACAAAATAAGTATTTAAAAGGATAACAAACTCCCAAGTTAATAATTTTGAATACCTATCTAATCTTACTAGCTTTATAACACCCTTGGATTCTTCCTTCTGACTTTGATACTCTTTCGAGCAATTAAACTACCTTTTTTCGTATTCTCCCTTTTTGTAAGGATGAAGATCATGCCACTTTTCAACTCTCCATGCGAGCATCTAAAAAGAAAGACAAATATATTCATATAAGAATAATCTAAAACTATCTTAACTGAACAAAAATATATAAATCAAAATCATCACTAATCTCTCCCTTAACTGGATGTTTATCTACCTTTAGCTTCTTTCTCTTGTCTTGCTTGTGTAAGGATGAACCAATGAAGCAAAATCATGACATTCCAATACTAATCAAAGTATAAACAATACAATTGAAAAAAAAATGAAGATCTCGAGCCATACAAGTAATGCATGTACGATGTCATTGGTCACTTCATCTTACTTTAAAAAATCACAAATCTGTACAAATTTCATTAAATTAAGTTTTAATAGAACTATGAAAATTAGATAGTTATGTGTAGCCACATAACTATTGTCAGAAAAGAAAAAACTGCCGATGGAAACTATTTATTAGTTAATAATAAGAAAATCTATTGATAAGGAATATGGACATAGAAGTTCCCCATTTTTATCCTTCGGCATATATAATTATACTCTAAAAAGCTATCGACATATCCATTTAACTGTCTACAGAATAAGATAACTGTTGGCATTTTTAGAGAGGGAGGAAATACAATTTCGTTTTATTGTCATTATTGATAGTAAATTGAAATTGTGTTTGCCCCTCTCTTGAATTGTCCACAATTATCTGCTACTATGCATGGTTAGGCATGGTAGCAACAACCTTACTATGAATTTTTTAAAACCCTAATTTGCTTAACCCCATGTGATAATTTGTGAGACTTAATGTAATCCTAAACAGCAAAACCTAACAATATCATAAGAATATACAATAACCCTAACATCCATTATCAATGATTGAATCACAATACAAAAACCCTAAACCCCAATAAACAAAAGGGAAATTTTAATAAATGTAGTAAGAAAAAATTATGAGAAAACATACTGGGATGAGTTCTTTAAGGAATATATTATTTAAGAATGCAAAAAGCCTCTTGTATACTATGAACAATACATTTTTACCATGATAAAGTTCCTTTTTACTTTAAGAGAGTGAGTGAAAATGTATTTGTCTTCTTAGGTTTACGTTTTGGAGTTTTTATTTTATTTTGGTTTTGTTTTTTTTTGTTATTATCTAATTATACTTGTTATTTCATTTTTCATTTTTTAATTACATGTTATAGTATTTTAATAAAAGCAATGGTTTAGATTATTTTTTATTAAATGGATTGCCTAGATTGTTTAACGTTACAGTAACGTTGGATTATCAGTGTTACTGTAGAAACCCCTCATTTTATATCTTTGTCACCTATATCTTTTCCTTCTCTCTCTTTAATAGATAACCTTTTCCATTTCTAAATTTCTAAGTATTTATATTTTTAAGAAAATATATGTTAAATATGCAACGAAGTCTAAAACTTCTTTGTATTTATTTATTTATCTATCTTTTTAAGTAAGTAGAACAATAAAAACATTATAGCATATATCAATTTAAGTAACTAAGTAATAGAATAAAGTGAAATATATCAATTTATTTTTTTCAAATTGATATCATTAGTACACGTATCGTAGGTGCATAGTCTGCTAGTATATTTATAATATATATTAGAGGAGTTTTTTTTTTTAATTTCAGCATATTTTTTTGTTCTTTTTAAGGAAGTTAATTAATATAATTTTATAATACTTCATTATAATTATTGATAATATTGATGTAGTGATGATGTAGTAATGAAATGTCAGTTTTCTCACTATGTAGGTAAAAGCAAAGGTATGAGTATAGTATTTTGAAAAAGTGAGGTGTTGATGTAATTTAGAATGTCTATGAGAGTGCTCAATATAATTTACCTTAGTACATATGTGTCTACATATATACAAATACATTGCCATTCTCATATGTACATATATGTAGCTTTTAGTTAAGAATCTGATTTTAACGTGTATGAATATAGGAAATTAGAGTACTTCAAAGAATAGGGTTGGATTACCAAACCAATATATGTATATTTATCTAGCATATGTATGTACTAACTGTAATATATATATATATATATATATAAAGCTTTAAGGGCTTCGCGTAACTATTACCTCCTAAAATTATTATTTAAGCCATAATATAATAATATATAACAAAAAACCAATATTAAACTATATTCTTAAAACTATAAAATATCTTATAAGATGGATATATTTGTCAATTTACTTAATTTTCTTTCCTAATATCTTCTCCTTTTCACTTCCCATTTGTGTCTCTCTCTTTTCATGTATACCATTTTTCTTTAAATCTCTCCTACTTTCTCTTTTCACATTTACTATTTTTCCTTCGATCTCTCCCACTCTAGCCTCAACAACATCAATGGAATTGTTTAGAGATGGATTTGTACACATTTATAGACAAATCCATTGAGCTCTCAATACACTTGATCCTAATACCATGAAAATTAAATCATCACTAAGTCTCACCTTTCTCTTTTTTATATGTATCATTTCTATTAACATATTTATATTATCTATTGATGCATTTATATAATTTTTTAAGATGATAAAATTTTATTTCGAGAATAAAACTAAGAAAAAATATCATCACAATAATTGGAGGAGAAGAAATCATTTCAAATATTATAATCTTTCTAAAGAGGAAAAAATTACTCCAAATATATAGTTAGCATGAGTAAAATGATAATTTATCATCTTAATCTATCTAAAGATGGTAAAGATGAAAACATATCTCTCAAGTATTATTAAAAGAAATATTAGTAAAGGAGTTCCTAAAAGACAGTCATGCAAATATGCCATAGTCCTATCTTTCTTTCTTTTTTTTGTTCCTTTTGAATTGGATATTATTATTTTGTGTACGCTTTTAAATATTTATCCTTAATAATGTATTTGACATGGTAAATTCTACTATGACGTAAATAATTATGTATCATTATCATTCTTGTTCTACTTTGAATTAAAAAGGATGAGTATTTATCCAGTTTTATGTTGTTGATATTATTCAACAATTTATATGTTAAATAGTTTTTCCATATTTCAAATACTTACTATTACATTTAATTAACTATGTGATTTTATTGTGATATTAACATTTCAAGTATTTGATGTTGTTAAACTTGCACATGCGTCATGGGTATGGCATCTACTAGTATATATACAACCCCTATCAATGTGTGCAAATAAATACTTATGAAGCTCACTATTCTCTAATATAAACCGACCATTTTAGGAGTGGGTGTATACGTATTTCGGATCCTAGAATAATACACACATTAACAAAATAGATAAGTCCATTAGTAAGATATAAACATTGTGGGGATAAATGAATAGAAGAGACAAATTGATGGGAATCAAGTTATTGGACATTTGACTCGCAGTTGAGCCCGTAGACTAAAGGGATTGGCACAACAAATCTTTTTGTTCCAACTGATCCCTACCGAGGTTGAGTACTTCAACGCCGAGTTACCTTTCATGCCAAGCTGTATGACTACCCATCTTTCTGTAGTGTGCCGAATTGAAGATTACTCATTAGTGCCTAAGCTGACCAATTACTCAGCATCTTCCTTGTTGAGAAGCCAAGAAAGAGAGACTCTAGACTGATTAAGCCATTCCCGTTTAGACAAGCCATCTGTTCGTACTTTTTGTTTGCATTTTCTGACAACTATTGCCAACGTAGCATTGCTATGTATATAATATCATATACAGAATCCGTTGCACTGATAATTTTTTTTCTTGCATATTCATTTTTACCCTTTTATATTTTGTACATTACTTCCTTAGGAAATGCTCTTTTTCTCTTTTCCTTCTTAGGTAGGTTGCCTAACTTATGGGTATAAATACTCTTGTATTTGTAGCTGTAAAGATCAAGTTATCATTAATACACACTCGGAGTATTTTCTTCTTTGCATAAACACTATTTGTTTACTCTTGACATCACTCTTATCTTAATCCTTGAGCAAGGCTAGGTGGCGAGTAACCTTACTGGACCGATTCATGCATCATATTGAATTGTGTCGTGAGTTCTTGGAAGTTCTATTAGTGTGTCATATCCTCTGAAACTATTCATGGGTGTTGCTTACTGTTCAATTCATCATTTTCCCCCTTTTGCACTTTCCTCGTTAATTCTTTTTGAGCATTCTGTAAGCTTAGACCCATCTAATAACCAAACTTTTCTGTTCTTAGTCACGGTTTACAACATCTTGGTATTAGAGCGGAGGTTTCATGTGAACTGTAGTTAGTTCTTCGTTTTACGTATGTGAAATAGAGTTGGTTATTGTGTTCAATTGACTACTATGTTGTTAGCTATTAATTTCCTGAAGTGTTTGTTTGAGCTTTGAATATGTGAGAAAAATGACAGATCCAAATATGAATGTTAGTACTAGTGATGATAGTGGAATTGTCTACAATGGACAATAGTCTCAAGGAACTCCTAGAAACATTGATGAGAACTTGATGAGGTAGCTAACTTCATAGTAGATCTGACCCAAGCTGTTCATGCACTGTCTTGCCAACCCACTGAGGTTGCGCAAAACACTCTACAAGTTGCTCAACTTATTAGATGTCAGAAACTAGCTGGACTCGTTCGAGGTGGAGGAGTTAGCAAAAGAGTAAGGCGAAGGATAGACCTGAGAGAGCTTGATGAAGAGAAAGAAGAGTATTTTGAAGATAAAGAAGAGTATTTTGAAGATGAGCATGTATGAATACCTAGAGCATCTGACCATGTGAAGCTTCGGATTCCGAGTTTCAATGGATCTGGGAATGTTGATGAATATCTGGAGTGGGAAAAGAAGGTAGAGCGTGTGTTTGATTACTATCAATATGAGGATTATGAGAAGGTAAGAATTGTTGCTATTGAGTTCTCTGCGTATGCCGTCATGTGGTAGAAGAATTTTCAAGTCATGAGAAGACAAGAGGGTTATTGAGAGAGTAACACTTGGCTCGAAATGGAGAGAGTGCTTAGAAACAGGTTCGTACCGAAAACCTATCTTTCGTACTTTCACTCGGCTTTAGAATCTGAGATAAAAAGGTCGAACTATTGACGAGTATGATTAAAAGTTTCAAATGCTCATGATCTATTGTGAAGTGGAGGAACCTCCAGCTTGAACAATTTCAATATTCATTACTAAGTTGAGAGGAGACATTTGAGACGTTGTGGAGCTCCAATAATTTGAAACAATGGATGAAGCTGTTAAGATTTCCGTCGAGTAGAGAGGTAAAGAAGGAGCCGAATATCGATAAGGATGTTGATTTGTCGACCCGGACAGGTAAGTTATCGAACTTTGTTAAGTATCGAGCCAAGCAGAAAGGTTGATGTAAGAGCTGAGCAGAAAGGCTAACTTGATGGTGAAGTGTCGACTTGAACCAATGAGAAGGGGCAAGGGTCTGGTAGGAAGACTAGCAAGATCAAGTGCTTCAAATGCTAAGGGTTCGAACACATGGCTGCTTAGTGCCTGAATCGATGGACGATGGTCATCAAGGGAGACATCTCGAAGCTACATTAGAAAGTACAGATGAAGAACCCGAGGAGGAAGAGGCTCCTGCTGAGAAAGAAAATGCTAAGAAAGAATTGATTAAGGAGGACGTATTTGTCGAGGACTTAGACTAGTTACTCATGGTTATCCGACGCACTATGAACGTAGAACCCTCATAAGAAGAGGAGTAAAGAGAGAATTTGTTTCATACAACTTACAAGGTAAATGATTAGGTGTATACCTTCATCGTGGATAGTGGAAGCTGCACCAATGTAACATCAACCGATCTTATTTTAAAACTAAAATTGCCGAATTTTGCATACCCAAAGCCATATAAGTTATACAAGTTAAGTGAGAAAGGAGCATTATATGTCACTTAGCAAATACTACTATTGATCACTATTGGGAATTACTTTGATTAGATTCTCTGTAACGTCCTACCCATGTGTGCTTCCCACGTGTTACTAAGTAGGCCGTGGTTGTTTGATAGGAGGGTCATCCATGATGGCTACAGAAATACATACATGTTAGAGAAGGATGGTTAGGAGATCAGACTGAACTCGAGGTTGCCGAGAGATGTTCACAAGTTACAGATGAAACTTGCTTATGGATTGAAGAAGGCTCTAGTGATGAATAGAGTTGAGCTCCGAGAGGTCATTAAAGTAGATGAGCCGACCCTCTTGTTGGTCAAGTGACTATTGGAAATGAAAGAGCAGGTAAGTTGCCTTCGGAAATCAAGGAGTTATTAGATGGATATGCGGACCTGTTCCCAAAACAGTTACTTAAGGGGTTCTCTCAACTCGAGGCATAGAGTACTGCATTAACTTAGTATCTGGCGCTGCACTATCGAGTAAGCCAGCTTATTGGATGAATCCTAAGAAGGTTTTTAAGCTCCAATGTTAAATCAATGAGTTGCTGGAGAGAGGCCATGTAAGGGAGAGTCTTAGCCCTTGTGTTGTACTTGTACTTTTAATGTTGAAGAAGGATGAAACTTGGAGAATGTGTGTAGATAGTTGAGCTGTGAATAAGATCACGATCAAATATGGGTATTCAATCCCAAGGTTAGAAGACATGTTGGATGAACTCACTGTAGCCAAGATTTTCAACAAGATTAATCTTAAATCTAGCTATCATCAAATCCACATGAGGTTAGGAGGCGAGTGGAAGACTACACTTTATGAATGGATGGTTATGCCCTTTGACTTGTAGAATGCCCCAAGCACATTCATGAGGTTAATGAACCATGTGTTCATACATCTCATAGGGAAGTGTGTTATGGTGTACTTTGACGACATCCTAGCTACAGTACCGATATGTCGAGCTACTATGAACATCTCAGAGCAGTCCTAGATATCCTCTGTGCCAAGAGACTATTTAGCAATCTTAAGAAATGTTTCTTTTGCCAGGAGGAAGTGGTATTCTTGGGCTATGTAGTCAGTAGATGAGACTTACGAGTCGATGATGAAAAGATTTGAGCAATTGTTAAGTAGCCAACTCCTATGACTTGTGCCGACATAAGAAGTTTCCATGGACTAGCTTCATTCTACAGAAGGTTCATCAGGAATTTCAGTACACTCACCACACCACTTATTGAGTTAACAAAGAAGAACACCGACTTTTGATGGGGAGAAATGGAGGAGAGGAGTTTTGCTAAGATAAAAGAAAGGTTGACCTTTACCTTGGTGCTAGCGTTACCTAACTTCGACAAAATTTTTGAGTTAAAATGCAACGAGTCAGGCATTGGAATAGGCGTTAGTTATCCTAATGCAGGAAGGCCGACCAATTGTCTTCCATAGAACTTTTAGCATTGATCCGAGCATTGCAAGTATGGCAGCACTATTTACTGCTGAGGGAATTTTTCAAATGTACTAACCATGAATCATTGAGGTACCTCTAAAGTCAGACCAAGCTATCGAAGTGGCAAGTGAGATGGGTTGAATTCCTTAAATGAATTAATTTTTGTAATAAAGTATAAGTAGGGAAAGAGAAATGTAGTTGCAAATGCACTTTCGAGGAGATATGTGCTTTTGTTAGAACTGCATGCTAGACTATTTGGGTTTGCAAGCATTAAAGAACAATACTTTGAGGATCCACACTTTGGACTCATAATCTCGCAATGCATCAATGGGAGGACAGTGGACTAGTATCATGTGGAGGATGGCTACTTGTTTCGAGGAGAAAAATTATGTGTGATAAATTATTCACTAAGGGAGCTACTAATTAGGCAAGCTCACAATAGAGGACTCTCTCGACATTTTGGAGAAAGGAAGACTTGTGAACTATTGAATGGCCGATTCTTTTGACCAAGAATGAGGAGAGATGTATACTTAGTGGTCGAAAGCTGTACCGTATGCAAGATGGCCAAGTACCGAGTTGAGCAAGGGAGAGCAATGCCCCTACCTGTCCTAATGAAGCCGTAGACTAAATTGAGCATGAACTTTGTTCTTGGATTGCTGTGAATTGCCTGAGGCAAAGGTTCTATAATGGTCGTTGTGGTTTGGTTCACTTCGTACCTTGCAATAAGTCTAACGACGCTTTGACTATTGCTTCTCTTTCCTTATAGGAAATTGTGTGAATACATGGCGTGCTGAGAAGTGTAGTCTTTAACAAAGACTCAAAGTTCTTAAGCCATTTCTAGAAAACCTTGTGGCATTGGTTGAGAACCAAATTACTCTTTAGCACTTCATGTTACCCCCAAACTGACAACCAAATAGAGGTGGTTAATCGTATTTTGGGATCATTGCTCTAAGTTGCAGTAGGTAAGAACTTGGTTGATTAGGACATTGAGTTCACCTATAACCGAATAGTACATGATACTACTAACTAGACTCCCTTCAAGGTAGTCTATGGGTTCAATCTTGAGTTGCCCCTCGACCACGCCCTTATACCAGTACCTGTATAAGATGATCCTAATGCTTCGGTCAGAGTGCAATCCCTTTAGCACATCTATGATAAGGTTACTTGGTACATTGATCAAGTTGCTAGAAGAACGCGAGAAAAGACTAAGGGTAGGATAGCTAAACAATTTCAACCAAGAGACTTGGTGTAGCTGTACCTTAGCAAGAAATGGTTCTCGAATAAGAGGAGGAATAAATTATCTGTAAGAGTGGAAGGACCTTTCAGAATCTTTGAAAAGATCAATGATAATGCCTATAGATTGGAATTGCCTGAAGATTATGGGGTTTCAGATGCCCTCAACATTACCGACTTCAGTTTTTATCACCCTGATGGAGAACTGAGCGAACACTATTCGAATTTGATCTCAAATCCAAAACAACCCAAAGGGAATGGTAGGAATTAGGTTACTGGACTTCTGACCCACAGCTGAGCTTAAGGACTAGAGAGACTAGCATGATCCTTATGTTCCAATCGACCCCTACCGAGGCTGAGTACTTCAATGCCGAGTCACCCTTCATGCCAAGTCGTATGATTTCTCATCTTCTGTAGTATGCTAAATTGAAGATTACTTACTAATGCCTGAGTTAACCAATTACTCGACATCTTCCTTGCCGAGAAGTCAAGAAAGAGAGACTCCGGACTGACTAAGTCATCCTTGCTTGGACAAGCCATCTTTCCGTACTTTTTTTCCGTATCCTCTAATAACCATTGTCAATGTAGCATTGCCATGTGTATAGTATCATGTGTAGAATTCATTGTACCAATGATTGTTTTTCTTGTATATTTATTTTTACCCTTTTGTGTCTTGTATATTACTTTCTTAGGAAATGCCCTTTTTGTTTTTTCCTTTTTAGGTAGGTTGCCCTAACTTATGAGTATAAATATCCTTATACTTGTAGTTATAAAGTTTTAATTATCATTAATACATACTAGGAGTATTTTCTCGCTTACGTAAACACTTTGTTTACTTTCGACATCATTCTTATCTTAACCCTTAAGCAAGGTTAGGTAGTAAATAGTCTCATCGGACCGATTTATGCTTCATATTGAATTGTGCCGTAAGTCCTTAAAAGTTCCATTGGTACATCATATCCTCTAGAGCTGTTTGTAGGTTTTGCTTACTATTCCATTTGTCATTTTTCCACTTTCGCACTTTCCTCATTAATTCTTTTCGAGCTTTTTGTAACCCATCTAATGACTGGCTTTGTTTGTTCTTAGATACAGTTCGTAGCAAAAATAAATAAAATGGAAAATATAAATAACCATTTTTAAACTTTGACTTAAGTGTGGATTGAGTTTCTAAACTTTCATATCACTTCGTTGATTGAAATAAAGGGAAAATGGAATTATAATTACTACAGAATAGAATAAAGGTGTAATAAGTTAGAATAAATTTTACGGTGTTTACTTGAATGTAATCAAGTCAGTAATACATTGTTTACTTGATAGAATTAAAAATTGAAAAATAATATTCCTAAACTGTCCATTGTTCAATTAATTAACAAAATATAAAACAAATGAAAAAAAAATTAATAAAACATATGGTTTAGCTTGATCTCACATTAGAAATCCCAACTTGAAATACATCGACCCCCAATTTTACAATGGAAACCCTATCCCTAATTCATGCTAGAAACCTTAACCCCAAATCAAGAAGAAATCAAATGACTACCCTTAAGAGGAATCACCATAGCCGCTTATCGGTTCATATTTGCAATTAGAAGATATGTGACGATCAAATCTACATCCTCAAAGTTAAAACCATAGACTAAAGTTAAAGTAATTCCATTAATAAGAGCAAAATCGCATTGAAGTTCATGATCTATTAAATGAGTTGTACATCCTCTTCTGTAAGCAACTTGGTCTGGTTCTAAATTTTTCTCTCTAATGAATTTCTTCGAAGCATCTTCCATGTTTGTAACAAGCTGTTAGTGATTAGCACTTGGGTGATTTCGCTCTGCGTTTACAGTTCTGATAGTTGAAGGATATGAATCTTGGTTGCAACGTAGCTTGGGATTGCGTTTACAGTTCTGATAGTTATGATGGTTTTTTTTTTTTCCTTTCCCCTTCAATTGGCAAATTGAAGCTTGTGAGAGGGATATAGAGGAAGAAGGAGATGATACAAACATAATAGTTTTTTTTTTTTTTTTTATCATTGGTTGATGTTTAATTTCAAGGGTAACTATGGGAGAAAGAAAAAGAATGAAGTGCTGAATTGCAATTCATGGCCTTCATTAATGAATCCCAATTCAGCATTTTTTGCTATAAGAATTCATGGTAGAATGGCTATTACAAAGTCAAAACATAAGTGAACATTGTAATAGACATTCCAAAAGGAATGAAAGGAGAAGAGAATAGCTATTACAGCCAAGTGTATATGCAGTCAAAATGTGTTTTAAGATTTCTTAAACTTTGATAAATTGATAAATAATTCTCATAAAATAAAAATAATCCTTTTAAACTTTAATTTTGGTACTTAAGCACTTCTTAAACTTATTAAAATGTGCTTTAGGACTTTTTAAACTTTGATAATAGTATGAATTTTTGTAAATAAAAAGGGAAATATTCTTTATGTTACTAATTTATTAAAGTTTAAAAGGTCACTTTGAAAGCTCAGGGAATCAATCTACTCCTAAGATAAAGTTTAAGAGGGTTATTTGCAATTTTTTCTAAATAAAAATATAACAATAGATCAATAGGTACATATATGGTATAATAGATATGCCTATTTGTTGATAATAGATTTTGGACTTACAGCCTAAGCCTAAAGGATAAGAGCCTAGCTTAGATAGGGGCATCTTACATGCTTCTCTCCTTGCTATTAACCTCCTTAGTGCTTGGTAGGATAATTGAGGATCATGATAGAAGATCAAGCTTATCCTAGGGTGCTTGCCATATATTAAATGTATGGGGTTGTATGGTGCCCCTAAAACATTAAATGCAAAGGGATGTACACAAGCCTCAAGGCAATTGCCATAGCTTGCCACCACTAGAAGGTCCCATCCATACCAAGCCCTCAAAAAACTGAGGATAAGATGTTTAAGATTGTAGGTTACCCTCTAATCTATTGGATGCCTCCGCCCATCATAGTTTAACTTCTCCTTATATGATAGGTGAACATAACCTAATAGGCACACTCTTTATTGAGCAAGACTTTGTTCTTTATCCTTTAGTAATGACTTAGGCATTGGAATGGTTATGCCAAAGTAAACTTCGATAACTACTTTAGTTGTGTATTGTGTAGGTCGGCCCAGGTGACCTCAAGGTCCATCTATACTTTTGAAGGCTCCCCAAGATCCCAAAACCTCTAGTAGCAAAATCTAAGATCAACGTTTAGCATCATCTGCACGACAAGTACACCATAACTAATGGCAAGAACCTCTAAAACAAAGAACAACGATAACAACAATGTCTACAACATTGGTGATATTGACTAATCGATGGATGGGCTAACCTCTACCCAAAACATCTGGGTGATCGGCTTGTAGCAATTTGCAGAGTTAGAGGCCATGTGCCATAACTTGCTGGCACGAAACCAAGAAACACAAGACGATAATGCCACCCTTAAGGAACAAATTCAGGCACTTAAGGAGCAAATTCAGGCACTTAAGGAGCTACCACCATTAAAAGAGGCCTCCATACACTCTCGATCATAGGAGCAATCAAACACCACTAAATGTAAATCAGCAAGGACAATTTATGGCCAATCGCAATCGCGTTCCTATTGAGGGTACCAAACCTACTATATTCCACAGCAACGTAGAAGCCAGACCATAGCTACCAACTACTTCACACAGCAACGTGGCTGTTCACCATAACTACCAGCTACTTCATGTAGCCATACCTCTACCGCTGCCTATAATAGTTGACTCGTGTCATTTGAAGCACAGTTGAAGCACCTTGTCGTGGAAATAAGACTCGAGGAGCTGACGAACTACGTCAAGAAGCTTTCCAAGTAGTAGGAAAGCAACAAGACTGATTCTACCACTAACTTCTACATCAAGACATCGCCTTTCACACTTGCCATACAAGGGGAATACTGCCACGGAATGTCCACCTCCCCCAATTCGACACATACGATGGCTCGATCGACCCAAACGACCATGTGAGTCAATTCTGGAGGATAATGAGCCTACAAGACTTTCTCCACCACCTTAACGAAAGCAGCTAGGAGATGGTTCAAATAGTTAATGCCAAACTCCATCTCCTTCTTTGATGAGTTTGCTAACCAATTCAAAGTACACTTCTTGGTGAGCAAGTCGCTGGAAAAAGATTCCCCAACTCTATACTTCACCAAGTAAAAGTCAGATGAGTAACTTTGAGATTACCTATCTCTGTTCTTCGCTGCAACATCGGAGATCCTAAGCTCGATATGAGCATCGCCCTTAAATACAGCTACTCAGGAGATGAAGCTGACTGGGGTATTTTTCAAGTCCCTTACAAAGAGTAAGCTTGGAAACTTAGAGGACTTCGGAAGAAAGCATAGAAGTACATTATCTAAGAAGATAATATCTGAGCTCGTACAAAAGTCGACCAGGACAGGTCGGATAAAAAGAAAAAGAAGAGCTTAGTGAAGGACTGACCGGGCCCTAGGGAAGGGTTCCTCTTCGTGAAATGGGGGCAAGAAGTACCAAAATTGTCCCTACCTAACCTTCCAGAACTTTATTCCTCTTAACAAGCCAATGGAGGAGATTTACATGGAAGTCTAGGGCTGGAAGATACTACTAAGACCGATGAAGATGAGGTCTATCCTAAACCATTGTAACTCCGACGAATACTATAATTACCATTGGGAAGGAGGATACAAAATAATGAGTGTTTCCAATTGAAGAATGCCCTTGGAGAAGTAATGTGACTGGCTTACCAAATATATAGTCCATCATAGTTTTCAAAATCACTATTCCACCTATGTTCTATAAGTTTATTGTTTTAGGAGTCTTTTTCAAGTTGACTTCTGCATAAAATCATTTTTATATAGAAATTATGTTTTTAAATGAGTTTACCGATGTTATATATCTAACTTGAATAGACTAAAAAATGAAAAAAAATATAATTAATCTTTTACAAACCATCAACTATTAGGACATTACATTATCTTCCCTATCTTATTTTAATTTTTTTTCCCTCTTTCTCTCTTTCTTAGACCCTTATTTTATATTTATAGCTTTCATCCATGTTTTAGCTTTAATAGCAAGAATTATAAGGAAAACTATATAGTTTAGTTCATACCATTAATAATTTAAAGTGAGTTAAAACGTTTGGTTCTCTTTAATTCATTTTTTTAAAGAAAAAAATAACGGAAAAAGTTTAGTTTTAACTTTATTTATTCTTCTTCTATGCATACTAAATTAATATTTTTAATAATTTTTAATGAAAAAAGAATATTGTTTCTTCATTTTTTTATTTCCATCATGTATTCTAAGTTTTAAATAATTACTATAAGTATATCAATAATTTTTTAAAGTTATTTTACATAAGTTGGAGAAACTTGCATTTTTACGTTTCAATTTTATGCTCCGATTCTATCGACCCTCTGGTGATTTTAGGTAAAATTGCGATTTTGACAAGCCAACCCATACAACTTTGTCATCTAACCCACTATGTGTGGTGGGAGGAAGAAAATTGAGCTACAAAAGACCAGCCCAACAACAATAACGATAATTGCCATAATTACGCCAATGATGTTATCAACACCATCATTGACAACCTACAGGGATGGGGCTCAACAAAGGCTCCAAGTGACTAGCATATTATCAACTTGCATGAAGAAAAAGCTAAGGATAGACACTCTATCTCATTCTTGAACGAAGACCTGGAGGGGATCCAAACCCTTCACTAGGATACCCTAGCCATTAGTATGGCCATTGATGAGTTTGACATCTGTCAAATAATGGTTGGTATGAAAAATTTGGTAGACATACTCTTCAACCTTGCATATGAGCAAATGGCCTCCGAACTCAAAGCAAAATGGAAGCCTAATGACTATGACCTTTACAGCTTTAATAATCAACCAATATGAGCTAAGGGCATCATGACCCTTCTCATAGAGTTTAATGATGGTAACAATGTTGCCATACAACTCATAGAACTTCTAATGATTGATTGTTGGTTACCTTACAACGTCATTAGAGGCTAGTATAGCTAGAACGCCTTCAAAATGATCACCTCCATGACACATTTGAATTCCAAATTCCCTATAAAAGCATCGGTTGGCATGCCGAGATGACTAACAACTATTAAGGACTTGTACTTAAAGGCCTTGGAATGGGATGGGGTTTTATCATGGAAAGTGAACCAAAAGAGAAATGGCAAAGTAGGAGCGAACTAGCCAAGAAGACTAAGGAAATCCATATCGTGGTAGTGCTAAGCAAACAATGTTAGTCAACATGTTAATGCTACAGAGCATAAGCAAGGCTCATCACCTTCTATTTCTCTAATAGTGATGTACTTGCTTGGTTGCCATCCAACATGCCAAGTATCAAGGTTATCAAACTCGTGACTTTACTTAGAATTGTTAAAGGGTTTATAGAATTGAAATAGAAAATTGAAATGTAGAAACATATCTTTCTATAACTTATATAAAATAGTTTAAAAAAACTATAGATATGCTTATAGTAATTACGAAAAAACTTAAAATACATAATGATACGCTTATAGTAATTATAAAAAAATTAAAACACATGATGAAAACAAATAATTGAAGAAATTAAGTTCTTTTTTGATAAAAAATTCTTAACATCCATGAAATAATGACAAGGAGGGTTGAAACTATTTTTTTTCCATTATTTTATCTAAAATAAGTAATGAATTGAAGGAAGCCAAATGTTTCAAATCATTATGCGTTGTTAATAGTATAAACTTAAATGTATGATTTTTCTTATAAACTTCTTCATTAAAGTTAGAACCCAACTGAAGGCTATGAATATCGAAGAAGAGGCTCGGAGAGAGAGAAAGAGGAAAAAAATTGGAATAAGGTAAGATGATTTAATGGATAAATTGTTAATGGGATAATAGAAGCCTAGTTATATATATTTATTTATTTATTTTCGGCTTTTCCAACTCCTATATATAGAATTGATAAATTTAATAAAAACTATGTAAAATCGATTAAAAACATAAGTTTCTATAAGAAAACGTCTTTATGCACTAGTTAACTTAGAACAGTTTCCTAAAATTATAAACTCGTAGAATCGTATGGATAGATCATGGTTTTAACAATGATGCACAGTATCTCCCCAGACATCACAATGCACCACCTCAACATCAACAAGAACACTAAGCCTATTAGATAGAAGAAAAGGCATTTTGCTTTGGAGTGACAAAAGTGAGAGAATAAGAGATGCAAAAGCTACCGAAGGCTGGACTCATGAGTAAGGAGTGTTACCTAACTTAGCTAGCTAATGTTGTGCTAGTAGAAAAATCCAATAGTAAGTAGTAGATATGTGTTAACTGAACTGATCTGAATAAGGTTTGCTTAAAGAATTACTTTTCCTTCCCTAGCGTTTAATTAGCTTATCATTTGAATAGTTGCTCACATGCTCCAAAGTTTTATGGATGATTTCTTAAGCGACATTGAAAGCAAGACAAAGCCAAATGATGAGATCTATGGCTCCTTTATCACTGACTTTTGGACATATTGTTACAAAATTATGCCCTTTGGACTTAGGAATACCAGGTTCACATATCAAGAATGGTGATAAGCATGCTTAACCCTTAACTTTGGCATAATATGAAGGTTTATATGGATGATATGATTATGAATAGCAAATAGATTGAGGACCATCTCCATGACTTACATAGGACATTTGATTGACTAAGGAACTTCAACATGAAACTCAACTCTTAAAAGTGCATCTTTAGAGTAACCTCATGTAAGTTCCATGGTTACAAAGTCACCTAACGTGGCATTGGGGCAAACCTTGAGAAAATCTTAGCTGTTTTGGACATGTAGCCCCTTAAGACAATCGAGGAAGTCCGACAACTCACAAGGCAAATTGCTACGCAAAATTGGTTCATATCGAAAATCATAGATCGATGTGTGGAGTTCTTCAAGGTACTTAAGAACCCCTTAAATTTTCAATATACCAACTAATGGCAAGTAGCCTTTGACAAGCTCATGTTACTCTTGACTAGAGTACCCATGTTATCTAAGCTCGTCTGATATGCCTTCAAGATCGAAGGTATTGACTTGAAACTAAGCATAGTAGACAATGGAGAGTGATAACAAGGATATTTTGGTATTTTGGATTTTAATGACAAAAGATTAGAATAAATGGGCTATGGATGAAAATATGGCTAGATATAATACCCCAACTATAAGCACAAACTAGGGTTGAGATAGAAATGGGATTATGACTCGCGAGCACCAAATCATCATTTAAGGGTTTTTGCTAGCATGTAGATGTGACTCACTACCAAACAAAATGATGGTTTACCATAAACAAGAATGATTACAAGATTATGTAAAGGATTAAAAGAGTAAATAAGCACTCCATAACCAAAGAGGAAACTTAAGTCTCTTCAATAGAAGCTAAATCTTCACAAGTAAAGTTCAAGTATATTATTAGATGATTGTTGTTGCTAATTACGAAAGTTTGTTGTTTATGGTAATGCTAAAACCCTAATTGTAAAATTATAAAATTTACAAGACCTTAAACCCTAAAATGAGGCTTACGAGGACTAAACAGTAAGACAATAGATTATGTGGTCAAAATTGTGTCTTTTAGAAAGAGGTTGAAATTAGAGTTGGTTCGAGCTAACAAGAAATAAGTTAGCAACATAAAAGAAGGTAAAGGCTACATGGGCTGAATTTAGCTGAAGTCTTTAATGCTCCCTTAGACTTGGCTAAGCTGTCCAACAAGTTACCATCAAGTATTTTGGCTTGGGAATCATCAGGGAGGTTATTTGAGCTGTAAAGAGAATGGCTTGGGTAAAGACCAAGTTGGATAATGGATGCTCAAACTATCTTGGTCTTGTTTGGGTTGATGCTTAGGCTTAGGGAGTTAAGGAACAAAAATGTTGAGCTCGTCTACAGATCTTGTCTCTTAATGGAAATAGCCTCAGGTTCCTAATAGGTTCGTCAACACCTAGTTTTCCTTTATTGATATTGTTTTGTGAACCTAGTTTCTTCCCTTTACATAATCTTCTTCTTTTATGTTGGACACTCTAGGAACAGCTTGGTCTCGGTGTTGAAGAGGTTAGCATCTGATTCTTATTGTCACCCCTAGCTTGGAAAGAAGTCGTCTTTAGCTTTGGTCCTTGCAATTTTGCAGTGAAAGCTCAAGGGGAATTGTAAATAAGTTTCTTCTTCCCTTCGTCTTCACCATAGGAACTGGGTTGCTTGAAATCTCCTTAATACTCATGGGAGTCAAGCAAAAGTTTTTTCCATCCTTTCAAATAGTGTAAATGTTGTGGAATTTGTTGTAAATGACTTTTTGGTCATATCTAAAGGTCAACCCAATATGAGATGAGCGACATTTATGGGCAGAATATCAAAGTGAAGCTCATCCTCATCCTTTCTCATTCTAAAGGGTATCCAAGCCTACTTATGTACGTAGACCACTTCCTTGTCATTAAACCACTTGAATTTATAAGGTTTTGCGTGTGGGAAGGTTGCTAATTTCATTTGGCAATAAGCTCAACGTACACAATGTTGGTGCAATTTCCTTTGTCAACTATAAAGGAATAGGTCTTCCCATTCACTCAACATAGGTTTGGAGTAAGTTTTCTCTTTGACTCAACTCTTCTTTAAGCTCTACTCGGTTACCCATCGTGGCTAAGAATTCTCTTACCTTTGGGTGGATGTGTACCTCCTCAAGCTTCTTGGAGTTCTAGCCTTCTAAGCTCTTGTCACTCTTGCCTCTTGATGGTAGCATTTGGTCCTCTACCTTTTAAGACCATGACCCTCTTGTTCGGGCATTAGGAGGTAATGTGACCACAACCTAGGCACTTGAAGCATTTGACTTCTAGGCCTTTCTTCAGGTATTCTTTCCTTTGCAACCTTCTTGCTCCTAAAATAATGGTCAGCTTGTCTCACCTTGCTCCATCTTCTTCTTAAACTTCTTTCTCTCTTCATTCATGTTAAACTTTGGATTATCAAGTTGAGGTTGGGGTTATAGTCTATGATGCCTCCTTTGACGTTGCCTTTCTACCTTAAGAACTAGGTGAATGACGTTGTCTAGAGTATTGAAGGGTTATAGCTTCATCATGTTAGTAATCTCCTCTTGGAATCTACCTAAAAATGTAGAAATGATTGTCTCTTGTGACTCATGCATCTTGCATTAGGTCAAGAATATCTTAAACTCTTGCAAGTATTCTTCGATTGTGTTCCAACCTTATTTAAGGTGTTAAGATTGCATGAGGCATTTCTTGCTTATACTAACTTAGAATAAAGAAATAAGTCATCGGTTTCTTCATGAGCCTCCAAGATTGGATAGGCTCTTCTTCAACATCTCGCTTGGTGATTAACTTGTATAACCACGAGCTCGCATACTCTAAAAATGATAAGGAGGCTTGTTTGACCTTGGTGCGACCATCAAAATCATACCATTAGAGGATCTTCTCAACTAGGGGAATCCAATCTAAATACTCATCAACTTGGCTACTGTGAAGGTTGTTGTCTTTAGCTTAATGTTCATGAGACCTTGATTAATAGCTTAAGGTTTGCCTCCTCATCCTTAGGCCCTCTAAGACTCATTGGATTCACCATTGCTATTACAACTAAGCTCATCTTCTTTGCTTCTTTGTTCATAGAGTTGTCTTCTTGGCTCTTCTCTTCTATTCTAAGCTCCTTGACTTTCCGTGGAATCATCACTTCTACAATAGTCTAATTCACTTGGGCCCCTTTTATGTTCACGATGACCTTGTCTAAGCTTGCTATGATTTCTTTCGCCTCTATGCTCATTTGAACCATTGTTACTATGCTCAACTGGTTCCTTCCTTTCACCTCAGCCTATGCATCTACAATCTTAAGCTAAACTAGATAGCTTTCAAATGGAGTTAGTGAAATTTTGGATTTAACACTCCAAATTATCGACTCCTTGCCTTAGACTTCCATAGGGGTTGTTGATACTATTGATAACACTTTCTTCTAACATTCTTACTTAGTACGACTTTGGATACCTTTTGGGGAATTATATTAAACACTTGATACACTTAACACTACACTAGTATAAAGCCATAGACCTACTACAACTTCAAATATACATTGTCCAACACTTGAATATCACTATAGCACTTCTTATTAACTTAAATAACCAAAGATAACTTTAACTTGGCTCAACCAAAAACAACACAAATAGTAGTAGTAACACTTACAAGAACACTATCGAGAACAACAAGACAACACCTCAAATGGATAGATTTGAATGGAATTACAGTAAATGTTAAACCCATTACCTAAATTTGAAGAATAAGGACTGGTGTAAAAGAAATCATATACATATCTCCTTAAAGCTCTAATACCAAAAGATGATGTTGCCTTCAGTATTAGGGGTCTTGGCCTAAAGTTAGGCATAACAAACAGTAGAGAGTGATAAAAAAAGAAGAAGAAGATATTTTGGGGTTTAGAGTTTTAATGACAAAATGGTGGAATAAGTAGAATAAAGGGATTATAGATGCAAATATAGCTACATATAACTCCTTAACTATAGACATAAACTAATATTGAGATTGAAATGGGATTCGATATGATACACGAACATCACATCAACACTCATAGGTTTCTAATAGCGAGTAGATGTGACTCACTACTGAACTAAAAGATGGTTCACCATAATCAAGAATTATTGATAAGAATATGTAAAGGATTAAAGAGTAAAGAGGCACTTAATAACTAAAGAGGACACTTAAGTCTCTCAAATAAAATTCGAAGCTTTACAAGTAAAGTTCAAGTATATTATTAGATGATTGTTGTTGCTAATTACAAAAGTTTGCTATTTATAGTAGCGTTAAAACCCTATGACAAAACTATAAATATTTACAAGGGCTTAAACCTTAAAATGAGGACTATAAAGACTAAATAGTGAAACAGCAAATTATGCAGTCACAATTGTGCCTTTTAGAAAGAGGTCGAAACTGGAGATGGTCTGAGCTGGTTGGAAACAAGTTAGATCTAACTAAAACAGGATGGATGCTAGAAAGGCTAGATCTAGGTGAAGTCTTGGGTGCTCCCTTGTACTTGGCCAGGTTGTCCAACAGGTAGGCTTCAGGTATTTAGGCTTAGGAATTAGTCAGGAAGGTTGTTGATAAATGCTAATTTATACATATTTCTATCACTCTATAGGTTATTTTGATAGTATTTTCATATGTTTCTTAGTTTCTTAGGTATTTTTAGTGATTTTGGTGCTTAATTAGTTTCTATTTTGATTTTAGGTTTTGTTTGATGAATTTGAAGAATTTAATCAAGTTTTAGATGTTTTAAAGATGATTTTATGAGTTTGAAGTTTTAGAAAGGATCACACCTAAGAGTAGGGATCATGAATTGAAAGTGTGCTAAGAAGAGCAAGGAAATAACGAACAATTAATGGTTGGAGAGAATCATGAGTAGGATCACAAGTTGAACCTTAGGTGTAAATCTCCCATTTTACTTATTTGGAATTTTTAAGCAAAGAAAGATCACAGTTAGGAATCATAGCCGTGATCTTTGGGTTTAAATATGTTTTTTCTTACAAATTTTCCTCCTTTTGAAGAGATCTAAAGTCTTATAAGATGCCATGCTTCCACGTATTATTTATTTGGGAGCCTAATTTGGAAATAAAGAGATGTGTAAGAGATATTGCAAGGTATGTTGAAAATACATCGGAGTATATTTTAAATATTCCTTTGTACTATAAATAGCCTTATAAGCCGGTGTAAACAAAGAATCAATTCTTATATTAGAATAGGGTTCAAGAATTAAGTGGGTAGTCTCGTAACCCTCCTTCATGTTTATTTTTAGTTATCCTTTTAATTTCTTTTCCATGTTTTAATTTATTTCTTTTTAGTATTTGAATGTTAAATTCTAGAATCAATATAGAATTATTTATTTTATTTTAATTCAACATATGTTTTCTTGTTATTGAGGTTTAATTACATTGTACTTTATTGTGTTGAATTAATATTTACCTAGGTTGTTAATTCAATGCTAGATTTCACCTTAGAGTTTGTAAGATCTTATTATGAATGGATTGGTGTAATTAGAAGTAATTAAATTGATTGAGGTTCAACTATTTGATTTTTTCAAATTAGGGTAACCAATAGCATTGTTCAAGGACTTAATGCAATCTTCATATACTCTACTGTAGAAGTGATTTGGATAGATTATATATGAGGTTAGGAGTTAATTTGAGAGGCAATTTCAGTTAACTTAATTTAGGAACTCTTACAGTCTAATAATGAGAATGAGATTGAATGTGGCATAGATTCCAGGGGAAAATTCAATGTTTGAATACTAAAGTTCATGATTCTTCATAAACTTTGTTGTTTCCTTTACAATCCTATTTTATTAATTCCTTTTTATTGTTCTCTTAGATTAGCTAGTTTAATTTAAATTTTGCAATTTAATAATCTACACTTAATTATTAGGCCAAATAATACGAAAAAAAGGGGAAGTACTATTAATTCATAGCTAGTCCTTCAAAGATCGACACTCAGACTCAAATATGTTATACTATAAAATTGATAGGTGATGTTGCTTCCCATTAATCATCCGAGTTGTGGATAGAATGGCTAGGCTAAAGACTAAGCTAGATAGTGGATGTCTGAGCTATCTTAGTCCTATCCGGGTTGTGCTTGGTCTTGAAGAGTGAAGGAATAGCAATGCCGAGTTGGTCTTTAGATCTTTGCTCTTGAAGGAAAAAGGCCTAGAATCCTAACATGTTAGCTAAGTCTTTTTTTTCCTTCTCTTCCTACGGTTCCATGGAATTGGTTTCTTCCCTTTACTTGATCTCCTTCCTTTAGGTTGGGTATGTTCAAGTAGCTTGGTCTTGGTGTTGAAGTGGTTAGAATCTAATACTTACCATCTTGGATTGAGAAGATCTATATCTATACTTGTCTGTAAGTAGTCAGGCCCTCTCCTAGATCTTAGCTCGAGTAGAAGGGAGGGAACACTGACTTGTCTATTGCATAAGTCATATTGTCTAAGGGCTAAAAGTTTCCTATTTAAAGGTGGAGAAGTTTGCCTTAATAGTAAGCAATTTCAGCTAGATTACCTCCGCCTTACTTTGAAGCTCACAAAGTTATAGTTCCAATTGACTAGTTGCTATGAAACATTTTTAAAAGCTAGACACATTTGGGCAGATGGTAAAACATGCCTTAGAGCATGGTGCATACTGAGTTCAATGTAGATTTGGAGAGACAACCATTATAGAATATACTTGAGAGGAGGAAACATCAAACAACAATGATAAGCTAGTATAGACCTTCCATGTTTACAATTGGTCCACCTAAAAGTGAAGTAGAGTAAGGCTTCTACTGAATGCAAAACATGGGATATAAGTACATTATGCTTTGAAGTTTCGATTTGATGCCAACAATAATGAAGCTGAATACAAGACTATCATTGCTATCCTAAGCTCACAAAAAAGATTAAGGCAAAGAAACTTAAGGTTTTCCTTGATTCCATATTAGTGGTTTGGTAGGTTAAAGGTGAATATGAGGCAAAAGACAAGTGTATGACAAAGTACTTGGAAGTTGTTAAAGCCCTCACCTTGGAGTTCCTCTCTTAGAACATCACTATTGCTCCTTAAGCTGAGAACTCCAAGGCAGATAAGCTTTCAAATTGCCTCTACTAGCATACTAGATTTGAATAGGAAAAAGAAGAACATCTTCATTGAGTATTTACTAAAAAAAAGTATCAATAGGCAACGGCAAGAAGTCCTTGAGATACAACCTACGATAGCTGTACTGAGCTAGATAGATCCGATGGTGAACTACTTGAAACACAACATTGTCCCAATAGATCGGAAGGAGGTAAGGAGGCTAATGTATGCACAACAAACAATACATTGATTGATGAACTCTTGTATAGACGAGATCATAGTCTTCCTGTTCTTTAATGTCTACAATTTGAAGAAGATTAGCGTGTTCTAGAAGAAGTACGTGCTTAAGTATGTATCAATCATTGATAGAGCTAAACTCTCTACATTCGAGCTTTCCCACTCGATTACTAACAATCTACTATGAAGGAAGATGTAAAGGAGATGGTTTGAAGGTGTACCCAATGTTTAAAGCACGTCTCAATTGAGCATGAACTAAGTACCATCCTCTAGCCCCTCATAAGCTTGTAGACCTTTTCCTAATAGGGCATCAACATACTTGATCCCTTCTTGAGGCAATCGATTGATGACGATACATCAAAGTAGCTTTCAATTAATTTACTAAATAGGTAGAGGTAGAGGCCATTGTAGAATAATTGAGAAAATCATGGATTCTTTCGTTCTCAATTGCATCCTCATTCGATTTAAAATCCCTTATGTTCTTATTACAAATAATGGAACCTAATTTGATAATCAAAAGTTTAGAGACTTTTGTGAGAAGTACCATGGTAACATTTAGTACACCTTAGTAGTACAACCCCAATCTAATGGGTAGGTTAAGGTTGTGAATAAAACTATCCTTAACAGTCTCCAGAAGAAGGTGGACCAAGATAAAGGAAAGTGTTTAAACGATCTTCCAATATCCTTTTGGGATATAAAACCACTCACTAAACCTCTATGGGAGAAACTCCCCTTCAAATTGCTTTTGGCTTAAAAGCAATACTACCCATTAAGTTAGAACTTCCAAATATCCCAACTCAAGCTCTAGGCGTTATGGACAATTAGATTGGGCTCCAAGCTAACCTTGACCCCATAGAGGAGATTTGTGACCAAGCAAGGATGTACATAGCTGCTTACCAATACAGGGCAGCTTAGTACTACGATAAGAAGGTGAAACATAAGGTGAATCAACTAAGCAAACCGATTTGTAAGAAGCTTGAAGCTACTGGGTCATGTTAAGGTCAAGGGAAGTTAGCTCTTAATTAGGAAGACCTAGTTAGAATTAAAGAGGCCTTAGGAAATGGCGTATGTAGGTTGGAGAGATTATCGCTCATACCAAGGACTTAGAATGTTAACAATCTTAGGTTGTACTTCAAATGAATTTGTATATAAATGAAAGTGTTATTCTCAAATTCATGTTCACACATTATATCTAGAATAACCTAGTAGCCTCGAATAAGATGTTTATGAATAAACTAAGTTCTAACCTCTTTCAAGGTAAGTTGACCCCATAAACATCAAGTTTTAACGTCCCCTGAGGACCATGGAGTCTTGATGGGATCAAGTCTTGACCTTGTATAAGGCCCACAAATTCTTAGTCAAGTTATGTCCTAACAAACTGACAGGCTAAAGGACTCTTAATCATTCTATGGTCCATTCCTTCACAAGGAAAATGGGGCTTTTGAGCTCCCTTGCCCTACACACCACCAAAGGGTGTACAGAGCTTCCGAATAATCTCATTGACAAGGACCCAAGTCGAGACGTCTAAGGTACTCCAAGTGTAAGGATAACCCTCTTACTCTTCCTTTCCTCGAAACATGGGGAAACTAGTTAAGTTAAGCTTTGACTACTAGATCCCACGGTTGGTTGCATACAATGGGGCAAAACATACATATATAAAGTACAACAAACATAATTATGAGCAACAAAGTAACTAAGAAACATATCATAGGGAAAGCATAGGTGACTACACTTCATTAAATTTTCGTAGTTTTATAAAAGGTAAGGTTTGTATACTGACCTGAATAAGTGCTTACCCTTCTAAAGACCTTTTTTAGCTCTCCTTGTCAATCACTTAGGGGGTCCTCCTTATGTTCACTCTAACCATCCTGATGATAGCTTAGCTCTCCCTTCGCTAGTTGATGGTCATTAACATGGCTTTGTTGAGCCTAATTTTTCACCTCTCCTTTTTAAATTCAATCTATATAACATTTAATCGCTATAGTATGAATAGTTCAACTAGAAATTAGAAAGGTTTTCAAAAATCGTTTTAAGAGTCGCCAACCTATTGAAGTTGGTAAAAGAAAAGGATGAGGAATCAATGACTAACTAAGGTCCTATTAACCTAAATTGAATAGCCAAAAATTAAGGTTTGAGGATTACTAGTTTTAAGCCAAATGGCTAACTAAATTTATAAACTATAAAATTATTGAAAAAAATGTGGGTCACTTTATTAATTAGAAAGAATAAGTTAGTAAAAATAAATTGAAGCAAATCAAGAAAACAAAAAATTAATATAGACATGTATAGATTGTTAAAATACAATTTATAGAACAACAGATAATGGAATACCAATACAAGATACAATATCGTAGCAAATCAATCATAATATTACACAACACAACATGTCATAACATCACTAAATCATCCTATAGTTTATAAAGTATGATAATGAAATTTTCCATATGATAGATTAATTATTGAAAGAATTGTATATAATACTTTATTGTACATGACAATACTATAATATACCATGTGAACATCATATTAATAACAACTATAACACTATAATACACATGATAACAACATAGATTTTGCCAACATGCTAATGTACACCATATTCTATTAACTTTCCTTCAATTACAATATGTTGTTATGAAACCAATTGTCAGGTAAAACATGTTTTTTACATATTTATATTCTAAAAAAATACCACGAACATAGAATAAACAATTTACTTAACAAGATTTTACACATCAACAAATTACAATATGAAATAACAAGACGCATATGGAAATTTAAAAATTTATTAGTCATAAAAATTATTAAAAAAATGGAATAATAATTTGAAAATACTTTTAATATGAGAATGTATCTACAACCTGCAAATAATGGTAATTAGAAAAAAAATGATGAATTAGTAAATTACTATGTTTATGTCTTATTCATTGGTATAGGCCATAAAAAATATGCTTTATTGACCTTTTTATTACTATGGATTACCATCTAAACAAAATTTATGCTTTGTTTGGTTCATTTTTTTTTTTTCATCTTGGTTTCTTTTTGGTATCTGCTCAAATTTTACATTTGGCAATAATAAGACACAAAAAATATTAAAATATAATTTCACATATATCTCTCTTTTTAGATTAATTAGCCAACAAATCCCAATAAATTCGAATGTATTTGCTCTTTACTTTATTCATTTTTACAAGAATACCAATTAAAATAATCATGTCTCATGTATAAAATATATTTTTCAAACCTTTTCTCTTAAAACTAAGTAAAATTTCACTTTTCAATCCTGATACTCCAATCAACACTTTCATTATAATTATGAAATAGAAACAAATAAGATATAGATAAAATGATTTTCAAATACCAAATTTTAAATAGATAAAAATTAGATACAAAATAGATATAGACAAAAAAAAAGAAAAAGAAAAAGAAAAGAAGAAGATCAAAATAGGATCTTAATTATATCATAAGTTTAAAGCAATAGAATATTTATAGGTTTATAGCAACAAACTATTTGTACATAATTCACATGTAATACATTATGGTTTTATAAAAACTTCAATCAATATACAATACTATAACAAGTATGTATCATAATAGATAGACGGAATTATGTTGATATTGCAATGATGATATTATGATATTTATATGTATATATGACTTATAAGATTATTTATGGCTTATTGATAACAAACAGAAATAGAAATAACAAGTTAACAAATCATAGAGACAATTTCATTTAATATTATTGCACACGATTACTAAAAGAGTAGCAATACATATACGATTTAACAAAATAGTAATATAAAGCTTTAGGCATTGTTCAAAATGTAACCTACTATGCAATAGTTTCATTGAAAGAATAGCAAAATAGAAAACACATCATTTTTATATTATAACATAAAAGATGATTTAATAATTGAGATATAATAAAAAAGACATAAAATCATAGAAGTCAAACAATAATATAGAAAAGGAAAAAAATAAAATCACTATAGATTATAAACATGATCACGTCATATTATACATTACTCTTTATGATAATATAATATTGTATAATAGATATTCCAATAATAGTATATTTATTCACATGACTCACTATATTACATAATATGTTAATATATATAATTGATGATATACTGTTGCCTTTTAAGAATGCTATAATTGCAATGGAACTATTATTTAGTGAATTAAACAAAATAGATACAAATGTAATATACAAAAATAAGTTGATGATATATAATATATACTGTAAACACTTCCATTGGTTTCCATTTAATTACAACATGTTATTACTAAAACCTTAATTTATTTATTATCAAATTACAATTGAAAAACAAGCCTATATGTATATTCTCTATAATAATCTCCTATTAAATAACATGATTCTATAATATGTTACAAAAGGCACTTATTTGGATGGTTTATGGTATAATATGCAATATTACAATGAAATTACTACAAATTATTAATATAACAACTTAGTTATAATGGATGCACATCGAAATGTATTTACTGTTTGTAAAGTTGAAAAGCTTCACAACTAAAGAACTTATATGTACATTTACTCTATAAAACACAAAAATATAACTTCATGAGATTATATTGCGAAACCAAGTCACTAAATTGAATAAATTACTACAGATAAACAACAACAATGTAGTTTATGATAGTATTATGTAGAATGATAGAAATTTTTGTGATATTGAGTTTATTTAAAAGATGATTTTAATATGTTAGCATGATAAATTGGTAAGAATATGATGACCATAATAAATTGGTAAGAATATAACGACTACAAGATAAGCAAACCAAAAAAAAAAAAATGGTTTTTGTTGAACTAATCACTTTTGGTAAGTCCTAAGTTTAAACCAAAATAGAAATAGAGTTTACATCTATATATATATATATATCTTACAAATATCTTTGATAATATTAGTAGATAATGCAATAGTAATTTACAATAAATCAGTAATGGAATATGTGTAACAATAATATCTATTACTAAAGACAATAAAATTAATATATTATATATATAGAAATGGCTTATTTACAAGGTGTACTCTACAAATTAAGAATAAAAGAATGAACTAAGGTAGCATTAGGGGTGAGCTGGTAAGTCTATCATACAGGGTATCCATTGGAACCTTACTTAACTTGGTAGGTTCTAGGTGGGTAATTAAGATCATATGATAGGTTTCGAGTAGTAACTTCTCGAAACCTATTCTTATAGTATAGGGTACAGGTAAGAAGTTAGGATACCTTATACCTACCCTAGAATCTATACTTTGAAGTATACAAGGTATGGTTTTCTAGATTCCTATCTTGTAATAATAATTAAATAAAACTAGTAAACAAATGATATCATCTACTTAAAATAAAACAAAACCCAACCTATTGGAAACTCTAAACTAAACGCTTGTTAGTCTATTCCCTTCCATCTTTTGTCTTTAGTCTTTATTTCATCATCATTTTTTTTTCTACTTCTTCATTCTTTACTAAATCCATCTTTTAGTAAAGTTCAAAAAGGGGAATCCGAGTTCTTAATTTGGACTTCTAATGACACTTATAAGCCATAAGGAACATCCATTACATGTTTTTATAGTGGAATAATTTCTTTATTTTATGTTTGACAAAAGATTTGTTATTATTATTAAAGCGAAATTCGATATTTTTAGAGTATAGGGAGATTATTTTACTGATGCATGTGCCTTGAGGAAGAAATATTTTACTTTGAATTTATATTTTACTCCATTTGCCATATCATGTTTTTTCTCATAGTTAATTGTTTGATCCTATATTATCATTTACATAGTTAAGCCTAGCTATGAGCTTACCTTCCTTGCTTCGATAGGAGTCATGAGTTAGGTTTAGTTTGGGGGGGAGGGGGGGGGGGGGGGGGGGGGGGGGGGGGGGGAACTTATTGTATGTGTGGTGTGGGGGTGGATGTGTGTGGTGAAGGGAGTTGGAAGCTATCGCACCTTTAACTAAATCTCAAGCATGAGAACTTGAAAGCTTAGTATGGTGCATTCTCTTTTCCCAATTTAGACCCAAAGAATTTAAGCTATTTTTATCTACAAACCTGTTGTTATTATCGAGCCAAACTCTCCCATGCCTATCAATGATTTCTTAATACCAATATGAGAAGTACACAATTGACAGTTCGATATACACACTCATAAACTTGACCATACCTACTCTAACATCTCAAAATCACATTTTAGCTGACATAACTCTAAATAGCTTGTAGATTAGCTTGACATCCACTCTTATTCTTTGTTTGTTTCTCTAGGAGCCTCTCCAGTGAATAACTACTACGTGCTTGAGTTGTTTGCACGAAAGAATTTGCCAAAGAAGCTTTTATTCTTATGATTTCTATTATACCCTATGTCTATTTCTTATACTTTACTTATTTTGTACTATAACCTTTCTAGTCTTTTCTATACTTAGTAAGTTGTCCTAAAATTTTAGGTATAAATACCTTCATGTAAGTAGCCATAATCATCATCACTCTTGAATATACTAAACTTCCTTTTGGTATTAAGCTCCTTGCTTACTATCTTCTTAACTCTTATCCTATTTTTTAAGCAAGGTTAGATGGCGGGTGGCCTTATTGAGCTACTCATAAATCATATCAAGCTAGTTCATGAGTCTATAAAGGTTCCTTAGTGAGTCATATCTTCGGAATTGTTTGTGGTTTGCTTGTTTCTCTTTTTGTCTAGCATGTTCTCCATCTAAGATTTCGAGCTTTCAATAAGTTTTGACCCATTTTTAATAGCGCTGCCCTTGTCTGTCCTTAGTGCGATGTATCATTTTGGTATCAAAGCGAAGGTTCGCATTAAGTAAATCGCTATTGTGCTTTGCTTTGTTGCATTGATTAACATTTATGTTTAAAGTATGTTGAATAGTGTAATAACTGTTGAGGTTGTGCGCAAGTTAGCTATAAGTGTTTAAGTGAGTAGTGGAAGTGGTAGTCTTGTTATATTATAGTGTTTGTCAGATAGTACTCTATTTTAGCTTGTTTTGAGTTATGAAAAATAAGGGAAATAATAGTTGGTCATTTCTGTGTGAGATTTGATGAAGCTGACTACAGTATTGATCCTAGTAATAAGATAAATTTAGGTTATGATTTTAGTTTCTCTCGTTGTGTGTGTGTTTTTCATTAAGTGGTGGATTGATTAGCTAGAAGTGGTATATGTTGTTTTTGGTAATACAAGTGTTATCTGTTTTTTGTGAGCATGAAATTGAGTGAAGAATGATTGATTTAAGTGCTAATGCTGAAATTAGAGACGACAATAGTGGTGTTGTTCACCGTGGTCAACGAAACACCCCTAGAGTTCTTATGAGTGGTTAGATGAAGTGACTTACTTAATAGCTAACTTAACTCGATCTGTCCATATATTAGCCTTTCAACCTGTTGAAGTCATTTATAACTCTCCTCAAGTTACTTCCGAAGTTGGTGTCGTAGCTTATAATGTCTACTTTACCCAAGGGCAATTCCTAACTTGGCAATACCGTAGTGGTGGAGTAGGAGGACATGTGCGAAGGAAGATAGACTTGGGTGAAATAGACGAGGAAAATGAGGAAGAGTACGATGAAGTGGAAGAAAGAGTAGATGCACCTCGAGGTGACAACTATGTGAAGCTTCAGATTCTAAGCTTCAAATGTTTTGGAGATGTTGATGACTACTTTGATTGGGAAGAGAAGGTAGATGAGTCTTTGACTACTATCAATATGAGGACCAAGACAAGGTGAGAATTGTTGCTATTGAGTTTTCAAGATATATAACGATTTGATGGAGGAATTTTTAGACCGTGTAAAGGTGAGATAAATATCAAGAGGTTAGCACTTGGTTCAAGATGGAGAGAGTTATTAGAGCTAGATTTGTATTGGATACTTATCTATAGGACACTTTTGCCCGGCTCTAAGAACTAAAACAAGGGAGTTGTACTATTGATGAGTATGTACAAGAATTCTAAGTACTTATGATTCAATATGTGGTAAGTGAGCCCTCAACTTGAACAATATCCAAGTTCCAAACTAGATTAAGGATGGAAATTCAAGATGTAGTTAAGCTACAATAGTTTGTTACTTTAGATGAAACTATAAGAATTTCTTAGCATATAGAGAGATAGAGGAGGAATAGGCTGAACGAACCTCAATTGAGTTGACCTTTTTAAGGTAGCAAACTTACCTAAGGTGGCAACTAAGTTCAATTAAATACTAAGCCTAGTTGAAGGATTGATGTCATAACTGAGCATAAGAGCCACCTTGTTTACCAGGAAGTGTCGAAGGGAACATTTGAGAAAGTTAAAGGATTAGGATGGAAGGTGAGCTGAATTAAGTGTTTTAAGTGCTAAGGTTTTGGTTACATAGGACATACCATGGTCATTAAAGGTGCAATCTTGAGCATTAAAGTAGAAAGTATTGATGAAGAGCCGGAAGAGAAGACTAAACTAAAGGAGGAATTTGAGGTGTATGGTGAAGAGGTTGTTGAAGAGAATGTATATATAGATGACCTGGACAAGCTAACTTTAGTTATTTGAAGAGCATTAAGCATTGAGCCAACTTTTGAGGAGGAGCAACGAGAAAACTTATTTCATATCACATGTAAAGTGAACAATTAGGTGTGTGCATTCATTGTAGATAGTGGAAGTTGTACTAATGTGGCATTTGTTGACCTGGTTCGAAAGCTTAAGTTGTTGACTTTATCATATCCAAAATCATATAAGCTATATTGGAAAAATGAGAAGGGAGTACTTTATGTCACTTAGCAAGTATTACTGTCAATCTAAATTAGGAATTATTTTGATGAGATTTTCTGTGACATATTGCTTATGTGCACATTACATGTGTTGTTAGGCCGACCTTAGTTATTTGATTAAAGGGTCATACATGATGGGTTTAGGAATACATATACATTTGAAAGGGAAGGGAAGAAGATCACCCTAAACCCCATGACCTTAGTCAAGTAGGTAAATTACAGACCGGGTTAGACTAAAGATCTAACAATACATTAGTTCTGAGTCGATCTGAGCTCTGAGAAGCCATTAAATCCGATGTGTCGACCTTCCTGTTAATTAGAAGGATATTGGAATTGATGAAACAAGCTGTCCCACCTAATGAGGTCAAAAAACTGCTATATGAGTACATTGATGTGTTTTTCGAATAGTTGCTTAAAGGACTGCCCCCCTTTTGAAGGAATTGAGCACTATATTGACTTGATACCTGGTGCTACCCTACCAAACAAGCCTCCTTATCGGATGAATTTCGAGTAAGTTGTTGAGCTCTAAAGACAAGTTAATAAGTTGTTAGAGATAGGATATGTAAGGGAGAGTCTTAGTCCAAGAAATGTGCTAGCTTTACTCGTACTAAAGAAGGATAGTACTTAGTGAATGTACGTGGACAGTAGAACCGTCAATAAAATTACAATCAAGTATAGGTACTAATGTAAGGCAAGTACACCTGTCAAATTATAGTAAAGCAGATATGAGTCCAAATGTTAATCTCTCAACAACGTTGAATATTAGTAGTAACCTTAGCTCTATTATTTAATCTAATAAATTCAATTTTAAGAATTCAATTCGCCAAAGTAAAATTGTAGCAACAAATTAAATTAAGCAAATAATTGAGAACCAAATAAGAAAGCAAAATTTTAAATATTTAACTCAAGACTTAACATTGCACTTAGATCTTGATTCCTTAAATCTGCACATAAACTTTCACTAAAGATAATCTAATTCCATTTTTAATTTTTTCTTGACTAGGAAAATTCTCTATTAAAGTTAATAACTTTCTCAATCTTATTAATCCTAATCTTTAGATTACTTAATAGAATCCCTTTCCAAGAGCATAATCTAAGATTGCATTAACATACAATGAATTTTCTTAAAAATAATATTAAAGATAATATTATAAATCTAAAAGAATCTTGCAATTTATCTCTAACACTGCATAAACTCTTATCAATTATACTACATCTAATTATACAAGAAATTTCTCGATCTTCTTGTACAATATTAGATTTAGATTAATAATTGCGAAAATATCAATTTAAAACATGCAACATATATAATTGATTCAAGAAAACTAAAAATCCTTATTAGATCTAATAAAACCAAACATCACATGTGAGATTTAGGTTCCAAAATACCTAAATACAAAAGGTTCTACTCCCTACTCATGACAAAAGAATGATTTTTAATAAAAACTAAAGAAAGGTAAAAGAAATAGATCATGAGTATGACAAGATGGTTCTTGAATCTTGAAATCTTAATGTCTTGATGCACTATGCTCTCTTAAGTGCTTTGTTCTTGAAAAAATCTCAAAAAGTCGTCTAAAGTTTTTTTTTTTTTAAAAAAAACCTTAATGAAACTTTATATAGGAGTTGAGAAAAAACAAAGTTGTTGCAAAACATACAACCAGGAATATGATCGTGTCCCTTGGTCATGTAACCCGTCGTGATTGCTTCTTTTCTTCTGTTTTTCTTTTTCAATATTGGGAACAACATGACCAAGGATACAGTTGTGTCCTTAGGTTGTGTAATTAATTATGAATGTTTAAAAATCACTCCAAATTTGCCTGTAAATGACATAGTCATGTTGTTCAATTTTGTAAATTTTCAAACCTTTATAACTTGCTCATTTTAGCTTCGAATTGAGCGAAACTTGTTTCTATTTTCTCGTTTTCTCCCGTAGATTGTTTCAAAACCTAGAAAACAAGATTTTACTCAATTAAGTATTATTATCTAAAAAGAAACTCAAATTTCAAAGGAAAATCATAAAAAATCACTAAATAAATATATCCAATCTAAAGCTTATCAGGTACCCTATTCTAAGATTAGATGATATGCTCGATGAACTAAGTGGTGCTAAAATATTTAGTAAGATGAACATGAAGTCTAGTTATCATCGGATTTGCAAAAGATAAGGAGATGAATGTAAAATTATATTTAAGACTCAACATGGTCTATACTAGTGGATGATGATGCCCTTTGGCTTATCAAACACCTTGAGCACTTTTATGAGGTTAATGAATCATGTATTACAAGATTTAAATGGGAAATTTGTCATGGTCTACTTTGATGACATCTTCATATACAGTGCTAACCTATCCAATCATGAAAACCATCTTCAAGCTACGTTTGATGTACTCTGAGCTGAGAAGCTCTTTGGAAACTTGTTTTGTTAGAAAGAAGTGGTCTTCTTTGGGTACGTTGTAAGTGGAGGAGGTTTATATGTTAATACATAGAAAATCTGAGCTATTATTAAATGGTTGACTTTAACTACTTTTTCCGAAGTGAGAAGCTTCCTTAGGTTAGCTTCCTTTTACTGTTGCTTTATTAAAAATTTTAGTACCATTGTTGCACCCCTCACTGAGTTGTTAAAGAAGAATGTATAATTTAAATGGGGAGAGTGGGAAGAAAGAAGTTTTTCTCAGGTGAAGGAGAGATTAACCTCTACACTTATATTGGTTATGCCCAACTTCAAAAAAGTGTTTGAGCTTGAATGTGATGTATCGGGTGTTGACATAGGTGTTGTGCTAATGCAAGGTCAACTTGTTGCATACCATAGTAAGAAATCGAGAAGACTATGGTTGAATTACTCCGTATAAGACAAGGAACTCCTTGTATTAATCTGAGCTCTTTAAGTATGGTAACATTATCTACTACTAAGAGAATTTTTCATTTACACTAATCATGAGTCTTTGAGGTACTTATGGAGTCGGACCAAGCTTTCGAAGAGGTAAGCTTAATGGGCTAAATTTCTAGAAAGTTTCAGTATTGTGATCAAATAGAAGTAAAGTAAGACCAATGTGGTTGCTAATACCTTATTAAGACATATTCTTCTTATCGAGTTGCAAACTAGACTGTTAAAGTTTGCAAGCACCAAGGAGCAATATCCTTAAGACCTTCATTTTGGTCCCATATATGGACATTGTGGAGAAGGGAGAATAATAGGAGAATATCATATAAAAGAAGAACACTTATTTCAAGGTGGCAAGTTGTGTATGCTAGCCTGTTCTTTGAGAGAGTTGTTGGTAATAGAAGTACATTGTGGTGGACTTTCTAGCATTTTGGAGAAAGAAGGACCTACAAACTACTGAATGAGAGGTTCTTTTGGCTTAAGATGAGATGCAATGTACACAGTGTGGTTAAGAGCTATGCGGTTTGAAAAAAGGCAAAAAGTCCAGTTGAATAAGGGAAAGTTATGCCTTTGCCGATCCCAACTAAACCATTGGTTGATTTGAGTATGGACTTTATCCTCAATTTACCTTGAACTACCTAGGGTAAAGACTCATGATGGTCATCGTAGATAGATTCAGCAAGATGTTACACTTTGCATCCTGCATTAAAACTTACGATGCTTTAGCTTTTGCTTTTATCTTTTTGCAGTAGATCATCTGGTTGCATGGAGTGCCAAGAATTATGGTATCAGACTAAGACTTAAAGTTTTTGAGCCATTTCTAGAGGACTCTTTGGGGTTGGATGCAAACCAAGAAGCAAGAAACAAAGCTTAATCCTTCCAATAGATATACTAGAAAGTTGCCTAATAGATCAACTAAGCTGTTAAGAAGATGAAGGAAAAAGGGAAAGGAAGGAAGGAGAAGCAATTTTAGCTTGGCGATTTAGTATCGTTACACCTGAGCAAAGAGAGATTCCCAAGTTAAAGGAAGAACAAGTTGTCCACTCAAGCTAAAGGATCATTCAAGATATTCTTGAAGATCAACAATAATGCTTACTGAGTGCAAGTTCCTAAAGACTTCGGAGTTTTTGATGTATTCAACATTGACTCGAGCTCGTACTCAAGGACTTGAGAGCTTAGTAAGGTGTATTCTCCTTTCTTAACCTATACTTAAAGAATCTGAGCAGTTTTTATCCGCCGACCTACTACCACTACTGAGTCGAGCTCTCCCATACCTATCAATGATTTCTGAATACCAACTTAAGGAGAGCGCGGTTAGCAGTTTGACTCATTCACTCATCAACTCGGCTATACTTGCTTCGAGCTGCCAAAATCATGTCCGAGTTGACATAACTCTAGATAGCTCACAAACCAACTTGGCATCATCTATACTTTTTGTCTGTTTCTCTAGGAGCCTCACTAGTTAATGAATGACATGTACTTCAATCGTTTGCATGAAAGAATCTGCCAAAGAAGCCTCTATTCTTGCAATCTCTATTTTACCCTTTGCTATTTCTTATACTCTACTTATTTTATACCATACTCTTTTTAGTATTTTCCATATTTATTAAGTTTCCCCAAAAATTTTGGGTATAAATATGCTTATGTAAGTTGCTGCAATCATCATCACTCTTGAATATATTGAACCTCCTCTTGGTGTTAAGCTCCTTGCTTAATACCTCCTTAACTCTTATCCTATACCTTAAGTAAGGTTAGATGGTAAGTGACCTCATTGAACTACGTGTGTATCATATCGAGTTAGTTTGTGAGTTTACTGAGGTTTCTTGGTACATCATATCCTCAGAATTTTTTTAGTTTGGTTATTTCTCTTTTTGTCTCGCCTGTTCTCAATCTAACATTTTAAGTTTTTAGTAAGCTTGGACCTATTCCCAATACTGTCGCCCTTGTTTGTCCTTAGTGTGGTGTAGTAAGGGGGACAGGAAATAAGCCCCTCAGGCCTCAAGTTGCAGAGATTCTTGTAGAAAGTAAACAAAAAAGAAGCAAAACACGTACAAACAAGCAAAGAATACTTATTACTTGAAATTGCTAAGTAGCACTTACAACGATATGGTCGGTACCTCGACTAAATACTTTACAACACCCTAAAAGTCCACTATTCTACTACTAGTAAGTTACACTTTGAGAAAAGCCCTTATAAAGATCTATAAGGACTTTTGAGGACAACTTGATGATTGATCACTCATCAGCAATTGAAATGCCAGCCTCTGGCAACCATTTGTATTGTTCCTACCCCTCAAATTGAATAAATCAAATTAATGTGATCATGCCACCTTCATGCCAACGCTTGTCACTCTCGTCCTTCATGTTCCCTTAAAGGCATGATTGATCTATAACATCGTTGGTACCTTTTTAAACAAGTGAACAACCTTGCTTTAACTCAACTAAACTTACCCCCTGCCATAATCTTCACAAATGTTGGGAGAGACTGATCCAACTAACTTTGTATCACCCTGACATTTGATGTGCTTGAACCACCATCAAAGATTCATGAACTTAAGATAACTAAGATGGTTGGATGATATGAAGAGGTACCGTCAGAGAAGAGGCCATTAGAAGCTCGTTACTCCAAGATGGCAACATCCTTCCCGATTGCCTTTGGGGCAACATAATTCCTTTTCTATACCTGACCCTATGTTGATGAACATGTTAAGGAGACTTCCAAACATAAAATGTGAAACTAGAACTTCCCTGTCCAAGTGTTGATGACTAGCCCTTATGGCATGGGAAGACCTTGAACTTAAAATGTAATATTAGAGCCTTAAGATATAGGGGTAATCCTTAGTAAAGGGGACGTTCACTGCATTATTGGTTTCTTTGAAGACAAAAGGTCCTCCTATGCTTAGCTGACTATTCTTACTTGATCTAAGATGAGCAATATGGTTCGTACTCTAACTTTAGTCAAGAATGAGAAAGAGCTAAGGCTAAGGAGACATTAAGCTTACACATTAACCGTTGATTGAACATTAATCACATATCGAACATAGAGAGAAACCAATTGGGCTAAGCTACCCTAAGAAGAGAAGACAATGGAGACCTATTGCTTCAATGACCTCTTCTCCTCCTCTAGGAACCAAAGCTACCTTAAGATGGTACACAACTTGAAGGAATGCTTTTCTTGCTTTACCTCCTTTGTTGGAAAACAATAAGTAAGCAAGATAACCTCCAATGTGAAATGCGAGACCAAGCCTCCTGAGCTGTACCTTAAGGGACCATTTATGAAGTGAGATGATTCTATGGTTAAGAAATGCGAAATAGAGCTCCTTGATGGTAGGGAACCTAGAAAAAATCCCTTAGGAAGAGTATAATTTTCCATGCCTCGATAGATAAGCTGCTATTAACTGTGAAGAGTAGGGGACTTTGGTTTACCCTTTTACCCCATGGAACTTCACATGATAAGAGTGAAGCAACTAAAATTCTGGAAAGAAAGTAAGATAACTCATGGTATGAGGATAGCAAATGTAAAACGTTATTTATCGGAAAGGGATCAATTAAAAATGATACGTTACACTAAAACCCTCTTAAATGCAATTAATGAAAATTTTTAAAGAATCCTTGACCATAATGTAACTTAGAGAATTAGGGTCATACCAATCACACGCTTAGCTTGATTGATAAAGCAAAGTCCCAATCGTATGCATAGCTTGAGTGATTAGACATGATAGCTTGGCCTTCCTTGATTATCGTGATACCAACTTCCACAATGTCACATCTAATAAAGTGTTGAACCTAATCACATCAATCAAATTACTTCTACGACAAGCTGTAGTGCCTTAAAAGAGCAATGTCAAATACCTTATTAGAAGACCCTAGCTTCGTTTGCTCAATAATAACCCACCCCTTATACATGCTATGCTGAAGAGGCATTGGCTAGGATGGTGTAGCCCCTCTTTAGCACTTCCTCAATTGAGTCGATCTCGGGGTTTCCCACAACACCAGTGCTATGCTTGTTGTAAGCAATCTATGCTTGACCATATCAATCTAAAACACAAAAGTTGTAAGAGACTTGACTACCCTTTAGGTTGAAGAACCTCCTCTATTTAGCCTAAATAACTTACTCTCTCTGTCAGATAGCTATCAAAGAGAGTAGCAGGCAAGTGTTGATAGTAGATTTCTAACTTAGGGCTCAAGCCTAATATAGTAAGAACCCAACCTAGTTAGGGGCGCCTTGCATGCTTCGCTTCTTGATACCAACCTCCTTAGTGTTAGGTTGGGTAATTGAGCATCATGGAAGAAGATTAAGCATAGCTGGGGCTATAAGGTACCTACCATGCATTAAATGCTTGAGGTTATATGGTCTCTAAGATATTAAATATGAAGGGATGGGTGTAAAGCCTAATGTAGTTACCATACCTTGCCATCATGAGAAGGTCCCATTTGCATCGAGCCCCCATAAGACCTAGGACAAGATATCCAAGATTATATGCAACCCTCTAAAGTTTGGTATCCCCACCTATAAGTAGCTTAACTCTCCTATTGTATGGGAAGCGAACATGACCTAATACAGTCACTCTCTATTTAGTGGAGCTTTGTTCTCCATCACCTAAGGTTGACTTAAGTATTAGAGTGACTACACTAGAGTAGACTTTGGCTCCCATTTAAGTTGTATATTACTTGTGCTAGTTAGCTTAGGTATCTTCAAGGTCCATCTATACCTTTGAATGCTTTATAAAACTTTAAAACCTCTACCAGTGAAATCTAAAATCATACATATTGTAGCGTATTCTCAGAGTGTAAGATAGTATTGATCTTAGATTTTGCCAATAGAGGTTTCAAGGTCTTGAAGAGCCTTCGGGTTTCTATTAACTTATACACTTAAATTTCCATATACACACATATGGACATCTTCACATTTCTAAATCACTTTTATTAACCATAATCACTTAATCAAACGAACTAATATTGATATTGCACCAAACCTTTTTTTTTTTTTTAAATATAAGCTTATCTTCCATGTATAGACAAACATGTGTAATCACATGGAGGCACATCTTTAACTCTATATATATCTCAAAATATGTATATACATGGACATATGAATTACACCTTTTATGTAGCAAACTATGTTCAACTTGTAAAATAAATAAATTAACCAAGAACTGTAAATAATAACAGTGTTCCAAAAGTGTAGGCACATTAGGGTAGCTAGGATTAGTATTTGTAAACTATAAAATTTTAGATGCTTATTTTGTTAGGCAAGTTAGGTTATGACTTTGAAGACGTCACATTAGATACATTCCCTAAGGACTATTATGAGTGATGTTGAAGATAGATTTAGGTGAGTTGCCTTTTATGAGTACTATGTTGCTTCTATTTATAGTATAGTGTACTCGTTTCTAGCATAGTATAAAATTGGTACGATGATGCATGCATAAATGTACATTCATAGTTGATTTTATAACGCTTTTATAAGATTTTACGGGTGTTTATATTGAATTTGATACTTAATTTGTTTATATTGAATTTAGGCTTCATTTCGTTGATTTGGTGATTTTAATCAAGTTTTGAATGACTTGAAGAAGATTTAGACAAGTCTTGAAGCCTAGGAAAGGATCATACTTATGAATAATGACTATGAACTGGAATCGTGAGCAAAAGAGTAAGGAATTAAGGAAGACTTTGGCTATTGAGAAGAATACAAGTAGGACCACGACCTTATTCTTGGGTGTATTCTTCCCCTACAAATTATTTTGTAATTTTTGAAGTAGAGAAATATCACAATAAGATCATGGATAGATATGGTCGTGATCTAGGGCATGGACATGCCATTTCTTGAGAATCTTCTTATTTTTGAAAAAAATTTGAAGCTCTAAAAGATGTCATGCTTCCTTATATCTTTAGAGCCAAATTTCAGAAGAAGAAATATTGAAGAGATACACTTGAAGACACATTGAAAGATATATTTTCAAGATTTTCTTCTACTATAAATAGGATATAAGCCTTGTAAATTAGATATAAAAAAACATACATATCATACAATTCATTATAAGAGAAGATGGTTGTCCATTAACCCTCTCTCTCTCTCTCTCTCTCTCTCTCTCTCTCTCTCTCTCTCTCTCTCTCTCTCTCTCTCTCTCTCTCTCTCTCTCTCTCTCTCTCTCTCTCTCTCTCTCTCTCTCTCTCATGTTTGTTTTTAATTTCCTTACAATGAGTTAATTTATTTCCTTTTACTATTTAGATGTTGAATTCTAGAATCTATGTAGAATTATCTGTTTGGTTTTTATTCAATCTATGATTTCTTATTATTGAGATCTAATTACATCGTACTTTGTTTTATTGAATTAATAAGTCTGGGTTATTAATTCAGTGTTTAAGTTTGCTATAGGGTTTGCAAGATCCTATAATAGATGAACGGGTGCAATTAGAAGTAGCTAAATAGACTAAGTGATTAGTTGTTTGATTTCTCTAGATTTTGGCAACCTAATAGTATTGTTCAAGGACTTAATACGACTTTGAGATATTTTATTTCAAAGGCAAATTGGGTAGAATATACTCAAGGTTAGGAGTAAATTAAGAGATACGAGTTTGATTAACTCAATTTAGGAATTCTCATGGTCCAATAGCAAGGATGAGATCGAATGTATCATAGACTTTAGGGGGAAATTCATTATTTGAATACTAAAGTTAATGCTTTCTCAATAATTTTGTTTATGTTCTCTTTTATTTGCATGTTTTAGTGGTCCTTTTGTTTTATTGTACCTTTAGATTAAATTAATTTTAGTTTAATTTAGATTTAATAATTTGATATTCACGCTTAATTGTTTAGGTTAGATAATACAAAAATAAGGAGAAGTAATAGTATTTTAATAGTTAGTTTGTAAGGGATCGACACTCAAACTCACATCCATTGTATTATAAAACTAATAGGTGTACTTGTCTCCTATCACAAGCACCCAAGGGTATTATATGGGTTATTGCATGTAATGTGTAACTTGCTCGTCTCACATCTAATATATGAATATTAAATTAGTCGCTTAGATTTGTTTGCTATATATTATTCCTTTACTAATTGTCTATGATACTTTATGACCATCTAAATTAATATGGAACTAAATTATATCTATCTTAAAAATAAACGGACATGCATTGCATAACAGTCACAGGTTGTGAACACTACGTGATGGTACTTGGTAGCATTGTGGTGTCCATGTGTATTTGTATTTTGTAAGGGAATTGTTGTGGACCCCATCATAGGCTCGCTCTGACCTTTAGAAACTACTCAGTACCGGGAATGTTGTCCTTTGATTGGAGTTGACCTACAGGAATTCAGTAATTAATGTTGTAAATGTTGAGGTGGTCACATGGTTGAGTCTCTTGATTTCTATGTTCTTTTTTTTTTTTTTTAATCACATACATCCTTTTGGATCTATAATGGCATGTGTTTTTCGGAAATGCTAAATTAATATAATAATAATAATAGAGATAAAAGCAACTAAGGGTTGATAGCAAAATTTGTTCATGCAGATGGGTATTACTCCCTAACCCATGGTTATAAAAGGGATAAATTCTTAATCCTATACATATACCAATTGTCACATAATCTTTTGCATTCATATGCTTGATTGTAATATTGTACTTAGTTGAATGATAAGTTGCTTACTTTTGCAGGAAATCATGATATGAGAGACGAACCGTCCTAAGCAATGGGATGTGCTGGGATTTGTGTTCAAAGCATTAACTTTATTCAAATTTTACGTGAAAGGTTTAGTTTTATGAGTTAGTATGTCTTGATAATACATGGTTTCCTTGATCATACTATTTAGTAGGGTATATTGACTTTTTGCGATCATTGAGAAACACGCTATTCTAAGGAAAATATATTTATCCACATGTATGGCAATTAAAATGCGATAGTTTGATAGGCGTCAGTTAGAATCTTTCACACTTTGACTACAGGATAGCTGTTAAGTAATGGGTACATATGCTGAATGACTTATATAGTGAGATACTTCTACTGGGCATGATTTGGGAGTGTGACATCTCTAAACCATTCTCTTTTTATGTTTAAGAAGAAAATCTTTTTCTTTTTTTGAAAGTTTTCTCTTCAATGATATTTATGTCTATATAAACTTATTGCTTAAAAACAGCAATTTTTTTTTTTAAAACTCTCTTTAAACCATAATGTTCGTAAGAGACTTTTACTTCCAAAAAAAGCTCATTACTTGAGAAATTCGAAAAAAAAAAAAGAAGGGAAAGGGACCATTTTATTACAAAAAATAATTTATTATAATTAGAATGTTAGAAAACAACGTTTTGATTTTTATTTATTTTTTGTTGGCAAATGAACTTATTAATGAATATAATAATAAAAAAAAAACAATAAGGAAGGAAAGGAATTTGTAGGTCTAGCGGAGGCTTCCTCAAAACGTGGAGTTGGTCATTGGAGGTGGAGAGTCTATTAGCCGACGCTTCGAGTGATGGTGAACACTCTAGCATCATTGATTCATTGATTTGAGGCTTGCACTGGTGGTTTCTCAAGTACCAAAAGTGCTTAAACTTGGAGGCCTGATTAGAGGCTTGATTAGATGTTTCCAGGTGAGTGGGAGTGGTTTTGATGGCTTAGGTGGCGATGAAAGGTAGCAAAGTGGTGTTATCTAATGGAAATTAGGGGGTGGTGGCTTAAAAAGGCGGAGTTTCTAGTTTCCAAACTAAAGTCTTGCTTGAATTGAAAGTTTGAACTTCACGGATTTATGAGTGAATCTGAGTGTAATTTTTCTATTAGGTGTGGATAGTTTACTCCTTGGTCTAGAAGTGAACTTATTTATAGTTGTTGGGAGCATGAACAATCCTTGAAAGATCGAGGGAAATTGGGAATCGGGTTTTAATTCTTAGAGGGATCCAAAGAGACGGACGCATTTTCAATTCAAAGCGAGGATGGGTTGTGAATATGGAGTCATTTTGTAGGTTGATGCAAAGGTCTCGTAGAGGAGTTCGTCTAAGGGTTAAAGACGACACACATGTGCCACACTCGCGTCTAGAAGATTTGCGCATTTGGGTGCATGCATCGCACGCATCGGGTGCAAAAGTAAAAATAACACGACTTGGGTGAGTCGAATCCTCGACCATATGCGAGAAAAACAAACCTTGTATCATTTTAGATCAGATATTTGTGATTTCAAAGTCTAAATATTCTTTATATTTATTACTTGAAATTTGCACCATTTCATTTACGTATCAAGCCTGTAATATTTTCATATTGCCCTTATTTCGTTTTCATGCAGTGCTTTCATTTTAGCTTCACTTTTAACGATTCGGGTTGCCAATTTTTAACTGCTCTTGTTGTTTTTGTTGTCGTTGTTATCGCTATTATTATTTTAGGTGGGTCCTTAAGTTTTTAACACTCAAGTTTAACTCTAGTCTCTAATATAAATTGGACTATTGGCCTGGTTACTAAAATGAACCCGCGTAAATATATAAAGCACAAATCTACATATAAGACTTATCTATAAATATGCATACACTCATATGTTTCTATATGCATACGTAGACAAGAGTTGTAAGAGTTATTTTAGGTGAAACAGTAGCTGATATGTTGAGTAAAACACTTATCTTACAAATTCTAATGATTTATTTATTTTGGTTTCGTGTTCATTATTATTCGAACTTTACATTAATGTTATGTTAGTAGAACTTTACATCAAATTTAAGTTATACCATAACGTATGAAGTGAGAATCTTATTATAAATAGTCCAAATGTAATTATTTTTATTATTAAACTATTTAGATTCTTAGGTTAAATTATTTTTGTTTAAAAATGTTAGCATTTATCTGTAATCTAAAAATACCTACAATTCCAAAAGAACTTTATTTAATTTTAATCTAGAATTTCGAGCTTTTTGGGATATTTCATACGTAGGTGTGATATACATATGCAGCTTTACTACCTAATGTATTATTGCATTGTAGCTTTATCAAAACCATAGACCCATTATGAACTTCAATTTTAGTATAAGAAATATTTACATCAAGTAGATCCAACAATTTTGTGGGGGCATGACATTGAAGTTGGAATTATTCTATTATAATGAATATAACCCTCATCACAAGTGTGTTGCATTTATTTCAGCCATCATTAACAAAAAAAATTGCAGCTAATAAGGTACACGTATATGTAGATATATAGTTACTCATGGCTGGATATAATCAAACATAACAGATTTTATCCATGATAGGAGAGATCAAAAGGCAAAACTTTAGTTACGGCACCTGAATTGATCTACAACAATAGATTTGATGACTATAAGCTAACGTCTTAATGACGATCAAAGCTTATCGTTTTTCCATTATTTTCCTATATAAGTGTGTAAGCCCATACATCCTGAAAATAATTGGTTTTGTTTTATTATCTTCTACTTATGTTCTATATATAGTGGCAAAAATGGGGTCATGTTGGTTGCCATTGGCTTTTACTTTGATTGCATTAGTGTCAAATGTTGTATGCATTGATGTTTCACACGATTCAAGAGCATTAAAGATCAATGCAGAACGAAAACTTATATTATCTGGTTCCATTCACTATCCTCGAAGCACTGCTGAGGTGAGAAAATGCTATGACTTGGTGTTTTCCAAAATAATTTACGATCTTACGAGTATTGTCAATTCAATAGCTTCATGAAATACGTGTTTTTACAGATGTGGAATGACCTTATCAAAAAAAGCAAAGGAAGGAGGTCTTAATACCGTTGAGACTTATGCTTTCTGGAATGTTCATGAACCTACATATCGGCAGGTTTTTCACTCTTCTTAAACTTGTGTTATAAAGTTCTCTAAGAAAGCAACAAGATCGATTTAGTGATATCATTGATTCTAATTGGTCGAGACTTGCAAAATACTCACCAAAAATTTATTACGAAAAGTAAGAGCTAAAAAGGCCTAAAAGTTCATTACCATAACACCGGATTATTAGAAAGAAAAGAAACACACGGATACACCGATACACATACACAATATGAGACATTTATAAAATGAATATATTAACTTAATTTTTCTTCCTCTTGTTTAGTATGATTTTTCGGGAAATCTAGACCTTGTGAGATTTATCAAGACAATACAACAAGCAGGAATGGGGCCATATGTTTGTGCAGAGTGGAATTATGGGTAAACTACTTTTTTGTGATTATGTATTTTTGATCAAACAATTAGTTAATTTATGGTGGACAAATACTAATTAACATGATTACTATTTTCCAGAGGATTTCCTGTTTGGTTGCACAATATTCCAGGCATCAAGTTCAGAACAAACAATGATGTTTTTAAAGTAATTATTTATATCTCTTACTTTGATGCAATAATCGGTTTACTTTTTTCTATTGCCAATACATCATAAAATTTCTTGTATCTTATTTCTTTTATATATATATATATATATAATTTAGCGCGAGATGCAAAATTTCACCACAGTGATTGTAGACATGGTGATTGTAGACATGATGAATGTAGACATGATGAAGAGAGAAAACCTCTTTGCATCTCAAGGAGGACCTATAATTCTTTCTTAGGTTAGAAGACGAAGTTCTCCATAACTAATTTTGTTTGTAATTCTACTGCTATTATCACTAATTTATTTGGAATAAACTTGCCACTAAAAAAAATAAAAAATAAAAAATGAAATAACCTTTTCCTTTTGGAATCACGTTCAGATTGAAAATGAATATGGAAATGTTATGAATTCCTATGGAAACGATGGAAAGTTATATATAGACTGGTGTGCTCACATGGCTGATGATTACCGTATTGGGATTCCGTGGCTTATGTGTCAAAAAAATGCTCCAGCACAAATGGTACATAAGTTGAGGCTATTAATTAAAAGAAAAAAAAAAAACTAGTTCTGTATCCTTCAATAGTAATATCTATTACTTTATATAATTTTTTTTTTTCAGCTAGAAGCATGCAATGAATGGTATTGCGATTACTATTCTCCTGCCAATCCAACTACTCCAAAGATGTGGACTGAAAATTGGACTGGATGGTAATAGAATATTTATTTCTAATTTATCTGTCATGCTTAAGTTTATCTATCATTATTTTAAAACTTTCGTTGATTTCTTGTCATTGTAATTTATGTGAAATAGGTACAAAGGTTGGAGATTGCCAAATTCACACAAAACAGCTGAAGATCTTGCATTTTCAGTTGCAAGATTTTTTCAAACTGGTGGAACACTTCAGAATTATTATATGGTATGTTTATCACAAGAGTATGATTTTCTTTTTATTTTAACGTTACTATAGGTATTGAATATTTTATTACTTATTATAGTACCATGGTGATATAAATTTTGGAAGAACTTCTGGAGGGCCGTACATGACCACGTCATATGATGATAATCCATCTCTTGATGAATATGGTAAGAGTATAATTTTTATTGAAACAAAATCATCATATGATTTTATTTTGCTCTTTCATATAAAGAAATTGATTTTTATATCGAATTATGGTTTCAAGGCAACTTGAACCAACCTAAATGGGGGCATTTGAGGGAGCTGCATCGTTTACTCTCGTTAATGGAGAAGACTCTTACTTATGGTGTTAAGAGAGACGTAGATTGTGGAAATATGGCTTCGGTATGCAATTTATAAAAAGGATTCTCCCTAATTTTCAAATGCAATCCTTGATTTATAATTACTCAGATCAATTTTAGGCAATAATATATACGAATCAAGCCAACCAAAGTTGCTTCTTGGCAAATGCGAATAAAGGAAGTGATGCTACTATTGACCTTTTTGGAAAGAAATTCACCATTCCAGCGTGGTCTGTTTCGATCGTTCCTGATTGCCAAAATGAAGTCTACAACACAGCCAAGGTAATCAGGACAATAGATTTATTACTGTTGGTACTCATTTTCAAATAATTATAATTAGGAAAATTAATTACACACGACAGTAGGAGAAAATGATAGAAGTTGAGAAAACGGAAATGGAGCTCTCCATTTCCATTAATTAGAGTCCTTCATCAGTATTATAATTATACAGTTTAGAGAATATAATTTATATGCTGGTTGGCTTTTATGACATATGCTCATAATAGTCACCAAAGCGTAAATATTGGAGCAAGAGGATATCGCATGCCTTCTTTGGTCACTTATGTTGGAATACGAGTATATATGATGCGTCCATTGTACATATTTAAATATGTAAAATCTTTGTGGGTGCAGGTCAACACACAAACTTCCATAATGGTGCAGGAATCTGATGAAGCTAACAAAAGACAGGAGCCTATTCGGTTAAATTGGGTTTGGAGGCCAGAACAACCTGAAGGGTTGAAAAATGGTAAACTTAGAGGGAGTATATTGACTACGAAGCAACTCGTGGACCAAAAAGCAGTAACAAATGACACAAGTGACTACTTATGGTATTTAACAAGGTATGCAACACTCCTTGAGGTTTAATTCATAAGTATTCTCCAAAGATTAATGTTTTATTTGTGTCCGTCGACAGTGTCAATGTGAATGAGAGTAGTAAGATTTGGGGCACAAAGGTGAACTTGCAGATTTTTACTTTGGGGCATGTAATTCATGCCTTTGTCAATAGGAGAAACGTAGGTAAGTGCACAACGCCCATTTGTGTTCAAGAAAAAAAATATATATATATATATATATATTAACTAAATTATTTATATGTTGTTTGCGTATCTATATTTAAACAAGTTAAAATATATATACAGGCAGCCAATTTGCTCAAAATGGAAATTATAACTTCTCCATGGAGAAGGAAATCATCCTCAAGAATCAATACTATTTCTCTCCTTAGTGCTACCGTTGGCTTACAGGTGAGAATTGCTATTGTTCCTCATTACCCTTTCTCTACTTAAGATTATAGATTATTAATTTTCCACCTATTATCACCTAATTAACATGTGCTCTTCATCTTTCTTCCTTGATTTTTCAATAGAACTATGGTGGATACTTTGATGAACGAGGTGTTGGTATTCATGGACCGGTAAAATTGATTGGAAATAAAGGTACAAACGAAGAGGTCGTATTAGATTTATCGACAAATGATTGGACATATAAGGTTGGAATTCATGGAGAAGATCGTCGTCTTTATGAAGACAATTCTCGTTACGCTTCACAATGGCGACCTGCAGATATTCCATCAAACAGAGGGTTCGTATGGTATAAGGTGTGCATGTATGTTATTTTCATCTAAACTCATAAAACATGATCGAATCAACATACGATTATCATTAAACAGAATCATCCATTTAATTTTATCTATTTCTATAGACAACTTTCGAGGCTCCTATTGGTACAGATCCTGTTGTTGTGGACATGTTGGGGGTTAGGGAAAGGAACCGCTTGGGTTAATGGACACAACATTGGTCGTTATTGGCCTAGCCATAATGCTGAAGAAAGTGGTTGTAGCTTGACTTGCGATTATCGTGGAGAATATACCGATAGCAAGTGTATGACCAACTGTGGGAAGTCTTCACAGAGATGGTAAAGAAGTTCACCCAAACAACAAAAATTTATATGTGCAATAGATCTAGACATAAACCGCCCAACAAGTGGCATGGAAACCAAAGCTTTTGGTAATGGTTTGTCATGTGCTAGTGATATGACAAGTGTTATATGGTTTATGATTAGATTTATAAAGCTTGGTTCTTAAATGCATATATCATTCACTCCTTAATTATAGATTTTTGTATTTATTATTTTCTAGGTACCATATTCCACGTTCCTTCCTTCGCACTCATAACAATACTTTGGTCCTCTTCGAGGAGTTTGGTGGTACTCCTTTTAACCTCAACATCCAAACCGTCACAGTTGGAACAATATGTGCAAATGCAAATGAAGGGCATACCCTAGAACTATCATGACATGGTGAAAGAGTAATATCGGACATCCAGTTTGCTAGTTTTTTGGTGCACCAGCAGGAAAATGTAGAGCATTCCAAAAGGGCCAATGTGGAGCACCCAATACCCTCGAAGTCATTAAACAGCAATGCCTCGGCAAGGCATCATGTGTGCTTAATGTTTCTGAGGCAACTTTCGGTCCCACAGGATGCAAGGACGTTGGTGAATATAGGCTTGCTCTTGAAGCCACATGTTCAACTCCAGCCGGAAATAATATTATGCAAAAAGCAGCAAATTAACTTTAGAAGATAGGAGTAACAATATGTGTCTTGCTCAATTCATGACTTAAATACTAACTTACTTTGTAAAAGCACACAATTTAATGACCAACTTCAAATTAGTCAAAACATCACACCAAAGTTTATGTCCTTTATTACCTTCTTTTTCTCTCTCTCTCTCTATGTATATATATGTATATATATATACATATTTATGATTATTTTATTACTATCTTTCATAATGAGGTTTTATTCAATCCTAAAATGTCATGTGTCTAACTTGATTAAATAAGTAGTACTGTACAAAAGTAAAATTATTACATAAAATATGTTGTATGTGCCAATACATAAATTTTGTTATGAAGCTTATCATTTAAGATGTGGCTCAATGAATTTTAAAGGCTTGATAAGAAATGATCAAGTAGGGCTAGATTTTTTAGACATGCAAGTGGCCTCTTCCTTGCACACGGTTAGATCCCTCCCTATCAACATATTAGGCTCTCAACAAAACGTTTTGCTTCTTTAAAATAGTGATCCTTGTAATTTATTACGAAGCCAAATCAATCAATAAAGTTAACAATACAAATCACTCTTGTACAATCTATCATATAAAACAAATATAACCACATGCATCTTTTAGTTTTATTTCTACTCGCTTAAATTTTTAACATTTGATAAATACGTGCGGATATTTTGCAGGGAGACCTTCTTTACTTACACATGACATTGATTGCTCCTGCTCTTCTTTGCTTCGAGGATCAAGGACTCTGGTTCTTACTAAGAGATTTGTCCTCTTTTTGCATCATACGACATGCCATGCTAAATTTAAATTATAAATGTAACTTAAAATTAACTTTCTTCATATTAAAAGTTTTATCTTTCGGGAAAAGAACTTATAAAATATGGAGTGGTTATATATTTATTGGTTAATCCTTCGGTTCACTTGTGGGTAAAGCTTTAATTAAAGCTCACCAAGTAAATTGTCCAACTAAATAGAGTTAAAATGACTCCATTAGAGTGAAATTTGTTGAATAAAGCTAATAAAACTCAAGTTGTCCTAGTTTGTAGGAACTTATTCAGAAGTCTTACTCTTTAGGAATCTGTTATTCATGTAATTTATTTCTTCTTTTTTAGGAACCAGTTTTGATTTTTCTCATTCGGTGGCTAATTTTATGTGTTTTATTGTTGTATGTGCAGCCTATAAATAGGCCTCTTTTTTGAATGAATAAATCAAGTTTTAATCTATCTCTATTACTCTTCCTATCTTATTCTAAATTAATATTGCAATAGCGGTATCAAAGCCACCAAGCCTGGTTAGAACAGAAGCAAAAGTCGTCTATTTGCTTCTATAGTAACAGAAAATTTTGTCTAACCCAGAATTCCTCGTTTTGATGGTCATTATGACCATTGGAGTATGCTAATGGAAAATTTCTTGAGATTAAAAGAATATTGGCAGGTTGTCTCCAATGGAGTACCGAAAACAACACTAGCAATGTCAGATGCATGGAAGATAGAAATAGAAAGGATGAAGTTGAAGGATCTTAAGGCAAAAAACTATCTTTTTTAGGCTATTGATCATTCAATCTTGGAAAAAATTCTTTGCAAAGATACCTCCAAGCATATTTGGGACTCCATGAAGAAGAAGTACAAAGGATCGACAAAGACAAAAAGGTAGCAGCTTCAAGTACTCTGTTCAGAATTCAAAACACTTTGAATAAAGTCTGGTGAATCAATCACTGATTACTTCTCGCAAACAATGGAAATTGTCAACAAGATGTGGATTCATGGTCATGAGATAGAGGATGTTACTATTATTGAGAAGATTCTTCAATCCATGACACTAAAATTTAATTTTGTTGTTTGTGCTATTGAAGAATCTAAAGATATTGACTCACTTTCAATTGATGAATTATAGAGTTCTTTGTTGGTTCATGAGAATAAAATCAATCAACAGGAGAAAGGGGAGAAAGCTTTAAAGGCCTCAATAGAAAATCTTTCCTTTATAAGTAGAGTAGATAAAGGATAAAGAAGAGGTAGAGGTAGAGGCAGCAATAGCGGCAGAGGCGGAAGTAGGGGCAATAATGACTGGAAAAACTAACAAGAACACCAGAATAATCCATATCCAGGAAGAGGATGAGTATGGGGTTGGAACCAAAAATTAAAATTAGCTGATAAGTCCAATGTTAAGTGTTTTAGATGCCATCAGTATGGTCATTACCAGTCAGAATGTTGAACCAATCTGTCTAAAGGAAATGGTGAAAAATCTTATTTTGCAGAAAAAGAAGAAGATGAAGAAGTGTCCTTATTAATGGCTTGTCATACAAAGGAGACATTGAACAAAAACTTATGGTACCTTAATTCAGGTTGTAGCAATCATATGTATAGGGGATAAATTAGCATTTTCAAACCTAGATGAGTTATATCATGATAACATGAAATTTGGCAATGATTGCAAAATTCCTTTATGGGCAAAGGAAAGGTAACAATTTAAACCAAAAGAAATGTTGATCAAGTTATCTCTAATGTTTTGTTTGTTCCAGAATTAAAAGCCAACTTGCTTAGTATCGGGCAGCTTTAAGAAAAGGGATATGGGATTTCTATCAAAGGTGGAGTATATCAAATTCAAGATGCAAAGTTAGGCTTAATTGCTCAAGTTAACATTATGGAAAATCGTATGTTCCTACTTTATCTTCACAACATAGCTCACTCTGGCTTCTTAACAAGGTTGAATGATAAGGCATGCCTATGGCACTTTCACTATGGGCATTTGAATTTTGGTGGATTAAAAACACTACAGTAGAAGAACATGGTGATGGGTCTCCCTCAGATTGTAGCTCCTTCTCAAGTTTGTGAAGAATGTGTTGCTAGCAAACAACACAGTAATCAATTCCCACAAGGAAAATCTTGAAGAGCAAAGAAAGCATTGGAACTTGTTCATTTTGACATTTGTGGGCCAATAACACCACATTTTAATAGAGGTAAAAGATATATGATTACCTTTATTGATGATTATAGTCATAAAATATGGTATTATTTTTTGCAAGAAAAATTTGAAGCCTTTGCAGCTTTTTAAAAGCTATAAAGCACTTATTGAGAAAGAAGTTGGCAGCCCAACAAAAGTTCTTTGCATGGATCACGGTAGAGAATATAACTTACATGAATTTGCAATTTTTTGTGAGAACCATGGAATGAAGAGATAGCTTACAACAGCTTATATACCCCAGTAGAACGGTATATGCGACAGGAAGAACCATACCATTATGAATATGGTGCAAAGCCTTTTAACAACAAGTGGTATTAAAAAAATTTCTAGTTTGAAGTAGTTAATTGGAGCATTCATATATTGAATAGAGGTCCCACACTTGCCATTCAAACTATGATACTAGAGGAAGCATGGAGTGGAAGGAAACCTATTGTAGATCATTTTTGAATTTTTGGGTGTATCGCTTATGCCCATATTCCAGATGAGAAGAGAAGGAAGCTAGATAACAAGGGAGAAAAATGCATTTTTTCTTGGTGTTAGTGATAAGTCAAAAGCCTATAAATTATACAATCCTAGCACCATGAAAATTGTCATTAGCCATGATGTGGTATTTGATGAAAAAAGCACTTGGTCATGGAATCAAAATGGTGTTAAAGAAAACATTCCAACAAACTTTGCTGATGATGAGATAACGCAGCAGCTTATTGAAAATGTGCAAGAAGAAGTCACTCAAAATGTTCCAATAGCTAGTCAAAGCCTACTTGCAGCTGAATCACAAAGGCCTCAATGTGTTCGAAGAAAACTAGCATGGGTGATTGATTATGAAGTAATTGGAGTTGACTAAGGTGATGACCTACTTACACATTTTGCTTTATTTTTAGATTGTCATCCTACCACTTTTGAAGATGTTGTCAAAGAACCAAAATGGAGAAAGGCTATGGATGTAGAGATTGTTGCCATTGAAAAAAAAAAAAAACTTGGGAGCTTTGTGATCTTCCAAAGGGTCATAAAGCAATTAGTGTAAAGTAGGTTTATAAGACAAAGTTGAAAGAGAATGGTGAGGTTGACAAGCATAAGGCATGGTTAGTGGCTAAGGATTACAAGTAAGAGTTTGGTGTTGACTATAAAGAAGTCTTTGCTCCGGTTGCAAGGCATGACACAATCAAATTGGTGATTGTGATGGCAACTCAAAACTCATGGCCTATCTTCCAATTAGATATGAAATCCGCGTTCCTCCATGGAGACTTGAAAGAAAAGGTATTTATCGATCAACCTCCTGGTTATGTGAAACTTGAAAATGAGCATAAAGTGTATAAGTTAAAGAAAGCTCTATATGGATTAGAACAAGCTCCAAGTGCTTAGTATAGTCGCATTGAGAATTATTTTTTGAAAGGTGGTTTTCACAAATGTCCATATGAGCACACACATTTTGTTAAAACAAAAGGAGGCAAAATGCTTATTATTGCCTATATGTAGATGATCTTATATATACTAGAAATGATGCTCACATGTTTGAAAAGTTTAAAAAGTCCATGATGATTGAATTTGAAATGTCTAATCTTGGCACGATGCATTATTTTCTTGGTCTCGAAGTAGTTCAGTCTAATGCTGGAATATCAATTTCCCAAATATATATATATATATATATATATATAAGCGAAATCTAAGATAGGTTTTAAATGAAAGAATGTGATCCTGTGGGAACACCTATTGAATTTGCTTTGAAGTTAAACAAGGATCATGAAGGGAAAAAGGTAGACAACACTCTTTATAAGTAGATTGTGGGTAGTCTGATGTATTTAACTACAACAAGACCTAATACTATGTACTCTGTAAGCCTAATCAGTAGGTATATGGAGAATCCAACAGAAAAGCATCTCTTAGCTACTAAGAGAACCCTTTGATAGTTGCAAGGAACTAAAGATTACGGGGTGTTTTACAAGAAGGGAACAAGGTCATATTTGATAGGATTTACTGATAGTGATTATGTAGGAGATCAAGATGATAGAAAGAGCACTTTAGGTTATGTTTTCATGTTGGGTTCAGGAGCTGTTTAATAGTCATCTAAGAAGCAAACAATTGTTACTTTATCATCTACTAAAGCTGAATTTGTTGTAGCAACTTCATGTGCTTGTCAAGCTATTTGGTTGAAGAAAATTCTTGAAGAGTTACATTTCAAGCGAAATGGATCTACTGCAATTTATTGCGACAATAGTTTAGCAATAAAACTTACAAGAAACCTAATTTTACATGGAAGAAGCAAGTATATAGATGTGAAGTATCATTACTTGTGAGATCTCAACAATGAAGGAGTAATTGATCTCATTTTTAACAGAAGTGAAGACTAGATTGCTGACATCTTTACCAAACCTCTCAAATTGCCATTATTCTCAAAATTCAGAAGGTTTCTTGGTGTTTGCCTAGTTGAAGAGAAGGCTATAAACTAATAGTAAAAAACATCAATTTAAGAGAGGGAATGTTGAATAAAGTTGATAAAGCTCAAATTGTCCTAGTTTGTAGGAACTTATTTAGCAGTTTTAATCTTTAGGAATTTGTTATTCATGTAATTTCTTTCCCTTTTTTAGGAACCAGTTCTGATTTTTCTCATTCAATTACTAATTTCCTACATTTTATCATTGTATGTACAGCCTATAAATAGGCCTCGTTATTGAATGAATAAATCAAGTTTTAATTTATCTCTACTACTCTTCCTGTCTTATTCTAAATTGATACTGCAACAGAATTAGGACTCCAGGTTAGATACGGTAATAAGTCTAGTTCATTATAATCGAGAAAGGGAAATGATTGTTAGTGCTAAAAATGCAACTATTGTCATCTCATAGTTTATCTGAATTTTCTATCCTTAGCTAATAGGGAAAAGATTTATTTATTCATAAGGAAACGAGGAAAATAAAAGTCTACTTTTTTTTTTTTTTAATCATTGCATGCTTGGATGCCTAGGATCTATATTACAAGATCAAACAGCTATAGTTCTGTTTTCACAATCTCATTGAAGCATTATTGTCATTTTATATAAAAAATTTTCTATTATTTTGAAATATTTCCTTTCTTATTAAAAAAAAAAAAAGAGGCACTCTTGTGAAACATGAAAATTTCTACAACGGTGAGATAATAATAATTAGTTTATCAACTAACATGTGAAATAGACATGATGATTTCTCAACCTTTAATGAGAGAAAATTATGTAATTAAATAAAACTTGTGTAGGAATCAAGTACACGAGAAAGCCCGAGGAGTAAAATATGAGACTTGTGATAACACGGACAACAAATAAGGAAATATTACCATTAGAATATTATTACATATTCTATTTATTATTTTAACCTAACTCATTTATTGTTACCATGCTTAAATAACAAAATAACAAAGCCTAGTTCGGCTAAGAAGAGCAAAAAATCGAGGGAAAAAGTATACAGCTGCCCCAGACAGCACATTGCAAATAGACACCGGCACGGTTCGGAACCGCCAATTCGCCGGAACCATGAACCGTCTGTTATTATTATTATTTTTTTCAGTCTCAGTCTCTCTCTCTCTCTCTCCACCCCCCCCCCCCCCCCCCCCCTCTTCTTGTATCTCTCTTTGTTCTCTCTGCTGCAAAATGCAACATTCTCTTTGCTTTTCAAATTTTAATGTATGAATTTGAACTGTGAAGCCTAAACTAAATTCTAAAGTAAAGGCCATATAATGGCTTAACCTGACCAGCGACATGATCCCCAATGGACGTAACAAATCAAGTCATGTCCTAACTTTTTCTATCCTGTTTTTTTCCTTCCTAACCCGAGTAGAAGTTCTACTCGTAATATTTAATTTCAGTCTCTTACATTACATTGGCAATAGCTCAATACTTTCCGCGTTTTTGCTTTTTTTTGCTCTCTGCATAATGTGAATTATTTTTCTTATATAGATGGGCACTGGTACTGTAAAATTGGTTCTGTTAGAACTCACTAACCTTAATTACAAATTTTGGAAAGAAAAACAAATTACATATAGTTAAATGTCAAATTGTGTTGTCTATTGCAAAAACAAACTCTTATGCATAAAATACATTTGTACTTGTATACATCAATTTTTACAATTGTAAAAACCATAAGTATAACAAGAAAATACATAAAAAAAAAAAATCAAATGTATCTCAATATAGAATTGTGTAGATTGTAGACATGTACTTGTGAATGGTAGACTGTAGTGGTTTTGGAGGAAAAATTTTTGGGTCGCCTCATAGGTGACTACATGTTCGCTAACCAGAATAAGACTGCAATAGTTCAGTAGTTTACTATTTCCTTTTTTTTTTTTTAAAAAAAAATTCAATGTGTTCATCATTTTTAGTTTGTAAAAAAGTACCAATTTTATGCGATTATCCAAATTTTTATATAAAAAAAATCCTAGAAAGTACACTAAATTTTGCTTGCCTAATTTTTGAAAATACTAAAGGAAATATCCTAACTTTGATACCACCATTTCAATTTTTTTTTGTTGGAAATTACAGAAACGATTTATTTCTAAGTCTTACAAAAAATTTGGAAATAAGCAATCAATCTCTCTCACACTGTCTATGCTTTGGTATGGATTTGATTGTGCTTCTACTTGATACATTGAAGTTGCTAAAATATTCATCATCTTTGTTGAGTGTACTACATCATTCTTTCTCGTGTCTTTCTGCTTTTACCTAATCTTCAATGCAAGCGACGGCTTTAATGATTACAGTTGACAATAACACTCTTTGCTCATCTAAAATTAGGCTAACCTTACTAATAGCTTGTTTAATAGCTACCATTGAAGCTAGAGCCTCGAAGATTTTTTGAGGCATTCAAGAAAGGATAGAAAACGTTCTTATGTACCTCCTCCACCTATTGAGGATATCAAAATCGTAGATACCATTTTTGTCACTAAACTCAAAAGTTATGTTAAAGTAGAGGTCAAGTTTTATTGAATGCCCATTAGAACCTCTTTGTTGTTTCATTCTCCAAGACAACAGATGGTTTCTTATAGGCAAACTACTAATGCTGCTTACTAAGGAGGTGGTGGGAGTATGGGGAGAGGGGGGTTGTGAGGGATTCACCAAAACTTGGCCACCATAAAAGCAAGGAAAATGTTTAAATAACTCATGAAATACTTGCTTTGTATGTCAAACGTCACCATTCATAGAAAACCACGTAGCAATCTTGTATGTCAAATAAGTTATTCACATTCTCAAAGTAATAATTTAAATAACTAAACAAACCTTTGATTTTAATATGAAGGTCCAAAATAGTAGCAAGTACATAAATTTCTAAAATTTGTATAATAAGACAACCATTTCATTAATAGACTCTTGTAGGATCAGGACGAAGCAAAAGTTTATCAGAGTAGTAAGTATATTGACCGCTTCCATAATAAATAATAGGTGCTTGGTCAGTATACCTATGAAAATGAATTAGTATAGTTAAAAAAAAGAAGTTTTATAAGACAAGCAACTTAGTGTAGATCTCCCAATCATTTGGGTGCAACGGAACACCGGGGATATGTTGCATCTCGAATTTACACAAATCATCTTTGAATTGAATGGTGCCTTATATAAGCTTATAAATAGAGTTTCATTTGCATTGAACATCTCTCTTAAACTTTTTTGCCCTTTTCCCTTGAACTTGACAAAATTTTATCCACTTCTTATAGATTTTCATTTTATCTAAAATTTGATCAATCACTTGCCTCGTGGGCACATCTTGAAATCTAGAGCTGCCTGATTGGGCATGTACCATGCTTTAAGGAAGTGACTTGTCGAGTAATAGTATAGAGAACTACAAGTGTAAACCCTGCTTCTAACGAGCCTATGATTTGACTAAGAGTACTTTTCGAACATTTTCAAGGATCAACAAAACTAAGAACTCAAGTTTATAATTAGAAACGAATTAAATTTTTCTAATTCAAAAACTAATTATCGATAAAACCCAAACTTGAAAAACTATAAGCTTTAAAATCACTTAAGACCCTAAACCCTAAAACAATTAAGGAATTTTAACCCTAAGTGACTAATCGATAATTTAATTTGAAGAATTTCATTCAACTTTATAAAATTTCACAATTTTATTAAAATTGAATCATAATTTACAAAACAATGCAAGAAGTAAATTCTAACACAATTTCTTATAAAACAATGCTCTTATCTTTATGCCAAGCCTTACATATAAATAAGTAGACCAACCAATCACCTTAAATAACTTATTAATTGAAAGTTGGAATCATGTATCAATTGACAATCTATCCAAATTTTAGTGATAAGACACATTCCTTATCACCTTTCCACTTATATTACATATGAACAAACTTTCATAAGATTTCACATGCTTAACTTTAATAAAGGAGACAAAACAAGTCCATGCCCAAAAAGGATATCCCATGGCCAGTTTGAACAAGAAGGAGAAGGGGTCATATTCTTGTCTTTCATCCATCAATCACTTTGTCTTATACACTACTATTTACCCCTTAATGCTTACATCATCAATATTTGCAATTGTTGACTTTTGTGTACAATACAAGACAACTAAATCAAGCTTTTAAAACACTCATTCACTCCATCCCCTAACCAGTCACTCTTTCCCTCATTTCTCTCACTTTCAATTTCACTTCTACTTCCTTTTTCTCTCATTTGAAACCAACCCAAAAAGTGGGAACACTAAAGTCCCATAGAATCAACTTTGCCGCCACTTTCCAAGCTTCACTCACAACACTTTCATTTTCTTTTCTTGTATCCTTCCCTTCCAACATCTAAGCTCCTTTAGGACCCTTAGAACCTTCCATAAACCCCACTCTAAAGGATCAAACAACTCGGGTTTCTAAAAAGGTGCAAAAGAAGGAAGTAAGAGCTTAAGTGGAATCTTTATGTACAATCAGCATACTTTGCTTTAAGGACGAGTAAGTGTTTATTGTGTTAGTAGGTTGTGATTTTTTGAAGATATGAGTATGATTATAAGTTGTTATAACATCAAAGACCTTCCTAAGAAACAAACTCATGAAACTCTTGCATGAAGTTGAAATATAAGCATGTAAAGTTGGTGTTTTGTAAAGATATTTGTTTAACATTTTGAATGAAAGATTTTAAGTTGAGAAAATCTTGAAACAAGAACTTGAATGAAATATGAACATGCTAGATGTGAGGATTCAAAGATCATCTGGATGTTGATTTTATTTCCGTAAGCTAAACATGCTCATTCTAGACTTAGGTTAAGGAAAAATCTATCACATGAAGTTTTATAAGGAAACCAATTTTGTATGACATGAAATATGATATGGAAGTTGTAATAAGTATGAGATCTTCTATTTTTTGTGTAAAGCATAAGCTAAAGAATCTTCCTATGGAAGAAAAGTCAAGTTAAGATTTGAATACAAGTAGTTTAAGTTCATGATCTAACACCTAAACTTAAGGAAATGATGAAACAAATTGGAAAACCAAGTTGGAAGCTCTCATATACAAACTGACCAGATTTGTAACATCCTTAAAAGATACCTAAAAATATAATAAAAGTAAGTAAATAAAGTAAAAAGACCAACCAAGGAAAATATGATAAGTATATTAAGCTTAAAACTCAAAACCGAGCATAAAACGTCCAAAATGGGCCTCACACACTAAATTGAACCACCCTTAAATTTCTGACCAGCAACTTCACACATCAATAAGAGCTGTTTTAAGACTCTCAAGAAACCTATAAGACATTCCCTAAGCCCAACAAAGTGGTTAAATTTGAGTTGGATAAAAAACAAGCCCATTTGACAACTTAAGCCCGCTTAAGATCCCAAGAAGTGGTTGATAGCCTTAGGAGTATAAATCAAAGTTGCAAATTTCACCGTAAGGAATATTTTGAGCTTAAAAGGAAATCTTAAGACCAAGCCTAAAGGATTTCCCAAGTTATCAAAAAGCCTATTAACCAAACAAAGCCTAAAAGCACTCCAAATCATGAAGATTGCTACTGTTCTGAACCATGGACAGATTTGTGTATCTCATTTTGAAAATCTAACCTCACCACGTTAAAGTGTACTTAAAAACGATGAAGATTGACTATAAGATCATAAAAATCACATTTAAAACGAAAAAGTTGTACGCGATTGAACTTTTAAATAAAACAAAAAAAAGATACGAAAACTAGTTGAGAGTATAACTTAAAAGAATTTAGCTTAGTTTCCTAAGTTTATTTCAATCCCTTATAGTATTATTTCGATGACTAGGGGACACCGCGTATAGAGATGACTTGCCTTCGGATTACTTTGACTGACTGCATGGCGGAGTGAGTAAATTTTCGATGACTTTTTACTTGATTTTGCTTGTAGAATAAATACACCTAAACTCATATATAAATAGATTTAGATGCTTATGGGATATGGGAAATGCATGTGTGTGAATTTGTGGATGAATGTGATGGCTTGTTAATTATATAATAAGGGGAATTATTGTGATAATTTATACCTGCAAGTGTATGGAATGATATTGTTTGATCACCTTGAAAAATCGGATTAATGAACTATATGATCAAGAAATAAAATGAATCATGTATTCCCCATAATTGCATTTGAATCACATTGACTGCTACTTTATGCAGAAGATGGAAGGGACTCATAGGAGGACGAGCTTCCTACAAGATTGGGCACTAGCTATGTTATCATTTTTATTGAGTCTCTGTCCTAAGTTGATGGGCTTACTAGGCGCTGGAAGACGCCTACCATTGGCGAGGGGCCGGGTTTTGTAACTTCTGCTTAGGGTGTGTGTTTATGGATTGTGGAGGCCACTACACAGCTAGAATTAGAATTTTAAAAGTATGATTTGTTATTCGATAAAGAAAGTATATACAAATATAAATATATATTTATAGTTTTGTTTTGGCTTAAGCACAATAGTGCAAATGAAATAAAACCTAAGGTCTAGAACCCGGATTTTAGTTTGGGTCAATTAATTATATCTAAACCCCGACTATAGGAGGTGTAATTCTAAGTCATATGTAGTTCCTAAGTTGCTGCATGCGTTGTTTAGCATACTGATTATTCATGCATTCATATGATTGTACATCTAATAAATTTCTGCCATATAGTACTGACGAAGATATTTATCTTACTAAGCTTAAGCTTACATCTTGATGGATTTTTGTTGTTGCAGGAAAACCTCTTCTTTAATCTGGACTAAGGTATGCCTGTGGTAAGTCTCATGTAAAGACGGGTTGGAGCGATTAAGGAGTGAAAAGGAAATTTTGTAATAGACTTATAGATAACTAATTACTTTCATATTTTTGTTTATAAAATAGATTAAAAGTTCTAATGAAGTTCCCTTATGAATTGCATTTGTTTGTAATACTCTTTTGGTGTGGATCTTACGAGTCCACACGTTTAGTTAATTTATACTATAGAAGTAATTTTAGTTAAATTGCTTTATATTACTTATCTATAGGCCTGATGGTAACATATAATGGAAGGAGCCTTGTGTGTTGTATGAAAGGCCTGCAATCAGTAAGGAAGTTGATGGTAGACCTTTGTATGGTACACGGTGACCTACCACGACAACGATACTATTGGGTTGTGATAACAAGAGTCATGGGTTTTCGATTTTACGAGGACTAAACACTTATTTACCTGTTCTAATTACTCTAATTTATATTAAATTATAATATTAATGATGAATTGGATAGAAACTAAGTAAAAGATTAACTAATAATGTAATATTAAAATAAAGCTAAAGAGACATAAAGTGGGATATTTAGATTCTAATCACCATGAGTGTAACATATAAGATATTTAGGTTTTTAATGAATCTCTCATTTTGATTAACCGGAGTAATTTATGTGCTTATCTATTAGGAATTGCCTCTCCATTAGATTCTAATAATAATTACATCTTACTTGAATTGCTTCTAGGATATGATTCTTTAGAACAACATTAAGAATCCCATACAGAGAAAGAAATAATTTTCGATTCTAAAAGAAATCTATAACTTATCTCTAGGCTTATAGCAAATTTTTTCAATTATGATAGATCTATTTATGTATTGGCTTCACAACTTCAATATATAGAATCAGATAAATTAAGTTGAAACTCTAGAAACAACAACTTAATCCAAAATAAAACATACAATTGAATTAATACAAACAAGTGGATTGCATTAAAATAAAACAATTCATATACACTGCACTGTTACCTTAATGGTTCATAGATCTAGATATTGCTGCTTCTAAATTATAATCATAGAAAGGATAATAACTTGCATGATGAAGAGAATGTTTCTATTCCCTATTCTCCCTTACTTCTGTGTTCTCTCTCTCTTGGGTATAATTATCTATCTTTTATTTATAATGTTTGGATAGAACAATCTTCAAATAGTAAGTGCATCATAACAAACTAGAGGTATATGACCTTGAACACGATTATAGTGACTGGCGTGAGCAACACTTTGTAATTCTTGTGAGAATTGTCTTAAAATTAATTACAAGGGAAATATGGTTGAGGAACATGACTGTAATGGGTGACAATGATCATACTTTTGTAAAAAATCCTTTGAAATTCAATTTGTAATTAAAGACGAGGGCTTCGTGGCTAAGGAACATGACCATGGTGCGCACCCGTAGTTGTCTTCTATGCTTTTTTTTTTTTTTTTTTTTGAACAAATTCTTTTCGATTCTTGCTATCTTCAAATTATCCTTCAAAAATAGATGAAATTCTTCTCAAAAATCACCTAAATTCTCATCTTTTTGTCATATCGCTTCAATCGAGCCTTGAAATAAATAACAACTCAAATCAATAGCTAATTTAACTAAATTATATCAAAATAGCTCAAAATATTTAAGAAAATAGCATGATATATGAGTTTAATTTTACACTCATCAAATTTCCTTACACTTAACCATTTACTTGTCCTTAAGAAAATAAATCAATTCTTAATAAGAATTAAGACAAAAACTTTCAAGGTGGACTACTATTATTCAGGAATCATGAAAATAATTAAATTAACCCCACAAATAGATTTTGCATCCCTTAAAAATTCCTAGACACTTGTATACTCTTCTTCTTGTTCACTTTTTCAATGCATCCTAGACACAAATGCCAAAATTCAATGGATAATTCCTCTAAATTGATGTTTAATCATATCATTTAACTAAAGATTCTCATCTAGAAATAGTCCAATTTTTATTTAGTCAAGAAAAAACTATATACAACTCCTTTCCAATATCGCAAAGCAGAGTGGTTAGTATAAATAATAACTTTAGATAAGATAAGATATGACTTGAATTTATCAAAGGTAAAGACTACTACTAAGAGTTCCTTTTTCGTAGTGGTGTAATTCTCTTGAGTCTCAATTTGACTTTTGCATGCATAATAGATTGGTTGGAAATGCTTTTCTCACCTTTGACCTAACACTATCCCTACAGCATAGTCACTAACATTACACCATTAATTTAAATGGTAAGGTCCAATCCAAGGCTAACATAATTGGGTCGTTAGTCATTTATCTTTTAAAGTATTAAATGCATCTGAGCAATCTTGAGAAAATATAAATGGAGTATCCTTATCTAATTACTGGGTTAAAGGTCTAGCAATTTTAGAAAAAATCTTTAATAAACCTTCGATAAAACCTAGCATGTACTTGAAAACTAAGTATGGCTCCAATAGATGTAGGAGGGGGTAACTTAATGATAGTGTCAATTTTAGCACTATCAACTTCTATACCTCTCCAAGACATCTTATGTCTTAGCCCTCCCTTCTTGTACCATAAAATAGCACTTTTCCCAATTCAATACTAAATTAGTCTCTTCACATCTAGCCAATACTTTTTTAAGGTTCCTAAGGCAATTATCAAATGAATTCCCAAAAACTAAAAAATCATTAATAAAAACTTCCATTATGTCCTCTATAAATTCATCAAATATTGCCATCATATATTGTTGAAAATTCATGGGCACATTACAAAGGCCAAATGGCATTCTTCTACCTGAAAATGTACCAAAAAAATACAATATTCGTTGAAATTTGGATTTCCGACTAGCAATAACGAGGCTGAATATGAAGCCTTAATTACTAGATTGAAATTGGAAAAGGGTGTTGGGGTTGAGAAAGTTCTTTTCAAAATCACAATTGATTGTTAACCAAGTCAAGGGAGATTATGCAACAAAAGAAGAGATAATAAGCAAGTACTTAGTCGTTGTATGAACATTTATGGAGGAATTTTAATCCTTTATAATTGTAAAGATTCCAAAAGCACGGAATGTCACTATCAATAAACTATAGAAGTTGGTTAGTACATTACTTCTTGATTTGAATGATAAACTCTTCATTCAGTATTCACCTAACAAGAGCCTGGAAGTAACGTAGCAATGCTATGAGGTGTAGTCTTACTTGAAGGAGAGATCTTGGATAGACTCTGATAGGATTCAGCTTACGACTATCTCCAAGCCGAGGCTGACTTATCCCAAGTCGATGCTGACTTACTAGAAGCTAAAGCCGACCTATTCTAACCTGAGGCTAAATTGTTCAATGCTAAGTCCGAACCAAGAGCAAGAAAAGGAGCCACTTGGCATCAAATTTGTCATCTATTAAGAAGCCAAAAGACCACACAATCAAGGACTCAAGGCCAAAGACTTACTCGACATGGCGTGGAGGGACTAGTGCCAACTAATTCCACTACTTGGTAATTGTGGGTTGATCTTTTGGGTATCTCGACTAAGTACTGTAAGACTTTAGGGACTCTTACCCAAACCTAGACATCCAATTGTTGACCTCACTTAGTTTGGATCCTGTTCCTTCCAGCATGGGCCGAATGATTGTGTGTCGACTTCTTCTATTAAAAGCATAATTTTGTATTGTTTTACATGTTTTCTTTATTTTATTTATAGGTCCATTTTTTAGGGTTTAAGACCTTGTACACTATTTACAGTTTTCCCACTAGAGCTTTAGGACTTGCTATAAATAGCAGCCTTTTGTAAGCAGCCATTAGAGAAGACATCATCATCAAAGTGAGAATATACAGTATGATTACACTTGGAACTTTCCCTTTTCAAGTAAGGCTTTGCTCAAGCTCTTAGAGCTTGCATTTGCTGGATTATTAAGTGTTAGGTAACTCTTTAATCTTTCTTGCGTTCTTATCAATCTTAACTTTAAGGTTGTGGTAAACCCCTTCATTTGAGTTGGTTAGTAAGTTGCATCTAAATCTCATTTAAATTTTGGGTGACATTTAATGTTCATGAGCTATATCGAACCCCATTTTGAGCTTAAACCCTGATTGTGTTTGTATTTTGTTACGTAATATCTATATACATTTACTGTCAAAACCCTCGTTTTACCTTTCTGCTCCTTATCCTCATTTGAACCTAAATTGCCTTATTCTTGGTTTAAGACTCGTTACGAATCAGACTCGATCATTAAATATCTGAAAGATGGGGTATTGTCACTATAAAATAAGGAACCTCAGAGGCTTGCATATCAAGCTGCAAATTATATCTTGTTTGATGGTAAGTTTTATAAATGTAGCTTAGCTTAGCCCTATCTTCATTGCCTTGTGCCAAAGGATGTGCAACAAGTTCTTTTTGATATGCATGTAAGAGTGTGCAATAACCATGTGAAGGCTCAAACATTATATGTTCAAGCTTTAAGGTTCAATTACTACTAGTTGACTATGAAAGGGGATGCTAAGAATATAGTTTGGCAATACGCACAGTGTCAAAAGCATGAAGTTTTGAGCCATGCACCCTTTAGTAAGCTACACAACTTGACTAACCTTTGTCCTTTAACTCAATGGGGATTGGATATACTTAGGTCTTTTCCTAAGGCTATTGCACAATGGTAATTTATAATAGTTGCAATAGATTCTTTCACCAAGTGGGTAGAAACCGAGACAGTAGCAAAGATAACCAAGCAAAAAGTTATGTAATTTGTATCAAACTTTCTTTTGTCAAGATTTGGAGTCCCTTACATGATAATTGCTAATAATGGACTATAGTTCGATAATGATAAGTTTTGAGCTTTTTGTAAAAGGCACAACATTCGACTAAATTACACTTCAATAGCTTATCCCCAACGAATAGGCAAGTGGAGCTTGTTAATAAGACTATCCCTTACAGTTTAAAAAGGAGAGTTGATAAAGCAAAGGGGAAATGGGCCTACGTGCTCCCCAACATCTTATGGGGATACATGATAACCTAGAGGACATTGACAATGGAAACTCCTTTCAAATTAGCCTTTAGGTCAAAGGCTGTCATGCCAATCAAGTTGGAATTACTTGATTTTCACACTCAAAGGTTTGAAATCATGGCAAGTTAGGTCGGCTTAACGGCCAATCTAGATACTATAGAAGAAATTTAGGACATTACAAGAGCAAGAGTTGCTACCTACCAATATAGGGGTGGTACAATATTATAATAAAAAAGTTAAGCATGAGGTCTTCCAACCAAGGGATTTAGTTTGTAGGAAGATGGAAGTGCCAGGCACGTGAGATAACTATGGGAAACTCGTTGCAAATTAGGAAGATTTAGTATGAGTATGAGAGGTCGTAGGAAATGGGGTATATAGACTAGAAAGGTTGGATAGATACGTCATCCCATAAGCTTAGAATGTTGAAAGTCAAAAGTTATATTTCAAGTACTTGTTGTTTATTTCTTATCTAAGAGTATGATGTGTTTATGCTATTCTATACTTGTTTCAAAAACTATGTAAGATAGTAGCCTTGTGTCTACTAAATCGAAGTATTTGTTTTTTGATCTATCATACAGATCATTATTGATGATCTTACTATGATTAACAGATAATATAGTTGAAGCCTATGGTGAAAGAGTAAATACCAATAAAGTTTTGACCTATAACGATTAATGAGCTTAAATTCTAACTTTAAATGGCTAACGAGCATGATTAGCTTAAAAGAGTTATGAACTGATATGATTAATGAACTCAACAACCTTTGTTAAAGTATTAAATTAGTTCAATTGACGAACTTAAATGCTTAGGATAAGTTTTGATCTACAAATGATTAACAAGATTTTCTTATACACATCTAAGGATGAATGGACAAATGACTACTTCCCTAATCAAAGATAGAGACAAAAATTTGAAAGCCTCTCCAGGCTTATTCTATATTGCTAGTTTCTTAAGAGTGCATGAAATGAAACATACAATGAGATTAAGCATGCAAAATATTAGCAGAACTTAAACAAGTTTGAATACTACAACCAAAAGGTTGACATATCAACTTGTTGAAACATTAAAACACAACCAAGTAAAGTCAATTGGATGGCTAGTTGGAAATATCTTCTTTGGTAGAGTTAGCAGAATTGAGATCTTGATCAGCTAAACCTTCTTTAACATTGGCTAGGTTAGGAACTTGACTAGCTTGAATCACTTCAGCAAAAGCATTAGGAACATCCTTGTGAACAAGGAGGTCTCTTTTATGGTAGGCTCTTTGGTCAGAATTAGGGTCTCAGCAATAGTAGGTTGGTCATCTTCTTGTCCTTAATCCTTGTCTCCCTCTTTGTTCTTGGGTTTCACATCACCATTACTCTCACCACCATCATTGTCAACATCAGCAAAATCGAAGCAAGAGAGCTCGTAGTTAGGGTGAACTTTCAATATTTCTTCCCTAACCAATTGTACCCCTTCCAATAGCTACTTTTGGAGTAGCTTCTCATATTGCCGATGTTGATAATGGGATTTCATCTATTAAATTCACTCAGCAACTTAGCGGTTGTCGTGTTGAGTAACTTCTCGGCAAATGCTGATTAACATACATCCGTATCTGATTTGAATTTAAGCAAAGTAGTGTAAATAGTTATCACTTAGCACCGATTATATTACACAACTATCTACTATTCCTATATTTCAGGAATGTACCTAATCGCGAAGTCTCCACATGTCCCAATAATCATGCGATTAACTGCTATTTTAGATACTTAAAATTCGCCTATAAATACAGAGAAGAAGCATTGTAAGAACTATTTGACAACTTACAACTACTCATCTAACTTTCTTTAAAATTCACTTATTAACTTAGGCACGAGACCAGCCACCCCAGACTAGCCTCGATATCATTAGTTCTTTGCACTTCGTAGAAAGGAAATCACTTGAAAACTATACAACAACATTTGGCACCATCTATTTTTCTTTTTCTTACACACCTAAATGGTAAGAATAAGATTGATTAGAAGTCCAAGTGTTGATACTTCATCCCACCACCTTGAGGGGGGAAGTAAGCACACTGATAAGCAACTTTTGGCTAAGTTAAAGAAGCTTTGTCTCAACTTGGCCTAAGAGAATCAAGAGTTAAGCAAAAAACACGAAGAGATTCTTAATTTCCTCCAAAGTAATGTCCGCCTAAGTTAAAACAAAGAATACAACGATCACCATGCCTAGAATAGTGATAACTTGATTTATTCTCCTGAATTACCGAGAAAGCAACCTAAAGTTACAATAGGTCCTTTAGCCCTTGCATTGAAGAAAAATGATAAGGGGAAGGAACCACAATAGGTGCACCATCTTGGACCATCACATGTTAGCACCCTTGTTATGACAAGTAAACAATTTCAAATCTAGAAGGGCCCTTTTATCCCTTAAATCTTAGATGAGGTGATACCACGACACATTAGGTTGTTGTAATTTGAAACTTATGATGGAATGAAAGATCTTGAAGATCACCTTGAGTACTACCATATTTAGCTAAGTTGCATGACTTGAGCAATGCCGTGGCTTGCCAAGCTTTTCCCTCAACATTGAGGAATGCAACGAGTACATAGTTCAAACACTTGAAGTTGAACACAATCTCATGTTTTGAAAATTTGCTTAAAGTGTTTCTTCAACACTTCCTTATGAGTAAGCTTCCTGTTAAGGCTTCTTCCATCCATAGCACAATAAAGCAAAGATTGGATGAGTTTATCAAAGATTACCTTGCCAAGTTTTTGTCTGAGATGGTTCAGATTCCAGAACTAAACATGAGCGTAGTTCTCAACACTATTATAGATGGTGCCAAACTCTATGGAGACTTTTTCAAGTCTCTCACAAAAAATAAGTCAAGAAATTTTGTCGAGTTTGAGGCCAAAGCTACGTCTTACGTCCGATAAGAGGACAACATAAAGGCTTACTGAAAGGCTGATCAAAATAGAGGAGACAAGAAAGGTGACAAGATGAGGAACGCAAAAGATTGACTCGAAATGGATGATGAATAATGTCCTAATGCTAGAGAAAGAGGCCATGAATTTTGACATATTTAGTCTACACACTGGTTATTTATCCAATTTCAAACATATTAATGGAGGTGTATGGGTAGTACAATGGCTAGAAAGGATGAGAAGAAACCTATCATGACGAAATTCCAACAAGTATTGTGATTTTCATCGCAATAAAGGCCTTAACACTGATGAATGCATTCAACTTAAGAATACGATTGAGGATGTAATTCAACAAAGGCACTTATACAAGTTTCTAGCACATGATGTCGAGAATATCCAGCAACCATCTCAAAAGAGACAAGAAGACCAGGAGAATGTTACTAGATCAACTATTGCTAAGAAAAATGTGAGAGATGGAAGCACCAGTAGAGCATCTAATAGTATAATTAATACTATTGTCAACTGACCTTTTGCCATTGGTCGGTCAAGCTCCTTAAGCTTAACTGATGCCATTCATTATGTTTGTAATGTCTAAGGAAAAAAGGTCAGAATCGGCAACATAATTTCCTTCTTAGAGGAAAATTCGAAGGCATTTAAAGGCCTCATGATGATGCACTCGTGATTAGTGCAAGAATTACCAACTTTGAAGTCAAGAAAATACTCATTGACACTAAAAGTTCGGCTAACATTATTTTTCAATAGCTTTTGATTATATGAGATCGAAGATCAAGGCACAATTGAGATCTTACAACTTTGATTTTTATGCCTTCAATAACTAACCTGCTCACGTAATTGGAGTAATATCTCTACTAGTCTAAACTGGAGATGATGATCATGTCACAAAGGATAAAATAGATTTCTTGGTTGTCAAATGTTGGTCCCCATATAATTTGATCATAGAAAGGTCGTGTCAACACTTATTCAACATTGTCCCTTCTATTGCTAACTTTAAGGCTAAATTTCCTACTCCCACTACAGTTGGGGTATGTAAAGGGGATCAACAATTGGCAAGGTCATTATATATGAGAACATTAAGGTAAGAAGAAATTTTTCAAGTCAAAACTTATCCAGAAGGAAAGTCAGTCAACATAAATAATGCCGAGGATAAAACTGTGGAAATTTCATTAGTAGACAATCCTGAGAAGACAACTAAGATAAAAAAAAAACCCTTGTTGGTAGACATCCATCAAAATTTGATCAACTTTCTACAGGATAATGCCGACATATTCATATGGTCCCCCTCAAATATGCCAGGTATCCCTAAAGACGTTATGGTATACAAACTTTAGATTGACCCAAGCACTAAAGTGATTCAACAAAAGAAAAGGCATTTTCCCCTTCAGAGGCAAGCAGCCATAGAAGAAGAAGTCTAGAAACTGTTAAAGGTAAGATTCATTTAGGAAGATCTTTATCCGACTTGGCTAGCCAATTGTGTATTAGTTAAAAAGTCTAATAGCAAGTGGTGCATGTTCATAGACTTCACAAATCTTAACAAGACCTCATTTGTGCTATTTTCATTTTATTATTTTTATTGAGCTAGGAAAATAAAAATAAAAAATGAAAATAAAAAAAAAATAAAAATGAAGTCGAGTCTTATTAAGTCTATTTAAGTCAAGATGAATCATATCGAGTTAAGTCGAATAGTTTAGTATCAAATTAGATAATAGTGAGTGATGAATTTAGTAAATTCTAAGTCATTAAAATATTTTAGTCTGGTCCCTTATAAAATGGATTGAGTGAGGATAGACGTAGGATTTATTAAGTAGACTATTGGGATAGATCAAATTGGATTGGATCGGGTTGGGAAAATAGAAAGCCGAAATTATAATAAGGTTTTTAGAAACTAGGTCAAATCTTTATTGTATCCTTCGTATCTTTCGTTTGTTAAGATCAAATTTATAATTAAAAGATATGAAATATTCAATAAGTGGGTATTATAAATAGGAATTCGGTAGTGGATTTCAGGATGGTTGTTTTAGAATCCCTATATTTAATAAAACACGATAGCCTCCCATCATTCAATCACACTTCATCGCCCCTCAATCTTCACTTTACTCTCAATTCACCACTACTTTAAATTCTATACACTTGCACTAATCATGACTTTCTACGCCACATATTGCATAATCCTCACTATCCCTACCCCTAACGTCCACTTTTGCCTTCTACGCTTGCAACATGTTGCCACGAGACATAATCCTAACAAAGGTCTAATCCCTTGGTATGTTTACACTCGACCTAACTCAATAACCATAGCATCGCATGCCATACTAATCCAAAGATAATACCATACTCCTGTAACACGCATCCCCTTACCACATCCCATTCACGCTGTCCAAACACTTTATATCCCTTGTGTACGACCGAATTACCATAGCCGCAGCCCTATAAGTGGCCCCTTACGTCCACAGCATGCGAACATAGTATCCTCGATCTTTTACACTTGCCTCTTACACCCATCTGCTCATGCACGTTCCCCCCTTCAAAGTACACTGCACTGAATACACATGAATACAACCCTCACTGATGCCTATCCCTTACTACACGAATTCCCTAACACAATATACATGCCCTACTTCACAATTCAACAATCGCATAGCCCTTGCCCCTAACGAACAGCCTGACCTCACTTGTTAAACACCACAGCTGTACGTCCTCACTCCATTGCCACAACATACTCGACAACCCACACTACACAACACCATGTGTACGAAAATATACACAATCATTGATACGTCTCATAACACTTCACTCACATAGGATCAAGTCACGGTTGTACGTCCACTCTTGCATAGCACCTTCACGTACACATGATCACGACACAATCAATTACAAGCATGCTGAATACGTGTTATTCGATTCGTTTAGGTAAAAAAGAAATTTTATTTTATTTTATTCTTATTTTTATTTTTATTAGTTAATTTAATTAACTTTTACTAATTTTTTTTTAGTGTAGGTTTTTTATTAGTGTTATTATTATTATTGTCATATCATTGGATACATTTTAGATAATTAGAATTTTTTTATAAAATTAGTTAGTTAAAAATTGCATTTTTTTTAAAAAAAAAGTCACGTATCATTTCTCCAAGATTTATACCTTCGAAGAAGATACGTATCTTACATTTAGAATTTAGAAAAAAAAAAAGTATCTAGATCGTATCTTGAACTTATCTTACGTTTAGGATTTAAAGGAGACATATGTAGATCGTATCTTCAACATATCTAGGATTTAGAAAGGATACATATGAAGATACATATCTAGACCATGTTTTAGCATATCTTGTTATTAGGATTTAAAAAAGATATTTTTGACACGTAGTGAGGTTTTTTAAAACAAAATAAAATAAAATAAAATCTTAATTGAAGTTTTTCAAAAATATTTAGATAGTTATGGTTTTCTTTAATTCATGAAATTAAATTTCTTAGTTTTTTTTAAATAAATGATTAAATAAATATAAATCTAGCTCGATTTTCAAAATAAAAATTCTACCCACTAAATATTTTATAAAAAAAGAATCACGTTTGTTTGATCTTGACTAGCGAGTATGTAAGCACCCGTAGGAGAACAATATAAAAAAATATTTTTTTTTCTTTTTTCTTGAAAAATTCATAATAAAAGATTCATTTTAGTTATATTTTATATATCTTTACATATCATAGTATTTTTTTAGAAAAAAATATAAAAATAAAGCTCATTAATTTTTTTTTTACATGGTGACTTAGTTTTAATAGGTTAGCCCCTAAACTTAGTTTTTCTAGTTATTTTTCTAAAAATATTATTTTTTTAGAAAATATGCAGATTAGTAGCCAAATTAGGGTTTTCTTACCCAAAAACCCTAATTATATTTTTTACCAGTTTAACTGGTTAGCGGCTTCAATTTTTTAGAACGTATTTTTTCAAAACAGTTTTTAAAAGAAAAATGTTTTTCCTTAATTTTATGTAGAGTAATTTATATTGAGCAAGCTAGACTTGATATAGATTAAATTATAAAAAACCGAAATATGGCTTGATAGAATTAATGACTCTACTAAGGAAACCTAGTAGGTTAGCCATGTAAAAATTAAAAAATTAATTGATAGGCTTTTGTATTATTTTTCTTTTATTGTATTATAGTTATACTAATTAGTTTAGGGTGATGCAAACCTTAAGAAAAAATTGGCCCAATGGGCTGTTATTGGTGAATTATGAGGTTTATTTATTTATTTATTGGCAAACATTTGTATGTTTAGATGTGGTCAGACTTAGGCCAATTTAGGAACTTAGGATACCACCATTGTATAATCTTTAGGTCGTTTGGGTCTTTACTCCTACCTAGTGATGATAGACAAGCCTACTCAAGCTTCGTTGTAGCCTAGTAGGTTTTTCTCCGGAAATCTTTTAAGCTACAAAGCTTGAGATCCATAGACCTAACCCTCTTGCATCATTCTTTTTGAAAAAAGGATAGTTATTTCTAAATTATAGGAAAAGTGTAATTAATCTGTGGTCGATTTAGTATTCTTCTTCAGAAAAAAGGGAAAATTAAAAAAAAATAATCAATAACCCTCATATATAAATATTTATGAACTTCATTTCTTTTTAAATCTTATTTTGAATGTACTTATATATAATAGTGCTCTTTGACCATGAATTCATAATACTTCCTATGATTTATTATTTACTGGCTCTATTACATTATATGTATGTGTAGCATACTACATTTTTTATTTGATTTTACTTTTGCTAATGTTTGTTTCTATTTAATCATGGTTATTTTTTGTATTATATGTGTCTTGTTTTTTACATTGTCCCTTAGTATGTTAAAGGTTGTGTAATAATTTTTTTTTTCAAAAAGTTGCAAAATTATTAATATTATATCCAGCTTTACTATAAATTTAGCGGTTTTATTGTAAATAATCGCGTCATTTCATATTTTATGTAATATAAACATGAAAAGTTAGGTTAGCATTAACCCTGTAAAGCTTGTTCTAACTAAACTCATCGCCTCTTATAGACATAGGACTGGATTTTTTAGAAAGATTAGTTAGAAGTTTATTTCTTTTTCTTTTAGTCCATTATATAGGTTTTACTTTATGATTATTAGTAAATTTGCGGCTTCATTAAATAAAAACCTTTATTAATTGCACAGTCTTTTGCTTATTTTTCTTTATTTCTTGATAGTTGCCTTTTAAATAAAAAATGAAAAAAAAAATAAAAAAAAATAAAATAAAAAAGTAAATAAGCAATAAAAGATTAAAAAAAGTGAGAAAAGAAAGAAAACAACAAAAGTTTTAGTTCACAGAAAATGTCTTAAACTTAGGTTTTCGTTTAGAATATTGAAGATAACGCCTAAGCGAGCAAACTTAGCTACAAGCTCGATATTCGCTCATTCTAAAGCAAGAATGTCAACATTAAGACAGGGGGCACGAGGTCGCTTAGAATAGGCTAAGCAGTAGATTGAAATGTTTGGGCTCGGATATGAACCCATTGAAGAAGAAATTCAAGAAATGAAGGCCAAAACTAGAGGGAAGAAAGGAGATCAGTTGTATCATGCTCACATGGATTTTCCAAACATCCATTAGACATTCCCAGTACTAGATAGTGTTCATGAACCTAAAATAGCCAGTTTATCCAAAGTTTTGACTTAACAATGTAGCATTAGTCCAAACGAGAAGAGAGATTTGGCATCCTAGTTTCCTTATGCAACTGGTTTTCTATTCCTATTAATAGGTCTTTGTAGAAAAACAATATTAGATCAATTAGAAGCATTCGATTTCAATAATTAGTTCGATTAGTTAGGTCATTTTCTTTCAGATAATTTGAATTCATCCAATAAAACTGGTTCATTTCTTTCTATCAATTCTTCCTTGTTATTTTTTCATTGTCCTTTTTCTTATTCCTTTACTCTTCATGTTCGATAAAAATGATGAACATAATGGATATCTCGCACATGTAAATAACGAAAGTACTAATATGACCTTCAGCCCTGTTGGGTTAGACGTTGAAAATGATATTGAGACTTTAAGCGAAATGCAAGAGAGTTAGCATTGATTTCAACAGGGTAGGGTGATTATTGATGAATTGATAGTTGTGATTAATTTACGGACAAAAGGGAATCTACAAAAATTGAAAAATAACTGTAAGTTAGCGGATGATTAGAAACAGGAGTTTTCATGTTTGTTATTGGAACATTTGGACATATTCGCTTTGTCCTATGAAGATATGCCTAGGTTGGATTCATCCATTGTAATTCATAAATTGCCAACAAGAGAAGATATTAAACCAAAAAAGGAAAAAGCTTAGGCGGTTTAGGCTGAATATACTCCTTAAAATAAAAGAAGAAGTGAAGAAATTACTATAAGTCAAGTTTATAGAAGTGTCAGATTACCTTAAATGGGTAGCTAATATGGTGCTAGTGTTAAAGAAAAATAGGAAAGTTAGGGTATGTGTAGATTTACGTGATTAAAACTAGGTGACACCTAAGGATAACTTTCCTTTGTCGCACATTAATGTATTAGTGGATAATACGGCCAGGAATCATCTTTTCTCGTTTATGGATGGTTTCTCAAGATATAATCAAATCAAGATAGCAAAAGAAGATAAAATCAAAACCACTTTCGTTACTACTTAGGGAACATTTTGTTATCGTGTGATGCCTTTCAGGTTGAAGAATGTTGGGGCAACTCATCAGCATGCTATGGTAGTCGTATTCCATAACATGATGCATAAGGAAATTGAAGTTTACGTGGATGATATGATCGCCAAATCTAAGAAGGGTGAGAATCATGTTGATATTTTGTGTAAGCTATTTAAGCAGTTGAGGAAGTTTCAATTGAAGTTGAACTTAGAAAAAGTATACCTTTAGAGTAACCTTCGGCAAATTGTTGGGTTTTGTAGTTAGCAAAAGAGGGATCAAGGTGGACCTAAACAAAGTCAAAGCAATCATAAATATGCCTGCACCAAAAATTGTAAAAGAAGTTAGGGCACTGTTGGGGAGGTTGAATTACATTGCTCAGTTTGTATCATAACTACCGATAAATGCAAACTGTTATTCAAACTTTTGAGAAAGAATGCAACGATAGAATGGGACGAAGAGTGTGAGCAAGCATTTGCTGAAATTGAAGAGTATCTCGTGAATCCACCAACACTAGTTACTTATACACTAGGATGGCTATTAATTCTTTACTTGACGATCTTTCCTAAATCAATGGGATATATCTGGGGCAAAAAGATGGAACAAGCAGAAAAGAGTATCCTATATACTACTTAAGCAAGAAGTTCAAAGAAGGCAAACAAAAATACTCAAAGGTGGAAAGAGCATGTTGTACTTTAATATGAGTGATGCATAGGCTCAGGTAATACACTTTTTATTACTCAGTAGCGTTGCTGAGGAAACATCACCCATTGAGGTATTTAGTTGAAAAGTTGACATTGATCGAGAGAATATCTAAGTGATAGATGCTGTTCTCTGAGTTTGATATCAAATACGTGAGTCAAAGAGTAGGTGGTAGCCAATCAATTACAAAAATACCTACTAGAGGATGGAGATTATGGTTCAAAAGCTCAATTTCCTGATGAAAATGTAATGGTGGTGAATGAATTGAGTGGTCAAAAATCAAGATGGAGAACGCATTTTGATGGAGTGGCTAATGTGTCTGAATGTGGAATAGGAGTAGTACTGGTATCACCTAAGGGTAATCATTTCCTTATGGTAATAAGGTTAGTATTTCCATATATGAACAATATAGTAGAATATGAGGCCTACATTTTAGGGCTTAAAATCGCGTTAGACATAGGAATACAAATGCTTGAGGTGTATGGAGATTCTCCTCTTATAATTCTCTAAATCTTATGAGAATATAAGACGAAAAATGAAAAGTTGATACCTTATCATGAGCATTTAAGCAAGTTAATTGAAAGATTCCAAGAAATTTCATTCACTTACATTCCAAGAATCCAAAATCAATTTGCCGACGTATTGGTTACGTTAGCATCGATGATAAAAGTTACGAATGGGATAGAAATTCAACCCCTGAGGATTGAGGTAGAAGAAAGACCGACTTTTTGTCTAACAGTTGAAGAGAAGGAATCAAAGAAACCTTGGTATTATGATATCAAAAAGTTACTTTAAATGGGGGAGTTCCCTGATGAAGCTGATAGAAAATACAAAAAAGCTTTAAGGAGATTGGCTTCTCATTTTCTATTAAGTGGAGCATCATTATAGAAGAGATCACTAGATATAATATTATTAAGCTGTGTAAATGAAGAAGAAGCCGAGAAATTAATGAAAGAAGTGTACGAAGAAGTCTGTGGTCCTCATATGAATGGGTACATGTTAGTTAGGAAAATCATAACGATGGGTTATTTTTGAATGACGATGGAATCAAACTATATTAAGCACGTAAGGCATTGCCACCTGTATTAGGTACATGCTAATAAAATCAATGCTCTTTCCTAAGAATTACATGTGTTGTTGGCTCCTTGGCCTTTCTCGATGTGGGGGATGGATATGATTGGTCCAATTTCAACAACGACTTCAAACGGGCATAAGTTCATTCTAGTTGTGATTGACTATTTTACCAAGTGGGTGGTGGCAGCGTCGTATGCTACGGTCACCAAAGGAGTGGTAGTCAGGTTTTTAAAAAGAGACATTATTACAAGGTACGATGCACTCAAGTCTATTATTACAAACAAAGGGTTGAATTTGAACAATAAGTTAATGGCTAAAGTGTGCAACCAATTTAAGATCAGACAAAAAAACTCAACTTCGTATTGACCATAAATGAATGGCACAACTGAAGCTACTAATAAGAACATTAAGAGAATCATTGAGAAGATGGTGATTACTTATAGAAAATGGCATGAGATGCTTCCCTTCGCACTTATGGCTTATAGAACATTAGTCAGAACCTCTATAGGTGTAACACCTTATTTATTGATATATGGAGTTGAAGTAGTATTACCAGTGGAAGTAGAAATACCTTTGTTTTGAGTGTTGGTAGAAATTTAGCTTGATGAAGTAGAGTAGGTGAAGAAACGAATGAAGCTTGAATCTCCTAAATGAGAGAAGACTCATAGCAATATGTCATGGTCAGTGCTATCAACAAAGGATAATCCGAGCTTTTAACAAGAAAGTGTGCTCAAGGTACTTTAAGGAAGGAGATCTGGTATTGAAGAAAGTATTGCTAGGTGTGAAAGACCCTAAGAGCAAGTTTGCTTCGAATTATGAAAGTCCTTATGTGGTGAAAAGGGTATTATCTGGAGGTGCATTATTGTTGACAGAAATGGATGGCTTGGAATTTAGTGGACCTTTGAATTTAGATGCAGTCAAGTTGTATCATCCATGAAAACTAAGTTCAATAAAGATTTTGTTTTTTCTTGTGAATTGTTTATGGTTCATCTTTCATCGTTTACAAGTAAAGTTGATATCCATGAATGTTCATGAATTCGGATGATCATCAACCAACAAACATTTCACCAATTATTGTAAACCATGTTTCTTAGCCTTAAACACTTAAACACCAAACACTTAACAAGGAATTTGAGCCACCAAATAAGTTGAAATCAAATGTTCTTAATGATTTAATCTTGTTTCTTCAACAAGAAATTGTAGAGAATTTAGAAATTAAGACTTAATAAAGACATGAGCATGGCATAGTTAAGCAAAAGGTTTTAATCATAAAGAAGACCTTATTCAAAGAAGAAAAAAGAAAAAAGAAAAAAAAGAGAAGAGAGAAAAGAAAGAGGGAAAAAGAAAAATAAAAGAATAAGAATAAGAAAAATAAAAAGGAAAAAAGAAGAAGAAAAAAGAAAAAAAGGAAAAAAAGGAAAAAGAAAGAAAGTAAGCACAATACTTTGGTGTTATTCTACTAACTGAAAAAGTGAATATGGGGAGTCAACATGAGGTATGTTGATTGGTTGCTATCTGTGAGATTCTTCATTTTCAAGTAAAAGGATCCTAAAAGTTCTTGAAAGAGATATTTAGGAGAATTAAAAGTTTTTCTTTTGAAATCTCGAAGAGATTTCTCCTATTTGGATTATCGTTTAAATTAAAAGAAATCTCAAAAAGATCTATCATTTTCGAATTATCTACCAAATAAAAAAAAAATCAAAGAGATCTATTTTTTTTTTATTGTTCACTAAACCAAAACAAGAAATCTTGAATAGATCTATCCTCTTTGAATTGTTTAAAAGAAATCTCAAAAAGATTTATTCTCTTTAGATTACCTACCAAATCAAAAGAAATCTCGAAGAGACCTATTCTTTTCAGATTGATCATTAAACCAAAAGAAATCTCGAAGAGATTTATTTTCTTCGGATTATCTACCAAACCAAAACAAGTTAATTTGATCCCCGGTGGTTTTTGCCCTATCCTTCCAAGATAGGCTTCCTTAAATTTTTTGCCCTATCCCTTCAAGACAAGCCTTTTAACCTTTTCCCATTCCTTTACCCTGTCCTTTCAAAATAGGCTATTGATTCTTTACATTGATCTTTCGAGTTGATATCCTTCTTCAAGATGAAACATAACTTAGTTGACCATTTAAGTAGGGTTTGGCAAATACGTGTATCTCTTTTGTTTCTGTAGTAAAGTTTTAATTGAACTTTACTATAAAGAGGGCTAATTGTAGATACTTTATTTTTTCCATTTTTGTTTCATTATTTTTATTAAGCTAAGAAAATAAAAAAATGAAAATAATAAAAAAAAAACGAAAAAAAAATTCAAATAAAGTCAAGTCATATCAAGTCAAGTCGTAGCGAGTCTAGTTGAGTCAAGACAAGATTGAGTTGAATTAGATAATAGTGAGTGATTAATTTAGTAAATTCTAAGTCATTGGAAAACTGGGCTTCATTAAAATATTTTAGTTTGGTCCATATAAAATGGTTTAGGCTAGGATAGATTTAGGATTAATTAAGCGGACTATTAGGATAAATCAAATTGGATCGGATCAAGCTTAGGAAATAGAAAGCCTAACTTAAAATAGGGTTTCTAAAAACTAGGTTGAATCTTCATCGTATCCCTCGTATCTTTTGTTTGTTAAGATCAAATTCATAATTAAAAGATATAAAATATTCAATAAGTAGGTATTATATATAGGAATTTGGTAGTGGATTTTAAGATTTTTTTTTTAGAATCCCCACATTCGATAAAACATGATAGCCTCCCATCATTCAATCACACTTCACCACCCCTCAATCTTCACTTCACTCTCAATTCACTGCCACTTCCAATTCCACACACTTGAATTAATTACGACTTTCCACGCTGCATATTGCACAATCCTCACTACCCTTACCCCTAACATCCACCTTTACCTTTCATGCCTGCAATACGCTACCACGAGATACAACCCTGACAGAAGTCCAATCCCTTGGCACATTCACACTTGACCTCACTCAGCAACCATAGCACTGTATGCCCCACTGATCCAAAGACAGCACCACATGCCCACAACACCCATCCTCCCACCAATCTCACTCACGCCGTCCGAACACTCCGCATCCTATGCCCCTAACCTAACTGCCACAACCATAGCCCTACAAGAAGCCCCTTACATCTACAGCACACGAACACAGTATCCTCGATCCTTTACACCTCGCCTCATACACTGATTTGCTTATGCACATCCCCTCCCCCCTTCAAAGTATACTGCACTGAACACACATGAATACGACCCTTACCGATGCCTATCCCTCATTACATGAATTCCATGACACAATACACATGCCCTGCTTTACAACTCAACAATCGCACAACCTCCCCTAACGAATAGCCTGACCTTACTTGTTGAACACCATAACTGCATGCCCTCACTCTATTGCCAAAACATACCCGACAACCCACACAATACAACACTACGTGTACAAAAACATACACAATCATTGATACGTCTCACAACACTTCACTCACATAGGATCAAGTCATGGCCGTATGTCTACTCTTGTACAGCACCTTCGCCTACATACGATCACAAGCATGCTGAACACGTGTGATTCAATTCGTTTAGGTGAAAAAGAAATTTAGTTTTATTTTATCTTTTTATTTTATTTTTATTTTTATTAGTTAATTTAATTATCTTTTACTAATTTGTCTCTTTTTTAGTGTAGGTTTTTTACTAGTGTTGTTATTATTATTATCATATTGTCGGATACATTTTAGATAATTAGAATTTTTTTAGTGTAGGTGAAAATTGTATTTTTTTTAAAAAAAAGTCACATATCCTTTCTCCAAGATTCGTATCTTTGGAGAAAATATGTATCAAGATACATATATTGCATTTAGGAGTTAGAAAAGATACGTATATAGATTGTATCTTCAATATATCTAGGATTCAGGAAGGATACGTATGAAGATACGTATTTAGATCGTATCTTAGCATATCTTGTACATAAGATTTAGAAAAGATATTTTTTACATGTAATGAGTTCTAAAAAAAAATTAAAATAAAATAAAATCTTAATAAATTTTTTCAAAAAGATTTAGTTAGTTAAGATTTTCTTTAATTTGTAAAATTAGATTCTTTAGTTTTTTTTTTAATAAATAAATAAATAGTTAAATGAACGTAAATCTAACTTGATTTTTAAAATATAAATTCCACCCAATAAATATTTTATAGAAAAAACTATGTTTGTTTGGTCCCAACTATTGAGTATATTGGTATCTTCAAGATAACCATATAAAAAATAAATTTTTTTTCTTGAAAAATTCTAAATAAAATGTTAATTCTAATTATATTTTGCATATCTCTACATATCTTAGTATTTTTTAGAAAAAAATATAAAAATAAAATCTATTAATTTTTTTTTATTCTTATATGATGACTTAGTCTTAATAGATTAGCCTTTAATCTTAGTTTTTCTAGTTATTTTTCTAAAAAAATTATTTTCTTAGAAAATATGCAGATTGGTAATTTCATTTCTTACCAGTTTAATCGGTTAGCGACTCCAATTTTTTAGAATATAATTTTTCAAAAATTTTCTAAAAGAAAAATGTTTTTTCCTTAATGTTATGTCGAGTAATCTATGTTAAGTGAGTTGGACTTGATATATATTAAATTAAGGAAAACTGAAATAGGGTTTAACAGTGGGCATGCTTTACTCTCCTTCATAGATGCCTTTTTTAGCTATAGCCAAATTAAAAGAGATGAGGAAGATGAAGTTTACACATTATTCATCACTAATTTTGGAACATATTGTTATACGGTAGTGTTCTTATAATACCTTAGGATTTCGAGCTAGTTCACTAACCCTAAGATTTGAGCCCTTAAATTTAGGGTATCAGATGAAGTAATCATTTTCATTTCAAACTTTACAGTAAAGTTAGATGAAGTAATTCAATTAAAGTCAATTTTTCAAAATAAGCTATATAAAAATATTAATTTAAGAAAAATGTTAATTTATAGCTAAAAGCCGATAATTATCGAAAATGAGAAATTCGAGATTTTAGATATAGTTAGATATTAGAGATAAATTAATTAACTTACAAAAGTAATAAACTATGTTGAATTATATGCATGTACATGTATTAACATAGAATATGCATTATTTGTATTACATATACATATATAATAAGAAATTATTATTAAAATAAGGTAAATTAATATAAAAAATTGGAAAGTTAATAAAAAAATGTAAGGATGAGTTGATGAGTCAAAAGGTAAATAATAAGAAAATAACACCTCATGCTTTGGAAAAATAAGAAAATGACATATGTAAGGCACATGTCCAATTTTTACAAATTCTTATCTAATTAGAAAATATAAATATACCTTATAAAATTCAAAAACAACATTTTGGAAGTTTGAAAAAAATAGAAAATCACTCAAAAAATTTTCGAAACAAATTAGAAAAAAAAAAAGAAAATTAGATAAAAAACAGGACATAGAATCTGATTAAGCTAGTTCAATAGGCTATTGGTGTCCAGTTGTGGTGGCCTTTTGAAGTCAAGGAAAGCACCACTAGAGAGGGTGTTCCGACAAGGTTGGGTGGTCAGAGAGTGGTTGAAGGCAGCCGGTTCAGGTGAACCAAATTTCTAGCTGAAACTTTGTAATTTTTCTAAAAATATCAAATGATGCTATTTAATTATGAAACTTGGTTTTATAGGGTTATTTTATGTGTATATTAATGTACTAATTTTATTTTAGTGAATTAATAATTAGAAATATAAGGTCCTTAAGAAATGGCTTTGTTTGGACGAAAATTGAAATAAATTTTAGAAATAGTAAATAATGTTCTTTCAACTTGAAAATTTGTACACGATATACTTAATATATGTATTTAATTGCAGTAACAATAATTTTTTAAAATAATGATATTTACTATTTATTTTAATTATTTTAGATAAAACTGATAATTTCGTTGTTTTATGGTATTAATTGGTTTTTAACAAAATCAAAGAATGAGCCTTATGTATTATGATTCTTGGAAGTTCATAATGATATGTGGGATATTTGAATTTTATCTTGTGATTAAATTCACTTGTTTCCTTAATTTTGGTTGATTTTGAGTTAAAATTGCTATTTTCATGAAAATACATTATAGCTAGTTTAGTATAATTCACAGTCAATAATTAAACTAAATATTTTTGTGAGTCTATGGGATTTTTCATGAAATTACTCAGGCTCATATACTATTTATTATTTATTTTTATAATATAAACCTATATATTAGTCTAATATATGATACACCAATTAGCACTAATGTGATACTCGTTAAAAGTGTAAAGGATTTTCATTTTTGAGTACATAATAAATTCTAACCAGCTTAGGAAATGAATAATTTTAGGATTTTTAATTTAGATTTAGGGTTTACTTGATTTAATTACAAAGTTATATTAACGTTCGGTCGAATCAGTAATGAGGTGTTTTTGGGTTTTTGAAAATATTGATTAGTTTTGATTCTTAAAATATATCAATAGCACTCAAAATAACAATCATGACGATATTGAGCTTACTGAAATCGGATAATAAATGAATAAGATATGGTCAAACGAAGTTTAAAAACACAGAAATGAAAACTTATAATAGTTCGAATTCGAGCTATACTTAATTTGAAGACTATGTTATATTTTCATAGGTTTGCTAAATAAGGAAGGACCACGTAGTAGAGTTTAGGATTCTACACTATTATTGAGTCTAGGTAAGTAAATCTAACCTATGCTTATAGTAGATATATTGTTACTCATAACACCGTGTACTGTTTGATGCTATGTTAATTGAATATGGGTATATCTTTGGTGAATTGATATGCTAGTATAGTAGATGCTGATGTGTTGATTTTGAAAGACAGTAACTTTATTTTGGTTAAACTATTATGTTGTCATGTTAGGCGATGATTTGTGCTTACAAATAATTGTGCTAACTAAGGAAGTTGAGTGATTGCTAACTCAATCTTCTAGGTGTTCACCTAACTGAACCCTAAGTGAGATACTAAAGTTTCGTTATGGAGAGTTCGAAAACTGGAATCAAACAATTAGGTTTAATAAAACCTGAAGATTGATTGTGCTAATTGATGGCATAGGATGGCACAAAAAGGGACCAACGGGTCAGAAATTTTATAATGAGGCTTTCAAATGATCATGGAAAAAGCATGGCTTTATGAACTCAGTTTTTGGAAGCATATAGATTGCATTGCTTGAACATTGTGATTATTTTGATAGTCAAATTTGGCAGACTACAATGTATGGTCTAATTTAACAGTATTGCCACTTTGATTTGGTAGACTATAGTGTATGGTCTAATTTGGCAGTGTTGCTACTTTGATTTAATGAATTACAATGTATAGTGTAATTTTGTAAAGTTAGGGATTTTACTCCCAGACAGCTCCTTTTTGCCTTTTTTGAAAATGGTAGACTATAATGTGTAGTTTAATTTAGTAGGGGTCCTACTCCCAAACAGCTTCTTGTTGCCTCAAGTTCTTGGATGTTGTATCCAAATACCTGACTATGTCAACTAACCAGAAGAAGTTTAGAGGGTATAGCATATCGGTACCAATGCATGCCATGTGCATGAGCATAACATGTTGCATTGCTGGCAGCAAGTGCCTAATTGGGCGAATGCATATGTGAAGTTAAAGTTGCAAGTTACGATTAAAATGTTTCAGCTGTGATATGTAGTATTGTCTATCATATTGTCTATATTATGTTGTTTGTTATCCACTCTCAGTTAACTTCAGTAACTAAGCGGATAAAATGTTTTATCTTCAGGTTAACTATATCGTGAAGGGCCCAACACTCAGGTGGGATATGTATACTGAGATTGTGAGTCACGACTGTTGTATGGAACTTGTATTAAGTCAAGAATCTTATTATTGTAAAGATGGGAAAGCAAAAAAGTTGGTTCATATTTTGATCTAAATATTATGTTGTACACATAAGTTGTAGTAGAATATCCAATTGAACTTCGATGTAGAAACCCCTTATCATGTAAATAATGTTGTCTTTTGATGAATGAGCAGGTTGAGTTAAGTTTTCAACAGGTATTCTTGTATGATAGTACATCTTGTGCAATGCTGGGATGTGATAGCCTTTTGAGCAAAAAAGCGCCAGTACAACTTATTAGCTACTTATCATTATGATGTTTAAGTCCTAGATCCATCAGAATGTTAAGGTGTATGTCGATGATAGGATTGTGAAAAGCATGATAGAGGGTCGGCATCTTGTTGATCTTGAGGAGACATTCATTACTTTAAGGAGATATAATATGAAGTTGAATCCATAGAAGTGCATTTTTGGTGCTACTTTAGGAAAGTTTTTAAGGTAAATGGTCACTCAGCATGGTATTGAAGCTAATCTGAGAAAGATTGATGCAATCAGAAACATGAAGTCTCCTCATACTGTCAAGGAGGTTTAGTAACTTGTTGGCCGAATAGTTACTCTTAACAGGTTTGTATTAAGAAGCGCAGACAGATACGTAGAATTCTTTAAAATTTTAAAGAATCCACGAGATTTTAAGTAGATAGATGAGTGTGAAAGGGCATTCAATGAACTTATAGAATTTTTTGTGGCACCGCTAATACTCTCGACACCTATCTTAAGGGAGAACTTTTATTTATACTTATTAGTCAGTTGTTGAGCACTTTCTTTTGTATTGGTTCGAATTGATGACAAGGAGCATCGACCAATCTATTACATTAGTCATGTCTTGCAAGTATAAAAGTATTGATGTACCAAAATTGAAAAGTTTGTGTTAGTAGTAGTTCTCTTAGTAAGGAAGCTGAAATCATATTTTTAAGCTCACTAAATCGTAGTCCTTATTGATTAACCTCTGCACCAACATTGCAATAACCAAATTCTTCAAGAAGGATGATGAAATATCCCTTGGAGCTAAGTCAATATGGCATACAATATAAACTCAGAATGGCAATAAAAGCTTAAGTGTTGGTAGATTTTCTAGCTAAGTACATTGGTGAAGAAGACAGCGTGGAAATTGTCGAGAAATCGATGTGGTATCTTTTTGTTAATGGTTTTTTCACTAGAGAATGAAGTGGTACGAGCCTTATTCTGTAAGGATCCCACAATGTTAAGGTTAATTATGTCTTAAAATTTGTATTTCTTGCCAACAATAATGAAGCGAAATATGAAGACTGATTTATCAAGCGGTAAATTACGCACCGATAAATGATCAATTGTACAAACACAATATTTCCTAACCTTATCTTTGATGCCTTCCTCAATGAGATACACAAGGAGTGTTATCCAAGCTACATGGCGGTATATGCAGCAACCATGTGAAAGTATAAACATTGGACTTGTCAAATCTACGTACATAAAATTGTAATGTGATGACCAACCAAATTGGTTTAATGGCAAATTTAGATACCATTAAGGAAATCAGAGATGTTGTAAGAGCGAGAGTTATAGCATATCAGCATAAGGTAGCTAGGTATTATAATCGAAAGGTGAAACATAAGGTTTTTAGCCTAGAGATTTCGTTTGCCAAAAACTAGAGGCGATTGGTGCAAGAGAGAAATAAGGGAAGCTCAGCATAAATTAGGAGGATCCTATTATGGTCTGGGAAGTTATTAGCGAGGGGGCCTATCGACTAGAAAGATTGGATGGAATAGTTATTCCTCGTGCATGGAATGTCGAGAAATTGAAACTTTATTTTAATTAATTCCTCTTGATGTTAAGAAGCATTTCCATTTGTTTTGTAAGGCAATAACCTAGTTGTTTCAAAAGGCAATCATGTTCAAAGTTACAACTCTGACTTGTTTCTCTTCTTAATCTTTTTATGATCAATGCATCATTATCAAGTTCAAACCTATCATTGTTAGTAAACTTTATAAATTAGTCGAAAAGCCGAATAACGAGTTCATTAGTTCATAAAAGCGATCTCGCGGCTCAATTAAGACAACTACGGACAATGTCTCTAAAAATACACCCAAATTAGGCATATGAAGAAAAAATGCTAGAGAAATAAGGTGTATAAAATAAAACATGTTAATAAAAATAGGGCGTATGGAATAAAATATGCCAAGAAAATACGGCGTGTAAAATAAAACATGATAGGAAACCATAAAGCACGAGAAATAAAATGTACCAACCTACTAAATTACTTATAAGGAAATGTTCATAAGATTAATAACAAATACAACAATAAATGTTTGACCGTTCGGTCGAATAATGTCCATACAAAAGAAAACGAACGAATTACAAGGGGAACAATCTTATGATTTATTCTTAAACTGAGCAGAGGCTCTTGATTGGAACTTAGAGCCTTACTAGAGCATATCTCTTTTTTGGTGCTTAGGGTTTTGGAATAAGTGGATTTATCTTTGTGTACGTAGGGGATTTCCTTAGACAGATAATCTTTATCATTGCTAGGATCTTCGGCACAAGCCTTGTTATCACCCTACACATGGATCTTGGCACTTGAAACATCATCGGCTTCTTTGTTACAACCGCTGACTTAATCATCAACGTCAGCAAAGTCTAAGCACAAAAGATCATACTTAGGGTAAAACTTTAGGATTTCTTCTCTTGCTACTTGGACCCCCTCCAACAACCTTTTTCTCAATAATCTTTTGTACTATCAACTTGGTGTCATGATTTCAAGCACCTCTTTGATAGAAGGCCCCTTCCTCACTGCCTCCTCTAATTCAGCAATACAACTTTGCAGTCTAAAGCTGTTGGTCTCTAGTTCTTTTATTAGCATCCTAAGCCTATCTTCCTTATCACTCATTAAGCTAAGTATTCGACCCATACCCTAATACTCTTCTTTCTTTTTATGCAACTCCTCATTTAATTCTTCAGCCTCCTTATATTTCTCGTTAACCTTAACCTTAAGGCTTAAGACTTCATTAGCCACCAAAGAGTATGCCAATTTATTGGCAGCAAGTTCATATTGATATTTTCTAGCCTCCATCTTAGCCCTGATTCTCGCATTCTTGGTGGCTATAGTTTGAGCCTTTGAGAAATTATATGCATCCTTAATTTTCTACAGCAAGTTAACGATATGAAATGACCAATTCACTAGACCACTTGGCATAATAAAAAGATGTATGAAAATATTATCATTATTATTACCTTTTTCATTTCTTTGTTGCCTTCATCTAATGTCGTTAGAACTTGGCTGCTAATCTATAAATAAACATGACTGTTAGCAATAAAACACACACAACAATTGAAAGGATTCGATTGATACTTACATCATACAGTTTGGCCGCAATGTGCGCCTTATTGCAACCTCTGACTCTATTTATGTCCTTTTTTGCAATTTCCCTATCCTTAAGAAGAATGACACCTTCCATCAAGGCCAAGGATTTAGTCTTATCGCCCAATGCCAAGTTGGTGTGGAGAATGTTAGCCCCAAAGCGGGACAAAGTACTTACCTACCTCAGTCTTAGGGATGAATTTGATTCTATTGATGCCAAGAGCTTTGTTCCTCATTGACTCCTTCATTCTCTCATCTAAAGTCTTAAACCTCTTAAGATGAGGTTGACTTACAAGCTCCTTGCCACTTCTCTTATTGGAACTCAGCCTAACATTTGCTTGAACCAATGGTCCCTTAGTAGCTTCTAGATGTATGACTTCATTTCCACTGCAATAGTCGATTTCTTGACTAGGATCTCTTAACTCTTTAGCTTAAGGAATATTTTCTTGAGTTGTGATTGCTTCGATTAGTGTGGTTACAACAATCCCCCATGTTCCCACTCCCTTATCATCTTTCGAAGGGACAAGAGGCCTTTATTAGATTGCTACTTGTTTTGCTGCTCCCTCTTTTAAGGCTTTCTTCACAGCAGTTTGTTGAGTTACTACAATCATAGAGGCTACTCTTTTGTCGGCTTTGGATTTTTTGGCTTTGGATTAGGTTAACAATTTAGCGGGGTTTACATCGCTAGGCTTATCTCTATAATACAAAGTAGATACATTAATAATAAAGTGAGGAATAAAGACTTACATTTTATGTGCCGAGTAAGGCTCAAAGGTAACTATTCTTCCCCCATTATCACGAGAATGGCTTTCGTCTTATAGCTCTACTTGGCACAGCAGTTATTCAATGGCATACCTTCCTTCTCAAAGAAAATTGGCTCCCCGTTCTCATATCTCCTTATTATTCTCTTGATGTCCTAGTAAAACATTTTGTTTTTTCTCCTTTCTAGGATCTTCTTTACTATGGCAGCATCATTCGGCATCAATTTAATATCCTTAGTGTGGATAGGTTTAGTCCATTGGGTCCAAAAATCCAGTTCCTCATCTAAAATGATAAATATGAACTTATCATGTCACTTGGATCTTGGACTCTAACCCATCCATCAATTTCTGCCCATGCCTCGTAGCCATAAAGTACTAGCCATCAAGTTGCCTCTTTATTGTAAAAAGGTACCTAAATAATTGAAGTATAGCCTTAATCTCGACTTCTTCACAAACAATTTCAAAAGCCATAAAAAGCCAATAAATTTTTGCTAAGAACATACTTAGCACAACTCAGAAATAGTTGAAAAACTGCTTGACAAAAGCTAAAAATGGGAAATGTAACCCAAATTCAAGATATTTCAAATAAATGTGAAACTTACACTCCCTTAGAAAGTACACCCCTTCCTTCTCTCTTGGCTTCCTAAGATTCTATGTTCCAAAAAGATCTTACCAGTATTTATTATATTTTGAAACAAGAACTTTATCGGTAGCACTAGCTACTCTATCTAGTGAATCACTGAAATAAATCACATTATTATACAAATACCTAGCGACAGATCTTCCTTCTTTATCATCCAATAGGTATCCACTGCAAGAGAGTTAATTCGAGTAAGTTTATCCCACCATTCCACCATAATATCGGTTGAGTTACTTAAAGAACATGCTGTCTCAATCCATTTTTAGGGAGAAGAAATATCCTTAGTCTTAGTCGACTTAGAATCTGAAAGAACAACTTGACAAATTACGTTTTGAACCATACCTAATTTTGACTGTAATAAACATCACAAAACTTTTTGAAGACTTTGAAAGTGAAGACAAAATGTTGGAAGCAAGCAAAAGCTTATGGATATGAATGAAGATGAAATACGTTTTCATTGTTGAAAAATTCCTTAAATATAGGTGATTTACCCTTGTAACTACAACACATTCTGTAAAAAATGATGTGCTGATTAGATGATGGAGTGGATTATTGCCATGAGTTTTGAGATAGAGATTCAATGGTTATCAAGGCTTTGAAAGTTATTATGTCAATGGTGTAATTATGGCTAAGGTGACAATTGTTGTACGTTTTACCAATTAGTCTTCTAACAGGCAGGAAAATTGAAAAGTTGTGACCTTTCGGATGGCATATGATCTGCCCTTCTAAATGGAAATCAAGGAACTTCATACTTTACTTGGCATTTGGGAAACAATTCTCCACTCAACCCCATAAAGAATATTAAACTACTATCTCTGTCGAATCCTCAACTACGAAAGTTGGGGGGCAAATATTGATAGTCAGATTTCATCCGTTAGATTCATTTGGCAACTTGGCTCCTGTTATGTTGAGTAACTTACTTCTCGGCTAATGTCGATTAACATAGATCCATATCTTATTTAAATTTAAGGAAATTAGCGCAAACAGTTATCACTTGGTATAGTTATATTACATAATTGCCCACTATTCTTATATTTGAAGAATGTACCCAATCAAAGAGTCCCCATGTATCCCAATAATCATGCGATGGTATAGTTATATTATATAACTGCCTACTATTTCTACATTTCAAGAATGTACTTAATCGAGGAGTTTCCACATATCCCAATAATCATGAGATTAACTATTGTTTTAGACATTCGACATTTGCCTATAAATACGGAGAAGAAGCACTGTAAGAACCATCTGACAACTTACAACTACTCATCTGACCTTCTTTAAAATTCACTTATTAACTTAGGCATTGTATTAGCTGTATCGGATTAGCTGCATCAGATTGGCCTCAATACCTTTAGTTCTTGCACTTTGTAGAAAGGAAATCATTTAAAAACCATACAACAGTAGCTAGCTAAGTGTGATGATTTCCAAAACTTCCTCCACAAAAGGTTTGGCCTTAGAAGCCTACTCTAGCTCAACCACTTAAGCTTTAAGTTTGGAATTTTTTATCTTTAAGTCCTTGATTTGGACCCTCAACTTATACCCCTCTTCGCTCATTAAAGCGAGAATCTACCCCAAGCTCCAACATTTTTCCTTCCTTTTGCGCAATTGATGCTTCAACTCTACAGTTTCCTTAAAGAGATCATCATTTTGTGTCTTCAAAGTTGATACCTCATTAGACACTTCTCTATGAGCCCTTTAGTTAGATGTAAGCTCTCTTCGCAGCTTTTTGGTTTCCATCTTAGCCTTTACTCTTGCATACTTAGATGCAATGGCTTTTGCTTTGGAGGAATTGTAAGTCTCCTCCACCTTCTGTATGGAAACGAGAAGTAATGAATTAAACGATTTTTTGATCCCATATATAAGAAAGAGAGAATACCTTTTACTTACCTTTTCTCATATCCTCCTTAGCCTCATCAATGACCATCGAAATGTAGCTACTGATCTGCAAGATGAGCATGTAGTATTATCAACTATACAAGCATTAGGAATTAAAGTACTACTAGTGACTTAGAAATTTACATTGTAAAATTTAGCAACAATGTGGGCTTTTTTACTCCCACTGATTCTATCAATATCTTTTCAAAATATTATTATCTTTGGGGAAAGTGATCCCTTCCATTAGAGCCAGGGACTTCATCCTGTCTCCCGTAGTAGAATCAACGTTTGAGATAGTGTGGCTCCAATAAGACACATAATAATAACTTTCCTTAATTTGAGAGGAAAACTCAGCATAAGTAATCGTGATAGCCTTCTCCTTAAGGATTTTCTTAGCATCATCTTTTGGGCCTTTAGCCTTCTTAGCTAGGGGATCTACAACAAATTCTTTCCCCTTCCTCTTTTTAGGGCTTGGTAGTGATGTCATATCTGTCAATGCTAAGTTAGCAATAGCTACACCTAAGGAAGTTATCTTCATAGCAACATCAGGAGCATTGACTTAGCTAGACTCACTGGTTGGTCTCTCGATTGAGGCATTCTCCGGCCAGGGTAGTACTTTCACCTTCATAGCCTTAAGGACATTCCCTTATTATGTGGACTCCTCACTTATTTCTTAACAACATATTTGTATGCCTCGCTTTGGCTAAAAGTGACCTTAGCAGTACATTGATTGATCTTTTGCTTCTTGGCCTTAGCCCAGGTTAGTAATTTCTAAGGGTCAACCTCTCTCATACCCATGTTTGCAGAAAAGAAGATCATTAAAAACTCAAGACATTAACAAACATAAAACTTACGAATTCGTATTGAGCGAAGCTCAAAGGCAAAAGATGTCACCCTTCCCCCCTTCCTTGAGGGATTGTAATGATCGACTCCCCTTTAGCATGTTGGCTCAATACGGTGAGAAGAACAAGTTGTACCTTCCTGGTCAAAAAATATTGCTTCCCTATTCTTAAAGTGCTCAATGATTCATTTTGCATACAAGTAAAACATCTTATTACGCCGTTTATCCTAGATCTTTTTCGCGGTGGCAACATTGTTTATGGAGCTAGAAGAAGGGCTTGAACCTCTAACTACTTTTTCCAAAAATTAAGGTTTACTTCTAACCTAACTTATAGATACTTATTATGCTACTTATGAATTTTGGACTCCAAGTCATCCATAAATTTATAGCCATGCCTTGTTGCTACGTAAAGCCACCCATTTGGTTGGTGTTTGATTACAAGAAAAACCTAAACAATTGTCCAATGGCCTTAACTTCGAGCTCTTCAAAAATTATCTTAAAGGCAACCAGAATTCTATACATGCAAGGAAAACATGCTCAATAAAATGCGAAAATAGTTGAAAAAAATCTTTTTGACAATTAGAAAAAAGCAGATGTAAACCAAATTTAAAATATTTGAAATAAACATGGAACTTACACTCAATTGGAAAATATACTTTCTTGTCTTTTCTAGGTCTATGAAGCTTCTATTCCATTGGAAGATCTTCAAAATATTATCTATATTTAGATATAAGTGCCCTAATAGCATTACTCTTCACTCCATCTGACAAATCGACATTGTATATAACATTATTATATAAGTACTTATGGCATTCTTGCCTTCTTTATCATTAGGATAGATATCCATTGATGATGTATCAATACGAGTAAGCTTCTCCTACCTTTCAATTGCACTATTAGCTGAGCTACTGGACGATGAAGCCAACCTAGTCGCTTCATAGTAAAGGAATGGCCTTAGGGTCATCTGGAGTAATAGAGAGGATCTTGCTTCTAGTCATACCTGATGCTTAAACTTAAAGGAGGAGGGTTGTAGATCACTCTTTTAACTACTTGAAGGGAGAGATAACTCCTCTCCTATAAGGAAGCATGATCTTATCAGCCTTTTTCTTATATTCTTATATATAGGATGCTACCATCTCTTCCTAATTATAGGTGGTAAGAATTTTTATAGTATGCTATGGAAAGCTAGTCTTCTTACCCTTCGCCTTCCTAAGAAAAGTCCCTATCTCAGATTCATTGAACTTTTACTTGAGATTGAGCCTTCGCTTATTGCAATCTTGATAGCTTTTTGATGTTAAGCAAGTTAGCTCACCCTTGGCTTGTAATGTTTCTTTTTCCTAGATCAGGCTAAAGGAACTAGTAGTTCACTTGAGTTGTTCAATCGCCCCTTAACTCAAAAATGAGTAGAGATCTTCCTTCCCCCTTTATTAATTACCAATAACTTCGTTTCCACTAGTGGTAAAGAAAAATTCTGCCATCCTACCTAAAAACAACTTAGAGCCTATTGTGAGTTCAAAAGAAAAGAGTTGGAGAACTTGAGAATTTTTTGAAGAGTAGTTTGAGATTAGGAAGAATAGAGCACTAAAACGTAGCAATATGTTTTATAATGAATGATTAGAAAAGGGTAAAATGAAACCCTTAGGGGATTTTATAGGGGGATTTTATAAGTGTCACCTAGATTTGGTCTCTTTTCAAAGAATTAAAAGGTACTATTGGGATCTAAACGTGATTTGATTACAAATCATCAATGAAGAACGCATGTATGTTGTCAAAAATCTTACAGGCAAAGTACTACCAATAGTTATAGAGGCATGTAATGTCATAATGATTGAATTGACAATTGTCTCATGCATGTGTACATGGTATACGAATAGGCAGGAAAAGTGAAAATTGTGACGTTTAAGTTAAGAATTTATACAACACTTGATAAAGTATTAGATAAAATGTTGAAGTGTCTATAGAAAGCTTAGCAACACTACTTAACGGCTAAATGACAAATTGAAAGCACAAGTACGAATTGCCTGCTTGCTAACCAGTTAAGTTGAAAAACATTTTCTTACTTACTTATTCCCACACTTTAGTCCTCGATTGTAGGAGTTGGGGGCAAATTATGATAATGGATTTTTACCCTCCTTAACTAGTGCTTAGCACATCACTTGTCAACCTATCCTATCTTGCTCAGGTCGTGCTGCTGTCCTTATCTAACAACCAATAGGACTTTGAGCCTGGCCATCTAATAGGCTAAAAAGCTCGACCTATCTTGACCAAACACTTTGAATTTGAATGAGAGTGCGAACAGTTTGGCATCTGCCAAACTTAACGACACAACTACCCACTTCCCATGATTTCCTACATGTGATTTAATTGAGGAATTGTCATGTATCTCAAGCAGTTGAACAACTTGTTATTATAGTTATCAAACAAGTATCTATAAATAAGGGGAGACCACCATCGTATGATCTTTCTACACACTCTTAATACCTAGTCACTTGCTTATTTCCTTTATTTCACTCATATAAATTTTGACTCAAGCATCAGAGTAGTTAAGCTAAACTAACCTCAGCATCCTCATAGTCTAACTTTATTCTTTCTTTCAGGAACCAACATCCAACACCATTTTCGACCAACAACAGTTGGAACTTGCTAGATGTCTTTGTGTAGCCAAGCTGGAAATCAGCGCTGATTCTTTTGTTGCTACCATACTTTTGAATAGTTCTTATCGTTATAATTATCAATGGAAATTGTTTAACGTATTGTATTGTTGCAGGGATAAATTAATCCAATTTGAAGCAGTTGAGGTGGAATATCATCAAAGGGTGGTTAATCCATGGGCGGATTGCTTGGCCAATTTTGGATGTCTAATGCAAGAGGATGACATGCTAGCTTTTGTCCCACCGCAGAAAGCCAAGCAATTTTTGCTTTATGACTAGTATATATATAGACTTTGTAAGCTTCATTATAAATATTAATCCAATGCCATAATTCACCGAAAGCAATTGAACCAAGAACCCGAAGCCTGAAACCTTATACCACCACACCGTAGCACCTACTTCCATCTTCTTATCCAGCGAGAACATAAACTCCATGGACAGACACGACATCGGCATCAAAATGCACTTACTTTTCTTTCAAGCATAAAATATACTCACATGCACGTACATGACGTAGACACAAACCTATACGCACGCTATACACAAACGAAAACATGACGAAATGCACCTGGGAAAAGTGTGTTCACTTCATTAACCAGGTAGTCACCTTGTACTCCACACGCATAGAACAACGAGACTAGGATGTGCATCCACAACTTTCGCAACAAAAGATTCAAATTTTATCCCACAAAATGAAGCAAAGATATAATAACCTTTCTGCATTGTGCTATACTAATGTATATATCACCTTGTAAGTTATGTACCATGGTTGAGGACGATGGAAGAAGAGAATGTATACCCAGCGTGCATATATTTGCAAGTACCATATATGTGAATAAATGCCTAAAAGATATGTGTGTGTTAGTGGCGTATCTATATGTATCTATATATATATACACACACAAATATGTACGTAGATAGGTATAAAGACACGTAAAGGTATTAGTTTGGTGTGCTCGGCGAAAGGTGAAGAGTACACATTGGTGCAATTTGAGTTCTTCTACGTATAATATACCAAGACAACTATATATAATAGGTGTGTGTGTACTTTCGAATCCTAGAATAAATGTGAACTGGTCAAATGGATACAATAGACCAGTAAAATGTATTAAGCAAATCAACTTACTCTTTTTGTTATGTTATTTAATTTGCGTAAATGCAGGGGTGTTAATATAAATGCAATATCCTTTTAAAAGTATATGAACCGACCAAGTATCTATATATACATATATTATTAATGGGCGACATTATATATGTACATAAAATCGCATGCACATGAGTATATGCAATGGTTGAAGATGTATATATATATATATATATGTTCTAACATAAGTCCTCAAATTATATATATATATATATATATATTATAGAATATTTAAAACATAGTCCTCCAAACCCTAACAAGCGCAGGCCAATCTATCTAGGGCCTTGTTCGAGCTTTGCAATCTCATTAGGTATTGTCACTAAGGCCCATAAATGCTTAGGTGACCTCGCTAGTGCCAAGCCAAGCTCTTATAGATTCAACCAATCCTAATGGGAAGTGCTGGCATAGTTACCTACTTGCTTCAATATCTTGGACCTTGAGTTGTTGAGCTTACAATGTATAGGCATGACCCATAAAATTGAAAGGAGGTAATATGAGAACCATCACTTGTTGTCATCTATATTTAGCTGATAAAGATCTTTTGCCTTAGGCCTCACAATTGGGCTTGTGCCTATAAGAAAGTATATAATTAGTAAGTGTTAACATTATTCAGCATAATTATTCCGATACTTAAATTAGTATTTATGGTATTAGGAAAATATAAAAAAGGCTCAAGAGTATATGTATGTGTGTAAAGTGTCTTACTTAGGCAGTTTATCCCCTATTTATAGGTTTAATGAGGAGAATCCGAATAAATCCATATTTTACCTAATTAGGCAAATATATCTATTCAATTGCATATGGTCTAAAATTCTTGAGATGACAAGGCTCCTTAATTGTTTTCTCCTTAGTAATTATGCAAAGTATGCCAATGTCCGACCTCTAAGCTTCTTAGACGAACACTATTGTTTAAGGTCTTGGCGTCGTAGATGCCATAGATTAAGACTCTAAAAACAAGGTTGAGGTCCTGACCTTCAATAAATTAGGCAATGCAAGACTTGATTATATCTACAGGAGGTCATCTAAGGTCAAGAGGTAGATTCTTTGATTTAGACTTGGGCTAGGTCAACCAACCCAACTGTTTTTATAGGTTGGAATGGGTTTTAGGAGCTTACTGTTCAGAATTGTCTATCAATATCACCTACAAATATCAGGTAAAGTTATACATAAAGAGATCTAAAACCTTACTCTCGAGTCCTTTCTTTCTTTTTATCAAAACTCATTGCTAACTTTATCATAGGACTGGTCACACCGGGATCACTTTTGATGGTCCTTAAAGTTTATGTTTGCTTATTTATTGATCTGTCTCTCTAGCCTTTAGATACACAATCAGAACATAAAAAAAAAAAAAAGAAAAAAAAAGAAAAAAGAAAAAACAACAACATATAAATAGATATATGTATATTAGCTGTTGTATCATCTCCAACAAAATTCTTGATACCGACGGAAGGCCTTACTTTTTCTTTTTTCTTAATCAAAAGAAAGAACTACAGTAACATAAACATGAATGAGGGGGATGCTTTTATATATCTACATACACCTTCGAGTTCGTACTCTGCATCACGAAACCGAACATGGTCATATAATTATAATATATATACATTATAATATGTGGGTTCATACACTGCATCACATATTATAATATATATTGGGAAAAGGGGACGTAAGAAGAGACGAAGGGCACGTGTATAAGCCCCATCTATATATATATATATATATATAATGCACTACACCATATCATTTATATGGGTATAATACAAGTCTATGAATTTTTTTTTTAAAAAAAATTACATACATATAAATTACATGAAATTAATTACATAAATAGCAATGATATAGCAACATTATCATTTATAAAGATATTGCATTTATAAGATATGATTTAATGAATTGGATATCATTACTAAATCGTATTTAATCGATACAATTTTATTAACCTTATTTATTATTTGCATTGAATATAAGATAAAAATGCTACTATAGTCTAGTGGTTAAGGAACATATTGGGATATAGCAAGTTATGAGTTTGAAACTTAAACGAAACATTCTTGCACTTTTAGTTTGTGCAGACCTATTGCATTTATTATATACGATATTAATGCAAAGTAAATGTATATTGCATGTAATAAACGTGATATTAATATGAAATCAAAATTATTTTTACCACATGCGATTTTGCATGGTATATATGAAATTAATTTAATATAATTCGTACTTGTGTAATATTTATCTATTTTAATTATAAACATACAAATTGGTCAGATAAAAGTGTATTTTGACATTAATTCAATTTGTATTAGTCAAAGACAATTCACATGAAACAAATTCGCTTCTTGTTGTCATTATAGTGCTTATTGTGAGATATTTTATTTATTAGGTTTAATAGAGTAAAACACATAATAATATGCTGAGAAACATTGGTTTTTTCATTATATAGAAGGTTTTTCCTTAAAAAAAAAAGAAAAGAAAGAAAGTAAGTAAGCAAGTAAGTGTTTGAACACCGTTAAAATAATCATAATTATACAAAACTATTTTAAGTGAGATTATAAGAAACTTGAATACTCAGAATAAATAGATCCAAGTGAGGGGCAAAAGAGTAATTAGGATTAATACTATACTTATGTCGAGATTGATATAAGTGAGGGGCAAAAGAGTAATTAGGATTAATACTATACTTATGTCGAGATTGATATAAGTGAATGATTTGGAATAGAATCGAGTGAAATGGGATAGAATAGAATCAAAGCTGGAATTATAAATTCATTCCTATGTTTAAAAATGTCTAAAAAATGAAATGGAATATATATATATATATATAGTATTATTTACCAAAAATACCTTTAATTATTAAATATCAAATTAAATTGTAGATTAAATAAGTAATTTTAATTGATAATAATTAAAGATGGGGGAATGAAATTGCGATTTTTCCTTCACAGAAGCGAAATTGAATTTTAAAGCTGAAAAATATAATTCCCTGAAATTATATCTGTACCTTTCAAATACCCTTTCAAATATGGAAAAATAAAATGGAATTTAAAATCATAATTTCATTCAAATTTATACTTTTTTTTTTTCCGATTAATCATTCTAGTCTATCCATCTATACCAAAAGTGACATTAGAGATTTAAGGGGACCTACCCCTACTCCTCCATTGTTTTTACTCTCAAGTTAATAAAGAGCCCACCCTCTCTCCTTCCAACTTGCCACCGCTATCCTTAACCTGAGCCGAAGGGTTGTCAATGCTAGTTTTTCAATCGCTATTGTCCTTAGTGAAAAGAAATCTGACGACAGAAAGGTAAAAAACATGGCTTCTTCATAAGAGTTCCTTTAGTGATTGTTGTTGAAAGGAGATTGGAAAGGTCTAACTACAGTCTTACTGATGGAGCGGGATGAAGTTTTAACAATCGCTAAGAGGATAAAAGACAGTAATTTAATGATAGGCATTCAGTATTAATTTCAAATCTTTAGTTAGGACCTAAAAAAGGTTTTGTCTTGTGGAAGAGAATTGATTAAGGACTGTGAAGTTAGAAACTTACGCACGAGATTCGTCCTACTTAGAGTTAAGGTAAGTAATCAAACTCCCTTTTCCTTCAAAATTATATTTTTAGGATGCATGATCAGTTAGGAGACTAATTAAAAACCTAAGTAAAATTCTTTTAAGATTGAATACGGACAAATATGATTGAATTACGAATATGATTTAACAACAGTGTTTTGGTGATGGCTATTTTTTTGGCCCTATATCGTACTGGTAAACTCTATCTTCCCCAAGGTAAAGACTCTCTCTTTTTGCTCCTTCTCTTTCTAAACTAGGTTTTTACTCTCCTCAACACAAACTTAAACATCAAAATAGTCTTATCAAAGTAAATTCTAATATCCCGCTAAAGAGGTTTTATTTTGCAAACAGCCTAAATCAATAAATATCTTGACAAGTCAATCAAGAAATATTATATGTCAACATTGGCGTTGTCCATATATGACACCCCAATTTTCAACCAACTACCATAACCTCGGAGTGGTGAATTAACCTTATCATACGTGAAACATAAGGGTATTAGCGTATAGCTTGGAACTACGAAAATAAAATTTATTAAGAAGAGCTTAAGAAACGAGTTCGTTATGTGACATAATTTCAGTTGCTTGGGACCGATATGATTTGACGCTTTTGAAAAAATGTTTTTCGAATTAAATTGATCACTAATGAAGGGTCACAGAAATTAGAAAAAAATCCTAATAAGATTTATTTCATAAAGCAAAGCTTATAAAGTATCTAATTTAATAAAATGTAATTTTATCGGTATCATTCGTTATGTATCGGAAACTCAAATTTTGAGTTTCGATATATGTCGAGACTTTAAAAATAAATTATCTATATAATAAAATTTATAATTTAACATAAAACAATATTTATAGAAAGGTAATAATTTGGTATGATTTCACTATATCTTAGACATTTTATAACTAAATACACATGGTATTTAATATATGCTTAGAATATTCCTCTAGATTATTATATTTATCAAGATAAAATAAGTTACACAAGCAATTTGTGTATCCCCTTAGAAAAGGGTACAACTTAAATTATGAATTTGTATCACAGAGAACCTCACTTCACCTTAGTACATCGAATTAATTCTTGCATTGCGAGGATTAGACTGCTTAATAGCTACTGGAAAAGGGCACGTGGATGTTGATGGCACGCAAGATGAATGGTGAATAGAATGATAAAATGGGCAACTCAATTTCACGATCTAAGTGGCAATGTCAAAACAAAACATTTACACTAAAATGTATTGGAACGTAGACACTCGGCCAAAAGAGATATTGTACACAGCAATTTGAGAAATAAAAGCAACTGGGAATCTAAAAAATAGAAAAAAAAAAAAAAAAGAGAGAGAGAAAAGGAAAAAAAAAAAACTTAGTGGATCGAAGAACCTGTCTGTTTGAAAATTCTATCTACATACAAGTAGGAAGATATGCATATACATATATGTGTGTGTGGGTAAAAGAAGAAAACAAATAACAAAGCCAACTATAGAATTTTGAGATGGAAAGTTTAGAAGGAAGAACAAGCCCCTTGATAGACAAAGAGGGACTTCAGAAGATTTTCCAAATTAAGTTTATAAATTATTTAGATTTTGGGGTAAGTTTTGTTTGTTTTTACCTTAATGTAATAGTGTGGTACATTTGTTTTGGTCCTGATTCATGATGGTTTCTTAGAAAATGTTCAGTTCTCATCGTACAACAAATGAATAATTTGCTAAAGGGTCTACCTACGTAATATATATTTTAGAACTTATGTCAACGTCGAGGGAAATTTTATCAAATTAATGGATGAATAAATATATTTTAATGTTAGCTTACATAATTGAAATCTAGGAGGAGTTTATAATTTCTTCTTAAGGAATCTAGTAATATATATATATATATATATATATATATATAAATAAAAAAAAAGGTTTATCCAAGTTCTCATGGACTGTACGTGGCAATAAGGGAAACTCAGGGGGGGGACAAATTTATGGCGCTTACTGTCATAAGATGAATGGCTTTACCTTTACACATGAATTACTCATCAGGAGTTTCCACCGCTTGGGAAATATTATAAATACCATACCATCAGATTATCTTAGGAGCTCAGCAACAAATAAGAAAATCTAAGAGACAAAATCAATAGTGTTAGACAAAATAAGTATACAAAAATATTTACACACCATATGTGCAAGGGCTTGTACTATGAAGGGAGGTCATATGAGATCACTGGAAAAGAAGCCAAACGTTACACCGGTCAAAGAAAATTTAATCCATTCAATTCTCATAATTTTAAGGGGAGTTGGCTCTTGGATGTGATGATTGAAAATAGATGGGCATGTAATGGGTGTATTTAAAGAAGATTTGCTTAAAGGACTGTTAAGCCCAAGTGAATACCTCTTCCTTCATTGTTTTCTGTTCATGTGGTAGCAAAACAGGTAGATCACTTAGCCTCTTTGTTATGGATAGTCATAAGATACACTTAAGTGTATCGCATGACTTAAAAGTATTTATACTTTAAATTGATACAGTTTATGATAAGCTTTTACTCGGTATATAATAGTATTTGTATTTCATGCTTTTGATAATGATTTAAGATTAATTGAAAATATAACTTAGTTGATCTAAGTGATGCAAGTATAGTTGGCTTACGAAAGCATTTGTCTTAGGTGATGGTTGATCAAAATATATTGTGACTTGGTAAATCTTGGATGACATTCAGTGGATGCAAAGATGACTTCGCTTTAAGTAAAAGAAGTAACTTCTATATCATATTATATACGCAATTGTAATATATGACTATTAAGCTGAAAACTAGGCTTAGTTATCATTTTTTTGGTCTTGGTTATCATTTTTTTTGGTCTTCAGTATTTGGTTGGAATTCATTCTTAGCTTGATTAACTTGGAAACTATACTTAGTGAAAATTGTACTTAGCTGGTTTGATTTATAATCTATAATCGACTATGCTAAATATATTGTTTGAATGCATTTATGACATAGAACAAAATAGACCTATAGGTCAAGTTTTTTCAACTTGAGATATTGCTAGGTTAGGTTTTGAGTATATGGAGATGCATTACTTAATTAGCTCCGACTACTTCATGTGGTTTTAGTTAGGCCAACTATACGTTGGGTTTCTTTAGTCACTTCATGTGGTTTCAGCTAAATCAACTATATACTAGGTTTTCACAATTCCTTGTTGCTTTAGGTTTTTGGACTTTATATCCAGATGCTTAGGACGTCGACTAACCAAATGATATTTAAGCTGGGCTAGGATACTGATGGTAGTGTATGTCACATACATTAGCATAGCATCTATATGATGCATGAACATTGTGCATGTGCTTGACATAAGTTTGATTATTTGAATGTGCTTAAGTTATTGATGATGTTACAATTATCAAATAAATGATACATGCTACTCATTATGATTTAGAATGCTCGATTGTTATGCATTATGTGTTTGGTTTTGAACTCATTTTGCTCAAAACCTGAGCTAAGGGGTTAATTTATTTCACCGTGGATACTAAAGACAAAACAAGTTAAGACCTAAAGGTTGGGCTAGGTAAGAGAGAAAGCAATTAAAAGTAGAGTTTCATTTCAAGTTCTTGAAATCAAGTTTATCGGAAGATTGCCATGCTACTTTTAGGTTTGTAATATTAAGGTTTTGAATATAAAAATTTATTATTTTGATTGGATTATCAATTGAATAGTAAAGTGAAAAGTGATACTTTGAATGAAAAGTGATACTTTGAATGAGTTTCATATTTCAAGAAGTTTTATTTTGTTATTTTATATTAATTGAAAGAAGTTTTATTGGTAATTTGTGCAGTAGAGTTTGAATTAATAGATTATTTACAGATTTAACCTTATTTTATAATGAGCCATCTTGAGACTATATAAATTAAAAAGAAAAATTTAAATAGACACTTAAAAAAGATGGAAGGTGTAGTTACACAGTAAAAAGGTTTCAATTTGAAACTAGTAATTATTTGGCATTTTGAATCAAATCATCTAGTGAATTGCCAGAACTCGTACCAATCCTTTCAGGCCTCGTAATAGCCACGCGTATCAATTTCTCTTTCAGATTTGGTTTTCCTCGCACTTTAGCTTCAGATTTGGGATGCAAAAGGTCCACGGTCTCGTTTATCCCAGAAGAAGATATTTGCTTCGACATGTGTGGAGCGGGAATGACTGAACAAGGTATCCCTACCATTAGCGTACGTGAAGGGACTCCGAATAATGGATTTACATCCTCTTCTGAGAAGTCAGAGTGAATGACAGCCTACCAAAAATAGATTTCACATGCCGAAGTGACAGCATACGGAGAATGGATATACACTTTTGGTGGATTTCAACGTTTAAACTTGTAATTTCCATGCAAATATCATTAGTAGCCATACCAAAAAATACGACGGATGATTCAAAGGCCCTACTTCAACATGATTTCCTTTATTTCGAGAGTGTGATCATACATATCTCGCTATTTTGCTTTCGAGTCCGACATACCATATTTTAATACTATAACATGAAGGATGCAGACAAACAACTCTCAATGCCGAAGGTATGTAGATAAACAACCGAATTGTCCGAATAAAAATCGGTCATGTCCGAAAAAATGTATGATTTGCATGGATAAAAATTCAAATTGCAACGCAAGGAAAAAATTTCAATTACTTGGACGATTTTGAGATAATTAGGCACTAATAAAATTCCAAAGCAATCAAGCCCAAGATGATCCTCGAAAGCTAGGTCATAAAGCCTGGCCTTAAGAGCCTAGCAACTTATAATCCATAAGGCTAAATTCTAGATGCCGAGCAAACTTTGAGACAATGAAGCTCGGGACGATCCTCAAGAATTGAGTCCTCAAGCTCAACTTAGGATTTTCTATACAAAAAATTGAAACATTTAGGCATAGTGAAAACTCCATGAGCAAAAGAAGCCCGAGGTAAATCACATGACCATAGCCTTTAAGATTAGTTACTAAACGTTAAAGTGTAACTCAATAAACTACAAGTTTATGTCCAAATCAAAAATCCGTAAACTCAAGCCACTAGATAATGTTCGCACACCTAAGGCAATAAATGCACAAATCCGCATCCTGCATAAGGAAAATTTTAATGTATCAAAAGCTTGGAAAAAGTCCAAGTAAAGGCATCAAAAAGCCTATACCAACCAATACCTAGCAAACCTACTTTGCTCGGATAATCCGATAGTATTCATGCCGAGGAAAAATCCAATCCTCATGGATAATGTCGAGGCATTAATGCTCAAAAAAATCCACTAATGTACTTATTCACACTTATCGGCATATAAACCTAAGAAAAATCCAGATCTCTACTTGAAGCCATCCGATTACTCTCATTAGCATGATAGCTCTAAGAAAATCTAATATCTCACATGCCATCACACTTTGGATAGGTCAAGACTTTAGCTCACCAAATCATAGGTAAAGTTGGAGGCACCATTAGAAGCTCCCTTGTGGTGCAATCGCTCAGTTTGGCACTTAAGCCCACAGAAGCATCTTATCTCCTTGTTCTCATCCGGGGGGGAATAGGGAGGTGGGGTGTGTGAAAGCTACTATTTTTGGCCATAGGACCCCTTAGTTTAATCTAATTAGCTCAAGGCTGTTAGTAAGCCCACTTCAAGTAAACCCTAGCCTCCCCTAGGTAAAGGATTATATCTTTTTGCTCCTTCTCTTTCTTAATTAGGGTTTTACTCCTCTTGATACAAATTACTGATTTAAGCATTGAAATAGCCATGTCGAATCAAACTCCAATGCCCTACTAATGGTGTTTTATTTTATAAATAGTCTAAATCAGTAAATCTTTATTGGCAAATTACTGGAGTGAAAATGATACATCAATAGGGACAATTAATATAAATTGTTAATCTTGATGTAGGAATTGGAAGTATTGGAGATAAGAACATATAACAACAAGGGTTCGATGATAAAAGTGTATAATTTCCTCACAAAAAGATAGTTATTAAGTTATTCTTCAACTTGATTGTCGTTATTTTTCAAAGTTAGGCTTTAACCCCCTAAAAGGCTTAGGATTGACCTAATTAAGTTTGGGAAGACATGGAGAACAACCTTATAACAAAGTCAACCAACTTTTGTGATAAGGTTGACAACTTATTCCTATTTCGGCAAGGCTGACCTGGTATTAGTATCAATTGTTTTAGTGACATGTATGAACATAATAAGCTTATTATTACCTACATAATTTAAAGAAATAAGTTTAGAATTAAGGTTTATAATCAATAAGTATAGTTAAGTATTAATCTATTGAATGTCTTAGATTAAGTATTGACATTATTATGTAGTGGCAATAAGATTATGGGTAAATTCCAAGAATCGACAATGGTTACCTATTGATCGTACTTATAGGATTTGAAATATGAAAACTCAATAATAATTATTCAGCTATCAATTATTATGTTGCTTATACTTAGCCATTCTAAGATTTGTAGTCGACAACCTTGAGTTAAGTTTTTCGACCTAAAGGTGTTTAAATTTATTTTGATGAGGCAAAACTAAAATATGTTTGATAAAAGCACTCAACTTGAATCAATTATTATTTTAATCAAATCAATTACTAAAAGGCACTTTTGATTTGTATTTTGAAAGTCTTGAAACGATACATTAAGGCAACTTTATTAGGTCAAGTTAAGGGTTTAATAGGTTTTTTTTTTTTTTAAGTATAGGAGGGTCCTATTCAAATGGCTAAGGGTGCCATTTGAATGGGCAAGTATACCCAAGCCCTTAAGAGAAGATGAGCACTAGTGATGCAAGCGAGCTAGATACATGATCACCAAATACTTCATAAGGTAATATCTTATAGAGTTTGGCCACTTGGTTACAAATTTAAAATCTTATAGGGTTTTGAATTGGATTTCGGGTTTAGATAGTACTTGATGGGAATCTTAACCCATGAAAAATTAAAATAATAATATTTTCAACTCAAAATTTAGGAACTCTAGTCCCTAGCTACATCATTTATTCACTTAATTCTTATCTATTTCATTTCAACTCTCGGTTGCATCTTTTGTCACCTTACTTAATCACTTTCTCAAGTCTCATATCTCGACCTTACTAGTTGGCGTTGTACACAAATGAAGGTTTTTTAGTTTATTATTGTGAAAAGTAATAATGTACAAAGTATAAATATATAGAAATACATGAGAGACAGTTCATAACCGTAATATACATGAAAAAAACTAATGTACCCTTAAGTTATGTATAACACAAGAATATACACTAATATACTTACTTAATCTCAAGATGCAGGAGTTAGCATGAGATTAGAATAATGATTAAGGAAGAATGTAGTAGATAAGTTTTTGGTGAGAAGATTTGTGCATTGATGTTGTATAGGTATATATCGGATGGAATTTCTAACCAGAGGCAACCATTTCACGTACAAAGTGATAATCAATAGCAATATGTTTTGTGTGATCATGTTGAATAGGATTATTAGAAAGATACACTGCACCAAGATTATCACAACATAATATGATGAGTAGCTGAATGGGGAACCCCACTTCATAGGAAAGATGATAAATCCAAGTAGATTTTGCAACTGCATATGCTAGTGCTTGATTCAACCTTAGTAGAGCTACCAAATATGGTAGGTTGTTTCTTCGAATGCCATGAGATAAGATTACACCTAAGAAAAATGGCATACAACCCGTTTAATCTACATTGGCAAATGTGGTCAATGAAGTGCTAGATGTTCAAACAATCAGGAGGCCCATAGAGAAAGTACCATAAAGTAATCTGAGAACCCATTTGGCAACTTGCATGTGATTTGTATTAGGTTGATGCATGAACTAACTCAATTGATTAACTGCAAAGCCGATATCTAGTTAAGTAATAGTAAGGTATTGCAATGCACCTACAATCTTACGATAAGTAGTAGGATTAGATAGAAGTGGAAAACCATGCACACTAAGTTAACTATGCGGAGATAGGGGTGTTTTGACAAGTTTAGAGAGGTACATATGATGATGCTTGAGAAGATGAAGAGTAAATTGAGATTGACTTAAGTGAATGCCCTCAGGAATATGTAGCACATGAGCACCAAGGGAAAAATGAAGATCACCAAGATCCTTCATTGCAAACTATTGAGAAAGAATGTTAATATAATGAAAGATGAGGTCACAATTGTTACTAATCAAAATGATATCATCAACATACAATAAAAGAACAAGTGTATCAAAGTTATGAGAGTAGATAATTAAGGAGGTGTCAGCTTTGCTCTATTTAAAGCCAATTTGAAGAAGGAATCTATTGAATTGAGAGAACTAAGCCCGATGAGCCCGTTTCAGGCTATGGAGAGATTTTTGAAGTTTACAAACATAGTTAGGATAACGAGGATGGACAAAGCCAAGGGATTATTTCATGAAGATTATTTCAATAAGAGAACCATGAAGGAAAGCATTTTTAACATTAAGCTGATGAATACCCTAACAAAAAGATATAGCATGTGAGAGGATGAAGCGGATGGTGTTGTGTTTAACAACAGGGCTAAATGTCTCGGAGTAGTCAAGGCCTTCGCGTTGAGAGAAACCCTGAACAAATTACCATGCTTTAAATCATTCAATCTAACCTTCAACATTGCACTTAAGACATAATTTCCAAGTACTGCCAACGACATTTTGGTGGGAATTAGGAGGGACAAGAATCTAAGTCTTGTTCTTAAGAAGAGAATCAAACTCTTCCCTTACAGTAGGAGCCCAACTAAGATGGTGAAGGGCTTTAGTATAATGACATAGTTCAATAGGGTAGATTTTGGGTATGAAGGTTGTGAATTTGTCTGGGTTTGGAAATGCCTACTTTAGAATAAGCAAGTGTATGGTGAGTAGGTTTTGATGTAATAGAAGGCTCTAAGGAGAAAGAATGTACAGGGGGGGCTAAGTGTAGGAGGGAGGGAGTTAGAGGAAGGGGAAGAAGAGGTTCTCATATGGGTATGCCAGTAAACATGAGTTATAAGTAGTTGCACCATGTCATAAGTGGAGGAGGTAGAAGTAGGTGTGGAGGAATTTGTAATAGGAATGGGTAAATCTAGTGGCAAGGCATTAGTGAAGCAATAAGTGTTGAGGCAATGGAGGTTATGGGGGCATGTGAGATTGGAGTCTCATGGTTAGTATGGGAAGGGATTATAGGAAGAGTTTAGGTAAGGGGTAAAGTTACCTGGGATGTTGCATGGTTAGTCATAGAGGAAGAGATGAGAAAAGAGTAGGGAAAAACGGATTCATGAAAGACGACATGGCGGCTAATGTAGACACAATCGGAAGTAGGGTCAGGATGGCAATACCCTTTATGCTAGGTAGAATACCTAATGACAATGTAAGGGAAGGATCGAGGATAAAGTTTGTTGGGTGACAAGGGTGTGGTGTTAAGGTAACAAAGGCATCCAAAAGTATGAAGGAAAGTGTAATTAGGTGGAATATTACGAAGCAGGTCAAATGGGGACTTATGAGCAAGGTTGGTAAAGGGTAATCGATTTATTGTATAAATTGCAATAACAGCAGCATTGACCTAAAAAGTAAGGGGCATATTTGTATGAAGGTGAATTGTACAAGTTACTTCAGTAATGTGCCTATGTTTGCATTTAGCTACACCACTTTGTTGAGGTGTACAGGGACATGAAAGTTAAAGATGGATGTCATTTTCTTTAAGAAATGTAATAAGGGCATTATTGACAAATTCACCACCACCATCATAGTGAAATTTTTTAATGCTTTGAGAGAGATAACTTTCAACTAAGGCTTTAAAGTGTTTGAAATAAGATAAAACTTCATATTTATTTTGCATTTGAAATAACCAAATGTAGAGAGTACTATCATCCACAAAAAGTACATAATATTGAAACCATATATTTGATCTAATTGGCTATTGCCATACATCAGAATGAATGATTTCTAAGGGTTTCTGTGCTCATTGAGATGAGTGCATGAATGGAAGATGAGTGGATTTTCTAATGTTGTAGGAATGACATGGACTTAATGATTGAGATGATGACTAGAAGACTATAAGCTTAAGAAAGTTGATGCATAACAGCATTATGGGGATGACATAATCTGGAGTGCCAGATGTCTCTTAAGATAGCAAATGCAAGGAGTGATTAAGGTGAGAAAATGGAAGTAAGATGAACCAAGTAAAGAGGGCTCTTAGTTTATTAGTGTAGAAGAGTCTAACCCGTTTTCAAACACTTGAATAGATAACAAAGAATTGTCCAATTAAACAACACAATTATTGTCATTGTAAAGCTTGATAACTGAGAGTAGGTTTTGTGTAAGAGAAGGCACATGCAAAATATTTTTAAGAAGGATGGGAGTACCATTGGTTTGAATGGTAAGATCACTTATGTGAGAAATTAAAATAAATGCACTATTGCCAACCTTTACTTGATCAGAACCAACATAAAGGAGTCAAATTAAAGAGAATACTTACATTAGGAGTCATATGGTAGATTGCACCTAAATCAGGATACCAAACAGTTTCATCCGATTCTCTAAGAGAAAGGACATCAAATGATTGGAGAACATTAGCATAAGTTTCATTGGATCGCTGATGGTAGTATAAGGCAAGGTAGTTGGGCTTTGTACATATCTAGCATATGATTAAGGACTAAGTAAAGACACTAAATGTGGGAGCAACTGTAGTAGGGCGGCGAGAAGTAGAGTATTGGTGAGAAGAGCACTGACTAGATGGCATGATGCAAATGATGATTGGAGCAAAAGTCTATGTCTGAGGAGCTACCATGCCCCTTGGATTCAAATCTCTTACGACCGTGACCTTGACTCTTAGAGTAAGTGGTTTGAGTTTGAAGAGTAGTAGGCATAGTATTAGAGCCATCATTAGCATCAAGTCATCTAAGCTACTGTTCTTGATGTATGAGTTTGGCACGAATCTGCTTAAAGGTGAGAACAAGTTGGGAATGGGTAAGTGTAGTGACTAAGGCATCCTATTCTCGTAGAAGACCATGAAATGCATGTTGGATAAGGTCAACTGAATTGAGAGGTTGACCAATAAAGGCCAATTGGTCAGTAATTGATTTAAGTTCATGAAGATAGTTTGTCATGGTAGTGGTGTTGAGCCTTAAGGAAAGAAGACGCTGTTTAAGCTTCATTACCTTTGCTATGGAATTTTTAAGAAATCCCTATTGAAGAGTAATCCAAATATCATGGGCAACCAGAATATCATGTTTCTCCATAAGGATATCAGTAGGGATGGTGGTTAGTAATGTCACATGAATTAAATGATTGACTTAAAGCCAAGTTGTGTAGGTCGAATTAGGAAGTGGAGCACCTCCAAGCACTATAGTAATAGTGGAAGGTAGTACAACAATGGTTCCATCAACATAACAATAGAGATTATTAGAGATTAGAAAGGATGTCATAAGGTAAACTCATAATTGATAATTATTTGCAACAAGTTTGATTAGCACAATTGTAGTGACATTAACGATAGGAAGGGTATGAGAGTGCATGGCATTAGTATATGGTGGGTTAACGAGTATCATTAGGTTAGATGGTGTTAGAGTGATGTCAAAGGATAAAAAAGGAGTGGATTGCTAGTGAGAAGATGATGCACCAACGTTGGTGATCACGATAAGAAAGAGATGAATGGATTGAGAGAAGAAGGTCGATGATTGGTGAGGGTTAAGAGAGTGTCCAGTGAGTAACGGGTTAAAGGATGTAGGTTAAGATGAAATGACTGATGGTGGTAAGGCTAAAATCGAGTTAGGTAAGGAGGACAATTAGGGGAAAGAGGTGGAGCGATTTTCCATGGTGGGTGGTGTGATTTAGGTAAGAGGTTGGCTTAGGGTTTGACTTGGGTTGATAACTGCCGATTCAATAATGATAGTACTTATCTGGAATTGTGATATAACGGCTATTTTTGTCATGATTAAGAGCTTGTCAAAGATAACGAGAAAGAGAGCATTGCAAAAGATAATGAAACAAGTTAGTGTAGCGATGAGACTAATCAGGTGATTAGAATTATACAATAATAGAAGCCAACGCTATTGGAGTTCTTGATGTGTAGGAGATTAAAGGGAGTAGAAACGAAAAAAAAAATAAAATGAAATGAAATTCGTATAATAGAAATTTGAAAAAAATTATTAAGGTTTTCCCTTGATGGCTTTAATACCATGTACACAAATGAAGGTTTTGTATAATATTATTGTGAAAAGTAATGATGTATAAAGTATAAATATATATAAATACATGAGAAAGAGTTCATAACCCTAATATACATGAAAAAGACTAATATACCCTTACGTTATGTATAATACAAGAATATGTACTAATAGTCGCACTACATCATTGCACCAACAAACCACTTGGTCTCACTCTCTAGCACATGTATCACCCTTGTTGGAGCGTGGACCTCGTAAGAAGCCACACTAAGTAACAATAGCAAGCTAGCGACAGCAATGACACCAAGTAGTAGGGCACCATAATAGGGAGTCTAGGTTATTATAGCTCCATCAAACCTTTTGTTGGTATATTTCCATCAACAAAACTTGTTTAAGCTAGACCTTCAAGAAATCTATTATACCATGATACTATATTAACATGTGCAATTTGGTGGTATGATGCTACAAAATAAATTTCTTTTAAATTTATAGTTTTCTTTCAATAAATATGTATACACATACACCCGCACATACATATGTACAAAAGAGCATATCTTAGATGATTGCTCTATATCCTTAATAAGATTATTATTTATATTAAGTATTTTTATTCATATTTCTCCACAGTTACTCATATCCTACACATTATTTTCATCATCTACTTCTACCTTCTTACATCAAGGACATGAGAATAATGGGAGAAAGGTGATATTAAGATGTTTACATACGGTTTTCCATGTAATACGAGTTTCTTTGAGGATGGACATTGAGCACTCAGTGAAAGAGGGTCATCAGTGTAACCATAGCCTCTTGTATCTATTATTCTTTGAACCTTGTAATAATTGTCTTTTTAATTCTAGAATAAGACTAAGTTTTTCGGTGCATCTGAAAAGGGAAAGAAAACATATCATTAGAGGCATAAACATATTAGTTTGTTGGCTAGTTTTGAGCCAAATGACGATTGTCAGAGAATTCGTTGATATCTTCATGACTGGACTCTAGTCCTAAAGGAGAATGTATTAATCAGATGCAAAAAGAATTATTTCTTAAAATTCTGTGTCATTCACAATTTTCTTACCGCCTCATCTTGGATAGAGGTTTCTCTTCTTATACACCTAATTCTAAACCATTAAGTAGCCCAGATCTAACAAACGGCGGCCAGAGAGTCGCTAGTACTCCACTCATTATGATCTTAAGCTCATGTGACGTACGTTTGGAAAAATGGAACATACAAAAGAAAGGGGAAGAAGCCTTTGATGGCAAGAATGAAACTCTATCATTTCATTTCATATTTTATAAGCGGCCAGACAAGGGCAGAAGCATGTGGTAACAATACATCCTCAGCTCCTACATTAGAAGAATATATGTAGTACTAATGTTTGATACAGTGCAAACCAAACCCCAGATCCCTGTAAAAGGGTTAGTACCAAGACCATCAGTCGGGACACTTTTATGAAAAACCCAGTAGTAATCCAAACATGAAGAGACTGATCTCTCAAACTGATTAGAAAGTAAGACAAAACTGATGGCCTGATATGTCTTTATTTACAAATACCATCACTGACATGATCTTCAAAGCTGTGGTCATCTTCCTGTTGATATCCCAGGAACATACTGCAGCTTTTCTCTGATTATGATGTTGTAATACAAAATGTTCTCTCCTATAGTTTGCCTGAAAACCATTTCAGTGGATTGTATCCAATGCCACAAATGAGTGACAATTGCCCATACAATAAATAAACGATTCAAAGATTAAATAACCTTAGGCACAGAAACATGAAACAGCACTACAGAGTTTATAAAGATGTGATTAGCTATTAACCCCTGTATACAGGATAAAAAGAAAATAAAGTAAGGAAAATGGTCTCGCACCTTTAATCCTGAGGAAGAAGAGCTATCTCAATTTCTTGAAGGGATTTCCCTTTAGTTTCCATAACATTCCTTTTTACGAAAATCACTGCCATCAAGCAGAATGAAGCAAACAAAGCATATAGCAGCTGAGGTCCAAGTTGCTCCAATAGTTGCAAAAAGAGTAAACCCACAAAGAAGTTTACCACCTGGAGAACAATCAAAAGCTTCATAATTACTATGCACTTACTAAATTATGTCCCTTATACCTTATCATAATTAAAAGTGGCCTCTTTGTATCCATAGCAGATCAGCATTACCCAGTGCACTGACATACAGACAGCCATGGCTTTTGCTCTAATTCGGCCAGGAAAAATTTCTGGCAAAAGTAGACCTGGGACTGGGCCAGCTCCCAAAGCAAATGTAAGGACAAACCTGCACGCATTTTATTAGTTAGTGCAACACTTTTACCATCAGAACTACTGAGCCTCATCATATAGTTAGATTCCTGTGTTGTTGAAACCAGAAGCTCATAGTTTAGTTCCCTCCAGATAAAGACACTGGAAGGCAACATAAGCTGATCTGAACATAGTGTAATCACCAGATTTCATCAGGAATTGGCTAACAAAGAGAACACTGGTGCCATTCGATTGTGAATAGTAAAGGGCACCTCAGCATTCAATGTCCAACTTGCCCTAAAGCACAGGATACTTCTATTACCAACTCTATTACCGTAAATAATTAAACTGCCATATGATGACCCAGCCAGTATGTTGTTTAAGGCCAGGGTCACCAAGCTAGCCAGTAGCCATTGTCAATTTATGATATCTATAATACCAACACAATAACGTAAGGAATAAACTAATTAAACTCCTAGCACTTGCTTTCAAACGGAATACCCACACAAAGCAGCAATTGAGGGGTGCATTTGACTCAGATTCCCAAAACATAACCAAAATTTTACCAAGCCTTAAAAAAACATAGCAGATAGTTTATGCCCTTTCAGTAATTTTCACCTAACCAAATTGAAAAATAGCCAGCCTTCTTTGAGCTAGGACAGGTGAATAATGAAATTTGTATGTGCTCTTCCATTCCATCTCATAAAGTCAGCCCTTCCTTTTCCAAATGTATTCTTTGATCTATTCTATCTTATGCAATTACAGAGATCTGTATTCATGATCTTCAACTAGAAACTATTATAATTCATAAATTAAAAATATAGAGCCCTGCACTGACAAGACTCCCAACTTGTACAATTTTTGCCCTCCCCCGTGAATAGAGAACTGATTCATCTTTTTGAAGAGACATTTATTCCTATGATTAATTAATCGCCTTTCAGAAGAAGCCATCACCTTGACTTATATGCATCATTATGGTTCTCTGAAAATATTTTCTCAGATGATATCATAATAAGGAAAGTAACAGCATGGATGCAGAGGAGAAGGGGAAATATTGTCAGCAAGAACATATAAACAACATACAAGATTGAGATGTCACATAAAGAAAGCACTTACATCAACATGCTACCAACAGATAAATACAAAGCTCCAGAATCTGATTTGGGAAGACTTGCTGCTATTGATTGAAGAGCCATGGATGATGCCTGACAGTGAACATATCAAAAGCTGATCACCACAAGAACAGTTCTCTTTTGAATATTGTCAATAATGCATGGCAGTGATTCTGCTAGAATTCAAGTAAGACTATTTTCCAGAAACCATCTTACATATCATTAAATTATACATGGGAAAAAGTTTCTATAATCCAACTTCTAAAATGAAGCCTCATTCCTCATGCAACTCCAATCACATTATATGCTGCTTAGGATTGTCACAAGAATGCTTGCAAGAGAAAATATTAGGGAAAAGAACATATGCATATTCATAAATTTACCATTCCAAGAAAGCTCCAAAGCAGCAGAACCTTCCTACCCAATTTATCCATCAATACCATTGCAACGATAGAACCTGCCCACCATTGAAATTCAACAAAAATCACCATCTTGTAGATTAGTATATCAAAAGGTGACAACCTAGAATATGATATACCTGATAAATTGGAAACTCCTATGAAGATATTTGCAAGACTTGTTGGTACCCCAACACTTTTGAAGACAGTTGAAGAAAAATAAAAGATTGCATTTATACCCGAGAGCTGTTGTAAAGCAAACAGAGTGGATCCAATAAAAATCACTGCAAAAGGAAGGAGTAAATAACAAAGTACTTGGTACCAAAGAATCTAAGCTGAAAAAAGGAATAATCAGAATCTGCATGAATGTTAGACTGCAGAAAAATAAAGGATTATAAGAGCAGTCTATAAATCGATACCCACCTCTAAAATGACGGCCATAAAGCAACTCTGAGAGCTTTACACTATCAATGCCATCTCCCTTGTCAGCTCTGGACAACTCTGAAATTGCAGACTTGACATGCAACAGCCCAACAAGCCTCTCAAGCTCAACTTCTGCTTCAACAATTCTGCCTTGCTACATCATAGAAATGAGAACACTTTAAGCTGAAATGATCACTCTGGCATGAGTGCAAAATCACATGTTTAACTTTTCTAAACCCCTATGCCCTCTGGAATGTGATTATGTAGCAATTGGCCCTACTAGATGCTTCATCATTTCCTTTATCTAAGGAAGGTGATGAAGAACAATAAGCTGAGAAGAAGTGTCGCAAAATATAAAATTCTGTCATTGAATTCACTACATAAGTATTTGTTATGCACCCTTTAAAACTATGCCTTGACACATCAATTTATCAAAAGAATACAATCTAGATAAGATCCTAAATGCTCAACCAAAGACAGAAGTAGCTAATGCTAAAACCTTAGCGTTTATATAAGGATTAGCAAGATGGTGAACATGGCTGCCAAAATATGAAATACATTGATCGCAAAAACAACCTTGTACAACCACTGTGGGCTCTCTGCACAAAAAAACATTGCAAGAGCAAGGATTGCGGCAGGTATTGTAGATATCCAGAAACAAGTGCGCCACCTGAACACAAAATCATACAATATATTATGAGAGAGATATGCAATGAGATGTAGTTCCAACGAATGAGTGAAGCTCTTCATATCACAGTTATTGGTGATCTCAACATGTGCATCAGGTGGCATTGCTCATAAACATAAGGCATGTTCAGAGGACAGGTGTACAAAGATATGACTCATTAGAAGGGTGACTTTGTAAACACTGCTATGGGACTCTTTAGCCATCCATGATGAGGAAAATACATAGCTGTTTAGAGTAAAAATATAGTAGCAGCTATTGCTTTGAAATGGATAGAAATGCTTTAGCAAGAATGCTACATCTATTACCAGCCAGCAGTTTCCTTCACTGGGATCCCAATGAATAGAGCACCCAGAAGTCCGAGACATGTAGCAATCTGAATGAAGCTCCCATAAGTCCCTCTCACAAAAGCGGGTGATACCTGCTCAAAGAAGGGATGATACAAGATCAAATAAAGGTGAAAATATTTTCACGTCACATTATAAGGGCAAATAATACCGCTGGTTTAAAGATAGAAAAGGAAAACTCTCTACCTCTATTACATATAGAGCTGCAACAGCAGGGCCAACTCCCATTCCAAAGCCAACTAATAACCTTCCAAGCAGCATGCACGCCAAGCTTTGAGACATTGCACTAGAAAATGCAGAGAATCTCATAGAAGTTATGCCATCATAATTGACCCCAACTAAGCTTAAGGAGTAAGGAAAGCAAAGAAATAACCCTACAAGTTGAGCATAGAGCCAGTAAAGATTTTGAACTAGAGGCCTCAAAATAACTTGTAGATTTGCATGTTCTTCACAAAGCTTTACTATGTATAAGTTTTTATCATTGTCTATTTAACTAGTAGGTAGCTGTTTCCAGTGATTTAACTAAGATAAATTGGAGGGAGAGAAACTTCTAAATGCCATGCTTTTCAGTCTTGGTTGCATAGTAGATTTCCCCTTCAGTCTATGGAAAAGGAAAAGGTGCAACACTGATTGACTATAAACTGACAGCTAAAAGGATGTCTCATGAATTGAGAATGGAAACCAAATACGAAGTGTCATTTATAACATGGAGGTAGATATTAGCACTTTTGTAGGGTCAAATTATATACCTCACAGAAGCTCCAACGATCATTGGCAAAGCACACAGTTGGAAAGCCTTTTTCCGCCCAAATTCATCCGCAATTGAACCACTGAATAATGATCCAAAGAATGCGCCAGCAAGACAAGTGCTTACCACCAAACCTTACTCAAGCATGAAATAGTTTAACTATTTTGCAGAGGGATACATATGTTGGACACATTTCTGTGTCAGAAAAAGAGAGAGAGAAATTAAACAATGCTACCTTCAGCAAGTGTATTTCCATTGAACCTAAGATCAACAGATATACTCTCAAGTGGTTCATTAACCACTCTGCAATCAATGAAAGGCATTTCAACAAAGGTTAGAAAGAGAACACAGAAGGAAGTATCAAATACATTTGATTCTGTTGGCTTGGTGTAGAGAATTTACCCGAGATGATAGCCAAAAAGGAATGACACTATTGTTGCTACTAGTACATGCGGGAACGAATGCCTCCATGGCGGGTTGGTAGTTTCCATAGCCATACTGTCCTGCAGAAGAGCTAAAGAAGAACAGCAATTATGCTGGGAGCATTAATTCAATTAAATTTTCAAATCCAATAGAATGAATGTAATTTACCAGAGTATACACTTAAAGACCTAACCAAGGGCAAATCATAGAAAAGATGCATCATCCAGAACATATACTATAAAAGCCGAGAACAAAAATGGACATTGAACTAACTTTTGGGGATAGCAAAAAACTAGCATCCTGTATAACACTAGTCTTGAAGTTCAATGCTGACAATCACCCACAGTAAGAATATTTCATGTATATAATTACAAATGTGCTTACCTGAGTCGGCTTCTACATCAACCAGGCCCGAGTTCTCCCTGGACAACATACGTTTGTATGTCAATGAAGCCTCTCCTTGTCGTACCAACATGCCAAATAAGCCCTTACTAATTCCTTCAGTTTTCTCGAGTTCAAATCACTCCAAGGCTACAGCACAGCTTCGCATTAGTAATCAATTATTGAAATCCATAATATCTACTAATGGGTAATTTATGAATAACTGAAATACACAATTTAGCAAGTGAAGTGAGGGATATATCAAGACAGAGGATTTATAATTGAGACCATTTGAGCCTCAATTAAATGGTTGTTTGGCACTAGCAAGACAAATTTACTTGATATAAATTACTACTAAAAGAAAATGGAAAAATAATTAATCCTTGAGTATGCACATGATTTAAGCTCACTTTAATCAACAATTATATAAATGTTGTACTCCAAAATCTACATAATTTCTTTTTCTACATCTTCAAAATCCAGCTCTACCTAACAAATGTTTCCCAGAAAGAAACTCTAATATCAACTACCGGGATTCGTATCATATGGATGATCCAAAGCCACCAAAAGATTATCATCAGACTGAATATTCCACATTACAATCAGCTCAAGACCGGAAATAAGGTTTTGATAACAAATTACTCAACATGAACTGTAGAGAGCAAGTCTTTGCAAAAATTTCAGTAAATGTAAGCTTCAAACCGTAGTTGATTAATGATCCATATTTATTTCCCTATTTGCTATCAGTAGTTGAAGAAACGTTTCTACTAAGGATCACATTTGCCATCCCAAAAAGGTCCATCTTAAAATTAAACCCCAATCATTCAAAAAACCACACATAAAGCCAAAAGAGAAGTGCAATTCCTCTTCCGGGAAACCAGTTAGCGGGACCGAACAAGAATTTCTCAGTTCTTTCTTCTCCTTGAGCAATGAGTTTGGGATCCGGTAAAGCTCCTTTTTTACTTATTCAAATCACGATCCGAGAGACAAAAACTCAGAAGATATAAACATCCGCACCATCATGCGTCACTCAAACATAATTTATTAAAAAATCATAATTACAATCGATATGATCCGGTTCTTTTTTTCCAAGCGCTTCTTCACAACCAAAAAAATATCATCCAAAAATAAAAATTCGCCAAAACAAAACCACAATTCACTTAATTTACATCAATTCTTGCAATAAAAGATCATGCTTCCATGATATTCTAATTTTATATCTACATATATAATTAAATTAAATTATAATTAAAAATGAAACTAAGATCTGTATTTTACCGGAATTCAGTTTGCTCATCGAACAGATTAACGAACCAAAGCTCTTGAAAGCCGCAGAAACCAATACGGACTCCAACTGAGCTGTACGCCGAGGATGCTATCGTGTACTGGAAGGTGTTCTTTGCGTCCTCTCTCACTCCAGTGTCGTACTCTCTGGCTCGTGTTAAGAGAGAGAAAGAAAGAGAGCCAACTTAAACAGCAAGCAGAGGCACGAGAACAAGCATCAACAAAAACAAAACAAACAAACCGAGTGAAATTTCCGCAATTAAGATAATTCTTAGGGTGCTCGATACATTTATTAAAAATTTTCTGTAAAAAGTACCTATTAAAATTTTTATATTCCAATGGGGTAATTGAGAATTTTTCACCTGCAACTGAGTGTAACATATTATGCCACGTTCCGAGCTTTTAGTGGTTATAATAGTTTTTGATGGCGTGGATTTTGGAAGTGGTTTCGGTGATTTTAGATGCAGTAAATTGAAGTTCTCAAGTGGTATTTTTGGGAATTCCGTTCGTGGATCATCGTCCAGCAGTCGACACGTGTTGAATGCTACAGAATCTGTGTCGAGATTTGAGCGTCCAGACATGACAGGATACCTTAAACATTTTTCTATTATTTATTTATTTTTGAAGCAGACTCGTTGGGTCCAAGTCTCCTGAAGGTGGTCTCACCTACGGTCAAACCCTGTCTAGATCCATCTAAAACGGCAAGCCGAAGATCTATTCTGGGGCGTGGAAAATAAAAAGGACAAAAAAATAAAACAATCTACTTTGGAGGAAATTAAAAAAAAAAAATAGAATGACTATTTTTTAAATATTTTTTATTAATTATTCACATAGAAATTGGCCCATAAACTTTTATTTCTTGAAATTTTCTATTTTCTCTTAATAGAAAATAGTTATTATCTCTTATATTTGCTCTCCATAGAAAATATATAAAATTCATATCATAGACAATTAATAAGAAAGGTTAAGTGACTTTTGGTTATTTTCCAAAAAAATTAAATAAGACATTTTAATTTTTTTATCATGTTTTAAATTTAATACTATGATTAATAAAGTGGCGTAAATATTAAAACAAATGTTTTCTAAATAATATATATAGGAAGTAAGTGCAGAAAAAGGAAAAAAATTTGCAAAAAAAAAAAAAAAAATACATATCCTGAGAATTTCCTCAAGAATATAGTACACTGAAATCGCCTCTATTTCACAATGAAATAGCCTATTGTAGAAGCAATTTTAGTACAAGTTGAAAATCATAACTTAGATAAAATCACCTCATCGCCCCAATCTACAACTTGTGCAAACAAGCAACCTAAAATCATATAACTTAATCCAATACCCCTATACCCTCTACAACAAGCAACCCAAAATGATATAACTTAATCCAACACCCCATATCCTCTACAACAAGCAACGTAATCTCCTTTCAAAATTCTAAATACAATCTAAACTTAAACAAATATAAGTTGAGCACTATTAAACTCCATAACACATATAGATGCTAGAATCATTCAATGTAGTTACTTATCAAGCATGACAATTGATAGATAAAAGTTTGGGAAAACATAAATAAGCAAAGTTAAAGTTATGAATAAGTGCAAAATGTGCACAATGTTGACTATAAATCAAAATATCCAATAAATACAAACAATAAGAATCTACTATTACCTACGTCCCGTACATACGTAAGCACGCATCTCCCAACATTTACATCAAGTTGGAGATTGACCATCTAACTTGTGTCTAGTTGAGTGATCTATGCTCTATCCCTTGAGAAGATACCAGAGTCAGTATAGTTATAGAGATCAGAGATTAATTGATCTATATCACCCCCTTCCTACCCATGTTAGCATCATGACCTCATTAAAGGAAATCTATGTTTGGCTAAAAAATTCTATTTGATACCCTTAGTAAATTACGATGCATATCAAGTTAGGTATTAAGTTGAGTTTGAGTTGGTTCATTTTTTTAAGGTAATCAACTAAGCTTAAACAATTCAAGCATAATGATATTCATAGAACAACCATGACATGGAGCTTAGCTCTCATCACAATAATTTAAACTCAACCATAAGTGCTACATATATACAAATAGCTAATTACAATCACAAGTAAATATATACAAAAGTCTCTAAGTGTTCTAAAATAATACTCTAAAATGTTATAGAGCATTGAACCCACTTACCTATCTTGACGTTCACTACGAAAAACTTATATTGTCAACACCTTATTTACCGGGAGACTCTATATATATACAAAACTAGATTTAGTTTTTATAAAGGTTACGAAAACATTAAGGTTTTATTCACTCTTTCTATTTCACTATGAAGTTATATATATAAATATATATATATTTAAAAGTATATTATTATTTAATTATATAAGTTATGTTAAGTTATTAAGTATCAATAATATATGTAGTTATATTATTACTTATTATATATCATTCCAATCGTGTTGAAATGTATTTTTAATTAGTTAAATTACTTTTCAATTTTGATAAGGTTATCGTAGGATGATAGTTTCCATAATATTATGAAAATACCTATTTTATTACCTAAAATTATTCAGATTTTAACAAAATTATTATTGTTAGATTCGTATGAACTTGACGATATGTAATACATGTTTTATTTTAAAAGATAACTTCTAAAAGATATCTTTAATCCTAATATACATATAAATTCATGCAACAAGTAATATCACATTAATATTGTACTATTTAAATAAAGTTTTTTTTTTTCTTTTTTTACATAATTTTCTAAGTAAAACATGATAAAATACATATTTTCTATCCCTATATTACAATTACTATCTAGATTTTTATATAAGTTATGTAGATTATGTTAGTCTAATTATTATTTTTGGGGTTAGGTTTATTGTCTCTATAATGAATGAATATTCATGGCTTAGGATCATTTAGATTAGTTCTTACCCATGATACCCTCTAAATTTAATCCCCAAGTTATCCTAAACTTGGAGATCTTAATTGAATACCTTTTGAATCCATCCTTCAAGTAATTTTTAAGAAAGTTTTCGTACGTAACGAAATGCCTGATTTACTCATGCCATTTCATTAAATTAAACTTTTCATTATTCGAGGAATTTATAGGTTAAAATCAATTTTTAATTTTCATAAAAGTTATGAAGACGAAGATTATTGTATTTTATTAAATAATATATATATCTATATATCATGGTCGTAGTCGACTTCATCATTGTCCTTATATATGCTTTAATAAAGTTTATAGGATTTTTGTCTGAGTCGGTGTGTAGAAATTCATATATACATCACAAACTTACATATTTTATAAGAAGGAAATATACATACATGCTATATAGTTGTAGTATGTTTTGAGATACTTCCAAACTGCGTAAAATAAGTTAATGTATATTTAATTTAAGGATACATATCGCTTACGTCATATATGTTTTATATATATATATATATATATAATTTTAAAACATTATTAATGGCATATAAACACATACATACATACCTATATGTCATTTTCGTCGTATCAGGATATAAATTTCCTTTGTTAAGTATTTTAGTTTTGGAGAAGTCAATATAAGATAATATTTTCCTAAACGCTATAAGTTATATTATATAGTTAGCCAAATTTAGTTATATTAGTACCACCGTACTCGAAAGAGCACAATGGTATGACATGAATTTCAACTTCCCAAAAAATTGTTTTTACCTAATATCATCTTTAAACCTAGCTTTATTCAACTTGTTAAGTGTATATTATGTATGGAATGTATCATAAAATTATTATTGATATCTAATTTGATTATGGTCTCCTTTATCAACTAAATAAATTTAGACTTTTCTAGTAAATGTTTATCTTCGCAACTCATAAGTTGAGATTAATTGATAGTTTTTACATATCCTACTTTTACAATGTATGAAAAATAACAACAGAAATATATATATATATATATATATATTAGAAAGTTAAGTGCTTGGGAGCTTTGACGATAGGCTTGGTGCATATTGGCATTCTAATAACAACCTAATAATATTTATAAATTATTTTACAAAATTTAGAGAGGATATTGAGTAGATCCCATATTTCCTCATTCTAATAGACGAAATTAAAGAGGAAATTGGTGTGTAGAAAACTTGTTTTGCTAAGACTTTACTGAAGTTATAGCCCTTATAGTGGAATGAAAACCAAGTGGTCCGATAGAACTAAAGCAAGCTAATAGCTAGGTGTCTTGAAACTACACCAACATGCATTGATCTTAAATACATGTCACATATTATTGTTTCCACTTGGCAACTCATAAACATAGTGATTTTTCCTTTGTTTTTTTTTTTTTAATTGTCATTAGTCGTGTCCTTTAATTAGTCTACAGTTAATTTAACTTGATTTGTTTGATCTATTCATTTATTTGCAATTCCGAGTTCTATTTCAACTATACTTAATAATTAATAAATACATGTATGCATATGCTTTTTTATCTTGCCATCGACCAAGTATTATATTTATAGCGTTATTAATTGATGTTACTAGTTCGTCCAACAAAAGTTGTTTAAATCATCAACATCATCTCACTATTATTATTATTATTATTATTACTAAGATCACGCTAATTTCCAGAACTTAAATTACGTTATTCCATATATCACTATATTTAATTTGTAACTACAATAATATTTCACTAACCCATTTTCGAAATCCAAATCTATAGGCCACTTTGATCAATTTTTATGATCACATTACAAATTTCAAGCTTGATATGTTAACTTTTCCCTTCTTTTTTCTTTTTAATGTCCTAAATTTAGGTGCTAAAATCCTATTGTTAATTTGTAATGTTTCACATTATTACTTTTGTTTTGAAAAGTAAACAATTTAGATCCCTTTGTCTCATCTACATAACCTCATCATCAATTTTTGAGCTTAAATGTAAATCTCTCACTAATATTCTAGTAACCTTAATTACAAGGTCTTACGTTCCTAAATAATACTTCATGTCATTTTGTAATTTTTAGCAACTACATAATTTACCTCTAAAATTCTGTTAATTATCAAAACTCGTTTCACGCATTTTTATAAATAACAGGTAATATATTTATAATTAACAATTCATCTATATTATTATTTTTTTTTTTAATTTTCTTTTCTCAATTCCAACTTCTCGGGGTCACTTTCTACTAATTTTCCTAACTTTGTCATAAAGTTTGAGTTTAATCTCGTAAAATTTTCTCAAAGGCTATTAATCTGGGTACGATTGCCCTAAGTACGATTTTAGTGGCTTATATAAAGTAAATCCTTACTATTTTGATTGCATTTTTTATTTCTTACTATATTATTAACTTACAAATGTATAGTAATTCCTTGATTAAGGTTATTATGTTTCTTGCAAGTTTTTAGCTTAATCGGTTTATTTTTCTAAATGCCTTATATCTACTATTGGCTCTAATCGTACAAGGATATGGCTTTATCTTAATACTTAGATATTCATATCTTAATTATTGATATATGGGATGTCATACTCATCTAATATCTAGATGAGCAAGGATCTCTTACATCTTGCCATACTACCAGGTTACAGTTGGGAGAGTACAACTCTCTAATATAGAAGCATATCAACAAGATCCGTACTAACTAAATATCACTCTTATCTCGACAATATGTTAGGAGTCTAGCCAATTCTCGTGCATGTAAGATATTTGTCACGCTTTAAACTCGAAGAGTCATAACAGCCTCACAATATAAACCAACTTAAACTAAAAGTTATCTACCTTAGCTCAAACATAGGTACACTCTATACAAGGTGATCGATGACTCAATCAGCTTTGAAGTAATCAGATTAGCACTTGTATTATATAAGATCTATCGAGTAACACTTTACAAAATATTTTCACATACTTAAAGATAGTTTAGACCTGTTACATTCCTTATATACATTAAAAGTTCTAGAGTTTTCATAAGAAATAATACATCTCTATAGGAAGTTTACATTACATAATATAAATATAACAGTAAGCCAACAAAGACGATAAGGCATACCAAGAAGACCTTATAATCTTCCAACAAAAAAAAAAAAAGTAACATGAGCTTTGATCCATTCATTAGACTATAACACCTCACTTCCTAATCTATTGAAACTAACCTATGAACAAATGTAATGAGGCATTTTTAAGTACTATTTTTCACTTGCAAAACAATCTATTAGGATGTAAACTCAATTAGCTCAATAAAAAGGGACAGAGTCACAAGAGTACATTAATAAACATGATTTTTCAATCATTATTTAAATTCAAATGCAACAAATAAATGATAAAGCATCCCATAGTGTTTAATCGGTTCATTGTGAAGTTAGAGTAATTTCATCCACTCTAAATTAGATTCTAAAGAGTTTTAACATGACACCATTAGAATAAATCCGGGCTTATGCAATAGAGAGCTTTCTCCTAAACCATGGATCTTAACCTTATCATGAACTTCTCTCCTGTCGCTTAGTTCTAAGAGTAAGAAAAGGACCATTTCTAATATCCTTAACGAATGTGTTGGTATTTAGTTTAACAATCCAATCGTTACCCCTATTGAGTTATCGTGAATATTAGGTTAGATATTTAGTCAACTTAAGATCAGTCTAAATTATTAGGTGAGCAACCAAGTTCATATACGTGAGACATGATATATGTTTAAGCAGAAAACAACACTCGAAGTTCAGCTCCCAATCAATAATCAATATCACAAATATACACATAGTGCATGCACAACAATCTGGCTACAACCACAAACAAGTACTTTTACTTCTCCAAGTATCTTGATATGATACTTCAATATGCCATTAAGCATCAAACCTAACTTACCTAGATATAATATCATGTGCTCTTATATGTTGTGTTTGTAGTCTTCATTAATAATCCCTAAAAAAAAATATATACAACTTCAATTTTAAATCCACACATAAAGTAAGAACTTATTTTCATTATTAAGTATGTTTACATTATGATATAAGTAAGTTCTTTAGTTACTTATTTAATTTTAATTGACTTAAGATAGCTTCTAACTAAGTTTTTAATTAAGGTTCTAACTAAGGTTCTGACCTAGTTTTTGCTTAAGGTTCTAACTCACCACCTTAAATTAGGTTTTTTACTTAAAAAGTTCCTGACTTACATTCTAATTTCAATATAGTTATAAAATTCTAGTGTCAATTACTTTCTAACCCAAAGCCTATGTTTTAGCATAATCAAGTTATTCACTACCAAAGTATATTTTGATCTTCTTTCTGACTGATGCACCTCTAAGCAACTACCAACTAGATATAACACACCAATTGATCTTACTCGACCTACAATCCGTCAAATAAGACTCACTAGTCTAAACTGTAGAGTTACTCGCCACTACTTTTGACTAAAGAGAATATAAAAGAGTTAAAAGGATGGTCAGAACATTAAGGTTGCTCAAAAAGAAGAATTTGTATATTTTGATGATCAAAAGTTATAATGTTTGCATACATCAAATGAGGTTTATCTACTAGCCCCATTAAGGTTACAAGCACGTATGAAAAGATAAAAGGGTAATTTACAATTGGAGTACATGAAGTATACTAAAAAGGATAAAAGAGATATAATATTCAGTATGGAAAAGTAAAGAATCTTTTTGAAATGTTGTGTTAGAAGACATATGTCACATGGTAAATAGCATTTTAAAATATAGTACAACTAAGATGAAATGAAGAAGGTCTATAGTTAAAGCTAACCTGATCTGGATTAGGTTGGAGCTCAGTCAATCAATCATTAGAGAGTATTTGGCTTTGATTGGAGTCGGGTGCTGGTGGTCGGTTGGGGAAATCAGCTCGAACAATCATTTGAGGCTAGTACACTTGGATGTTGTTTATGTTATGGTACGATTGCTCGGTAGGTCAACTTGTATGCTTAGCAGGTCAGTACGTTTGTTTGGTAGCTTCAGGAACTATGCTAGCACACATAAGAGCTTGGTGTTTAAGTCGGTAGTAAAGTGAAACATAGCGGTTGGGATAGGAATTCTTGTCTTGGATAGGGTAGCGGGCTAATATTCTCCGCGTATGTCTTTAAAGTCCTCTAACTCGGTTGCGCGTGATCGGTTGAGGAAGTTGATTCCTATCATCGACTCTGTAGCTATTATCACAACTTACTATTTTGACTCGTACACAAACTTACTCTGCATTTCTAGAATTCCACACTCTATAATATTAGTAAATATCCACCAAGAACTTCAATTATATACACCAATTCCCATTATATCGACTACTCGTTTATATTACCATAATAACTTAAAGATGGTCTTAAACTACTCAATTCCTAAGTTTTTACTTAAAAATCATCATTTCTTAACTCATTATAATTCACTTCAAGCTGCTGTAAGGTAATAATTATAAGTTTTATTATAATTTCATAAAGAATATTAAGGCTCCTTTAGAAAACACCTATCCAATGTATTATTTTGACGAGAACGAGTTTTTCCCTAAAATCTAATGACACATAACATCAAAGTCCAACATCTTAAAAGTATAACTATAAAATTTTAAATCAAAACTACACCAATTCTTCTTTCAATTATTTGCTTAAAATTCAATGTCTAAGACGTTTTTCTTAAAAACCCCATATCTATACTCAAAATTTTGAAAATGTGATTGAATATTCAAATTCCTCATGCAAAAATACGTAGTGAAACCAAATTTCTTAATTTTTGGTGAAAGTTTACTATTTTTCACTAATTTTGGTGACTTACTAGAAATCCGAGCTCCAACCACCGTAGGAGGGGAGGGTGTATCGACCTAACTATGCAAGTGGCACTTCTTAAGGCTGTGACCTCCTTCCAATTCCAATTGGTCGTTCTCTTTGGGTACCTGTAATACCCTTAATTTACACAATGTTTGTAAATTTTTTATTTCTCACTCTTGCTCTTTATTTCCACTTCTTATATTTTTTCTTAGTTTTGTAATTGCCTAAACCTATTCCAAATAGTAGATGGCCTTTTTTACAATTCAGTTTAGAGTTTTTTTGGTTTTTCCAATCATAATTGACAAGTGTAAAGGCATAATTAAGTATCAAAAAATGAGCTTTTTAATTTTCATGCACTCTCAATCCCATTGCTATGCCTCCTACAATATTCTACATTTCTTTGGTAATTTTTAAATGTTTTTCTTATATTTTTATTTATTTATTTGGTGATATTTATGTATTTTCAAGTATTTACGTTAATTACAGGTATACATGTTCATATAATAGTCATACTCGATGCACATATATGCCTTTTATATATCATTTAATGTCTAATATTAATTATATTACTCTTATAATATATCTTTAAGTGTTCATTCATTTTTAGAACCTATTTTGTGCATAATCGATAATATAATAACGTTATAGTAAATTTCTACTATTTTGACTATATTTTTAATATTTTATTATATTTTTAAATTCTAAGCTTATGGGATCTTCTCAATTAATGTCTTGAGCCTATATATAAGTTTTTAAGTTAATCGGGTTAGTTTTATTGATACCCTAAATTTACTTGTTTGATTCTTATTCGCCAAATATGGAGCTCATAGTATCCAGACCACTTAAATAGACATCATACTAGAATGTGAAGTAAGTAACACTTCGATAAGCTACAAGTAATCGAGTTTGTGAGATAATTACTTGATCCACATGCTATTAATCTAATGCATCTCTATACTAGCCCACTACATGCGTAAGCAATTCTATTACATCAAAGTCTACTCCCATCAACTTATTAGTGCTTGATCATGAACCGCTGCTATAATTTGGTGGCGTAAAGGGGTGATATGTGAGAAGTGCTCTTACGCCCAAACTTAAAGTGTCACCAATGGCTTGTTAATCTCTCCAACGTTCATTTTTGAAGTGAGGCACAATTGGCAATACACCCAATCTAAACATGCTAACCCTTAAGTGTAATGCCTGATTATAGTAAGGTCCAAGAGAAAAGAGAGGAATATGAGGTACAACCAGTTGGTAAACTTACCTAAGATGAGCATACCTTAGATCAATTGCATTATATATGCTCAGGTATACTGTTGCACCATAATATCATCTACATTATATGGTAAATCAGTGAAATTTGTCCTTCAACTAGGATAATTTCACTCACGCACCTTTAATAGCACTCTCTAATGGGTAAAGTCTTAGTAAGCGTTAACACATCTCACTTTAACCTGTAAAAGCTGTAATGGTTGTAACAACATCGCTACCGATAACGAGATCAAGGAGTACAGAAATATCCTGCAACGTCATTGTCATCTCATCGATATGGAAGTAAAATTTATGTATCACTTCCCTTCAACACTTTACTAAGGCGGTAATCAAGTACCAATTGAACTATATGAAGGGCACCTACCTTACGCTAATGAAACCTGACTGCTCAAAATAGTAGATCATCTATGGATCTGCAGGTATCTCTTGCCCATCCCGACATCCAAATATTGCCTCATGCTTACAACACTTGAGCCAATAGTTCTCCTATGATTAAGGAAAAAGAAATTGTGTTACAAGCATTACATCAAATGAACATGTTGTTGGTAAGTTATTAATTTATCATTACTTGACCACCCTACACCAGCTTAGACCTGTAGGATGGCTACAAGTGAAGTAGTGATCTATCAATGTACTATTCATACTATTTGACCAATTCTAACTTCTTGATTTTGGAAAGAAGAAAGATTCACAATAATTAAGAATAGAAAATTCTATTTAAGTTTTCCATATCTTGATTTGGATCCATTTGCAACTGTATGTTCATAGTAAAACAGTAAGCTGATCGGTACATTAGCGGAGACAAACAAAACATAAACAAAGTTGATTCAAGCTGTCCATACCTGTATGTACAAAGGCTTTGATGCACAATTTGAAGGCCCAAAAGACTGTCAAATGATACATGGCTTATAGTGTCATTGTTTTGCCATTTCTACTCCAACATGGTACTTGGATTAGCTTCTTGAATGGCATATAAGAGATGTTGGAGCACTACATATGAATCCTCCTACCTTCCATAAACTTATTCTATCACCTCGCACTTTGCTTGTCGAACTCTCTTTATGTGTACAGTATAACCATACCACTTGCAAATGATGGCTAGAAGATGTTTTAGCTTTATACTTAGTGATTCTTATATTTCCTTAATAATAAAGCAAGATAGAGTGGTTGAATATAGTTGGGGGTAGTCCTAGCTAACATTAGGATTCAAGCACATATGTAGGCCAACAAACTTGGTTATTACAAAACATCTAGTATGCTTCTTCTTGCATGCTCATAGTCTTCACTTCTAACCCTTTTGCTAAGCAACATATTTGATGGACTAGATTGTCAGGTTAGACTCCTTTACTAAAAAGTCATGGTTGTTCAAAACATGATGCATCTTCACAGTTGTTTATAGATGTTCTTTCTTTTAAAATCGCATGCTTATCTTAAATTCATCACTAAACTCCATTCATCATCATTTATACTTTCCTTAGACGATACAAGCCCATTGTCAACACTTACAGTATAGAATGGCATAGGTTTTGACATTTTAGCCACGTCTACAATAGTAGTCAACCTTGCATCCAATCATTTCTTCTTATCGACCCTTAAGCTTCTTCCACTTCCTGGAGCTACCCTTTGCTAAGACCAATGTCAACATTAGAATCGATATCATCATAATCTTTATCAATGTCCTCATAAGGCAATTCATTCTCCACATCTATATCCCTATTGGACTTGCTTGTGATCAATGTTTTACGTTGATGGGGCATGTGACTACTACTAAGTATATCACTTGGTGGAATCGGTTGAGATTCAAATACCTAAGTTTCAGCTTTAACCTCAACATTGCTGTCATAACCTTTAAAATCATACTCAGTTGTTGGGGGGATATTGGTTTCACGAATTTCAATATACATTTCTACTAAAACGCTTACTCCACCATGTCTTTGTGAGGATGCCAACAGTTGTTAGATGTTATAGTCATTATTTATAGGAGCCACATAGAACATGTCCCTACTCCATCCTGCAACTGGACAACTATAAATCAACTCGACCCTGTGAGTCATCATGTCAACCCAAAGCTAATTACATATCAAGCCAAGCAATTGATCATAGGTTGATCCTATCGAAACCCTGGCTACTATTTTTGGGCTTCTATCGTATCTAACTCATATTTCCCTTCGACAGTATTTCCTCTAGAATAGTAAACCACCCTCATATTATCCATTCTCACTTGTTTGTTACATCAACCCCATAAATTAACAACACTAAAATAAACCATATCTTATATATAGCTACACATTCATGGATACTTACTAGCATAACAAATAAATTGAATATACAAAAGCATGATCGTTGTGAGAATTGATTAATTACTAACTATTTTTTCATATAAAAACACACTAACTCAACCAATTACATTTATACTAAATAAGTGTGTCCATATCACATGTTATGGTTACATGTATAATACATTAACCTAGACAATTCGGCATGTAAAAAAACTTGATATAAGCAACAATGTACAATAATATTTTCAACAATATAGCCATTTCTTGCAATTACATGTTCGTAAAATAGATTAGAACATGAAAAAAAAAATTACCTTTTCCTATTTCGTCATCTAAAGATAAAAAGTGAGTAGATCATGTTGATTTGACATCGTTTTTGAAAATTTTTTCCAAATATGTATTGTATGCTACGTTGCCTTACAAGATCAACAATTGAATTGAAAAAAAGAAATGGATGGAAATTGAATTAGGTGATAGAGAACTTACGTCAAGGTTTATAGAGAGGAGGAATAATTTCTTTTCAAACGGGAGTGGTTAGGGAAGAAGGAGTTCGTGCTACAGTTATCCCTGTAGAAATTGTCTCTTAAAGGGGTGGTTTCTACTTAAATGGGAGATCACCTCTTAGGATATTTTAGTACATTACGAAATCCTTTCTTCAAGAGACGATTTCTAGTCCCTTATTCTTAGGATCATTTTCCTATTCCTATTCCTATACTTCTAGCATTTTTTTTTTTTGCACTTTTTTTTCTTTTTCCTAACAAATACTATAATATAAATTTCTAATCTAATTTTGAGAATAATTGTTGTCAAACGCAAGAATATATCCAAAGAAAAGAATAAATATTGTATATCACACTTATGAAGTTAATAAAACATATTGTGATAGGAATAAACCCCCTAGAATGATCATGCATAACTAACCTAGAGGACTCTAAGGACTCACTTAGAGGATACTAGCTCTAAGCTATAGTCGAGGTGAGAATTCCTATAGTGAGTTGACCCCTTACTGGCCTGATTATTAGATCCTTACTTATGTCAGATTTACTCTTGATCAACAATGACGCTTTATCCTAGAATAGCCCAAGAATAGCTGAAGGGAGCTCACGATCCGACCATAGACATCTAACATGGAGTTGAGTTGATTTCTCTTCAAAAGAACTAATTGGTCCCCGACCTGGTTCAAATTAGGTTGACCCTTGACTGCTAGCACTTTTTGTTTCACCCACTTTGTATCATAGTCCTAACTCTCATCCACCATGTGACACGTGTCTTCTGGCACGATCTTTACAGAAGGATTCTTCACTTTTTTGCATTGAATATTCTTTATCTTTTTTACCCTTTTTAGTATGTTTCATGTAACCTAATTATAGAATACACTTTTTGTCTTTTCATACATATAAAGTAACCCTAGTGGATGGGTAAATAAATCCCCACTTTCTTATATGCAGGCAATAAACTAATTTTAATACAAAATTACTCACATTGAGCAACCTTAATGTTCTCATCATCATTTTAACTTTTATCTATTCCCTTTAACAAAGAATAGTGGCCAATAACCCTTCAGTTCAAATTGGTGTATCATATTCAACAAATTGTAGGCCCAGTAGGATCAAGAGGTATATCATATTTATTCGGTAGCTACTTGAACTTTGCTAACTTTTCTTTGATTTTTTTTTTTTTTGTTTACTTTGTTGTAGTGCTTCTCTGTATGTCTAACCTTGGAGACGCATCATATTGTTATGACAATTCACATTTTATTCAAGTTTTAAGTTCTTGAAGCCATATAGTTACAGTAATTAATTAATCAACAAGGACTTATTTTTGAGAAAGGAATTAGAAGGCCTCTTATAAAAAGAGCAAAAGCTTCTAACTGTGAAGTTTAGAACTAAATAGTTTGTGGAGTGGAAAGGAACATAAGATTTTTTCAACAAGTTACTATGGCTAGGAGATCCAAATCTCATATTTGTAGTATATTTACAACAGCAAAAATTAGGTGTAAGGAAAGGATCATTAGGAAGTTTTACTTGATAAATATTTTGATGCTCTTTTCATAACCCAACATATTAGAATACAAGGGATCATTTGGAGATTTTAGTTGATAAACATTTGGATGCCCTTTTCATAACCCAAAATATTAGCTTAACACTATTCTTGTCAAGTTGGAATAATGTTTTTTTGTTGTTCTTTGAGTCCACTAACTAAAAAAGAACAAGCAAACCCATACATCCTTATGAGATATTGAAGACGGTGATAGTTTAAGAGTAAAGAAAATCCTTAGAATTGATGGCCTTCATGCAATATTTTATCTTAAATGCTGGGAGGTAATTAGCCATCAGTTATTGATTTGGTCAATTCGATGTTTGTCACTTAAAAAATCGAAATGAGATTGACAAGGCATTAGTAGTTTTGACCCCTAAGTTGAAATTTTCTCTCTCTATGAGAGTTCCTTCTCCCTTGTGGGTACCTCTTACATTGGGTGGTAACATCTAAGATTTTCTTTATTGTCTTTGATTTTATTTTGATTTCTTACCTTTATAGTGTCATCTTTTTAGGATTTATTTAGTCTTCATCTTTGTTAGGATTTTTAAATCTTTATTTGTCTTATAGAATATTAATCGTCTTCCCTTTAATTTATCTTTTTCAAAATCTTTTGTCTAGTAAGTAGCTCTTTTGCTAGTGTAGACTCCTTCATCTATCTCTTTTTCTATTAACTTATGATCTTGTCCTTAGTTATTTAAAGTCTTCTATTTGATATTATCTTAATTATCATTAGTATATTGTTGTCTTATAGATCTTGATTGCCTGAAATGGAGGCCTTAGAAGTCCATGGAAATAATCAAGAAAATATTGTTACTTTAGATCTTGAAGTTTTAGTTAATAGATTTGAATGGAATCTCATCGAAAAGGTTATTTCTGAGAGGAATTTGTTTAAAAAAGCTAGTCCTGGTGAGATAACTTGCTCAACATCAAAAAGCTATCAAGATTGCAGTAAGCGAAGACTCAATCTCAAGGGAAACTTCAGTAAATCCTAGATAAGGCCTTTTCTTAGTAGGGTAAAGGGTAAGAAGACTAGCTTTCCATACCAACAAAAGTATACTATAAAAATTCTTATCGCCCACTAGTAGGAAGAGATGAAAGTATCCTATATATAAGAATATAAGAAAAAGGCTGATAAGATCATGCTTCCTCATAGGAAAGGAGTTCTCTCTCCCTTTAACTAGTTAGAATAGTGATCTACAACCCTCCTCCTTTAAGTTTAAGCACTAGTATGACTAAAAGTAGAATCTTCTCCACTACTCCAAATGACTCTAAAGCTACTCCTTGCCCCCATGAAGTGACTAGGCCAGCTTCAACATCCAATAGCTCGGCTAATAGTACAATTGAAAGGTGGGAGAAGCTTACTCTTATTGATACTTTACCAATGGATGTTTATCCTGACGATAAAGAAGACAAGATTGTTGCCCGGTACTTATATAATAATGTCGTATACAATGTCGATTCGTCGAATGGAGTGATGAGTAATGCCATTAGGGCACTTGTATCTAAATATAGTGAATATTTTGAAGATCTTCTAGTGGAATGGAAACTTCATAGGCTTAGAAAAGACAAGAGAGAGTATTTTCTAGTTGAGCATGAGTTCCATGTTTATTTGAAATATTTTAAATTTGGTTTATGTCTACTTTTTTCCAATTGTCAAAAAGATTTTTTCAACTATTTTTGCATTTTGTAGAGCATGTTTTCCCATATATGTACAGAATTCTGGTTGCCTTTGAGATAATTTTTTAAGAGCTCAAAGTTAAGGTCACTGGATAGTTGTTTAGTTTTTTATTGTAATCAAATGCCATCTAGATGGGTAGTTTTATATGATAGCAAGGCATAGCCATAAATTCATGGATGGTTTGGAGTTCAAAATTCATAAGTAGCATGACAAATATATATAAGTTAGTTTGGAAGTAAACCTTAATTTCTGTAATAAGTGGTCGAAGGTTCAAACCGTTCCTTTAGCACCACAAACGATGCTGCCACAAGGATAAAGATCCAGGATAAACTGCTTAATAAGATGTTTTACTAGGATGTAGAAAGAATCATCAAGTGGTTTGAGAATGAGGAACCAATATTTTCTAACCAAGAAGGCACGGCTTGTTCTTCTTACTATATTGAGCCAACATGCTGGAGGAGAGTCGATCATTACAATTCCTTGGGTTGACCTTGGCATGGAGGTCAGTTGAGGCTATACTAAGCAACACGTCAGAGGGGAGTCGATCATAGAGCTTAAACTTCTACTAGCTCGGTTTGACAAAGGATGTCCATAAGGCAGTTGGTAGTTGTGAAGTATGTAAAAGAGCGAAAGAAAGGACGGAGTCGCATAGAGGATATATGGCTTTACCAATGTTGAACTCACCTTGGGTTGACCTTGGCATGGACTTTATCTTAGGGTTGCCTTAGACATCTAGAGGGAGGGATTTGATCTTTGTAGTAGTAGATCGCTTCAGCAAGATGACATACTTCGTTCCATGTCACCAACCTAACGATCCTTTATATATTGCTAATTTGCTTTTGTAAGAAGTTATCTGAGTATATGGAGTTCCGAAGACCATCATATCAGATACGGAATTTCTAACTATTTTTGGAAGATACCTTTGAGGATACTTGGGACTAAACTTGTGTTCAGTTTAGTAGCCACCCCCAAACTAATGGCTAGATTGAAGTAGTGAATAGGACATTAGGCACCCTATTCCAAGTTGTTGTGGGGAGGAATTTAAAAGATTAAGACTTATGCCTACCTATTATGAAGTTTGCTTACAATGGAACTATCCATAACACTATTGGGAAGACTCCTTTTGAGGCCATCTATTGCCTTAATCACACTATCCCTTTAGATACGATCGGCACTTCCACAGCTACCAAAGAGTACCAAGCCGAAGTTAACCGACCCTAAGGATTACAAGAGCTATTCCAATTTATGGCAAGGAAGATTGCCAAGTTTAATGAAAAGCAGCAAGAGATAGGTTGTCATGGCCACTAAACTGTTTCTTTCAAGCTAGGTGACCTAGTATGGATCTACCTCAACCGAGAGAGATTTCTACACTTGGGACAAAGCAAACTATCTCCATGAGCTAATGGTCCATTTAAGGTCTTGTAGAAGATCAACCGCAATACTTACTAGATCAAGCTACCTAAGAACTAAGGTATTTCCCCTACCTTCAATGTATCCATTCTTATCCCCCACCAAGCAATAGAAGTCATCACATAAGCAAAGGAGGAGCAACCATAAGAAGCCTCTTTAAATTTGAGGACAAATCCTTCTAACCCTTAGGTAAATGATAGGAATCAACTCTTCAAACCTATCACTCGAAGTCGAGTCAGTAGATTGCAAGGATTAACGCAATGAGTATTAACTTGAGAACCCTTACATGACAAGGATTCCTTCATTGATCTTGGACTCTTACACTTCTACAAATCTAAGTGTAAAATTGTAATTGAGATCGGTACAGCTTCCAAGCTATTGAGCATTAAGCATTTATCTAAGCCAAGTTGCCCAACCTCAAGAGGTTTTAAAATGTCCAAGCTCCAACCTAACCCAAATCAGGTTAACTTAGTTTTCAGAATCACTCCTAACTTCATCCAAGCTGAATCTTGCAAGTGTTGAGCTATCTAAGGACTCACATTAACAAAACCAATCACATTATGATCTACCAACCACTACTTAACACATATCTTCTGGCACCACACTCTAGAAGGATTCTTTCTTTTTCCATATAGAATATCACTTGTCATTTTGACCATTTTTAGTACGTTTTAGGAAACTTTTGCACATTATTTGTTTTGTCTTTTCCTCATTATTGTAGCCTTAGTTAAGGTCATATAAATACCTCACTTACCCTATACGTAGACAACACATCATTTGAACATTAAATACAAATATTTCCCCTTTTGAGAGCACTTAGTTGTTCCTTCTCTTTACCTTTAACCCTTATCTATTCCTTTTGGTAAGGAGTAGTGGCGGGTGACTCTAATCCTTACTTGTGCATCATATCAAGTGGACGTTAAGCTGAGTAAGATCAATTGGTACATCATATCCAGTTAGTAGCCACTTGGATTTATTATGTATCAAACTTAGTCAAAGGGACAGATGAATCATAGGATTGGTGAGGAAGACGTTCAAAGAAGGAAAGTTTATGATACTGGGGAAAGTAGTATTGCAGTAGTCAATGCTATTGATTTAAAGAGCTTAGATAAGGAAAACAATAATACGAGGATATTGTCTTTATGTAAAGAGAAAGGCAAATCATAGGAGAAGGAAATTGATCATGTTAGTAGAACACAAATAAATTCTAGCGAGAAAAATAGAGATGTTTTAATAGAAAATAAAGAATTTGAGGAAGCTTCGAAGGTTGAAGTTTCTTTGTTTAATCAATTGGGCTCTAGCTTGCTTTCTTTTAAAGCCTTTTTTCAAGCCCATACCTGTAAACCTTCTTTTAGCCCATACCTTACTCATGCACAACAGGCTACATCATTACCTATTTTCCTTTATCCCTCTTCCCAAATGTCAACCTTAATATAATCCCCTATCTCTTCTAAACCTTCTAATTATAACCCTTCTTTGTTGAACCCTAATCTTGCAATGCATTTACCTACATGAATGAACCCATACAACATATTTGTTTGAATAATCAAGGACAAAATTAGGAAGCCTATGGTTCACTCTCAAAATCCTTTGTCACCTTAACATCTTCATTACTAAACTCTAACCCTATTTCCTCACTCCTCTAACCTCCGACCTTGGTTTCCTCCAGTTATTTTATTAAGGAGCCATAAAGCCTCAATTCTTTCCTATAGCTCAAGTAACAAATGGTTTGAATCCATTTTTCAAAAATAAACTCAAGTTTGAAAGCCATTTGTTTTAAGTTAAGATTGATGAAGTTGAGCATTTCACATTTGTAAGTTATGGTGGCTGGCCTAATTTTGGCCACCTGGTCACCATGATTGCTGTTTCGTAGAACTATTGAATATTGGGTCAATCCTTAATCGTAAAAGAGTTGTAACATATGATCCTTAGATACAGGCCCAACTTTATGTTTCTTATGGAAACATGAAAGAAATCGTCTTATATTGATCATCTCAAAAGAAGCTTTCATTTTGATGGTTTTTTCTATGTAAATCCTAGGGGGTTAAGTGATGGATTAGCTATTTAGTCGAAGGATGGTTTTTAAACTCATATTTTACAGTACTTAAAAAATGTAATTGATATAAAAGTTGTTTTCGATTATGGGTATTCTATGAGAATTTCGTGGTGTTATGTGAATTTGGAGTATTATGATTGGTTAAGGTTTTGGGACAAATTGAGAGTAATTTCGACTTAGAATCATGATGCATGGTTAGTAGTAGGTAACTTGGAAGAAATAGGAAGTGATGAGGAAAAAGTAGAGGAAATATTTGACTTCCCAAGCAAATTAGAGCCTTCAATGAAATGATGATTGATTGCTAACTAGTGGATATTAGCTTCAATGGCTACTTATTTATTCAGTCAAATGGCAAGAGTGATGTGGCTCTTATCACAGGAAGACTTGACAATGGCTTGATAAATCAAGCATAACAGTAGAGATTTCCTAATATGCAAATCACAATTCTTATTGCAAAATCTTTAGACCATTGTCCATTACAACTAGAGTTGTATAAGAAGGATGTCGTTGGCTTAAGATTGCTCAAAGACGAGGCTAAATGGAAGTTGAAGAGTGACCATCATGATGTGGTTGAAAATGGATGGAATTTCCAATGGGCAACTAGCTAAACTCTTAGGATGTAAATCCCACAAATTTAACTTTTTGAGTATAGAGTTAGACTCGAGTGTTGGAAATAATTTTCCTACGACAACAGAGCGATAAATTTAAAACTAATTAAAATTTTAAATTCGAAATCTAACATAAATATGGAAAACCCTAATATACTGATTGAAACTTTAATTGCAAATAAAAACCTTAAACCTTATATATGCGTAAATACAAGAGATTTAACCTAAACTTGATAAAAATACTAAAACCAAAACCCTAAGCTTATAAAACATATAAAATTTACCTTAACAGTGTTAAAGGCCTAATTGGGTACAATGATCAATAAACATGCGTAATCACATAAAATCACTAATGAATGAATATAGATAATTTCAAAGAATTAATAAATAGATAAGAATTACAAAATAATTAAATAAATTAACAAGATTATAAATGTTATTTTGGGATTAATTGTGGCATTACATATGTTTGTGTATATATGTGTTAGTTCTATATTAATTTGATTATTTTAATATAATTTTACTACATACTTTATGTTTTTGTATCATCTAGTATACATTAATTTTATGCCCCATTTTGTTTATAGTTACATTATATTTATCTTAAATATTACCTAAAAGTTGGAAAAACACTTAAAGGAAAGTCAAAAGCAATTTCTTTCTCCTTTTTCTTTTTCTTTTTCTTTCTTTTTCTTCTTTTCTTCTTTTTCCTTTTCATTTGTTTCAGCTACCATGTGTACTTTGAATTACTACATATGTAATATTTAGAAGATAAAAAACAAAGGAAAATAAGATAAGGTTGAAAGTCAACTCATACTTTATCATCTTATCTTATTATTTTTTTTCTCTTTCTTACTTTTTCTTTTCTCTTCCTTCAATTAGCCAACAATTCACCACAACACACCCCCCCTCCCCCAAAACCACTTTCTAAATTTGCTTTTTCACAATTTAGTATCACATTTCAATCCTCACTTTTTCTTTTATTTGGCCGACACTCTTCCTCTTCTCTTAACCTTCCATTTTCCTTTCATTTTGCTTCACTTTTACACACTATCAATCATCCCTTAATTTCATACACTATTATCCCTTCTTCAACACTTCCTTACTAACTATAAGAAGAAGGAGGGCATTTGTTCCATAAATTTTCAAGGAAAAAAAAAAGAAAAAAGAGTAATTAAGTTAATACTTATGTCGTATTTGATTTATCTTTGTAGTATAAATTTATATGTACCCTTTTGTTGTATATGTATATTGTAATATTTTAAATATTAGGAGTATGTAATAGGAATTATATGTATTTTAGCATCTTTTTAACAAAACTATATGTACATGTATTTGAATTGTATGTATAGTTGTTCTTCTTCATGTTTATGCATTTATATATATATATATATATATGTTTAAATCCGTTTAGCAATATGTACAAATATGTTATATTTATTTAGTTATGTATATATATATATATATATATATACGGTATATATATAGTACATGTAAATATATGTGATATTAAGTATACTTACTTTAACATACATATGTATAAAATTGTAGGAAATAATATAAATAGATATATAAATAAGTAGTAAAATAAGGGGAGTACATGTATGTATATATATGATATTCTATTTTTCTAAGTTTTAAATAGATATATGTATAATAGAGTATAAGTGTAAATATCTTCATATATACCAATATATATATGTATAATATTACTCTAATTCTTCATAATAAGTTAATAAGTAAATATATATATATATATACATACATATATGTACATATGCCGGACGTGACCTCTAAATGTAGAATGGGAGCTATTTTTCAACATTTAATTAATTATAGTATCATATAAACAAATATATTAATATTATAAATGGGTAAAAATAAAAAAATTGAACAAAATAGGAAAATTTCGTCTTAGACCCATAGAAAAGCTACCACGTCAGCTTCTACAATCTTTTTTTATTAAAACTGTGAATTACAAATAATAATAATAATAATAATAATAATAATAATAATAATAATAATAATAATAATAATAATAATAATAATAAGTTAATTAGAAAATTACAATTGTAACAAAAATTAAGATAATTAATGATTTATGCCTAAAATAGTAAAATAAAGAAATTATTACAAAATGGACCAAAAAATAAAACTATTTTTAAAATATAAAATTTAGAAATTAATGAAGCCACAAAATCAATAAAGAAAAGCTCAAAATAATAATTAAAAATATTTGAGACAAAAATAAATAAATTCATAACATTTTAACATCCAAAATGAACCTTACTACATAAAAGTACATTTGGAAATGATAAAAATTAACCATAAAATCATAAAAATCGAAATTAAAATGAAAAAGTTACATTTGATTGAAGAAAAAACTTTAACCAATAAATTATGTAAGATAAGCAAAAATTTAGATAGATTTTTACTAAATATTTACATAGAGTAACTATTTTACTTAGATACTTACTACCTTTTATATTTTCTAATTATTAGGTGACCTTAACGAAGATACCAATCTCCCTATTAACCCTGATTATCCTTATGACTAAGTGAGTACTCCTGATAACTCTATAATTGTTTTATACTTGTAATTAGTACACCTAAATTTTACATATTAACAAATTGATGATTAGGGTTCAGGATATGCATATGGTTGAATATTGCTTGTTTGTTGTATAGAATGTTATTAAATCTCACAACTGAAGAATTAGTTATACAATTGACTGTTACATGATTTGAACGTTTTGTTGGTATTGGTTAATTGCTTAATAATTTGAATTATCTTAAATTAAAAAGGATCATACATATGTACCAACATTGCATTTACTGTTCTGGTAGTCACCTCATATGAATGATAATGAAGGGCCCTATCAGAAATCGAATCCCATGCGATTTGATTAGTTATGATTAGTACAGTATAGGAGCACTTGTACAATTGGACCCTACCCTTGACTTGTAGGCTTACTTGGCATTAGAAACGCTAACCATAGATAGTCGATGGTTAAGTCTAAAAGCTTCTGCTATAGGGCCTGAGTATGGATTGCGGGAGCCACTTCACTGCTAAACTTAAGAATTTATGTACTACTGGATTTTAAAAATGAAAATATATTTTGTGAGATATGGAATTTCAATATATGGTTAAAAACCCAAGTGTTAAAACTTGGTTATAATTGGTGCTGACGAATCTCCAACCCTTACCTCAGAGGGCGTTAAATTCAACATTGTATGCAACACCTAGTCAACTACATATATTGATTGGTATACTATTTCTTCATGCATTCATACATCTGTTAATTAATTGTTTGATAACCTACCAATCAATATAGTATGAGGGATATCTCACTAAACTCATGTAGCTTACTTTCCAATAGTTTTTCCTTTCAACTTGATTGATAATTGGGTGTAGGTTTAGAGCCAAGCATTAAATACAAGTATTGAGATGCCTTAGAAGATAAAATTTGAAGTTAGATTGTATAGCTGGTTTGGAACTTTAAATGTAATTGCTATTCTTATACTTAGATTTTGTAGCTTTAGTAAGTTTAAATTTTAGATATTTACTACTTGATTTTATCGTTTGGTAAGGGATACTGATTCTTTGCAATTTTAGGGAATTATGGAGTATTGGATATCCATAGTTATTTATATTTTATATTTTATGTTAAGTTAATAAATTAAAAATCAGAAACCTTAGTGATTAATTAATTAGAGTCTTGCAATCTCTAACCTACAAAGTGCTTTTCATATCGTGGTTGTGCACAGAAAATGAAAATTTTAGGCAATCTTACTAAGCCCTTCTTTAAGGTCCTAATATAGGGGCTATGAAAAAGTTAAGTTGATGTAGAAGGGATTTGACATACTAGAATAAACATTATGTTGGTAATGACAAGCGCAAGATTCATGACTCGATCAAGAAATTTGATAAGTTAAACGGTAGATAAGCTAATAATGCAAATCTCAATGAAGAGAAGAAATTCTAAAAGGAATTGGATGAGATTCTAAGTCATGAAGAAATATATTGAAAGCAACTTTCAAGAATTAATTGGCTTAAAGAAGGAGATCAAAATACTAAGTTCTTTCATCAGCCCACTTTAAGGCATAAAGCTAGAAATAAGGTTTTCAAAGTTAAAAATGAAATTGGTGAATGGGTGGAAACTAAGAGTGATATTGGAGTTACTTTTCTGAGAGATTATTAGAATCTCTTCTCAAAGAGTTATAGATATGAGTATAGTGTTGGACTATGTGGACCTAGTTGTGATGGATGAACAAAATAGATGTTTTATCTTTGATGTAACTTCACATGAGATTAAACATATAGCTTTCCAATTCAATTCAATGAAGGCTCTTAGCTCTAACGGGTTTAGCACTCTCTTCTTCCAATCTCACTGAAATTCTATAGCCCCCCTTTGTTTTCAATTAAGGCATTCTTTCCTAAACCCTAACCCCGCCCTCCTCCTGACTTTCCATAATTCAGATATTGTCTTAATCCTAAAATGGTGTTTTCCTGAATAGGTGATGAGAAAATTGGGGTTTAATGATATTTGGAAGTAGGTGATGAATTGTGTTGTTTCTATCTTCTATAATTTGATAATAAATGGGAAAAGTTGATAGTTTTAGTCCTACAAGAGGAATACAACAAGGTGATCATAGTTCACCACATTTATTTCTTTTTGTGGCTGATTGACTGTCATCTATGATCATAAAAGAAACTAAATTGGGTAACTTGAAAGGAATTAAAATTAGGAGAAGAGGTCTTGAATTAACCTACTTTTTCTTGACAAACGATTCTCTTTTCTTTATAAAGACATCTAAGGAGAATTTCCATTGTCTCAATAATATTCCAATCATTTACTATCTTGCTTCAAGTCAACTTATAAATTTTCACAAGTCTTTCCTTTGTTTTAACAAGAACTATTCCTTCAAGAAAAGAGAGATGTGCTAACGTTTTAGAAACTAGCTAAGATAAGCACCTTAAAAATTATTTAGGACTCCCTACTGAATGTGGGAAGCCAAAGAAAAAGCTTTGGTTTTTGGTAGATCTTAGGTGGTTACTAAATTTGTAGGTTGAAAATCTAAGCTATGGTCTCATAGAGGAAAAGACATTTCGATTAAATCAATAGTATATACAATCACCACTTATGCTATTGGTATTTTCAAATTTTTTATTAATTAGTGTAAAGAGATGATGGCTTTGATTACTAAATTTTGGTAGGGGAGAAGAGACTAAAAGGAAAATTCATTAGAAGAGTTGGTCGCATTTGATAATGCTTAAAAAAGATGGGGGCTTATGTTTTAAAGACTTGGCTGATTTTAATAAATCTCTTTTAAGAAAGCTAGCTTGGAGGATTATGAACAAGCTAGGGGATTTGTGGGTTAAGGTGTTAAAAGATGTGTACTTCCCTAATGAAAGCTTTTTAGAAGCAAGGAAGAGAAAGGATGCCTCCTATTTTTGGCAAAGAATTCTAGAAGGGAGAGATATTATTGAAAAAGATTGTTTCTAGCAAGTTGGGGATGGGAGTAGAGTTAGGTTCTTCAACGATCCTTAGTTACTGAAAGTTCCTAGATATAAACTATAAAATGTGAATGTTAGGGAAGATTTAGTTGAAATGAAAGTTAAGGACATTGGAAATGAAAGTGGTTTATATTGGAATTTGATTATTCTAGACTTAATTTTAAATGAAGATCAAAGGAAAGCCATTCTTGATGGAAGAAAATGTAATGAAGATGTAGAAAATAAAATCATATGGCTAAGTGCTACAAATGGTTAATACTCAACTAAATCAAGCTATTTATTTTTACTGAAAAATAAACTTTCCCTTGTTGGTGATAGAATAGCCTCTTCTTTTGTTCTGGACAAATGCTTATGGAAAATAATATGGAACTTGAAAATTATGTCAACACTAAAGGACATTCTTTGGAGAATATGCTTCAAAGCAATTTCATGTAATTTCTATCGATTCGAAGAAAGATCCCTATTGATCTGTTGTCTGTTTTTTCTCAAAAGAGGAGTTTATAGAGCATATTCTTTAACTTATCCTTGCACTAAGATTGTTTGGAAATCTTTGTTTGGTTATGATGTTGATTTCTCTCATGTGAGTAGGATTGAAGAATGTTTGGTTGAAATATCCAGAAACCATTTTGCTGATCGAAATGGAGGTGAATTTTTCTAATGTAAACTTGTTACCACTTTTTAACAGTTGTGGAAGGAAAGGGGTTGTTGTTGTATCAACAATTCTATAACTAGTGCAAAAGCAACATTGTCTAGAATTGAATCCAACATTAGAGCACATGTGCTGCTATTAAATAAAGTCGATGTAGATTTGTTTGTAACCTTTGCAACAACCATTTCGACATCAAGTCAATGGTTAGAATTAGAAATAATACATTATGTCATGACTAATCTAATACAATAGGGTACTTGTAAATTTGCTTGTTCACCAAATTCTCATCTTAGGAATCCACTTGAAAGGGGAGTTAATAAATGCAATTATGAGGGGTTCTTTTTTTTTTTTTTCTAATAATAAATCTACAGGAGTAGGCATTAGTGCTCAAAATTTTAAGGGTGTTTTAATGGTTGTAGCAACAAAAGCTATTCAAGTTGATGATGCGGAGATGGTCGAAGCTACTACTATTCTAGAAGGTGTAAATCTTGCTTTAGAGAAAGGTTGAAAATCAATAGTCATTAAATCTAATTGTAGTTTAGTGATTAAAGCTATCAATTGACTAGAGGCATGTTCTTAGAAGATCCATCCTCTTATTTTAAATGTTCTTTGTTTAATTTTATTTGTTTTTAGCATGTTTCTTATGAAGCAAATAAGTGTATAAATTAGGTTGCTATCCAAGGGAGAAAGGGAAAGAACTTAAATATAAGGATCTCTTCTCTTCCTTCTATTTTATCTTTTCTTTTGTTAAGTGGTTAAAACAGTTGTAGTTAACCTTCTTTTGATTTCTATCAATAGCACTTCTTATTTAATGGCCAAAGAAAAAAAAATCCCCAAATTTATTGGTGCAAACTTTTTCAAGTATTACATAATTAGTCTTTGCATTACTGTATATAAAATAATAAAAAAATTCTTATCAATTGGTTTAGACCTTTCTAAAACAAGTTGATAAGCCCTACCCATTTCATCCCTAGGAGATGTGCTTTAGACAATATTATCCTAACATAAGAAATAATTTATCCATGCAATAGAAAAAAGAGGAAGAAAAGGATAGATAATCTTAAAGCTTAACCTATAAAAGAGACCAAGTTAATGGAATTTTATCAAACATGTACTATATGAATTAAAATTGCCAACATCTTAGATAAAATTAATAAGTTCATGCCTTTCTTCGGTAAGTTTTTCAATCATCTTGAGTGGGAGAAATTTGCCTTAGTTTTAGTCTAGTTAGGGAATTCAATAAGGAGATCTAATCTCTCCATATATTTTCATTCTTATTATAGAATATTTAACTAGGTTAATTAAGTATCTTGTGAAGTTGAAGAGTGGAAACCATTAATGTTAAGAGAAACCTCTTTACATTTACACCTATTTTTTGGCAAATGTTTAGATATTGATGGAGGAAGTATTCTCGCAAAATTCAAGGGTGATGATGGATGTAATGGGAACACTCCAAGGTGTCTTGTGTTAGAAGATTAACCTATCAAAATCAAAACTTTTATTTACAAAGAATGTGGTTGCTTTATGGGGATAAAAATAAGTACAAAGTTTAGGAGATATCTAAGATATCCCATAACCATTATATGAAATCTAAAAAGTGCATATATTAATTTCCTTTTTAAAAAAGTACGAGCAAGGCTAGAAGACAAAAGCTGTTTAATTTTAGAAGTAGAAAACTTTTAATCTCTACTGTTTTGGAGAGTATGGTTAGTTAATATATGTAAGCAGCTTTGATTGCCAAAAAAATAGTTGGTCAATTGGCTAAAATGTGTAGAGACTATTTATGGGATTAATAGCTAAGAAAAGAGTTATCCATTGGATAAGTTGGGAGAAACTCAAGTTAAGTAAAAATGATGGAGGATAAGGCTTACTGGACCTTAAGATGAGGAACTAAGCCACAATTTCTAAACTTTCTTGGTAGTAACTAACAAGGAGGCCACTATATGCAAGAGTAATGACTAAAAATATAAAAAATTTTCAAGGAAAGAGGCTCATATGAGATACTTAAATTTTGCCATAAAAGATTTTGCAATAGTCATAGTGGATTTAATTGTTTACAAAGAGGTAAATAAGATATGGTAAACAAGTTCTTTTTTGGTAACATAATTAGGTAGAAGTAAGTATTCCAAGAACCTTCTTTAAGGACCTTTACAATAAAATCATAGCAATCTTATTATTGCTAATGTATGTATTGGTTTAAACCAATGAAATGAACATATCATTGGTATTCCTTTAAACCAAAGGTTAAAGGACTAATTAGGAAATGTGGCATTGTAAAAAGTTCAAGAAGAACATAATGGAATGTTTGGTGTTTGATTCCATCTATTGTATTGGCAATGACCATTAAGAAATGTAAAAGGAAGCCTTATGAAACTAAGTGGTAATAGATGTCAAGTGGGTATGGAAACTCTCCATTTTGCCAAAAATTCAAACTTTCCTTTCTAGAGTATTACAAAATGCTCTACTTACTAAGGAAGATTAGTTAAACGAGGATTACCAATACAAAATACGTTTTTTTTTTTTTGTGAATAAGTACAAAAATTTGTCCTTTATGTAAAGAAAAAAGCAAAATGATTTCTCATTTGTTATGAGATTGTAGCAAAATAAAGGGTATGTGACTGACTTAGAATGTAGATCGAAATTTTTTTAATCTCTTTCGGTTTATCTTTTCTTGTGTGGATTAGATACAATTGTAGAATAAAGTAAGGGGATTAGATCAGACAAAAACCTCCATAGGCATGCATTTTTCCTTTTCTCCTTTGGGTGTATGGAAAAGTTGAAATAATTTAGTTTTCCACTCACAAAATGATCATAATGTCGGACAGGTAAATATGGAAAAAATTACTATGGTCGACTTTTAGGTGGTAAGAAAAAAGTAGAGGATTGACTTTTGTTTACTACATTAAATCAAAAGCTATGATATAAACATTAGGGGTGATAACTTATTCATATTCATCAATGCATTGGTGTCAAAGGAAAATAATACGATTTACTAGAACTAGATGAGTGATTTTAAATCTAATGCCAGTATGTATTGCTGGTTTTGTTGAGAAAATAGCAAGTGTTTCTCCCATTGAGGCCAAGTTATGAAGAATTGCCAAGGCATTGGATGTTGCATCACCTTTTCCTTATTCAAAATTAGTTGTAGTAACATATTGTTGGGAAATTGTTAGTGTCATCACAATTTTGATACTTATGATTGTTTTTTATATGATCTTGTGATCATTTGTAAGGATAAGATATCTAAACTTACATATGTTTGAGATTAGGGCTTCCTATCAAAAGAATAATTGCATAACAAATGCCTTAGCAAAAGCTACTAGAAGTTTACTTTTATTTGTATTTTTAAAAATACCCCATTTTCAAGGTTATTAGATGTTAGTTTTGAGGAATTATGTAAGGGAATATCATTCTTAGAAATTGGTTAATCACTTGTGATGTAATTAAGTTTCTATTAATAAAATATCAACTTTTAACTAAAAATAGCCATAATTGCTACACTTAATACTTATTTCAATGAAACTTAATAGACCCCACATGGTGGTTAGCTTTATATTGATGAGTATATTTACATGAACTTAAAGATAATATAATGGTAAATTTATAGGTTTTACAAGATCAAGGCATGATAAATTCTTTACATTAATTTCTCAATTTTTGAGTTTAGAAGTTTGATATTTGTTTTTGGTAGGGTGGTTGACGTTGTGCAAAATAAACATGCATAAGCTTCAAAAGGGGTGTTAGAGATGGTTCCAATGCAATTGCTTCGATGTTAAGTCAATAAGAGGAAAGCTAAATGTATCAAAGCATATGAAAGTGAGAAGTTGGAATCCTTTACCCATAACCTTGATATATTATTTTAGGTGAGTTTGCTGAGTTATATTTAGAAGGGTATAAGGATCTCAAGATATTTTCTTTGGCTCTGAATTTTATGGAGAAGATCATACAAGTAGGTATGTGCCAGTTGTGGACTTTCCTTATTTGGTCAAGTTGTTCTAGCTTAATCTTCTTTTAAACTTGTGGGTTAGGCTTAGGGGGCCAGGCTTTAAGGAGTGAGTTAAAGCAATAGCTAGGATGAGGCTTTAAGAAGGTTAGCTAAGCTCTAGGAAGCTACATATGAGGTCTAGTAAGGTTGTCCTTAAGGTTAGAGACTCGCTTGGACTTTTGCAAAGTCAACTAAGCTATGAGGAGCTAGACCTAAGCTCCAATCAGGTTGCTCTAAACTATGAAGGCTTGGCCCCTGCTTTGAAGAGGTCAACTTAGCTTGGAGGCCTATGTCCTAAATAGTCTATTAACACTTGGTACCTACTTTCATTAGTGATAGGTCAATAGGAAGACTAAGCGTTTGATGGTATTTAAGGTTTCAAGATGAGCCATTAGATAACTTGAGGTCCATAGGCAAGTTGTTCTAATGTGTCGTCGACCTTGCAATTGATGTTAGTGAGTTAGAGCTTCACTTAAATTGGAATAGTTAGGTAAGTAGGTAATCTAAGTTGGACTAGACCCATGTTTTGATGACTGTGAGATAGAGATTACTTGTAGTCTTTGTTGAGTTTGTGTACTTAGAGGTGTATCAGCTAATAGGATGTTCAAGCTAATTAAGCATTTTCCCTCAAGATTGCACTATAACAATTTGACTTTGGACTTAGTTAAGTAGAGCGATCTAATCTTGCTATCAAGTAATGGGTTAAAGGTGTTGTGGTTTACCTAAGAAGCCTTGATTTGATTTGTCTTTGCCTACATTAGTTAGGAATGTTAGATGTATGGGACACACATTACCGAGCTATTAGGTATGCTTATGCAATGAGAATCTTCTAATAATGATCTAATTCATTTATTCCTTTCTACTAGGATATACAATTGGATCTAATAGAAGCTTGTCATGTTGGTCAATTTTTGATACCTATTGGTTAATCTTAAAGCATGCTTATAAATAGTTGAAACCTTAATTGAAACTCATCATTACAAAACTTAGGGCTTTCTATCTTCTTTTAAACTCTTGATCTTCTTGCAAATCTTTGAATCTTTCTAGTAGGTATAGATGGTTTTTTTTTTTTTCAGCATCTTCTCACATATTTACTGATAAAAGAGTGGAATGATGTGGCTATAGAGCTATCCCTCTACCCACCCAATCCCTACCTCCCTAAACAAGAGCCCCAAGCAAGGAAGCAACAAGCTTAAGGATGTCACTAAGTTAAGTTTAGGATAGGTTTTGAGTTTTATGAAACTGTCCCAAATACAATATAAGGCCTCCCAAAACCTATCTTAATACCCTATAGGGTTTTTATTCTATACTAAAAACCCATCCTTATAGGGTACCATTGAACTTATCACTTCACTAGACCTGGTAATTTTTTTCTTTTCATTTTTTAGATTTTGACCCTATGGATTGACAATAATTATGTAAACTTTAATGACAATTTCAATTTGATTTTGTATATGAAACTTATAAAAATATTTTTGAAATAAAGCCTACTATGTTTTCATAATTGGATCTCCATAAATAAGGAAAATGAAGTTATGATGGACAATGGATGATAATGAGACTATAAGGGTCAAAGAGTGAAGGTGAGTAATGAGATAAGAGGGAGCTAAGAGAGATAGTAAGGTGAGGGTGAATGACTAGTGAGCGTGAAAGACAAGAGTAGATTAGAAATAGTGACTTAGTAAGAGGCTAAGGTTGTTAAGGAATTATTATCTTATTATCTTTTATTTATCATATATGTATCATAACCACTAGCTATTTATTATATATTATAGTCTTACTAATATCCAGTCTCTAATCGGGTTTTATTTTTGTCCTAAAACCCGACCCCAATACCTTATAGAGTTTTGAAATAAGACCTACAACTCGTCTTAAAAATCATATCAAGAATTACTCGTGGGGTAATTGTTAAATTAAGCAAGTCGGATATCCTATAATTACTCACCTAGTAGCATCCTTAAACAAGCTCTTCAAGGTAAACACATGGTCCAGTAATGTCAATGAGCCAGATATAAGTAATATGGGTGATAGCTTAGTAGAGTTGAGAGGTTGCCACTTAATGTATATGCGAATGTATGAAGCCCATAATACCATTGTTGACGAAGGTGGAAATTAATAGTGTACCCAATAGTATGCATATCTTTGCATACTTTGATGTGTTATCCATTAGTTAGGTTTTAAAGAGGCCTCAAAGATATGACTAGGTTACTTTAACCTAATGGAACTAGTATGCTTGTATAAGCACTTTGAGTAGAGGCTCCATGTTACCTTTAGAGCCTTTTAGAGGCATTCTTTAATTATCAATGTGTGAACCTAAGTCAACGCATATTACATACAAATCGCACTTGAAGCCCTCTGTTAGAAGTTTAGTATCAAAGAGTGACCCCTTAACTCTTTAAATACTTCTACAAGCTAAAACGCTTAACCAATGGTTGATACTACCTAATGAGTCGACTTTGTAGGAAGTTGTTTAAAGGGTTGACATTATCTATTCATAGTGGAAAGAGAAGTTCATAGTCATCAAGTTAGAGGTTAACTTGGACTTTTGGATAAATTATTTTGAGTTGATTAAAATGAACCCATAAAACTAATGTCCAATAATAATGAGGTGGCCAAACATCTATTAGACTAGTTGGAGAAGAGGGATTAACCTTCTATTGCCAAAAGAGAAGTGTGCTACTTCCTTGAAATATAGACAATTCTTAATAAGGATGATAATGAGGAAGAGGATGGTAGGGGTATTAGCTGTGACTCTTACCATGCCATGATGGTCTTGCCACAGGGAAGCTATTCATTGGGTGATTTTGGCGGAATGATCTCCATAAGCAGATCTTCAATAAGATAATGGACAATGAGGAATGGTTAAAGGTCGAATGGGGCATCTTTACGGATATAATTAAGGAGGCAAGAAAGGATATCATGAAGTATTATCCAAACCTTAACCTTAGTTTCAGGGATTATCTAATTGCACTTAATGCTAATGGAGACCCTAAGGCATCTTAACAAGAGGGTGCTAATCTAATGCCTAAAGCTAGGCATATGGGCAAAGATGAAGTCCAAGCTTATCCAAAAGAAGAAGTTCCTCTATTGTAAGATTCTACTTCCCTTGAGGTGTATGAACATTTGAGAGAGACCATGCCGAAAAGGTCTAAGTCGATGCCCGAGGCCATTCAAGTGCATGGAGTTGATGTGGAACCTTATGTGTCTAATCCTTATATGTCGATATAGTGGAGAACTCCTTGTTGTTGCTCTTCCCTTATTTTGTCTTTTTCTTTACTTTATTGATTTCATATTTTTTTCTTTCTTGTACCTGTTAGGTTGATATGTTAAGCTTATTCTTTGTAAGTACCGCTTAGCAACTGATAGAATTAGATGAGATTTTGCTCTTCTTCTCTTACTATTGTTTGTTTGGAGCTTATGTTACATTTGCCTAATCTTATAACTTTGTGTTGTAGTCTTTTTCATTTGTTTTGTATAGATTTGGTGCTTGTACTTGTTCTTGCAACTTATGATGCTTATAAGGGGGTTTTGTGGCCAAAGTTGATTGTGGTTGGATACCTCCAAATGTAATGAAGACCAAGAAATTTTAAGTTCTCATTAGGAGCACTTGGGATTTTAGACATGGATTTGGTTAACTATGGTATCCTAGTTTGCAATAATTGATCCATTGACCAAAGTAGATCACGGTCAAACTTTGCTTAAGAATATGGTAACCAAGCATACAATACCTTATTAGGAGTACCTCGAATTTCATATCGTAGTTTGGTTGCTGATGGTATCCTAATTTGGTTAAGGTGACCAATGAACTTCAAGTCCTCATCAGGAGCACTCGAAATTTCAAACAGGGGTCTGGTTAACCATGATGTCCTAATCTATGGCCTAAAGAGGCCAGATACTTCGTTCACCTAAAGATGGGTTACAAGCTCACATGTCCAATCAGATTGAAGTAGGTTAGGACTTAAAAAATTTCTAAGGCTTATTTGCCTCAAAGAAGACAAGGATTAAAGGCCATTCACTTTAGAGGAGGTTAGAGCTTAGCACTTATTAGTGTGAACACGATTCTTGCATAAACTGTCAACAAGGAAGAGAAGAAGAGTATAAACAAAATTTAGAGTTTTTAGGGGAACCTCTCATTAGTTTTTGGAATTTAACATTGAGAAGTGTTTTCACACCATTAATCAACATCGATTCATCCTACTTGGTGATATTTTGATTACAAGAGAGAAAGAAAGAGTTAGATATCATTCCATGACCTTATGGAGAAACCTATGTTCAATGGCATCCTCAATGGCATTTTTGAGCTTACAGCATTCGTCAATGATGTGCCCCATAATTTTATGGAACTCATAATAGTTGTTTAGGTTCCTTCTTTACACCCTTATTATTTATCCTTGTAGATACCTCATTTTTACCCCCTTTTTATTTTTCAAAATTTTGAGAATAAGGTAAGGGTTCCTAGTTTAGGAAATATGGAAAAAATAAGAAAATTTTAAAAATTAAAAAAATAGAAAAATAAAAAAGTAGAAAATTTACAAAAAAAAAAAAAAGAAACTTAGAAAAATAAAAAAAAAATTAGAAAAACTATAAAAAAAAATTAGAAAAAATGCAAAATTCTAGAACAACCACAAAAAGTAGAAAATTTAGTAAATTTAAATAAGTTTTTAATAAGTTTTAATAAAGGAGAGTGATTAGGCATGAGCTTAGATTGAAATCTAGTCTAGGCTGACTTTATCCATATATGTAATTTAAACAAGGCATAGGTCAACAGTCTAATGGATAAACACTTGAACATGGCATTAGATTAAACTTAAGGTCCTAGGTTTGAATCTTACCAAAGGCATTAAAAGGCCTTTTATTTTTTATTTTTTTACAATACACACAAAACACGTTGCTACTTAGTAGGATCTCATCACGCCATATGTCTACTATAAGGCGTGACACATCATCAGCTTCATATCTTTCAAGACATGTGGTACTTTCCCATTGGACATCATAGCTGACATGGCACCATGTCAACATCACATCAGCACCTCTTTCACTCTCTTTCTTTCCCTTTCCTTCTCTTTCCCCGATAAAATAGCCGTACTCCCTTCACTTTGCCTCAATTTTTTACATAAATTTCACACATAAGTACATGATATCTTGCTTCAATCTTGTTTTCTACGTGGCTTTTTTTGCATTTAACTTGAAAACATAGCCAAGTTCATTCGTTTCAATCATTAAATTGGCTAAGAAAGTGAAGGAAAATACAAATTTTAGAGTTTGGTATTCATGGCCAATTCATCTATTAAAGCTACTTACCAAGTTTATCCAAGCTCAAAGCAGCATAAGTAGAGTCCTAAAGATGCATTCCCATCATCGATGAGCTTTCAAATCTATTTGAAATCACATTCGTGCTCTTTCTCTCTCTCCACATTCAGTAACCCTCACTCTCTCTCTAGGTTGTGGCTATACTTGAATCAATTTGAGCAAAATTGGTCATATAGCCAAACTCCCCACACCAACAGCTCTCTAACACCATCACCTTGTCCTCTACTACTACCCCTAGTGTCTTGACCACTGTAGGAGACTTAAACCTTAACCACCATGACCACTACCACCATTACCCAAAAACTACCACTAAACCTATCATTGATCGAAACCACCACCACAACCATGCTTGTAGTGGTCCATAATCCCTAACCCAACCATCCTTTAGCACTTAGCGACTGTCATTAAACCCATATGAAAACCACCACCACCAATTACCATTGTGTGACCACCAAATGGCCACAAAAAGTAATGGTACTGATCCCAAACCCCCCAAGCCCAATAAGGTACACACAAATCTCTCCTCACTTACAAAAAAAATTGCCTCAGAGTAGTCTGTCGAGCCCCTTCATACCATCAACTTCTTATTCTTCCTTGTTGTGTACATATACAACACATGATTGGGTTAATTGACCTAACCCGTCCTAACCCAACCAAAAGTCTACCCCAACACCGACCTGTACTGTTGCTCTAGTTCGAGACATCCTTTATTTTGTATTATTATTATTATTATTATTATTATTATTATTATTATTATTATTATTATTATTATTATTATTATTATTATTATTATTATTATTATTATTATTATTATTATATTATTATTATTATTATTATCATAAATTGGATGTAAATGTAATAAAAAAAGGAAAAAAAGAGAAAAGAAAAAAAAAAGAAAGAGAAAGAAAAAGAAAAAAAAAGCCTAGTTTGTTTAATTTGTTTATGCTTTAGTCAAAATAAAAAATAATAATAAAAGGTAAAGTAAAGAAAGAAAAAAAATCATAAATATGTCTTCTCACTAAGAAAACCCTTTTCCAAATAAAAAAAAATAAACCAACCCCTTTTTCAAATTAGGGCTACTTTAGAGTTTCCAAGAATAAAATCTAATTAGGATCCTTTAGAAAAATTTCTTTAAATAAATTGAACCGGGTAAAAACGTAAACCCAATCTCTTTAAAAAATTAAAATCAACTAACCCACTAATATTTTCTGAAAGAAGTACGTACGTCTGATCTCAAGTAGTAGGTACGTAAGTACTTCCGAGGCAACGGTAAAAAAAAAAAAAAAAAAAACCTTTTTTCCATTTTTAGATTTAACCTAATTTATTTTTGCTTTATAGGATAATTCTTGAAAGGTGATTTTAAGAAATTATGTCTAAAATGAGAAATTTGATGGTACCTGTAAGGGTTTAAAAATCTAACTCCTAGACTCGCTTTTCTAGTTCTTAAAACCGTTTAAAATTGATTTTATCGAAAAGAACAATAGCTAAATTATAACCAATCCACCCAATTAGTTATAATTTAACTCTTTTTCCCAACTTCCGTCGAGTAGTGACTGTCAGACATTTCAAAAATTAGAAAACCTTTTTTCTTTAAGCCTCAATTGAGGATTAGTATTAAACGGGTAAGGTTCAATATTGATTGGTTTAAAGAAAACTATTTATAAAAACCGGGAAAAAATCATACTCAACAATCCTTCTGCTGTCTCCATCATGAGATGTACCCATGTCATTCCTAGGACTGGGCCATTTTTTGACTAAACTGTAGTCCCTATCTTGCTTCTTGTTTGATCTCTCTTAGTCAGACTCTCGTTGAGCCTTGATGGTATCTTCCATGTAGATGAACCTAAAGGCCCTTTCGCGGAACTCTGAAATTTTCTAGTTTCTTTTTCATCATTGACATGAAGAAGGCACTAAAGGTCTCATTATGGGTTGCAACGTGCAGAGTTATTCTCATGTCAACATTCAATATCTTGAGCATTGTTATGATGAATTAGGAAAGTTGTCCCTAATGGACTTATCCGACCTCTACTTGATGAGACTAAGGGTAGGTAAGCCTTTAGTAAGCATCTTACCATGAAATGGTTGTGGAATCAAAAGCTAAGCTCTTAGAAGCTAGACATAGAGTTCTGCTTCATGTTATTAAACCAAGCTTAAGCAGTTTTTTTCAATATACTCAAAAATGCCTTATAGGTGATTGACTATAAATAGGTGAAAGTTATCACTAAATAGAAATAGGTGAAGAGGGCATCGGGTTAGTCGTCCCACATGAAATTCCATGGAGGGAACTCTCATCTAAGGGGACCATAATTTTTCTTGAAGATCCTTAGTGAAGGGAGATTAACCAATGGAGAACTAACTAATAGTGTCATTCTTTATTAAGTTACTTAGCTCAAAGAGCAATCTATATTCTCCATGCTTCTCTACATTTTTATTATGCAGGGAATGGGTATGAGTTGGCCTTAGAAGTAGGCCAATTGTTTTGAGCTATGGCTAGTGCTAGGCATTGAGCCTAGTTTTTTTTCTCAATTTTTAAATATATTAGGTCTTCTTTAAACTGATTAGTACTAAACCCTACCTATTTAATATTGACCTTTAACTATGGTTTAGAAAAAAAAATAGTTCTTTTAACTTTGAAAACGTGTGAAGTTGCTACCCGACCGGAGTCGAAAAAAAAAGTTAAGTTATAACCAATTGAGTGGATTGGTTATAACTTACCTAGTGGTTATTCAACAAAAATCAATTTTGAAAATGGATTTGAAACCAAATATCTGGATCTGGGGGTTAGGAATTTTAAACCATTATGGGTACCATTAACTTTCTAAATTTAACTTTAACCTTAAAAATCACCTTTCAATTATATAGAACAAAACTCGATTATTTACCTAAATTGGATAACTTAAGTAATCTAAACTTATAAAGGGAAAATTAGGCTTTTTTATCATCGCCTCGTCGATGTCTATATGTCTCCTATTTGGGATTAGACGTATGTAGTTCTTTTTTATAAGACTTTAGTGGGTTGGGTTTGTTTTAATTTTAAAAATATACTGGATTGTGTTTTTAACCCAATTTGGTTTATTTAAGAAATTTTCTAAAAAGGTCATAAATTGAAAATTTTATTTTTTTGGGAAATTCTAAAGTGCCCTAATTTGGAAAGGGTCTATTTATTTTTGTTTTATTTTTGGAAAATCTATTTTTCTAGGCGATAAGATGATTTTATAATATTTTTATTTTATAATAATTTTTATTATCTTATTTTTTATCATTATTATTTTTATTTATTTAACTAAAAAGTAAATAAATAAATAAATAGGCTACATTTTTTTCTTTTTTCCATTTTTTTTTTACTTTTACATTCACAAAAAAATGATGCTAGCAATATAAATAATAAAAAAAACTAAATAAAATTTTAAAAAAATAAAAAAGAAAAAACTGGGCTTCGAATGCAGTTAGGCACATGGGACAGACTTGGAACGGATTCAAGTTGGTTTGGTTAAGTTTGGGTAAAGTAAGCTGCTGGATTCGGGTCGCAGTTGAAAGAGGGAAAAGTAATGGCTTCCTAGGTTAATTCCACTCAATTTTGTCACCAAAGCAAAGGGGAAAGAGAGGTTCCGTATGTTTTAGATTGGGATTAGGTTGGGGGGGAACAAGTGCCACGGTGTTTTGGCGGTGGTTAAAATTGGGAGGTCGGCGGCAGTAGAGTTCCTCGTCACTTAAAGGTTGCTGGAGGTCGAAGGGAAATTGGGTTAGGGGGTTATGAGGTCAAGGAGTGTCGTGGTGGGTTTAGTTTGCTCTGCCACAGTGGTTAAGGTAGTGTTTTAAGCTTGGGCTAGTAGTGGATAGGGTTTTGATGGTAGAAGAGCTTCGGGTTACAATAGGAGTTAAGGGTGGTTGGGTTTGATTGGTCACGTGGTGGGGGAGCTAGCTAGGGTGGTGGTACCTTCCGAGGGTAGCTAAAGAGCGAAAGCCGAAGAGAGAGAGAGAGAGAGAGTTCAATAGGTGTAGAGATAGATTAATTGAGAAGAAAGAGAGAAAGCTTGTAAGTGGTTGCTGAAGCTCGTGAGTGATTGTGTTTGTTATGAAACAGACCTAAGAGTGATTGTGTTTGTTCTAAAATATACCTAAGACCCCTATTTATATATCAAGTCAACTTATAAAACAAGGAAAGATCAAATTGAGTTAAATGAAAATTTCTAGATTTTCAGTTTTTTTTTTCGACTTTTGGAGCTCGATTTAAATGCGTATTTGACCGAGTCTAGACAAGAATTTGGTCACTATTAAAACTAGGCTATGTCGAGAACAAAATCAGACTAAGAAATCATGCGTGTGTGTATGGAATTTGTATCGAAAATGGATCCACAGTGAAGGGGTCTAGTTTGTTTTGCTGGGGAAAGTGGAGGAAAATGCAAGAAAGAGAGAAGAAAGGGAAAGAAAAGCGGTTGATGTGTCACTACCAATTCTGACACGTGTTAAGAGATGTAGCACAATGAAATCCTGACATGTCGCAATGTAGTAAGTGTTGTGGGAAAAAGAAAAAAAGAAAAAGGTAGTTTTGCTTTTAATAAGATTCGAACCCAAGACCTTTAAATGCAATGCTTATGTGCTTATCCGTTAGGCCGTTGGCCTGAATCTTATTCATATGTGTAATTAAATTGTACATATAGACTAAGTTAGCTTAGGCTAGATTTAAATCTAAACCTAGGCCTAATGGGCCCCCTTATATGCAGGCATATACGCAAGCATCCAACTTTCAATATAGAATTATTTAGTTAAGTAACCTTAGTGTTCTTATTATCTCTTAACTCTTATATATTCCCTTTAGCAAGGAATAGTGACAAGTGACCATTCAATTTGGATCAGTATGTCATATTCGGGGGATTATAGGCTGAGTAAAATTGAGTGATGCGTCATATCCATTCGGTAGCTGCTTGAACTTTGCTAAATTTTTTCCTTATTTGTTTTGGTTTGTTTTGTTGTGGTGTCTCTCCGTGTGTTTAACCTTAGAGACGTATTAGCTTCGTTGGTATCAAAGTATGGTTTCGTGAAGGAGTGTGTAAAGTGGCAGTGAAATTTTGGTTTGTTTTACTATTAGTGTTTGCTATGTTCCTTCTGTAGTTACTACAGTGTGTTTGTATGACAGCAAGTGTGGTTTCATTGTTACTTAGTTTCTACTATGTTTCCCATTATGAAAATATAGCAAGTTTGTTTCTATTGTATTTGAGTGGCCATCAAGTATTACAGTTGTTAGCAAGATATTAATTCATTTGAGAAGTATTATACTATGTCCGATTCAAGTATTTAGGGAGTTATTGGTGACTAAGGCAATAGTGCTCAACCTAGTCATGGTCATAATGGTAGTAACACCTAATATTAGTTGACGACAAACTTGATAAACTCACAAACCTTGTTGAAAGTCTAGTCATCGCAATGCAAGTTAATAGACAACAACCCTAAGGTGTACAACAACAAACCCACAAGAAGATGCCCCTAAGAGACACTATGGCTAAGGCAATCAAACCAATTGCCCAATTCGACTGCTACAAGCTAGAGGAGTAATAGATCAAAATGCTAGACAAAGACTAAAGTTGGGGGAGATTGGGGAAGATGATGAGGAGCAAGATGTTGAAGAGTTTAGTGAAGAAGAGGTAGACTATTACTAGGCATAAGGACAAGGACGTCGGGTTCCTCGAGGGCTAGACAGCGTTAAGGTGCAAATCTTGCCCTTCCATGGAAGTGGAGACATAAATGAATACTAATAGTGGGAAGAGAAGGTCGAGATAATATTTGAATGTTATGGGTATGAGGATATGGTCAAAGTCCAACTTGCTGCTTTGGAGTTTATTAGATATGCTACTATGTAATGGAAGAATTTGAATGTAGCTAGAGTAAGAGATGGAAGACATGGTGTTAGAACTTAGGACGAGATGAAAAGATTATTAAGAGGTAAATTTGTGCCTGAGACTTACCTACAAGACACATTTGCAAAATTGCAAGATGTTGCAAACCATAACCAAGAAAAGACAAGGCCAATTACTGAATGGGTCTAAGCTTGCAGAAAGCATGAAAAGGGTTAATGGGGAAAGGAATGAAAAGGTAAAGAAATGAAGAATGAAAACAGTAAGCAAAACCTACAAATAGCTTCAGAGGATATGATACACCAATGGAACTTTCGAGGACTCACGCACAATTCAATATGACACATGAATTAGTTTAATGAGGTTACTCGCTACCTAACTTTGCTTAAGGGAAAGGATAAGAGTGATATTGAGAGTAAACAACAGTATTTACACGAGGAAGAAAAGTATTTAATTGTATTGAAGGTAATCCGATCTCCTATGGCTACAAGTATAACGGTATTTATACTCATAAGTTAGGGTAACTTACCTAAAAGGGAAAAGACAAAAAGGATATTTCCTAATAAAGCAATGTATATGATACAAAAGGGTAAAAATGAATATATAAGGAAAACAATCGCTGGTGCTACAGATTCTACACATGATACTGTATACAGCGATGCTGTATTGGTAAAGTTGTTAAGAGAAGTAGACAAAAAGTATAAATAGATGGGTTTGTCCGAATAGGGATGGCTTAGTTAGTCCGGTCTCTCTCTTTCAGCTTCTCGACAAAGAAGATGCCGAGTAATTAGTCGGCTTGACATTGGAGAGTAATCATCAACTCAGCATACCACAGAGTAATGGGCAGTCATACGACACGGCATTAAAGGTAACTTAGCAAGAAAGTACTCAGCTTAGGTAGAGGTTGGTTAGAATAGGAAGATTCGTTGTGCTAGCCCCTCTAGTCCTCGGGCTCGACTGCGGGTAAGAAGTCCGATAGCTTAATTCCCATTATTCCCTCTGAGTTATTTTGGATTTGGGATCAAATCCAAATGGTGTTCGCTCAGTTCTTTGTCAAGGTGATATGGACTGAAGTCGGTAATGTTGAAGGCGACAGAAACCCTATAGTCCCCAGGTAATTCTAACTTGGAGGTGTTGTCACTAATTTTCTAGAGGATTTTGAAAGGTCCTTTCATTCTTGCAGATAATTTGTTCTTCTTTTTGTTCGGGAATCGTTTCTTGTTGAGGTGTAGCCATATTAAGTCTCCTAGTTGAAATCGTTTGGCTGACCTACCCTTGGTCTTTTCTTACATTCTTCTAGCAACTTGGTCAATGTGCCGGGTGACCTTATCATAGATGTGCTAAAGAAATTGTGCTCTGGCTAAGGTGTCAGGGTCCTCTTATGCGGGTGCTTGTACAAGGGCATAGTTGAGGGGTAATTCGGGATTAAATATATAGACTACCTTGAAAGGAGTCTACTTAGTGGTATCATACACAGTTCGGTTATAGGCAAACTCAACCATTAGCAGGCAAATGTGCCAATCAACCAAGTTCTTGTCTACTACAGCTCGGAGCAATGACCCCAAAGTACAATTAACTACCTCTATTTGGCCATCAGTTTAAGGGTGACATGAGGTACTGAAGAGTAATTTGGCTCCTAATTGATACCACAGGGTTCTCTAGAAATGGCTCAAGAACTATGGGTCTCTTTCGGAGACTACATTTCTTAGCACGCCATGTATCCGTACAATCTCCTGTAAGAAAAGAGAAGCAATAACCGAATCATCGTTAGTTTTGGCATAGGGCACGAAGTGTGCCATCTTACTGAACCAATGTACGACAACCATTACAGAATCTTTGCTTTAGGTAGTTTGTGGTAGTCTGAGAACAAAGTCCATACTTAGTTCAATCTACAGTTTCATCGGAACAGGTAGGGGCATTGCTTTCCCTTTTTCAGTTCGGCATTTGGCTTTTTTGCACACGGTATAGCTTTCGACAACTTAGTGCATATCTCTTCACATTATTGGCTAAAAGAATCGGCCATTTAATAGTTCATAGGTCCCCCTCTCTCCAAAGTATCTGGAGAGTCCTTCGCTATGTGCTTCCCTAATTAATAATTCTCATAGGGAACAAGTTAGCACGTACAGTTTCCTCCCTCAGAACAGATAGCCATCCTCTTCGTAATACTCATCCACTATCCTTCTATCTATGCATCGCAAAATTATTGGTCCAAAGTATGGATCCCTGGAGAATTGTTCTTTGATACTTGCAAAACTAAACAGCCTAATCTGCAGTTCTAATAAAAGCGTATGTCTCCTCTAAAGAGCATCTACAACTACATTGCTCTTTCCTTACTTGTATTTAATTACAAAATTAAACCCCTCAAGGAATTCAACCCATCTCACCTACTATGTCGACAACTTGGTTTGGCTTTGGAGGTACCTTAATGATTCATGGTCAGTATATATGACAAATTCTCTCAGCAGTAAGTAACGTTGCCATACTTGCATTGCTCGAATCAATGCCAAAAGTTCCTTGTCATATACGGAGTAGTTTAACTTTAGTCCTCGAAGCTTCTCATTGTGGAAGGTAATTGGTTGGCCTTTTTGCATCAAGACAACACCTATTACAATGCCCGATGCTTAGTATTCCAGTTCAAAAATTTTGTTGAAGTCAGGTAGTTTAACATTGGGGAAGAGGTCAATCTTTCTTTGATGTTGGCAAAACTCCTCTCCTCCCTTTCTCCCCATAAATAGTCGGTGTTCTTTTTTGTTAGCTCGATAAGTGGCGCAGTGATGGTGCTAAAATTCTTGATAAACCTTCTATAAAACGAAGCCAGTCCGTGGAAACTTCTTATGTCAGCATAAGTAGTAGGAGTCGGCCACTCAATAATTTCCTTGATCTTCTCATCATCAACTCACAGGCCTCCTCCACTGATTATATACCCTAAGAATACCACTTCCTCCTGGAAAGAGCAACATTTCTTCAAATTGCCGAATAGTCTCTTGACACGAAGGATATCTAAGACTGCTCTGAATGTTCATAGTAACTTGACATGTTGGCACTATAGAACAGGATGTCATCAAAGTATACCATGACACACTTCCTTATGAGATGTCTCAGCATATGATTCATAAGTCTCATGAAAGTGCTTGAGGCATTTGACAAGCCGAAGGGCATGACCATCCACATGTAAAGTCCATGTCAAGTCTTGAACACAGTCTTCCACTCGTCTCCCAGTCTCGTGTAGATTTGATGGCAGTTGAATTTAAGATCAATTTTACTAAGAATCTTAGCTCTACTCAGTTTATCTAACATGTCTTTTAGCCTTGGGATTGGATACCTATATTTGATCGTGATTTTGTTTACAGTTCGATTGTCAACATACATCAGCTAAGTTCCATCCTTCTTCAACACTAGGAGTGCAGGCACAACATAAGGGCTTAAACTCTCTCTTACATAACCTCTCTCTAGCAACTCATTAACTTCATGTTGGAGTTTAGATGCCTGCTCGGGATTCTTTCGATAAAATGGCTTATTCAATAGTGTAGCATTAGCTACTAAGTTAATGCAGTGCTCGATGCCTCGAGTTAAGGGCAACCCTTCAAGGAATTATTCAGGGAATAGGTTGGCATAGTCATCTAGTAACTCCTTGATTTCCTGAGGAAGCTTACCCCGCTCCTTCGCTTCTAATAGTTGCTTAACCAACAATAGGGTCAGCTCGTCAGCATTAATAGCCTTTCGAAGCTCGACTCTACTCATCACTAAAGCTTTCTTTGATCCGCAAGCAAGTTCTATCTATAGCTTGTGAACTTCTCTCAATGGCATCGGATTCAGCGTAATCTTCTAGTCATCCTTTTCCAACATATAAATGTTCCTGTAGCTGTCATATATAACTCTCCTATCAAACAACCATGATCTACTTAGTAACACGTAGAAAGCATACATAAGTAACAAGTCGTAGAGGATCTGATTAGAGTAATTCCTATAGTGATCGGCAACAGTATTTGCCAAGTGACATCTAATACTCCTTTCTCACTTAACCAGTGTAACTTGTAAGGCCTTAGATGTGCAATAGTCGACAACTTTAGTTTTGAAACTAGATCAGCCGACGCTACATTGGTGTAACTTTCACTATCTACAATGAGAGCACATATCCAATCATTTACCTTGCAAGTGGTATGAAACAAATTCTCCGTTTGCTCCTCCTCTCATAAGGGTTCCACGCTCATAGTACGTCGAACAACCATGAGTAATTGGTCCAAGTCCTCAAGAAATACGTCCTCCTCTATCAGCTCTTTCTCAGCATTTTCCTTCTTAGCAGGAACCTCCTCCTTCTCAGGTTCTTCATCTGTGCTCTCTACTTCTAACTTCCAGATGTCTCCCTTAATGACCATTATCCTTCAATTTAGGCACTAAGTAGTCATGTGTCCGAACCCTTGACAGTTGAAGCACTTGATCTGGTTGGTCTTCTTACTAGACTTTATCCCCTTCTCTTTCGTTCAGGTCAATACTACATCTTCAAGTTGACCTTTCTGCTCGGTTCTGACATCAACTCTTCTACTTAGCTCACTATTAGACTAAGCTCAATGACTTGCCTATCCTGGTCTGCTAGTCGGCATTCTGGTCGTTACTCTACTCCTTCTTTGTCTCTCCACTCGCTAGGCAATCCTAATAGATTCATCCATCTGTCAAATTGTTAGAGCTCCATAATGTCTCAAATGTCTTCTCTCAACTTAGCGATAAATCGTGAGACTATTTAGGCTGATGGTTCCTCCACTTCGCATTTTATCACAAGCATTTGGAATTCTTAAACATATTCATCGACTGTTCGACCTCCTTATCTTAGCTCCTAAAGTTGAGTGAAAGTATCTTGGAGAAAAGTTTCTAGCAAAAATTTGTTTCCTAACACCTTCTTCATCTCGGGCTTGGTGTTAATCTCTCGGTACCCCTCTCTTCTTCTTATGGCCTAAAAATTCTTCTACCACATGGCGGCATATCCGGAAAATTTAACAACAGCAGTCCTTACTTTTTCATAATTCTCATATTAATAGTAATCGAATACATGCTCTACCTTCTCTTCCCAATCTAGATACTTGTCAACATTCTTGGATCCATTAAAAATTGGAATCCGAAGCTTCACATGGTCGGATGCTCTGGGGACTTGTATAGACTCCTCTTTAAAATACTCTTCTTCCTCCTCATCAAGCTCTCTTAGGTCTATCTGTTACCTTACTTATCCACCAACTCCTTCACCTTGAACTGGTCGAGCTGGGTTCCGACCTCTAACAGGTTGAGTAGCTTGTAGAGTATTTTACCTAGCCTCAGTAGGTTGGCAAGATAGGGCATGAATAGCTCAAGTTAGATCTACCAAATGGTTAGCTACCTTATCAAGTCTCTCTTCAGTAATTTTGAGAGTTCCTTGAGATTGTCATCCATGGTAGACAACTCCACTGTCATCACCAGCATTAACATTTATACTTGGGTATGTCATTTTTACTTATAGATTCAAATTCAAACAAACACTTCAAAAAGTAAACAACTAACAACATAGCAATCAAATGAACATAGTAACTTGCTCTATTCCTCATACACAAAACATAGTATAACAGAATTCAAGAAGAAATAACTGCAGCTCAGACAAAACTTCTGCTTCGATACCAAGATGTTACAAACCGTAATCAAGAACAGATAAGGCCGGTTGCTGAATTGGTCTAGGCTTGTAGAAAGCTCGAAAGGTTTAGTGGGGAAAGGTATGAAAGGGTAAAGAAATGAAGAATGAAAACAATAAGCAAAACCCACGAAAAACTCTAGAGGATATGATGCACCAATAGAACTTCTAAGAACTTATGATACAATTCGATATGATGCATGAATTGGTCCAACAAGGTTACTCATCACCTAACCTTGCTTAAGGGAAAGGATAAGAGTGATGTTAAGAGTAAACAACAGTATTTACATAAGGAAGAAAAGTACTCAATTGTATTAAAGGTAATATGATCTCCTACAGCTACAAGTACAAGGGTATTTATACTCGTAAGTTAGGGTAACTTGCCTAAAAGGGAAAAGACAGAAATGACATTTCCTAAAGAAGTAATGTAAATGTTACAAAAGGGTAAAAATGAATATACAAGGAAAACAATCATTGGTGCTATAGATTCTATACATAATTCTATACATGTAGTAATGTCGCATTGGCAAGTTTATTAGGAGATGCAGATAAAAAGTACGAACAGATGGGTTTGTCTAAGCAGGGATAGCTTAGTTAATCTGGTCTCTCTCTCTTTCCGTTTTTTGGCAAGGAAGATGTCAAGTAATTGGTTGACTTAGCGTTAGAAAGTAATCATCAACTTGGCATACTACAAAGTAATGGGCGGTCATACGACATAGCATTAAAGGTGACTTGGTAAGGAAATATTTGACCTCAGCCTCAGTAGGGGTTGGTTAGAATAGGAGGATTCATTGTGCTAGCCGCTCTAGTCCTCGAGCTTGGCTATGGGTAAGAGGTCCGATAGCCTCATTCCTATCACAAGAGCTTCACTAAGGAAGCTGATCCATTGATGATTATGTCAAGGAGTTCTAGATGCTAATGATTCGAGCCGACATAGAAGAACTAGAGGCCTATACAGTATCAAGGTTTGTTTCTGGGCTCAATTATGAGATTCGCAATATCATGGAAATACAGAAGTTTTATATACTAGAAGAGGCCATCAAGATAGCGTAAAGGGTCAAAAGGTAGAAGAGAAGTGTTCAAAGCCTACTTAGGCCGGCATTATCATAGGTACCATTACCGCATCGATCTGTTCAAGCCGAGTCAAGGAGGCTATACAGGATCGAGGATAGGAATGACCAACTTGAAGACAACTGAGGAAACCAGCAAGGTCAAGCCGAGAGTAGGTCAACCCTAAAGACATATAAGAAAGGGCAAACTTTTGGTTGGAAGACCAATGAGGTAAAGTACTTTAAATGCTTGGCCTTCGGACATATGGTTGCTGATTGTCTAAATCGACGCATCATAATGCTTTGAGGAGATGTAGTGGATAACATTAACGAGAGTGAGCCCAAGAAGGAAGAAGACGTTGGAAAACCTAAAGCTGAAGAGGAAGAAGAGACTTGTGTCTATGCCGACCAGGGAGAAGTAATGACTTTAGTCTTGAGACGAGTCCTAAGTTCCTTGCTAAACTTTATGGAGGACTAGAGAGAGAATTTGTTCTATACTATGTATATCGTTAAAGGCCAATTATGCACGATCATAGTGGATGGAGGAAGTTGTATAAATGTGGTTACACAATCCTTTGTGCAAAGGTTGGGTCTGCTGACCTCAAAGCATCCCTGACCCTATAAGCTGCATTGGCTTCATGATAAGGGTTCTTTGCACGTAATTAAATAAGTGACCGTGTCATTCAATATTGGAAATTTATATAGGGACGAAGTGGTGTACGATGTCATCCCCATGAGAGCTTTACATTTGCTGCTTAGATGACTTTGGTTGTACAACCAATGTGTTACTCACAATAGGTATAAGAATACTGATGCCTTTGTCAAGGAGGGAAGAAGATTGTATTGCAACTTCTAACCCTATCCTAAGTAACTAAAGCCCATAATCAACTCACCTAAGCTAGTAAAAAGAAAGCCCAAGTGATGAGCCAAAGAGAGTTCTGATCTGCTGAGAAGGTTGATGAACCCATGTTCCTGTTGATTAGGAGATTGTTGGAGGTAAGGAAATTACAGGATGTTTCAAAAGAGATCTGAAGCTTACTAAATGAGTTTTCCAACTTATTTCTAGAAGAACTGCCTAGAAGACTGCCTCCAGTTCGAGGCATAGAGTATTGTATTGACCTGCAACTAGGCGTCACCCTCCTAAACCGACCCGCATATAGGATAAACCCTAAGCAGGTTACTGAGCTTAAGAGGCAAGTCAATGAGCTTATAGAACGAAGGTATATGAGGGAGAGCATGAGCCCTTATGCTGTACTAGCTTTGCTCATTCTGAAGAAGGATGGTTCATGGCACATGTGCATCAACAGTCGAGCAATCAATAGAATTACTATTAAGTACTGATACCCGATACTGAGGTTCGATGATATGTTAGACAAGCTTCATGGTGCCAAAATATTTTCAAAGATTAATATGCAGAGTGGCTACTATCAAATTCACATGAGGTTAGGTAATGAATGGAAAACTACCTTCAAGACTAGGTACGGACTCTACGAATGGTTGGTTATGCCAATTGGGCTTACTAACATGCCAAGCACATTCATGAGGTTAATGAACCATGTAATGCGCTCTCTAATTGGGAGATGTGTGGTCATGTACTTTGATGATATATTGGTATATAATGTCGACTTGAACGACCATGTTCAACATTTTCATGAAGTATTTGATATTTTACGAATCTAGAAGATGTATGGGAATGTAAAGAAATGCATGTTCTGCTAAAGAGAAGTGATATACTTAGGGTTTATAGTATTAGGGGAAGGAATCTAAGCAGATAAGGAGAAGATTTTAGCTATTATGGAATGGCCGACACCAAAGAATGTCACTGAGGTCTGAAGTTTCCATGGCTTAGCTTCTTTCTATAGACGATTTCTTAAGGACTTTAGTATAATAGCCACTGCATTGACCAAGTTGACTAAGAAGAGTGAAACATTTGGGTGGAATGACCAAGCTGAATAGAGCTTTAAAGAAATCAAGGGAAAACTCACCTCAACACCTATCTTATCATTACCAAATTTTGATAAGCCCTTCGAACTAGAATGTAATGCGTTGGGAGTTGGAATTAGTGTTGTCCTGATGTAAGAGTGATGACCTGTCGCCTTCTATAGTGATAAACTTAGTGGTCTTACCTTAAACTATTTTGTATATGAGAAGGAGTTGTACTCCCTTTTTCAAGCCCTCACTGTTTGGCAATACTACCTGCTCCCACAAGAGTTTGTTATTTACATTGACCACAAATCATTGAAGCATCTTGGGAGTTAGAATAAACTCTCAAAGAGATAGGCCAAGTGGTTGGAGTTTATGAAGGGGTTCTCATACATTATTTGATACAAGAAAGGAAGCGCAAATGTCGTCGTCGACGCTCTGTCACAACGGTAACTTTGCTAACCACTTTGCAGACAATATTATTGGGATTCACACAAATTATCGAACATTATGCTCGTAATTCACATTTCGACCCTATGATAGAACAGTATAAGGATGAAATCGTTGTTAAGGGATATTATCTCAATGACAGCTACCTACTCAAGGACTGAAGGCTGTGCATACCAAACTGTTCCACGCATGAGTTGTAGATTAGGGAAGCTCATAGGAAAGGATTATCTAGTCATTTTAGGGAAACCAAGATAGTTAATATGTTGAAAGAAAACTTTTATTGGCCGGGTTTGGCTAAAGATGTTCATGAGATAGTTAGTAGTTGTGAAGTGTGCAAGCGTACTATGGGGAAGAGAGAACCCCATGGAGAGTACATGCCCCTACCAACACCCACTTTACCTTGGGCCAACCTCAATATGGACTTTGTCCTAAGGTTACCCCGAACATCTAAAGGGAAAGACTTTATTTTTGTTGTAGTGGATCACTTTAGCAAGATAGCACACTTTATTCTGTGCCATCGAACTAATGATGCCCTATATATAATTGATCTGTTTTTACAAGAGATTGTCCAACTACATAAAGTACCAAGGACTATTGTTTCAAATTGGGACACAAAATTTTTAAGCTATTTTTGGAAGACTCTTTGGAGAAGACTTGGAACTAAACTTATATTCAGCTCCAGTAGTCACCCTTAGATTGATGGCCAGACTGAAGTGGTAAACGGGATGTTAGGTAATCTACTTAGAGCTGCCGTGGGAAAGAACTTACGGGATTGGGATTTGTGCCTACTAGTTATAGAGTTTGCATACTATTGAACTGTCCATAGCATTACTGGGAAGACCCCATTGGAGGTCGTCTATGGCCTTAACCCTACCGTTCCCCTAGATATGATTAGTACGCCAACAGATACTAAGAAAAGTTAATCTAGAGTGGACCGAGCCCAAGAATTGCATGAGCTACACCAGTCTATAATGAGGAAGGTCACTAAGTTCAATAAGAGACAATGAGAGATTGGCAGCCGAAGCCACTGAATTGTTTCTTTCTAACCCAAAGACCTAGTATGGATTCACCTCAACTGAGAGCGATTCCTATACATAAGAGTGAATAAACTATCTCTTCATTCTAATGGTCCGTTCAAGGTCATTAGGATAATCAACTACAATGCTTATCAAATTGAGTTGCCTGATGACTATGGTGTTTCTTCCACCTTCAATGTGTCTAATCTAATCCCTCACCAACCAATAGAAGAAGACTCAATAAGCGCCCCGGAAGAAAGGATAGAGACCGCTCCAGATTTGAGGACAAATCTTTCTAAGCCCTAGGCAAATGATAAGAATCAAACCCTTGGACCGATCAAGTATAGTTAAGCTAGAGGACTCTAAAGACTCACTCGGAGGATTCTAGCTCTAGGTTATAGCTGAAACGGGGATTCCTACCTCGAGTTGATCTCTAATCGACTTGACTATTAGATCCTTACATGCATTAAATTCGCCCTTGTTCAATAGCAACATTTTACTCTAGGAGACAGCCTAAGAATAGTTAAGGCGATCTCCCGATCTGACCACAAGCATCTTACCTCGAAGTAAGCTAACTTCTTTTTAGAACTAATTGGTCCCTGACTTAAATCGGATCAAGTCAACCTTTGACGATAATTCCCTCTTGTTTCCGCCTATTTTGTAACATATTCCTAACGACCAACCACCAAGTGATACGTGATACGTGTTTTCTAACATAAGATTCTAGAATGATTCTTTCTTTCCATACTGAATATTCATTGTTTCTTTTACCCCTTATAGCATATTTCATGTAAATGTAAAGTAACCCTAGTGGATAAGTATATAAGCCCCTACTTCCTTGTATATAGGCATCCAACTTTCAATACAGAATTATTCAGTTAAGAAACCTTAGTGTTCTCGTTATCTCTTAACTCTTATCTATTCACTTTAGTGAGGAATAGTGGCGAGTGACTCTTCAATTCAGACCGGTGTGTCATATCCAACGGATTGTAGGCCGAATAGGATCGAGTGGTACATCATATCCATTCAATAGCTGCCCAGACTTTGTTAACCTTTTTCCTTGTTTATTTTGGTTTGTTTCTTTGTGGTGTCTCTCCGTACGTTCAACCTCGAAGGCGCATCAGGTATACTCAAAAGAAATGGAGCTTTAAGTGACTCAATTGAACTACCCCTATGACTTGAAGAAGGACCGACTTGTTATAGCTCTAGCTGGATGACTTTTGCATCAATTAAGTCTTGAATCTTGTTCTTCAATCTCCAGCATTTTTTAATAGAGTGCCCCTTTTGACCGATATGATAGTTACATTGTGCTTCTAGGTCAAAGCTGCATGGTTTGTAATTTGAATTGAGGGCTTCACAAGCTATAATCCTTGCTTCTTTTAAATGATGAAAGATTTGGGTAATTGAGATCTTCAATTGAGTGAATTGTCTCCTCTGAGTCCCCAAGGCTTGTTTTTTCTAACTCTTCCTTGGCTCATTTCTCCGTGGGCCTCCTTCTTTACTTGGGCTTACTGACATTTGATCAGTATTGAACGTTGGGTGTTGAAATCGCCTAAGTATTAGGCCCATTGCTATTTCTAGATCTATAATGCTCTTTTGTAGCATAGCTACCTTTTCTTCTAGATTCTAGAGTCTCGTTTCTAAGTTTAAATCTTGGGATATTTGGAGAGTAGTGATTATTAGGAATAAGATTTGCCATTATCAGGCCATCTGATGCATCATCTTTTCTAGGGAGGTGAGTCTATCATGAGCCATGAGAACCCGATTAAAAGAATTCTTTACCAATTAGCAACTTTTTTTTTCTTTTCTTTATTTTTTTTTCTCCTTTTTTTTTTGAGAAAGAGAAAAGCAAAAATGGAATATAAGGATAAGACTTATTTACAAGCTGTAAGAAAGGAGTAAGGAGCATTCATAAGGGATCAAGGGCCTAAATATTTATAAGAAAAAAGATCCTAAGGATGTATAGGAGAAGAGATTGGAAAAGGTTAGAGTAGAAGGTACAGAGAAAAGGAATTAGAAACTTAAAGACATAACTCTCATGATGTTATTCAAACAGAAACTAATGAATATTTATAGGCAAAATGCAATATGAAGATATGCAGATATAGAGAGGGGAGTTTGCAAACTGACTATGATGTGGCAAGAAAAAGCTTTTTATTGCATCTTTGAAGTTTCCTTTACATTATTCAAAAATTCATTACAAATAAAGCCTAAAGTCTAGATCCTATTTTTCTTATGATGTTTTGGCTCGTCTTCTATTTTATTTCTTTTCTTCAGCTTAGCAACCTTGAGCCATCTAGCAACCTGGGAGATATCTTCAATGTAGAACTTCTGGAAAGCTCTAACTTAGTAATAGGTAGCAATACTTTTGGGGAGTTCAATGATAGCAACAAATGCATCAATGGGGTTTATCTTCTGGACACTTTATCTATGAAGGAAATCAAGTTATGGCTCCGAGTGTGGCTGATAAACCAAACCATAAGTAGGGCCATATTAGTCTTTAATTCTACATTCTTCTCTTCTTATAGACAACTGAGTGATCTAACTTGTGCTGCTAGTAGTGTTGGGACATAAAATTTCCCTTCTAAAAATTGGGTCACTAGCTCTACAATCCAATGATGTATATTAAATATCCTATTAGGAAACAAAATAGTTCTAAATGCTGCCAAGATATAGGCGTTGATCCTATATTGCTGCCAATCTTCAAAGCTACCACAAAAAAATTTTTGGTTGTAGCTAGATGGGGTCACAGACTAAGTAAAAAGATCATCCATCTTAATGATTGTCCTATGTGGATCTGCCCATATTCTGCATATTTCAAATTCACAAAGGCTTAAGAGCTTTTTGAAAATCTTTGCAAGGCTAGCAGAGATATCTAGGACATATTTTTCGTTTCCAACAAAGGGGACTCCTAACAAATAGGAGTATTTTTCAATAGTTAAGCTTAGTCGGCATGGGCCAAAGCAAAAAGATTGACTTCGAGGGTCCCAAAAGTAGACCAAAGCCTGTACCATAGTGATATCAGTCCGAACTTTGAGCAATGAGAGTATGGGCTTAATCTTGTCTTCAATGAATTTCTATTAGTTTAGATTGAAAAATTGAAACCATCTTTCAAGTATCCCCTCAGGCTTTAGAGGCTTGTAGATATAGACTTTTTTGAAAAGGGCTTGTATAAGAGAAGACCTAACCATTTTCTACAAAAAGGATGAAAAGAAAAATTACATCAGAACTATCATATTTACACAAGGATTATAGCAATATTTTAAAGGAAGAGAACATCTACAAGGAAAAGATTAGGAAACTTCACATTTTTTTTTCCTTAAAGTTTTGCCACATTGTATCAATTTGTCAATTTTGGGAAAAGGGTTCGTGAATACAATTCTAAAAAGGTCCTTAAGTTTTGTTAAAGAATACTTTCATTGGTCACATTAAGCTTAAGTGAGGTAGCCTAATTAATCCTAGGCGGTGGTTACACTACAGTACCCAAAGCCTACACAATGGCCCCCCTCTTAGGGTCTTAAGACGGCCTAGGTTTGATAGCATTTGCCTTACATCTTTGATGCAACAAATGACCCCCTATATCCCAATGCATATAGTATGATAGTAGTATAGGCATGAAGTTAATAACAGATAAATAGAAGCTGAGAGTGAATTCTAAGAGAAATACAGGGAAAGAATCTTCAGGTTTGTTTTCCCTTCTTCTCTTTTATAACAATATTGCCTTATTAGCTATTTGCCAAACCTTGAAGAATATATGTAAGAGGGTTGGGTTCTAGAGGTTCTTAAACTTTGTAACTTCACATATTTCTAAAAAACGGTTTCTTAGTCACATCAAAGTTTAAGTAAGGTAGCCTAATCGGCCTCAAACGATGGTTACCCCATTACGCTCAAAACTTATACAATGGCTCCCCATCCTAAGGTCCTAAAATGATCTGGATTCGATCATATTTATCATGTATTCATGGTACATAAAATAAATCCCCCTTAAATAGGTAAATAAATAAAACTTGCAAAGATGTTAGTACAATTATTATATAGATAATGAAGAATAAGTAAATAAATTGCAATAAGGTAATTTTTAGAGATTAATTTTAATTTTGAAAAGTTGAATGGCTAACCTTCTTGACAATCCCCAGTAGAGTTGCTAAGCTATCGAGCTTGGTTTTTTTCTCCCTATTTTTAAATAAATTAGGTTTTCTTTAAACTAATAAGTACTAAACCCTACCCATTTAATACTGACCCTTGGCTACGGGTTAAAAGAAACCGATTCTTTTAACTTTGAAAACGTGTTAAAGTCGCCACCCGACCAAAGTAAGAAAAAGAGTTAAATTATAACCATTCCAATTGGTTGGTTATAACTTATCCACTAGTCCTTCAATTAAAACTGATTTTGAAAATGGATTTGAAACCAAAGATCTGGATTTAAGGGTTAGGAATTTTAACCTTACGAGTACTATTAACATTCTAAATTTAAATTTAACCTTAAAAATCACCTTTCAATTCTATAAAACATAACTTGATTACTTACCTAAATTGGATAACTTGAGGAATCTAAACTAAAAAAGGAACAATTAAGTTTTTTTATTTTTTTTACCGTCACCTTGTAAGTGTTTACATATCCCTTATTCGGGATCAGATTACGTAGTTCTTCTTCATAAGACTTTAGTGGGTTGGGTTTGTTTTAATTTTGAAAATACACCAAATTTACGTTTTTAATCCAATTTGATTTATTTAAAAAAAATTTATAAAAAGGTTTTAAATTAGAAATTTTACTTTTTTGGAAAATTCTAAAGTGCCCTAATTTGGAAAAGGGTCCATTTATTTTTTTTATTTTTGAAAAATCTATTTTTCTAGGTGATAAGATGATTTTATAATATTTTTCATTTATTATAATTTTTATTATCTTATTTATTATTATTATTTTTCGTTTTATCTATTTAACTAAAAAGTAAATAAATAAATAGGCTACTTTTTTATTTTCTTCCTCTTTTTTTTCTTTTTTCTTTTTTCCTTTTTTTCCTTTTTTACTTTTACATTCACAAAAAAAAAACGATGCTAGCAATATAAAATAAAAATAAAACAACTAAATAAAATTTACAAAAAGAAAAAACTAGGCTTCAGACCTAGTTGGGCATGCGGGATGGACCTGGAGCTTATTCAGGTCAAATCAGTTAGGTTTAGGTTGGGTTAGCTGGTAGATTCATGGTGCAGTTGAATGAGGGAAGAGCAGTGGCTGCCTGGGTCAATTCCACTTGATTTAGTCACCAAAGTAAAGGGGAAATAGGGGTTTCATGTGTTTCAAGTTGGGATTAAGGTGGTGGAACAAGTGCCACGGTGTTTGGATGGTGGTCGGAATTGGGAGGTTGGTGGTGGTGGAGTTCCTTGTTGCTTGGGGGTTACTAGAGGTCGAAGGGAAATTAGGTCAAAGGTTTTTTAGGTCGAGGAGTGTTGTGGTGGGTTTAGTTTACTCTACTGCGGTAGTTAGGGTAGTGTTTTGAGCTTAGGGTAACGATGGCTAAGGTTTCAATGGTGGAGGAGCTTCAGGTTATAGCAGCAATTAGGGGTAGTTGGGTATGGTTACTCATATGGTGGGGGAGCTAGCTAAGGTGGTGGTACCCTTCGAGGGTAGCTAGAGAGAGAAAGTCAAAGAGAGAGAGAGAAGGTTTAGTAGGTATAGAGAGAGAGTGATCAAGGAGAGAGAGAGAGACCTAAGAACCCTATTTATACACCGAATCGACTTAGAAAATAAGGAAAGATGAAATCGGGTTAAATGAAAATTTCTAAATTTTCAGTTTTTTTTTTTCATACTTTTGGAGCTCGATTTGAATGCGTATTTAACCGATTGGTCACTATTAAAACTAAGCCATATCTTGAATAGGATCAAACCAAGAAATCACATGTATATGTATGAAATTTATGCTGAAAATGGATCCAAAGTGAAGGGGTCAAGTCTGTTTTGCTGGGGAAAGTAGAGGAAAATGAGGAAAAGAGAAAGGAGAGGGAGAGAAAAGTGGCTGATGTGGCGCTAAAGTGTTGCCATGTCAGTCGTGTTGTCCAATCATGATGTGCTACGTGGCGCCATGTCAACATCAACCAATCCGAGGTTGCTACGTATCAGGATATGTAGCACAATGAAATCTTGACACGTAGCAATGCAATGAGTGTTGTAGGACAAAGTAAAAAAGAAAAAGGCAATTTTGCCTCTACAAAGGTTGAACCCAAGACCTTTAAACGCAATGCTTATGTATTTATCCATTAGACTGTTAACCTATACTTTGTTCATATGTGCAATTAAATTACACATATGGACTAGGTTAGCCTAGGTTAGATTCAAATCTAAACTTTGGCCCAACAATCTCCCTTTCTATTTTTATTAAAAATCTATTCTAATAAAAATTTTCTAAATTTTTTCATTTTTATATTTTCTAAATTTCTTATTTTTTTGTGTTTTTTCCTATTTTCCTATTTTTTGATATTTTCCCTACTTTGGCCTAACAATCCCCCTTTCTTATTTTGTCTAAATTTCTTATTTTTTTATTTTCTTCATTTTTTTTTTTGTGTTTTTTTTTATTGTGGATCCCTTATCCTATGAAAATAAAATAATGAGAGCAAAACTTAAGTGTCTATAATAGGAACCTGGTACTAGGGCCCCTTACCCAAGCAAGAGCAAGCTTTAACAACTTAGCCACTCAAATCTTCAACTATCAAGCTAATTTGTCCCCTTCGACCTGAAGGATCCAACCAACCTATAAGATCTTCTAATCTTCTAAGTTGTTTGTAGCATAACTCAAATTGATGCCTATTTCTCTAAGCTAAATCAAGAGCCAACCTTCTCGACCAATTCTAAGGACCACCTCTCATCACCAATTTCCCCAACTGACCTACACAAATGTCTGGCTAGTGTTAACCAAATCTTTGAGTATTAGAATCCACTACTGGAATGTACCCTAGCCTCTCCTACAATGATATGTGTCCCACTCCTTATGATTACGTTTTGATAATAAAACATTTAGTTTCTAGAAAAATTACATAATTATCCTTTTACATTTACAGTTGTACTTGTATAATTTTCTTGCCCTTTTTAGTAATTTGGATATGGTATTGTAACCCTAGCATACCGAGTATAAATATCCTATATAGACTATTATTGTAATTAAACTCTTACCTAATTTACTGATGAATTTCCTTTGAGTTTGTTTCCTCTTTTCTCATGAAGTTGAGAACCTTAATTCCTCTTGCTCTTATTGATCCTTTTAGTAAGGATTATGGCGAGTAACCCTATAACTTAAATTGGTGAGTCACATCTGATAAGTTGTAGGCTGTGTTGCGCTTAACTGATGCATCAGATTCATGAGTAGCTCATAGATTTGCTAAAACCTTCAGAAATCCTACACCTTTCCTTTCTTCAATTGCTCTCTCTCTCTCTCTAGAGGATCCATCCATGCTATGGTAAGCTCTCATCCAAGACATGTCATCTTGGTACCAAAGCTCGATATTCTAAATAGGGCTAAGAGTTAGATGCTTTTTAAGTGTGGTTATAACAATGGATGAATGGTTGTGTCAATTGCTTACTGTGTTAAGTACTTTGTGTTTGTCATTTCTAGGTTGTTTGTTAAGTTAAATTAATAGTGAGTCTTATGGAACTATGCTACTCTGTATTTGGAGTTATGGTAGTTATAACTTTAGGTATTTTACCTAACTTTAGAATGAGCAATTAATAGAGGCTTATTGCACTCTACTTTTGATTTGTGAAATAAAGTAGTAATAGAGTTTGGTTGTGATTCAAGTTAGTTGTGTTTCTAGGTAGTAATTATTAGTTATTGAGTTTAGTGGCACGATGGTTGTTGAGGTTAAGAAGACAAATGACCCTAGTGTAAATACGATTCTTGACAATAACGATAGTGATGCTCTAGGAAGAGGTCATTGTGTGGAGTAGATACCCCAATCAACAAATGAACGGTTAGATCATGTCATGGGAATGATGGAAAATATGATGCTGGCCACCAAAGTACATGAGGATCGCCAAACCAATGACAAAGTTAAAGAGATCACCCTAGCAAGCAACCAAGCTAATTAAGGAGCTCATTGAGCTTATGGCACTCCATACTGAGGAGTAGTCTGCCCAAGTCAACATTCGTTAGTCTAATGAGTTGAGTGACCCATTAACTAAAAGTTAAAGTTGATAAAAGAAGACAAAAGTGATATGGAAGAGCTTCATAAGGATGAAGAGAGAATGATCCAAGCTCTTAGAGTTGTACGACATGAGAATTGACCTAATCAAGTACCTTACCTTGCTTGCCACCTTCAAAGAACAGTCAAACGACCAAATCACCAAAGGATGAACTAAGAAGAAAATATGGAAGAAAGAGAGCTCGAAGAGGAATATTCCAAGGAGAAGTGGAATGTTCAGGCTCCAAGAGGGTTAGAAAAGGTGAAAATCCAAATCCCAAGCTTTTCAGGAAGTAGAAATGTTGACGAATATTTAGATTATAAAAAGCAAGTTGAAAAGTTGTTTGAGTATTATCAGTATGCCAAAGATGATAAGGTTAGACTTGCTACCTTAAAGTTCGTTGGTTATACCAACATGTGGTAGAAGAAGCTGCACTCAATGAGGGAGAGAGAAGGACAACGAAGGGTACGAACTTGGGCTTAGATAAAAGAAATTTTGCATAGCATATTTATTTTTTAGTCATACTTTTAGGATACCGTTGCAAAGTTGCAAGAGCTTACATAAGTGAACCAAAATGTTGACGAATATTCTAAATACTGATGATTAGATGTGAAGTAGACAAACCCAAAGCCAAAATTGTTTCTAGGTTTGTCATAAGACTAAGAGACAAACTTAGAGAAGTTGTTGAAGTGTTATCCAATCATAACCTTGAGGAAGCTATTTAGGTCACCCAATAAATTAAAAGATAAAAGAGGAACCGACCTTACCATACTTATAGTTCCTGACCTTTCAAGTTAATCGACTTGTACATGAAAGTAGTAGGAAGCCTATTACCTCAATAACGAGCAAGAAGTAAGTGTTATCATCACATGATGAAGGAGTGAGGTTGGAACAAGGAGGAAAAGGGAGGGAATTTGAAAAGGGGTAGACTTCTTGAAGGAAGATGAGCAAAATAAATGCTTCAAATGCAAGGGTTTTCGATACGAAGCCTCCCAATGCCTTAATCGATGAACTATGGTCATTAAAGGGGAATTATCAACCATTATAGTATATAGTATGAATAAAGAAGTTAGTGAAGTTGCGAAAGATAAGGATTGAAAGTAGAAGTTACAAGAAATGAAATATATCCTGAAGAAGGAGACATGCTCACATCGGTCATTCGCCAAGCTCTTAGCATGGAACATGATCAACAAGAAGAGCAACGTAAGAATTTGTTCCATACTACTTACAAGGTAAATCATCAACTCTATGCTTTAATTATCGATAATGGGAGTTGTACAAATGTTGCTTCAGCCAGGATGGTAGAATAGTTAAAATTACCAGCCTCTACAAACTACATTAGTTAAATGAGAGAGGTATGATGCATATCACCAACTTCTTTTTATTACCAATCATTATCATGACCTATAAGGATGAGATCCTATACGATGTATTACCAATGTATGCCTTTCATATCCTATTAAGCCGACCTTGGTTATATGATCAGAGAGTCATGCACCATGGCTATCAAAACACCTATAGTTTTAAAAAGGATAGCTACCCTATTACACTTTTCTCGATGACACCAAGTCAAGTTAATAATATGCAGTTTGGATTAAACTAGAAGACTAAAAAGGCCCTAATGATGAGCCAATCTAAGTTGATAAGAATTATGAAAGATAACGAACTAACCTTTTTTATAGTATGAAGACTTAGAAATGCGAAAATATAATAACCTACCTAAGGAGTTTGAGAGTTTGCTTAAAGAATTCGTCATTCTATTTCTTGACGAGTTGCCAAAAGGATTACCCCTAAAGTAAGGATTGGATCATGGCATTAAGCTATTTCCTAAAGCCACATTACCATACCAATAAGCTTATCCCATGAATCATGACCAAACCATCGAGCTACAAAGGTAGGTGAACGAACTCATTGAAAGAGGATATGTTTGAGAAAGTATGAGCCCATATGTTGTGCTTACATTACTAATTCTCAAGAAGGATGGAAGTTAGAGTATGTGTGTAGACAACTAAGCTATTAATAAGATTACCATTAAATATTGGTATCCCATTCCTCAACTAGATGATATGTTGGACGAGTTACATTAAGCAAGCATGTTTTCTAAGATAGATCTGAAATCAAGATATCATTAGATTCGAACGTGTTAAGGCAATGAATGGAAGATTGCCTTCAAAACGAGACATGGATTGTATGAATGGCTTGTTATGCTACTTAGATTGTCTAATGCCATGAGCAAATTCATGAGCCTGATGAACTATGTGTTAAGGAATCAGATAAGGAAGTTTGTTGTGGTATATTTTGATGAAGTCTCGTATATATTCTTAACCTCCCCAACCATGTAAGCCATCTTTGAATTGTCTTTGAAGTACTCTAAGCTAAGCAACGCGGTTCAGCAATATGAAGAAATGTTGTTTCTGCCAAGAGGAAGTTGTATTCCTTAGGTATGTAGTGAGTAAAGGAGGCCTTAGAATGGACGAGGAGCATATTCAAGCTACTATTGAATAGCCTACGCTAACCTCCTATTTAGATGTAAGACGTTTCCATAGATTAGCTTCTTTCTATCGTAAGTTTATTTGGAACTTTAGTACTATTACCACACCGCTTACTGAGCTTACTAAGAAAAATATCAAGTTTTGATGGGGAGAAAAGGATGAGAAGAGCTTTGATAAACTAAAGAAGTGCTAGTATTTTCATTGCCAGATTTTAGTAAAGTTTTTAAACTAGAATATAATGCTTCAGGTATAAATATAGTTGTGAAAATCACGAGTGTTTATGATTTTATGATTTTTTTTTAGTTAAAATAAATGTAAAATCATTTTAGTACAGAATTTTGATAGAAATATGAATTTTTATGTATGGTTTTACAAGCTTACAATTTTATTAGCTTTGTATGATTTTATCAAATTTTCACATGCAAATGAATAGTAGAATCGTAATTCTGATAACCATGGGCATAGGAATTGGAGTAGTACTCATGTAAGACTATTGACCTATTGCTTACTTTAGCGAAAACTCAAAAAGACCTATGCTAAACTATTTTATGTCTGATAAAGAGCTGTAGGCCTTGGTTTAAGCAATGTAAACTTAACAACATTACTTGCTGCCGAAGGAATTTATTGTATACTATGATTAGCAAACGTTGAGATACTTAAGACTCAGCTAAAGCTCCCGAAGCAATAACTAAGATGGGTTAAATTTTTGGAAGGGTTCTCATTTGCGACCAAGTATAAATGAGGAAAGGAATGTAGTTACAAATGCCTTATCCAAACGACACATGTTGCTTTTCGAACTCTAGACGAGATTGATGGGCTTTACAAGTCTCAAGGAACAATATTCCCAATATCCCAACTTTAGTCTAATATTTGCCCAATGCAAGGATGATAAGACGTTGGATGAATACTTTGAGGAAGAAGGTTACCTCTTTAGAGCTAGAAGATAGTATTTACCAACCAATTCAATAAGGGACTTGCTTGTCTAAGGAGCACATAATGAAGGATTATCTAGCCATTTCGAGGAAAAAAGGGCATGTGAATTATTGCAATCTAGATTCTATTGGTCAAAGATTATGAGAGATGTATACTATGTTGTTTAGAGATGCATAACTTTTAAGGAAGCTAAAAGCCGAGTTAAACAACGGAAGGCAATGCCCTTACCTATACCGACCAAACCTTGGGCCAATGTAAGTATAGACTTTATACTTTTATTAATGAAGATGACATGAGAAAAGGATTCTATTATGGTCATGATCAATAGGTTCAGTAAGATGGAATATTTTTTACCCTGCAACAAAACTAATGATGCTTGTGCTATTTCTTTTTCTGTTTTTGCAGGAGATCATGAGACTACATAGAGTTCCAAGGAATATGTGTCAAATCAAGATTCTAAATTTTTTAGCCAATTCTAGACGATTCTATCACATCAACTAAAGACCAAACCACTTTATAGCACATCTTGTTAACCCCAAACTGATGGATAGACAGAGGTCATCAATCGAACTTTAAGATCACTTCACCTGATTAGCAAAACTTCCTTTAAAGTAGTTTATGGATTCAATCCTAACTTGTTGCTTGAGTTGACACCCAATCCAAGGACTAAACAAGAAGATCCATGAGCTAAAGATAAAGCTAAAGCCCTACAAAAAAATTATTAGCAAGTTGCTGAGCAATTGAGTTAAGTTGCAGATAAACTAGTATATGGAAGCCAAGGGTGAAAAGGAAAGAAACAATTTCAACTAGGCGAACTTATATGGATACATCTTAGTAAAGAAAGGTTTCTAAACAAGAAGAAAAACAAACTCTCATTTTAGACTCCGTAAATTTAATCTTCTAAATATGGTATCGGACTTGAGTATCGTAGATATTTTCCTAAGTAGATAAGACTACATAAAATGAAAACCGACTAAAACTTTAAACTTGAAACTTAAAATGAACTTGAAAGGCCCTATTATACGATTTGGAAACCCTAATCATGTAAGAAAACTTGAATCCCTATATACGTGCATTTTTAAAAATGTAAACCTAAACTTAATAGAAACTGTAAATATCAAATCATAAAAATTTTTAAAACTCCATAAAATTATTTTAATGCTTAAAAAGCCATAAATCAATAAAATTATCAATAATTTTGTGAAATCATATAAAAATGATAACGAATGAATTAAGGACTATTTCAAGTAATAATAAACAACAACACTAAGCTAGTTAAAGGAATAAACTAATAAATTTACAAAAATCACTTTATTTGTGTACATAAGTAGCCCTACAATATGTATATGTATATATATATATATATATATTATTAATCTCTTTTCTTAATCTATCATAATATATACATATATATATATGTTGCATAGTAAAGCGGTGTTCCTAAATAATTAAGCCAATTGAACCTTAAGCTCTTAAGTGTAAGTTAATTACTCTCGAGTTGATGAAAAACCTTAAAACATACTTAAACTCGCTTGAACCGTAAACCTTAGGATAATCAGGGACTTATAGCCCTAAATAAATAATTAAAAATATAATTTGAATAAATTTTATTCAACTCTAGAAAATTTTAAAATTTCTTAAGAAGCAAATCATAACCTACAAATTAATTTGAGAATCAAGCCCTAAAAAGAACTTCATATAAAAAAATTCTCTTATTTTTACTTATAAGCCATGTTATGTATGGATAAATTGTAAACCATACTTTTTAGCGGACTTGTGATTCAACTAAGAACACTTTCCAAATGTTCCCAAGGATAAATTAAGCTAATAATTCAAGTTTTCATTTAAAAACAAATTTAATTTTCCAATTCAAAAGTCTATTGTCGATAAAAACTTGACTACGAGAACTACGAACTCTAAGTTACTCAAAACCTTAAACCCTAAAACAATTAAGGACTTATAACCCTAAGCCGCTAATTGATAATTTAATTTGAATAATTTTAGAAATTTTCATAATTTTATAAGAATTAAATCATAATATACAAATCAATTTAAGAGACAAACTCCAAAAGAATTTTATATAAGACAATCTCCTTCTCTTCATGCATAAGATTTATGCACATGAATAAGTAAACCAACCAATCATCTTAAATAACTTATCAATTGATAAATATAAACCCTACTTTTAGTAGGCTCATGATTCAATTAAAAGTATCGTCCAAACGTTCCCAAAGATTAACGAAACTGAGAACTTAAGTTTACATTTAGAAAAAAATTAAATTTTTCCAATTCAAAAACCAATTATCGAAAAAACCTGAGCTTGAAGAACTACGAGCTCTAAACTCACCTAAGACCCTAAACCCTAAAATAATTAAGGAATTTTGACCCTAAGTGACTAATCGATAATTTAATTTGAATAATTTCATTCAACTTTAGAAATTTTCATAATTTTATAGGAATCGAATCATAAAGTACAAAATAATACAAGATGAAAATCCTAAAATAATTCTCTATAAGACTATGCTCTTATTTTCATGTCTAAGCCTTATATATAAATAAGTAGACCAACCAATCATCTTAGATGACTTATCAATTGAAAGTTGAAATCATTTATCAATTGATAACTTATTAAATCATTCCTTCACTTATACTACATATAGATAATTTTTCACAAGATTTCACATGCTTAACTTCATTAAATAAGATAAGACAATTCCATGACCCCAAAGGACACTAAATGGCAGATTTGAACAAGGAGACTAGGGGGGCCATGCTCTTGTCTTTCAACCATCAATCATTTTCTTTTACACACCACTATTCATTCTTTAATGCTTACATCATCAATAGGAGCAATTGTTGACTTTTGTGTAAGTTATAAGACAATACTTTCAAGACATCTTAAACACTCATTTTCTCTCATTCCCAACCAGCCACTCTTTCCCTTATTCCTCTCACTTTCAATTTCATTTTCACTTTTTCTTTCTCTTCTTTGAAACAAACATAAAAGGAGAAACAACCTTACCCCACAAAATCAACTTTGCCACCATTTTCCAAACTTCACTCACGGTATTTCCCTTTTCCTTTTCTTGTGTCATTTTCTTCCAACATCTAAGCTCTTTTAGAACCATTAAAACCTTCCACTTACCTCACTCCAAAGGATCAAACAACTTGGGTTTCCAAAAGGTTGCAAAAGGAGGAAGCTAAGTTAAGAGCTTAAGTGGAACCTTTGTGCACAACCACCATATTTTGTTTTAAGGACGAGTAAGTGTTTCTTGTGATTAGTGGGTTAGTGTTTATGTTAGGAGACTTTGATTTCTTGAAGATATGAGTGTGATTTTGAGTTGTTATAACACTAAAGACTACTCTAAGAAACAAACTCATGAAATCCTTACATGAAGTTGAAACATGAGCATGTAAAGTTAGTGTTTTGTAAAGATACTTGTTTAACACTTTGAATGAAAGATTTTAATTTGAAAAAATCTTGAAACAAGAACTTGTATGGAAAATGAGCATGTTGGACGTAAAGATTCAAAGGCCATTTGGATGTTGAGTTTATTTCCATTAAATTAAACATACTTAAATCTAGACTTAAGCTAAGGAAAAATTCATCACGTGAAATTTTATGAAGAAATCAACTTTGTATGACATGAGCTATGATATGGTAGTTGTAATAAGTGTAAGATCTTCTATTTCTTTATGTAAAGCATAAGTTAAAGGATCATCCCAAGGAAGAAAAGTTAAGTTAAGATTTGGATACAAGTAAAAGCCACTTAAAAATATGATAAAACCAAGTGAATAAAGTGAAAAGATCAACTAAAGCAAGTAAAGCAAGTATACATAGCCTAAAACTCAAAACCGAGCCTAAAACTCTTAAAACGAGCCTAAAACTCTTAAAACTAATCTAGAACTCTAAGTTGGGACTTCATTAAAATTCTGACTAGTACTTTAAAATATTAGGAAAGGGTTTTTTGAAGTCTGTAATAAATCCACCTAAGGCTCCATAAGCCCACCAAGTCACTAACTTTAGTTTGAACAAAAAATAAACCCATTTGACAACTTAAGCCCACTAAAGAGGCCATGAAGTGATTGTTAGCCTTAGCAGTATAAATCAAAGTTGTAAATTTGATCTCAAGGAGTACTTTAAGCTTAGGATGAAATCTTAAGACTAAGCCCAAAGGATTTCTTAAGTTATTAAAAGGCCAAATTACCAAACAAGACCTAAAAGCACTCCAAAAGATGAGGATTGCTACTGTTCTAGTCCATGGATAGATTTCCATGCCTTATTTCAAAAATCTAACTTCACCAAGTTAAATTACATTAAAAAATGATGAAGATTGACTATAAGATCATAAAAATTGGATTTAAAACGAAAAAGTTATACGCGATTGAACTTTTAAGTAAAAACCGGGAAAAGTTACGAAAACTAGTCAAGAGTATAACTTAAGGGAATTTAACTTAGTTTCCTAAGTTTATTTTAATCCCTTATAAATATTATTTCGATGACCAAGGGATACCGTGTATGGGGATGACTTACTTTAGACTACTTTAACTGACCGCATAGTGGAGTGAGTAAATTCTCGATAACTCTTTACTTGATTTTGCTTATAGAATAGATGTACGTAAACATATATATATATATATATATATTTAGATGCTTATGGGATATGGGAAATGCATGTGTATGAATTTTTGGATGAATGCAATGGCCTGTTAATTATATATAATAATGGGAATTGTTTGTACTCATTTATACGTACAATTGTATGGAATGAAATTGTCTGATCACTTTAAAAATCGAGATAACCACTTGTATGATTAAGAAATTAAAATGCATCATGCATTCCCCATATTGCATATGGATAATACCAACTGCCGCTTCACGCATAAAATGGGAAGGGACTTACAGGAGGACGAGCCTCCTACAGGATTAAGTACTAGCTATGTTATCATTTTTTTTTAGTCTCTATCCTAAGCTGATGGGCTTACTAGGTACTGGGAGACGCCAACTGTCGACGAGAGGCTGAGTCTTATGGCTTCTACTTAGGGCATGTGTTTGTCGATTCTACTTAAGGCGTGCGTTAATGGATTGCGGAGGCTACCATATCACTAGACTTAGGATTTTGAAAATATGATTTATTATTCGATAATGAAGGTATATATATGTATATATATATATAGTTTTTTTTAACTTAAGCACAATAGTGCTAATGAATTAAAACCCAAGGTTTAGAACTTGGATTTTGGTTTGGGTCGATTAATTATCTCCAAACCTTAACTATAGGGGGCATAATTCTGAGTCGTATACAGTTCCTAGGCCACTATATGCATTATTTAGCATACTGATTGTTTATTCATTCATATGATTATGCATCTAATAAATTTCTATCATACGGTATTGATGAGGGTAATTATTTCACTAAGCGTAAGCTTACACCCCAATAATTCTTCTCCTTACAAGTTGATCGATAGTTGAGATAGGATTTAAATTGAGTGCAGAGTGATACCATTAAATCAGTATGATGAAAAGCTTATATAGTTACCTTAGAATGCTCCGAAAAACAACTAATATTTCAATTAAGTTTATAATTTTTTGGAATTGTCTATCTTATTTCACTATTTTAGTAGAGGATACCAATTCTCTGCGGTTCTAAGGAATTGTGGAAAAATGGATATCCATAATTATTTATAATATATAATGAGTTGGTGAACTAAAATTGAAGACCTTAGCAAATAATTATTTAGAGTCTTGTAATCCCTGACTTGCAAGGCAATTTTCTTATCATGGGTGCATACGTGATATGGAAAATTCTAGGCAATATTACTAAGCCCCTCCGAGGGTCGTTATACTCATCCTAAGCTAAAGGACCTTAGTGCTTCAGAAGATTAACAACAATACCTACAAACTTAATGTCCCAGATGGATATGGAATCTCTAATGTCTTCAACATTACTAACTTAAGACACTATGTTCTAAACGAGGATAGACTAACAAAACATTCTAAAGATTTGATCCTAAATCCTAAACTACCCAAAGAAAATGATAAGAATCTAGTATTAAGGCCCCTTACTTGAGCAAGAGCGAGAGGCTTAAATAACTTAGCTACTCCAATCCTCAACTACCTTGCTAGTTTTATCCCACCAACTTGAAGGATCCAACCGACCTGCATGATCTTTCGAGCTGTTTGGAGCATAACTCAAATTGATCTTGATTTGCTTAAGCTAACTCAAGAGCTAACCTTCCCATTTAGTTCCAAAGATTACCTCTAATCACCAATTTGCCCAACCAAGCTACTTGAATGTCTAACCAGTGTTGACAAAATCTTCGAGTCAGAATTTGTTAGTGGAATGCACTCTAACCTCTCCCATAATGATACGTGTCCCACTCCCCATAAGCACATTATGACAATAGGACATTCTCTTTTTAAAAGGATTGCATAATTATCCTTCTACATTTGCACTTGTACTTTTATAATTTCATGCCCTTTTTAGTAATTTGGATATGGTATTGTAACCTTAGCATACCAGGTATAAATACCCTATTTAGACAGTTGTTGTAATCAAACTCTTATCTAATATACTAATGAATTTCCTCTAAGCTTGTTTCCTCTTTTTTTTTCATGAAGTTAAGAACCTTAATTCCCTTAACTCTTATTAATCCCATTAATAACAATTGTGGTAAGCAATCCTATAACTTAAACCGATGAGTCATATCTAGTGACTTGTAGGTCTTATTGCACTTGAGTGGTACATTACATCCATGAGTGGCTTATGGATTTGCTAAAACCCTTGAAAAACCCATACCTTTCCTTTCTCTAGTAGCTCTCTCTTTAGAGGACCCAACCATACTAAGGTAAGCCCTCTTCCAAGGCAAATTAGCTAAAGCATGGTTGTTTGCAACTAGCAACATTACAACTAGGATAATCAAAGGGTTGCTCTTAGCTGTAAGTGGTGATGATGGTGGGGTGTTGTTGGAGACATCATCCTTAAGTTGTAGAAGGATGTCATGTCGCTCCACTTCTACGAATTCGGCCCTCAACTCCTAGTTCTCTACTTACAAATTGATGTAGAGCTATTGCAATCGAGTAAAATACTCTAGGTTAATATGGATGGCTAATGGAACATATTGTTGAGGTAGGTTTGTAGTTATATTTCTAGCTACTAAATTGAATAATTGCTTAACTACATTTATGCCATCATTTAGGATAGATTATGAGTTTCATGACTTTCTTGCCATATGTGGTTAGAGATTTCATAAAAAAAAAAGCGTCTAATGCTAATTTTTTTTTTTATTTTGTTAAGGTGGTTAAGGTTGTAAGGAACTTACAAAATGAATATATGTAAGCTTCAAAGGGACATTAGAGCTGGTTTCGATATTGCTACTCCAATGCTTAAGTCAAGAAAAGGAAAAGTAAGTGTATCAAAGCATATGAGAGTAAGAATTGATTTGCTATTTATAAGTAAGTCTAGTGAGCTATATTTAAAAGGAGATAAGGATCCCAAGATCCTTTTTTTTACTCTAAATCTTGTGGAGAAGATCTCGGGGATAGGCATACACTAACTATAGACTTTCCCTATTTTGTTGAGCTGTTCCCGCTTAGTCTTTTTTTAAACTTATCAGCTAGGTTTGGCTAATTTGGGCCTCAAGGCCTAAGCTCTAAAGAGTGAGTTGGGGAATAAGAGCTCAAATGAGGTTTCAAGAAGGTTGGCCAAGCTTTGTCCAGTGAGGTCGTCCTTCAGGCTGGAGACTCTTTTAAACTTGCCAAAGTCGGATGAGCTCTAGGGAGATAAGCCTAAGCTTTAATTAGGTTAATTTGGACTATGAGGCTCATCTCATGCTTTGCGGAGGTCAACCTAGGTTTAAAGGCCTACATCTAAAATAGCTTATCAATAGGTTTAATCTTTTCATTTCTATTTTCTTAACTTAAGTTACCCCTTCTCCACTATTTCAATCTACTATATTATTAACTTATCATAGATGTTTATTTTCGAAAATAAACTACACCAAATTTAAGGTTATTATATATGTTTGCCTTCATAAGTTAAAAAATAATAATAATTAACAGTCATCAAAACAAGGTCTTTCTTTGTGAGAAAATATTCATAGGTATTATATATCAAATATTATGTACACAAGGTTTGTGAATTACCGATAGAAGCTTGATATATGCATTATGTGTAAAATAAGAATGATAATTGTTTTAAAAATTACCCGTTTCACTATTATACTTGCAAAATTTCATTAATTATTATTATTATTTGGCCAAATAGCATTACAACACCGTAACATAAGGGGGCAAGGGATTTATATCTGACCGATCCTGTTAAAATATCAATATTCATAACATTAGGCTATAGTTGTTTTAGTTATGTTATTACAAATATTTTTAAAAAATGTGGATTGTACTTAGATATTCCCTTGTAGGATTATGAGAGAGAAAGAGAGAACTTTATTAATTAAAAAATAATAAAAATCAACAAAGTTTTGCGACAAACGTAAACAATCAAAATCAGAAGCTAAAAGGGATGCTAGAATGGTCTATAAAACAAAATTGTAACCATTCAAATGCCAAATACATTCAACACAATTTTTGAAATTTCCTAAACACAAAGTGAAAAACATTAAAAAGATTTTGCTTTTTTCCCCAAACAAAGAAACTTTATTCTATACAAACTCAGTCCAGAGATCCCAATACAAGATCAGATAATAATGAGGACCTTAAATGGGATGGGGGTTGAGAAGCCCTACAAGAGAAGCTCATCCCTTCTTACCTCGGATAGTCATCTAATTAGCAGATGCAATCGCTTCACGCTTGACCAGTAAAAAGGAAAAGAAATAAAAAAATTCACATAATTTCAAACCATTACTCACTACCAGAAACAACTTCCAAGAACACTTATTCAAATTTTCAAAACAAGAAATGACAATAGAGAAGTCCGACCCGAATATAACACGTTTCCACTGCTGATCTCTGGCCAAAATAATAGCTTCAACTACAGCAGTAGCCTCAGCTTCCTCAACACTAGCCCACGGGAATTGTCTTGCTTCCGCCATTATGAGAATGCCTTGGGAGTTTCTACCCACCAAACCATTACCTGCTCTTCTTAACAACGGATCCAATGCAGCATCTAAATTAATTTTAATAGCACCATCATCAGGAGGTTGCCAATGATCAAGCAAGTTGTGGCTATTCACGCTCAAAGAATTACTTCCACCATCATTTGGCTCAATTACACGGCCATCCACAAAAGAAACGGCACGTGGAAACTCGCCCCCTATGAAACACACTTAGCTGAACCTGATCCAAATCCTTATTTAAAGCAAAACGAAGGGGACAAGTTGCTGGATACACGTGCAATCTGTCGCGTACCACAACAGCAGAATTTGGACCAAAATACTGCATATCCCTATCACACAGACCGCATTCTGCAGTATAGCAATCAGCACTTGTGCACTGCCCTTCACCGTTCGCCGAAGTTCCACAAAGAGAACAAACCAAACTCTGCTCCTGTACCCTGCCATCATGCACACCTGTAGAAACAAATCGCCCAGCCCGAAAATTTTATTTCTGGTTCACGAACTTTTAACTCTTCAATATCTCTTAATACTCGCTTCACTGTAACTGTTGGGTTTGGCTATGAATGCGCAAAGACGGCATTGTTTCTCTCCTTCCAAATTTGCCAGCAGACGAGAGCTAAGGAAGCTGCAAAAAATTTTCCATCCCCTGTTGAAGAGTAGCACGTTCTTACCACAGTCAGAAACCAATCTTGAATACTCTGAATGGAAACAACATTAGGATGATATCCTAGAGCAGGAAACCAAACCACATGAGTCCATGAGCAAGATAACAACAAATGTTCTATAGTCTCAACTTGATTACAAAAACAACAAAGAGGATTATTTCTAACATTTCTTTTAAAAAGATTTTCATTTGTAGCAACGGAAATAGAGAAAATCCTCCACAGAAAATGTTCGATCTTTGGCATCAAATGCGAATGTCAAACCACATTCCAATCTTTTTCTGACAACACACCAGAGGAAGAAGATTCATCAGCTGAGGCATTCAAATTTAAGCTGCAGAGTCTCATATAACCAGATTTAATAGAGTTACTCCCACTATTATTGTGAGGCCCAATTAATCCCATCATTAAGATATGGTTTAGAAAGTTAATACTTAAAATAGCCTTTCTTTCTTCATTTGTAATGCTACCCTCTATTTTCTGCAAATCCCAAGAGAACAAATTCTGACTTCTAATATCCTTGATCCTCAAATTTGCTGCCGTCTATGAGTAGTTAATGAAGGAAATCCAAGGCTCATTCCAAATCTTGACTTGGTCTCCCTTCCCAATTTGCCACATAAAATTATCCTTGGTCAAATACTTTCCAATAAGAATACTTTGCCAACACCACAAGATCTGCTACCCACTTTTAAAAGGGAAACATTAGTTGATATAAAACAAAATGTTAATTACATAAATAGGAAATATCAGTTAGAAGACTAGCTAATTATAGGTTTTCATAAAACCAATTCAAAACCCACCCAATAAACATATCGTCATCCTCTTTTTAAATCAAACAAGCAATAATTCTCTTTCTATGACAAGGAGAGGAAGAAGACAAAAGATACTCATTAATATATAAGTACTTAAATCTTAATATTTAGAAATTCAATAAATCCAAGAAACATAGTTTATAACTTTGAAAAGAAATTGTAAGAATCTAAGGATTAAGATAGGAGTTAAAACACTGGAATCTAAAATCCCAAAAATCTCACTTATGGGAAGCAACAAGTTTTAGAAGTAAAATTAATCTTATTGAATCAAGAAATTAGGAATTCTCAAATTGTAGACAAAAATAAATAGGTTAATAAAATCGTCGGAGGATTAATGAAGCAAGAACACTAGTTTAGGCTCATAGATGCAAAGGATAGAATTCTGGTAACAAAAGAGATAAATGACTATAACTTTATAAGATTTTGAGATTTGATGATAAAAACAATGGATTGACATGTAATCTCCATTTTCTTCTAGAACCATATACATATATATATATATATATATATATATCTGTGTGTGTGTACGAAAAAGAAATGATGAAAGACCACCAAAGATTGGTGATCCAAGTACTATCAATGTATGATCATTGCTTGGAGGGAGGTAGGGAAGAAGAGAGGGAGAAATTTAGGTGGTTATTTATGGATGTGAAAGGACTACCTTTCTTACTGCAAATTTTTTATGTAGAAATTATTCCCTTTTCTCCTTTTCTCTCTATCTAATAGAAAAGAAATTTTCTTGCTTGTTTTTGCTCCATAAAGTTTGTGTACTTGGATTAAATTTATTGTAATGTATTGGTTTTTATTTAAGATTATAACATATCGATACACGAGAACTTAATTCTTCATCCAATTTGGGGCACATTTTGCACATGACCATTAGTGTCAAGGAACAAAAGAACTCGGTTGCAGCAAAGCTCAGGAAGCTCATAAGTCCCTTGCGGTACAAGCATAACTGTTACATAGGGATTCTCCTTCTCAATTTTAGCCTTCGCTTTTACTCCGCTTTTTCCACGCAATTCGGGCCATTGATACTTTTGACCTAATAGTAAATGAGTCATCATTTTAGTACAATGTGTTCTTAATGCTACCTAATGGCCTAGTAATTCACTTTATCAATTTTCAATATACACTTTTCAAAGTGTCAAGACTTATTAATATTTGAACAATACAAAAGATATACACCTTTGAAGTGCCTCTAATAAAGCGAAAACTTTCAGGAAAAGTTTTTTAAAACACTTTATGATCATCTTAATTTATGAGCTTTTCAGGATAGTTGCTTAAGTTGTCATATAAGCACTTTAAGGAACTTCATCTTTTAAGAATTTCTTTACTTTTTTTCATATCGAAGCTTTTTAAGCTTAGTTTCGACACATTGTTCTATTTGTTGTAGGTGTCATGATATTACATATAGCTAGATGGGAAAAGGAAGATAACACTAGAAATTTTTAGTGGATTGGGAAAACATAAATGTGAGTACTGGGAAAGGTATTTTATGAGTATAAACCACCATATAGTTATAATGCATTTTGCAGTTCTTTTAGCTTTCATTTGACATTAAAATAAATACTTATTTGGAAATATGACATTTATAAGTGAACTAACTTGGTGGGCATTTTGAAAATAGCTAACATACTAACTGACTTTGGGTCGAATTTGAAAAATGCAATTGATTAATTTTCTATCACATGCTCAAGTATCTAAAAAAGAAGGAGATTAAAAAGTTTTGAATTTCTCCTCCTAAACACTTTATCCCACAACCAAATTTACATCGATCATCAGTATCAAAAAGAAATTTCATAAAATAGTATAGAAACTCAGTGAAGGTTGTTAGGAAGAGCTTAATTGTATTTCATATTATAACTATGACCTAATTTTAATGGAATTGCTGAATAAAAGAAAACTCAAAGAAATAAAGTCAAATGTGCATAATGACAGAATTGTTATAGGAAATAATATTATTTGACTAAAATTCAATAAATCTCCAATGAGATATACAAATCATCCAATTTTATACTGAAATTTAATCAAGTTCTTAATATTATATGGGAGTCATTTAAGTCTTTTATATTTATATTGTTACACTAAGTAAGTCATTGTACTAAAATATTCCATGATGTATGGGTACAAAAATAAAGACTTACTTGGTGCAACAACATAAAAGTAAAGAACTTGTGACTCACCTAAAAAAATAAGAATCTTAATTAAATTTCGTCATGACAATGATAATGAACTTAATTTAATTCCAATGGAAATATAGAAGACTTGTAATTATTATTTACTCATTTTTATATAATTTCTAGATGCGTAAGAGCCTAGCTGATTTTCAACTAAAGAGAAAGAAGTACCTGCTCCACAACATCGACTACTTGCACAAAAATCACTATTAACACAAGGTGGGAATTGAATTCTTTGAGACATTGTATCCCTTAGAAGAAAAATGAGTATTCATGCCTACATGAACTCCTATTTATACACCCATAATAGGGTTATCGTTCCCATTAATATTAATAAAGAAGTTATAAGTAAATAAATTGCTCATTCATCTATTGATACCGTTTAGGAATAAATTCACATTGAAAGAGATGTCATCGGTCATTATATCATTCACAATAAGTTACTTAAACAACAATCTACAATAAAGGGATAGATAATGAATAAATTAGACTTATTTACACAAGGCATTAATTAAATTAATGAGTCGTTATATAGATTTACCATTTTTTTCTTAAATATATTCATATTAAAACTATACCATATATAATTTTGTCCTAAATAAGTCACCAAAACAACTATTTGTATTGACTTAGTTCTACACAATTTAAATGCTTCAATCATATCTCTCTTATAATAACTTTTTTTTTTTCATAAGCAACAGTTGACATCTATTTCTAACAAAGAGAACCCTAGTATAGTGTAATAATAACAATAGAGAGGGTGGGTTTTGTTTATCCAAACGATTTTGTTAGAAGTGAGCAAACACATAATAAATAAGATACAAGACTCTATTTGTACCCTATCCTTATAGACACAAGTTTCCAAATTTTTGGAACTAGAATATAGCTTGTAATACTTTAGCATCTCTCTAAGACCAACTTAGAACCTATAACATATAGGAAACCTTATGAAACTCGTAAATTTTTTTTTGTCTTCTCCTAAACTTCAACGCCATACATTTTTTGTAGCAAATCTTAGTTATATTTTTACAATCCATGCTAAAAGGTTGCTTTTTAAATGTTAAATGGAACATGAATATTAAATGGTAGTCTTTACTAGCAAAACAATTTAATAGTATATAAATAAGGATACATGCACAAAAGCAAAGAAGATACCACTTGTTTAGAATTGATGACAAATACTGCCTCTTGAATTTTAAGGATATTATTTTTAGATTTTGATTATTAGATAAAAGTTTAAGGTTTATATTAGGTCTAAGACATTTCTCTTTAACATTAGTGAAACCATCTCTATTAAGATGACTAACCTATTCTTTAATATAATATTGTTTTTATTCTTTTAATTTTCTTGATCAAAAAAAGAAATGGTTCTTTTCCATTCATTAATATATATTATATTATTCGATAAATTTTAAAAAGTGGGTAAAGGATAGCCTCGAACCTCTATCTATTTACTTAGCATAGGTGAAAGGCCTAAGCTTAATAAAATAAACAAAAGTTGATATTTTATAAAAAATATTTCAAGACCAATGCTGTTTTTAAGATTTGTTTAAACTCTAGGAGCACTCGTCTTTCCTCCTTGTTTAAACTCCTTACTCACCTATGATAATGATGTCCCTTGACTCCTCTTTTCCTCTCTCTTCTTTTCATGTTTACAAAAGTTCCTTGGGCAATCTCTTTTCCTCTTTCATATTCTACATTAAGAATTGAAGAATCTTTGCAAGATTTAGAAAGAAAAGGCAATGAAAAGATTGATAACAAGGGTTTTGCAAGGTGAGTTATTTGCTTTAGGTTATCTTGGAATATTTTAGTTATAGTTCTTTTCCTTAAACCCATGTAGCTCGCATTCTACATACTTTTATGTTCCTAGCATGTAGATTTTGCTATCACATGATCAAAGTTAAGTAAGTTTTCTTCTCTAATCTTATTTTATTTACAAGTTTGAATGTTGTTGAGGAATTAACCTTGGGTTGTAATTTGTATAGAAGGCATGCCATTGTTGTTTGTTAGTGGTTGTTGTTGGCATTTAAAAGTAGGAATCAAAGTTTAACTGATGGAGTTCATGAGAAAGGATCATGTTAAGGTATGGTTGTGGAAGGAAGTGGTGTTTTCTGAGCAAAAGGATGATTTTAGAGAATCTAATAGTGTATATGACTGGATATATGCCATTGTACATGATCGACTAGGAGATGTACACAAGTCAAAGTAAGTTTTAAAGTGCTCAATGAGGTATATTAACAAGTATACACCTTTGTATCTAATTGTATACTTAGGATACATAAAGCTAAGGAGATACATGGCCACCTTTGTGGTAATGTAATTTCCCTGTGTAAATTCAACATTCTTTTATATCTTATTTTCAATTCTTTTTAACTAAAAATTATTTCTAATAATATAATCAGGTGTTTTCCAACCTCCTTTATCGAGATTAAACCTATTTTAAAATATCTGAAACAAGTTTACTTTTGAATGTTCTTAGAAGAGGATTGGATAATAGGTGATAATTAAATGCGTACTAGCGTTAGAAGGGCCCTTCCCCATGAAGTTTAGATCCAGGTGGATCAAGCCATCTTTCTTTCTAGAATGTTGTTGAAGCCTACTAACCCAGTAAGATAGGGTAGTGCCAAAGCTTATTGGAGGAGAGGTTGGGGTTGACACGAGGTTTTAAGACTTAAGCGGATAAGATCGACTTTCTCCTTTGATCAAGAAGTTGGTCTAGAGAGGCAATGGGGGCAGCATAAGATCGCATAGGTCGGGCTCCCCATTTGGTATGTGCTTAGTTTTGGCCAACACCCTAAGGGTCCCAATGTGTTAATAAGGAAATTTGTTATACGTATTATGTTGTCAGGGAGTCATTTGTCACTCTAAACAATTGTTTGTATCTTTGGCTATTTATGGACCGATTTGAGACTCCATTTGTTGTGAAGTTAGGCTACCAGTTATTTCTGAATCTTGTAGACTCTAGTTTTGTAGCTAAGTCTCTATTAGCTTTCTAAATGATCCTTATGTATTTTTGTGGACTGAGTGGGTCATTGAGCCACTCCTTTATGTGATTATTTATGAAAACAGAAGTTTGAGTGTTGGCAAATTATTGTTCATTATAGATTTAGATAAATTTTGCATGTTATAAACGTCTCAGCATATCATTAGTAGTTGCATGTGACAATTGTAGCACTCTAAGTTTTAATGCACTATAATAGGTTTTAAGGTGGCTACAAGGTATGAAGATATCATATTCCTACCTTATCCCTTAGGAGCAAGTCTTAATATTTACCTAGAACGTACTTGGTTGAATAGGCACAGGTGAGTATTTTGTATGACAAAGTTATTTGCTCACCCCCACTTTATATGGTTACTTCTTTTCAGAAATTTATTTAGCATTTTCTTTCAAATATATTGATTAAAATTTAACTATCAATTCATTAAAAAATTATGAACAAATACAAAAATAAGTATAACTTTATTATCAACAAAAATAGATCATATAACACATTAAATTGAGAATCACAAGTAAAACAAGAAAAATGATTTTATATAATTATAAAATGGGGATAATGTTATGATCATTACTTAAATTTCACATTTTTTTTTCAATTTTTTATCTGAAGTTTAAAAATGCTAAATATTATATTCAATTGAATTTTCATTTATCAAATTTTGGACTTAAAGTTTGAATTTGTTGGATATAATACCTAATTGAACTCTTACATATTCTAAGCGGCCTACCTATATTTTCAAACTTAGAAGATTTTGACTTACATGATTACCATACAAAATTCGTTATTCTACACCAAAAAAGCTTCCAATCACCCTTCGACACATGTTCTGATAACACTTGCTAATTGTACCATTTACATGCACATATTCTTCTTGTTATTTACACAATTTGTTCTTATCATATATTCATGTAATGCATTGTATACTATTTTAGGCTTTATATCCTTTTTGGTCTTTGTGCCATTCTTGTAAGTTGCACTAACTAAAAACTATAAATACTCATGTATTAGTATTAGCCAAATCAATAGGATGAATATACACTTTGTTTTCTTCCTTTTGATCTTATGTGCAGCTTAGCTATTCTAAATCTAAATTTTTACTCTTATTTAACCCTTAAGTAAGGCTAGTAGTGACGGTCGTTAGGATTAGCATTCATGCATCATATTGGGAACTAACTTTGGTCAATATGTGGTTTTATTATGCATCATATCTAAGAAGCTATTGCATAAGTTGCTTAACTCCTATTACCATTAACATTTCAAACCATCTAGCAATTCAAACCCATACCCTTATGTTCATCCACATTTCGCCTTTCACATTAATACTGCTCAAGAGTTTTGATACAATACACAAGGCATCATTACAATTAGATTATTCCAATGGGTTATATCATTCTAGGAAGCAACAAAGCATATACAAAATAATTAAACATAATAAAGATAATATAATAATTATCTTAACAATCTAAGTACAATATTAAAGGAGTTCAACATCACAAGGCATATAGGTTTTCTCACTCATAATCCCCTAAGTCTTTATATAAATCACAATAATATTACATAATTCAACTTAGAGATAAAAATATATAATAATCAACTATCTCCTTGATTGCAACTACACTTTTAATATCTCCCATTTCTTTCACCTGATGATACGAGCTATTAGGATATAACCAATAGGGTGCCTACAATAAAATAAATCTAGGAGGGTGTAATAACATGTAATTAGCATACATATTTTAGGTTAATTTTACACAGTCTTAGACATTAATTTAGATAATCCTATAGCAATTTAGAGCTTAATTTATTTAATTTCCATTTTCAAGGACTTTAGAGGTATTTGATGAAATTTTTGAAAATTGTTATCAAGTTTTGGAGCTTATTTAGAGAAATTCATTAGTTAAGGATATGAAATGAAAGAATTTTAAGCAAGAAATGAAGTCTAATGAAGATCACATCAATAATTTATGGTTGTATACACCTTGTAATTTATTTCCATTAAATTTTGAATATTTCAAACTAAGTGAAATATCACACTCCATCTCTACAATCGTATACCTTGGGCATGGACATTGTATAATTTGTGAATCTTCTAATTGTGTTAAGTTTTCTTTGTAAATCTAGGTCCAACTCTTATAAATACATGTCTAGACCAAGGTTTGAAGAGAGAACCCCTTTGGAGCATATTTAGTAAGGTAAAATTATAGGAGTTTCTCTATTTTCTTCTTATTTATTTAACTATTATGTCTTTATTTAGATTTTCTTAGTAAATTGTGTTCTAATTACACTGTTTTATTTTATTCTTTGATTCAATATAATAGTGATCAAATTATTGGAGTTTATTATAGAATTCATGAAAGCATATAATATGATGGACCGATAAAATTAGGCAAAACTAGCTAACTAAAACATTTACTAATTCGATTTTTCCAAATTAAGACAACCTAATAGTGGAATTAAAAGGTTTCATGTAATTCTGCAATACTCTACTCCAGAAGTGATTTGAGTAGAGTGGTCTGATCGTTAGGAATTTGCTAGAAACACGAGTTCATTTAATTCATAATAGGAATCCTCACACCTAATATTGCAATTGAGATTAAATAGGTAATTTAGAACTAGGTAATAAATAACACAAAGATTTACTAAGGAACATTGTCTTATCTTTTATCTAATTTTTCTCATTCTTATTTATGTTTCTATCTTAATTTAGATTTACAACTCTTGTTATTTTAATTATTTTTATTATTACAATCTTTCTTTATTATCTTTAATTATTCAGTTACATCTTTTATTGCAAAAAGTTAGGTAATTGGAATATTTTAGGGTTAATGTTGCTAATTAATTAGATTTTACTCCCATATATGGTTACTCATGAGATTGATACTCAAACTTAAATCCAAATATATAATATAACTTGATGACTATGTACACTTGCTTATACTACCACATACGAATCAAGGTATAAGTAACAACTATTTAGTGAGATATCCCTAATACAACATGAACACAAAAACAAGCAAGTTATGATACATTACTATATAATACATGATCAACCTATGAACACAAGCAATATATATAGTCATCTAAAAACTCTATACAATACAGATTTTCACACTCTGATAATTAAGGTTAGGGAATAATTCTATCACGTTGGCCCTAAGCACCATCACTCTTATTAAAAATACTCTCGGCCTAATTTCTTATTAGTTAATTATGTAATATTAGAATATTGTAAGTCCAAGTTAAGCGAGTTTTCCTTTTATATTAAAATATTAATCCAATACTACATGTAAGCTTGAAATAGGAGGGAACTCTAAGTGGTTGTAATCTTGAATGAAGCCCTAATCAAAAGACGACATTCCTAATACATAGTAGTCTCTAAAGGGTACGGTGAGGTAGCAAACGAACCATCACCTTCATATTGCTTCTCTATGCTCGTACGTAATGCTAATGACCTTCTTCATGCAGTCATGTGATGCATGTCTAATGCACATTTTAGTTTCTATAGAGGACTATTTTAGTAGTTGGACTTTTAGCCTAATCTAATGCTATAGATTAGTTTAATGAGATGACCGAGCCAAAATAGGGATATTTTAGGAAGATATAGCTTAATAGGCTCGAAATTGGGCTTGTTGGAATGTTTATTCTACTCTCAGCCTTATTCGGTTAATTCGTGCACTAAAGATTTAGGGTTTGGAAGAAATCCTTCTAGACTCATTTAGAGTTTATTTAGCCTCAAAGGAGCTATTTTAATTTAAATAAGAGCTATGGGCTTACTTTATTGTCGATAGGCTTACATTCTTTTATTATAAGCTATTAGGCCCATCTGGAGCCTAGAGTAGAAGATCATGGTCCATAAGAGAAGGAGTAAATCTTAACCATTAGATCTTCCAAGGTAATCCAACAACCACCAGCAACATTAGATATCAACCACATTCTCAAAGTAATCTAATGGTTGAGATCTATCCTTAAAATCTATAAATAAAAGGCTTCCCCCCTCATTTGGGACATATTCAGAGTATTGGCTAGCTTGAGACAAAGATGGAAACTTTGTTAAACTTACTCCATGCAAGATCAAACAAGCTACTCAGTGAAGAATGACAAGAACATTTAGAAAACACAAGGCTTTATCTTTTGTCACATGTACGCACAAGTGATCAAGTTTGCTTGTTCCTCCTCCCATTGATCTCTCAATTACATCTATACACATGTCATTGGATTAAGTGATCTCTAAGATCGACCATCATGAGTATAGCATGTGATCGATCATCAACAGTAACACCACCTATATTATTTGGCAACTTTATTGGGGGGAGATCACTTGCCATCAACAATGTCATACACCAACAAATAGGAGGAAACTTCCAACGTCTGGGAGACTAATCCCATGATCACTCAACAAACTTCAACATTAGGTGATAACATAATGCCTATGAACATGCAACAAATATCTATTGTTGAGAAATCCCTAATCATTCATACTATGTAGGAGAATGCTCATGTTTTTAATCAATTCTTGGTCACCTTTACACAACTTCTGCCTAACATGGCAAATGTTATTGCTACCAACCCTGTAAGTGTTTAACCTATAGCAATTCTTCCTATGTTATTCATGTAAGCTACTAAACTTACCCTATTGTTACTATTGTACCAACTACTTTACAATCAGGTATTCAATAAGTGCAATCACTACAAATCCTTGTAAAGGAAGACAATACACGGTAGGAGGAAGGATTACAGTATTAGTTGCCTCCAACTCCTATAAATCCAAATCTCCCAACAGCGAAAGATGCAAGAACCTAACCTGGAGGGTCATTATCATCTAGGTGCAATATCTATCCTACCATTGTATCACCAACTTAAAGCTACTATAACCTTAAAAAATTGCTAGGAAACCATACCTCATGGACTACACAAGTCATAAGTTTAGCAAACAGGAGAGTACTAAGGAGCACCTTCTCAAATTCATTTAGACAATCTAAGTCTATGGACTTGATAATGATCTCAAATCAAAGGAATTCTTCAAATTTTTTATGGAGAAGGCATACACCTAGTATGTTAAGCTTCCTCTAGGTTCTATAGATTCATAAGGGACTATGTACAACTTTTTCTTGGAGAAGTTCTTTGAAACACAAGACCGTATTACTATCACGAACATGGAGCATATCAGACAATGGCCCAAGGAAAACCTATGGACTATATTGAGCGCTTGAAGGAATGCTCATTGGACATTCAAGATATATATAATGAGAAAGAGCTTGTCAAAATATGCATTCAAGGCATGTTTATGGATTATGCTGTATATCTTGAAAACTTGTTATTAAGTTCCCTCATAATGTTAGCAGAAAATGCTTGGACGACTAATAACTTAATCGCTAAACAAAGAAGTAACCTTGGAAGGAAGTAAGGACCTTTTGTAAACTTTACACATGGAAGAAGTTATAGTAACGACAAAAGGATAAGGAGGGACGCTCTTAAAGATGCTCTACCGTTCTTATGTTCAATGGACAAGGTTTACATCATACTTGATAGATGGATCAAGGATGGGAACATTAAACTGGAAAGAGTTGATAAAGAACCCACAACACAAGAGATTAATGATCTTGAATACCATTGGAGTCATAGAATCATAAGTCATGCCACTAAAGATTGTCAAAATTTGAAATAGATATTCTAAAAGAAAGTACGAGAGGGTAAGCTTATTCTTGAAGATAATAACATCAAGATGCTAGAGACTAAAGAGTTTGATAGCAAAGAAAATCTTGTAAACGTGCCTAATCATCACGTATTAAAGGAAAAAGCTACCTATAACTTATATTAATCATGTAATAAGAAGAAATAAAGTAAATTTCAGTCAAGAAGTGAAGCCTTCTCTTTCATTGTCTATGTCATTTGCACTTATCTTGCAATTATTTCTCTTCAACGAATGTAGATATCATCAGTGATGAATATTTCTTATCATGAAATAATTGAATTGCTTCTCTTAACTAGCATCTATTGGTCAATGTAGTATAGTTGTATCATTACTACAGTACTCTACTCTTGATAAATCCTAGTGTAGGTAACATCATCACTCAGTATTCCTTATTATTAATTTTTCATGAATGAAAATTGCCGTAGCTAATATTGCCACTACAATCCATAAGCACATAGATATAGCTGACATTGCTATCTAGTGCTCTTCATTCATGAGATCGAAGCAATCTTAGTTGTGACGAGTTAGAGCAACTTTATAGCAGGCTTAGCAATTTTAATACCTCTTTCATAGAATTAAGGTCAAAGCAACCTCATCCGTGTATGATTAAATTGATCATATCATTGTATTAGTTACTGTAGTCGCTTAGTAGAAGCATTTGCTTCTCAACACGTAGCGAGTGTAATGCCCAAATCCACAACATCATTCATGAGACTAAAGCAATCTCAGCTATGATTAGTTAAAGTAACTCTGCAGTAAGCTTAGCAATCGTAATGCTTTCTCTTAGAACAAGGTAGAAGTGATCTCATCCATGAATGATCAAAGCCATAATATTATGATAGTTGTAGTTACTCAGTGGAAGCATTTGCTCCTAAGCACGAAGCAAGTGTAATGCCCATTTATGCAACTATAGAGGATTATTTTGATAATTAGGCTTTCAACCCAATTTGATGCCATAGATCGGTTTAATAGGCTAGTGATAGGGTTCAAGAAACCAAACTAAGATAGGGATGTTTTAGGGAGATATGACTTGGTAAGCTCAGAACAAGGATTGCTTTACTAGTTATGCTACTCTCAACCTTAGTTGATTGACTTGCATACAAAAAAGTTAGCTCAAAAGAGGTCTCTTTGCAGCTGTTTAGACTTTATTCAGTCTCAAAAGGAGCTATTTGGACTTAAACAAGAATTATGGGCTTATCTTATTATTAATGAGCTTATATTCTTTTTATTATAAGCCTTTATGCCTATCCAGAGCTCGTAGCCCATGCTCATGGTCTACATGAAAAGAAGAAGTTAATTCTAGCCACTAGATCATTTAAGTTCATTTGACGGTTAGCAATAAGGTCAAATCTCAATCATCCATCTCAAAATAATCTAACGGCTACAGCTTGCTCCTATAATCTAGAAATAAGAGATTCTTCCTCTCATTTGGGATCATTTTTTGAACATTAGTTAGCTTAAGACAAACATGGAAGCTCTGTTGAAGTTATTCCATGAAAGATCAAATAAGCTACTCAGTGAAGAACGAATCAAGAGCATCAAAAAATGCAAGACTTCATCTTCTATCATGCGTACACATAGGTGATCGAGTCTACCTATTTCTCCTCCTCCACATCTCTTTATCACATCTATACACATGTCATCAGATCAATCGATCTCCAAGATCAACCATCACATATGTAACATGTAATCAATTATCAACAGCAACCCCACCAGCATTATTTGGCGACTCCACTAGGGAAAGATCACTTTTGGTCAATGATGTCACACACCAATGGATAGGAGGAGACTTCCAGCTTTCAAGAGACCAATCCCACAATCACTCTACAAATTCTAACATCGAGTGATAATATAATACCTATAAGCGTGCAACAAACACCTACTACCGAGACATCCCTAATTGTTCGTACTATGTAGGAGAACACTTGCGTTCTCGATCAATTCTTGATCGCCTTTATGTAATTTCTGCCTGACATGGAAACCGCTACTACTATTAACCCTCCAAGTGTTTAACTTGCAATGTTTCTTCCCACACAATTCACACAAGCTATTGGATGTGCTCCTGTTTCCACTACTACTATTGTACCAACTGCTTCACAATAAGGTACTCAATAGGTGAAATCAATACAAGTTCTTGTAGAGGAGGATAATACACGATAAGAAAAAGGATTGCAGCATGTGCTACCTCTAACTCCTACGAATCTAAATCTCCCTATAATAGAAGACATAAGGACCCAACCTAAAGGGTCATCATCGTTTAGGTGCAATATCAACCCGTTACTTTAGTTATAGCTACTATACGCAACATTACCCCAACAATCTAAGCCAAAATTACTCCTATTCTTATTTCTTCGTCTTATGTGACAAAAGATCCTTATAAGTATTTGAAGCAAATTTAGACCTCTTCTTCTATAGGTATCATCAACCTAAAGCTACCATACCTTTAGAGAGTTACAAAGAAACCATACCCTGAGGACTATACAAGTCCTAAGTTCATGAAATTCAACGGCAAACAAAGGAGTGCTAAGGAGTACCTCCTCAAATTCATTAAGACACTTGAGGTCTATGGACTCGATGATGATCTCAAATTAAAGGAATTCTCTAAATCTCTAACAAAGAAAGCATACACCTAGTACGTAAACCTTTCCTTTGGCTCTATGGATTCATAGGGACTATGTGCAAGCTGTTCTTGGAGAAGTTCTTTGAAACACAAGAATGTGTTACTATCACAGACATAGGACATATTAAGCAACGTCACAAAGAGGTTCTTAAGGATTTCATTAAGCGTTTTAAAGAGCATTCATTAAATATCCAAGATATTTGAGATGAGAAGGAGTTAGTCAAGATCTGCATCAAGGGGGTATTCACCGAATATGCAATACACCTTAAGAATCTATCTCTTAAATCCTTAATGACGTTGGTGGAAAACACACAACGAACAAACAATTCCATTGCTAGGTAAAGGGATAATATGGGTAAGAAGAGGCAGCCATCTCTTAGTGCTACCCAAGGAGGAGGCTATAAGGGTAGTAAGAAGATCAAAAGAAATACTGTTGTCGATATTCCACCTTTTCCTTATCCTATAAATAAGGTACATGTAGTTCTTAATATATGGCTCAAGGACAAAATAATTAGACTACTAAGGGTTAAGCATAAACCAATAGCTTAAGAGACAAATGATGCTAAATTTTGTCAATTTCATAGGTCTATTAGATATCCAACAAAGGAATGTTAGATACTAAGAAGAATCTTCAACCAAAAGTTCTAAAGTGGTGAGCTAGAATTAGACAACACAATGATGTACGTAGGAATCCGCTTCTAGTACATAACAATCAAGAAAATGCTAATGCAATCTCGCATGACCCAGCAACTTCTCAAGAAGTTAACCAACCAAAGGCTGATGGACATGAAAGTGTACTATGAGAAGAGACGCTTGAAGGCAAAGGGAAGGCAGTAGACTCAGTTCCAAGTAATCATGCCATGATAGCTTTGCTAAAGACTGCCAATGTGAGAAATTTATTTGATCTACTAAGATTTGACAACAAATCCCCACTTGTTACAGCAACTATTCTAGTAGAAATCTTAGAGTAACAATTTGAACAATGCAATGTAGTATAGCCAATTTGTATGATGTCGAAGGCACATGAGAGCACTATTATCTTTGCTAACAATGATATGTGCACTAGCAATCTGAATCACTATCATTTGCTGTATGTGGAGAGTGAACTTAATGGTCATCACATTCAATGGAGTTTAATTGATAATGGGTCTTTGCTTAATATAATGCCCTTGGCAACTTTCAAAGCTATAGGATTAGACATGAGGAGGCTAGTTTGCTAACCAATTAACATTTATGGCTTCAATGAGGCTCCTACTAAATCTTTAGGCTTTGTCAATGCTGATTTCAAGGTTGGCCCTACTCATGGGGCAACTAAGTTCCATGTATTCGATGCTCCAGTCTCTTACCCTTTGTTGGTAGGCAAGAAGTGGTTCCACATATACAGTCTTATCCCTTCTACACTCCATCAATGTATTAAGGGAAGATATATTTGTACCCATCGCTGAAAGCCCCTTTGAGCATGGAGAGTCATATTATACAAAGGCAAAATAATATGATGAGTACGCTGGTGAGGGTGAAACTGTAACTGGCAGACCCATTAGAATTCCATTATCATAATGTGAAGATTTTCAAGAACATGAATAAGGGCCTAAGAAGAGAAAGACATCTCCTAATTATGGAGATCAAAAGAAGAAAAGGAAAAGGGGTGGGGAGGGGTGGTGAAGTAACCAAGATGCAAAAATCAAAAGTTACACCAGGGTAAATAGGTGAACTGCGTATCACTTAGGCAGCTCTCCGAGGTCAAAGGAGGCATTTATATCATCCTTCAACCCCTCAAACTTACAATAAGTTCAACCTACTCTTCCTTAACTATAAGATCAGATGAAACCATAAGCTAAAGAAATAGAGGAAGTGAATCTGGCAACCCCCAAACAGAAGGCTAAACCTATTTTCATTAGTAAAGGTTTGGCAAAGAAAATAAAGGATCCCTTCATGGAAAGTGGATTGATGTCAATCTAGCAAAGATTGAAGCCATACAATCCATGCCATCTCTAAAGAATCAAAGGGAGTTGAAGAGATTCATAGGTAAGTGTCTTATATTTAGTGATTCATCCCAGTGCTCACTAAAATCTCTTTCCCTTTACATTAGATGATGAAGAAGGGAGTTTTATTTGAATGGGTTCTGCTTCAAGGGGAGGCATACGAAAATATATACGAAAATAGGCAGAAAAGTATATTCCTATGATTGGAATATTTTCCCTTTTTGAGCAAGACTACTCTTGAACTAGCATTTGTTGGATTATCGAGTATAGATTAAGCTCTTTAATCTCTCTCGTGTTCTTATCGATCTTAAACTTAAGATTATAGTTAACCCCTTCATTTGAACTAATTAGTAAGTTGCATCTAACCTTCATTTGAATCTCGAGCAACATTTAGTACTCGTGAGTTGTATTAAACCCTATTTCGAGCTCAAACCCCCGATAATATTTGTCTGCTGGTGAGTTATATCCATTCACATTCACCATCAAAATTAACCGTCTCACTTTTACAAGAATACACTTGTCATTAGCATAAGAATCACCAATTTCAAGGTCAAGAAAATTCTCGTTGATATTGGAAGTTCTGTAGACATTATTTTTCAACATACTTTTGATTAGATGAGACCAAAGATCAAAGCATAGCTAAGATCCTACGGCTACGATTTGTATGCCTTCAACAATCAACCTGTCTAAGTGACTAGAGTAATTTCTCTACAAATCCAGATTAGAGATGATGTTCATGTCATAAAGGATAAAGTGGGCTTCCTTGTTGTCAAGTGTAGGTCCCCATATAATATGATCATAGGGCGGTTGTATCAGCACTTATTTAGCACCATCCCTTTTACCACTTACCTTAAGGTTAAATTTCCTACTCCTACTAGGGTGGGGTATGTTAAGGGGATCAACAATTGGTGAGGTTATTGTATATAAGGGCATTGAGGTGAAAAGAAAATTTTCAAGTCGAAACTTACCTAGAAGGAAAGTCAATCGGCATAGATAATGCCAAAGATGAAATGGAGGAAAATTCATTGGGAGATGATCCTAAAAGATGACCAAGATAGGGAAACCCTTACCGGTAAACATTCGTCAAAGTTTAATCAACTTCATATAAGATAATGCTGACGCATTTGCATAGTCCCCCTCAAACATACCGAATATCCCTAGAGATGTTATGATATATAAACTTCATATCAAATGATTTAACAGAGGAAAAGACATTTCACCCTTAAGAGGCAAGCGGCCATTGAAGAAGAAGTGCAAAAACTCTTCAAGGTAGGATTCATTCAGGAAGAGCCTTATTCGACTTGGCTAGCTAACTGTATATTAATCTAGAAGTTTAACGGCAAGTGGTGCATATGTATAGATTTCATAGATTTGAACAAGGCTTAAACTAAAGATTGCTTTCCCCTATCGAAAATAAATCAGATGGTTGATTCAACTGCTAAGCATGCTTTACCCTCTTTTGTGGATGCTTTTCTGGCTACAACCAAATTAAAATGAGACCTTACGAGATTCAGCGCTCCTTGCTAAGATGGATCTAGATAAGGTCCCCAAGGGCATAAACGATTCATTTTTTTTTCACAGCTTCCCAATTCCTTTTGTCAAGCCACAATTTTGGCTAGTTGCTCAGTAATTCTTTGATGCAACCTGTGAAATTCCTCGGTACGCTATAGGCCAGATTGACTCCCCCCTAGTATAGTCAGACTGTTAACCAAGTCCAAGGGTAGGTTCGGGTTAAGTCCATAAACAACCTCAAATGGTAATGTTCCAGTGGAGCTTTAAGTGGAGTGATTGTAAGCAAATTCAATTATGGGCAAGTATAAATCCCAGTCACAAGAGTTCTTTCCGATAGTGGCACGCAAGAGATTATCGATAGTTCTGTTAATTACTTCAGTTTGGTCATCTATCTAGCAATACCAAGAGGTATTAAATAGGTACTTAGTATCGAGTTCCCTCCATAAGGTCTTCCAAAAGAAACTCATGATTTTGGAATTATGGTCAGACACAATACTCCTTGGCACTCCATGCAATCGCACAATTTCCTACAAAAAGAGGTTAGTGATGAATAAAGCATCATTAGTCCTGTGGCAGGGGATGAAGTGGTCCATCTTGCTAAATTGATCAACTAATACCATGATCGAATCATGTTTTCTCTACGTATAGGGAAGGCCAAGCATGAAATCTATGCTTAGATCGGTTTACGACCGCTCGAGAATTAGTAAGGGTATGTATTCTCCATAGGGTTCTCTCCTCCCTTTTGCATACTTACACACCTTGCACCTCTTAAGTATTCAACACATATCCCTCATTATCCCAAGCTAGTAAAAGTTTTCCTTCAATATCTTAATCGTCCTCTTTTCCCCAAAATGGCTAGTTAGAGCCCCGGCATGAGTTTCTTGAACCAGTAGTTCCCTTGCAAAACCATTCGGTACGCAAATCTGCTTTCCCTTCATTAAGAACCCCTCTCTCAAGCAGAATCCGTCTATAGCTCCTCTATCATGGCACTTAGCTACTAAAGGCCCAAAATGTGGGCCATGCTCATATCAATCAGGTAAAGTGTCAAATCTAAGCACTTTAGCTTGCAACATCGTAATCAAGGTATGATAGCAAGAAAGGGCGTCAACCACTATGTTGGTGCTTCCCTTCTTATACCTGATGACACAGCAAAAGGTCTTTAGGAACTCGACCCACTTAATGTGACGCTGAGAAAGCTTCTACTACCCGCGAAGATACTTGAGAGATTCATGATCCAAATATATGATGAATTCTCTCAGCAACAGATAATGTTGCCAGTTCTAAAGTATACGGATAAGGGAATAGAACTCCTTGTCATAGGCTGAGTAATTCAAGGAAACACCTTAGAGTTTTTCGCTGAAGTAAGCAATAGGTTGGCACTCTTGCATAAGGACGGCACCAATGCTGACATTAGACGCATCACATTCAACCTCAGAAACCTTCTCAAAATCTGGAAGGGTAGGTACTAAAGCAGACATCAGCTTACACTTTACATCTTCGAAACTCCTCTAAGCCTTTTCTATCCATTTAAACTTAACATTCTTCTTGGTCAATTCAATCAACGACGCAGTTATGGAGTTAAAGTTCCAGATAAATCTTTGATAAAATGAGGCTAAGTCATGGAAGCTCCTAACTTTGGCTGCACTTGTCGACATAGGCCACTCATTAATAACCTTGACCTTTTCCTCATCAACTCAAACTCTACTCCCCAACAACTTATCCAAGGAATAGAACCTCGCTTTAACAGAAAGCGCATTTCTTTAGGCTACTGAATTATTTCTCAGTGTAGAGTACGTTGAACACCAATCTCAAATGTTCAACATGAGTAAGAAGGTTGGCACTATAAACTAGAATATCGTCAAAATAAACCACAATGCATTTTCCGATCAACGTTCTTAGTATATGATTCATGAGCCTCATGAATGTACTCAGTGCGTTTGTTAAACCAAATAGCATAACCATCCACTCAAATAGACTATCCCGAGTCTTAAAAGGCTATTTTCCATTAATCTCCTGGTCTTATTCGTTTTTAATGATACCTACTCTTAAGATCTATCTTCAAAAAGATACACCATGCAACTCATCAAGCATGTCATCGAATCGTAGGATCGAGTATCGGTACTTAACAGTAATCTTATTGATGGCATGACTATCAATCCACATCCTTTATGATTCATCTTTCTTTGGTACTAACACAGCTGGGACGGCACACGAGCCCATGCTCTTATGAACATATTCACGATCGACCAACTCATCAACTTACTTTTTCAATTCGGTTACCTGCTCAAGATTGAGTTTATAGGCAGGTCGATTCGGCAAGGCTGCTTTAGGTTAAAGATCGATGCAATGCTTAATCCATCTCAAGGGAAGTAATCCTTTCACCATCTCGGTAGGGAAGAGGTTAGCAAATTCCTAGAGTAGCTGCTGCACTTCGGTAGGTAAGTTCTCAACCTCTTTAACCTCTAAGAGTCTCCTAACCAAGAGGAGTACATAGCCTTTGGCCTTAACCTCTCATACAAGCTGTAATCGGGAAATCACCAATGACTTCCGCTACAACGATCTAGCAAACTTTTCCTGGGCTTCTTACACTTCCTTAAGACTCATAGGTGTCAATATAACTTTCTTCCCATCCTTTTGAAACATGTAGGTGTTTCTATACCCATTGTATAACATTCTCAAGTCAAATAGCCACGATTAGTTGAGTAATATGTGAGATGCACACATGAGAAGGACATTACACACCACCTCATCCCTGTACCTATCACTAATAGTAATCAGCACTGTGACTTGCTCATAAATGTGTAATCCTCTTTTCTCGTTCAGCCAATGAATCTTATATGGCTTGGGGTGTGGGAGAGTCGGCAATTTCATAGCCTTTACTACCCCTTACACAATGACATTGGTACAGCTCCCTTAGTCAATGATTACGGCGCATAGCTTGCCATCCACCGAGCAATTCATATGAAAGAGGTTCTCTTTTTACTCATTTTCATTACATATGAAAGTACTGAGTGATCATCGAATGACAATGCAATACTCGGCTCTACCATTAGGGGTATCTCAGCCTCCTCATATTTATCAAATTCTTCCAGCATCCGATCGATTGCCACTTCTTCCTTTCCTTCACTTGCACTTTCAACTTCAAACTGGGGCTTATCTACCTTTATTGTCGTGACTCAGTGATTTGGACATTGACTAGACACGTTTCCATAGCCAAGGCATTTAAAACATTTAATTTCTCAAGTTTTCCTCATTGAACTCTAACCTTGGTCTCTTCAAATCTTAGTCTCCTCGATCTTGCTCTCACCTCGGCCTTTATCTGATCGACTCAACATATGACCTCGACATTCCATCTCGGGAATGTTTGATACCCTGTCATTCCCTACGCTACTCAACAGTCCAGTCCTATTCGATACCATTGTTCGATTACTTGGCATTTAGTCAGCCTGGCTCCGCCATTGCCTTTAATCTCTCTAGGTTACTTAGATGGTTTCATCCAAAGTTAGGAGGCTCTACAATTCCACAACATGACCAATCTCAGCTCATAGTCCCAAGATGAACCATGCTATAGTTCAGGTCTTAGGCTCGTCAACATCACATCGTATCATAAGCAACTGAAACTCTTGGACATAGTCGTCTATGAACCAATTACCTTGCCTCAAGTCTTAGAGCCATTGAAAAGTGTCTTATTCGTAGTGCTCGGGAACGAACTTATTCCTCAAAACTCTCTTCATCTCGTTCCATGTTCAGACCTCGTATTGGGTCTTCAAGTGAACATTTTGTAGCTTCTTCCACCACATTGCCGCATATCCAAAAAATTCTAATGCAGCCACCCTAATGTGGACAACATCTTCATAATCATAAAAGTTAAATATCTTTTCGATCTTCTCTTCCCAGTCCAAGTAGTCATTATCATTACTAAACCTGTGGAAGTTGGGAATCTATACCTTAAGATGTTTGATACTCCTTGGAGCTCTAAACTCTCGCTCATCAATCCTAATATCCCAATCTTCTTCTTCTTCATACTCTTCCATTTCATCCAACTCTAACCTTCTTCTCAGGACTCTATCGGCACGTTGCAATCGTGTACGGTTCACTGGAAAGGCTTCAGGAGCTCGTTCATTTTTCTGCTTCCCTGGCCTATCTCTCATTTCTTGGCCTTGCTTTACAACTCTCTCATGCGGTTTATTCTCTAAGACCCTGTTTACTGAGATAGCTAAATTGGCTACAATTGCAGTAAGATCTTATATCTGCTCATCAGTAGTGCATGGTGTTTGTTAGGTAACTCGACTACAACCATGAGCATCACTCTCGACATCATAAATCTCTCCCTATACACTAAGGTTCAACATTCCTATCACAAAATTTCAATAACTACACTTCACTGAAGGCCGACAATCACACGTAGTATCTCAAATAGCAGATTGACTGTTACTAAAGAACTCTAGGTCTTAACCTTAACCTCAAGTTCTGATACCACGAATATATGGTGTGCCTAGGAGCTCAGTTATCACTAGGACTTACCAAAACAGAATTGAATTGAATAGGTCCTTCGAGATATCGAAGAAAATTAGAGAGAAAAAGTCCACAATCGAACAAGAGTAGCTGACGTAAAGCTGCTCGGAGGATATAACTCACCAACAAACACAACACAACTTAACATCACACTTGATATAACGCATAAGTTGATGTCAAGATCCATCTGCCATTAATCCTGAGCTACTCGACAAGATTAGATAAAAGTGTAGAAAATATGGACTTGGAGAGGGTTATCTCACAAGAACAGAATATTTATCGTAAAAATGTTGGTTATATCTACGGCTCACAAGAAAAAAAGGACTATTTATAGTAAGTCCCTAAGGCAGCATTACAAATAATGAAAAGACAAGAAAGTATATACAAAAAGGGAATTCGTAGTACATACCAAAAAGGGTAAAATGGACAAAAGACCAAAACAAAAAAGTAGTATAATGTCAAATGAGGTGGATAGGTGGCAGTATAACATTAGCCCCGTACGAATATTTTCTAAGCACAGCAGGCGAGAGGGGTTAAAATGTTGCGACATTAAAGGGCCACGAAGAGAGAGAGACGGTATCATGCCGAGAGAAAACTATTCAACCATTTAAGGAAGTCTCTTGTCACTTAACAAGAACTTCTCGGTAGTATCGGTAGGATTACTTAGCATAGGGTCCTCAGCAAAGGAATGGTCGGCATCATCACTACCAAGTGTACAAATCATCATATGACAATTAGGGGACCTTAAGGAGTTCGGCCACGTTCCTTTGACATAAACTTTCTCGTCATCAGTAGGTTGTTGAGAGAGAATTCACCGTGCAAGGGATTGGAGTCTTCGGAGCCGTACATGAGTAATGGGGTAGTTAGTTGGCAGTTCATCATGTATCTTCTCATTCCACTACACTATCAGCTAAGCTACTTAAGGAACATAACATTTCGCTCCTATTTTGGGGAGGAGAAGTAGCCTCGGTCTCGATCGCTTCAAAATTTAAAAGAATAAGTCGATGAATTACGTTTTGAACCATGCTTGATTTTGACTATAACAAACATCATAGAACTTTTTTGAGGATTTTGAAGATGAAGACGAAATGTCGAAAGCTTTCAAAATCTTATGGATGCATATGAGGATGAAATGAATTTTTTCTTCATTATTGAAAAATTCCTTAAATATGAATGATTTACCTGCGTAACCATAACACTTTTCTGACAAGAATGATGCGCTGATTAGATGGTGGTGCAAATTATTAACATGTGTTTCAAGATAAAGATCTAATGGTTATCGAAACTTTGATAGTTATTAGGGCTTGTAATGTAATTATGGCTAAGGTGATAGCTATTGTACATGTTACCACTTAGTCTTTTAACAGGTGAGAAAATTAAAAAGTTATGACTTTTTGAAGGGGATATAATCTACCTTTTTAAATGAAAATCAAGGAACATCCTACATTAATTGGCATTTGGGAAATATTTCCTCACTTAAACCCACAAAGAATATTAAACTACTTATTCCCTCAATCGAACCCTCAACTACAGGAGTTGGGAGACAAATGTTGATAGTCAAATTTCGTCTGTTACATTTACTCGTTTACTTGGCTAATGAGAAGCCAAGTAATTCACCTCTCTATAGATGCTAACCAAGATGGCCATATGTAGTTTTAATTTAAGTAGCACAAACAATTATCTCTTGGCATGGTTCCATTACATAACTTCCCACTACTCCAATATTTCAAGAATGTACTTTATCATGAGGTCTCCACGTATCTCAATAATCATGTGATTAACTAATATTTTAGGCATCCAACATTAGCTTATAAATATAGATAAAAAGCACTATAAGAACAATCGGATAACCCATAACTACTCACTTTATTTTTCTCTTAAACTCACTTACTAACTTATGCATTGGAATGGCTTCATCAAACTAGCCTCACCGGACTAGCCTTGGTATCCTTTTAGTTCTTTGTACTTTGTAAGAAGGAAATTATCTGAAAATCATTTGAAAATCATACAACAATAGAAGCAACTCTAATGAATCTATCCTATGGCTACTTAAGCACGACCATGATGCTTGTAAGTGTAAAACTACCTATGGAGTTAAAATAACTCCACTGACTTCCTTATGTTGTCATTTGATTATAACCCCTATCATCTCCAAGAATATAATCAAACTTAAAGGAGTCAAAGCAACTTCAACAAATGGGTTCTGTAATCCCTTGGTCATGATACCATCATTCTTAACATAACAGCTAATCTCAAGAGAGTCAAAATGACTATGATGAACTTATTGCATGATGAGCTGCTACTTCGCCATATAATGACGTACCATCAATAGAGGGAGAAGAAGCTAACACTTGTCTTAAACATGCAAGCAAAAATTTGATGAGAGCTTAATACTCATCAAGTATAAAGCTTACGATTGATGATCAGCATTAGCTATGATTTGCTTTCTCTATATGTGTAATTATATTATCCAATGATGATGAAGACATATGGAGCACCCCTCATGCCCAGGTAAAGCTATGGAATTATGGTGTCACCCAATGCTCTAGATGATACTGAAGCATAGGTGATGCTCAGATGCAGTAATGTGTTATTATATGCTAATGAAAGAATATGTAAAGACTTGTCTAATAAAGCATTAATGTGGAATGTGAAGATAAAACTGAAGTTGCTTTAGCCCTTATTGCATAACACCATGCATTACTTGAGAAGTAGTTGAAGCTTGAGTTAGGTGTCGTACTCTCTCCTTTCACTCCTAAACTCGAATATTGATCACTCGCTCACCTATGTATTGAGCCCAAGAAAGCCTCTACGATGTCAAATTTATGAGAACCTACTATGTACATAAGCACATGTGGTCTTCGAGTTTTATCATTCATTAGATGTTGCAATTCAAAGCTCAAGTTTCAAGTGAATTATTTTGGGAACCTAAGAGATCTAAGGTTGACCACAAAATCACTTATGTTGTAATAGCATACGTTAGAAGGAAAACCAATCTAAGTGAGTAACTTGAAAAAAAAATAATGAAATTATTATAATTATTATTTGTTCAAAAAGCCCGAGGCAAGTGTAAATCAAATATTAGCCTAACCCTTAATTACAAGGCAAATGGTTGTTCACAAGAATCAGGTCCAGCATGTTAATCATCCATAAGTAAGAGCCTATTCATATGCCTAACCCAAACTTTCAAACAGGTTAATCAAAGGCTAGTTTAGCCTAAAATCTACCTTATTGGAGCCCAATCAGCCATGCAATTTCAAGTAGCCCTATAATTAAAATTATACAACTAGCTTTGACAATTGAAGTTCATGTTCTGCTTAACATAACCTAAGACATGCAAAACAACTCATTAACCCAAGCGTTAATCCAACAAGTGTAAACTATGGAAGAGTGTTATTTAGATTGAAGCTCAAGTTGCATGGACATGTAGAGTTACATTCACCAATAGCCCGTTCACTTTACTGAATAGAATTAGAATTCCCAATGAATGTAATAAGGTTATAATATCTATTATTTTGTTTAGCTAAATTTATAAATAACTTAAGAATAGATTATACTAGAACATTAACAAATAAATTACCATTGGTCCATCTTCCTTCTTAACTAACCCCAAAGTAATAGGTGGCTTTGGCAGCGGCAATAATAGTAACGACAATAATAATGATGGTAAGCAACAGTAATGATTGTGGAAGTGGTGGTTTTAGTAGTGGTGGCAACAATGATGATGGTTGGTGGTGACAGCTTTAGGTTGGTGGCGACAGCTTTAAGTTGGTGGTGACGGTAACAAAGATGGTGACAACGACGATAGTGACAGTAGTGGTGATAGCAACGATAGTAGTGGTAGTTGGTGGAAATGGTAGAAGTAACGGCGATGACAGTAGTGATAGTGGTGATAATGACGACGGTAGTAGTAGTGATAATAACGGCAGTAGTAGTGATAATAACGGCAGCAATGGTAGTAGTGGTAGTCAATGGTGGCGAAGGTGGTCAATTGTGGCAGTAGTAGTTGGTAGTAGTCGGTAGTAGTCAATAGTAGCAGTAGTGGTCAGTGGTGGTCAATAGTAGCAGTGATAGTGTTGGTAGTTGTTAAATTGGGATGAGATCATTTTTGAGAAAAATATAAAATTTTATAAGTAATTGTGATTCATTATTTGAAGTCAGAAATCTCTACGTAATTGTGATTCGGTGACATAAAATAAAGTGAACGTCGTAATAAGGACCAAAAAAGTAATAAAATTTCAATTCTCCTCAAGTGAACAAGACATAGGAGCACAAAATTCAAAAATAAAGTATTACATATACAGTTAAAAAAAATGAGAAAGCATTGCCATTACATAAGGAAATAAAATTCAATAGTCTAATGGCATCTAATATACAAGAACAAACATGAATTTAAGCAAATGAGATACCATTGTTTTATTTTACGAAGGACAAAACTTGAAAAGGGGAAAAAAAAAAAGATGAGAGGTACTTAGCTCTATCATTTAGGGAGTTCACCTCTAGAAAAGAAGACGGAGAGAAAAGAACCAAGTTGTAGGACTTACTCAGATTTAGTCAAATACTGTCCTTGACAAGATATTTAATCAAGGTTAAAGAAGTTACGAGTCCTACTAAGTGGTACATCGATCAAAGATGATAAAAAGAAAAAAAAGGAAGAAAAGAATAATACAAAGAAACGGGGCGGATGCAAATAATAGATCAAAAGAAGCAAAGCTTTCAACAATATTATGATGAGGTTGCCTTGCCATACTCAAATCTTCTTCCTGTCATTGCCAATTCATTGAGGGCATGTTCAGTATGTAGAATTGGAATTCCATTCCCTTCTTATTTTGCCATCATCATGTTTACTTAGTTTTTTTATCGTGAAATTGCAATTCCATAAAAATTCCTATTACTTGAAATCAAGTAATAGAGATTTATCAATTCAACCAAAGAATCATAATTCCTCACCACTACCACTACCACTACTACTACCGTTGACACCACCATTGCGATTGCTACCATCATCGCCTCTACGATTGCTACCGTCACCATTGCCATCATCACCGGCCCTACTACTACCAACCACCATAGTCATCTCCATCACTACCGACCACCATAGGTACTTCCACCACTATCGTTGTTGCTACCACCATCACCATCGTCGCCGCCATTACCACTGCCATCAACTACCATCACTACCACCACCTATTATTTAGGATTAATTGAGAAAGAAAATAGATCAAGGATAATTTAGTTATTATACTTATATTTTATGTATATTCTTAAATTACTTATAAATTCAACTAAACAAAATAATATGTATTATATTTTTATTTTATTTTTTATAAAATTTTAATTTTAATTTTTATTTTATCTCATAAACTAAATGTGTCATGAAAGATTTGCTATTTTAGGAATCGTAGGGAAAGCGAACAAAAAAAGGACATAGGGAGTCTACGGCGCCCCCAGTAGCTCGAATAAGAATCAAGGGCTCGAATTTGCCTTCACACCCCGCGGATACTATTACTACTTAAGGGATTGATGAAAGAATCAAAAAGAGGGGGGAATAGGTTTTTCTTACGTGACAGTGACCTAAGTAGTTGTTTTTCCAACGTCGGTTTCCTCAGACAACGTAATGTCGCGATTGGCCTGGTTCATACTCTGTTGGTTGGCAAATCAAAGTCATACATCTGTTGCCACTTGCCAGTGATTGGTGATTGAAGTTCACTGCTACGTCACAAATCGAAGTCTGTCGATTCCGGAGCTTATCGCTGCCGTTCTTTTCCTCCGCATTTAAGATGATTGACGTTGATGCATTGGCACAGAGATGTGCCATTTTTTTTTTTTTCATAGCCATCCCCAGTAAATATTCTTGACCTGAAACGCAGTCGTGTGTATCCAAGAGTGGAAATCGAAAATATTTTAGCTCTTATAAAAAAAATAATTTTTACAAAGTTATTATAGATAGCAAAAATAATTATAAAAATTTTAATTAAATTATAAATAGATCTGTTTAACATTATAGATAATAAATAATACATTTTAATAAAGTTTATGTACCATTTTCAATATTTACTCAAGTATAAAATAATCATAAGGAAAAATATGGTCGAATTTCTACTAAATAGTTTAAGATTTTTCATATCCCAATTTATGTTGGTTTCTTAGTTTCGGCATATTTGACTTATTTCAATTTGTTTATCCCTTATTATTATTGTAAGTGGTGCTGCTACTACTATTGTTATAAGAGGTGCTGCTATTACTATAGTTATTATTATACATATATGTCAATATATTGGTACTAAGTGCTATCAACCTTCTCTCATCTAATTATCATTTAAATCATTATATAATATCATTAATTATCATTTAAATCATTATATAATATCATTAAGGTAGAATAACAATGTTTTATTTTAATTAATAAATATATATATGTAAATTTGTCTTTACTTGGAATTTTCAAGCAACCTTTATTCTCCCTATATAGTTGCATACGGTGGAGTTATTAGAAATGGCTTTGAAGATTGTTTCAAATCCCCTTACTGCTACCTATGATTCATCAATTAGCTTTTATTTCCCTTAGGCTCTCAACTTAACACAAGCCCTGTTCTTCATCTAAAGACAATGCCCTTGTTATACACGCTTGCATGTGTATATTACAAATCATATACTTAATGCCTAACTATATCAACCATATATTTCTATTCAATATTGCTTCTGTTCTAAGATCTTTATATTCAGTAAATTCTTTTTTTTTAATATAACAAATACTAGCTTGTGTTTAACTTGCAATATCATTTACAGTTCATTCCGTCAATCGGCTTCAGTACTTATTTCTATTCCCATTATCCCCAACATCATTTATTTTGTTGGAGATTTCATCATTGGATTACAAAACAACTGGTAGGGAACAACTAGCATTCACATTGCTTGCTGCTCTTTTTTACGTCCACTAGAATAAGGGTCTTAGGCACGAGTAAAGGAAGACTAGGTGATGGAAATCCAAGGAAGGAAGATGAGGGTGTGGTGTTTAGTAAGTTGCTGCTAACATGACTCAAGGAGAAGAGGATAGTGTTGGTTTGTGCTTACTGAATGACGTGGACTAAGGAGAGTGAAGGATAGCTTTTGATTTTCTTCTTGAAGAACTTATGTGTATGTTGAGAAAGAGATTTTAAGGTAAATGAAATGATTTCGGTTTTTGCAAAAAAAAAAAAAAAAAAAAAAAGGAGGATTAAGATTTCAGTAGATTTTGCTTGATTTGAGAGTGTACTTATGTATAGTTAAGATGGGTTTGAGTGTTTTTTTTTAAATAAAACAGTATATAGGTGGCACTTTCTTAGGCAGGCAAGAGTGAGGAGCAATGATCGTTTAGTTCATTTAGTTAGGGATATAATTAGGCTAACTATGCTAGTGTTAAGAGGTTTCATTTTGACTACTCGGGGAAGGAGAAAGCCCTGGGCTTTATGTTGTAGGGGTTTAAGTCTTGAAGAAAGAAAGGAATAAGGAAATGTAACATTAGGATAGTGGACTCAAGCATAGGCTCATAAGAAAATTATGTGTTGTCGTGTCTATTGTATGTTTGTTTTTATTGCCTTTAGTTAGTGTACATTTTAATTATTATTTTTATTGTTATTATTGTTCTCTTTTCATTTAAAGACGTATAAAGCTAAAAGTTTTATATTAGACTTTAAGAGTTCTAAATGTTTTGCATTATAAGTGTAAAGTGGTAACGGATTCTCTTTTCTTAACATCCCCTAAAATTTTCAAGAGTTATACTAGTGCTTGATAATAGCAAGTTTTAAGGGACAAGTGGATAACAAATCAAGGTAGGTGGTTGGACTTTCAAGCAAAGCCTAGATATAATACTATTAGTAGTTGGGAGTTGGGAGTTATAAGTGCTGAAAATACTTAAGCCTTACAAAGAGAAGAAGCATGGCAAGAAAGTCGAGCCCAATTTACAATCCAATGCATGTAACAAAATAAGCAAAGTTAGTATTTTTTATATTATTAGGGTTTTTGTATCTAAATGTAGGAAATAAAAGGATATGGGTGTAAATGATACTAGAGATACTACATTGGAATTAAATAGGAGTAAGGTTTATAATTAAATCACTAATCAATATTACCTACAATTCCTAAAACTCCTAGAAGGTGTTGAATAACAATTGATGTTACTCGTGATTCCTAACCTATTTTAGTAATTAGACTTCTGGCTGACTTTAATGCGATGCTGGTTTAAAGGGTTAGTGGTAGTATCTAAGAAACCAAGTCCAAATAAGGATATCATAGGGAGATTTAGCTTAGGATGCTTATAATAGAGATTATTAGATTGGTTTTTCGACTCTTGACTTTACTTAGTTGTTTGACTTGTAAAAAGTGGACTCAAAAAAGGTATTTTTCTACTAACTATTCTTTACTAAAAAAATCTCTCTAAATTTTAAGATTTCAACAAATAGATCTCACTTAGTATGAAGCTACTATGTAACTAATGATTAAATATACTCAAAATATGGTGTTATTATCATATATCATCACATTTAGGCCAAGGCATTTCCATATTTAGGACTATATTAAGTATAAGATGATTAAAGATATGATAACAAATATCAAACACTACCATACAAATTTCCCCTGAAAATGGACTTGCTTGGTTAGTGAGGTTGGATTAGGATTTAAAGAGAAAGAGAGTTTACACAATGTGAGCAGATACATAAAATTTTGAGAGGTTAAGATATAAATAAGTTTAGAAAGAAGTTAGGTCTTCTTTCTTATAATTTTTTTTTTTATAGCATGGTCTTTTTCTCATGTATAGGATTGGCACAAGAGAAGTTTTGTAGCCCATTAAACGATAGGTAGTGTATGTAGTTAAGTGGCTTAGCAATGACCCTTGATTGGTATTGGTTAATATTAGCAACATTTGTACAAATAAGATTAACTTCTATTTTTATTTTGAACCTCATTAATTATAACTAGTAAGAAATTAAATTGCTAAATATTTTTGACACATTTCCAAAACACAAAATTGTCTAAAGTCCAAAGTGAAATAATTATATTCTTGCAATTGGTATGTCATTGTGTTAATGATGGTAGCCAATATGATGCTTATATTATTTGAATTAATTTTCAATGATGTATCATGTTTTGATTGATCGAAAATTCCAATTATGATGATAGAAGCCAATAGATATAAAGTAATAGTAAGACTATTATGTGAAACTTTAATCGAATATGACAACTAGAACCTCTAAAGTTTCGACATGATATTGAAAAGCCTTTGAAAGTTTCCTTTTTCTTAATCAAAAGTTATTATAAGTTTAGATAGTGAAATTTTCGTGGTACCTACTAAAGATTTTATAATTCAATGGTGATAAAATAACCCATTCATAAAACATAAAAGTTCTATAAGTTGAATAATGTATATTATAGATAACATATCATGTGAGAAGAGATTTTTTTTTCTTATTGCAATAATTGGTCTGGTTGTTAAATTAAAGTGCAATAATTACAAGAAATTCAAGTTTTTGTAGTGAGATATTACAGTAATATATCTTTTTGCATCAACTTTGTTTTTCTTAATGTAACAAGTTAATCACTATAAAAAGAGATATAAATTTAATCGTAACTAACTTTTATGTTACAATTTACAATGATTGAGCCTTATCTAAATAAATTGTAATCATTGAATAAATGAAGTGATAATCCCACTAATGAGCCATATATTATTCTATATACATATTCTTATTTTTAAATATACATCCATTCTTATTAATTATTTTTCTTACTATTTTTTCCTTTGATTTATTTTTACGTATTGGTACTTAATTTTTTATAGATTTTTTTTTCGATTATTTAGATATGTCATAATCATACTCTCTATTGATTACGGGGAACCCATTGCTATCAATTACTCTCCAATACATGCCTCAATTAGAAAGGCAAATTCTACTAAAGAAAACTGCTTACTCAACTTAATTATGAACACTTTAATATCAAAAAATTTATGGTAAATTGTTTTTCTCTATTTTTTTTTTCTATTATCCATATGACAATATATATATCTATTTGGTGTCGATATACATTTTTTAAAAATAAACTAGAAGAGTCATATTTCAAATAACCTACATTTAGCAATCCATATTTTTATAGTCTAGTCTTTCACTTTATTGAAAATTTCAACAATATTATTTTCTCTATTAACAAGATAGTAACTAATATAAGAAAAAAAAAAAGGTATTATTAACTTTACTTTTATTTCTTCTTAGTTTTATTATTCTTGATCGTCTTAGTTGTCATTTCTTTTTTCTCCCCCTCCTCAACAACTGGAGGAGGAGGAGAAATAGTTGCTATTGTCTTCCTTCCCTATTATTTTTTCTTCTTCTTCTTCTTCATCTTAACAACTGGAGGAAGAGGTGGCAAATGCTTATCTAGATTAATTTCCCTCAATAGTGTACTATGGAACACTCATTACTTCACAAAGCACTAGCTCACATTTGGGCTGTTGACACATTAAGCTAAATGTGTATTTGTTCCACCTTTCATTACACAGCGAACAGTGACATCCAAAATACATTGTGATTGCCCTTTCTCTCTCTTCATATGTATGTGTGAATGTGAATTATGATTTTTGCTATGTGCCCTTTGTTCATCCAAGTACAAGAGGAATCCATACTTATATATAACAGAAGTAACTCCACTTCAAAATCTATATTCATACCCAAGTAGCTAAAGATAATAAGCATGATGAGAGTACAATGTCAACAACTATTTTTCCTAAAAATTTGAATCTTTTGAAAGTAGGCCCAAAGCATAGTATCCCATGGTTTTCATTGATCGAGAAATATACTTTTAAGAATACCTTAAGCGATTAGCTGGATGCTGAGATTAGAGAGTTGAGTTCTTGTGTGCCCAAGGCACTTGTAGGAAAGATTAATGACCAAATGATGGATGATATATGAATTTTCTGATATATACTTCATTTTACGAGACTTTAATTTAGACATTAATTTGATAAGTTGAAAGTTTATGAGCAAAGTTGAAAAAAGATGTAAACCAAACCATGAATATGACTAATAAAAACTTATGCCAAATAAAGGCACTCTTAACAAATTTAATACAAATTGCTATAAAATTTTTTAAGGTAAAATCGTACACCGAAGTGTAAGCTCTGATATAATCAACATTAATATTTAGTGCCCCAATTTGATTACTTTTGCTAAAGTTAATATCTTGATGAAGGAAGATCAATATTATAGATTAAGCTTGCTCATAATATACATATCATCTTGCTAGTTAATGAATTATTGTTAATAGTTATAAGTTTTAATGTGATTTACATATTTGAAGTGCAATATACCATTGCTCCTATATTCTCTATATGTGGTGTTTTAGGGTGGGTTTTTTTTTTTCATTCTACATTACAAAATAACATGTGTACGTGTGTGTGTATCATATGCTCTTGTATTATTTGAAGTGACTAACTCATTGCATTGGAAAAACAAATTGTCACAAAAAAAAAATATTTTGCTGTAATATTTGCTACCAAAACTTAAATTTATTATAGTGAAAATTCAAAGGAAATGCATATATTTTCCGACATACAGATGACAACGATCACAAACAATATTGCAAAATTTCGACTTATTGATGGATGAACTAAGAACATTTATTTATAAAGATTTCATGTGGACTTTTTAATAACATATTTAGTAACAAGCAATTTTATTAATAATATATTTATAAATTTTACATGTTCATAGAAATTGCAAACTTCACAATCTAAAATTATTAGACTTTTAGAATTAGTTTTTATTATGTTTGTCTACTCAGTCTCACGTTATTTGAAAAATGAGAGGAATGTAAACTATACATTTAAAGAAATAAGAGAAAAAGGCAAATAATAATTGATTAATAAGAGGAAGAAAGGTTGTCTAATAGAAAGTAATTGAGTTTAAAAATGAAAACTTACCCTAACTTATTCATTTTGGTAAAACCCTCATCTCATTTAGTGCCAATTTTCTTCATCTTTAATTTATTTACACTCTTAACCAACTAGAGGATTCATAAGCAAACATTTATTTACATGCATGGCACTTTTTTTAAGCACCATAGCTGAACATTAATTTATCAAGTGAAATTGCCGTAAAATACTAAAGTTAATGTAGCTTTAAAAATTAAAGTTTGATATACCAAAATCAAGCTCTCTTTTCTCACTTAATTCGACTTAATAAATTACCTAATAAATATAGTTCAATGTGGATATGATACCAAAAATCATTTAGGTAGTATCTACAATTTCTCTTTTATTCTTATGTTGTTTAGTATCTGCAAAACTTTCTTATACTAGGTGTTATTCGAATAGGTTTTGTTTTTTTTTTTTTTCATTTGTTTCATATTTTATATAGTTTCATATTCTAGGTTGTTGAATGCTCGCATTGTTTCATTGTTTTCCATGGGATGTAGTTGGATTCTCTTCCTAAAATTGATTTGAATAGAAAGATTAATGATAATAATGCTTATCTACAACTTAAATTATAATTACTTATTCCTTTTCTATCTTTTTTAAATGATATTGGGATTTTCAAAGTAGTATAGCATATTCACTATCTTAGTATTGGTTATGTAATTTTTCTTAAGGTTGATTATTGAAGTGTTATTTAAATATTTGATTGATCTTTATTTGTCAGTGAAATGATGTGCTACTAAATTGATCTATCCATTTGTTTATTTGGTTTTATTTTGTGATAGTTAAGGTCAATACATGTTTTGGGATGGGAAGTTACATCATAATAACATGTAAAGAGAAGCGAATTGAGAACTAGTCTACAAAAAAATAATCAATACTGTTACGTGTTTGAGTATAGGTTTGCTTGCTCACAATTTTGCATAAAAATGGCTTAATTGTTCATGGAGCTCTTCAAACTATCTAAAAAGAGATACTTTGTATCAAATAAGTATTCTCAACACCTCAATTGTGTTGATGGCGTGAAATTTAGGAAGTTATATCTTCTATATAATCACTAACTATAGGTAGTTGTCAATCTCTATCTTTAATAAAATTTTCCTTTTCTATTCTTTTAAACATTACATACTAATCTCCTTCCTTTGTTTACAATTTCTCTCTTTTTGGGTGTTAAAATTCTCCACTTTTCATAAAGAAATCATGATAAAGATAGGTGTAAAGCAAAGATATAAACAGGGCGAGTCTGGAATGAGTCATAAGAATCCAGAACCCATCCCATTACCTAATAGGATTCCCAAACTTATACCTAATTGAGCAGAGGGAAGAGGAGACTCTGCAAGAATATGTGACCTTGTTCAATAACGCCATGGTCAAAATCCCTCAAATGGATTAAGGAGTTGTTGTTCATGCCACTCAACTCGATATCAAACTTTCTAAGGATTTCTTCCTCTTGGTTGCAAAGAGCAAGCCTACAACCTTGGCCAAATTTTGGAATAAGGCCCATAAATATATGGACTAGGAGGACAATATCCATGCCAAACGTGGGTCTAACCTAAAAAGGTCAAATGGAAAAAAAGACAAGGAGAAAATGTCCATTAAGGATCATCTCAGTAGAAAAGTGCAAGACCAAGCTAATGGAGAGGCTTTGGCAACAAGAAGTGCCAAGCCAAGTTGAGCCCATTATCCCTACTAACCTACACCCGACATACGCCTCTAAACCAACTTGTTGTTCAGGTCTTCATTGAAGTTCGAAACAAAAGGCTGCTATAGAAACCCCCCAAGATGAAGGGGAATCCCAGTTGTAAGAACTCTAACAAGTTCCGTTAGTTCTATGAAGACTACACCCACATTACGGAAGAATGCTTCCAACTGAAAAACATAATCAAGTATTTCATTCAACGGGCCTACTTCCATAAGTATGTGGCCAACCACAATAATGCTAATAACATTGACAACGACGAAGATAGGGCACCTCAAAGGTGACGAACCAAAGATGCTCGAGAATAGGAGGATGAAAATCTTCTCAATAACCTAACCCTTAATAATGTTATCAATATTATTATTTGGGGGGGGGCATACTTAGGGAGCCAGCCAAGTTGTAACAGCTCACCTAATGTTCCATTCAAATTGCTGGCTGTAAAAGAGAATAGATAGAAGAGAGATACCTCGATTTCTTTCTCTGATGAGGATCTAGAAGGAGTTGACATCCCTTATTGAGATGCCATTATGATCAGGGTAAGAATTGCTAATTTTAAAACCCTCAAGATCATGATAGATAGTAGTAGCTCCACCAACATCCTCTTTAAGCACACTTACAATAAGATGAGGAAGAAGTTGTCTACGAAGATGAAACCATACCACTATTACCTAGTTGACTTCAACGAGGGAACAGTTAGAGCTACAAGTACCATTACCATCAACATGGAGCTCGATGACTATAAAAACTTCCCCCAACAACTTGTAGAATTTGTGGTGGTTGATTGCCCATCCCCTTACAACTCTCTACTAGGATGACCAAACTTGAACAACTTTAAGGTCATCATGTCGTCCCTCTATCTAAAGGCTATATTCCCAACTCCCACCACAATAGGAGTTTGTTGATGTGACCAGAAGCTCTCTAAGGAGCTTTATGCGAAGGCTATCAAAGCTAACAGCATCTTTACTTAAGAAACCAATTCATAGGAGAAGCTAACTAGGAGAGCTAAGCTGGGTAAGAAGAAAAAAGAGGTACAGATTGGTACCAACCCCAACTAGACCACCAAAGTTGTGGTCGAGATGCCTCCTAAGATAAAGGAGGCCATAGTTGACCTCTTATGGGTCAACTCAAACAGGTTTGCCTAGTTGGCATTGGCCATGCTTGGAATTTCAACTAACTTAGCAAAACCGACCTCAATATCAACAATAACGTATGACCTTCAAAAGAAGAGACATTTCACACCAAAATGGCAACTCACTATTGAGGAAGAAGTGTAGAAGCTGCTGAAGGAAAGCTTCGTACTAGAGGAAAAGTATCTAACTTAGCTAGCCAATGTTGTGCTGGTACAAAAGAAGAATAGCAAGAGGCATATGTGCATTGACTATACCGACTTGAACAAAGTCTGCCCAAAGGATTGCTTTCCTTTCTCAAAGATAGAGTAGCTTGTCAACTCCACATTAAGACATGCTCTACTTAGCTTTATGGACACCTCCTTAAGTTACAACTAAATCAAAATGGACTAGAAGGACAAAGTCTGTACCTCCTTAATTACTAACTTTGGCACTTATTGCTATAAGATCATGCCCTTTGGCCTAAAAAATGATGGGGCAACGTACCACTGAATGGTGACTAACCTATTGAAGCTTAAGCTTGGGTAAAACATGGAGGTGTATGTAGACAATATGATTGTCAAGAGCAAGAAGTCTAACCACCATATCAAGAACTTATAAGAAGTCTTCGACAAGATGAGGAAGTATGATATGAAGTTGAACCCTCAAAAGTGTGTTTTCAAGGTCAGCATAGGCAAGTTCCTAAGCTTCATGGTCACCTAGCTTGGAATTGAGGCCAATTTAAAGAAGATCTAGGCCAGTAGGGATATGATGGCCCCTTTCCTTGTTTAAGGAAGTCCAAAAGCTCACCAACATGGTGGCCGCATAAAGCAGGTTCATTTCTAGGAGTACAAATAGATGGGTAAAGTTCTTCAAAATCCTCAAGAGCCTAAAGGGTTTTGAATGGACTCCCCAATGTGAAGTAGCCTTCAAGGAGTTGTAAGACTTCCTCAAGCACCTACCAATCATCTTTAAGCCTATCTTAAGAGAGGACCTCTACTTATACCTAGTTGTTAATAATAAGGCACTTTTATCCGTACTGGTTAGGGCGAAAGGAAGAGAGCATAGGCTTATGTACTACATCAACTACATCCTCCAAGGACCTAAGGTTAAGTACTCTAAAGTAGACCTTAGCTATCATTATTTCTACACGTTGGCTTAGACCTTACTTCCAAGTATACTAGATCGTTATGTTGATTGACTAGCCACCCCATACATTACTATAGAAACCCGATGTGTTTGGTTTGATAGTTAAGTACGTACTGGAGCTAAGCATATACAGCATTCAATACCAACCATAAATAACCTATAAAGCACAATTACTGGCTGACTTCATCATAGAGTACATAAGAGAAGAGAAAGCGCCACTTGGAGATGACAAACCAGTGTAGACTCTCTATGTTAATAGCTCATCCTCCTCTAGAGGAAAATGAGTTGGTTTGGTGCTTACTGGACACTATAGGACCAATGTTTGCTATGCCCTCAAATCTGGGTTTGATATAAGCAATAATGAATCCAAATATAAGACCTTGATTGCTAGTTTCAAGCTGGCCAAAAAGATTGGTGCAAAACACCTTAAGGTCTTTTAGGACTCTATGATCGTGGTCCAGTAAGTTCAAGGTGAGTATGAAGCTAGGGATGACACTATGGTAAAAAACTTAGATAAGGTAAAGACTCTCCTATCCAAGTTCCCCTCTTCGAATATCATAAAAATTCCTTGAGCTAAGAACTTGGTAGTTGATTGCCGATCTAAACTTGCCTCTACGGGAACACAAAGGCTCGAGGTGAAGGATAGGAAGATAGTCGTTTAATATCTACTTGAAAAGAGCATCACCTCAAGTAGACTCGAAGCCCTTGAGCTTAGAGCAGCATTGATAAAGCTGAGCTAAACGGACTCCATATGAAGTTATTTAGAGAAAGGTACGTTACCAGACAATAGGAAGGAGGCTAAGAAGCTAAGATACCACGTCGCTAACTACACTCTGATCAACAATATCCTCTGCTAAAGTGGAGTCAACATCCCCTTGTTCAGATGCCTTTGAACTAACAAAAGGCTACATGTTATGTGTAAACCCTAAATATAAGTTAAGTAACTGTGAGATCGAACTTAATACACAAAGTTTAGGCCGATCAACTAAAGGATTCAATTGAACCTAAATTATAAAAGAAAGCTAGAAATATTAGTAAAAGTGATCTTGTAAGTTTGAATTTAATAGAATAAGTAATAAAATAAAAAAATATAAAATTTCAATTTTTGAGTATATTACTTATTAATTATCGAAAATGCGTAAAATATATTCCAATAACTAACAAATCGCTAGAGATAAATTATATGCATACTAAAAATCATAGAATGACTTAAATAATATTTAAGAGTATTTACTTATACTCCATATGTATTTACGTAGAGGTAGAAATACGCAAAATAGCCTAAATTTACTCAAAAAATTACTAAATAATTAAAGAAATTTATAAAAAAAATTAAAGAAAAATCAGGAAAAAAAAGTTAAGGAAGTGAGATCAATCTAGAATTGGGTTGTGGCAAGTCAAGAATGAAGAAAAAAATTTTAGCCAATTAAAATCAAACACTTAAAAGGGAAAATGGAAGAGGATATGGGCCTAGTCTTGTCTAATTAATACATAAGATTTACTTTACACCTCTATAAATAGTAAGAAAATTACAGAAGCTCATTTGGTCTGTTTGAAGTGAAAAAAATTGGAGAGCATTAAAAATTGAAAGAAAAATTAGGGTTTCAAAAAAATTACATAAAACTATTTAATTAAAGTAAGTAAGTCGAACACACAAATCACCACCACCACTATCACCCTACTCCAGTTTGATTGCCTAAGCCGGTGGACAAGCTTTAGACCAGTTCTAGTGGTCGGAAGCTCAAGAACCAGGTGAGTCCCAAAATTCATCCGGTTTTGCAAAATTTATTAAAATGATTAATTTTGCCTAAAAAATTATGAATTTTGTTATTATGATGTTTTAATATATGTAGATTGAGGGAAAATAGTAATTAAGTTTAATTATATATGTAAATAAAGGGTGCTTAAGAAATTAAGCAAAATCAAGTATGTTTAGAATTAAAAATAAATAGGCTTAAAAGTATAGATTTGTGCTCAATTTTTTTTTAGACTACTTAAGTGATATAGAACAGTATTATGAAATTATTTTTTTAAAATTAATTTTTGAAATTTTTAAGTAATTTTCAGTCCTAAAATGATGAGAAAAATAAATAATTTTAAACTAATTAAGTGATTAAATGACTAATTACTGATTTAGTAATTAGATATTTAAGGATGTTAGTCTTTGATCTAATAACATAATCATAGCACTTGGGGTGTTAAATGCAATTAACATGGGAATTATATAATAAATATGGATTGATTGATAATATGTATAATTAGAATTATGATAATTATAAAATATTAGGTTAAATTGGAAAATATAATGATAATACTAATACGTATTAAATTTGGTATACAACTTAATTTTAGATAATTATACGAAAAATGTAAAATTTTCTTACCTCGAAAGTAAACTTGATATGCTAATTAAGATTAAAGTGTACCAAGTTAAAATATTGAATTAAGACCTAACATGATATTAAGATACTCGAGCTTAATGTGATTAATTTTGTATTAAGGTTTAAAATGTATTTTAGGATTTACTCATAGTTAGAACCGATTTAGAGCCTAAATCGGAATCAAATTCAAAAACTGAACCTCGAATTAATATAAAATGAATTGTTATTAAATAATAGGTATATAAAAAGAATTGAGTTAAATCATTAAAGTATAAATACTAAAAAGTGTATTTATATTATAGGATATACGGAGACGATCCAACCTGCAATTGATTAACTGAGCGACTGAGGATTTCAAGGAAGTTGGGTTTAATATTGCACTGTATTTGGAGTATTATTTTAGAGTATTTGGAGAGTTAGGATTGCGTATGATTGTGACTGTAAGTAGTTTTATGCATGTGCTTCCATATCTAATTCATGCTGAAACCTATTTTGTGGTTGATGACTGTTATGATTAAACTAATGTGGAATTTTTTGAACACCCTAAATCGAACCAAATCTTAATTGACCTAAATACCTTAATTTTTCATGCATTGCAACCCTTTAAGGGATTATTAGGATTCTCCAACCAAAAACCGACACCTTTAAAAAAAATAACGCTAAATAGTATAATGGTCTTTTCATCATCCTTAGTCAAATTAAGTAATAGGAGAAGAGGTCACGGTGAGGATGAGGACATCAGTTCAAAGGATAGTCTTAAGGAGAGCAGTATCTCCATTGCACAGACCTAGGTTTAATTGTGAGCTATTGCATTAACAAAAACTCCTCAACCCAGATTGGAGTAAGTGAAATTACTCTAATTTCATAACGGATTAGACTATGTTGTGTGATGACACTTGCTTATTGCATTTCATGTAAATAATTGTTTAATAACCCTAAGTGTGCTTATATACATTCACAAGTCTCTAATTCAACTTATTGAGCTATAGTTGCTCATACCTATATAAACTCTTTTGCAGGTCCTGACTTCTAATTATTCTTACTATTATGCCGCATTACAATTATCTGGAGGTTAGTTCTCTTTTGAAGCTCTAGGAAGTGAGAATCAACCAGTCAATGATCAAGTTTTATTTAAAGTCTTATTAGTATCTTTAGGATGAAGAACTAATATATGATATGTAAATTAGCTAGCTGTTATATTATGATGTAGAATCTTCTAGGAATTTTATGGTAATGTACATGTAATTATATATATTGACTTAAGGTTTTAATTTAGCTAAAATCTTAATTGAACTATTTACTTCAAAATGAGAAGTTGTCGATACCTTGTGTAGATCATATCTATGATAAGCACTGTGAGGTCGGTTATTATCATAGATTGATTTGCACGGCGGTACTGTTGCAACTTTGGGGCATAACATTATGGAAGAGCTACACATCGGAGTATGTAACAACCACTTCTAATCACAAGCTCTCTACATTCAAGCTATTCGACTCAAATATTACTAGCCCATTATGAGGCAAGATGCAAAGACGGTAGTCCAGAGGTGCCTTTAGTAGCAGAAGCCCACCCTAGTCACTCATGTCCCCAGCTCTAACCTATAGCCCTTGACAAGCCCCTAACCCTTTGCTCAATAGGGTATCGACATCCTTAACGCTTTTACAAAAGCCTCAAGTAGATGATAGTTCATCATTATGGCCATCAACTACTTCACCAAGAGGTTTGAGGTGAAGGTCATCACTAAAATAATAGAGAGGAGCATGGAATCCTTTGTGTGCAATAACATCCTCTCTAGGTTTAGGGTTCCCTATGCCCACATCATGGATAACGGACTGTAGTTCGATAACCCAAAATTCAGGTAGTTTTATTTTACACTCGACTTCACCTCAATCGCGCACCCCTAGTCCAATGGCTAAGTCAAGGCTATCAACCAAACCATCCTTGAGAGCTTCAAGAAGAAGGTTGACTGAGTATAGGGTAGATGGGCAAATAAGCTACCCAATATATTGTGGGGTATAGGGCCACCCATTGCACTTCCACAAGCGAAACCCCATTTCACTTAACCTTTGACTCAAAAGCAATCCTCTCCTTTGAGTTGGAGCTCACCAAAATCTGAACTCAGTCCTTCAATGCCATTACAAATTAGTCCCTCTTGCAAGCTAGAGTGGATACCATCGAAAGGATTAAGGACCTTACGGTAGCTCGAGTAGCTACCTATCAGTACCAAGTAGCCAGGTACTACGACAAAATGTTCTAACTTAAGGAGTTAAGTGATCTCATCTTGCGTACTTGGAATGCCTATAATCTGCAATTCTACTTTGAATGAAATTATGTAAATTCAATTGTAATTATTCATCAAAATTACTAGTAAAATGTTTCATTCATCAATATCGTTTTTGTCTTTTTTATTGTCTTATTTTATTCATCTTAACCCTAAATGGGTGAATGAACCTATAAGCCCTCGTAAAGGCTCCTAACTTGAATGCATTCTTAGGTATGAGCAGGTTAGAAAACCACCGACCTAAGCCCCACTAGGTAACCCCAATAAGGGAAAATACCCTTTGCACAACAGAAGAACTCCTACAACATAAGTAGGTCGAAACACTACAAGCCTCACTCCTAGTAGGTAACCTCGGTAATAGGAAATTTCGAGCCTGATTTTTTCCTAATTTTTATAAATAAGTTTTCTTTAAACCAATCAATATTAAATCCTACCCGTTTAATATTGATCCTCAACTAGGGTTTAAAAAAAATGATTCTTTTGTATTTTAAAAATGTTTTGGAGTCGCCACTTGACCAGAGTCGAGGAAAGGAGTTAAATTATAAAAAATTGGATGGATTGGTTATAATTTAGTTACTATTGTTTTCGATAAAACCAAATTTATAAACAATTTTAAGAATTAGAAATCAAGTCTAGCGGTTAAGCTTTTAAAACTTTTACAGGTACTATGAACTTTTAAAATTTAGATTTAATCCTTAAAATCACTTTTCAAAACTATCTTATAAAAACAAACTTCAATCATTAATTAACAAATCGGGTTCTATTATATTAAATATGATAAATTTAACTAAATTGGAAGAAATCTATTTTTTTTTTTCATTTTTTACAAAATTGAGTAACTAAAAGTAGGAAAACTAATTTTTTAATTTTTTACATCACCTTGGAAGTACCTACATACCGCTATTTAGGATTAGATGCATGTAGTTTTTTTTTTTTTTAAATATTAGCGAGTTGGTTAATATTAAATTTTGAAAGTGGCTAAGCTTATGTTTTTTAGCCATTTCATTTTATTTAAAAAAAAACACCTAAGAGAAAAGAGTCTTAATTTGGTAATTTTATTTTTGGGAAAATTATAAAATATCCAAATTTTTGAAAAAAAAAAGGTCTACTTACTTTTATTTATTTAGAAAAAATTATAGGTAATAAAACTTATTAGAAAAATCTTAAGAACCTAAATGCAACTTTTCATGAAATACACAATTATCGTAGCTAACATACCTAAGCCATGGAAAAGATACGTAATCATAAAAAAAGAACTTTAAACCATGAAAAAGAACCTTAATTATAAAAAAGATGCCTAAACCATGAAAAACATACCTAAATCATAAAAAAGATACTTAAATCATAGAAAATATGTCTACAAAAAAATGGTGCATTTATTTTGGAAAGTTCTAAGAAATCTTAACTTTAAAAAGGTTCGCTTTATTTTTGTATTTTATTGAAAAATGCTTTGCTAAGTGATAAAATGGTTTTTATATATTTTATTGTCTTTTACATATTTTTTTATTTTTTTATTTTATTGTGAGTGGATTTTAGTAATTGTGAGTGATAAGTTGATGGTTTGTAGTAAAATGGAATCCCCTATTTATAAGTATCATGATTGAGTTAAGGATGGAAAATATTAAATGCAGTGTGATTTTCTTCCATGTTTGGGTTGGGTGAACTAAGATAATATGTAATGCTAAATACAAAGCTGAATGTAGAAAACATAATTACATACACCAAGAGTGTACCTATTATGCGTAGGAGTATGCTTAGCACACTTAGCAGTGAGTCAGTAATTGATATGGCAATAATGTAGCTTGTGACATGGTAATGATGTAGTGATAATGTAGCAATGACATAGCATGACACAATATGGCAAATGAGGTGACATGACATAGTGATGACATGGCATAGTGATGTGATGGATACATGTACCAATGAGGGATGGAAAATTGTCCAAGTGAGGGAAGAAAATAAAAGATGCATTACGCACCATCCATGGATTGAACTCAAGATTTTCAAGTTGTATATAATATCAAGTCAGAGTATCTTGCCATCGAGCCATTGGCCTATGCCTTATTTATATGTGCAATTTGACAAAGTCTACCTAGGCTAATTTTGAATCTAAGCCCAAGTCTAACATCCTTCTCCTAAAAAAAAAAACTTATTATTAAAACCTAAAGCTTATTATTTTAAAAAATTGTTTAAATTTCCTAAATTTTCTACTTTTTGTGGTTTTTCTATTTTTTTTTATTTTTTGTATTTTTCCTTAATTAAGACCCATTACCTTATCCGAAAAATTCTAAAAATAAAAGGAGACAAAAATGGGTGTTTACAATTGCCTTTTTTTGTAGTGAAGTTTGAGTAAAACTTTACCATCAAGACAAATGAGACATTATTTTTACTCCAAGGGTGGAATTTGCCCTCAGAAGCATTTTAGCTAGCTAGTTAACCTAGGTTTGGTCCACTAGGGATTTGACAAAAAGGTGAAAATGGGGGAAGGCACTCTAAAAGCTTACTAGAACATAAAGTAGGCATAATGCCCTATAAGCTAAATATAACCTTAGAAGGTTTTGAAGGAAGAGAAGCACTTCTAAAGTTGACAAGACCATAATAGTGACATTGATTGAAGGGTAGTGCCCTAAAAGCTAGCAAGGGAAATCAATTTCGAAAACTTAGACATGCTCTCCTAGGTTCACTAACCTAGGTAATAGCATCTCTAAGAGACTAGCAACCCACAATTGTCTTAGAAGATGCACCTTATGGGCTCACTAAAAGGAATCGATGATGAAAAGAAGTACCCTATGGGCTTGCTAAGAACTTGGTGAAGAGAAATGCTTTATAGGCTCACTAAGAACTTTAAAAGGAAGATTGGTTGATGGTTGTGATCCTAAGGGAAATAAGTTGGGATAGTGCTCCAAGAATAAGCGATTTTTAAGTTGGGATAGCACTTCGAAAGTATATGATCTGAGGGTTTTAACTTAGGATAACGGTTTAAGAGCATATGATTAGAGGGTTTTAGGTTAGGATAGTGCTCTGAGAGCATGAAATCCGTGGGTTTTAGGCTGGGATAGTGCTCATAGAGTATGCGATTCAAGGGTTTTAAGTTAAGATAGCACTTTGAGAGCATGCGATCCAAGGGTTTTAAGTTAGGATAGCACTCCGTGAGTATGCGATCTAAGAGTTTTAGGTCGAGATAGCACTTCGAGAGCATGCAACCTGAGGGTTTTAGGATAGTGCCCCAAAAGCATACGATCCAAAGGTTTTAGGATAACGTTCCAAGAGCATGCAATCTAAGGGTTTCAAGTTAGAATAGTGCTCTAAAAGCATGTGATCCAAGAGTTTTAGGTTAGGATAACGCTCCAAGAGCATGCAATCCAAGGGTTTTAGGATAGTGCTTTGGAAGTATACGATTCAAGGTTTTCAAGTTAAGATAGCACTCCAAGAGCATACAATCTAAGGGTTTTAGGTTAGGGTAACACTTCAAGAGCATGCAATCCAAGGGTTTTAAGTTAAGATAGTACTCTGAAAGCATATGATCTAAGAGTTTAAAGTTAAGATAGCACTTTAAGAGCATGTACTAAGGATTTCAAGTTAGGATAGCACTTTGAGAGCATGTGATCTAAGGGTTTCAAGTTATGATAATACTCCGAAAGCATGTGATCTAACAATTTTAAGTTAGGATAGCGTTCTAAGAGCTTATGATCTAAGAGTTTCAGGTTGGGATAGTGCTCCGAGAGCATACAATCCAAGGGTTTTAGTTAGAATAGCACTTTGAGAGCATGCTAAAAAGATTAGTGAAGATAAGTACCTTATGGCTCACTAGAAGAGAAAATGATGAAGAAAAGCGCCCAATGGGCTTGCTAAAAGAATATTGGTGAAGAAAAGTGCCCTATGGGCTCTTTAAAAGGAATTAATAAAGAAAAGCACCTTATGGGCTCACTATAGGGAATTGATGAAGAGAAGCACCTTATGGGCTCGCTATGAGAAATCAGTGAAGCGAAGCACCCCATGGGCTTAGTAAAAGAAATTGGTAAGGTGAGCGCCCTTATGGGTTGGCCAAAAGCCCTAAAGGAAATCAACGAAAGAGGGGGTAGTGCTTTGAAAGTTGGCTAGAATCCTAAAAAGATGGGACAGCACCCTAAGAGCTAGTTAGAACCTTAAAAAGAGTGATAGATGGGTCAACACTCTAAGGGTTTGCTAGAACCCAAAAAATGAAAGGCAAGACAATGCCTTAAAGGTTAATTAAAACCTTAAAAAGAATAGAAGAGGGGACAACGCTCTAAGAGCTAGCTAAAACAATGAAAATGAATAAAAAATGGGACAGCGCTCTAAAAGTTAGCTTAAACCTTAAGAATAAAAGAAAGAGGGGATAGTGAACTAAGAGTTGGCTTGAACCTTAAGGAAATTTGATAAAGGATTGAAGAATTAAAGCAAGGAAAGTAACCAGTTTTTCGAAAAAGAACTTCCTGGCTTGAAAAATATTTACAAACAAAGAAGTTGGTGAAAAACCCATAGAAGAGACAACGGGGATCGTTCCTCTATTTGGATTAATGTGATCAACTTAAAATGTGTGATCGCATCGAAAAGGAAACAAATGACCTGAATTAAAAGCTTGGCTAATCAAGCTAACATGAATTTGAAAAAGGACTAAAAAACTTGTAATGAGTCTTTACTTTCTCTCTCTTTTCCTTTTTTTTTTCTCTTTTCTTTTGAAAGTTTGCCAACGGATATAAATTCTTATTTAAGGAACAAGTTTATAACCACCCATTTCCTTGGTGATTATGAATGGTTTCTCAATGCCCTTAACCTTAAGGCTTTCTCACGGGGCTTTATGATTTTAAATATTCTTTTCCTAAGAAAAAGGTAACTTATGATTATGTTTAGTCGAAGAGAGCTTCCTTGCTAACTCTTGGTTTGAATTTTTCTCTTGACTACAGTTCCAAAAATTATAGCCCATTTTGTAAGTAATACACTATGATTAATCTATTAGGTCTTTTTTCGGTTCATCATTATGAATTTAGGCTTTTGGTCAAAAGGTTTCAAAAAGAACTAATAAGAAGGCCTATTTTCAAAGAAATACTTTTATTTATCCTAGATGTATGACTCAAGAACCTTTAAGAAAAATTAGAAGTATTGTTGCTCTAATTTCAAAAACAATTTTTAGTAAAGATAAATTAGCTTGTAAGATCGGAAGAACTTTTATTGAGTGTAGGAGGTATTGTGGGTGGAGAAGCCTTATGTGACTCAACATACGTAGTGGATATAGAGGTTTTATGTTCTTGGGCTTTAGAATGTGATCCAAGACCTCACATTTTTAAGGCTATTTAAGCTTTGATTCTTACCCTCTTGATTCGGTTTGGCTACCCCTGCTGGAAAGTGATATATCCTTAGCGGCTTTCATCTTGCAATTGGACTTAATTTTTTATCTCTTTTTCTTTCTTCTTTTTTTATTATGTTATTTATTGCCTCATTCTTTCAAAATTTATCATGTTTCCTTATTTCCCTTTGGCCTAAAAAAGTGCCTATCGCCATTGCCAAGTTTTTGTCTTTTTGAGATTCAAAACCATAAGTCCATGGATTTTTAGTATAGGTTTTAAGCTTCAGGTATTTGAAAAGGAGTTTGTCTCTTCTTCATTCCAAAAGAAAAATAACTAGTCAAAAATAAAAGTTTTTTTTTTAATTTAATGTTACTGAAGTAAGTACAAACCAATTTTATCCTTCTCTCCTCATTAGTGACACTAACCTCTACATTGCCTCATTATAGGGTGGTTTTTTATGAGGTTTAACTTTGAAAATTCTCCAAATTAGTCCAACGAGGTTTACAAGAGATAATTGTGTTTAGGATTTAAAAATGAATGCCTAACTTCATTTTAATCTATGTATCACATTCATAGTGGACCTCTTTTAAGGAGTAAGCCTAAAGTATTCTCACCGTTATGTCACTCAACTCTCAAAGTGTTTTAAGGATTAGTGTATAGAATATAGTTTACCCCTTTTCATCCTAAAGTTTTTAAAAGGTGAGCTACCAATTCCTTAAAGAGGAGTTTAGAATTTATTTGCCCCGTTTTTGATACTTTTCACCTGGTTTAAGTTTAAGACTTAGGTTGTGTTCTGACTTTGCTTATGATTGGGCTTGGTTTTCGAAACAAACTAAGGGTTTTGGCTTGGTTTGGTTACCTTGATGGACCAAGGATTGTGTTTAGTTTAACTACCTTGATGAGTCTACTAGCCAAGGGTTCATGTTTAAACCAGCATTTTGAATGGGCCCAAGGTTGGTGATTAGATTAAATGGATAAATGGGTTATGCTTCCTTAACAAGCCAAATGGCTTCGTTTGGATTTGATGTATTTAGGTTGGTTACCTAAGTAGGCCAAAGGTCTAGGCTTGGGTTGACTCCTTCATATTTGGGTTAAGCCCATAAGGATTTATAATTGTCAGCAAATTTTCTTTTCATTTTCATTTTTTTTTATTTTTTCTTTCTCCTTCTTTTTTTTTTTTATTTTGAGAGAGTAAGATAAAGTTATAGAAATTGAGGAATCAAATTACAAATAAGGATGGTGATTTTTAGGGTTCTATTTACAAGTTTATGAGACTTATTTACATTTCTCTAACGGAAAGAGAATGAATGGTTAAATTATTGAAGTACCTATTTACAAAAGAAACTCTTAAAGATTGAAGATTGATAAGCTAAAGAGAAATCTTTATTATTTTTGAAAATCAAAGTACATAAAATAAAGGAAGAAGGCCCAACAATTATTCTCAAAACTTGACATTTATTTTAGGTCCTCCAACATCTCATAAGTTTCCCAATGACCTATCCCGAAAGGCTCTTAAGGCTTGGTTGTGAGCTTCAGAGTATTTGAGTTCCTCTTTTAGATAAGCGATTTCATTCTTCAGTAGCTATTCACGAATCCTAAAGAATTCCTATAACCTATCATTCCCCTAATTGTTTGTTTAGTTATTTTCCATTCTATGTCTACATATTTTATGGACAAGAATCAGTAGATGTTAGAATTGTTTAAGTTAATATATTACTCCTTAAGTTGCAACTTTATTGTTATTTTCAAAAATTGATTGCATTAAAAATCTTAAACAATTAGTAAGTGTAAGCCCCAAAGTTAAGCCAATTGACCATAGGATTAAACTTAGAACTTAAGTTTTGGACGATCAGTTAAGGAATCCGATCAAACCCCAAATTATAAACTATTGAAAGAAATATTAGTAAAAATGACCCTGTAAACTTGAATTTAAGAAAATAAATAATAAAATAGGAGACTATAAAATTTTCAAATTTTAAACATAATAATTGCAAATTAGTGAAAAGGTAAAAAGTACAATCTAATAACTAATAAATTACTACAGATAGATTATATGTATACTAAAAATAATAGAATGACTTAAATAATATTTAAGAATTTTTATTTGTACTATATATGAATTTACATGTAAGTATAAATACGCGTAATTACTTAAAATACGCGAAATGTGCTAAAATAATACTAAATGCTTAAATAAAATTCATAATTAATTAAGGAAAAATCATGAATCATCCGGAATTGGGTCGTGGCAGCTGGGAAAAATAAGAAAAAATTCGACCAATTAAATTAAGACAACACAAAAGCCAAAAATTAAGGGATAAGGCAATTGTCTTGTCCCATTTAATGCACAATAAATCCTCTAAAACCCTATAAATAGCAGGAAAAATCAAAGAGCTCATTTGGACAGTTTGGAAAATAAGAAAAATAGAGAGAGAGGCAAAAATTGAGAGAAAAATTTGAGTTAGAAAAAAAAATAAGAAAAATTGTGCAGTTAGGGCTTTTAAAGGGAACCTCCACCAGACGAGCAGCTGGAAGTGGACGGCCACCACCACCATACAGTGGTGGCAGCGCCCAGGCCGGCAGACAAGGCCACGGCGGCCCGCGGTGGCTAGAGCTACCCAAATCGATGAGTCCGATTTCCAGCCCGATTCTTGTATAATTTTGTAAAAATAGTAAATATTATTAGAAAATTATGAATTTTGTTATTCTAGGATATTTTTGTATGTAGTTTGTAGGAAAAATATTATTTTGATGAAAACATGTCTCATAATATAGGGTCCTTAAGAAATCATGCAAAACCGAGCACATTTTGGTTTAGAAATAAATGACCTTAGGAGTGTAGTTTGGAGCTCAATTTTTTTTTTCTGTAGGATGCTCATGTGATATAGAACAGTGCTATGAAGCCATTTTTTTAAAATTAATTTTTGAAATTTTGAAATTAATTTTTAGCCCTAAAATGATGGAAAAATTGGGTAATTTGGAGTTAATTAGGTGATTAGGATATTAATTACTGATTTAGATAGTAATTAGATATTTAGGGATATTAATCTCTAATGTGGAAACCTAATCCAAGTCTATGAAGTGTTAAGTGTAAGTAATGAAGGTGTTATGTGGTAAATATAGAAAATTAGGAATATGTAGACTTAAAAATTAATAAATATGGAAAAATTAGGTTTAATTAGATAATAAAATAATGAAAATCAGAACATAACAAATCTAAAACAAAATTCAATTTTAGGTAATTATATGAAAAATGTAAAACTTTCTCACAACATGAGTAAATTCGGTACACTAATACGGATTTAAGTGTACCGGATGGAATAAAATGCTGACTAGGGGTAGTAATCGTATTTAGGTATCTGGAAATAATGTGGTTAGTTTCACATTATGAGTTGAAATAAATTTCTAGGGTTCGGGTACAAAACAGTATCTAGAAATCGAACTAGAATCTAATTTAGAAATTGATGCGAAACCCGAACCTAAACCCAAACCTAGAATAATTATAAAAGACTTGAGACCTAGATAATTAGGTATATTAAACCCTAAACAACACATAACAATAAGCATTATAGGATAAAACAAACTTATAATAGTTATATGAAAAGCTGAAACCACGTTTGTGTTATAGGGATGATCGGCGATGACCTGAGCAAATTGGACCTCGAGTGAGTGAGCGAGGAGTCGAGGTAAGTTGGGATTAATACGATACTGTATTTTAGAGGCTTAAGATTATGCTTGGTTGTGCTTGTTAGATAGTTGAATGGGTGTATGTGCTTGATTATGGGTGATGCTATGATTCTGTTTATTGTTCTAGCATATATTGTATAAATTGTATGAAAGGATTGATTACCCTAAACTGGACTTAATCAAATATCCGACCATTAATCATAATCGGACATGTATGGCAACCCGTTAGGGGAACTTAGGACTCTCCGGCCAAATACCGACCCCTTCGAAAGGGATAGCGCAGGATTGCAAAATGGTCCCTTCTTTATCCTCAGTCGAACTAAGTAACAGGAGAGGAGGTCACGACAAGGGTGAAGACAGTGGTTCGAAGGTAGTCGCAGGAGGAGCAAGGTCTCCATTACACAAGCTTGGGTTTGGTCGTGAGCTGTTGCATTAACGGCAACTCTTCAACCCGGACTAGAGCGGGTGTAATTTCTCTAATCTCACGACGGGTCGGACAACGTCGTACGATGGCATTTGCTTGCACATGCATTGTACCTAATAAGAGATTGAAAACCTTGTTGTGTGTATGGTATAGTTTTAAGTCCTCCGTCCTAACTTACTGAGTTGTGGTTGCTCACATCCCTATGGACGTCGTGCAGGTGCTGGCTAAGAAGCGGCAACAACTACTCTGAAGCTGGAAAAACATTAAAGAATCAACACATATGTTATTACTTTTCATTTCTGAATTATATATAACTTTTCTCACTTTCTTAAGTAAATGAATTATTTAAATTACAAATTGTTTACTTCAAAGCGGGTTAGTCGTGGACGCCTTGTGTAGATTAGGTTTAAGATAGCGGTTGTAAGGCCAACTTTTATCTTAGGATGGTTTACACGGCGGGACTGTTACGACTCTACTGCTTTGGAGCGTGATAGTAAGGTTTTAATTTTTAAGAGTATTGTATTAACTTAAGCTTAAAGCAGAGTATATATAATTGGGGTAGTTTCTAAAAGGTCCTTAAGCTTTGTGACCTAACTTGTTTTTAAAAAACACCTTCATTGGTCACATCAAGCGTAAGTGGGATAGCTTAATCAACCTCGAGCGGTAGTTACATCACAACACTTAAAGCTTACATAATGGCCCCCTATCCTTGGATCCTAATACAGTTCAAGTTTGATTATTTCTATTATACAAATATGATACAAAAATTAAAAAATTAGTACAACCATATACAAATGTGGTAAATAATAACAAGTAAATAAATAAATAAACAAATCACACTCAAAAAGGTGATTTCAAAGAATTAATATTAATTTAGAAGGTTGGATAGCTAACCCTTTTGACTTTCCTAATGGAGTCACTAAGCTATTAAGCATAATTTTTTCCCGATTTTTATAAATAAATCTTCTTTAAACCAATCAATATTAAAGCCTACCCGTTTAATACTGATCCTCGACTATAGTTTAAAGAAAATTGGTTCTTTTGTATTTTGAAAATGTTTTGGAGTCATTACCTGACTAGAGTTAGGAAAATGAGTTAAATTATGACCAATTAAGTGAATTAATTATAATTTAGTTACTAGTTTTTTCGATAAAACCAAATTTATAAATGATTTTAAGGATAAAAAATCAAGTGTAAGGGTTAAGCTTTTTAAACCCTTATGGATACCATCAACTTTCCGAATTTAGATTTAATCTATTAAAATCACCTTTCAAAACTATCTAATAAAAACAAACTTTAATCATTAATTAATGAATCGGGTTATGTTCTATTAAATTGGATAAAGTTAAACTAAACTGGAAGAAATCTAAGATTTTTTTCATTTTTTACTAAATTAAATAACTAAAAGTGGAAAAACTATTTTTTTTTTTATGTTTTACGTCATCCTAGAGATGCCTACGTACCTGTTATTTGAGATCAAACGTATGTAGTTCTTTTTAAAAATATTAATAGGTTAGTTGATTTTAAAATTGGAAAGTGGCCAAGTTTCCATCTCATAGTCATTTAATTTTATTTAAGAAAAACACTTAAGATAAAAGGCTTCTAATTTGGTGATTTAATTTTTGGGAAAATTATAAAATATCTTAATTTTTGAAAAAGTGTCTATTTATTTTTATTTATTTGGAAAAACATTTTAGATGATAAAACTTCTTAGAAAAATCCTAAAGGACCCAGATGTAACTTTTCATAAAATACGTAATTACTATGATTCATATGCCTAACTATAGAAAAGATACTTAAATCATGGAAAATATGCCTAATTATAGAAAAGAGAACCCTAAACCATGGAAAAAATACCTAATTATAAAAAAGAAGCTTAAACCATGAAAAAAAATGCTTAAATCATAAAAAAGATGTTTGAATCATAGAAAACACATCTACAAGAAAAAGGTACATTTATTTTAGAAAGTTCTAAGAAATTCTAATTTTAAAAAGGTTAATTTTATTTTATTTTTTATTGAAAAATGCTTTCTAAGTGATAAAATGGTTTATATTTTTTCTTTATTTTATTTTATTTTATATATATTTATTATTTTTTTAATTTTACTTTCATTTCTTTACTAAAACATCAAAATAAATAAATAAACTTTTTCCTCTTTATTTTTTTTTCATTTTTTATTTCTCTTTCTTCTTTTTTCCTTTTCGGATTGTTTTCTTCTTTTCATTTTTTCTTTTTTTTTTCAATAGGTTATAATTGCAATACAACAAATTGAAAAAGAAAAGAAAAAACAATACAATAGAATATTACAAAAATAATAAAACAACAAAAAAAGACAAAGGAAATATGGAGAGGGGGCCAAACTAAGCCAAGGGGGACACAAGTCAGATCTTCAACGAACCAGTCAGATTCGATCGTGTTGCAAAGCTTTTGCCATGGGCAGTTTCTAGTACAACTTATCTTAGCTCGAAAAGCTCCAAGCTTGCACTAATCTTACAAAGAGAAAGAGTGGCGTTTATGAGTGGATTTTAATGAATGTAAGTAATAAGTTGATGGTTTATAATAAGATGGAATCCCTTATTTATAGGTATCATGGTCGAGTTAAAAATAGAAAATATTAAATGCAGTATGATTTTCTTCCATATTTGGGTTAGGCAAACTTGGACAATATGTGATGTTAAATACAAAGTTGCACATGAAAAACATAATTAACATACACTAATAGTGTACCTATTACACGTAGGACTGTGTCGAAGTATGTCTAGCATACATATGAGTATACTTACTACACTTAGAAGTGAGTCGATAAATGATGTGGCCTGTGATATGGTAATGACATGGTGATGATGAGGTGGTGACATAGCATGATGTAATATGGTAGATGAGGTGGCATGACGTAGTAATGATAAGGCATGATGACATGATGGATACATGTATTAATGAGGAATGGACAACTGTCCAAGTGAGAAAAGAAAATAAAAGATGCATTTTACATCTTCCATGGATTAAACTTAGGATCTTTAAGTCATATGCAACAGTAAGTTAGAATATGTTACCGTCAAGTCATTGGCCTATATCTTATTCATATGTATAATTAAAGTGTATATATGAACAAGGTCTGCTTGAGCTAGATTTGAATCTAAACTTAGGTCCAACATCTATCTCCTAAAAAAAACTTATTATTAAAACCTAATGCTTATTATTTTAAAAATTTATTTAAATTTCCTAAATTTTCTACTTTTGTGGTTTTTCTAATTTTTTTTGTATTTTTTTCCTAAATTTCTTTTTTTTTTCCTTAATTAGAATCCTTTACCCTATCCTAAAAATTCTAAAATTAAAAGGGGGAAAAATGCGGTATTTATAAAAAAATCCCTCGTACAACCAAAGAACTCCCATTATCCCTGTTGGGACACCACCAACTTAGCTCTTGATACGATCTAAGCTATAAACAGTTGGATAATCCTCTAAGAAGAGCAAACCCAACTCTTCTTAAGTAATACGACCTAAGTTGTAAACTGTTGAACAATCCTTTGTGGTAAGCAACCCTAGATCCTCCTTAAGCATAGGGTGACCATGGCCTCTAACAGCCAAGTAGTCTTAAGGAAGTAAGTAACTCCCTTAATAAATAACCATACACAAGCAAGCAAGCACAAAGTATATAACTAAGCTATTTAAGTATTAGGAAACTAGAAGTATAAGTAGTAAAGAAAAACACAAATTAGAAGTCCAAAATTTCATTCGTTTTTTTCAAGCATTTATAATGAGAGAAGGCCAAAATACTAGCTAATTACAAGAATTCTCCTTACAAGAAATCTAAACAAGTGCAATAGAAAGGAAGAAAGAAGAAGAAGAAGAAGAAGAAGAAGAAAAGCTAGCTTGTCACTTAAGATCAGCCAACTCCAGAAGTTCAGAGAAGTCTAATGCACTAATCTACTCAGAGGGCTGATCCATTTGAGTTGCTTAGTCCTGAGTTGCTTGGGCCTAAGCTATAAAAGGAAGAGGAACAATCTATTAGCTTTTTTCAATAGGAAGGTCACCTTGACCCTCATCTTTCTTTGAAGAACCTTCAGAGGTGACCTCTTGATGAGTTGCCAAGGTAGAAGTAAATGGAGGAACATCTTACTTGACCTCAACAATAAGAGGGGCACTTGGATTGCCTCATCTATTGTAGCAGCCGTCCTTTCCCTCTTATAGGTTGCCTTCCTCCTTATGCATTAGACCATCTACGTAGTCTAGAAAGATCAAGTTGAGGTTAGGGTGATTTCAAAGCTCCCGGCCATACGTGATGGATATATCCTCACACTCATCGATTCACTGTGAAGTCATGAGGAACTTGTCCACAGCTTTCTTCTCAGTAGCCTCGTTGATGAACTCCTTACTCTCCAGGCTAAAGATGATCTCCTCAACCTCCTTCTGGAGTTCCTGGATCCTTTGCTCAAACCTAACCTTCTAACCGGCTAGTCCAACAAAGTGTTCATAGTAGTTTCATATTCAACTACCTTTATCGCCAACTCAATCTACATTCTTGAGACCGATATGTTTAGCTTAGCATTGCGTTGGTTAAGCTCTTCCTTTGCCTTTTGCTTCCCCTCTAATTTTTTAGACAATGTAGCCTTAAACTTCCCCTCTTCCTCCAACTGAGCTTTGAGCTCGTTAGCCTCAACTTGACCATGCTCCTCCCCTTGTAGCTTTGCTTTCAACACTATCCATCTGCATATAAGAGCAATGCAAAGGATGGTTAGCCTTGCTATACTTTTGGTAAAAATGGTTAGAAGAGGGGTAAAAGATCCTAGCGATGGGCCTTAAAATTGAGTTCCTCATGGTGCAATGTCACGTCATTGCCCCAAATATCCCATTTTAGCCTTAAGAGGCTCCCCCTTGCCTACTTGGTTTGTGATTTAAAACCCTATAGATGCAACTCACTACTCTCAAACTCATACAAAACATTCTTGAATAAGTTCAACATTATACCCATGTACCGGAACTCATTCAAAATGAGGTAGGCCTCCCTTATGTCATCGGTGCATAAATAATGATAGGGATCATGAATCAATCATGTGCTCCCGAGCTCATAGGCTTGCCTAGTTAGCTTGCCAAACTATATGAAGTGAGCTAAGCACCGGGGAGCAATGCATTTCTCAGTCTAACTTACTGAGCTACTTCTGTCTTTACATTACTCAGGAAGCTACAGAGGTGATCAACTAACATTCTGAGCCGACCCCTCTGTAACATACACCAGGCCAAGCATGGAGTAAGGAAATAGCCTGCCTCACCAATGCCGATGCCAAGTTGATACTTATCAGGAGTCGATCACCCAAGGCCAACCTTGGAAATGATTTTCCCTTAAGTATACCCCGATCCAATCCTAACTTTCTGAGCTACCGAACTGCCAATGATGACCTTACCTAATCGGAATTCACCCTTACTCAAATAACACTATCATGAGGACCACAGAATTAACAAACTGCCCACGCGCTGTCCTTTCTAACAAAGGATATTCTTTTTGCACGATTACATTGCTATCCTTATAAATTATTCCCCTCTTTCCTTAACTAGTATGGATCCTTTTTCTGTAATTTCTTGTAACTTAGGACTTACCATAATCTAGTAATATAAATACTTGCAAATTGTTATAGCCGTAGGAACAATAGACGAAGAATAGACTAAACTTTTACACTCTCTTGAGCTAAGTGTTCTTCTACTTATTTTTTAGCTACTCTTATTTAGCCCATTGAGCATAAACTAGTGGTAAGTAACCTCCGGCCATACTTGTGTGTTATATCAAGTGTGACTCGAGCTCATGTAAGGCATTGGTGCATCAGATCTATCATTAGTATTTGACAAACCTTCAACTCTCATTTATCTTTGGGACCATCTCATGATCTAAACCCAACCCTTGGTTATCCGTGATATTAAACTCATATGTTCATCTACGGACCCGTATTAAGTAAGGGTAAGCCAAGCACCACCCATAGACATCAGACCAACTAAGGGCTCCTTCTTCTTTCCCTTCTTTAGCTTAGGCACTTTTGCCCCCTCAGTGTCAAGGGCTTTCCTCTTTTGCCCCACTAGCTCCTCCGTAATACTTGCCTTAACTTCACTCCCTTTACCTTTTGAAGGGGAAGGGAGCATCACCACATCTAGCTCATATGTGTTGGTAGATGGGCTCAGAAGCGGGAGTGAATTCACTTTTGGGGGAGATCTTACTTAAAGGCTTAACAACCATCAACTATGTAAAAGTACCATGGGAATTCCCTAAGGTAAAACAGGTGGTCTTGTCTTGCTAATCTCACCCACCTTTGATGTAGGCTCCACCGCCTTACCCTTAAGGTCTACGGCCTTATTGGTTGGCTTCACCTTATTTTGCATTATCTTAGTAGCTCTAATCTAGAAGGGTATAATAGCTCTCTAGATTTAGCTAACCTTTCACCTACAAAGAAATAAGTAAACAATGTCAACACAAAGCAAACATATGACAAGTACCCATAAGATTGTCAAACTTGTAATTCTACGTAAAATAGTTAGAGGGTAAGTAAAATCGAAACATAAAATTGAAACGTAGAAATGTAAATTTATATAACCTATATAAAATAGCTTGAAAAAAAATGTGGATATGCTTATATTAATTATTCATATGTTAGAAATAAAGAAATGAAGAGCTAAATTCCTTTTCATAAAAAATTTCTTAATAATATATAATTTAACATATACCTAAGAAGGATAAATAAAATCAAAACTAAACTTTTTGAATTATTTTTTTAAAAGTAATAAATTAAAGAGAAGCAAATATTTCAATTCATTTTTAATTATTGAGGGTATAAACTAAAGCATATATATAGTTATCCTTATAATCTTTGTTATTGAAGCTAAAACTTAGATGAAAGCTATGAACATAATATAAAGCATTAAGAGAGAAAGAAAGAGGAAAGAAAATTAAAATAGCATAGGAAAGATGATGTAATGCTCTAATAATTGATGGCTTGTAGAAGCTTAGTTGTATTTTTTCATTTTTTGGTCCATTCAACACGGATATGTAAATTCAGTCAAAAATATAAGTTTCTACCGAGTTTACATGTACACTCAATTAAAAACATAAGTTTTTACACTAAAACAATTTTATACATGAGTTGACTCAGAAGAGTCTCCTAAAAGTAAAATCGGATGGGTAGAATTGTGATTTTGACAACTATGAGTACTCATAAATTTAGTCGTTACCAATACAGGCAAGGACGACTCCTTATTCCTTAGAAACACAACGAATGAAGTATAGCTTCAAGGAAGCCTACATTTGCATGACAAAGGAGTTAATTCACATCGAGGGCAGATTTGTACCTTCCAACCACTTCTTTATGACAAGCTTCTAATGGGAATAAAGCTACTAGGCCTTTAACCTAAAACCGAGCCTGAGGACTAGAGGGTTTGGCAAAGTAAATCCTCTTACTCCAACTAACTCTTGCCAAGGCTAAGTTACTCCTTACTGCTGATTAACTCTCTATGACATGCCGAATGATTGCTTATCTCTTAGAAATTATATACCGACTTAAAGAATGCCCTGATAACAGCCAAACCTCACACACCTACTTAATCATGTCCAAGCTAACCACTTGCTCAGCATTACTCTTGCCAAGAGGCCGAGAGAGCTACCCTGCACTAATCCTCAGTCACTCCTATTCAGACGAGTCTAAGCTTATTCGATTGCCTAACCAACTCATATTGTTTTTTCTGTATCTTTCAACAGCATCACCAATGTGTCTCTACCATGTATCTAGGACTATATGTAAAATTTGTTGCATTAATCATTATTTTTCTTCAATATTCATTTTTATCCTTTTGTATTCTTTGTACATTTCTCCTTCGAGACAATACCCTTTTTTGTCTTTTCCATTTTTGGGCAAGTTGCCCTAATTTCTCGAGTATAAATACCCATTATACATGTAACCATAATCATTAGATTATTATTAACACACTAGACATTTTCCTCTTGTAAATATTGTTTGTTTACCCTCATTTCACTCTTAGCTTAACCCTTAAGCAAGATTAGGTGGCAAGCAACCTCACCAAACCAACTTGTGCATCATTTCAAGCTGTACCATAAGTTTTTAGAAGTTCTATTGATGTGTTATATCTTTTGGAGCTATTTATAGGTTTGCGTACTTTTTCATCCATTTTTACGCATTTTCCCATCACTCTTTTTAAGCTTTCGACAAGCTTAGACCCATCCTTGTGATCGGCTTTGTCTATTCCTGACCACAATTGGCATCATCTTCTTCATGCTCAGGAAGAGCTGAGAGATCGACAAAGTAAAGTACCTCCACATTGTGTCTCAACATTAATCCATTCATCATACCTTAGAGCCATAAAGGCCTCAATCTCTCATGCAACCTTAGCATCACTCAGGCTAAGCTTCTTGTGGGCTCCATTCAAACCAGCGAAGTCCACCGAGTTTGAAAGTTTGCCATCTTAGGCACCTCTACCACCACAAACTCATTTTGCCAATTCTTCATGGACGACTCTAGGCCCCTAAATGGCTTCTTGCTTAGATGGTTCTAAAGGAAGGTCTACCCTTTAGGTCCATCTGTAAATAAAATAGTTGAAGAGTTCAAGCATAGCTCTTACCACCAAATACTTACATAAGGCCAGAAACACCTTCAATAACCTCTACCCTTTAAGAGAAATTTGAGTAGGTGATAAGAATCAAACTCCTAGACCAATCACTCATAGCCAAGCTAGAAGACTCCAAGGACTCACATAGATAATACTAACTCAAAACTAACGCTAAGACAATGATCCATATGCCGAAATGATCTCCTGCTGACCTATTTATTAGATCCTCACATGTGTCAAACATGCTCCTACCCAATAGCGAAGTCTTATTCTAGAAGACAACCTAAGACTATTCGAGCTGAGCTCCCTAATTGACTACAGTCGTCTAACTCTAATTTAGTTAACTTCTTTACCGAACTGATTAGCTCTTGACTTGATCCAAATCAAGTTGGCCCCTGACTGCAAATGGTATTTTATTCCGCTTGCCTTGTAACATATTTCTCCTACCTAACCACCAAGCGACACGTGTCTTCTAATACAATATTCTAAAATGATTCTTTCTTTTCCATACTAAATATTCTTTACCCTTTTTACCCCTTTTAGTATGATTTTTGTAACTTAATTGTAGAATGTCCTTTAGTCTTTTCATGCATGTAAAGTAACCTTAGTGGATAGGTATATAAACTCCCACTTTCTTGTATGCAGACAATTAACTAATCAATACAAAATGATTCACTTTGAGTAGCCTTAATGCTCTTGTTATCATTTCACTTTTATTTATTCCCTTTGGCAAGAAGTAATGGTGAGTGGCCCTTTAGTTTAAATCGGTGTGTCCATCCGGTAGATTATAAGTCGAGTAGGATCAAGTGGTACATTGTATCCATTTGGTAGCTGCTCGAACTTTGATAACTTTTTTCCTATTTGTTTTAAATTGCTTCGTTGTGGTGCTTCTCTATGTGTCTAACTTTAGAGACGCATTAGCTTCATTAATATCAAAGTATGGTTCCGCAAGGGAATGTATGAAGTTGCAGTGAAGTTTAAGTTCATTTTACTATTCGTAGTTACTGTATTCCCTTTGTAGTTACTGTAGTATGTTTGAGTATAAGTAAGTATAGTTTCATTATTACTTTATTTTCACTCTGTTTTTCATTACAAAAATAGAATAAGTTGCTACTGTTCTGTTCGAGTGATTGTTAGGAATTGGAGTTGTTAGTGCGTTATTAATCTATTTAAGAAGTATTACATCATGTTAGATTCGAGTGTTCAAGGTATTATTGTTGACCAAAGTAATGGTGCTAAACCTGGTCATAATCATAATGGTAGCAACACCTCAGGGTCGGTTAATGACGAACTTGACATACTCATAAACCATATTAAGAGTCTAGCATAGCAATGTAAGTTAATAGACAACAACCCTATGATATATAGCTCCATAATCCACCAGAGAATGCTCCTAGGTGATACTTTAGCCAAGGCAATTGAACCAATGCCCCAGTTCAACTGTAACGAGCTAGAGGAGTAGCAGATCGAGCTACTAGACGAAAATTGGAGTTAAAGGAGATTAAGGAAAATGATGAGGAGCTAGATGTTGAAGAGTTTGGGGAGGAAAAAGAGGAAGTTGACTATTACGAAGCATAGGAATGAAGACGCCGAGTCCCTCGAAGGCTAGACAGTATCAAGGTTCAAATCATACCCTTCAGTGGAAGTAGAGATGTAAATGAGTACTTGGAGTGCTAAAAGAAGGTCGAGAAGGTGTTTGAATATTATGGGTATACAAATGCTATTAAGGTCCAACTTATTGCACTAGAGTTTACTAGATATGCCACTATATGGTGGAAAAATCTGAATGCAACCAAAACAAGAGATGAAAGACGAAGTGTTAGAACCTAAGATGAGATGGAAAGGTTGTAAAGAGGTAGATTTGTAGCCGAGACCTACCTATAAGATACGTCACAAAGTTACAAGACCTTCGCTAAGGAAGTCGATCTATTAATGACTATCTAAGAGAGTTCTGGATGCTAATAATATGAGCCGACATAGAAGAACTAGAGGCTCATATAGTATCAAGGTTCATTTCTAAGATCAAGTATGAGATTTGCAACATCGTAGAAGTATAGAAGTTTTATACCTTAGAAGAGGTAACAAAGATAGCGTAGAGGGTCGAAAAAAAGAGGAGAAGTGCTCCAAGTCGAGTTAGGCCAACACTCTCCTTACCTCCAATTTTATGCTGACTTGTTCAAGTAGAGCCAAGGAGGCCATACAAGGTTAAGGATAGGAATGACCAATTTGATGACAACCAAGCAAGCTAGTAGGGCTAAGCCAGTCAAACAAGTCAAGTTAAGGTTAGGCTGCTAAGAAAAGGTAGACCTCTAAACGGAAGACCAACGAGGTGAAATGTTTTAAATGCTTGGGCTTCAGACATATGGCTACTGAGTGTCTGAACTGACGTGTCATGGTGTTCTGAGGAGATGTAATTGATAACACCGACTAGAGCGAGCCTGAGAAAGAAGGGGATGTTGGAAAACCTGAATCCAAAGAAGAAGAAGAAACCTATGTCTATGCTAACTAGAGAGAAGTAATGACCTTAATCTTGATGAGTATTAAGTTCCTTATTGAACTTTGATAAGGGTGCTTTGTACATAACTGAACAAGTGACCATATCGTTCAGTGTTAGGAGTGTGTATAAGGATGAAGTAGCATAAGATGCCATCCCTACGGGAGCTTCACATCTGCTACTTGGACAACCTTGATTATTCAACCAACGTATTACTCACAAAGGGTATAAGAACACCTATTCCTTTGTTAAGGATGGAAAGAAGATTATATTGCAACCCTTGACCCTATCCCAAGTAAATGAAACCCATAATTAGCTTACTCAAGTTAATAGCCCTAGTGATGAACGGAAGAGAGCTCTATGCTACTAGTAAAGCTGAAGGACCTATGTTCCTATTGATTAGAAGATTGTAGGAAATGAGAGATTTGGAAGGTATCCCTAATAAAATCCAAAGCTTGCTAAACGAGTTTTCTAATATGTTCCTTAAAGAACTGCCTAGAGGATTACCTATGGTCCAAGGCATTAAGCACTATATTAACTTATAACCAGGCACCACCTTATCAAACCAACCTACATACAAAATGAACCCTGAACAAGCTGCTAAGCTGAAAAGGTAGGTGGACGAACTCATAGAGTAAGGATATGTAAGGGAGAGTATGAGCCCTTATACAATACCAGCTCTGCTCGTTCCAAAAAAAGATGGTTCATGGAGCGTGTGCATCGATAACCGATCAGTCAACTAAATTACTATCAAGTACAGGTATCTGATACTAAGGCTTAATGACATGTTAAATGAGCTTCATAGTACAAGATATTTTTGAAGATTGATTTGCGAAGTGGTTACCACTAAATTCGCATAAGGTCGAGTAATGAATCGAAAACTACCTTTAAGCAGATGAAGAGAAGATCCAAGCTGTTCTTGAGTGGTCAATACCAAAAAATGTCACTAAGGTTCAAAGCTTTCATGGCTTAACTTCTTTCTATAGGCAATTTATCAAAAACTTTAGTACCATAGCCGCCCCCTTGATTAAGTTAACAAAGAAGAATGAAAGGTTCAAGTGGAATGATCAAGTTGAGCAAAGCTTTAGGGAGATTAAAGAGAAGTTCACCTTGATGCTTATCCTTTCACTACTAGATTTTGACAAACCTTTTGAATTAGAATGTAATGCATTGGGAGTGGGAGTTGTCATTGTCTTAATGTAAGAGCAATGACCTGTCACCTACCATAGTAAGAAGCTTAGTAATCCTGCCTTAAACTATTCTGTGTATGAGAAAGAGTTATACTCCCCTTATCAAGCCCTTACTGTTTCGCAATACCATTTATTGCCACGAAATTTTGTTATTTATACAGACCATGAGTCTCTAAAGTATCTAGGGAGTCAAAATAAGCTTTCGAAAAGGTAAGGCGAGTGGTTGGAATTTATGGAAGGGTTCTCATATATCATCCAACACAAGAAGAGAAGTGCAAATGTGGTTGCCGACACTTTATCATGACGGCAAACCTTGTTGACCACTTTACAAAAAAAATTATTTGGATTCTCACTCATTACTAAGCAATATGCTCATGATCCTCATTTTAGCCCCATCATAGAATAGTGTAGGGATGGAATTGCTGTCAAGGGATATTATTTTAAGGAAAGATATTTATTTAAGGACCGAAGGCTGTACATACTGAACTATTCCATGCGTAAGCTATTGATCAAGGAAGCTCATAGCAGTGGATTATCAGGTCACTTTGGGGAAACCAAGATAGCCAATTTGTTGAAAGAGAACTTTTACTAGCTAGGTTTGGCCAAGGATGTCCATAAGTTAGTTAATAGTTGTGAATTATGCAAGCAAGCTAAGGGGAAGAGAGAACCCCATGGAACATATATGCCGCTACCAACACTAACCTTACCTTGGGCCGACCTCAGCATGGACTTTATCCTAAGGTTGCCCCGGACATCCAGAGGTAAAGATTTTATCTTTGTTATAGTGGACTGCTTCAGCAAGATGGCACACTTCATTCCGTGCCATCGGATTAACGATGCTTTATATGTTGCTAATTTGTTTTAGTAGGAGATTATCCAAGTACATAGGGTACTAAAAACTATTGTCTCAAATCGTGACACAAAATTTTTGAGCTAGTTTTAGAAGACTCTTTAGAGAAGACTTGGAACTAAACTTGTATTCAACTCCAGTAGCCACCCTTAAACTGATAGCTTGATTGAAGTAGTAAACAGGACGCTAGGCAATCTACTTAAGCTATTGTGGGAAAGAACTTGAGGGATTGGGATCTGTGCCTACCTGTTGTAGAGTTTGCATATAACCAAACTGTCCAGAGCACTACTAGGAAGACCCCGCTCGAGGTCGTCTATGTCCTTAACCCGCTATTCCCTTGGATATGATCAATACCCCAATAGTTACTGAATAGAGTCAATCCGAAGTTAATTGAGCTCAAGAATCGCATGAACTACACCAATCTATAACCAAGAAGATCGCCAAATTCAATCAAAGATATCAAGAAATTGGTAATCGAGGCCATCAAACTATTTCTTTCCACACAGGAGACTTAGAATGGATATACCTCAACCAAGAATGATTCCCACACTTGAGATAAAACAAGTTATCTCCAGGAGCTGATGGTCCTTTTAAAATCTTAAAGAAAATTAACCACAACGCTTACCAAATCGAGTTGCCTAATGACTATGGTGTTTTTTCCACCTTCAATGTGTCCGATTTAATCCCTCACCAACTGGTAGAAGAAGACCTTACGTATGCCCCAGAAGAAGAAGTAAAAACCTCCTTAATTTTAAGGGAAAATCTTTCCGACCCTTAAGCAAATATTAGAGTTAAGCCCTTGGACCAATCATTCGTAGCTGAGCTAGAGGACTCCAAGGACTCGCGCGGATAATACTAGCTTGAAACCAAAACTCAAACAAGGATCCCTATGCTGAATTGATCTCCTACTGACCTGTCTATTAGATTCTCTCATGTGTCAAACATGCTCCTACCCAGCAACAAAGTCTTATTTCAGAAGACAGCCTAAGACTAGCCGAGCTAAGCTCCCCAATCAACCACAGCTGTTTAACTCCAATTTAGCTGCCTTCTTTATCAAACTAATTAGCTCCTGACCTAATCCAGATCAAGCTGGCCCCTGACTGCAAATGTTATTCTACTTCCGCCTGCCTTATATCATATTTCTCCCATCTAGCCACCATGCGATAAGTGTCTTCTAACACAATATTCCAAAATGATTCTTTATTTTCCATACTAAATATTCTTTGCCCTTTTTATCCCTTTTAGTATGATTTCTGTAACTTAATTGTAGAATGACCTTTAGTCTTTTCATGCATGTAAAGTAACCTTAGTGGATGGGTATATAAACCCCCACTGTTTTGTATACAAACAATTAACTAATTAATACAGAATTATTCACTTTGAGTAACCTTAATGTTCTTGTTATCATCCAACTCTTATCTATTCCCTTTGATAAGGAGTAATGGCAAGTGACCCTTCAATTCAAATCGGTGTGTCATATCTGGTGGATTGTAAGCCGAGTAGGATCGAATGGCGCATTGTATCCATTTGGTAGTAGCCCGAACTTTGCTAACTTTTTCCCTATTTATTTTTCGTTATGGTGCTTTTTTATGTGTCTGACCCTAAAGACACATCAGTAGGGCAACATCAATGATAATTAAATAGCTCCCTCTCAAATTTTATGAATGAGAGATGCATCCTATGCTTGAGGAAATTCTCGTGCACCGGAAACTATCTCCCTAACAATAAGGCTACCTTCTCATCCTGCTATAGCAATTGCACCTCCAAGCGTAAAATCTCTTGTGTGATAAAATTACTCCTCATATAATTTACCTTGGTAGGTTTGCTTTTTCTTATCTAACCACTCAGATCCTTACCAATCTCAGGCTTCTCATATGTATTGGTGGCTATTCGAAATTATAGCAACGAAATGTTATAGTAATAAAGTTGCAAAAGTGTTACCTATGCTTAATTGATGGGTATTTATAAGTCGAAAGCTTAGGAAAATGTATTGGCAGTTATAGGGTTTCATACAAGCACTAATCCCCTATCATGTTAAGATGTAAACATGTTACGATAATTTTGATCGAATGGCTGCAGTTAAATGATAGGATAGCTCCAATTGCACACATATTTGCACAAGACATGATAGTTTTCATATTACAATGAATGCACTCAAGATACGAGTGCTAAACAAGGGAATTTGAAATGGTTAGCTTCCCTAAGAAGCTTCATTGAAGCCTCTTTAGCTTCCATAACCACCACGGAACTTCACCAACACTACGGGTCAATACGAACAAATAGAGACAGCTTGGCTCCACCATTCCCAACTCATCCACTCCTATGCCTAACTAGTACGGGTCACCGAAAACAAGCACACACAACAAACCAAATACTGCACAAACTAAGGTGGGTCTAAACTGCAAGATAGTTAGAAGAATAAATGGAAAGCGATTATCTTGGTAAACCAAAAACTAGCTCTATGGATATGATGTACTATAGAACGACACACGAAGCAACCAACTTGCTAGATGTGATACACTAGTCTAAGTTAGATAGGCTGCTCACCACTATCTTTGTTGAAGATATTAATAAGAGTAGGCCCAAGTAAGCAAAACACATAACTTATGAGAGGAAAATGTTTAGACAAAAAAAAATAATATTTTCTAATGATACGATTATTATAGTTGAGGAGTATTTATATATCCCATCAAGGGTAAGTTCTAGGTTGCTAAAATTTGCAAAAAAGGAAACCTACTACAAGTGGTAGAAAAATGTTATACAGGGGTAATTTCGTAAAGCAAACAAAAGAATATTCGGGTAAAGAAAGGATAGTACTGATGTCAGAAAACGGATGTGTGTTAACTGCTTAATTTGTGGTCCTAAACATGTGCATGGTTCCTTTCCAAGCTAAGGACAAGGGTTCTTAGTTGAGTTATGAGGGTTGATAGTAGAGTTGTTAGGCAATTCAAGAGTTATCATATGCTAGATTACGTTATGGGAGTTCAACTACTCGGCATCATGACATTAGTTCAACTCTCCGTCAGGTACCTCGAGTAACTTGGTAATAAGAGATAGAGAGGTCAAGGTGAAACAACTCAGTAGGTCAGTTTAGAGGAAATGTTGCTCTTTAAGGCTCAACTCCCTTAAAACAGCTCGGTAGACTAAGCTGGCTAGTCCTTAAGCTCAGGAACAAGTGATTAGTTCTTGATCTCTATCATCCCCTTAGGATTATTTGAGATTTAGGGTCAAATCTTGCTCAGTTGTTAATGGCTCTTCCTCTAGGACATATGGTTGGAGGTCGGTAATGTTGAAAGAGTTTAAGACTCCATATTCTTTAGGCAACTTAACTCTATAAGAATTACAATTGATCTTCTCTAGCACTTGGAAAGGTGCATTTCCCTATAAAGATAGCTTTTTCTTCCTCAGATTTAGGAACCAATTCTCGCTGAGGTGAACCCAGACTAAATCACTAGGCTGGAATTCTTTAGGTCTTCGTCCTTATCTTCTCTTCTTAAGCTTAGAAGCGATTCGAGTCAGATATTTTATAACCTTTTAGTGCATAGTTTTGATGGCCTCTAACCTTTTAATAGCTTAGTGGTCTTCTTGTTGGTGTGGAAGCAACATCTGACCTAGTGGAAGCTTAAGGTAGAAAACATAGGCAACCTCAAATGGTGACTTTCCTGTAATACTGTAGGTGATCCTTTTGTCAGCAAACTTGATTATGGGAAAACATAGATCCTAATCAATTAGGTTCCAACCTATAGTAACTCTAACCAAAGTCCCCAATGCCTTCTTGATAGCCTCTATTTGTCCGTCCATTTGAGGATGGCAGGGCATGCTAAACAATAGCTTGATTCCTAATCGCCTCTACAAGGTTCTCTAAAAGTTGCTCATAAACTTTGGACCTCAGTTATGATCATTCTGGGCACTCCATAGAGCATGACAATCTCGTGTAAAAAAAGAAAAGAGATAGTTGAAGTATCATTAGTTTTAGAACTGTGCACAAAGTATGCCATCTTGCTAAAATGATCCACAATTACCATGATAGAATCCTTCCCTTAAGACATCCTTGGTAAACCTACCACAAAGTCCATACTCAACTTAGACTATGGTTTAGTCAAGATTAGCAAGGGTAAATATTGTCCTTGATCAGCTCGGTTCTTAGCCCTTCTATCGATAGCACACCTCTTTAGCATAGCTTAGACATCCTTCATCATTCTTAACCAAAAGAATCTTGAGGCTAATATCTCATAAGTTCGACACTTGCCAAAATGTCTAGACAATCCTCCCTAATGTACCTCGTGTACAAGTAATTCTTGCATCTAACAGGTCAAGATACATAACCTTCTCTTTTTGAATAAGTATCCGTCCTTCCTTTGATAATCATCAAGAGTTCGACCATCTTCACACTTAGCATAGATTGAACAAAGTGTAGATATTTGGCATACAAACCCTTGATCATAGAAAATTGAAAAAGCCTGGTCTATAGCTAGTTAAGAAGGAATTTTGTCAAGATAGGGCATTGGCCACTACATTGTTCTTGTCATTCTTGTACTTGATGACATATGAGACCTCTTCCATGAACTCAACCCACTTGGCTTGTCTCTTAGATAACTTAGGTTAGCTCTTCAAGTACCTTAGTGACTCATGGTTTGTGTAAATTACAAATTCCCTAGGCAACAAGTAATGTTGCCAAACTATAAGAGCTTGGATCAATGAGTAAAACTCCCTGTCATATACAGAATAGTTAAGTATAGCTCTTTGGGGCTTCTCACTAAAGTAGGCAATAGATCGACCCTCCTACATCAACACAACTCTTATGCCCAATTTAGACACATTATACTCCACTTCAAAGACTTTATCAAAGCTTGGAAGGGCTAAGAAGGGGTAGTAATCAACTTCATTTTCACCTACTCAAAACTCCTCTACTATCTCTCTTTTTCTACTTGAATTCAACGTTCTTCTTTGATAACTCAATAAGAGGTACAATAATGGTACTGAAGTTATTCATGAAATGGCAATAAAATTATGCCAGAACATGGAAACTTTGCACATCGGCTGAATAGGTCACCATATGCTACTTAATAATCACCCTTACCTTCTCCCCATTGACTCGTATATCACCTCTACTCATAATAAATCCTAGAAATATTACTTTAGGTCAACAAAAGTCCACTTCTTCAAGTTAATATACAATTTTTTAGCTCAAAGTTTTGAGAAAACAACTCGAAGATGCTCACAATGAGTATTCAGGTCAAGACTATCAGCAAGAATATTGTTGATATACATAACAACTAACTTCCCAATTAGTTCTCAAAGCACATGGTTCATTAACCTCATGAATGTGCTTGGTGTATTTAATAAGTTGAATGGCATTACCAGTCACTAATACAATCCATTACGGGTTTTGAATGCGATCTTCTCCTTATCTCCTTCCCGCATTCTAATTTAATGGTACCCAGATTTGAGGTCAATCTTTGAAGAGATCCTTGTTCTATATAGCTCATCTAACATGTCATCAAGCCTAAGTATGAGGTACCTATAGTTGATGGTGATACAATTAATAGCTCGGCTATCTATGCACATTGTCCACGTGTTATCCCTCTTCAACACCAATAGAGCTAGCACAATACACTGGCTTAAGGATTCTCAAACATATCCTCTTTTCATCAATTCATCAACTTATCTCTATAGATTAGTAGCCTGTTTAGGATTTAGCCTATATGTAAGCTTGTTTAGCAATGGGGCCCCTGGATGTAAGTTTACTACATGTTCAATTCCTCTTATCAAAGGCAAACCTTCTAGTAGTTTGCCAAGGAACAGATAAGTAAATTCATCAAACATGGCTTTCACCTTAGCAAGCAGTAGCTCTTCATTTAGTTCTTTTGTCTTAAGTAAACTTTTAACTAGCAAAAAGGTCAACTCGTCAAGTTTCATCTGTTTCTTCAACTCAACTTGGGTTATTACCAAAGCCTCCTTCTTTACAACTCAGCTTAGTTAAGCTTACATGGTTTTAACTTACTTGGCAATGTAGGGGTCAACTTTACCTTCTTATCCTAATGCTCTAAGGAATAGGTATTCTTCCTTCCATCACAGATCACCTTCCAATTAAACATCTGTGGTCTTCAAAGTAAAATATGAGATGTACTCATAAGCAACACATCAAAGAGCGCCTCGTTTGGTAATTTCTAATATAGATCAACACGGCAACTTGTTTAGTCACTTATAAGGCTCCTTCATCACTTAACTAAGGTAGTTAGTAAGGCTTAAGGTATGGTGAGGTCGATAACTTCAATTACTAGACCATGGATGCATTTGCCACATTAGTGCAGCTGCTACTGTTAACAATAAGTGCATACAATAATCCATTGACCTTACAACCAATATGGAATAGGTTTTCTCGCAATTTATCTTCTAGTGTAAGGGTCACATTCATCACTCTCCTTAATACCATGGTTGCTGGCATGAAGTTACCCTCTTCACTACAAATAACTTTCTCCTCCTTAGATTGATTAGTTTATCTAAATTCCTTTGGTTCTTTAACCTTTTCATCAGTACCATAGACTTCAATGGTTAACATTTCACCCTTTATCACCACCACTTGTTTGTTCAAACATTGTGCTACCATGTGTTCAAATCCTTAGTACTTGAAACACTTGATCTCATTAGCCTTTCTTCTTAAGCTCTATCCCTTTCCAACCTTCCTCAAGACTTCCTTCTCCTTAGCTTGGTTACTAAGGATAAGTTGAACTTCACTGACCTTGCTTGGTTCTAATCACATAAGTTTGTTAGACAAGGTCAGCTAGTGACAAGTCAATTGACTGGAGCTCAAAATCTGCTCATTTAATGCCTCTCGATCCTCTAAGCAACTCAAATCGCCTGATCTAATGATTTAATATCTCTAGTTTCAAGAATATCTCGTATTTCATACTTCAATCCACTAATGAACCTAAAGATAGTTCGATCTTCTAATTCTACAACTTAACAATGAATCATCAACATTAAAATTCCTTTACATAGGCATTACTACTATATCCTCCTTAACCCAACTCTTATAACCTTTAGAAGGCATCTTGCAAATAGTAGCTAGGAACAAATCTCCTCTTCATCACTCTCTTCATTTCCTCCCAATTCTTAACTTCTCTCTCTCCATCTCTCCATCATGCAGCTTGTAGATTTTTCTACCATAAGGCAACATATTATGTGAATTCTAAGACAATAAGTTTTACTTTGACATTCTTAGGGACTTCATGACATTCAAACTATTTTTCTATCTTATCAACCAATCAAGATAATCTTTGGCATCACTACAACCCAAAAACTCAGAATCTATAACCTTAGTCCTTCCACTCTAGGAGCTTAGACATTTCTCTCCTCGAACTTGTAGTACTCTTCTTCTTCATCACTTGTCTCCTCACCCTCTTCTTCTATTTCCTCCAATGCAAGTCTTCGCCTAGCTAATCTATCCATTCCTCTAGCTTGGGGTGGTTGAATTGGAATGTTAACTTGACCAAGTCGGCCATTGCCTCTCTTTGGTATCTCATTTGCTCGGCCTCTATAAGGGTCATTTCTAACTTATTGCCTATCCTCATTTATGGGAATCACTAGGCTAGTCGCGAAGTTATCGAGCCTATCAAGTCTCTCATCTTAGGATTAAGGTGTACAACTCCCTTATTAGCCTTGGCCATTATAAGCATCGCTCTCTTAGTGGCTTAAGGTTCTTTAAACACTAGAATCCAATATTATCGTTTACTTCAACGGACTAACAATTGAACCTTACTTTGAACAACAATAGAACACCTATTACGATGACATCAATAATACCCAACATAATGATAAACTAACTGAACACACACTCTGTTTTGCAAACATAAAATAGGGGAAAACAAAACACAAAGCTTCTTTAACATAGAATGCTTCTCTAAAACTTACTATGACAATACTCAACTCCTTTAACACTTCTCAAGCCTCTTCTTACTAACTTCACATACAACACACATACAACATGATGAGAATTAAACAATTGGACCTTTAACCCGAGCGCAAACTCGAGTTCTTAAGGAGCTGATGGAGTGGATTCTATTATTCCAGCCAACTCCTATTGAGGCCAAGCTGATCCTCGCTGCTAACCAACTCTACATGCCAAACTGAGTAACTTTTCATCTATCAGCAATCAAGTGTCGACTTGAAATATACTCTACTAATAGCTTGGCCCTTTCACATGTCTGCTTAGCCATAATTTTACTGAACAACAGCTCAGCATTACTGGTGCCAAGAAACCCAGAGCACATTTGAACCTACATCCTCTCAGAAGAACCTTTTGGACTGCTTGACACCTCTACTCGACAATCACTAGCTTGACCATACAACTTGTCCATTTTTGCTAGAAGAACCTTAGTAATCAATCACTATGTGTCCAACCCCTACTTAAAAGGATTTATTGCAACAATCATCAATTATTACTCCTTATACATTACTTCTTTTAGATAATACCCATTTTTATCTTTTCCATTTTAGGTAAGATGCCCCAACTTTTTGGGTATAAATACCCTTTGTAAAGGTAACCGCAAAGACAATAACCTAATCTTGAATATAGTTCACTCTTTCATAAGCATTGCTCTCTGTTTTGCTTACTTACTTACTTCACTCTTATTCTATCTCTTAAGCAAGGCTTGGTGGTGAGTATCCTCATTGAACCAACTCGTACGACATATTGAGTTAATCCTTAAGTCTTCAGTAATTCCCTAGTACGTCATATCCTTGGAGGTAATTGAGGTTTGCTTGTTTACTTTTTGTTCTCATGCATTCTTATACTCATTTTTTAAGCTTTCTGCAAGCTTTGACCCACCCTGAGACATTCGTTCTTGTTTGTTCTTAGTGTGTTATATCATTTTGGTATCAGAGTAAAGGTTCATTTAAGTAAGCTATGTTTTAGCTTTCTTATGAGTAATGTTTGTTATGGTAATGTGTTGTAGTTGCGTAAAGGTTTAGTTATGAGTGTTTGAGTAAATAGATGGCATAGTAGTTTGTTGTTGTTGTATACGCCGTTTCAAGCATGCAAAAATGGAGCAAATTATTAACTGGCAACTTTCGTATGAAGAAGTGTGTATGTAAGTTGTTTAGCTTAAAAAGGATAGTGTTTGTTGTTTCATGGATTCTATGTTTATTACCAAGCTTTGTTAAAAGGATGACGGAGTCAAGTGTCAACATTAGTACTAGAGATGATAATAGCGATGTTGTCCACAATGGACAACAACCCTAAAACACCCCTAGAAATACAAATGAGTAATTGATGAGATTAGCCGATCTAACTAAAGATGTTCTTGCATTGGCCTTTCGACCTACCAAAACTATATATACTACTCCTTAAGCCACTTAACTTATGAGAAGATAGATCCCAACTTGACAAGATTGAGGTAGAAGAGTAGGAGGATTTGTGCAGAGAAGAATTGACTCAGGTGATTTGTATGAAGAAGGAGAAGAAGAGTATAATGAGGAAGAGGAGTAAGCTCGAGTACCCTAAGCTACCGACCATATGAAGCTTCAGATTTTGAGCTTCAATGGTTCTAAAAACACTAATGACTATCTAAACTAAAAAGAGAAAGTATAGCATGTTTTTTGTTGTTACCAGTATGAAGATCGTAAGAAAGTGAGGATTGCTACTGTAAGGTTCTCAAATTATGCTGCGATGTAGTAAAAGAACTTCCAAATTATGAGGAGACAAGAAGGATATAGGGAAGTAAATACTTAGCCCAAAATGAAGAGGATACTTAGAAACATATTTGTGCCAAATACTTTTCTGTAAGGTACTTTTCTCTGGCTTCGAAAGCTAAGATAAAGAAGCCAAATAGTTAATGAGTATTTTTAGGAGTTCCAAATACTCGTGATTCAATGTAAAATGGATGAACCATTGGCCTGAACAGTATCAAAATTTCTCACTAGATTGAAAGGAAACATCACTACATTGGATAAGGTTACAAGAATAACCCAGCAAGTGGAAAAATAGAGGAAGAATAAGTCAAGCCGACCTCCAATGAGCCAACTAGTCTAATCAAGCCAATTCATTCAAGGAAGTTATCGAGCTCAATAAAGTGTCGAGTCGAGTAGAAGAATAGATATTTGAGCAAAACAAAAGAGTTGACCAACTGATGGTGAAGTGCAGCTAAAAACTTATGAGAAGGAATAAGGATATAGGAGGAAAATGAGCCAGATCAAGTGCTTTAAGTGTTAAGGGTTTAGGCATATGGTTGCTTAGTGTTGGAATTAAAGAACTATGATTATCAAGGGAGATGTCTCAAAGCTCAAAGTAGATAGCACGGATGAAGAACCAGAGGAGAAATGATAATTAGAAGAAGAGGTTGAGGCTAATGATAAGTTAGTTAAGGAAGATGTGTTTGCTAAGGATCTGGACAAATTAACTTTGGTTATTCGATAAGCGATGAGTATAGAACCATCTACCGAGGAGGAAGAAAGAGATAACTTATTGTTTTACATCACTTGCATAATGAATGAGTAAGTTTATGCACTCATAGTGGACAGTGGGAGCTACACGAATATTGCATTTACCAACTTAGTTCAAAAGCTTAAATTGCCAGCCATTTCACATTTGAGGCCTTATAAATTACATTGGCTAAACAAGAAGAAAGCACTCTGCATCACTTAGCAAGTGTTACTACCAATCTCCATTAAAAGTTATTTTGATGAAATTCTTTGAAACGTGTAGCATAGTTGTCAAAATCGTAAGTCAATTATATGATTTTACGAGTTTATAATTTTATGATGTTTTTCTTAATTAAAACAAATATAAAATCATTTTGATGTAGATTTTTGGTAAATTATGAATTTGGTACATGATTCTACAAGTTTACGATTTTACTAGTTTTATATGATTTTACACGATTTTTCTAATTTTACCCTTGAAAATGAATAGTAAAATCAAAATTTTAACAACCATTATGGACTAGCCATGTGTGCGTCTTATGTGTTGTTGGGCCAACCTTGGCTTTTTTACTGGAGGGTTATGCATGATAGGTTTAGGAACACATATGTGTTTGAGAAAGAGAGTAAGAAGATTATTTTAAACCCAATAGTACTGAGTCAAGTTAGCAAGCTACAAGTTAAACTTACTCGAAGATCCAAGAAGGTTTTGATTCTAACTAGAGCCAAACTCGAAGAAGCAATTAATGTTGGCATGCCAACCTTCTTGTTGATTTGACAATTGCTAACGCTAAAGGAGCAAATTGTTTTACCCCCAGTTGCCCAAAGGACTTCCCCCTTTCCAAGCCATTGAATGTCGTATGGACTTAATACCTAACGCTACCTTACCAAATAAGCTAGCTCATCGAATAAATCCCAAACAAGTTGCAGAACTCTAAAGATAAGTTAACGGATTGCTGGAAAAAGGATATGTAAGGGAAAGTTTTAGCCCTTATGTGGTACTCGTATTGCTTCTACTTTAAAAGGATGGTACCTGTTATATGTGCATAGATAGTAAAGTCGTAAACAAGAGCACATTCAAGTATCGATATCCTATTCATAGGTTAGATAACATGTTAGACAAATTGAATGGAGCTAGGGTCTTCAGTAAGATTGACCTAAAGTATGGCTATCATTAGATCCGGATGAGGCCGAGAGATGAGTGGAAACTATATTTAAGGCTTGACATGGTCTTTACAAGTGGATGGTAATGCCCTTTGGTTTATCAAATACCTTGAGCACCTTCATAAGATTAATGAATCGCATACTAAGAAATCAAATCGGAAAGTGTGTTGTGGTATACTTTGATAACATCCTTGTATATAGTGCCGATCTGCCAAGCTACCCTAAGCATCTCTATATTGTGTTTGACTACGTGTTGAGAGATTGTTTGGCAATTTGAAAAAAGTGTTGTTTCTGCCAAAGGAAGTGGTTTTTCTAGAATATGTAGTTAGTGGAGGAGGCTTACAAGTTGATGATAAAAAGATTCAAGTAATTATAAAGTGGCTGACCCTAAATACTTGTATCGAAGTAAGGAGTCTTAAGGCACTAGCATCCTTTTACTGAAGATTCATAATGGGTTTTAGTACCATTGCCACACCCCTTACTAAGTTGATGAAAAAGAACAATGAATTTAAGTGGGAAGAGAAAGAGGAGAGAAGTTCTGCCAAAGTGAAGATAAGATTGACTTCTACACCAGTATTAACTTTGTTCGACTTCGAGAAGATTTTTAAGCTTGAATGTGACAAGTTAGGTGTTAGGATAGGCGTTATCTTAATGTGAGAAAGCTAAGTAATTGCTTACCATAACGAGAAGTTAAGAGGACCTAAGTTAAACTACTTAATATATGATAAGGAACTTCTAGCTCTTATTCGAGAACTCCAAGAATGGCAACATTATCTACTGCCGAAAGAGTTTATTATCTATATAGATCATGAGTCCTTGAGGCACCTCAAAAGTCAGATCAAATTATCAAAGAGGCAAGTGCAATGGGTTGAATTCTTGGAGGATTAAACTTTATGATCAAATATAAACAAGGCAAGGCTAATGTGGTTGATGATACCTTATTACGTTGATATGTTCTTCTAACTAAGCTACAAAAAAGAATCTTGGCATTTGCGAGCATCAAAGAGCAATATCCTCAAGACCCCCATTTTGGTCCTATATTTAGATGATGTGTAAAGGGAAGAACAATGGATGATTATCCTATAGAAGATGGTTATCTATTTTGAAATAGCAAGCTATTTGTGCTAACTTGTTCTGTACAAAAGTAATTAGTAAGAAGATCTCATTTTAGTAGACTTTCTGGATTTTAGGGAAAAGCGAACATATGAACTATTGAATGGAAGATTCTTTTGGCCTAAGATGCGGGAAGATGTGCATCAGATTATTAAGAACTATGCTATTTGCAAACAAGCCAAACACCAAGCCAAACAAGGGGAGGCAATGCCTTACTTGTCCCCAACCAAACCTTAGTCCAAATGAGCATAGACTTTGTTCTAAGATTGCTACAAACTTCTTGAGGTAAAGATTTTGTGATAGTTGTCGTGGATAAATTCTGTAAGATAATAAGATTTGTGACCTGCTCTAAAACTAACGATGCTTCGGCTATTCTAGAGGACTCTTTAGCGTTGTATACGGACTCAATTACTCTTCAGCACTTCTTATCATCCCCAAACAAATGGCCAAACAAAAATAATCAACCACACTTTAGGATCACCAATCTAAGCTATAATGGGGAAGAACTTAACTGGTTGAGATGTTTGCTTGCCTGATCAGGTAAAGAGTTGAATCCAACCACTTTAGCTTATAACGTTGTAATGAGGGTATGACTACGAAAAAGTGCATCAACCATTATATTGGTGCTTTCCTTCTTATATCTGATGACATAGCAAAAGGTTTCCAAGAATTCGACCCATTTGGAGTGATACCAAGAAAGCTTTTATTGCCTGCGAAGATGCTTAAGAGATTCATGATCCGAATAGATGATGAATTCTCTCGACAATAGATAATGCTACCAGTTTTAGAGCATATGGACAAGGGCATAGAATTCCTTGTCATAGGCTGAGTAATTCAAGGCAACATCTCAGAGTTTTTCGCTGAAGTAAGCAATAGGTTGACACTCTTGCATAAGGACAACACTAATGTCGACGGTAGATACATCACATTCAACCTCAAAAACCTTCTCGAAATCTGGTAAGGTGAGTATTGGAGCAGACGTTAACTTAGACTTCACATCTTCAAAACTCTACTAAGTCTTTTCTATCCATTTAAACTCAACATTCTTCTTGGTCAATTCAGTTAACGACGCAGTTATGGAGCTAAAGTTCAGGATAAATCTCCGATAGAATGGGGCTAAGCCATGGAAGCTCCTGACTTTGGTAGCACTAGTCGATGTAGGCTACTCATTAATAGCTTTGACTTTTTCCTCATTAACTTGAACTCTACTCCCTTTAACGACATATCCGAGGAATACAACTTCGCTTTAGCAGAACATGTATTTCTTTAGGTTACCGAATAATTTCTTAGCACGGAGTATGTTAAACACATAGCTCAAATGTTCAACATGAATGAGGAGGTCGATATTATAGACCAAAATATCATCAAAATAAACCACAACACATTTGCCAATCAATGATCTTAGTGCATGATTCATCAGTCGCATAAAAGTACTTAGCGCATTAGTTAGTCTAAATGGCATCACCAAGCATTTGAATAAACCATCCTTATCTTGAAGTCGGCTTCCATTCATTCCCAAGTCTCATCTGTATCTAGTGGTAGCCACTCTTTAAGTTAATCTTAGATAAAAAGCAGCCACCGTGTAACTCGTCAAGCATATCATCAAGTCACGGGATCGAATATCGGTATTTGATAGTGATCTTCTTGATGGCTTGGCATTAATGCACATTTTCCATGTTCCATCCTTTTTCGGCATAAGTACAATGGGTATAGCATAAGGACTCATGCTCTTACAGACTCATGCTCTTAGGGACATATCTGTGATCTACCAACTCATCCACTTACTTCTTCAATTTAGTTGCCTGCTCTAAATTGAGCCTATAAGTGGATCAGTTTAGTAAGGCAACTCCTGGTTAGAGGTTAATGCAATGCTCAATTCCTTTTAAGGGAGGTAAACCTTTCAACATCTTGTTAAGGAAGAGGTCAGCAAATTCCAGAAGTAGTTGTTGCACTTTAGCAGGTAAGTTCGCGGCTTCTCTAACCTCTAAGAATCTCCTGACTAAAAGGAGCACATAGTCCTTAGCCTTAAGTTCTCGTATAAAATAAGCTTGGGAAATCACCAAGGACCTCCACTACAGAGATCTAGCAATCTTTTCCTAAGCTTCTTGCACTTGCTTAGGACTCATAGGTTTCAATATAATTTTCTTCCCGCCCTTTTGAAACATATAGGTGTTTCTATACCAATCGTGTAACACTCTCAAGTCAAATAGCCACGGTTGGCCCAGTAATATGTGAGATGCATACATGAGAAGGACATCATACAGCACCCCGTCCTTGTTCTTATCACCAATGGTAAATGGCGCTTTGACTTGCTTAGAGACGTATAGTCCTCCTTTCTTATTCTGCGAGTGAATCTCGTACAACTTGGGTATTGAAGAGTTGGCAATTTCATGACCTTAATTACCCCTTACATAATGATGTTGGTAAAGCTCCCTCTATCAATGATCACGACACATAGCTTACCATTCACCTAGCAATTCATATGAAAGAGGTTCTCTCTTTACTCATTCTCATTAGCAACAAAAGTACTAAGAGATTGTCGAACTACAAAGCAATACTCGGCTTCGCCCTTAGAAGGTATCTCTACATCAAGATCTTCCTCAAATTCTTCTAACATCTAATCGGCTGCCACTTCTTCCTCTCCTTCACTTGCACTTTCTACTTTAAACTGGGGCTTGTCTCCTTTTATGGTCATGACTCAGTAGCTTGGACATTGACTAGTTATGTGTCCATAGTTAAGGCATTTAAAACATTTGATTTCTCGTGTTTTCCTCCCTGAACTCTAACCCTGGTCTCTTCGGATCTTAAGCTCCTCAGTCTTGCTCTTACCTCGGCCCTCGTCTAGTTGAATCGACATGTGACTTTGACGTTCCACCTCAAAACTGTTTGAAACTCTATCATTCATTGATCGGGTCAGTAGGATGCTCTTGTTCAGTATCAATGTTCGGTTACTCAACATTTGGCTAACCTGGTTCTGCCATTACCTTTCAACTCTCTAAGCCACATAGATGGTTTCATCTAAAGTTGTGAGGTTTTGCAGCTCCATAATGTTACCAATCTCAGCCTACAGTCTAGAGATGAACCGTGCTATAATTCAGGTCTCAAGCTCGTCGACATCACATCGTATCATGAGTAACTAAAACTCTCGGACATAGTTGTCTATGAATCTGTTACCTTGCCTTAAGTCTTGGAGTCGTCGAAAAGTGTCTTTTTGTAGTGTTCAAGAACGAACATATTTCTCAAAACTCTCTTCATCTTGTTCCATGTTTAGACCTTACGTTGAGTCCTTAGGAGAACATTATGTACCTTCTTCCACCACATTGCTGCATATCTAGAAAATTCTAACATGGCCACTCTAATGCAAATAGCATCTTCGTAATCATAGAAGTTGAATATCTTTTCGATCTTCTCTTTCTAGTCCAAATAGTCATCAGCATAACTAGACCTGTTGAAGCTTAGAATCTGTACCTTAAGATATTTGACACCTCCTAGTGCTTTAAACTCATGCTCATCAATCCTAACATATTGGTCTTATTCTTCTTCATACTCTTTTACTTCATCCAACTCCACCCTTCTCCTCGCAACTCTATTGGTATGTTACGGTGGTCCTTGGTTCATTGGAAAGGCTTCCAAAGCTCGCTCATTCATCTACCTCCTTTGCCTATCTCTCATTTCTCGGCTCTACTCGACCACTTTCTTACATGGTCTAATCTTTAGGACCCTGTTTACTAAGACGGCTAAGTTAGCCACAATAGCAACAAGATCTTATATCTGCTCATTAGTAGTATGTGGTATTTGTTGAGTAACTTGACCACGACTATGAACATCACTCTCAACATCATTATTCTCTCCCTATACACTAGGGTTTGAAATTCTCAACAAAAAACTTCAGTAAATACACTTCACTCAGATGCTTTTAACATACATACAAATATATCAAACAGTAAACTGACTATCACTACACAGCTCTCGGTTTCAACCTCAAGCTTTGATACTAAGAAACAATATAGTGTGCCTAGGAGCTTAGTTATCACTAGGACTTACCGTCACAAATTTGACTAAAATGGGTCCTCCAAATTATCGAAGAAAATTAAAAGGAAATGGTCTATAAACAAACAAGAGTAGCTAACGTGAAGCTATTCAGAGGATGTAACTCACCAATGAACACAACATAACTTGAAACCTTACTTGATATGACGTACAAGTTGATGTCAAGGCTTACCCGCCACTAATCTTAAGCTACTTGGCAAGATTAGATAAGAGTGTATGAAAGATGGACTTCAAGAGGATTATCTCATAAGAATAGAATATTAAATATTAATATATAAGTTATCTCCCGCTTACAAGAAAAGGGGACTATTTATAGTAAGTCTCTAAAGTAATATTACAAATAAAGAAATTATAAAAAAGTATATACAAAAAGGGGCTTCCTAATACATATGAAAAAGGATAAAAGGACAAAAGATAAAAATGGAAAAGTGGTACAATGTCAGACAAGGTGGATACGTAGCAATGAAACATTGGTCCCATATGAATATTCTTTAAGCACAACAGGTAAGAGGAATCAAGATGTTATGGTAATAAAGGGGCTAGGATGAGAGAGATGGTAGCATGCCGAGAGAAAACTACTCGACCGATAAGTGAGTTTCTCGTTACTCGGCAAGAATTTCTCGACGGAAGCTAATCCGATTACTCAACACAAGGTCTTCGACTAAGGAATGGTTGGCATCATCACTACAGAGAGCATAAATCATAGTATAACAATGCGGGGAGCTTAAGGAGTTCAGCCATCTTCCTTCAATATAAACTTTCTCATCATCAGTAGGTTGTTGAGAAAGAATTCTTCAGGTGAGGGATTGCAATCCTTAGAGCCATACGCGAGTAATGGCATCACTGGTCAACAGTTCTTAAAAGAGTAAAGGAAGGAAGTCAACATAGTTTCAACTCGGCGATTTAGCATAGCTATACCTAAGTAAGGAGAGTTTTTCAAATAAGAGAAAGAATCAATTATCTACCTAAGCCGAAGGTCCCTTTTGAGTACTCCAAAAGATTAACAACAATTCCTATCGACTAGAATTACCTAAAGACTATGGAGTTTCTGATACCTTTAACATTGCTAACATCAACCCTTATCAATCTGAAGGAGAATTGAGTGAAGTCCAGCTGAATTTGATCCCAAATCCAAATCAATCTAAAGGGGATGATGCAAATCAAACAACTGGACCTCTAAGCCGAGCTCAACCTCAAGGTCTTAAGGGGCTGATGAAGCAGATTCTATTACCAACTTCACATGTCCAGCCAAGTAACTTCTCGTTTGTTAGTAATTAAGTGCCAATCTAAAATATGTTGTACTAACAGCTTAACCCTTTTACACGTTTGCTTAGCCATGACCATACTAACCAGTAGTTTGACAATACTAATGTCGAGAACTCCAGAGCACATCCGAACCTACATCCTCTGTGAAGGACCTCTACGAATGCTCAACATCTCTACTCAACAATCCCTAACTTAACCATACAACTTGTCTGTTTCTACTCAAAGCAACCTTAGTGATCGATCACCACATGTCCAACCCCCATGTGAAAGGATTTACTGCACTAATTGTCATTTTTTTTTAATTTTCATTTATACCCTTTATTATTCCTTATACATTACTTCTTTTAGACAATACCCTTTTTTGTATTTTATATTTTAGGTAAGATACCTTAACTTTTTAGGTATAAATATCCTTTGTAATGGTAACCACAAAGACAAAACCATGATATTGAATATACTTCACTCTTTTGTGATTGCTCTCTGTTTTGCATGCTTACTTCAATCTTATCCTATCCCTTAAGCGAGGCTAAGTGGTAAGTACCTTCATTGAACCAGCTCGTACTTCATATTGAGTTGATCCTTGAGTCCTTGGTAGTTCCTTAATGTATCATATCCTTAGAGTTGATCGAGATTTACTTCTTTACTTTCTATTCTCATACATTTTCATCCTCGTTTATTGAGCTTTCTACAAGCGTGGACCTACCCAGCTATGTTCGCCCCCATCTATTTTAGTACGTCATATCAAAATAAGTCACTCAAAGTACAAAGTATTAGAAACTTACTTGAGCATAACAAGCGTTGATACTAAGATGGTATGAATCGCTGGAATGAGCATACATGAAAAACCAAATACCATACAAACTAAGGGAGGTCCAAACCATAAGATGGTCCAAAGAATAAATGGAAAGAAATGGTTTGGCAAATCGAGCATTAGCTACACAAATATGACGTATCGTAGAACCACAAATAGACCAGCTGACTTGCTAGATGTGATGCATTAGTCCAAGTTAGATGAGTTACCCACCACAATCCTTGCTAAAGGGATTGATAAAAGTAGGTCGAAGTAAGCAAAACACTTAGCTCATGAGAGGAAAATGTCTAGAGAAAAAAAAAATATTATTCACTAATGATACAGCTATTACAATTGAAGAGTATTTATAAATTAAATTTAAGGTAAGTTTTAGGTTGCTAAAATTTATAGAAAAGGATACTTACTACAAATGGTAAAAAAATGTTATACAGGGGCAATTTCTAAAGCAAAGAAAAGAATATTTGGGTAAAGAAAGGATAATATAGATGTTAGAAAATGGATACGTGTTAACTACTCAATTTGTGGTCCTGAATGCGCGTGTGATTCCAAACTAGGCTAAGGATGAAGGTTTTGAGATAAGCTACTAAGATCGAGAGTCATTAAATGCTGGATTATGTTAAGGGAGTTTAGCTGCTCAGCATTATGAGGTCAGTTCGGCTTTAGGTTAGGTGCCTCAGGTAAGTAGGTAATGAGAGATAAAGAGGTCGGGGTGAAATACCTTAGTAGGTCAACATGGAGAAAACATTGCTCTTTAAGGCTCAATTCCCCTAGAACAACTCAGCAGATGAAGCTGGTGAGTCCTTGAGTTCAAGAGTGAATGATTGGTCCTTAATCCCTATCTTTTGTAAGATCACCTCTGCTCAGCATTCCCTATCGCCCCAAGAGGTTTGTCTTCTTGTTCTCCAACCCAATACTTGGGTACCCAGTTCAGCCCAAGGAACATTCAACTTGGATCTCCCCATTCAACTTGGCACAAGGTGCGCCAAGCTTGAGATGCTCCATTAGGCATCTTCCCAACTCAGATTTAGGCCATGCCAAGTTAGTCACTTCTCCAAGGATATTAAAATGGTAGTTTATTCTCTAGATCACCAAGCTGCTATGAGAACTCCAAGACCAGCTTAGCTATGTACCTAAGGAACCCATTCCCCTCTCTTTGCTTCCTCAATGAGAATGATACTACAGAGGAAAGGGCGCAAAAAGGATCATGAGACCATCATTCATTCCTAAGCTTAAGGACTTACTCATATGGTTCGCTGAGCTATCTAAAGGGAGTTGAACTCTAAAGAACAATGCACCTGCAAAGTTACTCTGTTCATCATCTCATTAAAGAAACCCCCAAGGTGTCCAACTTATTGCCAAGCCAACCTCTTTACGATACACCAGTCTAAAGCCAAGCACTGAACCCGCCTGCTACTGAGTTAATACATCTTAGAGGCTAAGTTCCCCCCACTATTGAGCTAATCGGCCAAGGCTGATTCGAAGAATGGCCATCTATTAAACTAACCCTTCCCAAGCCCTGAATAGTCGAATTGTTGAGCATCTGACCTAACCCACCCTGCTTAAATTAGCTCTACTCAGCAAAGCAATATCATCAAGACCACATGATAGACAGTTGATACATACCCTATTTTTCCTAACATCCATACTGTCCTTACAAGAATATCCCCTTTCCATTTGACTACAAATTTACCCCTATAGATTAAACACTTTTTCTTTTCCAGTAAGAATCTTTTTTATAACTTACATCAACCTAAGATTTACCCCAATTAGGCTATATAAATACTTGTAATATGTAATAGCCATAACATCAATAATATTGAATTTCAGACATACTTTCCCTCGTGAGCTAAGTAACCCTTACTGACTCTCATTTACTTTTATCTAGTCCATTGTGAGCGCAAATTAATAGCGAGTGCCCTCCAGCCACACTTGTGCATAATATCAAGTGTAACTTGAGCTAAAGTGAAGCGTTAGTGCATTATATCCACCGTTGGTGCACAAGAACCCCTGCTCAACCTTTTACATGCATTTAGCTTTCAAACTGTCTTGAGGTTCGAACCTACCCCTAGTTTATGTAATGTCGGTAACTGTGCATCTCCCCTTCCCAGCAATATATATCATCTTGGTATCAGAGTGTAACCACATTTGAGCAAGTTTTTGTTACTTTATGCTCTGAGTAACTTACTATTGCTATAGTCTATTTTAGAAACTATTTGGTGTATCTAAGAGCTTAGTTATCACTAGGACTTATCGAGGCAAAATTGAACTGAAATGAGTCCTTCGAGATATTAAAGAAAATTAGAGGGAAATGGTCCACAATCGAACAAGAGTAGCTTATGTGAAGCTGCTCGAAAGATGTGACTCACCATCGAACACAACATGACTTGACACGTTATTTGATATGATGTACAAGTTGATGTCAAGTTCCACCCGCCACTAATCCTAAGCTACTCGGCAAGATTAGATAAGAGTGTAAGTGGTATAAACTTGGAGAAGGTTATCTCACAAGAACAGAGTATTCAGTATTAAGATATAAGTTATGCACTACTTACAAGAGAAAAGGACTATTTATAATAAGTCCCTAGGGCAGCATTACAAATAAAGAATTTACAAGAAAGTATTTACAAAAGGGGATTCCTAGTACATACAAAAAAGGTAAAAAGGACAACAAACCAAAAATGAAAAACTACAATATGAATATTCTATAACCACAATAAGTGGGAAGGGTCAAAATGTTGCAACACTAAAGGGACCGGGATAAGAGAAATGGTAGTATGCCGAGAGAAAACTACTCAGCCGTTTAAGTGAGTCTCTCGTCACTCAACAATAGATTCTCGATAGTAATTTGTCGAAGTACTTAGCATAGGGTCCTCGGTAAGGGAATGGTCAGTATCATCACTACTGAGTGTATGGATCAACGTATGACAATATGGGGAGTTCAAGGAGTTCAACCACCTTTCTTCAATGTACAGTTTCTCGTCACCAGCAGGTTGCTAAGAGAGAATTCTCTGAGAGAAGGATTAAAGGCCTTGGAGGCGCGCGTAAGTAATGGGACCATTGACCAACGGTGCATCACTATTTGTCATTATCATGAGAGTTTGAGAAGTGTCTAGTGTTAAAGAAATTTAATGCTCTATTTTCCCCTGTTTCTTGTTTGCAAAACATAGTATAAGTGCTTGATTGATTTATCTTGTGTTGGTTCTAATAATTGTTAGTGTATTAAGTGTTGTTTTGTTATTGTTGTTCGTAGAAAGAATTTTAAGTTGTGTTTTAGTTGTTAATCTATTATAATAGACAACAATGTTCAACATTAGTGTTCAAGGAACCCTAGGTAACCAAGAGAGTGGTGCCCATAACGGCTAAGGTTAATAAGGAAGTTTCATGCCCTTATCTATGGATGAGCAATTAGATAGGCTTATTGACTTGATGACTATCATAAAGTAAGATAGGCAATGAACTCAAAATAACCCCTATAGAGGCCAAGTTAATGAGCTGCCCTAGAGAGGCAATGGCTAATACGGTAGACCTAATGCCCCAATTCGACTAACCTGAGCTAGAGTTGTAAACAAAGTTGCTCAATGGATACTAACATTAGACGAGATCAAAGAAGAGGATAAAGTAGGTGATGAGGAGGAAAAGTATTATGAACTAAGGAGAGGCATGTCCGAGCTCCTAGAGTGGAAGCATTGAGGATATACATCCCTAATTTTTCTAGGAGTGGTGATGCTGAGGACTACTTGGACTGGATAGATAAGATTAAGAAGCAGTTTAAGTGTCATGAAGTAGATAAGAACACTAAAGTTAGACTTACCATTCTGGAATTTACTGGCTATGCAGCTCTACGGTGGAAGAATCTACAAGCCATACGCAAAAGAGAAGGAGAACATATGAAAAGGGATTGGGATGAAATGAAGAGAGTCATGAGAAGAAGATTTGTTTTAAGCTCTTATTTACAAGATGCAATTAAGAGGTTACAAGAGTTGAGGCAAGGAGGATCAAGTGTTAAATCATATGTGATGGAATTTCAAATGTGGATGATCCGTTGTGAAGTAATCGAACTCGAGGACCAAACTATGTCTCAATTCATTAATAGATTGAAGTGTGAGATTGGAGATATTCTGGAGACCATAGATATTGGTACACTTTGTAAGCCCCAAAATTAGCCATTCGAGGTTTCGATCGGTTAAAGGACCTGATCGAGCTTAAATTATAAAGTAAAGCCAGAAATATTAGTAAAATGATCCCGTAAGTTTGAATTTAAGAAAAGAAGCAATAAAATAATATAATATAAAAATTCCAAATTTTAAGTGTATAACTCGTTATTTATCGAAAATGCGTAAAATGCATTCCGATAATTAACGAATCGCTAAAGATAAATTATATGTATACTAAAAATCATAAAATAACCTAAATAATATTTAAGAATATTTATTTGTACTATATATGAATTTACATGTATGTAGAAATACGCGTAATTACTTAAAATACGCATAATGTGCCAAAATAATACTAAATAATTAAAGAAAATTCATAATTAATTAAGGAAAAATAAAAAAAATCAGGAAAAATAAGGAATGCTCCAGAATTAGGTCGTGGCAACTGGGAAAAAATAGAAAAAAATCGGCCAATTAAATTAAGACAACACAAAAGCCAAAAATTAAGGGATATGGCAATTGTCTTGTCCAATTTAATGCACAATAAATTCCCTAAACGTCTATAAATAGGAAAAAAATTCATAGAACTCCTTTGGATAGTTAGGGATTTGAGAAAAATAGAGAGACTCGAAAATTGAGAGAAAAACCAAGGAAAAAAAAAAGAAAATGTAAACTGTGCAGTTAGGGCCACAAAGGAGAACCCAAACCCGAAGGGCAGCTAGGACTGGACGGCCACCACCACCACACGGTGGTGGCAACGCCCAGGTGTGCCGATACACCCATGGCCATCGACGGTGGCCGGAGCCACCCAAATCAGTGAGTTCGATTTTCAGCCCGATTTTGTGTAATTTTGTAAAAATAGTAAATATTATTAGAAAATTATGAAATATGTTATTCTAGAATATTTTTGTATGTAGTTTTTAGAAAAAATATTATTTTGATGAAAACATGTCCCGTAATATAGGGTCCTTAAGAAATCATGCAAAACCGAGCACATTTCGGTTTAGAAATAAATGACCTTAGGAGTGTAGTTTAAAGCTCAATTTTTTTCTATAGGATTCTCATTTGATATAAAACAGTTCTATGAAGCCATTTTTTTAAATTAATTTTCAAAATTTTTAAGTTAATTTTTAGCCCTAAAATGATGGAAAAATTGAGTGATTTGGGGTTAATTAGGTGATTAAGATGTTAATTACTTATTTAGATAGTAATTAGATGTTTATAGATGTTAATCTCTAATGTGGAAACCTAATCTTAGTCTATGGAGTGTTAAGTGTAAGTAATGAAGGTGTTATTTGGTAAATGTAGAAAATTAGGAATATGTAGAATTGAAAATTAATAAATATGAAAAAATTAGGTTTAATTAGATAATAAAATAACGAAAATCAGAACATAACAAATCTGAAACAAAATTCAATTTTAGGTAATTATATGAAAAATGTAAAACTTTCTCACAACATGAGTAAATTCGGTACACTAATACGGATTTAAGTGTACCGAATGGAATAAAATGATGACTAAAGGTAGTCATCGTATTTAGGATATCTGGAAATAATGTGGTTAGTTTCACATTATGAGTTGAAATAAATTTCTAGGGTCCGGGTACAAAACAGTACCTAGAAATCAAACTAGAATTTAATTTAGAAATCGATGCGGAACCCGAACCTAAACCCAAACCTAGAATAATTATAAAAGACTTAAGACCTAGATAATTAGGTATGTTAAACCCTAAACAACACATAACAATAAGCGTTATAGGATAAAACAAACTTATAATAGTTATATGAAAAGCTGAAACCACGTTTGTGTTATAGGGATGATCGGCGATGGCTTGAGCAAATCGGACCTCGAGTGAGTAAGCAAGGAGTCGAGGTAAGTTGGGATTAATACGATGTTGTATTTTGGAGGCTTAAGATTATACTTGGTTGTGCTTGTTAGATAGTTAAATGTGTGCATGTGCTTGATTATGGGTGATGTTATGATTCTGTTTGTTGTTCTGGCATATATTGTATGAATTGTATGAGAGGATTGATCACCCTAAACTGGACTTAATCAAATATCCAACCAGTAATCATAATCGGACATGCATGGCAACCCGTTAGGGGAACTTAGGACTCTCCGGCCAAATACCGACCCCTTCGGAAGGGATAGTGCAGGATTGCAAAATGGTCCCTTCTTCATCCTCAATCGAACTAAGTAACAGGAGAGGAGGTCACGACGAGGGTGAAGACAGTGGTTCGAAGGTAGTCGCGGGAGGAGCAAGGTCTCCATTACACAAGCCTGGGTTTGGTTGTGAGCTGTTGCATTAACGGCAACTCCTCAACCCGGATTAGAGCGGGCGCAATTTCTCTAATCTCACGACGGGCCGGACAACGTCGTGCGATGGCATTTACTTGCACATGCATTGCATCTAATAAGTGATTGAAAACCTTGTTGTGTTTCTGGTATAGTTTTAAGTCCTTCGTCCCTACTTACTGAGCTGTGGTTGCTCACATCCCTATAGACGTCGTGCAGGTACTAGCTAAGAAGCGGCAAACAACTACTCTGAAGTTAGCAACTGCTGGATCTTGGGGAGTAAGGAAAAATATTGAAGAATAAACACATATTTTTAAGGTCTAAGTTTTTATTATTTTTCATTTCCGAATGATGTAATGATATAGAAAAATACTATAGAGAAATATTGTAAACTTTAACTGCAATAACTTAATTATAACATATATATAATTCCTCACTTTTATAGGTAAATGAATTATTTAAATTACAAACTGTCTACTTCAAAGCGGGTTAGTTGTGGACGCCTTGTGTAGATTAGGTCTAAGATAGCGGTTGTAAGGCCAACTTCTATCTTAGGATGGTTTACACGGCGGGCTGTTACGACTCTGTCGCTTCGGGGCGTGATACACTTGATGAGGAAATCCAAGTTACCTAAAGAATTGAGAGGTGCTGAGTTGGAAGATTCCGATCTCCTGTTAATCAACCTACCCTTAGTCAACATGTTTCGAGCAAACCTATGCAATCTGAACCAAGTAAAGTAGCTAAGGTCTAACCTACTCAAATTACTCGAGCAAAGGAGAAAGAGATCCTAAGGAAGTTCAAGAAAGGCTACAGTTCAAGAAGAAAGATAAGTAAGATTAAGTGCTTCAAGTGTCAAGCGTTTAGACACATGGCTACTTAATGTCTGAACAAAAGAACCATGGTGATTCGAAGAGAAGTGCTGACTATTGAGGTAGATAGTACTGATGAGGAAGTAGAAAAATTGAAAAAGATTAGGCAAAGCAAGCTGTCCAAGGAGGAGGAGATTATCTACGGTAAAGAAGAGAATTTCATGCATGTAGCTATGGTACCAAGGTAAGTGATGAACATAAACCCAACACTAGAAGACGAGTAATGAGAGAATTTATTCCATATTGGCTATAAGATAAATGGATCATTGTGTACATTGATTGTCAACAATAGCAGTTGTACTAATGCCACATCTGCTTTCATCATCCATGTGAGACTCAAAATTTCACTTAGTTGTTTCGAGCGAGTAATTTAGAGCGTTGGTGAAGCTAACCCAATTAAATTAGAAATTTACAAGTAGACTTGAAACTTTAGTTGATAGGATCTTATGAACTTAGATTTTAAAAATATAATAAAATAATAATATAGCTAAAATAGTGTAATTTAACTATACACGTATTATTTATCATTATTGTGTGGAATAGGCTCTATTAGTTCATAAACTTTTATAGATAAACTATATATATAATAAAATTATTAGAAGACATAAAATAACATGTAAAATATACCTATATATATCATATGTAATTATTATTTATATGTATAATAGCATTTTAAGCTAAGTTGAATAAATTCATAGAAACTAATACCTAAATAATAGCATTTTAAGCTAAGTTGAATAAATTCATAGAAATTAATTAAAAATAATGAAAAAAACTTAAAGCAATTAGATTACATCTAGATTGGGCATATGGGAGTTCTTGGATAGGCATTAAGTAATTAAGTGAGGATTAACCTATAATATCTTAGTATTTAAGCTTGAGTTTTAGAAAAAAGAGAAAGTTAATTCATTTTAACACTCCAAACAACTCTAAACAATCTGAAAACACTCTCCAACATTTCATACATGCAAAGCAGGATCTACAAAATTAAGCTCAAGGTTTGGAGATTAAAGAAGGAAATCAGTTAAAATTTACAACATTAGTGTGTAAATTAAGCTTAGAGGATTACTGGTGTAAATATTAGTATATAAATATCCTTTGTTGAAAATCTTTACATAGCAATGTAACAAAATTAACTAGAAATCCATCGTTGCCACCAGGTAATAGAGCATCCAACAACTAGGCTAACTAATAAGAGGTTAGCCACAGGTAGTGGCTGGAGAAGCGAACTTCGATTTTTACAAAATTCAATAAAAATATTAAAACTAACCAAAAAAATTTTCAAAATTTTATTAAAATATTTTTATGAGTAAAATATAGGAAAAATACTATTTTATACAAATTGGGTAACTATAATATACATCCTTAAGAAATCGATCTATTTTCCATATTGAAATAAATGAGTCAAATGGCGTAGTTTTGACCTCAAAATTTTTCTATAAATTACCTTATAATTTTATTACATTGCTAGGTAAAGATTTTCAACAAAACTATTTTCTATATTTTTAAAAATTTTTAAGCCCCTAAATTAGAACTAAAATGGCATTTTTAATGAAATTAATCGAATTTTCCTTAATTACCTCACTTGGATTCTAAGCTTAACTGCTTTTTTATGTATTTTGTGGTATATGGATGCTATTGGAAGGGGGGGTTATTTGAGAATTGGTGAGTAATGATGTATCAAATGAGGATTTTGGAGAGTAATGAAGTGGAGGAGTGTTAAATAAAGTTTAAAATGGGTCCCTAACTACAGGAAGTTAGTTGGGGGTAGAGGATAACTCCAAGGAAATGGAAGGCAAATGTTCCACTAGATATTCACTTAGAAGTTAAATTAGAGGCAAAATTATGAGTAAGTGGTGAAACAAAGGAATATTAGAGACTAAGTCAAAGGGAACATTCTTAAGAACTTTGAAGTTGCTGGTCTTAGAGGAAAGTTTAAAGAGTAAATTCCTTAAAATTATGAAGCTAGCTTAACTTAGAAGATAGCTCAAAGGGTTTTCTGCTAAGAAATTCAATTTCTTATATACTCAACAACTCATTTAAAAGGTAGCTCAGATAGAGTATTTGGGGTAACTATAGATATGTAAAACTTCAGAAGCTATATTAGAAGGTGTTCATTAAAAAATCTTGGGTATTTACCAACCTTAGAGGTTAACTCAAAGGTTAAAGCTATTGTGAGCTTCAACACCCACATGGTTTAGAGAGTAGCTTAGAAGATTCTCTAGTTACATACTTTAAGGCTATCTTAACTTAGGGAATAGCTCAAAAGGTAACAAAGGTAAAATAAATTTCCATCACCATTCTAAGCTTCCAATACTTAAGGCATGGGCTAAAAACTAATGACAAATTAACTTAATTCTTATATAGATGAGTGAATTAGTAATATTTCATAATGTATATGTAGAATAAAGTACTAAATTGGGATAAACATCAAAGGATCACCAACAAAGACAAGTTAACAAGCTTAGTTAACGAGCAATTGAGTTCCAAGTAAGTGGGACCAATGCTTCATCGCACATAAAAGTATTGTTTAATAATACTTAGAGGCCTTAATATATGTCTTGTTTGTGATTATAAGTTTGTTGCCTATGCATATGCAATGTGTGTACTTAAATATGGTTGTGCTATTTTCAATACTAGACTTATTTATTAATTGCTTCATGATATTACTTGCTTTAGACTATCTGAAATTGCCTAACCACCCTAAAAACAACCTAACATAAACTTGGCTTAACTTCTAACTAAAGATACATTGTAACCTACTAGAGGAAATGGCTATTATTCTTAGGCCAAACATGCACCTTTCAATGAGGATAGTTGAAATAGTTTTCTCTCTACCCTTAATCGAACTAAGTGACAAGAGAGGAGATTATAATAAGGTTAAAGACCGTGGTTTGAAGTAAAGTCTCGGGTGAAGTGTATCCTCCATTACATAAGTCCCGATTTGGTTCTAATTCATGAGTGTATGACAACAAACTCCTCAACTTGAATTAAAGTGGGTACAATTTCTTTAATTTCAAGACAGACCAAATAACATCGTACGATAGTACTTACTTATATATACATAGCATCTAACTAGACTTGCTTGAAAACCTTGATTGTTTTGTATCAGACATCTGCAAGTATCTTTGTCCCACTTATTGAACAAGTTGTCGCTCATTCCTTTATAGTTGTTTTACTAGTTTCTAATAGAATTACCTATACTGCTCCAAGTTTTAGAAGATGAGATTCAAGACTAATTGGCCGAATTCTTATTTAACTATCAGTTTTACTAACTTATAGGGAAACTAATAGGGTCTCAACTTGTGACCCTCTCATTTTCAACTATTGGTATTGATACTATGCTCTATAAACCTGCGAACTTTCATAAATCCTTTACTAATTGCTTCCTCTTTTTAGATCAACTGAATTCTTAGAACTTTTTGTTAAAAATTGAGATTTTATACTCCATATGATTTGTAAAGCTTGATTTTCTTGGACATTTAAGCCACAAATATTAGTTTTAGAAGTTATTTTTAAAAGATGCCCATAAGTTTATATTAATTAGATTCAGAATTGGATGGCTTGAAGCAATAGAGCAGTAAACGCCTCTTGTAAGCTATACCTATGTTAGCGACTAAAGTGAATAATTTCTAACTTAAGTTGGTTTACACAGCAGAGATATTACAACTCCCTAGTTTGGGGCGTAATAGTCCAATAATTGAAGTTGCTAGCCTTACCCTACCCTAAGCCTTATAAATTGTACTAGCTTAGTGACAAAGGAGCCTTATAAGTAAATAAACAAGTAGTTGTACCAATCTATAGTGGAAACTACCGATATGAAGTACTTTATAATGTGTTGCTCATGAATGCATCTCATATTCTTCTTGGATGACCATGGATGTTTGATTGAAATGTGATTTATGATGGGAGGAAGAACATGTTCCTTAGAATTCAAGGGTAGGAAGGTGAAGTTAAGCCCTATGACTACCAAGCAAGTTAAAAGCATGCAAGACTCAACTAAGGTAAGTTCTAAAGAAGGAAGCTTTAGTAATAACCCAAGTAAAGCTGAAGCGCAAGATGAAGCTTAAAGAGCCAACCTATCTATTGGTCAAAATACTTAAGATGAAAGAATCAAATGAGGAACTGTTAAGTGCCGAGGTAAAAACCTTGCTAAATTTATTTACTGACCTATTTATAGGTGAATTACCCGAAGGTCTACCCCTGATCTGAAGCATTGATTATGTAATAAACTTGTAGCTAGGAACTATACTATCAAACAAGCTTACTTACAAATTGAATTCGAAACAAACTACCTAACTGTAGAGATAGGTGGACAAATGGCTTGAGAGAAGGTATATACAAGAGTCCTTAAGCCCATGTGTCGTACCATCTCTATTGATGCCAAAGAAGGATAGGACATGGAGGATGTATGTAGATAGCTAAGTAATCAATCACATTACCATTAAGTATAGGTACCCTATATCGAGGCTTAAAGACATGCTCAATGAATTGAATGGAGCAAGAATATTCTTGAAGATCAATCTCAAATTCGAATACCATCAAATCCAAATGTAAGAGGGAGATGAATGAAAGATTATGTTAAAGACCCAAAATGGATCATATGAATGGCTTATGATGCCCTTCAAACTATCAAACGTGCCAAACACTTTGATGAAACTAATGAACCATGTACCCTTAGAACTGGTAGGAAAATTTGTTGTTTAATATTTTGATAACATTCTACTCTACAACCTTAACTTGCATACTAACTATAAGCACCTCCAAGCAGTCTTCTCAAAACTTCCAACCAACAAGCTTTATGCCAACTTGAATAAATGTGACTTCTACCAACCTAAAGTGATCTTTTTAGGTTTTGTTGTGAGTGGTGGTGGTATATGAGTTGATGATGAGAAGCTGAGGGTGATTGCTAAATGGCCTGTATCAACCTACTCTACTAACGTGTGAAGTTTCCATGGCTTGACATCATTCTACCACCAATTTATAAGAAATTTCAGTACTATTGTAGCCCTACTCACCAAATTATCGAAGAAAAATGTTGAGTTTAAGTGGGGAGAGAAAGAGTAAAGGAGTTTTGAGGAGGTGAAGGAGAAGCTGACTACAACCTTCATCTTGGCTCTACCAAGCTTTGACAAAGTATTTGAAGTGGAGTGTAACATGTTTGGACTAAGCATAAGAGTTGTGCTAATGCAAGAAGGATGGCCTATTACCTACTTCAATGAGAAGCTCAAAGGAACTACACTCAATTACTTTAATAAAAAAATTATCTAAAATGGGAAAAACAATTTTTTTTTTATATTTTAGTCACCCCTTAATTTCTACAAATGCCTACGTACCCTATTATTTGGGATTAGAATTTTGTAGTTCATTGAGTGAAAATTTTAATTTACATATTTTTTTTTTTAGTTTCTGAAAACTAGTCAAATTTACATTTTAATTCAATTTAAGTTTATTTAAGAAAATTCTGAAGGGTCTTAAATTGTTTTAAAAATTCTAAAAGGCCTTAATTTTTTTTAAAAAAGTTGATTTTATTTTATTTTTGAAAATAAATTTTCCTAAGTGACAAAACACTATTCACTTTTTTTATTTATATTTTTTATTATTTTTATTTATTAATTTATTTTATCTTATTTATCTTTATTTATGTATTAACAAAATAAAAATAAACTAAGCTTTTCTCTCTTTTTTTCTTTTTTTTTTTAATTACAATTACAATCGGATAAAAATAAATAAATATATAGAAAATTAGATGAAACATTAAAAGGAAATAAAATACAATGTGAGGGAAAAAAAAAAAGAATCAAAACAAAAGGGGGTATACAAGTCGAACTCAAATCAAGCTTTGGGTCGTACACAAAGGGTGGACAGCAAGTCGTTGAGAGGGGTGTTTTAGGGTGATCTAGGTGAAAAAATGAGTAAGGGAAAGGAAATTTATGTGTTTCCTATTGGGCTTAGGGGGGATAAATGGAGTGCCTTGGCAAAAGGTGGTGGGTTTGTGGTGATTTGAAGTTTGCTACCAGTGGTTATCACAGGTGGCTGCTGGAAGTCAAAAGGGAGTTAGGTTAGAGGTTCTAAAGCATGGGGAGCCTATCTGTGGTGTTGCTTTAAAGTATAAATAGTCGAAGAGTGGTAATTCGTGAAGTAAAAGCTACAGTAGTAGGGTTAGGTTTTTAGTGGTGGTTATAGAGTTTGATTTCACGATTGAGGTTATGACTGTTTCCATTGGAAAGCTTATGTCATAGGTGGTTTAGCCATGGTGGTTGCATGCTACAAAAGTGGTTGAAGTGTTTCAAAAAGAGGGAGAGAGAGAGAGACAAGGGTTTAAAGAGAGACAAAGAGTTTAAGCAAAGCTTTTTTGGGTGATATTGAGTGGTTTGAGAGTTGTTTCTAATCCTAAAAGTGGTGTTTGGGGTCCCTTTTATACTGATCCGAGTTTAAGAAAACATGGAATCAATCAAAAACCCATTAATTCAAAGAATCAAATTAAATGGATTTTGAACAAACTGATGCTTAGATAGATGAAAATCACTACAATTTGAACGTAAATGATGATATATAGGTATTCAATCTTACTCCAAATATCCAGTAGAAGCTTTAAATTGCATTGAAATAGCTCGAATCAAGGAATTTAATGCAAAGGAAAATCCATACATTCCAACTTTTCCCAATATTTAAATGCCATGTTGATCCTCTGAACAATTGAATTTGGACATGAAATTAACATAAATGCAAAGTATTCTAAGTCTACTTTGCAATTTTACCATTAATTTAGTGAAATTGTGAAGAAAAATGGATGAAAAAGGAATGAGAAATGAGTTATCTAGCTTGTTCTTGCGTGAGAAAATAAAGGAAAGAATAGGAAAGAACGAGAAGGAGAAGGAAAGGAGATGCTATCATAGCACCACGTCGACTACGCAGTCCAATAGTATCAATTAGCTAACTAGTAGTGCCTCATTAAGCTAACTAACCTAGGTGAACCACCGAAGCATTCTTCAAGTTAACTAAGACCCTAGAGAAAACCTGGTTGAGTTCTTTTGAGCTGACTTACCTAAGTGAACGGGCAAAACACTCCTTAAGTTAGCTAAGACTCTAAATAACAAATTGAAGCTTAGTAATGCTCTACTAAGCTGATTGACCTAAGTGAATGGGTAAAGTACTCCTTGAGCTAGCTAAGACCTTAAATCATAAATTAAAGCCTAGTCATGCCTCTGTAAGCTAACTAACGTAGGCAAACAGGCGAAGTGCTCCTCAAGCTAGCTAAGACCCAAAAGAGATCCTAGTCATGCTCCTTTGAGCTAACTAACCTAAGTGAATGGAGAAAGCGCTCCTTGAACTGACTAAGACCCTAAATAACAAATTGAAGAATGTCAGCACTCCATTGAGTTGACTGACCTAAGCGAATGGGTAAAGCACTCATTGAGTAAGCTAAGACCCTAAATGATAAATTAAAGCTTAGCTGTGCCCTTGTAAGTTAACTAATCTAGGCAAGGGTATCTTTAAGGTACTAGGAACCCTGAAACTAGAATCAATGTGAAAGACTTGAAAGTACTCCTTTGAGTTGACTATACTAAGCGAATAGGCAAAGTGCTCCTTGAACTAGCTAAGATTCTAAATGAGAACCAAGTTGTATTCCTCTAAGCTGACTAACCTAAGCAGGAATATCTCTAAGAGACTAGCAACCCTAAAATTGGAATCAATTTGAAAGACCTAGAAGTGCTCCTTTGAGCTAACTAATCTTAGGTAAACGGCAAAGCGCCCCTTGAGCTAGCTAAGACCCAAAATGAGAACCTAGTTATGCTCCTTTGAGCTGACTAACCTAGGTGAGAGTGACTTTGGTAAATTGGCAACCTTAGATTAGAATTGATTTAAGAAAACTTGGAAGTACTCCTCTAAGTTGACTAACCTTGAATTGGATAAAGCTCCTTGAGCTAACTAGAACCATACTAAAGAGCAATTGAGAAAGGAAAGCACCTTATGAGCTTGCTAGGAAAAGATTGAATCAAGATAGTTCTCTATGAGCTGACTAAAAATCTTAAAAGAGAAACTGGAAATGGGAAGCACTTACAAGCTTGCTAATACTCTAGATTGATGAAAGGAAACACCATATGGGCTTGTTGAAACCTTAAAGAGAGATTGATGAAAGGAGGTGTAAGACAGGATAACGCCTTTAAGAGTTGGCTAGGACTCTAAAAATGGATTAAAGATAGGACAACACTCTAAAAACTAACTAGAACCCTAAAAATAGATTAAAGATGGGACAACACTTTAAGGGCTAACTTGAATCCTGAAAATGGATTAAAGATAGGACAGTGTTCTAAGAGCTAGTCAGAACCTTAAAAATGAATTAAAGATGGGATAGTAGCCTAAAAAATTGATTGACAATGGCACATCGCTTTAAGAGCTAGCTAATACCCTAAAAATGGATTGAAGTTGGGACAGAGTTGGTTAGAACCCTAAAAGAGATTGTGAGGCAAGCAAAGTAAGGAATGTAACCCGTTTAAAAAAAAAAAACTTCCTAACTTGAAAATATTTACAAGCAAGAAATTTGGTGAAAACCATTTATGACAAAAAAGGCATTAGGGATTAAGTCCCTTAATGACTAAGATTAATATAATTAACTTAAAAGGTGTGACTACATTGAAAAGGAAATAGATGACTTGAATTAAAAAATTGGCTACTTGAGTCAACATGGATTTGAAAATGGACAAAAAATTTGTGACAAGCCTTTACTTTCTCTCTCCTTTTTTCTTTTTGTCTTTTTTCTTTTCTTGAAAGTTTGCTAAAGAGTATAAATTCTTATTTAAGTGTTATAACCAACCCGTTCTTTTGGTAAACATGTAAAGCATCTCAATGTCTCCTGACCTTGATGTTAAGCTTCATGGTGGGGCCTTATGATTTTAAACATTCCTTTCCTAAGAAAAAAGTAACTTATGATTCGTCTAGTTGAAGGGGCCTTCCTTACAAGCTTTCGATCTAAATTGCACTCTTGACTATAATTCCAAAAATTACAATCCATTTTGCTAGTGATATACCTTGATCAATCCATTAGGTCTTTTTCGATCCAACATTATGAATTAAGCTCTTGGACAAATGATTTTAAAAAGGACTAATAAGAAAGCCTATTTTGGAAGAAATACTTTTATTTAACCCAGGTATATAAGTCAAGAACCATTAAGAAAAAACTAAAAGTGTGCTCATCCTAATTTTAAAAACAACTTTTAGTAAAGATAAATTATCTTTTAAAATTAGAAAAGCTTTTATTGAGTGTGGAAGGTCTTGTGGGTACGGAGGCCTTGTGTGATTCAACATGGGTAAGAAAGATTTCAAAGTGGATATGGAGGTTTTGTGTTTTTTGGCTTGGAATGTGATTCAGGGTATTGTGTTTTTGGGCCTATTTAGGTTTTGATTGCCTACCTTTTGATTCAGTTTTGCTACTCTTACTAGGATATGATATATCTTTTGGGGCTTTCATCTTACACTTAAGCCCAATTTTTCAGCCTCTTTTCTTTCTTCTTCTCTTTTTTTTTTTGGTTGTTGCCCCATTCTTTCATTTTATCTTTTTTATCCCTCTTTTCTTAAGCCCAGCAGTCATTGTCTCTTTAAAGTGTTTAAACTATGTATATAGGGTTTTTGTGAGCTCTTTTTCATTTCAGCGAAAATAAATTATTAAAAATAAAAATTATTTTTGAATTGATACTACTAAAGTAAGCACAAATTAATTTTATCCTTCTTTTCCTGATCAATGACCCTAATCTGTAAATTACCCCATTTTAGGGTAGTTCTTGATAGAGTTTAAATTTAAAAATACTTTAAGTTGGTCCAATAAGGCTAACAAAGGATAATCATGTTTAAGATCTGAAAATGAATACCTAACTTCATTTTAATCTACGTATCACTTTCAAAATGGACTTCCTTTAAGGAATGAGTTCAAAATATCCTCATCATTATGTCACTCAACTCTTAAAGTGTTTAAGGGTTAGTATGTGGAGTGAAGTTCTCCTCTTTTCATTCTATACTTTTTAAAAGTGAGTTACCAATTCTTTAAGGAAGAATCTACATTTATTTTCCCTTAAGTGGTGATGGAATTAAAATATGCTCTAATGTGATACTTTTTCATTTGATCCAAATTCAAGAATGAGGTTGCATTTGATTTCATGTTTAGCCTGCTTGGGTTTGGTTTTCTCACTAGACTAAGGGTTTCGACTTGGTTGAGCTCCCTTGATAGGCTGGGTATTGTGTTTGGTTTGGCTACCTTAACGGCCCGTAGTTTGTATTTGACTTGGCTACCTTGATGGGCTGTAGTTTGTATTTAGCTTAGCTGCCTTAACAGGTCATGGTTTGTATTTGGCTTGGTTGCCTTAATAGGCCAAGTGGCTTTTATTTGGGTTTGATGCTTTAATGGGCCAAAGGTCTTGTATTTGGCTTAGTTACCTTAACCGGCCAAAGGCTTCTTCTTGGGTTTGCTCCCTTATATTTAGGTTAAGCTTATAAGAATTTGTAACCATTAGTAACTTTTCTTTTCATTTTTTTCTTACTTTTGCTTTTTTTTTTGTGAAAGAGAAAGATAGGGCTTTATTTTACGAAAACCAAAAAATCTAATTAAAAATAAGGATAATGATTTTGAGGTATTAGTTTATAAGTTTATGGAATTTATTTACATTTCCCTAAGTAAGGGAACAATGGTTAGATAAGTGTTTATTGAAGGATTATTTACATAGAAGGGAATACCCAAGAATGAAGAACGATGAACAATGAACTAGGAGAACTTTTGTTATTTTGAAAGATTGGAGTAAAAAAAAAAAAAAGGAATAAACCTAACATTTATTCTCAATTTTTATTTAATGGAACTTAGCATTTATTTTAAGCCTCCTAGCTAAGAATTGAAAAAACCCTAAACTAAGTCTTGCAAATGAGCTCTAAGGTCTTTCGGCATTTCGTGGGTTTTCTTAATGACTTGTCTAAGAAGGGCTTTTAAGGCTTGATTGTAAGCTTCATAATATTCGAGCTTCTTCTTTAGATAGGTAATTTCAGTTTCTAGCAGCTGCTCGTGAATCCTAAGGAGGTTTTGTACCTTATTGGTTCTTTAATTATTCGCTTAGTAATCTACCATTATCTGGAGGCCGAGATATTTTATGGACAAGAATCAATTTTTAATAAAAGAATGCATGTTGAAGCATATAGATGCAAGAATCTTTTAGGTTAATACTTTATTCCTTAAGTTGTAACCCCACTTGTTTGATTTAACTTTTACAAAAATTGACCACATTAAAATTTTCAAACATTAATAGGGTTGCAATTCTTAAGAATAGTATATTAAGTTAAGCTATAAGGGAAGTATATGTAATTAAGGTAAGTTCTAAAAGTCCTTAAACTCTATAACCTCACACGTTTTTTGACAAAACGGTTCCTTAGTCACATCGAAGTTTAAGTAAGATAACTTGATCAACCCCAAGTAATGGTTACCTTACAACACTTGAAACCTACCCAAGTAGTAGTTACCTTACCCCCCCCCCCCCCCCCCATCCTAATATATATTGCATGTAAAATAAATACAACAAGTAAAACAAAGTATGTACATAAAGTGAATAATAAATGAATAAATAAACAAACAAATAAATAAATAACATGGGTATTTTGAAAGACAAATTTAACGTTGAAAAGATTTCAAGTAGCTAGCCCTCTCGATGTCCCTAGTAGAGTTGCCAAGCTATCGAGTCTGATTTTTTCTCGATTTTTATTTTCCTTAACTCGATTAGTATAAAACCTTAACCTGTTTAATACTAACTATCGATGGAGAGTTAATAAAAACTTGGTTTTTTATTCTAGAAAAACTTGACCAAGGTTAGGAAAATAACGAGTTAGGTTAAATCCATTGAGTAGATTGATTTAACCTAGCCATTGGTCTACTTGGAAAACTAATCTTTTAAAAAAAAAATTTTAAAAACCAAAGATCAAGTCCAAGTGCTAATTTTTTAAATTCTTATGGATACCACTATTAACTTTCCAAGTTTAGTTTTATTTTTCAAAATACCCTTTAAGGAGTTTAACTAATTAATTAGTAAAAAAAAATCTACAAAAAAATTATCTAAAGTAGGAAAAACAATTTTTTTTCATATTTTAAGTCATCCTGTAATTACTACAAGGGTCTACGTGCCGCTATTTAAGATTAGACTTTCGTAGTTCATTGAGTAAAAACTTTAATTTGTAGATTTCTTTTAACTTCTTAAAACTGGTCGGATTTACGTTTTCATTCGATTCAAGTATATTTAAGAAAATCCTGAAGGATCATAAATTGATTTGAAAATTCTAAAAGGCCTTAATTTTGGAAAAAAAAATAATTTTATTTTATTTTTGAAAATATAATTTCTAAAGTGGCAAAACGTTATTTATTTTTTATTTTTATTTTTTTATCATTTTATTTTTACTTATTAATTTATTTTATCTTATTTATCTTCATTTATGTATTAACAAAAAAATAAAAATAAAAATAAACTAAGCTTTTCTCTTTTTTCTTTCTCTTTTTTTTTTCTTTTTTTATAACAATTACAATCATATAAAAATAAATAAATATATAAAAAATTAAATGAAACATGTAAAGGAAATAATATACAACATATTGGGAAAAAAAAAAAGAATTAGACCAAGAGGGGGGCACACAAGTCAGGCTTCAGTCAAGTCGAAGTTGGCTTGGACTTCAGATCGAGTGTTAAGTCGTATAGAAAGAGTGGACAACAAGCCATTGGGAGGGGTGTTTTAGGGTAATCTAAGCGATGAAACAAGTGAAGGAAAGGAAATTTATGTGTTTTCAACTGAGCTTAGGGGGTTTAAATGGAATGCCTCGGTGAAAGGTGGTGTATTCATAATAGTTTGAAGTTCGGTGGCAGTAGCTATCGTAGGTGGCAAACGTAATGGCTACTAGAAGTTGAAGGGGAGTTGGGTTTGAGGTTTTGACTTTTGAGGAATGGGGAACCTAGCTGTGGTGTTGCTTTAGGGTAGAAACAGTCGAAGAGTGGTGGTTCATGGAGTAGAAGTCGTAGTGGTGGGGTTAAGGTTTTTAATGGTGGTTGTAGAGTTTGAAGTCACAGCTGAGCTTATGATTGGTGGCATTAGAAAGCTTATGTCATGAAGGGTTTAGCCATGGTGGTTTTATGCCTCGGAAGTAGTCGGGGTAGTTCTAAAAGAAGGGAAGAGAGAGAGAGTTTAAGCAAAGCTTCTCTAGGCAATCTCAAATGGTTCGAGAGTTGTTTCTAAACCTGGAAGTGGTGTTTAGGGTCCCCTTTATACTAATCCAAGTTCAAGAAAACATGGAATGGATCAAAAACCCATTAATTCAGAGAATCAAATTAAATAGGTTATGAACAAATTGATTCTTGGATAAATGAAAATCGCTGCAATTTGAGTGTAAATGATGATCTATAACTGTTCAATCTTACTTTAAATATCCAGTAGAAGCTTCGATTGCATTAAAATAGATCGAATCAAGGAATTTAAATGTAGAGGAAAATCTGCACATTCCAACTTTTCTTGATATTCAAATGCCATTTTGATCCTCTAAACAATATAATTTGGACATGAAATTAACATAAATGTAAAGTATTCCAAGTCTACTTCATGATTTCGCCACTAATTTGGTGAAATCGCAAAGAAAATTGGATGAAAAAGGAATGGGAAGTGAGCTATCTAACTTATTCTTACGTAAGAAAAATAAAGGAAAGAATAAGAAAGGAGGAGAAAGAGAAGGAAAGGGGATGCTAACGTGGTGCTACATAGGCCATGTGGTCTAGTGGTGTCATGCTATGTATCCTAACAAGACACATAGCAAATCAACCATCGTGTCATAGTGCCAAGTTTCATGACATGTGGCTAACATGGCCTCATGTCAACTCGTGGCCTATATACGAAGTTCTATGTATTACAAACAAGCACGTGGCTTAATGGTATTCTAATAAGTAGTAGATGTGTTTTATGGAAAAAAATAAAAAGGCACTTTATGCCTATAGTGAGATTTGAACCCAGGAACTCTATATTATATGAATGTCAAGTCAGAGTACAATACCAATAGGCTATTGGTATATGCCTTGTCCATGCATGTAATTAAATTACACATACAGATTTAGTCAGCTTAGGCTAGATTTAAATCTAAGTCCAAGCCCAATATCTTCTTTGTTATTTTTATTATTTAGAGCTCAAAAAAGGTACTAAAGCCATTAAAATTTTATATTCTATTTCAAATTTATCTAAATCTCTCCTTTTTAAATATTTTTTCTAGATTTTTATTTCTTTTTTATTTTCTCTTTTTTGTATTTTTCTAAATTCTCTATTTTTTTTCTGCTTTCTTCTGAATTAGGATCCTTTAACCCATTGTAAAAATTTTAAAATTACGAAGGGGGAAAAATGGGGAGTCTATACTATCAAGCATCCAACCTGACCTGCTTTGGTTGGATTAGCTCTACCTAGCAAAGCAATATCATCAGGACAACAGAATAGACAATTGACGCGTAACTTATTTTTCCTAACATCTATACTATCCTTACAAGAATATTACCTTTCCATTTGATTATGGAATTACCCCTATTGATACGAATCCGTAGATGAATACATGAACTCAATATCATGCATAACCAAAAGGGATGGGTCCAAGTCGTAAGATGGTTCGTAAAGTATATGATAGTTGAAGGTTGATCAGGGGTTCCTATGTACCGACAATGGATATGATACACCAGTACCTCACATAAGCTCGAGTCATACCTTACATGACACGCAAGTATGATCAGAGGTCATTTGCCATTAGTCCAACCTCAAATGGACTAAGACTAGCTCAACAGTAAGGATACTTAGCTCAAGAGAGAGTGAAAATCCAATGTATTCTCTATATATAGATTTTTGGCTATTACATTAAAAGGGTGTTTATATTGCCCGATTACAGTAAATCTTAAATTACAGAAATGTACATAAATGGATCCCTAGTTGCTAAGAAAAGGAGAATAATTTATAGTGAAGGCATGTATTCATGCCAAAAGAATATTCACTATTCAAAAAGATAGTATGGATGTTAGAAAAAGGATAGCGCTCACACGTTTTACTTAGTATGTGATTCTGACAACACTATAAACCGAATAAGGGTGGTCTTCTTATCAAGTCTATTTAGCATTAGCAGTTTGGTGCCCTAATGGCTGGGGCTGGATAAGGGTTGGATCAGGGACAAGTTACATTCGGGTCGGCTTTAATTGGTCGACCCTTTACGATTGTCAACTCGGCTTTGACACTCTAGAGGTGGCTGCTTTCCTGATGTGGTGCTTAGATTAACGTACGAAGAAGGGTTAGCTCCAGGTGTGGGCTAATCACCTCAACAGCTTCCAGAATAGTGTAAAGAGCAAAATAGCTTGGCAATTAGACTAGGGAAAATACTACTCCTCAGCACTTAACTCTCCTGGGATAGCTCGGTGGACCATATGGGAAAGTCCTCGGGTTTAGGAGCGAGTGATCGGTCCTTGATCCTTATCATTCCCTTTAGGTTGTTTGAGATTTTGGATCAAATCTAGTTTAGTCTCAAGTTGCTCATCATCGAGGAGTATAAGGTTGGAGATCGGCAATCTTGAAGGAGTTTGAGACTTCATATCCTTTAAGTAATTGAATTATATAGGTATTAGGATAGGTCTTTTCAAGCACTTTGAAAGGTCCATCAGCCTTAGGTGACAACTTGCTCTTCCTCAAGTTTGGCAACCGATCTTTACTAGGATGCATTCAAACTAAATAACCTAGCTAAAATTCTCTCTTTCTCTATCCTTAGCTCTACTTCTTGAGCTTAGTTTTAGCCTGGCTCAATTGCTCCATAACCTTTTGGTGCTTAGCTTTAATGGCCTCGACTCTTTCTATGATAGGCTAATCATCATCATTAGTCTTTGGCTAGGGTACTTGGTCCAACGGGAGCTTAAGGTTGAACTCATAGGTAACCTCCAATGGAGACATGTTTGTTACACTGTAGGCGGTCTGATTGTAATTGAATTCAATGATTGGTAGATATAGATCCCAATCGGCCATGTTTCATCTAACAGCAACCTGTAGCAAAGTTCCTACAGTTCGGTTGACAACTTCAGTCTGTCCATCAGTTTGTGGATGGCAAGACATGCTATATAATAGCTTAGTTCTCATTCGCCTCTAAGACATGCTATATAAAATCTTCCTAATAATTCTCAGAGCATATGATTCATCAAGCACACAAATGTGCTCGGCACATTAGATAGCCCAAATGACATCATAAGCCATTCATATAAACCATGCCATATCTTAAATGCAATCTTCCACTCATCACCTTCACGCATTTGAATATGATGGTATCTGGATTTGAGATCGATCTTGGAGAACACTCTTGCTCCACTTAACTCATCCAGCATATCATTAAGCTTAGGTATAGGATACCTATACTTGATGGTAATTCAATTGATTACTCAGCTATTGACACACATTCTCTAAGAACCATCCTTCTTTGGCACTAAGAAGGCCAAAATGGCACAGGGGTTAAGGGACTTACGCACATACCTTTTCTTCATAAGGTTGTCTACTTGCTTCTGCAACTCAACAATTTGTTTAGGGTTCAACCTATAAGTAGGCTTGTTTGGCAGTGCATCTCTTGGCTGTAAGTCAATTGCATGCTTGATACCTCGAATTGGGGGTAGACCTCTCAGTAACTCCTCTGGAAACAGGTTGGCAAATTCCTCTAGTAAGGTCTTTACCTCTGTAGGTAGCTCCTCCTTAGATCTCAACTCTAGAATTCTTCAGACCAATAGATGGGTCAGTCCTTTGAGCTCCATTTCTCTCTTCAATTCGGCTCGGGTCAATATCAAAGCATCCTTATTCAAGGCTCAACTCAATTGGGACTACATGACCTTCACCTGTTCAACGATCATAGGACCCTACTTCATCCTCCTTCCTTCATGCTCCATAAAGCATATATTCCTCCTTCTGTTGTATACAATTGCTCAATCAAACATCCATGGTCATCTAAGTAAAATATGGGATGCACTCATAGGCAACACATTACAGAGCACTTCATCTTGATACTTGCCAATGCAAATCAGCATAGATACTTGTTTGCTCGCTTAGAAGGCCCCCTTATCACTAAGCTAGTGAAGCTTGTAAGGTTTTGGGTAGGGAATGGTCAACAATTTTAGCTACTGACCATAAATGTAGAGGCTGTATTAGCGCAACTCCCATTATCATCGATTAGTGAGCATAGTAAGTCATTCACCTTGCATCCAAATATGGAAGAGATTTTCTCTTTGTTCATCTTCAGGTACGGGGCTGATGCTCATCATCTTCCTTAGTACTAAGGTGGTCGGAAAAAAGTTACCTTCTTCTCCATAGATAACTTCCTCTTCAGATAGTTCGGTCTATCTATCCTTTTTCGACTCCTCTACTTCTTCATTAGTATTGCTAACTTCAATAGTCAACACCTCACCTCGAATCACCATTATTTCAGACATTAAGCGACCATGTATCCAAATCCTTAGCATTTGAAACATTTGATTTCACTCGTCTTCCTCCATGAATTCTAGCCTTTCTCAAACTTCCTCAGAGGTTCCTTCTCCTCGGCTCAAGTAGCTAGAACGGGTCGAACCTTAGCAACCTTACTTGGTTTGGTTCACACAGGTCTACTCGGAATAGTTTAGTTACTACCTGGTCAGCTGATTAGCAGTAGAAACCTTCCTGTTTGGCGCCTTTCTATTCTCTAGAAGGCTTGGATCGTGTCATCTAACGTTTTAATAGCTAGGGTTTCTAGGACATCCCCAATCCCATACTTCAATCTACTAATGAATTGAGATATAGTTCGATCCTTTAGCTCTACGACTTCACATCAGATCATTAACATTTGGAATTCCTTAACATAAGCGTCCACACTTGATCCTTCTTGTCTTAGTTTTTGCAGTCTTTTAAAGGCATCCTGTAGATAATAGCTTGGCACAAACCTTCTCCACAAAACTCTTTTCGTTTCATCCCAACTTCTAATCTCTTGTTCTCATTCCCTTCTTTTAGTGGCTTGCAAGTTCTTCCACCACAAGACAGTATAACCAGTGAACTCCAATACAACAAGTCTAACCTTTGCATTATCGAGCACTTCATGGCATTTAAACTACTTTCCAATCTGGTCTACTCAATCTAGGTAGTCTTCGACATCACCACCTCCAAAGAAACATAGAATACACATTCTTAGTCCTTCGACTCTAGGGGCTCACACATTTCTTTCCTCTAGCTCGTTGTATTCTTTTGCTTCATTGTTTCCTTTTGTTTCATCCTCAATCTCTTCAAGCGTTAGTCTTCATCTAGTATCTCTACCAATACCTTCAACTCGGGGTGGTCAAGCTGCGGCGTTAACTCAGCGAAACTGACCATTGCCTCATCATTGTTGCACGCGTTCCTTAGTAAGGCTATTTCTAGCTCGCTGCCTATTTTCTTGGATAACAGTTACTAAGCTAACTATCAAGTCAGTAAGCCTATCTAAGTGGTTACCCACCAATTGAGGTGTAAAGCTTCCTTCCTGTCCTTGGCTATGTTGAGTATCACTTTCTTGATTTCCTAAAGTTCCTTAAACACTAAAATTTGACATTGTTGGCTACTTTACAATGATAATTACACAACAAACAAACAACCAACCACACACTGTTTTGCATATCGAAAATAGGAGAAAACACAATAGAGAACACACCTTAATTATTAAACTTCAAAGCTAATAATAGAACTGCTATCTCATGAGAGCAGTAATAAACTACTTAAAGAACACAATAGTAGAATTTAGCTTCAAACGAAACCAGGCTCCGATACTAAGATAATATGCATTCGTAGATGAACACACGAACTCAATATTACACATAACCAAAAGGGATGGGTCTAGGCCACTAAATGGCTCGAAAAGTATATGATAGTCGAAGGTTGAGTAGGGGTTCCCATACACCGATGATAGATATAACATACTAACACTTCACATAAGCTCAAGTTACACCTACTATGATACACAAGTATGACCGGAGGCCATTCACTACTAGTCCATGCTCAAATGGGCTAGATAAAAGTAGCTCAAGAGTAAGGATACTTAGCTCAAGAGAAGGTGAAAATCTAATGTATTTTCTGTATATTGATTTTTGGCTATTATAGTATGAGGGTATTTATAGTACCCAATTAGGGTAAATCCTAAATTACAGAAATATACATAAATGGATCCTTACTTACTAAGAAAAGGAGAATAATTTATAGGAAGGTACATATTCATGCCAAAAGAATATTAACTATCAAAAAGGACATTATGGATGTTAGAAAAAGGATAGCATGCGTGCATTTTAGTCAGTCTACAATTCTAACAACATTGTGAGCCAAGCAAGGGTAGTCCTCTAATCAAGTCTATTTGGCATCGGTAGTTTGGCGCCCTAATAGCTAAAGCTGGACAGGGGTTAGATCAAGGCCAACTCATATTTGGGTCAACTTTGACTGGTCAACCCTTCATAATTGTCAACTTGGCCTTGGCACTCTAGAGATGGCTGTTTTCCTGATTTGGTGCTTGGACTGGGGTATGGGGAAGGGTCGACTCTAGGTGTGGGCTAATTACCTTGGCAGCTTCTTGGATGGTGTGGAGAGTAAAGTAGTTCGGCAAATCGGATTAGAGAAAATACTGTTCCTCAACACTTAACTCTCCACAGAGCTCGATAGACAATGCTAGAAAGCCTTCAAGTTAGGGAACAAGTGATTGGTCCTTAATCCCTATCACCTACAAATTATGCAAGTTTTCTTTTCTAGTAAGAATATTTTTTGTAATTTACATCAACCTAAAACTTGCCCTAAGTAAGCCATATAAATACTTATAATATGTAATAGCTGTAACATCAATAATATTGAATTTCAGACAAACTTTCCCTTGTAAGCTAAATATCCCTTACTTACTCTTGTTTACTCTTATATAATTCATTGCAAGTATAGATTAGTGGCAAGTGTCCTTTAACTACACTTGTACATAATATCAAGTGTGACCTGAGCTCATATGAGGCATTAGTGCATCATGTCCACTATTAGTACACGAGAACCTCTGCTCAACCTTCAACTTCCATTTAGCTTTTGAACCATCTTGAGGTTTCAACCCACCCCTGGTTCATATGATATCGATAGTCATGTATCACCCCTTCCGGGAGATCCTTATCGAAGGGGAGGGGGAAGGGAAGTGTTGATATGATATTTTGGGATTAGACCCTTCGAGCCTATGTAAGCTTACTTGAACTCATAGCCTAACTTACCCTTCTTTGAATCTAGCTTCCTTGTCTACCTTGCCAACATCAACCTAAGCCCATTAAATAGCATGTCTAGTCATAACAGCCCACAATAGTTAGGAGATAGAGGATAAGGCTTAAAGATTAGGTTAACAACTACCTCCCACGTTTCAGCGACACATTAGACTATACAGTTCCCCTACCCACAACATACGAACGTATTACTTACCCACTAACGGTCCCTCAATTTCTAGCAACCCTCCTCTATAAATCCTAAATCACCTCTTAATGGTAAACTACTTGATCACTTTGCATACTTAGCTTACTCTTTGCACTTAAAGTATCCTTATTCCCCCAACTACCTAATATTAACTTAAGTATCAGAGTAGCTACATTGGACAACACGCTGATGCTCCTCACCATATTCTCTTTGGCATGCTATATAGCCAAGCGCAAAGCCTAATTCTCTTGTCACTCTATCGATCAGATCTTATAGATGACATCGCATAACCCTTAGAAAAAGACCATTATAATTAAAGTGCTTAAAAAAATTTTTGATATGAAATGTTGAGTTAGAAACTTTAGAACTTATGGAAATTCACTAAATATTTCTCAATAATAGGTAATAGGGTAGGATGTTGATTTGTGATGGACCTTGGATCATAAAAATGCAATTCTTAACTAATCAAAATAGGAAACCTAATTTCTGAGTCTCTATCAAATTTTAATTATGTGGTTGTACAAATATATATTTAGAATTATTAGCCTAGAATATTATACATTGTCAACTTTGAGAAAGGTAGGAAAGACCATTGACCATGTGTTGTAGATTGATACTTATATGATGAATACTAAGAGAGGAAAATTAATAGTACTAATTCTTGTTAATATTGAACAATAAAAGGAAAGTGACTATATCAATCAAGTAGCCACAATTACAAGAGTAATATAGGAAATTCAAATAAAATTTATGTGAGGCGAATATACATCCATCTAACTTCTAAATACAATATTCTAATAATTATTAGTATTTCATCAATGATGTAAGAAAACAATAAACATAAATATTTTGGAAAATAAAAAAAGAAGAAGCATAATATATGGCTACTGAATATCCTTTGTTAATATATGTAGTTTAATTGTATAAACTAGTTGGAGATGAGATCTTTCACTTCAATTTTTGGCTTTTAATTATCCATTATTGTGCCCTATTTAGTTTTTGAGCTTTTAGAAAGAAAGAATTATTTTTTCATTATTTAATTTTATAAAATTCCTAAAATTACATTTGTTTTTTAAATTTAAATCATTTTAATGAATTTGCATATCTTCTACTAAATTATCTTACTTCTAAATTAGATCTAATAAGATTTATGTTTGTGGGCCACATAACTTAAGCAACTAGTAAATTATTAAAGTGAAAGATTGTATAAAATTCATCTTTTAATAGATGAATGGTAAAATACTCTGTATCTATAGATAATAGCTATATCATCATTGAAAGACATAAGTGAAGATATCATGAGAAGAGAAATTCATGTATGTACATTATAGTAATACTGTTTATGCATTCTAAGGCATTCAATGTAGTTATATTTTTATGTGATTTGGCTTAATATTATGTATAATAATTAGTAAATATGATAAGTATTATAATAGTATTATTGTACTAATGCTACATATATGTATGTTACATATCCTTATATATATACACATGTACATATGCACACAATATTTAGCTAGATATACGTACATTTAGGAGCATATAATTATACCTAAAACTTATATGTATAGGTAAATAAGGTAGTTATTCTTATAATTAAGGTGATTATAGGTTAATATTGCCCTAAAATCACTTACTTATATGGTTATGAAACTTAACTAACAAGTTACATACCTGCGATTGTCACTAATTGTTATGGCAATGACATCACCAAAATTGCAAATTCTATGTAGTTGAAATTATAATTATATATATACATATATTTATTTAATTATACTCTTATATTCAAACTTTGAATTAATTGCCAAAAATAACAAAGTGCCCTTTACACTTGTTAATCTCACAAAAATTTGTACTCAGCATCCAATAGTTACAAAATTAGTATTATTAGACTCTTGCAGCCTGTTTACTTGGAGACAATTGAATAGACATGGAATAGAAAAGGAATAAAACAACTCATTCACTTCACTAAATGGAATGAGGAAGGAATGTAATTGGAATTCTTAAGGAATGTAATTACTTTGTTTAGTTGGATTAATAAACAATTTAATAATAGATATGTAATAGAATTTTAATAACTAAAATATCCTTAATTTTTTCTTAAGTAATTCTAAAGTAATAAGTAGTAGTAATGGAAATCAACTGTGAGGGCGGAGGTAGAGGCAATGGTAATGGTCGATGGTGGTTACGAGTGATAATGATGGTGGCGGTGGTGGTGGCGGTAGCGGTAGCGGTGGCAGTGGCAGTGGCGGTGGCGGTGGCGGTGGTTGATGGTAGTGGTGGAGGCGATGATGGTGGCAACGAAGGCGATGGTAATGGTGGCAACAATGTGATGGTAACAGTGTTAGTGGCAATGACGGTGGTGGTAGTGATAGTAGTGGTTGGTGTTGACAGTAGGTAATGGTGGTGGTAATAGTAGTAGTAGTGGTCATCGTTAAGTTGATATGAGGTTATTTTTGAAAAAAAAATGTGAAATTTTGCAAAGAATCGTGATTATTTTGTTGAGTCAAGAAATCCCTATTACTTGATTTTACGTAATAAGGATTCTTAAGGAATCACGATTCGAAGATAAAAAAAACTAAATGAATGTTGTAATAAGGAATAAGTGGGGAATTAAATTCCAATTCCTCTCAAGTGAATAAGGCAAAAATATTATGCCTTATGAATGAGTACTATCAGGAATAAGCTATGAAATTCTATTACAGTGTTTACTTCGAGTAATTTTTTATTGCAAAGGATATTCATTTTAATGTTTACTCCACTCCATTAAATGAATTATTAGTTACATATATGGACAATTTATTCTCTCTACAAAGGGAATAAAAAATTCTACCTCTTTATTAGTAATATATATTTTTAATGGAGTCGGAATAGAAAAGTTTAAGAATTAGATTCCTTATTATTTTTTTCCAAGTAAACAAGGTAATAGACAATTGTAAGGGAATATGTAGACTCACTCAACGAGCTGAATTGTGACTGACTTGGTTCAATCGACTTGGCAGTTTAAGGCTTGGTTCACCAACCTTAAACTAGCTATTTTGGGCTTTTTTTTTCTTATAACCAATGGAATTTATAATTTCTAAATTCTTATTAATTTTTCAAATCAATGTTCTTCTAAATAATTATCAGTCCTCTTTTGCACTTGGATTTCATTCCAAAAATTATTGTATAACATAAGACGTGTATTTGCATAACACAACATGTAATTATTATCTAATTGATCGAACTATAACAAATAAATAAAATATAATGCCACTATTAACTGTAAATTATTTTAGTACATTACAAAAAATTATCTAATTTATTAGAGTATAGTGATTGAGTAGAAATATGAAATAAAATACCATCCACTTTTAGTTGTCTTGTTGGTTCAAACAATTATTGCAAAAGTTCAGTATTAGAGAATTTAGGGGGAGAGGGTGGGGTGAATCTTTTTTTTTTTTTTTGTTGATTTTACAATCGCCTTGAAGGTACCTATATATCTATTAGTCGGAATTAGACTGTCGTAGCTCGCTTTGGATATTTAGAAAACCTTTAATATGCTAATCAATTTTAAATTAGGTAAAAAGAACCTAAGTGTACGTGATTATCCAATTTAATTTTTTTGAAGAAGAATAATTTCACTCAGTCATGATTTGAAAAATCTTAAGGTTGGATTATTACTTTTAGGAAAATCATACCATTTAGTTTTTTCTGGATCAAATGGGAAAAAGGACTTTTTTACGTGACAAAACATTTTTGAAAGGAACAAAAAGAAAACTTATTATGTGTCTTCTTACTACAGTTATTCGTGCTCGGGAGTAGAACTCATAGCTGAGCTTGGGCTTTCATTAAATTTGTTCTAGTTGCTAAGGTACTCATCTTCCTCTCTCTATGTCTCATAAGGTTTTTACTATCTGCAGGTCGCCTTGTACTAGTCTTTTGTACAAGTGCTTGCCTCAACATTAACAACAGATAGGGATGGTTGCCTATCATTGAGGATAAGGCCTGTTATACTAAATGCTTGCTCAATAACGACCATTGATACTAGAGTAGCGAATACTTCACAAGCAATACGAGATAGGAGTGAATAGTCTCTCGTGTGCCTCAGTATACTCCAAGAAATTGAATTTCTTGATAGAGATATTCTTAGAGAACTCAAAATTTGTATTTATGTAGTGTTGCGACTTAGATAATAGCCTACTAGATTGTTACTTCTTCAATTTCTGCGCCAGCAATTGCTCACCCATAAATGAGTAATGTCATTCCTTGGTAGGTAGCGAATGAGAGACTAATGACCGGTTAACATATTGACTTTGGTAGCGATTGAGCATTTCCTCTATGTCAGCTGTCACTATAAACACTTCTTGTTGTGCTTCTAAGTTGTACATATTTTAGGAATTCAATAGATATTCAATATAACTATAATAAGTTTTCAAATATATTAATAATACTTCTACTTTATAACAAAGATCTAGAATAGTTGCTACAAGATAAATATGAGGAATGTCTTTATAATAAAATAACTATTGTAATGTCATATTATATATACATGCATACAAGTTCAAGTCCTCATGGACTTGAAGTAGTACACTAAGTATGTTGACTACCGACATAACGAATAAGGATATACTAAGCTTGTAAACATACGAGAAAGTCTTAGTAGGATTATCAAAAACTTTCAAAACCTTTAGCAATTAGATACGTATATCCCAGTTATTAAGGAGAATGTCAATCTCACGCATGTTGTACATTGAGAAGTTGTACAGTAGTTCATTGTAAGGAACAATGCTATGTAACAACTCGTATGTGGAGTTCTAATAATGTTGTATATCCATCTTAAATTTTTTAGGCCTCTTTTTACGCTTCATGCAAAAGTTTCTCTACTTTTTGTAGAGGGACGACCTTTCCGTTATTACTTTAACTATGTTCTTAATTTAAGTTATACTGTCTTGTAAAACTGTAATGCCATCCTTAATACATAAGTTAAGAATATGATATGCATAACATATATGAAACCGCTACCCTGCCTCCCTTCCCTTTACGCCTTGAAATTAGATATTGAGGTTGTGTTGGCACTTGCATTGTCAAAACAAATGGAAAATTTTTTTCTAACTAATCTTTACTTATTTAGGATTTTTCTAATAATTTTATAGATGTTTTGCATCATATGGCATTCGTTACATACCCTTAGACCCAATAATCATTTATTAAGTTACCAATTATCCTCTATCCAGTAAATAGTTACATTCATGTAAGAATTATTATAAAAATGATCCATCCATATGTCTGTACATAGGGATACTAACGTACCAAGTGAAGCGAATTTACCTATAAGTCTCCTTCTTACCTTTGTGACAGAGTTTCTATGTGGCCCAAGTTAACATGTTATAGCTAAGTTGTTGCAAGCTGAGGTTGAACGTCTCCCATTCATAACAGCTGTACCACTTTGATGTACTCGCGTTGAATGACAAGTGCATGTTGGCCAGGTGCTGTGCCAGATTATACTTGTGCCTCTCTTGATCATACCTCATTAGCATTTATCTAGACCAATTGCTGTCTCAAGCAATCTATTACCATGTCCTATCTATCCATCCCCACTTTGTTGGGATGCTTCGACTTCGAGTGCCTATTGAGAGTATCATATCCCTCTCCCATTTTCCAAGCATAACTCGTATTGTAATAGTTGTAAAATGCCCTTGAGTTTCTCTTCTTATTTGAATCTTTACGATAATGCATAGTAAAAGTATTGGTTTTACCAGTTTTAGGAAGGCTTACTTAAGCTTGAAGGCCTCAAACTGTTAAGGGCATGCTGTTCCCATATGTTGTTCCTTTATTTCAGGAATCGTTTCTATCTTGTCCTCCTCCTCCTTGAACATGGCCATGAGACAACTCATTTATAGGGGTTCAAATCTAATGAGTCAAGTAAGAACACTCATGCGGAGATGTTTGAATCTAGGAAGACGTTCAAGGACACTTATGCATAAAGGTTAGAAGTTAGGAGGTGGTATGCTTCGGTAACTTATGTGTTGAGGTTCAAGTTCAAAGCTAAGAGGTGGTATGCTTCGTTAGCTCGTATGTTAAGGTTGAAGGTTGAAACTAGAAAGTGGTGTACCTCAATGTTCAATGTTCTCCATCATTTCATGTGCCTTCTACTTGTTGAAGTAGTACTCGTAATCTAGATACGCTTGAATATCGTTAAACTGTAGTGGTTCAAACTACCCTTACCTTTACCTTTCTTACCTGAAGAGGAATTGTGCTTCTTTTTGAAAAAGAAAATACGATGCAAGAATTGTTCTGCGAAGATAATTTTTTTTTTTTTTTACTATAAGAAAGATTTACAATCAAGGGATAGAAAGAACTGCAAGATGATGCAAAACAAAAATTATTTACCGACTAAGTATATATAAATGTTTTGGTTAATGCAATGGTTCAATGAAGTGGAATAAAGAATTATACTCAGAACCTTACGGTTACAGAAAGAAATATTTATTTAAGAGAGTTTCACGATTGCAAAATGCAAAGGTAAAATAATTGGAGCATATGAATGTTTTTGTGAAGGAGCGATAACTCTTACACCCTCCAATTTATATGTAACTCAATAGGTTTGTATATCTCATTTAAATTTTGAAATTTAGAAATAAAATCGTTTTAAAGCTACAATGTTTGCATTCTCGAAATTTTCAGATGCTCTACTTACATTGACATTTGAAACTTTTTTTCAATACATAATGCGCTAAATTATTTAAAATGTCTGAGTACTTCATGCACAATTTAAAATTCAATTTGACATTTGACCTTTTTCTAATTGCAATTGATAAGGGAAATGTATGCAAAAATATAATGGCATGAAGATAAATACAAAGTTCTTGAAAAAGTAACCAAAGTGAAAGAGAAGTTTAAACGGTCAAAAAAGGGACATGTGAATGAAGGGGTTGGAATTATTAAGCAAGTACGTATGAAGATGGAAAAAGTAAAGTAGAAACAAAAAGTAGGTTGGAGAATTTTAGGGACGAGAAGAGGGAGGGGTAAGGGTGCTTTGAGTACATTTATAGAATGTGGGTTAGTGTTCCCTTTTTTTTCTTTTTAATAACATAAGGACGGTTTCAACCACTCGAACAACTAAGCCTAAAGGTAGTTTAGGCTTGGTTACATTTAGGCCAAATAAATTTATGATTCGAAATCGATCCTCACATGAGTTTAAGAATATGTATTCCATTCTCCTTCTGTTACCTTCACGTAAACGAGTTGTTAATTTTATGTAAAATGCATTCACAACTTGAAGACTCCTGTCCTAATAAAATTAGAATTTAATGATAATAACATAGTTTATCCATTATTAAGTACATAAAAATACAATTTAGTTTAATACAATTTACAAAATTTTAGTCTAAGAAATGAATGATATGTACTATAGGTATGCATATCATATAAGTGATGATTTTAATACAATAATCAAATGGATTTCTTAAATTAAAGCATACCATTTAAAGTAAGATTAACTTTCGAATGAGAGTAAAGCTTGTCCATGCTTCTCAATGTATAGGTGACAATAATTACAAATAGTCTTTTCAAATTTAGATTTACTTAATGAATTAGAAAAAAATATTTATTTGTAAAGATTTCATTCGAGCTTTTTGAATTGTAAACATATTAGCAATATATATATATATATATTATATAAGGCTGGATCATAATGTAGCACAATTGATATTTATAGAAATCAAAAACTTTTATTTGATCGAAAAAAGGGAAGTAATCATATTTTTGCATTCACTTTAATTATAAATGTTCACTTAATCCTCTCATTTTATTCCATCAAAATATTGTTTTAAAATAAAAGAAAAAATTATAGTAATTGCTTAATAAAATAATAAAGAAAGTAAAGCTTGTTTAATGGAAGAATTTGGCGCCTTAAAAATGAATACTTACTCTAAATTGGTTATTGCAGTCAAACACCCGCCTGATTTAGCGCGAATTTTTCCATCTTTATTTTATTTATCATGCAGAATCTCCAAATCCAGAAACTCTCCTGCACCCTTGTCCACTGCTCTTTTAGCAATCACCAATAAAAAACGTTACCGCTATATAAAAAAGAGGAAATATCTGATGTGTCCAGATTTAAGTCCACGTCCAACAATCTTTTTCCAATATAACCGACACAGCATATAATATCTTCTCAAAATCTTAAGGTCAGAAAGCGTTTCTCAGACTTCCGTATGAATTACCACCGTTGATTACTTAATTATTTTACGACCGTCCCATAAACGAAGTACTCAAATCGGACCGTTCGATTTTTATAGAATTGAATTCGAAAACAATAGGGGGGAGAGAGAGAGAGAGAGAGAGGGAGAAGTGCAAGCACAAAAACGCAAGTAGTCTTGTTCTCTTTCAATTCTGTCTCAAAATTACAGACCACAAAACCCTAGTTCATATCGTTTCCCATCTCTAATAGCTTCTAACTCATTAGTGTAATCTATAAATTGGCATTCTGTTTTTCTCCGTAACGATTTCAGCTTCAAATTTTGGGTTTCAGCTTCTTGATTTTGAAGCTCTGCAGGTTTTAACTAGGGTTTCTGGATTTGTAATTTTGAGATTTGGCGAGAGAGACAATGAAGAAGAAAGAAAGTTATGATTTTTCTATTTGGTTCGTAGTTTTGGTGCAGTGGACAGGCATTTGGTTATAAAGACTTAAGCTTTAGTTGATTCGAGGTAAAAAGAAGTTTTTAAATTTGTGAATTTCGGATGTAATGCGGGCTGCTTGGACTTTGGATATTTATTTATTTAACTTTGATATGGATTTTAAAAATCTAGGAATAATTGAGTGAAGTGGAAAATGAAATCGAATTAATTGGGCCTTTTGAATTTGTTTGTGTATTTTTTAAGTGAATTTGAATTTGATGGAAGACAAACCGAGCGTGAAGAATCATCAATTGGATAACAAGGGAGGGATGACGGTATCAGCGGACTGTCCACCAAAGAAGCTAGCTAGGCAGTTGGATTTCAATGGAACCGCGACAGTTCCGCGGGGGCATTCGCAGCCTCAGACAGTGGTGCAGAACATGGCACGCACAGGGCCGGCACCTATATTACCACCGCCAACTCCACACTCGGCTGCTAAAGTTGTGTAAGTCCATCAATTTGTCTGATTTCGTTTGTTTGGCGTATTTTTAGGATTCGATTTCTGATTTTTTTGGGGTTCCTTTGTTGTTTATTTAACGTATCAGGATTATTTAGTTTTAGGATAGATTTAATTTTCCAAGATTTGAGGTCTTCACAGCACTAAAATTAGTAGAGGAAATCAGGGAACGTATCTTGCGTAGTCAGGTTTTTTAATGCATTGATACTGCTGTAGGCGCTTCTTGATGAGGCTTAATAGCATCTCGATGCTTTGTTTTTAATTTAATAGCTATGGTGGTTAGGCTTTTTGATTATATGCCAGTAGATGCTCTTGGAATTACGTTAGATACTTATCTATTCTATATATTCGATAATAATCTATCTTTCATGGACTTGCATATCCTATTTGCAATCTTTAAAGGTACTTTCATTACGTTTTCTGGCCACGTTAAATGTTTTTATGTGAAGCCATTATCACTTGTCTGTCTCAACCCTCCCAATAATTTATGCCCTTCTGTGGTGAATTAAGCTTGTAAATGGTTTTCCTTGTCAAGGATCATGATAACAATGAGGCTTAGCATGATAAAATCTATATTACCGTTTTATGTTCTCCTCTAGTTGTGAAAACATTATCTATGATCCTTGCCTCATTCCTTGAGGCTTGACTTAGGGTTTAAATGGGCCTAATCTACTAGCAAGCTATTCGAGTATGGCTCGATATTTATTCAAGTTTGACTTAATAACCTAGTTGAGTTTGAACTCCTTTCATAATATTTAGATGAATTAACTTGTGAGCCTAATTAAGTTTGAACATTAGTTAAGTTCAAGTTGAGTTTGGATACTAATATTATGTTAATTAGAAGAAAAAAGTACTTTTAGATTAATCGATTTTAAACGAGCTTAATGGAATTGTGCTTGAGCTTTTTTAGTGTTGTTTTGAATCATATTAAAGGATAGTTGAGTTCGAGTTGAATTTGGATATTGTTACGCATGTAAATGTAAATATAAATAGTATAGAGACGTGTGTAATATGTATAGAACAGTAAATAGTATATAATGGTGGCGAGGATTACTAAGTTAATTTCTCTTAAATTAACATGGTATTAGAGTACAAATAAAATAACAATTGAAATCCTCATCAAACCCCTTTGAAAAAAAAAAAAAAAAAGCTTTCATTTCTTTCTTGCCAGAATCTAGTGTGAGGAACCTCAAATATGAACAACTTTTTTGATGACTCTCTTAGGAGTATACAACCTTCTTCCCCCCTCTTCTCTTCTCCATTGATTTTTCCTTTCAAATCCTGATCTTCATTGACATCTCATATTGTCGTGACCTTTGACTTTTTCTCATGCTTGTGCCAAGCTACAAAAGACCTAACATCCTTCCTCTACTATTATCTAGGTAATTCTTGAGGCCTTTATTGGCTTTCCTTCAGGCTCTAGACAAAGCAAATTCAAACTACTCTCTCTAACTATTTTGCTAATATTGTTAATGTCTCTTTTAGATTCCACCAATATATTAGCCGCTTTTGTAGCTTACACTAGCAGATTTAGATCATATCCCTCGAGGTTCACTATTGAGAAGTTAAATGGAAAGGATTATGCTATTATGGATTGTAATTGTAAAGTTTGATTCATGGGCTAGAGTCAGTTGGGTCATCTTACCATGCAAGTGTAGAGTCACTTGGTATAGGATTAATGTTAGCTTTTAACACCTCTCAAGCAAGCTATTGACCATTCATATATGAGTATTTTTAGATGTTATTTCTCTTGTTATGGGATGTAGACATAAGCTAGTGATATCTATTTTGGTGATATCTTTCGAATGTTGTCACTCTTTGTAGATTGGCGTTTTTAGTAGAGTCCTCTCTTTTACGAATTTATAGTCATTTTTGACATTCACGATGCAACTTGTGAGCTTTTTTGGTTTAAGCAACTTGTGGGTTAGGATCTAGTCAAAATGAGCCAATGAGACTTTAATGTGATAATCAAGCTGCCATGCATATTGCCTCTAGTACCGCTTTTCATGAGAGAACCAAGAATATAGAGATTAACTATCATTTTATTAGAGATAAGGTGCAACCCAAGAATATTATGACATCCTTTGTCAGCTCCATTGGTCAACTAGCGAACTTATTACTTAAGTCCTTAAGAGGTCCTAGAGTTGGTATGTTTGTAATAAGTTACGGTTTTGTGATGTTTATGCTTTGGTTTGAGGGGGAGGATAAGGTATGTAAATGTAAATATAAATAGTATAGATGTATATGTGCTGTATGTGCAAAATGATAAATACTATATAATGGTGGAGAGGGCTATCACTAAGTTAATTATCCCTTAAAATAATAGATACTAGTATTATTTGGATTAGAATAAATATGTTTTCTAAAATAAATTAAGTTTAAACAAGCTTAATGGAGTTGAATTTGAGCTTTTTTGGTGCCATTTGGAGTTGTGCTTGTTCTCAACTTTGAGTTTGATTTAGCTAGAACTCTGAAATTTCAATTGAATCTTGAGTTCAATATTGTGTCATCTTGACATGACTTGTTTAATTTTACATCCTAGACCTAACATATAATCTATTAAGAGGACCACCCCTAACTTCATAAAAGAGGTCCAATATAAAGTGGCTTGGTTCTGCCTTTCTGTGTTTTTTCTTCTTACATGTAGTTATTTCCATAAGATATTTGATATTTTAACTTTGTTAGTCAAGCTAATAATTGCTATTATAAATGATGCTTTATTGTTTCTTAGAATGTACGTAAGAAAAGTTATCACAATGTTAGTATCATAAAGACAGACATCAAATGGTACAACAAGAGAAATTTTCAATGATATAGTGAACACAAATATCAAGTATATGCAATATCAATACTCTATTAAGCATCTTTTGTGCTACTGGTTTTCTGCTTTGAAAAAACATCTATATTTCCTGCCCATCTGGGACAAGTTATTCCTATCTGAAAGATATTTTTTAATATTATTACCTATCTGACCATTTTTCAATTTAGATGAATATGATAAAATGAATTCATAGTGATTGGTCTGGCCACAAATATGTCATGTTAGACCCTTGCTGAGAGTTGTCTGACTGTTAAATCTTTTTACAGATCTGGTGGCAACGCCCCTTCTTTCTTGTACTTTCATTTCGGTGCCATGATCTTTCTTTATTATTGCCATTGATATGAGTTAGAAGATTACTTCCATCTATTGCCTAAGTATTTGATCTCAAGTGTTATTTATATGGTTATCTATATTATTGTTATAGACATAATGCTTTGAGTGTTGGCAAAATATGAAATAGGAAACCATGTGGCGACTTTTTTGTTCCACTAACCACCCTTTCCATTTTGCAGAAAACGAGAATCTCCAAATATCAAACCACGAGCCACTGCAGATGCAAAGGATGGCACACCAAAGAAACAAAAGCAGTGCAACTGTAAACATTCACGATGCTTGAAGCTGTGAGTTGCTTAACTGGTCTATGCATCTATTTTCAATCTGTTTTTGTGAGTTCATTTCTTATTCTGCTTTACTTGTGTGCGATTGGGAAGATTTTAACATAGATGCTGCACTTTTACTATGAGCTAATGATATGTATCTTTTCCTTTTGCTACAGTCAAGTGCTTTTGTTTTTCATGTTAAAGTCAGAGGTTTAGCTTGGCAAAACAATCATCATTAGTATTATTCTAGTTGCTCACATGCTAATGTGGAAAATACCAGCTTTCATGTTCATAAGTCATTTTTACAAATTAGATGATTGATGCTCAAAAACCATTCTCAAAGCAGAATTGAGCTTACATACATAATTTCTTTCTAGCTCTATGTTCATTACTTACAAATGAATGATCATATGATTTCATCTATGAAGTTGATTACTTTTAAGTTAAGAATCTTTTCCATGATAGGAACATGAGATACAATTACTCAAATTCGGACTTAGACTTGTGTAAAGCAAAATATACCTGGCATGTTCATACAATAAAACCCAGTGTTCAAGATGATATCATCCAAAATTATATAAATATGGATGATCTTAAGTCCTAGGAATATAAAAGTGGAAATGGGGTTTTCCATTTTAAGTGCTTGTTTGTTGTATGTGTTGATGTATGCTGCCTAGTGCCTATGATGAAGTAAAATATACCATTTACTCATTCGTCATACATTTTCTAGATAATATTGTTAGGCCACTACTTAATTGGGCAAATTGGTGATAAATCTTGTAATGGTATTGTTGATTTATATGGAACTATGCTTGAGAGAGAAAAGACAAACCAAATGAGTAGTTAAGGTACATAGATCTTTCAAAGCATTCAAATGGACAGATTTATGTCGATAAGAACTTCCTAGTTATATATGGGAAAATTTTGATTCTAATACAGCTCATCACATTGTGTTTTCTATCAAGTAAAATTAGAAGCTCATACTTTCACCTAATGTTGTTGTTCACAAATGTATTCTGCATCACATTGCACTTGGGATTTCATGCCTACCCTAGTCGTCTTACTTTATGGTCCTTGCTGCTCAGAACATGATGGTTAGATGTGTGGCTCTGCATTTGGAATCATCACATCCCATTTTGTTTCCATACTTCATAGCTAGCGTGAGATGGTGATGAGATGATTCTTTTTCTTTTTTTTTTTCCTACTTTTTTTGTTCCCCCTTCTTTTGGTGGAGAAATTCAGTTATTCTTTTGTTTTACCTTAAAGAAGATGAATTACATGATGATTCTGTTTCGTCTTTCCTTTATCTATCATTTTTTTATATATGAATGAGAAATCAAACTTGTAATTTGGGAGGATATGATTTGGCTTTTTAATTCTTGTCAAACTTCCTTAGGACACTTGTACTCACTAATAAATCTTTTAAAATCCTTAGCTTAAATATGAATAACTTTTGTTGGCATATGGTCTTGTACATCTCATCATGAAGGGTATGTTATGCCAGTGAAAAACTATGATACTTCATACAGAGGGAAAATAGATAATATAGAAACAGTAAAAACTTTTGTTGATGAAGATGTAGGCTGAGAAACCTGTGACAAAATTTTCAGTTTATAGTTGCCTCATTGTAGTGGCTGCTTGCAGGCTGTCTTGGAATTTGACCTGATCCCAATGAGCACTTGTGAGGCAATGTGATCCTGTCATGTCTGACTCAATGTACTTTTCCAAAGTGTGTTCATGTCTCACACTCTTGATAATTTTATGACAATGTTTTATTACTAGGACTCCTTCAACTTATCTACTAGTCTAAATTAATTACATATATCTCTTTTTCATAATAAAAGCTTGTGGCATATGCTCAATCAGGTATTGCGAATGCTTTGCAAATGGAATATACTGTGATGGATGCAATTGCACCAACTGCCATAACAATGTTGAAAATGTACGTGTCAGGCGACTAGCTATTGAATGCACATTAGAACGTAATCCAAATGCCTTCAGACCAAAAATTGCAAGCAGTCCTCAGGGATTACGACATAGAAGAGTATGTTATTCTATCAGAAGAGCTCCTTTCAGTGTAATTTTTTTTTTTCCTGCTTATTTTCTATGTTTTACGTCAATTTGTCATTACAAATGATGGGCCTTTTGGTTGAAATTATTTGTGCTTTTAGTACGATTAATTTTTGAGGCCTCAATATGCAGTAATTTACTCTAAACATCATGCCTAAACAGCTACTGTGGCATCCTCTATCTAGATTTTGCTAATATTCATGCTAATATGGACTTATGCTTGCAAGAGACTAAGAATTGCGTCCTTTCCAAAACCATGGAGAAATATGGTACTGATTTACTATTTTATATGACGCCTCCCTTTTCAGTTTTTTTCTTTTCTTTTTCTTTCTGTTTTGGGCTAAATCTCTCTTTTCAGCTTTTACTAGCCAAAGACATAATTAACTGCCAAGGAAGTTGCAAAATTAGTATTGAGAGCACTCCCATTCTTCCAAGCCAATTTGAAGTGAACCTCTGGTATCATATATATATATATATGTATATATAATTTTATTAATAATATCCTATGGACAATGAGTACCAATGACTTGCTTTTACATATATTGCAGTTTTATGTAATGTATGTGGGTCCAAGGTCAATCTTTACATTTCAACGGTTAAAGTTGTTGGATATGCTATCTATACAAATGAGGACTTTGGGGAGGGATTGCATGCTCTGTAACAGAAATGTCTCTGTGCAATTCTTGATCGGAACGAACTGATTTCCTTGCAATTGTTGCTAACCTATGAAGTGTTTGATAGGATGATGCTGTAGAAGTTCCAATCTTGGCAAAGCACAATAAAGGTTGCCATTGCAAGAAATCAAGCTGCCTCAAAAGATACTGTGAATGTTTTCAAGCCAACATTCTATGTTCTGATAATTGCAAATGTGTGGAGTGCAAAAACTTTGAAGGAAGTGAAGAGAGACAGGCCTTATTTCATGGAGAGCACGCCAATAACATGGTATATATCCAACAAGCAGCAAATGCTGCAATTTCTGGAGCTATTGGATCTTCTGGCTTTGCATCTACACCATTATCCAGAAAGAGAAGTTGTCAAGAACTTTTCTTTGGGTCAATGGCCAGGGATCCATCGCATCATCGAATTCAGTTTCAACAGGTTGGTTTCCTGATTTTGTTAGTTCTTATATTGATGTGCTTAGCCCTTTCTGTTTGCTATCTAAGATGAATGCTAAATTTATACTTTGCTTTTTAATGCAGTTGTTCACTGCATACGGTCTGTGAGTTTGGCAAAGCCACCTCTTAAACTTTGTTATACTCAATCTCATTTCTCCGACCAAATAGAAAAAAGAAAAGTTCATTCATGAGTTTTCTTAATGATCAAAAGGTCACTCATAATTTTGATATTTATTTGTTCGAACTACCAATTAAATTGTACTTGATAATTAAGATATCTGCTTTGTATCTTCTGCTCTAGATGCTAAGTAACTGGCTAAGTATCAACATCATACATTGATACTAAAAAGAATAAGTTATTATATATTTCCATAGGTCTCAAATTCCATCTTAAAATAAAACAAAATTAGGGAAAAAATCAAACTGATTGGGTAAAGAAGAAACCCCCACATGAGAATGCCATTGCCTTCTGGTGGGTTGTTGCTGTTGACTGAAAATCTGAACATGCAGGTGAAATTGAGTAGGCAATGGCTAAGGCTCATGCCTCATGGGTGCAGCCAAAACTTTTCATCCATGGCTTGCTGGGCATCACTGATGTTTGTTGGTTTCTTAACTAGCTTTGCTAATCTAATCATACTTTTGTCATAATTAATGGTATTTGAAAGAATATTATATATATGTGAAGGAAAAATTATGGAATGAAAACATTCTACTTTATTCAACTTAAGTAGGAGTATTTAAGTACATCATAAAATGCAATAGGGATAAGGATAAAATCCCTCGATATGTGTGACAAGATAATATTTAGCCATAACAAGAAAATCTCTCGCCCATATCAAATCTACCCGTGCATATCCAACAGGAAACAGAAAAAAAAAAAAAAAACAAATTAAAACAGAAACTAACATAATAACTAACATGTATCCTCATAAATTACCAACACTCTTCCTCAAGTTAAGGAATAGATATTAATCATTCCTATCTTGCCAATTATCTCTATAAATAATTGCTTTGGTAAGGATTTTGTGAACATATCAGTCTTTTGATTTCTCGAAGAATTATATTGCAATTTGACGTCTCCACTTTCTAACTCAATCTTTATAAAATAACTATCATATATAATATGTTCATCCTATCATATTTGATTGGATTCTTCACAATAGATTTGCTATTGCTAAATAGCATAACGTTTTCCACATGAACTTTCGACTTCTAGATCAGATTACTTCACAAATTCCCTGAGCAATGGTGCTATACTTAGCCTTTGCACTACTTTTGGTGACAACTGATTATTTTTTACTCCTCTATGTTACCAAATTTTTCTAAAGCTTAGTACAAAACCCATAAGTGAATTTTCCATCAATAATATCACCACCTTACCCTGCATCTATAGATGCTTTTAGTGATCTACACTGGTTTTTCTTTATAAACAAATCTTTTGTTGAAGCTTCTTTTAAATATCTTAGAATATGGTTCACACCATTTAAGTGATGTTTAGTCAGAGAGTGCATAGCTTGGCTAACTAGACTAATTGAGTGAGCTAAATCAGGCTAGGTTAATGACAGATAGAACAATCTCTCAACCAATCTCTGATACAATCCTTTATCCATAGGTACATTTTTATCAAGTGGAATACATTTCCAATTATGAGGAAGTGGGGTATTCATGGGATTGCACCTTAGTTTGCCTGTTTCTCTTAACAAATCAAGGACATACTTTCTTTAACTAATCACAATTCCCTTCTTACTTCTTGCATTTTCCATACTGTTCTTTTGTCTCAAAATTTTCTATGATTTTTCTTTAAGTGGTTAATCTTAGTTTCATCATCACCTGTGATAATCATATTATCTATATGCACTATTAAATTGATTTCAACCCATTGATACCATGTTTCACAAAGTTTTTTTAACTTGACTTTGAGTATACCTGAAGGCAATTAGGGTCTTACTAAATTTTTTGAATTAAGCTCTAAGGGATTGCTTTAGACCATACGATGATTTCCTCAATCTACATACTTTACCTTCATTTCCCTTTATTTCAAAGCTAAGTGGAAGCTTCATGTATATTTTCTTTTTGAGATCTTTATTTAAGAACGCATTCTTTATATCAAATTGATACAAAGGTTAATCTAAGTTCACTGCTAGAGATAATAGAACTCTAATGGAGTTCAGTTTTGCCATTAGAGCAAAAATCTCTTCATAATCAAGCCCATATGTCTGGGTATAGCCATGAGCCACTAGCTTTGCGTTATATATTTCAGTACTACCATTTGAGTTGTACTTAATGGCAAATACCCATTTGCTATCCACAATCTTCTTTCCTATGGGGAGATCAACAATCTCTCATATATTATTCTGATTTAAAGCTTTCATTTCCTCAAGGATAGCATCCTTCCAGTTTCCATTTGCTAAAAGCTTCATGAATATTCCTTAAAGTAACAACATTAGCCACTTGGGTAGCAAAACTACAAAACTGTGGTGAAAACTTAAAATAGCTTACATGGTTAGAGATAGGGTACCTTGTATAGGCCCTCTTTTCTTTCCTCAAGGCAATAAGTAGATTAGTTTCCACTTTCTTCACTTCTTCTTTAGTCTCCAAGACCGATAGCTTCGGATTGGAAGATTGGCTTTGACAAGGAAGTTTATTCCTTTGGGTATAAACCTAAATAGAATTTGTTGGTTGAGTCAAGTTAGGAAGATTTTGTTGATTCCTTGCTGTTGTTGTGAGTTGCAGTGCAATGCATTGAGGTTCAATGGCAGTATATGGAGTTAGAATGCTTTGACTCAATAATATCAGGTTCTGACTCAATAGTACAAGGACTAAAGAGATTATATTTAGTGTTTCCCATTTCCTGATATACATTTGAATTTTCACTCATGCTAAACTCAAAATTAGGTGATAAAACTCTAGGTGATAGCAACTGACCTAACCATGGTGTACCGAACAATAGAACAGAATCTTCTCTTGGGATCAAAGGTAGACAACGCTTATCTTCTTTTGGAACCAACTCCCCTTATATAGAAGAGTAGTAATAAGGTTTTTCTTCAAGCAACATCACATCAGCTATTGTAAAAAGGCGTTTAGGAGGGTGATAGCATTTGTACCTCTTTTGTATTGGAGAGTATCGTAAGAATATACATTTGAGTACTTTAGGCTCAAGTTTGTCTTTGAGAATTATTGAGGATATATACAACACACCCAAAGACTTTTGATGATAACGTACTAAAAGTGTAGGTCTTAAGGTAAAATTTTAGCATTTCAATCATAAGTGTTTTAAACTAAAGTATATTTGGAGGGATACGATTAATCAAATAGGTTGCAGCTAGGATTGCATCACCCTAAAAACGATTTGGAATATTTTTTACTAGCATCATAGTGCGTGCTATTTTAAGATGATATTGGTTTTTTTTCTCAATTGTTGTCTTGCGGGGTAAACACATAAGAACTTTGATGCAATATTCCATGATCAATAAGATAGGTTTCAAGATCCTTAAAGAAGTATTCTTTTCCGTTGTTAATATGGAGATTTTGAATATTGATTGTAATACATTCAAAACAAGCTTATGAAATTGTTTAAAGACTTGAATGACATGAGACTTTTCTTTAAGAAGATATATTCAACATATACATGCATGATTGTCAATAAAAGTAACAAATTATTTGTAGTTAGAATATGTTAACTCTTTAGCTTGACCTTAGATTTCATTGTATACCAAATGAAAAGGTTTTGACTGTGTGTAGATATGCATATGTTAAGAGTTCTTTGAGAATTTAGCTTGAATATAGTGTTCACATTGAAACTCATATATATTTTTATTAATGAATAGATTTGGATATAGTCTCTTTATATAGGCAAAACTAAGATGCTCAAGACGTTTATGCCAAAGCACGACATTGGACTTGTTTTGAGCAGAAACTAAAGACTGACTCTTAGCAACTACTTGGACTTTGACCTAAACAGATAATAGAGGCCGTTAACTTTCTTAGCACTGCCAATTGTTCTCCTTGAAGCAAGTTCTTGTAAAACACAACCATTAGAAGAGAAGATTAGTTGATAGTTCATATATTTTGTTAAATTACTTGTTGAGATTAGGTTATAATGGAGCTCTGGAAAAAATAAAGTCTCATTCAGAGTCAAATTACCATTATGAACTATTCCTTTTCCCTTTGCAAAAGTACATCCACCATTAGCAAATAATATCTTTCGAGCTGTTGCATGTCTTCAAACTTTCAAAATAACTTGTAGTGTTACACATGCTCGGAGGCTTCGGCATCAAGAATCCATGTATCTTGTTCTAATTCATGAGAGGATCTTGAGATCTTACCTTTTTGGGCTATTGCAACTGTAGGGTGGTGATAGTTAGAATGAGAATTACTCGAACTATTCTGCTGTTGATGAAATCTGTTGTAGTATAGATAGCTGTTCATTAGTTAGGTTGAATGGTTGATCGCTGACCCTAAAAGCTGATCTCCTTCCACTTCAAGCACCTGTACGGACCTTACATTTGAAGGTGACAACTTCAAAACCTTCTGTTGTCGCTTGCCCTTCACGTTTTCTAGTTTTTCATTCAATCTCCAGCAAGTCGTGTGTGTGTGATTGGGTTTTTGACAAAAATCATACCACATATTTGGCTTTGTTGGAATAATGGAATCTCCGACACTTCCTTTCTTAATCAGAAATGTTGATTTAGGTGATGCAGTATTGGTAAACATCATGACTTGTTGATGGCTTTTTTCTCGTCACTTCAGTGAAAGCATCTTTGAGACTTAGAATGGTTACTTTCTAATCAACCTTCCTCTAACTTCATCCAAGTTCGAATTTAATCCGTGAAAGAAATCATTTATCCTGTCCTTCTCAAGCAGAGAATTGTACCTTTGCCCATCCTCAACGCATCTTCACTCCACTTTATAAAACAAGTCCACCTTTTGCTAAAGTTCTACCAGTGTATTGTAGTACTCTGTAACACTCATATTTCCTTAGGTGGTGGTTCGAAGTCTTGATCGCAATTCAAAATGTTGGGAAGAATTATCTAGGTCAGAGTACATCTTTTGGACATTATCTCATATCTATTTAGTTGTTTCACAAAACAAATTTATCCTACTAGTTCTTAGCTCTATGGAATTCAACAACTAGCCATGACCATTGAATTCTATGCCTTCCAAATACTATATTCTTTAGAATTCTTACCAGGCGCCTTGGTTATACTAGTCAAGTAACTAAGCTTCCCCTTCCCTTGGATTACAAGCTTAACTGATTGAAATCACTCTTTAAAAATTCACGCCATTAAGCTTATGTTGTGTGATTTGAGGGAGTGTAGGTCGCTTGACATGAGATGAATAGTTTTACCCTGATTGGAGTGGTCTCTTAAGGTTCCAAACTTAAACTTTGACTCTAGAGAACTCTTGGTTTGATCTGTTGTTCCACTTATGATGTCAATGATTTTGTTGATCTAGGACCTATTGGAGCTCTAATACTATGAAGGAAAAATTGTGGAATGAAAGTATTCTACTTTATTCAACTTAGATCGGAGTTTTTAAGTACATAAAAGGCAGTAGGGATAAGGATAAAATCCTTGGATATGTGCAATAAGATAATGTTCAGCCATAACAAGAAAATCTCCCACCTATATTAGATCTACCCATGTATATCCAATGGGAAACAGAAAAAAAAAAAAAAAAAACAAATTAAAGCAGAAACTAACATAATAACTAAGATGTATCCTCCTAAATTACCAACAATATGTATATTTTTGTTAGTGAATATTGCAGATTTCCATGTCCCAGATAGATTGCTACAGACTTCAACTCAAGTGACTCTTTTGAGTTCTATGTTTAACAGCCCAACCACAGGAGATCTCCAGAAGCCTGCTCAACCTTGTCTCCTACTCCGGCAACTCAGACCGTTGCCTTGCCCACTTTAGGTTCAAAAATTGCGTACAGGTATTTTTTGTTGACTGTTTGTATCCAAACATCCCTATCAGTTGGCCTGCTTATTGATGAAGCTGCACTTTTCCTGGAGAAGATCTCTTTTGGCAGGCGTTATTCAACCACAGGACGTAAAGGAGTTTTGCTCTGCTTTAGTAGTAGCATCAAGAGAAGCAGCCAAGAAAATAGCAGGTATTTCATTTTACTTGGAGCAATTAAATCATATGATGCTGCGTGTATACTTAATAGCTTATTGATTCTATAACTGTATTATTAATAATCAATCAGTTGATGCATGTATGGGCATAAACAAGTACATCATTCCCTCCTGATTTTTTTTATGTAACATCTAGAGCAGAGTTCGTAGCTGCTGCTTTGGATTGTATGCTAATCAACGAAATTATGGAAGGATAAGTAGGAAGATAATTTGTGCTCTAGTGAAGATGCCTTGGAGTGGTGATTCTCAAAAACAAATGCAGCCCTGTACATGTTGGTCTCTGGCTAATAAATATTCTAAGGGTGCATATACTTCAAAATGCATGTTTCCAATCTTGCTTTCTTTTTATTGAATAAAAAAGGACAAATCTTGAACAAATTTATGTCTATTTTGCTTCATTGCTATGGGAAACTCACGTTGTTATATCTGGAAACTTCATTGTCAGAAACCTGTGCTGATGAAGTGCACTCGTGGCTGGCCGTTTTCCAAATTTCAATTTCTTTAGACAATCGCTTAGAAATCTTTTCTCTTGGAGAAAGGAAGTAATTCTGTTGTAAATCAGTCGCCAAACATGAGGAGCAAAGGAGGAAGTTACTATATCCCCGGGTGGTGAATTGTCATCCATCACTTAATTTTGAATTCCAGACTTGACAAAAAAGTGTCGTCTTACTGAAGGTCTTTCCATGGACATTTGCCTCCAGGCATCATGTGGTTGCCAAATTTGAGTGTCCTTATTATCTATTCTTACTTATTCTCATAAAAGTCACATTTATTAATTCACCATTGTATCATGCATTTCTAAAGCACATTCATAAATATTAGAGCCCTCATGTCATGTCTTGGTGTTTTAGCTAGCATACCAGGCAAACTTACTGTTGTCCTTGCTTTTCTCTTTTCATTTCTTGCTTCCTCTGAACCCTGAGGTTCCTGAGGTTGGTTAGCTTAACTGAGAAATGATAAATATTCCATGTGTCTAGAAACAAAATGGAAGTGGAGATTGCATCCTTTGAAGGATGCAAATCTTTTGGAAATATCAAGTTCCGTTCCCCTTTTTGTGTTAAGCATTGGGCTTACCTTTACCTTTGTTAGATATTTGAATACTAAGAAAACCATAAGCGACGGGCATACTTAATTACCTGCAGTTTGTAGTTGGCTAATTTGCCATTCCACTTAAATATTTTCAAACTAACGTATTAGCTCATCCTATCTCTTCTGTAATGTGTGTGCCCGTATGTACATGTGTGTGTGTGTTCCTTCCACACCCTTCTTTTTTTCCCTTTTTACCTTTTAAGTTGTTAGACTTAATTGCTTAAGTTAATGCCTGAGTAATTTTCTATCCTTGTGTTAGAGCGAAATAATGAAATGGAGAAGCAAGTCAATACGAAGACAGATGCAAAGGAAGCTGATATTAGTGACAATGATGAATCCTGTTGCGTTGATAATGATTCCTGCAATGGACAGCCTATGTCTCCTGCAACTTTAGCATTAATGTGTAATGAACAAGATACAGTGCTCATGTCTGATAATTTCCCAGAGAGACTGATTTATGATGATAGTGATTCATCTCCTCAGATGCCTAGTGGATATGTGGAAGAGGCCTATGTAGAGCAGGAAAAAATTGTTCTACTGACTTTGCATAGCTATCTTAATAAGCTGATCACTATAGGAGAACTAAGAGGTACACTATTCCTATTCAGCTTGCAAATCCAATATTTTCGCCTTGTCAAGCTAATTAATGTTCTCATGCTGTAAACATCTATATAAAACCTGCCTTTCCAACCGACAACTTATTGATTTGAATGCCTGTGAAGAAAGTAACTCTTTGATAGTTTTTGCCATTGGGATTTGACTTTGCAGTATGGGGTCACTTGTGCCCTCAGGAAAATCTGTCCTGAGAGCTGGATTTAAGACATTTTCCCTTCCGGATGATGAGATTTGACATATTTAAGTTTTGCTCTTAAGATGATTAGGATGCTGATGAAAAGATTTCTACATCTAACATCATTTTGTTGGTTGTTATAAGGTCCTGACAGTATTAGTTCCTATGTCACAGGAACGAAGTGTTCATCTTTAGCCCAGGCAGAATCAGGAGATGGAAGTGATCTGGTTGACAGTGGCGCTCAACAAGGCTGGATTGCTGCGGGAAACAACCCAGGTACTCGGGGAAACGGTGTTGCCAAAACTGTTTACTTACCAGCTAGGGCATCTCAGATGGATATGGGAGCAGTTGCTGCTTCCAATGGCAATCTCATAAAGATTCAACCTGTTTCTGACAATAGGACAACGTAATAACCAGTAATGGATTATTGAATTAAAATCGACATTCTTGTCGCAAAATCAAGTCTAATCATACTTTTTTTCCCCTTTATTTTTAATGCTTAGCTTTTTATATTTGTTATGGGCTGAAAATTTTGCTTAAAACCGATTAAGCAATCACTCAAAATTGTAGTTGAATGATGATGCTAATATTTCGCATCGCAACCGTCAATTTAACACTACTTGGGAAGACGGACATAGTTGGGAAGGAATAAAGTGGGGCGAAAGAATTAAATATTGTGAGGGGAAGAAAATATATGTGAATTTCGTTGTTTTTAAATAACGAAGAAATGAAAGAGGCGGGGAGTTAATAAGAGAATTGTCTTTTTTATTAAAATGTCAAAAATTAAGAGAAATGAATTAATTTCATATCCATCCCTTCCCATTCTCTCCAATTTCAATAGAATGTGATGTAGTGGGTTCAAGGGAAACACTTTTAAATTCATTCTTTTCTCATTTTCGTTATTTACTTTACTAAATAATGGAATATATTTAAAATTCTATCTTTTCAGTCCCCTCTCATTTTTTAGGGGATACTAGGCATAGGTTGCCTGTGGTGACTTAATATATAGTCTTACCTGCTTAGTAGGTAATTAATTTGATTTAGACCATAACCACTTTAAAATTAATCCACAAATGCAGAAAAATTGTTATGTTTATGCTGTGATTTATTTATGTAAGTGCTAGTAGAAATTCACTTTTACTAGAAAGCGAAAAAAAGTTGGCATTTATGCTCTATTTAAACTTTTATCACTTTTATACAAGCATTTCGAAAAATTAAACACTAAAACCACAAAAGGCCAAAAATACGGTATGTTTCCATTGTTATTCATTTATCCAAGTACTGTTGATTGAATGAGTTAAAAGTCAAATGCCTAAAAAAGCATCAAAGTAATCTAACATTCCGTTGTTTATTGCCAATTATCCAAGGACTGAGAATTAAGGCTTAAGTCGTGAGAACGTGACTTACATTTATCTATCTCCTCATTTCTTTCCTTAACCTAAACAGAGTGAAAAAGTTTATACGTCTCAGGTGGTCTCACATATTGGAAAAATAAATAAATAAAATTCTAAATGAATGTGGTAGGAGTACATAGGTCCATTATATGTACAAGTACTTATTACAGGAAAACATAAAAGTCTTTTATTCCTTATTCACTTTGCATATCCATGTTTTCGTTCTTTTTATTTTGCATATTGTGTTTTATTAGATGTTGGATATAGACATGTGGAATTCATGTGGGTTGAAGAAAAAAAAAAGTTAAAAAACATTTGAATGAAATTGGAAATATTTACTTTGAGTATCCATGTTTTGGTTAATTTTATTTTGTATATATGTTTTGTTAGATGTTGGAAACAGATATGTGGAATGCACGTGGGAAAGAAAAATAAAAATTAAAAAACATTTGGAATGAAACGGAATATTTCTTCTCTACAACACTACGGGCAGTAGATCGGACTAGGTAAAAAAATTGAGTGAACTGATATGAGCCCAACTCAACTGTAAATTAAATTTGAACTCTATTCTAAGTTGAAAATAATTATGAATCAAAGGAAACCATCTTTCTATGGTTAAAAAAAAATCACGAACCAAACCGAATCATAGGAAAAAGAAGAAAAAAATTAAAGTTATGTAATTACTATGCTAATTGTGAAAATTTGATGATATTGTCCTGTTCGAAATAATAAGGATTTATTTTTCCATCTTGTCCATATTTTCACATTTAAATAATAATGTGAACGATTGGTATGAAGTCAAATATTCCAAATGTTCTCCTTTCATTTTAAAGATTTTCAAAATAAGTGAAGAATAAATGCTTTCTGTTTTTTCTATGTTAATTTGGACATTATCTAACTTCTAATGTACTAACTAAATCATATTAGGACTCAATAGCAATTTCCACTGTGTAATGCCCTAATAGATTATGTGGAATATGAAAAATGTTGCCTTTTGGGGAAAGTTTATGGTTCTTGGTCTTACAACTACATTGAGAATACCCTTTAATATTGATGGTCAAGAAAATTGCATGAAAATATCAATATTTTCCTAAATCATATCGAATTATAAGGTTAGGTTTGGAGTTAAAAAAAAAAAAGATAGAATGATAACATTAGATTTGGTTTGATTCAAAGGAACAAATGATATCAAATTGAATTGTGCCTATCCCCTACAATACCTACTTTTATTAAAGTGTTATTTTCCAAAGAGAGGAGAACATAGATATCTAAAAATGCAATTATGTTTATGTATTCTATAATTAAACTTATTTTTTATTGACTTTTTGATATATGTTCTTGTATGAATTTAGGATATCTTTTTTCAAATAATTATTAAAAAAGGATGGTTAAAAAAGTTATTAAAGTGAGTAGGGTATGGGGGTGTATACATTATTTTATTGTGTGTTGAGGAAATATACTTAGGGTGAATACTATGCATGCATTTTTAGTGCATTGTATTGAAGGTGTATACACTATATATACCTTTAATGCAAATGGAATTTTGCACTAAAAACACATCTAGCATATGCCATTTAGTATAATGTCTAGTTTCCATTGAAGGCATACATGTAGTGTGCTTGCCTTTAGTTACTACCTTGTAACAAAGGACATATAAGTCCAGCACGATATCACAAAAACATAAAACATCTGTAAAATTTTGACGAACACCTCACAAACATTTAAGCAAACTCTAATAGTCAAAAACTTTGTCCATATAATCCAACATAAACTTAAAACCTTGAACTTAAAAAATGCTTAAACTTAAACTTAAAATTTCTATGAAAAAAAATTGTAGAAATTCAATATCTAACACCATATTACACAAACTCTAAACTCAAACAGCTTCCAATACAAACCCACTTTGAAATCCAGTAGTAAAAATATAAGTACATTAATTTCCATTAAAAATAAATTTAATAATAGAAAATAATTCTATAAACATATCATTTTTCATTAAAATAATATAAAATGTTTATTTACAATAGAACAATGAAAGTTTACGTTTGCATCTTATCTCCTCCTATTACTCTTCTGAAAAAAATGTAACAAGAATCAGGAAAGAATCAAACGTTATTCTTTGAATCCTCCAAGCAGCCATTAGGAGGAGCATGTGACTTCTGTGATACTTGATACTTTGTAAGTGGCTCATCGAAGTCTTATGGAAGCACTGGACTCTACTGGTGGGTAAAAGGATGGAGCTATATGACATTCTCCCCTATAGTTGTCTTTGATAAGTCAACATGTCCTTTTTAAGGTACAGGTGAAGTTAGGAAAGGGTTGCTTTGAGACTTGAGATTGGGAGTCACAAATGAGTTGGATTTGTTTATTGAGCTACCTATAATGTTGTTAGATACCTACTGTCTACTATATGGCATTAATGATGCAATGGGATATATAAGATCTACAATAGAGCTTGGTATTTGAGAATGGGATTTATCAATATATCTTTCTAATGGCCATTTTAACCATGTGTTTGTCATACTCCTCAAACTCTAGCCTTACTTCTATGGTGAGGTGATGTTGTTGTCTCAAGGTAAGTTAGCTATGCTTATGATAATTTTGGATGTACCTCTTCTTGTAGCTCATGGTGAGCTACAAGGAATAATGTTATCCCATTATGATCTTCAACAAACTAAGCACCTCCATTAGCTAGAGAACTTATTGCCAACATATCAGGCGTTAAGCGGATATTGTAAAAGGTGTTAACCTACATGAAGAAACAAAGCAAAATGAGGAAATATGAATTATGGCATTAAGCTATTACATAAATATAGATATTTCACTTACTAGGAATTCAAATACAACTCCAGTATATACCATATGTCATTGGTCAATGCCTCTATAATTGAATATAAACTGAATGGACTCAACTACTAAGGTTTAACTACACTAATTAAGAATGGCACTCATCCCATAATCCTATATAAGGCACCTATAATAGCTAGTCTGTATCGACTCTCCCGTATTAGTTAATTTAGTGTAGCTAAGTCTTTGTATCGACATTTTGTGGAATTCGCTAGTAACCACCACATTAACACATTATACGGTATGGAAAGTACTCTTTATAATGTGGAAGTGTTTGAGTGCACTTAGTGTTGTCGAAATCTTTCTCCTAGCAACAACTAAGGGGAGGATCTGAAATAGTTCATTTGATTAAGGTTGCTTACTACCTAAAATTTATTGAATAAGAGTTGGTGTTGAGATATATGAAATCATATAAAAAAAGGAAAAACAATGGATATGAGATCCACTTGCACTACTATGCTAGCATTTCGACAATTGTCACCAATTTCTTGTATTGAATATTCTCATAGACCTTATTGAGATTGCTTATAATGTAACATATACAAAACCTCCATACTACAACTAAATGCTACCATTAATAGAGGCTATGCTAAATACAGAATTGATACTCCTGTATCCATTGAAAATAAGACAAATGGCTTCTTCATGCTCATTAACCTTATGTTTCTTTAGTTTTTGTATAAACCATCCTGATATTTTAGCTGATTCTTCATCTACATTGGCAATCATCAAGACTATATAGTTATTTTCATCCATACTATAGGTGATTAACAAGTTAAGACCATATTTCTCATATAGAAAAGTACCATAGATATTCACCAAAGGCCTACGACCATGCTTAGACCTATTGTTTAGAAAACTCGCTTGAAAATGGACTCCCCAAGAGTTCTTAGAGAGTTATACTCCATTTACCAAGTGTAGTAGGATTACTAATTTTGATAGCATTTAGGAGCTTTTGTAGATTTTTGTAAGATTTGTCCAAACGACCATTACAATCTCCATTGCTTTTCTCTTATCCTCCCATACCCTTATCTTAAAAATGGTGCAACTAAAGTTATCTTCAAGCCATCTTTATGTTGAAATGTTTCTTGACATAATAGAAAAAGCAACTATCTATCACGTTACAATCCAACTATGGATGATCCTGGTTTATCACCGCATTGACACGTGTTTAGTCCTTAAAAAATAAAAAATAAAAAATCTTCCTCTAACTTCTTCTTATAAGCTCGAACCCCTCATTTCTAACAGTTATGCTTGAATTTTGGTTTCCCTTTTCCTTAACTCAACTTATATTAAACCCAACTCACTTAATATGAACCACTTGACCCACTTAAGCAAACTTTTAATTTTTTAGAAAATTTTCTATAAAATGGAGCTAATAACCAATTGAAGTTGGGAAAAAGAGAAATTAGCGTTCACGAGTGAATAAAACCTAATTTCAACCATTGACCTTCGATTTTTCTAAAAATAATGTTCTTTTGAAAAGGTGGAAACCGAACATTTCTTGAGTCTGAAGGCTACCTTTTTTAAAGTGAACGTTTTTCATAAGGAATTTTCTAAAATAAAAGAAAAAGCCTTCAAAATTTCCTTTTCCCTCTTTTCTTTTAAAAATTTCTTCCAAAAAATGTTTTTTTTTTTTTTTTTACTTTTTCTTTTAGGGAAAGTAATTTTTAAAAATTCTTTTAGCCTATTTGAAATGATTAAGTACTCGATAGTTGGGATTAGCCTAATGTAGTTCTTCCTTTTCTATAAATAAGAATTTCATTTGTTGGTTCTTTTTAGTTTTGAAAAGAAAAGTTGACTTTACAATCTTGACAAATTTATTTTAAGAAAAACTCTAAAAATCCTAATTTGACTGTAATATTTATATCCCATTTTTTGTTAAATTTTAAAGAACTTGATTTTGAAAAAAAGGCTAATTAAGGATTTTTATTTAAGAAAGCTTTTTTAAGCAATGAAAATGATATGTTTTCTCAAAAAGAACTTTTATAAGAGTATTTCTTTATAAAATATTTTGGAAAAAATAATTTTATTTGAAGATTTCTCTTTTAAGAGGAAAAAGGGAATCTTCATTTAAAAAAAAAAACTTACATATTAATAATAATAATAATATTGAATAATTATGATATGCAATAATAAAATAAATCTAAAATTTTAATTTTTTTCTACAAAAAATGCTTTCTCATGCCTACAAGTAATGTGTAAAAGGGTATGCGAATAAAGTTAAAATTAACATCATGCTAATAACTATTTTTCATTAAAAAACTCTTTTTTGTAATAATTTTTTTTAAAATAATAAAATAAAATGTGAAAGAAAATAAAATTTTAAAAAAATTGAAGAGAGAGACTTAGGTTAGTGTTAGATTGGTTTAGATTAGTTTAGGGGGATTCCTCTCTATTACTTATCAAGGGGTGCTCAACAATGCTCTTAACGGACATGACAACATTTTAGAACCTTCGAAAAGGTGTTGTAATGAAATAAATATATGTGCATAGTTTTACTAATCAAGTTATTTGAGTATGTAGAAGAAGAATTATAAGAAAAAACTTTTGATATGCTTATAAGGTTATTTAGAAGCTAAGAGTAGATTAGAATTATAGAAGTTTAGACACTGAATAACATATGGGAATAAAAATGAATTTAGAAGTAGAAGCAAGCTTATTCAGTATTGTTACAAGCTTATTCGCAGATGCTCATAGAACTTGAAAGAGAAAGAACAAAATAAATAAAGAGAAGAGAAGAAAAGAAAAATATGAATAAATTAAATAGAATTTTAAGGACAAATTTAGAAGCAAAACAATAAATAAAATAAATTCATAAATATGATAAGTTCAAATGAAAAATAATTCATATGCGATCATGAATAGAAGCAAAAAGAAAGTCCACAAGCTGATTCTATAGTAGAATTGAATAATAAAATAAGAACTTATCAACAATAAGGAAAGAAAGAAATTAAGGAAATTATAAGTCAAGACTCAACATTAAGGAGAAGATATATTTAGGTAATGTGTCTAATTTGCTAGGGAACACAATTTGTATGAAAGAACAAAATAAAGTGAAGTTGAGAAATTCCATATACATAAATTATAGTAGGAGAACATGGAGATAACTTATATAGAAGGAAAATCATGTGACAATCAGGAAGATCTTAAGACAGAATGGAAGGAGAGATTACAAAATTGAAGACAACGACTATTACCAAGAATATAATATTTGAATCTTGAAATTTGAAGACTGTATGATAGTTAAAGACTTAAGGAGCAAGATACGGCAATTGACAACTGAATTTGAGAAAAAGAGTTGATAAAAGTTTAATTTAGTGAAATTTTCAACTCTATTGTTGTTTAAGAGTATGAGCTAAATTGTGAGGAATCACATTGTAATCCTCAAAAGAGTCACTAAACTCTCTAAAGTTTACTAAATAGCTATTTAACAGAATAGTGAAGAAGATTTTTTAGACTTATGACTACTTATGTGGTAAAAAGTAGGGAGGTAAGGCAAAGTCATGGAAACCGTATACCTCATTTTAATTTTTCAATTAGTGGAACACACCAACGTGGAATTCTAATTCCCCAACACTTGTTGTTGGAAGAGGACTGACTTAGGAGGAAGTACCTCGATTAATGGTACTTGATCTTCTTCACTTTATATTTTAATTTATTTACATATCCTTATTTGTGATATTGTTTATGCTTGCATAATTATGATTAAGAGATCAAAAGCATACTTAAATGAATTGAAGAGTATCTTAATTATTAGATATCAGATTATAAGTTAAATTGAATAGCTTAAAAAAACAAATTAAATGATGAAATTAAAATTATTTTAGGCTTTTACATGCAAATCTTTAGTTTAAATTTGTTAGTTTGATATGTTAGAATATATAAAAAAAAAAATTAGTGATTCATAGTAATCTTGAACACTAAAAAGTAGGAAGAAGCTGTGTTTAAAAAATAGAGTAATAATCAGTTGAACCCCTATTTAATTGATAGATGGGGGCGATTTAAGTGAGATCTAATGTTGATCCAACTTTCTATTCACTTCTAATATCTAGGCTCATTGCTTTCCAAGAGCAATATGTCTATGAATTTCACTATTGTGACTTATTTGAAATAATAGCCATTTATTGGACCAACACAACAAAAACCCTCAATTGATTTCACAAGAGTTGAGGCCTATGGTGATTGATTTGATTGAACTGAAACAAATAAATCCTAATTTTTATTTTTGATCAAATTTGAATAAGTTGAGACTATTGAATGAAATCAACCATTAGGCTTTGATGTTTTGAGGGTAGCTAGGTGTTTGGTTTGCTTTATTTGCTTCAATTTCCCCTCACCTAAGAGAAATCAAAGAGAGAAAGGGGTGTGGTGGCGTATTGAGATGCTAGGGAGAGAATGTGTTTGATTCTTTAATTCAGGAGTTTGTTAGTGTGAAAAACTTGTCAAGACAATACCTAAGACCCTTGTTTATACTAATATGTAATTAATATCCTCGAAGAAACCTAGATTCAAAGAAAAATTAAATCTTCAATATAAATGTATAATTTCAATTCTTGAACATTTCTTAGCCAAATTTGGTATGATTATTGTGATTAACTGCAGTTGAAGATACGACTGTGTTCTAGAACCTTTACTTTCCCTAGATATGTGATCCTTTTGTGATTTTCATGCAAGATAAGCATCTAATTGCTTATTAAAAATTAAATGTCTATATGTTTTTTATTTCTCCAAAATTTAAGATAATTTATAAGGAACTTTCCTTATCTATTTATTCAAATTTAGAATGCTTTAACTCTTATTCTACCTCTACAAGAAAGTCTCGTTTTTTATTTGATTTAATTTAGTAAACAAAATAAGTGAAATCTAGGAAGAAAAATAGCAAGGCTCATGGGGTGTTTTTCTTTTCCTTTTTGTTTTAGATTCAAATATGGGAATGAAGAGAGAGATGATGGCACATGTGAGGCTATTGAGTAATACAAAGATGTTTTGATGACAACACAACACTGTATTAAATATACTAACAAAATTATCAAGTGTGCAACTAAAAATACTAAACATGTTACCATAAACTTAATTTGAAAGAAAAAATGTATAGTTGAAAGAAGTCCATTTAGAATTAGAAATGAGTCCATGATCAAAATCAATATTCACAATTAGAATCAACATGAATGAGTATTGAGAATCAAAATCAACGTTCAGAATCAATGTTTAGTATTAATTAGATCTAATGTTAGAAATCAAAACCATATGTCAGAATCAAAATCAAAATCGGATTTAGAAGCATAATAGAGAAAATCATGAGTGGATTCATAACCAAAATTAAAAGTAAAAATCATAACCAAATTAGAAGGAGAACAAAAACTAAAAGCTTAAAATGGAATAAATATATTTACATAATTGAAGGCCCAACAGTGCTAGTTAAATGTATTTAGGTAATACATTTAAATAAACATTTGATGAATATATTATTCATGAACATTCCATGAGATATATCAAGAATTTTCAACAATTAGGAAGCAATTGATATTACAAACAAAGGAATAAAGTGATATTAAAGATGCGGTACATAGATAAAGAAGGAAATGCATAATGGACAAACAATGCATTCATGGAAGGAAGCAATATGGTGATATATTATTACATGCGAACCATGCAATATTACAACTACCATTTCCTTATGAAGCTTATGAAGAAAAAGGAAGGCTTAAGTAACATATAATGATAACCTCCATATTGAAGTTCTTACGCTTCAAAAAGGTGAAATTGTAATCATCCTGCTGTGTCAGCCATTCTAAGATAGGAATTATCCTTGCAGCTATTATCCTAGACCTAATTCACACTAGTCGTACTCGACTCTACCTCTTTAAAGTGTTCAATTCAATACCTGTTTAATCTAAACCTGTTAAGTAATCATTTGAAATAATTTGTTAAAAATAAATTTATAATTTGACCTAATAAAAGAGTGATAGTAAATCCCACAAGTACCTATTATTTTATATACAAACCAAAATATTGAAAATTATTAAGCCCCTTAAGGAGTCCTGTCTAGTTTTTGTTAAAAGATAAGAAAGTTAACACTAAAGGCAATAACTAGCCATTTCTTGGTGCATCTCACTCCCGGTTTTAATTTACTAGTATTATGGTTTTAGGTAGGCATTTATAATTCATTTAGAACTTGCAAAACAAACTATAGTAGAATGAGCGATAACTTACCTAGTAAGTTGGGCGGAGATAGAAGTATGCATTCAACGCATCACAAGTAGAGTTTTTAACCAAGTTGGTTAAATGTAATGCACTTACAAGCAAATTCTATCACATGATGTTATTCAAACCATCGTGAGATTAGAGAAATTGTATTCGCTTTAGTTCGGGTTGAGGAGATTGACATTGTGTACTTCGCGAATCAAAACCAAATCAAGGCTTGTGCAATGGAGAACACTTTGCTCCCATGACCACCTTCAAACCATAGCTTCCAATCTTGTCATGACCTCCTCTCCTGTCACTTAGTTCAGCTGAGGTGGGGAAATAATCATTTCAGCTATCCTCATTGAAGGAAGTCCATGTTTGGCTTGAGGATCCTAATTGTTATCACTTATGGGTTGTAATGCATATCAGGTTAAGTATTAAGCCGAGTTTAAGTTAGTTCATCTTTTTAAGGTGATCAACCAAGCTTAAATAATTCAAGTATAATAATATTCACATAACAACCATAACATGGAGCTTAGCTCTCATCATAGCAATTGAAACTTAGCCACAAGCGTTACATACGCACGAATAGGAAATTACAATTACAAGCAAATACATACTAAAGTCTTTAGGTATTCTGAAATAATACCTCAAAATGCTATAAAGCATTGGACCTACTTACCTATCCTAACGTTTACTTTAGAAAACTCATATCATCAACGGTCTGATTATTGGAAGACCCTATATATACAAAACTCAAATTAAGTTTTCCTAATAATTATGAAAACATTAGGATTTTATCTAAAGTATATTACCATAACAATGTATAGTTTTATTATATAAGTCAAGTTAAGTTATTATTTATCAATAATATATGTAATTATACTATTATGTATAAAATATCGCTTCGATCGTATTGAAACATACATTTAATTGGTTAAATCATATTTCAATTATGGAAAGATTATCATAATACATAAATTCTCCTAATATTATAGAGATATAAGTTATATTATTGAAGAATTGTTCAATTTTTGTAAAAATAATGTCGTTGGGTTTGTACTCATTTATCGACATATATTATAGGTCCTATTTAGAGAGATGGCTTCTAATAGGTAGTTCAAGTTTTTAACATAGTTATATGTATTTAAATAAATATTATTGCATTATACGTATTTTATATAATTAAACTATATTTTACATAATTTATCAACATAACTCTATAATATAGATATTATCTAACCTTAATACACATATAACATATTTCGGTCGTTAAATTATCATTATTTATATTAAAAATCTACTTTTTTATCAAATTTTACTAGTATGTATATATTTAGTTTGAATTTCAATATTTATCATGTTTTACCCTATTATTGCTAAAATTGGATGTAAATTCGTATTAAATAGTTCGGTTTACCAAATAATTCTCTAAAAATTTCTATAGACTCGAAAAAATATGGGGAATTCATTCATCACTTAGTTTCGTGTTATCGATTTACCACTTATACACTTGAAATTACTATTTTACCCCTAAATTATACCCAATTACCCAAATGTTAGTATTTTTATACAAAATTATTTTCAACTGATCCTAACATTACTATAGTTCACCAAAAGTCAGTATAGGTTAGTTTTTCCCCAATTAATTTTATAAAAACCTATTTATTTCACATTTTCACCTTAATTATAGCTATTTTTAGGGCTAAAAATTACACTAAATATTAAAAATACATGAATTAAAAATTGGGCTACATAGAAATTACCTATATATCATATGTATCTTAAATAAAAATTTTGAGTTAGAAACTACATCATTTAGTATATTTATTTTGAAATTTAAATTTTAGGTGAATAGTATATTTGTTAAGCAAGTACATTAAATATTCCTAATTTTGTAAAAATAAATTTATAAAATGAAAGTACATATAAAATAATGTAGGAATTAATTTTTTAATATTTTCCTAATTAATTTAATAATTTTTCGAAAATAGAGAAAAACAGGGCAAAAACTTGGAACCTAAGTTCATTAGAGCTCCGGTTACTGTTGATTGGAGAGGGGTTTTTGGTCAGCCTAGTCAGTGGTGGATCTACTAGGTGGTGGTGGTGGGGCTTCACATCAGGTCATCGGATGGTCAGGGATCTATGCAAGGTTAGTATTTTGCTTTGTTTTTCCTATTTTTTTGTCTAATTTTTCTAAATGTTTTTTCAAATTTTTCTTAAGTTTTTTTGGTTGCAAAAATGTGAAATCTATGTCCTAGTATCTTATTTATAGTGTTTTAGGTTGATTGCTATTTTTTATTAATTATTAAGTAATTTATTTTAATATTTTTCTTGAAAAACAAAAAATATAAGGAGGTAAATTATTGATAACTCACTTTTGAGTCATCCATTCCAACTATTCTTGAAGTGGTACATAGATTCCAGCAATTCCCACATTATTTGGATAAGTTTTGGTTTAATTTTAGTGTAATTTTAATGAAATTTGATACATTATATATGTAACACATGTAATGAGTAATTATATGCATATAACCATGTTTATAGCATGTATTTTATTTTTAAGATATTTTTCCTATTAAATTTTTGTGAATTTAATGCTTATTATGCATAATTATATAATTTTATGTTAATTTACGGATATATTTATCATATCGGGTATACTCATAAAAGTACGTGTATACTCATATAGTATATTATGCTATATCGTTCTCTTTTATTACCTAATTAACTTATCTCTAGAGTCTTGTTGCATTTTAGGCTCTTTTTTAATTGTTTTGATAAGTTTTATGTTATATTGAATAATTATACTTCTAAGGCTAATATCAAATTTTTAGGACATCATTACCTAATATAAAGTTCTCTAAGTTACTTCAACTAACTTCTCTAACTTAGTTTTAAAGTTTAGACTTAATTGGAAGAGTTTTTCTAAAAGCCCTAAATCTAAGTACTGTTACCCTAAATACAACTTTAGAGGCTCAAATAAAGTAAATCTTGATTATTTCGATTATATTTTTGATATTTTATTATATTTTTTACTTTTAAGCCTACGAGAATTCCTCAATTAGGATTATCATATTCCTTCTAAGTTTCTAACTTACTCAATTTACTTTTCCGAATGTCTTAAATAAATTATACCCTAATTATACAAGGATAGGGCTTTATCCTAATACTCAAATGTTTATGTCTTAATTACTGATTTAAGGGATATCATAGAAGCTTTAGCAAATGTTAATATAAGTAGCTACATGAGATAGAAGAGGACACATAATAAGAAGAAAGAAATATATTATTTCGCGTTAAAGTGTCTTACTTATTGTGACATTAAGAATTACTCTAAAATTGTGTAGAATCCTTCTATCATCCTCAACAAAGTTGTAAATCTCTTAAAATTAGTAGTACTATTTGAGAGAATAATCATGGGACTTTATAGACTTACGTAATCTAGAAGTATCGATTGTAAGGTAAGGCAAAATCAAGGAACTGGTAGCTTATGACATAGCTTGTACACCTCATATCGATTTCTTTTAAATAGTAGAATATGGCAGCATTGATGACTAGTTCCTTGAGTATTGATTATAAGAGAGGATGATTCACAAGGAAGAACTTTTAGAAGTTATTGGTTAATCTTTTTATTCCTTACTCTATATATTATATGTAGTTCACTTAATTGTTTATTGCTTTCATGCATTAATCTTTGATAATAGTTATATAAGCTTTGTTATAAGTGTCATCATCAAATAACTAAGAAGGGTTAATATGTCGTACTAAGAATCAATAAAGGCAACAATATCAAGTAGGTTTGGACTTATTAAAGATATGAAAAATAAAATGGGTTTTGTGAAGGTTTTAACAAATCCATGAGCTATTTAATTGGATATGATGCATCAATCAAATATAACATGACCCAACTACTACTCTAATATGAGATACAAAGTGATAACTTGGGTTGCTCACCAAAATTCTTACTAAAGGGATTGATAAGAGTTGGGAATAACATGAACTTGTAATAAATAAGAACAAATGATAGATGGAAAAGGAATTCTCTTTTACTGATGATTGATGTAGCTTACACTTCACATAGGCATTTATATCTATAATTCTAGGGTAACTATTACACTAGGATAGTTTACTTAAACAGGCACTTTACTTAAAGTGGAAAAAAATTGAAAGAATATACATGAAAAAGGATAAATTCTTAATATACAAGGAGAGAATATTTTGTCCCATCCATACTAGTGCAGATGTTAGAGGACACATGCTGTAGCTTGAGTAGATGGAGTTTTGCTAGGGTAAGATCAGATTGGTTAGTAGCTTTTCAATAGTTTAGCATAGGGAGTTTGATTGTTAGTGTTCATAAGTGGTAGTTTGGAACATGTTGGCACTTGGTTAAACAACTTGGTCCTTAGTAGAGGTAGATTGAAATCATGATAATCAAACTATTGGTCAAGTCTACTCGGTTATTAAAGGGATCGCCTAGATCACCTTTAGGTTAGCATTCCACCACTTTTGTCAAGGTGTAAGGTTTAGTACAATTGGAGAGGAAGGGAAGGTTGGGTCTAAGTAACAGGTCGGATACCATGGCTTTAGGGTAGGAATTAAGAATTCATAGAGTTATACTCTGTAGCCCTTTAGGTTGGGCTCAATTGAGTAGTCTAGTTAGTTGATCCCTGTCATCCCCTCCTGTTTGGTTTAGATTTTAGATCAAATCCAAATAGAATCTAAGTTGATCACATTCTTCAAGATTGTATGGACTTAGATTGGCAATATTGAACACATTTGACGCTCTAGTCATTGGGCAACTCTAGTTGGTATACATTATCATTTATCTTTTGGAGTATCTTGAACAATCCATTAGCTTGGGCAGATAGCTTGCTCTTCCTTTTGTTGGGAAATCTGTATCAGCTTAAGTGCAACCATATTAAGTTGAGGGGATGAAATTGCCTTTGTTATCTTCCTTATCCTTTATGTTATAGCCTCCATATAGCTCAATCTAGTTAGCTACCTTCTGGTAGAGCTTGTGGAGGGCTTGAGCTTAATTTCTTACTTTAAGATCTTTTAGGTTAATTGTGGGCATGGGTACATGGTTGAGGGGTAGCTTAGGGTTGAAACCATAGACAAACTTAAATAGTGTTTGGCTTGTGGTGCCATGATTATATTGGCTGTAAGTAAGCTCAATTACAGGTAAACATACATTCTAGTCAGTTAAGTTTCTTCCCACACTAGCTTAGAGCAATGAACCTAAAGTGTGGTTAATAAGCTTTGTTTGACCATCAGTCTGCGGGTGACATGATATACTAATGAGCAATTTAGTTCCTAATCTTAGAGTCTTCCAAAAGTAGCTTAGAAATTTTGGATCTTTGTCAAAGACAATGCTCCTTGGCATAACGTATAACCTGATGATTTCTTAGAAAAGAGGAAAAAAAAAGTTAAAACATTGTTAGTTTTTGTATAAGTCACGAAATGTGCCATTTCGTTAAATTTGTCTACGACAACAATGATATAATCTTTACCTTAGGCTGTCTTAGGTAGGCCAAGAACAAAGACTATGCTTAACACAACCTAAGGTAAGGTCGGGATAGGCAAAGGCATGGCTCTACCTTGTTCTGCTTGGTTCTTTGCTCTTTTATAGGTTGCGTACTTTTCCATAAATTGGTGGATGTCCTTTCTCATCTTAGGCCAAAAGAACCGCGAACTTAATAGCTTAAATGTCCTCTTTTCTCTAAGTGTTTGGAGAGTCTTCCAATATAGGCTTTTTTACTAATAGCCCCATAATTGAATGGGTCGGTACATGGAGCTTACCTCTTTGGAACAAGTATACATCCTCTATAAAGTAGTCATCTACCTTACGTCCTTCCATACACCGAGCATAAATTGGACTAAAATGAGGATCTTCGTGGTATTACTCTGTCATGCTTGCAAACCCTAGCAATCGAGCTTGAAGGTTGGAAAGGAGGGTGTACTTCATTGATAGAGCATTAGTAACTACATTTTCCCTGCTATGCTTATACTTGATAATGAAAGCGAATCCTTCCAAGAATTCCACCCACTTAGCTTGTCATTAAAAGTCTTAATTGGCTTCTCAGAACTTCCCCACACTTAATAATTTGCTTGTTCTCAAGTAAATAGATCAAAGAAAAATTAGGAAAAAAATTCTTTACTGAAAACTATCACTAATTAGGAAACCAAGCCAAAACTTACACTTAACCTAGGAAAAGATTTAACTTGCAACTCTAATTAGTGTTCTTTAAATAACTTCCTTAATTCCTTATACTCAATCTTTTTCTCAATGTCCAAAGGACATAAAGTACCAAAGTCCACAAGCTAATATATATAAATTAAAGTTTACCTAGATTGTTTAATCAATAATTCCTAAACTAAAAATTAGATTTAACATCTTGTCAATTAGGAAAGAGTCATAAAAATTTTAGCCCACCTAGCTAAGATGTATATAGCTCTCTCTTCAATCTTGCTAAATGCCATAATTTAGAGTAAACTTATATTGCATCTATTCATCTTCAGATCACTCCTCTAATATGACTTTCATTGGAGGGTTTCAATTCACTTCAAATGTTATCAATTATGCTTAATTCAGTTATTTCCAATTGGAATCTAATGGCAATGGAATTCAAACCTTATTCTTTTGACGAACCAAGGCAAATTTTTACCAATTTCATTCTCATATTGATAGTGGCAAAGAATCTTACTCTTCTAAAGGACAAAAGGCGATCTTTACCAACATGATAACTTCATTTCATTCATCGCATATATTTTTCATTTTGTTCCATTTCTTTTTCATTTTCACCCTCCAATTACTTTAATTTTTCTAGGAATTTCTCAAAAGAAAAACTTTATTTACTAGTTTACTAAGAATTATAGGGCTCTAAAGATTTTTAAGAGAAAAGTATACATCGAAGCAAGTTCTAAAATAATCATGACTAATTCCTAACCAGTGATATTGCTCTAATCTTAAGTCTTTAAAATCTTAAGCTAAATAACTTGCAACTTTACTCTATACAGATTTTACCTATTAACTTTGGTATTATGTAAATCAATCATTGAAGATTAAGTATTCAAATATATTCAATTCAATCCATTTGAAGTCACTAATTTCTAAATAGTTGCAAGTCAACTAAAATAATTGGTTTAAATGCACGTGAAAAAATTGGTCTCCTATTCCTTATCCTACAATTAAAACTGTACATTGTCTTCAATGTACAAATTAAGTTACACATGAAAACTAAATCAATGCAAAATACTTTAGGAGTAAAGGGATGTAAAAGAGGAAAAAGAATTGATACTCCCCTAAATCAACCTTGAAAATTAAGAAACAAATTGCATGATCTAGAAGTTATGAAGTAACCAACACCAACTCTGCAAGAACAAAATTAACATCTCCATCTAAAAGCTTCAACCTTCAGTTCCAAGATGTTTGAGCAATAAACACTGTCCTTCCATCAAAACACAAAAGAAAACATAAATGAGAAAAGCAAAACCTAAAACAAATAAAAGCGTCTAGCAAAGAAACCAAGTCGGTGAAACTTAAATATATCCTAGGCAATAATATGGAAACAAAAATAGCTATATCCCCTCAATCCTCATCCATGAAATCCCCATCGTTCTCCTCAAATTACGGATCTTCATCATCGACTTCCTCTTTTGAAATCTCCTCTTGAGTAGCCTCTCCTTGCATTTAACTTGCAACTTTTGTCTTGATGCCATTTTCTAAATGAAAAAGAGTTCAATCAAAGTCAACAAACGATCACTTCCCTACGCTTAGAATGAAAAATAATGTAAGAAGTAAACACAAATGTGCAAGAAAGTATAATGAAAGTCATTGGGGAATTTTATCGAACACTTGGTAAGCATGCCATATTGTTTGGGGTTTTGAACAAATTTGTTATGTAATCACACAATCTATATTACACAAAGTAATCTAAGCATGATGAATGGATGATTCTTACAGTTTCTAGCATCAAAAGCATAAGATCTTGAAATTAAATCAAAACCCTAGGTTAATTGACTTACAAGAATTACACCCATGTGTAGAAAAATTAAAATTTGCACTTATAAGAGGTAATTCTACATGCCCTATAATACATGATAATTGACGTGATCATGTGAATAATCATGTCACTTCAAATCTAGATTTAGCATCAAAATCAAGAACATGGTCATATTTTATATGTGAATCGCTACACAACTCTCAAAATAAGTAAAATTTATTGTAACTCATACTAAATAAGTACTAACATGAAAAAGCTATAAGTTCTAACAACTCTAGTAAGTATAGAAGTGAAATCCAAATGAGTTTTTATAGAAATATTAAAGAAAGAGAAAGATCAAGAACTTACCTGGGTTCTCGAGGCATAGTGCAAATTGAGAATCTTGAGTTAGTGTGTGAATGAGAGATTATGAGTGAGTATATGCTTGAATGTGTGTTTAGGTGTATAAGAGAGCGTAGATGAGAGAGAGGATGTTGTGTAGGTGTATGAAATGAAATGGAGATGGAGACTTAAGTGTCTTGCTTTACCTTAAGTATTAGCCACGATACAACCTAAGACATGACCGTGTCTTGTAGTTGCGTATCTTAATATGGTTGTAGCCCAAAAGTGCAAAGTGAAAGCTCTTGGGACTGGCATGGTCTGAGACATGACCGTATCTTTGGATTGTGTAACTTGTTATGGCTGCAATGGAGTGTTGCTTAAGAATGATATAGTCAGAGACACAATTGTGTCGTGGACCATATAACTTACTGTGAGCACCTCTTTTTTTTTTTTTTTTTAAAGAATAAAATCATAAGTTTAGGAAATTAAATTAAATTAAAAAAAGTGAAACAAAAAATGAATTAAATATGGAAATGCTAAAATGAATAATGACTTAAAGTTTTCTAAGTGCATAAATGAAAAATTACAATCACCTAATCAAATAAATAACTAAGGTTACCTATACTAAGACCCCATGGGAAAGTATCCCATTTCCATAAAGCTAAAGAAGATGTAGGTGACTCATTTTTCAATAAATATATACTTAAGGATAACTTCATTCCCTCGAAATCACTCATAGTGGTTTTAGCAATAAGAGATGATTGAACAATAACTGTCTCTTCGAACTCAACAATATATCTTGGAAGCTCTAGGCATTCCATCTCCAGTGCCATTTCTCTTGAAAAAGATTCATAATAAGAAAATAAAGAGGGCTCTATATTAATTGGATTGACTAGTTTGTCAGCCTCTTTAATGTTATCAATCGAGGTTAAGGGATTCTCATACTATTTATTCATGTTATGAAGTACATTTAGATTGTAGGAATTAAAGGTCACATCACTGTTCTCCTCCACTCCTCTCTACTCTCAAAATACTTTGCTTCACATTCATGGTTGATGAGATCCTTTAGATTTTCTAACACCTTTTCTCCTTCAACTATTAACTTATTTTCTCCATTACTTAGAAACTCTTCCATGTGTCCTGAATGACCACTCTTTGAAAGGGAGTTAAAAGACTCATTCTTTGAAGACCTAGAGTAGCATAATATGGTAGCTGAAAGTGGTAAAGCAACAAAGCTACTAAGGTCAAAGTTGTCATACTTCTCCTAATGTTTACTAACCAACTTGATGGGAACTAAGCTACCAGACTCCTAACTTGCAACCGAACTCGAGGCTTCGAAGGTTTGATGCGGCAAGTTCTCCTACTCTAATAACTCCTGTTAAGGCCAAATTAATTGTGAATGCCGACCAACTCCTGAGGCTAAGCTATGTGACTTCATATCTTTCAAAAGTCATTTGTTGAATGGACCATTATACTCTAATGGTTGGTAACATTTATGTTGAGTTGATGAGAGACCCTGCACATATCAGTAGTTATTCCTCTTCAGTTGAGCCTACATCTATGCAGAGCTCTTACTTTGCATCCCTACTCAGTACCTTGGCTTAGTAGAAATCAAGCTAATCATACAGAATTGTCTTTTTTTGCCAAAAGATCACCTACCCACAATAAGCTACATGTCCAAACAACCATGTACTAGAATTCTCTATGTAAAATATTCATTTCAATTGTATTTTCCCATTGTACCCTTTATTATTCCTTGCACATTACTTCTTTTGGTTACTACCCTTTTTGTCTTTTCCATTTTGGGTAAGATGCTATACTTTCTCAGGAATCAAGACCTGCTGTACATGTAGCCACATCATCTTATTATCATTAATACATTGAATATTTCCCTTTTATGAACATTGCTATCATTAGCTTATTTAGTCTCATTTCAATCTTATCTTAACCCTTGAGTAAGGCTAGGTAGTAAATAACTTCACTGGACTAACTCATGCGTCATATTAAGCTGAGCCATGAGTCATTGAAAGTTCCATTGGTGTGTCATATCTTTTGGAGCTGTTTGTGGCTATTCTTACTTTCTCTTGTTTCTGTTCTTTCATATGTTTCCCATCACTCTTTTCAAGCTTTCAACAAGCTTATACCTTTTCCTGCGACCTGCTTTGTCTGCTCTTAGCTCCAGTATGCATTATCTTGGTATCAGAGCAAAGGTTTCTCTAGGTAAGTTATATGGAGATTTGATGGAAATAGTTGTTTGGTGTTTACTTTGTTTTACCCTATTTCAAACATTAGAAAGTAGTGCAAGTTCAGTATTAGTGATTTGTTCATTGGTGTTGTTACTATGTTACCACCAAGCTAATTGTTAGTGTAGAGAGTGTGTTGTATTGTTGGATTTGGAGAAGTAGTGTTAGTTATAGCCTAGATTTGAAGACTAAAATTGAGTTTATTAAGGAAAACGATAGACCTCAGTGTTAATGCTGGTGTTAGGGATAATAACAATGGTGTTATCCACCATAGCCAACAATCCTAAGGTACCCCCAGAAGTACAAATGAGAAGCTTGATGAAGTGCCCAACATCCTAATAGACTTAACTCGAGTAGTTTATGCATTGGCTTATCAACCTGCTGAAGTCGTACATAACACCTCATAAGCTACCCAACCTGCTAGAGGTTAGAACCTAGCTTGATAAGTTTAAGGTGGAGGAGTAGGTAGACGAGTGAGAAAAAGGATTGACTTGGGAGATTTGGATGAAGAGGATGGGGAAGAGCATAATGAGGAAGTAGAACGAGCTCAAGCACCACAAGCGTCTGACCATGTAAAGCTTCAAATTTCAAGCTTTAATGGGTTTGGAAGTGCGGATGATTACTTAGATTAGGAGGAGAAGGTAGAGTATGTTTTTTATTATTACTAACAAGAAAGTGGGAATTGCTACTATTGAGTTCTCTTAATATATCACTATGTAGTGGAAGAATTTTCAAGCCATGAGAAGATGAGAAGGTTATCAAGAGATTAGTACTTAGCCTGAGATGAAGAGAATACTTCAAAATAGGTTTGTGTTGGATACATATCTACAAGACACTTTCACTCAGCTTCAAAAGTTGAGACAATGAGGCCAAGCTATTGATGAGTATGTTTAAGAATTCCAAATACTCATGATTTGCTATGAAGTGGAGGACTCACCGGCAATAACAATCTTTAGATTCCAACTGGTTTGAGGAGTGATATATGAGACATTGTGGAACTCCATCAATTTACTATAATGGATGAAGCTGTACGGATAGCCCAGCAAGCAAAGCGATAGAAAAGAAGCAAAATGCCGATCTAACCTGTAGTAAGCTAGTTGGTCATTCAAGCCAACTTGGTTAGGGAAGTTACTGAGCTTAGTTAAGTACCGAGTCGACCAGGAAGGTAAGTGCCCAAGGTGAGTAGAAGGACCAGTCTAATAGTGACATGCCAACTTGGACATATTAGAAAGGATAAGAATCTGAAAGGAAGATGAGCCAGATCAAATGCTTCAAATGCTAAGGGTTTGGACATATAGCTTCTCAATGTTCAAACCGAAGGACTATGGTCATTAAGGGAGGCATCCCGAAGCTTAAAGTGGATAGTACTAATGAAGAACTTGAGGAACAAGGTGTTTCTAAGAAAGAGGCTACACAAGAGAATGAACTAATTGAAGAAGATGTGTTTGCTAAAGACTTGGATCAGTTGATCCTAGTTTTCCAACGCACAATGAGCTTGGAAACCTCACATGAAGAGAAGTAGAGGGAGAACTTGTTCCATATCATGTGTAGGTGAATGACCAGTTGTGTGCACTCATTGTAAATAGTGGTAGTTGCACCATTGTAGCACTTACTGAACTGATCAAGAATATGAAGTTGCCAACTATTGTGCATCCGAAGCCGTACAAGTTGCATTGGTTGAATGATAAAGAAGCGCCACATGTCACTCAACAAGTACTGTTACCAATCACATTTGGAAACTATTCCGATAAGATTCTTTATGATTGAAGAGTTATCTATGATGGATACAAGAACACCTATGTGTTTGAGAAGGATGGAAGGAAGATTATGCTAAATCCTATGCCGTTGAGTTAAGTTAGCAAATTATAAGCTAAACTTGCTTAAGGATCAAAGAACATTGATGATGAGTAGAGCTAAGCTTCAGGAGGTTATTAAAGTTAACGCATTGAACTTCATGTTGGTTAAGCGATTATTAAAGTTGAGGGAACAAGGTAAACTACCCCGAGACGTAGGGGAGTTGCTGAATGAATATGCTAACCTATTCCTTGAGCAATTGCTGCAAGGGTTACCTTTGTTTGAGGTATAGAACATTGTATTGACATGATATCCAATGCCATCCTGCCGAATAAGCCAGCTTTCAAATGAATCACAAGTAAGCTTCTAAACTTTAGTGATAAGTTAATAAACTCCTAGAAAAGGGTTATATAAGGGAGAGTCAAAGTCTCTATGTTGTACCAGTGCTCCTAGTTTTAAAAAAAATGGTACCTGGTGAATGTATGTGGATAACCGAGCTGAAGACAAGATCATGATCAAGTACCGATACCCGATCCTTAAGTTAGATGATTCATTGGACAAATTGAGTGGAGCTAGGATCTTCAACAAGATCGATTTGAAGTCCAGCTAGCATCAGATTCGAATGAGGCCAGGAGATAAGTAGAAGACTGCTTTCAAAACTCGACATGGACTATATGAGTGGATGGTCATGCCTTTTAGCTTGTCGAATGACTTAAGCACATTCATGTAACTAATGAACTACATGTTAAGAGATTTGATTAGGAAGTGTATTGTAGTATACTTTGACGATATTCTAGTGTACAGTGTCGACATGCTAAGTTACCTTAAGCATCTTTATATCATGTTAATTGTACTCTAATTCGAGAGGTTATTCAATAATTTGAAGAGGTGTTGTTTTTGCCAGTAAGAAGTGGTATTCCTATGCGATGTAGTAGGTAGAGGAGGCTTCTGAGTGGATGATGAAAAGATCCAATCTATTTTCAAATGGCCAACCTCAACCGCTTATGCAAAAGTGAGAAGTTTCCATGGACTGGCATCCTTTTATAGAAGATTCATAAGGAATTTTAGCACCATAGCCACACCCCTCACTAAGCTAACGAAGAAGAATACCGAGTTTAGATGGGGAGAAAAGGAGGAAAGAAGCTTTACCAAGGTGAAGGAAAGATTGTCTTCCACACCTTTACTAGCCCTACTTGACTTTGAAAAGATATTTAAGCTGGAGTGTGACATGTCAGACATTGGCATAGTCATTGTCCTAATGCAAGAAGGCTGTCTAATTACTTACCATAGCAAGAAACTTAGTGGACCTTAGCTGAACTACTTCGTGTATGATAAAGAACTCTTAGTACTCATCCAAGTATTCTAAGTATAGTAGCATTATCTATTACCGAGAGAGTTCATTATCTATACTGACCATGAGTTTGTAAGGTACCTCCGAAGTCAAACCAAGTTGTCAAAGTGACAAGTGAGGTAGGTTGAGCTCCTTGAGGGTTTCAACTTTGTAATAAAATACAAGCAAAGTAAGAATAAAGTGGTTCCCAATGCTCTTTCAAGAAGACATATGCTCTTAACTGAATTGCAGACCAGATTGTTTGGGTTTGCAAGTATTAAAGAGCAACATTCTAAAGACCTACACTTTAGACCTATACTTGCGTGATGTGCTGATGGAATAACAGTGGATGAATATCATCTAGAAGATGGGTACTTATCTCGAAGTGGAAAATTGTGCATGCTAACCTATTCACTAAGAGAGTTATTGGTTAAGGAAGCCTACAATGGAGGGCTCTTTGGACACTTTGGGGAGAAAAGGACATATAAACTATTGAGTGGGTGTTTCTTTTGGTTGAGAATGAGGCAAGCTGTGCACAGAATTGTTGAAGGCTCTACTGTATGCAAGAGGGCCAAATGTCAAGTTGAACAAGGGAAAGCAATGCCCTTTCCCATCTTAACTAGACCTTAAATTGAATTGAGTATGGACTTTGTCTACAGATTACCAAGAACAAGAATAGCTTAAGGCAAAGATTCTGTAATGGTCATTATGGATAGATTTAATAAAATGGCACACTTTGTGCCTTGCTCTAAGAATAATGATGCTTTGGTTATTGCTTCTCTTTTCTTGCAAGAAATTGTTTAGTTATATGGCATGTTGAGAAGTATAGCCTCCAATATAAATCCTAAGTTCTTAAGCCATTTCTAGAGAACTCTGTGCTGACACATGGGAACCAAACTATTATTCAGCACTTCCTATCACCCTCAAACTAATAGCCAAATGGAGGTAGTTAATCGCACTTTGGGATCATTGCTTCAAGCTGCAGTAGGAAAGAACCTGATTAATTGGGATGTCTGTTTACCCTTGATAGAATTTACTTATAATCATACAAAGCACGACACCACCAAGCAGACTCCTTTTGAGATTGTTTATAGTTTTAATCCCGAGCTACCCTTCAACCACACTCCTATACCTTTATTCAAGTAAGAGGATCTTAAGGCAAGAGCCCGAGCTTGATCCCTATAACACATTTATGATAAGGTTACTCAATAAATTGACCAAGCAGCTAGAAGAATGAGGGAACCGGCTAAGGGAAGGAAGTCAGTGCAGTTTCAACTTAGAGATCTAGTATAGTTGCACTTAAGTAAGGAGAGGTTCTCGAGTAAGAGGAAGAACAAGCTGTCCGCCTGAGCTGAAGGCTCCTTTAAAATTCTACAAAAAGTTAATGAAGATGTTTATAGGTTGGAGCTACCAGAGGATTAAGGGGTTTCCAAAACTTTCAACATTGCTGACCTCAATCCCTATCACCTTTAAGGAGCCTTAGATGAAGACCATTTAGATTTGATCCTAATTCCAAATCAAGCTATCGAACCCCTGACTTGCAACCGAGCTCAAAGCCTCGAAGGTCCAACACGGTGAGTTTTCTTGCTCCAACCAACTCTTGAATCTAAGTCGTATGACTTCATATCTCTCCGAAGTCATTTGTCAAATAGACCATTGCTTTACCGATAATGCAACCCTTCTATTCACTCCTATTCGGCATGCTTAAACTAACTAGTTACTCTGCAACATTTGTGTCGAGTTGCTGATCACCTCTTATTAAAGCTTTCGAGTTTTACAATTTAAATTCTTATATTTTATCTTTTACTCGGTTAAATAGGTAAGTGTACCTATCGTTTGTTAGTACAAATAAGTTAAGGTTGTCTCTATTAGGAAAAGTAGTCAAACACTAGTACCAATTATTTTTTCTATTAACTAGTGACCAAATAATTTAATGAAGTAATTTAAATGATCTATACAACTAAACTGTACTAAATCTAAGGGTACACCAAGAAAAAATAATAGATAGAATTATAACACAAAAACAACAAATTACAAAGCAGGTTTTGTTGATAGTCAGTTTTCGCTCATCTGACATACTCATTCATTCAGTTGTCGATATGTCGAATAGATCGAATCTCTCAACATGCCTTCGGAAAAATGACACACGACATTGATGTTAAGTATCCTAAATTTGTTCCTGGTTTGAACTCAACCTTGTGGCGTGAACAGTTATCATAAGCACGATTATATTACATAACTGCTTACTTTCTTTACATATAAGGAAAGATGTCAAATCAATAAGCTTCTACGTATCTTAATAGTTATTCCGACAACTACCTTAGACATTACAACCAACTATAAACATGAGAAAGAAAACTTCGTAAGATCTCTCTCTCTTTAACACTTCACTCATATACTTTTTATGCAAAATCATCCTACTAACTTAGGCATTGGAGTGGCCACACTAGACTGGCCCTGGTACTAAGCATCTCATTCTCTTTTGCAGAATTTTCCTTGTTCCCAAAATTCACCAACAAAATTTCTCATACAGATGAGTGCATTTAACTTAAGAATGCAATTGAAGTTGCAATATAATGCGGGCACCTGTGAAAATTTCTAGCGCATGATGTTGAAAGAATCGAAAGACCGTCTCAAAGGAGAAGAGATGAACAAGAGGACGACACTCAGCCAGCAATGGCCATGAGAGATGCAAGGGATGTTAATCCCAACAAAGCACCCAACGAAGTAATTAATGACATTGTCGGTGGACCTAATATAGGCCAATCGCGTTCTTTAAACTCAATTAATGCTAGGAATTACATTTGAAATATTCAGGAAAAGAAAGTCAGGATTGGCAATATAATATCTTTTGAAGAAGAAAATTTGAGGGTATCTAAAGGCCGTACAATGATGCACTTGTCATCAATGTGAGAGTCACCAACTTTGAAGTCAAGAAGATTCTTATTGACACGGGAAGTTCGGTTGATATCATTTTTCAACATACCTTCGATCAAATAAGCCCAAGATCAAAGCACAGTTGTGGTCTTACAAGTATGACCTTTATGCCTTCAATAATCAACCCATCTAAGTAGCCAGATTTATCTCTTTGCCGGTATAGATCAGTGATGATGAGTATGTTGCAAAGGATAAAGTGGATTTTCTTATCGTCAAATATTGGTCCCCTTACAACATGATAATCGGATGTCCATGCCAACATTTATTCGGGCTAAGTTTCCTACTCTCATGGGGTTCGATGTGTGTAGAAGGGATCAACAATTGGTATAGTCCTTATATATAAGGGCCTTGAGACGAAAGGATGTATTTTAAGTTGAAACCTGTCCAGAAGGTAAGTTAGTTGACATAGAGAATTTCTAGAATGATACAAAAGAAATTCCTTTAGGAAATGATCTTAGGAAGACAACAAGGATAGGAAAACCCATGTCAACAAATGTCCGGCAAAGTCTGATTGACTTCTTAGAAGCCAATGTTGATGTGTTTGCATGGTTACCTTTAGACATGCTGGGTATTCCGAGAGACATTATGGTACATAAGCTCCAGATTGACTAGAATGTAAAGGTGGTCTAATAGAAAAAGAGACATTTCGCACTAGAGAGACAAGTGGCAATAGTAGAAGAGGTCTAGAAATTATTGAAGGTAGGATTCATCTGAGAAAAGCCTTATCCGACTTGGCTAGCAAATTATGTGCTAGTCAAGAAGTCTAATGGCAAGTGGCGCATGTGCATAGACTTCACGGATCTCAATAAGAGTTATCCCAAGGATTGTTTCCTACTGCCAAAAATTGATCAGATGGTAAATGTAACCGTAGCACATGCGTTGCCTTCTTTTATGGACACTTTCTCCAGTTACAATCAAATCAAGATGGATAAGGTAGATGAAGTCCACACATCTTTCGTTACCAATTTTAGAATGCACTATTATACAATGATGCCTTTTGGGTTAAAAAACATTGGTGTCACATACTAGAGATCAGTAACAAAGATGTTCAAATCTCAAATCCATATGAATGTTGAAGTATATGTGGATGACATGATTGTGAAGAGCATGAAGAAAGATCAACATCTTGCTGATCTGGAGGAGACAGTTGCCACATTGAGGAGATATAGCATGAAACTCAACCTACAGAAGTGCATCTTTAGCGCAACATCAGGGAAATTTCTCTGGTATATGGTTACACAACGTGGCATCGAGGCTAATCTGAGAAAGATTGAAGCTATGAGGAATATGAAATCACCTCGCATGGTCAAAGAGGTGCATGAACTCACCTGGTGCATTGTTGCTCTCAATAGATTCGTATCGAGAAGTGTAAATAGGTGCGCATAATTCTTTAAAATTTTGAAGAATCTAAAGGAATTCAACTGGATAGACAATTGTGAAAGAGCTTTCAATGAGCTTACGAAATTTCTTGCATCACCCCGTTACTCTCGACACCCATTCTTGGAGAAAATTTATACTTGCATCTATCAGTCAGCTACTGAACACTTTCCTCTGTACTGGTTCGAATTGACACTAAAGAGCATTGATCTATTTATTACGTGAGTCATGTTCTATAGGGGCTAAAGCTTCGGTACACAAAGATTGAAAAATTTGCATTACTAGTGGTTCTCTCGGCAAGAAAGTTGAAGCCGTATTTTGAAGCTAACCAGATTGTTATCCTTACTGATCAACCATTGTGGCAAGCATTATAGTGACCTGACTCCTCGGGGAAGATGATGAAATATGCCTTAAAGCTCAATGCCCATGGTGTATAATATTAACCCAAAATGGCACTAAAGGCCTAAGTATTGGTGGATTTTGCAGCCAAATTCACTGGAAAGGAAAGCTATGTAGAGATTGCCAAAAAACCTATCTAGTTTCTTTATGTTAATGGTTCTTCGATACAAAAAAGGAAGCGGTGCAGGCCTAATTCTTCAAGGCTCCCATGATGTAAAAGTTCATTACGCTCTGACATTTAGATTCCTAGCCAGAAACAATGAAGCAGAGTATGAAGTTTTAATCATCGGATTGAAATTGGTAAAAGAAATTGGTGCCGAAAACTTTGAAGTGTTCTTTGATTCCCAATTGGTGGTAAATCAAGTCAACGGAAGTTATACGGTAAGAGAATAAGAGATGAGCAAGTACCTATTGGTGGTACAAACGCTTGCAGAAGAATTTCTATCTTTCTCTATTCACAAAATTCTAAGAAGCAAGAATATTGCTGCTAACAAGCTGTCGAAGTTGGCTAGTATGGCATTCCCTAAGCTGAGTAAGAAAATTTTCGTTGAGTTTCTCTTGTAGAAAAGCTTATCTAATCTCTCACAGAGCTGTAAGTTAGCTCCTTGCCCAAGAGAAGAATCATGCATGGATTCCTTAGTAAATTATCTAAAATTTAGTACTATCCTTAACGACAAAAAGGAGGCATGAAGATTGGCTTACTAGGCTGCAAACTATACGCAAATTGATGGTCAACTATATAAGTGTAACACATCTCAACCTTACCTTCAATGCCTTTCCCTGAGAGATACTTAGAGGATGTTATTTGAACTACGTGGTGGCATATGCAGTAACCACAAAAAGGCACAAACACTGTATATTCAAGCTTTATGACACGACTATTATTGGCCGACTATAAGAGAAGATGCGAAGTATGTTGTGTGGCATTATCCTCAATGCCAAAAGCATAACTCGCTGAGTAACGCGCCATCCATCAATTTATGTAGTTTTACTAGCCTTTGGCCTTTCGCTCAGTGGGGGCTAGATATCTTCAAACCCTTTCTAAAATCTATCACTCAGCGACAATTCGTCATTATCGCCATAGATGATTTTACCAAATGGGCTGAGGCTGAGGCAATGGCAAAGGTCACCGAGTAGAAGGTGGAAGCATTTGTCTCTAGTTCAATCATATCGAGATTTGGAGTTCCTCATACAATAATCATACATAATGGCCTGCAGTTTGATAACAATAAGTTCCAAGCATTTTGCGAGAAGCATGGCATTCATCTCAATTACATGTCTGTAGCACACCCTCAGATGAATGGACAAGTTGAAGTTGTCAATAAGATCATATTACATGGCTTAAGAAGGAAGGTAGATCAAGTTAAGGGGAGATGGGCAGACGAACTGCCAAACATCCCATAAGGATATAAAACCACTCACAAAACTGCAATGGAAGAGACACCATTCAAGTTAGCATACGGTACGGAAGTTGTATTGCTGATTGAGTTAGACTTACCTAATCTGCGAAAGCATAATTTTGATGTTATGCTTAATCAAGTTGGATTGATAGCGAATCTGGACACTATTGAGCAAATTTGAGACATTACAAGAGCTAGGGTCATGACATAACAATATAAAGCTGCAAGGTACTACAATCAGAAAGTGAAGCACAAGGTTTTCCAACCTGAAGATCTGGTTTGCCATAAAATGGAAGCCATTGGTATGTGAGTGACTTAAGGAAAGCTCGGTGTGAATTGGGAAGATCCTATAAGGATCTGGGAAGTTGTTAGTGAATTGAGAGGATCCTATGAGGAAAGCTCGGCCTATACCTTAAGAAGCTTCCATATGTCTTAATAGTTATTCCAACAATGGCCTTAGACATTATAGCCAGCTATAAATATGGGAAAGAAAACTTCATAGGATCTCTTTCTTTTTAACACTTCACTCACATACATTTTATACAAAGTCACCTTACTAACTTAGGCATTAGAATGGCCATAACGGATTAGCCCCGGTACTAAGCATCTCATTCTCTTTTATAAGATTTTCCTTGATCCCAAAATTCACCAACAATAGGTTTACTCCATCATATTAACATAGCTTATGAACTATCCATGTTAACAATTACTTATCCTCAGGAATTCAATACTCATGAGTATTTTTCTCAGAATCACTCAATTATAATCTTGGATGTATTCCTTAGAATCTCTTCTTAAAGAATGGATAAGTTAAGATTGCTTTAGGAGTTTACTTATCCTAGAATTCTATACAACATGTAGTGAACTTCCTAAAAATATCTCTATTAGCAGGAGTAGTTCGTTTTATTGACCAAGATCTACTTAGTGGAATCGTTTCTCAATGTATTCCATTGAAATCTATTGCAAGATTATGTCGTGCACTATACTATCTCAGCTTATACGAAGTTCTAATCACTAAAAATTCATGATTGTTAAGAACGATACCAATTCACAATACATTCATGTTAAAATGACTTCATAAACCATATTTTTACCATTCATACATGATAGAAACAGAGAAAATATAGAGAGATTAGAAAAATGAAGTAAAACACAACATAAAAGAAGAGAAAAGAATAAAACCCCTTTTATTTACTTAAAGGATTCTGATACACAATATATAACATTGGATTCTTTATGATTCTCTTGAAATTAGTGAAGAATATTACACCACAAACTCTCGTTTTAAGAACACTACCTAATAACATAAAATATGAAACTTAATGGTCTTGACTTTGATGATCTATTATGTTTCTTGATGGTGTTTTTTTCTAATGTTATCCTCTCTTGATCTGATGGTTTTCTCCCAAAAGTCACAGTATATTTATACTCTTCTTATTAAAGGACTCAAATATACCACTTCAAGATATCGCCTAATGTTAAAACGTTTTCCACATATTAGTTTGTGTGAAAAAATTGAAGAAGAACAATTATATCTACTCTCATCACACTTGTGACTAGAGGTGTGATAGTCTTGGAAAACAAGATTTTACACTAATCACGGCCATGATGGTGGACATGAACTCTTCATCGCTTCATTACAACTCACTAAGCCTGTGATTGAGGTCGTGATCACCCTCTTGCTATATAATCATGACTGTGATTGATAGAGGGATCATCAGTGCTTCCTCAATCACGCTAGTGATGAAGGGCTTAATTAGTACTAGCTAATGCAATCTTTTTTCATCATGCCCATGATTGAATGAATCTTGATTGTACTTCAAAGTTTTCTTCTCCTCACGGTCATGATTGACTTAAAAGTAATTGTTTTTGTGTAAATTTTATCCCCTTGCTTATGATTCATATGAAATCAATACATTATACAACAAAACTTAAGAATTGAATCACAATTATGAATAATTTTATGTCTAAATATTCCTTGAAAGTGTGAAGTAATTTATACTTATCAAACTTCCCTAAACTTAAGCTTTGCTTACCCTCAAGCAAACATTAAAAAACAATCAATTGCATAATCGACAAGGCATTCCCAATGGATTAACTTTGTGCTTAACATGGTGTGCTCTTAGAACAATAACCAAAATTCTAAGACTAATCAAAGTAAAGCACACTACACCCTTATTATGTAATGATAGTTTTCAATGGCAGAAAATTAGCACAAAGTCACATAGATCAAATGAAAATTGGTTATTCTTCATCTACTTCCTTAAGTGTATAAAAACCCTTCATTTATTTCTTAAGAACACTAATCTAGAAGAAAAGTATATTGCATCCATTTTTCTCCTGTTTTTCTACTTCTTTTATTGAATCTCTCTAAGGACAACTTACACATTACATTCTCATTTTTCTCTCTCTCTTTTTTCTTTATTTTTTCTTTTAGAATACTAAAGATTAGCAACAAAGTCAGACTTCGCTCTTTTGAGGGACCAAAGCCAGCCCTTACTAACTTGATTCTTATAGATTCTTATTGCAATGGTCTTTTAAGGGACCAAAGCCCACCTTAACTAATTCAATTTTTGAACACATCAATTTACTCTATTTTGAAGAGCTCCTCAAGAAGTATCAACAAATGAATTACTTCAATTGCCCCTTTCATTCAAGATTAAATAAACTCTAAAGGTAATTGAAAAGTAGATATACTACTTAGAAAGTTTAGATGCACAACTAATTAACTTTGAACTAACAACTTTGATTCACTTCTAACCTCTAAAATCATTCATTAAATAACAAGTAAGCGTACTTTACTTAGATTTTATCCTACAATATTAATCATGTGCACTAAATCCACAAGAAGTAGTTAGGTACATAATTGAGTACTACTATGCCAAATTGACAATCTACTTAGTAAACTTACAACTTGAAAACAAACAGCTTAAGTGGAAGACTTTTGATAAACAGAGTTGACCCTTCCCTACACTTAATGAGAGACATTGTCCTCAATGTTTAAAGAAAGCAAACATATAATAGGCATAGAAAAGGAATAACTAGAAAGATGAAAATTAATAAACAACAAGAACTAGACTTCCCTAAAATATAAAGTTTGACCATTTCATTGAGTCATAAACCATCCAACAGTACATCCTTCAAATACCATGATAATTTGAACAACAAAAAGATACTTGACCATTAAAAAAAAAATTACAACAAACTCATAATATGAGAGTCTCGTCAATAGTACATCAGTGAGGTTAAGCTCTCAAATAGATAAGGATTCTAAAAGTAACAAAATATAAAAAAAAAATACAAAAGAAAGAAAATGAGTTAGTCATCCTTGGCGTTTCTCTCTTCATCGAAGCCATCTTCCTCCTCCCCGGATGACTCATCATCACTCTTAATCCTAGCTCCTAATCCGATGGCTTCTTGCTTGGTTCCATGAGTTTCCTCTTCATCATCACTATCCTCTTCTTTTGACCCTTCCTCCTCATCACTAGAGTCTTCTTCTCTTGACTCTTCATCTCCCTCTTCTTCTTTTGGAGCACTTATAAGTGGGGGAATCAGAGGTTGACTAGGACCTATGTCCTCTTAGTTTTGAGGATGAGAGAAATAAGAGGGAATATCCACTCCTACTTTCATGGCGATATTCTTCAAAAGTTCAACAATTCTTTTTTGAGTCTCTTTAATCTCAACTACTTCAATTATCCAATCTTTTTTAATTACCGACTGAGAAGCTCGATTGGGATGGTGCAATATCAAGAGCACTAGGGTCATCAATATCTAAATTAGGATCCAAGAATCTTACAATAACCTACTGATTAAAAGGGGTTCTTGATAGCGGTTTAAGATTAGTGTAAGAGTCTCTTGGCTTGTCACTTGTAGGTCATAACCTCAAATTCCCAAGAATCCTGATAATCAGTCCTCCAATGAAAATACCCTTGCTTTTATCAAATGTTTACTGGCGAAGTCCAAATGCGGTTAAGATGCCTAATTTAACTAGAAACCCCTTTAGTACACTATATAAGGGTAATTAATCATGCTCCCCCACCACCCCAAGGTTCTCATCCTTCCCATAAATCATCCTCATAAAAATATAATGGAAGACTCGAGCACTAGTCTTCTTCAAAGTGGAAGCGTTAGATTTGCTTGCCCTAAAACTTTCATTTGAGATTTCTCTCCAAAACTCATTCATTGAAGTTCCCCAAGGAAGACTCACTAGTAGATTGACAAAATCCTCATCCTCAAGCTTAGCTCGGCTATACAACCACATCGCCCATATGAATGTTAACATATCAAAGATATGAGTTCATCTAAACGTAAAGAACTCCACCTCATTGTCCATATTTGAGCCAATATACTTGAACTTAATCTTGAACAATGAGAGGAAAGCCAATGTTGTTTGTTTATAAGTCTTCTCTTGAATCGTGAATAGTTTCAACCATGGCCTATTTCCCAACAATCTTTACATGGCTATCTTCAAGCCGTATTCCCCTAATACATCCCAATCTATGACACAATGTCACTTGATAATCTTCTTAGCAGCAAATTCCTTGAATCTCTCTTTCTACTTTGTAGTCAAAACAGTTAGTGGAGCGACTGCCCTACTGGAACTTATTGCATTGGATCGTTTGGGAGGAAGAGAAGGAAACCGATTAGCCTTTGGTCTCTTATGCTAAGAAGTGGTTGATTTTTTTAGTACCATTTGCAAACATCAATGTTAGTTCAAACCATGTACAATTCAAGTACAATTTAGATTAAGTAAATGCATTCCATCTTCCTTCAACTTATAAACATAAAGTATCTGTCGACTAATCATGATCAATCCTAACTAACTTCTAAGCACGCATTACACAAGTGAACTCATAATGAATCAACTCGCAACCTGAGCTTCAACTAAGGATTAGTATCTCCCCTCAACTATATAACACTCAACTTCACAACATTACATATAAAATAAACACTTCAACATAAAGAACAACTAGCAATACAATCTTACATAACACTTAAGTACTATGATGAGACTAATTGATCAATTTAGGCTCAATTTACAGAAATCCCCAATTCAATCATTATCAATAGAAATTAAGGTTTAAGCTTGATATGCTAACTTCCAGCATAAATCATGTAAATAAAAGTCTAATCATGATACAAACACAACTACTAGTACTATAACAACACATTTACAAATCATGGTAGACATACATATATAAACCTTAAAATAACAAGAATCAAATCTATAGAAATATAGAAAAATGAAAGAAAAAGAGGAAAATCATGCTTTAGAAGAGTGTAAGGGTGATGAAAAATGATCATACAAATGTTAGAAGTGGGTGGAATAAGGGTTGATGTGAAGAAAATAGGGGTGGAGGTTTGTAGGAAACCAATATGGTGAGAGTATCATAGGGTATATTTTTAAAATGTGTGAAATGAAGAGAGAGATAGAGAAGGAAATTGCTTACATAGTAGGGTAATAGGGACATGATTACGGCCATTATGCCCTTTTCGAGCTTAGTCATGGGTGTGATGAGTCTTGTGATTAACTTTGTGCCTAAAATTCTTAAACTATCATGGCTTACACCCTTCAATAATCATGAGTGCAAACAAACTTGTGACTAACACTGTAGTTGAAAATTTCACACGTAACTCATTTTATTATGGTCATGATTAAATTGAAAAGCCCCCAGGATAGTGATCGTGATCATGATGGAGGTGTGAAATTTTCCAAGAAAATGATCCCGATCATAATGGACAAGTAGATTAGCCTTGTTAATTGATCACGATTGTGATTAATCCCATAATAGATATTATGCTTGGAAAAATTAATTACTTACCCTTATCATGACTGAGATGCGTATTGGGCTTCCATCCTTCATCTATGACCCCATGCTTTATGAAATTCTTCTCTTCCCTTTTTGTTGCCATGACTCCTGCTCAATGTTTCCTTTCCTAGTGCATTAAACTACAAATAAAGATACTTAAAACAATCCAAACGAATAACAAGAAGAACTACAAATAATTTAAACTTAACAACTTCAAAATGCTAAATCAATCACAAAAGTAAAACTAATTAAATGATACATGCTTGTTTAACGTCTTAAGCTTGACGTTCCTAAAGTATTCAGCTTTATTCCTTGAATTGGAGAAGTCTCAACTCCTCCTTACCTTCATTCCAATCCACTTCCCCATGATATAACTTCAATTGTTGTCCATTAACCTTGAATATCCCTTTTTTAGATGCTTAACTTCTACGACCCTACCTTCTTTACTAAAAATGGACTTGACCACCTAGACTTAAGTTTTTCAGGAAATAACATATGTCTAGAATTGTACAAAAGTACCGGATCACATTCCTTGAATTGCTCAAAGTGCTTAATCTTAGAATCATGAAAATATTTAGCTCACTTCTTATACATTTGATTATTCTCATAAGCTATCCAACGCCACTCATCTAATTCATTAAGTTGGAAATGCCTAAGTTTACCGATTACTTTATAATCCAAATTTGCTATCTTTAAAAGCCAAATAAGCCTTATGCTTAATCTCTACTGGTAAATGGTAAACCTTATGATAAACCAATCGATAAGGTGTAGTACCTAATGGAGTTTTGTAAGCTGTTCGGCATGGCCATAAAGTGTCATCTAGCTTATCAGCCTAATCTTTTCTATTGTGTGTTACAGTCTTCCCTAAAATCCTTTTTAGGTCCTTATTAGATACTTCTACTTGGCCGCTTGGTTGTGGATGGTAAGGAGTGGCAGTCCTATGGTGTACCCCATATCTCTTAAAAACTAATTCAATTTGATTGTTGCAAAAGTGGGATCTTCTATCACTAAACAATGCATGAGGTGCCCTAAACCTGGAAAATAACTTTCTCAAGAATCTTGCTACTACCCTAACATCATTTGTTAGTAAAGCTTGAGCTTTAACCCACATTGACACATAGTGTACCGCAACTAAAATGTACTTGTTATCATAAGAACTCAGGAATGGTCCTATGAAGTCTATTCCCCAAACATAAAAAACTTCACATTTTAAGATATGTTTTGTGGCATTTCATCCCTCTTTGGAACATTCTCAATCCTTTGACACCTATTGCAAGAGACAACATAATTATGAGCATCTCGAAATATACTTAGCTAAGTAAAAACTAGCCTCCAATACCTTTTGAGCTATTTTGTTTGCACTACAGTAACCATATGTTGGCCTACTATGGCAACGAAACAAGATCTTCTATCCTTCTTCATATGATATACAATGTCGAATAATCTGATCAGCACACACTTTAAAAATAAAAGGATCTTTCCAAAAGTAATGCTGTAACTTTGAGAAAAAACTTCTTTTTCTTGTAGTGATCTAAGTCTTAAGGTAAAACCTTCCCCACCAAATAATTTGCTATATTAGTGAATCATGGAATTGTGGGTCTCTACTGTGCAAAGCGTAAACAAGCTTTCTTTTGCAAAATTTATCATTAATGTCATCCTCATTCAATTCCTCTAGATGTAGATTATCTAACCTAAACAAGTAGTCTGTAGCCGAATTTTCGACCCCCTTCTTGTCCCTTATTTCCAAATCAAACTCCTAAAGCAATAATACCCAACAAATCAACCGTGGTTTTGCATCAAATTTAGATAGAAGGTACCTTAAAGTTGAGTGATTGGGGTAAATAATCACTTTCGAGAGAATCAAGTAGGGTTGGAACTTGTCAAAAGCAATGACAATTGACAATAGTTCCTTCTCAGTTGTCGTGTAATTCTCTTAAGTTGGAGTGAGTATCTTGCTAACATAATGTATTGGTTGAAAGTGTCAGTTTTTTCTTTGCCTCAATATTGCTCCTACTATTGAGTCACTTGTAGTACACATTAATTTGAATGGCATGGTCCAATTTGGCACTACCATGATAGCATAATGTATTGGTTGAAAGTGTCAGTTTTTTCTTTGCCCCAATATCGCTCCTACTACTAAGTCACTTGCATTATACATTAATTCGAATGACATGGTCCAATCTGGCATTACCATGATAGGAGCTTTGTCAATGGCTTAGCTATCTTAGAGAAGTCCTTAATGAATCGTCGATAGAATCCAACATGTCCCAAGAAGCTTCTCACAGCCTTCACAAATGATGGTGGTGGTAACTTTGATATCACTTCTACCTTAGTCATATTTACCTCAATGCCTTTGTTTGATATTTTGTGTCCCAACACAATGCCTTGCTATACCATAAAAGGGCATTTCTCCCAGTTGAGCATTGAATTCGTCTCTTCACACCTCTATAGTACCCTTTTCAATTTTGTAAGGCATCCATCAAATGTATCACCAAATACAGGAAAATCATCCATAAAGACTTCCATCACATTCTCTACTAAATCCCCAAAAGTAGCCATTATGTAACGCTGGAAAGTGGTCTGTGCGTTACATAGTCCAAACGACATTTTATGATATGCAAAAGTATCATAGGGGCAGGTAAATGTAGTCTTCTCTTGGTCTCTCAGAGCTATTGAAATAAAAAAAAAATAACCGGACATCCAATCTAGGAAACAATAGTATTCATGACTTGCCAATCTCTCCAACATTTGGTCAATAAAAGGTAGTAGAAAGTGGTCTTTCCTTATGGCATCATTAAGTTTCTTTTAATCAATGCATAGTCTCTAACCAGTCATAGTGCACATCGGTATTAATTTATTCCTCTCATTTGGTACTACAGTCATGCTGCCCTTCTTTAGAACTACTTGAGCCGAACTTATCCATAAGCTATCTGAAATTGGGTAGATGAGTCATGCATCCATCAACTTCACTATATCTTTCTTAACTATTTCCTTCTTGTTAGGATTCATCTTCCTTTGAGGTTGCACCATCGATTTAAATTTGTCCTCCATCAAAATTTTGTGGGTATAAAAGGAGGGACTAATTCCCTTAATATTCGATATCTTCCATGCAATTGCCCTCTTATGTTCTTTTAGGATTGATAAAAGTTTCTCTTTTTGACAAGAGTTTATCCTTGATAATATGATTACTGGCAGCTTAGAATCCTTAGACAAAAAGGCATACTCTAAGTAAGTGGGCAATTGTTTCACTTCTAAGTTAGGAGGCTCCTCAACCGATGGCTTCAAACGAGTGATATAACTACGATTAATCTCTTTAACCCTGAAATCCTTCACTTGTGCATTGTACACCTCCAACTAAGTGATCACTTCTTTCACCTCTTCGACTTTAGCTGTCTCATTTTCTCTTATCAAGCATGACTTAAAAGGATCCTTACTCAAAACATCCCGCAAAAACTAAAAAATGATGAAACGAAAAGAATCAATAACAAAGCATGCATCATCACCACTCATTGATTTCTTGAAGATGTCGAGCATTTTGATCACCATCTCCGCGCTTCCGACCCGAAGGACTGGCTTCCCATCTTTGACATCAATCACATCACCCGTAGTTGCCAAGAATGGTCTTCCTAAAATGAATGGAACCTCAATATTCTCTTCCATGTCCAATACTACAAAATTTGTAGGAAAAATAAAGTCATGTACCATTACCACAACATCTTCCACAACTCCTCTTGGAAATTGCATGGATCTATCTACCAACTAGATGCTCATTCGCGTGCTTTTGGACTCTCCTAAATTCAATCCCTTGAACAGACTATAGGGCATCAAATTGATGTTGGCTCCAAGATCTACCAATGCCCTCTCTATCAAAAGGTCTCTTATCAAACATGGAATGGTGAAGCTATTGGGATCTTTGAGTTTCCTAAGCAACTTGTTCAAAAGAACTACAAAGCACTCTCTACCCAAGATAACAGTGTAAAGTTCCACTAATTTCCTCTTGTTGGAAAGAATCTCCTTCAAGAATTTTCCATACTTAGGCATCTTATCTAAGGCTTCCACCAAAGGAAGGTTGATGTGCAACTGTTTGAAGAGCTCTAAAAACTTTTTATAATGCTCATCATCCTTATCCTTCCTTAGTTTAGAGGGGTATGGCAAAGGTGGCTTATACTTCTTTGGTGCTATTAGTGAGACTTCCTCTTTTGGTGGTACATTATTCACTGCTTGCTCCTTAACCCCATTCTGAACTTCTTTCTTATTGTCTTAGAATCTCTTTCAAGTTTGTAACTCCATGCCACTTCTAAGAGTCATAGCCATGCTCCTTAGGATTTGTCTTGGTGTTACACAGTAGTGACTTAGGAGCTCTTTTAGATAACATCTTAGAAATCTACTTAAGATTATTCTCTAAGTTATATATTGATGTTCCTTGATTTCTTAAGGCTGATTCTATGGCTTAGTGGCGATTCTTAGAGGTCTTGATGTATTGAGTCAACATCTCCTCAATGGACATTGGCTTACTTTAAAGGGGAGGCAATTGTCTTTGAAATCCAGGAGGTTGCATGTTACAGCTTTGAACGATATTGTTACCCCATCTGAAATTAGGATAATTCCTCTGCCCTGGATTGTATGTGTTATTGAAAGGATCATTCATTCGTCTGATTGGGTTCCCTATGTAATCAACTTCTTCTACTTGATCAATCTCTGAGGAGCTTGCCAACTCAGACTCTAAAACTACTAAAGCCTTGTTCTGACCCATTGTGAGACTAACAAGCTTCCTTATCAATACCTCCACCTTATGTGATAGAGCGAAAGTGGCATCCAACTCATGTTTTCTTGCTGGCCTTGTTTCTCTTCCTCTTACAGATGACCATTGATAATGGTTATTGGCCATATCTTCAAATAGTTGGATACATTGCTCAGTGACTAATGGTTTAGTGATACGGCAGCGAATTTGAAACCAGAATGGGTATTCGGGGATTCAAGTAGGTATGAAGAACAGAAAGTAAAATGGGAGGTTTTGATGGTGAACCAAGACACAAACACAATCAGGGATTGAGCTCGAAATAGGGTTTAATACGACTCTCAAACACTAAATGAAGTTAGATGTAACTTAGTAACTCACTCGAATGAAGAGGTTTACCACAATCTTAAGAACAAGATTGATAAGAATGTAAGAAAGATTAAAGATTTAGTTGGCACTCAATAATCCGATAATGCTAACTCTAAGAGCTTAAGAATGACTTTTCTTGAAAAGAGGAAAGTTCCAAGTGTAAGTATATTCTTCACTCCATAATAATTTGTCTGTTAATTACAAATGTTGCTATTTATTATAAGTCCTAAAACCCTAGTGACAAAATTGTAAATAATGTACAAGGCCTTAAACCTTAAACAATGGGCTCATAATTAAAAAATAAGGAAAATATTAACAAGAATACAAAACTGTGCCTATAATAGAAAAGTTGGCATACAGTCATTCGACCTATTTAGGAAGGAGTAGGATCCGAACTAGACTAGGTCTGTAGTTGGATGTCCAGGTTTGAAGATGAGTCCTTGAAGTCTCGCAATGTTTCGCCGAGATAACCGAAAGGTCAACCCATAATTGTTGAGTACTAAATTAGTTGGCACAAGTCTCTCCGTATCATGTCGAATGGATCTTTAGCCTTGAGTCCTCAGCTGTGTGGTCTCTCAGCTTCTCGGTAGATGATAGATTTGATGCTGAGTGGCTCCTTTTCTTCCTCTTGGTCTTCTGGTATTAGCTTGGCCTCAGGTTAGGACAAGTTAGCGTTAGCTTTTGGAAGGTCGGCGTCAGCTTGGGATAGGTCGGCCTTGGCTTGGAGATAGTTGTAAGTTGATTCATATCATTACTGTGGGGTTGAAAAAAAGTCATCTTTGATGCTAAACAATGAGCATAGGCTAGGACATCTAACAAAATTCTCTTCCCTTTTCTCTTCACCATGGGTGCCAAGTTACTCTAGATTTCCTCAACACTTATGGGGGTCAAGCAATAACTCTTCCCATCCTTTAAAACCGTATAAGTGTTAAGGAAGCCATCATAGATCACCTTCTGGTCATACTCCCATGGTCGGCTAAGAAGTAAATTTGCTACATTCATAGGGGCCATGTCGAATTCAATCTCATCCTCATACGGCCTAACCTTGAATGATATTCGAGTTCTCTTATACACATGGACCATACCTTTGTCATTAAACCATTTCAATCCATAAGGTCAAAGATGTGGGTAGGTCGACATCTAAGAGTTCATCCAGATTCTTAGCATAGATATCCTCTTTTATCAACTCACCTCCCGAACTCTTGTCGCTCTAACTTTCTATTTGAGCTTCGAGTCCTTCTTCCTTTAAGATCACAACCCTCTTATTTGGACATTGACAACCAATATGCTCATAGCCTAAGCACTTAAAGCATTTGACTTCTAGGGCATTGGTGCCAGGTACTTTTTTTCTCTCTACCTTCTTTATCTCAACCTGATCGAGTTGGCTAGACTTACCTCTCTCCATCTTCTTCTCTAACTTTCTCTCAGCATACTTCTCAGGTTTAAGATTGACTAGTTGAGGTTAGTTGGTCAACCTCTGATGCCTTCTCTACCTCTATCTTTCTACTTTCAATGCCAGATTGATCAGCTCGTTTAGTGAGTTAAACATCTGCAATGTCATTACAGAGTCCACTTAGAAACCTTACAATGGTGTGGTCCTGTGGCTCTGTAATCTCACATCTTGTCATTAAGGTCTCTAACTCTTGCAAGTACTCTTTGACAATGTTTCGGGCTTATCTCAAGTGCTAGAAAGCATGGAGCATGTCCTACTTGAAGTAAGTCAGCACAAAGCATTGGTTCATCAACCTCTTCATAAGCGTCCAAGTTCTAATCTGCTCCTTTCCTTCGATATCTCGCTTAGTAACCAACTTATCCCACCAAAGGCTTACATATTCAATAAGGGATAATGAAGCTAACTTAACCTTTGTTTGATCGTCGCACTTGTAACACTTAAACAACTTCTTAACTTAGGGAACCTAGTCAAGGGACTCTTTAGGTTAGCTACTTCCACTAAAAGTCGGTAGTTTAAGCTTGACGTTGTCAAGTCCTCAGGTATGTGCTCAAGGTTCATCCCTTGCATTCCTAGCTAATCAATTTACCTCAGATCGGCCACTTCTATTGAAGCTCTGCTCAGCCATATTTCTTTTCGATCTTAGCTCTCTTCTTCGGGCTCCTTGATTCACCTTAGAGTCAACACTCCTATCATTGCTTCTTGTCTACACAAGTTAGTTTTCTCTTCTTCTCGGCTCGGTATTTCTTCTCGGCTTGGTATTTCTTCTCGGCTCGGTATTTCTTCTCGGCTGTTGCTCATCATTATTAAGCTTATTGGAGCCACTTCTATTGGTAGATGTTCATTCCTTTCTTTCACCTCGGCTAACATGTCTGTATCCTCTAACTAAACCATTAAGCTCCTGAATAGAGTTAATGAGATTCTAAAGCTGATATTCTAAGTTATCAATACGTCTCCTAAATCTTCCATGAGGACTATTACCATTGTTATTGACACTATCTTTAGATATTTTTATCTATACAATAATTGTCAAAGAAAATTGAATAAGCACAATTTATAACAAAACATAACTCAGTGACCCAAAAATGACTACTAATCGACTTCTATAGCTACCTACAACTATTAAATACTTCCATAACAATTAGTACCAACTACTGAAACTATTATTACTTGACTCAACAACAACACAATACTATGGTTACTAAGCACTTTGAACAACACACTATACTGCAAAATGACAACTAATCAAACGTGTAAACTACAATCAAACTTTGAAGAGCATTATATGCACCAAAGCTTTAATACCAAGATGATACGGCAGTAAATTGGAAACCAAAATGGGTATTTGGGATTTAAGTAGGTATAATGGGTATTCGGGGATTCAAGTAGGTATGATGAATAAGAAGTAAAATGAGAGGTTTTGATGGTGAATGTATATGGATATTACGCACCAAGACACAAACACAATCTTAATAGCAAGGTTAGATGTGACTCATGAATACTAAATGTCACTTGCGTTTCAAATGAAAGGTTAGATGTGACTCACTAACTTACTCAAATGAAGGGGTTTGCCACAATCTTAATAGCAAGGTTGATAAGAACGTAAGAAAGATTAAAAAGCTAGTTAACACTCAATAATTTGGTAATGCTAACTCTAAGAGCTAAAGAATGACTTTTCTCAAAAAGAGAAAAGTTCCAAGTATAGGTATATTCTTCACTCCGTAATAATTTGTCTGTTAATTACAAATGTTGCTATTTATAGCAAGTCCTAAAACCCTAGTGGCAAAATTGTAAATAATGTATAAGGCCTTAAACCCTAAAAAATGGGCCCATAATTAAAAAATAAGGAAAATATTCACAAGAATACAAAACTGTGCGTTCAATAGAAAAAGTCAGCATGCAGTCATTCAGCTTATGTAGGCAGGAGCAGGATCTGAACTAGACGGAGTCAGCAATTAGATGTCCAAGTTCGAGGAGGAGTCCTTGAAGTCTCACGATGTTTGGCTCAAATACCCAAAGGTCGGCCCATAATTGCCTAATACTAGAATTAGTGGGCACAAGTTTCTCCATATCGTGCCGAGTGGATCTTTGGCCTTGAGTCCTTGGCTATGCGATTTCTCAGCTTCTTGGTAGATAACAGATTTGCTACCAAGTATCTCCTTTTCTTCCTCTTGGTCTTCTAGTATTAGCTTAACCTTGGCAAAAGCTATTCGGCCTTAGCATTGAATAATTTGTCCACGGGTTAGGATAGGTCGACATCAACTTCTAGAAGGTCGGTATCGGCTTAGGATAGGTCGGCCTTGGCTTAAAGATAGTCATAGATTGATTCCTATTAGTTTAGGCTTCCTCCAGTAATTGCATCAATGAGCTGCTCAATGTTATAATCCAATCCATTATAGAATGTTTGAACTTGGTGTCAATTTAGAAGCCCATGATGGGGGCATTTCCTTAATAAATCCTTCTATTTCTCTCACGTTTCATACAGAGTTTCGGAATCCATCTAACCAAAGGAAAAGATATTTGCCCTTAGCTTAGTTGTTCTTAAGGGTGGGAAGTATTTTCTTATGAATAGCTCAGCCATCTCTTACTAAGTATTGATGGAATTCCTTGGCATAGAGTTGAGCTACTGCTTTGCATTAGATCTTAATGAAAATGAGAATAGCCTAAGGTGAATAGCATCCTTTGAAACTCTACCTATCTTAAAGGTATTACAAATTTCCAAGAATTGCAGCAAATGGCTATTGGGGTCTTCATCGCTTAACATATCAACTTGAATACATTATTGGATCATCTTAATGATACTCAGCTTGATCTCAAAAGTATTGGCTTGAACCCTAGGCCAAGCAATGCTAGTACTAGCCTTATCCAGGTTGGCCTACAATAATCGAACATTATCCTTAAAGTTATAGGCAGATTTACTTCTAGCTCATTTCTCGCTTGTATTACATTCCGATTTCCAACAAGAGGTCAGTTCACATTCAATGGTGGATCTCTTTGGATAACATCTTCTGGATTTAAGAACTGGTTTTCTAATGGTAGCTTAATGTTTTGATTTTGATTATTCATTTTAGATGACTCTATTCTAATTCTCAACAGTTTTCGTGCTCTTACTTCCTTACTACTAGATGCTTGCTGCTCAAAATACTCTTAGACTTTCTTCAAGTTACTTTTAAGTGTTCTCTTAAGTTCAAGATCAAATTCAGCTAGATCAGTTGTGCTGCTCCGGGTCATAAACTGAAAATCAACAAATAAGTTGATATGAGCACAAATGTTTTAACTAAACTAATAACAAATATAAAAGGAAATAAATGTTAGAAGAACGAGAATCATAATTTTTCTAATTATGGTGCCATTTCCCTAACAATGAAGTCAAAAAACTTGATCACCTCTTATTAGAGCTTCCAAGTTTTATAATTTAAATTCTTATATTTTATTTTTTACTTAGTTAATAGGTAAGTATACCTATCATTTGTTAGTATGGATAAGTATAAGGCCGTCTCCATTAGGAAAAGGATTCAAACATTAGTACTAATTATTTTTCCTATTAACTAGGTACCAGATGATTTAATGAAGTAATTTAAATGATCTTTAGAACTAAACTATACTAAATCTAAGGTTACACCAAGAAAACACAATAGATAGAATTATAACACAAAAACAATAAATTACAATGCAGGTTTACTCCATTATATTAACATGGCTTATGAACTATCCATCCTAACAATTACTTATCCACAGGAATTCTCTACTTATGAATATTCTTCTCAAAATTACTCAATTCTAATCTTGATTGTGTTCCTTAGAATCTCTTCTCAAAGAATGGACAAGTTAAGATTGCATTAGAAGCTTACTAATCATAGAATTTCATACAACATGTAGCGAACTTAATATCTCTATTAGCAGGAGTAGTTCGTTTTAATGACTAAGATCTATTCATTAGAATCATTTCTCAATGTATTCCATTAAAATCTATTGTAAGATTGTATCTGCACTATACTATCTCAACTTATATGAAGTTCTAATCACTAAAAATTCGTAATTATTACAAATGATAACAATTCACAATACATTCATGTTAAAATGACTTCGTAAACCCTATTTTTATCACTCACACATGATGGAAACAAAGCAGATATATAGAAATAAGAAAAACGAAGTAAAACATAACAGAAAAGAAGAGAAAAGAATAAAACCCCTTTTTATTTGCTTGAAGGATTCTCATATACAATATACAACATTGGATTCTTTATGATTCTCTTGAAATTAGTGAAGAATGTTACACCACAGACTCTGGTTTTAGGAACACTTCCTAATAACATAAAATATGAAACTTAATGGTCTTGACTTTAATGATCTATTGTGTTTCTTGATGGTGTTTCTTTCTAATGTTATCCTTTCTCGATCTTGTGGTTTTTCTCCTAAAAGTCACTGTATATTTATACTCTTCCCGTTAAAGGACTCAAATATACCACTTTAAGACACTGCCTAATGTTAAAACGTTTCCTACGTACTGGTTTGTGTGAAAAAAGTTGAAGAAGAACTATTGTGTCTGCTCCTATCACGCCGGTGACTTGAGGAGTGATAGTATTGGAAAATAAGATCTTACACTAATCATGGCCATGAAAATAGACGTAAACTCTTCGTTGCTTCATTAAAACTCATTACGCTTATGATTGAAGGTGTGATCACCTTCTTGCTGTATAGTTATGGCTGTGATTGATAGGGGGATCATCAATACTTCCTTAATTACACTCGTGATGAAGGCCTTGATTAGTGCTGGCCAATGCAATCTTTTTTCATTACACCCATGATTGAATGAATCTTGGTTCTACTTTAAAGTTTTCTTCTCCTCCAGCCGTTATTAACTTAAAAGTCATTATTCTTGTGTAAATTTTATTCTCTTGCTCGTAATTCATCTGAAATCAATACATTTTACAATTAAATACTAAAGCTTAAGAATTGAATTATGAATAATTTTATGCCTAAATATGCCTTAAAAGTGTAAAGTAATTTACACTTATCAGTTGATGAGAGACCCAACATGTATCAGTAGCTACTTCTCTTCAGCTGAGGCTACATTTGTGTAGAGCTCCTATTTGGCACTTCGGCTTAGCAAAAATCAAGCTGATTGTACAAAATTGTCCTTTCTGCCAGAAGGTTACCGACCTATAGCAAACCACATGTCTGAACAACCATATGCTAGAATCCTCCATGCAGAATATTCATTTCAATTGTATTTTCCCATTATAACTTTTATTATTTGTTGCACATTATTTCTTTTGGATACTACCCTTTTTGTCTTTTCTATTTTAGGTAAGATGCTCTAGTTTCTCGGGTATAAATACATACTGTACATGTAGCCCCATCATCTTATTATCATTAATACACTAAATATTTCCCTTTTGTGAACATTGCTCTCGTTAGCTTATTTACTCTCATTTCACTCTTATCCTAACCGTGAGAACCTCACTAGACCAATTCGTATGTCATATCAAGTTGAGTTGTGAGTCCTTAGAACTTCTACTGGTGTATCATATCCTTTGAAGCTATTTGTAGGTTTGCTTACTTTCTCTCATTTCATTTCTTTTGTACATTTCCCATTATCCTTTTTAAGCTTTTAGTAAGCTTGGACCCATTTCTACGACTGGACTTATCTGTTCTTAACTTTGGTATGCATCATAACTTTGCCATAGTTTTTTCTTGTGGCCACTCATCTACTTGTGTACTAGGTTAATATGGAAAAGTAGCTTGAGTATGGATTGGGTCACTAAAAGTGCAAGGGTCTATGGTTTCATATTTTTCAAAATAATTTGTAAAAATTTTCTCTAAAGATCTCTCTCTTTTGGTTGCTCTTCTTAGAAATTGGAATGATGTATATGTTGGGTATTGGGATTAAAACATTGACATGAACAATAATGATACCCATTATACCAACACATGTCACCATAATCCATGGATATTGGTTTAACATAATTGCTACAAGAATAATTCCAATAGCTATCTCCTTGATTCCACCAACCGTACTCTATATCAATTTTAACAACCAAGTCAATTCAAATCGGTAAATTAAAATATCTTCAACCCCAATTCATAAACAATAAAAAAAAATGCAAATGCAAAGAAAATATAAACTAGAATGCAAAATCAAGTAGGTTTCATAAAGTCGTTCTCTCAATTTCAAGATCAATTTCAATCAAATCTTTTGACTAGCTTCTTGTCGTGCATTGCACAAATAAAAATACAAAATTTAGTTTAAGATTGCACCAAAAGAATAACATAATTCAAGAAAAAGAAAATAAATCAAGAAATATAAGGAAAGAATGGTTAGATTAATGAATTTAGCAGCTTTCTTAATATAACAAGTCTTTGGCAACGACACCAAAAATTTGATATGAGTCAAGTGCACCTATCAATTTGTAATAAGTGGATTAAGTCCAAGTGTTGATCCTTCATGGATTTTGACTACTAACACTAATTAGATCTCTATTATCTAACCTGATAAGGATCAAAAATTGATCATGCGCTCTCGAGCTTAAGGGCTTTCTTAAATGGTTCATCGAGTTGCTTGAGGTGAGTTAAGCATTAAGGAGAAGTGTTTACCCCAGTTTAATCTGCCGAGCTACTTTACTCTCTACTCTATCCAAGAGATTACTAAGGTAACCAGCCAAAGTGTCAAGCTAACCCCTCTAAAACACATTAGTCCGAGCACCAAATCTAGATACAGCCATCTCCATAGTGCCGAAGCCAAGCTAACAACTGTCAAGAGCCGACCATCCAAGGTCGATCTTCAGTGTGAGTTATCCCTGAGCCAACCCTTGTCCAATCCTAGCAATTAGAGTTGTCAAACTATTGATGTTGACCAAACCTAATCAAGGCCTACCTCTGTATGGCTCATGACGTTATTGGGACCACATAATGAGTAGAATTACATGCGTAATGTCCTTTCTGATGTCTGTACTATCGTTTTTGACAAAGGATATTCTTTTGCACGATTTCATGCTTTCCTTGTAAATTATTCTCCTTTTTCTTTACAAGTAAAGATCCATTTATGAAATTTTCTGTAATTTAGGACTTACCCTAACTGGGTGCTATAAATACCTTGCATAATGTAATAGCCACAAAAGATACAGAAAATATATTGAACTTTTACTCCCTCTTGAGCTAAGTGTCTTTTTGCTTACTCTTGAGTTACTCTTATCTAGCCTATGGAGCATAAACTACTGGTAAGTGATCTCCGGCTATACTTATGCATTATATCAAGTTTAAACCAAGCTCATGTGAGACATTGGTGTGTCATATCCATCATCGATGCACAAGAACCCTTGCTTATCCTCAACTATTATTTAGTTTTCAAGGCATCTCGTGGCCCAAACCTACCCTTTTGTTTATGCATGATATTAGGTCCATATGTTCATGCATGGAATCCATATCATAATCGGTAAACTCAAATTCAAGAAACTTAAAAACTTAAATTAAATTGCATTAACTACTAAATTAATCAACTAATTAATAGTTATTAAAGAACTTAAACAAGAAAGTAACAAAAGTGTAGATTAACTTAAGATTCGAAAACCATATCTAGACCTTTGTTTCCCTTAGATTTAACATTTGATTTTCTTTAAATTTAATCTAATTTATTCTTTAATTTTTCTTGATTAGGAGAATTCTTTATTAAATTTAATCATTTTCTTAAGTCAATTAACCTATAATCTTGAAATCACTTATTAGAATCTCTCTTTAATAGCATGACCTAAGATTGCATCATAGCACAACAAATTCTCTAGTGATATTAATCAATATTGTGGAAAAACTTTGTAAATTATCTCTAATCTTGCAAGAATCTCTATTATCTATGTCTATATTTAATCATATAAAAAATCCCTCGATTCTCTTATAAGTTATCAAAATTTTGGTCACTACCTGTAGAAATAACAATCTAAAGCATTGAATATACATAGTTTAATCAAGAAAGAAAATAAAGAATCAATTAGATCTAATAAAAATCCATATCATACGAGTAGATCTAGGTTTTACAAGACCTAGATATCAAAGATCTACTCTTTACACATCATAACGTAAAAATCTTGCATAAAAAAAAAAGAAAGAAATGTAGAAGAGTGAATTACGAAATCAAATAAATCTTGAATCTTAAAGTCTTGATGTCCATTGCTCTCTTGAGTGTTCTTTTCTTGCAAAGCTCTCTAAAGGTTAACCAAAGTTCTCCCGAAAAAAAAACCCTAAAGAAGCTTTATATAGAGAATGGAAAAATAGAGGCAGCTACAATTGATACAATTAGGCACATGACCATGTCCTATGGTCATGTAACCGGTTGTTGATGTTTCTTTTCTTTTCTTTTCTTTTTTCAACACTAGGAATGATACGACTAAGGACATATGTCCTTAAGGTCATGTAACTGGCTGTAGTTACATAAAAATCACTCCAAATTTGCTTCACAAATGATACAATCATGTTATTCGAGTGTATTGATTTTCAAATATTCATAACTTATTCATTTTAACTTCAAATTAAGTGAAACGTGTTTCTATCTTCTTGTTTTCTCACGTAAATTGTTCCAAAACCTAGAAATCAATATTTTATCCAATTAAGTATCATTATCTAAAAATAAACTCAAATTTTAAGGCAAAATCACTATATAAAATATATATAAATAAGAACTTATCAGGTACCATAATGATTCTGGTTAGTATAGATAACCAACTCCTTAGGCAAAAGATAGTGCCACCACACTTGAAGAGCTTGAATTGACGAATAGTGCTTCTAATTGTACATTAAGTAATTCAATTAGGCTCCTCTAAGCTTCTTACAAGGGTAGGCAATGGGGTTGCATTCTTGTATAAGTACAGCATCTATGTCAACATTTGAAACATCGCACTCTAGCTCAAAGACCTTTTTAGAGTTAGGTAGAGCTAGAATTTAAGGTAGAGGTTAGCTTTTCCTTTACCTTGGAAAACTTCTCTCTTCCTTCTTTCCCTATCTGAACTCTACATTATTCTTAGTCAACTTGGTAAGAGGTGCAACAATCATATCGAATCCTTGAATAAATCTTCAATAAAAGGAAACCAAACTACAAAAACTTTTACCTTAGCGAAAAGAGGTCGGGGTTAGCTACTTTACAATAAATATGATTTTCTCACTCTCTATGCATTGGCCTCTAACACTAATGACATATCTTAAGAAAATCACTTCTTCTTAGTAGAAACCACATTTTTTTTAAATAGTTGAACAGATTCTCGACTCGAAGGACGTTAAACACAACTCATAGATGTTGTAAGTAGCTCTATAGGTCAGGACTATAGACTAAGATGTCATCAAAATAAATCACAACAAACTTCCCAATTTGATTTTAGAGCACATGTTTAATCAACCTGATGAAGATACTAAGGGCAGTACATAGACCAAATGGGATAACTAATCATTCATACAAATCAAGTTAGGTCTTGAATGTCATCTTCCATAAATCACTTAGCTTCATCCTTATCTAGTGGTAACCAAATTTAAGTCTAATTTTACTAAAAATGTAGGCTTTGTGTAATTCATCCAACATATCATCGAGTATAAGGATCGGATACTTGTACTTGATGGTGATTTTATTGAAAACTCGACCATCCACATACATTCTCCAAATTCCATCTTTCTCTCATATAAGTAGTGTGAAGCACAGTAAATAGGCTTAAGCTCTCTTTGACATATCTACGTTCTAATTCTTTAATTAGACTCCTAACCTCTTCAGGTAGATTAGTTTGCTCTCTTAATTCCTACAGTCTGTATATTAACAAGAAGGTTGGTACATCTAACTTGATTGCCTCCCTTAATTTAGATTAACTCAAGATTATGGTACTCTACGAGCTTTTGGCAAGTTTAGAGTACAACTTGCCAACTTGGCTTAGGGTCATTGGGTTTAAGGTAACCTTCCTTTCGTCCTCAAATGAGTAAGTGTCTTTGTACTCATCATACATGACTCCTCAATCAAATAACTAAGGTCAACCTAACAACTTGTGTGATGCACACATGGACGAGACATCATAAAGGATGCCATCTAAATAGTTTTCTATAGAGATCAGTAGAAGTACTTATTGGGATACATGGAGTGAACCTTTTTCGTTTAACCAGTATAAATTGTATAGCATTGGATATGACAACGTTGATAATCTCAATCTTTGAACCAGGTTGGTAGATACAACATGTGCAACTTTCACCATCCACAATCATTATGCAAACTAGGTCCTTAACCTTACAAGTGATGTAAAACAAATTCTCCCTTTACTCACCCTTAATGGATAGGTCTAAGCTCATAGCATGACAGACAACTAGAGTTAGTTTATTTAGGTTATCAAAATAAATCTCTTGTTCAACAAGCTTATCCTTCATCTTCTCGATACCTTTTCATACCTCAACCTTTTCCTTAAGCTCTTCATCAATACTATCAACCTCAAAGGTTGGCACTTCCCATTGAATGACCATAGTACGACTGTTTAGATATTGAGAAGCCATATGTCTGAAACCTTGATACTTAAGCACTTGATATTATTGACATATTATATTATATTACTCCGGTCTCAACCAAAATTTGCAATTAGATTCATATTGTAGAGACTTGAAGAAATAACATTATACCTAAACTATATCAAGAGTTAAATGCACAAGCTAGAACTTGGATGAAACCCTAAGAAAGATAGGACCTGAGTATTTAAGTTATAGCTTGAAATTAAGATCATTCAAAGATTTAGATTTTGAAGATTTTAAGAAGCATAGAACTCAAAATTAAATCTCAAAAGCTTAGGGAAACTCGATCCAAAAACTATACATTTAGATCTATTTGCTGACTCATGAAAGACATTTAAAGTTCACTCAGTCACTCATAAGTGAGTGGTGCAAGCTTAAACCATAAAAGCCTTAAATGTAAGCATTGAATTCTACTCTAAAAGTTGTAAAATATGTGCTAATTATAACCCCAAAGAATAAATAAATTCATGCCATATAATGACACATTAGTTTGCATTTTGTCACCTCAAACATCCTTAAATATTCCCATCCGTGAACCTTAATCACCAAGTGAACTTCAATTGAGGTAACTTAAGGCTAAGCCACCACCCTAAACTATCACTTTAAATCATGCCTCCATTACTATAAATAGGAAAGGACAACAACTTTGAGATACATTCAAATCCAAAGCTATAAAGATCCTTCAATCCCTAAGCATCTAATTGCGGGAACTAACAAGTCAGGGTGGAAACCAATTCTTGCACTGATAGCTACCCCTTTTACTAGCCTTATGCATCACTATTGGCACATCTTGATGGAACTTTCAATAATAATAATGAAGCAACACTTTTAGATGCTGATCTTCAGAAGCTAAAGTAGCCCAACACTGTTCTTTTAACTAACTATTCTTAGATTTTAGACATATGCTAATTATATACTAAGCTTAAGATGATTGAAGGATAAAACAAAACAGTAGTTTAGTAAGTCTTACTCAATAGAGTTATTGAGGATTGTGGATAGTTTTAGGATTCATTTGAATTAGCTAAACAAGGATCTTGGTATCAATTGAATTTTAGTTACTTTTAAAAATTTAAAGTTTTGCCTAATAATTGCTTAAAAATCGACAAGTTTGCTAAGTTTCTTAGTTAGTATGACATGTATAAGATTTACTCACAACAAAATAAAAGTTTTTGAATTTCATGATCATATTTATTCAACCTTAATTTTAATGATTGTCAAAAAATAGAACTAATTGGGATAACATGAAGTTTGAGCCAAAAAAGCTCAAAAGAAACATGAGAATCCTTAGCTCCAATAATTTGTTGACATAGTTATTGAATTGATGTTAACCTTGAAAGGATTTGAAATTGAAAGAATTTGACCTTATGAAAAGCCATAAACATATATACATCTCAAAACCACAACTTACATGGATAATGTGGTGACTAAAGTCCACGTGAAGTTGGAATATCATGATATAAATGAGTTAATAATCAGGATAAAAATTGCATTGACTACATTTTTGGTAAACTTGACTTAAAATAAACTGTTATAGCAATGTAATAATGATCGATATGTAAACCTATGTACGTTGTTAGGTGATCCAAGTGAAATCAATCATTTGAGGAGTAAACCACCTAATTAGTAGACCCTTTTGAGTTAGAACTTTTGTATTACTATTAACAAGTAGAACTTTGTCTACTTTCTTTTTGTGCTTATTGTTGTCTTGATGAGACTTGTGATTGCCATTGCTTGAACTTTTGAATGTCACTTCATTGTTTACTTAAACGAACTTCTATCGTTTGATGAAACTTCAATTGTTAGCTTGATGGTATAGGTTGATCATAAATATTCATCATGCTATGAGTTCTTTGATGTGCTTAGTTTCAATTGGATATTGGCTTGATGTTTATTTGTGGCATGGCATACAAAGGATCTACAGGATAGCTTTTCAAAGGCAGCTTTTAGGTAAAGAAAAGTATTCAATTTCAAATGCTTGGTTTATGAATGCAGAAAAGCATTTTTAGCTGCATTGGTAGCTCTAGATTGCCATTTTGCAATCTCTTAATTTGGATCACCAAATTCATTTCTTAGTTTAAATCACGAATTATAATCTATCAATTTACTAGAGCAACGTTTTTGAACCCTTTGGTCTTAGTTATGGCAACCAAACTCTCAGGTGGCCACCCTTTTCGCTGTTATTTGTGAGATAGCGGTATGACCCATCTAATCTTAGTTAGACGCTAGCATTAGTGCTTGTCACGTGTGTCAGCATAGTATATGATAAATGATTAAAATTCACGATGACCCATCTAATCTTGCTTCTGTCGCTTTTACTTGGGTTTTGATAAGATGGCTACTGACCTGTTTGGACTTTGGAGAAGTCCGTCCTCTGGGGCCATATATTAACACATAAACTGCAAGAAGGTGGAAGTCTCCTACTCCTTTCATCAGCCCTCTAACAAGGTCAATTCTGGATACAGATGGAAGTTTCCAACTTCACTGTGATTTGTTGGCCTAGTTTTATGGTGTGTCGAGTGTGAGTTACTCATATAAACAAAACATGCACATAGATACATATCTCAAGCAGCTTCCATTTTCCAGGATAATTATTATGAGCAGCTTCATATCCTCATCCCAGGTAATTCAATATCATTTCAGAAAAAGAAACAGGACTTAAATGCTGACCCCACGAACATTTTCCCCCAAAAACATAGAATGCCATATAGATGAAAGCCAAGTGAAGCTATTGCCATGTTGGCATGCTAAGCTTAAGCTCAAATTTCATCATAAAACAAGAAAGCGATCCAGCATCCAAGACTACCGCCCTTTTTTTTTTTCCCCTCCTCCTTTGCACTCTTATCAGCACTGCTTTATGAATGAACTCAAAAAGCATTGCACATGGGCGAAAATCTCAACAAGTAAATGTTTACTATCTTACATAACTCAAAACAGAAACTCAACATTTGCTGCAGTTCCTAGCAAATGGTAAATCTAAGTCTGGGAGTCTTCCGCCTCAAGAGTGCTATAAGGGCATTGAAATACCTGCAATATAACAAGATATAAGATCACTATAGATAACTGTACTTGCTGCCAAATGAAGAAAATTCAATGAAAAGTTAATCAGAAAAGGAAGGCATGAAAACACTCGGAGTCATTTGTGATCATTTGAAATTTATTAAGCTTTCTCTGCCAGGAAGAATCCTAGCAATCCTCTAGTACAGTTTTAAGTTCAACTTCTAATGGGAACAAATAGAAATATCAGAAAATTGAAAGAACTTTACTTCTACAAGTTTTTAGGAGAGTCACATGTTCTTCAGATATGGCATTCTGCCAGCATATTTAGCTACCCTCCTAACGTCTCTCCCAGAGGCCTATGATATATTCAACTTTCAAAACCGAGAATTGTGCAAATCATACTCAAGGTGCCAAAATACCGGCAGTTGGACAGTTACTGTAAAATAACGCAACATACTGTATATATACCAAAAACTGATAAGGAAATATTATGACTTTCCAACAAAGATGAGCTTATAATATACAATGGCCTAGCTGTCAAGCATCAACTTTAAATTTAGCGATTTGAAGCAGAAATATGGATAACAGTGAAAGAAACAAAACACACAATTAAAAATAAATGCAATCTCCAAAAAAATTGCGCTTAAACATTAGCAAGGAAACTTCAATCTTAGTCTTCAACTTCTTGACAAATGTTCAATTAAGTAATAAAACTTTTGAATGCAGTTGAGCTCATAACCTTACCAAAGCCTTGCAATTCAATCTATTGGTGTATGGCTATCTTTGGACATGATACATGGAGCTTCACATGTGCAGAACAAATACAACATCAGTTTTGCAAAGATGCAGAACTCATTTGAACACCTGGACTAATAGAAGCAGCAAGGTTAAAAGTCTTGCTGCCAAGTAAGAAATCAGCACATCTGAAGAAGAGTTACATTTCAAGCAGCCAATCAACCAATCCTCAGTGGTAACAAGGAGAATGGATTTTTGACATGGTCAGTACCAGCTCTAGTTATTTGCTGTTACCAATATATATTGTCAATTTTTTTTTTTTCCCTCCCTGGTTGTATATATTAGCAATCAAACAGGACAAATTTGACAAATAAATTAGGGATATGTTAAACGGAATGTCCTACTAATGCGTGAAGCAGTGTCCATCCAAATATAAATTACTTGTATGAAAATATTCTCCTGTCCCTGGATAATCTAGCATCTACTCTCTTCCCACCCCAAACTCAGTCTCACCAGAAATTAAACATATGCCAGTCTCAAAACACAGCTAAGGGCTGAATGAAAGGGATAAGGTAGGTACAAATCAGAATATTAGTTCCATTTCCAGGATTTATTATGCCCTAAACGATTCAATATAGAAATTTTGTTAATGAAATAAAGAAGTTTCAAGCAATGACATTAATATGTCTCCTAGAGTTAGCAATCCTATTAAGCACGTTTACAAAATGTGGACTACAGTTAGCCTTAGAAGTTTCCAGATTCTTCAAGAATTACCTGGAACTTATAGTTAGTTAGTTAATCCTTGTAAATAGATAGTTAGTTAGAGTTCTGTAAATAGAGGCATTGTAATATTTAACATAACAAGATTATTTTCTTTGACAGTAGAAAAGAGCAAGATTGCAGTTGATAACGTCCATAGGTAGAGGTGACGCAATATTTTTTCTTTTCTTTTCTTTTCTTTTTTTTTCCCTCTACCTCAAATCAATAAAAGAACCATAAATTACCCCTACAAACGTATCAAGTGGTCTGACCTGCTCAAGCCTCATTCCCCTATTTTGCCATTGCGCTCTATGTTAAGCCATATCCCCTTTATACCTAAATATTATTTCTTTTCACTATAAATTGTTTTCCTCCACGTTCTTTTTGGTCTCCTCTTCCCCGTTTAACTTAAATAGTCTTTAATAGTACTGCAACGCCTTGGTAATGAAAGTTGCCTTTGCACATTGTTGAACATTCGCATTTTGCCAAATGTGAAAAAGAAAAAAGAAAAAAAAGTGTTTAAATGCTCATATTCTAGAATAATTTGAACCTTGACAACCACACTCTTGAATTTTGATATAGAGATACAATCCCAAGTAATGGAATTCACAATATGACACTCTTTGCATCAAATCCATAACAAACAATCAGCCAATTAAGAAGGTATCAGAAAATGATTACACAATATACAAATAAGCATTTCTTCCATACTTACTTATATATACATATCCAATTAGCTATAAGATCAAGTATAATGGCATAAAGATGAAGAATTGAACCTTGAGGAACTAATCCCCAGCTTTGAGAGCCAACAGGCAAGCTAGATATTAACCGGGCAGACGCTACAGCACTATGCAATGGCATCATCGTATCCACAGTGCTCAATGCAACAGTTAATCTAGTAACAGAATTTTAGATCAGTAAATTAGCCCCAAAAATTCAATTAAAGGAAAAAAAAAAAAAAACTAAGTACTAAAACAGAGTGCCACTTCAATAAATTACTAAAATAACCAGACAAAAAGAAATAAACAAAAGAAAAAGATCTTCATATTGAATTACATTCTTTAGTTCAATCATTTCAATGAAGAGGATGAAATTGAGATTAGTTTTAATTAAAAAAAGCACCCAGAAGATAAAACATAAGAAAACAAGTATATATTGTTTCAAAATTGAGTCTTTCAAGCTAAATGTGATGAAAACCATAAAATAAAACAAAAGGTGGAATTGAGAAAATGTTGAACCTGGAAACTGAGCGTGAAATGCGGCGAGAAGAAGCGGCCGCGAGAGGGTTAGATGTAGATAGAGAAAGTGGTGGTTTCTGGAGCTTTAGAGAGAGAGAGAATAATCGAGAAGACACCTTGGAGATCATACTGGAAGAAGCCATTTGTTAGCTTGAAGAAGAAGAAGAAGAAGGAGTGACAGGGTTTTAGGACTTTGAAATGGATCGGGGGAAGGTTAGGTTGGGGGCTACACCGGGTTAGTCCGATTAAATTACTGTATTGTCCGTGTCCTACCATTTTTGCTAAAATTACAATTGTATTTTAACTATAAATATTTGGATAAATTAAGTTAATAAATAATATCCAGGCAGCCACTGTTAAGCCTAGCCTACGTAGTCCCAATGGCTCACAGGTTATGATCTGATATGTATGCTTTTGGCTTGGTGCTTACTTTAGTTTATGCAAACTCTCTAGAATCTACTATTCACTAATAGTGTGTTGTTTGAAACCCTAAACTAACGGAACTCTCATGTTAACTTTAGATGAGTTGATTCTCTCTTAAAATTAAACATATAAAACATATAATGACTTGTTCTTATGCTTATTTTGCGAGGTATAAATGATTCGAGTTCACCCAGACTCCAGAAAGCTAAGGAAGGAAACAATACAGATACTTTAAGAAGGTTATCTAATCTTTTTGGCTCTTGTTCTCTATTATTTATAGTTGTCTTTTAGTATACTTTACGATCTATCTGATTTACTACTTTTTGTTGTAACTATTTGCTCGACTATTCCTAGATTTGTTATTTTACAATTGTATTCGATTGTACAAGTATGCCATTTTTGTTGCTATTTAGTTTATCCATGCGAAAACTTGCATTATCTCTATGTAAAGTCCTTAAGCCATGTTGGTCTTTTTACTTATTGTTGTATGGCTATAACAACTTCCTTTGATCTTCGAAAGAGGACCTTATCCTCAAGGTCATAGGTAGATTAGGTCTATTGGAAGTTCTCTAGATCTTCCCATGTAGTTTCCTCTAGTGGTAACCTTTGCTATACTAAAATCTAAGGCACCATCTTCCCACTTTGTACAATCTTTCAATTCCCCAAAATAAAAAGCGGTTCCAAAATAAGGTATCCTTGAATCACCTCTATACGTAATGCTAGTGATGGTATAGTGGCATCTTTTGGTACTTTCGATAAAGAAAGCTGAAAAACATTGTAGATCTCATCAACACACGATCCCACTCTTTTAGTAATAGGAAAAGGACCATAAATGCATTGAGAAAAGCTTATGATGGCCCTAAGTCATTGATACCTGCTTATAGGGGTGAAGTTTAATAAAAACTAAACCCCCAACTTGAAAAGAAAAATCTAATCTATGTTGATTAGTATAGGTCTTCATTTGTTGTTGTACCTTTAACAAATTTTCCTTTAAAAGTTTCAGGATAACATTCCTATCTATAAGCTCTTGATCAACTGCATCAACTTTAGAAGTTCCTCTTATATAAGATGGAATAAGATGATGCTTTCTCCCATACATTACCTTAAAAGGGGTAGTAGAGGCACCCTAGTGAAAAGAGGAGTTGTAAGCAAACTTTGCCCATGGTAGAAACCTGACCCAATTCGTAGGATGCTCTAGAACATAGCCCTTTAAGTATTGTTGAATAACCCTGTTCAACAATTCATTTTACCCAATGGACTAAGGATGATAAGCTGTTCTTAGTGATAACTTTGTACTGCTTAAATAAAATAATTCTTTCCAAAGTTGCTAATGAAGATGAGGTCCTTATTTGAAACAATAGTCTTAGGAAAACTACATAACTTAACAACAATATTGAGAAAAAGAGAAGCTACTTTCGAAGTTGTAAAGCTTGATTCCAAGTTACCCAAATGACAATACTTAGATAATTTATCCACTACTACTAAAATGATAGTATACCCTTGTGACTTAGGCAAATAAGTCACAAAATCCATAGAAATGTCCTCCTAAATCTGATTTAGCAACGACAATGGTGATAATAACCCCTAAAGGCTTTTGGTACTATACTTGATTTGTTGACAAATGACAAAAGTTTGCATAAACTTCTCTACATCATCTTTCATCCCTTTCTAATAGAACTCAAAAACTAGTCTCTTATACATTTTAAGGACACCAAAGTAACTCGTTGGAGGTACGAAATGGCACTCATATGGAAGCTTAGGAGTAAGCTTTGACGTAGGCACCACAAAGATCTTATCCTTATAGTATGAGAAACCATTTCACCACAATAAATCTCATTTCATTTGTTACCTAGATGTTAGTACCTCAATAAATTTTTGAAAAGTTGGCAGATTATGGTATTCTTGCTGTAATTCCTCAATCAAATGGAACTTAAGCAAAGAATAAGCCATATAAAGGGTATCATGCTACCTAAATAGAGAATTAGCTAGCTTGTTCTCTTAGCTTCACTTGTAAACAATAGAATAGTCAAAGCCAAGAAATTTAGCCAAATATTTATGTTGCTTTAGGGTTTGAATCACTTGATTAAGTAACTCTTAGAGACTCCTATGGTCAGTCTTCACCATAAAATGCATACCTAAAAGGTACTGTTTCTACTTTCTAATAACTACAACCATCAAGTTCAACTCTTTAATGTAAGTAGAAGCTTTTGTTAGATGAGAAGGCATTTTCTTACTAAAATAAGCTATTAAATTATTGTCTTGTAGAAGAATAGCTCTAATCTATATAGATGAGGCATTTGTTTCAACAATAAACTATTTTGAAAATTCTGGTAAAGCCAATATGGGTGTTGATATTAGTGCTTCCTTAAGTTGCTTAAAAGCAACTTTAGCTTGATCAGACTAATGAAAATGATCTCACTGTAACATGTCAATAAGTGGAGCGGCTATAGTAGCATAACCATGAATAAAGTGCCTATAATAGCCCTAGAAAGACTCAGAAATACCAGTAATTATTTAATATTAGTGGGCAATGGTTACTCCTTCATAGCCTTGACCTTAAAATGATTTAGTCTAACCCCTTGAGCTAACATCACATGACTTAAATAGTCTATAGTAGATTGACCAAAAGCACATTTGCTTTTTGTCAAAAACAATGTAATATCCGAAAGTACTTGTAAAACCTCGGTCAAATGCTCCATATGTTGCTCCATAGAAGTACTATAGACTAATATGTTATCAAAAAATACAATCACGAATTTTCTCAAATAAGGATGAGACTTATTTATGATTGATTGAAAAGTGGTAGGGGTATTAATTAAACCAAAAGGCATAACAAGAAATTCATAATGCCCTTCCTAAGTATGAAAAGTAGTTTTCTCTGCATCATTAAGATGCATCATAATTTGATGATAACTTGCTCTTAGATCTAATATGAAGAAAACAAAGGCACTACACAATTCATCTAGTAATTCATTGACAGTAGGGATAGAGAACTCATCTTTAATTGTTGCTTAATTAAGTGCTTTATAATTTACGCAAACACGCCATGTGCCATCCTTTTTCTTGACCAACAATACTAGAGAAGAGAATAGGTTGGTGCTATACTGAATAATACCTTATTTCAACATATCAACCACCTGTTGTTTAATCTCCTATTTCTGAAAATGTAGGTAGAAATAGGGCTTGACATTGATGGGTTTACTGTCCTTAAGATGGATTCGATGTTAGATTTCACGCATAGGAGGCAATAGTAAAGGTACCTTAACCATATGAGAAAAGTTGTCCAATACTTACTTAATGGCAGTATTGCAAGCCACATTTTTTGATGAATTAGTTACCATTTGAGCCATCAATTGATAACAAGAAGCTACAACATTAATTTTAAGCATTTTCTCAAATTGACTTGGAGACATAGAAGAGCTCTTAAGGACATTCTCTCCTTCTAATGTGATCAAACACTTATTATGCCAAATTGTAACGAGAACATAGAATAATCAATAGTAATAGGCCCCAATTGTTGTAGCCATTGGATGCCTAAAACTAAATCAACTCCTTATATAGGTAATACATAAAATGTCTCTAAAAATTCAGTGCCTTGAATAAGCAAAGGCACATTGATGCCTAAAACTAAATCAACTCCTTATATAGGTAATACATAGAATGTCTCTAAAAATTCAGTGCCTTAAATAAGCAAAGGTACATTGATGCCCATTTCCCTTCACACGGCAACTTCTGCCCATTCCCTATCATGACTCGAAGTTTGGGAGTTTATTCCACTATCAATCTTAAGTGTTTAAGAAGTCTCTTTTGTATAAAATTATGAGTACTTCTAGAATCAACTAGGGTTGTAACATTATGTTTATTGAGGCATCCTTTGAATTTCAAAGTCTTTAGAATCAAGTCCCTTGATAAAGCATGATAACTGATGGAAAATGGCTCTTGTTAGTTAATTTCCTCTACATTGTTTGTAACCTCAGAATGCTCCTGTATGTCTAATGCGTATTCATCCTCTTCTTTCACTAATAGTAAAAACTGAGCTTTACATTTATGACATTGATGGTACTTTTCATCACAATTGTAGCATAAACTCTTGTTACATCTAGCTTGCATCTTCTTTGGAGTCGTTTTCTTAATAGGTAAAGAGGGTTTAGGTAGGGGTAGCAAAGGTAGGATAGTAAAAGAAGAAGTTGGTAATGTTAAAGTGTTAGGAACAGAAGAAGGGTGAGGTTTAGAAAATTGAAGAGATTATAAGGGTTTGTTAGTAACAAAAGAAGGTTTACAAAAAGAAAACTGGTTAGACAATTTAGCTTCAGGCATTTTAGCTATGGAAACTGTTTGAGTTAATGACGCAGGCGTTGCTAACAACACATCATGTTTAACTTACATTTTGAGGTTAGAAATGAAACAACTTACAATAAAGCTATTCGAGAGTCCTATCTCTCTATTCAAGAAAGCTTCAAACAAAGACTAATACTCTTCCCTTATTCCAATTTGTGCAAGTTTTGCAAGTAATCCCTAAACATCCTCAAATTCAAATGGATCAAAATGACTTTATAGACTTTTGTGAATTTTTGCTAGGAATTAAGTTGCTTATTGCGATGCATCTACTAGAACCAATGTAAAGCATGATCCTTAATGGCAAATGAAACAATGGTAAGTCTCTATTAATCTAATATTTGATGGAAATAAAAAAAAAATCATTGGCTTTAAAGATCTAAGTAATTGGATCATTGCTAGTGAATTTAGGTACCTTAAGTTTGATTCCTTTTAATAGTCCCTTTATAATAGATTACGAGGAAGATGATGAAATACTCTTGAGAGTAGTATTCTTAGTAAGAGTACTCTGATAACTTTTTTAATTAGTAAAGCTTACAACTTCTCAAGTTGTTGTGATAACAATTGAAACTTATTATTAGTATCTTGTTGAATCGATTGTTGTTGAGCATTCAATGCCTTAATCTTATCATCAAGGATCATAGTATGAGTTGAGTTCGTTATGGCAATGAGAACACCAATGCTAAGCCCATCCTATGTATTCTTAATGGCCCACAAGTTATGACCTAATACGTATGCTTCTGGCTTAGTATGTACTTTAGTTTACACATACTCTCCTCTTAAATCTTTTATCAAACTCTCTCTCTCTCTCTCTCTCTCTCTATGTGTGTCTCTCTCTTAAGATTTCACTAATAATATGTTGTTTAAAACCCTAAAGTCACAGGGCCTCTCATGTTTACTTTAGATTTGTTAATTCCCTCTTAGAATTAAATGGATAGAACATATGCTGACTTGTCTTTGTGCTTATTTTATGAGGTACAAATGATTTGAATTCACCCAAACTCCAAAAGGTTGAGGAAGGAGGTAGAACATATTCCTTAAGAGGGTTATCTAATCTTTTTGGCCCTCGTTCTCTATTATTTATAATTGTTTTTTAGTACACTTTACGATCTATCCGATTTACTACTTTTTATTATAACTATTTGCTTGATTGTTCCTAGATCTGTTCTTTTACAAATGTATTAGGTTAATATCTTGTATAAGTATGCTGTTTTTGTTGCTGTTTAGTTGATTTGTATGAAAACTTGAATTATCTTGTGTAAAGTCTTTAAGTTGTATTGGTCTCTTTACTTATCTTTGTGCGGTTGTAACAACCATAATAAATCATTTCTATTCTAAATATCAATTGTTTCTCAAAATCATTCTTTCTTTTACAAAATATATATTTTACATGGGGATAATTGAATTTATACCATTAGTCATATTGAATTTATCCAATTAACTATTTTAAAATTTAATAATAATAAATAGGAAAAATTACATATTAGAGAATAGATTTAAACAATGATAAAAAAGAGAATAGAAGTATTTGGTGGTTTAATTGGGAAGTGGTTGTTATCTAATACGTTATAAACATATGATATCATTATATAAACTTAAGCTTGACTTGAAGTAGCACTTGATAAACCACTAATGAGTTACTTGAGTTTTTCTTGACATTTACTCAAATACAACTAGAGAATACTCCAGTCGAACATTAGCTCAGACTTTTCGAGTATTTAATTGAGTTGAGCTCAAGCCTCATAGTGTTTGGCTTGATTAGATCAAGAATCTAATTGAGCATGAGTTAAATATTAATAATAATTGAGTTTTCATATTAATATTATTATGATTAGAATAAAAATAATTTTTAAATAAATCGAGCTCAAATAAACTTAATTTAGTTGAGCTTGAGTTTATTGAGTGTTGCTTTAAATTGAGCTCAATCTCAAAATTTTAAGCTTAATCGAGATTAAGTAAAGCTTGAGCTTTAAAATTTCGAGTTGAGCTCAAACTCTAACTCAACACTTTATCGTCTCAACTTGACTCGTTTACACCTAGTCTAGTACACTAATGCCTTATTCATTTAAGGGAATAGAATTATTATGATGTTTACTTCATTTTTTGTTTTAGAATTGCAATTCGATAACAATCTTTATTACTCAAGATCGGACATAAAGTTGTGAAATTGAAGGGGCCAAACTCATATTATTTAAATTAATACTAGAATTTTGCGTGAAAAAAGATCTACTTATTTTTGCAATTTCGAAACATCTTTTATGCACAAAGGGGTTATATTGAAAGTTTACCCCCATAATACAATCTAATATTGAAAAAAAAAAAATTTGAATCTTTTTATGAATTAATTATTGTATTTTACTTACTTAGTAAAAGGTTAGAAGAATAACCTTTTATTTTTTTTACGGCATATATATCAATTAAAATAAAATTATCAATTTATAAAAAAATAAAGTCAATACACAAAACTCGTGTAAATTTTGTTAATAAGAAAAATAAATTGTAAGAAGTATTTATACAAAAAAAAATCACCAGTATGATGAAAGGTTTCCCTTGAAGCATCGAAGTAATGATCACTAGTGTCGAGCATAGCTTTTGTGCCACCAATAATGTCTACTCGTTTTCCCCTCTTCCATTCTCAATGAACAACATGATTGGTTGTTGACTAATGATAAGCATAGGAGTCAAATTCCACTTAAGCATTCAAATTTAGGTAGATAACATAATATAATGTATGATATTCAATAATTTTTTTATAATGATTTATTATTTATGGTAGAGTTACTAGTGAATAAATAGTATTTAATGAAAAGTTATTTAATTAACCATATATTTTTATGAGTAGAATTTAATTTTATTAGTTAATGTAAAAAAAATAAAAAAGTGAAAAGATAATGAAAGCTATTTGTGATAGACAATAAATACAATTTGAAAAAAATAAAAAACCTCTCTAGTGGGAATTGAACCTATGACCTTATGAAGGTAAAAATAAAAACTTAACCACTCAATCTTAGAACCTTTATTCTTTACTTAAAAAATAATTTTAAATAATTAAGTTTACTTGAAATTAAGTAATAAGGGTTTTTTGATTCAATTTTGGAATCCTTATCCTTTACAAGATTTCTCATTTTTACTCAAAATAACCCTATCAAAATTTTTCAAATGATAGAGCACCTCCATTTCTTACATGGCTACTACCAACATCGACCACTATTAACAGTCAAGCAGCATAGACCATTGACCACCATTGTATGGACTCACCACCAGTAACACACCACCTACTGGTCACTTGTACAACACTACCATGACCCATTTGCTATTGTACGCCACCATTACACCAATTACTCTCCATTGAGCATAACCACAACTACAACCACATACTAGCACCTTTGACTGTCCTGCTATCTCTACTCCCTTCCTTACTCCCCTTCGTCTTTCCTCCTCTAAACCTTAACATCTCGAACTCTCCTTCACCCTTGCATCACCTACAAATGTTGGTTTCTTTCCTCTAGATTTGTGAATTTGAATTCTCTTATGAACCTAAGGACGAATTTAAAGGGAAGCCCTCTAACTCAAGCTTGGGAAAAATTATTTTTTAATATTTAAAAAATATATATATTAAAGAGCAAAATATATATGAAGTTAGGTATGAATTAGTTGTTAAACATTTAATTTTACAAACATGAGATCTTGGCTCAATTCTTATATTTATCAGTTTACTTTTTCCATATACATTTATTATATCATTTCACTTTTTCTATATGTATTTATTGTTTATTTTTTTTAAATTTCATTAGTAATACACCATAAATAATAATTATATCATTCATATTATAAATATTTTGGTATTATCAAATGAACCATTGATAAATAATATCGATTGTATGATTTAGTGTGGTTTTTTTTTTTTTTACAATTAATGTTATAAAAACGAATGTGGATTATTGAATAATTGATTATGTAATAATTTATGTTCAAAATGATATTCCTTTTTTTTAGCATTACTAATGAGACAATTGGATAAAGTTATCATGAAAAAAGATAATATAATACTTATATTCATATCAATTTGCTTTTTTGCTTTATTAGTAATTTTCTACTTAAGTATTTTTTCATAATCTATTTTTTTAAAAAACTTACACAAATTTCTATATACTAATGTAATTTTTTAAAAGATCAATAGTTAAATTTTATTTAGTATATATGCATAATAAAAATGTTTACAATTTATTCCTTTAACTTTTTATCAAGTGTACTAATCACTCTTAATCATTTTTAAAAAGAATTTTTTTATCCTATTAAGCTTTAAAAATTATTACAAGTTAAATTATTAATAAGATCCTTTAATATATATAAAATGCAATATAATTATAATAATAATAAAATATTTTCTTATTGATTTTGATATTAATTTAATTAAGATAAGTTGATCCTCCCAATCATATCATTTTGGGCCTGTCGCTAGGAGGCCACATAAGGTATTTATCAACCACAAGGTCCATGCTCGATTAGTTCGGCCTTAAAAGTTTAGATCTTTGATTGGTTTCTGGTGGAGATTTTGATGTGAGTGGCAGGTAAGTGAAATATAATGGATAAAGCCACGGCCCACCAACGTCCAACTTCGTCCGTTCCCGTTCTTTGTCCAACGTTGATTTGGCAATTAGCATTAAATTCCATATCATTAATCATGGCACATGCAATTGGAATTATAACCCAAATTCAAATTTCCATATTGGTGCAGCGTGCAGGTTTGGCAAGTAGCTAATTCACTGTTGATTAGAATCTTTTTTTTTTTCCCTTTTTCACATTTGTGATTTTTTTCTCTATTTATCCTTCTTAAAATATATTACTTTAACAACATTTAAAAAAAAAATTTATTAAGAAGTTTTTAGTATTTACAATTAAAATTTATCAATAAAAGTAAATACTGTTTTATATTTGAATTTATTCAGATCTTAAAAATTTTAACTTTATATGTTTATGTTTTATTTTAAAGATATTGACCCAATCTTTTGGGGAAAAAAATCACAAATTAACATATTGAAATGCAAAAACATCATTTTGAAAAATAAGAATCACCAAATATCATAAGTTTTTTTTTTTTCACATTAAAGTATCATATTTTACCATCATCATTATACAAACCTAGTTTACCACAAAGATTGCCTCTTCCTTTTATCTTTTGTCTATCTTATTTTCTTTGTGAAGGTTTTTCTTTGTATAGCTTTCTATGATTGTATACACGCATCATTTCACGTAGATACATACCAATTACTAGAAACAATAAACGATAAATTTATAATTTACATAAACATGTGTCATCTAACTTATATAAAGTACCATATAGATATAAATTACATTATATATGATTTCAGCTAAACGATAAATTATAGAAAAAATTTGACATATATAATTCGTAGTATATGACTATCATGTAATTGATAATATGTGTTATTCATAACATGTATTGTATATTGTATTATTAGTAACAATTCAAGAAGTTGAGTATTGATCAGATATGTGAGTTAGCTTATAATTTTTACCCTAAGGATTTCGTTGAGTAAGCAAAGATTCATTTTGGAATACAAGTGTGATGTTATGAAGTTGATATTCCTCATAATCCATAATTTGAAAGCTTATCCACCCTTTTTTTTATTTATATCATAGAATTATGGAAAGAAAAAATGTATTATTTTATTTACTAACTGATTGTTTAATTAAGTTAATTTTGAATTTTTTAGTCTTTATTGCGATGACTGAATGCTCTTTTTCCATTATGAATATCATGCAGAATAGCTTAAGAAATAAGATGAATGATGAATTTCTCATTAATTGTTTTTTGATTTATGTTAAAAGAACTACTACTGCAAATATATATATATAGATTCCATCATAGATGAATTTTATAATAGGAAAGAGTAATGAGTTTAATTTTAATAATTTTTTTCTTTTATTTTGATAATTTAAGGTTGTAACATTTTTACTTTAGCAATAACATACAAATGATTATGATAATATTGCATTGTTAATGGTGCCCCTTAGCCCCCTACAATCTTGCATTCGTCCTTGGTGAGTGGGTAGGTTGAAGGATGGTGTAGATTGAGTATTTAAAGTCTAATTTGGGTTGTGAAAAGCTGGAGAGAGAAGCCATTAAAAAAAAAGGTTTATGGGAAAATTTTTTAATTTAAATAGAGAGAGAGAGAGCAAAGGAGTAATATAGTAATTCAATTGTATTGCGTCTCTATTTTTCAAATTTTTCTTTTTCCAAAATAAATGAAGTAATGGTAATTAAGAGTTTATTCAATTGCATAGAATTGTGATTCCATCACATGCATATTTAATTTGATGAAATAAGTATGTGGTAAGTGCCTAATAAATGTTGATGTACCTTTACACACTCTCTCTCTTCCACCTTCTTTCTTTAACGACTCTCTCTCTTTGTGCTCTCTATTTTCTCTTTAATCAAGGAGGCCTCCAATGAGTTTACTAATAATTGATTTTTTATGAAATTTCATGTTGAATATGATATTTTATGGTTACTATTTGATTTAATTCATGCACATAGAAGTAGCATTTTGTACAATTATTCATAATTCTAAGGTTAGAAACTTAATTTTATAAAATATAGGTAAGACATCCATCAAATTAATTTAAATAGCAGAATGTATTTTATATAATTTCATTAGTTTATAGGAATTTCATACAATTATTTAATGTTCTATTCTATTTATTATATAATTAACGTATAAAATTGCTTAAATTACAAATAAGGACTTAATATTAATAACATTTAAAGTGGTATTTGCCAAATTGATATTAAACCACGAGCAATTAGATTTATCCATAAGCAATTTTCAATGAATATATTTAAAGCCTATAATGAAATATATATATATATATATATATGTTAAGGCTAACATGAACTTGGTATATTAAATTAGAAATCATATAAATTGTTGTGTAGATATTGTGGATAGTGTATATTCCTATAAGGGCTGATTTATGTTGGGTCTGTAAAGGGTGTTACTTGAAAGTAAAAACAAAAATCAAACTAATATTTATATCGTTGTCCTTACATAAACTCAATGACAAATTTTGGATAATTATATATTAAAATAAATATGTTATAATTTTTATAAAAAATATTGTCTTATGATGACTACTTAGAAACTAAAACGTAAACTTATGAATGAAATCTATAATTAAGATGGTATATTATACTTATTATTTTGATCACTTATATCAAAATTATATGAACTATATTATCTATACGGTATGGTTTACTAATATGTTATTCAATGATGACAATCTATATTTAGTAGACTATAACACTTTTTCAGGTCTTTATAGCTTTTTTGAAAAATGAAAGTAGGTTTTGATATATAAAATCTTTAAGTGGTGAGGAGCTTGAAGCTTAGACCAACTAGAGATAACAGTATTTCAATAAATAGGATTAAGAATAAAAACACTGTGTAAATAAATAAATATTATTATATAATATGTCTTTAGCATTTTCTTTATGTTTTTTTGAATTTATTGTATACACCTTATATGTGTTTGCTAGGATTTTTGCCAGATATCTAATATTATAGTGCCAAAAATGGAAAGTCTCGAAAGATTCCTATAGCTATTTCTACAGTAATGCTGGCATGTTGACATTATGTAATTATTTAGATAGTTTCATGTTAGCAAGACTCATTAGTTGTACATGTGTTAATTATTTATTGCATTACATTTTTAGTTATTTAGGTTAGTTAAGTGCATAACTTGTGTATAAATAGTACGATTAATAGTTTTAGAGATTAATTAGCTGTTTTATCATTTTCTCTATTTCTTGAATTTTACTTTATGATCCATTTTGCTTGTTTTGCTGCTTTGTCTCCTAGAAAATCAACATAGTATCATAGTATTCAGTAAGATCTAATCTATTTTTTCTCCATGCTTCAAGTGTTTGCTATTCATCATGGGGCTTGGTGATACTAATTTGAAAGTAGAAAATAAGGAGAAAACTTTGGAAAGTGTTATTGAAGATCATTTGTGTTTGTCATCATCAGATAATCCTTGTATGTTAGTAGGCAATATTGTTTTTAATGGTTTGAATTACTTAGCGTGGAGTAGATCCATAAGAATGGATTAGGAACCAAGCTTAAAATTGGTTTTATTGATGGAACTGTTGAAAAACCTAGTTTTGATTCGTCTAACCTAATTTGTTAGGAAAGAAGTGATTACATAATTAGATGTTGGTTGATTAATTCAATGTTAAGTGAAATCGCACAAAACCTTCTATATGCTTCATTACTTTTGAATTGTAAGGTGAGATCAAAGAGAGATATGGCTAGAGTAATGTACTACTTATTTTCCAAATTCAACATGAACTCGACAACTTAAGACAATACCATTAGCCAATACGTGCTTATTACAACAAGTTGAGGAAATGCTAGGATAAGCTGTAGATTCTTCATGCTTAGCCTATTTGTTCTTATGGAGTCTTAAGTGATTGCCCTTGTTGATTGAAAGAAAGAGTTGTGGAGTTTGAATTAGAAACAAGGTTGATTTAATTTCTTATGGGCTTAAATAAGGGATATGAGATGGTTAAGAATCAAATTTTAGCAATGGATCCTTTACTTACTATTAATAAGGCTTTTTATCTAGTTCAACAGGTGGAGAAACAAAAGTTTATTACATCAATTGGAAGTAATGATCTTGATGCTTCAACATATGAAACTAATAGAGGAGATAAAGTTGTTCAGTCTAAAAGCTTCACTAATTGGAGAAAATGGAAGAAGGTTGTATGCCGACATTGTAAGATGGAAGACATACTATTAAAACAAGCTTTCAATTGGTAGGTTATTCTGATTGGTATAATAGGAGGAAGGGTTCCAGTAATAGAATTAATAGCAAAGTAGCAGCTCATTGTGTTACTAAGGCTATAACTCCTTTTGACTATTCTGATGAACTTAGTGCTACTAGTGATTCTCACTCTATTAACGACACTAATTTTGCTAGACCTTGTTTAAATGCCTCTTTTACAAGATAAGATATCTTTAATGCTATAGTTGCTAATGCATCTACCGTGGATCCACATATGTTATATATTGTATGTCAAGAAATGATGAAGATATATTAGTTATAGCAGAATGCTACATCAGTGAGTAATATAGCTTGTATTAGTGGTCTTCCTTAGACTCTTTCTTGTTTTACAGCTGTCAGTAATAAATGCAGCACTAGGATTGTTGATTCAAGGGCTACTGACCATATTACCCCTTTTCACTCTATCTTATTTGATATACATACTATTCCTCAACTTGTGAATGTTAAACTTCTTGATGGCTGATCCAAATTTGTTCAATTGATAGGATTTACTCATATAAATCCTTCACTTACCATCATAAAAGTTCTCTTTATCCCTAACTTTTCACATAACCTACTGTTTATATACCAATTGTTAAAACACAACACTTTGATAGTTACAGTTGATGATTGTTCTTTTGATTTTGAGGATACTAAAACTAAATGTAGCTACAACAAAAGCTTCCAATGGGATGTACGTTTTGGAGTTATAAGCTATGTGATGTTTTAGTAGTCTTTCATTATGTTTCCCAAACACTTCTTTTATTTCTATATTTTAGAACATACTAGATTCTTTATGTTTATTACATCAATGCCTTGGACATGCTTCTATTTCCAAACTTGCACATATTGTTCCATGTACTAATAACAAATAGAATTTTGTTTGTAAAATTTGCTATCATGCTAAAATTCATAGATTTCCCTTTCCTCATTCTTTGCATTCTTCTACTTCATTGTTTCAATTGGTGCATGTAGATGTATGGAGGCCTTATGCCAATCCTTCTATCTTTGGAGCTAGATATTTCTTATCCATTCTTGATGATTATAGTTGCTATGCTTGAACTTTTCTTCTTCATGATAAAGTACAAGTTGTTTCCATGCTAGACAAGTTCTTTAAACTTATCCATAATCAACTAAAAAGTAAGTTGTTTATAGTGATAATGGAACTGAGTTTATGTCTCAAAGGTATCAAGCTTTGTTTTTTAGTCTAGGAATTATTCATCAGAGGACTACTCCCTATACTCCTCAGTAGAATGGACAAGTAAAAAGGAATCATAGGCATATAGTTGAAACAGCTCGGACATTAAGAATCCAAGCTTCATTGCCTAAATAGTTTTGGGGGGTATGTATTCTTATTGCCACTTATCTAGTAAATTTAATGCCTATAATGAAGTTAGGATGGAAGTCACTTCATGAGCTATTGTTTGACGAAAAACCCTCTTACAATCATCTAAAAGTGATAGGTTGCCTATGTTTTTCTTCTTAACCTACTGTTTAATGGAATAAATTTGACTCTAAAGTAAGAAAATGTCTTTTCCTTGGTTATGTTGTTAGGATAAAGGTATACAAATTGCATGATTTGTCTATTACACAAGTGTTTTTGTCCAAGTATGTATTCTTTCATGAAGACATCTTTTCCTCTGCTTCCACTCATGTTTCTAATTCTTCTTGCTAATCTTGTTTCCCCACAGCAGTTATCTTTTGTTGATGAGGATTTTTTCCTTTTTAACTTCAAATTGTACACCTATTGTTTCATTTACTCCAGAGTCTCCTTCTCATTCTTCTTTGCCTATTGTTGAAACTTCTAATCCTTCTTTCCCTGTTCATTTGTCACCTTCTGATTCTTCTTCCATTGCTTATTCTCTATTACTTTGAGGGTCTACTAAGACTCATAAATCCCATGTTTAGCTTTAAGACTATGTCTGTAGTCTTCAACATGCTGTAGCACTTCCACCATCCACTACTACATACCTTTTTTTTACTGACACCACATTTACTAAGTACCTTATTGACTTTGTTCTTTCTTTGGCCAATGTCTTAACACTTAAGGGCCCCTTTATTACTCACAAGCTTCTAAACATAAGGAGTAGATGTTAGTTATGCATAAGGAGTTAGAAGTCTTGGAGTTAAATGATACTTGGAAAAGTATTGATTTGCTTAATGGAAAGAAACCTATAGGATCTAAATGGGTTTATAAAATCAAGTATAGATTAGATGGCTCAATGGAGCGATGCAAAGCTAGGTTGGTTGTTAAAGGATATATACAAATTGAGGGTGTTTACTATCATGACACTTTTTCTCTTGTGGCTAAGTTGGGTATAGTTAGGATTCTCTTAGCTATTGCTAATGCTTATCGTTAGCCTCTTCATCAAATTGATATCAACAATACTTTTTTGCATGGTTTTCTAGACGGGGAGATTTATATGTTGCCTCCTTAAGGGTATACTAAGGCAGGTCCAACCAAGTTTATAAGTTAAAGAAGTCTCTCTTTGAGCTTAAACAGGTCTTTAGGTAGTGGAATGAGGAAATTTCTCAATTCTTGCTGGCTAGAGGATTTGTACAATCTCCTAGTGATTTTTCCTTATCCATTCATTTCTCTTCTAGTTGTTTTTTTATTGTGCTCCTTTATATAGATGATATGCTTTTGATTGGGAATAAATATTGAACTTCTTAAGAGTAATTTGGACTTTGCCTTCACAATTAAGGATCTTGGTGAAGCAAGGTTCTTTCTTTTGCGTGGAAATATGCTACACTAATCATGGTCTCTTACTCCATCAACATAAGTTTATATTTGACATTTTAAATGATGTTGGTCTTTTAGCTTATAAACCTATCTTTGCCATTACTTACTATTGATTTACATAAAGATGTTGGTTCTATTCTTCTTGATCGTCAACTATACCGATGCATTGTTGGCCATTTGCTGTACTTATCTCTTATATGGCTTGATATTTCATATGTGGTTTAAAAACTTAGTCAATTTGTTTCTCCACTGCAAGCTCCTCATTATGATGCTGCTATTCACTTGCTTAAATACTTAAAAGGGATTTACTCATTTAGGCTTATTCTACTTTGCCTCTTGTTCTTTGACTTTGAAGGCTTTCTCAAATGTGGATTAGAGTTCTTTTTCCTTTGATAGAAAGTCCCTAACAGGGTATTGTGTTTTTCTTGGTAATTTTTTGATTTTTTGGAAGTCTAAGAAGCAGGCCATTGTTAGTACATCTACTATAAAAGGTTGAATATTGAAGTTTGACTGCTATCTCAAAAGAACTTCTATGGATTTCTTATATTCTCCATGATCTTCGTGTGCCTTCTTCTCTGCTTATTCTAGTTTGCTGTGATAATCGATTTACTATTTTGATTGTTACCAATCCTTGTTTGTACAGACACATGAAGTACATTGACATTGATATTAATTTTGTTCATGATTTAGTTACCAAAGGATTTTGTTTCTTTTCATCATGTTACATAATTTGTTAGTTAGGTTAGTTAAGTGTAAAGCTTATATATAAATAGTAAGATTAACAGTTCTGAAGACTAGTTAGCCATTTTAATATTTTCTCTACTTCTCGACTTTTACTTTACAATCCATTTTGCTCATTTTGTTGCTTCGTTTGCTAAAGAATAGTTAATTTAAACTATTAATTTAGTAAAACTTAATTTGCACTATTCATATTATTAAAATAGATTAACCTATCACCTAAAAAATGGTCAATAGTTTTTATGAATAATTAATTAAATGGGAAATGAGGAGAGAGAAGCTAACCGGTTAACCTTTTATAATTGACAAGTTACCTTGGCTAACGTTAAGTATTATTGTAAAAAAATCTTTATTTATATTCATCTCTTATGTATTAATGGATTTGCTTTGTCTGGCCCCGATTTTTCACTACACTTCTAAGGTTTTCTAGGCAAATCTTGGTGTTCTTTCTTTATTTATTTAAAATTGTTCCGTTGTTCGTGATTGCTTGTCGGGCAACAGTGACAATCAAAATGCTTTTGACAATGTAAGATCAAGGGTGAAAAACAAAAGCAGGACTAAGACCATTATTCCATAGCTGTTGTGTTTTTCGGGTGAATTCTGTTTGACACTAAGAAACACCGCGGCCATTATTCCTACTGGAAAAGAAGTGTATTGAACAAAACTATTCAAAATCCAAACTTCTCTATCCACACAGGGAAGGAAGAACACAAGATATAACAAATCTACTGGGACACTATGCAGGTGTGGTATATACATGTGGATGCTGCATTCATCTTCCTCCATAAACCCGAGCTTTTCGTTGGTTTCGTTTCTCTCTCTATCAGGAAGCTTTTGTTATCGTCAATGTCTAGCTGTTGGACTTCTTAAACCATTCAAATTCTCAAGCTTCTCTAAGTATGAATGCCTTTTGGTGGAAATTTTAGGCGATCTGCTCATGGTTTTCTCAGTTTCATCTAAAGAGTATTTCTCTAGATTCCCTTTTGAGTTGGTCCACTTCAAATCCATGTCTACCTTATCGAAATTCCACCCCATGAAATCAGACAATGTCGGTGTCTCTGCTTTTACGGTTTCTTCCTCAGGATTCAGGACCTCTGGTTCTTTCACCGGCGAGGAATCCCCAGTGGAACCGTCGGATAATGATGGTTCTCGAGCTAGAGCGTCTGCTTCAAGAACTTCCTCAATCCTGGACAATACCGTGTATGCCAAGGTTTCTATTGTGCGTGAATAGCTTTCCAGGATTGCTTGTCCTACATCCTGTTAAAATGCTCAATTAAAACATAATCTCTCATGATTGCAAACGTTTATGATAAGGAAAGATTATAAATGTAAAATACTAAATACCAAAGTTGCTTCTTACCTTGTTGTACTGGATCTTGCTTGTGTCCAGCGCGGATTGGGGTAGGCCAGGGAACCGTTGTTTGAGTAGGAGTAGGATGGTCTCGGCTCTTACTTCAAATAGTTCCCTCTTTCCCAAGCTCACAGCTGAACCCCATGAAGATTTCATATCCTTGTTGTGCAATTTTCTCATCCAAATCACTATTGAAGCTTCAATCCTGTTCTTGAGATCCAACACCTTATGCTCTGTCGACAAGTCCAGGGTTGATAGGAATTGCCCCGGATCGAAGTACTCATCGGTTATGCTCTTATAGATCAAATCACCAAGGCTTGCTCTACCATTCTGTCATAATACATCCACAATCAAATTAGTTTTTCCAATATAAATCCTGAATGAAGTTCTAATGTAGTTGCCCAAAGCAAAAGATGATTTCATCCACATTTAATAATACAACCAGCAAAGGAGGAATTTTCCTTCTCATACCTTGGGAAGTGATTCGATGTAGTTTTCAGGAATGGCCATTTCCGATAAGACTTGTGCATTTATAGCCATTGCTGCTTTCAGCACTTGATTCACAAGTTCCTTTTGGTAGAGCAGCCATTTTCCCGAAGGCTCCGACAGACCATTCGGGGGAACTTTAACGGTTGGTAACCACCATTTATCACTTCTTGGGGTGCTTACTAGCTCAGACTCTTCGGCATCTCTTGCTACATACCAGAATTCATTTGGAGGTCCAAAGTTATCCAAGTAACCCTGTTTGTGACATTAAACATACTATTTAAGTCCAGCAAATGAAGAAAAGCAATAATTGAAACCTAAGCATGGAACCATCCAACTCGTGTGTCTTTTGTGCGTATACATCTATATCTGAGCTGAGACCAGTGACGTCATAACTTACGATTAACATAGCATCGAGCTTGCGTAGAGCAGGAATGTTCATCAGAAGATCGTTCCTCTGGCGTGTTACCATAACCTGCAAAATAATATTGTCTTATAAGAAATTATTCATCTCACCGTAAATTTGTATCGCTGTTAGAGAAAGAGATTTATTACCTCCATATTTGATCCATCCTTGGACTTTTGATGTGCTGGGACGAATTCCACAATGTAATCGGTCACAGACAATAGCCATTCAATTTCTTTTCTCCATCTACTTTTCCTTTCTGGAGACATTGGCTCTAGTTTTCTTTGTTCACCAAATACTGAGGCTGCAAAATTCAGGAGGAGGCAGATTGATAAGAAGCTTCAGAACAGATCATTTCATTATAGTAAGGAAAATTACAGAGAGAAGATGAACCTTTAATCCTAAGTTCAAATAGAGGATGAAAAGTTTTGGTAGTATGAATGTTATTAGTCACTGAAAATGGTGCAAATTCAAATGTCCGTTCTAGGTCCCTGACGTGGCATGCTAAATCCCACATTGCTATATACAATTCATTTACACCACTTTTGACAGTGTTCATCTCCTCCTCAATACTAAAATCCTGTTCTTTCTATTTTGACTTAAATTCAAACATTTATAATCTGATTGGTAATTTTTCCTAGTAGTAATACCGTTCATAGGTTAAAGGCTATTTTTAAAATTTGCTTTCATTTCATTGTTTTATTTTCTTCTAATTAGTCTAAACTGCTAAGGTAGGATAAAAATAAAACAGACATACAATTTGTTTCAGAATGATTTGCATGATGATAAAAGTCATCTAAACTGGAATTTTTTCCTAGACATGATCGTGATGACCCTATTAGAGTAAGGTATTTGTATTATAAACAATTTTCCCATTTTCATCTTCTGAACCAACGTTATTTTTCTTCTCATGCCTTTATCAAGCGCCATGGATGCAGTTTTGGTTCATCATCTATGGAATCAAAGCTTCATTTATAAAACCAATAAAAAGCGCAAACTTATGTCTTAAAATTCTTTTAATGACAAACATAATAAGAAGTATTATTTCCTCCAAGATCTCCTAAACCCTGAAGAGGAAATGCCTTTCATAATCCTTAAACAAGAAAACTTTATCTTATCGTTGTCTTATTCCAATTTTGGGAGGAGAAATTACCAGCAACGTTTGTGATGGCATTAGACAAAGCCAAAGCTGAGGAAACACCCTTTCCACCACCAGACATATCTTCTCCCAAAAGTAGCTTGACAAATCTTTCCTTCATCAACTCCATATCTGCATCAATAACTCAAAACATCTTAAATTTACGTCACCCGAATGTCATTTAGTATTCATTTTTGCTCCATTTTGATAATCTTTCCAAGTTTATAACATGTTCCAGCAACCCTTTTCCTAATTATTTTGGATCTTATGTAAAATAATATTATAGTATTGCAAAGTTTCTTATATGATTAAGCTCATAAGTCATTGCATCTTATGTTAATGCAATGAAACACCAAGGTCCTATACGATATCTGAGGAACAACATTGTTAAAAGTGTTTTACCTGAATTTTGGTTGGTTGGTGTCTTGACAAGTTCATCACCTTTTTCTAAGCCAGAAATAGGATTATTAATATCGTTAGTAAGATCAAGTGCCCATTCAATATGTTGACTTTCCAAAGGAGTAATAATGTCTCCAGGGTTCCTTAAACCATGATTCCTGAAACGCAACTTCTCTTGATCTCCATGATCATGATTCAATTTCTCGAACACCTTTCTGAAATTAAAAGACCTGGATTTCTGCATACTTCGCTCATGGTATAGCGTGCGAACCATATCGACAATCGGAATATATGTCACACACGAAGTTTGTTATAGTGTTAATATGCTCTTTGTTTTGATTTCCCTTTAGGACAAGAGAAAAACAGAAATATGAATGATAGCAATATTTGATAACAACTTTGTTTATTAAATGTTATGAGTGAGGTTGTAGAAGTGTCTTTTGCATTGGTTAAATGGGTTTGGTAGTATTTAGACGTGGGGTGCATGTTTGAGAAAGAGGGAGGGAGTGAATTTTGTTTTGGAAATGGACGGTAAAGAGGTCAATGCATAGCAAGAAGCCCGGCAACGACGTACAAACCCTAACGACTTTATCTTTTCCATTTTTAGCGCCCCTCGATTACCTTCTTAGCACTTGCAACGTTTTCTTATACTTATCCTAGTGATAACAACCACCATGGGCATCACTCATAATTATCCATTTTTTGGTCGATGTATAAGATTAAAAAAAAAAAAACTCAAATCAAACCAATTTGAACCAATATATATAAATAAATACATACATACATACACACACATATTATGTATATATATAAGTAAAAGATTTGTTTTTATATTTATCACACTCCAAAGAGGTGGAGTTGTAATAGTTTTACCATGTGAACTATTCTAAAGTAAAATTTGTCTTTATAGCTGCTACCGTAAATCTAGTCTACACGAGGTGTTCTTGACTTAATTGCTTTAAATAATTCAATTTGATACCTATTTGATATAAATCTATGGAAAAATCCTTAGAAATAGTTGTTAAGACAAACTCATAGTTTGACTTATAAAACCATAAGTACATATGACTTAGTTTACATACCAAAAGATCGAAAACTATTGGGCCACCTGAGGAGACCTATGTAGTTTTCATAAAAATTAGAAAAAAAGAAAAGAAAAGAAGAAGTCAATAATAAGAACAAAAATCCATTCAAATTCTTCTTGATCCTCACTCCCTAAACTTGTTTGCTATAATTTTGGTATTTTTTGGTGTTATATTGGTAAGCGATAACTTTCTTAATAAGTGGGACGGAGGCAGGAGTATATATCTAATGACAACTTACTTAGTAAATGAGACGGGGACATAAATATGTATCTAACACAAAACAACCAGGTTTTCAAACAATTTTAATGAGATGCATATGTGTTTTCAAGCAAGTATTATCAAATGATATTATCCAGTCTGTTGTGATATTGGAGGAATTACATCTACTCTAATTCAGGTTAAGGAGTTTGACATTTCATACTTAAATTGGAACTAAATTGAGGCTTATGCAATGGAGAACACATTTTGTCCGAGATTATCTTCGAATCACTATCCTCAACCTTATTATGACTTTTTCTCCTGTACCTTAATATGACTAAGGGTGAGGAAATGACTATTTCAGTTATCCTTATCAAAGGATCTATGTTTGGTCCAAGAATCCTAATTGTTACTCCTGGTAAGTTACGATATATATTAGTTTAGAGATTTAGCTAAGTTTGAGTTAATTCAATTTCCGGGTGACTAAACAATTTCGAATAATTCAATCAAAGCAATAATCATAAATCAAACAATACATAGATTTTAGCATTCTATAGTAGCAATATTATATTTAGGCACATACATTGTACATACATGTTTAACTAATCTTACAATCATAAACAAATACACACTAAAGCCTCTTAGTATTCTGAAATAATATTTCGAAGTATGGTGAAGTATTGATCACATTTACTTGAAATTTGATTGCTTACTAAAATAATTGTTCACTAACTTAATTGTTCACTTGTCCCCCTTCGAGAATCCTTATATGTTAATCTAATTAATTATTTTAGTTACTACACATGGTATGAAATACCATTAATTTGTTTGTCTTCGTAAGAAGTAGATTGACTTGAAATTTAACTTATAAGTTATGTATGTATAAGTATAGGAAGTTAGAGATGTTTCATAAATGAGTTCTATCTTTGACACCCTCTAGGCTAAGGTTTGAGTTAGGTTATCCATGGAGTTTTTAAAGTGGAAAGCTTTTGAGTCTTCCTCTAAGTCATATTAGGGCTAAGATTTATGATAAGATTAACTTCTGAGTTAACCTCTAAGTTTGATAAGTACCTTAGACTTCTAACAGAATACCCTCTAAAGTAACTTTTGAGTGCTCAGATGTGCATATTTTCATTCCAAATTCCCTTTGATTTACTTTCTAAGTTAGACAATAAGTCTACTTTTCTGAATAGGATACTGTCTAAGCTATCCTCTAAGTCCGCCTATCTTTAAAGTTCTTAAGATTAAACCCTTTGACTTAGTCTCTGAGATTCCCCTGTTTATAATTCTCATGAAAATTCCCTCTAACTTAACTTCTAAGAACCGGCTTACTAAGATTTTTACTTTATAAATCCTCTGAATTATCCTTTGACCCTGTTGAAACTCCTTATAACCAAAAGATTCGTCTACTCTTCTCCTATGTCCAACTACCAAAAGCACACAACAGTATATACAACACCAAAATACTCCATTATTTCCTAGGAGCTTCACTTAACCCTCAGATTTACGTACAATCATAAGATTACATAATATGAAACTTAATTATATAAGTCATATGTTTTAAAATTTCACAACTCCTATTTGTAGCTTTAACCCAACACCACCAACCTATAGTTATTTACATCCTAAATCAATGTGGTACAGAATTCAAGTAAGGCTTCTTGAAGAAAATTCTTAGATTTCACTAAGCTCAAAAATTAAGAAAAATACAAAAAATAGTTTCAATGGAAATCTTTACATAGAACTTTAGTATCAATAGTAGATAGTTTACAAAATAACTTGGAGCTCAAAACTACGTTGTTAATGTGTTTTAAGACCATATTTGAATATGTTCGAGTTTAATAATTTCTTAAGGAGCACATGCATGCAATTTGAATCTCAAAAATTTGGGTTGAAAATTAATACTTAAGAAAACCTAGTTTCATAATTTTTAGGCATAAATTGGTACTTTTAATAAATTTTGAAAAAATCAGATGAAAGTTAAGCCTTTACCGAAAGTTGTTTCTCTAGCCACCAACTGCTCCACCGTTGTTGTCAACCGACATTAGTACTGGCCTACCCTTCAAGCAACGTCCTTGGTTTACCTCTAAGTGTTGCTTAAGCTCCCAATTTGCATCTAATTGGATTTATGTACTATGTTTCCTATTTTCTACTCTCTGGCATTTAGAGCTTTTGAAATCACTTTCATATTTTCCTAAATTCATAGTTTGCATGAAGGAGCTTGTAGAGATTTTTCCTAAATATTTAGAGAATTTTGGTGATGCAAAAATGATTTTTCTCACTCTTCCATATAAAATCTCCCATTTTGTACTAACCCTTGATGACTTAACGCTTTAAGTTCTTTGCCCAATACCTGTCCAACTCCTCTTCCATACCTAATACAAACTAAACCTAATTGTCTTAACATTTTTTATTATTTTTCTTAACTTATTTTGGCTTAATTTGAATTCAATTGGGTATTTTAAGTAATCATGGGTATATATTCACATGTAAAAATTACACATGGTGTATATACATATATTCTAAATTTTATTTCATTTCATTTAATAATTTTTTATCACATATATAATATATCTTTACAAATTTTGTAACTATTGAAGCCTATTTTACACGGTTATGTTAATTATTAAATAATATAGTAAAGTTATACCATTTTAGCTATATTATTATTTTATTATATTTTTGAGATCTAAGTCTACGGGGTTTAGTTAACTAATGTTTTGAGCTCACTTGTAATTTTTTTAACTCAATTAGGTTAGTTTTACCGACACTCTAAATTATCTGCTCGATACTTAATTGCAAAAGTATGAGTCTTACATCTGATAGTATATACTTGCTTTGTTACTGTACTTTATTAGCATAGTTTGCTTACAATTATCGTTTCCCTATATTAGCAAGCTATTGTTAAATCTCATTATGAATTGAGACTTAATATGGGTTGTTGATAAAAGTTTTTCCCTAAGGACACAGACTGATTTAGTTAGACTGTGTCTGACCTATTACATGACCACATCCCTTCCCTTTACTACTCCTAACCTCTCCTAAGTCTAACTAAGTGTGTAGGCCAACTTGGGAAGACTAGTCACATAAATGTCTTTAGGCAGAATAACTTGGCCAGAGTAAATTAGGATGACCTCTCTTAGCTTAGAATAATTGCCTTTAGATCAAACTTTGGCCTTATTAGATCCAAAAGGTTCAAATCCTATCACCAAGTGTGAACAATTAGCCCCTTTGTCTAAATAACTACTCACCAGCCATCATGATGCTTGCTACGTCCCTTAAAATTGAGAAATGGTCCTAAGTTCAAATTAAGTGTATGTGCTAAGTTTTAGAGGCAACAGTTATCGAATTCAAATTGACCTATGATTATTAAAGGAGATCGACACATAAGCAACAGGTTCTTTTAGACACTCGAACACTCCTTTATCTTTTTCTCTTCTTTAAAAACACTTTAATTATTTTAAGCATTAGAGTGGTTGTACCGGAGTCACCCTAGCACCCCCTATAGCCTAATTTCTTTCTATCTTGTAATGTATCTTTAAGCAAAGAGTTCGAGTTACATCTCACCTCAATTTCTGATATCAACTATTGGTGTCATTTGTTTTCATATAACTACAATGGCTAGAACAAAATCTAAAGATGCCAATACTTCCAAGGGGGAGTAGCGCTCCTTGGGTAAATCAAGAAGAGTAATCACAATGATAATGCACCCCTAAGGTGCGTTAGGTTGAGGTTTGCAACCAAACATCTTAGAACCAAGAACAAGAACGATGGTATGTCACAAATCACACAATTAGAGGCTGTGTGTGCTAAATTTGTGAAAGAACTTGATGAAGTTCGAGCCAATAACATGGAGTTGCATTAGAGAGTTAATGAAAGGGATGCCACCTCTTCTTCTTCCCCCTCTTTACAACATTTTAGGCAATAAGTTGATCTAATCACACAAGAAGAGGCCTTGCTGCAACTACGTGGGAAGGCTCCCATGAAGGATGAGGATATCCTACAACAATGATAGGAACTGAGAGTGGACGATAATTGTCAGCAAACTCCACTGAATGCTCCTATTGCACCACATATGGGTGGAAGGATTGAGCATGTAATTACTCGTCTACTATAAAAAACTATAGCGGATATAAGCTTGCAAGATCTAGAAGATTACATTAAGAAGTTGGCTACACAAGGGGCTTTTAAGAAGGACGTTGATGTGAAAAGCAGGAAAGTAAGTCCTTTCATACAAAGTATAGTAGAGGAAGTCCTAACACTAAGTGCCTGGCTACCTCAGTTTAACACTTATGATGGGAGAAAGGACCTAGATGATCATTTGAATACATTTTGAACATTGAAAGAGCTTTATGGATTATTTGACACTATTGCTTGCAAGGTCTTTCTTTCCATCTTAAGGAAGTCCACTAGCAATTGATTTAATTTATTGAAGGCAACCTCCATCTCTTCCTTTGATCCAATTAGCTGATGAATTTCGCTAATATTTTTTAGCTAGTAAACCTCCAACTAAGGCTTCCTTTCTCCTAACCTCAGTCAAACAGAAGCAAGGAGAGTCGATTAGGGATTATGTCCATAAATTTAACCCCTTGATGATTGAATCACCAACTGTGATACATAGGAGTTAAGGAGGATTCTAACTTCTTTAAGTCCTTCGAAAAGCATCCTCTGACTTCTTTAGATGGCTTTACTAAGAGGTAAGAGAAGTTTATTTGATCAAAAGACCAAATGCAAGCAAAAAGGGAGTTGGAGAAAGATAAGCATAAGAGAAGGTTGGAAAAAGATAAGGGACCTACAAAGGATAGATCGGGAAGGAATTTTGATTCTTACAGTAAGCTTAGCTGACTTTTGGGAGATCCAAAGAGACCAATTCTGACATTTGTTGAGCATAAGCACCTCAACTGACCTATGTCGGATATACTAATGGAAGTGTGCAACCAAGGTTTCTTGGCTTAGCTAGAAAGAATGTAAAATAATCTTGCAAGGAATAACTCTAACAAGTACTATGATTTTTGTGAAGAACGAGGTCATAATACAGATGAGTGCACACATTTGAAAAATATGCTCGAGGATGCTGTTTAATGGGGATACTTGAAAAAGTTCATAGCTAATAGAGAAGAGCACATTGAGCGACCTATGCAAAGTAGGATAATTAAATAACAACCCCATAATGTGGAAACCTACCTACCAACTAGAAATTGGTGGCAGAAGATAATGAGAGAGGGGACAATTGAGTTCCTCGATGTGTTATCAATGTGAATTTTTGGTGGACTAATTAGAGGGAATGTTTTTTCCATAACAAGTTCGTTGGATGCACAAGAAGACCATATGTTAAATTTGAGAGGAAAAAGACATAGGATTGATAATATGATAGTGTTACCAGAGAAGAATATGCAGGGAGTTTGGTTTCAGCATGCTGATGCCTTGGTCATCACTACTTGAGTGCAGATTTTGAAGTTAGGAATGTAATGGTAGACATAGGGAGTTCAATTGACATCATTTTCAAGCATACATTTGACCAAATGCAACTTAAGCTTGAAAATGTAAAGATGTAGCCGTACAAGTATAGCTTGTATAGGTTCAATAACCAACTAATTAAGTCCAAGGAGTAGTCACCTTGATCTTACAGATTGGTGGTGATGAGAATGTAGTTGAGAAGGAAATTGATTTTGTGATAGTGGATTGCCCTTCACCTTACAATGGCATAATGGGCTGACCATCCATCAACATGTTTAAGATGGTAGTGTCAATTTCTTACCAAAAGGCAAAGTTTCGTACTCTAATTGGGATAGGAACACGTTGTGGAGATTAATAGCTAACCAAGCTTTGTATTTGAAGGCCTTAAAGAGGAATCAAGTATACCACATCGAACAGGGCTTAAGTAATTGATTGTAAGTAAGGGGAGAGTTAGCTAAAGAGACCTTGATTATTCAACTCAGTGATAATCCTGCATATGTCACTAAGGTCGAACCTAGCATGCCAGTTGACTTAACGGAAAGCATAGTATGTTTCCTTTGAGCTAATAGGGACATTTTTGCTTGGTCCCCATCTGACATGCTTAGGATCCTTTAAGAAGTTATCACCCACAAACTGAATATTGACTCGAATGTAAAGGTCATACAGCAAATGAAAAGACACTTCGCTCTAGAGAGACAAGCTGTGATTGGAGAGGAGGTGTAGAAGTTGTTGAAGGCAGGCTTTATAAGAGTAGAGCCTTACCCCATGTGGCTCGCAAATTGTGTTTTGGTGAAAAAGGCAAACGAAAAGTGAAGGATGTGCATCGACTTCACTAATCTGAATAAAGCATGTTTGAGGGATTGTTTTCCCCTGCCTTAGATAGATCAGATGGTTGACTCAACCTCAAGACATGCCTTATTGAGTTTTATGGATGCTTTTTTGGAGTATAACTAGATAAAGATGCACCAAACCCCGATCAAGTACATAGCTCATTTATTACAAATTTTGGAATTTGGGTTGAAGAATGTGGGAGCCATGTATCAAAGAATGGTTACAAAAATGTTCAAGCCTTAGATACACATAAATATTGAGATTTATGTAGATGACATGATTATGAAGAGTAAAACAAACGATGATCACTTAGTTGACCTCTAAGAGACCTCTAATACACTACGGAGATATAACATAAAGTTAATTTTACAGAAGTGTGTATTCGACACGTCTTCATGAAAGTTCTTGGGATTTATTGTGACATAATATAGAATTGAGGCTATCTAGAGAAAATTGAGACTATACTTGATATGGAGTCACTGAAGTCCATTAAGGAGGTTTAAAGGCTAATTGGTCGTGTGGTGGCACTAAACAAGTTTATCTTTAAGAGTGCTGAAAAATGTGTAGAGTTTTTTAAGGTTTTAAGGAATCCTCTTAAATTTTGGTGGACCAAGGATTGTGAGAAGGATTTTAAGCCTTGAAAAAGTTCTTATGAAACCCCCAATCTTATCAAAGCCAATAGAAGGAGAGACTCTTTACTTATACCTGTTTGTAAGTGATTGAACTCTCTCTTCCATACTAGTACGGGTAGAAGGATGGGTGCATAGGCTTGTCTATTATGTAAGCTATGTTTTACAAGTACCAGAGTTAAGGTAAGTGAAGTTAGAAAAGTTTGTCTTGACCATCATTGTGGTTGCAAGAGAATTTTGACCTTACTTTGAAGCTCATCAAGTTGTAGTGTTGATCGACCAATTGCTGAAACAAGCTTTATGAAAGCCTGATGCTTCAGGATGCATGGTGAAGTTTACCTTAGAGCTTAGTGCTCTCGGGATAAATACCAACCTAAAGAAGTATATAAGGCTTAGATCTTAGCAGACTTTATTTTAGAATATATGGGTATTGAAAGTTCTAGTACGAACATAGATAAACTAACTTATAAATTGTATGTTGATAGTTCATCAATCGATGAAGGAAGTGGAGTAGGTTTGATCTTTGTAGGTTTGATGAGAGCTTAAATCTCATACGCTTTAAAATTTGGTTTTCTAGTTAGCAATAATGAATTAGAACATGAGGCACTACTAGCTAGAATGAAGCTGGTTTGAGAGGTCGGAGTAAAGCATTTGAATGTATTTTATAACTCCTAATTGCTGGTTAATTAGGTAGCAGGGAGTAGCATGGCCAAATATGAGAATACGATTAAGTACTTACAACCAGTAAAGGAGACAGGTTCAAATTTTGAGACTTAGTAGTTGATGAAGATTCCATGGGTGGAGAACTACGTAGTTGACAAATTATCCAAGCTAACATCTATAGGCTTGTCAAATTGGGAAGAGAGGATCTTCATTGAATACCTACCTGAGAAGAGTACAGAAGTATGACCAATGGAATGTTTAGAGGTTCAAGAGAAGGATCTAAAGTATTGTTGGATGGATCTTATTGTAGAATATTTGAAGAATGGAACTTTACCATAGGATACTAAGGAGGCCCGATGACTTGACTACAAAGTAGCAAATTTTACAATAATTGATGGGAATCTATACATGAGAGGCATCAGTATGCCATACTTAAGATTCCTACAACCATATGAAGTAAAGCAAGTTCTTTCGGATTTGCACTTAGGGGTGTGCAACAGCCACATTCGAGCTATAGCTTTGTATGTTAAAGCTATAAGATTAGGGAATTGGTAGCCTATGATTAAAAAAGATGGGCTTCTTCTAGCATAGACCTATTATCAATGTTAGAGGAATGCTTTGGTGAAGTAAGCTTTGAGCTTGTTCTTGATTCCTCTCACCAACCCTTAGACTTTTACTTAGTAGGGATTGGCTATACTTGGTCCATTCCTAAAGATGACCAAATAAAGGTGATATATCATTGTAGAAGTAGATTATTTCACTAAGTGGGTTGAGATTAAGGCTGTAGCAAGTATAATAGAACAAAGCATTGAGGTTGTCATGGTTAGTAATATTCCGAGTAGGTTTGGAATACCTTATATTATCAAATAGACAATGGGCCACAATTTGACAATGATAAATTTAGAGAATTCTGTGAAGCTCGACATATCAAGCTGTGTTATACATTGATTGCACATCCCCAGAGCAATGGTTAAGTCAAGGCAGTAAACAAGGTGATTTTTCAAAGTTTGAAGAGAAGGGTAGATCGAGATGGTAGCAAATCAATAGACAAATTACTTAACGTTTTGTAGGGGTATAGGACTACTCCGAATATCTCTACAATTTGTATGCCATAACAATTGGGTTTTGGGTCAGAGCGGTATGCCAATTGAATTACAAGTGGAGAGTGCTAGGATTCCGGCATACAACCCTGAGTATAATGACATTGGTCTCAAAGCTAATCTAGATACAATTTACGAAACACATGCATTGGCCAAATCTCATCTCATCACTTATTAACAGGGGGCAACTCGATACTACAATAAGCAAGTTAGGCACAACTGCTTTCGACCTTGTGATTTGGTTTGTAAGAAACTTGAAGCATTAGGTACAAGGGAATGCCAAGGAAAACTTACCCCTGCTTAAGAGGATCTCGTTAGAGTGAAAGAGGTGGTAAGGAATGGACATACCTATAAGCTAGAGAGGCTTTCTGGATAGTTGATCCCTAGGGCGTAGAATGTTGACAACCTCAGACCATACTTTGAATAATGGGTGTTTAGAGAAGGAAGGAAGATATGTTTGTTTGTCTATGTGTTTTCTTAATTATCATGTTACAGTGATGGTATTTGTGTGATTTTTGATTTGTTTCTAGGTAGACTTGCTCCACACATTTTGTATGTTTGTTACTTTACAAATGGTGTGACCTGTTTGTTTCTTTATGCGATGTAGCTATGTTTTAAAAGGTTAGGGGTAATGGACCGACCTAGTTTATTTCCATTATTGCAATCAATGAAGTACGTATATGTTGTCTAACGTTGTTTTATCTTATATTTTACTTTGTTTTATTACAACACTTGAATCATGAGTGTAATATGATAAAGAACGAACAAATGATCTTTGATGGACCTCTCTAATAAGAAAAGGCCTTGAGAGTCTCTACGCCTGATAACTTTGATTTTAAACATATTTCATATGGTGATTTTATAGTATTTCCCTTATATTTTTGGTTTTCTTTAAAGAAATTGATACTTAATTGAGTAAAATTTTGATTTCAAGGTTTGAATGCGTTCTAGGATTGAAAATGAAGAAAAAGAATCAAGTTTCACTCAATTTGGAGTTCAAATGAAGGAGTTATGAAGTTTTGAAGTTACATAGTCTAGGACATGACCATGTCCCTAGGCTGTGTCCATGCAGGAAATTTTGCCAGGGTCAAAAAGTTACATGACTTGGGGATACGGCCATGTCCCAGGCCGTGTCTGGTGACAAAAACAGAAACCTTACAACACAATATAAAAGGATATACTAGGGTTTCAAAGGGAGATTTTTTTGGACACTCGAGAAAGAAGAGACATTAGAACAGAGAAGAGACTTGAGGAGAAGGAGAAGAAGAAGAAGAAGAAAAAGACGAAAGCAACACCAACTTCAAGATTGGAGAGAATTTTCATCAATCAAAGGGGTTTTTCATGTTTTATTTTATGTTTTTGATGGAACTCGTTTTTAGTTTCATTATGATATCTTAGAATTGGTATATTTAGGATTATGAAACCTAGGGTTTCATGTGACTCTTGGGTTGATTTATAATTTTCAATAAAGTTTCTATCTTTTCTTGATTGAAGTATGTTATTTAATAGTTAATTGATATTTTTAGAGTATCAATTTATGATATTATGCATGATGATTGAGAAATTACATGTGTAATTAGATCTTGGCATAATTAGAGAGAATTACATGTATACTTAGAGATAAGATACATGTTTCTTCCAGAAAGTTATTTGTTTGTGTGGGAATTCATTATACATTAATGCAATTTTAAATTATATTACTAAGTGAAGAGATTCCGATAAATAATTTAATATTAGGATTAATATGCTTGAGAAATGTATTAACTTTAATTGTGAATCCCTCCGGTCAAGAATAATAGAAATTGAGTTGAATATATTTTAAGCGGTCACATGTTAAACACTAGGGGAAATAATTCCTAAATACGTTATTGCATTCTTGAAGTCGTTCTTAGTTTTATTGCTTTCTAAATTGCTTAATCAAGTCTCATAGTTAGGTTAGTTTGTTAATTTTAGCATTTTTAATTCATTCAACTCAACACGATTTTCCGGTTAGATAATACAGCTAAGGTTAATATTAGTACTCGAAGTCTCTGAGGGATTGACTCGGACTCACATCCGTTATATTAAAATTGATAGGTGCACTTGCCTGATATCAATGCCTTACTAAAAGGTGATGAGCAAACTATAAAGCATTAAATCCCTAATCCTACACTCGATGGACAATGGGAAAAGGATATCTACAAATCTCTAAGTTTAAGAAAAGGATTACGAGATCTAAAAGCCTTAAGCTCTTGTTAGAATGATAGGCCTAATAACTATAAATCCTTTTAAGGATGATAAGCTAATATATCCCAAAGTCCGTAGTTGGCAATGGAGACGATGCTCTAAGTTTAATGAATAGATGACGAGCTATTGTAAACTTAGTCACTCTAAGTCTACTAAATAGATGATGATCTATGTAGAAGTCTTAAGCTATTACCTAGCGATGGTCCTGGAGTGCTAAACTTGTTAGGATAGGCAATTAGCTCATTAAAAGCCTTAAGATAACTATCATTACCATGAGGCTTTTAAATCAATCACATAGGGATCTTAGTGGGGATTCTTGAGCTATTAGAACACAAGATATAAGCAATTAAAGTAATCATTCAAAGTAACATATGAACATGATAAAGTTCGTAAGTGTAATTCAATGAAAGAAGTCAATGGGTAGCTATATTCATACTTAGCAGTATAATTTTTTTTTTTTTTAAAGATTGAGAGAAAATGATGGAAAAGTTATTTCAAAGACATAGTTACATGGCCTTAAGGTTAGCATACTAACCTAAAAACGTATCAAATAGAAAATGAAATAAATAGAGAAATATCACTTCTTTGAAACTTGGTTAATATTGGTAGTTTGGTTATCTGAGTCTTGAGTTGAGGGTTGGCCGAAGGGTTAGGAGCAAGCATTTGAAGGACCTTAAGATCTTTGCTTTGTCTTTGCATGTTGGTAGAATTAGCTACAGGGGTGCCCACATCTTTGCTTAGTTGTTCCTCTATTTCAACCTTGCCAATGTTAGCCTCCTTAATAAAGGTCTCATTCTCTAGTACTTGTTGGGTGAAGTTCAGGACATTGAGATCATTATCTGGATGATGGATAAGGATTTCTCCCTATGCTAGATTTAATCCATCAATTACTTTTCCACGCTTTAGCCCTTTATATTCCTCACTCTCCTAAATGTTCTTATAGGCCCTTTGGTAAACAAAACTCTGCTTCTTCTTGGCTTCCGTCGTCTTTATCTTCAACTTCTCATAGGAGCTCACTATGTTTGGTCTTGAGGGATTCAACCTCATTTTCTATCCCTTGGAGGTTGTTCACAAGTTGAAAGCTCTTCTTTTGCTCTCCTGCCAAAGTTGTCTCCTTCTCCTCTTGAGCTTTAGCTTCTTTCTCAACCTTTTCCTTCTAGGCCTTAAGCTCCTCCTCAATTTTTACCTTCTGCTCCTTTAATTTAGCTTTCTTAATACCCTACTTTTCTTTAAGATTCTTCTTTTTAGCCTCTATACTAGCCACTTAATTTTTGGCTTCTTCAGTAATTTGGAGGAAAAAAGAGGTAGAGCTATCGGTTTAAATGAATTAAAAGAAAACTAAAGGTAGATTAGAGTAGGGAATTCACAACATTTTTTTCCTTGTTAAGAGCCTCTACGATCATGATCAGTCATTGAGAGTTCTGAGAGATCGAAGAAGAGTTAGAATCGATCAATAAGTTTGATGAACCTAAGTCTACAAGGCTGAAAAATACTACATCATAGCAGCAAGAGGTAACTAAGCATAACAAGCTATCAAATTTAGAATCCTGGTAAAGCTTGACCATGTTAAAGGTTAAACATTATTGGGTAAGCGTATTCTCTTGATCAACTCTAATGCTACTTGACCATTCCCTAGGGCATGGTTAGCAGTGTTGACGTTCTAGAAGGAGAAGAATTGCAGCACCACAGTATTTTGTCTCTACGGTAGAGTGATTAAGCTTAGAATTCTGAAAGAGTTTTCTCTTCTTTAATTAGGGTCTTAGAGTTGCCCTTGACTTATCATTCCTATGGGTTTTTTTTTCCCTTCCTTGGATCCCTCTTCTATGGAGGACATTCATGTGTATTAGGTTGCTTCCTTAGTTCGATGACCTTGGCAACCTTCCACTTTGTGGTGACCTTAGCTTGCTGGCTTTCTTTTTCCTTTGTGGCTTGAGAGATGGTAGACTTTGCTGTTGGCTTCATCGAAGCTTTGGGTGATACTTTAGCCTAAAGCTTGGATGGTGGCTTGGTTAAGACTTGCTTAACAAAGGTCTTTTTGGGATCCTCTTTCCCTTTTGACTTGCCAACTTTCATCTCGGCAAATAGATCTTTTGAGCTATAATCTTTGAGTGACATGTCTACAATAGAACATACAAGAAATTAGATCAAAGGAAAATAAAACTTAAATTAGGAAACATACAAAATGGGTAAGGAAGACAACTTAGCTTTTGAAGTAAACATGGAGGTCCCTCCTCATACGAGTCTCTCTTAGCACGGCAAGATCACAAAGCCTATACCTTGCTCAACAACAATGCCTTCACCTGTGGCCTCAACATTTCCATCGAAGGTATTGCTAGCACCTTCATCAACTTAAGCTTCATCCCTTGGGAAGATTGGAGTGCCATTAGAATATTTGGAAACTGCAACATCTACATCCTGAAGAAAATATCTGTTGTTGTGAGCTTCCTTGATGGTGTCATGGGCTTTTTGGTTGTTAGGGAGTAATTGCTTGATATAAGATAATCTAATCAGTTGACTCCAAATAGTTAGGAAATCTAATTAGGTAGCCAACCTAACAACAACCTACCTACTTCCACTCATGAGTTGAAGATTTTAACCCTACTAGAAACTTCCTATGAGGTTAGGTACATATGTAAAACTAACCTTCTTTCCTTTTCAATGAGACAAGATATCTAAATAGGGTAACTGTAGCTTTAACCTCCAAATCTTTGCAAACACATTCAAAAGCCACTAAAAGCCTATAAGTGTTTGGGGTAAGCATAGGGGGGCATAAGCAATGGTATGTAAAATAAGATATTTGGAATATAGAAAAAGGGAGTCTCAAATCGACCTCGAAATACTTTTAAAAAAGAGCAAATTCTTGATCTCCAAGTGTAGTAAATTCATTCATATAGTTGAGGCCTCCTAATCATCTAAGCTCAGAAGGTACCATAAAAACTAAGCCTTAAAGCATTGAACTCCTATCCGATCACTGTACTTGCAATGCCATTTAGACTCATGTCGTATTCAATTCCAACATATAAGGGTAGAGCTTGAGAGATACCTTCAATGTCTAGTGGGTAATCATCAAATGGAAGTTTCCTTACCTTTTATAACTTGAGAACACAAATTCTTGCCAACTTGGTTAACCTTGACAAATCCTAAGGGCAATTAGCAACATTAGGATCAACCTTGCTAGAGGGTTCTTCATAAGGAGGGGAATATCTTGTATGGCATGGATAGTTCTTGGTTTCGTTATTGAACATAAGGAGAGTCAACATATTCGGTTGTAGACATAGAGTACTTTAGTGTCGAGCTCTATTTCGATTTTCTTAATTTAACCTATATTAAGCTCAGTCTACTTAATATAAATTACTCGATATTAAATTAAGGAAAAGAAATTAAAAAAAAAAACGCAGTTGCCAACCAATTCAATTGGTAAAAAAAAAAAATGAGGGTTTTCAGGTGAGAAAACCCTAATTTAATTATTAGTCTGTGGATATTTTAAAAAAAAATTTAATTTTTAGAAAATTGAACTAGAAAACCAAGTTCGTGGGCTAACCTATTAAGACTAAATTACCATAGAAGAATTAAAGAAAAAACTAGTGGGCTTTATTTTTGTAATTTTTCTAAAAAATATTAAAAATATACCTAAATTCATAAAATGTAACTAAAAATGATTTCTTGTTAATTTTTATTACTAACTTTTTTTAAGAAAAAGGGAATTTTTTTTTTATTTTTTAGACGGTTGCCCTTAAGGTACCTATGTACCCACTAGTCGGGATTAAATCGGCCGTAGTTCTTTTTTATAAAATTTTTAGTGAGTGGGTTATTTTTATTTCGAAAATTGAGCTGGATTTATATCTTTTTTTTATCAATTTATTATTTTAAAAAAACCTAAGAAATCTAATTTTTTTAAATTAAATAAAAAACCTTAACTAACTAAATCTTTTTGAAAAAAAAATTCAATTTAAATCTCCTTTTTTTAATTTTTCATCAAAAAGTATCTTTCCTAAATCTTAACAATAAACTATGATCTAGATACGTTTATTTTCCAAAAAACACAATGTTGCTAGAAATGTAGTTGAGCTAAATTTAGTAAAAATTGAGAGTATCTAAAAAAACACGCAATATGAAAACAATAAAAACATGCACTAAAAAAATAAATAAATAAGTTAGTAAAAATAATTAATTTAACTAATAAAATAAGAATAACAAAATAATAAATTTTACCTATGAGTTGAGTTGTGCGTTGAACACTGTTTTCGGATGGTCACCAGTGTGATTAAGGGCATGTTTGTTGCTGTTTGCACTTATTATGGGTGTAATCGAGGGCGTATTGGCTTCTGTTTCCACTAATCGAGAGTGTATTGGTTTTTTATTCCATTGATCACTAGTGTGTGAAGGGCGTCGACTGTTGTTTCCACTTATCACAGGCATGATGGTTGGTGCATCGGTAAAGGAACGTCTTGATCGTAACTGGGCGTATTGTAGGTGACAGTAGGCAGTGGTAGGCGATAGTGGGCTACACTGGGTGATGCTGTGGGCAACAGTAGGCGGTGTGGTATGTGAGCGGTGGTGGCTTGCAGTGGTGTTGTAGTGGTAGCGGCAATAGGCTCGGTGATGGCACGTAGTGTTGTGGTGGTATTATGGTATTGTATGGTGGTACGTATGGCGGTTGTGCGGTGGTGTGCAGTAGTTATGTGGTGGTTATGTGATGGTTGTATGAATGTGTGATTGGTTAGTGAATGAATTGTGGTATGGAGTAAATTGTGCTTTTGGGTATCTGTAATTAAAAATCGTCATTGACATCACCTACTAATTTATAAACCCAAAAATTGAATCTTCTATATCTTTTTGAATATAGATTTGATTCTAATTAAACAAAGATACAGAAGATACAATTTTGATTTTTCAAAGATTTGTCTCAGCTTTTAAAAACCTTAATTTATTTTGGGTCTTTTTTATTGTTCTAAGGCCCAATCCAATCCGATCTGCTACAATTTAGCCCAATAATTCTCTAATCTGATTTGAGCCCTTAAATTAGATGAATTAAGTAAGCCTATATTGTCACACAACACGACTTGACTTATGACTCAACTTGCTATGACTTGATTTGATTTTCTTTTTTTCTTCATTTTTTCTTTTAATTTTCATTTTTTTATATTTTATTTATTTTTATTTTTATTTTTTTCTATTCATTTATTAACTTGGCTCAATCAATAAAAAAAATTTGGTACAAATGAGGTGTCTACAGCTACTCCTCTTTGTAATAAAGTTCGATTAGAGCTTTGTTATAAAGACAAAAGAGAGACCCATTTTTGCTAGTCTTGACTTGGATCATTTGAAGAGGATAGATCTCTTGAAGATTTCTTTTTGTTTTGGTGGATAGTCCAAAGACGATAGATCTCTTCAAGATTCATTTTGACTTTAATGACTCATCTAAAGAGAATAGATCTCTTCAAAATGCGATTTGATTAATCTAAAGAGTATAGATTTCTTCGAGATTTATTTTGGTTAATCCAAAGAGGATAGATCTCTTTGAAATTGGTTTTGATTGATCCGAAGAGGATAGATCTCTTTGAAATTGGTTTTGATTAATCCGAAGAGAATAGATCTCTTCGAGATTGGTTTTGGTTAATCTAAAAAGGATAGATCTCTTCAAGATTCGTTTTGGCTAATTTGAAGAGGATAGATCTCTTTGAGATTGGTTTTAGTTGATCCAAAGAGGATATATATCCTCAAGATTAGTTTTGATTGATTCGAAGAGGATAGATATCTTCGAGATTGGTTTTGGCTGATCCGAAGAGGGTAAATTTCTTTGAGATTGGTTTTTGTTTTGGCTAATCTGAAGAGGATAGATCTCTTCAAGATTTGACTTTATTTCAAAAACTAGCTTAATTCTTTTGAATATCTCTTTCTAAAGACTTTTAAGATTTTTTTTTCTTAGGACTAAAAAATTTCTCATATAGTAACTAATTGGCATCGACTTCTAATATTCACTCATTCCATCAGCAAAATTTCACCGAGGGATAGTGCTTATTTCTTCTTTTTTTTTTCTTTTCTTTCTCTCTCTCTAAAATCTCCCAAAAATTTTAAGTCTTGTAATTGGACCATGCTCATGCCTTGAAATTGCTTTAGTCGATACCGAATTTCAGTTTCCACTCTTTATGACTTCTGAACAATAAATCTCTTTTTGAAAGAAATAAAATTAAATTATCAAGAGCATTCGATTTCAATTTATTTGGTGATTGATAAAGATCTGCTGTTTAAGTATATGAGGCTAGAAAAAAACATGCTACTCAAAGGTTTATTGGTGAATTGTTTGTTGGTCAATGAACGTCTGAATTCGAAAATATTCATGGATATCAACTTCACTTAAACCTGTCATTCAATAATTCATATGTCCTTCTTTCTCTAAAGTGTCCAGAGAGTCCTCCACTACGTGCTCCTCTCACCAGTAGTTCCCTTAATGAATAGGTCGGCATATATAATGTGCTACCTTGGAACAAATAACCATCTTTTACATGGTATTAATATATTGTTTTCCCCTCTTCACAGCATCTATATATCGAACCAAAGTGAGAATCATGTTGATACTATTCTTTAATGCTTACAAACCCTAATAGTCTGGTTTGCAACTTTGTAAGAAGAACATTTCTCGTTGATAGTGTATCGACAACTACATTACTCTTGCCTTGCTGGTATTTGATGAAAAAATTAAATCTTTCCAAAAATTCAATCCATCAAGATTAGTGCTTAGAAAGCTTTGATTGACTTTGTAAATACCTTAAGGACTCATGGTTTGTATATATGATAAATTCCTTTGGTAGAAGGTAATGCTATCACACACGAAGAGCTCGGATTAATGCCAATAGCTCTTTGTCATATACATAATAGTTCAGTTGTTTTCCTTTGAGCTTCTCATTGTGATAGATAATAGGTCGGCTTTCTTACATTGGCATAGCTTTGATGCTAATACCTGATACGTCACACTCAAGCTTAAACACTTTCTCGAAGTCTAGTGGAGTTAAGACTATGGTAGAGGTCAACCTCGCTTTTACCCTAATAAAACTCCTATCCTATTTCTCTCCCTATGTAAACTATACATTCTCCTTCGTCAGCTAAGTAACACATGCATCTATTGAACTAAAGCCTTAAATAAAATGATAGTAAAAGGAAACCAATTCATGGAAAATCCTTACCTTGGCACAAGAAGATCGGGTCAACCACTTAACAATGGTTGAACTTTTTTTCCATCAACTCTTAATCTTCCTCCACTACCTATGTAGCCTAAGAAAATTAACTCTTCCCGATAGAAACAACACTACTTCATATTTGTGAATAATTTCTTTGCTTAAAAGACATCAAAAACAGCTTAGAGATGGTTGATAAGACTTGTTAAGTCGGTACTGTAGATAAGGATATCGTCGAAGTAGACCCTAACAAATCTTCAAATCAGGTTCCTCAGAACATGGTTCATTGCATAAAAGTGATTGGGGCGTTTGATAACCTAAAAGGCATGACCATCCACTCATACAAACCATGTCGGTTCTTGAGACTGATGGATTCTCAAAGCTTAGCTCAACTCAGAACCAAGTCCTTCTTGGTTCCTTGAGCTAACTTAGCTTACAGTTTACCCACTTGGCTTGGGATCATGGGGCTTATGGTAATTTTCATCCCATCTTTCTCAAACACATACATCTTTTGAAACCCATCATGAATAACCTTCCAATAAAAAACCCAAGGTTGGCATAGTAATACATGAGATGTGCGCATGGGTAATACATCACAAATAATTCCATCTGAATAGTTTCAAACGGAGATCAATAGCAGTACTTGCTGAGTGAGGTGTAACACTTCCTTCTCATTTAGTCAATGCAATTTATATGGCCTTGGGTATGAGATGGTTGGCAATTGGAGCCTCTTAACTAGTTCAATAGACCCTACATTAGTGCTGCTCCCTCTATTTACTATGAGTACATACACTTGCTCATTTACCTTGTAGGCGATGAGAAATAAGTTCTCGTGTTGCTCTTCCTTAACTAATGGTTCAATGCTCATTGTTCGTCTGACAATTAAGGTCAACTTATCCAAATCCTTAACAAACACATCTTCCTTAACTAGCTCATCATTATCCTTAGCTTCCTCCTCCAACTCTCTTTTCTCCTTGGGTTCCTCATCCGTGCTATCTACTTTAATGTTTAGGGCATCTCGATTGATGATAATAGTTTGTCTATTTAGGCATTGAGCAGCCATGTGCTTAAGTCCATAGCACTTAAAGCACTTGATCTGGCTCATTTTCCTCTTATATCCTTGCCCCTTCGCATAAGTTCTCTTCAACTACTCTTAGTTGACAAGGCAACCCTGCAACTTAGTCGCTACCTCACCCTTATATTAGGTTAGCCCCCTAGGAAGCTTAGCCATCGTTTTGAGTAGCTCGGTGAGATTAGCCGGTCGGCTCATTAGAGGTTGGCTCAATCTATTTCTCCTTAGCCTCTTTACTTATTAGGCAACTTTGATGGCCTCATCTAATGTAGTGAAATGATTAATTCCACTATATCTCAAATATCATATCTTAATCGAGTAAGAAATCTAGAGAATGTTCAGGCTGAAGATTCATCTACCTCACATTGAATCATAAGTATTTGGAATTTTGGAATATACTCATCAATAATTCAGCTTCCCTATCTTAGTTCTTAATGTTAAGCAAAGGTATCCTGCAAGTAGGTATTCGGCACACACCTATTTATGAGAACTCTTCTCATCTTAGGCCAAGTGATAACCTCTTTGTATCCTTCTCTCCTCTGCATGGCTAGGAAATTTCTCCGCCACGTTGTAGCATATCCTAAGAACTATAACATTATCTCTCATTTTCTTACGGTCTTCATATTGGTCGTAATCAAAAACTCGCTCTACCTTCTCTTCCTAGTTGAGATAGTCATTAACATTTCCAGAACCATTGAAGATTGGGATTTGAAGCTTTACAAGGTTAGTAGCTCGATGTGCTCGAGCTTGTTCTTCTACTTCAATATACTCTTCTTCTTTGTCCCCTTCATTTACTTTACCCAAGTCAATCATTCTCCATATACGTTTTCCCACTCTTTCACCTCGATTTTGTCGAGCTAAGATTTGCCCTCATGTAGGTTGAGCAACTTAGGGAGTGTTTTGATCAACATAAGTAGGCTAAAAGGCTAATGCATGAGCAGCTTTGGTTGGGTTAACTATTAAGTTGGCTATTTCATCAAATCGCTTGTTTGTGCTTCTAGGAGTATTTTGCGACTGTCAGCCATTGTAGACAACACCGCTATTATCATCTCCAATGCTAGTATTTACACTCAACTTAGTCATCCATTACTCAATAACAATGCTTTATACAAGACAATACACGTAAGGTTTCTAAACATTAAACTTAATACTTTATAGTAAATGTATAATTACTAAATGCTCTATTTTCACTGCTTAAAACAAAATATACACAATAGCAAACCATTAATCCTTCTACTAACTCAAATACCTACCTTCACACAGCTACTACACACTATTACAATCAATACTACTCACATCACAATAACAGAAAGTTTAAGTACAACTTACCTCATGAACCTTTGCTTTAATAGCAAGATGATAGGGCTACAAGGGTAAACAAGGTTGGCCTTATCGGGAATGGGTCTTACCTTACTAAAAGCCTGAAATGGAGATGGTACACACAAAGAAAGAAGCAAAACCAGCAAAACCCATGATAATCTCTAAGGATATAACACACTACAGAACTATTGAGGACTCATGAATCAACTCGATATGGTGTATGAATTGGTCCAATGAGGGTATTCGCCACCTAGCTTTACTTAATTACTAAATGCTCTATTTTCATTACTCAAAACAGAGTATACGCAATAGTAAACCATTACTCCTTCTACTAACTCAAATACCCACCTTTACATAACCACTACACACTACTACGGTCAATACTACTCACATCACAATAACAAAAAGTTCAAGTAGAACTTACCCCATGAACCTCTGTTTTGATACTAAGATGATAGGGCCATAAGGGTAGACAAGGTTGGCCTTACCGGGAATGGGTCTTACCTTATTGAAAGCTTGAAATGGAGATGGTACACATAAAGAAAGAAGCAAAACTAGCAAAACCCATGATCAACTCCAAGGATATAACACTCTATGGAACTATTAAGGACTTATGAATAAACTTGATATGATGTACGAATTGGTCCAATGAGGGTATTCGCCACCTAGCCTTGCTTAAGGGTTAAGGTAAGAGTGATAAAAGCGAGCGAGAAAACAAAAGGAATCTTTATAAGCAAGCAAGAGAGACTTTGGAATATTTTGTAATTATGTTGATGTATGTTGCGACTACGATGTACAAGAGAGTATTTTTACTCGAAACATTAGGGCAACTACTATAAATGGAATCGACTAAAAGGGCATTGTCCAAAATAAGTAATGTACAATAAATGTCAATGGGCATAGATGAAAAATCAAGAAAAGCAATTGTTCTATACGAAAGATTCAGTTACATGGTTGCTCGGACATGTGGCTGGTAAACTGATAGGAGAACTTCTAATAGAAACAGACAAAACTGTATGGTTAAGCTAGAGATTGCTAAACAGAGGTGTCTAGAAGAGTTAGGGGTTCTTCCTAGGTGAATTCATCTCGAACATTACTATAAGTAGTTCAGATTTTGGTCAATTGAGATGGTGGTCTAGTGGGTTAAGTTGTAGTCCAAGTATGTCTCAGGTTAGCAATGAGAGACTATTGATAGGCATGGGAGGGTTTGGCTATGACAAGACAGCAAATTGGCTGATTGAAGCAATTTAGACTCATTAGTAATAGGTTGGCATAGGAGAACTCGCTTAGCCATACTCTCAAGCCCTTAAGCTTGAGCTCAGGTCAAAGGTCCGGTGCTTTGATTCCTATAATTGTGCTTCGAGAGTGATGCACTTAGGGACTAAGTTATCACTTGGTCTTACTGTAAGAGAAATCTCGATGGGTCCTTCGAAATATCGAAGAAAGTAGAATGGTAACCTATTAAAAGCAAGTCATCATGTAAAAAAAAAAAAAAACTAATAAACCTTTGTTTTTGTAATTTTTTTAGAAAAATGAGAAAACATGCAAAGGATGTGAAAATATATAAAAATGAATATTTTTAGTACGAATTTTCCCTAAAAAATGAAAAGAAAACAAAAATATATTACAAATTTTACAATTATCCCGAAAGTACCTACGTATTTGCAAATCGAGATCGAACTAACTGTAGTTCTCATTTCTTATAAAAGCTTTAGTGAGTTGACAAATTTTATTCTTTAAAGGGCTAAGTTTATGTTTTTAGCTAAGTTATTTTTATTAAAAAAAATCCTAAAAAGAAATCTAATTTTAATTGTCTAATTTTGAAGGACCTTAACTAAAAACAAAACCAAATTTAGATTTTTATTTAGAGAAAAACCTTTCCTATGTGATAAAAAAAAATTAGAAAATAAAGAAACCTCAAGTGCCTAAATGCAATTTTCCATGAAGTACGCAATCAATGTAGAAAACATGCCAAGATACCTAAACCATGAAAATGATATTTAAATCATTGAAAAGATATCTAAATCATTGCAAAGATATTTAACTATGGAAAAGGTGTGTAACTATAAAAAATAAGCCTTTTAAAGATTTTTTTTTATTTTATGAAAATCTAAATAAGTGACCAAATGATTTTTTTTTTCCTAGAAAATCCCTAAATGCCTAATTTGTTAAGAAAAAAAATTGCAAATCTAACTAAAATATTAAAAAAAAAATGTGTGATTCAAATAAGCAAATTAATCTATGTGGAATAATATAAATAACTATAAAATAAACTTGAAGTAATGCCTAATACAAAAACTAAAAAACTATTAAAAGACACAGCTATGGACTTGCATAAAAGAAAGACAAGAATTAGTGTGGGTAATATAACTTATTAAAAATCTACTAAAACTAAGAAAATAAAAATAAAAAAAAAAAATCAAATAAGGAAAGCAAATACCCCTTCTCCCTACAAATTGGGGGTCAGGTCCAAAAGAGCTCAAGGGTACGAGTCAGACTTCAAAGGGTCAGGTCAGCTTAGAACATCTAAGTGGCTTGATCCGATTTAAGAAGAAGATGATGAAACAGTGACCAGAGGCTTCTCACCACACATTAAATGTGTCAAATCATGTGGGAAATTGAACTTTTATGTTAAAGTTATTGGTGAAAATCAATTTGGTGCAAGCATCTCAAAATTTGGTGGTTATTTTCATGGTTTTCAAATTTGAGTAGTGGTGGTGATTGGTGTTTACAATTAGGTTGGTGTGTACTATTGTTGAGCCTGGGTTTTTACCATCTTGATTCTTTTTTAGAAATTAAGTCTTCTTTAAAATAATCAATACTAAATCCTACCTGTTTAATACCGTCTCGAGTAGGGTTTAAAGAAAACCATTCTTTTTTATTTTGAAAACAACTTTAGAGTCACCACCTGACCGAAGTCGGGAAAAACAGTTAAGTTATAACTAATTAGATGGATTGGTTATAACTTTGTCACTAGTCTAATGATTAAAACTAATTTTACAAAACAGTTTTTGAAACTAGAGAATCTAGATTCAGGGGTTAGGAATTTCAAACCCTTATGGGTACCATTGACTTTTCAAAATTAAAATTAAACTTAAAAATCACCTTTTAATTTTGAAAGATAGAACTTGATTATTGGTTACTCTAATTGGATAAACAAAATAATCTAAACTAAGGAAAAGGGAAATTAGGTTTTTTTTTTTCATTTTTATCGTCACCCCGTAGATGCCTACATACCCGCTATTCGAGATTAGACTTATATAGTTCTTTTTACAAAAACTTTAGTGGATTAAGTTAATTTTAATTTGGAAACATATTAGATTTACGTTTTTAGTTTAATTTGGTTTATTTAAGAAAAATTCTAACAAAGGTCCTAAATTATATATATATATATATTTGAAAAATCTAAGAGTAGTCCAAATTTGTAAAGGGTTAATTTATTTTTTATTTATTTCTGAAAACTTGATTTTTCTAAGTGTTAAAAATAATTTTTATTCACCAACTTATTATTATTTTTTTTTATTTATTCTATTTATTTCTATTTTTATCTGCCAGACTAAAATAAATAAAATAACTACCTTATCTTTCTTTTTCTTTTTTTTTTGTCTTTTTCTTTTCTCTTTGTTAGTATTACATTTACATTCATGATAAATAAAAATAAATAAAGAAATAAAACAACAACAATAACTAAATAATCGAATAAAGAAAATTAAAAAGAAAAAGAAACAAGCCTTTGGATGAGTTGGGCGCATGGGCTGGACTTGGAGCGGGTTGGACGGGTTAGTCGTGAATCGAATTGGATCAACTGAGGTAGTCGCTTGGAAGGGGTAATGGGCATAATCGAAGGGCTTTAGTTGATCACGGACATGACATGGGGGTAGATGGTCACTATCTTCAACTGATCACGCGTGTGATGCGAGGTTGGATGTCCACTATCTTAAATTGCTCACGGCCGTAATCGAAGGTGCGATAGTTAAGGTTTTGGTGGCAGAGGAGCTTCAAGTCACGGTGGTGGTCGGAGGGAGCTAGGTTGAGGAGCTTACGTCGTGGGGGAGCTGCGGCAGTAATTGGAATTGCTCGAATTCCTTCAAGTGTGGCTATAGGTTAGAAAGAGAGAGAGTACAGCCGTAGGTAAAGAGAGAAGGAGATTGCAAGAGAGAGAGGGCTTGGGAATATTCTTAAGAGGTTGTGGATGGTTGTCTATGTTCATGAACATCCCCTAACACCATTTTATAGTCGAATTCAACCTAGAAACAAAGGAAAGTTCGAATCGAAGTGAATGTGGATTGTTCGAATTTCTAGCTTTTTTCTAATCTTTGAAGCTCAATTTGAATATGCCATTGATTGAATTTGGACATGTTATTGTGTTTGATTCAAAGTAGGCTATGTGGAGGTTAAATTTGCACCATTAATTGGTGTGTTTCAATAAGAAAAAAGCACAAAATCAGAGGCCAAAGTGAGGGAGTCAGGTTGTTCTTGAGAAGGAAAAAGGAGGGAAATTGGGAGAAAATGGAGGAAAACTGAGAGAAAGAGAGGGAAAGTTGGCTAATGTAGCATTGACGTGGTGCCATGTCAGCCGACTCGACTAATCTTGACCTTCCATGTGTCATCATGTGACACATAACAACTGATGTGGTACGCACCATGTCAGCAAGGTCAACTAATCCGACGATGCCACATGTTAGGACATGTAGCGTAATGAGATCCTGACATGTAGTAATGTGCTAAGCTAAGTGGCATGCTACGTCAACAAGGTCGTCCAATCCAACGATGCTACGTGTTAAGACATATGGTGTAGCGAGATCTTGACACAGGGTAGTATGTTAGTTAACAAAAAATAGTAAAGGCATTCATGCCTTTACCAAGATTTGCACCCAAAACCTCATACTCAATGTCCAAACCAAGTCCATGTGTTTAACCAATAGGCTATTGGCCCATACCTTGTCCATAGGTGCAACTAAATTATACATATGGATTCAATTAGCTTAAATTAGATTTAAATCTAAGCCCAAGTTATTTTCTAAAATTATTTTTTTTAATTTTCTAATTTTTTCCGAATTTTCTTATTTTCTAAATTTCTTAAGTTTTGTTATCTAATTTTCTTATTTTTTTATGCTATTTCTTATTTTTTGAAAATATTTTGTATTTTCCTAAAATTTTTATTTTTTCTAAATTTCTTAATTTTTTGGGTTTTCTTTAATTTCCTATTTTTTTCCTAATTTAGGGTCTATAAAAAAATAAAAATAAAAATAAAGGGGACAAAAATTGGATGTCTACAACTATGTGAGGTAGTTGATGTGGATGATGGGATACTATTGTATATCGATGGCTAAGTTCATGTTGGTATGAGTTAGGGAATATTGATGTTGGGTGTAGCTTGGTCAGTTATGGTGGTTAAGTTATGTGAAGTATGTGTTAGTAAGGATAGGCAGTCGGAGTTGGGGTTTATATGGTCATGTGGGGGTTATCAATGAAGGATGGTCTCGTCAAGTTGTGTTTATTTGGTCATGGCAGAGCGTAGGTTAGAGTGGCTGCTGTGCATAAGGGGTGTACAGGTTGTATGAAGGTCAACGTTAAGTTAAGAGAGGGGGAGAGATGGGTCGATGTTCTATGTGTGCATTGTGGGTGTATGAATCGTGTGAGCGTGAGGTGTTTAGTGTAGTAGTGGATTGTTAAGTGGCTATGTATGTGAATTGGTTCAAAGATGATGGTTGGTCATCTGTGCTATTAGCGTTTTATGTTACTAGGTTTGGGGTGATTGTGGGTTTGTTACAATGGTGGTGGAGTGGATGTTGAAGGGTAATCGGCGCCAATGAAGAAGAGTGGCGTTGGCTACAGTATCAAAAGTGAGAAGGTAGAAGATAATCGTAGTGTTATGTTGTTGGATCTGATTTTCAAATTGGGTTCTACCTCTTTGTTAAGCACTCATATAAAACGTGTTTTTTTCTATTTAAATCTAACCAAATCTAATTTAATATAAAACCTTAATCTAACTTTTATTCATTGTAATCTAACCCATTTTTATTTGTTTTACTCTATTAAAACATTGTTTTGGATAGATTTACAAAAAAATATACAAATCCAATCAAATCTGGGGGTCATCCAACCTAATTCCCTTTTACGCGCATGACATTGGATAAAGAAGGAGAAGGTTACATGCTTAGCATGTAACCATGGACAATGCACAAAAGAAAAAATTTTCGTACAGGTGAGATGCAAACCCGCAACCTAGATTTCCCAAATAACTTACCTAAACAACTGAGCTATGTGATATTTTTTAATACTTGATGCGCCCTTTTCAAAGTGCACTACCTCAGTTGAATATGTATTAGGCTTTTAAGCCCAAATCAAATTCAATCTCTTTAATGGCTCAAACACCCCTAAAACAATTAGTTAACCAAGAATATACATGCTAAAAGGTTTTTCAACATAGTTTTTTTAATTTAATAAATCCCAAGTTTTATTTTATTAGTCTAGTTAAAATATTTTAAAATTCCAATTTCGAATTGAATAAAAACCCATTCATGAACTCAATTATTTTACTGGAATTTCTTAAAATATTTTCAAATCAAGCTCAATTTTTTAAAAAAAAAAAACTCAAAATTTATTAAAGTGCATGTATATTCCAACTATTGCTTGACTTGACTTGACCCTAAAAGACTAATTGACTTAACTTGACTCGATTCAAATATTTTTTATATTTTGTATTTTTCAATTATTTTTATTTTTAATTTTTTTTTTGTGTTTTCCCTTTTTTTTTATTTTTTGGATTTTTTTGGTAAACTTGACCCAAAAGTAAAAAAAAAAATGTAAAATTAAAATAAAGGATGGAAAAAATGGGGTGTCTACACTATAATAATCCAAAAGGGGTAAATATGATAAAGGATAAAAAAGAATGTAGTACAATTGTTAGAAAAAGTGAAGGATAGTTGGCATGCTGCTATTATATTCTTATTTTAGGATCTTGACATACTATTGCTAAGCCGGTCTAATATGGAAATAGGTCGGTAGAATAGGATTCAAACAAGTTGACGATTTATAACTCGGGACAAAAGTTAGAGACCTTAGCTTTGATACTTTGCAAATTAGCTACATTAAAATGTATTAATAGCTTAACATTAGGGTAAGAGAAGAGTAGATCAACATGTGTCTAGGTAAAGCACTTAAGGACTTCAACAGCTGGTCCTTTAGGTATTGAAGCTTGTCCTAGTTGAGGTGAGTAGTTATGACTCTCTTTGCAACACCTTGTAAACCTTTAAGCCGTACTTAGGTAAGGGGTCTAGAGGTTGGTACTCTATCAGCTTCCCAAAGTTGTTGAAGATTTACCCTCAAATCTTGGTCAAATTCTTCTTTAGGGATATAGGGTATCATGATACCCCGTACCCTTCAGGCAATTCTAGCTCATAAGTGTTGTCGTTGATTCGACAAAGAACTTTGAAAGGGCCATCCAACCTAGGCAAGAGTTTGTCCATCCTTTTCCTTAGGAATGTTTCCTTGTTGAGGTGAATCTAAACTAGGTCTCCTGGATTATAGATAATACTCTTCTGACCTCAATTGCCCTATTCTTGTTGTCGGGCTACGGTGTTGGCTTGCTATTCAGTAACCTTCTTGTACAGCTTCTAAAATTCTTCAATATGTTGCATACCTATCTAACTTTCTCCTTCATAAGCTAAGCCGGCAATCATGTCTAGGGGTAAACTTAGGTTAATACCATAGATAATCTTCGAAAAGTGATTTTCCCATTGAGTTGTAGGTCGAGTGATTGTAAGAAAACTCGATAATAGGTAGACATAAATCTCAATCATGTAGATTCTTTCCAAATGTGCCTCAAAGCAGATTTCCAACTATTCTATTTACGACTTCAATTTAACCATTTATTTGAGGATAACAGGAAGTATTGAACATTAATTTGATGCCAAACTTCTTTGATAGAGTTTGCCAAAAGAAGCTTGTAAACTTTATATCCCAATATGAGACAATACTCATAGTGATAGGAATCAACTCCTTGGACCAATCACGCGTAACTGAGTAAGAAAACTCTAAGGACTCACTCAGAGGATACTAGCCCAAAGCCCTATCCAGGATGAAGATTTCTATTCTGATCTCCATCTTTTACACTATTGTCGACTTGAACATCGAGCTCTCTTATATGCTATCATAGTTTATAAAGCCACCTAATTGACATGCCAACCTAGTAAGCAGCCATGCCTATTGTCTAGCTCTTGCTAAGACCTTGACAGTGTTCAAGCAAACTAACCTCAAATTTCTATCTAGGCCGACCAGCATGCAACCACATTTTAAGCCGAACTTCAAGATATTCAACCTAAAGGGAATTAGAACATCCTTGAATTACCAAGCTCTTACCTAAAGGAGGTTACATTAGCCCTAACTATAGACTCTTTCCTTTACATTTATCCAAATTGTATCATACTTTAAACCACTAACCACCATGCAATACGTGTCTTCTGGCATAACATTTCAAAAGAATTCCCACACCCTCCGTATAGAATATTCTTTGTCTTTTTCACCCTTTTTAGTATATTTCATGTGTTAAAATTTGTGAGTTACCCTTTTGTTTTTTCTATATATTCTTGTAATCCTAGAAGGGCTTGTATATAAACCCCATTTGTTGTATGCAAACATCAATCAATTACATTATCAAATTATTACAAGTTCCTTTGTGAGCAACCCTAGTGTTCTCATTTATCCTTAACTCTTATTTATTCCGTTTAGCAAGGAGTAGTAGCAACTGATCCTATGGTTTAGACCAGTGAGTCATATCCATCGAATTGTTAGCCGAGTAAGATCGATTAGTGTGTCATATCAAATTGATAACTGCCTAGATTTGCTAATCTTATTTTGTTTTTCTTTTAACTCTTCTTGTTGTGGTACTCCATCATATATATGACCTTAGTGACATATCAGCTTCATTAGTATCAGAGTACGATTCTAAGAGGGAGTGTCTAAAGTTGTAATGAAGTTTTTGGTTAATCTTTATTGTTGGTGTTTATCGTATTCCTTCCATAGCTACTTTAATGTGTTCACGTAAAGTAAGTTTGGAGTTTTAAGCTGTAAAGTAGAGGTTTGTATGTTGGTAAGTGAAGTTGTCACACCCCAGCCAAAGTAGTAAAGCGCAACAGAATGCCATACACTACTTAGAAACTAGTGATCAATGCTCATGTTACCTCACCAGCTTCACCATAATATACAAGGCTCTTTACCTGTACTACTAGAGTAGGAAAATACATGTAGCATTTATAGGCAATAATAAGTGTACTTTATGATTCATATATTTTCTTTAAATAATTCTAACTAATGTAATAATCTAACATCATTAATACATATAATTGAATGACAGTAAGTGTGTCTATCCTATATGTAAGTCAATATTAAAGGACATATGGTCTAACTATATGTAAATTAGAGAAGTGGTTCATTAAAAGATATTACAAACATATTAAGTCTATTGATTTATAAAACATCTATATGTCTTCCATTTGTTGTCTTGCCAAACTCACGTCCCTTCCAAAAGTTGTTAAGCAATACACTACTCAAGGCATCGTGTAGCTTAGAGAAACCTAATAAAGGTCTTGTAAAATACTGTAAGAGTTTAAGCTACATCCAGCTTAGCGAGAACAATCTCATATTACTCACAAACAAATTACTAAGCTTATGAATGCATGAACAAGCAACTGATTACAACATCACATGTAGTTTACCAAAAGCTACATGAAGATAAAGGTTTACGACCACTTTAAACTAAGGGTTAAAGGTTATAGTTCCACCAAATTTCTAGGCTAATCCAATTATTGTATATCTCTTTGCATGTATCCTTGGTTACTATAAATTGTTTACTCTTTCAAACACCCCAAGAATAAATTCCTTGGCTACACATACCTTCAGATAGATGCATGCCCAAAACAACATAACAAACTCAACTCATTTAATTGTACAACCACCCTCTTAGTCTACTTAGTTTATAATTAATGAGAGAACCCCAACTTAGAACATTCCTTCATTATGTAAGTGACAATTGGTGGCAAGTTATGTGCAACGTACTATGCATGACATAATTTTATTTAAATTTTGATATACTAAGATCCATTTGTTCCAGGTGGTTAATCAATTCTCATAGACAATTAATTCCTATAGTACATGCAATAGTCAATCTTTACTTCTCACTATCAGTTAGGTCATTTTGTCATCACATCAGCAAACAAATAAACACATGCATAATCCTAATACCTTACACATCCAATTGTTATTTTCTTTTAAATACAACTATTGTACAATCACAAAAATAACTATATCAGTTACTATAATTATGAAATTTCTAAATTGATTCTATCTTCATATTTTCAAAATGTAACACTTCAAAATTGATTATAATTTACTCAAATTAACTTCTTATTATTGAATAGAATTTTTCCTATTAACCTTTATAAGTAGTGCATGTAATATAGTATCCAGTCATCTCGAAATTATTTTACTTATCTTATAATCCCTCATTTTTACTACATCTTTGTAAAATTAGTATGTTAGTATTATAGGTGAATGATTTCCTTAATTTCCTAATTATCTTATCTTAATTATAATTAGTGCCTTAATCACTTCTTTAATGATTTTTACATATTTTAATCATGTTAATCATGGAAGTCATTGTTTAAACACTAAGATTGTCTTGTATTATCCCTTAATTAAAGTTTAAAATTAATCAATCCCCTAAACCACATGTTGGCCGAAACCCTAATGGCATACTTCATTATTTTTATTATCTTGTTATCCTTTTTTCAATATTAATCCTTTGAGATATCTTATATACATACTATGAAACATGATTTAGAGCTTATAGGATAAGAGGAGACATATACACTTCTATATATATATGATGCCAAACTAAAGTATAAGAATGAGAGTACTCAACTTAATATTTTCTTAATTCCAAACAAGATGTACTAACTTATTATACTATTATATTAAGATAATCATTAAGTAATATGCACTAACTTATATGTAATCTAAAATCATTTCTAAAGCATTATTTGTTTATACATTAACTTTAAGTAGGTGGTAATACTTACTAAATTTAGATGACCTTATCAAAGCCTTAAAGTTTCCTAAATAGAAATTGAATGGGGAATGGATGAAGAAAGTGACGGAAAGAATGGAAGGGATTTGTGACCAAAATGAAAGTGAAACACAAATGAAATGGAAAAAGGAAAGTTGGTTGGGAAAGTTAAAAGAAACCAAGAAGTCAAAGCTTACATATGAAGAGGTTGGTAGCTTAGAATGGAAGATGATCATTATCACTTCCTTAACAAGATTTGCATGATGTTGTTGACTTTGTCAATCGTTTATTGTGCATGTGCTCAAGGCATGATTGAAGAATTGCTCCCATTGTGTTGTCTTTCTTATATTTTGTTTGATTCACATTATTTAACATATGACAAAAGTTATGAATTTATCCTTTTATTCATATTTACTCACTGCATATATAAGGTGCTATGTTACTCCATTATTTATCATCTTTGTCTTATATTCATCAATTCCAATTAGTAACACATATATCTATCAATTAGGTTATCAATTCCTTTAGTAATTTATAAGTTTTCCAATAATTTTCACCATATATAAATAATGAATATTAATTAATATTTAGTTCTACTTATAATTTTATAAATAGTCTACTAAACAAAATTTTAATATGCTAAACTTCTATAATTTGTTCTTAAATTTTTAGGTTTACAGAAGTTCTTGTTGTTACTTTGTTATACTCTATTTTTCATCACAAAAATAGAGCAAGTACATTTCTGTGGTATTTTTGTGAGTGTTACGTGTTGAAGTTGTCAAGTGTGTTAGTAAGGTTTTGAAGTAGTGAGGTAGAAGTCTTTGTTACATATTGTGTTGTTATCTTATTAGAAAAGTACTATACCATGTTAGATTCGAGTGTTCAAGGTGTTATTGAATATCAGAGTAGTATTGCTCAAGCTGGTTAAGGTTAGAATAGTAGTAACACTCTTGGATCAATTGATGATAAGCTTGACAAACTCATTAATCTTATTAAGATTTTGGTTACTACAATGCAAGTTCATCAACAACAACTCCAAGGTATGCTATATCATAACCTACTTAAGAATGTCTTAGAGAGACGCCATGGCTAAAGTGGTCAAGCTAATCGCCCAGTTTGACCCCATCGAGCTAGAGGAGTTGTGAACCGAGTTGTTAGACAAAGGTTGGAGTTAGAAGAGATAGAAGAGGATGATGAGGAAGTACAAACCGAAGAGTATGGAGAGGAAGAAGAAGAGGATGAATATTACCGAGTACAAGAGCAAGGATGTCGAGCTCCTTGAGGACTTGATAATGTTGAGGTCCAAATCCTACCCTTCAATGGAAGTGGAGATGCAAATGAATATCTAGAGTGGAAAGAGAAGGTAGAGAAAGTGTTTGATTGCTATAGATTCATTGACACTGTTAAAGTGCGACTTACTACACTTAAGTTTTCTAGATATGCTACAATATGGTGAAAAAATCTAAATGTGGCCAGAGTGAGAGATGGGAGACAAGTTTGAGAACTTGGGATGAAATGAAGAGATTGTTAAGGGGTAGATTTGTACCTGAAACCTATTAGTAAGACACAATTGCAAAGTTGTAAGAACTTCACAAAGAAGCTAATCTATCGATGACTTTGTAAGAGAATTTTAGATGCTGATGATCTGAGCTGACATGGATGAGCCCGAGGCTTGTGTGGTGTCAAGGTTCATTTCTAGACTTAACAATAAGGTTCGTAATATTGTAGAAGTATAGAGGTTCTATATGCTAGAAGAGGCCATTAAAGTAGCGTAGAGGGTTGAAAAGCATATAAGAAATGCTATAAGCCAACCTGGGCCAACATTTTTCAAGCCCTTGTTCATCCTGAGTTGAGGAAAGATATGACCAACCTGATGATAGGCGAGCAAGCCAGTTGAGTCGAACTAAGGATAGGCCGACCCTAAAGATATATGAAAAGGGATAGACCTTTAGGTGGAAGACCAGCAAGGTGAAGTGCTTTAAATGCTTTAGCTTTGGATACATGGTTGCCGAGTATCCAAACCGACATGCCATGGTGCTCTGAAGAGATGTAGTGGATAGCAATGATAAGAGTGAGCCTAAGGAAGAGAAGCTGAGGAGAAAGAGGAGACTTGTATCTATGTTAACCAGGGAGAAGTGATGATGCTAGTACTAAGATAAGTTGTAGCGACCCTAGGAGGGGCCTAGTATTATTTCTTAAAATTTCCATATCACGTGTGCACCCATGATAAGAAAATCGCCTTGCAAGTCAGAGATTGCAAGACTCTAAATAATTATTTGCTAGAGTCTTCAATTTTAGTTCATTGACTCATCATATAATATAAATAATTATGGATATCCATTTTTTTTTCCACAGTTCCTCAGAACCGCAGAGAATCGGTATCCCCTACCAAAATAGTGAAATAAGATAGACAATTCTAGAAAATTTTAAACTTACTAAAGATACTAAACTTAATTGAGACATTAGTCGTTTTTCGGAGCATTTCGAATTAACTATACAAGCTTTTCATCATACTGATTCAATGGTAGCACTCTGCGCTCAATTCCTATCCCATTCCTAACTATCGATCAACCTGCAAGGAAAAGAACTGTTGGGGTGTAAGCTTACGCTTAGTGAGATAATTACCCTCATCAATACCGCATGACAAAAATTTATTAAATGTACAATCATATGAATGCATGAACAATCAGTATGCCAAACAACGCATGCAGTGACCTAGGAACTGCATACGACTCAGAATTACGCCCCCTAAAGTCGGGGTTTGGAGATAATTAACCAACCCAAACCAAAATCCGGGTTCTAGACCTTGGGTTTTATTTCATTTGCACTATCGTGCTCATGCCAAAACAAAACTCTCTCTCTCTCTCTCTCTCTATATATATATATATATGTATACTTCCTTTACTAAAATCAAATCATATCTTTTAAAATCCCAAGTCTAGCGGTATGGTGGCCTCCACAATCTACAAACACACGCCCTAAGCAGAAGCCACAAGACTCGGCCCCTCACCGGCGGTTGGCGTCTCCCAGCGCCTAGTAAGCCCATCAGCTTAGGTCAGAGACTCAATATATATGATGGCATAGCTAGTGCCCAATCCTGCAGGAAACTCGTATTCCTGTGAGTCCCCTCCCATCTTCTGCGTGGAGCAGCAATCGGTGTTATCCGTATGCAATATGGGGAATGTATGATTCATTTTGAGTACTTAGTTGTATAAGTGATTAACTTGATTTTTAGGGTGATCAAACAATTTCATTCCATACAATTTACATATATATATGACAACAAACAATTCCCATTATCATATATATAATTAACAAGTCATCACAATCATCCATAAATCCATACACATGCATCTCCCATATCCCACAAGCATCCAAGTTTATATATATATGTTTAGGTGCATCTACTTTACAAGCACAATCAAGTAAAGAGTCATCGGGAATTTACTTACTCAACCATGCAGATCAATCAAAATAATCCGGGATAGGTCGTCTCCCCAAAGCCGGGTCCCCTGGACATCGCAAATATGATACTATAAGGATTTGAAATAAAACCTAGAAAACTAAGCTAAAACCCTTTAAGTTATACTTTGGACTTGGTTTCATAAATTTTTTCGGTTTTACTTAAAAGTTCAATCGTGTATAACTTTTTCGTTTTAAATCCGATTTTTATGATCTTATAGTCAATCTTCATCATTTTTGAGTGAAATTTAACGTGATAAGGTTATATTTTCAAAATGAGGTATACAATTCTGTCCATGGGTCAGAACAGTAGCGTTCCTCATGTATTAGAATGTTTTTGGGCCTTATATGGTAAATGGGCTTTTTGATAACTTGAGAAATCCTTTGGGCTTGGTCTTAAGATTTTATCCTAAGCTTAAAATACTCCTTGAGATTAGATTTACAACTTTGATTTATATTCCTAAGGCTAACAATCACTTCTTAGGCCCTTTAGTGGGCTTAAGTTGTCAAATGGGCTTGTTTTTTGTTCAAACTAAAGTTAATGACTTTGGTGGGCTTATGGGGCTTTAGGTGGATTTCTTATGTGCTTCAAAACAACCTCTCTTGATACTTTAAGGTGCTGGTCAAATTTTTATTGAAGGCCCAACTTAGAGTTCTAGGCTTATTTTGAAAGTTTTAAGCTCGGTTTTGAGTTTTAGGCTTTATATGCTTACTATACTTACTTTAGTTAATCTTTTCAGTTTGTTCTTTCACTTTTATCATATTTTTAGGCTTCATTCTCCTACGTTCCAGATCTGTTCATGATGGTTCCAAGGGGTCCTTACTTGGTTTTTCAACTTGTTTCATCATTTCCTTAAGTTTAGGTGGTAAATTATGCACTTAACTACTTGTGTGCAAATCTTAACTTAAGTTTTCTTCCATCAAATGATCCTTTAACTCATGCTCCACATAAAGAAACAAAAGATCTTATACTTAATACAACTCCCATATCATAGCTCATGTCATACAAAGTTGGTTTCTTCATAAAACTTCATGTGATGGATTTTTCCTTAACTTAAGTCTAGATTTGAGCATGTTTAACTTAATGGAAACAAAATCAACATCCAAATGACTATGGAACCCTCATGTCCAGCATGCTTATCCTCCATTAAAGTTCTCATTTCAAGATTTTCTTAGCTTAAAATCTTCCATTCAAAGCATTAAACAAATGTCTTCACAAAATACCAACTTTACATGCTCATATTTCAACTTCATGTAAGGGTTTTATGGTTTGTTTCTTAAAACGATTTTGGGTGTTCTAACAACTTAAACCTTACTCATATATTCAAGAAATCCAAGTCTCCTAACATAAATACTAATCCACACATCACAAGAATCACTTACTTGTCCTTAACGCAAAGTATGGTGGTGGTGCACTAAGGTTCCACTTTAGCTCTTAACTTTGCCTCCTCCTTTTTGCTACCTTTTAAAACCCGAATCTTTTGTTCTTTTGGTATGCGGTTTATGGAAGATTATAATGGTCTTAAAAGGTCTTAGATGGTGAAAGAAAATGATATAAGAACAAGGGAAAATAATGCCGTGAGTGAAGCTTCAAAAATGGAAAAAAATTGATTTTGTGGGGTAAGGTTGTTTCTCCTTTTTTATGTTTGTTTCAAAGGAGAGAAAGATGAAGTGAAAGTGAAATTGAAAGGGAGAGAAATGGTGGAGAGTGTAGCCGGTTGGAAATGGAGAGAGAATGAGTGTTTAAATGTCTTGAAAGTGTTGTTTTGTAGCTTACATAAAGTCAACAATTTCAACTATTGATGATGTAAGCATTATGGGGTGAATAGTGATGTGTAAGAAGAAATGATTGATGGGTGAATGACAAGTGCATGGCCTCCCTTTCTCCCCTTTCTAGATTTGCCATTGGAAGTCTTTTTATGCCATGGAGTGGTCTTGTCTCCTTTATTAAAGTTAAGCTTATGAATTCTTGTGAAAAATTGTCCATATATATTATAAGTGGAGAGGTGATAAGGAAATTGTTTTATCACTATATTTTGATAAGTTATCAATTGATAAGTTATCTAAGGTGATTGGTTGGTCTACTTATTTATGTGTAAGGCTTATACATGAAGATAAGGGCATAGCTTTATAGAAAATTGTTTTAGGATTTTTATCTTATATTGTTTTGTAATTTATGATTTGATTTTTGTAGAATTGTGAAATTTTATAAAGTTGAATGAAATTGTTCAAATTAAATTATCGATTAATTATTTAGGGTTAAAATTCCTTAATGGTTTTAAGGTTTAGGGTTTTAAGTAGCTTTAAAGCTCGTAGTTTTTCAAGTTCAGGTTTTAGCGATAATTGGTTTTTGAATTGGAAAAATTTGATTTGTTTCTAAATGTAAACTTAAAGTCTTAGTTTTGTTGATTCTTAGGAACGTTCGGATGGTACTTTTAATTGAATCATGGGCCCACTAAAAGTAGGGTTTATATTTATCAATTGATAAGTTATTTAGGATGATTGGTTGGTTTACTTATTCATGTGCAGAAATCTTATGTATGAAGATAAGGAGATTGTCTTATATGAAATTCTTTTGGAGTTTGTCTCTTAAATTGATTTGTAAGTTATGGTTTAATTCTTATAAAATTACGGAAATTTCTAAAGTTGAATAAAATTGTTCAAATTAAATTCTTAATTAGCTTCCTGGAGTTACAAGTCCTTAATTGTTTTAGGGTTTTTCACCAGCTCGAGAATAATTGACTTATACTTAGGAGCTTAAGGTTTAATTGGCTGAATTATTTAGGAATATCGCTTTGTTATTCAACACACACACACAGATATATATATATATATCATACGATAGATTAGGAAAAGAGAAGAAAATTGCTTATTAATATATTTTTATGTATATACATATTATGGGGCTACTTATGTACACAAGTAAATAATTTTTTTGTAAATTTATTAATTTATTCCTTTAACTAATTTAGTTTTGTTGTTTATTATCGCATGAAATAATCCCTGATTCGTTCATTATCGGTTTTATATGATTTCACAAAACTATTGATAATTTTATTGATTTATAGCTTTTCAAGTATTAAGATAATTTTATTGATTTAAATTTTTTATTTATTTATTTATTTATTTTTATTTAGTATTTACAGTTCCTGTTAAGTTTAGGTTTATATATATATATATATATATTTTAAAAAAAATACGCATGTGTAAGGATTGGGGTTTTCTTGCATGATTAGAGTTTCCAAATCGTATAATAGTATTTTTCAAGCTCGTTTTAAATTCCGAGTTTAAAATTTTAGTTGGTTTTCATTTTATGTGGTCTTATCGACTTAGGGAAATATTTAAAATACTCGAGTCCGATACTATGTTTAGAAGGTTAAATTTACAGAGTTTACATAAGTACTAAGCTCCTTGCTAACCTCCAAGGAAGACTAGAGAGAGAATCTGTTCCATACGAAGTGTATCATAAAAGGACAGCTACACCATCATAATGGACGGAGGTAGTTGTACCAACATCGTTGCATAGTCCTTTATGCAGAGGTTAGGACTATCAACCACTAAGCACCCCGACCCTATAAACTCCATTGGCTCTATAATAAGGGTGCTTTGCATGTCACAAAGCAAGTAACTATATTATTCAGTGTTGAGAATGTGTATAGGGACGAAGTTGTGTATAATGTCATCCCCAAGGGGGCTTCGTATATGTTACTTAGACAACCTTGATTATTCGATTGATGTGTTACTCACGATGGATACAAGAATACCTGTGCCTTTATTAAGGATGGGAAGGAAATTGTGTTGCAACCCATGAGACTAACCTAAGTGAATGAGACTCATGATCAGCTCATATGAGTTAGTAAGAAGAAAGCTTGGTAATGAGCTGGCGAAAGCTTCGAGTCACTAAATAGGTTGATGAGCTTATGTTTTTGTTGATCTAAAGGTTCTTAGAATTAAGGGATCTTAAAGAAGAACCAGATGAGATTTAAAGATTAATTAATGAGTTTTTCAACCTGTTTCTTAAATAGTTACCTAAAAGACTACCCCAATCCGAGGCATAAAAAATTGTATTAATTTGCAACTAAGCATAGCGTTGCCAAACCGATCTGCTTATAGAATGAATCCTAAGCAAGTTGTTGAATTGAAGAAACAAGTGAATGAATTGGTAGAACGAGGTTATATAAGGGAGAGCATGAGTCCTTGTGTTGTACTAGTTACGATTGTCCTAAAGAAGGATAGTTCATAGGGCAAGTGCATCGACAGTTGAGTTATTAACCATATCACCGTCAAGTATAGATATCTAATATGGAGGCTTGATGACATGTTGGATGAGCTTCATGGCACCAAAATATTTTCAAAGATTGATTTGTAGAGTGGTTACCACCAAATTTGCATGAGACTAGGTGATGAGTGAAAGACTACCTTCAAGATGAGGCATGGTCTCTACAAATGGCTAGTCATGCCATTCGGACTTACAAATATGCCAAGAACATTTATGCGATTGATGAACCATGTGATGTACCCCTTGATCGTACAATATATGGTTATGTACTTTAATGATATGTTAGTATATAGTATCAACCTGAATAATCATATTTAACATCTCCAAGCTATTTTTAATATTTTATGAGTTAAGAAGTTATAAGGAAACCTAAAGAAGTATACACTTTATCAAGGTGAAATAGTTTTTCTTAGGTATGCAGTATCAGGAGATGGAATTCGAGTTGATGAGGAAAAGGTCTGAGCTGTTTTGGAGTGGTTGACACCAAAGAACATTACTAAAGTATGAATTTTTCATAGCCTTGCCTCTTTCTATCGGCGATTTATTAAGAACTTCAGTACCATTGCAACCTCCCTTAACCGAGTTGAGAAAAAAGAGTAATGGATTCTAATGGAATGATTGAGTTGAGAGGAGCTTTAGGGAGATAAAAGAGAAACTTACCTTTTTCCCCTATCTTAGCTCTACCCGATTTTAACAAGTCTTTTAAGTTGGAATGAAATGAATCAGGCATTAGAATTGGTGCCATCCTAATGCAATAACGACAACCAATTGCCTACCATAGTAAGAAGCTCAATGGTGTCATGTTGAATTATTTTATGAATGAGAAAGAGTTGTATTCTTTTTTTCAAGCTCTTACCATCTGGAACACTATTTACTACCATGAGAGTTTGTAATTTACACTAACCATAAGTCATTGAAACATCTTAGGAGTCAAAAAAACTTTTGAAGAGGCAAGCTAAGTGGCTAGAGTTTATGGAAAGTTTTTCCTATGTGATCCAACATAAGAAAGGAAGTGCTAACATAGTCACTAATGCTCTATCACATTAGCAAACCTTATTGACCACCTTGTAGAAGAAATTATTGCGACTGTTACTTATTATCGAGCAGTATGCTTGTGACCCCTATTTTAGCCCCATTGTAGAGTAGTGTAGAAGAGGAGTTGTTGTTGGAGGATATTACGTCAAAGATGGCTATCTATTTAAGGACAGAAGGTTGTATATATCGAGTTGTTCCACACACAAGCTATTGGTTAGAGAGCTCATAGTGGTGGATTATCTAGTCATTTTTTAGAGACCAAAACAACCAACTTATTCAAAGCGAACTTTTACTAACCAGGTTTGGCTGAGGATATCTATAAGGTAGTTGGTACTTGTAGAGTATACAAGAGGATAAAAGGAAAGAGAGAACTACATGAAGAGTATATGGCCCTACCTACACCGACTTTACCTTGGGCTAACCTCAGCATTGACTCTGTCTAAGGGTTACCTCAGACATCTAGGAAAAATATTCAACCTTTGTTGTAGTGAACCACTTCAACTAAATGGCACACTTCATCCTATACTATCAAACTAACAATGCTTTATATATTACTGATTTGTTCTTGCAGGAAGTTGTTTAACTATATGGAGTACCAAAAACTATTGTTTCAGATCATGACACTAAATTCTTGAGCTATTTTTAGAAGACTCTCTGGAGAACACTTATGATAAGCTTTTGTTTAGCTCCAATAGCCACCCCCAAACTAATGGTACGACTAAAGTGGTGAATAGGACATTAGATAATTTACTCACAGTTGTTGTGAAAAAGAACTTAGAAGATTAGGATCTGCATTTGCCAATTGTGGAGTTTGCATACAATTGGACTGTCCATAGCACCACCGACAAAATTCTCTTTGAGGTCATCTATGACATCAATCCCATTATTCCTTTAGATTTGATTGGTACCCTTGCAACTGTTGAAGAGAGTCAATCTAAAGTCGATAGAGCAAAATAACTAAAAGAGCTACATCAGTCTGTGATAAGGAAGATCGCTAAGTTCACTTAAAGGTAGCAAGAGATTGGTGGTTGAGGCCGTTACAAACTATTTCTTTCAAGCCAAGAGACTTCGTATGGATTCACCTTAGCCAAGAATGATTTTTGCACCTAAGACAGAACAAGCTATCTCCATAAGTTGATGCTCCATTCAAGGTCTTAAAGAAGATCAATTACAATGCCTACTAAATCGAATTACCCTAGAACTATGGTGTTTCTTCCACTTTTAATGTATCCAACTTGATTCCCCTCTGACCAGAAGAAGAAGACCCAACGGATGCTATAACAAAACCAAAGCTAGAACCCTCTTTGGATTTGAGGACAAATCTTTTTTACCACTAAGTAGATGATAGGAATCAACTCCCCTAACCAACTACGTGTAGCTAGCAAGAGGACTCCAAAGACTTACCTAGAGGATACTAGCCTAAAGCTCTATCTAAGACAAGGATTCCTATTCCAATCTCCATCTTTCACACTACTGTTGACCCAAGCATCAAGCTCTCATGTATGCCATCATAGTTTCCAAAGCTGTTGAGTTGACGTGCCAACCTGCTAAGCATAAAGTTGACCTGTCGAGCAACCATACCTATCACCGAGCTCTTACTAAGACCCTGACAGTATCAAAGCAAACCAACCTTAAACCTCTATTCGAGCCAAGATCTTGAGCCAACTAGCATCCAACCCCATTCCAAGCTGAATTGCAAGATGCTCGACTTAAAGGGAATAAAAACATCCTTGAATGACTAAGCTTTAACCCGAACCAAGTCAGGTCGGCCCTAACTGTAGACTCTTTCCTTCACCTTTGTCCAAATTGTATCATACTCTAGGTCACCAACCACCATGTGACACGAGTCTTCTGGCGCAACATTCTGGAAGGATTCTCCGACCCTTTATATAGAATTTTCTGTCTTTTTTACCCTTTTTAGTATATTTCATGTATTATAATTTGTGAGTTGCCCTTTTTATCTTTTCCATATGTACTTATAACCCTAAAGAAGCTTGTATATAAACCCCATTTGTTACATGTAGACATCAATCAATTATATTATCAAATTATTACAAGTTTCTTTTGTAAGCAACCCTAGTGTTCTCATTTGTCCTTAACTCTTATTTATTCTCTTTAATAAAGAGTAGTATCGAGTGACCCTATAGTTTGGATTGATGAGTCACATTCGACATATTATAGGTGAAGTAGAATCGATTGGTGTATCATATCCAGTTGATAGTTGCCTAAATTTACTAATCTTCTTTTGTTTTTCTTTTAACTCTTCTCATTGTAGTGCTCCTCCATATGTATGACCCTAGAGATGCATCACTTGGGGGCTCCATGAAGTTGCACAATCTCTTACAAAAAGAGGGTAGCAACAAACAAAGCATTATTAGACTTATGGCAGGGAATGAAATGGCTCATTTTGTTGAACTGGTTAACTACTACCATAATGGAGTCATACGTCTAAGCTGTCTTGGGAAGTTTAAGTATGAAGTCCATACTTAAATCAATTTAGGACCAATCATGATACAGATCCGCGGATAAACACACAAACCCAGTATCAAACAAAAAACCAAAGAGGTGGGTCTAAGCTGCAAAATTGCCCGAAAAGTAAATGATAATCGAAGGTTTTAGTAATTCTACGTACTAAATTTGCGAATATGATGCACCGTAGAACTACACATGGACATAAGACTCGCCGGATGTGACGCACCAGTTCGAGTAATAGGGTTGCTCACCACAATCCTTGCTAGAGGGATTGATAAGAATAAGAAGAGGAGAGTTTTCCAAGAGAAAAGTCTCAAGGGTTTTTCATTAAAATATCAAAATCTCTCTAAAACCCTATACAAGTGTTCTATCTATACAAAGTGGCAAAGTTGTAAATAAATAGATAAAATGACTAAGAATGCCCTAGTAGCAATTCTATAAATGTAAGATACACATGAGGCTAATTACAAGAAATAGAAAATCCCAATACATAAGTAAAATAGATAGCTAAGTGAGATCTTCAAGTGAAGGCTAATGCTTTGATTCCAAAGAGCTGTTGGGGACTCTAAGCTGTAATCTGGGTAAACCTGATTCTAGACAACCTGTCTTTGTTCGAAGCTGACTTAATATATCTAAGACTGACCTGATATGTCCTAAGCCGACCTAACTTGACCAGGGCCGACCTCTCATGGGAAATGGTCAAGCTGATATGACAGTGGCTGACCTTGTATAGTCGGGCTGATCTGGCGTGGACGTGGCCAACTTGTTTGATATGTCCTAGTGCTGCAAAGCTAATATGGAATAATCTGGCAACCTCATCATGACCGAGCAAATCTTGGCCAAACAAACTTGATCGAACAAATCGACCTTGGTAAATTAGGTCAAATAGGCAAGGCAAGACAGTCTTGAATAGCTGATCTAAATAAATTCGATAGAATAGATTAGAGTCGACCACAGTAGGGCAGAATGGATCAAGTATAACAAGGAAGACCTGGCAAAGCAAAACACAAATAGTAGGCCAAGGTAGAACTTGCAAAGCACATCGAGTCCTCCAATATTACCATATCTCATAGATAAGTCTATGGGAGGGCTTAATTAGGGTAGAGCAGGGCATACTCAACACAACAAAGTAGACCCAGCAAAGCAGGGCAGGCTGTTCAGCAATGATAAAACACATAAACAGGTCTTCCATTCGCGTAGAGCTTGTGAGCAAGCCTCCCATGTAATACAAAGCCTGGCATGTCGTTAGGTTGGTACCTAAAATCCTAACAAATTAGGCACGGGTAAAGGTTTGTACCCCCCATAAGCCTCTTCTCTTCCCTTAGCTCATTAATAGCCCTTATAGCATTTTTAGGATCTTGTGAATATCCTTCATCACCCTTAGCTAATAAAAATGCTCTTTCAATAGTTCTAATATCCTCTTTTCACCAAAATGACCAACTAAGCCCCCAGTATGGACTTCTCACACTAGTAATTCTCTAGCCAAACTATTCAGTACACATAAGCATTCACCTTTCATTTTATACCCTTGGTTTAAATAGAACTCATCTATGACACCTCTATATTGACATTTGACCACTAAGGGCCTAAAGTACAGATCTTACTCATAGTGATCTATTAGTATTCTACCTTATAAACTTGTTATAAGCACATGCCGATGTGATAAGGCATCGACTATAGTGTTTGAACTTCCCTTCTTATGCTTGATCACATAACAAAAAGTTTCCAAAAACTTTACCTACTTAGCATGTTGTCGGGAAGGTTTTTGCTGACCTTGGAGGTGTTTAAAGGACTCATGGTCCGTATAGATAATGAATTCTCAAGGAAGTTGCCAATTCTAAAGAGCTTGAACTAGGACTTAGAATTCCTTGTCATATACCAAATAATTTAGAGTAGTACCTCTGAGCTTCTCACTGAAGTATGCAATAGGTCGATGCTTTTGCATAAGTTCAATGCCAATGTCTACTCCAGACGCATCATACTCTAACTCAAAGAATTTATTAAAATCAAGTAAGACAAGCTTTAAGGTAGAAGTTAGCTTAGAATTAATTTCATCGACACTTTTTTGAGCTTTCTTTGACCATTTGAATTTAGAACTCTTTCTAGTTAGCTTAGTCAATGGTGCAACTATGGAACCAAAGTTTCAAATGAATCTTCGATAAAATGAAGCTAGACCATGAAAACTTCTTACGTCTACTACATAGGTCGACATCAGCCAATCAAGTATAGCTTAGACTTTTTCTTCATCAACTTTGATACCTCCCTCAAACAAAACAAATCTAAGAAATACTACCTTACTTTGACAAAAGATATATTTCTTTAAGTTGTTGAACAAATGTTGGGCTCGAAGGATATCAAATACAGATATTAAGTGCGTAACATGAGATGAGAGGTCGACACTATACACCAAAATATCATCAAAATAAACGACAACACACTTACTAATCAAAGATCTTAAAACATGGTTCATAAGTCGCATGAAAGTGCTTGAAGCGTTCATAAGTCTAAATGGCATTACTAACCACTCAAAGAGGTCGTCCTTCATCTTAAATGTTATCTTCCATTCATCTCCAAGCCTCATTTTGATTTGGTGGTAGCCACTTTTCAAATCTACCTTCAAGAAGATTTGTGCTCCATGCAACTCATCTAACATGTCATCCAATCGAGGTATTGGGTACTTGTACTTGATAGTGATTTTATTGATAGCTTGACTATTAATGTACATCCTCCAAGAGCTATCCTTTTTCAACACTAGCTCATACAGTATAAAGGGTTCATTCTTTATCTAACATATCTAAGACTAATCAGCTCATCAACTCAACTACCTACTCGGGATTGAGTCTATAAATAAGTTATTTCGATAAAGTTGCATCGGGTTATAGGTTAATACAGTGTTCAATGCCTCTAATAAGGGGTATGCCCTTTGGTAGCTCAATAACAGTAGGTCGGGCATACTCTTTGAGCAAGGCCTACACCTCAGTTGGTTATGCTCTGACCTCTTTCAATTTAAGTATTCTTCTGATCAACAGAAATATAAAGTCCTTAGACTTGGCTGCTTTGGAAAATCTTTCTTGTCAAAACATCAAGAACATTTTTTTATAAAGATGTAGAGATCTTTTCTTGTGATTCTTAAATTGCTTTAGGACTCATTGGGGTTAGCACGACAAAACCACCCTTATTCCTTAACTTTATAACGATTCGGATGACTTAGATAATAGCAAATTAAAACCTATTGAAATTCAGTTATCAATCTAAAGAATTCAAAGTTAATCATAACATTTAAACAAAAACTAAACTAGAGATCAAACAGATATGAACTAATTAAGAAAAAGTCATAGGGACTTTTTTCACTTTGACTGAAGAAAAGCGAGATCTTCCTTAAATTTTATTAACTTAAAAAACTGAATTGGATGTTTATCACATCAATTCATCACCTAATTATCTCTCTACTTCTTTCAATTTTCGTTAGGAAGGTTATTAATTCAATATAATTTCCTTTATTTAAGCTTGATTAGCATTAGCAAAGTACCTTGCTTTTTTAAGGGATCAGGGTCGATCCTTATTGATTTAACTCTTTTTAATTTAGCGACTGCTAGTGGGAAAGTACCTTCCTCTTCTAAAAGACCAAGGTTGATCTTTAATAGCCTTAATTATTTTCTACTTTTTCCGATTGGCAATGGGAAAAAGTCTTGCTCCTCTAAGGAACTAAGATCGATCCATGCTAATCCTGAGTAATTTATTCAATCAACTCAATTCAATTATTCAAATTATTTTACTTCTCCAATTACTTTGATTTTTCAAAAGATAAATCTCATTTGTTTACCCAATCTAAAAATTTAAAAAAAAAATGATAGATAACTGTCTTCTAAAATCAAGCTCAAAAATCAAAGTGACTATACATTAACCCGTTTATATCTCTTCTAATATTAAATCTAAACTTAAGCTTAAGAGAGGGGTAACTCTACACTCTTGAGATTTGATAGCTGAAATTCATCAAAGTATTCTAAATTCACAAAATGAGTGGATAGATTTGAAGAAAATTAGGCTTGCTTATTTATATGTGGGTTGCAAGTTGATAAGCATAAATCACTATATACTTTTTAGGCATATTTAGGTAAAAATTGATCATGATTGGATTTATTTCTCAAGTTCTTGGTAACTAATTGTACAAATATCGGTTTCAAATGATTAAAGAGTAAGTAGATGAAGTTTGCACAAAAATAATGCAATTTAAGGCAATCACAGCCATTAGCAATGGAAAAGTTGAAGGAAGAATATTACCCCCTTCATCACAGGAGTGATCATGGAAGAATTAAGTGCCTAGTGATTGTCATAGTCTCTATCATGGGCATGACCAAAAGTGAAGTTGTTGTCCACCTATTGGTCACGACTGTAATTCGCTTCAAAAGGATGGTCACTCCCTCCATCACGGTCGTGATGAGATGAAATAATCGAGATGAGGAAATCACGTCCAACATCATGGCTGTAATTAGTGGAGACTATTCTTTTTCGAGACAATCACGCCTTGAATCATGGGTATGATGAGAGTGGACACAATGATTCTTTTTAAATTCTTTCCTAATCAATGCATATAACAAGTCTTAAAACCAAGGGGTATCTTGAAATTATATATTTTGAGCCTTTTGATTAGAAGAATATAAATACACCACAATTTTTTTACAAGGGAAAACATATATCATATCACATCATCATCAAATGAATCATGTCAATCATCATCAAATATCACATTACATCTAAACCTTAGTTAGAGAGTTCTAACCACAACACATCTATTCATCTTAGTGCCCATTTGTGTTTTCTATTTTCTGTACAATCACTAGTACTATATCGTGTACTTTTCTTGGAACTATGAGAGAGAGTCGATGGGACTTTATTGTTCATGTATTTGTGAGACTTCTACAGTGAAATTAAAAAGGGGATTTTACTCTTTACTGATTCTATGTTTTTTATTTCTTGTTAATTATGATTTCTTTATGTTTATATTATTGTTTTATCATGTATGAGTAATAGTTTAAGACTTGCAACATCCGCTTAGTATAATCAAGTGCATGGATTAGTAGGTTCTTGATATTTGTTAATTCCGATGAGTTAAACCTAATGAATCTAAGTACAATGTAGTGTACAACATTGAGTTAGGACGGATTTTGATAGAATATGTTGAGAGACAATTCTATTGAATAGATCCAATTCTTTGTCGCAAACTTAGGGGAATCGATAAATGATTATGATGTTAATGCAATCCTACTTGGCTGTTAATTCAGAAGAGATTCTAATAGACATAATTAGGATTAGGAATAAGTATTTTTGAGAAGAATACTTACAAACTATAATTCCCTACAGATAACAAACATTAGGCCAAAAGTGTATTGGTAGTATCATGTTAGGTGGTGAAGCAAGAGTGGATGTTAAGTGTTGTATTGTTAATCATTTTTGTATGTCATTATGTTGGATAAAAGTTGTTTGTGGATTAGTGTATTTTTGCTAATAATTTAGAGTTTTAGTCCTTAATCACTTGATAATTTTGGTTGCTAAATCATAGGAAAATTAACTAGTACTAATGCTTGTATTCGTTTGAAGTTGAGACGACCCTATATTCATACATGCCAAAAAATGATAGGTACACTTGCATATTAAGCCGAGTTAAGGATAAAATATAGGTTTATAAATTTTAAAACCCAATAGCTCTAATTAAAGGCAATCAAGTTTTTTATGCCATTGCTGAGGATGGGCATCATTAGGAATTTTAAATTTTTTTGTGCATCTAGCTTGTATTTTTTATTATTTCAAGATTTTTTTTTTTTTTGCTCAACTTGATTTAAATTTGCTAGGTTTTGCAATTTATGACCTAAAGTAGCATAACTAAACTTGTCAACTTCTATCCTGAACTTGAGAGAATACTTGAAAGTAATTTGAAGAAAGTTCGTGAATATTTTGAAAAGCTAGCATTTGGTGGTAAGGAAGTGAGATTACGTGAACCATTGAGAATTAGAGTAAAGACATTAGAATCATATGGAATGAATAACCAAAACAAGAATGTCGAGCTACCATTAGGAAACCAGTTTTTGAGTCCTGAAGATCGTATCCTAAGAGTTATGCCATTGAATTTGGACCCACCTCTTGATGGGAATTGGAATGTAGTATACCCAAGGAATGAGCCAAGAGTAAATTTACCTATAGCTCTAAGAATAATGCTAGATTATTGTATACCTAACTTAGATAAGGCTAATACTAGCACTACTCGGCCTCGCATTCAATGAGGAAGACCTTAACAATCACTTGCAGAAATTTCTGGAAATATGTGATACATTTAACATAGGTAGTGTATCGGATGATGCTATCTTTCTAAGATTATTCCTGTTCTCATCAAGGAATAATGCTAAACAATGGATAAACTCTATGCTAAGGAACTCCATCAACACTTAGTAAGAGATGATAGAGCTTTTTATAAGAAAATATTTCTCACCGTCAAGAATAGCTAAGATGAGAACAGATATCTCCTCCTTTGGACAGTTGGATATGGAGACATTATATGAGGTGTAGAAGAAATGGAAGGATCTGCCTAGAAAATGTCCTCATCATAGGATTCCAAAATGACATCAGGTTCAGATTTTCTACAATGGGTTAAACTACACAACTAAGTAGCTCAATGATATAGTTGTTGGTAGGAGCTTAAATCACAAGTCACTAAAGCAATGCATCTAATTATTTGAAGACATGGCCAATAATCACTATCAGTGGTCGTTTGTAAGGGTCAGGGAGAAAAGACCAGTGGGAAAGTACAAATTAGATGCTACTTCCTCCTTAGCTCATAAGGTGGAAGTATTAGTGAGGAAGTTAGATAGCCTAACTATTGGTCAGAACAAAGCTTTGGTAGTAGTGGAGTCTGACTTCATAAGTTCATTTAAATAAGATCAAGTGGAGCAAGTTGACTACATGGCAAATCATATCTAGCCTCACAATGATCCATTTAGCAACATATATATCCCAAGTTGGAGGAAACATCCAAATTTTTGGTGGAGTAGTAACAATGGACAAAGTTTGAACATACTACCTCCCAAATTTCAAAGGCAAGTTCCTCCCCCTTAAGCTAAACCAAGATTATTGGAGGAAATGTTGGTTCAATTTATCAAGTCTTCTAAAGCATGTCACCAGGTTGCTGAAACTGCTTTGAGAAATCAAGAGGCATCAATCCCTAACTTAGAAAACCAAGTTGGGCAGATTGCAAAAACACTTTCTGAAAGGGCTCTAGGATCTTTATCGAGAAATACTGAGGCAAACCTAAAAAAACAAGTCAAAGCTATGACTTTAAGAAAAGAAGGACTTAAGACTTCTCTAGTTAAGGAAAAAAGCTAAAATTTTTGGGAACATCAAGCTTGAGACGTTAAACAAGTATGTATTCTTTGATTAGACTAGCAATTTTTTTGTTTGTTTTGATTGCTTTGATGTTTGTTAAGTTTAAATTACTTGTTGTTGTTATTGCTATTTATTTGTTTTGTTTTGAGTGTTTTTGTAGATTGTTTGATGCAAAAAGAAAGGAAAGATTAAGAGAAAGTCATGGTAATTCAAAAGGAAGAGAAAATTTTCAATAGGCATGGGGATGTAGATAGAGGATAGATATGCCAATACCCATCACGACCGTAATGGGTTGAAGATGAAGAACTTGATCCTCATTGCACCCGTAAGACAAGGTAATTCTTTGCAATGAGATGTTTATGGATCTGATCACAGTTGTGACCAAATAACATGGCCGATCCACCTATTTGTCACGGTCGTGATAGATACCCTAAAGATACTTACATCCTTTTTCATGGCTACGATCCAAAGGGATACGCTTAAAATTTTTGCACAATGTTGGTCACAGGTATATTCACGTCCGTAACTAGTGAAGGTTGTAGGCTATAATGGTCTAATATTTTATTATCACAATGCTAATCATGGGAGTTATCGCGCCCGTGATCAAGCATAAAAGACCCATTACACCCTATTTCATAGGCATAATAGTCTCCATGACATACTACTGCTTAAGAAATTTCCTTCTCTCTCTCTCTTGATTTCTTACACTTTTTGAAACTCTACCCTGTGATACTCCCTACATGCCCATTTTGAAAGAAACTCCGTCCTCATTTTCTCAACTTTAATCACCATTCCAACCATTTCTAACACATGTACACCCATTTTCATCACCTATACATACTTCTAAGATGGTCAATAAGAAATCGTCCACAACTTCATAAAACAAGAGGCCTAAGGCTAATCGCTTTCCTCCTCTTCCTCTCAAATGATCTGATGTAGTGAGCTTAAGTAGAGCAGTCACTCTACCAACTAGTATGATTGTAGAACAAAAAGAAAGGTGTAAGGAGTTTACTGCCAAGAAGATAATAAAGAGGCATTGTATTGTCGATTGGAATGTGTTAAGAGAGTATAGGTTGAAGGTAGCTATGTAAAGGTTATTAAGGAATGAGTTATGGATAAAGTTATTTACAATTTAGGAGAAAACATACAAGCAAACCACATTAGTGTTCTTCTTGTCCTTTAAAATCAAGTATAAGTATGTAGGCATGAATATGGCCAATGAGGTTGAGTTCTTTACCTTTAGGAGAACTCACACCTTTGACATGATAACATTTGTGTGTGCAATGGCTTTATACACCTGACCAGAATTGGAGGAGGATGAATTTGAGGATTTACCAGTGAATCTTCCCAATGGTACTTCTTTTAATGAATTCTAGAGAGAAATCTCCAATAAAAGTAGTTTCCTGACAATCTATGGGAAGCATGAGAGTCCTAAGGCAGTAGGGGAGCATGACCTACTATCCTTGTATAGTATACTCAAGTGGTATTTGGTGAATGTTGGAATCTTCATTGCATTTGGAATTCATTAGTAAACTTTTGACAAGAGTAAGGGTTCTTCGCTGGAGGTTTGATCAGTAGAATTCTAAGGAACTTGAAGTTGTGGCCTAGCAATGATAGGTCAAGAGACTCTTATGCCAAATTGGAACTAGGGTATTACAAGGGCCTTCGATCCCAACTTAGACATTGAGGACGTTAGTGCTCCAAACTTCACGCCAGCTACATTAAGTTTCTTAGACAAAAATTTGAAGTGCTTAGAAGCTGAAGTGGTAGAGATCAAAGAAACTTAGAAGGAGATTGTCAAATTCTTGAAGAATATTGCCAAAGCAATAGGTACAACCATTCCCTCTTGCTTTTCTCGCCTTCAAACCCAGGAGGATGCAAGTCTTAATCAACCTCCAATTCCACTACTAGTTAATGACCCCATTGCTACCCAACAAGCAGAAGGGGGTGGCTTAGAAGATGAGGATTCGGATGATGAGGAGGATGGGTTAGAAGAAGAGGTTAGTGATGATGAGAAGTAGACCCAAGGAGCCCAAGCGGAAGTTAGAGGGCAAGAGTTTGGAAATGATAGTGAGGAAGAGTCATCAAGGGATGAAGAGGACAACCCAGATGAGGAAATTGAAGCCAATGATGACTAACTATGTTTTCTTTCTTTTGTTTTATTTTGTTTGTTTTTCATTTAGACTTACTAACTATTTGAGAGCTTAACTTTATTGATATATTTTGCTAAAGACTCTCATATCAAGTGTTGTTATGGTTTGTTTTAGTATATTTAATGGTTAAGTTTTTTTTTTTTTTATATATATTCCATTTGTCGTGGTGTTTGAAGGATGTCTGTTTTGTTGATTTATAGCCTAAACGCATTGATCAAACTTCAAACAAGGGATTCTTGTTCTTATTTTTGTTTGTGTTGCATTTTTCCTTTTCTTATGCTTGTTCTGTGTTTGCCTTCCTCAGATGTCAAGGACAATGTCTCTCTTTAAGTGTAGAGAAAGTTTAACTCTGTTTATCAAAAATCTTCCAGTTAAGTTTGTTTGTTTCATTTTATGAATTGACTTAATAGATTGTAGATTTGAAAAAATAGTAGTTAACTTTGTGCCTTACTCACCTCTTATGGACTTTGCGTACCTGATCAAAATTGTAAGATAAAATCTAAGTAAAGCATACTTACTTACTACTTAATGAATGGATTTAGAGGTTAGAAGTGAATCCGAGTCTTTAGTTTAAAGTTAAATGGTTGTGTTTCTAAACTTATTGAGTAGTATATTTACTTTTTAATTACTTTTAGAGCTTATTCAATCTTGAATGGAAAGGACAAATGAAATAATTCACTTGTTGATACTTCTTGAGAATCTCTTCAATATAAAGTAAATTAAAGTGTTTTAGGACTGAATTAATGAGGGTGGGCTTTAGTCCCTTAGAAGAGTGAAGTTTAACTCCGCTACTAATTTTTGTCTTTATAACTTTACAATAAGAATATATAAGGATTAAGTTAGTAAAGACAAGCTTTGGTCCTTCAGAAGAGCGAAATTTGACTCCATTGCTAATTTTTATCCTTATAACTAAGTTAGTAAGGGCAAATTTTAGTTCCTTAGAAGAGTGAAGTTTGACCCCGTTGCTAATCTTTGGTTTTTATTCTTCTACTAAAAAAAAAAACAAAAGAAAAAAATTGAAAATGTAATGTGTAAGTTATCCTTAAAGAGATTCAATAAAAAAAGTAGAAATATAGAAAAAAAAAATGGACGTAATGTACTTTTCTTCTAAATTAGTATGCTTAAGAAGTAATTGAAGGGTTTTGATACATTTATTGAAGTAGATGAAATATAACCAAATTTCTTTTATTCTATTTGACTTCGTGTTCACTTTGTACCTTTGGAAGCTATTATTAAATAGTAAAGGTAAAGTTTGTTTTACTTGGATTAGTCATAGACTATTGATTTATGTATTCTAAGAACACAATGTGGTAGGCACAAAGTTAAGTCACTATGAAAACTTTGCTAAATATACAATTGAAAAGTCACTAAGTTTCTTTGATTGCTTTTAAGTATTCACTTGAGGACAAGCAAAGCTTAAGTGTGGGTAAATTTGATAAGCATAAATCACTATACACTTTTTAGGCATATTTAGGTAAAAATTAATCATAATTGCATTTATTTCTCAAGTTCTTAGTATCTAATTGTACAACTATCAATTTCAAATAATTTAAGAGTAAGGAGATGAAGTTTGCACAAAAATAATGTAATTTTAGGCAATCACGACCATGAGGAATGGAAAAGTTAAAGGAAGAATATCATCCCCTTCATCATAGGTGTGATCATGGAAGAATTAAGTACCCAGCAATTGTCACAGCTTTCATCACGAGCATAACCAAAAGTGAAGTTATTGTCCACCTATTGGTCATAGCTGTGATCCCACTTTAGAAGGATGGTCGCTCATTCCATTACGGCCGTGATGAGATGAAATAATTGAGATGAGGAAATCACGTCCAACATTGCGGCTGTGATTGGTGAAGACTATTCTTTTTTGAGACAATCACGCCTTGAATTACGGGTGTATAAAGAGTGGACACAATGATTCTTTTTAAATTGTTTTGCACAAACCAGTACATGTAACGAGTCTTAATACCAAAAGGTATCTTGAAATGGTATATTTCAAACCTTTTGAATAGAAGAATATAAATATACCGTAATTTTTTGACAAGGGAAAACATATATCATATCACATCATCATCAAATGAATTATATCAATCATCATCAAAAATCATATTATATCACAAGATAATCTAGACCTTAGTTAGAGAGTTCTAACCACAACACTTCTATTCATCTTTGTACCTACATACAATCACTAGTATTATATAGTGTACTTTTCCTGGAACTACTTGAGAAAGCCAACAAGACTTTATTGTTCATGTATTTGTAAGACTTTTATAGTGAAATCAAAAAGGAATTTCACTCTTTACTGATTTTATGTTTTTTATTTCTTGTGAATTATTATTTTTGTTAGTTTATATTATTATTTTATCATATATAAGTAATAGTTTAAGACTTGCTATATCCACTTAGTATGATCAAATGCATGTATTAGTGAGTCCTTGATATTTGTTAATTCTGATGAGTTAAACTTAATGAATCTAAGTACGGTGTAGTGCATGATATTGGCTTATGACGAATTTCGATAGAATATGTCAAGAGATAATTCTATTGAATAAATTTAATTCATTAGAATAACTTACTCCTGATAAAGAAGATATTATTAGGAAAGTTGATGCATCTTTGGAGATATCAATAAATGATTATGATGTTAATACAATCCTAACTGACTGTTAATTTAGAAGAAATTCTAATAGACATAATTAGGATCAGGAGTAAGTATTTCTGAGAAGAATACTTACAAACTAATAATTCTCTACAAATAACAAACATTGAGGCAAAAGTATACTGATAATATCATGTAGTTAGTGAAGCAAGTCTGCATGTTAAGTGTTGTATTGTTAATTGTTTCTGTATGTCATTATGTTGGATAAAAGTTGTTGGAAGATTAGTGTAGTTCAGCTAATAATTTAGAGTTTTAATCATTAAAAACTTGATAATTTTGGTTGCTAAATCGTAAGAAAATTAACTAGTATTAGTGCTTATATTCGTTCCCAGTGGAGATAGGTATATTTGCTTGTTAAGCCGAGTTAAGAATAGAATATAGGTTTATAAATTTTAAAACGTGGTAGCTCTAATTAGGGGTGATCACAAGTTATTAAAATTTTTCAAAATTTTGGCAAAATTTTGAAAAGTTTTACAAAAGCTTAAGTGAGTATTGTTGATACATATTAGTGGCCTAATATTGAAGCCTAGCTCCAATAGCCAAGTTCGAGTACATCATGATCTCATGTCTTATTTTTTTTCTCTCTTACATTCTTATTCAACTACAAAAGCTTAACCTAGGTATCGGAGTTGCTTTACTAGAGTAACCTTTAAAGTCTCTTGTAGCCATTTTCTATTTTGCAGGTACCTAGGTACTAAAATGAAAATTTGATATCAACAATTTGTGCTATTTACCAAAAATGCAATTTACTACCACAATTTTCAGTATTTTTATAAAATTTGCTAGTTTGATGGAGTTTTCTGAATCTAATTGGGGATAGTTTGCTTTCCTCATTTTCTTCTCAAAATCTAGAATCTGTTTGTGCCATAAGAATTGGAAAAAATGTTGCATATTTCATGTAACTACCATATCATAGTATCGAATAGAAAAGTCATTCTGTCCTCTTGGTAATCTCCGTTGTCGATGATATAATCAGAATATATGGAAACCCCAATTCCTTAACGTCAGGAAGTCCGCCAACAGTTGGTGAAAAATCGTAACTTTTTATTTTTCGTTACTTACATTCATGAAACTGCAAATGCATTCTTCATTTAAGTCGAAGACTGCCTCAAGTTTATGTTTTCAATATCCACTCAAATTTTTATTGGAAAAACAGGAAAGTACTCTCGTATAATGTAAAAGAGCCAATATCGCCCTTAGTTTTTACCTTTTAATCCTTATAACTCTCTAACACACTATTGATTTGATTTAGTATATATTAAATTTGAGTCATTAAATTAATTATATTTTCAATTGTCTAGATCTAATGGATAATAAATTAATGGTATTATGAAGAACTAGATCAATCCTATCAAAATAATAGACATGATCATAAAAATTTCCTCAAATAAAAGGTAGATGGAAGCATCAAATCTCTTCAAAATAATAAAATTCTTCCTTATTTCCTTACTCTTTTAGGCATGATTTCTATTGGTGTGCAATACTCTTGGATATGATTCTCTTGTAGACTTTAAAACTCATTTAAATCCTTTTTAAATCATGCAAAACTTTATCAAATTCACTGAATAAAGATTGAAATCAAAATATAAACCATCAAAATCACTAAAAAAAAAAAAAACTAAGAAACATATAAAAATGCTATCAAAATAACTTATAAAAATTATGTATAATTTTAGCACTCATCAGGAGCGCCCCTTACCCCCTAAACAAATGCTTTGATACCAATTGCAATGGGTATATTTTGAATTTTTAATAAGAATGGGCTATTGATGGAAATGTAGTAAGAAGATAGAAAAAACGGTTTGAATACAACCCTACTGTATGCAAAGAATTTGGAGAATGGTCTCTTTGGATTTCTTATGACTTTTTTACGTAGGATATTCTTACAATATTTATACCCCATCATGTAGTATGTCGCAGAAAAATATTCCCCAATATGCTAAAGATAATATAATCACATGCATGTTCCTGTCACCCAATTGTGAGTGCTACATATGTGTAAAATATTCCTATTCCTATTATATTTCTGTTGATTTTCTATTAGATATAGCGCATTATATTAGGTGTTAATATAAACTACCGTGCTTGTGCTGATTAAGCCCAATCCATTATTCCTCAACTAAACCTAAGCCTTACAATTTGATAGCAACTTTGACTTAACACTTTACTTCACTTAGAATTATCGAGAAAACCTAGCAAAGTCTCTAAACTTGCAACAACATAAAGGTACAATTTTTCATAGGAAAAATTTTGATTCCAAGAAGGGGAAAATTGGCTACTAAGAAGTTCTTGTTGCAAATTAATTCCATTCAATTTCTGCTAGTGAAAATGGTTACTCTTAAATTATTATAATGGAATTATTTATTGCAAGAAATAGGGGTTAGGGATCTGCTAATTATAAGAAACAGGCTTCTTATAGCATGACCTTCTTTACAACAATTTTATTTATTTTTGAATTATTTTGCAATTTCATTTAGCCATAACACTAACATTTCCAAACTAATTATAGTCTTATTAATTTGGAAATTGCAAGAATCTAAAATATAACGTAAATATTGAAAATGATACAAAAGTATTACATAATAAATGAGTTAGGATAAAAATCCAAATAGTTGAAGTCATATAAAAAATATTATATGAGAACCAATAGCATCAAATTGTCTTACTATGAAAAAAACTATCTTTCATAAGGCCCTTTAACACACTCAATATGTACCTTAAACACGCTCAACATGCACCTTATACATACCCTCCCCTTAGATTGAGGTTAACTTAGACATGTGCGATAGGTCGAACTGGCCTTGAATTGTCGGTTCATCGATGAGATGGGTTAAATTGGGATTAGCCCTTAAGGGGGTCGAGCCAAGGCCGATTCACTTGAACCGACGATTTAGTGCCCATTCAAGCGGCCCTTAAATCATTGGTTCTTTTATTTTTTATTTTTTTCGGAATTTTCCTTTTCTAGAAAAAATGTTTTGAAGACTTTTTGTTTAATTGAAAACTTTATTTAGTTACTCATGAATTGAAAATTTTATTTTTGGTTCATTTTTTTATTTTGAAATTATTTGTTTGGTCCGAGTGATATTATATTACAATATTGAATAAGCATGGCCAAAGCGATAGAAACTGTAAAATACAAAGTTTTTTTATTCAAATTTCATAATACATTGTCAAAATTGAAAAATAAAAATAAATTGCAATGTAACTATAATTACACATTATAAATATATAATTATATAGTAATTGTACTATATAATTATATAATACAATTACTATATAGAAATGTAAATTACAATGTCATAATAATAATAAAAAAAAAACATTTGACACACGAAGAAAATAGTGGTAGTGGGGGAAAAAATTTCATTATTTTTAAAATTGCCCCGAAAATGTCTATGTATCTAATGGTCAAAATTAGATCGTTGTAATTTAGTATAATTTTTTAGAAAACCTTTAGTATGTTGGTAAATTTAAAATTAAGTAAGAAACACCAAGTTTATGTGATTATCCGTTTATATTTTTTTAAGAAAAAGAATCTTTTGATGGTATTAATTTGAAAAACCTAAGAGTGAATCCCCAATTTTAGAGAAACCATACAATCTCTCTCTTTCTCTCTTGTAATTACGAAAACAATTTTTTTAGGTGACAAAATATTTTTAAATAGCACAAAAAATAATGGTTAATCGATCTCACCTTATATTGGTGCATGCTCGAGAGTAGACCCCCTATTCAAGCCTAAGCTTCCATTTGATTTGTTCTAATTGCTAAAGTACTCGTCCTCTTATCGATGTACCACACAGCTCTTATTCTCTACAGGTTGCCTTGCACCAATATTTAGAGCATGCGCTTACTTTGATGTTGAGGACGGAAAAAGAAACTCGCCGCTCGTCGAGGAGGTAACCTACCATATTGAGTGCTTGGTCAATGGCCATCGTCAATGTAGGAAAGGTAAGAACTTAATGGGAAATCCGAGATAGGATGAGGTAGCTCTTTACATATGTCTTCCACTACTCGAAAATTTTAATATCTCTTATGGTGACACTTTGAAGAAACTTGAAGTTTGTAGTCATGTAGTGTTGAAGCTTGATCAATAGCTCCCTAAACTGTTGTTTTAACTTTTAGGTTAACAACTCTTCACCTTCGAATGAGTAATAGTGTTTAGTAAGGGATGGTGAGAGAGAAATTGCTCTTTGGCTATCATACACACATTGGGAACGCGTGAAAAGCTCTTCTAGGTCTGTTATAGCTCTTGAAACCTCCTCCTATGCTGGTAAACTATACAAGTCTTAGGAAATCCATTAGTTAATTAATATACTCATAATAAGTTTTTAAATATATTTGCAGTACTTCAGTTTTGCAATGAGGTCAAAAGCTATAGCCTTAAGATAAATACAAGGAATTTCCCTATAATACGTTAGTCACTTGTCTGCTATATCAATTGCATAATCGTGGAGGTTTGGGTCCATGCAAGTTTCCAGTAAGGCACCAAGAATGTTGATGAATGACATTATGAACAAATGTACACTGGGTCTATACACTTGAGAAAAGGTTTCAGTAATATCATTAAATACCTTAAGAACCTTAAGCAACTAGATACATATGTCGTAGTGGCTTTGGTGAATTTCAACTTCTAATAGGTTAGATACCATAAAGTCACAAAAATTTTTACTTTAAGGAATGGTGCTTTGCAGCAACTCATAAGTTGAATTCCAACAATAAACCACGTCTATCTTAAATTTTCTGGATCTCTTCCCGTGTTCAATGTAATAGCTCCTCCACTTCTTATATAAAGTCGAACTCTTGACTATTAGTTTTACAGTGACCTTTATCGAGAAACCTTATCCTGCAAAACTGCAATACCGCTCTTGATACACAAATTTAGAACATGACATGCACATCTAATAAGAAAAAATATTCTACCTAGCGTTAGTTGATAAAGGTTATTTAAATCTGCTATCAAAGAGGTGTTTATACTTACATTATCGAATCTAACTGAGAAAATTTTCTTAACTAAATAATACTTATGTAGAATAACACTTATAATTTTATATATTTTTTGTACCATGTTACCCTTAAAGTTAACAATTTTTTACACAATTAACAATTATCATTGATCCAATAAAAAGTTATGCCTACATTTGAATTGTTAAGAAATGGATTAGTTTATATATAAGCACATATAGACAAGAAAGTATCTAGGGAAGCAAACTTACTTGCGAGCTTCTGCTTACCTTTACGGTAGAGCTCCTATGTAGCTTTAGTCAACATGCTACAGCTTACCTTACACGCGTTGAAATTAAACGTATCCTACTTATATCTGCTTTGCTATGAGGATGCACCTGTATTGAAGAACAAATGCATGTTTGCGAGGTATTATGCAATATTGTACTTATGCTTCTCCTAATTATATTGCATTAATGTTGGTCAGGATCAACTACTATCCCGTACAATCTATTAGTTGCATCTTGCCTATCTTGATCTCTCTAGCATGCTTCAATTTTAGATATTTGTTTAGAGTATTGTAACTTTCATTGGATTTCAACGCATAGTGTGCATTGCAATAATTACAGAACATTAAGCAAGTTCCCTTGCTTATTTGTACCTTTACAAAAATGTTTAGAGAACATTTAGATTTACTAAGTCTAGGGATCTTACCTAAACCAAAAGTTCTTGAATCACCTGACTATTGACCTATTAGTTGTTCTTTTGTCTTTAGAATTATTTGAATGTCATCCCCCTCTTCCTTGAAGATGGTTAAGGGGAAACTCTTTTATGGAGGTTGAAATTCGGGTGGTTGTAAAGGTATTAGGCCAACATCTGGCACTACGTCATATAGTCTCTCCTAAATATAGTCTTATTTCGAGTACGATAGCATGTCCTTAAAGTGCTACAATCAAGATGATGTGGCCTTGACTTTCCTCTTTCCTTTCCTACTTAGGCAGCTTACTTCCTTTTAGAAGTGGAAAGCTGGAAAAATTAATCCATGGAGAATTTTTTTATTTTTCTTATTGAAAGGGAAAAAATTATGTGAAAAAATAATATTACCTAAGGCAGCAAAATTTAAACCTTCAAATATTGAAGGCAATATGAAACTATGAGTTCATGAATAGAGTTTATTTTAAAAACTACAATTTTAGAAATGAAAATACTAAAAGGAGCAAAATACACAAAGAAGTTTGAGTACAAGAGCAAATATTGAAAGTAGTATGAGTACATGAATGAAGCTTGATGAATTTTTGAAGCCTGAAGGAGTATGTGTGCATAAATTTATATACTCATTTGAGCAAAATGAAACCATGTGTTCGAACAAAATAAAACAATGCTTTTGAACTTTGAAATTTAAACTTCAAAATTCTTATGCTTCATTCACATCTTTGCCTACCCTGCACCTCAATTTTGCTCCATTCCATTTTGTAGTGAACTGTGTTTTGAAATTTTTCAAAACAAGCTTCCACTTTCATTTGCAATATTCATGCTCTTAGTTTTTAGTTTCACTTTCATGTGAAGAGAAAATCTCTTGGAATTGGTGAATGGCAACATCAATAATTCAATACCATCATCATTCATCATCACCTTGTGTCATCACTTTTACTATTCACCCATCATGTTCTATCTTTACGCATGCATAATGCATTAGATGGTGTCAGTGTTTGAAAATTGGTGTTGAATGGGCCAACTTGGAGGAGAAAGTTGAAGGCAAGGGGGAAGGCAAGGTGTAGGGTACGACAAGAGGCAAAAGGGGTCGAACTGTCGATTCACAATATACGGTTTAGAACCGGCTCATGTACAAGTCTATGCTAACTCATTATTTTCGTATGGTAAAGTAGGTATGCCATGAAAGGTGCTGAAAAGGTGTCAGCAAGTATGTTTTGGTATAAGGGGGAGGGGAGAACTTCGGACGACTAAGCCATTTGGATCGCGACTTACTTTATTAAGTGCATTGTTTGATCTTAGGATAATTGTAGGTGACCACCCAAGGGGGTTGTATGGTCGCCTTAGGGTGGTGACCGTATGGCTATCACATTAAAAAAATAAAAGAAAGAAATTGAAGAAAACCTAATGAAGCAACTACTCAAGAAGGGTTGGACCTCCCCTTAGCGAGCACCTCAAGGGTTGAAGGACCCACTTAATAAGGTAGTAACAACCTAAATGTCTTAGCTAGTTGAAATCCAACCACACAAAGGTAGGGAGTGATCGCGGTAACCTCTAAGGGCTCACGTGACTCTTCCGATAGCTACTGGTCACCTTTTACCCTCAAGTAGTTGGATTAGTTTTTTTCTTTTTCTACATTATTCCTTCTTTTTTATTTTTTTAATGTATATTTATTATTTTTAATTACTTTTTAATATTTTATTATTTTATTTAATTAATAATTATGCGGTAGACCAATAATATACTATCACGTTTCCTCACAAATGGAAAACTAATGGAAGTAATTGAAGTGTTTGAAGAAAATTGAAAATATAGAGGACTGAAATAGAAAAAATAAAAAGATAAGGATTGAAATTAAAAAAAAAAAAGAGAGAGACAAATATTGAGAAGTTTTTTTATACTTTTCCCTTAATAAAATACGCTCGATTAACTAGTAAATTTATGGCCACTATAGTAAGTTGAGTTTAGATAATATTTTATAGTTTTAGAAATTTATTTCTTACTTTTTAATTATCTTAGTGTTTGATTAAACTATTTGGGTTATTCCACATCTAAAATACCACTCGGTTCACATTTCATAAAAGGCATGCTAAGGCAAGAAAAAAGGCAATTAGTTGAATTCTCCCTTCAAAAATATCTAAAATGGCAATTTATATGAATACATATTTAGTTGAGTATAAGTAAGCTTCTTTTAGTAAAGTACTCTTTCTACATTTAAAAATAATCTAATAGAATTTTTTAATTACTACTTTACCCTTAGCTTTAAAATGTCTTTGAATTACCTAAATTACTTTGTGCATTGTTTTATATTGACACCAAGATCATAATTTATGAGATTAGTTGCATTTTTCATATTTTCTAATTATACACTTAATTACAATCCTTCATTATACATTAGACCCTTCCTTATAAAATGTTTATGGAGGCATCTACGCAATTATAAAAGTTATTTGGAGAAATTTATATATTTTTAAAACTTATTAGATGATTCGAGGAGTGTAGATGTGCAACTAAAAAAGGTGCCCACATAATATTAAAAGTTTGAAGAATAAATTAAATAAAGAGAATGTTATCTTTGCAACGGACTACATTATCTAAGTAATTGGTCCAAAATTATACACATAGCTTTCTTGTGTTACTGTATATTCGACTTGCAGATATTGGTAGCTTCTCGCCTACTCCACGAAAATTAAACTTACATTTGCCAAACTTTTTAAGGAAAGAAATCATAAAAAATGAAAGAAAACAAAATCGTTGCCCTTCTCTTTTTATAACGGCAAGGATTTATTCCCTTCATCACTATAATAACACCAAATCCAATGTTTTTAAATTTATTTCTCTTCTCTTTTCTTTTCTTTTTTTAATAATTCGTGTCTTTCGTAGATTACAGTATAAATATAGTTTGATTTTTCATATATTTTACTCTTTTGCATCAAAACCAGCCTATTTATACTTTTCTCAGTGATGGTTTTTAGATTATTTATACATTTTAAAAGTTATGAGGGGTACGTAAATAATAAAAAATAAATATAAAGTATAATTTATTTGGGATGTATTTTAATCTATCATATTTTTCTGGCTCTATAGTAAAAGGCCTTACTTTTACCAGAAGAAGGGCACAAAAACTCAGTGTATGTTTTACTAGAACCCAGGAATCCAACTTAAAGAAAATTGCTGATGGAAGCCAACCACCGTCATCTTATCATCAGTATTCTTCGCACGCTAACTTCTAAGAGTATCAAACTAAGACCAGAGATTTAGAATCATTAAAAGGTAAAGGAATATATGATTTTTCTGCCATTTTAAGCTAACAGTATTTTTATGTATATTGTGAAACTTACTTCTTGGTATTTGCATGATGTTCAAATATATATATTAAACCTGAAGTTGCTGAATGTCTCAGTTATTTTAAATTTTTATTTGGTAAATTTAAAATCTTACTTCTCACAATTTACATTGGTATTCTTTGACTAGTAAATGATTGCCACAGCTAGGGATTGTAGATTTAGGAAGTTCAATTGAGGAGAACATTTATCAACAATTTTCAAGCATATGATTTGTTGGTGTGTGAAAGTTTGATCAATGATAACATTTTAGTAACTTAAGATGGCATTTGGTTACAAGAATTAGATTGGATAAATAGAATCGAATAGAATAAGTAAAAGAAGTGTAAGAAAGTATAATTTTATTGTATTATATTTGGTTTACACAATATTTATTATAAAATTTTGTGATATCTTTTATTCAATATATACAAATACTAGATTCATTATTGTATTTTGACATTTGTATTCTTGATATTACGGAGTATATATTTAGTTAGATTTTTATAGTATTTAGAAATGTTTAAAATGTACAGTTTGAATGTGATGTGTGAGGGTATTTTTGAGATTTTAAAAATCTTATGCTTTTGTTTAGTAAAGTTAAGTTCTATATCATTTTTTAAATGTGACAAATTTTAGATATTTTGTTTAATCTTTAATACATTTTTTAGTTCAATAACCAAGTTAAAATTATAAGCCAAACATTAGACGAAAGGTCTTATCCAATGTAGTCTCATAAATTTTAAGGAATCAAACTTTACATATAAAATTAGTAAAATAATAAAAAGAAAATTCGAAGTAATCGTTTTAATAATATCTCGAATCCTAAAAAGAGCCTCGAAAAAACGCAAGGCAGCATGATAGTACAAATCAGTGGAAGAATAAGAATAAAAGTCCTCTAAAAATTCACCAACCCTTGTAGAGTGATATTAAATTGCGAGGACGGGACGGTAATCCTTATAACAACCGATTACAATCAATTGAATACTAAGGTTAACACCAGTTTCCTAACCGACTAACTACCATATATGGCCGGTTGTACGGCGTCGAAACCTTTGGTTCCAATTGGCATTTTGCTCGAGGAATTGCTAGAGGCACTTCTCCGGACATTAAGACGTCTTAACGAGCAAGAGCAACCAGGAGTCCTGAAGTCGAAGGTGCAGGCATATCCTGGAGATGCTAATAAAATTCGTAGGGAGGACCTAATTGAAGCACTGCGGTCTCCTGATCGCTACATAGGGCACAGAGGAAGCAATGCGCAGTTAAGGTATCGTGGGGTCAACGAAGATAAGCTGGAGCAGCTCATCGCCATTGCTCGACAGAAGGGATGTGAAGTGATCGAGAGTAACGCTGACTATATGAGGCTAACTCCATGAATAAATTAAAGAGGTCATCAGGTGAACTTTACTGGTGGCATTACTATTGTATTTGGAAGAATATCGAATAAGTCCTGAGACCTAAGAGTTTCCAAGTATGGTTGGAAGTCCTAAAGCTTCATAATATATATTGTACAATGATGCCTTAAGTTGGCATGTGCGACTAATCAACAATGTTTTCTTATTCTCCTACGCCTGCACGAACCCTTGCTAAACTACTGTTTACCATGTACGAAAAATGGACATTTTAACGCTAAAATTTTTGTACAAAAATATATATCGAAAAGAAAATATTCTCAAGAGGAAAAAACATTCAACTATTATTGCACAAAGATCTATTAATCACCATATGAGTAGAATGCCAACAATCTTTGGAGTGAATTGTGATATTCCTTTTATATAGTAAGTAATGAAACTTTAATCATCAAATTAATGTAGTGACTTAAGGTATGTTGAAACTTCAGGGTTAAGTATGTTCAGATTAGGTTAATTCTAAGATGGGTGACTTTTTAAGAAATTGTCGTACCAAGAAATAAAGTGACTGTCAAAACAAAGAGTTTTGTCAGGTCATTACAAGTCGTATCGAAGCAATCCACCAATCGAAAGGCTGAAGTCTTTACTTAATGGTAGTCTTAGACCCTTATAACAAAAACTAACGAGAACATTTCTTTTATAAAAGAAATCTTAAGATGAGCGAGTTTTAAGAAAACTACTATATTAAAATAAAATTGTACCGCGTTTCATGACAAAAGCGAAAAATATCTCAATGGAAAAAGTTCCTAACAGATCGTTTTATGAATTACATGACTCATCACTCCCATATGTTAGCAGGTGATGCCATTCCTAGAGGGAGGCTACATGAACAACGAATTTGCGCGGATGGTGTGTAAACTCGAGCCACTTAGGGATGGTAGATATGTAGTTAGCTACAACCTTCTATTTAGGTAAAATAATTTTCGTGATCAAGTGCAAAAATCAGATTATTTCAACTGTAATTGTGGAATTAAAAGAGCCTTAAGGAAGGAAAAGAAAAAAAAAAATCGTGGTGGTGGTTGGACACTAGTTACCGCTAGGTAGGCGTTGCTATCAATACCAAGTAATAGCAATATCACCTACCCCAACACATTCATCAAGTGATCCACTTTCTAGATAGGGCAGCCGTAAACACCAACTAGATTTCAGCTAATTTTCACTCTTTTAAATAGGATTTATTCCTCTATTTGCAATTTTATTATTTATTTATTTTTAACTTTCTTATATCTTTGAAGAAAAAGTTTACCCTAGCTACCCAATCAAGAACCCTGATACCAAAATCCTTTATTTTGAACATTTATCCATCTTTATTTTATCATTTTATATCGTCGAATAAGAGTTTAAACATATATTGTTAAAAATTAAGAGAAGTAAATATGCATTTCTAAAGTTAAGGTGCAATAAAAATTAGGCTAATCACCGAAAAAAAGAAAAAGAATACAAATTAGGCTTTTACCGGGTCTCAAGTGAATTTACTGTTATTCTTAGTATTATTCAAATTGCAGGATGAAATGGATCTTCATGTAAAAAGCTAGGAATGCGCGCTTCGGTTTAGGTAGTTTTTGCTATTTCTCACAAAAAGGATTCGACATGCTAAAAAAGTCACCAAAGAAAGGCTTTTGGATTTAAATAAATTTGTATTTGTAGGAATCATATAGAAACCACTCAAGTAAATGCTATCAAGTAGCTACCCTTGAAATTTGCTTGATCCTCGTACTTGTTCTCCTTCAATTTTGTAGCTCCAATTTACAATCTAACAAATTTTCCCTTACGAAATCTTTTATATGATGGAATAATTCAAATGCTTGCGGTGCGTTTCAATTGTCATCCTGCACAGCTGATGCTTTCAGCAAATCACGGTTCTCTCATATCATTGGTAAAAAAAATTCATTGGTACTAATATATTATATTTTAATAAGTGGTAAGCAAATACTAATAGTATTTATACACATAGTGACTTATATTTTTATATTTTAGAATTTTACTAATACTCATCCATCACTGTTAAAATATATAGTATATTAGTATAATTGAAGCTTTCTTTTTATATTATTTTACTTACCTCTAGCTAGACGACCTAAAGTGTGAAGGTGTGACATGGGTCGCAGAAGGAAAGACCATTATCATTGCAGCCCGACGCAAAATATGTGGCTCAATAAACAACTAATGCAGTTCGGTTGCACTACTAGAGAAAGAAATGTCGGGAAATCAGTCGTGAGAGAAAAGTCGCTGGAGGTAGTTTAACACTTCTAGTGGTTGTCCTGAGCGTAGTCATTTGATGCTGGTTCTCGCTATTATGTGAAAAAGGTCGGAAGGGACAGGCGACAAGCAAGCAATTTAGAAATGACAAGATCGGCTCTTCTTAATTTCAGTCTTAAAGGAAAGGAGATTTAGAAGTCCCTTCATGTAGCTGATGTTTGTAGACAATCCATATATAAAGACGATGGTAGGCACCTCTTCCGGGCTCCACTGGTCTGATATACTGGCTCATTTCATGGATAGAAAAGCAAATGTATATAGTTATCGTGGTACTTGATGATGTAGTTTCATATAGATTGTGGAGAGAATTAGTATTGATTCATCATGATAGGATAGTGAATACCATATCAACATTAGTAAGAAACTTTTAAATCAAGTCATCGAAAAATACTTGTTAATTTAGCCATTATTATTTTTAGTTTGGAATATTACAAATAGTAATCGACCACCAACTAGTAAGCGAACGATTTAAGGATGAACTAAGATAGAAGTTGGTAGGCCTATTTCTACCAAACTCAAAGAAGATATCCACCAGGATGTGACCCCTAGTATGCTTCCATAATGATTTGTATAGATTGATGATGGTAAAATGAACTAAATTTGCATAGAGGAGGGAAGAACTAGGTCCCATTATAGATTTCATGACATGGACATCCCCTTGAGGGAGAGATTGAGATACCCACGTGAAATAATATAGTTCTACATGAATTGTGCAAGAGAATTGGTATTGATTTGTAAGGATAAGATAATGAATATCATGTTAATATTAACTAAAATCTTTTGATTCAAATGATTGAAAAAAACTCATTAGTAATTGTTGACTTAATTATTGGGTGCTTTTAATCTAAGGCATTATAGTTGTCTTCTTCCTATTGCCCCTCAGCCCTCCTTTCTTCCAAGTGAAGATTTTTGCATCACTCTAATATGGAAGAAAGGTTGCGGAATGATCTAGGTAGCTTTGAATATGATAACTTATAGTAGGTTGAAACGAGGATTGTCCTTTTTTTTTTTTTCTTTTCATGTAGCATACGATGGAGTAGGCTATTCGGTTGATGATTTTAAAAATTCATTAATCGGCTTAACTCTTCCTAAGAACTTTGACTTTGATTCTAGCAAAATAAAGTTCCATATTTCACATCTAGCATAAAGCATAAGATTTTGGGGAAACCAAGTAATACCTAATCCTAAGGGAGTATAGAGACAAACCTTCCAGATGTTAAGGTCCCTTGCTCTATGGATGGAGCCACTCTTCATCTCAAAGGGGTTAGGGCTTGTTGCAACGTGATGATTAAGGCTCTCTCAAGGTCCAATTACTTAGGGGTGTGAAAATCTTCAAAAAGAGAGTAAAAGTTTACGTAGTACTTATTGATGGCGGGGTATGATTCTATATGCGTTAAATAAGAGTGTTGGAGGGAGAAGGAAGCTTAAATTCTTTACGCTTTCAACCATATAATTTCAAGAGTTAGCTACTTGTTGTAGAGGTGATGATGGTAGACCTTCAAATACAAAGAGAATCAACTTCACATATCTTCATGGCTTCGTTAGAGCCTTCAATAATAAGTCGCCCTAAAAGAGTATATAAAGCAACCATATGCACAGTGGTTGAGTCATCAGAAGCCACTTGATAGGTAACACTAGGGGTAATAAAATACCTCTCCTCACACTTGTAATTCAATGAAGTGCTTTGCATCCCCAATAAAGTTGGGTCTTTGAACGTATTAGCCTTTGTCATGTTGTGTTACTCCTTACTGAATTCAGTATTAGTGCTTGTAGACTTAGAAGATTTAGGTGCTTTTGATAGGCCATTACAGCGTGGGCCTCTACCTCCACGATTACGTAACTCGTCTAGGGCTTTTGAATATGAATTAGACGCTAAGGCATGACATCGTAACTATATTGCCCTCGTGATTTCCTTCATGATACACTCTACATGCCCTCATCGAGTCATATGATCGTAATCCGCTTGCTTAATATAGTCAGCATCCCTCACCTATAAATAGCACATGAAGTCTCCAAGGTAAGGGATCAAAATCTTAATACACTTTTCATTATTCTATTGTTGCATTTTCCTTCCTTTTTACCTTGTACCGTATACTGACTTGAGTGTCAGGATGCACGTGTCAAAGTGGCCTTTGGTGCCTCTTAACTCACATTTTGCTTTTTTACAAGCCTCTTAAGTCTCATCATAAATGTTCTTCAGATTTAGGCCCATCCTGGCAACAACAGGTGCATAGATAATGGAAAGAATTTATGAGATGAAATTTGGTAAATGAAAAATTAGTGAACATGGCATCATGTCTTCAAAAGAAAGACCATAAAGACGATCAGAAATTCGCATTATTAAGATTTTTCTCTGAGCATTTTCATCTACTATAACTAGAACATTGTTTTTTAGTATAACTCTCATACCTGTGTACAACATCATCAAAACGGTTGATGTATTAGAGTTATTTCCACGTAAGTCTTAGTCTTGTTTCGAGTCTTCATATTTCTTGAACATTTTAATTTCTCTTGATATGCTTTTATATTTTTCTAGTTTCTAAATAGGAGAAATATAAATTTAATTCAATTTCCATGCAAAATTCCTTTCTTGATAAATTCATTGGAATGAAGCAAGGCATAAACACAACCTTCAACCCATATATATGCAAAGTCTATTACTAGGTTTGGCTCGTAATATCAACATTAGATCTGAGTTAAAAACCATGAATAAACTTGATCTTTAGAGAAGTACTTCTTTTTTTCTCGATTGACCTTTAAACAAATGTGTCCAAAATACTTGCCGATGAACCCTTAAATTACGCCATAATCTTTATACATGTTTCGGGCCATGCATTCCTAAAATCCATGAAAATCTTTATGATATAGTAAAAGAGAGTTTGTTGAACTTAGAGGTTCTTATATGTGATTTTGATGAGAACAATACTATGCAAATCATGCTAAATCTATTATTATTATATACTAATTTACAATTCTCACAAAAATTTAATTAATTGTATCCTTTAAGGAAGTATAATTAATATGGAAATACTTTATAACTAATTGAATTGATTGTGATGTTGTTGAAAGAAGAAAAAGGGATCAAAATTGTTTGTTGTGTCTAAGTGTGTTCTTTAGCTATTCTGGTGCGAACTGTACGATTGGTTATGTTGGAACCATTCGGCTAGTTAAACCAGATGAACTGTGATCAGAGGATTGTGCGACTAGTTATTCTTAGACCATCCAACTGGTTAAGATAAATCTTCTAAAGTCAATGAGCTATGTTGAACCATGCTACTAGTGACCTGAAAACCGTCTAAATGGTAATCCTATTTGAATAGACTGTCCAGTTGGTCTGACCACAACCGTCTAGCTGGTCTGTATAAAAATTAACCATTATAGTATATTTAATGCAAAATGAACAAAACCAACGGTTAGATTTTTGCTAGAGGACATAAATGTAAGTTTGTAAGCAATTGAAGGACAATAGATAAAGCAAATTACCTGCAATTATTCCTCTTGTTTACTTGCAATTTATTCCAATTATCTTGTACTTATTATTTGTAGTCTTTTATAAACCCTAGTATAGTACTAAGTTTCATATTTGCATACTCAAGAGAAGAAAGCACTATAATAAGTGATTGAAAGTTATGATTGTAAGATCATATTGTAATAAAGATTGGGTGTAGGCACATGTGCATTTGAAATTGTGATTAATAAAATTTGTGTATGAAGACTTCAGTTGAGGCATTAGGTAATCATAGAGAGTAAAAGGTAATTCGAACTCCATGTTAAAATTCCAGACTTGATTTCTCTATCCCTTTCTCTTTAAATTTATGCACTTTAATAATTTAGAAATTATTTTCATATTGCATCTATTTAGTTAATTTGATTAAAGATTTGTTATTAAAGTAAAATTTGGTCATTAAACTCAATTCATCCCCTCTCTTGAGTTCCTAGTATAGTATTTCATTTGGTATTAGAGTGAGTATTTATAGTTTTCATTGCTTAATTGCATTATAAAGTAAAAATCATGACACTAAATACATTAGGTTTCATGGAGGGTCAAGTATAAATAGGCCACCACTTCTTATTAATGGAAATTATCCTTATTAGAAGTTTAAGATGAAAATCTTTATAAAAGCACAAAATAGAAAACTTTGGAGTGTAATTGGAAAGAGACCAACTAAAATAGAAGAAAAGCAAGAAGATGAATATACTGAGAAAGATTAGAAAAAAAGTAAACTTAAATGAAATAGCCATGACCACATTGCATTATGCTATAAATGAAAATGATTTTAATAGAACTTATACATGTACAAATGCTAAGGAAATTTAGGATGAGCTACAAAGCACATATGAGGGCACATATAAAGTTAAAGATACTATAATAAGTTTATTGTGTGGTGAATTTGAAAACTTCAAAATGATTCCTAATGAGACTATAGATGAAATGCATAAGAGATTTACTAATATTATTAATCTATTAATAGTGCTTGGTAAGAAATTTTCTATTGGATATTAATTTAAAAATTCTTAGGTCTCTTCTAAAAGAATGAGAAGCCAAGATAACCGCTATTGAAGAAGTACATGATCTAAAAGCACTATCAAAGGAATAACTTCTTGGTACACTTAAGACCCATGAGATGATTAAAATACATAGAGAAGAATCTAAGAAGAAGATCGTTGCTCTCAAAGCCACAGATTGCAATAATAGTGATGAAGGTGATGAAAGTGATAATGATGATAATGAAATGGAAATGATGACAAGGAGATTTAAGAAGTTCATGAAGTTCAACAAGAAGTTAAAAAGAGACAAAGTTGGCGGTAGCAATAACTTAAAGCATATAAAGGAGAAAAAGGAAGTTATAAAGTATTGCAATTGCCACCAACCTGGACACATCAAGAATTATTATCTACTCCTCAAGAAAGGCAACAAACCATCAAGAAAAAAAGCCATAATAGCCACTTGGAGTGATAGTGATTTGATCATTTTTTATGACAATCTTTTCCTTGTAGCCTTGGATAATGAGGTATACATCACATCTCAATCCTCTTATGATGAGATGAAAGACATGAATAATAATCTCTTAAAAGAGTTTGTTAACATGTAAAAGAAGAATAAGATTCTTAAACAAATGTTAAATGACACAGGAAATGGATTTGATATATTTAAACATGAGTATAAGAAGGTAGTTGAGGAAAAAGAGAACTTAGAAGATGATAATAAATATTTGAGAATTGAAAATGAAAAGTTAAAAGTTGAGCATGATAGTTTTAAAGAGGAAAATGATGAATTGAACAAAAGGAATGAAGAGATCGTGAATGAGAATAAAGAGCTAACTAAGGAAAATGAAGGAATGAAATCAAAGATCAAAGTAATTGAAAATGAGAATGCAAGTATAAATAAGTTAGCTAAGTTAGAAATAGAAAAGGATGTATTGAAATGTAACATAAATAAATCAAGACAAACTATAATCAAGTTTGTTGAAGGTAAAAAGAATTTAGAAAAACTTTTAAGAAAACAAAGGCATGGTCTTAAGAAAATCGAAATTGGCTATAGCAAAAACAATATCCACAACTCTTACAAAAGTTACTTTGTTAAAGCAACTAATAAGACTTGTAACTATTATGAAAGGGATGGCCATATTGTTCATACTTGTGCAATAAAGAGAAATATCAACTTGAATTATACAGTAAAGATAGTTTGGGTCTATAAGAGACATAGTTTTATTGTTGCAATTAACTTGAAAGGGCCCAAGCTTAAGTGGGTACCAAAAATTTAAATTTCTTATTCTTGTAGGAACCTTCAAGGAAGAGTAACAAATGGATTTTTTATAATAGATACTTAAGACATGTAACATGAAACGCTACCAAATTTACCACTTTGATCTTGACCAATGAAGGGAATGTTGTCTTTAAAGACAATACAAAATCAACCATCTTAGATGAAGGTAACATTTTCATTACCAATGATCTCATTGTTGAAAATGTTTTGCTAGTTGATAATCTAAGACATAACTTGCTTAGCATTAGTTAATTATATGATGGTGAATATAAGGTTACATTCCTAGAAAATAAGTGTATCATTAAAAGAATTAGCAATGATCAAAGTAACTTCAAAGGGTATATATAAGAAAACATTCATAAAATCAATTTTGATAATTTTTCAAGTCAAAATGAAACTTGTTTATTCATCCAAAACAATGATAGTTGATTATGGCATAAAAGACTAGGACATACTAGCATGGAAGTCATCTTTAAGCTTGTTAAAAGAGATCTTATAAAAGGTTTACTAAAAATTAATTTTCACAAGGACAAAGCATGTCAAAAAGAAAAATAAACCAAAAATTATTTCAAACCAAAAGATGTTGTCTCGTCTTTTAGGCCACTAAAACTGCTACATTAGGACTTATTTGACCCTACACAAATATTAAGTTTGGGTGGAAAAATATACACTTTGATCATTGTTGATGATTTCTTTAGATACACATGGACCTATTTTCTTGCAAGTAAGATGAAACAAATTATGTGTTCTTTAAATACTGCAAGAAGATCCAAAATGAAAAAGGCTTTACAATTACCTCTCTTAGAAGTGGTCAGGGAGAAGAATTTAAAAACTTTGAAATGAATGATTTTTGTAATAATATGGCATAGAACATACCTTTTTGGCACCTATAACTCCATAACAAAATGGAGCTACCAAAAGGAAAAATACGACCCTAATTGAAATAGCTAGAACAATGCTTTGTGAAAATAATTTCCTAAATTATTTTTGGGTTGAAGCTGTTAACACCACATATTACATTTCAAACCATGTTTTTAAAAATCAATTTAAAGAAAACCCCCTATGAACATTGGAAAAGCAAGAGGCCTAACATTTCTTATTTTCACCCTTTTGGTACCAAGTGTTTTGTGCTTAACAATGATAAAGAACAACTAAGCAAATTTGACTCTAAATATGATGAGGCTATTTTTCTTGAATACTCACTAACAAATAAAGCATATAGTGTATTTAATAAAAGAACTTTAGTTGTTGAAGAGTCTATATATATTGTGTTTGATGATTCATTCCCTTCATTACATAATGTATCTCATAATGGAATGAATTATATAAGTGCTCATTTAGATAGGCTAGACTTAAACAATGACCTAAACAATGCTACTAATAATAATGTTCTTAGGGAAGATAAGGATACGAATCAATCAAATTTAGGCCTTCCTAAAGAATGGTGATTTCTTAAAGATCACCCTAAAAAACTAATCAAAGGAGAGCCTTCGAATAGGGTATGAACAAGACCATCCCTTAGAAATATAAGCAACCTAGTATTCTTGTCTCAAGTTGAGCCTAAGAATATTGATGAAGCTCTAAGAGATGAATGTTGGATATAAGCAATGTAAGAGGAACTTAATCAATTCCCTAGAAATGAAGTAAGGATCTAGTACCTAAACCTAGTGATAGACCAGTAATTAGAACTAAATGGGTCTATAGGAACAAACTTGATGAAATCAGTATAGAGATTGGTTACTAAGGGCTATAACCAAGAAGGGATAAATTTTGATGACACATTTGCTTCAATTGCTAGACTAGAAGCCATTAGGATGCTTTTGGTATTTGCAGTATACAAAGATTTCAAACTATTCCAAATGGATGTCAAAAGTGCATTCTTAAATGGATATATTAAGGAAGAAGTGTATGTAGAGCAACTTCCGGGTCTTGAGTATAATGAGTTACTCGATCATATTCATAAACATAACAAAGTACTTTATGGACTTAAATAAGCTCTTAGAGCTTAGTATGCAAAACTTAGTAGCTTCCTAATAGAAAATGACTTTACAAGAGGAAAATTGGATATAACTTTGTTCATTATAAATCACAATTTTTATACATTGGTTGTTCAAATCTATATAAATGATATTGTATTTAGAGCTATTAGCATGAATCTTGTAAATGAATTCATAGGGTGTATGTAGAAAGAATTTGAAATGAGTATGACAGGAAAACTCAATTACTTCTTAGGTCTCCAAGTTAAGCAAACCAAAAATGAAACATTTATAAATTAATCAAAGTATACAAGAGAGCTTTTGAAATGGTTCAAAATGGATAATTGTAAAGTTAGGCCTACTCCTATGAGTGCAACACTAAAACTAAACAAAGACGAACATGTTAAATCAATTTATGAAAAGTCTTATAGAGGCATGATAGGAAGACTATTGTACTTAACTACATCAACACTGAATATCATGTTCAACATATGCTTATATGCAAGATTTCAATCTTGCCCAAAAAAATCTTACTTGAATGTGGTAAAACTATCTTCAAGTATTTAATAGGTACTATTGAAATGGGCTTACGGTATCCTAAATACATATCTTCCAATCTAGCGGGATACTCCGATGCCAACTTTGCCAAATACAAAGTTGATCCAAAAAGTACAAGTGGCACATATCATTTTCTAGGAAACTCTCTAATGTCTTGGCACTCTCAACCACTGAGGTTGAATATGTGGTCATTGGTAGTTGTTGTGCTTAAATCCTATAGAGGAAGCAAACTTTTTATGACTATGGTCTTAATTTTTCTAATACTCCAATCCAATGTGAGGACACAAGTGCAATTAACCTTACAAAAAATCTGATCTAACACTATAGGACTAAGCACATTAAGATTAAGCATCATTTTTTAGAGATCATGTTCAAAATAATAATGTATGCTTAAAATTTGTAGATACAAGTAATCAAATAGTTGATATTTTTACTAAATCTTTATGTAAAGATCGCTTTTGCACTTTAAGAAAAGAGTTAGGTATGATCATGCGACATAAGTGCTAGGATACATTTGAGACATCCAATTTAGAATACCTTTGTCGGTCTTAGAAATATGGTCAAGTAGGTTTCTTGTTTGAATTTCTTCGCTTGATGTGTTTTGTGCAAGCTTAATCATCCTTCTTATTTTACATTAGGGTATATCTCTTTTCAAATGTTTTCATGTTTGTATGCTTGATTAAGTCTATAAACTATAATGAATTGGTTAAAATAGTCATTATATGATTTCATACATCTTTTTGGCCTATTAACAAAGCAATGTCAATCCTATAAAAATTGTAAACAATTCATGAGCTAAGCTTCTTCTCGAGCAAGCTATTGTAGACTATAGTCAACCGGTTAGATGGTAGTGTCAACCGTACGCATAGTTACATTAGGTCTTCTAACCTCAAAATGTTTTCTCAAATTGTCTGGATGATTACAATCAAACTGTCCAACCAGTCTCAACAGATTTTTATTAGTATTAACATTTTGTCTACAATTTTCCAAACGGTTCCTAATAAGAATCAAACTATTAAGCCTTTAACGTGCAGTCGGGCCTTAAGCCTTAAAGGACTAACAAGACGAATCCTCCTGCTCCAACCAACTCTGCAAAAGTCGATTTGATTCTTACTACTGACCAACTCCTTATGCTGAACCAAGTAACTCCCCATCTCTCGGAAATTGTATGCCGACTGGAGGAAAGCTATTTTGACAATCCAACCCATATGCATTTGCTCAACCATGATTGAGCCAACCTCTAGCTTCGTAACTTGGTGTCGAGAAGTTAAGAGCTCCAACACATATCTTAAATGAGTCCATTACAACTCATAGAAATCAAACTGATCATACAGAATTTTCTTTTCTACTAAAAAGTTGTCCATCCACAGTAAGCTACGTATCTGGCAACCATGTGACAGAATCCACGATACAAAATACTCACTTTTGTTGTATTTTCGAATATACCCTTTATCATTCCTTATATCTTACTCCTTTTAGAAACTACCCTTTTTAGTCTTTTCATTCTAGGTAACTTATCCTAGTTTTACGGGTATAAATACCTTTTATACATGTAGCTGCATTATAGCTGATATCATCAATATGCTAAATATTCTTCCTATTGTGAACATTTCTTGTTTACTCTTCTCACTCTTATCCCAACCCTTAAGTAAGGCTAGGTGGTGAGTAATCTCACCAGACCACCTTATGCATTATATCAAGTTATGCCATAAGTCCTTACAAGTTCCTTAGTATGTCCCTAGAAGTTCCTTAGTATGTCCTATCCTTGAAGCTGTTCGTAGGTTTGCTTACTTTATCTTTATTGTTTTTGCACAATCCCATCACCTTCTTTCAAGCTTTCAACAAGCTTGGACCCACCCTACAACTAGCGATGTCTATTCATGGCCTTAGTACTCATCATCTTAATATCAAAGCGAAGGTTTTGTTTGGGAAAGTTATATCTGTTTTTTATGAAGTAGTGCTTATTGTAGCAATGTGTCAAAGTTATAAAGGGAATCACAAAAGCGTTTAAGTAAGAAGTAAAGTGTAGTTGTTCATCTGTATAGTTGTTGTGTTTATGAGTTAACTAGACATCTGTGTGGAGAATGTCCGCATTGTTTAGTTGAGAGGGATAGAGTCAGTTGTATCTAGTATTCAAAGTTTAAAACTAAATTTTTTGAAGAAAAGGACAAACCCAAGTGTTAATGCTAGCATTGGAGATGACAATAGTAACGTTCATCATGCCCAACAATCATAAGGCACCCTCAGAAGTACAGACAAGAGACTAGATGAGGTGGCCAACCTCCTATTCAATTTAACCAAAGCTATTCATGTGATGGCCTATCAACCTGTTGAGGCCGTATAGAATACCCTACAAGTTACTCGACCTACTAAAGGCCAGAACCTAGCTCGACAAGTTCAAGATAGAGGAGTAGGCGGATGAACATGACAAAGGATTGACTTAGGAGATATGGATGATGTTGAAGAAGAACAGTACGAAGAAGAAAAATGAGTTAGAGCACCCTGAGCAACCAACCATGTGAAACTTCAGATTCCAAGCTTCAATGGTTTTGGGAGTGTAGATGATTATTTGGATTGGGAGGAAAAGGTTGAACGAATGTTTAATTTACCAATATGAGGACTGAGAGAAGGTGAGAACGCTTGCTATTGAGTTCTCATGATATGTCGCCATATGATAGAAGAACTTTCAGATCATGAAGAGATGAGAAGGATACCAAAAAGTAAGTACTTAGCCCGAAATAAGAAGGATACTCAAAAACATATTCGTACCAGAAACATATCTACAAAACACTTTTACTTGACTTCATGAGTTGGGACAAGGAGGATGAACTGTTGATGAATATGTTCAGGAGTTCCAAATACTCATGATTTGCTGTGAAGTAGAAGAGCCATCAGCTTGAACAGTGTCCAGGTTCCTCACTAGATTAAGGAATGATATTCAAGACATTGTGGAACTTTAATAATTTACCATATTAGATGAGGTTATAAGGATAGTTCAACGAGTAGAGAGGAAAAGAAAGAGCCGAGTGTCAACCAAACCTTAGACGAACCAACCTGGTCAATCAAGCTAACCTATTCAAGGAAGCTACTGAACTCAACCTAATACCGAGCTGACCAGATGAACAGATGTCAGGACTAAACATAAGGGTTGACTTGATGCTGACATACTAACCCAACCCAACCTAAACATATGAGAAGGGGGGAAAATCTGGGAGGAAAATGAGCCAAATCAAGTGCTTTAAGTGCTAAGGTTTTGGGCGTATGGCTACCCAGTATTCGAACAGAAGGATCATGATCATTAAAGGGGATGTCCTAAAGATCGAGGTAAATAGCACGAATGAGGAACCAAAGGAAGAGAAGGAAATAGAACATGAGGTTCATGTCAATGCCAAACTAATTGAGGAAGATGTGCTTGTAGAAGACTTAGATAAGTTGACTTTAGTTGTCCGATGTGCCATAAGCTTGGAACCCTCTACTAAGGAAGAGCAAAGAGAGAACTTATTCTACATCACTTGCAAAGTAAATGATCAAGTGTGTACACTCATAGTAGATAATGAGAGCTACATCAATTTAGTGTTTGCTAACCTCATCAAGAAGCTAAAATTGCTGACTATCACACATCAAAAGCTATACAAGTTGCATTAGCTGATTGAGCAAGGAGCATTACATATCACTCAATAAGTATTACTGTCAATCTCTATAGGAAGTTATTCTATACAAGATTCTTTGTGATGTATTACCCATGTATACATCCCATGCGTTGCTTAGCCAACCTTAGCTTTTCGACCGAAGAGTTATACATAACGGATTTAAGAACACCTATGTGTTTAAGAAGGATAGGAGGAAGGTTACTCTGAACCCTATGATACTGAGTCAAGTTAGAAAATTGTAGGCTAAACTAGCTCAAAGATCCATGAAAACTGATATAGACTCTATGGATGAACATACAGGCCCAATATCACCCATAACCGAAAGGGTAGGTCTAGTCCATGAGATGGCTTAAAAGGCAAATGATAGTCGAAGATGAGCAGGGGTTCCTATGCACTGACGATGGATATGAAGCATCAATGTCTCACACAAGCTCGAGTCACACTTGATATGACGCACAAGTATGGTCGGAGGTCACTCACCACTAGTCAAGCTCAATAGGCTAGATAAAAGTAGCTTAAGAGGAAGCAAAAGGACACTTAACTCAAGAAGGAGTAAAAGTTTAGTGTATTCTCTATATTATTCGTTGTAGCTAGTATATTATGCGAATATTTATAGTACCTAGTTAGGGTAAATCCCAAATTACAGAAATGGATCCTTACTAGCTAAACAAAAGGAGAATAATTTATAGGGAAAGGCATGAAAGCATGCAAAAAGAACATCCTCTATCAAAAAGGATAGTATGGATGTTAGAAAGGACGATGCACGCATTTGATGTTAGAAAGGACAATGCATGTGTGTTTCACTCAGTATGTAGCCCTAATAACACTACGAGTTAAGTAAGGGTAGGCCTTTGATCTAATCTGGTCAGCATCGATAGTTCAATACTTTGATTGCTAGGGCTGAACAAGGGCTAGCCCAGGGACAATTCATACTTGGGTAGGCTCCGAATGGTCGGGTCTTAATTTATTGTAACCATTTTCCTAATTCGGTGCTTAAACAGGAGTGTTGCAAAGAGGTTGGCTCTATATGTTAGCTAATCACCTTAGTAGCTTCCTGGATATTGTGGAAAGCAAAGAAGGCTAATCAATAGGCAAGTGATTGGTCCTTAATCCCTATCATCCCCTGTGGATTGTTTGAGATTTAGGATCAAATTTGATTCAGCTTCAAGTTGCTCATCCTCGAGAGTGTAAGGTTAAAGATCAACAATGTTAAAGGAGTTAGAGACTCCATATCTTTCAGGTAATTCAATCTTATAAACATTAGCATTGATCTTTTCAAGACTTTGAAAGGTTTATCAGTTTTAGGAAACAACTTGCTCTTCCTCAGGTTTAGGAATTGTTCCTTGTTGAAATGTATCCAGACCAAATCATCTGGCTGGAATTCTCTCTTCCTCCGTCCTCGGCTTTGCTTCTCAAGCTTAGTATTAGCTTCACTCAATTGTTCTACAACCTTTTGGTACATGGCTTTGATAGCCTCAACTCTTTCAACGACTGGTCGGTCATCATTAAGCTTCAGTTAGGGCGTTTGGTATATCGGAAGCTCGAGGTTAAACTTATAGGCGACCTCAAACAAAGACATGTTTGTTATGCTATGTGCAGTCCTATTATAGGCAAACTTAATGATTGACAGGCACAGATCCTAGTCTGCCCTGTTTCATCCGGCAACAACTTGTAACAAAGTTCCTAGGGTTCTGTTGACAACCTCAGTCTATCCATCAATCGGTAGATAGTAAGACGTGTCATACAATAGCTTAGTTCCCATTCACCTCCACAATGTCATATAAAAGTGGCTCATGAACTTTAAGTCTCAATCCAAAACAATGGTTTTAGGAACTCTATAAAGTTTGATTACTTCTTGTAAGAAAAGAAAAGAGATAATCGAAGTGTCGTTAGTTTTGGAACAGGGCATAAAATGTACCATCTTACTAAATGGATCCACAACCACCATGATGGAGTCCTTCCCTCGGGATGTCCTCAGAAATCCCAACATAAAGTCCATACTTAGCTCAGACCATGGTTTAGTTGAAACGGGAAAGGGTAGATAATGTCCTTGCTCAACTAGGCTCTATGCATTTCGACAGGTCGTACACTTCTCCAATATAGACTGCATGTCTTTCATCATTCTTAACCAAAAGAATCTAGTAAATAGTACTTCATCAGTTTGGCACTAGCCAAAGTATCCTGTCAATCCTCATCCATGCGCCTCACACACTAACAGTTCTTTCATGGAACAAGTCGGGATACATAGCCTCATCTTCCTAAATAAGTATCCATCTTCCCTGTGATAGTCATCCAATGTCCGTCCTTCCTCACATCGGGCATAGATAGGACCAAAGTATGGATCCACAGTATACAAATTCTTTATAGTTGAAAAACTAGGTAACCTTATTTGCAATTTGGCCAAGAGGGTATGTCGTTTCAATAGGGCGTCGGCCACTACATTATTTCTTCCATTCTTGTATTTTACCACATAAAAAAAAAAAACCCTCCATCAACTCAACCCAGTTAGCTTGCCTCTAGGACAACTTAGGTTAGCTATTTAAATATCTCAAGGATTCATGATTAATGTAGGTCACAAATTCCTTAGGCAACAGATAATGTTTCCATACTGTTAGGGCTCGGATTAAAGAGTAGAACTCCTTATCACAGACAGAATAGTTGAGTATAACTTATTAAAGTTTCTTACTGAAGTAAGCAATAAGTTGGCCTTCTTGCATCAACATAGCACCTATGCCTAATCCAGATGCATAACACGCTACTTTGAATACTTTGTCAAAACTCAGTAAAGCTAAGACGGGGGCTGTAGTTAACCTCTCTTTCACCTCCTCAAAGCTCCTCTTCTCTTTCTCTCCCCATTTAAATTCAACGCTCTTCTTTGACAATTTGGTAAGTAAGGCCACAATCGTACTAAAATTCTTTATAAATCTATGATAGAACAATGCTAGGCTATGGAAACTTCTCACATCTATAGAACAAGTCGGCTCAGGCTATTCAATTATTGCTCTTATTTTCTCATCATCGACTTGGATGGCACTTCTACTTACAACCAAACCCTAAGAAGATCACCTCAGATCGGCAAAAGTCATACTTCTTTAGACTGGCATACAGTTGCTCAACTCGAAGTTTTGCAAGGACTCTTCCTAGATGCTCCTAGTGAACCTCCAAGTTGGGGCTGTACACGAGAATGTCATCAAAATAAGCTACAACAATCCTTCATATTAGTTCTTGGAGCACATGATTCATCACATGCATAAATGTGCTTAGCACATTGAATAGTCCAAATGGCATTACAAGCCATTCATATAAACTATGTCATGTCTTGAATGTGGTCTTTCATTCATCACCCTCATACATTCAAATATTATGGTATCTATAATTAAGATCAATCTTAAAGAACACTCTTGCTCCACTTAATTCATCTAACATGTCATCAAGCTTGGGTATGGGATACCTATACTTAATGGTGATTTGATTGATTGTTCAGCTATCCATACACATCTTCCAAGAACCATCTTTCTTTGGCATTAACAAGGCCAAAACAACACAGGGGCTAAGGGACTCGCAAACATATCCCTTCTTTATTAGCTCATCTACTTACTTGTATAGCTTGGATGCTTATTCAAGATTTAGCCTATAAGTAGGCTTGTTTGGCAATGCGACTCCTGGCTACATGTCGATCGCATGCTCGATGCCTCGAATTGGGGGTAGGCCTTTCAACAGGTCTTCTAGAAATAGGTCGGCAAATTTCTCTAGTAAGGTTTTCACCTCAATAAGCAACTATTCCTCAGGTCTCATCTTTAGAATTCTTCAGACAAGTAAATAAGTCGATCTTTCAAGCTCCATCTCCCTTTTTCAGTTCAGCTTGGGTCATCACCAAAGCCTCTTTCCTCAAGATTCAACTAAGTTAGAATTGCATGACCTTTACCTACTCGACAATCATAGGACTTAATTTCATCCTCCTGCCTTCATGCTCCTCAAAACATATATTCCTCCTTCCGTCATATATAACTGTTCAATCAAACATCCATGGTTTTCTAAGTAGAATGTGGAATGCACTCATAGGCAACACATCACACAGCACTTCATCTCAATACTTACTAATGCAAATCAACACAAAAACCTACTTGTTCACCTGTAGGGCTCTTTTATCACTAAGCTAATGAAGCTTGTAAGGTTTCGAGTAAAGCTTGGTTAGCAATTTCAACTACTTGACCATAAATGTAAAGGCTACATTGGAGCAACTCCTAATGCCAATGATCAACGCACACAGTAATTCATTTACCTTACATCCAATATGGAAGAGATTTTCCCTTTGTTCACCTTTAGGTACGAAACTGACCCTTATCGTCCTTCCCAACACTAAAGTGGTTGGCATAAAGTTGCCTTCCTCGCTGTAGATAACTTCCTCCTTAGAGAATTTGGTTTATATGCCCTCTTTCAACTCCTCTACTTCTTCATCAATACTATCGACCTCAATAATTGGTACCTTGCCTCAAATCACCATTGTTCGCCTATTCGAACACTAAGCAGCCATATATCCAAATTCTTGGCATTTGAAACACTTGATCTCACTTGTTTTCATCCTTGAACTCTGGCCCTTCTTAAACTTCCTCAAGGGTTCCTTTTCCTCGGCTCAGGTAGTTGGAATGCGTTAGGTCTCAACAACCTTACTTAGTTCCATTAGCACTGGTCTACTCGAAACAATTCGGCTACTGCTTGGTCAGCTAACTAACAATCGGAACCTTCCTGTTTGGGGCCTTTCTATCCTCTAGGCAACTCAGATTGTGCCATCAAAGGTTCTAATATCCAGGGTTTCTAAGACATCCCCAATGCCATACTTCAATCCACTGATGAATCAAGATACAGTTCAATCCTTTAGCTCTACGACTTTACATCAAATCATTAACATTTGGAATTCCTTAACATAAGTGCCTACATTTGACCCTCCTTATCTGAGCTCTTGCAGTCTTTTGAAGGCATCTTACAAATAACAGCTCAGTACAAACCTTCTCTATATAATCCTCTTCATTTCATCTGAACTCCTAATCTCTCGTTCTCCTTCTCTTCTTCGGGTAGCTTATAAGTTCTTCCACCATTAAGTAGCATAACCAGTGAACTCCAACACAGTAAGTCTAACCTTTTCATTGTCAAGTACATCATGGCATTCAAACTGCTTTTCAATCCTACATACCTAATCTAAGTAGTCTTCATCATCACCACTTCTAGAAAAACTCAAGATACACATCCTCAACCCTTTAACTCTAAGGGCTCATACATTTCACTCTAAGGGCTCATAGTACTCCTTTGCTTTGTTATCTCCTTTCGCTTCTTCCTTAATCTCTTCAAGCACTAGCCTTCGTCTCACATCCCTACCAATTTCTTTAGCTTGGGGTGGTCGAGCCAAGGCGTTAACTCAACCAAACTGACCATTGCCTCGCCCTTGTTGCTACATTCTCTAATAGGCCTATTCCAAGCTCATTACCTATCTTCTTAGCTAATAGTCGCCAAACTAGCTACCAAGTCGATAAGCCTATCTAAGCGATCACCCACTGACTGAGGTATGAAGCTTCCTTCTTGCACTTAGCCATGTCGAGTATTACTTTCTTGGTTTCCCAAAGTTCCTTGAACACTTGAGTTTGACATTAATGGTTACTTCACAAAAATTGACATCTAATAATACCACTTGGACATCAATAACTGATACTCCAATCACCATGACAATTTCACAACAAACGAATAGTTAACTACGCTCTATTTTACGTATCGGAAACAGGGGAAAACAAAGCATAGAACACTTCTCAACTACTAAACTCTAAGGTTAACAATAGAACCGTTATCTCATGAGAGCAATAACAAACCACTCAAAGAACACAATAGCAGAATCTAGCTTCGAACGTAGCCAAGCTCTAATACCAGGATGATATGGACTCCATAGATGAACATATGGACCTAATATCATGTGTAACCAAAAGGGTAGGTCCAGGCTGCGAGATGACTCAAAAAGTAAATGATAGTCGAGGATGAGCAAGGGTTCTCATGCACTAACGATGGATATGATGCACCAACACCTTACACGAGCTTGGGTCATACTTGATATAACATACAAGTATAGCTGAAGGACACTCGGTACTAGTCCTTGCTCAATAGGCTAGATAAAGTAGCTCAAGAGTAAATAGAAAGACACTTAGCTCAAGAGGGAGTAAAAGTTTAATATATTCTCTGTATGATTCATTATGGCTATTACATTATGCAAGTATTTATAATACCTAGTTACGGTAAGCCTTAAATTATAGAAAATTACAAAAATAGATCCCTACTTGCTAAACAAAAGGAGAATAATTTATAAGAGAAGCATGAAATCATGCAAAAAAGAATATCCTCTATCAGAAATAGCAGTACGGATGTTAGAAAGGACAATACGCACGCGTTTGTTGGCAGAAAGGACAGCGTGCGCGTGTTTCACTTAATTTGCGATCCCAATAACACTGCAAGTCAAGTGGGGGTAGGTCATTGATCAGGTTTAGTCGGCATCAATAGTTTGGTACTCTGATTGTTAGGGCTGAACAAGGGTTGGCCCAAGGACTATTCATACTTGAGTCAACCCTAAATGGTCAGCTCTTGATTCGGTGTAGCTATTTTCCTTATTTAATGCTTGGATTAAGGTGTTGTAGAGAGGTCAACTTTGCATGTCAGCTGATCACCTCAGTAGCTTCCTGGATGATATGGAGAGTAAAGTAACTCAGCAGATTAGACTGGGGTAAACATTGCTCCTTGATACTTAACTACCTCGAATAGCTCGACGAACAATTTAAGAAAGCCCTCAAGCTTGGGAGTAAGTGATCGGTTCTTGATCCCTATCAAAAACTTTAATCTTAAGCAGAACCAAGCTCCAAAAAGCTATTATGGCCGACGCACCGTTCTTATTAGTTAAGCAATTACTAAAGTTGAAGGAGTAAAGTGAACTACCCCTAGAAGTCGGTTCTTAATCCCTATCAAAAACTTTAATCTTAAGCAGAACCAAGCTCCAAAAAGCTATTATGGCCGACGCACCGTTCTTATTAGTTAAGCAATTACTAAAGTTGAAGGAGTAAAGTGAACTACCCCTAGAAGTCAAGGAACTGTTGAATGAATATGCTAACCTATTTCCTGAGCAGTTGCTAAAAGGGTTGCCCTCTATCCGAAGCATTGAACATTACATTGACTTAAATATCGATGCTGCCTTACTAAACAAGCTAGCATGTTGAATGAACCTCGAGTAGGCTTCTAGGCTCCAAAGACAAGTTAATGAACTTCTAGATAAAGGATATGAAACGGAGAGCCTTAGCCCCTGTGTTGTGCCGATGCTCCTTATGTTGAAAAAGGATGGAATTTGGGGAATGTACGTAGATAGCTGAGCCGTGAATAAGATTACCATCAAGTACCGGTACCCTATCCTTTATTTGGATGAGCTAAGTGGGGTTAAGGTCTTCAACAAAATTGATCTAAATTTTAGCTACCATCAGATCTGAAAGAGATTAGGAGATGAGTGGAAAACTAAATTTAAAACTCAACATAGACTCTACAAGTAGATGGTAATGCCTTTTAGCTTATCAAATACCTTGAGCACTTTCATGCAATTAATGAACCATATATTGAAGAATTTGATTAAGAAGTGCCTTGTAATGTACTTTGATGACATCCTCATTTACAATACCAACCAAGAGGGCCATTATGAACCTCTTCATTCCGTACTAGATGTATTCCAAGCCAAAAGTTTATTCTACAATCTTAAGAAGTGTTGTTTCTTTTAGGAGGAAGTGGTATTTCTAGGTTATGTAGTTGGAGGTGGTTTACAAGTTGATGATGAAAATATCTAAGCTATTGTCAAGTAGTCAACTCTAACTACTTGTGCCAAAGTAAGAAGTTTCCATAGATTGGCATCTTTTTATCGAACGTTCATTAGAAACTTTAGTGCCATTATTTCACCCCTTACTAAGCTGACGAAAAAGAACATCAAATTTAAGTAGGGAGAAAGAGAGGAGATGAGTTTTGTTGAAGTGAAAGCAAGGTTGACTTCCATACACATATTAACCCTACCCGACATAGAGAAGATTTTTGAGTTGGAGTGTAACGCATCAGGTATTGATATCGACATTGTCTTAATGCAAGAAGACTAACTAATTGTCTACCATAGCGAGAAGCTCAGAAGGCGTCAATTGAAATACTCTGTATATAACAAATAACTCTTAATCCTTATCCGAACGCTCTAAGTATAGCAACACTATCTATTACCGAGAGAGTTTATCATCTATACCGACCATAAGTTTTTGAAGTACCTCAAAAGTTAGACCAAGCTAATGAAGCGGCAAGTGAGGTGGGTAGAATTCATAGAAGGATTCTATTTTTTGATAAAGTACAAACAAAGTAAGAACAACATTGTAATCGATTCTCTATCAATAAGACATGTTTTCCTAACCGAGCTACAGACCAGACCATTGGGGTTTACAGGCCTCAAAGAACAATACCCTAAAGACCCACACTTCGAACCTATATTTGAGTGTTGTGCTAAAGGAAGAATAGTGGATGAGTATCCTGTGGAAGATGGTTATCTATTCCAAGGTGGAAAGTTATGTGTACTAACTTATTCATTGAGGGAGTTGCTTGTCAGAGAAGCCCATAGTAAAGAACTCTCCAGGCAATTTAGAGAGAGAAGAACATATAAGCTATTGAGTAAACAGTTCTTTTGGTTGAGATTGAGGCTAGACATGCACCAAATTGTTAAAGGCTACGCTACTTGCAAGAGAGCCAAATGCCAAGCTAAGTAAGGGAAAGCAATGTCGTTACCTACCTCAACCTGACCTTAGACTATGTTAAGCATGGACTTTATCCTCAAATTACCTAAAACTACCCAAGGTAAAGATTCTATGATGGTGGTTGTAGATAGATTTAGTAAGGTGGCATACTTTATGACATGCTCTAAGACTAATGATGCTTTGACTATTACTTCTCTATTTTTGCAAGAAATTGTTCGGTTATACGGCGTACCAAACAGCATAGTCTCCAATAGAGATCTAAATTTCTTGAGCCATTTCTAGAGGATTTTATGGCATCGGATGGGGACTAAACTGTTATTCAACACTTCCTATCATCGTTAAACTGATGGCCAAACTAAGGTAGTTAATCATACGTTGGGATCACTGCTCCAAGTTGCAGTGAGTAAGAACTTAGTAGATTAGGACATCTATTTGCCTGTAGTAGAATTCGTTTACAACGGTATAGTACATAACATTAATAGGCAGACCCCCTTCGAGGTTATCTATAGTTTTAATCTCGAGTTTCCCATCGATCACACCCTTATACCCATATTTAAGCAAGAAGACCCAGACACGAGACATCAGGCACAATCCCTACAACACATCTATAATAAAGTTACTCGACAAATTGACCAAGCTATCAAAAAAATGTGAGAAAAGGACAAGGGAAGAAAGTTGATACAATTTCAGCTTGGAGACCTAATATGGCTACACTTGAGCAAGTAGAGGTTCCCGAGTAAGAAGAAGATCAAGCTATCCGCTTGAGTTGAAGGCCCTTTTAAAATCCTCTAGAAGATCAACAACAATGCCTATATACTGGAACTACCCAAAGATTATAAGGTTTCTGACACCTTCAACATTGTCGACCCCAACCCTATCACCTTGAGGAAGAATTGAGTAAAGACCAATTGGATTTGATCTCATATCCAAATTAACCAAGAGGGAATGATAGGAATCGAACTACTAAGCCTCTAATGCGTAGCAGAGCTTGAGGTACTGAAGGATTAACAAGACAAATCCTCCTGCTCTAACTGACTCCTACAAAATCTGAGATGATCCTTGCTACCGACCAACTCCTTTTGTCAAGCTAAGTAACTCCTCATCTCTCAGAAGTCATGTACCAACTGGACAAAAGCTATGTTGACAGCCTGACCCCTTACATGCATTTGCTTAGCATGACTAAATTGACCTCTAACTTAACAACATTAGTGCTGAGAAACCAAGAGCTTCAACACATATTTGCCACCATTCCATCTCGAATGAGTCCACTTTGACTCGATAAAAAACAAGCAGATCATGCATGATTGTCTTATTTTTCAAAAAGTTGTCCACTTATAGTAAGCCACGTATTCAAGCAACCATGTAATAGAATCCACCATATAGAATACTTACTTTTGTTATATTTCCAATATACTTTCGTCATTCCCCGCATCTTACTCCTTTTAAGCACTAACCTTTTTGGTCTTTTCTATTTTAGGTAAGTTACCTTAGTTTTGTGGGTATAAATACCATTTGTATGTATAGCTACATTATAGCTGATATCATCAATATACTCAATATTCTTTTTGCAAACACCTAATTGCCCTCTTCCCACACCCCCCTCCCCTCCGGGTCCTAAATTAGAAAAAGTTCAAAAAAAATAGAAAATTAAAGAAAGCCCCAAAAAATGAAGAAATTTAGAAAAAAAAAATAGGAATTCTAGAAAAATATTTAAAAAAAAGGAAAAAGTACAAAAAAATAAGAAATTTCGAAAAGATACAAAAAAAAATTTTGAAAAGTCACATAATAAAATAGGTTATTTAGAAAATAATAAATTTTTAGGTTGTTTAAATAGAATATAATTTCAATTTCAATAATTTTGAATCAAAGGCTGTTGAGTCTACGCTTAGATTTGAATCTAGCTCAGGCTAACTTAGTCTATATGTGCAATTAATTACATAAATGAATAAAGAAAAGCCAATAGCTCAGCTGGATAAGTATCTAGACTTGATATTGCATATAACTTGGAGATCCTAGGTTTAATCTATGGAAGGTGCAAAATGTGTCTTTTATTTTCTTTTCTCACTTTATTTCCATGTCATCTCCACGTCATTTGCCAACCACTTTTAAGTATGGTAGACACATTCCGATACACTCCGGCACATTCATACATGCGCAGCTATGTATTTGGTACCACATATTGTCCAAGTTCGTCCAATCCAAAATTAGAAGAAAACCATATTGTATTTAATTTTTTCCATCCTTAACACAACTATGATACCTATAAATAGGGGTCTAGTCTTCAATTTCAAAACACACCGAAAACTTTGAAACATTTTAGAAAAACAAAAATCGAAGTTTCCTCTCTCTAACACCATTCCTCTCTCTAGGATAGCATCCCCTACGGTGTTTGTTGACGAAAACCACCACCATCGAATTTCACAAGCCGATCAAGCTGACTCCAAGTCGAAGTGAGCTGATCCGAGCCGAAATGAGCCAATTCAAGCCGAAGTGAGCCGATCCAAGCCAACCTAGTTTTTTTTTATTTATTTATTCATTTGTTTATTTATAAATGTTATAAATGAGAAAAAGAAAAAAAAATAAAAAAGAATGAAAAAAAAAAAGAAGAAAGAGAAGAAAAAACAACAAGAGAAAAAAAAAAGGAAGTAGTCTATTTATTTATTTTGATAGAAATAAATAGATTAAGCATAAAATAAATAAGATAAATAGGTTAGTAAACAAAAATCGTTCTTATACTTAGAAAAATTAAGTTTTCTAAAAATAAATGAAAATAAATAGACCTTTTTTCAAATTAGGACTATTTTAGAGTTTCCAAAAATAAAACACCAATTAGAACCCTTTAAAAGAATTTCCTTGGATAAATTGAACTAGGTAAAAACGTAAATGTGACCCTTTTTCAAAAATTAAAATCAAACCACCTACTAAAGTTTTTTATAAATAAACTACGAAAGTCTGATCCCGAATAGCGAGTACGTAAGCACCCGTACGCAAGTACAGGGTGACTTAAAATATAGAAAGTTTTATTTTTTTTCATTTTTAGATATTTATGTAAATTAATCAATTTAGTCGCATGTATCATAATTAGATGTTTTTAGGAATTAGAAAGGGAATATTCGAAAAGAGAAGTTAAATTCAGAAAGTTAAAAAGTGGTACTCGTTTAAGGTTTAATAAACTAGCCCCCGAACCTAAATCTCTGGTTTTAAAAAATAAGTCGTTTTGCAAATTAGTTTTCTTTTTCTTAAATCAATAGACCGGCAGTTAAGTTATAACCAATCCACCTAATTAATTATAACTTGACCCTTTTTCCTGACTCTGGTCGAGCAACGACTCCAATCCCTTTTTACAAGAAAAAAAAATGGTCTTCTTTAAAACCTAATCTATGGTCAATATTAAACGGGTAGGGTTTAGTATTAATCAGTTTAGAGAAGACCTAATTTTATAAAAGAATCGGAAGAGTGAAAAACCAGGCTCGACACTTTCTATTGTAAACATTACTCGTTTACTCTTCTTACTCTTATCCTAACCCTTAAACAAAGCTAAGTGGGGAATAACCTCACCAGACCATCTTGTGCATCATATCAAGTTATGTCGTAAGTCATTGGAAGTTCTTTGGTGCATCCCGTGCTCAGAGCTATTCGTGGGTTTGCTTATTTTATCTTTACTGTTTTCACACAATCCCATCATCTTCTTTCAAGCTTTCGATAAGCTTGGACTCACTCTACAACTAGCTTTATCTATTCTTGGCTTTGATACACATTAGTTTCCGTCAACCATGGGTATAGTTGCATCAGGGTCTCTGATCATAGAATACATCCTTGAACTGTTTAAACGATTACACTTAACTGTGGGCACGATTCCAATAGATATTTGAAAAATCAAATTTTTGTATGCAACCATCAGGATAGTTCTCTCCATACCATCTAACCGATTCACACTATTACTACAAAAAAAAAGGGCAGGGGAGGGGGGGGAAGGGGGCTCAATTGTTTTTTCCCCCACTTTTCCCTCCTTCCTATTATTCGCACCACTCTCTCCTTCCTTCAATCGATCCTCGCTCCCCCTTACCACTCCTCTTTCTTTTATTATCTTCACTACTCTCTTATCATTCCATTCCTTCCCTTCTCTTAAACCCCTCTATCTACAAACCCTAAAACCCAACCTTTTCATTCCAAACCTTAACACTCTCACATTCCTTTTTATGGCTAGAAGAGGAGGCAGAGCTCAAGGTAGCTGTAATCGAGGTTGGGGAAGACACACTCTACATGCTTAGTTCAACAATCATCTCTTTCTAAGAATCCTCCATGCAAAAACGTATGAAAAGTTTCATCTTATGAAAATAGATTATAGGCGTCATTTTAATGAGGATGTTCTTCAAGCTTTTAGTATACCTGATATGGAAAGGGTTATCACAAATCACATCCTTGATACCATGGACATACTTGATATAGTTAATGAACAAGCCGTTAAATATTTCTATTGTAATCTCACCAATGATCATGATCATGATGGCAATCTACTAGTTGTCATGGACACCAGTAAACATAGGAGAATATGGTTGTACAGTTATATGTATGGATAAGAAATTGAGATCACTATGAATGATATATACACCATTATAGAGGGTGAACCTAGTGGTGCCAATTATATGGAAGGGATAGACAATGTTAGATCTGCATTTTATGAGGATATCTTTTAAGTACAATGGATTAGTGAAAATAACTAGGCCATTAGACACAATCTTAGAGCCATTAGACTGCCTTTACATTATTAGATCCTTTATTTATTTATCTATCATAAATATTGTCTAAGAATTGGAGGTCATGAGCATATTACTAAAGGCCACTTATGGATATTGGGTCACATTTATAATGATGCACCGATTGATTATACTGACTTGATTTTTCATTGTTTCCAAATGTTCGCTAATAAGTCTAAGTAAAATGTTCTTCAATTTCGCTTCTTAATTATTCAAATCCTACTAGCCAAAGGTGTTATTTTTCCTCCTTCTAACATCAATCTACATACTAAGCTCTTCACCATACACTACATTGGAAAATGAGGATGGAAATTAAATAAGCAGGCTAGTTAGGTTCAAAAAGAACCCCTATCCCCTCTTACTAGCAGTACCTCTCAAGAATTAGGTAAATCAATTGATAATGAGGATGTCGAACCCACCGAACCACTTACTCAGAATGTTCCTCAGGGGAGGAAGACCATGTAGATGGAGATATTCCTCTAGGGACTTCATCTCTTATTCTTTCAATTGGTAAATCTCAAGGTAACCATCAAGAATCTATCTATACTTACATTGATCAAATGAAGGGTCAACATCACCACCACATTAATGACAGTATTTATCAGATGGAGCAAAGGGTCTCTTACCGACAGGATCATATGTTCTATCCCCTTTTTCATCACTTCCAACTATAATACACTTTCCCTCCACCCACTTCTAACCCTTACACTAAGCCCCATTAACTTCTCCTAAGCCCTCTAGCAGCTATTCTCTACCTCCTGAAGCGTAGCTTATGCATCCTTTTATCTTGTTATTTGTTTTCTATTTTCTCAAATTTGTACTTATACTTAGACTCGACCTCTGGCTGTCTTTTGTGATGTTCCTTTAACTGTTTATTAACCTTTTGACCATCTCTAATTGCCTTTTGTATGGACTTTGGCTACTACACCTTCTATTTATGACGTACTCTATATTTACGTGATGCCTATTATGGTGTTAGGATTAGTTCATGGTGTTGTTTTATGCATGCATGAATATGCTATTCATAAAATTTGCTTTTGTTATTGGCATTGATAGTTCCTTATGATTTTCTTGTATTCTCTTTTTGTCTTGTAGGTGGCATACCCTCAAACTTAAGCTAGGGTTATGCTAACTTTTTTCCATCCTTTTCTCTTCCCCTTTATCGCCTGAACTCTCATCCTTTTGATGAGGCCAAAGGGGGGAGAAGAATTCAAGTCATCCAATTACATGTCTAAGTAAAATGAATTTGTTTGTAAAAATGAAAATTGGTATGCAAACATTTGAAACATGGAGTTAAAATTGGCTATCTTCCAAAGCAAAGAGTAAATACTCAAATACTCTATGCTTGCTCTCATATTGACTCTTCAATAAGTTTTTGTATTTGACATCTTTTAGTGCCTTTGAAGAAGAGTCAAATTGAGGGGGAGCATCTATTAACGAAGAGCTTGTTTAGTAAGATTTTGTCCTCATTAAAAAAGGGGAGAATGTTGAACTTAGAGGTTCTTGTATGTGATTTTGATGAGAACAAAACTATGTAAGTCATGCTAAATCAATTATTATTATAAACCAATTTGCAATTCTCATGAGAACTCTATCGATTGTATCTTATAAGGAAGTATAATTAACTTACAAATACTTTGTAACTTATTCAATTTATTCTAATGTTGTTGAAAGACGAAAAAAGGATCAAAATTTTTTATTGCATCTAAATGTGTTTTTTAGTTGTTTTGTTATGAACAATCCAAATGGTTATGCTGGAACCATCTAACAAGTTGAACTAAATAGATTATGATCAGATGTTTATGTTGGACTATGCGGCTAGTTGTGCTACAACCGTCGAGTTGGTTGAACTAGATAAACTATGATCAAAGGCATATCTTAGACTGTGCAACTGGCTATTCTTGGACCACCCAGTTGGTTAAGATAAGTCTTTTGAGGTCAATGAGCTATGTTGGACCATGCAACTGGTGACTTGAAAACGGTCTGAATGGTGATCCTATTTGAATGGACCATCCAGCTAGTTTACACAAAAATTAGCCGTTACAATGCATTTAATGAACGATAAATAGGGCTAATGATTAGATTTTTACTAGAGGATATAAATGCAAGTTTGTGAGTAGTTAAAGTACAATAAATAGAGCTAAATACCTATAATTATTTCTCTTTTCTACTTGTACTTTATTCCAATTGTTTTATGCTTATTATTTGCAATCTTTTATAAACCCTAATATAGTGTCAAGCTTTATATTTGTAATTTTACTTAAGAGAAGAAAGCACTCTACTAAGTAATTGAGAGTTGTTGTGATAGTAAGATCATATTCTAATAGAGATTGGGTGTAGGCATTTGTGCCATTAAAATTATGGTCAACAAAATTTGTGTGTAAAGAACTCGATTAAAGTATTAGGTGATTGTCAAAAGTAGGTAGTGGTCTGAACTCCATGTTAAAATTTCAAGCTTGATTTCTATATCCCTTTCTCTTTAAATTTCTGCACTTTAATTATTTCTAAGTTATTTCCATATTGCATCCATTTAGTCAATTTGATTAAAGATTTGTTATCAAAGTAATATTTAGTCATTAAACTCAATTCACCCTCCTCTTGAGTTACTAATGTAGTATTTTTGAGTTCTTCTCAAATTTTCTTATAGATGGTTAAGTGTCATAACTCAAAGGGATTGATTTTATTAGAGTATTTACATTAGACAAATGTATATGACTTGATATGCATAAAGCTCAATGATCATTTCACACATCTATATGATATGGAATTTATGCTATCATGTCCTCCATAAAGATGAATGATCATTTGGGTTTTTCAATCTTCACATCCATAGCTTTTCATTTCTTGAAAACTTCAAAATAAGTCCTCAAAATAATGATAAGAAATAACCCCCAACAAGTAATTACCTTACCACACACATACATATCAAATCAAACTGGACTTAATTTATCATTAAATGCAATAATCAAGACAACCATCATACACACTATCAATCAAAGGCTATTTAAAGTAGAGATAATAAGTACAAGTGATGACTCTAATTTTAAACATATTTCATAGGGTGATTTTATAGTATTTTCCTCACATTTTTTGTTTTCTTTAAATAAATTGATACTTAATTGAGTAAAATTTTGATTTCTAGGTTTGAACGCGTTCTAGGATCGAAAACGAAGAAAAGGAATCAAATTTTACTCAAATCAGAGTTCAAATGAAGAAGTTATGAAATTTTGAAGTTGTGTAGAAAATTTTGCCTTAGTACAGAAAGTTACACGACCTGGGGACACGGTCATGTCCCAGGTCGTGTCTAGTGACAAAAACATAATCCTTTTGATACACTATAAAAGAACATATTAGGGTTTCAAAAGAAATGAGAGACATTACAGAAACAAGAGACACAAGAGAAGAGAAGAGATTGGAGAAGAACATTAATCAAGAAGCAAGAACGACATTAATTTCAAGAATAGAGAGATTGTTCATCAAATCAAGAGGGGTTTTTATGCTTTATTTTACGTTTTTTATGAAACTCGTTTTTAGATTCGTTATGATAGCTTAGAATTAGAGTATTTAGGATTATGGAACCTAAGGTTTCATGTAACCCTTGGATTGAATTATAATTTCAATAAAGTTTCTATCTTTTCTTGATTCAGTTATGTCGTTAATTATGGATTGATAATTCTAGAGTGACAATATATGATATTATGCATGTTAATTGAGAAACTACATGTGTAATTAGATCTAAGCATAATTGAAGAGAATTACATGTATATGAAGAGAATTACATGTATACTTAGAGATAAGATACATGTTTCTTCCGGAAAGTTGATTATTTGCATGGGAATTCATTACACATTAATGCAATTCTAAATTATATTACTAAGTGAAGAGATTCCGGTAAATAATTTAGGATTAGGGTTAATATGCATGAGAAAGATATTAGCTTTAATTGTAAATCCCTCCAGTCAAGAAAAATAGAAATTGAATTGGATATATTTTAAAAAGGTTACATATTAAACACTAGGGAAAATAATTCCTAAATACATTATTGCATACTTGAAGTCGTTCGTAATTTATTGCTTCCTAATTTGCGTAATTAAGTCTCATAAGTAGTTTAGTTGTTAATTTCAGTATTTTTAATTCATTCAATTTATCACAATTTTTTTGTTAGATAATAAAGTTAAAGTTAATATTAGTACTCAAAATCTCTGAGCGATCGACTCAGACTCACATCCGCTATATTAAAACTGATAGGTGCACTTGCCTCATATCAACAAGCATACCTAGCATCTTAGGAAACCAAACTAAGTCATTAGATCCTCTTGTTCTAGAATCAAATCTCAATGTCTCAGTGGCTGCACAAAAATCATTTCATGTTGGTTGATCGCCCATATTAGCTATAAATAGCTAAGTACATTTCTAGACATGTATCATAGTCTCCCATACCATTATGGTAACTCATCATTATGGATTCATCTTAGATTTTCGACCTGTATTAATCAAAATTTTGTCATATTGACAATGTAAATATTTCCACATAGTGATATCAACACCTAAACTACCAGCCTCTATATCTTGAATGTTTGACCCATAGTAGGCAATGAAAACCCCAATCTACAACCCACCTAGCTTAATAAAGCCTCAATGCAAGCCCAACCTGCATGGTATTAATTTAGAATATAGATATTTGTTAATTTTATTAACTAATCTTAGTATAGGTATCTAGTAAGTAAGTACAATAATCATCAACTTACACTTGTTTGTCTATACTTTAGTAGTTTGTAGTGTTTCTTATAGATGATAATAATTAAATTAAATTTTTATAAAGCTTATTTTAAATTTAGGTTTTTCAGGTAAAATATAGGGTTTAAGAAAGTTTCTAATTTAATTTGGGGTTAAGTGTTTAGAATGAGATTTAGATAAAACAATAAGCTAAGCTAAATCTTCAATGAACGATATTGCCTAAGCAGTAGCCAAGGGGCTAGTGTTGACTACATAAAAAAAGAGGATGGCTATTTTAGGTTGAAATGGCTTAGGTTCAACTCATTTTTGCATTTTGAAAAATGGGCTTTAGGGTTTTGATTCAGTAATTGTAGTGTTGTTTTACTAATTTAGGGCTTCAGAGAACAATGAATTGTTGTTATATTCTTCCTATATATCTATGCCAGAATATAAAGACAAGGTTTTAGGTCAAGAAAGATAAATGGCTAAATTTTAAATCGCAAAAGATTTTAAATCTTGTAATCTTGATAAACTCGCTAATTCTACTAATAATTTGTTTAATTAATCATTTGCCTTGGGAGTTTAGGACCAAACAAATAATTTTGGCTTTCTCTTAGTAGATTTTCATATGAATACAGTTTGATTATGCTTTAAGATTTGGATTATGATTCTTAAGGTCTAGTTACCTCAAGGTGTTTCCTCTCTGTAATCACACCAAGTAATTTTTGCTAAAGCAAATTATTTAAAAGAGATTTAAATTTATATTTATAGTCTTCACGATGAGTTTTAAGTATGTTCCTATCTTATGACAGCTTTTAAATGTGATTAACTACATTTTAGTAACTGTGTTATTAAGAATTATTATTAAATTATGGTTTTCTATTTTAGGTCATATAAATTAATTCTCTTTATTTTATTTAACATGCCAAGTATAATTTACGTGAGCATTTATATAATTATGAGTTTATACATGCATTATTTTATTAGATGATGGAATATTATTGATTATGAATATTAAAATTTTGCGGGTATTTCACATGCATTGGGTTAAGGCTTTTTCAACATTAGAACAAACAACAAAATTTGGAACGTTAATCAAGTGTTCTATTGATTTATTTGAGATAATGTATCTTTAGAAAATCTATAATCTCTTATATCACTTCCACTTATACACGGCTTGTTAATATTATTTGAAATATACTAAAAATAATAACTCTTTAGATGAGTAAAGTTATATGCATAATACGTAATGTGTAATACTTGTTAAATCTTTTTTTCCTAACATAAAGAGTATTATCATTATCATTACAGGTAAAAAAGAAAAAGGGAAAAGGAAAAAGGATTTATACCATTAAAATAAAATGTATATAATTTTATTTTTTTTTTAATATCGCCAATTAAAATATGACATGTGATATACTAGATTCGAATAACATATACTAATAAAATCAAATCCTATTTTAAGAAAATTCCTTGATTCACTTAATATGCTTTTGGCTTTTAACTTTCTTGAGCTACAAGTATGAATAATATTTATATGGATTCTATTGTAACTTCCAGTGTCCTATTTTACAAACTTAGGAGCAGCTGCAGTATAAAAGAATAACCATATCTAAAGTAACATTATATACAATTAATAAGTGCATTTATAGTCTTGATCAAAAAAAAAAAGTATATTTACAGTTGCTAATATGTACCATGCAATGCACAGAATTTGCTTCTAGTACTCTATAATGGATAAGATTTTAGGCCTGCCACATGGGATTATTTGCTTTGATTTATGTCGCGCTCCAAACGTTCTCAACCTAAAAACAATGAAACTTAATTTGAAAGCTAAAGAAACTCTGGGACATAACATAAGTTGATCACTATACCTAAACAAGCATGCGATAATAATTAATATTATCAAATCCAGGTTAGGTGATTGATTTAGCTATTTAAAAAGGTTAAAAATTTAAAATGATAAAATTGAGCTCAATTAGTATTCAATTGAAGTTAAACTAAAATTAAATGGAAATTACTTTTATAATCAAATTAAATTAAACTGTTGAAGTTAACGTGATAATGATGGTCCAAAGAGTGGTCTCTCACTACTCGGCACTCGCTCCATAAATTGTGCTTGAAGCCATCGGAAAAAGCAAATAATCTATCACGAAAAGGTAAAACCAACTGGCACTTGTCCAATAACATTCAGCTTCGGATTTCCCGAACGTAACGACCCAATCTGATGAATAAGTTTGTATTACGGCTCTGTTGCTTTCAATGACGTGAACGGTTTGTACTTTTTTCTGACATGATCAATTAAGATATGCATTACCTGTACGTGGGAATGGGGACTGACTGGTAATAAAGTTTTATCATATAATAATATTTATGATATGTGGATACTTCTCTAGTGTCTCTAACCATAAATCTTTTTTTCAAATAATATTTATCCTTAGAAAAGAGGTTTTTTTTTTTTTTTTTTCTTCCAAATAATTAATTCGTGCCATCCTAGTAATATTTATACCAGCTGAGTTATACAATCTTATAATCAGTTTCTTTTTAACCTTTAAGAACATGCGATTCACCTCTTCATAAAACATATTATATATTTATTTGGCTTACACATCATGTAAATAGTACCTTATGTCTCAGTGCATTTATTACCAATAAAAGAAATTACATCTTTTTATTTATTTTTTCATTATTATGTAGTGTGATTTTAAAATTGAAAACACATACATACCTGCACATATACATACATACACATATATATATGTATACATATATATATATATATATCTGTTTTAACGTTTATAGACCAATACCTCAACATACGTATGAAAACATGCCACGAAAAAAAAAACATTAAATTATAGGAAACATAAAGCTTATTTGCTAGGTTGTTAAGCATTTAATAATAAATAATCTAAGCATAATCTATTGATCTATAATGCATACATGAAAATATTCCAAGCATAAATATTCATATAAAAGTTACTATAGAACTAGTTACATAAATAATTACTTTTGAATTATAGTAAATCATCACAAGTTATAGTAAACATGATTCATTAATAGTAAAAATATTATCGACAACCTTTATAGAAGTTATCAACAACCTTCATGAAAAATTATCAACAGTTTCATTTTTACAATCAATAATTTTATTTTTTCTATTACTTTTAGTGTACAGGCTTGAATGAATTGTATTTTGATGATAACAAAATATATATTAATTTCAACTCAAACAAAAAATATCTTAATAAAGAAATCATATTTTTGAAGGTACTTGAGATAATAAAAAACAAGAGCATAGGCAAAGAGAGTTTCTGAGCAAGGAATAACAATATCAAGAGTTATAAAGAATAAAAAATGAAACAAACAAGTATCAATAGTAGATTCAAAACCAAAATCAACTACTATAAGAAGCTTATTAACTATATGATGAATAAAATTGTACAGAGAATATCTACAACATAGAACGATACTATTTTGATTATCAAAAGCCGATGAAGACATGACTACATTGTTCGAAAGATGAAGTAAGAAAAGAAAAGATTGATCAAAAGTGCATGAAGTGATTAGAAGCGTAAGGACTAAGTAGAAGCATATACCAAAAGCGTATGATGAGACCACAAGCAAAATATGACTAGAAGAGCAAAGCAAAGAAAATGAAAAGAATAATTATAACTCAAGACCCGATATCTAGAGATATATTTAGGTAATATATCTAATCGAGCCAGGGATACAAAAACTTTACAAAGCTTATAGAAGCAATAAGACACATAGACTAAAGAAAAGTTTTTAAGTATACAGGATAATTATTGAGAAAAATATCTCTTGATAGACTAGTTATTTGCAAATGACCATAAAGATTTTAAGATCACAAAGATTTGAAGAGCAATAGCTATTTAAAGACTATCACCATATAAGGACAATTGAAAATTAGAGCCATAGCTATATATGAGAAGAAGCGATCAGTAGATGGAGTGGATAGAGCAGAGATAGAAATAGAGTGAAAAATTGAGGTATCTTTTAATGAAAAAGAGTTATCAAAGTTTATGTGCTACACAAAAATTTCTTATGAGTTTATACACGTTTTCCAAGATTATAAAAGGAAAGAGAAAGATGAATACTTGAGAGACAATATAAAGAATTTATTACTACTACACATTAAGCAAAAGTATAAGGAAATATATTATAATCCTCAAAAAAGAGAAGAACTTTTGAAAAAAATTAGTGGAGAGAATATCTAAAAGGTAGGTTCTATAAACTTGTAATTTGGAAGCAAGGTAGAATCATGAGAACCAATGATCTTTGTGTACAAGTTTTTTTCAAATGGTAGAACTACGATTGTAAGGATACTTATAAAAGGCTAAGTAGTATTGTCTAAAATTTCCATATCACATGTGCACTCATGATAAGAAAACCGCTTTATAAGCCAAAGATTGCAAGATTTTAAATAGTTAATTATTAAGGTTTTCAATTTTAGTTCATTAACTCATTGTATAATATAAATAACTATGGATATCCATTATTTCACAGTTCTTCAGAACCCTAAAGGATCAGTATCCCTTATCAAAATAATGAAATAAGATAAACCATTCCAGAAAATTCTAAACTTACTAAAGATACTAAACTTAATTGAGATATTAGTTATTTCCTGAAGCATTCCAAATTAACTACACAAGGTTTTCATCATACTTATTCAATGGTAGCACTCCGCACTTTATTCTTATTCCTATCACAACCATCGATCAACCTGCAAGGAAAAGAACTGTTGGGATGTAAGCTTACATTTAGTAAGATGATTCCCTTATCAATACTGCATAACAATTTTATTTAATGCACAAACAAATCAAGATGCTGAACAATACATGCAGCGATATAAGAACTACATGCAACTCAGAATTACGTTCCCTATGGTTGAAGTTAGAACGACAACCAAGTTCTAACACCTAGGTTTTATACCAATTATACTATTGTACTTAAGTTAAAACAAAATCATATATAAAACGTATACTACTTTTATATGGAAAGTACTTTATCTTTTTACATCTCGTACTTTAAACCAAAATTTCTAAGTTTAGCAATATAGTGGCCTCCACAATCCATAATCACATGCCTTAAGCAGAAGCCACAAAACATAGTCCTTCGCTAACGGTTAATGTCCCCTGGTACCAAGTAAGCCTGTTAACTTAAGATAGAAACTTAATAATATAATGATGGCGTAACTAATGCCAATCCTACAAAAGGCCTTCTTTTTATGAGTCCCTTTCCATCTTCTGCATAAGGTAACAGTTAGTATACTATGATGCAAGTATGAGAAATGCATAATTAATTGAATTTCTCAATCAAATAAGTACTTAATTCGGTTTTCATAGGGATCATACAAATTCATTCCATACAATTATACATAGATATCATCACAAACAATTCTCATTATTATCTGATAAATAAGTCATAGCATTCAATCATAATATCATACTCATGCATTTCTCATATTCCATAAGCATTCAAGTTCCTTATATAAGTTTAAATGCATCTACTCTATAAGCAAAAATCAAGTATGGAGTTATCAGGAATCACTTACTCAACCATGCGGATCAATCGTAGTAATTTAGAAGCAAATCGTCTCCAAAAACGAAATCCCCTAGACAATACAAATATGATACTATAAGGATTTGAAATAGAACTTAGAAAACTAAGCTAAAGCCCTTTAAGTCATACTCTTAGTTAAGTTTCATATTTTTCCCAATTTCACTCAAAAGTTCAATCCGTATAACTTTCTCATTTTAAATCCAATTATTATAATCTTATAGTCAATTTTCATCATTTTTTAGTGTACTTTAATGTAGTGAGATTATATTTTCAAAATGAGGCACACAATTCTGCCTATAGGTCAAAACAGTAGCGATCTTCATGATTTGGAGTACTTTTGGACTTTATTTAGTTGTTGTGTTTTTTTATATCGTAGGAAATCTTTTAGGTTTAGACTTAAGATCTCATTCTAAGTTTAAAGTACTCTTTAAGGTCAGATTTCCAACTTTGATTTACACTCTTAGGGCTAACAATAACTTCTTGGGCTTTCACGTAAACTTAAGTTGTTCTATGGGTTTGTTTTTTATCCAAATCAAAGATAGTAATTTTGTTAAGCTTAGAGAGTGTTATGTGGACTTCTTAAAGGTCTTAAAATGACTCTTAATGGTGGATTAAGTTGCTGGTCAAAAAATTGATAAAGGCCTAACTTAGAGTTTAAAGCCCGTTTTGAGAGTTTTTAGACTCAATTTTGAGATTTAGGCTTTTTATACTTATCGTACTTTCTTTGATTAGTTTTTTCACTTTGTTTACTTGCTTTTATCATATTTTTAAGTGGATTTTAACATAGTTCCAAATCTGACTATGGTGAATCAAAAGGGTACTCACTTAGTTTTTCAACTTGTTTCATCATTTCTTTAAGTTTAAGGGCTAGATCATAAACCTATATTATTTATATTCCAATCTTGACTTAACTCCTCTTTCATAAGATGATTATTTAGCTTATACTTTATATGAAAATAATAGATCTTATACTTATCATAACTTCCATACTATAGTTCATATCTTGCAAAGTTGGTTTCCTCATAAAAATTTCATATAATTGATTTTCCTTTACCTAAGGCTAAGTTTGATCATGTTTAACTTAATAGAAATGAAAATAACATCTAAATAACCTACAAACACTTTACGTCTAGCATGATTCTCCTCTTTCAAGTACTCACTTCATGATTTTCTCAACTTAAAATCCTCCATTCTAAGTGTTAAACATATATTCCTACACAACACCAACTTAGCATGCTTATATTCTAAAGATTCATACGCTTATTTCTTAAAGTGGCTAGCTAAGTTATCATCTTATATTCATGCCAACATCTTCATAAAAAAATATAGTCTCCTAACATGGCATATTAGATCGCTTTAATAAGGAAACAACTTCTCATCCTCAAAAGCGTTGTACAACTAAGTATCCGCTTAGCTCCTTGTTTTCCTTTCTCTTCTTATAAGCTTCTTATGTTACCAAAGTCTTGATGTTTAAGATCGGTATTGGGGTGTTCTAAGGTTTTCTAAAATAGCTTTTGATAAGGACAAAGTGAAGGCAACAAAAGTGTTTTTATGTCGTGAGTGTGTATGCATATAGATGGCGGCAATTGTAAGAGAAGTGGAGTTTAGTTTCTTCATTTGGTTTGTGTGTTTGAAGTATGGAAAATAAAATGAAGATGAGAAGAAATGAGAGAGAATGTACTGGTTGTGAATGTATGTATAATGCATCCATAAAGCCTCTTTTTGTTGTCTTTTATCAAGTACATGTGCCATACTTTGACATGATTAGATGATGTAAGTATTAAGAAGTGAATAGTTCTTATGAAAGATAATGAGTTGATAGTTAAATGATAAGGTATGGCCTCCCATTTTCTTTCTTTTCAACTAGTCATATCTTATCTTGTAAGAGTATGGCCTTGTCTCTTCACTTATTTTAAAATTAGATAAATACTATGATGAGATAGCTTATTCTCATATAGTATAAGTTACAATAAAATATGAGAATGATCTTATCATAAACTGTTGATAAGTTATTATAATTTACATCTCATTAAATTTTGAAATTTTTTAGAGTTGAATAAAATTATTCAAATTAAATTTTTAATTATTTAAGGTTACAAGTCCTTAACTACACTAAGGTTTAAGGTTCCAAATGGCTTAAAGTTCATTATTCTCGTATTCGAGTTTTTATCGATAATTGAACTTTTTAATTGAAAATCTAAATTTGTTTTCTATGTAAACTTAAATTCTTAATTTAATTTATCATTGAGAATGATTGAAAAGTACTCTTAGTTGATTCACGTGTTCCTTAAATAACAAGGTTTACAACAATATGGAGACCTATATTCCTAACTATAAGCTGGAAGAGTAAACCGATGCATAAAGCAAAATCACTATATATCACACTCGATGTTCTTAACTTTATCTTTTTATTTTACTTGCAATTTATTTACTACTTGCGTGATTATGTGATTAATAGCGCATTATATTTTATCAAAAGTATCACCACATAAACGTAACTTAAAAGAATAATCAAATTAAAAGTTAATTGGTTTTTCTTTCACATGTAAAACTCTCATATAAGTTTGTTAATATTTCTAATATGCAATTTATTTACTACGTACATGATTACCTGATTGATTAGGCGCATTATATTTTATCAGAAGTATCATCACATTAACGTAACTTAAAAGAATAATCAAATTAAGAGTTAATTGGTTTTGCATTCACATGTAAATCTCTCATATAAGTTTGTTCATATTTCGAATATGCTAGAAATCAAAAAACAAATTTAGTATGGTTAATTAATTTTAAACATCAAGAAGTAAAAAATTGTTTAGGACTTAATATTTTGGTTACAATCAATTCAACCCACCTTATTGATAGTTCATTAGGATCAACGGTTATTCATAAATATATATATATATATATCTTTACTATTAATAGGCTTTATTCATTATAATTCAATATATCTCAAAAGTAATTATATTATATAATCACTTTTAAAGACTATATCATAAAATCCTTATTTTTCTTTTACAGCTCTATATAACCACTTTATTTATAATAAAAATAAAAATTCATTATAATTAAAATTATATAAAATTTAAAAGGATTTTGAATTTCTAAGTTTGGGTTTTTAAATATTTTGTTATACATGATAATTAATTTTTATTGTTATTGTCAATAATTTAAAAATGGAAAAATTTAAAAAGCTTTTTTTCCCAATATTTACATGTGGAAATGTTTCTTTCAAAACTAAAACTACTAGAGTTAATCAAAAATGATATATTTAGTATTTAAATATGTAATATAACAATATATGCTATGTGTCAACATATATGATATATAAGTATTAATTATATTGAAAAATATAATAGTGGATAGTTTTTAAAAAAATACCATCTATATTATCACATATATAAATAGAATTGATATATATACATAACGTATATTACGTAATGTTGCATGGTAGATGTGTAATTGGGTATAAATCTGGTGCACTCGATCATTTATTTGTTTTCGCCAGCACACTCTCTTTCATTACAATCAATACTGAGATAACGACCTGACCTGACTCTCTACCCCCACAATTTAAGTCAACAATAATCTCATGCCAAGTTCTTATACTCAAACAGACTTCCAAATGAAAGCATTCTTTTCGAAATTGGGAAGTTAGAAATTTTTCCTCACATTTTGAAATTTCACCTTCATTTGTGATTCCAATTCGCAAAGTTTTCCAAAATTAAGCGATAATTTCAGTCAAGCTGTGAACTTTGAGCTAAAACTCTATCTGGGTATCGTTAATTTTTCTGTTTGGATATTGAAGGAAGTGATTTCACAGGAAAAAAAGTGCCTTTGTTCTTGAGTTTACTTTTAGGAATCTGCAAAAGACAAGAACTTTAGTGGTTCTTTGGGCAAATTTGACCTAAAATTTCATCTGGGTGTCATCAATTTTGGGTGTTTTTTGCGAAATTCCTAAAGAAAAAGAAAAAAAAAAAAAAACCGAAAGATGGTTCATGTTAAGTCTGATTCTGATGTCACGAGCGTAGACCCATCATCTCCAAGATCTTCAAAACGTCCTATATACTATTACCAAAGCCCTTCAAGAGAGTCCAATGATGGAGACAAATCCTCCCTAATGCATGCAACACCTGTGTCTAATAGTCCTATGGAGTCCCCTTCACATCCTTCCGATTGGAGACACTCTAGGACTTCCTCCGAAAGCCGGTTTTCGGGTCCTGTCCGGTCCTTTTCCGAGCAGACTTTGAAAGGAAATGGGAGGAAAAGGGATGAGAAAGGTTGGCCCGAGTGTGATGTGATCAAAGAGGAAGGGAATTATGGTGATTTGTATGAGGATGAAGGGTTTTCTAGAAGGCTTCAAGTGTTGATAGGGATTGTGGTGTTTGTGGTTATTTTTAGTGTCTTTTGTTTGATCATATGGGGTGCAAGTAGAGCTTACAGACCGGAAATCACTGTTAAGGTATGCTCAAATATCATTTATCATTTTTTATTGCCACTTGCTTTCTACTTGTTTGTGCCTATAATAATCTGAGAAAATTCATGTGTACCTGGTCTATCAAGACTTCCCCCACAAACTGCTCCACATGTGTGTTACCACGTGTTGTCTATCTGTAATATGTTATGTAGATTATGGGTCTATGAGAACTGAAGAACCAAACCGATTTGGTTTTTCTGTTTGATTGTTGTTTGGAAAAATATAATGACTCGGGTCACACGTAGATTTTCCATGGATCAGAAGACCGCTTACAACTGACGCATTCCAAGAGGCGCTGTATGAATAACATTTGTTCAGAGCATTGAGAATTTACTGAACTCGAGTCCAATGTAATAGTAGAAAGTGTAGTATGGACTTTGATGATAGTACAAACATTTTTTTATGAGACTGGAACACAGATCGTTAGAACATGCCATGATCACATCATAAATAATCTATGCTGTTGCACCTTTATTAGTTTCTCTTTTGGTGATATTTCAAATTGCTGATTACGGGATTCATCTTGGATAAATCCAAGACCTTTCATCAAATTAACATGATGAGATGTATATGTATGCTGAAGAACAACAGATGAAAACACATTGGGGAGCTGGCTGAGTGTAATAGGCTTTGTTGCTGCATGTTCTGGTTGCTTCAGCTACGAGTTAAATTCTTTTCATCCTATGCTTATAGCTATTATTTCGCAGTGCCATCGGCGACTCAATGTATGCTGCTTATTTATCAGTCATTATCTTCAGATTGCATCTTGTGCTTCTTCCTTTCAATCAAATAAAAGAAAATTCAAGTTTTATGATTACTGATGTATATGAATTATGCATATCAAGTGTATCAGCCTCAATTGAGGACACGTTTCTTATTTTAAACAGAGCTTCACAGTGCATAACTTTTATCTTGGGGAAGGATCGGATTCAACTGGAGTCCCAACAAAGATGCTCACAATGAACTGCTCAATGAAAATGACTGTCTACAACCCAGCTACATTTTTTGGTATCCATGTCAGCTCTCCCCCTGTTGATGTTATGTACTCAGAAATCACAGTTGCAACTGGTCTGGTATGGCTTCTAAAACTGAAACCGATTTTCACATACCTCATAACTGGGATAGCTGTAGCCAGCCAATTAGGATACGTTTTTCAAAAGCAATTCAACCAACCATCAGAAATATCATCATTTTTATATTTGAATGACTGAATTTCCAGTTCATGGTTCCGATAATTTTCAAACAATGTATTTTGCTCTTTTATCTATAAGAAAGCACTTGCAAGTGACAATTAGTCCGGTTTTCCACTTTATGCTTCATGCATGGTTGATGCACTTGCCATTTTCTCCAAACTGGGATTTTATGATATTGTTTACAGATGAAGAAATACTACCAGCCAAGAAAGAGCCACAGAACTGTGGTGATTAACATGCAAGGAAACAAAGTTCCCCTGTATGGAGCAGGAGGGGGTCTTACACTCTCTGATAGTAATAAAGCAATTCCAATAAGCTTGATGCTTACAATCCGATCTCGTGGAAACGTTGTTGGGAAGTTGGTCAGATCAACACACCGACGGCACATATCTTGCTCACTAGCCATGGAGCCCCGTAACAATAAAACCATTAAGCTAAAGGAAGACTCATGTACATATGATTGATCGATGGTCAAAATCTGCCACAATGCTGTGCGGTGCTTACCTAGTTTAACCTACAGTCTACACTATATGGATCCTCACAGTAGCAGCTCTGCTGGGCAGGGTTGCTTCAATTAGAAGCCAATGCTGATTCCAATGCTTATGGAAGCTTAGTGTAGTCCTGTGACGAGGTATGCTCAATAGTCCATGGTATAGACCTTATGATATAATTTGCTTGTATGACCTTGTACTTACTCAATCCATTAGATCTTCCTAGACATTTAAATAGGCATGGAATACTTGAGCAGGTTGTTAAACATATTGCACTGTGTTTTAGTTATTATGGATACAGGGAGCTCCAAACCAGATAAGTTGTTTATTAGGTCACAATTAAGGGTTGAACTGATGAAAATTTGGTTTTCAAGTAATGAACAGTTTTCCATTTGGTGGAGCTGCAAATACCTGGCTAGCTCGAGTGCTTTGAACAAAAATTGTGTAACATAAGCTTTAGATATTTGGAGCAACAAATTGTATTACACGAAAAAAGAGACAGATTGCAACACCACCAACAAACCAAACCCACCCACCCACCCACACCCCGCCACCCCCCCCACCCCCCCCCCCCCCCCCCCCCCCCCCCCCCCAAAAAATAATAATAATAATAATAAAAAAGAAAGAAAAGAGACAGAGGAGCCTTGAGTGCAAGATACAAAATTGAATTTAAAAATGCAACATGAATAAATAGGCTGGAAAAAAAAAATGCCCAGTAAAGTTAAAAGTATACAGAGCATGGCTCTCCTTGTAGGATCAGACAACCCCTTGTGGAATGATAACAAGGTACAAAGAATCAATGGGAAATCTAAGAATAGTTGACATCTGCACAATAAACATGTCATCGACCTTTTGCTCATTCAACTGTAGTAGCGGTGGACTGTATCTTGGGTTCAGAGGCTGCATTACTGTCCTGCATGTCGACAGCACAGCCTGTCTTGAGAACCGTTCCACCTATCCTATTTAGAGGCCAATATCTAAATACTGATCTTCCTATTATATTCTTAGCTGGAAGCGGCCCCCTAATGAAAAACATCCCAAAATTAGCAGGGTGAAAATATAAAGAGAGTGAGAAGGAGAAAAGAGATGATAATAAAAATATAAAAGACCAATTAGGAGAAAAACAAATTACCAAACATGTGAGTCATAACTATTGTTGCGATTGTCGCCCATTACAAACACTGAGTTCTCTGGTACACGCTGCAACATAAGAAGAGCAAAACCATTATTTGAGGAATGTGTAAATTTGGGTAAGCAATTAGATGTACTGGTCACAGCTTAAATTGAAAATGTGCATGCCCTACGACGTCATCGTGCCTACCAGATTATGGAAATAACCAAAAGCGGCAGCTTTTAGTGACAATAGGTAAATATATTGTCTCTAATATGCTACATCACTCAAACCTTAAAAAGGAGGTTAAAATCAGAAAGAACTTGAGGGACAAAAGTGAAAGCATTAAAAAAGAAAAATATGGATCAACTAATGAAGACTAGTGTATATGAGTCAAACTGCTAAGATTTTCTCCCATTTGGCTCAAAATTAACTCAAATTTAGCTCTCAAAAAGTAGAGTTAAGCTCAACTTCAAGCTACTTTAATTAAATGAGTCGAGCTCAAACTTCATAATATTTAACTTGACTACACTACAAGTTCAATCAATCTTGAATTGAGTATAAATATTGATCTTGTTTGAGTTTAGTTTAGATATTAATATTACTATAATTAAAAGAATTTTGTTTTTTAATAAATCAAACTTAAACAAGCTTAAGAGTTGAGCTCGAGCTTATTGAGTATTATTTTGAGTCAAGGTCAAACTCAAAATTCTAAACTTATCAAGCTCGAGCCTTACAAATTTCAAATTAGCACTAGTGCAAGCTCAAACTCAGTATTGTATCGTGTTGATTAAACTTGTATACAGCCATAATCAACACAATGGAATGAAGGGAAAAGCCTGACATTTAGATGAATAGTAAGGCCTGTAAAGTTGATGGCTGTATAATTCAATTTGAATGAACAAATACTAATAACACTAGCACCTACAATTTTCAGATGGTTATCTATGCATAGCGGAAAATGTCTGTAAGCTTGCACCATATTTTGATTACAGCTTCCAAAAAGACAGTTACATGCTTGAACAATTAAAACCAGAATGAAATACAGTAATTACTTACAATTGGTGTCATTTCATAGCCAGGTGGCTCGAGAATGAAATTCTCATTTCTGACAACACCATTAACTAAAAGTTTCCCTTCATGAACCTGCGATCACTGAGTGAAATCAAACAGGATTCCGACCATATATGATATGTTCAGGAGACACAAAATCCCAAATTTAACAAGATATTCTGGTATATACTCATTAATGAAAAATGTGCATCATCATAATGATCATCGAGCTTGCATTGAAAAAGCAAGATGTGGAGTCAGGACTGAGCACTTATTTGAATTGAGAAGAGGAATGATCTTCACTAGTGTTTGAACAGTATAAGCGATCTACAAAAAATGCAGTAAAATGAAAGATGATGCAAACCAGAACAGAACTTATATAAAGGTTTATTTAACTTAATGAACCAGTACAAGCCCATTAAAGAGAAACAGCCTATTACATACTTCATGATCCCATTTTAAAAAGGGTACTGCAAGTAATAAATACAAGAGGTGAAGACTGACAAGCAAGAAGAATGGCCTTAAGAGAGAAAAATCTCACCTCAACTACATCTCCTTCCTTTGCAACAACTCTTTTGATGAACACATCATCATCTGTGTATCCTACTTCCTGAAGGACTGGTGGACTTTTGAAGATCACTATTTCATTGGCACAAGGCTTCCTAAAATAGTAGGAAACCTGATGGTAACGACAGCATATCAGGTGTTAGAAAAATATTGGCAAGTACACGCATTGTTTCACCTCACTACGTATATTTGTCCATAATTGAGCACGACTTAATCAAGCAAAAGAAAAACTCTGGGCCTTGCAGACGTCAAATCAAGCTTAATTCTTTTGTTCATGTCAATGTCACAGCAAACTTTAATTTTAAACCAGCGATAATGTCATACTCGACTTGTAATAATTCACCATATAGGGAGAGACGTCAGAGCATTTATTTGTGCTGCTTATTTCATGAATAAATAGTAAAGGTACATGTGACACTGGATTGTGATCAAGGTTGACGATGCCACTTTGTGGCTGCAACCATGATTAGCCAATAGGAGAGGAGCTAATTGAACATTCGTGAGCTTTAGCTTCAGTGTAGAAAGTCATGACGATAGAGAAATTGTCCACTTCATCAGAAGACCCAAACTAGTATCCACTCGATATTCACTGAAAGTCTTGCCTTTCATAGGCAACCCATACAGTGGATCTCTTAACCCCATCCAGTATCTTACTTCGTAATAAAATCCATCACAAATTGCTGATATGACGTGCACTGAACTTTGTACATGGTGGCATTTGACCGACAGGGAAGTGGGAGGATCACCAATAGGGGACGACAAAAACATAACATTTCACAGAACGAACATAACATCGGCGATAAAAAGCAACACATACGAATACACCATGCACTTCTAAAGGAAAACGTCGAACCCAAACAAATCAATACCTTTTCAGCAACAATCCGGTCACCAACATCAAAAGTTGGATACATCGAAAGCGAAGGAATGTATCTTGGCTCCGCAATAAACGCCCTAAACGCAAGCGATATTGACAAAGCCGCAAGCACCGTCTTTGCATCATCGGAAGTCAAATCCAACCACTCCGGAAAGATCCCATTTCTCTTTCCATCGCTTTCACCGTCTCCGCCTCCATCTCCATCACCTCCACCGCCGCCGCTAGAGGTCTCGGGAATCGACTTGGTATCGGTCTCTTCATTGGAGTCCTTTAGAGCTTTGCAGTTTATAACGTGGGAGTGGCGGTGGGTTCTAGGGTTATGGTTTTGGAGAGAGAGAGAGAGGGAGGGAGAGGAAGTGGGTTTAACTGAGTTGAAATTGGAGTTCCAGAGATTAGGGTTTTGGAAGGGTACAGGGAAGAGATTAGGGTTTTGGAGGGAAAATGGGGAGAGGATATGAGTTGCGGCTGAAGCCATGTTTCCGTTAAAGCATATCTGTCGCGCTATGAATTTGAGATGCTGAACTACTGCAAGTTGGTTGCTTTCCTATCGTATGCAATAAAATAGCCACTATGAACCATGAAGTAAAAAACACTCTCCAACGGCACCTCGGCACCATCTTTGACTTCGGTGGAAGAAAATGGTTATTTATTTCCCGTGAATTTAATCCTCTGTTTAGTTCACAGAATTGCTAATTCCATATAATTATATTGTTGCAAAATCAAATAAAATATCGTGATTCATTTATAAGATGAAAGGAATTATTATTTTTTTAATCATCTTCAGCATACTCCGAAACCTACCTATCGAAACTTTAAAAAACTATAAAAAAAAAAAAAATAGTATTATTTCTACATTTTATTTCTTAAAAATTATACTTCTACTCCCACTTATCTTATTCTGTAAACTAAATTTAATATGGAGCACCGTCATTGGATGAAAGGCTCTCACAACAAAAGAGACATGCCATTACACCTTACAAATAATTATATGATCAACTTACACGTAATGCTAGTAATTTGGAAGGGGAAATAAGAAAATTTATATAAATTCAACATACAACCAACACTAGATATAGTTTTATCATGTACACTAGAATTAATAAGTAATCATAAAAAGTTAAATATATAAATTTAGATGGAGAAATTTTTTATGAAATAGGAATAAAAGGATGTTCTAGTATGGATGATGTATAATTAGTAGTTTTATATCTAAGTAATAGTGATCTTTTTAAAATGAGTAAATTTGATATATATGTTATAAGTTGACTTATATATAATCATTAACTGTAATGTAAACTCATGTTTTGAAAATTAAAGCGACTCAATCCTTACTTTTTTTTTTTATCAAATCCAATAAAGAGATAAAGCTTAATTGAGAATTTTATATTGTATAGAGTGAAATATTCTTGGATAAAAAATTCATTAATAAAATGTTCTGTTTTTCCTAAGAAGAGAAGATATTACAATAGTTACTTCTAGCGAAGTCACTCGCCTAAATCATCATTGAGTAGAGGTTTGTATTACTTCAATCGAAGTGAGAATAAAAGAGATTTTCAAGAAAATTTTCATTTAAGCTAAAATCGAAAAATAATGTCAACTCATTTCTCAAGAAAAACAAAAAAAAAAAAAAAAATCTTTCAAGAAGAATGATATAACAGAAGTTATAATGGAAAAGCCCCATATAATAATCATATTACTTTTACATTTAAATTTTATAATTTTTTGTATTTTTATTTTTATAGATATGAGTTAAAATGCATTTAACTAAGAAAATATTGAATAAACTGAGTCAAAGGAAAATAAACATATCGCATTCAATCGATAAAAGTGGAAAGGGATAAGCGATAATCAATCAACGTATAAATTAAAAAATACAAGCCATAAAAATAAATGAAACAGTCCAACCTAAAAGCTTTTATTGTGATTTATCAGTCTAAAGAAGCAAATAAAGCTCTGCAGGGAAGAAGAAGAAGAAGAAGTATTTCATGGTAAAGTGATACCTAATGATATCATCAACATCTTAATTAATCGTGGTTATGAAATCAAAAATAAAAATATATAAAATTAAAAAAAAAAAAAACATATAAGAAATAAAGAAGAAATGTCTGAGTCGAGCCTAAGAGGATTATTGGAGTATTATGGATGTCCATCACGGTTTTCTACCGATTGAATAAAATTAGTTCTCTTGTTTTAACAATTCATTTGATAGTTCATGTTTTTTCAAAACTTCCACCAATTTGGATCGAGTCTTCTAAAGATAAAATAAATCCAAAGCTGAAAAAAAAAAAAAAAGTCTCCTAACATAATGAAAATAGAAGGGAAAAAAGGTACGTTAGTCCCTTGAAATATTGAAATGAGAATGTCAGACTGGTGTGATTGCAAATATTATGGCAGCTCTTATGCTATCTACACTTCATACCAAAACATTAAGGTTAGATTTTAAAAAGGTACCATTTTTCTATAAATCGGGATTTATTTTAGACAAAGACAGAAGTTATGAATAAAATCATAATAGAGAATTAGGTACATCTTGCAATGAATCTCTTAACACATAAGAAGATGAGATTCATATACGATCAAATTAAATAATATAGTATAAGGTAGAATAATATATCATTTAAGTGTTGAACTTGTTTGGTTTGGTCGAAGCATATCGTATGCTAAGATATTTACCATGTCTGAAAGCAAAACAAGATCGCGTTAAAAATTTAGAAAAGAAAGAAAGACAACAACATAATATTACATAACTAAAGAACAATTAAAACATCCGAGGTAAAGTATCAGATATCAAACCGCATTTGGTTTTTAACCAAAAGGAAAGGTATAAACATTATTTTTGGTTTTCACTATGTAAATTTGTACAATATTTAGAGATTATGCTCTTATTGCATGTTTAGGTGAAGGAGTGGCTATTCCATTCTCCATTTATTTCATATAAAATTTTTATTAAAGTGTTTGATTGAATTTTAAATACAGAATAATTATTCTCAATAAATTGCTACTATTTAAAATATTGAATAATAATTCACTCTCCAAACTCATGAATTGCTATTAATGACCTGTTTATTATCTTTACCGTAAGTACGAAATTGTATTGAGTTTATTCTATGCTTATAAAAAGAGAAGAAAGGCTAGGATTTTAAGATGACAGCTTATTTCTTGTTCCTATCAAATCATTATTAATTATTGTGTTAACTAAACAAAAATGAATTGCTATTTAATTTCCCCTTCTCCCTCCAATTTCATTTGATGAAGTGAAGATGCTATTAATTTCTAGGTAACATTTGTACTTTATTGTAAGGTCAACAAATGTGATCTTAAGGTCTATAATAAGCATTATGAGACAAACCTACTTCATGAAGGAGGAGGAGGAAAAAAAAAAAAAACATCTTTATAAATCGATAACCCAAAATATGGGTTACGGATGGATTCATGACAGCAATGTAAAAAGCCTTAAAATATTTTGAAAAGCACTAGTATATAGTGTTGGGAATCTATGTAATCAGAGTGGGCAGGAGCAATTATGACTGAGAATGTGGAGCAGAGGAAAAAGGTAAATGGTTGCTTGTACATGCTATTTAAGATTGCAATTAAAAAAGAAAAACAAATGCAGTTATTAGGAAATATTGATTATAATAACTTTTTTATGCATTTAAGACATGTACGTGGTAACAGAGCTGTCCACCAAGCCAATTTGACTCGGAATCGTCGATTCACATGCTCGATCATGATGATTAAATCATGATCGCCTTATAGGAGGAGCGGTTTCGAGCCGATTCAGTTCTTGAATAAGCTTTTTATTAATTTTATTTTTTTTAAATATATTAATAAATTTTGATAATGTAACATCTTTTTTTTTAAGTGTACTAATTCGTTAATATTTTTAAATTTTTTAAAATAATTTCCAAATTAATATAATTTAAACTTTTTTTCCTCTCAAATTTTATTTTTTCCTCACATTCAAACACTTAACATTCGATAAGTTTTATAAAAAAAATACTTATATTAACTTAAATTGAATTTTTGATATATTATTAACACATAATTAATTTATGATTAGTTATTTATCATTAGTTTGATAATATTATTTTTAAAAAATTATTATTCATAATTATAAAGAAAGTAGTTTTAACATGCCATAACCTAATAAATATCATCTAATTATTTTTTTTCGACTTAATGGCCTTCCTTTTCTTTCTCTCTTTTTTTTTTTAGGAGATGAACCGATCGAGTCAACTCACTAGTTTAATAACGAACTAACTCAACAGTTCATAAATCGTTGGTTCGGGCAATTTACCCCTCTTGAACTGCCAGACCCTTAGAGCCTAACTATTCAAATTGGCCTCGCACAAGCTAAGCTAGTTGATACAAGACAAGTGCACCTATCAATTTTAATATAGCAGATGTAAGTCCAAATCGATCCCTCAGAGACCTCAAATACTAATATAAACCTTAACTCTATTATCTAAACGAAAAATTGTAATGAGTTGAATGAATTAAAAATACTAAAATTAACAAACTACTCTAATTATGAGACTTGATTAAACAATTTAAAAAGCGATAAAATTAAGAACAACTTCAAGAAGGTAAATAATGTATTTAGGAATTGTTTCCCCTAATGTTTAACATGTAACCACTAAAAATATATCAAATTTTATCTCCATTATTCTTAACCAGAGGGATTCACAATTAAAGTTGACACCTTTCTCAAGCATATTAACTTTAATCCTAAATTATTTACCGAAATCTCTTCACTTAGTAATATAATTTATAATCACATTAATATATAATGAATTCCCACATAAAAGAATAACTTTCTGGCAAAATCATGTATCTTATCTTTAAGTACACATGCAATTTTCTCCAATTATGTCAAGATCCCATTATTCATGCGATTTCTCAATCATCATGCATAATATCATAGATTGATACTCTAGAAATATCAATTAACAATTAAAATACACAATTAAATCAAGAAAGATAGAAATTTTATTGAAAATTATCAATAAATCTAATAGTCACATGAAACCCTGGTTCCACAATCCTAAATACTAGAATCTTAAGCTATCGTGGTGAAACTAAAAATAAATTGCAACAAAATCAAGAAATAAAACATGAAAAAGCTCTTTTGTTAATGAAAAATCTCTTCAATCTTAAAGTGGGCTGTTGCTTTTGCCTTTTGCTCCTCCTTTTCTTCGAGTCTCTTCTCTTTTAAATGTCTAAAGTTATGTGCAAAACCATAGTAAATCCTTTTATAATGTATTGTAAAGTTTCTTTTTTTATCACTAAACACATCCTAGGACACAGTTGTGTCCCCAGGTCGTATAACTTACTAACCTTAACACAAAAAATCTTCCTATATGAACACAGCTTAGGGATACAGTTGTGTCCCAAACTGTATAACTTTTTAACAAAAAATTGCCACTTTCCCCTATTATTTATGTTACTTCAAAATTTCATAACTCAATCATTTGAACTTCAAATTGAGTAAAACTTGATTCCTTTTCTTCACTTTCAATCTAAGAACACATTCAAATCTTAAAATTAAAATTTTACTCAATTAAGTATCAATTTATTTAAAAAAAAAACAAAGATGAAAAAGAACTACTATAAAATCACCATGTGAAATGTATTTAAATTAAGAGTTATCACTAATTCACAATTCAAAATCGACCCTTACACAATTTTATGTGGGTTGAACGTTCGATTTTTTCAAAGCCTAAGAAATTAGAAGATGGAAGAATGTAAGTAGATATATCCCTTAATTGATAATTGCTCAAGTTATGACGAGCACAGTTTAAGTGCTATGAGAAAGGTACTTATTTGCATTTGAAAGTAGGTCACTTTTCCTTTTCTTTGCATAGGTTTGCAATCCTAAACTCATAGGCCATAAGTCCAATCTTTTGCTTTGGCCTTCCTCATTGAGCTTTGTCTTAATTTCTGCACTTTAAGTCTAGGCCACAAGACTTTAGTATCATCTTTGAGTCAAATTTCTATTATGTATCTTTATTAGCCCAATCCATTATGAAATGAGCCTCCTTTCTTTTATCATGGGTTACTACATCCTTATTAGCTATAATACCATTATTGGAGTTATGACAAGCTTGGTCTAAGTATTGAAGGATAATGCTGGTTTGCATCAAAAAGTAAACCTAAATCATATGTAAGCTAATTTACATTAAGGTCATTTTAGCTTTGCAACCCAACACATTTTAAAGCCTTTCCATTTCCCTTTTTTACTAATATGGGATTCTTGTCATTACAATTTTTCTTTTTCCATTTTCAACAATAACTAATATTAGAGGTTAACAAAATAGAAGAAGAGTTTAACAAAATTAAAAAAAAAAAACACTTATATAAGAGTGTTAATGATATGATTTGAACTATAGGGTAGTTACGAAACATAACTAATGAATTTGACAACATCGAATTCCAATTTTAGTGTACTTGTGATAATAGACATTGAATTAAGGATAAATACACTATTTGGTATACTTGCAGAATAATCGAATTATCAACAACATAATAAAAGTGTTGGTAATGGAAAAACTCTCCTAGAGAGAATACTGTATTATATTTAAATGTTAGATGAGTATGAATTGTTGTTATAATGAGAAAAGAAGACTTAAATACTAACTAAAAGAAACTTAGGTTAAAGGGTAAAATTGTAATTAAATAAATACAATGTAAGTAATTATTTCGTAAAACAGTAAACATAACACTTCCTAGCACATAGACAACTCAAATATATGAAGTATGTGTGGTGGGAATTCAAGACATGATGTGTGGTACTTTGCTTCTTAATACACAACATGTGTAGCCTTTCCATTAAAACACACTACGTGTGTGTTCTGGGAATATAGGGTTATGTATGCCATTTCCTCGAGGATGCACATCATGTACTCTTGTCCTTAGCTATGGCATGCTTCAGCTTGCTATCCTTATCATTATGAACTTGTCTACGTATATGATTGGTCTCATCATTACCCTATCGTTGGAGAGGATTCACCCTCAAATATGCAAAACTTCTTATTCTTGGTTAAATCCTAACAAACAAACTATTTTTTACCGTATCATACTATCCTTTAATTCCTCTGACTAACTTGACTTCAAATAGAACCAATGGCAATAATTTGATTTCCTAGCCTCCTTACATGAACGTGTATGAATTTTGGAACCCCTTATATAATATCGTGTGATCACTAAGTTATTCCTAATAAAATGTCCGCTACATTCATAGGCATCAAATCACATACATCTTTCATCTTTATACTCTCCAATAACAAGATGCACTCTAACCTGCTTGTTCATGCGAATCTTCCCTTTGGTTCCAAACCAATGCAAATCATACGGATTTGAAAGTGGTTTCGTTTTCAACCCCTTCCTATGAGCAAATGCAATCGAAACCACATTCACACAACTTCCCTATCCATAATGACTGAACATGGCTTACTCCTCACTACCCCTTTAATGTAAAATATGTTCTCCCTTTATTGTAATCCCCTTTGTTCATTAGGATCTTCAGTTAATCGTTGCCTTGTCATCATCAAAAATTAACAATTCTCCTTCTCCTCCTAAAAGATCTATAACATCATTGACACTACCCTTTTTAGCTTCATCGTTCTGATCATGTTCTTTACCATCTTGATAAACCAACCCTTCCCCTTTTAGCATTACAATTCTACAATTAGGGCATTGGGCTGCAAGATACCATATCCCTAATATTTAAAACATTGTATTTGCTTGGGCTTCCTCTTAAAACTCTCTCTCAAATTTGATATTCTACATCTTGAGTTTCTTTTTCTCTATAGATTTATCAACTAACTTTTCTTCAAGCTTCTTCTCCTCAACCTCTCTCTAATTGGATTAGGTTTAGGAATTACTTGTATTTTGCATGGATTCCAACATCTCTATTGTTCCACTTTGATAGCCAATTGCATCACTTCCTCTAGAGTGTCGAATCTCTAAAGCTCAACCACATGGGTGATCTCATGTTTTAATCTGGTGATGAATCTGGCAATTATCCTCTCTAGTGGGTCATTTAGATTACATCGAGCATTTAACATTTGGAATTCATGTATGCAGTATGTACTCTTCCACATTAAGAATGCCTGTCGCATTTCCAGCCTCTTATATAGATCTTGCTTGTAATATTCAAGAACAAACCGCCGGTGTAACAATCCCTTCATCTCTCTCCAGGTAGTGATTTCCTCCTTTTCCTGTCCATTGAAACACACCATGTTCTTGGAATACAGGCCGCGTATGCCATTTCCAGAAGGATGCACAGCGTGTACCCCCGTCCTCAACCATGGCATGCTTAAGTTTACTATCCCTGTCATCACGGACCCGTCCACCTATATGATTATCTCATCTATTAACTTATAATTACAAAGGCCAAGGTAGCTTTTGACATCAAGGGTATCCCATTCCTTTTAATAGCATATAAATAGATTTATTATCATTGCAACGAGATAGAAATTATTATATTGGGCATGGCAACGCTCAGTGCATAAATTGATAAAATAATGAATTCACCATTGGTTGGCATACAGTAACTGTTAATGTTGAGGAGCAAAGGCACCATGGTAACATTTGTAGGCAATATCTTTTATGCAGCATGATTTTCAGATGATACCACCCGCTTTTTTCCCCCACTATTAACCATTACATGGATAGTTCGTCCCATCAAAAGATTATCTTTTAAAAGACATCTAAACAGCCTTAAATTGGGGAATTTCAATGTCATAAACCTAGGACATCCACTGTTTCATATATATATATATATATATATATATATATATGTATGCATATATATAGATATTTCACATGAAAATTGCAAATTACAAATACCATTTGAGGAGGAAGAGGAAGAAGTCTAATATTCAAAAATCGAAACCAAATGGGAACAAAAGAGTATTATTAGATAAATATAATTATCATTTTATCAGATTGACTGACTGATCCACGAAATCCAGGCACAACGATGAAAATCAAGTGACCCATGCCTTTCAAAAGGTTCTAGCTCAGCAATATTGTCAATAGAGACAGCAGACTAGCTCAAAAACAACGAGATAGGAACTACATGCAAAAGATTATAATCTAAATATGAATGCTTAGTCATCATTACTGACAGAACGTAAATAATTTGCTACACATTCCCAATTATTAATATTTATAGCAACCAGTGATCCAAGACAAGGATGGGAGAAAGCAACTTCCTAACCAGGAATAGTAGGGTATCTGTGAAAAAGCCTGCATCCTTTATAAGCTCCAATCCACTTCAGAAATATTTTTTCATTTAGACTTGAATTTTGCTTACCTAACAGGCATATACAAGAGAACTTTTCCAATTAACCATCAACTCCTGATAATTTAAAACCCCCCAAAAAAAAATTATCTCTCTGATACATGCTTCCAAAAAGTCCCTCATAGAGATGGAGGAGGCAGACTGCTTTAGAGCACCAGTATGTCTCAAATTTCCTCCTTAATCATACGGGATCTGGATGTACGCAGCATCACAGACGAAAGGTATATCAGCATACATGCCAGCAAGAGCACATCTTATGCACTCCAATACGGTGAAGAGGTAGGCAAATGCTACAGCAGTCCAGAAATGCATTCCCAATTTACCCCAGTAAACTGCAAGTGGCATCCATCTGCTCACAGTACCGATAACTTGCAGTGCAATTTCAAGTAGCATTCCCATTACAACATGGAATCTGAAAAAATGGGGCCATTCCTTTCTCCTTACAACCCCCAGATATGCAACAAAGAAGTATGCCATGAGAAACCAGCTAGGTAATCTCCCTATTGCTCCGAGGAAAGGGTATGTCAAGAATTCAAAGTCTTCAAGGAAGGGATGCAGATGGTATGCTGTCTCAGCATACATCCAGGTCTCATGCAAAGGCATCAAATAAGGAAGGCATGCTAATGTCCTCCACCACCATCTTGGCTTCTTGGTCATTGGAGGATATCGATAACTATAAGGAACATCCTTTGCTGCTCGAGGGCCCTTGCAGAGTCTACGCCTCTGCGGAAGTCTAGGAAGTATGTTCCACATGCTGCCATGATCCCCTCCCAAATGCAGGGATGAAGCAATCCCTGGGTGCAACAATCCTACTAACAAAGAAAAGATCGTGTCATACAAACAACATGACCATATAATGCCCCAATTGGATACTATTACTAATGCTTATATAAGCAGACACCTGTCATTACATATATATAATTTCCTTTATTGGCACATTCTCTTAAAACTTTACAATGAAGCATCGATAGAAACTCCCTACTATTTACTCAAACAAAGCAAAGAAGAACACAATAAAGAACAGTCGATCTATTAGGGCTTATAAGCATTAATTATAGAAATGAATGTACTCGCAATTTACCATGGTAAGACGTCGATATGAAAACTTGATGATGTTCTGGTGATCTCCTAATGCTAGAAAAATTTGCTGTGGCTTTAACAAGAACGCGAGACAGATTTGGGTTTTTAGGCCCCAAAGGCCTAATGGCAGAATTCACAAACCCTCCACACCCTGAAGGTGTGGAGCAACAACTTACTAACATATTATACCTGAGAAAAGAAAGAAAGAAAGAAACTACTTCAAATAGAATAAAAGAGGCCGCATAATAAGCTAAAAAATCCGGGTTTGGAAAAAAACAAAAAAGCAAAAATGATATACAACAGAATAGAAAACCACCATCCTTTTACCAACCAAGAATGATAGTTATTTCGAAATTACCAGTAAAAGTAGATAATATCCGTCCGTGAATTTAAGGGTGCAGTGCATTTGTGCACTCTCTTTTCTATCTCTCTTCTTTCAAATTTAAGCACAAGGGCAAGCCTTGGTGCAACTAGTTAAGTTGCCCCACTATGACTGAAAATCATGGTTTGATACTCTTTGTAATATGTAAGAGTAAGAATAGATACACATGCCATCTTTCTCTCACCTACCAAAATGGCTAGGGAAGGTCTTCGCCCACCATGGCAAGGTACATCCCATTGCTGAATATTTAGCACATTGGAGTATGTATAAATTACAGCATTATAGCGGCAACCTAGATAAGTATAGCTAGCCAGCAGTGGCTAATGTAACAGCAACGAGGGAGGCACCCAAGGTGGCCTTAAAGGAAGGGAAAATAATTCACTTCATGTGCATCTTTTCCATTTTTAGTGAACCCTTTTCCTCCGCATTTCATCTATTCTGGCGGAAAATTCCATTGATCAACATTGAGGAACTCAGCTTCATTCGGTCAAATGCAAGGATCATTATTAAAAGGTACTGCATATGACAAACAACAAAAAAGTTTGAACCTTTCTTAATAAAGAAATGCATGGTCACGGCCATAATCGAACTGGCTACCTCTGGGTACATGAATCATACCCAGTATAAGAGGATAACTGGATGATTATAGCTTGAACTTAGTCACTGCATATGCAGAATAATTGTAACGATTGAATTAAACTGTCATATTGCAAAATACCTAATTTTCATTCTCGAAGACTCAAAATGAGATTCCAATTACCTCCAATTTTGGGAAGTCGGGAATGAAGGGGAGCTTCAACGGTCTAGGGTTTATCTCATCCGCCTCTACCGTCTTCTTTTTGTCATTCTGTTCTAGTGTTGTTTTACTTCGGAAGGTATGCTATCGGCTTATGGAGTTAGCTGCCTGCCTGCAGATCCACGGTTGGATCCAACGAAAATGAACGGTTAAGATTTGGCGACAAGGGGGAAAGTAAAACAAAATGCTTTTGAGATTTGAATATTAGAGTTCGCTCTTACTGGGTGGGTATGACTTTTTATACGACTATTTTTTAAAAATATAAAATAAACTTAATTCCTTTTCTTTAAAGGAAGCCAACGAGTAGAATATGCCGAGATATATTTTTAACCAATTTTTTTTTTAAATATTTTTTTAACCATTATTATTATTATTATTATGAATGAATTTTTATGAAGTATTATATAAAACATTTTTTTGCAAAATAAAATATTTTTTTTAATAATTACATTGTATAGATATTTAAGGGAATAAGATTGTTTTAAATAGTAAAAGTAGAAAACATTGTATTTAACTTGAAATTTATAAAGTTTATTAAAATGTGAATAAAAAATTCATAAGATTATATAATTAAATAATTATATATGTGATGATTATATAAAATAAAACAATTAATCATGAAAAAATGAAGATATAATATAGAAAACAAAAGAAAACTTAAATTCAAATTAAAATATTTTTCTTCCTCAATGTATATGCATTAGTAAAATAATTTTCATGTACTCTAAGAAAATCATATTTCATTCTTCATGTACTCTAGGAAAATCATATTCCATTCTAATAATAGTACTAATTTTTTTGTCAAATACAAAACAAAAAACCTATTTCACTGTAGAAAATATATAATGGACATACCTTATGGCCTCTAGGTGACTCTAAGTAGAAACTAAGAACTCAAATTCCTTTTTTAAAACTTTATTAGATGATAAGTTTAGTAAATGAGAGAGTAGAAAAAAAATGATGATGGAGTAAAGATTAGAAACGAAATTTAAAAATACTTCATTATATTTGATAATACTAATACTTGGAAGGATAAGGACTAATAAGCATTTATTTTAGGGTTTCCAATAAGTTAGACTTTGTTTTATTTTAATGAGATACTATCATTTATTTATTAATTTTATTTAATTACTATTGTAAGGTAAGGACTTTGGAATTCATTTCTTATATGCTCCAAAGTACAAGTTTCAAGGTAGATACAAAGTACCATGACTTCTTATCCATACCCTACTCTATTAGAACAGGTCTCAAGAGATTACTACTTGAAACCTACTCCATAGCCTCAATTACTTACCTAAAACCTACCCGATCAAGGTCCAGATGGATATCACATACGATAGGGTTATTTCTAACCCTTATTGAAGATTATAACCCTTATTGAAGATTATGAAATTATATATCGACTCCATTTGTTTAGGCATCATTTAAATCTTCCTCTATAATTTATAAAATAATGAAACATTAACTACCAAGTAAATATGTAACCGATTATAGTTCGCATTAATGTTATAAAACGCAAATCAAAAGATTGATTTAGGAATGCAAAGGGATAAAACGTCAAGAAGGTCAATTGGGATCAAACCTAAATTGAACAAGGGCAATAAAAAATTATAAGATAATTCATATTTTTTTACAAAATAATAAAAATTACATTTACCTTGAGAATTGAAAGTTGTAAGATTTTTACGATTTATTTTTATTTCTATTAGATCTATATTTATTTTTTAGCAAATTATTGCAATTTCTACAAAATACAAGAGAAATAACATATTTTAACTTGGAAAAACCAAGTGATTTTTTATAGGAATCGAATTAGACTGATTGAGTCAACTAGATTAAATTAATATCACTATCAATAAGGGTCAAATGTGTAACTGGAACAAGATTTTCTTGAAGAGTTAGATTAAACTAGTTTAAACTAAACGGGTTAACTTAGGTCTTACAATATTGGTTCACACATGCCAAGAAAACAGATTCTTATGCTATGTCCAATCCAATCCACCTAATATTTATCTTACATGGTAATTTTTAATAGGATTTTAAGGATAAGTTTTGGAATTGTTTTTAAAATCCTATAATGGAGGGTTGTTCTCAAACCAAATTGAATCAAACTAAAATCCGAACTAAACCATAAATACGATTCTTTTATATTTTGGTTTGCAGTTTAATCTAAAGGAGGTTCAAATAGTTCGTGATTTGATTTAGGAAATTGAATCAAACCGAACCAAATCGAACCTTTTGAACTTGAACTAAATTGTTTTTTATATAAAAATAAAAAATAAGTGACATTTTTTACTTTTAAACTATATTGACATTTCATTTTAACTTTATTTATATTTTTTTATTATCTCTTTTCTTATACTCAGCTTCCATTATTCACTCATTCTCTTTTATTATCGTTTTTCATCTCTTAAGCAATTTTTAATATTTTCATTATCACCTAAGATATAATATTGTTGTGACATAATGCTACTTAGGTTTGACTTTTGCATAATGTTATTCATTTTAAACATTAATATTCAGTTAAAAGCTTTAATAACTATTAGTATTATCAAATATAATAAAGTATTTTTAAAAGCTATTCGAACTAAACCGTACCAATTTGAAATGTAGTTCGATTTGGTTTAGAACCTTAAACCGTTAAAAGCAATCCGATTCATTAATGATTTGAATCGAATTATTTCAAATACAATTTAGGTTGGTTTAGGTCTTAAATTAAATTGAACCAAACCATAAACATCCCTACTGTAACACTCCAAGTTGAAATTTAAAGCCTAATGAACAACCCGGATCCAATAAAAATATATATAGTAGATTTACTTTATGTCCAATAAATTGCGACAGTGTAGCATATACATGCTTTACAAAAAGTAGCCTACAGCATACAGCTAAATCCTTTGGGTGAGTAAGAACATTACGACAGGTTAAATCAACAATTGGCTGGAGGAATATATCAGTTTCGTCGGTTACAATTATTATTGGACATGGAGGCTTTAAGCATCCAAAAGTAGAAAAGAATACATAAAAGAAATTCAAACAATCTTTTAGCACTCTAGAATCATTTTTAATTAAGCTTGAAATATGTAACTAAAAGATTATTTATTATTGAGGCTCAATCGATACTCGGATTTAAAATGCTAATATATCAACACTTTTATATATTTTTTTTAAGTTTATACATTAGCTCAATGATTTGCAGTTGATTAGTTATACTATAATGTTTATTGTGATTCAAATTTATGTTAAACTACTCTATCCATCATGTTAAGGTTTTTTTTTTAATGACTATTGCAAGTCTTTGAAATCTAATTTACACAAGTGGTAGAAATTTATTATGAGCTCCACAATCTCATGAAGTTATTTGAGCAAATAATTTAAAGTATTAGTGAAACTAACTCAAATGACTTAAAAATTTACGAATAGATTAAAAACATTAATTTAAAACACCCTGTAAACTTTCGATTTCGAAAACTTAACAAAATAATAATAATAATAATATAATTAAATAGTATAATTTAACTATATACATATTATTTATTGAAATCACATAAGATGGCTCTGTCATTAGTAAATTTGTGGAGATATATTGTATATGTAATAAAATTATTATGTGACATAAAATAACATATATAATATATATATAAATATATCATGTATAATTTTTATGCATAACAAGTACTCGTAACCAATTAAAATACTTGAATAATTATATGTTAAGCTTGACTAAGTCAAAGAAATTAATCAAGATTTAGAAAAAAAAATGATATACCAACTTAACTATGATTAGAATGGCATGTGGAGTGGTAGCCAGGTATAGGAGAATTAGCTAACAAAAATATACAATTGAATATAGTATATAAGCCTAAGTATTAAGTATCAAGAGGAGATAGAAGATAAAATTTCAAACCAACCCAAAAGTTTTAGAAAAAATTTTATGAAGCTTTCAACCATAATCTACATGTAAATAGGAAGTTGGGGAAAATAAGTTGAAGATTAAAAGATATAAGAAGAAATTTAGAAAAATTATACAAAAAAATTAAGTGCAATTTGAGCTGGATAGAGTGTGTGCGAATAGAGAGATGTTAGGGACAATTGACCACCACTAGGCGATGATCATCTAGGCTAGCGAACAAGATAGCAACCATCACTGGCGGTTAGATCTTCCAATTCTGGTGAGGTCCAATTTGATGTCGAATTTCTTAAAATGATTAAAAATATAGAATTTGCCTAGAAAATTTTATTCTTACATATTTTTATGTGTAGAATTTAGAAAAGAAATATTATTCTCTACAAATTTTATAGCTATATACATGTCTTTAAGAAATCGACGAAATTAAACAATTTTCAATATTAAAATAAATAGATCTAACAACGTAATTTTAACTTCGAAATTTTTCTATAAAATTTCTTATATTTATACTAAAATGATATGAAAATATTTTCCAAAAAATTATTTTCTATAATTTTTATGAATTTTTTAACCCTAAATTATAATTAAATGGTGTTTTTGGAAAAAAAAGTATTATTTTTTCCTAAGAACCTTGTCACGCCTCAAAGTAGTAGAGTCACAATAGCCCTGCCATATAAACCATTCTAAAATAGAAGTTGGCCTTACAATCGATATTTTAAATCTAATCTATACAAGGCGTCCACGACTAACTTACTTTGAAATAAATAGTTTGTAATTTAAATAAATCATTTACCTAAGAAAGTGAAAAAATATATACATACACTATAATTCAGTTATTACAATTAATGTTTACAATGTTTCATCGTAATATATTTCCTAGTTATTACATTATTAAAAAATGAAAAATTCTAAAATAAAAGTTTAGACCTTAAAAATATATGTTTGTTCTTCAAATATTGTTCCTTACTCTTTAGGATTCAGTAGTTACTAGTTTTAGAGTAGTTGTAAATCGATTCTTAACCAGTACTTACAAGACATCAGTAGAGATGTGAGCAACTACAACTCGGTAAGTTAGGATAAAGGATTTAAAACTATATCATAAACATAATAAGGTTATTAACCAACTTATTAGATACAATGCATAGTCAAGCAAATGCCATCGTATGATATTTTCTGCCCCATCGTGAGATTAGAGAAATTACGCCTACTTTAGTCCGGATTGAGAAGTTACCGTTAATACAATAGCTCATGACTAAACCTAGACTTATACAATAGAAATACCACTCCTCCCGTAACTACCTTCGAACCATTGACTTCACCATCGCCGTAACCTTCTCTCCCGTCACTTAGTTTGACTAAGGATGAAGAAGGGACCATTATGCAATCCTGCGTTATCTCTTTCAAAGGGGTTGGTATTTAGTCGGAGAATCCTAGGTTTCCCCAATGGGTTGCCATGCAGGTCCGATTATAATTACAGGTCATATATTTGATTAGGTCCAGTTTAGAATGATCAATCATTTCATACAAATTATACAATACAAGTCAAAACAACAAACAAAATTATAGCATCACTCATAATCAAGCACATGTATATAACCAACTATCTAACAAGCACAACCAAGCATAATCTCAAGTCTCCAAAATACAGTATCGTATTAATCCCAACTTACCTGGACTCCTCGCTCATTCACTCGAGGTCTAACTCGTTTAGGCTATCACCGATCATCCTTATAACAAAAACGTGGTTTCAGTTTTTCATATAACTATTATAGTTGGTTTTATCCTATAACACTTATTGTTATATTTTGTTTAGGGTTTAATATGTCCAATTTTTAGGTTCTCAAATCTTTTACAATTATTCTGGGTTTGGGGCCAGGTTCAAGTTTAATTTCCGCATCGATTTCTAAATTTGGTTTTAGTTTCATTTCTAAATACTGTTTTATGCTCAAACTTTAAAAACTTGTTTTGACTCATAATGTGAAATTAATTACCTTACTTCTAGATATCCTAAATACTATAATTACCCCTAGTCAGTATTTTATTATACCCAGTATACTTAAATCCTTAATAGTATACCGAATTTACTCCTGATGTGAGAAATTTTTACATTTTTCATATAATTACATAAATTTAAGTTTTCTATCTGATTTATTATATATCCCTATTATTTATATAATATCAATTTTATCCTAATATTTTTTATTTATTATATTTCCAATAATTGTATATTATGTACTATCACTTATCGTGTACATAATACATATATAATATTTTTATCACTGTAATTACCATCTCCCAATATCAATTATCATTTCAAAATGTCTAAATTCATTCTAAATCAGATATTACACCTAATTACCCTAATTTACAAAATTAACTTAAAATTTACTATTTTTCCCTATTACTTATTTACTACATAATTAACCTAATAATTATATCTAACACCCTAAATGCTACAAGTATTATACTTTATCAGATTTCAACATCCTAAAATATATAATTATTCACTAAATCAATAATTAACTATTTAATTACTTAATTAACCATAAATTACCCATTTTATGCCTCATTTTAAAGCTTAAAAATTATCTAAAAATTTCAAAAATTAATTTTTGAAAATAGGCTTCATAGCACTATTCTGTATCATCTAAGTAGTCTATACAAAAATTTTGGGCTCAAAACTACACTCCTAAGGTCATTTATTTCTAAACCGAAACATGCTTAGTTTAAATGATTTCTTAAGGACCATATATCACGGGACATATTTTTTCTAAAATAATATTTTTTCTAAAAACTACATACAAAAATATTCCAAAATAATAAAACTCATAATTTTCTAAGAATATTTATTATTTTTACAAAATTATATAAAATCAGGTTAGAAATCAAACTCACCGATTTGGGTAACCATGGGTGTGTCGGCCCACCTGGGCACTGCCACCACCATTTGGTGGTGGTGGCCTTCCACTTTCAGCTGCTCGTCGAGTCTGGGTTCTCCTTAGAAGCTCCAACTGCATAGATTTTTTCTAAATTCCTAATTTACTCTCAATTTCGCCTCTCTCTATTTTTCTCACTCTCTAAACTGACCAAATGAGCTTTTGAAATTTTTTCCTTATTTATAGAACATTAGTATGAGACAAGACAATTGCCTTATCTCTTCTTTTTTTCCATTTCTATTTGTTACATTTTAATTGATTGATTTTTTTTCTTCAATTTCAGATTTCCACGCCCCACTTCTGAACTTTTCCTCATTTTTTTATATTTTTATTAATTTTTTATTAATTAATTATGAATTTTCATTAATTATGAATTTTCTTTAATTATTTACTATCATTTTAGTACATTTCGCGTATTTTAAGTAATTACGCGTATTTTTACCTACATGTAAATTCATATATAATACAAATAAATATTCCTAAATATTATTTAGGTTATTTTATGATTTTTAATATACATATAATTTATCTCTAGTGATTTGTTAATTATCGAAATGTATATTATACATTTTCAATAAATAACGAGTTATATACTTAAAATTTGAAATTTTTATATTTTTTTATTTTATTACTTATTTTCTTAAATTCAAACTTATGGGATCATTTTATTAATATTCCTAACTTTACCTATAATTTAGGTTCGATCGGATCTTTTAGCCAATTAAAACCTTAAGTGACTGGTTGTAAGGTTTACGGACCTTACTTTTATTCTGAGTTTAGGAGATTAATGGAGTATTTATTTAAGACTAGAGCTATTGAATTGGATTTTGTAGGAAGGAGTATAGAAAGACAATAATATACCCTTAAATATATAGTTTAGTGGAGTATAAACTTAGGGAATTATGAATGTTGATGTATTAGTTTTGGAATTAGGGATGTAATGAAACTAAGAAGTATTAGTTGAATGTTACTTGGGTTATTTTTACTGGAGTTTGGGGCATAAGTGAATAAATTAATAAGTTGTATGTAATTTAAACTAGGGCAGAGAATAACTCAAAGAAAGTTGAGGGAAAATGTTCTACTTAAGATTCACTGAAAAGTTAAATTAGAGGCAAGATTAAGAGTAAGTAGTGAAACAAGAGAAAGCTTAAAGATTGAGTTAGATGGAAAACTCTTAAGAAACTTGAAATTGGTTAGGCTTAGAGGATATCTCAGAGGATATCCTATCAAAAGATCTAAAGTTGAGTAGACTATACAGTCGGTTCACAAGATGCCTTAGAGGATACTTGAAGTGAAATACATGAGTGTGAGCATTCAGAAGTTGCCGTAGAGGGAAATCTATAGGACATCTTGGGTATTTATCAAAATCAGAGGATAATTTAAAGGTTAAACTTGTTAACACCTCAACCTTGATATGGCTTAGGGGATAATTCATAAGCTTTTAATTTAAGAACTTTAAGGGTGACTTAACTTAGAACTTAGCTCAGAGGGTGTTTATTGAAAATCTTAGGGATTTACATACGTTAGGGTTTAATGCAAAGGCAAAATCTACAGTAAACTTCGATGCCTATATGATGCAAAGGATAACTTGGAAGCTTCTTTAATAAATATTTCAATGGTATCTTGATTCAGAGGATAGCTTAAAAGGTAACATAAACTTATAACACCATTCTAAACTTCTAATACTTAAGGGCATAAACTAATAAACCAATGACTAACTAACTTAATTCTTATATAGATAAGTAAATTAGCAATATTTCATAATTTATATACAAAATAAAGTACTACATCGAAGTAAATATCAAGGGATCACCAACAAAAACAAGTTAATAAGCTTAGTTAGCGAGCAACTGAGTTCTAGGTAAGTAGATTAGTGCTTTACCACATTTTGAAGTATTGTTTAAGAATACTTAGATGCCTTAGTATAGATATTCTTTGTGATTGTAAATTAGTTACCTGTAAACATGCAACGTGTGTGCGTAAATATGGTTGTGTTGTTTTGAGTGCTAGATTTATATATTGATTGCTTCGTGATATTGTTTACATTGGATTGTTTGAAATTACTTAACCATCCCAAAAACGATCTAAAACAAACTTGACTTAACTTTTAACTAGACATATATTGTAACCTACTAAGGGAAAGGCTAGGATTCTTAGGCTAAAAACGGACTCTTTGATGGGAATAGCTAAAATGATCCTCTCTTTATCCTTAATCGAACTAAGTGATAGAAGAAGAGGTCACAATAAGATTGGGTATCGTGATTCGAAGTGAAGTCTCTGGCAAATCGTATTTTTCATTACACAAGCCTAGTTTGGTTCCGATTTGCAAACTACTTAGTGTCAAATTCCTCAATCTAGATAAAGCAAATACAATTTCTTTGATCTCATGACCGATTAGGTAATGTTATGCAATGACATTTGCTTGTATATGCATAACATTTAACTAAACTTACTTTGAAACCCTGGTTGTTCTATGTTAGATATGCGTTATTGTCTCCATCCCACTTATTACATAAGTTGTCGCTCACTTTCCTATAACTATTTTATAGGTTTCCCATAAAACTACTTACGCTACTCCAAGTTCCAACATATTAGAGAACAGGGTCGGGGAGTAAGATTCAAGACTTGTTGGGTAGATTCTTATTTAAATGTCAGTTTTACTAACTTATATGGAAACTAATAGTGTCTATTGTTACTATGTTTTGTAAACTTGTGAACTTTTATAAATTCTTTATTAATCACTTTATTTTCTCAAATTAATTTACTTTAAGTTTTTGTTGAAATTGAGATTTTGTACTCTAAATGATTTATAAAGCTTGATTTTCTCGATTATTTGAGCCATAAGGTTATTTTCCGAAGCTATTTTGAAAAGTTATATCATAAGTTAATATCTATTAAAATCAAAATTGGATGGCTCAAAGCGAGAAAGTAATAAATGCCTTTTGTTAGCTATACCTACATTAACGACTAAAGTGACTAGCTTCTAAGTTATGTTGACTTACACGATAAGGTTGTTACAATTCTCTAATTTGGGGCATGACATTTACATTTCTAGATTTGGATTTCACACTTCGACTCTACAAGTCTTCTAATGATTTTAGATAAAATTATTTATTTGACAACCTTGTAATAAAATTCACAACAATCATATTTGTTTTTAGTTATATGAAATAACTAGAAATTATCATTTCAATATAAAACTAAGCTAAATCCATTTATGTCTCATGATCAACTAGATCAATAATGTCATTCCCATTTCTAAACCATGAGTCATAGCAAAACTTGTCATAGTTCTCAATATCTTAGAAGGCATCTTTGCCCTAAATAAAAAAAAAAAGTTCAAAGTTTAGTAATGACACACTTCACAAAAGGCATACAATGATTGACCACAAGTATATCTAAATAATTATATTAATACATAAACAATTGCAAGCAACACTCATAAGCATGATTGGTTATCTTATTTAATGAAGGGAAAACAAACATAATTAAATCTAACATCTTAAACCAAAACATAAGTCTAAATTCATTTGGGTCATAAAACCAATAGTTTAAAAGTTTTAAGAGTCAAGATATACTTAATTGGGCCCATCACCTATATCAACCATGAATAGTTTAGTCCATTACTAAGCATCCACCATGGTGTCTCATATGTGATACCCATGTAAAATATAATGGAGTTCCATATAGATTGCGAAAGATGTGGAAAAGTGATATATGAGGCCAAATAGTGAATAACGTGTCAAAACTAACTAAAAATATTTTGGCTAAATAATTGAAACGAGCCCATTAATATTTATTAACTTGGTAATTAAGCTTTTGGTCCGAACGTTACACCATACCATTATAGTGACCCCTAAATAGAGTCATCCTAAATTGTCTACTTATATGATCAATCAATTCTACCATATCGACAACTAATATATTCCACACATTGGTAGCATTTGCATCAAATCTACCAACCACTTGAGTTGAATGTTTGACCCACAAAAGGAGATGAATACTTGCACCTGTGGCTTATCTTACCAAATTATTAGTTTAGATATGAGTATAAACAACAAACAAAATTTGAAGATGAATAGTTATTACATCTCTTATCTCATTTTATATGCAAATCTATCACACAACAATATTATACATACTTAAATTGGCTTATCGACTTGTAATAAATCTAACTTTGGGAAAATCCTATAATCATTTATGAAACATATAACTAAAGCTTTGATTGTGCTAAAAGATCAGTTCTTGACTCAAAAACTCTAAAAACTAAGGTTAGCCATTTGGCACCTAACCAACAAATGGGAACACAATACAATACGACTATAAACATATTTTTGTAAGTAAATCTTGACACAATAAATAGACAAATTGAGCTTATTTTGACCAATTTCTAAAATATGTTCAAGTTTAAGTTTAATATCTAAACTTATTAATGAACCCATTTAGTCGGTAGGTGTAGTACATATACATAGGTTTAACTTGCAGATCTAGTTTTCACCAAACCTCCCCTAACTCTCCCTAGCATGTATGTTCATACGTTAACCAAACACTGCTGTTGCTTTGCCATTGTTGTCACTAATTATTGTTGTTTCCTCTTTGGTTATCGTTCACATCTATTTAACTCCAAATCTATAAAAGTAACATGGTTAACATTTTGTTTCTTTCTGTATTCTAATTTCCAACTTTTTTTTAAAGAGAATCATAATATAATACATTTTTACCTTTGCTTTTGTACATACATCCATAAGTTATTAAGTCCAAATCACATTAGTGAAATCTCTTGGCATTTTGAGCAAAGATTATGTATTAATAAGTTATTTAAGTTAGTTATTACATAATGCAATGGATTAATCCACAAAACAATTATTGTATATATTTCTATTTTAGTTAGTCAAATAGTACTTACAGTTTGAATTATGGTAGTATTCTTAAGCTATTGTGTCTTTATTGTACATTTAACTTATAAATGAAAAAAAAAAATCTTCACAAGTATTAATATAGTTTTTAATATAATTTCATTGTAATCATTACATGAACTAAAGACGGTATTAAATTATCATTTTTACATACAAATTTGGTAGTTATGATATATTTATTTTAGAATTTTCTTAATCATAAATGAGTCAAATTCGGGGATGAAATATGCATATTAAATGAGCTAGACTATGGTTTAGATTTTCAAACATAACTAAAAAACGATTGTGTTACAAGTTGAGATTTTTAGATTCAAACACATTTACACCAAGTTAAGAAACACAATCTATTAACACAAATTGTATATCCTACTAAGACAGTTCAAATTGATTAACCACGTTAAGATCAAGTTGCCAAAACCTACATGAGAGTAAAGTGGTCGACCACTTTCTTCCTTGGTCCTTAATGTAATCGCGTACATTGCAATTTAGTCGACAATAATATTGTAATATCTTAGAAAATTAAATAAATAAATGAAATATTGGAAAGGAAATAATAAATGTATTAGATGGGGTAGAAAGGTCAATAATAGTTATTTGAGGGATTATAAGGTCTTTTTTACCCTCAAATATAAATAAGATTAGCATGAAACCTTAAGACTCTCTTGCTTTAGTATACATTACAGAGTCTTCTCCAAGTGAACCCTAAAATAAAGGTTAAGGTAAAGCGAATTGTGCTATTTACTAACATCAAGGAGTATTGTAGCATTATAGAAGCGCCTACAAGCAAAGTAGGGAAAAAAATGGAACCTTAATTCAATAAGCAATTCGTTAATTATTGATGGAATTGATAGTATGCTATTTGGTTTAAGTATGATAATTATTTATACTCTTAGGCATGTCGTTTAAGCATCTTGTAGCATAAGTTTTAATTGCTTCGCAATCCCCAGTACGAGATATATAATGGACTTGTTTATTGATTTTGATTTCATAATCAAGGATCGGAACACATCTAAGCGTTCCTTATTGTTAATGTGGTAAAGAGAGTCTAAACTTAAGGTGAATTTGGAGTGAGCTATGTGTTAGAATCATTGTGGAATGGATTAGGGAAGGTTAGAGTTAAAAAAGACAAGAAGATTGATGAAAAGGAGGATCATGAGCGAAAACTAAGGCTCAAGACCTACTCATGTTCCCCTTATCGAGAATTTTGGTTGAAGTGTAGAAAAAAAGTTTTTGGCCAAGAGGACCATACCTTAAGACTACGAATATGGACCCTAAGGCCATGTAACTGACATGAACAAAGAAATTGAGCATAATGAAGGAATACAATTTGAGATCACAGCCATATAACTCAGGCATGATCTTATACCCTCCCTTTTTTCCTTTTGTTTCTTGTTTCTAACCTTCCTAAACCTTAATTCAACCAATCTTAAATACATCTAAAGATCTAAGTTGAACATGAAACCCTAATATAAGCCAAGATCTCAATTCATGAATTTAGCAAGATAATTAAATGAACTTAATTAGGAAGAGATAATAAGAAAATATAAACTAAAAGGAGTTAATTGTGAATATTTCAGTTGCTAATGCTAAAGAAACTTTCGAGTTAGAGATTTCCAATTATTCCCAAGATTTAGGTATATGCTTCCCTTACTTGTTGCTTATGTTTGTATAGGTAAGCATAATTATAACTGGACTAAAGACTATATGGACTGTAACTACATGTTGGTTGCAGTTAGCTAGGCCTAAGGAATCATAGCACCAGCGTTCTTGAGGTAGCACGTCAATAATCCTTAGAACATGTTGTCCCTTATAAAGTCTTCCTTAGAAATGATCTGAGATAGAGTAGTTTAGTGTCTAGGGGTCGTGATACTAGTGTCTAAGTATTGGTTTAAATAGGGGCTGCAATACTAGTGTCTCAATTTAGGAATCGTGTTGGAGTCATGAGACATTCAAAGTTAAGGTTAGTAGCGAATAATCCTAACCTAACTATGTCGTGTTGCTAGTATTAAATAAAAGATGTAAATCACTAGTTATGTTATTTATTATTAATTGCATTAATGCATGTGACTTTATATATTGCCTAACATCCGTATGTAGTTGTTGGTTATATGTATTGGGCTCCAACTCATTCCTTTTCTTTTTTAGCTACAGAAACACTAGATTTGCAAGTAGACTATGATGAAAACAAGGATACATTCTATTACTACTACAATGAGAATTTAGGAAAGTACTGCTACTATATGAAGATGGGATATGACGAGTTAGAATCTGAAAAACTGAAGGAATAATGTTACTTGAGAAGTTTTGTTTGGTTATGTGACCATGAATAGTTTGATTATGTTTTCCAGTATAATTTACTAAGGAGATTAATTGTCATTTCCCTTTACTTTTAAAGAGTTTATTGTTGCGAGAGTTTGAGGAGTTATTTAAACCGTTAACAGGACATGTGATGGTTTATAGCGCTTATGAGCCTGGGGCAAAACAAATGTGATTGAACGAGTTAATCTTTCTATATCAATTTTGTCCCTTCACGTTGGAAGCTCAACCTAGAGCCCTCTAGATGAAATCTGCACTTATCTTGTTATTGTATAAACACTAACTAGTTCAACGGACCTTCAAGTAGTAGAACTCCACACTCATTTTTTGGAACTCTCTGTAACTTAAATTTTACAATGATGTTCAAAGTATAGACTTTGTCTTCTTCTTCTTTTTTTTTTTTTAACGCTTTAAATTTCTCCCAAACCCCGGTTGGTTGTCTTTGGAGATTACTCATGGTTTTAGAGGATGGTAAGATAGGTTCCGATTTTCTAAACCACTGAACCCATGCCAATAAATGGATTTTTTTCCTACCGATTTTGAACTTATGTGACGGTAGGGGAACGAAAGGCATAACTACATATACATGCTTTTAATACAAGAGAATTTACAACATTAATTAGGCTTGTAAAAAGGTATATTTTGTGATAAATTATATCATGAGCTGGAGCAGAATCAATGAGTTGATGAGATCCTGTGATAAACTATATTCTTCATGTTGAGACTGCTCTAGCTTATCCGGTCAAATATATAATATCATGTAATCTTACTGAAAGGTCAACTTTGTATACATGAAAAATGTGACTACTTGTCACAAACAAATTGAGCATTGCAAGTAAAATGACATAAAGATACTGTAGGTCGCCTACGCTGCCACAATTTTTCTATGTACAGCTTCAAAAGAATAAGCATATGCTCAAAAGGATGGTGCATAATGCGATGAAACAATCTCTTCAAGAGACAGCAAACATTCAGTTCAGAACCACCATCCTGAACGAACTAACACCAGGCCCGAAAATCTTGTTCCTGTATTCATGCTGCTTCCTGCAAAGTTGTGTCCTCAGAATGCCAGAATGGTTGTGGAATACAGATTTAGCAGCACTTAACATGGTCTGTGATGACAACACAAAAACTTTGATACTTTTGATGTTGTTGGAAGAAGGCGGACTGTTTTTTTTGGATGTGACAGGGCTTGGTATCTGCAAAGGGTCTGCATATGAAGCTGGAAGAACCCGCTTCTGATAGATCCTCTCTAAGCTTTCCATTGCTATGCCTCCACTCTTTGTACCTAGCCTACTGTAACGGTTGCTTTTGTAACTGTTTACAAGTCTTTTTGCCTCGCTCACTAAACTGATAGCACACCATGCATCAGCAGCCAACTGGATGGTACTTGTCTCTGGATAGATGTCCTTCTCTTCCATTTCATGGAGCATGTTTTCAGCATTCCAAGGTTGTTTGGCTTCTCCATATCCCCATATAATGGTCTCAAAAGTCTTCAAATTCGGTGGGATGCCTGCTTCACACATGTTGTTATATACCCTCATGGCATGTTCCATTTTGCCTTTCGTGCACCAACTGCTGATGATAGTTGTGTAGATCACTACATTTGGGAAGACTTTGTATTTTGCCATGGAAATCAGAACCGATTCAGCCTTCTCTGGTTCTCCAGCTCGTGCATAGCCCTTGGCAAGGATGCTGAATGCGTGCAAGTCAGGTTCTATCCCTGCCTTCACCATGTCATCGAAAATTTCTTGGCACTTCGCCATGAGACCTGCTGAACTCCATGCGTTCATGATTGTACTAAATGTCACCACATCTGGCTTGACCCCAAATTCTTCCATTAAAGTCAAAGCCTAAAAAAAATTGGACCGTTGCAAAGAATTGAGTGGAAAAATCCTAGAATCTGGATTTGATCATGCTAGAACTTCAATATTCATCAGTATGATCAGCTAATAAAGCGATATGCTTGCTTGGACAAGGTAGCTACAACAAGTTGGACCTATTTTTACGTGCAATCTTTTCTTGATTTTTTAACACATGATTTTTGGGTCCACATATAAAAGAATCAGACTGCATATATGTATGATTTTCCTATATGTAACAATATGAATGGAAGATGCACCTTTTCCTCCATATACCTGTCTTCCCTTTTTATCTTTTCATGTCAATTAATACAAATTCAAACTATAAGAGAGAAAACATTGGTAATATCCAAAAATTTCATAGATACTTACCTCATCCACACCATTGGTATCAGTGACGTCCAGAAATCCTTTAATAAGTGAGTTGAATATAACAAGATTCGGATGCACCCCAAGATTCTTCATCCTCTGAACAAATCTCATAGCATCAGCCATTTTGCCTTCTTTACAATAACCGCTAATAATGATCCCACATGTTCGCTCATTTGGTGCCACTTTGTTATTTTGCATCTCAAGTATCATCCCTTCGGCCCTGCTTGTCTCCCTATTTTGAGCATAAGCTCGTGCCAATGTGTTGAAAGTGACAACATCAGGCTGGACGCCAGCTCCTACCATCTTGTATACTATGTTCCATGCTTCCGTAATATTTCTCTTGGTACACCATGCATGAATAAGAATGTTGAATGTTCTATCATTGGGTTTAAGGTTCTCTTCTTCTTTCATCAGCTCTAGAAGCTTCAAAGATTCTTCAGGCTTCCCAGTGATTCCGTACCCTTTGATAAGAGTGTTCAAAGTACTGGTTGTGGGCTGACATCCACTATCTTTCATCTTTTGCAATATCTCCACGGCTTCATTTACCTTTCCAGCTTCTGATAAAGCATTAATCACGGCATTAAAGAAAATGACATCAGGTTTCAAACCATTCTCTTCCACTTCTGTGATGAGAGAAGTAATTGATTCAAAACGCTTTTGGAGTGAAAAGGCAGTCAGGAGAGTAGTATATGTTATAAGGGTGGGTCGGTGACCTTCTTCAACTAAACTATTGAATATGGAAGTTGCTTCTTGAGGCTTTTTCTTAATCAAAATGCTCATTAGTTTTGTTCTTGAACGGACTGTCTGACAGCTGTTGTTGTTCAAGCAAACGAGGCAGCAAGATCGACTTTGTAGGCTTGCAGAAGTTGAAATAAATTCACCATCCTCATGCATAATATGTTCCTATAAGGTAAACATAGAAAAATCATATCACAGGTAACATGCAATGAAACAAGATTGAGGGAAATGCATTGTATTTCCAGTTAAAATCAGTGGCACTCCTAAACTACTATGCACCGACTGTCTATTGTACTGCTTTCATTCACTAGATGAGGAAAAATAATTGATGAGAATGGAGCAAGGGGAGAAACAAGCGCATAACAGAGTTATACCAGGATTGGTGATGCATCAATTTCATTCTTTCTTGTAATAGTTCCTTCTTGTTGTTTGCCCATAACTTCACACTAGCAAATTCTTTTTACCAACTGTTAGTATCCCAACTCCAAGACTATAAAGCACTGCATATTAAGCTATGACTTGGAAACGATGCCCATGGTGAGCAAACTAGTCTTCAAATTTCAACCCCATCATGCTTATTTTGCTTATAATTATTCAGATTATTATCCTCTTTGGGATAAGACCTGAAAAACACATACACAAAATCAATAAAGTAACATTGCCGTCGAATAATTTGCTCTAGACGCTCTTAGCAGCAATCAGTAACATTAATTAGAAGTTTAAGGCATCTTTTACTCAGCAATTTACATTCCCTTACCATATCCATTTCGACTCCATGAAAATGAGGGACATTGAAGGAGTTGACACAGTTAAGGGAGAAAATCAAAATGTCCATGTAGCTCATATCATAACCAAAGGCAGGAAATGCTAAGTGGTAATATAAAAGACTAACATGATGAACCATGATAATATTTAGTTCTTTTGACCCATTGGCAATTAGAACAGATATATTCTGGAGATCCATTCCAAGACAGATGCAAAATATTTAGTTGAAAACCAAAAGGCAGATGATTCTAATTCATTTCCTCCTCTTCTATCTCCCATAGATATTTTATTCATTCAGCAATTTCAAATTCAGTGCAGAAACAGTCTGACCATTGTTCACCAAATAGGCTAATTTTACTCATTGCCTAATATTGTCATACCTATTAGTTTAAAAGGATCAAAATGATATTTAAAAACAGAGAAAAAGAATGAACAATTCAACAATTCAAGAAGAGTTGTTCTTAATCCTTCATTCAGAGACAGGTCACTCCTCCAAATATGCAATACATGAAGCAGATAACTTCTTTCAGACTCAATTTTTCGACAGATATACAGATATTGCACTCAGACCAGCTGATTCCAGTGCTACCAATCTCAAGCCTTTTGTTTAATTTAATGAATTCCAAAGAACAAAACCCATCAATGTCAAAATTTCAAAGTGAAAGCGTACAATTAAAACCCTTTCTTTACACAACACAAAAGCTGATTGATAGTAGGCAATTTGAAACCAATTATTATAGAGAAAAGCCATAATCATCTATCGTTGATAAATTTAAGTTAAACTGATTTCATATTCGACACAATAATATGAATTGCTACTGCTGCACAAAATTTCAGGTAGAGTCCCTGGTCAATGCAATGTGACTTCAAATGTTTAACAGAACACATGCATTCAAGTTGAATTATATAACTTTTTTGCTACTATGGGTAACATGAATATGACCTACACAATCATCTTGCAGAAACCAAAATCCACTCATACCCAACAACACCTAGGTTGTCAAAGGCTACAATCAAAGACCAAACATTCAAATCCAACAGAACACCGAAATTTCCAGAAATTTAAGGAATCATGTCAATGCTACAATCTGAACTTTTGATGATTTTCCAGTTATACGCATGAAATTTGAAGTGGTTATATCTCTAATCCCTCGCACTTTTGCTTGCTAAATTTTACACCTGAAATCGAAATTTCCTCGTCAAATGTTACACCGATAATTTCGTGATTTCGACATTACCCCTGAATTAAAAAGACAATGATGTTCCAGTTTCAGCCCTGTCGAGAAACTTAATTGAAGTTTCTGCAGCACTTAATTAATCCACGTATAGAATCAAGAAAGAATTAGAGATTGAGACAGTACTAAAGTTCAGTGTTGAGAGAGAAGAATTACCAGTTATGTTGTGAAGTTGGAGAAGAAGTCTACTTGCATGGTGTGGAAGCGGAACAGTGCATGAAAATGAAGAAGTTCATGGTGTTACAGAGGCAGAAACATTTGTTGTGTAGTGACGTGTGATTTGTGCTCTGAGATCCACTAGAGATTCTTATCCACAAATTTTATCAGAATAGATTTTGGATAAATTTTCTAAAGTTCGTAAATGTCGTGGAAAATAATTGTATACATGAATTTATAATTTAGGTGGTCGTAGATGTTCCACGACAGCATTGTGTATAAGGTTGAAGGGAAGACACAATTAGTAATGTTGCATCCATCTATTTTAATGTGTTCATTTATCAACGCATTTCCAACAGAGGAAGAAAGCTTAATAATTCTTTACAAAACGCTATTTTCGAGCTTAGGTATATTTAATAATAATAATAGGGCTATAAGCATCACGCACGTTTATTACAATATTACAATTACCTTGAACATTTTCCAATTTTTTTTTTATTTTACGCTTAAAGCTTGAAATTTATTAAATGTTATATATAACCAAACTCTTATCAAGCAAATGTACTATCTTATCTTTAACTTGTGTTCTTTGACTAATAACCGTTTGTCATATCTTCTTATGGATGCAAAACTATTATAAGATTTTTCTTTGATTATTATTATTATTATTTTTTGGTAATAATCTAGATGTAGTATTAGCAAATAAAATACATATAATTAGGTATGTACACTTGCTAAATAAAGCAAATGAGCTCTTATCTCCTAAAGAACAAACATAATTGCTAGAGAGTTGAAGCTCTCAAACAAGGACTTAGGAGTTTTCTCTAATGTAGTTAGGAAATCAAAATGTATTTCTACTTCTTGGTCCCACTAAATCCTTCCTAACAATGCATTAACGATTGCATTGTCTTGTCTTAGGATTGCTTTAATCTTTCACATTGAAGATTTAGAGAGCTTTCCCAACAAATAAGCACGATATGAAGATGAAGTTTATGATTAATATTGCTGGGTAAGAGAAGAGTTAGCTCTTGAATCAATATTCATATTTAACAAAGAACAAATTTTTTTTTCAAACAATAATATACTCCTTAATACACTACTTAAAGTTCTATAAAAAGGATGTCCAAGAGACCAACTTTCTTAGCAAATCTAAAAGTCCATTTGCCATTAGAATCTCTCATAACACCCTTAATTATTGCTTAGATTGAGATAATAAAACAAACCTATCTATCTTAAGTTTAATTTAGACTTAGGGTGTTGTGGTTACCAAGTTAAATATAGTTGTTTAATGGTACATAGAGCCTTATGTTTCTAGTAATGAGCCCAAAGCTCGTATACTAAGTGTTATGGTTAGAGGCTTTCTTTGCTATACAAGTGGATTGTGAAACGCTTGCTGTCTTACCTTTACAATAGTAAGCAAGCCTAACTCACATGCACTACTGGCTAATAAGGCCTAAATTTATAAGCGACACAAACAAGATAAATAGCCAATGGTAAATATAAGAGACACAAGTAAGAATTGTAAAATAATTAGCATATTTTTATTAATTTCAATGACATTATAAGGCTATAATATATGTACACAGGGGTTATGTGTATATAATAGGATGAATTAGTCGTGATCAACTAAAGTGGTGAGTAAGAGCTTTAATTTAAATGAGTACTCATACCCCCATAAAGAGCTTTATGAGTATTTTTGGGCTTAGTATGAGGAGAAATTAAAAATGGTGAAATAACACCATTCTCAAAGTAGAAAGTTACTAATAATAATAAGATTCTAGTAAAAATGAAAAAGTTTCCATTTATGTTACAATATATAGAAAAGAATAGGCTCTTGTTAGTATAAGTGCATTACAAAAAATAAGACCTTAACATCCTCCTCCACTGAACTCTATTGACATCCTCGGTAATACATGTTGGAGCTTGGATTTGGTGGAAGAGGTCTTTTGGTTAGCAAGGTTGGCTATCTTTAGATAAAGGCTTGAGGTTTTCTTCAATCTCCCAACTAATATCTTCTTTTCCTCGATCTCTCTACTAAACTAAATACTTTGTATGTTTTTCTCTAGTTACGACATCTTTGACTTTTTGCTTTGTAAATATGTCTTCTATTAACTCAGGCTAAACTTGATCTTAAAGTGCAACCGCTTGGACATATTGTGAGATGAGTCTTCCATATCTAGATAATATGGCTTCAGAACATTAACATAAAAAACCAAATGGACCTTCAACCATGTAGGAGGCTCGAACTTATAGGTTACTCTTCCAATCTTTAAGATAATAGGAATTGGACCAATGTACCTCTAAATCAATCTTCTGTCCTTGTTTTGCAATGATCTAACTATTTTGAAAGAAAATTTTGCGAGGACTTGATCTCCAATGTTGTACTCTTCAGGTTTGTAGTTTTGATCTGCCCATTTTTTTTCATCCTCTTGGAAGCCTTCTTAAGATATGCCTTCACTACTTCTAAACTTTGCTTCCAATCTGAGGTAAACTAATAAGCTCTTAGACATCTCTCAATATATGGTATAGCTACTGTATGGGGTAATAATGGTTTTTAACTCATGATGATTTCAATAAGGCTCTTGTTAGAGGAAAAGCCTCGTTATATGTTGAAACAAAACTAGGTGATATCCAGCAACTAGATCCAATTCTTTTAGTTAACACTAACAAAGTGTTGAAGGCTTTCCTCCAGTAAATCGTTTAATGTCTCTATTTCCTCCAATAACTCAGAACCTAAGAGGTGGAACAACTTTGTCTAAAACTTCCTTATGAACTTAGTGTCCCTATTACTTATAATATTTTAGGGCACTTTGGAAGGCTTCACAACATGCTTGAAGAAAAGCTAGGCTGTCACTTTTGTATTTGAAATCTTTGTAATAGGAATAAAGGTGACATATTTAGAGAACCCATCAACAACAATAAAAATGGATGAATGCTCCCTCTCTTTTGGTAGAGATGTGATAAAGTTCATGGAGCTGCTCCCTCATGGGCAAAACGGCACTAGAAGTGGTTCTAACAGTTCTACGGTCTTCTGCCTCTCAACTTTGTCTTGTTGGTAGGTTAAGCAAGTCTTCTTATAGCTTATCAAATCTTTCTTCATATCCGGCCAATAATAGCCTTACTTCAAGAAGCTTAGTATCCTCTACTAATCAATTTATCCAACCTACAAAGCATCATGATACTCTCTCATGAGTGCCCTTCTCAAATTGCTCACTTTGAAGACATATAACTAGTGCCCCTTTGTATAGATGAGGTTGCCTTCTACCCAATATCTAATAGTCTTCCCTTCTTTAACCAATTACTTAAGATTTTTGGCTAATAAGTCTTGGCCACGAATCTATTGCTTGATTTGCTCTTGAATTAAAGTCGAGATTTGACTCACCAACTAGTGTGCAATATGTGCTAATGAAGCTAAATTAAATTAGCTCACTTGCTTAAAGCAACTACCACTTGATTAGTTTGTCTGCTGCAGTACTCAATCTCCATATCGAACTCCACTTGCCATCTAGCTTGCTTAGCCAAAATCTTAAGTTAAGTCAATATGTGGTTGGTAATAGAATTATATGTCTTTACTAGGAACATTGATCTTAGTAAATAGTTTTTCTAAGTCCTTAGACAATGAAGGATTAAAGGACTACAAGTAACTCCTTCTCTTAGGCTGAGTAATTGTACTTTGTTTAACTTAGCTTCCTATTCTTGTATACCATTGGATGGTCTACCTGCATCAATACTTCACCCACCAAAAGGCTTGGAGATGTAAGGAAGTGTAAGGGCTAGCTCCTCTGTCATTATACGCTTTAACCCTTCAAAGGTACTCAGACATTTCTCATCCTATGACCATGCTCAATCTTTCTGCAGCAAATTTGTGAAGGGTGTAACTTAATGAGAATATCTCTTAATAAATCTTTAATAGTAATTAGTAAGTCTAAGGAAGGACTATAACTTTATCACACTTATAAGCTTTAGCCACTGCTTGATTACTTCTACCTTAGCCATATCTATTGAGATCTGCCTTTCCTCAAATACATGACCTAAGAAGTTGAGGCACTTCTAAACAAAGTCACATTTCTTATGCTTTATATACAAAATAATCCTCTTATAGCTCCTAGAAAACCATCAGTAAGTGCTTCATATGGACCTACAATGTCTTGTTATACCTAACAATGTTGTCTAAGTAAATGACTAAAAATTTGTTTAGATATTCACAAAATGTATTATTCATTGAAGTACATAATTTTGCAGGAGCATTGGTGAAACCAAAGGGCATCACTAAGAACTCATAAGCACCATATTAGGTTATATATGTTGTCTTGGATTCATCATCCTTAGCAATATGAACTTGATGATACCCTAAGTGAAAATCTAGCTTTATAAAGTATTTGGCCCCATTTAGTTGATCAAATAAATCAACAATTAGAGGACTTCGGTAATGGTTCTTCAATGTTAGCTTGTTTAAAGCCCGATAATTAGTACACAATCTCAAACTGTCGTCTTATCTTCCAAATAGAACAAAAGCCCCGTAAGTTGCTTTCAAGGGCTGAATGAAGCCTATCTCTAACGACTCATTCAACTACTTCTTCAATTCAACAAGTTTAGGAGGTGACATTCTTACCGTAGTTGCTTACCTTATTCCTTCGAACTAACATATAACATGGCTTCTCACCTATGAATAACAAGCAATCTACCGTGGGTAATGGAGTAACTTTAACTTGTCTCAAGAAATCTATCTTAAGGATTATGCTGAAGTTGTCCAATAGGACAGCTGTGAAGTTGAGATTTTCACTCTAATCCCTAACCTTCACCTTCACTCCTCTTGCAACTCCTCGGACAGGATGGGCCATAGAGTTGATAGCTTCAATTTAACTAATGTCTTTAATGAGCACCAACCAAAATCTTTCTACCCTAAGCAAATCAATGAAATTGTGTATAACAGCAGAGTCTACCTTTGTACTAGCACTCTTACTCATGATGTTTAACTAGACATACATCAGTTCAATCTTGATCTTAGGCTTACGTTGTGCTGATGAACTCTTTCCAACAACCGACAACATGTACAATGTACCCATTTGAGGTTGTTCCTCACCATCACTCTTTAACTCTTCATCTTGGCATACATTCTCTACCTTCTATGCCATAGCATTAAGTACAGCTTTATGTGGACATTTAGCTACCTTATGTGGACCATTACATAGGAAGCATGAAAATAAAAGCTTCTTGCTTCCACTAGTTGCCCCACTCTTTCTAAATTGATGAGAGTTATAAGATTTCCTTTAACCCCATTTAGTGTTACTGCTAATACTGCACGAACTTAGGGCTCCCTTACTCTTGGGTTCACCCGTCTTAACTGACTTTCCACCTTTGTATCCTGTTAACACATTCTTTACTTTATTGCTGTAAGTGTAGTTAATAAAGTGCACAACTACCACTTGCACTGTAACTAAGTTTGTAACTTATTGCCTCTATAACTCAATCCTATAATGGTGCTTCAATCCTTATAAGAAGTAGAATAGCTTATCGTCTTCAATTATGCTCTTAATGTCTAGTATTAATGTCAAGAACCTATATATATACTTTCTGATGTCATCACCTTGTCGAAGTTCCCTCAACTTCTTGTGGGTATTATACTTAAAATTTTTAGAGAAAAATTGGGTTGTAACTCAACCTTAGACTTAGCTCATGTATTTATATGTGCATTATCATTCTTGATCTCTTCATACTTGGTGCATTACTACAGCTTGGCATCACCAATCAACTATATTGCGACCATGGTAACCTTTGTTCTCTCATCATTTGTCCCTATAGCTACAAAATACTGCTCTATATCAAATAGAAAATTCTTTAAGAACTTAGCATTCCTCACCCTAGTGAATGCCTTCGGCTTAAGCATCTTCAGATGTCTCAGATGAGTAGGAACATGTATAGGGGCAAGAGTAGGAGCACTCCCCATCGCTGGGGTTAAAATAGACACTTGTGTCCTTAACTCTTCAATAGACTCTATTGAGGCGCGATTATTAACCTATCTTCTCAATTCTTCTACTTAAGTTCCCAGTTGTCATTTCACATTGTCGATTGTTGCGTATATTTCCTCTCTAAGTATTTGTACAGTGACACCAAAATTTTCATCCATCTTGATCATTCATATCTTGATGATTAGCCTTAACTTTAGCCACTTTCTTTGATAAGGCAACCAAATCATCCATCCGCTTAGTCAATCTCTTAAGAATTTCCTCCAAGCTATCTAACCTCATGCTTACTTCCTCTTATTGTGTCATGGTTGTTCTCATTAGAATAACCTAAATTCTGATACCAACTGTTATGGTTCGGGGTTTTCTCTAGCATACAAGTGAGTTGTGCGGCACTTAATGTTTTGCTTTTTCAGTAGTAAACAAGCCTGGCTTGTATGCATTGCTGGCTAACAAGGCCTAAACCTATAAGCAACACGAACAAGGTAGAAAGCCAACAATAAATTGTAAAATGTTTTGCATACTTTTATTAATTTTGACGATATTATAAGGCTATAATGTATATGTATGGGAGTTATGTATATATAACATGATGCCTTTGGTCATGATCAACCAAAATGGTGAGTAAAAACTTGAACCTATAAGAGTATTTACATCCTCGTAAAAAATTTTACAAACATTTGTAGGCCTGGTAGGATGGGACATTAAAATTGGTGAAATGTTACCATTTCTAAAGAGTAAAGTTACTAATAATAGTAAGGTCCTAGCAAAAATAAAAAAAAAAATCCCTCTATGTTACAATATATACAAAAGAATAAGCCCCTGCTAGTACAAGTGCATTATAAAAATGGGACCTTAACACCAAGCATCAAATTGAATAAAGAAAATGACTTATGGATTCTTTTGCACAAGAAATCTTTTAATTTTTGATAGACTAAACCTTCCATTGCATGATTCTAAAAAGAGATTAGGAGGGTGATTCATTATAAGATTCTTATTCTTGATAAAATAATTAAGTTTTATCCATTTTAGAAAAGTTTAAAAAGTTTTTACACTACTACCAAAATGATACAACCAAAAAGGGGGCAACATCCAGAAGAGGAGGAGCCCTAACTAAATATTGCAGACCACAAAATTGTTCCATGTCTTGAGTTTCAAGGGAAAAGAGGCTATGGACAAAGGAATATGTGGGTAGTGGTGCTCCCTAATAACAATAGTAGGAACTTGATCCATATACTATGGAAGAATTATTCAATCGGCTTGGTCAAATGATAACCAACCAAAATAAACTATTCGGAGTTGTCGGGGATGTGTGGGATATTGTCATAGATGTTCAAATATGGGGTCAAAATGTAGAGACTCAAATTACAAAAATGGAAGAACATTGGGAGTAGCAAGATGCTGGGATTAATAAAATATATAGGTGGCAACAAGCATTCTTCAATGGTAAGGTTTTTCAATATGTCCCCTACTGTCCTTTTATTATCAGTGGTGGTCAAGCAACTAACTTATCATTTCTACCTTTTGATGAAATTTAGGATTATTTATTTCCTTTTCCTTTACTTTTTCTTTTTTTGTTTTTCTCAATTTTTATTATAACTACTTGTAGTCTTGTACAAATGTTATATAAAGTAATATAATATCAAATTATTTCTTTCACTTGTCAAGTTAATAATACAATCTAATTTCAAAATTTACTCTTTCGTTTCTCAATTTCCTAATCTCTAAAGTTAGAATCTTTATTTTCCCCTTTATGTTGTATGGTTCAATATCAGTAAATAATACATAGTATAGTACATATCTAACATATATATGTATTTATATAATAAAACAATATGACACATAAATTTATGACTTCTAAATACCATAACATAAAAATATATAAATATAATATATAAATTTTGATTAAAAAATTATTTTCAATCAATTTGCAGCTTTAAGTGCTTAATAGATATATTTACATATTTATTCCATACGCCATATGTATATATAAACAGATATAATATATATGCTACATATATAAAATTCAAAACTCGATTTACAACTTCTAAGTAATCAATAGCATAAGATTATATAATATATGACTTCTAATTGAGAATTTACAACATATGACTTCTAAGTTTAATACGTATTTGTATGTATTAATATCATACATCACATGTATGAATATATGATTACAATATATGCCACACATATAAAATATGAAAATTTATCTTCATTTGATTTACAAACTCTAAGTACTAAATAACATAAAATTATGTAATGTATGACTTCTAATTGAAAAATTATTTTCAATTAATTTTTTTTATTAGTTTATGACTCCTCAGTTCTTAATACATATGTATATGTATTTATGCCATGTGTATGACACATGGCATAAATATGAATACATATAATCAATTACAATCATAGCTCAACTATAGGCATATAGGGGCAAAGCAGGCAAGCAAGCGAATAAGTAGGCGATATGTAAGAAGCATAAGCATACGAGCATGCTGGTTAATAGACATATGGGCATGTTAGTTGATAGGCATGCAAGCATGATGGGCTTAACATGCTAACATGCCAATCAATAGGTTTGCGAACACGATGAGCCCAGTACATAAGTACGCAAAAAGCATGAGCATGTAAAATACACAAACTTAAGCATGTAAATTTGGGTTCATAGGTTATCCATTTACAACCCTTGTTTGAAAAAGGATGGACATATATATATATTTAATTGTTAAATCCTTTTTTCTCACAACATGAGGAGCTTGATACATCATTTGTGTTAGGTAGATCTACTTCAAGCTTTTGCAGTTTTGGTATATTATAGATATGATTGACATGAGGATGCTAGTAGTTAGAGTTATATTTAGTTCACTTATAAGGATCTATTTTAGCCTTTAAGGTAATGTGTAGATCATTCATTTATTATTATAGTTCTTTACGATATCATTTAATATTAATAGAGCTTTATCCCACATTTTCTTTTCTTTTTTTTTTTTCAAAGAAAGACTTCATCTCAAACTCACTTCAATGAATATTTATTTAATTTCCTATGACTCATGGTGAAAATTTCTTTTGTCCAACTAGCCTCTAATATTCATGGATGCCAATAGCATGTTTTGGCCATCTAGTTGGCTAAGTTTTGCAGGTTATTAAGTTACTATGTTAGTTTCTCTTTTATTAATTTTCTTTATATTAAGTTAATCTTTTGTTTCGGAGTTTTCAATGTAAAATCTTAGCATTCTATTATTTTTATTCTTTGCACTTGTTATCTTTATTGCTTTCATTTTATCACACATAGAAAAAGAATCAATTAAATGTATAGTAGCGTAAGCCATCCTTTCCTTCCATATATTTGTAACAAGTTGAGTAGCTTGGATAAGGGAACTAAGTAGTGGGAGTTCATGGTTTATGATACTTTAGCTTACTCTACTAGTATCACAAACCCATACAAGAGTTAAGATAGATTATGTTAATCAGGTCATTTGAACCCTGGCTTTGTTTATAATTATTTTCTCAGCTAAACCTTTATTTTTGAAATAATCACTTAGTTTAATGTTAATTTGACTATAAATAGGTTTAAGGTTTATTTGGTGCATCCCACTTGAATGGTCGATGCCCTATGAACTATTTCATTTGGTTATTGTAGCTAATACGATCTTATATGCTTATGTACCTTAGATTGAGATTTAATTGTTTTGGATATGCATATTAGCTCTTGGTTGCTAATAAATGTATGTATTGCAAGATGGCTAATCTTAATATAACAGAGTATATAATTCATGGACTAGCTTTCAATGCCATATAAATGAGTCCAAAAGTTGGAATAAAGTGATTGTGTTGGGTTAGTTGTAGGATGTCTATCCCTACTATGTGAGATTAGACCAAGGCACAATTTATACTTTGCTTAGAATCATTTTTGTAACCATTGAGTCACGATTCCAAAAGTTGTGCTTACTTGAGTAGGCTGATTCACAAGATATATGACCGTTTCTAGAGCCATGAATTGTGACATGCTTTTATTATTTTTATTTAAATTTAAATATTAACATAAATTAAGTTAAAAATTAAACTAAAAAGAAAGCCAAAAATCATGTAAGCTTGAGCCTATTTTATGAAGCATTTGTTAATATTGTATACTAATTTATATTAAACTACATCCACTTGAACTAGCATATTACCAATGTAAGGTAACAAACTTATAGGCAGCAAAAAAGTTTAAGAAATAAAATGTAGTCCTACATTACTAAAGAATAAAACTTTTTTTTGAGTGAAAGTTTATATATATTAAACAAGATATACTTTTAAAATATATCTATTGCATACCAAGTGTTGTTTACATCAACACATTAAATGTTCTAAATGGGAAATAAAATGGGCTTGATAAAACTGAATAAATATTATAATATTTTTCAAATAATCACAATTATCAAATATGAAAGTTAAGGATATTAAAATAATATTTAACGTATCATAGCCTTTACATACTATATGGCTAATATTATTATATTATATGTATATTGCATTTTGTATATATAATAATACTTTGAATGATATACTATGACGTATATACTATGTCATCTACTTAATGATATTATATATTAAAATAAAATATTTTATAATAGCACATATAATATAGAATATATGTTATTATATGAAATCATATTTTGTGACAAATGATATATTATATATTATATAATAAACTTAATATATATTATAGTGTATATTGTATATAACATACTTTTATGACAAATAATATAGACTATATGTTACTATATCATATATTTAATAATATTATATATTATAGTATTATATATTATAATAGCATCTATAATATACCATATGTTCAATTAATGTTGTAAAGAGAGTGAACGAATTAATAACTTTTTTGTACAATTGTACAAAAATAACTTTCAATTGATTGTTCTAAACTATTTTAATTTATACTCTCCCATCCTTAGCTATGCTATGATATTCAAATGGATCAAGATATTTGCATATTGATCAAAATCTTTCTATTACAATAATTTATGTATAAAGATGCCTAAGAAATTAGTATAATTGTTTATATATAAAAGAAAAAATCGTCATAGAGAACAATTCACAATAAAATCAATTCTTACATATGGTTGATTTTATGAAATGTCATTGTAATAATATGATTGTTAATTTAAATTTAAATTTGAATTTAAATTTCTTTGTAAGTGCATTTTAGTCAATTATTTTCTCTTTATTTTTTTCCTTGCAATACATATATATTATGAAATGAGTTAAAAATATCTAAAACTTGAGAAAAAAAAGAAAGTACAACATTTTTTTTATGTCCTAATGTCCGTTAGTAATTTCAATTCCTTAATGAAGTATAAATTGCATTATATCTTTAACTTTAATAGTGCTTGACCCAATTCTCCATTCAATGAAAAAGACAACAATATCAATGCTATATTATCATGTTTATTACATATGATATTAATTTCTTAATAAATAAATTTGATATACGAATACTTGAGATACTATTAATTACTTTTTATATGTAAATATTCTTTTAATTAATACCACATTTGATTTGGCAATTAATAAATACTTCAAACATTCAAATATATCTTTTTTACTTCAAACATTCATAATATTCAAATTTATTTAATAAACATTAATACCATCTTTAATGAAAATCAAATATTAAACAATTAATAGCATCTTTAATTGAGCAATGAATAAATACTTCAAAGATTCATGGTATATCCCTTTTACTTGAAATGCTTCAAACATTCATTTTATTCCAATTTATTTATTAAACAATTAATACCATTTTTAATTTCATAATATTCAATATCAAATATTTATAATATTAATTACATTTTATTTTTACCCAGGTAAGTGTTCCTTTAAATAAACTTGATATTCAAATACTTGAAATATTTGTTCATTACCTTTATATGTAAGTGTTAATTTAATTAATACAATATTTAATTAAGCAATTAATAAATACTTCAAATATTCATAATATAAAAATTTATTTTTAAGCAATCAATGGCATCTTTAATTTTATAATATTCAAAGTTAAGTATTCATAATTTTCAATTCTCACTATATTTAAATACTAGAAATACTTTCATGTGTTGAGAGAGAGAAAGAGAGAGTCTTTTTTTTTCCTAATTTAAATAAATTTGATTTTATTTATTATATACTGCTACAAAATTTAATTAGATGAAGCATAAGATATAGAAGTATAAGATAGAAAAAAGGTATGTAAAAGAACACCAAAAAAGTTGAAAATGATTGAGCATTATACATAAAATAATCATGATGTTAATGCAAATTATAAGCTACCATAATTCTCTATATGAAAAATTAGAACATTCCATCTACATGGGCCAAAAAAAAAAATGTAAAAAATAGAATGTCATTCACTTTAAATCTCTAACATTGTAGTCTTCATTGCAAAATATTTGCAAAATCATTATGTTGAAATATTTTAGGATGACTATGATCGACCTCTTTCTCCTTAGTTTAGCACACATTTCTTTTACACTTAAAAGCAAAAATATCTCATTTAGATTATATACATAAAAAAAAAAATTAAATTGTAAATAAGTAAGTTCCATTAAGGGACAAATATAAAAATACAAAGCTTTAAAATAATTGCAAATTAAAAGAAATTAGAGTCATATAATCGTTTTAATCTACCACATATCTAACTCATCATCATTTTTAGACTATCATAATAAAACATCACAAACCTACAAGTGAAAAAGTGAGATGTGACAGAAACCTTTTCGTAAAATGTGCAAAGAGACACTAATGGCTTTTAAATGCCTCATAATAGGTGATATTTATGGGAATAGATGAAGTGCTTTAACCAAAGATAGAAGAAATAAATATTATAGGAGAGATGAGAAAATATTATGATTTGTTTTTATTTACATATTGAATTATTAATAGGAATTAACATTAGTAGGAAATAAAACATATCGCTAATGCTAAATTTAATGACATCATAAATTAATTATTTAAGTTTGAATTATTGATGGAATGAGATTAAAATGTATTATAATGACAAATGCAATAAAGTAGGTTAGTATTAATGGCAAATGTATTATTAAAAAAAATTTGACAATGACTATGGTTTTGAATTATAGTAATAATAATGGATATAAGTAGTTTATATTATTTATAATATTGTTTTCATAATTTGTATAAGGAATTATAGTAATAGATGTAAATATAAGTCTAAACATGTTATTTTAGTATATATATATGAACTTATTAGTATCAATTGTATAAAATTGGGATTTTCTTGCACTTATAGACGTAATGTTTTAAATATGGATGGTTGAAACTACTGAGGAATTTAACAAAAAAAATATATTATTGATATTAAAATTTCATTCGGTATATGAATACCTACAAAACATAAAATGACTATAGGGGGCATCGAAGGCTACCTCGATGCAGTCATTTTGATATCTAAGTTAGCCTTCTTGTAATGAAATGAAATCATAAGAGAGAGAGCCCCTTACTTAGGGAGCTCTCCTTTTTTTATAGTAGGTGAGATCATGATGTACTCGGATTGGGCTATTGGAATGGGGCTTTGGCATTAGGCTGATCGATTTAGGCTCAAGGCTTGTTTATTAAAAAAATGCATATCAGTACTTGTACCCTACTCTCTTTAGTGATCAATTCAGCAAAGAGAGTACTTATGGGGATGGACTTTATTGCAGAAGTTCTTAAAAGGTCTGGGATCATGGACTTAAAGAAACTAGGATGCTTTACGGGCTTGAAGAGTTGAAGATTAAGAGAGGTAAAAACACTTGGAAATGTTGATATGCTTGAAAAAGCAAGGGCTTGAAGAGGCCAGTTAGCCCTAAGTCTGTTAATGTTATAAGAAACTGGGCTCATTTACTCGTCGTCCGTATAAGGTATGATAGGGATTAAGGACCGATTACATGCTCCTGAGCCCGAGGGCTCTCTCAAGTTGTTCACCGCGCTATTTAAGGTGAGTTAAGCATTGAGGAGCAGTGCTTACCTCAATCCAATCTGTCGAGCTACTTTGCTCTCCATGCTATCCAAGATGTTGCCGAGGTGATTAGCTAGCATACCAAGTCGAACCCTCCACTAAACCATAGTCCAAGCGCTAAATCTGAGTATAGAAATCTCTATTGTACCGAAGCCGACCAAGATTGTCAAGAGTCAACCCTTTGAATCCTACCTAAGGCGAGCCATCCTTGAACCAACTACAGTTTAGCCCCTTCTGATGTTGAACATACCTGAATAGGGGCCTACCCCTACTCGGACCATAATACTATCATAATCACAGTAAAAACGTGTGTACATTATCTTTATTGACAATCATACTATCTATTCTGACAAATGACATTTGTTGTATACAATTTCGTGTCTCCTTATATAGTAATTTCCTTTTTATTTAGCAAATAAGAATTCATTTTTTTGTAATTATTTGTAACATAAAACTTGCCCTAATAAGATACTATAAATAGTCACATAATGTAACAGCTACAAGAAGATATATAGAAGCATACACTGAACTTTTTACCTTCTCTTGAGCTAAGTGTCCTCTTACTCTTGAGCTAATCTTATCTAGCTCATTCAAGCATGGACTAATGGTAAATAACCTCTGACTATACTTGTGTGTCATATCAAGTGCAACCTGAGCTCATATGAGGCATTGGTGTGTCATCTCTGACGTTCGTGTACTGAAACCCTTGCTCTCCCTCGACTACCATTAACTTTTAATCCATCTTATAGCTTGGACCCACCCCTTTTGGTTATGTATGATATTAGGTTCGTATGTTCATCCACGAGTCCTTATCATCTTGGTATTAGAGTTTAGCTACATTTGAAGCTGGATCCTGCTATTGTGTCCTTTTAATAATTTGTTACTGCTTTCGTATGATAGTGGTTCTATTGCTAGCTTTGAAGTTTAGTAGTGAGAAGTGCTTTTTACTTTGTTTTTCCCTGTTTTTGTTACACCAAAACAGAGTGTGGTTGACTCTATGTTTATTGTGAAGTTGTCATTGTGAAGTAAACGTCAATGTCAGATTCAAGTGTGCAAGGGACTTTGGGAAACTAAGAAAGTGGTACTCAATATGGTCAAAGATAAGAAGGAAGCTTCTTACCTTAGTCAGTGGGTGACCACTTAGATAGACTTACCAATTTGGTAGCTAGTCTAGTGACTGTCATCCAAGAAGATAAATAGTGAGCTAGAAACAGCCCTATGAGGGAACGCAAACAACAAAGTCGAGGCAATGGTTAGTTTGGCCAAGATAACACCCTAGCTTGACCACCCCAAGTTGAAGGAATTGGTAAGAACACTAGATAAAGACTAGCGCTTGAAGAGATTAAGGGGGAAGTAGAAGGAGGTGGCGAGGTAAAGGAATATTATGAACCAGAGGAAAGGAATGTACGAGCCCTTAGAGTTGAGGGATTAAGATGCGTATTTCAAGTTTCTCTGGAAGTGGTGATGCCGACGATTACCTATATTGGGTAGATCAAATTGAAAAGCAGTTTGAATGCCGCGAAGTGCTTGAAAATGCAAAGGTTAGGCTAGCTATGTTGGAGTTCACCGGCTATGCTACCTTATGGTGGAAGAACTTACAATCTGCTAGAAGAAGGGAAGGAGAACAAGAGATTAGGAGTTAGGATGACATGAAGAGAGTTATGTAGAGAAGGTTCTACTGAGTTATTATTTGCAGGATACCTTTAAGAGACTATAAGAACTAAGATAAGGAGGATCAAGTGTGGATACTTATGTTAAGGAGTTCTAAATGCTAATGATTTGGTGTGAAGTTATGGAGCCAAAAGACAGAATTGTATCTCAATTCATTGGTGGATTGAAGTATGAGATTAGGGATGTCCTGGAAACCCTGGACATTAGAATGCTTGATGATGCAATCCAAGCTGCTTAGAGGATAGAAAGGCACCGAATAGGAAGATTCTGTCCACTCGTCAACCGTCCTGGCAATATCTGACATGTTCCAAGTAGACTTGTACGAAAGGAACGAGTGAGGTCAATGACACTCGAATTGCTCAGACTAACTAAGTAGAGGAGAAGGAACCACCGAGGAAGTTTGAGAAAGGCCAGAGTTTAGGGAGAAAGACGAATAAGATCAAGTGTTTCAAATGCTAAGGATTTAGATACATGGTCGCTCTGTGTCTAAAAACGTGAACAATGGTGATTAGAGGTGAGGCACTGACCACTGAGGTTGATAGTATTGATGAGGAAGTAAAAGAGTCGAATGAGGACAAATAGACTAAGTTGTTTAAGGATAAAGTTATCTATAGCGAGGAAGGAAACTTCATGCCAATTACTTTAGTGTTGAGGAGGACAATGAGTATCAGTCTTATACCCGAAGATGAGTAGAGAGAAAATCTCTTCCACATTGGGTGCAAGATGAACGAATCACTATGTATGTTGATAATTGACAGTGGGAGTTGCACCAATGTAACCTTTGCATTTATGGTCCTGCAGTTGAGATTGCTGACCATGCCCTACCTGAAACCTTACAAGCTTTATTGGCTCAGTGATAAAAGAGCCCTACAAGTGAACAAATAGGTGTTTGTGCCAATCTGTATAGGCAGGTATCGAGATGAAGTGCTTTGTGATGTACTGCCCATGAGTGCATCTTACCTTCTACCTGTATGACCATGGAAGTTTGATCAAGCAATTATAAATGACGGCAAGAGGAACATATGTTCTGTAGAGCATGAAGGAAGAAGATTGAAATTGAGTCTTATGACTACTCAGTAGGTAAAAGTCATGGAGTCCCAGTTTAGCTGAACCTTGAAGAAGGAGACTTTAGTATTGACCCGAACTGAATTGAAAAGAGAAATGGAGCTAGAAAGACCAACCTATGTACTTGTCAGGAGGCTTTTGGAGATGAGACCTAGGGAGGAAGAGCTACCGATCAAAGTAAAAACCCTACTAGAGGACTTTGCTAACTTGTTTTCAGAGGAGCTATCGGAGGGTCTACCCCCAATTCGAGGCGTTGAGCATGTGATTGATAGACAGCTAAGATTCACACTACCAAACAAGCATGCCTATAGGTTGAACCTTGAATAGGCTACCAAACTGCAAAGGTAAGTAGACGACTTCATGAAGAAAGGGTATATATGCGAGTTCATGAGCCCCTGTATTATGCCGACCTTGTTAATTCCAAAGAAGGATGGTTCTTGGAGGATGTGTGTAGATAATCAAGCCATCAATCGAATCACCATCAAGTACAGGTATCCTATACCCGGGCTTGATGATATGCTAGACGAGTCAAGTGGAGCAAGAGTGTTCTCCAAGATCAATCTCAAATTTAGATGTAATTAGATTCGAATGTGTGAAGGAGATGAGTAAAAAACCACATTCAAGACACGACATGGTTTATATGAGTGGCTGGTAATGCCATTTGGACTATCCAATGCACTGAGCACATTCATGCGACTTATGAATCATATATACTGAGAATTATTAGGAAGGTTTGTCTTGGTTTATTTTGATGATATTCTAGTATACAATCCCAACTTAGAGACTCACTAAGAACATCTTCAACAAGTGCTTACGAAACTCCGAGCTAAACAGCTCTACATCAATCTGAAGAAGTGCAACTTTTTCCGTTCCAAGGTGATCTTAGGATTTTTTATGAGTAGAAGTAACATCCAAGTTGATGAAGAGAAGATAAGAGTGATCATAGAATGGCTTGAGTCGACTTATTCTACCGACATGAGATATTTCCACGGCCTAGCATCGTTTTATTACCGATTCATTAGGAACTTCAGTGCGATTGTGGCCCCACTCACCAAACTCTTAAAGAAGAATGTTGAATTCAGATAAGGTAAGAAAGAGAGGAAGAGTTTTAAGGAAGTGAAAGAAAGGCTAACTACAACCCCTGTCTTAGCTTTGCTGAGCTTCGATAAGATATTTAAAGTTAAGTGTGATGCGTCCGGACTAGGTATAGGTGTTGTGTTGATGCAAGAAAGCTAACTTATCACTTACTTCAGTAAGAAACTTCGAGGAGCCATACTTAATTACTCCATCTATGATAAGGACTTCTATTCCTTAATCTAAGCCCTAATGGTGTGACAACATTATTTGCTACCCAAGGAATTTGTGATCTATACCGATCATGAATCCTTGAGATATCTAAAGAGCTAACCAAAGTTGTCTCAGAGATAAGCTAAGATGGTTGAATTCATAGAGAGTTTTTCTTATGTCATAAAATATAAGAATGGAAAGAACAATGTAGTGGCTGACACCCTATTGAGATGACATACCCTCCTAATTGAGTTGTAAACAAGGCTACTTAGTTTTTCAACCATCAAGAATTTGTATTCCATGGACCTACACTTTGGTCCTATCTACACCTATTGTAGGGAAGGATGGACATTGGACAACTATTATAGGGAGGACAAATACTTATTCAGAAAGAGAAGGCTATGTGTCCTAACCTGTTCCATATGAGAACTGTTAATATGCAAAGCGCATGGAGGAGGGTTAATAGGACACTTTGGTCAGCGCCGAACTTATGAGGTATTATCCTCTAGATTTTCTTGGCTAAGGATGAAGAAAGATGTCCAGTCTATGCTGGAAAAGTATACGACCTGTCGAAAAGTGAAGAGTTGAGCTGAGCCGAGCAAGGACATTACCAACCGTGGCTGACCCCAACCAAACCATAGTCCGAGCTGAGTATGGACTTCATGTTAAGATTGACGAGGACGTATCGAGGGAAGGACTCTATCATGGTGGTTATGGATTGATTTAGCAAGATGGTATATTTCGTGCCCTATTCCAAAACTAACGATGCTTCGGCTATCTCTTTTCTTTTCTTATAGGAAGTAATCAAGTTGCATGGAATTCCTAGGACCATTGTTTCAAACCGAGACCCCAAGTTTATGAGCCACTTTTGGAGGACGTTGTGGAGGCGAATGAGAACCAAGCTACTGTACAGTATGTCCAGCTACCTAAAAATTGATAGACAGACTGAAGTTATCAATAGAAGTGTAAGAACTTTGCTGTGAGTTGTTATCGGATGAAATATGGCCTATTAGGATCTGTACCTACCAATCATTGAGTTCGCATACAATAGGACCGCCCACAACGTAATAAGTATGTCTCCATTCGAAGTTGCCTATGGGTTCAACCTTGAACTACCATTAGATTAAGCACCCCAGTCTATGCTTGATGAAGATCGGCCAGTTGTCGAAGGAGTTGAGGCCATCAAAGCCATGCACCAGAAGGTTGCAAAGAAATAGGGTCGAGCTGCTATTAAGCTTGAGAAACGAAGCCGAGGACAATAAAAGAGGGAATTTCGACTAGGCAATTTGGTTTAGATATACCTTAGCAAGGAACGATTCCTAAACTTGAGGAAAAGCAAGTTGTCTCCCAAAGTTGACAAACCTTTTAGAGTGCTTAAAAAGATCAATCCTAACGCCTATAGGATTGAGTTACCTAGAGGATATGGAGCTTTAGACTCCTTCAACATTGTCGATATCCAACCTTACACTCCCAAGGATAAACAACTAGGAACCGAACTAGATTTGATCTTAAATCTCAAACAACTCGGAAGGGACGATAGAGATCAAGGACTGATTATATGTTACTAAGCTTGAAGGCTCTCTCAAGTTGTTCTTCGAGCTGTCCGAGGTGAGTTAAGTGCCAAGGAGAAGTACTTACCCTAGTTCAATCTACTAAGCTACTTTGCTCTCCATGCTGTCCAAGATGTTGCCAAGGTGATCAACCAACATGTCGAGCTGAACCCTCCATTAAACCATAGTCCAAGCGCTAAATCTGAGTGCAACAATCTCCACTGTATTGAGGATAACCAAGACTGTCAAGAGTCAACCGTTTGAGGCCAACCCAAGGTGAGCCATCCCTGAACCAACCACAGTCCAACCCTTTCTGATGCCAAACATACCTGAATAGAGGCCTACTCTTACTTGGACCACAATACTGTCAGAATCATAGTAAAAACATGCGCGCATTGTCCTTATTGATAATCGTACTATCCATTCTGACAAATGACGTTTGCTGCGAATGATTTCATGTCTCCCTATATAGTAATTTCCTTTTTAGTTAGCAAACAAGAATTCATTTTTTTGTAATTATTTGTAACATAAAACTTTCCCTAATAGAGTACTATAAATAATCACATAATATAACAGCCACAAGAAGATATATAGAAGAATATACTGGACTTTTTACATTCTTTTAAGCTAAGTGTCCTCTTGTTCTTGAGCTACTCTTATCTAGCTTATTCAAGCATAGATTACTAGTGAGTGACCTTCGGCTACACTTATACATCATATCAAGCGCAACTTAAGCTCGTATGAGGTGTTGGTGAGTTATATCTAGCATCGGTGTACGGGAACCCCTACTTTCCCTTGACTACCATTTGCTTTTCATTCCATCTTGTGGCTTGGACCTACCCCCTTTGATTACAAGTGATATTAGGTTCATGTGTTCATCCACGAGTCCGTATCAAGGTATCGAATTAGAGTATTTAATTTGTTGCCATTTAGTGACTTAGGGGTTTTCAGGTAGCTCATCATCTATTTGTTAGACTTAAAGCATTACACTTATCACCAACTGATGGTTTATAGCTTTTCAAATAGATCGCCATCCTCTATTAGGATTTATAGCTATTAGTTCGTCATCCTTAATAGGATTTATATCTTTTGACTCGTCATCCTTAAGAGGATTCATAACCTTGGGCATATCATCCTTAAGAGGATTTATAGCTTAAATAGCTCGCAGTTTTTAAGAGGACTTATGGCTTCTAACCTATCATTCTTAAGAGGATTTATGGCTTCCAACCCATCATCCTTAGGAGGATTAATGGCTTCTATACCTGTTACCCTTAAAAGAGCTTAGAGCATTACATCTTGTCATCTTTTCCTAAGACTTAGAGATTTAAGGATATCTTTTCCCCATTATTTATTAGATATATGACCTAGAGATTAGCATTGATAGGGTTTAGAGTTATTGATGAGTAGCTTATTGTGTGGGCTTAAAATGGAGGGCATTTGTTTAGACTCAAATTGTCTTGAGTTCTTGTACTCATCTTGAAGGAGGTAAAAATAAGCCTACTAAAAATTAAATAAATCGTTACAAGTACCGAATAGTTGATACTTTTTATTATTAGGCTTGTTGAGACTCACAAATAATAAATCACATGTGAATAATAGCAATAGATAAGCATAATATACAACATAAAGCATATATCTTAAAATAAACAATCAATTAAATATGACTAATGGTAGTGAAGTTCTACTCATCTTTCATCAACGAAGATAAGTGCATGGATGAGGTCCAAAAGATTGCCAATAGTTAGTTTAGCCTTTGGTAAGACAGGTATTACTCTCAAAGAAGTCCTAGATATCACAGTAAACATATCTCATAATGCATCTAAAAATTCTATGCTCTTTGTATCTGTAGAGGCCTAAATTTAACTCATGAGCTTCAAGCCCAATAATCGAAATGGATTCGAATCTTTGGGCTAAGGTGATAGAGCCCGGAGAGTCAAGCACATAAGAATTCATGATGATCAAGAGAGATTTGGCATGGTAGGTTTGGAGTAAGGCCCATTGGATTAGTCCACCTGATCCAACCTTTCTTGGTTTGGCTCACACTAAAAGATAATAAAGTCCTTTATTTAGGCCTAAATCCATGACAAAAGCCCACTTGATATCTATTTATATAAGGCTTCAATTCTAGCCATTGATCAACATAATGATCCAATGAATCTAACCCACCTACTATCTCCTATAAATACCCCATTTACTTCTTCATTTGGATAAGAGGCAAATTCCTACTAATGTCGTTACTCAAACACACTAAAAACAGTACCTCATTCTTCATCTATTGTGGAGTTTGATGCCATCATGCTCTTCCACCTGTCACTTAACGTGTTAGAGCCTACTAAGATTGCTTACTCCTCTTCCTTATCTTATCTCACTTGATTATCCTATACGTGTAAGTTAAGTCATTTCCTTAGTCACGTATAGTATGGTATGACACGCAGTACGCACGTAACCTCTTTCGATTCAAACCTCATATATTTCTTGGTAACTCCATTTAGGAGGAAAGGTTTGACATTTACGTCATGGTACCACTGCGAAGAAGGCTTGCTGATATTACGGATGGCAACAATCAAGAACAAGATGGTATTACTATTATCAATAATCAAAATCCACCTCTAATGGGAGGAATGAATCAAGGTGAGGGTACTCAAAAAGTTGTTCTCGACAATGCACAACTAGTATGAGAGCTACGACAAACCAATCAGAGTTTGAATGAGCTCAAGGTAATGTTTGCCCAGTATATACCTGTTTTGGTTCCTTTTGTTACAAAGCAATAAGGGGCAATTGTTGCGGGTCCCTCCAATGTGATGCAACAATATGTTATACAAGATTCTCAAACACTTAATCCTTTGATTATTGGTGATCGAGATGCTCCAAGAGTTGAGGAACCGCTTTCTACAATGGAACATGTACCTACACAGCATAGCTCGCCTAAACTAATAAATTAAGGAATTCAGATAGCAAGCTCATCGTCTTTATGTGTCGCTTCACGTGTTATGATTGTTAAGTCTGTGCACCCTACCCCTATGAACTCGAATCTGGTAAATTTTGTTCTTGTAAACTTCACCAACTCTACTCCTATGATGCCAGTAAGGATAGAAGCATCTATTCAGTGGGCTTCATTTGTAACTAAAGAGGGCTTGATGTGTATATGATGCAAATCCATGAACATGTAGCGGGCACGAACCATGAATGGTAGTTAACGTTGAAGTAGGATGATGAATGGGAAGTAAAAGGGGGTTTGACTGTAAATGTGAATGGGTATCATACACCAAGATACAAACATGATCAGGGGTTGAGCTTGAAATAAAGTTTGATGTAACTCATGGACACTAAATGTCACTTGGGTTTCGAATGAGAGGTTAGATGTAACTCACTCAAATGAAGGGGTTCGCCACAATCTTAAGGAAAAAATTGATAAGAATATAAGAAAGATTAAAGAGTTATTCAATACTTAATGATTTGAAACATTAACTTAAAAGGGCTTAAGAATGTCCTTACTTCAAGAAGGAACATTCAAGTGTAAATTCTTTGTATGAATATTCTTCACTTTGATAATTACAAACGTTGCTATTTATAACAAGTCCTAAAATCATTGTAGAAAAATTGTAAATAAGATAGAAGGCCTTGAACCCTAAAGAATGGTCTACAATCGAAACAAGGAAAATATTTACAAGGTATACAAAACTGTACACTTAACAAAATGGTCAGCATGCAGTCATCCGAGCTGTCTATAGACCGACTAGGGTCTGGTTGGCAGTCAGATGTCCGTGTAGGGATAGGATATTTAGAAGTTTTATTGTGCTTGGCCGAGCTCCTAGCGAGGTCGGCCTATAGTTGTTGTACTCATAGATTGCTAGGCACTAGCTTTCCCATACTGGATCGAGTTATTCTTTAGCTGTGAGTCCCCGGTCGCTTGGTCTCTTATAGTCCCAATAGATGACAAACCTAATGTTGAATGTTTCCTTTCCTTCCTTTAGTGCTTCGATTATCAGTTTGACTTCTAGAAGAGTAAGTCGATCTCGGGTTAGGACAAGTTAACTTCAGCTTCTGGCAAGTTTGTGTTAGCTTATAACAGGTCGACTTCGGCCTAAGGATTGTTGTGGAATGATTCCTATCATCACTGTAAGGTTGAAAAGAAGTTGTCCTTGAATTTAGATTGTGAGCGTAGGCTTGGATGCCAAATAGACTCCTCTTCCCCTTTTTCTTTACCATGGGTATTGGGCTGTTCTGGATTTCTTCAACACTCATGGGGGTCAAGCAGTAGCTTTTCCCATCCTTCTAAACCATGAAGGTGTTAAGGAAGCTACTGTGGATCACTTTCATTGTACTCCCAAGGTCGGTCGAGAAGCAAATTTGTTGCATTCATAAGCATTATATCGAAGTCAACCTCATCCTTATATTGATGCGTCTTTAGGGTTGTATATATGGAGAAACACCACAACGAACGAATAAAAAAGGAAACAGAAAAGAAACTAGCAAAACCTAGGAAGCTATTGAATGGATATGACTTACCACTTGATCCTACTTGGCTTACAATTCATCAGATATGACACACCAATCCAAACTAAAGGGTCACTCGTCACTATTCCTTACTAAAGGGAATAGATAAAAGTTAAGAGATTACGAGAACACTAAGGTTGCTGAAATGAGTAATTTTTGTATTGAAAAGGATATGAATCTACATACAAGGAAAAGTAGGGGTTTATATACTTGCCCACTATAGTTATTCTACATGTATGAAAAGGCAAAAAGATATTCTGTACTAGGTTATATAAGATATACTAAAAGAGGTAAAAGAGACAAGGAATATGCAATACAGAAAAGAAAGAATCATTTTAGAACATTATGTCAAAAGACACGTGTTGCTTGGTGGCTAGACATCTAGGATATGGTACAACGTAGGCGAAAGCAAGAATACGTTATAGTTAGGGGCCGACTTGATCTGGATCAGGTTTGGAGCCAATCAGCCTAGCAAAAGGTCAGTTATCTTGAAGTTAGACGTTAGTAGGGTCAGGTCAGTAGCTTAGCTTGGCTAGTTTTGGGCTGTCTTCTAGATTAGGACTTCGCTGTTCGGTAGGAGCATGTTGGACTCAAGTAAGGATCTAAGAGATAGGTTGGCAAGTGGTTGGATCGGGATAGGAGTCCCCGTCTCGGCAATGGCTTAGAGCTAATATTTTCTATACGAGCCTTTGAAGTCTTCTAGCTCAGCTTCTTGTGATCAATCTCGGGGGTTGATTCCTATCATTTGCCTAGGGGTTAGAAAGATTTGTCTTTAAATTTGAAGCGGTTTTTGCTTGTTCTTTTAAGGCGTTTGCAAGGTCTTCTTTTATTGGTTAATGGGGAATCAAATCAGACGCATTAAAGGTAGAGGAGACACTATAGTCATTAGGTAACTCAATTTGGTAGGCATTGCGATTGATCTTCTTCATGACCTTGAATGGGCCGTCAGCTCGAGGAGATGGTTTGCTTTATCTCAAGTGTGGGAATCACTTTCGGCTGAGGTGAATCTATACTAAGTCTCCTCGTTGGAAAGAAATAGTTTGACAACCTCGGTTACTAATCTCTTGTTGTCTCTGATTAAAGTTGGCAATCTTCTTTGTTACAAACTAGTACAGTTCATGTAATTCTCGATCTCGGTTAACTCTGGATTAACTCTCTTTAGTAGCTATTGGGGTGTTGATCATATCTAGGGGAATGGTTGGGTTAAGGTCATAGACGACCTTGAATGGGGTCTTCCCTGTAGTACTATAAACAGTTCAGTTGTATGTGAACTCTACGACTAGTAGGCATAGATCCCAATCCCTCAAGTTCTTCCTTATAATAGCTCTGAGTAGGTTTCCTAGTATCTTGTTCACCACTTTAGTTTAGCCATCAATCTAAGGGTGGCTACTGGAGATGAACGATAGTTTAGTCCCAAGTCTCCTCTAAAGATTTTTCTAAAAATAGCTCAAAAATTTTGTGTCCCGATATGAGACAATAGTCTTTGATACTCCATGTAGTCGAACAATCTCCTGCAAAAACAAATTAGCGATATATAAAGCATTGTTAGTCCGATGGTACGAAATGAAGTGCGCCATCTAACTAAAGTGGTCTACTATGACAAAGATAAAATCTTTTCCACTGGATGTCCAGGGCAACCTTAAGAAAAAGTCCATGTTGAGGTTGGCCCATGGTAACGTAAGCATTGGTAGAGGCATTTACTTTCCATAGGGTTCTCCCTTCCCCTTAGCATGCTTACACACTTCACAACAACCGATTACCTTATGGACATCTTTGGCTTAGCTTGGCTAATAAAAATTCTCCTTTAACAGATTGGTTGTCTTGACCTCCCTGAAGTGGCTTGAAAGCTCACCGTTATGAGCATCTTGGACCAACAGCTCACACGTAGAGCAATTTGGAATGCATAGCTTACGGTCCTTGAACAAATGACCATTCTTAAGATAACACCCTCCTACAAGTAGTCCTTCATGACATTGTTCAACAATGGAATCAAAGTGAGGGTCATTAGCATATTGCTCAGTGATGAGTGAGAATCCTAATAATTTTGTTTGCAAAATGGTCAGTAAGGTTTGCCGTTGTGATAGAGTGTCGGCGACCACATTTGCCCTTCCCTTCTTGTGTTGGATAACGTATGAGAAATCCTCCATGAACTCTAACCACTTGGCTTATCTTTTTGAAAACTTGTTCTGACTCCCAAGATGCTTTAATGACTCGTAGTCAGTGTAAATAACAAACTCTTGTGGTAATAAGTAGTATTGCCAAACGGTCAGGGCTCAAAAAAAGGAGTACAACTACTTTTTATACACAGAATACTTCAGGGCTAGGCCACTTAGTTTCTCATTGTAGTAAGTGATGGATCATCTTTCTTGCATCAAGACAACTCCAATTCCAACTCTCGATGCATAACACTCCAGTTTGAAAGGCTTGTTAAAATCTGGTAGTGAAAGGACAAGGGCCAAGGTGAGCTTCTCCTTGATCTCCTTAAAGCTTCACTCAACTCAATCGCTCTACCTGAACCCTTCATTCTTCTTTGTTAGCTTAGTCAATAGGGTAGCTATTGTGTTGAAGTCTTTAATAAATCGCCTATAGAAAGAAGCTAGGCCATGGAAACTTCGGACTTCAGTGACATTTATTGACATCAGCCATTCTAGAACAGCTTAGTTCTTCTCTTCATCTGCTTGGATTCCATCCCTTAACATTACAAACCCTAGGAAAATCAACTCACTCTAGCAGAACGTATACTTCTTCATGTTACCATACAACCTCTCAACTTGCAAAACGTCAAATACTTCATGAAGATGTCGAACATGGTCATTTAAGTCAGTACTATATATTAATATGTCATCAAAGTACACAACCACACATCTTCCGAGTAGAAGGCGCATCATATGGTTCATTAACCTCATGAATGTGCTTGGCTTATTCGTAAGTTTGAATGGCATAACTAACCCTTTGTAGAGTCTATACCTAGTCTTAAAGGTAGTCTTCCATTCATCACCTAGCCTCATGCAAATTTGGTGGTAGCCACTCTATAGATCTATCTTTGAAAATATCTTTGCACTATGATGCTCATCTAACATATCATCGAGCCTTAGTATTGGATATCTGTACTTGACAATAATTCAGTTGATTACTCTACTGTCGATGCACATGCATCATGAACTATCCTTCTTTGGAATGAGTAAAGCTGGTATAACATAAGGACTCATACTCTCCTTCACATATCCTTGCTCAATGAGTCTATCCACCTGTCTCTTTCGTTCGACAGGTTGCTTAGGGTTCATCTTGAACGCAAGTCAGTTTGGCATGGTGGTACCTAGCTGTAGATCAATATAGCGCTCTACGCCTCGGACTGGTAGTAATCCTTTAGGCAGTTTTTCTGGAAAGAGGTTAGAAAACTCATTTAGTAATCTTCGAATTTCTTCTGGGACATCCTACAATTCCCTCATCTCTATTAATCGTCTAACTAACAAAAACATTAGTTCATTAGTCTTCTCAACAAATTGAAGCTCTCTATGACTCATCACTAGGGCTTTCTTCTTACTAGCTCGAGTGAGTTGATTATGGGTTTCATTTTCTTAGGATGGGGTTTGTGGTTGCAACACTATTCTCCTTCCATCCTTGATGAAGGCATAAGTGTTTTTATACCCGTCGTAAGGGACACATCAGTCGAACAACCAAGGTCATCCAAGTAGCAGATGTGAAGCTCCCATAGGGACGACATCACACACTATTTTATCTTTATATACATTCTTAATACTGAATAGTACGATCACTTATTCAGTTACATGCAAAATATCCTTATCATGAAGCCAATGTAGCTTATAGGGTTATGGATGCTTTGAGGTCAATAGGCCCAACCTTTGCATAAAGAACTCTACAATGACATTAATATAACTTCCTCCATCTACGATGATTGTGCACAGTAGGCTTTTGATGGTATACTTAGTATGGAACAGATTCTCTCGCTGGTCTTCCTCAGGTTTAGCAAGGAACTTAGGACTCATCTCAATACTAGGGTCATCACTTTTCCCTAGTTGACATAGACATAGGTCTCCCCTTCCTCTTCTACTTTAGGTTCTCCAACATTCTTTTCTTCCTTGAGGTTGTTCTCGTTGGTATTATCCACCATGTCTCCTTAGAGTATCATGACATGCCAGTTCAGACATTCAGCAGCTATTTGTCTAAAGCCTAAGCATTCAAAACACTTCACCTTACTAGTCTTCCGTTTGGATGGTTGGCCTTGCTCATAGGTTCTCGAGGTCAACCTAGTCTCAGGTTAGCTAGACTGTCCTATTCGGCCATGTTAGTCTACTTAGTGTTCATCAGGTCGACCATTCCTTTCTTCGATTCGGTATGGCCTCTTCAAGTTGGCTTGAATAAGTTAGCACAATACGGGAGCTCAGGAGAATGTTTGGCTAGGTCGGCCTAGAACATTTCTCTTCTACTTTTTGACCCTCTACGTGATTTTGATTACCTCTTCTAAAGTATAAAACCTTTGTACTTCAACGATATTGCAAATCTCATACTTGAGTCCGGAAATGAATCTTGATACTATATGGGCTTCTAGATCTTTCATGTTGGCTCGGATCATCAACATCTGAAACTCTCTAACATAGTCATCAACAGATCGATTTCCTTGGCGAAGCTCTTGTAATTTTGCAAACGTATCTTGTAGGTACATCTCAGGTACAAATCTACCCCTCAATAACCTCTTCATCTCGTCCCAAGTTCTAACACCTCGTCTTCCATCCCTTGTTCGAGCTACATTCAAATTTTTCCACCACATTATTGCATACCCAGTAAACTTCAGTGCAGCAAGTCAAAACTTGACAATATCCATATATCTATAACAATCAAACACCTTCTCTACCTTCTCTTCTCATTTTAAGTATTCATCGACATCTCTACTTCCACTGGAGAGTGGGATTTGAACCTTGATATTACTTAGCCCTTGAGAATCTTAATGTCCTTGTCCTGGTAATGGGTAATAGTTAACTTCCTTTCCTTCCTCCCCAAATTCTTCAACATGTAGTTCCTCATCTTCTTCTTTAATCTCCTCCAACTCTAATCTTTGTCTAGTAGCTTAGCTTGCTACTCTTCCAACTCATTATAGTCGAATTGGGCGATTGGTTTGGTTGCCTTGGCCATGGGGTCTCTCAAGGGCATTCTCTTATGGGTTAAGTGGTTATACTCCTTAGGGTTGTTGCCTGTTTACTTGAATTGCTGTGACTAAACTCTAAACAAGGTTTGTAAGCCTGTTAAGTTTATCATCAACGGACTCTAAGGTGTTACAACCATTATGACCATGGCCAGGTTGAGCACCACTGCCCTGGTCACCGATAACTTGCTGAATAGTTGAATTTGACATAATGTAAAACTTTTTTCGAATAGATTAACAAACTACTAACAACCTTAATATCCAATGGTCACTAAACATAGTAGAAATGAACTTGCTTTGTTTTTGTGATGAAAAACAAAGTAACAATGGAACCACACTTGCAATCACACCAACATACTACAGTGGCTTCAGAAGGAATATAGTAGCCACTAACAGTAAAGCAAACAAAAAATTCACTACAACTTCACATACTTTCTTGCAAAACTGTACTCTAATACCAGCGAAGCTGGTGCGTCTCTAGGGTCATACACACGGAGAAGCATCACAACGAACGAATTAAAAAGGAAATAGAAAAGAAACTAGCGGAATCTACCGAATGGATATGACTTACTACTCAATCCTATTCGGCCTATAACTCGTAGGATATGATACACTGGTTTGAATTGAAAGGTCATTTGCCACTATTCCTTACTAAAGGGAATAGATAAGAGTTAAGAGATGACGAGAACACTAAGGTTGCCGAAATGAGTAATTTTTGTATTAAAAAGGATATGAATCTGCATATAAGGAAAAGTGGGGGTTTATATACTTGCCTACTAGGGTTATTCTATATGTATGAAAACACAAAAGCGTATTCTACACTAGGTTACATAAGACATACTAAAAGGGGTAAAAGAGACAAAGAATATATAGTATGGAAAAGAAAGAATTATTTTAGAACATTGTATTAGAAGACATGTGTTGCTTGGTGGTTGGACATCTGGTATATGGTACAATGTAGACGGAAGCAAGAATGCGTTATAGTTAGGGGCCGACGTGATCCGAATCAGGTTGAGAGCCAATCAGCCCAGTAAAAGGTCAATTGTCTTAAAGTTAGGTGGTAATAGATCAGGTTAGTAGCTCGGCTCGACTAGTTCTAGGCTGACTTCTGGATTAGGACTTCGTTGTTGGGTTGGAGCATATTGGGCATACGTAAGGATATGAGAGAGAGGTTGGCAAGTGGTCGGATTAGGATAAGAGTCTTAGTCTTAGCAATGGCTTAGAGTTAGTATTTTCCATAGGAGCCCTTGAAGTCCCCTAGTTCGGCTTCTTGTGATCGGTCCAGGGGGTTGATTCCTATTACATATTGTTCAGCCTTGAATGCTATCTGAGCTCTTTTATGTACATGGACCATACCCTTATCATTGAACCACTTCAATCCATATGGTTGATGATGCAGGTAGGTTGGTAATTTCATCTTCCCCATTAGCTCGACAGAATCGATGTTGGTGCAACTACCTCCATCAACTACCAAAGAACAGTTCTTCCCATTTACCAAACATCTGATTTGAAAATAAGTTCTCCCTTTGACTTAAGTCTTCCTTCATGTTAGCATGTCTATTCGTCAAGGCTAAAGGTTCTCCCACCTCAGGATAGAAGTTTATTACTTCTTCACTCTCAGAGCTCTTATCACTATGGCTCTCTACTTAAGCATCTAATCCTTACCTTTTAGAATCATTACCTTCTTATTTAGGCATTGGGAGGCAATATGTCCATAACCTAAACATTTGAAGCACTCAACTTCCTAGGCTTTGGTGCTGGGCACTCTCTCCTTCTTTGATTTCTTAGTGTCAACCTGGTTAAGTCAGCTAAACTCTCCTTTCTCTATCCTCCTTTTTAGCCTTTTTCTCTTGGCATACCTCTTAAGCTTAGGGCTACCTTATTGAGGTCGACTAGTTATCCTTTAATGCCGTCTTCTCCTCTGTCTCTCCACTCTTAATGCTAAATTGATCAACTCATCCCGTGAGTTGAAGGGCTGTAGTTCGACCACATCGACAATGTCATTTCGAAGTCCACTAAGGAACCTAGCAATAGTACGATCTTGACGCTCAACAATCTTATATCCAGTCATTAAGGTCTCAAACTTTTGCAAGTACTCTTCAATAGTGTTTCGACCTTGCCTCAGGTGCTAGAAAGCATAGAGCATCTCTTGCTTGAAGTAAGTTGGCACAAAGCGTTGATTCATCAATATCTTCATAAGCCTTTAAGTTTTGATTAGGTCTTCTCCTTTGGCATCTCACTTGGCGGTCAATTTATCCTACCAAAGACTTACATTTTCAACAAGGGATAATGAGGCCAACTTAACCTTAGTTTGGTCATCATACTCATAGCACTTAAACATCTTCTTTACTTAGGGAACCTAATCAAGGAACTCTTCAAGTCAACTACTCCCATTAAAGGTCGGTAGTTTAAGCTTAATGTTGCCAAGTCCTTAGCTATGTGCTTAGGGTTCATCCCTTACATTCCTAGCTGGTTGGTTCACCTCAAATTAGCCACTTCTATTGGGGCTTTGCTAGGCCATATTTCTTCTCAGCTTTGGCTCTTTTCTTTGAGCTCCTTGATTCACCTCGAAGTCAACACTCCTGTCATTGCTTCTTCTCGGCTCGGGTTGGTTTTCAATTCTTCTTGACTTGGCAACTCTTCTCGGCTGTTGCTCATCATTATTAAGTTCATTGGAGCCACTTCTATTAGTGGGTGTTTGTTCCCTTCTTTCACCTTAGCCAACACATCTATGGCCTGTGACTAAACCAGTAAGCTCCTAAATAGAATTAGTGAGGTTTTGAATATGATATTCCAAGTTACCAACACATCACCTCAAACTTTCATGAGGGTTATCACCACTATTATTGACATTATCTTCAAACATTCTTGTTTGTATAGTAAATTCCAGAGAGAGAAAATTTAACAACCACGTAACACACTCAACTGTACTCAACTTAGAACCACCACTAAGACAATTCCACAAATGTTACTACAACAAAATACAACTAATAGTAACCCATAAATTACTGCTACTCGATTTCTGCAACTACCTACAACTGATAAACACTAAAGCAACTAGAATCAACTACTGAAAGTATTGTTACTCAACTCAACAACAACACAATTCTACGACTACTAAGAATTCGGACAACACATTACACTACAAAATGATAACCAATCAAATGTTCAAACGACAAGTAAACTTGGAAGAACACTGTATGTGTATTTCCTTAAAGCTTTGATACCAGCGAAGGTAATGCGAATCCGGGAACGTGTAGCGAGTACGAACCACAAATGGTATTTAACGTTCGAGTGAGATGATGAATGGGAAGTAGAAAGGGGTTTTAACTGCTGTCAAGCCTTATTTCAGTTTCCTTAATTTAATTTATATCAAGCTTAGCCCATTTAATATAAATTACTTGACAATAATTAAGAAAAAGAATTTTTTTTAAAAAAAAATATCGAGTTGCCAACCAATTCAATTGGTAAAAAAATAAAATTAGGGTTTTCAAGTGGAAAAAAACGTAATTTGACTACTAGTCTGCGGATATTCTAAAAAAAAATTAATTTTTAGAAACATTAAACCAAAAAACCGAGTTCGAAGGCTAACCTATTAAGATTAAGTCATCATATAAAAAATTTTTAAAAATTTGATGGGCTTGATTTTTTTAATTTTTATGAAAATACTAAATATACCTAAATTTACAAAAAAAAAAAACTAAAGTGATTTTTATATTATTTTTTATTACGAATTTCTAAGAAAAAAGGAAAAATGTTTTTTTTTTTAATGGTTGCTCTAAAGGTGCCATAGTTGTTTTTTTTTTTATTAAATTTTTAGTCAGTGGGTTATTTTTATTTCGAAAAACCGAGCCAGATTTACAATTTTTATTAATTTATTATTTTAAGAAAAAAACGTAAGAAATTTAATTTTTCCAAACTAAATAAAGAAAAAAAACCTTAACTAACTAAATCTTTTTGGAAAAAAAAAATCAATTTAAGATTTTTTATTTTTCCAAAACCACTATGTGTCAAAAAGTGTCTTTCCTAAATATTAACGATAAGATATGATCTAAATACATTTATTTTTTTAAAAAAAAAACACAGTCTTGCTAAAAATATAATTGAGCTAAATTTATTAAAAATTGAGATTATCTAAAAAAAACACGTAATACAAAAATATTAAAAACCTACACTAAAAAAATAAATAAGTTAGTAAAATAATTAAATTAACTAATAAAAAATAACAAAATAAGAAATTTTACCAACGAGTTGAGTCGCGCTTCGAATACTGTTTTCAGATGGTCATGGGCATGATCAAAGGCGTGTTGGTTGCTGTTTGCACTTATTACGGGCATGATCGAGGGCGTATCGACTTCTATTTCAATTGATAATAGGTATGATCGTTGGTACGTTAGTTCCTGTGTTCACTTATCACGAGTGTGACGGTTAGTGCATTAGCTACTGTTTTCACTTATTATGGGCGTAATGGTTGATGCGTTGGTGAAAGGACGTTTGGATTGTGACTGCTCGTGCATTGGCGAGTGTGGGCAAGTGGTGGGGTATGCGTGGGCGAGCGTATGCAAAGAGTTAGGCGACAGCACCGGAGAGTATAGGCGAAGATCTAGGTGATTTAGGCGATAGTGGCAATGGGCTTGGGTGAGTGTTTGGGTAATGTGGGTGGTGGTTCATTGGTGGTTGGGCGATGGTTCAGCGATACTTGGGTGGTGGTTTAGCAATGGTGTTTGGGTGGTTGTTCAGCGGTGGTTCAACGACGGTTTTTGGGTGGTTGTGCATGGCTTTTGAAAAATTAAAAACCTCTTTTAACTTCCCCATCGACATATTATTTATAAGCTCAAAATCGAATCTCTCGTATCGAAGATACGAAAGGTACAATTACGATTTGGATTTGTCAAGGATTTACCCGAACTTCTAGAAACCTTAATTTATAATAGGCTTTTTTACCTTTTAAAGGTCTAATCCGATCTGCTACAATTTAGCTCAATAATTCCCAAATCTAATTTAAGCCCTTAAATTAGATGAATTTTTATTCTATATTTGTCTGGCCCAAAGTTAATTAAGCTCATATCATCACCTAATTTGATAATCCAACTCAATTCAATTCAATACAATACGATTCAACTTATGACTCCACTTGCTACGACTTGACTTAATTTTCTTTTTTATTTTTTCATTTTTCATTTTTTCTTTTACTTTTATTTATTTTATTTTCTGTTTATTTATTAACTTAGCTCAATTAATAAAAAATTAAAAAAAAATTGGCAAAAATTAGGCGTCTACAACTACGAATGTGAATGGATATCACGCACCAAGACACAAACATGATCAAGGGTTAAGCTCAAAATAAAGTTCGATACGACTTACAAACATTAAATGTCACTCAAGTTTCGAATGAGAGATTAGATGTGATTCACTAACTTGCTCAAATGAAAGGCTTCACTATAATCTTACGGACAAGATTGATAAGAATACGAGAAAGATTAAAGAGTTATTTGACACTCAATAATTCGAAACGCTAGCTCAAAAGGGTTCAAGAATATCCTTACTTCAAGAAGGAACATTCAAGTGTAAATTCTTTATATGAATATTCTTTACTTTGATAATTACAAATGTTGCTATTTATTGCAAGTCTTAAAACCTTAGTAGCAAAATTGTAAATAATATACAAGGCCTTGAACCTTAAAGAATAATCCATAATCGAAACAAGGAAAATATTTACAAGGTATACAAAATTGTGCACTTAATAGAGTTGTCAGTATATAGTCATTTGAGTTGTTTGTAGGTTCAAGTAAGATCTGATTGGCAATTGGATGTCGGAATAAGGGTGGGATGTTTAGAAGTTTTATTGTGCTTAGCCAAGCTCCTAGTGAGGTCGGCCCATAGTTGTTACAGTCATGGATTACTGGGCACTAGCTTTCCTGTACTGTGCCAAGCTATTGTTTGGCCTTAAGGCCATAGTCGCTTGGTCTCTTACCATCCCAGTAGATGACAAACCTAATGCTAAATGGTTCCTTTCCCTCCTTTAGTCCTTTGGTTATGAGTCTAGCCTTAGCAAGAGCAGGTCGATCTCAAGTTAAGATAGGTTGGCTTTAGCTTCTAATAGGTCTGCGCTGGCTTCTGACGGATTGGCCTCGGCATAAGGATTGTCGTGGACTGATTCTTATTAGTATAAGAGAGAAATAAAAGCAAAATCCATGTTAGCTGTGTTAGAATTGAAGCTCCCATACCATTCATGCACTGTTATCAACCCATATCCAAAGGACTATGTGAGTTCTAAGTTCTATAGCTTAGATGATGATTTGAAGTTGGAGGAATTCTCAAAATCCCTTATAGATTAAGCCTATACTTAGTATATTAACCTCCTTCCGAGATTAGTCAACTCATAGGGTGGAATGTGTAGGATGTTTCTGGAAAAATTCTTCTCTACTGAAGAAAGGGTAACTCTCATCGACATGGGACAAATTCATTAGAGGTCTAAAGAAGATCTCATGAATTATATTGACCGGTTTAAAGAACACTCTTTAGATATATACGATGTTTGTGATGAGAGGGAAATTGTTAAGATTTATATTTAAGGGATGTTCCTTGAATACGCAGTTTATCTCGAGAACTTGTCATTGGATTCTTTGGCTACATTAGTTGAGAATGTGTGAAGGACAAACAATTCAGTGGCTTGGCAAAGGAATGAAGCTGCAAGGTTCAATAAGCGTACTCCATTTGTAAATGCTGCTCAAGGCAAATCACAGAAAGACATGAAGAAACCTAAAAATGATAGGTCCTATGATTCTAAGCTTACATTGACATATCCTTGCCCAATGGCCAAGGTACATCAAATGCTAGATCAATGGCCATAAGATGCAAATATTAGACTCCCTAGAGTTGAACGCTTACCAACGAATTAGGAAAAAAAAATGACCCTATGTTTTGCAGATTCTATAGGAGTGTAGGCTACCTAACAAAAGATTGTTGGACAATAAAGAAAATATTTGATGAACGTATCCATAATGGAGAATTGATTATTGAAGATAATGATGTCAGGAATAATCCACTCCCAGCTCACAACACTTGACGCAGTGTTGTGAATGTTATCACCTACGACCTTACTAAGATGGAAGGTCTGGACATGTAGCTATCTGAGGTGCTTAAAGTAGAGATGACAGCATTGTCCTCACTTTGTTAAAAACTGATAATGTTAGAAATTTCTTTGATCTCATCGACTTTGATGAAGATGCTCAGTTTGAGGTAGTGACCATGCTTATGAGGATTACACAAGGTCAATACAAGCAACATAATATAGGATATCCTGTAGAGAGAATGGTTTCAACAAATGAAAATGCAATTACGTTTACCAATGCTGATATATGTACAAAGAATACTAATCACAATTGTCCTTCATATGTGGAAAGCATACTCAATGGTTATTCTATCAAGAGGACTTTCATTGATAATGGATCATCACTCAATGTTATGCCAATATCTTCTTTCAGAGTAGCAAAGATAGATATTCGACACTTAGTAAAACAACTAATCCTATTGACCAGCTTTTATGAATCTTCCATGAAGACAATATGATGCGTTAAAGTAGACTTCAATGTTGGACCAATCTATAGCTCCACATGGTTCAATGTGATTGATGTGCGTATATCATTCCATCTCCTTATAGGAAGGACATAGTTGCATAACCACAACATACTACTGTCAACATGGCATCAATGCATGAAAGGTCATTAAGGTGAGAAGGATGTCTTTATTCCTGCAATAGAGGACCTGTTTATACATAATGAACTACACTTTGCTGAAGTAACCTTCTTCGATGAACATGAAGAGGCAGCTATGCAAAATTTTAAAGAACCTCCTGATGTATCTCTACCCATAGTGGAAGAAGTTCAGGTACCAACATCTAAGAAGAAAAAGGTACGTAGTTGTCGTGGAGGTGCAAAGAAACCTAAGTGAACAAATAATATTATGGACACTAAGGTGCTTTATAAAAAGAGGTATGAAAACTACTAAGAGTAGAAGATGACCTTATTAGTTTTCTCTCTTTTCTTTTCTTAGAACATGTAAGTGAAGTGATAGTCACTTCTTATCAATGAAAGAAGACTTGTTCTCTATCACTAATATTATCTTATGGAACATGAATGTGTCTATTTGTATCTCTTTATTGCCATTGTCGTTGATGAATAGAACTTGCTCTCTTAAGCAAGGAAAGCTTATCCCATAGAACAATTTGCTTCTTATTAGGGGCGTTTGGACCCTCTTGATTATTTAAAAAAAAAAATTGATAGTGAACATGACATCTAATCTATACATTGTTGTTGCTTAATAAGGAGCTTTGTCTCCTAAGCGCGTAATGATGAAATTGGCTTATATGTGCAGCCTGGTAAGAGCATTACCTCCTAGGTGCAAGCAAGTTGTGCCAATCTTATATTTTTATCATGTTGTCTAAGTGATCCAAATGTTTTTTTACCATTAAGTAGTGGACACAATCCCATCGATGAGCAAACTAACATATTGACACTTCAATCAAAGTAATACCTTAGTAAGCCATATTATACAGTCAAGTAATAGGAAATACCCCTTGACTAATAAGAAAGAATTATTGATCCCAGGGAATCAATGCCACTATCGCTAATTATGTGTGATTGAACACTTTTTGAAAGGGATTATATATATATATATATATTATCATTAGTAAGCAAAAAGTCTTACCTCAATACAAGATGATGTGTAAGATCCTTTAAAACACCGAGTCTAAGCGGTCTCATAATTATGCCTATTCTAAAATAAGGGATCCTTTGAATCAAAGAGTCTAAGAAGTCTCAAAGTTATGCCAATTCATAAATTTCAAGTTCATGATATTTAATGCTAATGTGATTTGGTCAAGCCTTTGCTCCCTACTGCATGGTGTCATTTCTACGACAACACTGCTTAGTTGAGGCACTACTCCTAAGTGCTTGAAGCCTTTAAGTACAAAATATACTCTAATTTAAGAGAATGTCTTCTTTAACAACTCATGTAATGGAGGAATATCTATTCACATTTATGTCAAAAGGGCGTATGATTCAACTATTCACATTCAACTCGCATTTCAAGTTCCATACCTAACTTATGATATTAAGACTTATGTCATGTTTAGGCCTTACATCATTTTCAGGCCTTACATCGCGTTCAGATTTGGTATCGTGTCCAAACCTCATATCATATCATGATCAAGACTTATATCGTATCATATTAAAGACTAGTGATGTGTTTAAGACTTATTTCATATTTGAGACTTGTTACTACTATTTATGCTAACCTACATTCAACTTTGATGTTCAAGACTTGCTTTTAACCCACCTATGCTCATGTCTCAAGTTTCATGTTCAATTTATGTGTATTCAATTCACATGTGGCTCACGTCGGCTCTTATGCACTCTTGTGCTCATACTTTCTTATCTTGTAACTTATGTTCAATTTATATTACAAGTTGCATTTGGCCCTATCAAAATCACTATAAGGAAGTTATACACAATCTCAATACAACACTTGCAAAACATGTGCAATGAGGAAATGTTAGTTTACAATTAAAAAAAAAAATAAGATGAAGAAAAGAATAAAATTTAGCACAAGGTGAACAAAATGAATTGAACAAAGAGACCATACAAGGTATAATGAAAATCAACTCAGTTAAAGGTAAGACTATGTGATGAAATTGTTATGAACACAAAAGAGGTATTTTTTCAAAGAAAAAGTTTGCGTATGGATGAGATAAGGAACACAATTCATAAAAGGGGAGATAAAACAAAATTCGAGTATTAGTGCCCATTATCCTCTCCACTACAGGTGTAATCAAGGGAGCGATGGAAGAAAATTTAAGTGTCAGTACTTATCGGTCCCTCCATCACAGAGGTGACTAAGGACGTAACTAACGATAGAGCTAATATCCCGCCATTCATCATAGTCGTGATAACACATCAAAAGGGCGATCATTCCCCTCATCATAACCATGATGAGATGGAATATCTGTGATGAGTCGATCACAACCTATGTCACAACCATTAATGCGGACTACAACCAATAATATACAAGGCCGGTTGTAGGGATAGGTCCAAGCTTGCTGAAAGCTTGAAAAGGAGGTAGTAGGAATGTGTGAGAGAATAAAAATGAATAAAAAAGTAAGCCAACCCACGAATAGCTCCAATGTATATGATGCACCAATGGAACTTTTGAGAACTCATGGCACAACTCGATATAACGTACAAATTGGTCTAGTGAGATTACTCGCACAAAAATGAATATTCTATTATATTGATTATAATCAATAATCCTTGCGACTACAAATTTAAGGGTATTTATATCCAATAAGTTAGGGCAACTTGCCTAAAAAGGGAAAAGATAAAAAAAAAGGTATTACCCTAAAGAAGTAATGTATAAAAATACAAAAGAGTAAAAATGAATATTCAAAAAAAGCAATAATTAGTAGAGTAGATTCTACACGAATCCTGTACACGTGGCAATGATACATTGGCAGAGCCAGTGGAGGATGCAAACAAAAGTGTACGGTCAGGTAGCTTGTTTAAGTAAGGTTGGCTAAGGATCAATTTGGTCTCTCTCTCTTTCTTTCTCCTTCTTAGTAAGAGAGATGCCGAATCATTGGACATTTCGAACATAGCTAAGTAGATAGGCGAAGGTTGGTAGTTTTCTGGGCATTCAACAACTCGGTACATAACTTTTGAGAGATGGGCAGTCATACAGCTTATCATAAAGAGTTGATCGACAGTTCAGAATAACTCAAGCTCGGCTGGAGTCAGTTGGAGCAAGAGGATTTATCTTATCAATCCCTTTAGTCTTCGAGTTTAGCTATGGGTTAAAGGCCCAGTAACACGATTCTTATCATTCTCTCCGAGTTGATTTGGATTTGGGGTCTTCGATCAGTTCTCTATCACAGTAATATGGATTGAAGTCGGCAACATTAAAGGTATTAAAAACTCCATAATCTTTAGGTGATTCCAACTTGTAGGCATTGTCATTGATCTTTTAGAGGATTCTGAAAGGTCCTTCAGCCCTTGCAGATAGTTTGTTCCTCCTCTTACTCGAGAACCTTTCCTTATTGAGATGAAGCCACACAAAGTCTCCTGGTAGGAATTGTTTAGTCGTCCTACATTTGGTCCTCTCTCACATTCTTTTGGTGGCTTGGTTGATTTACTAAGTGACTTTGTTGTAAATGTGTTGAAGGGACTCTACTTGACCTCTCGTGTCTAGGTCATCTTACTCAGATTCTAGCATAGGGGTGTGATCAAGGGATAACTCGGGATTAAGTCCGTAGACAACATTTAAGGGTGTTTGCTTGGTGGTGTCATGTATAGTCCGGTTGTAAGTGAATTCAACTACTGGCAAGCAGACGTCCTAATCAGCCAGTTTTTGCCTATTGTAACTCAAAATAGTGATCCCAAAGTATAATTAACTACCTCTGTTTGGCCATTAGTTTGGGGGTGATAGGAGATACTAAATGGGAGTTTAGTCCCTATCTAATGCCACAAGGTCCTCTAGAAATAGCTTAAGAACTTTGGGTCTCTATCGGAGACTACACTTTTTGGCAGCCATGTAACAACACAATCTCTTGTAAGAAAAGAAAAGCAATAGCTAAAGCAACGTTAGTTTTAGAGTAAAGCATAAGCTATGCCATCTTGCAGAACTTATCCATGACGACCATTATAGAATCTTCACCTCGGGCAGTCCTCTGTAATCTAAGAACAAAGTCTACGCTCAATTCGATCCATGGTTTCGTCGGAATAGGCAAAGGCATTGCTTTCCCTTGATCGACTTAGTACTTAGCCTTCTTGCATACGACATAGCTTTCAACAACTCTATGCATATCTGGCCCCATTCTTGACCAAAAGAATCGACCACTTAACAATTTATATGTCCTTTTCTCCTTAAAATATCCAGACAATCCTTCATTATGGGCTTCTCTGATCAATAGCTCCCGAAGTGAACAGGTCAACAAATACAATTTCCCTCCTCAGAACAAGTATCCATCTTCCATATGATACTCGTCCACTATCTTTCCATTGACACAATGCATGAATATGAGCGCAAAGTGTAGATCCTCATAATACTGCTTTTTGATACTTGCAAACCCCAACAGTCTAGTCTGCAGTTTAGTTAAAAGTGCATTTCTCCTTGAAAGAGCATCTACAACTATGTTGCTTGTATTTTATCACAAAATTAAATCCTTCAAAGAATCCAACCCATCTCACCTGCCACTCCGACAACTTGATTTGACTTCGGAGATATCTTCAAGACTCATGGTTATATAGATGATAAATTCTTTCAACAATAAATAATGTTGCCATACTTGTAGTGTCAAATCAATACCAAGAGTTCTTTGTCATACATGGAGTAATTCAACTAAGGTCCTCTAAGCTTCTCATTGTGGTAGGCAATTGGTCAACCTTCTTGCATTAGGACAGTACCTATTCCAGTACCTGACATGTTACATTCTAGCTTAAATATTTTCTTGAAGTTAGGTAAAACAGGTACAAAGGCGGAGGTCAACTTTTCCTTAATGTCGGCAAAACTTCTCTCCTCCTTTTCTCCCCATCGGAAGTCAATGTTCTTTTTTGTTAGCTCCATAAGCAGTGCAATGAAGGTGCTGAAATCCCTAATGAATCTTTTATAGAACAAAGCCAATTCGTAGAAACTTCTCACGTCGGCATAAGTAGTAGGAGTTTGCCACTCGATGATTGCTTTAACCTTCTTATTGTCCACTCTTAAGCCTCCTCTACTGACCACATAACCTAAGAATACCACTCCCTCTTGACAAAAGCAACATTTCTTTAGATTATCGAATAATATGTCAGCATGGAGGGTATTTAGTACAATTCAGATATGTTTGCAGTGGCTCAGCAAGTTGGCACTATAGATTAGGATATCATTAAAGTATACTACGACACACTTCCCTATTAGATGCCTCAATACGTGGTTCATCAGTGTCATGAAAGTGCTTGGGGTATTCGATAAGCCGAAGGGCATGACCATCCATTCATAAAGCCCATGACAAGTTTTGAATTCTATTTTCCACTCATCTCTTAGCCTCATGCAAATTTGATGGTAGCCGGACTTCAAATCAATTTTGCTGAAGATCTTAGCTCTATTCAATTCATCCAACATGTCTTCCAACCTCGGGATCAGATACCTATATTTGATCGTAATCTTGTTCATGGTTCGGTTATTAACACACATTCAATAGGTTCCATCCTTGTTCGATACTAAAAGCGTTGAAACAGCACAAGGGTTGAGACTCTCCTTAACATACCCTCTCTCCAGTAATTCACTGACTTGATGTTAGAGTTCAGATGCCTGTTCAGGACTCATCTGGTAAGCTGGCTTATTTGGTAGGGCAATACTAGGTATTAAGTTAATCTAGTATTCAATGCCTTGGAGTGAGGGCAATCCCTTAGGTAACTATTTGGGGAATAAGTTAGCATATTCACCCAGCAATGCTACTACCTCTTAAGGTAGTTTACCCCTCTCTTTCATGATGGCCTCTTGGAGCTCAACTTTACTCATCATCAGAGTCTTTTTTTATCAACGAGTAAGTTTTGTCTGCAATTTATTAACTTCTCTCGATAGCATTGGGTTTAGTGTAAACTTTTGACCATTCTTTTCAAACACATACGCGTTCCTGTATTCGTTATGGATAACTTTTCTATCAAACAGCCATGATCGGCTAAGTAACATATGCGAAGCACACGTGGGCAGCACATCGCAAAGAATCTCGTTGGAGTAGTTTCTAATTGTGATCGGTAGTAGTACTTGTTGGGTGACATGTAGTGCTCCCTTATCATTCAATCAATGCAACTTGTACAGCTTTAGGCATGCAATGGTCGACAACTTCAACTATGTGACCATTTCAGCTAATGCCACATTGATGTAACTTCCATTATCCACAATTAATGCTCGCACCTGGTTAGTTACCTTACAGGTGGTGTGAAACAAATTCTCTCTCTAATCCTCCTATCGTGAGGGTTCTATGTACATAGCGCATTAGACAACTAAGACCAACTGATCCAAGTCCTTGGAAAATACTTCCTCTTAAATGAGTTTTTTCTCAGCAATTTCTTTCTCAACAATTGCCTCTTTAACCTCAGGTTCCTCATCAATACTTTCTACCTCCAATGTAGGGACATCTCCCTTGATTACCATAGTTCTTCAGTTCGAGCACTAAGCAACCATATGTCTAAAACCTTAGCATTTGAAGCACTTGATTTGGCTTGTCTTCCATCCAAATCCATGCCCCTTCTCATAAGCTTAAGTCATCATGTCACTATCAAGTTAGCCCTTCTGTAAGTTCAGACATCTACCTTTTAGATTGGCTTAGCAGTTGATTGAGCTCAATGACTTCCCTATATTAGTTGATTAGTCAACAACCTTACTTATACTCGCCGTCTTCTCTACCTCTCTACTTATTAGGATATTTTGATGGCTTCATCAATTGTGGTAAATCGTTGGAGCTCCACAATGTCCTGAATATCACCTCTCAATCTCGTAATGAACCTAGAGATTATTTGTGCTGGGGGTTCCTCCTCTTCACATTGGATCATGAGCATTTGGAATTTCTAAACATACTTATCAACTATTCAGCTTCCTTGTCTCAGCTTTTGAAGCCGAGTAAAAGTATCTTGCAAATAAGTATCTTGCAAATAAGTATCCGATACGAATCTATTTCTCAGTATTCTCTTCATTTCAGGCCAAGTATTAACCTTTGGTAGCCTTTTTGCCTCCTCATGGCCTAGAAGTTCTTTTACTACATAGCGTCATATCTAGAGAACTTAATAGCAACAGTTTTCACTTTCTCGTAATCCTCATACTGATAATATTAAAAAACATGCTCCATTTTCTCTTCTCATTTTAAGTATTCATTAGCACTCCTAGATCCATTGAAACTCAAAATCCGAAGCTTCACATGGTCAGATGCTCTAGGGACTCGAGGTCACTCTTCTTCAAAGTATTCTTCTTCGTCCTCTTCATCTAGTTCTCTCAGGTCTATTCTTTGTCTTACTTATCCAGCTATTCTTCCATCTTGAACTAATTAAGCTAGGTTATGATCTTTAGTAAGTTGAGCAACTTGTGAAGTTTTTTGCGTGGCTTCAGTCGATCGGCAAGCCAACATATGAACAGCTTGGGTCAAATCTACCAAGAGGTTAGCTACCTCATCAAATCTCTCGTTAGTGTTCTAAGGTGTTCTTTAAGACTGTCAACCATGGTGGATAACTCCACTATTGTTATCAACACCAACATTTAAACTTGGGTCAGTCATTTTCTCTATAGATTTAAAGCTCAAACTCTTCAACTGGGTGTCTTAACAAACACTTCTATAAACTAGAAAGTTAACAGCTAGTCAACACAACAATTCAACAAACACAATAATTTGCTTTGTCTTATATACACAAAATAGAGTATAGTTAGAACTTTGAAACAATTACAACTCAAGTGAAAACCTTTGCTTTCATACTAAGATGATACAGACTATAACTATGAATAGACAAGGCCGGTCGTGAGGACGGGTCAAAGCTTGTTGAAAGCTTGAAAAGGAGGTAGTTGGAATGTGCAAGAGAACAAAAATGAATGAAAAAGTAAGCAAACCCATGAATAGCTCCAATGGATATAATGCACCAATGGAACTTTTGAAAACTCACCGCACAACTCAATATGGCGCACGAATTGGTCCAGTGTGATTACTCGCCAGCTAACCTTGCTCAGAGGTTAAGATAAGAGTGAAATGAGAATAAACAACAGTGTTCACGTAAAGAAGGAATATTCAATTGTATTGATGATAATTAAATAATCCTTACAGCTACAAACACAAGGGCATTTATACCTAATAAGTTAAGGCAACTTACCTAAAAAGGAAAAGACAAAAAAAGGGTATTATCTTAAAGAAGTAATGTGCAAGAATACAAAAGGGTAAAAATGAATATTATAGAAAAGCAACGATTAGTAGAGCAGATTCTACATAGGATCCTATACACATGACAATGATACATTGGTAGGGCTGTTGGAGGATGCGGACAAAAGTGTACAATTAGGTAGCTTGTCTGAGTTAGGGTAGCTAAGGATCAGTCTGATCTCTCTCTCTCTCTTAGCTTCTTGGTAAGGGAGATGCCGAGTCATTGGATGTTTCAGTTATAGCTGAGCAGATAGGCAAAGGTTGCCAGATTTCTTAGCATTCAACAACTCAGTACATAACTTCCGAGAGATAGGTAGTCATATGGCTTGTCACAAAGAGTTGATTGGCAGTTCGTAGTAACTCAGGCTTAGCAAGAGGATTCATCTTGTCGATTTCTCTAGTCCTCGGGTTCAACTGCGAGTCAAAAGTCCACTAGCCTAATTCCTATCAACTGTGATAAGGGCTATGAACCTAAGGTTTTACTCTGTCTACAAGTATAAGTCATAAAACATTTTCTTCATTGCTTATTGAAGATTATTAGACTATGGAGCATGCGGAGGACTTTAGATTATTAGCACGAGGCTAATACGAAAAGGCTAATGGTCAATTCAAAATAGTTACTAAATTTGATGGGTTTTAATGGGGTGCAGTTTGCCATTATATATATATATATAAAGATTGAGAGTTATTTTGTTGTTTTTGATTGAAAATTCCTTGAGCATGAGGTAAAGGCCACCATAGCAATGTCAAGAAAATATGATACACACATCCAGTTCGAGAAGCTAATTAAGGAAGAAATTCAAAAAGCACAAGAAGCTCAAAATGGGTTAAATTGTTACTATGCAGAATGACCAAAGCTACAAACCTGGTTCAATTTCAAGCCAAAGTAGATGAGTGAACACCTAGCCATTGACACTCTTTAATCGTTGACAACTGTTTGAAGATGCCAATGTAACTTGAGAGCAAAACAAAAGTAACAGGGTATGGAAATTATATCTGTTTCAAGAATTCCAATAGTAGATTTAGAATCATCACCTGTGGTATCTCTATGTTTCTATCAAACTTTAGTAATGTTTGCTTCAATCTCTTGAAAGTGGTGTAAGTTCAATGGTCGCTTTGGTATTCTGCTCTTCATCTTTAGATTTTAGGTCAGAAGGAACATTGTTTTGTACTGAATTCTTTGGGTAAGGAATGGAAGAAAATGAAATCAAAGATACGTATGAGCTAAAAAATTGAAGTACAAGAGATGTGAGGTAGGAAGAACGAGAATGAAGATATGAAGTTGCTAAGAGAGGAAACAAGAAAATAATACAATGAAAATTCGAAAGAAAAGAAGGGTATATCGAAGTTGTATTACGTATGCAACAAATGATTGAAGTTGGAGTGTATTTGGAACGAGGACAAATCATAATTGAAATTAAAAAAAAAAAAAACAGATGAAGAAGAGTATGAGTTTGTAAGAAATCGAAAGAGAATGTGTATGAATGAAAGGAGAGAAATCGAAGAAGAGGTGTATATCGAGAGATGCCGTTGAAAGCTGAAGTAGAGGAATGAAATGGAAGCAGAAGGATGTAGGAGAAGAGAAATAAACTTGAGAAGGATTGTGCATAAGAATGGGAGTTCAGTAAAGCAAAAAAGAAAAAAAGAAGAGAAAGATTGATTTGGATATTCGCAAAAGGGTAAACATGCTAATATATACACAACAGAAGTAATAACAGAAAAAAAAATCTCCAGTATCTTCTATGCAATCAGAGTGTAAGACCTCATCTTAAATATCATATTAGGAGTGTAACATGGACAGTTAAGTTCCACACCAATAAATGGAGCTCAAATATGATTTTCTTATTGAAAGGCAGTTCGCTAGCCTAGGAATGCATTAACATAACTTATCATAAGAAGAAAATGAAGACAACATTGATACATGGGGTTGGCTTAATAAGATTGCTAATATGAACCTAGTATATAAATTCAATTTAATGCCACCAATGACTCATAAAGACCAAATTGAAGAAATGAATTAGCTCAAAAATGGACAACTTAAAGAACGTTTACTTCAGTACTGCTATGAGGGCAATGTATGACTCAGTCTGGTCAAGACATGGCATGTAAATATGAGGTGCTGCGAATTTGCACACTAAGCTAATTCTTGAATAAAATTGGCGGTGACAAAGCTATTCAATAGTGTGTATGTGCCAAAGTCGATTGAAAGGCTCATTTGATACCCAAACTCCCTCAACATTATCTAAAGGACTTTAGTCAATGGGGCAAAATATAAAGGGCTAAATCTAACTCATCAGCTTCAAGCCCAATAATCGAAATGGATTCGACTCTTTAGGCAAAGGTGATAAGACCTAAATAGTTAAGCCCATAAAAATTCAGAATGATCAAGGGAGATTTAGCATGAAAGACTTAGAGTAAAGCCCATTAGATCAGTCCACTTGATCTAGCCTTTTTTGGTTTAACTTGCACTAAAAGATAATAAAGCTCTTTATTTAGGCCTAAACTTATGAAAAAAACCCACTTGATACGACACGTAACACGCATATGTATAAGTCAAGTCATTTCCTTAGTCAAATATTGTGTGATAATACACACGACACGCATGTGACCTCTTTCAATTCGAACCCTACACAATATCCATGTTTTGCAAATCGAACTCATATTTCTTTATCGTTCCATGTTGCCGAGAGGGCATTATTGTCGAGAACATCACAGCATTTCAAATATAATTGTTGTAACTGCTCGGACACCTTTGTACTTATCATGGCCGGTCAGCTCGAGAGTCTATGTAGCAGCTGGGCCACTCATTCTTAAACTCCGTTCACAACTCGGACGTAGGACCGCTAGGGGGTTTCGCATGCTCGAAGCATGCACGAAGAGGCTCAAGCAGGTGATCTCTTCTTTGCACAAAAGAGTTCAGTGTACACAATCATAGTTTTGATTTTGATATTCTATATGGATCTCGTGCCTAGCTGTACAGCACTGTTACTATGATACTCGGACATGCTCCCATGGAAAGGAGCCTAGTATGGTTATTTCAGTGAACTACTACATGTGAGCTCTTCAATTGCCATGTAATAAGCTCGGAAACTACAGCCGCTGACCAGCTTGGGGGTCCAATTTCTACAGCCCGGATAGGCTCATGTTCGATGTGTAGAAGAGCACTGAATATGTCCCATCTCATTTCTCGTTTCCGTCTGATCGCAGTCGCTATTTGAAACTCGAATAGGCTATGACCACATGTGAATTACCCAGCTAACTGGAGCTCGTTGTCACGCTCAGCATATACTGCGCAGCTCGGACAAGCCACTTTTGGACTGCAAGAAGTTACCGTTCGGTAATTAAAGAAAGCATAGCTCGGACAATCACTACGTACGACAGCTAGCTCGGCAACTTTAAAGGGAATACAGCATACTCAACGCACTTCACTTTCTAGATGTTCCAACTAACACAGCCATCTGCTTTCATCATATTGATCTATGGCTTAGGAAAATCATGAGTTAAGAATATGGGTCGGAGTTGGGTTCGTTTGAAATTGTGGACAGCTGAAGTCACAAAGAGCTCGGGTTAATGTTCAAGGGAGCAGCTCGTATCATAAAGGCGTACAAGTTGGTCCTCGGAACTCGCGTGCATTTCGATATTGCTATTGCAGCGGTTCGGAGGAGCCGCTACTACAGCTCGGGAATTTTCTTGAGATGCTGAGGCTTATATTAAGCTCGGCAAGTGCCATAAAGGACAGTCAATACTAGTTGAAAGATAGCTCGGTGAGTTTCCCAACAACTACTACTCATTTCTTTGCATAATAGATTGGATTGCTCGGTCGTTTTCTACCGAAGTTCGTACTTGCTGAAGCTGCTAAAAAAGATGCTCAGATTTGGTTTGAATCATGTGTCTCGGCATAGTTTTCGCCATAGCTCGGTCATTGTTGCTCTCGACCAAGGGTCTTCATCATTCGTCGACCCTATCCAAGTACAGCTCGGTACAGATATTCAACTGTGCAGTCTTAGGTTGCAGTCATTGCTTGGCTCGGTGCTGCTGAAGTAATTGGGGCGTGCGACGGGCAGACCGACAATTTTCTTAGCTAATGTTTTGTTGGTCGGGGTTTGGCTCGGACCCGTGAAGCTCGAACACATGGAGCTTGGCTCATGTCTAGCATGGCGGATTCTATTGAAGCTTGGATCGGAACTTTTATTCCCTCCACAAGAGTAGCTCGAGAACTTTGTAGTTAAAGTTGGTTTTGTAGTTAAGGTCGCTTGGATGCCATCTACTATAAACCTATGCTCCACCAACCAAACTAAGGTTAGTAGTTGCAGGTCGGGAATTGTTGTCCTAAGCAGTTGGCATGCCTGGTATGTGCTCAAGACTTCAGCCGTGTGTGTTGAGCTAGGCTGACTTGCATCTTAGCTAAGTCGTAGCCATGTCATAATTAGCTTAGGCTGAATTAGTTGTCGTGAAGCTCGATGTAAATACTCCCAGAGTTCCAATCGGCACCTTGAATAAGAGTACTCAGATCATCCTTCGATTCATACCGAAGAGCTCAGAAAGAGCTCAGAATTTTATAAATATTGGAGAGCTTGCAGGGCTGTGCACTTGAGGAGCTTGCTTAAGGAGTTCTCGGCCTATCCGTATAGAGTTCAGCTCAGCTACAAGTGCTTAATTCTCTCAGTATATCTCAACCACAACCAATGTCGGTAAGAGAGTGAAGCAAAAGCAGGATATGTACGAGTACAGCTATAATTTTACATAATTTTTAGCCGGTCATCACAAGAGATTAGTAACGGTATTTTGTGGAGTAGTCCTTGGGAGCAAGACATGGAACTTAGGTCAGCAAGTTGTTTAGTCTATCGAATAGTTCGAGGCATTACTGCCCATTGCGAAGTTTGGTTGGCTTGAAAGTGAACAGGTCATGTAAGGTTGCGCTTGAAGAGGTTCTGCTCCAATGTTTGGAATGCGGACAGCTCAGTACACTTATCTTCGATTTTGCGAATTGCCGTCTAGTAAAGCTTTCAATTCTTTCTCGCAATCGTTCCTCCTGTGTGGCGTGGATAATAGCTCGGCTTGAATGAAGGTGTAAACGTGCATGGACCTGCCGTGCATGAGGAGTTCAGCGGCTCAGAATGACATGAAACTAACTTCGGACAGCGGAACGCACAGCTTAAATCGGAGCATGGTTTGGCAATTTGAGTCTACAGCAGCCTGGCGATGGCGATAAAGGAGCATGGATAATCTACCTTTCAACTACTGCTCGGCAATGTTTCACCTCAAAGTAGCTCGGCCCAAGAACACACCAGCTCGGATAGAGCAAATTTGTGGACCTTTCGATCGACATAAAGAGCAGCAATTGCACCCCAATTTCAGCTTGGTCCTTTACAACTTGAACATCTCGACAAGAAAGCTCCCATGCGCAAGAGGTCGCCACTGCTATCCACGAAAGTTACAGTAGCGCATGCCCAACACAATGGTGCTATAAGTTCATAGTAGCTCGGACATGACCAACACAATGGTGCTATAAGATAATTTTCTTGAATTTTCATGGCGTGAACATATTTCAAGGAACAAAATGATCAACGATGTTTCGATCCGATCTCCTATATCCTTGCCAAACTCCATGTTACTCGACTAACGGCCTCCGCTTTAAACTTAGTAAACGTAATTTGCTAACGGGCTCTATGAGGCATCATACAAGAACAATCGTGATAAACAAGGCTTGAATCTCGAGCCACCGTCTAGATTCAGCCCCTCTTCTTCACCCTTGTTTCTTTACTACTCGAACATGTATTAGGTAATTATAAACCTAGCACATGTGTCACGGGATGGAAGGTTCACCCCCTTCTTATTAGAACGATTCAATTAGAACTCCTTCCATTGAGATATTATTAGCTTTGACGTGAAACGTTGTACGGTTTTATCTCTTGGTACAGTATCTTCCTATAAGGTCACCCATTCTAGAATTAACCCAGCTTAAGCATACTTAATTTTTAAGTTTCAACGTACTCTAAGCTACAACACCAAAAGGCACCTTAATGATTTAAAGTTCCGTTATCTAGCATTTAAGAGTACTACAACCCTTCCCCCCTTACAAAACTGACGTCCTCGTTAGTTTCGTTATATAGGTATAGGACCATTACTAGTCAAGGACTTGCTTTTCTGGCTAGTAAAGTGCTTTGATACCACTTGTAACAACCTAATCGAAACTTTTCCCACCGAGGTAGTGTTCGCTTTGGTATGGAATGTTGTACGATTTTGTCCTTTGGTATATTAGCTTCCCAAGAGGTTACTCATCTTAGGATTGACTTAGCTTAAACACAATTAATTTTGGAGTTCTAACATACTCTAAGCTGCTACACCGAAAGGTGCCTTGATGATTTAGAGTTCCGTCATCTAACATTTAAGGGGTACTACACTTACATGCCTGTGTGGCGCTTGACCGTACTTTCCATCGTTATATTTACTTAGATTATGGAGGGCAAGCCAACCATTTCCCATCTTACTTACTTGATTGGAATTAGCCTACGATAATCTCCAAGCTAAGGCTGACTTATTCCAAGCTAAGGTTGACCCCTTCCGCCAAAACCTTTGTAGACTTGCTCCTGGCAGAGGCCAATCTGTTGTACCTAAGGCCAAGCTGCTACTAAAGGGCCTAGAAGAGAGAGAAAGATAGCTTGGCAATAGCTCTCTTGACTACCGAGAAGACTAGGGACTAAGTGGCTAAGGCCCTAAGTCTATAGACTAACTCGGTATGGCATGAGGAATCTAGTGCCAAACAAACCACTAGTTCAACAATTATGGGTTAACCTTACAAGTAGCTCAACTAGGCACTATAGGACTTCAGTGACTCCAACTTGAACTAAGACATCAAACTGTTAACCTCACCCAGTTCGAATCATACTTATTCTAGGATAACTTGGATAACCTGTGATAGGATTCAGGCTACTGGGCCTTTGACCTACAGCTAAGCCCAATGACTAGAGGAATTGACAAGGTGAATTCTCCTACTCCAGTCAACTCCTATCGAAGTAGAATATCTCTCTACCGATCCACTTTGCATACTAAGCCGAGACTGTCTATCTCTTGGAGATTGTGAGTTGAATAGCAAAATTCCGAGATATATACTAAGCCTTGTTCGCTTACTCACTCATATTCGAGCTAACCACTTACTCAGTATTACCCTTGCCGAGAGAGAGACCCCATACTAATCCTTAGTCACCCTTACTCGGACAAGCAATATGATCATATTCATTTGTCTACATCCTCTAATGGCCTCACTAATACATCTCCGCCACGTATACTTGACTACGTGTAGAATCCGTTACACTAATTATTGTTTTCTTGAATATTCATTTTCCCCCTTTATATTCTTTGTACATTACTTTTTTAGGAAATACCATTTTTGTCTTTTACCCTTTTAGGCAAGTTATCCTAATTTATCGGGTATAAATACCCTTATACTTGTAGCCGGAACCAAATTACAATTAATACACCTAATATTTTTCCTCTTGTAAACATTGATTGTTTACTTTTATTTCACTCTTATCTTAACCTTTAAGTAAGGCTAGGTAGCGAATAACCTCACCAGATCAATTTGTGCATCATATCGAGTTGTGCTGTGAGTCTTCGGAAGTTCCATTGGTGCATCATATCCTTTGAGGTTGTTCGTAGGTTTTGTTTACTTTTCATTCACTTTTTTGTTCTTTCACGCATTCCCCATCACCCTTTTTAAGCTTTCGGCAAACTTAGACTCATTCAACAACCAACCTTGTTTGTTTTTAGTCATAATATGCATCATCCTAGTATCAAAGCAGAGGTTTCGCTTAAGTTATAATAGATTGTTTCTAAGTTTTGTCTATACTTTGTTTTGCGTGTGTAAAATAGAGAAAGTCATTGTGTTCGTTTAACTGCTGTGTTTACTGGTTGTTAAATTTATAGTTTGCAAAAGTGTTTGCTAAAACACCTAATTGAAGAGTTTGAAAACTAAAATCCATCGGAGAAAATGACCGAACCAAGTGTTAACATTGGTGTTGGAGGTGACAATAGTAAAGTTTTTTACCATGGCCGATAGTCTTAGGGTACCTTAAGAGCACTAACAAGAGGCTTGATGAGGTAGCTAACCTCTTAGTGGATTTAACTTAAGCTACTAACTTAGGAGATCTAGGAGAAAAGGATGAAGAAGAGTATTATGAATAAGAAGAGCAAGTGTGAGCACCTAGAGCTTTTGACCATGTGAAGTTTCAAATTCCGAGCTTCAATGGGTTTGGAAGTGCAGAATATTTAAAGTGGGAAGATAAGAAGGAGCATATGTTTGATTATTACTAATATAAGGATTACGAGAAAATGAGAACTACTACCATCAAGTTCTTTGGATATATCACCATGTGGTGGAAGAATTTCCAAGCAATGAGGAGATAAGAAGGATAAAAAGAGATTAATACTTAGCCTAAGATGAAGATAATACTTACAAACATATTTGTATTAGATACTTATCTACAAGATATTTTTACTCAGCTTTTGAAGTTAAGATAGGGAGGCCAATCTGTTGACAAGTATGTCCAAGAATTTCAAATGCTTATGATCCGTTGTTAAGTAGAGGAATCTCTAGTACAAACTATCTCTAGGTTCCTTACTGGATTGAGAGGTGACATTTGAGACATTGTGAAACTCCAACAATTCACCATAAGGATGAAGCCATTCAAATAGCTCAACAAGTGGAGTGGTAAAAAAGAAGCTGAGTACTGACTAAACTGCCGACTAGTTGACTTAGACAGGAAAGTCATCGAATTTAGTCAAGTATCGAGTTAATCCAAAAGGTGGATGTCCAAGCTAAGCAAACAGTGACGTGCTAACCTAAACTTATGAGAAAGGGCAAGGATCTAGTAGGAAGACAAGTAGGATCTAGTAGGAAGTGCTTCAAGTGCCAAGAGTTTGGACATATGGCTACTTAGTGCTCGAGTCAAAGAACTATGGTCATCAAGGGAGATATCTCGAAGTTGGAAGGGGAGAGTATTGATGAGGAACTCGAGGAGGAAAGCCCTGCCAAGAAAGAAGTTTCTCATGATAATGAATTGATTGAGGAGGACGTGTTTGTCGAGGACTTAGATCAATTGATCTTGGTTGTTCGATGCACAATAAACTTAAAACCCTTATACGAGGAGGAGCAGAGGAAGAACCCGTTTCCTATCACCTATAGGGTGAATGATTAGGTGAGCACACTAATTGTTGATAGTGGAAGTTGCACCAACGTAGCATCAACCAATTTGATCAAAAGGTTAAAGTTACCTACGATCACACACCCAAGGTCGCACAAGTTGCATTAGCTGCATGAGAAGTGAGTATTACATGTCAATTGGCAAGTACTACTGCCAATTACAATTGGAAATTACTTTGATGAGATTTTCTGTGACGTGCTACTCATGTATGCCTCACACGTATTGCTTAGCCAACTATGGCTGCTTAATAGAAGAGTTATCTATGACGGATATAGGAATACATATGTGTTCGAAAAGAATGGCCGGAAGATTACACTAAACCCAATGCCGTCGAGTGAAGTTAACAAATTGCAAGTAAAACTTACTCATGGATCAAAGAAGACTCTAATGATGAGTAGAGTTAAGCTTCAAGAGGCCATCAATGTCGACGAGCCAACCCTCATATTGGTCAGACATTTATTAAAGCTAAAGGAGTAGGGTAAACTACTCCTAGAAGTAAGAAAGTTGCTAAACGAATATGCTGATTTGTTCCTAGAGTAATTACTTGAAGGATTGCCTCCAATTTAAGGCATTGAATATTGCATTGACTTAGTACTCGGTACTATCCTGCAAAATAAACCAGCCTATTAGATGAGTCCTAAACAGCCTTTTAAGCTCTAACGACAAGTTAATAAATTATTAGAGAGAGGTTATGTTAGGGAAAGTCTCATCCGTTGCGCTGTTCTGATGCTTCTAGTATCGAAAAAGGATAGAACTTGGTGAATATGTGTTGATAGTTGAGCTGTGAACAAGATCATGATTAAATACAGGTATCCTATCCTGAGATTAGAAGACATGCTAGATGAATTGAGTGGAGTTAAGATCATTAACAAGATTGATCTGAAGTTTAGCTACCTCAAATTCGCATGAAGCCAGGAGATGAGTAGAATATTGCATTCAAAACTTGGCATAGACTCTATGAGTGGATGGTCATGCCATTTGTCTTATTGAATGCCTCGATCATTTTCAAATGATGAACTATATGTTAAGAAATCTAATGGGGAAGTGTATGTTATGGTGTACTTTGATGACATCTTAGTGTACAGTGCCAATATGCTAAGTTATTGTAAACATCTCTTTGCCATGTTAAATATCCTCCATGCCGAGAGATTATTTAGCAATCTTAAGAAATGTTGCTTTTGCTAGGAAGAAGTGGTATTCTTAAGCTATGTAGTAAGTGGAGGAGGTTTATGAGTGGATGACAACAAGATCCGAGCAATCATCAAGTAGCTAACTCTTACTACTTGTGTCGAAGTTAGAAGTTTCCATGGATTAGCTTCTTTTTATAGAAGATTTATAAGGAATTTCAACACCATCGTTGTACCCCTCATTGAGTTGACAAAGAAGAACACCAACTTTGAATGTAGAGAAAAAGAGGAGAGAAGTTTTACCAAAGTGAAAGAAAAGTTGACTTCCGCTCTTATACTAGTTTTACCTAACTTCGAGAAGGTATTTGAATTAGAATGTAACGCGTTAAGCATTGGATAGGCGCTGCCTTAATGTAGAAAGGTTGACCAATTGTCTACTACAGTGAGAAGCTTAGAGAACCTCAGCTAAACTACTCTGTGTATGATAAAGAACTCTTGACATTGATCCGAGCACTACAAGTATGGCATCATTATCTACTATTGAGAGAATTTATCATCTATACTGACCATGAGTCCCTAAGGTACCTTTGAAGTTAAATAAAGTTGTCGAAGCAGCAAGCGAGATTGGTCGAATTCCTTAAAGGATTTAATTTCATAATAAAATACAAACAAGGAAAGAGAAACATAGTTGCATATGCTTTTTCAAGAAGACATGTACTCCCTACCGAATTATAGACAAGATTGTTTGGGTTTGCAAGTATTAAGGAATAGTACGCTGGGGATTCATACTTTGGACCCATTCTTATGTGTTTTGTCAATGGGAGGACAATAGATGAGTATCATATAGAGGACGAATACTTGTTTCAAAGAGGGAAATTGTACGTGCCAACCTATTCACTAAGGGAATTACTAATCAAGGAAGCCCACAATAGAGGACTTTGTGAGCATTTTGGGGAGAGAAGGACCTGTGAATTGTTGAATGGTCATTTTTGTTAGTTAAGAATGAGGTAAGACGTACACCAAGTTGTAAAAGACTGTACCATATGCAAGAGAGCTAAATGTCGAGCCAAGCAAGGGAAAGTAATGTTGTTGCCTATTTCGACGAAACCATGGACTAAGTTAAGCATAGACTTTGTTCTCAAATTACCACAAATTGCCTAAGGCAAAGATTTTATAATGGTCGTTGTGGATGGGTTCAACAACATGGTACACTTTATGCCCTGCTCCAAGATTAACGATGCTTTGGCAATTACTTCTTTTTTCTTGCAAGAAATGATTAGGCTACACAGCATGTCGAGAAGTGTAATATCAAATAGAGACTCGAAGTTCTTGGGCTATTTTTGGAGAACTCTGTGGTGATGGATAGAGACCAAACTACTATTTAATACTTCTTGTCACCCTCAAACAAATGGCTAAATAGAGGTAGTCAATCATACTTTGGGATCGCTGCTCTGAACTATAATGGGTGAGAACTTTGTTGATTGGGATGTCTGCTTACCAGTAGTCAAATTCGCTTATAATAAAAAAATACATGACACCACCAAACAGACCTCCTTTGAGGTTATCTATGGTTTCAATCCCGAGTTGCCCCTCGATCACACTCCTGCACTTGAATCCGAGCAAGAAGTCCTGATGCAAGAGCCTAGGTACAGTCTCTTCAACACATCCAGAACAAAGTTACTTGGCAGATAGACTAAGCTACTAGAAGAATGCGAGAGAAGGCCAAGCGTAAGATGGCTAAACAATTTTAACTAAGAGACTTGGTGCGGCTTCACCTCAGTAAGGAAAGGTTCCCGAACAAGAGGAAGAACAAGCTATCTACAAGAGTTAAAGGACCCTTCAGAATCCTCTAAAAAATCAATGACAACACTTACAGGTTAGAGTTACCTCAAGATTATGGGTTTCTAACACCTTCAACATAGTCAACCTTAGTCAATATCAACTTGATCGAAGACTATTCAGATTTGATCTTAAATCTAAATTAACCCAAAAGGAATGATAGGAATCAATCTACTAAGCCTTTGACCCGCAACCAAGCCCAAGAACTAGAGGGATTGGCAAGGCGAATCCTCCTACTCCAATCGACTCTTATCGAAGTAAAGTATCTCTTTATCGATTCACTTTGTATGCCAAGCCAAATGACTGTCTGTCTCTTAGAGACTATGAGCTGAATAGTAGAATGCTAAGATATCTACTAAGCTTTGCACGATTACTCACTCATACCTAAGCTAACCACTTGCTTGGCATCACCCTATTTATAATAAGCTATAGGAGATGGAAATTATCAACAAGTAGTAAAAAGAATTAATTATTATAAGATAAAAGTTAAGACATTAATTACAAAGTATCTAACAAGGATTGAAGATAATAAATTGTGAGAAAAAGATCATTTTACCCCTAAAAGTAAATAGCAAATACGTAAACTAGAAAAAAAAAGTAAAGAAAACAAATAATAAATAAGGGAAAAAAACATGATAACGACTCGTGCCATTTACATATAAGACACATCATGACATATCTCAAATAAAAGTAAAAAATCTATTTGGAAAAGTAAATTAAATAATAAAAGAATTGGATGAAATGCAAAAATATGATAAAAGTACCTCATAAAACATTATAAAATGCTCAAGAAATATCAACTCAAGTTTACAAGTGTCAAACATTTAATGACATGTTATAAAAATATCCAACAACTTGTAAGGAAAGTAAACAAAAATTTATAAAAATTGAAAATATTATAAAATAAATAAAATATATTGATAACTTCTTTAAGAATTGACCAAAAATTGTACAAGTGGAAAAAATTGTTCAAAATTTATTAGGACACATCTTAAGGTCTTGGACAAGTGGCAATTTTTCCATGAATTAACACTTACTAGAAAATTATTAAAATATTAGATAACTTCTTCAAAAATTCACTAAAATTTGTACACTTGTCAAAAAAATTTGAAATTATAATGGGAGATGTGTAACATTATTTGAAATAGGATCTAATTTTACATCATTTTTTAAAACATCTACAATTTAATATTAATTCTTGAAGACTATAAATATCTCTCTCCTCACTTTAAAGATTCACATCATTTAAACCAAACCTCTAAAATTTGGAGAGAAAAAATTATTGAGCTTCTCCATACTCTCATTAGGTGGTTAGACAAGGTTAGAGTGGTGGGGGCCACCTCTTAATATTGGTTATGGCCATTTTTGTGGTTTTCACTTCAACAATTTTAGAGCTTTTAATTAATGTTGTTTCAAAGAGTCCTTCCACTTGCAAGTACTCTATAACCATATATTCTAGTACTTATTTTCCTAGAATTAATTTTACACATTTAGTATTTTTATATTTTTCAAAAGTTTCTACCTATTTTACTAAAATATAATAGTTTTAAAGAAAATTTGTAAAACCCTATCTATTAACTTCATAAAATCCCTAAACTTTTTATCATGCTTTACATATCTAATGATATTTTGGCTCCATCCTTTATCATTTTTAAATTAGTTTCTAATTTTCTTGGTATTTTGGCTTAATTTTCACTTAAAATATTAAATATATGATAATACGTATAATATATAAATATGCCTGAATAATAGTAATTACTAATTGTCATATATTTTAAGTTTTTCTATAACTTTATTTTACCATTTACAAAAGCTATACAATAATAATAATATCTTATCTAAGTTCATTTACACTAATAATCCTAAAATTACGTTCCAAAATATTATTATATATATATGTACATATTATATATAATAATTACATTCCTTATAAAAATCAAGTTTTCCTTTGTGAATATTAATACTTGCTTTATAAGTACAAAATAAAATATTAAGGTTTATAAAACTATACAAATTAAAAATCACTTACAGTATATGTCACGTCCTGAAGTGATAGAGTCGTAACAGTCCCGTCGTATAAACTATCCTAAGATAGAAGTTAAGATAGAAGTTGGCCTTACAACCGCTATCTTAAACCTAATCTACACAAGGCATCAACGACTAACCCGCTTTGAAGTAAACGGTTTGTAATTTAAATAAATCATTTATCTAAGAAAGTGAGGAAATATATATATACACTATAATTCCGTTATTGCAATTAAAGTTTACAATATTTTTCTGTAATATATGTCCTAAAATAAAAACTTAGACCTTAAAAATATGTGTTTATTCTTCAATGTTTTTTCTTACTCCCTAGGATCCAGCAGTTGCTAGCTTCAGAGTAGTTGTTTGCCGCTTCTTAGCCAGTACCTGCACTACGTCTATAGGGATGTGTGCAACCACAGTTCAGTAAGTTAGGATAGAGGATTTAAAACTATACCACAAACACAACAAGGTTATCAATCAATTTATTAGGTGCAATGCATGTTCAAGCAAATGCCATCGCATGACGTTGTCCGGCCCGTCGTGAGATTAGAGAAATTGCGCTCGATCTAATCCGGGTTGAGGAGTTGCCATTAATGCAACAGCTCACGACCAAACCCAGGCTTCTGCAATTGAGACCTCGCTCCTCCCGCGACTACTTTCTAACCATTGACTTTACCCTCGCCACGACTTCCTCTCCTGTCACTTAGTTTGACTGAAGATGAAGAAGGGACCAATTGTAATCCTGCGCTATCCCTTTCGAAGGGGTCGGTATTTGGCCGGAGAGTCCTAAGTTCCCCTAATGGGTTGCCATGTAGGTCCAATTATGATTATAGGTCGTATATTTGATTAGGTCCAGTTTAAGGTAATCAATCATTTCGTACAAACCATACAATACAAGCTAGGACAACAGATAGAATCATAAATCACTCATAATCAAGCACATGCACACATCCAACTATCTAACAAGCACAACCAAACATAATCTTAAGCCTCCAAAATATAGCATCGTATTAATCCCAACTTACCTCGGCTCCTCGCTCACTCACTCGAAGTCCGACTTGCTCAGGCCATCGCCGATCATCCCTATAACACAAACGTGGTTTTAGTTTTTCATATAACTATTATAGGTTCATTTTATCCTATAACACTTATTGTTATGTTTTGTTTAGGGTTTAATATACTTAATTATCTAAATCTTAAGTTTTTTACAATTTTTCTAAATTTGGGATTAAGTTCGGGTTCGGTTTCCGCATCAATTTCTAAATTAGGTTCTAATTCGATTTCTAAGTCCTAAATATCCTCGAATCCTAATGTGAAATTAATCACATTAAGCTCGAGTATTCAAATATCCTATTGGGTCTTAATTCAATATTCTAAATTATTCGGTATATGTTATTCCTAATTGGAGTATCGGATTTATCCCCGATGTGAGAAAATCTTACATTTTTATACAATTATCTAAAATTAAATCTTAATTCAGATTTAGTATTATTCTGATTTTTATTCTAATATTATTCAAATAACCCTAATTTTTTAGATTTATTAATTTTCAATTCCACAAATTACTAATTTCTTACAATAACTACCTAATTTCCTAAATTAACTATACATAATACTTCAAAGGCTAGGATTAGGTTTCCACATTAGAGGTTAACATCCCTAAACATTTAATTATTATCTAAATCAGTAATTAATATCTTAATCACCTAATTAACCCAAAATTACCCAATTTTTCCATCATTTTAGGACTAAGAATTAACTTAAAAATTTCAAAAATTAATTTTAGAAAAATGGCTTCATAGTACTGTTCTATATCATCTAAGTAATCTATACAAAAATTTTTGGTTCAAAACTACACTCCTAAGGTCATTTATTTTTAAACTGAAACATGCTAGGTTTTGCATGATTTCTTAAGGACCTTATATCACGAGACATATTTTCATCAAAATAATATTTTTTCTATAAACTACATAAAAAAATATTCTAGAATAACAAGTTTCATAATTTTCTAAGAATATTTACTATTTTTACAAAATTACGCAAAATCAGGCTAGAAATCGAACTCACCGATTTGAATGGCTCCGGCCACCGTCAGTAGCCATGGGTGTGTCAACCCACCTGGGCGCTGCCACCACCGTATGGTGGTGGTGGCCATCTACTCCCAGTTGCCTCTCGGATCTAGGTTCTCCTTTGTGGCCCTAATTGTACAGTTTTCCTTTTCTTTTTTTTTCTTTGTTTTTCTCTCAATTTTCACCTCTCCCTAATTTTTTCTAATTTCTAACTGTTCAAATGAGCTTTTGAATTTTTTTCCTCATTTATAAAGCTTTAGGGAATTTATTGTGCATTAAATTGGACAAGACAATTATCTTATCCCTTAATTTTTGGCTTTTGTGTTGTCTTAATTTAATTGGCCGATTTTTTTCTTATTTTTACAGCTGCCACGACCCAATTCTGGATCATTCCTAATTTTTCTTGATTTTTTCTTAATTAATTATAAATTTTCTTTAAGTATTTAGTATTATTTTAGCACATTTCGCGTATTTTAAGTAATTACGCATATTTATACCTACATGTAAATTCATATATAGTATAAATAAATATTCCTAAATATTATTTAGGTCATTTTATGATTTTTAGTATATATATAATTTATCTCTAGTAATTCGTTAATTATCGGAATTCATTTTACACATTTTTTATAAATAATGAGTTATACATTAAAATTTGAAATTTTTTTATTTTTTTATTTTATTGCTTATTTTCTTAAATTCAAACTTACGAAATCATTTTATTAATATTTCTACCTTTACTTTATAATTTAGACTCGATCGGGTTTTTCAACCGATCGAAACCTCGAATAGCTAGTTTTGGGGCTTACAGTATAAAGTAACTAAACTTTAAATTATAACTAATAGTGAACTTTTTATAAAATTTTCAACTCAACTTTTAAGGGAATACTAAACATTTACAATCTAAGTAAGTGACATTCCTTACAGTAGTTATTATCGTGTTAATAAGGAGCAGTAAGCTGTTATATTATTTGTATCTATAGTTAGTTGTTTATACGCATGCAACGTATGTGAATGCAAGAATTATGATTAATAACTTGTGTTACTTGATTTGAGTACTAGATATTCTGATATGGTTTTGAATAACTGATTAATCACCTAATTAACTTGATTAATGTAATATCTGACTCTAAAAATTGTTCATGCATAGCATACCTACATGTTAGCATGTTCTCATCAACACCACCCGTATGATAAGGAAATGAGATTTCCTTCTTGTCATTTTTGTGGAACTAAAGAGACAAGAGTAGGGGTCAATAATTGGTTAGAAAGTATTATGAAAAGATAGTCGAAATGAGTATAAAAAGGACCAAGGAACCTCCATTGCACATGCTTGAATTGTTGGGAACATTTTAGGCCTACATATAGTGAGCAAAAGAAACCCCTCAAACTCAAGCTAGAGTGAGGTTATTTTCTCTAATCTCACAACGTACTAGTCAACATCGTAAAGATAGCACTTTGACCGTTGTATTGCACCCTAGAAGAACTTTCTTATCTAACTTGTTTACGCATAACTCTTATCTCTTACCACTTATTAAGTACGTGATTTTGCTTATACCCTCATAGTTATTCTTTTCAAGTTAACTCTATAAAAGCTTAGGATGAAAACATTGAGTAAGGTTCAATCAACACAAGTTGACTAACCATTTTGTGAAAAAATTGAAATAAGAACTTTAAGGTGAATGAGACATTGTTCTTCAACATTATTGGTAGGCAAGCTTCACTTCCACTAAATACTGGCAACTCGGATGTAAAGCCTTACGTATATCAATGGTGCAATGGTAGCTATAGGGCCTATGTTATCATAAATCATTGGGATGTATAGCGAAATTGTTACAATATTAGCACTTAGGGCGTGACATGTTGTAAAAGTTATACTACTCCCTCCTTTATTTAAACTTGTTCCTCTTCCTTATTTTACATTCAATTAATTGCCCAAACAAAAAAATCTTTACTTTTTTAGATTAGTTTTTTGTTCTATTTTTTTATCTCTTCCTTGGTTACTCATTTATATAGAATTTTTTAAGGTAATAATCTGTATAATCAAAGAAGTCTTGATTTAAGTACACTAATTTCATTATTTTCTCTACCTAACATTTATAATTTATCAATATCTTAGTTTATGGTTATAAAAACTTTTCAATCACCATCATAATATTCCTCGTACAAAATCTAAAGTGCGCTAATAATGTTTCCCATATTAATGTTAAATTTGTACGTGCATATTGGGTATAATATCTACTAGTATTATATAAAGAGAAAACAAAAGCAATCTTTTACAATTTTTTTTAATCATATTGCTATATGCTTTCTCTATACATATAACTATATATATCATACTCAAAAATAAACAACTCAATTCTAATACATAAATTTTGAACTATAGGTTGAGGAAAAAGAAAAATTAGAAAAAAAAAATATTATGACAATATGTGCAATCAAATATTGAATAAAAATTATAAAAGGGACCATAAATAATATAAATTTAGAAACATTTTTCATAGTCAAATCTACTCTATCAACTAATTTTATGAGAGACCATAATCAAAATAGCCATTACTAAAATTGAAAAAAGAAAAATCTTCTTAAACAAATACTTAAAAAAAGAAAAGAAGAAAAGAAAAGATACAAGTAGATTTCTATATAATATTATCAAATCATTTGAAAATTAATGAATACAAAAATTGATGTAAAAATAGAATAGCAAAAAAAAAAAAATGAATTAGCCAAGGAAATAAAAAATATTTGAGAATAGGTTCTAGTCCCAAAAGTTCTAAAAGATTATCTCATATAACCTTAAAAACCTTAAATAGCAAAATTACTATAAAAGTCTTAGTATGTTAATGAAATCTTTATCCTATTAAAAAAAACTACTATAAAAGCAGAAGATTGAATTTTTGTAAAAAAAGCTATAAACAGTATCAAAATCCTTCATCAATATTTTTTATAGTTTCTATTGCCCAATCCAAATTTGTCGTCATTTTCATATCTATAATTAAACATATTACTAATAAATAAATAATAATTTAATTACCAATTACTTTTAATAGTAACCATTTGTGAAATAAACTTCACTTTCTATTAAAATTTTAATAGGTAAATAAAATATTTGTAAAATAAGCATGATTAAACATATCATTGAATAAATAAAAAAAAGTTTAATTATCAATAATTTTTTTCTCCTAAAATTTTAAAAGAAAATAAACCATTTGTAAAATAAACTAAATGAAACATATCACTAAACAAATAATAAAATATTTTCAAGTATGTAAAAAATATGGATATCACAATAATTATAAATTTGATGAAAGAATTATTAAGATTTGGAGTTAGAATTAGAAGTTATCATTTTGATGGAAGATTTTTAGTTTATATACCATTTTTGGTTGAGAATTTGTTGGTTAGAAATGATTTTTGGCATATAAAGCTTTTTATTGTAATAACTCTAACACATTAATAATTTACTAATAACTATTTAGTATGTGATAATTGTTTGGTAAAACTTAAATAAAACAAAATATTAAAATACTAAGGACACCAAAAGATGCTTCTTTAGTTTTAATAATATATATATGTATTTTGCCAATGGCTTTATAGCCTAATGGTATTAGTCTTTTAAGACTAGGTTCAAATCCTTCATTCTTATTATAATCACTAGAAAACAAAAGAAAAAGAAATATATATATATATATATATTTGAAAATGAGCATAAGCAAGAGTTTATTCAAAGAAAAAAGATTTAATAAATATTAAACATCACGTGTTATGTATACATCATTTGTAAATATAAATAAAATATTAACATGAATTATAATAAAATGAATATTTTTCAAATTAATTATCATGCGTTATTTGTACATATTATACATATCAACATCTCATTGATATTTGCATGTGGTGTATATTATAAATCAAACCATTTCTCCTATTTAAGCGCTTCATAAAAGAAATTCTAGAGAAAGTCATAAAGTGATATTCCATCAATAGACAAAGTAATGACTTAACTTGTATATCTATTGCTCACCATTGTTTTCCCAACAAATTCACTACTTGTTGATTTTCCTTTTGACGAAGAGCATAATTTTCTTGAAATATTTCATTATTAAGAAAATGAAAATCATAATGAGTAGCAATATACTTTTTTGAAAATAAATTTATACTTGAAACTATAATTTTTTGAATTTGCACTTTTTACTAGATACTGTACTCGTGATTTAGAAAAGGAAAAAAGTGTATGTATTGATAAGCATTTTTTAATAAATAGGTCTTAACTTGAACTAACCAACCTAATACTAAAGCATAATTCTAATAACTCAATCTGAATATAATTTTAAGACCACATATATGAGCCTCTCTATATGAGCCTCTCTCTCTTTCATTTACTTTTATCCTTTATAATTTTATTATAATCATGAGAGTTGATTCAAAAATCGAAATAACTGTATTAGACCAACCTCAAATACCCTGTAGCTGAATTTTCTTTTACAAGTACTCAAATACCGAAAACAAAAATCTAACATCAACAATTGGCTATGATGACATGGCACGAAGTAAGTTGCGCAGAGCGCACACTGTGGGGGGAGTAGACCTTCCTACGGTTTGTAATTTCAAGCTTCAATTTTGTAGCATTAGGGCTATATTTTATTATCGGTCGTTGTGGTGCAAATGGAAAAGCAGGACGGTTGGTTTTGCGGTTCCCTGCTCACTTGGTTAATTTACTTCTTTATTACCTAATCAACAAAAGTGCTATTTTTTGTGCTTCCTGGTGAATTATATAAGTTGCAGAATATCAATGGACCATATTAAACTCTGCGCATGACGTTTCCTATATCACTGTTCATATTGATGAAAAGTAGAAACGAAGCTTCACTTCGAGCATGAATTCATCAATGATGAATATCATTGAATGGTGCACATGTTTTTTACAGTGAATTCTCCCCGTAATTTGAGTTTAGCATTCAGATCTTTTATGTATTCATGTTGGAACTTCTGCAAATTTGCCATGAGGTTTCAGTTCGGATCCTCCGTTCATGATTTTCGGGCACCGGTTAGTTGATGGAAGATGGAGTCGCATGCTACAAGACAATAGTCTTCTCATGGCTCATTTGCATGTTCCTGATGTTTCGGAAACACCCACGACCCACGTTGGTAACCGCATTTCCCATTTCCCGCAAATTCAGCCACGTGCTCCATTTGGTGACACTCGATGGCTCACTTGCCATATGGAAGGCCTTACACGTGGAGATGGCTGCAACGTATGGGTTAAGCCAGGTTCTCCTTAATCCGACGAACTATGATCATCCAAGTCGAAAGTGGGCGGCTTGTCAAGTTCGAGGCCGAGCAGTGTAGTCCGAAGACGAGCTCCTCAAGTGCTCAACCAGGAATTAATGAAGATGCAAGTTATTAGTTTAACCATTTCCAAGGATGCATCTATATCCTTTTTAACTTCTAGAGTGAAAGAGCATGTCATTGACTCTTCAAAATAGAGCTGCAAATGATCGACAAACCCAACTTGTCTCTCCAACAACTGTCGACACCTTAAAATCCGAAGTTGCCATCCTCAATCAGAGCAGCCCAAAACCAACACGAGCAGTGAATCTGAGTTACACTATAAGCCGACCTTTTTACAACAGCGACCAAGTTGTGTGCGGTCAAGCTGTGCCTGTGGATGAATATACTTTGGCTTGCAAGCCAAACTGAACATCAAGGCGGAGCTCAAAGACAACTACCAAAACCAAGCTGTTAAATTCATGCCAATTCCACACGCAGCAGCAACCGACGAGTTAAGATCTAGCTGAGTTCCAAACAGGTTATGCAACAAAATCAAGTTCAATGTCCATACAGTCATTAAGTCAAGGGTAACTCCAACAAAATTGAGCACTCGAAATTTGCGCCGTGCCCTTTTTACAAGCAAACCAAGGACAATTCAATGCCCGATGACATGTAAGCGTGAGTTTTTTTTTTTGTGGGGGGGGGGGGGGGTTGTGCACGAGAAAGACTTGTAATGATCATCGTGACTAGTTAGTTGCCGATCTGACCTTGGTGTCGAACTGAGTTCATCCGCATGATTGCGAAGTGACCCCGAAGAGCTGCCGACTAGTTTCTACCAATTCATTGTCAATATCAGCTGCAATTTTTATCTAGTGTTATCCATGACTGCCGAGCTACCTTGATCGGAGTAAGTGGAGATTCGAGCTGTTAGTGAAAATAGCCAGCTGTTAAAAAAATCCGAGGTGTTGGTTGCCGAGTCCGGGCAATTTCAAACAAAGTTTCGTCGAACAGAACAGTAGTTAACGGTACTCACAAAATCCGAGCTCCGATCTCCTTCTGACCAAGCTACTCCGACCAAAAGCGCTCGTGGCGAGCTATTCCATAGCTGAGCTATACAACAAAAATCAGCAACTCCTTACGAGTTGAGTAAGCGAGCTGTTCCATAGCTGAACTGCGCCCCTATGCCTTTCGTGAGCTACAGACAGCAGATGAATGCCTTTGTACTACTGCGCTACGATGGTTCACGAACTATGAACTGTAGGGACACCAACTTTGATAAAGCCACTCCTTCGGATGGTAGCTATTGGAATAGAAGGTAAGCATCTATCCAAGCACATCCGAGGCAGCAGCAGATTCAATCAAGTTACTTGAACCGAGATGCTAACAACACATCTCTATCATGGAACTGAGCTAAGTCTGACAAGAGAACCAAGTCCTGAGATGCACGTAGCTGAGCCAGGCTGCGTTCTCCAATCTCCAAGCTGAATAGCCATTGCATCCAAGCTAAAGTCAGATCTGAATCACTAAACCAAGCTGTACTTATTAACAACCGAGTTGTAACTCCAAGCTTCTCGTTTTAGTATAAACACGGCAGCCCATAACACCGTCCTTGCTAAATGCCCCCTCCATTAGCCAAGCAGCAGCACAAAGAACCACGTTAAGTAATAGAAGAGCCTGACCTTGCTCTAACACCCGAGCTGTCGTAAGCATGCTATAGTTGTGCTGACCGATCTTTGACTGTTTCGAGCTCGCAGACATGACCGACCAGTATGCCAAAACAAGAGCACATGACATCGTAGAACCGAGCCCCTCAGGAACTAATCTTTCAAACTCCGATATCAGCTCTACAAGCATTCCCTGCAGATGACAAAATACTGCAGAGTCAGTTAGTGCTCTTATGGTGATGATCTCATGGCTTAGAATAAGAAGAAGCGCTAATCAATATGGGTGTGCCGAACTGATTTAACTTCTCTGTAAGTGGCCTTATTTTGGAATTCCTAGGGCAGTTAGATCAAATAACCTCTCCCTTGACAAGATAACAACAGAATTTATGTTATGAATAATTGCTACGCCAATTTGTATAAAGTATATGTCTCTAGCTGATGATGACCCTGCCAAAGGCCTAACTTTTGCTTCGTCAAAGGTTTAAGTATGGGTTCTATTTTAGTCGAGTTAAGCAAAAGCACACTTTCGAATGCAAGCAAGAACCGCTAGATGTGGTCTACCAAGGATTTGGCCTTCATGCACCCAAAGCATTTTTTAATAGAGACATAAATAGTAGCGGCTGTGTTTCGAAAATTAGTCAAATGACAAGGAAAAATCCACAATATACATCAATGAGCAGGGTTCTCAGTGAAAAAGGGGAACTAGGTGAGTAGTTGCACAGAAAAGCATCGCGATGAAGGACTTTTGATGTCGTGTGATTACTTTACCATCGGAAAGCAGGCCTAGAAAGCTGATCCTGCAAGGCTATTTACATAGCAAGAAGCTAGGAGGAGAAATCTTAAGATGGCTCTTGTGCAGCCAAAGTTTTAGAATGGAAGTGAGAGTGATGAACATGCACAATCTGACTAGAGTGATGATGATGGACACAATGTGGTTATTGCTGATAATTGCCAATGTGTCTTTGTCTGTGGTCTGAAGCTTTTGTGGGCCACCGAAAATACACATGCAACACTCCCGAGCTAACTAGCTGTCCAAGAAAGGACAGTTAACAATACGAGAATGCCAAGCTGCTTTGTTTGATGATGGTGGAGAATTGAGCTCTACATGGATAGCAGGTCCGAGCTCTACGAGCACCGAACCGAGTTCGAACCCAGTAGCTCGTGGCCAAGCCAAGCTGTTACATCCATCGTCCATGCTCTTCTTAACCGAGCTCCTTAAGACTTGACTTCCCACAAATGCAGACAAGACCAAATAAGGAACAAATTGATCTTCTCCGCTCGAATGCGCCGAGCTGGCAAGGATACGACAAAGCACAACAAGCTGTTCATAGCCGAGCTATTATAATACGGCTAAGCTATTGAATGTCTGAGATACTAGCAATAACGATGCCCGAATCAAGACCACGGCTCCTTATCTCCGATAACGGTCTCGAGCTGGTGATTCTAAGCGCCAGTATGGCTGGGTGATTCCCCGCGTAGGCACAACCTATTCGAGCTCTGAGCAGCAACCATAATCAAATGGAACCGAATAATGATGTCCACCGTTTTCTCCTCCAACTAACAACCAGAAGCTGATATGCAAATTCGTATGTCAAGGGAAGCTCTACTACGAACAGTTATCCAGCAATAATTACAAGCCCCACTCGTGCTAATCCTCATTAACAAAAGATGAGTATTTCACGACTGCTATTTATGGTTTGCCTATCATTAATTTTTCAAAACATGTGCTTTATGCTATACGTTGTTCCAATTATTAATTTTTCAAAATATGTGCTTTATGCTACACCTTGTGCCAATTTGCTGTTGACATTCACACTTGATTCATAGATAATATATTATTTATCTACATGGTGCTCTATGATCTGAACTTAGATAAGCCTAATAATAAAAAGTATCGACTATTTGACACTTGTAATGGTTTATCCGATTCTTAATAGGCTTATTTCTACCTCCACTCAAGACAAGCACGAGGACTCAAAAACAAACCGAGAGTAGAGAAATGCCTTCCGCTCTAAGCCCATGTAAACATAATTTGCTAATGGGCTACTCTTCAATAGCTCTAAACCCAATACACCATAGGTGACAAGCAAATTACAAAATACTAATCCCTACGCCCTACATTTGATGAACGATGGGAAAAAGGTTATCCTTAGATCTATAAGTCCTAAGAAAGGATGACAGGACATAATACCTTAAGCTCACTTAAGGGTAATAAGCATAAAAACCATAAATCCTCTTAAGAATGATGAGTTATTTGAAAAAATCTTAGCCATCAATTGGCGATAAGCGTAATGCTCTAAATCTAATGAACAGACAACAAGTTACTTGAAAATCCCTAAGCCACTAAATGTCGACGGATTAAATACTCTAATCCAGCACCTTATATGGATGATGGGTTGACTACACTAACAGACTTAGGGTTAATTGGCCTCTTCAGGCCTTCGCCTATTCAGGCACTCCAACCTATTTAGGCATTCCAGTCTCTTCAGGCCCTTACCTTTTCAGGCATATTAACAGCTTCAAGTGCTTCAACCTCTCCCAACCTTCACCTCTTTAGGCCCCTACAACATCTTAATTTCTTTAAACCATGATCTCAAACCTTTTTAGAACTTCTATAATAAAATCGCCCCTATAAGTACTTTCTTTATCGAATTGATCACCAAAAAGAGTATAGGATAAGTGTTAAATGCATTTTTAATAAATAGGCCTTAAGCTTGAACCAACTGGCCCAATATTGAATGTTAGTTTCAATAACCTAGTCCAAGTATAATTTTCTCTTACCCACTATAAATACGGGACAAGACCACAAGTATGGGGGTTGATACGAATCGTTGGGAAAGTTGACATATGGCTATCGATATCACGCATGCCAAAAAGGTGAGTTCGATGAATCACTAAGGTGGATCTAATCTAAATCATTAGGTTGAAATTCTCTACCCTTTTGTCCTTTACCTCGCTTTTCGAGCTTAGTAACATTCAACTCAATTACTTTACAACCTTTTGGTACATCATCTTGATAGCCTTTGACTCATTAACAGCAAACATGTCTTCTTGTTGGCATGGTAGTGGCGTTTGATCTAATGGAAGCTTGGGATTAAATCCATAAGCAACTTCAAATGGGCATTTGCCTGTGATGTTATGCATGGTTTTGTTATAAGTAAACTTAATTATGAGTAGGCACACATCCCAATCAATCAGGTTCTGTCCAACAGCGACTCTAAGCAGGGTTCCCAATGTTTTGTTGACAACTTTGATTCATTCATTGGTTTAAGGGTGGTAGGTCATACTAAATAGTAACTTGGTTCCCAATCGCTTTCAAAAGGTTCTCTAAAAGTAGCTCATAAATTTTGGATCCCAATCAAACAAGATTGTTCTAGGCACTCCATGAAGTTTAACAACCTCCTATAAGAAATGAACAAAGATAGCCAAAACATCATTAGTTTTAGAACAGGGCATGAAGTATGCCATCTTGCTAAATCAATCCACAATTACCATGAAGGAGTCCTTTCCCAAGGACCTCCTCGACAATCCTAATATGAAGTCCATGCTCAACTCAAACCATGGTTTAGTTGAGATCAGTAAAGGTAAATATTGCCATTGCTCGGCTTCACTCTTAGCCCTTTTGCAGATAGCACATTTTTCTAGTATGGCTTAGATATCTCTCATCATCATTTGTCAAAGGAATCTAGAGGCTAGTACCTCATGTGTTTGGTGCTTGCTAAAATGCCTAGATAATCCTTTACCATTCACCTCATACATAAGCAATTGCTATATAGAACAAATTGAGATACACAATCTCCTTTTCCTAAACAAGTATCCATCTTACCAGTGATAGTCATCAAGTGGTCGACCATCTTTACATCTAGCATAGATCGAGCCAAAGTATGGATCCTTAGCATACAAGTCCTTGATTATAGAAAATTCAAGTAACTTAGTTTACAGCTTGATCAAGAGGGAATGTCATATTGATGCGATATCAGCCATTATATTGTTTTTGTTGTTCTTGTACTTGACAACATAAGAAAATCCCTCTATAAACTCAACCCACTTGGCTCGCCTTCGAGATAACTTAGGTTAGCTATTCAAATATTTCAAAGATTCATAATCAATGTAGATCATAAATTCTTTGGGTAATAAATAATGTTGCCAAACAGTAAGAGCTCAAATTAAGAAGTAGAAATTCTTATCATATACAAAGTAATTAAGTATGGCTCCTCTAAACTTCTCATTAAAATAGGTAATAGTTTGGCTTGTTGCATCAACACAACTCCTATGCGTAGTACAAATGCATCACACTTTACTTCAAATACTTTATCAAAGCTTAAAAGAGCTAAGACAAGAGTGATAGTTAGCTTCTCCTTCACCTCTTCAAAACTTCTTTATTCCTTTTCTCTTCATTTGAACTCTACATTTTTCTTCGACAGCTTAGTTAATGGGGCTAATATAATATTGAAATTCCTTATAAATCGGCTATAGATGCTAGGCCATGGAAACTTTGTACGTCGGCAAAGTAGGTTAGTACAGGCCAATCAATAATTGCCCTTACCTTCTCGTCATCAACTCATATGCCACCACCACTCATAACAAATCACACAAAGAATCACTTCAGGTCGATAGAAGTCATATTTCTTCAAGTCAACATAAAGCTTCTCAGCTCGAAGTTTTGAGAAGACTATTTGGAAATGTTCACAGTACATCTCCAACTCAATGTTGTAGACTAAAATGTCATCAAATATACATCAACACATTTTATTATCAATTCTCGGAGCACATGGTTCATCAATCTCATGAATGTGCTTGACACATTCGATAGCTCAAAGGGCATTACAAGCCATTCATAAAATCTATTGCGGGTCTTGAACATGGTCTTCCATTTATCTCCCTTTCACATTTGGATCTAATGGTATCAAGATTTGATATCAATCTTGGAGAATATTCTTACTCTTTTTTTATAGGAATCAACTTCCCGAATCGATCATACATAGTTAAGCTAGAGGACTCAAAGGACTCATGCTTAGAATATTAACTTAAAGTCCTATCCAAGACAAAGATTCTTACTCCAACCTCTATGTTTCACTTCACTACCGACCTTAATATCGATCTCTCATGTATACCAACATGGTTCTTGCAGCTACCACGCATACGTGCTGACCTGTCGAGTAGCTATACCAAACAACGAGCTCTTCCCAAGACCCAAGCAGTATCTAAGCAAAACAACCTCAAACTTCAGTCCTAGCCAAGTTCTCGAGCCAACTAGCATCCAACCCTAGTCCGAGTTGAACTGCGAAATACTTGTCTTGAAGGGAATCTAAACATCCTTAATTAATTGGGCCCCAACTTAAACTAGATCAGGTCAACTCTAATTGCAAACTTTTTTCTTCACCTTTGTCCTAATTATATCATACTCCATACCTCTAACCGCCATACGACCAGTGTCTTCTGGCATAATATTTTAAAAGAATTATTTACTTTTCTATATAAAATATTCTTTGTTTATTTTACTATTTTTAGTATATCTCATGTATTCCAATTATAGATTACCTTTTTCGTCTTTTTTATGTATGCTTGTAACCCTAGTAGAGCTAGTATATAAATACTACTTATTTTTTTACACAAACATTCATTACCATATTAAATTATTATAAGTTTTCTTTTGTAAGCAACCCTAGTGTTTTTATTTATCATCTTAACTCTTAACTCTTATCTCCCTTCAGTAAAGAGTAGTAGCAAGTGACCATATAGTTTGGATCGGTAAGTCATATCCGAAAGATTGTAGGCTAAACAGGATAGATTAATGTATTGTATTTAATTGGTAGCTACTTGGATTTTGCTAACCTACTTTTGTTTTCTTTCAGCTCCTTTTCATTGTGGTGTTTCTCTATGCGTATGATATCGGAGATGCATTAACTTCATTAGTATCATAATACAATTCCAAAAGGGAGTGTATGAAGTTACATTGAAGTTTTAGTTCTTGTTTGCTATTAATGGCTACCATGTTCCTTTCGTAGTTACTTTAGTTTGTTCGTGTAAAGTAAGTTCTGAAGTTTTGAGCTGTGTAGTGACGATTTATATATTGGTAAGTATAGTTCTAGTTGTTACTTTGTTTTTCACTACAAAAACAAAGTAAGTTCATTTCTGTCCTGTTTGAGTGAGAATTAGGTGATTAAAGTTGTTAAAGTGTATTTGTAAGGTTTTGAGTAGTGAGTAAGAGTGATTGTTGTAAGCTGTTGAAAATTTGTTAAAGAAAGTAATATACTATGTTGAATTCAAGTGTTTAAGGTATTATTAGTGACTTGAGTAGTGATGCTTAAGTTAGTCATAGTCATAATAGGAGTAACAGTCTTGCATCAGTTGATGATAAGCTCGACAAACTCACTAATCTTGTTAAGAGTCTGGTTACTATGATGCAAGTTAATAAACAACTCCAGGGTACGCCACATCATAATCTACCTAAGAATGTTCCAGAGAGACATTACGACCAAGGTAATTGAGCTAATCACCTAGTTCAATCTCATTAAGCTAGGGGAGTTGCAAACCGAGTTACTAGACGAAAGCTAGAGGTAGAGAAGATTAAGGAACATGATGACGAAATAGATACTGAAGAGTATGGAGAAGAAGGATTATATGATGCGTGATATGAGGCAAGCGCACCTATCAGTTTTAATATAGTGGACGTGAGTCCGAGTCGATCCCTTAGAGATTTTGAGTACTAATATTAACTTTAGCTTTATTATCTAATCGAAAAATTGTGATAAATTGAATGAATTAAAAATACTGAAATTAACAACTAAACTACTTATGAGACTTAATTACGCAAATTAGGAAGCAATAAACTATGAACGACTTCAAGTATGCAATAATGTATTTAGGAATTATTTCCCCTAGTGTTTAACATGTAACCTTTTTAAAATATATCTAATTCAATTTCTATTATTCTTGACCGGAGGGATTCACAATTAAAGCTAATATCTTTCTCAAGCATATTAACCCTAATTCTAAATTATTTACCGGAATCTCTTTACTTAGTAATATAATTTAGAATCGCATTAGTGTATAATGAAGTCCCATGCAAACAATCAACTTTCCGGAAGAAATATGTATCTTATCTCTAAGTATACATGTAATTCTCTTCAATTATGCCTAGATCTAATTACACATGCAATTTCTCAATCAACATGCATAATATCATATATTGACACTCTAGAATTATCAATCCACAATTAAAGAACATAATTGAGTCAAGAAAAAAAAATAGAAACTTTATTGAAATTATAATTCAATCCAAAGGTTACATGAAACCCTAGGTTTCATAATCCTAAATACTCTAATTCTAAGCTATCATAATGAATCTAACAACGAGTTTCATTAAAAACGTAAAATAAAGCATAAAAACCCCTCTTGATTTGATGAACAATCTCTCTAATCTTGAAATCGATGTTATTCTTGCTTCTTGATTAATGTTCTTCTCAAATATCCTCTCGTCTCTTGTGTCTCTTGTTTCTGTAATGTCTCTCCCCTTTTTGAAACCCTAAGATATCCTTTTATGTGTATTTCAAAGATTTTGTTTTCGTCACCCAACATGGCCTGGGACATGGCCGTGTCCTCAGGTCGTGTAACTTTCTGCACTTAGGCAAATTTTCTACCCAACTTCAAAATTTCATAACTTCTTCATTTGAACACGGAATTGAGTGAAACTTGATTCCTTTTCTTCGTTTTCGATCCTAGAACGCGTTTAAACCCTGAAATCGACATTTTACTCAATTAAGTATCAATTTCTTTAAATAAAACCAAAAATGTAAGGGAAATACTATAAAATCACCATATGAAATATGTTTAAAATCAGAGTTATCAATGCGCCTAAGAGCTCAATTATTACTAAGACTTATGGTAGTAAGATTGGACTAAATGAGTTCTTTGAAATAACGAAGAAAGTAGAGTGAATAGGACTATAAACTAACTAGAATAGTTAACATGAAGCTGCTTAGAGGATATAACACACCAACAAACATAACACGACTTGACACTTCACTTGATATGACGCATAAGTTGATGTCAGGGTCTACTCGCCACTAATCCCAAGCTACTCCATAAGATTAGATAAAAGTGTATGGGAAAATGGACTTGGAGAGAGTTGTCTCACAAGAACAGAATATTCAATGTATATGTCTGAAATAAGATGATTTCGGCTTACAAGGAGAATAGATTATTTATAGTAAATCCTTAGGGCAACATTACAAAAAAAAAATTACAACAATGTATATACAAAAAAGGAGACCTTAATATATACGAAAAGGGTAAAAGGGACAACAGACAAAAAAGGAAAATAGTACAATGTTAGGTGATGTAGATAGGTAGCAATATAACATTGGTTTCATAGTAGGATTCTTTGAGCATAGTAGATGGAAAGAGTTAAGACGTATAGAGATAGAGTTCAAGACGTGAAGGAGATGCTATAAGAATTGGGCAAGAAGCCAAGAGATAAATACTCAGCCAAGGAGATAGATTTCTTTATTCGACAGTAAACTCTCAGTAAGTGAACATTCAATCTCTTAGCACAGAGCTCTCGGCTAAAGGATAGTCGGCATTGATACTCGAACAGAGCATAATATAATCACTAATGGGAATCAGGCTACCGAACCTCTAACCTACAGCTGAGTCCGAGGACTAGAGGTGTTGGCATGACGAATCCCACTGTTCTAACTAACCCCTATCTAGATCGAGTACTTCCTTGCTGAGTTGCCCTTTATGTCGTACTATATAACTGCCTATTTTTCTACAGTATACGGAGTTGATGATTAGCCTTTAGTATCGAGCCAACCAATTACTTATCGTCTTCCTTGCCGAGAAGCCAAAAGAGAGAGTCCAGACTAAATAAGCCATCCTTACTCAGATAAGCTCATCTATCCATACTTTTTGTCCGCATCTTTTAATGACCTCGCCAATATAGCATCGCTACATGTACAGTATCATGTTTGAAATCTGTTGCACCAATGGTTGTTTTTATTGTATATTCATTTTTATCCTTTTATATCTTATACATTATTTCTTTAGAAAATACCCTTTTTGTTTTTTCCTTTTTAGGTAGGTTACCCTAACTTATAGATATAAATACCCTTGTACTTGTAACTGTGAGATCATTAAATTAGTCTTAATATATACTTTTTGAGTACTTTTTTTTCTTCCCTGCATAAACAATGTTTGTTTACTCTCAACATCACTTTTATCATTTCCCTTAAGCAAGTTTAGGTAGTGAGCAACCTCACCGGACCAATTTGTATGTCATATCGAATTGAGCCATGAGTCCTCAGAAGTTCCCTTAGTGCGTCATATCCTTTAAAGTTGTTCGTGAGTTTTGCCTACTGTTTCATTCTTCATTTTTACCCTTTCTCACTTTTCCTAATTAATCTTTTTCGAGTTTTCTTCAAGCTTAGACCTATCCAACAACCGGTCTTGTCTATTCCTGGTCACGGTTCGCAACATCTTCATATCAAAGTGGAGGTTTTTGTGTAAATTGTAGTAATTCTTCTTGAAGTTTCGTTATACTCTATTTTATGTGTGTGAAACAAAGCAAGTTACTATGTTTATTTGACTGTTGTGTTGTTAGCTGTTCACTTTTTGAAGTATTTGTTTGAGCTTCGAATCTATGAGAAAAAATGACAGACTTAAGTATGAATGTTGGTACTAATGATGACAGTAGAGTTGTCCACCATGGATAACAATCTTAGAAAACTCCTAGAAGTACTGGCGAAAGGCTTAATGAAGTAGCTAACCTCTTAGTAGATTTGACCCGAGTTGTATTTGCACTGTCTTACCGACCCAATGAGGCCACGCAAAACACTCTTGAAGCTGCTTAACCTATTAGAGGTCAAAACACAGCTCAACTCGTTTGAGGTAGAGGAGTTGGAGGATAAGTAAAGCAAAGGATCGACCTGAGAGAGCTTAATGAAGAGGAAGAGGAGTATTTTGAAGAGGAGCGTGTATGAATCTCAAGAGCATCCAACCATGCAAAGTTTCGAATTTCAAGTCTCAATGGATTTGGGAATACTAATGAATATCTAGAGTGGGAAGAGAAGGAAGAGCGTATGTTTAATTATTATTAGTATGAGGATTATGAGAAAGTGAAAACTATTGTTATTGAGTTCTCCAGGTATGCAACCATGTGGTGAAAGAATTTTCAAGTCATGACAAGACGAAAGGGGTACTGAGAGATTAACACTTGGCTCGAGATGAAGAGAGTGCTCAAAAATATGTTTGTGTCGAAAATCTATCTCCAAGATACTTTCACTCGACTTTAGGAGCTGAGACAAGAAAGTCAAACTATTGATGAGTATGTTCAAGAGTTTCAAATGCTTATGATACGTTGCGAAGTAGAGGAACCACCAACTCGAACAGTCTCAAGGTCTGTTACCAAGTTCGGAGGAGACATTCGGGACATTGTTAAGCTCTAACAATTCAACACAATAGATGAAGCTGTTAGGATTGCTCAGCACGTAGAGAGGTACAGAAGAAGCCGAGCGCCAGCGAAGATGCCGACTAGCCGACCCGGACAAGCAAGTTACCAAACTCAATCGAGTATAGAGCTGAGTAAAAGGATTGATGTCTAAGCCTAATAGAAAAGTTGACCTAATGATGTAGTGCTGACTTGAACGTATGAGAAGAAGCAAGGGTCTAATAGGATGACCAGCTAAATCAAGTGCTTCAAGTGCCAAAGGTTCGAATACATGGTTGCTTAGTGCTTGAACTGATGGACAATGGTCATCAAGGGAGATATCCTGAAGCTTGAAGTAGAGAGTACGAATAAGGAACCTAAGGAGGAGGTTCTGGATGAGAAATAGCTGATTAAAGAGGACATATTTCCTGAAGACTTAGATTAGTTACTCATAGTTGTCTGATGCACTATGAACATGGAACCTTCACAAGAGGAGGAGCAAAGAGAGAATTTGTTCCATACCACCAGCAAGGTGAGTGATCAGATGTGCACCCTCATTGTAGATAGTGGAAGTTGCATTAATGTAGCATCAGCTAATCTTATTTCAAAACTAAAGTTATCGACTGTTTTACATCTGAAGCTATACAAGTTGCACTGGTTAAGTGAGAAAGGAGCGTTACATGTTACTCAGCAAATACTACTGCCGATCACTATTGGGAACTACTATGAGAAGATTCTCTATGACGTCCTACCTATTTGTACTTCTCACATGTCGCTAGGTAGGTCATGGTTATTTTATAGGAAAGTCATCTATGACGGCTACAGGAACACATACATATTCGAAAAGGATGATCGGAAGATTACACTAAACCTGATGCTGCTGGGAGAAGTCAATAAGTTGCAAACGAAACTTGTTCGTGGATTGAAGAAGGCTTTAGTGATGAGTAGAGCCGAACTTCGAGAGGCCATCAATGCTAATGAGTCAACCCTCCTATTGGCCAGGAGACTATTGGAAACAAGGGAGCAGGGTGAGTTACCCCAAGAGATTAAGGAGTTGTTAGATGAATATGCTCGTAACCCCTATTTTAATCCCATTCTTGAGTAGTACAAAGAAGGAGTTACTATTAAAGGATATTACGTCACAGATGGCCATCTGTTCAAGGATTTAAAACTGTGCATACTAAACTATTTCATACATGAGTTGTTGGTTAGGGAAGCTCCTAGTAGTGAATTATTTAGTTATGTTAGAGAGACCAAGATGGCAACTTGTTAAAACAGAACTTTTACTAGCTTGGTTAAGCCAAAGATATCCATAAGATAGTTGGTAGTTATGAAGTATGTAAGAGAGCCAAGAGAAATAGAGAGCCCCATGAAGAATATATACCTCCACTAACACCAACCTTACTTTGGGTTAACATTAGCATAGCCTTTGTCTTAAAGTTACCTTAAACATCCAAAGGAAAAAATTCTACCTTTATTGTAATGGATGCTCTAGCAAAATGCATACTTCATCTAATGACATCAAACTAACAATGCTTTGTATATTGCTAATTTGTTTTTGCAGGAAGTTGTATGACTTCACGGAATGTCGAAGACTATTGTTTTTTTATTGCGATACCAAATTCTTAAGCTATTTTTGGAAGACTCTTTGGAGAAAAGTTAGGACTAAACTTGTATTAAACTCCAATAGCTACCATCAGACTGATGGCCAAACTGAAGTGGTGAATAAGACGCTAGGCAACTTACTTAAAGCTATTATAGGAAAGAACTTAAAAGACTAAGATTTGTATCTACTAGTTGTGGAGTTTGCATATAACCGAATCATCCATAGCACTACTGGAAAGACTCCACTCGAGGTCGTTTGTGGCCTCAAACCAACCATTCCCTTATATCTAATCGGCATCCCCACAACTGCTAAAGAGAGCCAATCTGGAGTAGATCGAGCTCAAGAATTACAAGAGCCACATTAGTCTGTAACCAGAAAAATCACTAAGTTTAACTAGAGACAATAAGAGATTAGTAATTGTGGTCATTAAACTATTTCTTTTAAACGAGGAAACTTGGTATGGATTCACTTAAACTGAGAATGATTTCTACACATGAGACAAAGTAAGTTATATCTACAAGCTAATAGTCCATTCAAGGTCCTAAAGAAGATTAATCGCAATGTTTACTAGATCGAACTGCTTGGGAACTATGTTATTTCTTCCACCTTCAATGTATTCGACCTAATTCCCCACCAACTAGAAGAAGAAGACTTCGCAGAAGCCTAAGAAGAATAAGAGCCCGAGACCACTTCGGATTCAAGGACAAATCTTTCTAACCCCCAAAAAGGTAATAGGAATAAACTCCTTAGACTGATCACATATAGTCGAGTTAGAGAACTCTAAGGACTCATGTGAAAAGTATTAGCTCGAAGCCCCATCCAAGATAAGGATTCCTACTCCAAACTCTATATTTCATTTTACTATTAACCTGAGTACTAAGCTCTCACTTGTGCCAACATGGTTCCCGAAGCTGCTGAGCATACGTGCCAACTTGCTAAGTAGCTATACCAATTGCCAAGATCTTCCCAAGACCTAAGCATCAGTCCAGTAAAACAACCTCAAACTTCAATCCAAGTCGAGCCAAGCTCACCAGCATTCGACGCCAACTGAGTTGAACTACGAGATACCAGTCTTGAACGAGATCTAGACATCCTTGATTAATCAAAGCCCGACTTGAATCGGATCAGGTTGACTTTGATTATAGACTCTTTTCTTCACCTTTGTTTGAATTGCATCATACTTTAGATTGCTAACCACCATGCGATATGTTTATTTTGGCATAACATTCTAGAATGATTTTTTACTTTTTCATATAGAATATTCTTTGTTTCTTTTGCCCTTTTTAGTATATCTTATGTATTCCAATTATCAATTACCTTTCTTATTTTTTCTATGTATGCTTGTAACCCTAGTAAGGCTAGTATATAAACCCTAATTATTTTTCTACGCAAAAATCCACTATCATATCAGATTATTACAAGTTTCCTTTTGTGACCAATGCTAATGTTCTCATTTATCCTTTTAATTCTTATCTATTCTCTTTAACAATGAATAATAGCGAATTACCCTATATAATTCGAACCGGTAGGTCATATTCAATGGATTATAGACTAAGTATCATCGATTGGTGTGTCATATCCAGTTAATAACTACCTGGATTTTGCTAACTTACTTTTGTTTTCTTTCGATCCTTTTTGATGTAGTATTTCTCTTACGTACAACCCCAGAGACGCATCATGTTCAATTCATCGAGCTTGTCATCAAGCCTTGGTATAAGTGATTGCTTCTAATTAAAACTTCCGAGTTTTAAAATTTATAAACCTATATTCTATCCATAATTCGATTCAATAGGTAAGTGTATCTATTATTTTATAGCATGGATGAGTATAGGATCGTCTCCATTAGGATTGACTACAAACATTAGTACTAATTAATTTTCCTATTATCTAATAAACTAAATTTATCAAGTGATTACTTATTAACACTCTAAATTACTAACTAAACTATACTAATCTACAAACTAATTCCATTAAGATAATAATTACAAAAAAAATTACTAATAGCACACTTAATAGACAAACTTACTTCATCACTTAGCATAATATCACCATTAATCTTATCCTAATGATTATTATCTATAAGGAATCACTAATATGTAAGCATTCTTCTTAGAATTACTTACGTCTAATCATAATTATGTCTATTAGAATTTCTTCTAAATTAATAGCTAAGTCAGATTGCATTAATGATATGTAATTTGTCAATTTCCCTAAGAATGCAGCAACTTTCCTAATAATATTTCTACTATCAGGAATAAAGTGTTCTAATGAATTAGATATATTCAATTGAATTGTCTCTCGACATATTCTATTAAAATCTGGCCTAAGTTAATGTCATGTACTACACCGTACTTAGATTAATTAAGTTCAATTCATCAAGAATAACAAACATCAAGAAGCTACTATTCCATGCACTTAATTATACTAAGCAGATGTAGTAAGTCCTAACATACTACTCACACATGATAAAACAATAGTATAAACTAATAGAAATCATAATTAAAAAGAAATAGAATCAGGAATCAGGAAAAATCCCTTTTTATTCCACTATAGAAGTTTTACAAATATACGAACAACGAAGTCTTGTCGGCTTTCTCGAGTAATTTCGAGAAGAATATAATTTACATTAATGATTGTATAGAAGAAAAATTGAACAAGACACAAAATGGTACAAAAATGGATGAATAGGTGTATTGTAGGTTGGTGATATGATATATGATTTATGATATAATTTCCTCCTCCTTTCATTTGAAAATCATGTTATAATACACCACTTTAAGACACCCTTTAGTGTTAAGACTTGTTTTATACACTAGTTCATATGATAAAGTTAAAGAAGAATAGTTATGTCCACTCTCATCACGCCTATGACTCAGGAAGTGATCTTCTTGTTGCAAACATTCCACCTCATCACACCCATAACTGAAGGCATAATCATCTTTTTGAGGTGTATTTATGGCTATGATGAATAGGTGGAAAAATAGCTTCAGCCTTAATTATTCCCTTAATTATAGCCGTAATGGAGGGAGTAATGAGTGCTAGGTACTCAAATCTTCTTTTATCATGCACATGATTGCTCCAAAACTCCTTATTCTTGTGTAATTTCATCTCCTCTTCACTTTATCTTGAATGAATATCATCTTCTTGCTCTTGAATTATCTGAAATTGACATGTTACACAATTAAGTACAAAAAACTTGAGAAATAAACAATTACGGTCAATTTATGCCTAAATGTGCCTAAAAAGTATAGATTAATTTATACTTATCAATAAGGTATCAATACTTGATGGAAATGCAATTGATTGCTTAGCTATCCATACACATCCCCTATGTCCCATACTTCTTTGGAACTAACTGAGTTGGCATAACACTTGGGCTTAAGGACTCCCATACATACCCTCTCTTCAGTAGTTCGTTTACCTATCTTTACAGCTTGGCAGCTTTTTCCAAATTCAACCTATAGGCAGGCTTCTTTGGCAATACGACTCCTAACAATAAGTTTATTGTATGTTCAATGTCTTAGATTAAAGGTAAACCTTCTAACAGTTCACTTGGGAATAGGTTGACAAACTCCTTCAGCAAGGTTTTCACCTTAGTAGGTTGCAGTTCCTCATTTAATCCTCTCATCTCAAGTGACCTTCTAACTAGCAGATAGGTCGGCTTTTCAAGCTTCATCTCTCTTTACAGCTTAGCTTAGGTCATCACTAAAGCTTCCTTCTTCAAAACTTAGCTTAGTTAAGTTTGCATGCTATTGACTTTCTTGATAGTCATAAGGCTTAATTTTACCTTCTGGCCCTTGTGTTCTAAGGAACATATGTTCTTCCTTTCATCATCAATCACATTTTGATCAAACATCCATGGTTGTCTAAGAAAAATGTGAGATGCACTTATAGGTAACACATCACAAAGTACTTCATCTCGATAGTTTTCAATACAGATTAGCATGGCTACTTGTTTATTTGCTTGTAAAGCTTCTTTCGCACTGAGCCAATGCAATTTATAAGGCTTGGAGTGAGGTGAGGTCAGTAACTTTAATTGTTGGACCATGAAAATGAATGTTGCATTAATGTAACTGCTACTATCGACAATCAATGCACATAACGATCCATTACCTTATAACCAATATAGAACAAATTCTCTTGCTATTTTTCCTTTAGTACAAGACTCATACTCATTGCTTTCTTCAACACCATGGTTACAGGCATAAAATTACCCTTTTCAATATAAATGATCTCCTTATCCTTATACTATTTTGGGTGTTTGGATTCTTTGGGCTCCTCATTAGTATTATCGACCTCAATGGTCGATATCTATCCCTTAACAACCATCACTCGTTTGTTCAAATATTGCATGGCTATATATTTAAACCCTTAACACTTGAAGCACTTAATCTCACTAATCTTTTTTCCTGAGCTTTAGCCCTTCTCAAACTTCCTCAAGATCTCTTTCTCCTTTGCTTAGGTAGTTTGAGCAGGTTGGACCTTAACAACTTTACTTAGTTCTGATCACATAGGTCTACTTAAAAAGGGTTGACTAGGGGTAGGTCAATTAACAAGAGCTTAGAATCTTCCATCTTGGCGCCTCTTAATTCTTTGGGTAGCTCATATTGCCTCATTTAGTGTATCAATGTCAATAGTCTCCAGAGCATCTCTAATCTCATACTTTAATTTACTGATGAATTAAGGTATAGTTCAATCCTCAGATTAGACTATTTCACAATGAATCATCAACATTTGAAATTCTTTCACATAAGATTCAACACTTGATCCTCCTTACCTCAACTCCTATAACCTCTTGAATACATCCTGTAGATAATAGCTCTAAGAAAATCTTCTTCTCATGGTTCTCTTTATTTCATCTCAATCCTTTACCTCACGTTCTCCTTCTCTTTTGCTGATGGCTTGTAGATTCTTCCACTATAAAGCTATATAGCTAGTAAATTCTAGTATGGCAAGTCTTACTTTGGCATTCTCAGGTACCTCATGACACTCAAACTGCTTCTTAATCTTATTTATCCAATTTAGGTAGTCCTTAGCATCATCACTTTCAGAAAAACTAAGGATATGCATCTTCGATCCTTCTACTTTAAGAGCTTGGACATTCCTCTCTTTAGGTTCATAATACTTTTTCTCCTCATCACCTACTTCCTTATCCTCTTCCTCGATCTCATGTAATGTTAGTCTTCGCCGAGCAACTTTGTCTGCTCCTCCAGCTCAGGGTAGTTGAACTAAGGTGTTAGGTTAAATATGTCAGCCTTTTCCTCTCTCGAGTAACTTATTGACTCAGCCTCTATAAGGGTCATTTCAAGCCCATTGCATATCTTTGTTTATGGCAATCATTAAGCTAGTCACCAAATTAGTAAGCTTATCCAGTTGTTCATTCACAGTTTGGGGCATGAAACTTCCTTTTTGACCTTAGCCATTATGAGCACCACTCTTTTGGTTACCTAGGGTTCCTTGAATATTAGAGTCAAACATTATTATCTACTAAAATAGATTAACAGTTGAAATACAACTCAAAATTCTTTCCACAAGCAACAACAACAAAACAACAATTTACACACTAATAGTTATTACAACCAACATACGATAAACCAATTGAACACTCATACTTTGTTTTGTGAACAAGAAATAGGGGTAAATAGAACACTAAATTTCTTTAACACTAAACACTTCTCAAACTCTCATGACAATAATGGGTAGTTTCTAAAACATACTTATAGCAGTAGTAAGTTACTTAGAGCATAAAGTAATAGAGATTTGCTTGTACATAGCTAAGCTTTAATTCTAAGATGATACGAATTATTAGGACGGTTGACACATGACTACCAATATTACGTGAGCAAAAAAATTAGGTTTAGATTGTAAGATGTTCGAAAGATAAATGCTAGTTGAAGGTTAAACAGGAGTCCTAATGTATCGATGGTGGATATGATTGGCCACTGCCTCATATGAGCTCAAATTACACTTGATATAACACACAAGTATAATACAAGGTTACTTGTCACTAGTCTACACTCAATGATTTAGATAAGAGATCTTCAAGGTCTCGATCTTCAATGAGAAAACACAAGCTTAAGAAGAAAGAATATTGTCTAAAGTTCAATATCACCAATGTTACGGCTATTACACATTATAAGTATTCATATGATCCAATTATGGCAAGTCCTAGGTTGATATAAATTACAAAAAAAAAAAGAAGATTCTTACTAGAAAAGGGAAAAGTGTGTAATTTAGAAGGGTAAATTCGTTATCAAATAGAAAAGGAATATTCTTGTAAGGATAGTACATACATAAAAAAATAATGTATGTGTCAACTGTTTATCCTATGGTCTCGATGATACTGATTTGTTGGGTAGAATTAATTCGAGTAGAGCAGGTCAAGTTTGATGCTCAGCAGTTCGATTGTTTAGGGCTTGGGAAGGGTTGATCCAATAGATGGCCATTCTTTGAATCAGCTTCAACTAATTGGCTCGAAAGTAGGGCAACTTGGCTTTAGAGATATGTTAGCTCGACAATAAGCGAGTTTAGTGCTTAGCCTTGGACTAGTGTATTGTTAAGAGATCGACTCAGCAACAGGTTTAGTGCATTAGAGTTTCTTCAATGAGATAGATAACAGAGTACCTTGGCAGGTCAAGGTGGAGAATGTATTGTTCTTTAAAGTTTAGCTTTCCTTGGATAACTCGACAAACCATATAAGCGAGTCCTTAAGCTCAAAAGAAAGTGATTACTCTACAATCCTTTTTAGGGGCTCTTTCTCTTTCTTCATTTTCATCCCTTTACAATTTTATTCCACTATGAGAAGGTTGACTTAGGTATCAGAGTAGCTACGTTGAAGTCCTCTTCGGTGTCCTTAGTAACCGTGTTTTGTTTTGTAGGTATCCAAGTACCGAAAATGGAAATCTGATATCAACGGTATGAACTTAAGCTTAGCCCTTAAAGCACTTGGAGCTCTTTTTTGTATAGTGATGTTAAACATGATTCTAAGTTTTGCAAACTCATTTTTGACAACATGATATAGCTTTATTAAGCATATATTAGTTGTTTAACTTCATTATCTACTAGTACTTTAGCATTTAATTGATCAATAATGAAATGTGTAAGGAAATTTTGAACTTGAGATTTTGATGACTAAGGAAATAAGAGGTGCACCTAAGTGGATGAGTTATCTATGTGTTCTTTACTGTAATCTAATTCAAATTTTTGAAGGTAACAATGAGTTGGTGGTGTATTTATAGTCTAAGTGTATCCTCAAATGGTATCGATTTTAGCGGATGAACTTAATTTACTTATAGACATGCAAAGTTTTAAGTTAAGCTGTTAGATAGATGTATAAATTGTGTATTCATTCCAGATGATTGCTACACTTTCTTATATTTTACTAAGCTTTTAATTGAAAATTCATTAACATTGATATAATCCCCACTTAATGAATTAGATGTAAAAATATCAAGAAATACATTTAAAAGAGGGGGTTTAAATGATTTCTCTCTCTCTCTCTCTCTCTCTCTCTCTCTCTCTCTCTCTTTTTTTGGTAGTAAGGCCCCTTAAGCAACCATATTGGCTATTTAGATGACCCCTTGAAGTATACATGGATGAGAGGGAAAAAGCACTCTAACTTCATGTTATTTAAATGGGATGCAATTAGAGAAGAGAGATAAAAAGCCTGAAATGGCTTGTTTGGATGGCTATATTAGTTGAATAGCCCTTTAGAATGTGTGAAAAGTTAGAAGGTAGAGTTGACTCATTCAAATGATTGTGAAAGAGTAAGACTTGCCATTTGCATTCTTGCTCATAGCATTGGAGATCATAGTATTTGTGTGACTCATTTAGCTTTGCTAATCATTAGAAAGCTTGTTACCCTGATAGAATTAATCGATTACATATTAATGCATTGGGATTGCCTTCCTAGACATCTGGACAATGTGACCCTTACTATAAGTAATAGGAATCTGAAATGGCAGTTATCTTTCTACTAGTGGGTCTTTTTTTTTTTTTATAGCAGTAGTTTTCTCTCTACATAATCCATCATTGTAGGTCTTCTTATTAGCATGTCACATATTTAATTAGAACTATAAATTCCCCAGGTGCTGTGAAGAATATAATAAATCGATCATTTGCAGCACCATGATTAAAGATGGGATATTCATTTTCCAAGTTACTTATTTCCTTTATTTTATCAATGAATTATGTTTATTTTATGTTTTAGTTCGATAACCATGAGCTAAACTATTTATAGAGGGATTTTTTTGTGGCTTTGTTGTAATAGCAATTTGTTTGTATACTGACTTTTAAGTAATTGATATTTTACCTATTTTAGTAAATTGTTTATGTAAATCTTGCCATACTTATACTTATGCGAACCAATACTTAAGATGCTTGGGAGGAATTCAAGAATCTAAATGAAGTTAATCTAGAATTTGATTATCGACTTGGAAACTTAAGGTTTAGACTTGAATTGTGTAATTAACTTATTTTGTTTGATTGAAATTGAGATTTCGGGCATGGATAAATGTTCAAAAGTCTTGAATTAAACTAAAGTGATTACGAAAAAGCTATTCGACCTTAAGATATTTGACTTGCTATTGTAGAATGGGAATGTAACACAATGGACTTTTTTGGTGAACTAATCCTAAACTTCTAATGTGGAAGAAATCCTCTTGTTTTTTTGTTCTATCCATCAATGTTTCTAAACTTCATAAAAAGGACTTATGTTTTCATGTAAATATTAAGGAATCACGAATTTCTCCAAGATAAACCATGGCTTGACGACCTTTTTTTTTTATAACTAATTACCTTATCTATATGTAATGAAATTATCTTGTTTTATTAAGAAAGAAACTTTGTAGTTATTAATATGATTCCCTTTGAAACATAGCTACAAGGCCATAAAGAGTTGAGTTAAAATGATATGATGTTGAATTCGAGCTTAACACAAAATTTCAAAACTCAAAATTGTTCAAACCTCTCTTACGCTTAACATTTTGAGCTAAAACTTCATTCAAAATAACACTTAACAAGTTTAAGTTAGACTTAGGTGATATTATTTAGGCTCAATTGATATTAAAAAATAATTTTTTTAATTAAGATAACATTGATATTTTTAACTTAGTTGATATTTAAGATCAACTTAAATTTGATCAATCTGCAAGTTAATTGAGTTTGAATATTATAAAACTTTAATTCAACTTATAAATTATTTGAATAACTTGTACTTAAAGCTCAACTTGAGTCTAGTTGAGTCTTGTCACATAGCATAGCTTAAATAGGCCAAGAGTAAGCACAACTTTACATGCACCAGCTAAAATTAAGCTTAGATCCACTCATTTACCTCTATTAAGCCTTTATCAGGTAGTCACTTGTGAGTATCAGTGCTCACTTGTTTTAAACTTAGCTTAACTTAACTCAAGCTCGATTTGTAAATGAGTTAGAGTTTGAAATCAAAATAAAATTCATTTATTTAAGTAAGGCGAACTTGAGCTCTTGCATAAGTTTGTAAGTCGACTCATCTAGGTTTGTAAATAAGCTCGTAGACTTTAGATATATTACATATATTATATATAATTATATAATTAAAATGTCTATATGATATATACAAATATATAATATGTATGAGATAATATATAATTTTTATAATATATAACCCAATCATTATTCACTATTAATTAATCTATTTATTTATATATTTATTCATTTGTTTATTAAGCTTACTGAATTTAACTTTATCTAATGCCATAAGTTTGTAAATAAACCTTGCAAGCTATATGAGGGTGGGTTTCTTTAAGCTTAGATTTGCTCACTTTACGCTTGAAATTGTTTTGTAGATGAGTCTAATTTAAGTTCAAAATAAAACTTGTTCAGTTAAACGAGCCGAACTCTAGTATGTAAGTTTTAGCTTGCTAAAGGTTTGGCACAACTTTAAGTTAAATCTATTATATTAAAGGAAAAGTCCATTTTTAACTATCTTCACTAACAATCATTAAATATTTTTTCATGATAGTTAAGAAAAAAAAATCAAACCCATCTTACTGCCAATTTCTATTACTGCTTAAACAATTTTCCCTATATACAAATTAAACACACTGCATATCTATAAAAGATATATCTTATTATTCATGCAGCTCTATTTTCAATTTATAACCAAGTATAAATTTAAATTCACTACACGTCTATAATAAAAAATACATTTTATTATGTATCTATATTTTTAACTTTCGATGTATTGTTCATATATAATAGATATTATTTTCTATTCATGTAAATAATGGTGCATCGTTTATTTACCATGGATATTATTTGCTATTCGTTGCCTTTGGATATTATTATTTACTGTTATTTTTTTCCTTCATTTTTTCATAGATTTTTCTTGGGTTTTTTTTTTTTAATATCACTCAATTTAATTATTTGCATACGTAATAGGTTTATTAGGGATGCAACTATGGTAGGTTTTTGTGAAGTTTGAACATGCTTTTATAGAGTTTAGCGTTTCCTAAAACCCCATAGGGTTTTACTCCTAATTTCCAAAATCCGACTCTATACGATTGTTTACTTAACCTTATAGGAATGAGTTTTTATAAAGTTTAATAAACTCTATAAGGGTGGGTTTTTATAGGGTATAGAAAGGATTAATGAGAAAATAAAGAGAAAAAAAATTAAGTAGAATTAAAACTATATTTATTGATATATTTATTAACTTACATAATAATAAAATTTAAAAATTAAATGAGTTGTAAAATATTAAACTTGTAGAAAATATATATTTTATATAAATTAAAAATAAATATTTTTATTAATATATATATTTTTTATTAGGCTAGGTTTTCTATCGAATTTTTTTATTATTTTTAAACTCGATCTTAAACTTTATAAGATTTTAAATCATAATCTAAAACTTCACCCAAACTCTATAATATATTATTTTATAAGATTTTTATCGAATTTAATGAATCCAATACTCTTTTAACATCAATCTGGTTGCTCTGAAGCTATTAATAATTTTTAAACAAAACCATCTTTACACGAATGGCACGGGTGTGTTGAATGAGAATGATTTTTAAACAAAACCAACTTTGGGTTTTGAATCGGATTGGCTTAACTCGTTTTCCCACGAGATCTCATAGCTCTCCCACAGTTATGGCATTACAGCTACAGTCAAATCCAGACGTCGACTAAAAAATGCACCACACCGAAAACCTCTCGTTGAGTTTCGAATCTCGCTCCTCTACCCTATCAATCTTAACCCAGCATACTTGAAAAACACCCTCTCTCTCTCTCTCTCTCTCTACACCCAATGTGTTCCCTTTCCCGCGAAACGAACCGGTCATCGACTCTACCATGACCACCACCACCTCCGCCGCCGTCTTCCACATCTCTCTACCACTCTGTTTTTTCTTCCTTCTCCTCTCCCTCTTTTTCCTCCATTTTAAACTCTCTCTCTTCTCTCCCCTAACTCTAACCCTTACCCCTACCAACACCAGCATCTCCACCCCTAAACCTACCCCTAACACTAACCAAACCCATCCTCCCACAACTACCAATTACATCGTCCGCTTCACTCACTACGAGTATTCGATCGATCACGAAAACTACCTCCAATCCCATATCAAATCATCGTCCGTTTGGAAATGGATCCCCCGAAACAACCCAGCGTCGAAGTATCCCACCGATTTCGGTGTCATTTCGGTGCCGGAATTAGGGAAAGAGAGCTTGATTGAGGAGATTAGAGGGTTAGGGTTAGTGAAAGATGTGAATTTGGATCTGAGTTATAGAAGAAGAGAGTTGTTGAGTGAAGGGGAGAGGAAGAAAGAGATGATTGGGGCTTTTGTTGATGGGAAGAAACGGCCTGGGAAGATTTTTACTTCCATGTCCTTTAGCGAAAGGGAGAGAAGGGATGGGGAGCATTTCGCGACTGGGATTAGTAATTCTTCGATTAATTGGGGACGACATTTGTTGATGCAGGCAATACTAAGTTCCTCGATCTTTTCTTTATGTTAAACTGAGTATCTGGTTGATGGAAAAATGGAGAATTGTAGATATTGTGTTTCATAATTAGCTTGTAGATGGAAATGTGATTAGAAAGGTTGAAACTTGTTTTGTAATTGTAGGATGATGTTTTTTTTAATGTGTTTCTATGTGGTTTGACTTTTGGAAAAAAAAAAGAAAAAAGAAAATTGGAAGCTTTCAACTTTTAAGTTTGGATAATTGGCTTGTAGATGGGAAATGCGATTAGCAAGATGTTGTCTAAAAAGTATAGGCTGATCTTTTCATAATGTTAAATGAATTATGTGTTTAATAGAAAAAAGGATTATTTTCCGCATTAAGTTTTTGTATAGTTAACTGGTAGATGGAAAAGTTAATTAGAAAGATTGAATCTTGTTTAGTAATTATATGCTAATTTTTTTTTATTATGTTCAATAGGGTATGTTTATGAAGGAATAAACAAAGGTTGATGAGATCAAGTTTTTGATAATTAGCTTTTTTTGGGTAATTATGGATAATTAGCTCGATGAAAAAGGTTAATCTTATGTAGTGTTTATAGGCTGATTTATAAGGTTTTCAACATTATCTAGTAGATAAGAAATGTGATTAGGAAAAGTGTTTCTTGTTTTTGATCTTCGACTGATCCATATATCAAGTTAAATGAAGTATATGTTTTGATAAAAAAACTGAAAGTTTTCAACGCTAGTAGCTCATTGGTGAAAATGTAACTAAAAAAATTGAATCTTCTTATGAAATATAAGCTGATCCTATGGTTATGTAGGATATAGTCTCTATTTGGGAGAAAATCTATATTGAGTTTAGATACATATAACACTATAGATGTAAAATTTGACTATAGGATGAAATTATGATTTGTAATTAGTTTCTTTAAAATTTTGATGGTTTGATATGTCTTGTTATTTTCCTAATAGATTAACTATCTCACTAAAGTTGTATTAAAGAGCTAGAGATATTTTCCACCCATGGTGTCTTATTTTTTAATAGCTAATTCAATTCCATTGTAGCAGGCACATTCAATGAATTAAGGTATGATGTCGAAGTTCTTGACATTTCTGTTGGAGAATAGATAGGCAAGAAGGGAGTATAATGCCACGATTCCCCAGTCTCATGGTCTTATTTTTTTAATCTTAAATGTCCATGCAAGAATAAAGGAGGCATATGGACCCCATGTTTGATAATGTTATCTATGAGCATTTTAAATTTGAGAGTTTAATTCTTTTATTGTTTCATGGTTGCAGAAATTGTTACTTATATGTGTTGTTACTTGGTTTTGTTGGGTGTAGTTGAGTTTTTCTGATAAAAATGCTCATTTAAGTATAATCGAAATAATTGGTTGCTATGATTGGTGGTGTTATTGTGAAGGGCTGCAATCTTACCATTAAGCTTTGTGCTTTCTATTTCTTTTAATTTTTTGTGTTGAGCCTGGATGGCCATGAAAAATATTCATTTCTTATAGAAAGTTAGATTTACTTTGGTTGCAAACAGTCTGTTGCATTACAAGGATTGAGTACTTTGTTTTTTGACATTGTTGTATAGAAAACCTGGGTGTCCTTTGTGGGAGAAATTGTTGACTCAGTGATTTTTACATAAAATGCCTGGTTTTTTCCCCTCTTCTAGTTTCTTATCTGAACGTCTTTTTGAGAAGAATCATTGCAGCCATTGTTATGTATAGCATGCCCATTTTGTGAGACTTTTGTCTTGGCTGCTGACAAGTTGAGATTCTATGTCCTAAATGTCCCTCCCTCTCTTGCTCAATTTGCAGAGATCCCAAGTAACTTCCTTGTTTGGAGCTGATGTACTTTGGTCGAAAGGGTTCACTGGTAAAAGAGTTAAAATGGCCATATTTGACACTGGCATTCGAGCTGATCACCCCCATTTCCGCAATATAAAGGTACTTAATATATATTGAATTACCATGAGTTAATGATGAACAGTTTTTCTTTTGGGCCTACCTTCCTATCAAGCAATTGGAATTGCTGTCAATTTTATTTTAAATCTGCCAATGATTAGGAGCGCACAAATTGGACAAATGAAGGAACTTTAAATGACAATCTTGGGCATGGAACTTTTGTTGCTGGTGTCATAGCTGGTGGAGAATCAGAGTGCTTAGGATTTGCACCAGACACTGAGATTTATGCTTTTCGGGTGTTTACAGATGCACAGGTAATGCTTGCTGGGTATTGGGAGTTCATGGACAGTTGTCACCTGGAGGATGTAATCTTTCAGTTTTGTCCAGAAAGTACATTTTGTATTTGTTGTATCTTTTTCCTTTTGTATCTTGGGGCTTATTTGGTGGAGCGCGAAATTTCTTTTAGCTTTACTGACATCACAGCACACCATGGCATTTGGCAAGATGATGAGAATTTTGTATTCAGCTTACTGCAGGTATCATACACTTCCTGGTTTCTTGATGCCTTCAACTATGCAATTGCGACAAACATGGATGTGCTTAATTTGAGCATTGGTGGACCTGATTACCTGGATCTCCCCTTTGTAGAGAAGGTGAAGCACTTTCATCAGTTTAATGTACTCTCTATGCCCTTAAAGTTGTTAATTGACCTGTACAATAAAACTCACTATAAAATAATAAATATAAACCTTTACTTATGGTATCTTGATTTCTTTTTGATATATTTTTTTTGGTTGAAGAAATTTCTTTCTGATCTTATTTGCATAGAAATGAGTGCTAATTTGAATTCTATGTTCCAAATGAAACTCAAAAAGAAACATTCTTTCAAATAGATACTTGACATTTGAAGAAGCAGCTACCAACTATTTTCCTTTAAAAAAAATGATAATGCTCACGGAACTGCAAGTTGAATACATTGTGTTTTACTTACATTATGTTTGTTTGAATTTGGGACAACCTGAAGTTTGTATGTGCACAATAGCACATTATTATTGCTGGGTTGGACTAGTCTTCAAACATGCTCTGATGATGACCTTTTTTTTTGGTTGAAAAGGTCATGTTTGCAAACACATTTGCATGCTGTTATGATGATGACTTGTGAACATCTAGAATTATAAGCTTCGGTTGGTTCTCTAATGAATTGCTCTTTAGATAAGTTTCAAATTGCAGAAGTGCGTTAGTATGAGCTTTTTAACTCTGATCAACTAATCTTCATCTTCTTCGCTTTATTTCCTTATCAATCAGTGTCCTGAGTGGCATCTAAGTCATATGGTGATAAGATTTTTAATTTGTAAGCATTACTCTGTCCATGTAGGATTCAGTTCAATACTTATTCAAGTTGACCCTTTGACAGGTCTGGGAACTGACAGCAAGTAATATTATCATGGTTTCGGCAATTGGAAATGATGGACCCCTATATGGAACTTTGAACAATCCAGCAGACCAGAGTGACGTTATCGGGGTTGGTGGGATTGACTACAGCGATCACATAGCTTCGTTTTCATCACGTGGCATGAGTACATGGGAAATTCCTCATGGGTAATTGACTTCTTCCCTTGTCCATTGTTGAAATTGCACTCTGAAGCAGGTTTTCGATGCATTATTGACATGGTACATATATCCGAGTACATAAAAACATGGTAAGAGGGCATTGGCCAATAGGCTATGTTGGAATTTTACTGAGTTTGCATATCTGAAACCACCTTCTTGTTGTTGTTATATATTTGTTCAATTCACAATTACCCGAAAAAAAGATAGTATCTCTTCCATGTATGATTTAACCAGCATCAGTTTCCGTTCTAGTCTTTGGATGTGTTTTTCTGGGAGAGAGGGAGAAGGAGAATGAAGCGAGTGGAGGTGTTGCATTCTTTTAAATTCTACTTGTTTGTTTGGCAGTATGGAGTATAGTTCCCGATTTTAGAATATGATCAGATGTTGTGACTAAGATTTTACAGAAGACAAGTGTGAATGTTGTAGGGCTGAGACTATATTTTGGATTTCTCCCCTCTCAGCTTGTGTTTGACACTGACACTTGACTGTCTGTAATCCTTTTTCATTGCCACATATCATTGAAATTTGAATGAATATGCCGGCTTTTGTTGTCATGGATGCTTTATCTATATATGACAATTGCCTGCTGTATTCTTACTTGCAATTGTATTTTGCTACCATATGTGTTAATTCTTTGGAGGTCATGGCTGTGCAGTTATGGTCGAGTGAAGCCTGACGTTGTTGCCTATGGAAGAGAGATTATGGGGTCCAAGATTAGTACTGGCTGTAAAAGTTTGTCAGGAACTAGCGTTGCGAGCCCTGTGGTTGCTGGTGTGGTATGCTTGCTAGTGAGTGTCATTCCTGAAACCAAACGAAAGGAGATCCTAAATCCAGCTAGCATGAAACAAGCTCTTGTTGAAGGAGCTGCAAAGCTTTCTGGACCTAACATGTATGAGCAGGGTGCTGGCAGAGTCGACCTGTAAGTTGCTGTTTTCTTTAGAGCTTTTGGTTACATAGTTGGGTATTTGAGGTAGTAGTTTCTCATTGTAACTTTCACAGGTTAGAATCATATGAAATATTAAAAAGCTACAAACCACGTGCAAGCATCTTCCCTGACATTCTTGATTTTACTGATTGCCCTTATGCCTGGCCCTTTTGTCGTCAACCTCTCTATGCTGGTGCAATGCCTGTCATTTTTAATGCAACCATCCTAAATGGGATGGGCGTGGTTGGCTACGTTGAAAGTCCACCAATATGGCATCCTTCAAACGAGGAGGGGAACCTTCTAAGCATTAAATTTTCTTATTCAGAAGTGATATGGCCTTGGACTGGATATCTTGCACTGCACATGCAGATCAAGGAAGAAGGGGCACAGTTTTCTGGTGAGATTGAAGGTAACGTTACTCTTAAGGTATACAGTCCTCCAGCTAGAGGTGAAACAAGCCTTCGGAGGAGCACATGTGTTCTTCAGTTAAAAACTAAAGTGGTTCCAACCCCACCAAGATCAAGGCGTATTCTCTGGGATCAGTTTCATAGCATTAAATACCCTCCAGGATATATACCAAGAGATTCTTTAGATGTTCGTAATGACATTCTTGATTGGCATGGGGATCACCTTCACACGAATTTTCATTTGATGTTTAATATGTTGCGAGATTCCGGATACTATGTAGAAACACTTGGCTCGCCTTTTACCTGCTTTGATGCCCTCCAATATGGCACTCTTTTGTTGGTCGATCTGGAAGATGAGTACTTTGAAGAAGAAATTGAAAAGCTGAGGGATGATGTAATTAACAGTGGGTTAGGGCTGGCTGTATTTGCTGATTGGTATAATGTTGATACCATGGTAAAGATGAGATTTTTTGATGATAACACAAGGAGCTGGTGGACACCAATTACTGGTGGTGCCAATATCCCAGCATTGAATGATCTTTTGGCCCCATTTGGAATTGCTTTCGGAGACAAGATTTTGAATGGTGATTTCCTGATTGATGGTGAGCAGAGTCGATATGCTTCAGGAACAGACATTGTAAGGTTCCCGGTTAGTGGCTATGTTCACAGTTTCCCATTCCAAGACAGTTCTGAGAGTGGTGCTACGAGTGCTTTGCTGACGTCTGGAATGTCTAAGGTAAGAAAAGGATAAAATGAGATAGTTTGATATAAGAGCTGATAATTATGTCTACGTTGGAATTTTATGCCTTTAAGAATTATCTTGAATTTTAGTTCTTGCCATGTAAAAGCACTCACAGATATTCCTTTCTTTGGACTACTAGACCAGCATCATTGGTGATTTAGCTAGGGAGTACCATTGATGTTTTGTTGTTAATATTGCTATATATTGATCAGTAATTACTGTAAGACAAATGCTTACACTAAATTTAAAAAAAAAAAAAATAGAAGAACGAAACACAGCTTCAAAGCATGTCTCTTATTGCATTTGAGTTTCAACTCATTAAGGATGTATTCTTACTTTGCTTGACTCCTATAATTTTGCTTGGAATAATATCAAAACCACTACCTAAACTTTAAGTATATTTTCAATTTTACACCTAAAGCTTAATGTCATTCAATTTCACACTGAATCAAACTCTTACCTGTTAAAATTTACTAGCTCTCCTATAATTGTAGTCTTTGACCAATGATTATTTGTCTCATTATTGATTTAAATATGATAGAAGTAGTAAATTTGACAAGTTTAATTGGGTGTAATAATTAATAACTTCAAATTTCATCGATACATTTGGTTGACTTCATAGGGGTGGGATAGAATAGCTATTCTACACATGCAGTTCTATTCCCTATTCTTGTGTTTGGCTGACGGAATGGGATGGAATGGTTATTTTATGAAATTAAAAACAAAGAATTACAATTCCTTTATAGGTTTAAGAGAATAGCTATCCAATAATTTTTGATAACATATTTTTATATTTATTTATGAGACTTCAAAAATTATAAAGAATAGCTATTACTTCCATTCTAAAGAATTTTAATTTTATTTCTATCTTGTTTCATTTGAGAAATTAGAAATCAAGTGTGCCAAAATTGTAAAATTTAACAAGTAAGAATTTGATAGAGTATGATATTTAGCAACTTCAATCATTAAGTGTAAAATTGAAAAAATATGCAAAGTTTAGGTAGTGATAAGTCATTATCTGAATTTTTTTTTGGGTAATGTTAGTTTTTTTATTTTTTGTTTGATATATATATAAGAAGAAAGAATGTCCAAAAGGCATCTAAGAATTTGATCCAAAACCAATAGACAGAAGGGTTATTGGATCGAATCTTAGCTATCTATAAGGATCTATACATAGCTATGAGAACCTCAACTAGGAGAAGAACCTAATATAAACAAAATTTTCCCAGTAGAGATCAAGGGTGAAGTAGGTATGCTACTTACCCTTCTACAATTTCTCTCTTTCCAAAGATAATAATAAACTATTGAATGGATTTTTCTTCTTTGAGAATCTGAAAATCTTCTAAGGGACATTGTGATGTCCCGAAAAGATGCTGTGGTGAACACTTCCGAACTTAAGAATTAATAAACTCTCTGGATCTCCAGCCAAACAATTCTTGTCACCCCACAAGTTGCAAACAAATGCAAATGTGTTCTCTTCATTATTGCATAGAAGCAGCAATTCTGCTTAAGGATACTCTAGCTTAGTAACTTGTCTTCAGTATACAACCTTTCTTGAATGACTAGCCATAGTATGAAGGATTGTTGTGGCATGTTTGGCTTGTTTCATATGATCTTTGCCCACTGCATCTTATCATGCTGCTGTTGCATGGAGTTATATGCTTCACAGATTGAGAATGGCTTCAATAGTTGAAGTTTCTAGACAAGCTTTAGGTTGGATTTAGATGGAATATGGTCTTGTATATTTTTCCATATTTCTCCAGGTGGCCACAGCCAACCTTCATGGCCTATTATAGAACTGACCATTGCTTTCTTTGGCCAACCTAGGTTGTAAATGGTTCTTTCTCTAAGCCAAGATTCTAAGGGTCCTTTAGGGTGCCAATTATTGTACCATAAAGACATCCTTTGACCATTACCCACTTTCCAATAGTGAAGAGGTCCAACCCAAGACCCAGCTTGTAGAAGTTTGTGCCACGTCCAAGAGCCTTGAGAAGGATTTTTAATACACTAAAGGTTTCTGTTCTTAAGAAGCTCGTTTTTGACCCATCTTGGCTATGAGGAACCTTATTCATCCAAGCATAAGTTCCATATGCGCTTAATTTGAGCAACCTTATTCCAAAAAGTGAGATCCAAAATAACTTCACCTCTTTCCTCCTTCAGATGGCATACTTCTTCTCAAGCTACCATTGCTCTTGCGTTGTTCTCATTCTACCTATTCTACAAAAATCTTTTTATTTTCGTTGTAAGGTCTTGAGGATGCTTAAAGGTGGAAGACCAATACACTTGTAGAGATTAAAGAATACTCTTCATAAGTTGAAGTCTCCTCGCGTAAGATAGAGCCTTGGAAGTCCAATGATTAATGCATGTAGCAAACCGACTAACTAAGATCTTACAATCACACTTTGATAGTTTTGATGATAAAAGAGGAACTCTTAGATGTTTTACCGGAAGTTGACCTTGAGAGAAGCCCATACAAGAAACGATGTACTCCTTGTCAACCTTTGGCACTCCACTAAAAAACACAAGGCTTTTAGTGGCGTTGTGTTTCAAACCTGATGATTAAAAAAAGTTATCTAAGCACTCTTTTATTAGCTTGATTGATTTACGATCTCCTTTTGAGAAAACTATGAGGTCGTCTGTAAAGTATAAATGAGTGAGTTTTTCTTCCTTTCATCTCTAATAATATTTGAAACCGGGTTTAGCATCTAGGTTCCTAAACAAACATGATAGAACTTCTATAACCAACACAAAAAGATAATGTGAAAGAGGGTTACCTTGTCTGAAACCACGCGTGCTAAGGAAATAGCTGGTCAATTCACCATTAACACTTATGGAGAACTTGGGGTTAGAGAGACATTCCATAAACCAATTAACAGACCGGTGAGGGAAACTCATAACCATCAAGGTATGTTTAAGGAATTGACCAATTGACATGTTTGTATGCCTTCATGATGTCAACCTTTATTGTGCATCTAAAGCCATGTGAATCTTTATGATAGCCGTTTAATAATTCTTGTACTATAAGGATATTATCCGCTATGCGTCTCCCTTTGATGAAAGCCAACTGTTCCCTGCCCTCTAATCTTGCAATAACTGATTTGAGACAATCAGCTAAGATCTTAGAGATAAATTTATACAAAGTATTATAGCAAACTATCGGTGTAAAATCAACAAAGGATTGAGGAGTGTCCACCTTGGGAACCAAAGCTAGGTGGGTAGAGTTTATAGATTTTAGCAGTTTATTTATTGCAAAGAAATCTTTAATGGCTCTAGAAACATCCTTACCCACTAAGTTCCAAGTGTAATTGAAGAGATTGGCATTATATCCATCCGGCCTTGGAGACTTATCTTTTGCCAATGACCACATAGTGTCCTTTATTTCCACGTCCGTGATATAAAAAAGTAGATTCTGTGCTTGTAGGTGGCTGATTCTATGCTTGATGAGGTTAGGAATATCATCCAAATGTGGTTCACCCTCTTGGATCTAGACAACAGATTCTTGAAGTAACTTATAGCAGCTTCCTAGATGTGTTGTTTTCCCATGATGTTTGTTCCATTGGCGTCCTTGAGAGAATGAATGCCATTCCTAATCAATTTTTGCTTTGAGTATCTGAAAAAGAAAGCTGTATTCTTGTCTCCTAAATTAAGCCATGTATTTCTAGATTTTTGGTGCAAAATAGACTCTTCCGTTGCTCTTTTAAAGTAATAGTCCTCAAATAAAAATTTCTCACCTTCCCAAATCAGCTGAAGTAGGATCTTGTCTGTTTGAGATTTGTTTCTCCTTTAACAGCCTATTTGCCTCCTTTACTTGAAGAGAAATATTGGCAAACAACTTGCTGTTCAATTTTCTCAACTCTTGCTTCAACATCTTAAGCTTATTGACGACTTGGTGGTACATGGGAGTACCTACATCTATCTTCCAAACTCTTTCCACTATGTGTAGAAACTTTGGGCTTTTCTTCCAAAAGTCAAAGAACTTGAAGGGAATGTTCCTTGGAGTCGCATTGATATTCGAATAGACCACAAGGGGGTAATGATCTGACACTCCTAGGGCTGTTACATGTACATCTATAGCTGGAAAGGACTGAAACCACTGCATATTGATAAGTGCACAGTCTAATCTTCTTGAGAAGAGATTAGAGGGGCATCTATTTGTCCAACTCTAGAGAGGCCCATTAGTTCTTGCTTCCTCCACTTCAACCTTATAACAAAAGTCATTAAAGTGTTCCATACCCACGGAAAGATTTTCAATCCCAACCAACTTTTCTTGTACTATTCTGCACTCATTAAAATCCCTAAGGATCATCCAAGACCCCAATATTGATTCTTTAAGATTATAAAGGTCATTCCATAAAGTTGTTCTCTTGGCAATAGAGTTTGCAGCATAAACAAAAGTTCAACACCAAGATCCTTCACTTAGCAGTCGACATTTACATTGTATATACTGCCTATGTGAACTAAGCACATCAACTGACCATAGCCGTAGGTTCCATGCTACCCACACCCTCCCACTTAAGTGTAGCACCTTTTGCCAAGATGGTAAAATTCTTGACCGACACCATAGAACTATTTTGTTGCTTTACTTTGGTTCCTATTAATCCAAACAAGGAAATGTTGTAATCAACTAGTCCTTCATCCTTCCATCTATTAGAAGCTAGCTTCTGAATAGATAGAAAGGATAAACCTTTACTTAGGAAATAACCCACTACAGTATGATGCCAGGATTTCTCCCCAAAACATGCAACCGTGGCAGGAGACTCAACATAGGTGAGGTTGCCTTCTCGTTCGGGAGGGAAATCCCCCAGTGAGACATCTATGAGAGATGCTGAGACATTGGTGGATTGATTTGCGGTCTCCTGGGCAAAGGAGAGAGGTTTTGGGGAAGGTGGTTTCTGGTTTTCCCTGAGAGGATTAGAGAAAGCCGGATCAGAAACGTGGACAGCATCTTTTTTCTCTTGCACACTTTTTCTCTATTTGGTTCGCTACCTCAGCCATGGCATTTAATTTCGATTCGGAGGTTGAGCGGGTGGGTAGACCAAGAGGGGAAGTTTGGCCAGGCATATCAACTTCCTTGGTATTAGTGGTAGAGACTAGAGGAGGAAAGTTCTCTTGGCAACCTGACAAAGCAGCTGAAAGTTGACCAGAGGGCCTATGAAAGGTCACATCATCCTTGACCACCTCATTTTGTACACCCGAGGAAGACTGGTTTTATTCCAAACTAGGAACTGCTTGTGTTTTCCCTTCCAACTCGTCCCTTGAAGCTTTCCGGCTGTTCTTTGCGGCTGAAAGGAGATCAGAATCAGTGTCTTTGGCTGTTGCATTTTTCTTTTTCCTTTTACCTTGACTTAGAAGAGGGGCCAAGCCTGAGGCCATAGCTTTGGCCGTGAGAGCCTCAAAGGAGACAATCTTGTTTCTCCTAACAAAAGTCCTCATGGAAGAACCAGCTCGTGAACTACAAACCCTGGGAACCAAAGCTAAAAGGAGCAACACTAGGGGTAGGAGGAAAGATGGAGGTTAGAGAAAGATAGGAGCAAAGAGAGGAGAAGGAGAAAAGAAAGGTGGAAGGAAGAACGAAAGGGAGGAAGGGCACAGGGGAGGAAGCAAAAGAGAGGAGTGGGGGGGAAAGAGAGTGGGAGAGCTAGAGAGAGAGAGAAAGAAAAGGATGATCAGTATTGAGCTAGCTTGTAACTTGAGCTGCTGTGTTATGCAAGTATGAAGTTCCTTCTAACACTTTGTTGCAAAAGTAGGTACTGTGACATCTGATATGTTAATTGCAAAGAGAAGTTGTACGCCAATGTCTGATTAGTTTTAACTGCAAAGAAATTTAGTGTGACAGCTGCACCTAAATGGTTTTCAGGTAGTCATGTAATTTTAGTATTTATGTACATGAATGTTTGTTCACTTTTCTGCTTATTTTTCATAGTTGCACTTCTGTGTTTCTTTCAGTGATTTCTAAAATTATACTCGTGATTGTTTAGGCAGACTTGCCGATTCTTGGTCTTGTTGAGGTTGGGGAAGGTCGAATAGCAGTTTATGGAGATTCCAACTGTTTGGATAGCAGTCATATGGTTACAAATTGTTACTGGCTACTGAGGAAAATATTGGATTACACTAGTGGGAAATTCAAAGATCATGTTCTATTTTCAGAGTCCACAAAATTACAGGAGCCATTGTATCTAGATGATTATCAATTACCATCTCGTCGGACAGATGTAAATTTCTCTATGTATTCTTCTGTTGTGGAAAAGGAATTGGTCTGTCAGCATGACTCAAGATTTGAAATATGGGGAACAAAAGGTAATTTGCAGGTTAGGGGAAGAAATAGAAGATTGCCTGGTTATCCAGTTATTGACTTAGGTGGAGGGTTAAATTCCACAGAAGATTTTGTGGTGCATGATAATAAATCAAAATCAACAGAGAAGAATAAGGCCGACTCAGGTGGGAATGGATATTTAGGCTTTCTGTACAGGGATGAGGTGAGAAAAACGTTTGATGCTGAAAGGCCCTTTTTGGTTATTTGTTGGCTGTGACTCCTGCAAGTTAAGTGTAGACGTCTCATATGTTAATTGAATTTCTTTTTTCTTTTGCTAGCAGCTTGATATGCCTGTTTTGGTTGCAAGTCATAAGCTTGTTCCTGCAGTGATAGCAGTTACTGGTAAGCTAAAAAAATTTACGGTGTTAGTGACAGTGTGCGCCTTAACCTGTATGTTTCAAACTGATTTCTCTTGTTCTCCAGGAATATTACTATTTCTGAGCTTTTGGCGGATCCGGCAGAAACGACGCAGACGACGAAAAGGATCTGCGTCTGGTAGACTGTTAAACCTATAGTCAGAGGACATTTTTGTAGTCTTACTCATAGTCATACAACTTAGGAACCTTTTGTGTAAGATCTTATTCATTAGAAATTAGAGTTTTTTGATTGTGAAATAGTTTCTTTTTTCTTTTTTCATTTTCTTTTTATTTTTTTTTTAACACGTAAATAGGTTATGTTATAGTACTCCTCGATATGGACGCTCTAATGGCACAAATTTTCTGGTCATAATGAATTTTTTAGATCTCTCAAAAGGTTTGAGGTCTTCTCAACATTAGGAAATGTTTTCTTGCCCTATTTTATGGTTTTATATATACCTACGTACACCATTCCAGCTACGCTATTATGGTGGATATGGTTGTTTTTAGATCCATCACATGTAGGTCTCAGTTGATGCTAATGGCGTCTCCTCTCGTTGCTCTGTAAACTTAGGCTGTTACTTTCTTTTGTAATATGAACTCAGGTGGTATGTCGAATTAACAGAAGATAGTTAATTTCATGTCCCTCTATTTGTACCACTGTATCTGCTGGACAACTGTCGTTTGCTAGGTTCACATCTATACCTACATATGAAACCTAGACCCACATTTCTAAACTCACCTGTGAGAACCCAGATCATAAATCGAACCCTCCTGCATTCTGAGACCCATGACCATCCTCAACCACAAGAAGCCTGACCAAGCAAAGCTACCTCCATAACGCTGAATGCAAAACTTCCAACCCAAACACTTGACCGCCTAATTGGAGTTCACTTTCGTGAGCCCACTGGCTCGAGTTGTTTCTGGTGGTTCACGGCATTTGTGAGCTCAATGACTGGTGTACTTCACGTCTAGTGGTCTGCAACGGTGAAGTCAGAGGTGATGGCTCAAGGGTTCCTGTTTGCCAGCTTTGGCTAGGAGAGGAGATGATTGGTGGCGATGATTTGGCATTGGATATAAAAAATTCATGGATATTCAAGCATTTTTTATATGTGGTTCTGGTCTATTCTATTATAATTGATTTTAAAGATATCCTTATGAGCTTCTTTTGGTTGAGAATACGGTCTGATGTTGGTTCCTAGTTAGGATGAGCTCTTTTTATCTTAAAGATACGGTCTGCTTAGGGCAACTGAAGTAAAAGAAAGGCAAGGAAGCCTGATAATAGGATAGGTGTCGATAAAGGTGGGTGTCGGGCTGACCTAGTCTTGAACTGTCTGTTCATGGGTTTGACCATAGTTGAATTGTAATTGGCTTGTAGGAAGTAATTTTGGGCCGGTTCGGCTTTTGAATTTTTTTTAATATTTAATTTTTTATTAATTTTTTTAAAATACATTAATAATTTTTAATAATGTAATCTCATTTTTACTTTTTTTTTAAGTACACAAATTCATTAATAATTTCTATTTTTTTAATAATTTTAATTTTTTTTATTTTTTTCCTTCAAATTTTATTTTTTTCTTATATTTAAGTCTTTAATATTTAACAAGTTTTACAAAAAGAGCTTATATTAATTGAAATTGAATTTTTAATCAATTTTTAATATATAATTAATTTATAATTAGTAATCTATCATTAGTTTAATGATATTATTTTTAAAATATTATCCTTCACTATGGCAAATAAAGCAGTTTTGATATATAATGATTTATTAGATATTATTCAATTATTTTTTCTGATTTAATGGTTTTCTTTCTTTTTCTTTTTCTTTTTCTTCTTTTATAAAGGGGTGAATGGATCGGATCGACTTGTCGGTTCAGGTGGTTCTACTCTTTTAAACTGCTCAAGCTTTTAGGGTTTGTAGGGGGTTAGGTCTGGCCTCCCATAGGTTGGATTGGTTAATCGACTCGTCAAATCGGTTTACAGTTCGAAATCGATCCTTATCTAGGTTTAGGTATTGAGATTAGAGTAATTAAGGTTTGATGGGAAACCAAAAGTCTTTTAGGTAAGGGCTACGGAAACCTTTTAAGCAGTACCTATAAGAGTGCGGCTTAGGGGAGTAAAAAATGTCTACTATTGTTGAAGAGATTGTGTAGAGGTTAGCATTTAAAGAATGTAGAGTTATAATGAAAGAAGAGAATGATAACGATAGTAATGAATAAAAGAGATCTTAATCTCATCATAAAGGTAGAATCGCAATGATGATAAAAGAAGGTATAGTATTGTAAAATGACTTTCAATTTGATGATTGAGATAGGGTTAGATTATGGCAGAACATGGATGATGATGTTGGAAATTGTTTGACTGTCAAAATGTTTTATATGGATAAGATAGTAGCAAATTTTTTCCGAAAATATATATATATATATTTATAAAGTATTTAAGAGGTATTTTCAAGAGTAAAAATCACATATTGAATGCATGAGCTTTTGAGAAGCTCAACAATTTTGCGACCTTTAACTTATAGTAACAGTGTAGCACTCCTACCAAAATTGCGAAAAGTTAGCTAGTTGCTCTATCCTCAAGCGAAAGCTACACAGAGTACACTATCAAATCAGTCCCGAAGAGTTTAAAATAAGAGATGAGGAAAATAATATTAAAGAATCGCTAAAATAAATTCACTAAATTTTGCTTTCACATTGTACCTTCTGGAGAGATTTAAAGCTAAATTTGAAAGATCATAGGGAAGTCATTTTATCATGTGGTTTTTCTTGATGCTCTTATTTAACACTTAATGATCTTTTATATAAATTTCTTTGCAACATTCAAATCACGCAATCAAGTTGAAGTCTGAATCCTTTTCAAACTTACTGTTTTTTTTTAATAATTTTTCTACATTTTTATTTGATAAATTTGGAATTTCCCATTTGATTTAAGCTTTATTTGTTGCTACACAAATCTCAATTGTCTCCACCGAGTTTCGGAGTATATCTTGGCTTGGACTTATTCTATTATCTCTGCCAAGTCAATATGAAATTCAATTAGGCCTCACCTCACCACGCTTAGGGCCCACAAAACCAAGATCAATCTTGAAACACATATTCATCAATTTTGGTATGATTGAGCTTGGTATTGTGAGATGTTTTGTCCTTCCTACTTAAACATGACTTCACAAAAATCTCAAATCATTGCCTAAAGCCCATTGAAAAGTTAAGAGTGATTGAGACAAGATTATCCTTGTAGCATTTTTTTTTTTGGTTATAATCTAAGTTTTGGCCGAGGTACCTTTACTTCAACATGGATTTCCTATGGTGTCGTATGAAGTTTTATAATGACAACATTATTATTATTCCAAAGACCATAAAATCACCATTGAAATCTAAAGCCAGCACATAAACCACATTTTTGAATCCCAAATCTCTGTAAATCCTTTAAAGCACGATGGTTAAGTCTTGCTTATGACAAAGATATAAATGTCTGGTTTAGGGAAAGCAAGTTTTGTTTCCAAGCAAGCATCTTGAACACTCTTGATCTCAACTCATACATACCACCATCTATTAAGTATACGTCCATCATGGTTAAGACAAGATGATAATAAAGTTCATCTAACCCTTGGAGGCTCAGCCTATGCATCTTCATGTGAAATCAACATGGGTTGAACCACAGTCTTGTGATTTCCTGTGGTGTAAAGAGCATCTAACTTGTTTGCTCCTCTTTCTTCTTGAATGATCACCTGCCTTCGATTGCTTTGCATATCCATTCCCACTGCTCTAGAAAATGGCTTCGGTTCATGTACCCTCGGTTGTTGAGAAATTTTCTCATTGCCACTCTTGTGAGGATGATCTTTCCTTAGGGGACCGTTTCCCTATCACTCGGTGTGGCCGTATGGGTACTTGTTCCTTCAGTACCTCCACGTTGATCACTCTTTCTGTGCTCACTACTTTTGCTACGAATCTCATTTATGTAATTGTATGCATCTACCACTATTGGCACTGCCGTTGAGCCATTAAGTAACTGATTGTTAAGTATCGGAATTTTGATCGACAATTTGAATGAACTTTGGTTCCATCTTCCATGTTCTCTTGCCTTTTGTTTTATAGAAACATGCTTCTTTCTTTTTTGTTCATAAGGGGTTTGGTTGGTGTTGGATGAAGAATACTGAAAAGCTTGCTCTCAAGAGATTTGAGTCTTTACCGTCAATCGTTAATGGCTAATCAAACCTAACATTTTTCGAGGGCACATGGTTGCTACTTCCTGCCTTACCCTATCATTACGTTTCCCTGAAAAGTCATATTCTCTTCATTACTCACTCCATCCTTTTGGTTACTATTAGATGAGTTTTTCTTCTATTGAGCTTTTATTTATTTATTTTCCTTTGATTGAACCTTAATCCAGTCACCATAAGCTTCCTTTGATTAGCTGTTCTCTTCCCTAGGCTCACCATTTCTCTGAGTATAGACTTCCGTCGCACCTCAATTCTTTATAGGAGGAGGAGGAGGAGTCGGGCCACCACAGTGGTGTTCTTCGTTATTTGTTGTAGTTTTGCAGTTTACTATTGTCGTTTTTCCGGGCAATAGATGGAATGGAATGGAATTGCGGTCAATGCAACCACAATGGAAACATAGTTTTCCATTTTAAACTCGATATGATATCTAATTAATAACTATCATATTAAAACTGAGACAAGTTTTTGCGTTAATTTAAACGCAAATATGGTCAAATTTCCCTTCTAATCCACTGGTGCAAGAACCATATTTTAGGACTAGATCAATCACCTCATGAATCTTTCCGACAACTAAAAGAGAATAATACTCCATGGGAATTTCATAAATGCGAGCCCAAAACTTCGTGAGAATCCATAATAGCTATTGAAGCTTCAAAATTAGGAATCTATTGCAAGGAAATGACCATTCATATTTCATAGACCAAGAGCCATTTTGGACAACCTACAGCATGTCTTCTTCTGTGTATGTAAAGTAGATCGAGCACGGACAAGATTGAATGAACCGAAGAGTAAAGAACACCCAATCCAACGTGGGTGTCCTGAACCTTGACAGAGAAGTTCATGATTTATACCCTGGGTACAGTGGCCTGACGTCCCTTTTTGGCTTCCTCTTCATTTTCCAATTCCATGTCTTTTGAGCCAAAAATATCCTCATAACCCCCAAGTACTACCGACAAATGAATTTTACTTCGACACTTACACAACAAATTCTCTACTTGATATACGCCCTTCGCTTGGAATAAAATGGATATTTAGGACCATTTTATACAACTCTTACGTGCCAATATCATAAATTTTATTATTTATTTATTCTGTGCGTATGTGTCACAAAGTAAATATACGTGTGTATAGGAGATTATACAAAAAAAAAAAAAAAAAAAAACACAAAAAATATTCCACAATCATCTTCCACTTCATATGTTTTCTCTCTCTCTCTTTTTTTTTTTTTTTCTCATTAATCCAAAGTTTATCGTCCCTGGAAGCCAACTTAATTCATCCATTAACCAAGAATTTAATTCATTATATATATATTAAAAGGTCTAATTCTAATATATATGACTCCTAACATTATTAATTGTTTTAAGTTATTTTTGGATGAGATTTACGTGTATATGCGTTAGCTTAATAGTAAATAATAACTAAATGGATAAAATTCATAAAAATTAAGCTAAACATCAATAATACAATACACACACACACACGCACACTAAAGTTTTATTATACACCAAACGAATATGATACTTCAGCATTTAATTCTTAAGACATACATTATGGATGCATCATTTTAGCAAAATACAAACCATGAAAAGCTAGTGAACTGAACACCATATCCTGTTTGATTAAAAAGGAAAAAAAAAAGAAAAGAAAAAAGGAACACCATCCTGTATGTTAAATTAGTTCATACTGAAAAGGTTGAGCAGACACAACGCAAATATAATAGTATCTATATCTAGGTATATCCCTTCCAAGAATCAGGATTACCGAATGAAACTGCAAGCTGCAAACGGCTATTTTATATTGTTGAATAGCATCTCAAACTCAATGAGATTTTCAAAATTTAAAAAAGAAAAGAGTATAAAAAAGGCGTTCCACATGCTTCTGAATTCATCGAAAAGCGGCAACAAAACAAGTAATCATTCAGATTCTAGAGATAATTTACAGAATACACGTAAAATACAAAAGATTTATACATAAATGATTCTGCTTTCTTTCAAGTATGGGTGAAAAATATGTAGCAGTAAGGCAGTTATCCCTTAGCAACAGAAAGATTCAATGTGTATAGGTGAAAACAGTTCCCATTGCAACACCCCCATCTTACCAATTACTAAGACTGCCATTGCCTTCAGAGAAAATAACACACACTGAGTGAAATTGTCTAACATTCACATCCTGATGACCTTTGGTTCTGTCCACCGGCAACATCAATAGTATCGGGAAGGTAACTGCATCAAAGCAAATGTGCTACTCAGCATTTCATGTAGTTCATATGGGGATCGAATTTTAATTCCATGATAACAAGTAAGAAAACAACTTTCTTATTCATTTTGGTAATTTTCATCAATCTTAAACGTGCGAAAACTATGATACTTGGCCATGTACAAAAACCATGACTCATTCAATTCAGATAGGAGCAGTTATATATAAGGTGCAAGTGTATACTAGATAATATAATCCAGAATTAGAAGTATCCATAGAAGCTTCTTTTTTTCCCATAACTTTCTTTTATTAACTTTAGCATCGATAGGCCCATGTTTCATACGTTTAAGTCATCCTAGATGGTTATCTCATCTAATAGGAATGCCCTTCATGCTTTCCTCCATTCATTTATCTCAGCTAAGAAATCGTGAACTAACTTTTGCATCAGCTTTCCCCCCTCTAATAAAACCAAACCCATATAATTCAATTTCTCATTGTTTGACAGGACTAGATGATTACTCTTCCCCATATCACCTCCACTAGCATTCAAACTATTTCATCATGGTCCTGGATAATATAATGTCCCTAGTCACTAAGATTTCAACTAACAAATCAAGTAGTAGTGCAATACATTCAAATCTTTTTCTTTTTTCATTTTTAAATCTAAAGTAATATCGTCCTAACAAGCATGCATGAGTAAGTGCATAAAAAAATCCAATATGTACACATTACTACTACAAGCATAAAGCAGGTTTAAGGGAAAAAGCTATTCTTTCAGGTATCCTAATTCTAATTCCTCCATTTATTTCACGTAGTTCCAAGGGATAAAACACACAAGCTCCTTTTGTACATGCTACATTGTTAACTTTTATTAAACCCGGTGCTTTAATTTCTCATATGGACAGCTGACGATAACCGGGCTTGAAAATCTTTCATAAAGAAGTTGACATTTTATTTATCAGTTGGGGAATGACATCAAGAAAGTGATGGGATTGCATCCTCTAAGTCTGTATATACTCACTATAACCACTCCTCTCAAAACTCTCTGCACTGATGCATTTTGCTTAAAATTAAATATAATGTAATCTTGGAGCTATAGTTTTCCTTTTATCCCTTCTTACCTTTCCTGTAAAAGCGCATTTTTGTCTCTTATTATTTGGCAATATTAATGCAGCTGGTCATTCAATGCTGATCGATGACTTAATTGGTTTATCTGTAATTCTTCCAAAATAAAAATCTTAATAGCCTTCAACTCTAAGTTTATCATGCCGCCTTCTTAGTTTTACGTGTTTCCAAGGTCCTGAGTAATTCTCAAGGACTAAGTGATTCTCATGGTTTTTCTTAGGTTGCAACTAAGAAAATCAATAAATCTCAATTAATATGCTGATAAATCTCCCAAAAATAATTCATAACTAGGAGAAGTGATGCTTGAAGCATTTTTATGTAATTGGTTTATCTGTAATTCTTCCAAAATAAAAATCTTAATAGCCTTCAACTCTAAGTTTATCATGCCGCCTTCTTAGTTTTACGTGTTTCCAAGGTCCTGAGTAATTCTCAAGGACTAAGTGATTCTCATAGTTTTTCTTAGGTTGCAACTAAGAAAATCAATAAATCTCAATTAATATGCTGATAAATCTCCCAAAAATAATTCATAACTAGGAGAAGTGATGCTTGAAGCATTTTTATGTATTCATTTTCAAAAACTGCTCCAGAATTCTTGTTACACTTCCATGTGGCACATACTATTGTAATATCTAGTATTTCTTGCACATCACCATCAAATTTCTTGCGACATAAGTAGTTTTCTGAACATAGGCTAGTGATGCATTAACATCTAATCCAAATAGAGTTGCAATGAGATTTGAATATAGATAAATACAATGCTTCCTATATTAAGCATATGCATCATTGACTTTGCATAAATGTATGAAGAGCATCTCATAATACTAAAGAATTTAGTTTCAAGAGGGCTAAGCATGCATTAGAACATGATCATGACATTCGTCCAAAAACAGGTAATGTTCTAGAGAATCTATCTAAAAACATCATGAGGTCTAATTTGTTTCTTTTCTGTTTTGAGACTCCTAATTTCTTTTCCTATCTCAGCTAAATTTTCAAGCAAGCTCCACAATCAAGAACCAATGAATAACAAGAAGGAATATGAAGAATTTCAGTCCTGAAAAAACCAGACTCAAGTTGCCAGGGGCAAGCACATTTCACCTTGATTCAACTGTTATCATTTATACATTGCATCTGTGTCCCTATATTTCATTGTATGAAGAATGATAGAGGCCGAAGGTCATTTTAAATACTTGCAACTGAATGACTTGTCATTTCAACTACACCACTACACACTAGTGTAAGAATTTCAAGAAATTGTTCTTTACAAGCCAAGTCAGACAGAGCAGGTTTTCAAAAAAGGCTTTCGGCAGGTTTATAATTTTCCTTTTTTGTTTCTAAATAAGTTATTCTTCAAAGTATCAATGGGTTGGGGGTTCCTTTTGTTCGGTTGCTCTCATTGGAACCAAGAGCTAAACAGAAAAAATCTTAAAAAACATAGGCTAAAAGACCAAGACTCTGATTCTAGGACCCTATGCACCCTATACTTTGGCTACTCATCCATTACATCAGAGGTATTTGCAATGCAATTCAAGAACCATAACAACTTTCTGGCAATAATTCAACTGATATAAGTTAGTAAACTTCTGCAAACACAACAAGAAAACGTACTGCAATTCAATTAATATTGGGTGAATTGAAGAATGTTGACTAAGTAACACTATTCCTGAGTGCCCTAATATAAAAACTAAATCAGACAAAAAATTAAGGTGACTCGTTTTATATGCTTGGGTTTTCTACATCTAAGTTGACAGCATCTATATCTGAGTGATGCATTCTTCTTCTTATGCCCCAAAGTAAAGGAAAAAAAGGGATCAATTACCTGATCACAAGAATCAATGATGATTTTATTCCACTAAGGTAAAGAAGAGAAACTAATAAGATATGCAATGCCTACTTATGCTGAGTATGAGTACTCACAGCTCTTCCTCTGGTTCATTTTTGAGCGCATTTTTAGCTATACATTGGAAAGCAGCCTCCACATTGAAACCTTCTTTGGCGGAAGTTTCAAAGTAGGGAATATTTCCCTTGGATGCACACCATGCCTTGGCTTTTTTCTCAGATACCTGAAAAGTGAAATTGTCAAATTATAACATGCATAAATTAAAAAGAAAAGCAGAATCAATTGAGAAAAAATCAGGGCTGTGGAGGAGTTTCTACATATGAAGAAATTAATTCACAATGTTGCTTCATGCATAAAGATGGGGACATGATGTCAGCCAACATCATAAAAATGTTTATCACTGTTCGTGCAGGTATATTTTGCAGAAAAACTGACAAGAGACACTTCCCACTTATCTTATCATCAAGGATTTGGAATAGGTATAAAGAAATAAGACAATAAGCTCATTGCCAATTTCAAGAAAGCTTGATATGATGATAATTGACTACCTTCAAATGTTGCACATTGCTATGGGCATGTTGAGGGGCAAGATAAAGAATTCAAGTGAAACATAGCAAGAACAGATGTTTAACAAGAAGAAATTGCAGAAATATTGGTGTTGTGAAGCAGACTATACCAAGACCAGTTCTTCACAATCATTTATGGTAATGAGTAAATAAATGACGGTGATAGAAATGTTGCTCACCACTCTACTATTACCGCCATCGATGTCTATCTTGTTTCCCAACACAACAAATGGAAAGTTCTCAGGATCAGAGGGGCTGGCCTGGAATTAAGACATAAAGTCATGATAAATTCAGTTGATCCATAAAGGAACATATGATTAGTGGGGAGGGCCAAGATTCACCTGAATAAGAAATTCCTCTCGCCAGTGGTTAAGATTGTCAAATGATTTCATCACATTCACGTCATATACAAGAACACAACAGTCAGCACCACGGTAAAAGGCAACACCAAGGCTTTGAAATCGTTCCTGCCCAGCTGTATCCCATATCTGCAAAAGGACAAAAATAGGTCTTGTTCTTTGAAGAAAACTGATAAAATGAAAACCAACCATCATAAATCCACAAAGAATCTCATTTCAATTATTAGTACACCCATGAAATTCACAAATCGTTCAGCTGAATTCAGTATGTGAAAACAAATTAATAACTGACTAAGGAGTTTGCAGCACTCCTCCAGTTGTACCCTTGATTGACAGTTATTTCTGAAGGACAAAGAGCACTCCAGTTATGCTACAGATCGAAGTAATGCTTTGCATATGAATTTCCCTGCAGACAGCAGCTTTGTTCAAGCTTAAGTACAATGGCAAACAAGGGGGTGCAAAAGGATAACAGTTCAGAATCCAATCTGCTGCTATGTATCGATAAAGGGCTGTAGATTGGCACCTCAAAATGATCCTTCAGTATAAAGGTTGGATATCAAGAATAATTGTCTTCACTGAAGCAAGAGACAGGCTTGATCATATGGCGATTTTTCTAGTACAATAAATCTAAAAAGACGGCTCAGCCACCGTTATCCTCATGACTTCAGAAACTTAGATCACAAAAAAGAAATAAAAGAACCAGAATATTCCTTCATCTAACTAAAGTTAAGAAATGGAATCTTTTCAACTTGGCAATTGTAGATGGACCCATTGCATTCTGGAGTCACACCACATGGAAAAATATAGTTTACCTGCAATGTGAAAAGCCTATCTTCAAACTCAATCTCCTTTGTCAGGAAATCAGCTCCTATGGTTGCTTTATACTGATTACTGAACTTCCGGTTCACATATCTTTACAGAGTCAAGGGATCATTCACTCACAGCACTCAAGAACATCCAAAAATTAAAGAATATTCTAACACAATCAAAAAGAAAAGAATAACGGAAATCGATAAAATTTAAAAGGATACTGATTCATCAAAGATGTCTTCCCAACCCTGCAATAAGACAAGAAGCTTCATGAACCCAATAACAATCAAGCATAAACTACGATTATAACCGAAAATCATAGTATCCAAAGGTATGTTTGGATAACATACTAACTACGAAGCATCCTGCTATTATATGGCCAATAACCAAACATAACCGATAAGACAATGGCTCATCTCTACTCAAATTCTTATCCTACTGCTAATACACATACATTCAGTCCGATATTTCAGTGAACAGTCAGATGTACCACGGATCGCAAAACTAACTTATTTGATTACTTCAACGATTATCGAAAACAAGCTAATAACATCCCCTTTTTTAAGCCTTTGCACTTTCTACTCTACCCAACGTTCCTAATTTTCATCAAATAGTAATCACTATGCAGACAACAAGTTAAAAACATTGAAATCCAATTTAAGCATAATCCGATTCTCCTTTATTTCAACAGCATAATGGTAAAGAAGAAATCCATTTCATTCCCTTTTCTTTTTCTAGTCTCCACAACAATAAAATCATATTACAAATTAAAAAGGAAATCAAATCGATACTAAGAATCACAACCCAAAATCTTTAAACAGGAAGTTATGAATTAAATTCAAATCAATTTTACAAAGAGGTTAATATTATTATTTCTTACATATCAGAATCCCCCAATTTAACAAAATCAAACATTTTTTTTTATTTTTTAAAATGGGGAAAATACGGTTCTTGGAAAACACATGAAACCCGTGAGTAATTCAATTTTGTTGATGCAAACTTACCCACTGTCACCGAGGATTATGACCTTCAGAAGCATGCGTCTTCTTGAAGTCATTTTTCTTGGTCGAAAATCAAAATATGAAGGAATTCTTGTAGTTGTTTCTAACAATTAACAAATTCAAATTCAGATGTTTGGGAGAGAAAATTAATAAGTAAGACTGAGAAAAGTGAATGAAAAGAAGGAAATCGTAAAATTTTGTAAAGACGAAAATAGAATATGCAATGAAGATATCCTATGCGTGTTTTTGAGCTGTATATTTATAGCCTGTAATGTTTTTGGAAATTTTCTTTTTTGATAATTCCAAATACACCATTAGAAGGTGGGGGACAGATAAATCTAATAAAGTGCCAAAGTATTAAAAATGGCTAGATTTAGAAAATTTTCCTTTCATGTGGATTGTAACATATTTACTAGAAGAAATCCTAGAATCATTGATCGAAGAAAAATTGAGTTTTAGTAATGATTTTGAAATCTATACGCCCAATTTTAATAATCTAACAATGTAAAATCGAATTTTCCTAAAAATTAAATTCCCATCTCATCATTAATTTAAGAAATACATTCATAATTTATCCTCCTAACAACTATTTTAAGCACGCAAAGAAAATTGAATATGTTCCAATGATGGTGTTTTGTATCCCTTCTATCATTTGTACTAAATAGAAGCCTACGCATATGGTATGGTTATTTATTTAAAATATATATATCGATAAAATTAATAAACTTATTTAAAAGATTATCACAACTTTGACTTATGTTTATAAATTGTTATGAATATAAGGTGAATACTACTATCTTTTTTATAATATAAGTAAAAATATGTTGTATAAAAAATTAAATAGGTTATTTTGAACAATTATAACCTTTCAAAATATAAGAATGAAGATTTAGCATAATGTATATTAAATTATGTAAATATTATAACTATTCCAAAAAGTAAGTCATTGGGATAAAAAATGCAGGCTCGTCTCTTAAACAAAAGTTTTCAAAATGCATATATAAATATAAATTATATATATAAACTATATATATATTTATATCTATATTATTTCATATGTACTTGTATGCACTTATTAGTAGCTACAAAAGAAAGTTTTATACATTTTCACGCATTTATAACTTTATAAAATATGTAACCGATTTTGGCTGGATAAAAAGGTTTTATTTAACAAAATTCTTTAAAAAGTGATACTTTGGAAATACACTTATCATATGAGCTCCATACGTGTTTAGCTTATAATCTTTTAAAATTAAGGTTTAAATCCTAAACCCTTAGATAAAGTGCTTCTAATTAGATAGCAGAGAGCACTGCCATTTTTATTTTTATTCGTTTTTCCAATTTTTGTCAAGATAAATGATTATCTAGAGATCCAAACTTACTTTTTTTGTTTTTTTGAAGATTTTATAATTTAAATCCTCAATCTTATAAAATTAAGGAGCCGAGTGTATACAAAATCTTCTTACAATCTATCCTTACTTTTATTGTTATATTATTCTCATTATTGGGATACCCTTTAAAGCCCATCATTACAAAAAGAAAAGCTTTGTTTCAAAAAAAATTGTGCTACATTAATTTCCTTTTAAAATATAGTTAGCTTCAATCTGACCTGAATAAAACAAAAAAGAAAAAATGTAAATATACGTCATATGAAATATATATATATATAGATTAAAAATACCTTAGGTGTGGCTACAATACAAGAATAATGCATTATCTAAACAATCCTAATTGTGTTTTCTTTCTCTTTTTTATTTTTCTAATTCCGACAAACTTTAATATAAAGTTTACTGTGATAACAGATAAATATTTAAATAAATTGGCCGATCAGAAAGAGACACATGATATGATTGGAATGCGATTTATAACGTAATTCAAAGAACTAACAGTCCAACATTGTACAGGTCACCATCAACCCTTACTTTTGTCTTCGATTAGGTTGTCACTTAGTTCAAATTAAAGTCGTTATTCCATATACGAGTATTTTTTTCCCTTTTTATTTTTATTTTTTTTTTTCATTATTCAAAATAGAGTTGAAGATTGGAACGAGGAGATAGGTACACCTGATTTTAATAATACCCATTATCAGAGGTGTGATATAGAAATCGAGTCATATATGAAACCATATACAAGACAATTTTTTTTACATTTCACTTTGTAAATGTTATTGTTAAAATAGATACTTACCTTTTTACTTTTAATCTACTTTTTGATATAATCTTAATCAATCCATTAAAAGATCAAAATCAACATCCTTAGGCTATACGAGCCTAATCAGTCCTACCAAATTTCATAATGTAAAATGAGTTACTTAGATTATTTAAACACTTAAAACTTTGACATGAGTTGTAAAGCCTAGCGGACATTTCTCAACATGACTTAGCTTCTAATGGGTTTATATAACCTAAAAGCTAAATCCAAATTTAAGGTGTTTTTTATTTTATGGTCCGGTCCATATTAGAAGTAAAATCATTAGAGAGGCTGCATTTCATTTCTGAAAGAATGAATTCACATATACGCATTGATTTAAGAAAAATGCAAGTCCAATCAAATATACTTTATGAAACAAATTAATATGAGAAATAGATGACACCAAATACCAACCATGAGAATGTATAAAAACTTAATCCCATTTAAAGCTTCATAAGTAGGACCTTAATCGTTTCTCACAATTTACTCCGGTAAAAGACTATTTGCTGTGGATATGAAGAGGAATGTCGTCTCTAGGTTACAACAAATTTGAAGTTAACTTTAATTCCTTCTTTCAATTGAGTATCTCAATATAATATGATAGTTAACCTAAAAAGGAATTTGAATTAGCAACTTTTACTAGTAGTTTCAAAATAAACCCCAAGTTAAACTCTAATCCATGCATGATACCATAGAAAAAGTCAACGCTTTTGTTATAAAATCAATTTTTGCGCAAATCAAAACGAGTTTCCCAAACAACCTCTCAAGAAAACTACAAACTGGTAGTTCAATTTGTAAAATTTTAATCATCATGATGGAAAACATTGAATTTTACCTTAAATCTTGTAACATTCGTGAAACTCGGCATTGGTGCATAATTTTGATCAAAATAGATCCAAATGGAAGTTGAGAACACTTGGAATAAGTTTAAGTTTTAAATGAGATGAGGAAAATCTAATCGTACTAGTTACAAAGATCTTAATATGTAAAAAAAAATGATTTCTACAACCACAATTGAGACCCATATCAATTTGGTAGTGGGAAAAAAATATGAAGAAAAGAAAAGGCAAAACTAACTGGTCTAAGCCCATACTCGACTAGCCATCCCATTAGGCCCATCGAGATGCCCCCTTCCCAAGTGATTAGCCCATGTTTTATTAATCGACAAGTAAAAGTATTAGGTCGAAAATATAAAAAAATAAAATAAAATAATTAGGAGATGGAAGTAGTAGCTGAAAATATAAAGAAGAAGCTTACTTTTTTGTTGAGTAATCTTTTAGACAATTTTCTTAATTGTTTTCGTTTATTTATTTATTTTTTGAGAAAGATCCTTTGAGAATGTTTTACTATATATCTAACATGCTTTCATTGTTGATGAGAACACAAGGCAGAGTTATAGTTTTTATAAGATATTTTGAGAGAGTATTGTTATAGGTTTATGGAATTTTTACTACGGTAAAAGTGTGAGATGCAACAGTGATAGATTGTAATTTGTAGAGGTACAATTCTCTCAATACCTATAGGAAAATGGTTTACATATTGGATCCTAACATGCAGTTAAAAGAGCATATTAACTCGTATGGAGAAACCTCTATATATATATATATGTAACAGTATGCACACATTTAATATTCTTTTAATTTGCTCTATTTATTTGATTGCCTTCATGTTTACAAGTATTGCATTTAATTTTTCTATTTGCTAAATTGATTGAGATATATATCGTTACTTAATAAATTATGAAAAAAAAAAATTATTTGGGAAGGAATTTAAATTTACATAGCAATCAATTCAATTTCCCTTTCTAAATTTCCAATCGTGATCAATAGTTCTTTTAACTCAAACTTGGGATGTAGTTTGTTTGACTACTTGATTTGAAGAACAGGTTTGCTAAATTGCTTATGCCCATACCCATCTCCATCTTATTTTCGTTTTCGCTAGTTCTTATTAAAGATGCTACTAGGACAAGTTTGGGATGGGTTTTATAAAACCTGAACCCAACTTATTATCTTATAACCTGTGGGAGTACCCAAAACTCATCCTAAAACATTATATGTTTTTACGATGCCACTCTTATAGCTAATCGATCCAACCCAACATGCCATTGATGTCAAAATTTTTAATGACATTAAGAATTCGAATATTGTTGTATAACCTTTCACAAGAAAAATACTAATTGAATTTCCATCTAGATATAGATATCACAAAGTTAATCCTATACCTTCTAAAGATATATCGTAGCTTTATTGTTAGAACTTTAGCCATAGTAAGAAGTGATTCCCTTAATATCATCGATATTCCAATAAAACAACATGGCGCATAGTCGCATTAGTGTGGAAAGAAAAAGGTTAAAACTTCTTTAGTGTAGTGCAGGAATTCCCTAGGAAGGCTAGAGAATGGAACAAATTTGTCTTTAGACATGCAGGTGCACGAAAGAAGAGATTGCTTGCTAAGCTAGGTGTCTGAATCCGAATTAATATCTACTTAACCTAGAAAAGGAATTAAGGTAATAAATGGAAATGATATTATATAGAGAAGACTTGATGTGGAAAATGAAGGTTTGGTCTAAGCATTTGATAGAAGGGGATAAGGATAGGGATATGAAAAATTTCCATGCATCTATGCTTAGAAGAAGAGCTAAGAATAGCATTGTGAGTATAAAAGACTCAGATGGTAAGCCACTTTCTGAAGCTTTTCCAAACGAGTTAAGAGAACGTTACTTGTTCAAAACCCCTACCTTTAGAGGTATTTACCCCAACTGGAGCAACTAGATTGATAGAATCTTAATAAGCCGATACGTAAAGAGTAAATACAAGTAGCTTTAAGCACATTAGGATCATGGAAGGCACCTGGAAAAGATGACCTACATGGTTATTTTCTAAAGAGGTTATGGGGAGTACTCGACAATTTAGTTATCAAAGTGATTAAGGATGTGCTTGACAGAAAAGGACTACCTAGTGACCTAAATACTACATTAATTGCATTCATCCCAAAAACAATGGGGCAAATGAGATTGCGTAATATAGTCTATTATCAAATTCCCTTACACTTAAACTTTTGCTTATCCTTGAGTAAAACAATTAAAATATCAAAACAAAAACATTTTAAAGATAAGGTAATCAAAAGTTTCCTTTAGAATAATGTACCCTTGAATTAAGGAGCTTCACAAAAACATTCTAGAATTACCCTTTCTCCTTAACTTAATAAGGCTCTTAGAATACTTGAATAATATTACTTTAGGAACTACTGAATTTCAATAATTAGTCTCAATAATTCAGAGTTAACGTTATTACTTAAACAAAAACTAAACTAGAGATTAATAAATAAACATTTATAAGTTAAGAAAAAGTTATAGAAATTTCATTATTCTAACTTAAGAGGAGGGAAATCTTCCTTAAACTAATTTTATTAAAAAAACTTAGACTTGATGCATGTTACATCAACTCATTCTTTGATTATCTCTTTACTTCTTTCATTTTTCATCAGGAGGCTTTTTAAATTAATTCCTTTATCGAAGCTTATTACCATTGAGAAAGAGCTTTGCTCTAATGATAGACTAAGGTTGATCCTTACTAATTTAGCCTGTTTTATCTTTTTCGTATTGTCAGCGAGAAAGTACCTTACCCTTATGAGGGACAAAAGCCAATCCTTAGCAATTTTTAATTTGACTTCCTTTTCACAATTGACTGTAAGAAAGAATCTTACTCTTTAAGGGATCAAAATTGATCCTTCCCAATTCTTAGCAATTATTTTCTTTTAGTTTATTTATACCTCTAATTACATTGATTTTCAAAAAACTTTCAAAGGACAAATTTCCTTTGTTCATCTAATCTAACAAAAATTTGAAAAAAAGAGATAGATAATTATCCTTTAGAATTAAGTTTAAAAATAAAAATAACTAATCCTTAATCCATCTACATTTATCCTAATCTTGAGTCTATGTCTTAGCTTAAGCAATAAAAAACTCTAAATCATGAGGATTAACTACCAATTAAGCAAAGTGTACTAAAATCATAAAAGATTATGGGTAAATTCGAAAAAAATTCTACTTGCTTACATATGTAAGGTTATAAATTTCTAAGATTTCTATTTTAAAAAACTCAAAAACTTAAGTGTATATATCTAAATTATTAACATGCATATCTTATCCTCAATTGCTCACGCCTCCCCTCTTAAAACACTACTTTAGTTGTACATTATCCTTAATGTACATTATAGCAATATAAATAAAAATAAATCAAAATAAGATGGGAGAGAAAAAGAAAAAGAAATTGAGACTTCCCTGGTTTTTGGCATTAATCATTGAAGAATTCTTGGAGTCATTAATCCAATTACGTACAAAATTTTCTTTGTATTAAGTAAAACAAAGTAACTATAAAATGAAAAAGAAGATATCAACTAGATGAAACAAAACTAAGTAATACAACTACTAATTCAAGTATCATCAAGTTAGTCTTGCATAACTTACAAAACATGAAAATTTAAACAGTTATCCGAAAAGAAAAGCAACAGTAAATAAGTGAAGAAGTTACAATCATCCAAATAAAAATGAAAATTAAATGGAGTCTCTTAGAAGAAGATTAAATAAAGGAAATCACTTATCATCATCCTCCATGTCCGCACTCTCTTCTTCCTTTTCAATCTCCTCTTCTTTAGTTTCTTCATCTGAATCAAGGGTTAGCAGTACTAGTGATGGTGTTGCCTGAATGATATTGTAAGTTAAGAGTACGTCCACCTTAGCTTCAATATGTTGTACCTAGTAGGACAAATTCTTTTGTCTTTTCAGTAACTATCTCAACATCCTCTTAATCTTACCTATTATTAAAGAGGATAATCTAAACTACAGTTGAGAAGAAGAAGATGTTGCCTCTTCAGATGGCTTAAGGAATCTATCTTCTGGTGGTGATGAGAGCTTCATGGCTTTGATCGATTCATTGCTTATCAGAGAAGGGGGCTCAAGGACCTGCATTCAAGGGAGATCATGAAGAGTAGGGGTATTCTTTACCAGTTTATTGATAAAGGGGCTTGAAAAAATATGTTTGAAATGGCCTTCAACAGCTTAGCTTTTGAAAAACAATGTCATCTTGATGCTTAAGTTTATCAATGGTCTCTCAATTATACTATGTAAATATAGTATGTACCTCTCATTCACAAATTCATTGTTGTATCACCCCCCAATAATGCCTTTCGCCATTACATAATGAATAAGTCTAAGAGCTAGATCTCTTAACTTAGAAGTTTTTTATTTCCTCATATTATACTCCTCTAGTACTAAATCGTACCCATACTTAAGCATCACTAACACCTTGTGACAATTTGTAAGGTAGTTCCCTATACTTTTGAGTCCTTACATAATTTGCAGCATATAGTCCCATATAAATTGGCATCTTATCAAACAACATAATCACATCATGACCATTATGCCTAAAGTATAGAGTGTTTTGTATGCCATTCTCCATGGTATCATATGTTGTTATGGCCTGAAAAAAATAAAGTTGTAATAGTCCAGCCGTATGAACTATCCTAAGATAAAAATTGTTTTTACAGCTGCTATTCTAGACCTAGTTTACACCTGGTGTACTCGACTCTACCCTGTTGAAGTATCTAATTCGATACCTATTTGATATAAACTTGTAGAGTAATCCTTTGAAATAATTTGTTACAAATAAACTTGTAATTTGATCTTATAAAAGCAATAAATCCTTAAGGAGTCTTATGTAATTTTCCTTAAAAGATAAAAAAGTTAATATTAAGGACAATAACTGTTAATTTCTTATTATATCTCAATTTACTAGTGTTTTGGTGCCGGGTAGGCATTTGTAATCCATTTGGAACTTGCAAAACAAATTATAAGAGAATAGGTGAAAGCTTACTTAGTAAGTGGGGGTAAAGACAAAAGTATGTATTCAGCACATCGCAAGCAGGGTTTTCAATCATGTTGGTTAAATGTAATGCAAGTACAAGCAAACGCTATCACACGATGTTGTCCAGTTCGTCACGAGATTAGATAAATTATGCCCACTCTAATCTGGGTTGAGGAGATTAATGTCACGCACTTGCAAATTGAGACCAAACCGGGGCTTATGCAATAGAGAACACTCCTCCCGTGATTACCTTTAAACCACAGTCCACAACTTTATCGTGACTTCCTCTCTTATCACTTAGTTTGGTTAAGAGTGAGAAAAGGACTATTTCAGTTATTTTCATGGAAGGGAGTTCATGTTTGGCTCGATAATCCTAACCGTTACCCTTAGTAGATTGTGGTGCATAGCAAGTTAGATGTTAAGCCAAGTGTAAGTTAGTTCATTTTTTTAAGTTGACTAACCAAGCTCAAACAATTCAAGCATAATAATATTCACAAAGCAACTGTAATAAGAAGCTCAACTCCCATTACTGCAAATCAAAACCCAACTACAGGCATTGCATATACACAAATGACTAACTATGATCACAAGCCAATACATACCAAGGTCTTAAGATATTTTGAAATAACACCTCAAAATGTTGTGAAGCATTGATCCCACTTATTTGTTCTAATGCTCACTGTGAAAAACTTGTATTGTCAATGGTCTGATCACAAGGAGATCGTATATGTACAAAACCCAAATGTAGTTTTCGTATAATATACGAAAACATTAGAATCTTATCTAAAATATATAATAATAATAACATATAGTTTTATTATATAAGTCAAGTTAAGTTATTACTTATTAATAATATACATAATGATATTAATACATATAATATATTGTTTCGATCGTATGAAAATGTACTTTTAATTGATTAAATCATATTTCAATTACAATAGAGTTATCGTAATACGTAAATTTTCATAATATTATGGAGATATAAGTTATATTACCTAGGATTGTCTGATTTTTATAAAAGAAGTATTATTGGGTTCGTACAAACTTAGTGATACGTTTTGGAGTCCTATTTCTATAAATAGCTTCTAATGGGTAGTTTGAATTTTTAACACAGTTATATGCACCTAAATAAATATTATCATATTATACGTATTTTATATAATTAAACTATATTTTACATAATTTTTCGACATAACCCTATAATATAGATATTATCTAATCGTAGTACACATATAACATAACTCAGTTGTCAAAATATCATTAAATATATTAAAAATATACTTTTTCATCAAATCTAACCAATATGTATATGTATAGTTTTAATTTTAATATTTATCATATTTTAGCTTATTATTACTAAAAATTGAGTTTCGGTTCGTAATTTAAGTTATTTTACTATATAAATTCATAATAAATAGCTCGAGTCACCAAATAATTCTTACAAAATTTATATGGACTCCTAAAAATATGAGGAACCTAGTCATCACTTGGTTTCATACTATTAATTTATCGCCTATATACTCAAAATTATAATCTTACGACTAAATTGTACTTAATTACCCAAATATTATTATTTTTATACAAAATTAATTCTAATATATCTTAACATCATTAAAATTCACCAGAAGTCAGTACCTATCATTTCTATCAATTAATTTTATAAAAACCTATTTATTTTATCATTTCATCCTATTTTTAGGGAAAAAATTACATTAAATAGGAAAAGTATCTAAATTATAAATATGGATACATAGTAATTAAATATATATCATATGTATCCTACAAAATAATTTTGAGATAGAAACTACATCGTTTAGGACATTTATTTTGAAAGTCAAAATTTGAATGAATAATAACTTTCTTAAGCACGTACTTAAAATAATTACAATTTTAAAAAAATAAAATTACAACATGAAATTATATCTAAAATAACCTAGGTATATATTTTTTTTTCATAATTTTCTAATTTAATTTAATATTTTTAGAAATTATAATAAAAATAGGGCAAAAAATTGACTAACCTATTTGCCGGTGCTTTGGCCACCGTTGGTCGATAGGGTATGTCGGCCGGCAAGGTTGATTGTAGTTAGAGACCTTTGCATGTATTAGCTTGTGATCACAGGTAGTCATTTGTGCACATAGGATCTAACTAAGCTCGTTCCTTACTCTATTTTTCTTATTTTTTGCGAAATTTTTCTTGGTTACCAAAATATTAAATCTCAGTCCTAATATCATACTTATAGTGTTTTAGGTTGGTTAGAATTTTTCTTATCCATTAAGTAATTATTATTTTTTATTTATTTAGTTATTCTTTTAAGGAATTTGCAAGTATGATGTGTTAATTTTTTGTTTAATTGCTTTTAATGCAGTTGGTTATTCTTTTTAAGCTACTCAACATTTAATCCAATCATATTCCATGTTGTTTCTTTTTTTTTTTAATTTTTAGATGTTATTTTATGGTATTTTGGTATTTTATATTAGCATTTAATGATTTTGGTAATATACGCATATATATCATACACGTAATGAGTAATTATATACATGTAATCTTCTTTCTAGCATATCTTTTATTTTTAACATGATTTTTCTATTTAATTTTGTGATTTTATTGCTTATTATGCATAATTATATAATTTTAGGTTAATTTATGGATATATTTATTATATATATCGAGTATACTCATAAAAATATGTATATAATCATATATTATATTATACTATTTTATTTTCTGTTATTGCCTAATTAATTTATCTTTAAGTTCTCGTTACATTTTGAGCTCAATTTTAGGGGTTTCTATCATTTTTACACTATATTGAATAATTACATTTCTAGAGCTAAATTTAAGATTTTTGGTCATTATTTTTAAAATATAACTTTATTGGGTCACTTCTATTAACTTTTCTAACTTATTTGTAAAGTTTGGGCTCAATCAGATATGGTTTCCCAAAAGCCCTAAATTTATGTACGATTGTCTTAAATACGATTTTAAGGTTTCATATAAAGTAAATTCTCATTATTTTGATTCTATTATTGGTATTTTATTATATATTTTTTATTTCTAAGCATACGAGAATTCCTCTATTAGGGTTATCACGTTTCTCGTAAGTTTCTAGTCTACTTAATTTACTTTCTTATATGCCTTAAATCAATTATTGATCATAATCGTACAAGGACAGGACTTTATCCTAATACTTAGATATTCATATCTTGATTATTGATTTATGTGATATCACATATGCTAACCTCAAAGTACGTAGGACTTTCAACATCAACTCCTTCTAAACCGGCTCATTAATAGTCAATAGTCAACCTTAGCCTCCAAACTCCATCAACTACCTAACTCAAGCATTATAACTAACCTGGGTAAGCGCTTCCCAATTCAAGAAAGAATTTAGGCCAAATTCCTTCTTTGATAACTTAGCATATTTTTCCTTTGTTAGGATTCTTTGAAGGTCAACAATAGATGAGTAAAAGTGAAGCCCGAGGAGTTCTTACGAGTTGCGCGCTTGTATCTTAGTTTATTTCTAAAAGCACAAATAAAAGAGGATTTCAATTTTGATAACAACTCACGTTCTAAAAGAAATTGAAATGCTAAAAAGGAATAGTTATCAATTTACTCAAACAATTGATGATTTGTATAACAATATGCCAACTTATGTTTAATCATGGATTAGTGAAATTTTACAATCAATTCATAATTAAATTATATATTTATTCACAATCTATATTGATACAAATTATGACATTTAATATATAATCACTTGAAAACTTGTTTTTATAATAATTTGTCCTATAAGCTTATATAAGCTATGGCAAAAATTAATCAATCTTATATGTAATTGATTGAAAAAGTGAGTTATTTCCTAATCATTAATTTTGTTGCACGTGTGAGATGAGTTATGCAACAAGAAGTTTTCCTATGATAAATAATAAGTTCTACGAATCGATTCAATTAAATGCAAATTCATTCAAAAACAAGTTTTTGTATTTTCAACACGAGTTTCATGAATCAACATACTAACAACAATATAATGCCATCACTTTCTCTTCTTTTTCTTCAACAAATCATTAGAACCCTCATGTTCTTCCTATTTTCAATCTTTAGTAAGCAAGTGTTTTCTTTTCAAGTGATTTCAAGCAAACAAACGATAAATAACATGTTTTGTCAAATTATCCTTCTAAATCACTTTGAGAAACTAAAATTTCTATACACATAAGCCCTATTATTTATCATTAAACCCTAACTAAAAATCCTATTTTTATCAAAATCAATGACAAATTTATGAAAATAAATAGATAATGATGAAGTACTTTGTAGTGTAAAGGTTGGATCTTTAAGGATTTGTGAGGTTTGAGTGATTATGTAGTGAAAGGATTCGAAGGAAGGTAGAGTTTTAGATAGAGTGAAAGTATATAATGAAACAAAAACAAATTATCTATGGCTTTCAAATTTGTATACAAAAACAGTTAAGAATTACAGTTGTAAAGTGTACCCGTGGTCCTTGCCTATTCTGCGTTCTTGCAACCGGACATGACCATAGTTAAAGATCGTAAGCGTGGTCCTAATCATAAAGCTCTCGTCTTGAATTTTTGAGTTTATTTTGAAAATAAATCATAAGAGGATCACAACCTAAGTCTATAACCATGGATTGTGGTTGTGTTCTTTCTTTGATTCTTGAATTTGAATTGCATTGATTTCCTTTTACTCAGTTTTTGAAATTACTTTGAAGAAATTTAAAAAATAGAGTAGATTAGAGCACATAATTAAATCGAATAACGATTCCATTGGATGACAAACTTCGTTGATTACTATTGCATAGATAAACTTCAATAATTGTTTATGAGGAAATTAAATTGTTTAAAGTAAAGAAAAGTACTGAGTAATGTGTTAAGGACTTGATACTCAAAAAAACTGAAACAAGACAATGACATAACGTAATAAATAAAATAACAATTGAAATTAAAAGAAATCAAACTCGGGTTACCTCACAAAGAGTGCCATTATTTAATGTCGTTAGCTCAATGGTTGAATCCATCCCTTATTTGATTCCTTGGTTAATAAAAGCATGTTAAAATAATTGAAAAATTAAGGTTTCTTTTTTTTTTTTTTATCAATATGATAATTAGGTTACTCTTTTGTCTTCTTGGTAATGGTACCAAAAACTGATTGTTGTTAAGCAAGTGCATCTAGTCAAGTTATAGTATAGCAAAATAGATGTGAGTTTAAGTATCGGTCCTAAAGGGAAACATGAATGTAAAGAAACCTAGAATACTAGCAATTTACCCTGATTCACCGATTATCTAACTTAATAAATTATAATAATTCAATTAACAAGAGAAAATAAATAAGGAATAACAAGATAAGAATAATAAACAAGAAAAATTAAAGTGAACAAGGCTAAATAAAATAAATAAGTAGGATTCATTAAAATAAAGAATGCATAATCTTTAGTAAGCTATTGCTATTTACTACCTAGTTCTATGCACTTTCAATCTTAATTACTCTTTAGATTATGGAGATGCCTATTATGAATTAACGACACTCGCATCTTTAGTTAATTTCTAATCTTAAGATTACTTGAATCACTTTTGCAATAAAACATTTCAAAATCGCATGAAGATCTTAAATCCTACTATTAGGTTGCCCTAATTTAGAGAAATTTGATATTAGTTTACTTGATTCCTTATAATTACATGGGTCTATTCATTATAGGATCTCTCGAATTTAACAATAAACTCAAACATTGAATTAATAATCTAGGTAAATACTAATTTGATGACAATATACATAGCGTAATTAGATCTTTAAATGTAATATTATCAATCGAATTAAATAAATGTTGCAACAGAAACTACGGTTCAATAATGATTTATTAAGAATAATTAAAACAACAAGATGATAAAATAATAGAATAATAAAGATAAGAAATTCTCAATATAATTATATCTTATGATTCTTCCTAAGAGGGTTCTTTTTGCAAACCTAGACCTAGACATTCATTTATAAGAGTTAGACCTATATTTATAAAAAAAACTGATAAAATTAAGAGATTCATAAATCATAGAACTATTACACTTAGTCATGAAGATGGGGTGTGATCTTGTACTTAGTTTGAAATCTTTAAAATTTGATGGAAATTAAATATAAGGGGTCTACGACTAGGGATCATAGCCATGGTCTTCACTGGAGATTATTTCTTGCCTAAAATTCTTCTACTCTAAATTGTTGATCGATGCTTTTCTTCAAATAAGCTCTAAAACTTAATAAAAGTTTTCAAAAATTCATGAAATGCCTCTAAAGTTTCTAAAAATTAAAATTGAACAAATTAAACTCTAAATTACTATAGAAACAACTAAATTAATATGCATAATTGCATAAAATTACTTTAAAATATGTATGCTACTTACATGTTATCAGAGATCTTATGTGATATTCCTTAATTTTGCATTGCTAAGAGGAGGTGCTCTTTTTGCAAATGGGTAAACATCGCATTTGTTACCTAAACTTTGTGTAATTTTGCAATTAACTACTTAAAGTTTAAAAGTATTAATTTGATACCTAAAACTTTTCCATCTTTGCGATTAACCACCTAAGCTTTACCTATTTTTACGATTAACTATTAAACTTTACCCATTTTTAAAATTGAACCTAATATAGATCTATACATGATTTTGAAAAGTTTATAGCAAGTAAATTGACACTTTTAAACTTTAAATAGTTAATTGCAAAACTAAGCAAACTTCAAGTCCAAATTTGACATTAACCCTTTACAAATTAAAATATGAACCCCTACCATCATATCATCCATGAATCCAAACATGAAAAATGATAGTCCTCTTTTCTCTCCATCCAAGATGACTGAACACAAAGGAAAAGGGGATAGAGATGCAATTCATCTACACAGAAAAGAATTCAAAAGGAGGTATTCTTAGGGGCATAAACTGAATTTTTTTTTTCTTTCTTTTTATTTTTTTTATGGTTTAGCTTTCTTTTAGGGCATTAAGAGCCCTTTGTTCTAGTATACCCAAGAAGTTTGTCGAATCTTATGTTCATTAAGTTATGTCACTTATTTAGGAAGACGGGTTTGGAGACTTCTTTAAAGACTTACTTACTAGGTGTTTGCTAAACCTTACTTTTGTAACTTTTGTTAAATAGTTTGAATGTTATTTGAGTTATTTTATGAAAATGTTATGCTTAAGGCTATTACTATTTTTGTGATGATGAATTTGGTGGATTCATGTAATGACAAATTTTCTAAAAATGTAGTTTTATAAAAATTTCTTTTAAATATAAAGGGTATATTAGAGTTTCCTTTTTAAGGTAAGGGTATTTAAGTAAGTTTTTTCCTTTCATACTCTTGGCTGTTCTATTAAAAAATATGCTCCTTCGCTTTCGCTCACTCTCTCTTCTCCATTGGGTAGGTTGATCATTAGCTTTTCAATCAAACATTGAAATTGAAGGTAAGCATGTATCTTTTATGTTATCCAATCAAATTCCTTATGTCTCTTACACCTATTTTAAGTTATAATTAGATTCTACCTGTGTTTTGGAAGAAGGAGAGCCATAAAATTCATTTATTAAGGATTTTTTTTAGGTAAAAGATGATTCTTAGTTGAGTTTAAGGCCTAATTTCTCTGTGAATGGGTATAAAAACATGCTTTATGGGTCATTTCTATGTAGGTTGGAACAAGTTTCATACGTTGATGTTGTTTATTAAGAAATCAAGTAAGTTATTTTTGTAATATATTTGTATGATGAGTGTTCAAGAATTACATGTTGGTATGGCTTTAAGTAAGAGTTTCTTTGTTTTTGGAAGTACGTTTTTGGTTTAGGTGTAAGTGATGATGAGCTGTTGTGGTGGATGAAGTTATCAAGTGTAGGTTTTAGATGATACCAGTGTGTAACCTGCAATTTTCGCAATTTAAAGTCGAAAGATTTGGACTCTTTTGAAAAAATCTAGAGTATATTGGTGTTTTAAGAGCATATAATGTGTTCAGGTTGGATTATGGACAAAAGATTCAAACTCTTTTGAAAGAGTATAGAGCTTTGAACCTTTTATACAAAAGGTTTGGAGCATCCTTTGCTGAAAGCTTTATACTTTTTCAAAGATTAAAATGATTTAAACACTTTTTCAAAAACACTTAGCTTCCCTAGAAAGTTTTTTTAACTCTTTTAATTACCATTTACCTCCACATAATCGTAATTAATTATTTTTTTATTGGTTTTGAATGTTGGTTTAACTAACTTTAATGAATTTTTACACTTATTTATACTTATTTTAATTCTTGAGAGCCTTTTTAAAACTACAAATTATTATTTTCCCCTTAAATTAACATATTTAATCATATTTAGCCAATTCTAAAGGCTTTTCATCTCCAAATGTCATATTAATTAACTTTAATAAACTTTTACCTAATTTTACAAGTTTAATACATTAATTAATACTTCTCAATCTATTTCCTCTTTAAATTAATTCCTTACACCATCTTTAATGTTTGTGATTAAAGCTTAAGGCAAAGTAGAGGGTTAGTTAAAAGCAAGAAGTCTAGTTTTAAGTAATAGAGATGAATTAGGCGTAATAGGTTTTCTTAAGTATTTGGTTTGTGTGCTAAGAGTTATGTGTTTATATTTAGGGTGGGAAGTTAGATAGTCTTATCTTTGAGAAGGAGCTTGTGATAGGTATACAGATACTATGTATGTTGTCATGTGCTTGTTAAGCTAAAATTGAATGAACATAATTAATAAATGATCTTAACAATAAGTGTATTGTATGCTTACTTATTGTAAATGGATCAAAAGTATCGGTTTTGTTGGTGTGGTAACCTAATGATCAATGTATAACACTCTCTTGAGTAGAATCACGCATTAAAAGGATCTTGATAGATTTAGGATTGATTTTAGACTCTTGAGTGTTGGGAAATACCCATTATCATATATGCATATTATATATATGTATGTGTAACTCGAGCCCATAAGTTTACTCTAATTTTTAAGATGTTAAGGCTATATTGTTGGTTGAACTTAAATCAAAGATAATTAAATGGGCTGTAATGCATTAAATAATTTATGTTTCTACATGTGTTTTTGTTAATGTGTACTTATGCATATATGATTATTGGTATTATGTGTATGGGCTTCGGGTTACCCCTTGTGGAACCTTTATTTTTCAGTTGCAAATCCATCTGAGGAGGTTGATTACTATAATGATTTGGGCTATGATTGGGTATGTGATGTAGGAGATGATAGTTAACTTACTTTGATGAGTAGCTAGACATGGCAGAGTAGTAGATTATTGCTTGTTTTAGTGATTGGCTGTATTTAGGAGATGGGACTCCTGGTCTAATTTAATTTTTGGTTGTATTTGCCAGCTTATGTGTGTTCAGTTGTTGACAACTGTATTCTAGTTGTTTAAGAGTTGATATGGACTCTAGTTACCTATTGTCAACATTGTGATTAGTTTAATTGATCTTATATTGTATTTGTGGTTTGAGAGAGACTCTATAAAGGTACTCAATTGTTGTTTTGTGTGTGTATATATATATTGTAGAGGGTCATTTTGGTAGCTAGGCCTTTAACCTAATTGAACGCCACAAGCCAATATCTTCAACTAGTGATAAAGCTTAGGAAATCAGCCCATTTAGGAATGTTTTAGGGAGATTTGGCTTGATAGGTTCAAAACGGGGATTACCGGACTAGATAATCTGCTCTTAGCCTTGCTCAATTATCTTGCGTATGAAAAGTAGAATAAAAAAAATTCTTTTAGGCCTATTTAGGCTTCATTTGGGCTTATTGGCCCCTGAGGAGGCTCAATTGGTCTTTTAGACAAATAATAATGATAATGGGCCTTCTTTAACTAACAAAATCCTTAAGTATACTTAGGCCTATATCTAAGCCCATGAACACTAGAAAGATAAGAAGCTTCAATAAAGGAATTCAATCTTAGCCATCCATCTTATAGCCATTTAATAAACAAGATTAATCTCCAAATTTTATAAATAAGGGGCTTTTCTTCTCATTTAATTCATTCATAATATTGATAAGTTCAAGACAAACACCAAAGTTTTACTGGGATCACTCCAAAAGGAATCAAACAAGTAATTTGATCAAGAACGATCAAGAACTTCGAGTTTGATCCATTGTCACACACATACATTCGAGATACCGAGTTTGCCCGTTCTTCCTTCTACGCCTCTTCCTAACAATATCTATCCACATATCATCATCTCCAAATGTCTCCTAGGTCAACTGACACACCTGTTGCACATAATCGGCTAGCTACAATGACCCCACCACACATATGTGGGTATTTTGTGTATTATTTTTTGCTGTTAAACCAGACTATCTATTATTTTTGGCTGTTAAATAAGACTATCTACCTAATCATGTCATTACTTCACAATGACACATGGCAGACTATGGTACTTCAGGTTTTAGGTGTTGAGCTCATGTACTATTGACTTAAGCAGGTATTGATTAGTGAATATTTAGGTATATAGCTAATGTATTTTTTTTCTATGTAATTAGTGCTTACGTCCTTTTATGTAGTTTGAGTTTAAGATATTGGGAGGGATTCAATTCGAATAAGCACAACTTGGTTTTGATAAAAGGCATCTAATGAAACTTATGAACTCATGCTCTTAATGTTATTGGAAATATGATTTGAGCCACTTCACAATGCTTAATCCATTATTCCAACTAAAATAGTAATTTTCAAAGTGAGTAGTGTAAGCCAATTACCATTTAATTGAAAATTATAAATAAATAAATGATTTATGTTATAACAAAAGCTTTGCTACTCTAAAAGGTAGGTAAGTTCTTATAACTTAGGCTAAATCTTGAATCATTAATTTAATTATCAATTTGAGCCATAACATTGATCTACAAGAAAATATATTTGCAAACCCTAATTTTGATTTTTAACATCTTTTGGTCCATAACCCTTATTGTGTTGTTAGGATATTTAGTTTAGTGTTTGTTTCATTTTATTTTTTCTTTTAGCTCCCTTTTATCCAAAATCCGATTTGCTTAGCTTATAAAAGGACCAAAATGATATAGTAATTAGTCATAAGCCCCTCGTTGATCTGACCTAGTACTCATGTTATTTTTATTGTTGTATAAGCATCCGGTACACTAGTAATTATCACTACGCTTTCAAAAGAGTAAGTAAAAAGTGTAAAAATATTTCAAGACTTGAAAAATAGGAAGCAAATTGTAGAAAATAAGGCATATCATGTACATATATATACTACAATTTGAAGACATTACGTGTTTAAACTCCTTAAATGATGGAAACAACCATTTTTTTTTCTTTGTAATACTCATTTATGTACTCATAAGGATCTTCTTCATTTGAGTCTTCATTTAGGTTAAGCTTCCATATCTAAGTTATGACACTTGGATATTTGTAAACACCTAAATTTGCAAGGTTTCATTTATGAGACTAATCATGAAGCTAAATCTTATAGGCTTCCTTCCTTAAAAGTACCAATGTTGCATCATTTGCTTTTTAAGTTTTACATGTTTATATATGATCCTTACTAAGTTATTTCTAATTCTATAGCCAATTATCTCTAAACCATTATAGATAACTAAATACACTCTACTTAGACTAGCTTCTTAATCACAAGTTTTAGGTTTCTTCTACTTGAACAGTTTTTACATTAGGTTGCTAATTAATTTTTAGTCACTCTTAAACTTACGAGACCTGATAATAGTTCAAAGGTTTTGTCTAAAGCTTGTTAATCCATGTTTAATGGTTTCCATATATTACACTAGTGCATCATACCCCGACTAAATGGAAGGGTAAAAAGTAAACATAAACAATTATTAGATATTTATTAGATCCTTCAAGAGCATTTAGGTTGTGTACAAGTTTACCTAAGGAGTTTTAGAGAGAGTATATTCTTGCTACTACTTATCTCATCAACGAATGCCTATATCAATCTTATGATTGAAATCTTCACATGAAATGCTCTTTTGAAAACCACATGACTATAATAACCTTTGAGTTATGGAATGTTCATGTTTAAGAGCTTAACATTCATCTCACAATGACAAATTCGAAGCGAATGGTGCAATCCCTAAAATGCATGAATGATAGTTTCTTCATGCTAATGTATCATGGTCACAAAGTATATATGGAGATGATATGTCTTTGAAGATAACATTATAATGATATTATAGGGTAGTTTTATGATCCATTTAATCTCAACTAATTATTTAAAAACTGATGAAAACTAAAAGAATAGAAATAAAGAGAATTTATTTCCTTCGACTAAAGATAGAGTAAAAAGATGGTAATGGCCTAGGTAAAATACATTCAAATGGAAAACAAAACTAAGGCATATCACAAGATACGATCAATGGACCACTGAAAATATGGACAATAACATCAAAAGAAATTAACTTATATTACTCTATTTACAATATATAAAAAGGAGACTTGATTGGGGTATGAGGCAAAGAAGAACAGAGGAAGAGAAGGCAGAGAGGAAAGAAAAAAGTGAGGGGGGGGGAGGAAGTAGAAATGGCTTATATAGTAGGTTTTTTTTTTTTTTTTTTTGTTCGGGGGTGGGGGAGGGGGTGTAGGTCATCCATCAACATTAAAATATTATGAAATCATTTAAATAATATCAATGATTAGTGTTTTCTCTATTTTCTGATCATATTGGATTTTTTGTTCAAAGTATAAGAATATTAGTCTTAACACGTTGTATCGTATCTATTTTGAATTTTCTTCATATGGATCAACTTTTGACTCAATAAATTATAAATTTTACTTATTTCCTTCTTTTCTCTATTGAAAAATTAAAGTATGTTATTTAGAAAAAGATTTTAAAAATGAAATGAGATTATTTTGTGCCCAATTTGCGTATCTACAGAAGTCCGATAAAATCCTTTGTGTAAAATAAATAATCTACGTAAAATAAATAATTTGTTGTTGGATTGATTCATGTCACGTTCGTGTTAAATACGAAATAATCTTTGTATTAATTTCAAGTTTGTGGAAAAATTTTTAACAGATCAGCATCTGTCACTTAACGTGGTTTGTTTTTCTTTTATTCTTCAACTGAAAAATCAGAACAAATTATTTGAAGAAAAGATTACCTTTTATTTCAAAAATGTAGATGGGTTATTTTTAAGTTGCACTTTGCATTAAACTTGAGCCTATTAAAAAAATAAAAAATAGAACATCAATTTTACTTTTACGTTGTCTATGCATCTATTATATTAATACGCAATGGTTTGTATCACATATCAATCATATATAAATTAATCATAACGTATTATATAAATTTGACTTTCACCTCTGCATATAATAGTTTCCTGGGAATGCTCCACTTAATATCGCTGATTATTCATTTTTTTTTTCTTTTCATATATCTAAAATAAGGAAGCATCAACGACGACTTTATTACCAGAAATTTTAGGATCACATGTTTTAATTATTGAGACTTATAAATTTACTGCAGTGAGATGGAGTTGCATTGGTTGGATTCTTTTGGATCATAGTTTTTTTTTTTTTTTTTTTTTTCGGTTGTCATTGGGTGAATGAGTTATTCATTTATAATTATGTGGATGAATAATCCAATTTATTATCTCACCATTGAAACACTTATCATATTAACTTCTATATCCATAACAAAGGTTAAGTGATGGATTAGATGGTCCCACTATCAAGACTGGATACATTGTTTTTTCTCAGCAAAATTAAGACGACACATCTACCATAATTTTGAGATAAAACCCAACCACAAAACATGGGCATGCCACAATCCATATTCATACGTGTTTCATCACTAACAAGCTACTCACAACATCTTCTTTTCTGTCCTTTGTATAAAAAATAAAGCGAAAGGTTGGCTCAAAATTAAAGAAATATAGCAAAAGATTCCTCCAAATTTGGTATTGGTTGAGACAATTTCGTAACTATTACCTAGCTACTTGGAGCAAGTGTCGAAACAGACCAAAGCAGCAGATCTACAGTCGTCTAAAGATTTATAAGGGGAGAATAATTTTCCTACCCCAATCCTTATAAAGACCAATATCTCACCACCGAATAGATCCTCACAATTCCTAACTGCTTGTGTAATTTAGCAATCAGGTTGTATGTTTTTATTTCAACATCAAATGGTGCATGACTCATTGAGTAATTTTTTGAAAAAATATTAATTCCATTATTATATTTATCAATATTTTTATTAGTATTTACAAACCATGTCCCGTGATATGTAATATCCAACAAATCATTTTCCCAAATAATGACTTACTTGTTAACATATAAATGGCCTAAGTTTTTGTATCAATGTAAATAGGTAAGTTACCTTACGAAATTGTTCGTTAACTTATGCAAATAAACTAATCATCAAACAAATCTAACATTGCTATTTTTTCTTTTTCTTTTTTTTTTTTTCATATTAGAAGAATAGAAATATATTTATTCAAAATTAATCCATTATAATGAAACACCGATGTCCGACCAAAGAGATAAAGGTACACACACAAAATTTCGTTATTTTGTAGTGCAAAAAGTTAAAAGAAAAAACCAACCCTGCACACACACACAATGCTCAACGGCCTATATAAGTAGCACAAAACACATACTTACACACATGTAATAGCATAGAATACACACACTCGTACACAAGCGAAAGGGTAACATAATGGAATTCCGACCTCATTGTACGACATGTGGTCAAAGGTGTAAGAAATACACTTTTAGCCCAATTTGTCAACACCCACTTTGTCGAGGGTATAAGCCACTATTTTGGGGAATAACGCAATGTCTTGTAGATCACTATGCGATTTTGTGCATACATCATATTTAGAATTGATAAATAATCAAGTAAGATGAAAAAAAAAATGGCACTTAGAGTTTCTTTAGTTTTCCTTGTAATTTTATTATAAATCAATTGTAAATAGGTTTCTTTCTTTCTTTTTTTGTCTTTTTGTTTCTTACAACTTTATTGTAGATAGGCTCTTCCAGTCTTGTAACAATGTTTCTTTGTAAATCATTCTAGAAATGGCTTACTCATCTAACTCCATCCATTTTAAAGAAAAGTTCATTGATAAGCCCAACAACCACAAGCATGCTCTAAATTAGTGGTTCCAGCATTTCAGTCCAAGGGAACAAGAAATCATCACCAATCAAATGAGGCCCATTCTATCACTTTCTAGAGTGAAAGTCGAGATAAACTTAATTAAGGCCTTGACTCATTTTTGGGAACTCAAAGAGGTGGCTTTTCCAGTTGGACCTCACATGATCAATTTAAAACTTAAAGAGTATATTCAATTGCTTTAAGCCTCTCCCTTGGAATACATCTATATATACTAAACTTGGAAGTTGACTCAATAAACGCTTTTTCAAGATTCTTGGGGATTAAAAAGGCTGAAGTAAACAAGGCCCTAAAAGGTTGCAATGGGAACTACATCAAGTTAGAAGATTTAAAAGCCTGGTTCACAATTGAACCTAATTCTAATAAGTGGACCATCCTTTGTGGCAATCCCAAAACCTGGAGATAGAATAGAATTAAGTCTTTTATCTTGGCTACATTCAGGGTTGTCATATTCCTAAATGGAAAGTTCCTTATCCCTTTAGGGTTGCAAAATTAGTAAGCCATTTTCTTGAAGGTAAGTCTTGCATCCCTAGCTTCCTTGCAAAGCAAATTAGAAGCCTAAACATCTTGAAAAGGAAAATTGATGGTGTATTGAAGACCAGCATGGCATTACTAATGGTTTAGTTTGTAAGTCATATGAAATGTTTTAAGCTTAACCTAATCTGAGGAGAGTTTACCTACAGGATCAACTTAATTGATTCATTTGTTGACAAAGTCCATTTGCTAGAAGAGAAATCCACTTATTGTTGGGTTGAAGTCCTACAAAATTTCCAAGTTACTGATATTTTATGGATAGCTAGGTGGAGCAACTTTAAAAGGGTAATATTAGTTTATAAGGATTATCAAGTAGTCTCCCCAATTGGGATGAAGTGGTATACAGGCTATTACCGAAACGACATAATTAAGCAATTTGGAGGGATTTAAGATAGTCTATAGGCCCTTACTGGATAACAGTATCCTTGATTATGAAGATATTCATCTACCAATGCTACAAAAGATATCTAAACTCTAGGCAATCAACAAACTATGGGAAACAAGAACTGTCAACCCTAACATTGATATAGGAGAATGGATGGGAGAAGCAGACAAGTATAGGGTGATTAAAGAATATTTGTACCATCAACTTTACAAGGCAGGGGCAATCTAATATCTGGTGCCAGAGGCTATACAACCTACACCAGCAAAACCAAACCATAAAATTAAAACCTATATGGATCAAGTACAAGCCTATGTAGAAGTTATTTACAAAGAGCGTGCCAAGTGAGAAAACCTCTTTTAAGAATCCAAATAGTGTTCTCATGTCTTAAAACACCAACTGAAGATGACCTAAAGAAGGCTTAAACAATTCAAAGAAACAATTGAGCCTATCCCAAAAAAAGAGAAAGGAAATGCCAGCAGGACCTAATAATCAGAAAAAGAGAACATTAGTCAAGCGCTAGAAAGATGATAGGAGGACTTAGGAACATGAGTACTTTTGATCAATGTATTTTTCTTTTGAAATAATGTAATGGAAACTGCAACAGTTGTAAAATAATAAATGAAGTTACCATCTTACTAATTAATTATCAGTTCTATTCTTTTGCATATGTGTGCCATACATCTTTGCACTTTGCTTATCCATTTATTTATTTATTCATTTTTTTTCTTTGTCTTAACAAAAAGTGTATATATGCTAACGTGTTAAGAAGTGTTCTTATACCAGGTCACAAAGATAGCTCCCAAACATCAAAGGTTTCAAAGGAGTCCTATTTGAACGTACTCTCAAACCAAAATGGCTAATAAGGGAAATGACAACATCAACAACAAAGACGACAATAATAGTGTCAACCCTGAAATCATTGACCCTACTAAGGTAAGGTTTTACCCTTTAGAGCGAACAATGAGAAAAATCTCAAATCAGTTAAGTTTCCTCATTAACAATATTGCTTTACTTAAATCCATGACTCCATTAAACGAAGAAAACTCTAAGGTCCGTTATGAAAAGAATGTCAAAGCCTTACCCCTCGAAGTAGAAAAGAGTTATCATAAAGTTAACCTGACCTTTGAAACTTTCGAATTAGAAGGGGTTTATCTAAAGGTCAACTTGACTTTTGAACCCAACACCTACTAATTCCTAGTCAATGCAAAGCTAGTTAACTTAGAAGCCAACCAAGATAGATTGAAAGAATCAGAAAAGAGGTTGACCTAACAAATTATTGAGAAAATGAAAGCGCTAGAAGGTTATGATGGTTTTGAGTAGGTTGGTATCATAAACTTCTCTTCTTTTGTGAAAAGTACAATGAGATTGGCTGTCCTAAACTACACACCAGGTTATATGTACAAAAGATCGTAGGTATGCGCATTATGACTAGCTTATGGTATAAACTTTTCGAGACAGCTTGATAAGTCTCGCTTTGACTTGGTATGGCCAACTAGATCTGAATTAGGTAAACACATGAGAGAAGCTTGCTAGGGTATTCTATGAATAGTATAAGTTCAATGTTGAAGTGGCACTAACCATGATGGACTCAATTACCTTGTGGAAAAGGAACAATGAGTTGTTTAAAGAGTATATCCAAAGATGGAGATCTCTATCTACAAGGGTATTTACCCTATGAACGAAAAGGAGCTGACCTTGGCCTTTATTAATACTCTAGAAAGGCCTTACTTCTCCTACCTGATTGGGTAAGTTTCTTCCACCTTTGCACAAGTGGTAGCTGCAGGTTGCTGAATTGAAAGTCTTGTCCCTTCTAACTAACTCCAAGAGCTATCAGAAAGAAGACCGCCCTTTGTAAAGCTAACTACCAATAAGCCTAAAGAAGCCACTATCGGTATGGTAAATTCGAACACCAGACCTAATACTTGGGTCTCTTTCAAAACAAACCCACCATAAGTTTAGTAACAGTTCGAAAGCCAGCCTTAGGCTAATAGGGCCTCAAGATAGTTCACCAAGATACCAGGTCTTCGAAAAGCTAAAGTATAATTTGATTTATTTTAAGCTTCCCAATATAAGATATAGGCCAATGGTTTTTTTTAATCCTAATGTAAAGTATCAATATCACTTGGGACAAGTGGGTCGTTTGACCGATTCATGTTAGAAACTAAAAAATAAGATTCAAGACTTGATTGATGAAGGTTCAATCTGACTAGATTTCATGGAAGCTATAGTCCCAAATGTCAACAATAACCCTCTACTCAACCATGGCCCTATCATTAATATGATTTTTGATGATTTAGATTTTTCCATCAACATGATTGATTCTAATTGAAAACCTAAGGTCTATAAGTTTTATAAATCAAAGGAGAAGCAAGCTCCACAAATCAAGAGGTACACTTTCCATGTATTCGTAGCCCTTAAGAATTATAAACTGCCCCGTTCAACTACTAAGCAATTAATTAGGGCCAATCAAGTTCTTTCGTAAGAGGGATTAGCCACTCCAATAGGATCTATGTCCTAAAAGAAGACCTTAAAAAGAAAAATGTATTAAAGGAGTCAAGCAATAAACCGGATGAATATGAGGAAGGATTGTCTGCCTTCACCAAAACAATCAAATCAAGTGAATATAAGATAATGGATCAGCTTACTAAGACTCTAGTATAAATGTCTCTTATGGGTTTGTTGATGGCATTTGAACCACATCGAGAAGCTTTGTTTCAAACTCTAAGGGAGGTTAAAGTCCCTTATGAAATACCAACTAAAAGAATGAGACTAGTTACCAACTCTATCTTCACCATGGGTTAGATCTCTTTTTCTGCTGAAGAATTAGGTGAAGAAGGTAATCAACACACTAAGCCACTTTTCATAGTCATGAGAATCAATAATATAATCATAACCATAGTCCTTATCAATAATGGGTCAACATTGGATGTTTGCTCTCTTGCTGCCCTAGACTTATTGGGCATTGACATGACCACAATCAAGCCAAAATTTATAATGGTAAGGGTTTTTAATGGATCTAGAAGAGAAATTATAGGGGAGATTGACTTACCAATTGATATTGGCCCTCAAACTTTCAATGCTCAATTCCAGGTTCTGGAGATCCCAAGATCTTTTAACCTCCTCTTGGGAAGACCTTGGATTCATGCAGCAAGGGATATACCTTCAAGTTTACATCAAAAGATCAAGTTCATCTCAAATGGCTAGGTTATAATAATTCTGGGTGATCAAGATTATGAAATATATAAAGAAATGACTATACCCTATATTAGCATTGAGGAACAAGAAGACTTTGGACTCCAAATGTTTGACGAAGTGTGTATGATTGCCAATCCTAGAGAAAAGAAAGATGAGAGGCTAAAATTCAAGGAAGGGAAGATTGATACTTATAGCCTTGGCTATATTCCAACTTTGGTAGAAGAGTTGCAAAATAAGCAAGCAAGCAAGCAAGGGGGAAAACAGGCAATAGGTTGTATCGTATCCCAATGACCTTTCCTTTGTTGACTAAGAGATTTATCTAGGTTGATGTTTAAACTTCAAAATCTACTAAAGAAGACACCTGTAAGCCCTAAAGCTAAGCCAATTGACTATAGGAGTGAAATTAGAACATAAGGTTTTGGGCGATCGGTTAAAGAATCCGATCAAACCCAAATTATAAACTATTAAGAGAAATATTAGTAAAAATGACCCCATAAACTTGAATTTAAGAAAATAAGCAATAAAATAAAAGACTATAAAAATTTTAAATTTTAAGTATATAACGCATCATTTATCGAAAATGCGTAAAATGCATTTCGATAATTGACGAATCGCTAAAGATAAATTATATGTATACTAAAAATCATAAAATGACCTAAATAATATTTAAGAATATTTATTTGTACTATATATGAATTTACATGTAAGTATAAATACCGTAATTACTTAAAATACGCGAAATGTGTTAAATAATACTAAATACTTAAAGAAAATTCATAATTAATTAAGGGAAAATCAAGAAAAATAAGAAAAAATCATGAATGATCCAGAATTGGGTCGTGGTAGCTGAGAAAAATAATAAAAAATTCGGCCAATTAAATTAAGACAACACAAAAGCCAAAAATTAAGGGATAAGACAATTGTCTTGTCCCATTTAATGCACAATAAATCCCCTAAAGCCCTATAAATAGCAAGAAAAATCACATAGCTCATTTGGGTAGTTTGGAAAGTAAGAAAAATAGAGAGAGGCGAAAATTGAGAGAAAAATTCGAGTTAGAAAAAAAATAAGAAAAGCTGTGCAATTAGGGCTTTTAAAGGGGACCCTCACCAGACGAGCAGTTGGAAGTGGACGGCCACCACCACCACACGGTGGTGGAAGCGCCCAGGCCGGCCGATAACGCCACGGTGGCCGGAGCCACCCAAATTGGTGAATCCGATTTCTAGCCCGATTCTTGTGTAATTTTGTAAAAATAGTAAATAGTTTTAGAAAATTATGAAACTTGTTATTCTGAGGTTTTATTATATGCAGATTTAGGAAAAAATAGTGATTTAGTTTAATCACATCTGAAACTATAAGGTCCTTAAGAAATCAAGCAAAACCGAGCATAATTCGGTTTAGAAATAAATGACCTTAGGAGTGTAGTTTCAAGCCCAAAATTTTTGTGTAGATTACTTAGATGATATAGAATAGTGCTATGAAGCCCGTTTTCAAAAATTAATTTTTGAAATTTTTAGATAATTTTTAGGCCCTAAAATGAGGTATAAAATGGGTAATTTAGGGTTAATTAAATAATTAAATGATTAATTACTGATTTAGTGAATAATTATATGTTTTAGGATGTTGAAATATGATGGAGTATGATACTTGTAGCATTTAGGGTGTTAGATGTAATTATTAGGTTAATTATGTAGTAAATGATTAATAAGGAAAAATAGTTAACTTTAAGTTAATTTTGTAAATTAGGGTAATTAGGAGTAAAATCTAATCTAGGATGAATTTAGAAATTTTGAAATGATAATTGATGTTTAGAGATGGTAATTAGGGTGATAGAAATATTAGAAGTGCATTATGTACATAAAATGTAACAATATATAATATGTAATTTTTAGAAATATAATAAATAGAAAATATTATAATAAAAATTGATATTTTGAGAATAATAAAAATGTACAATAAATCTGATAGGAAACTTGAATTTATGGAATTATATGAAAAATGTAAAAATTTATCACATTAGGAGCGAATTCGGTACACTAATACGGATTTAAGTGTATCGAGTAAAATAAATACTGACTAAGGGTAATGATGGTATTTAGGAGATCAGGAAGTAATGTGATTAATTTCACATTATGGGTTGAAACGAAATTCTAGGGTTGGAATATAAAACACTACTTAAAAATCGAACTAAAAACCTAATTGAGAAATCGATGCGAAAACCGAACCCGAACCTGAACCTAATCCCAAACCTAGAATAATTGTAAAAAACTTAATACCTAGATAATTAGGCATATTAAACCTTAAGCAAAACCTAACAATAAGCGTTATAGGATAAAACGATCCTATAATAGTTATATGAAAAGCTGAAACCACATTTGCGTTATAGGGATGATTGGTGATGGCCTAAGCAAGTCGAACCTCGAGTGAATGAGCGAGGAGTCGAAGTAAGTTGGGATTAATATGATGCTGTATTTTGGAGGCTTAAGATTATGCTTGGTTGTGCTTGTTAGATAGTTGGATGTGTGCATGTGCTTGATTATGGGTGATGCTATGATTCTGTTTGTTGCTCTAGCATGTATTGTATGATTTACATGAAATGATTGAACACCCTAAACTGGACTTAAGTAAATATATGACCAGTAATCATAATCGAACATGCATGGCAACCCGTTAGGGGAACTTAGGACTCTCCGGCCAAATACCGACCTCTTCGAAAGGGATAGCGCATGATTGCAAAATGGTCCCTTTTTTATCCTCAGTCGAACTAAGTGACAGGAGAGGAGGTCGCGGTGAGGGTGAAGACAGTGGTTCGAAGGTAGTCGCGGGAGGAGCAAGGTCTCCATTACACAAGCCTAGGTTTGGTCGTGAGCTGTTGTATTAACAGCAACTCCTCAACCCGGATTAGAGCAGGCGTAATTTCTCTAATCTCACGACGGGCCGGACAACGTCGTGCGATGGCATTTGCTTGCACATGCATTGCACCTAATAAGTGATTGAAAACCTTATTGTGTGTATGGTATAGTTTTAAGTCCTCTGTCCTAACTTACTGAGCTGTGGTTACTCATATCCCTATAGATGTTGTGCCGGTGCTGGCTAAGAAGAGGTAACAACTACTCTGAAGCTAGCAACTGCTGGATCCTGGGGAGTGAGGAAAAACATTGAAGAATCAATACATATGTTATTACTTTTCATTTCTGAATAATGTAATAACTGAATTATAATGATTATATATAACTTTTCTTACCTTCTTAGGTAAATGAATTATTTAAATTACAAACTTTTTACTTCAAAGCAGGTTAGTCGTGGACGCTTTGTGTAGATCAGGTCTAAGATAGCGGTTGTAAGGCCAACTTCTATCTTAGAATGATTTACACGGCGGGGCTGTTACGACTCTGCCGTTTCGGGGCGTGACAACACCCACAACCAAGTTGAATTAGCGGGCCAGTCCTGTAAGCTTCATCCCCACCTAAATAACTGGTTCTCTATCCCTATAAAGGGTAATAAGCCTTCTTTAGGGTAAAGGATGAATCGCGGTCTAGTATTTTCTTGAATTTTGTAATAATTATCTTTGTTCTAAATAATGTACCTATAAGAACTTTTGACCATAATAAAAGATCAATTTCCTTCTCTTCTTCTTTACTTACACTCTTTCCTTGACACACTTTTTGCCCAAATAAAATGGTCTAAATGAAAGCTAGGGATACCTTGTGCAGGTAAATGATGAAAATATTGATATCACTTCTAGCCTTACTAGGTTAGCCATCGGAAGTGATGTCAATAACCATAGTGAAATATAAGAGAGTTAGCAAAAACATGAGATGGGTAGAATTTTCATTGATGAGCCGATTGAGTAAATTATTGTTGGGGCTGATGATAACCCAAAGAATTTGAAGATTGGAGGGCATTTGAAAGAGGACTAGAAGATAGAAATAACCGTGTTGTTATCTGAGTATCAAGATGTGTTTGCATGGTCTTAGGAGGATATGCTTGAGTTAAATCCATCAATTGTGGTCCATCACTTGCCTACACAAGAAGATGTCAAACCTAAGAAGTAGAAGCTAAGAAGATTCCAATAAGATATCTTATTGAAAATTGAAGAAGAAGTCAAGAAGTTACTTGAGGTTGATTTCATCAAAATATTTGATTATCCTAAGTAGGTGCCTAATATCGTGCCGGTAATGAAGAAGAATGGGAAAGTTAGAGTATGCATAGATTTTTGAGACCTCAATCAAGTAACACCTAAAGATAACTTTTTTTTGCCTCATATCAACATTTTGGTAAAAATTACAGCTGAAAACCATCTCTTTTTATTCATGGATGGATTCTCTAGGTATAATTAGATTCAAATGTCTAAAGAAGATAAAACCAAAATGACTTTCATAACGACTTTCATTACAACTTAGGGAACATTTTGCTACAAAGTGATGCTTTTCAGACTAAAAAATGCTAGGGCAACTTACTAGAGAGCAATGGTTGCAATCTTTCATGACATGATGCACAAAGAAGTTGAATTATATGTTGATGATATGATTGCAAAATCCAATGAAAGGGAAAATCACATGGATAATTTAAGTAAGTTGTTTGACAGGTTCAGAAGGTTACAATTGTAGTTGAACCTAAAGAAGTATGCCTTTGGAGTAACATCAGAGAGATTGTTGGGTTTCATAATTAGCTAAAGGGGCATTGAAGTGAATCTTGATAAAGTCAAAGAAATAATCGACTTGCCCTCTCTACACACACTTAAAGAAGTTAGAGGCTTATTAGGCCGTTTAAGTTACATAGCCCAGTTTATATCTCCGCTTCCAGATAAATGCCATCCCTTATTTAATTTGCAGAAGAAGAACACTAAGATAAATTGGGATGAAGAATGCAAGGAAGCCTTCACAACAATCAAGGAATATCTCATGAACCCTCCATGGGGTATATGCCTAGTCACAAAGATGAGGAAGAAAAAGAGTGGGCCATATACTACTCAAGTAAGAAGTTTATAGAAGGAGAACAAAAATAATCTAAAATTGAAAGAACATGTGGCGCTTTAGTTTGGGTGATGCATCAGCTCAAACAATGCAAGCTCAACTACCAGATTGAATTGTTGACTTAATACGATCCATTGAAGTATTTGGCGAAAAAGCTAACCTTGATTAGCAGGATCTCGAAGTGAAAAATGTTACTATCAGAGTTTGATATCATATATGTGAACCAAAATTTAGTCAAGGAACAAGCCCTAACAGATCATCTAGCAAAGAACCCCCTTGAAGATACTTCCTAAGAAGTGTAAGTCAGATTTCTCGACAAATACATCTTAGTAGTTAAAAGTGATTTTGATAAAGAAAAAGACAAAGAGCTCCCGAAATGGAAGATGTTCTTTAATGGAGCTACCAATGTGTCTAAGCATAGAATTGGGGCAATAATGATATCCCTTAAAGGTATGCAATTCCTAATAGCTATAAGGCTCAATTTTCTATACACCAACAATATTACTAAATATAAGGTGTGCATTATGGGACTTAAAATGGCCTTGGATAAAGATATTAGAGAATTATAAGTATATAATGATTCTTCACTCATTAGTGGCCAAGCTCAGGGATGTAAAATGAAGGATCCTAAACTTATACTTTATCACCGACACTTGATTGAATTAGCGGAGAAATTTGAGGAAATCATGTTCACTCACGTATCGAAGACTCAAAATCAATTTGCTGATGCATTAGCTACTTTGGCATTAGTAGGTACCCCATTTTTGCACCACCACCACCACCCCTTTATTTATTTATTTAATATTTTAGAATTTTTGAAATAGGGTAAGGTTTCTTAATTTAAAAAAAAATTGAAAATCATAAAAAATAGAAGATTTAGAAAAAATCTTAAAAAATAGAAAATTTAGAAAAAAACACAAAAAATAGAAAATAGAAAAAAAAATCATAAAAACTAGAAAATTTTTTAAATAAAAAAATAAAAATAATAATTTAGAATATTAAAAATAAATAAGTAGATAACATAGGATAAGATTTTTAATTTAGTTTTAGTATTTTATAATAAATAAATAAATAAAAAAGAAATTTGGATCTTTAAGTTTAAGCTTAGATTTAAATCTAGCCTAAGCTGACCTAATCCATATATGTAATTTGATTGCACATATGGATAATGTATAAGTAAATGGTCTAACGGTATTACTCTATGACTTAACATTTCATTAGAGCTAAAGGTCTTGGGTTTAAATCTCACAAAAGGCATAAACTACCTTTTACATTTCCTTCATAACATACATCGCCACATGTTAAGAAATTACTAAGCCATGTGTCTTAACATGTAGCACTTGGTGATTAGACCACAAGCTGATGTAGCACCACATGGCGCTACGTTAGCATTGACATCCATGTATCAAGCTACGTGTCCTTAATACATCAGTTGCTTATAGCTCATCAGCTACTACGTGTCCTTAATACATTAGTTATTATCATTGGACGATGTGTTGCTACATCAGCACATTTCCTTCTCTTTCCCCTCCTTTCTTGTACTTTCCATCACTTTCTTGTGCAATAACTAGTTGGATAGCTCACTTTAAGGCCATTTTTTATCTAATTTTCTTCGTGATTTCACCAAATTGATGGTGAAATCACAAAGACCAATTGGAATATTATGAATTAACATGAAGACCACATCTAAATTCACACGTTTTAGCATTTAAATCGGCTTTCAAAAATCAAGGAAAAACATAAAAATTTGAATTTTCCTTCTCCTTAACATTACTTAAATCAACCTGTTCATCAAATTCCAAAGCTTCCACTCGATCTTTTGGGCAAAACGAACATCTTGGATAGAACTTTGACTAGAATTTAACTTCAATATATGCTTAATTTTGAGAATTAAGCTAAGTCATCATCCCTCATTTAATCTTGGTTAATTGGCGTTTGATGAGTTTCCATCTTTGATTCGAGCTCTAAAACTATAAATTGGAGTTCGAATTAGAGTTCTACAGACCTGAAAATCCTTCTTGAACTCCCAGGCTATCTCTCAAATTCTCTTCCTCTTAAGCTTTCTACCTCCTTCTCTCTTTTTATTGCCGACTCTTTCCCTCTACATTTCTCTCCCACTCTAGTCACTTTTGAGCAGACCTACAGCTACCAATAGAGGCCCTATACATCTAAGCTTCGCAACACCAACAAGTCTAGCCATTACCATAGCTCTTAGCGTCCCACGCAAACTACCACCACTAAACCCTAACTTGCGGCAACCCTTGCTTCAAAACCCCACATTCTGCCATCACCGAAATGGACTATCACCACCACGCGACTCGTTACCCCCTAAAACCACCACCCAAGTCTCCTCTCCCCTCCAGCCACCTTTGTACGCTGTAATTCACCACCACTATCGCCCATTCCCTCTCCAACCACCTTAAACCACCACCGAACTTCGTAACACCACTCCTAAATCTCCTTTATCCAATAAGCCACTTACAAAACCGTCTTTACCCCTTCGATTCCCCACTAGGATCAAGCTTAAACGTTTGTGCAAAGCTACTGCTATTGAAGAAGATCTGCGATCCAATTTACGACTCGCTTATAGCTTTAGACCAGACCCATGACCCGATCTACAACACGCACGCCCCAACTCCCAACTTGGTCTGGCTTTGACTTGGTTTTCAGCTTTTTTTTTTTTTTTTAATTCATTATGGAAATATAATTGTGAATCACAAAAAGAAAGGCTAGAAAGAAAAGGAAAAACCTAAAAAAAAAAGAAAGAAAAGAAATAAAAAGTAGAATAGTTCAGTCTTAAATTTTTATTTATCTATTTTTCTTGATTACAACTCAAAAAAAAATTACAAAGAAAAAATAAGAAAATATTTTTATATGACTTAGAAAAAAATTATTTTCCAAATAAATAAGAATAAATTGATTCTTTTTCAAAAATTAGGTTTACTTTACAATTTTCCAAAAATAAAACCCCAATTAGGACTCTTTTAGAAAATTTTCAAAATAAATTAAAAAAGATAAGAAACTTAAACCCAACCCTTTTACAAATTTAAACTAACCAACCTACTAACGTTCTTTAGAAAGAACTATATACGTTTAATTCCGAATAACAGGTATGTAGATATCTTTGGGGTAACATAAAAAATGAAAAAAATTAGTTTTTTCTTTCTTTTAGTTTAAAATTATTCGATTAAAAGTAGTTTTTAAGTTGTTATTTAAAAAAAAAGGTTATTTTAGGAATTTAATTCTAAATTTGGAAAGTTTATGATACCCGAAAAGGTTTAAAAAACCTAACCTCTAGACTTGTATCTTTAGTCTTTCAAAACACCCTTTTCTAAAATTGGTTTTTCCTATGTAAACCAGTGTCTAAATCAAAACCAAATCTACCAATTTGGTTTTAACCTAAACCATTTCCTAACTCCGGTTAAGTGGTGACTTCATGAGTTTACAAAATTCTTTTAAAAAGCCTTAGTTTTCCTTAGTCAAGGATCAATATTGAATGGGTAGGGTTCAATATTAATCGGTTTAGAAAAAATAATAAAACTAGGAAAAATCAAACTTGACAACCTGGCAACTCCACTAAGGACATCAAGAGGGTTAGCCATTTAACTTTCCAAACTTAGAATTAATTTATGAAATCACCTTACAAAGTGTAATTTATTTATTTGTTTATTTACTTTTGTTTTACTATGAAATTGTACTAACTTTTTGCAGGGTTAAAATTATTTAAATTTTTTTTTTGGGTTTACTTTCTATATCATAATTGTATGGTAGAAATGGTCAAAGTCGAACCTTATTAGGACCTTAAATGAGGGGGCCATTATGTAGGCTTTGAGTACTGTAGTGTAACTATCACTTAGGGTTGATTAGGCTACCCCTAATTAAGCTTAATGTAACCAATGAAAGTATTTTTTAACAAGTAAGGTCACATAAGTTTAAAGACTTTTAGAACCCAATCTTCATGCATTCATGACATCCAGAATTGAAAAGTAATCAAGCGAGATGAAAATGAAAAAGAAGAAAAGAAATAATAGCTCGAAGTTTCTTTATTTTCCCTTGTAATTTTACCATTTGTAAATATAGAGTTGATGTAAATATGTTTTGTTTTGTACTTTATTGTAAATAACCGTTTTTTATTCTCATAACAAATGTTTTCTTTGTAATTCAGCCCGAGAAATGGCTTGCTCATCCAACTCTATCCATTTCAGAGAAAGGTTCATCAATAAGCCTATAAATCCCAAGCCCACTTTGGACCAATAGCTTTAACACTTCAACCCAAGGGAATATGAGATCATCACCAACAAGATTAGGCCCATTCTATCACTTCCTAGGGTAAAGATTGAGATAAACTTGATGAAGGCCTTAACCAACTTCTAGGAACTCGAGAAGGTAGCTTTTTGAGTTGAGCCTCACCTAATCAGTCCAACACTTGAAGAGTATACCTAATTACTTTAAGGCCCATCCTTAAAGGATATATATACTCTAAATTTGGAAGTTGACCCAATAAATGCATTTTCAAGATTCCTAGGGTTTAGAAAGGTTGAAGTAAACAAGGCCTTAAAGAGCTATAATGGAAATTGCGTCAAATTGGAAAACCTAAAAGCTTGGTTTACTACTAAGCCTAGTTCCAACAAATGGGCTATCTTCTGCGGCAACCCTAAAGATTGGGGATAGAACAAAGTGAAGGCTTTCATCTCAACTGCATTTGGGACTCTCTTGTTCCTTAACGGAAAGTTCCTCATCCAGTTTAGGGTCATTGAATTAGTTACCCAGTTTCTTAAAGGCAAGTCGTGCATTTCAATCCTCCTTGTAGAAAAAATTAGAAGTCTAAACATTTTGAAAGAGAAAAACAATGACATACTATAGACCAGCATGACATTACTAATAGTTTAGTTTATAAACCACATGAAGTATTTTAGGCTTAACCTGATCTGAGGAGAATTTGCTTACAGGATTGATTTAATCAATTCCTTTATTGATAAGGTCCATCTACCAAAAGATAAGTCCACTTATTGCCGGGTAAAAGTCCTATGAAATTTTTAAGTCGTTAATATCTTATAGACAACCAAGTAGAGCAATTTTAAGAGGGTAATCTTAGTCTGTAAAAATTATCAAGCAATCTCCTTAATTGGGATGAAATGGTGTATAGGTTATCACCCTAATAACATGATCAGGAAGTTCGGAGGAATTCAAAATATAGTTTATAGGCTCCTATTAGATGTCATGACCTTGAATCACGAAGACCTTCATTTTCTAATGTCATAAAAGATATCCATACTTTAGGCGATAAAGAAACTATAGGAAACAAGGACTATCAACCTTAACATTGATTTAGGAGAATGGCTGGGAGAAGAGGATACGTACAGGGTCACCAAAGAATATCTGTACGATCAACTTCATAAGGTAAGGGAGATACAGTATCGAGTACTAGAGGTCATACAACTCATACTAGCTAAACTAAACTCTGAAATCAAGACCTACATGGACTAAGTACAAGCTCAAGTAGAAATTATCTATGAAGAGCGCAACATGTAGGAAGACCTCTTTCAGGAATATAGATAGTGTTCCTGAGCTTAGAACATTAATTGAAGATGACTCAGAGAAGGTTTAAAGAACTTGAAGAAGTAGATGAGCTTAACTCAAGAAAAAAGTGTTACGCCCCGAAGTCGCGAAGTCGCGAAGTCGCAAAGTCGCAACAGTTCCACTGTCTAAACCATTCTATGATAGTAACTGACCTCACAGTGCCTACCACAGAGATAATCTACACAAGGCGTCGACGACTCCTCGCTTTGAACTAAATAGTTTGATTAATAATTATACTACAATTATGATAATTATCACAAAGTTCTATAAAACATAGATAATTATAAATAAGTCCATAGAGCTTTCCAGGAAGTTTTACACAAATACGACAGTTTACTAGATTACATAATAACTATTAGTCTTTTCTTCCTAACTACATGGTCATTCTAGTCACACATTATATTAAGTAACTTGATCCTTACACCCTTGGCTTCAAACGGACTAACCTCTGGGTAATTGTAGGGCGGCATAGTACTTGAAGTGTTCACAAATCAGAACCTGCAAAATGATCTATATGGGTATGAGCAACTACAGCCCAGTAAGTTGAATTGGAGACTCATGAATGCATATAAGCACAAACAGGGTTATCAAACAATTATTTTCATGCAATGCAACAATCAAGTGTTATTGCACAACGTAATCCGGTCCGTTGTGAAATCAGAGAAATTTCACCTGCTCCAATCCGGGTTGAGGAGTTCCATGTTATGTAGTAGCTCACAACCAAACCCAGGCTTGTGCAATGGAGATCTCGCTCCTCCCGTGACTACCTTCGAACCATTGACTTCACCCCCGCCGCGACCTCTTCTCCTGTCACTTAGTTCGACTAAGGATCTCACAACCAAACCTAGGCTTGTGCAATGGAGACCTCGCTCTTCCCGTGACTACCTTCGAACCTTTGACTTCACCCCCGCCGCGACCTCTTCTCCTGTCACTTAGTTCGACTGAGGATGAAGAAGGGACCATTTTGCAATCCTGCGCTATCCCTTTTGAAGGGGTTGGTATATGGTTGGAGAGTCCTATGATCCCCTAACGGGTTGCAATGCATGACATTTTCGGTTATTAGGGTCGACTAAGATTAAATGCCGGTTAGAGTGTTCAACAAGTTCATACCAATTCAATCAGTCACAAAATCATTCACAGTACAAATTCCAGCACGAATTCAGATATATCAAGTACATGCGTAAACTATTTACAATCACAATCATATACAAGCTTAAGTCTCCGAGTACTATAAAACTAGTACTCTATTACAATAAGCAATAACCCAACTTACTTGAATTTGCTCGATCGCTCGATACTCTAGTTGCGAGCTGATTTGTTTCTAGGTATCCTATAATACAAATAGGTTCTTTTAGTACTTATATTTTATGGATTCTTATTCTAATTCATAATATAACTCATTTTCCTCATGTATCCTATAACGTATTAATGATTTGTTGTATTCTATTCCAGGGTTTGGCTCCTAAACTAGATTCTAGTTTTAATTCCTAAGTCGTAATTAAGCTCGAATCCTAATGTGATATTAATCACATTATGCTCGAGTATTCAAATATCCTATTGGGTCGTAATTTTTGTATTCTAAACTCTTCGGTACACGCTAACCCTAATTGAGGTATCGAATTTATTCCCGGTGTGTAAAAATCTTACATTTTGATATATTTACTTAAAATTAAATGTCATTTCAGATTTATTATTTTTCTGATTTCTATTATAATATTATCTAAATAACCTTATTTTTTTAGACTTATTAATTTACGTTTTCACATATTACTAATTTATTAAATTACTTACCTAATTTCCCTAATTAACCATACTTAGTACCTAAAAGCTAGGATTAAGGTTCCACTGTAGAGATTAACTTCCCTAAACCTCTAATTAAGATCCAAATCAATAATTAACATCTTAATCATTTAATTAACCCTAAATTACCCAATTTTACCATCATTTTAGGGCTAAAAATTAACTTAAAAATTTCAAAAATTAATTTTAAAAAAATGGCTTCATAGCACTGTTATACATCATATCAGCATCCTACAGAAAAATTTTGAACTCCAAACTACATCTCTAAGCCTATTTATTTTCCGGTTTACTAATGCTCGGTTTTGAACAATTTGTTAGGGACTCTATATTTCCAAACATAATTAAACTAAATCAATATTTTTCCCTAAATCTACATACAATAAAACCTCATAATAACAAGTGTCATAATTTTCTAGGCAAAATAAATAATTTTATAAAATTATACAAAAATCAGGTGAATAAATGACTAACTGGTTCGAAGCTTTTGGGCCGTCCAAACCTGGTCCAATGTTGTCGGCCAGTCCAGGCAGTGGGTCTAGTGTAGGGTGGTGGTGATGGTTTGGTCCCAGGTGGTGGCGAGTGGTAGGTTTATCTTACTTACCTAATCTGCACAGTTTTCTTTTTTTTTTTTTCTTGATTTTTTCTCGATTTTTTTGGTGTTTTGATTTTTCTCAGATCCTAATTTGACCAAAGGACTTCTGAAAATTTTTCCCCTATTTATAGACAATTGTAGAATTTAATGTGCATTAATTTGATGGGATTTTGCCCCAATTCCATGATTTTTGGCTTTTTGTTTGTCACATTCTTATTGGTTATTTTTTTTTCTTGCTGACCACGACCTGATCTTGTTGCAGCTTATCCTCTTCTGTTTTTTTTCTTCTGATTTTTCTATAATTATTTTGTATTTTTCTTTAATTATTTGCTTAGTTTTAGGCTAATTTAGGTAATTACGCGTATTTTTATCTACACGTAAATACATGTGGGGTACACGTGAACAGTCCTAAATATTATTTTAGTCATTCTAAAATTTTTAGTATACATATAATCTATCTTTAGTAATTTATTAGTTATTTCATTATACTTTTTGCATTTTCGATAATTAATACCTATTATGCTTAAAATTTGAAAATTTTATAGTCTCCTATTTTATTACTTATTTTCTTAAATTCAAGTTTACGGGGTCAGTTTTACTAATATTCCTCTCAATAGTTTATAATTTGGGTTTGATTGGGTTCTAAGTTCAATTCTACGATTACTTGGCTTGGCTTGGCTTTTGGGCTTACAAAAAGGAAGGAAGCACCAATAGGATCCAATAAGCAACAAAAAGAAACACTAGCCAAGCGCTAGAGGAATGTTTAGAAATAGGAGTACCTTTTTGAAACAATGTAGTATTTTTTTTAAATAATGTAAAAGGGAACTTCGAAAGTCGCAAAATAATGAATAAAATTGCCATATTGCTAGTTAATTATCGGTTTTGTCTCTCTACATCCGTATGCTATACATCGTTAAATTCTTGTAGATTTATTTATTTATTTTTCATTCGTCTCATTTTTTTAAAATATATGTGTGATAACTTGTTGAGAAGTAATCTTAAACTAAGTTGCAAAGATAGCTCCTAAACGTAAAACTTTCTAGAGAAGTTCTATCCAAACCTGCTTACAAACTAGGATAGCTAGTTAAGGAAATGACAACATCAATAACAAAAATGACAACAACAATGTGAAACCAAAAGTCATTGATCCTACTAAGCTAAGGTTCCGTTCCTTGGAACGAACAATGACAAAAGATTGCAAATCGGTTAAGCTTCCTCATTGATAGCATTGCTTTACTCCAATCCACAGCAACATCAAACAAGGAAAGCTCTAAAGCCTAATATGGAAAGAATATCAAAGCCCCACCCCTTGATGTAGAAGGAGCCTATTCTAAAGTTAACCTGGCCTTTGAATCCTTTGAGATATAAGGGGTTTATCCAAAGGTCAACCTAGCTTTTGAGACCAACATTTATTCATTCTCGGTTAACCCGAAGGTAAAAGCTTAACAAGACTGATTAAAAGAATTAGAAAGGCGATTGACCTAAAAGATCATTGAAAAAATGAAAATGCTCGAAGATTTTGATGGTTTTGAGTAGGCTAGTATTACAAACTTCTCAGCTTATGACTATGGAAGCTTCCTTGAAAAATTCAGGGCAATTGATTTTGAGAAATATAATGGAACCGGTTACCTTAAACTACATACCAGGTTATACATATGCAAGATGGGTAAGTATGTATAATATGACCAACTCATGATGGAAACTTTTCAAGACAGCTTAACAGGTCTTACTTTAACCTGGTATGCCTAATTAGATCTAAACTAGGTGAACACATAGGAGAAGTTGACTAGGGCATTCTTCGAGCAATACAAGTTTAATGTAGGAATAGTACTAACTATGATGGACTTGGTCGCCTTGCGAAAGAGGCATAACGAATCATTCAAGGAGCACACTCGAAGGTGGAGATCCGTAGCTACAAGGGTATCCACCCCCATGATCGAGAAAGAGCTGACTTTAGCTTCATTAATACTCTTAAAAAGCCCTATTTTTGTCACTTGATTAGGCAAGCCTCTTCCAGCTTTACAGAAGTAGTGGCTATAGGATGCCAGATTGAAAATACTGTCACTTCTAGTAAATTACAAAAGTTGTAAGGTAGAAGATCGCCGTCTGTAAAGCCCACTACCAACAAGCCTAAAGAAGCAACTATCGACATGATGAGTTCAAACACTAGGCCCAATACCTAGGTCTCCCTTAAAACAAATCCTCCACCAATTTAGCAACAATTCAGAAGTCAACCATAAGTCAATAGGGCCCTAAGATAGTTCACCAAGATACCAATTCCTCTTAGCTAAGTCCTTAAAAAATTAAGAAAAGATAATTTGATCCATTTTGAGCCTCCTAGTAAAAGGTATAGGCAAAATGTTTTTTATCTTAATGCCAAATGTCAATATTATTCAGGACAAGTAGGCCATTCAACTAACTTATGCTGGAGATTAAGTAATAAGATTCAAGACTTAATTGATGAAGATATGGTCTAACTGGACTTAATGGAGGCTCCAATTCCAACATCAACAACAATCCCTTGCCTAACCATGACCCCATCATCAACATGATGTTTGATGACTCAGATCTTGCCATCAACATGATCAGTTCCAACCAGGAGCCCAAGGTCTACAAATTTTACAAACAAGAAGAGAACCAAGCTTTGAAGATGAAAAGGTATACCTTCTATGTGCCCTTAGCCTCTGAAAACTACAAAACTGCCCCTCTCAACTACCAGACAGTTAATTAGGGGCAACAGAGTTCACTCATAGGAGGGATTACCCGTTTCGGTAAGGTTTATGACTCCAAGAAAGACCTTAAAAAGAAGAACATGTTAGAAGAATCAAGCAACAAACCAACTGAATAGGAGAAATGATTATTTGCCTTCCTTAAGATGATCAAGTTCAGTGAGTATAAGATAATTAATCAACTCGTTAAGGCTCCAGGACAAATATCTCTTATGAGTCTATTGATGCCATCTAAACCACATAGGGAAGCCCTGTTTCGAACTTTGAGAAAGGTGAAATTCCCTCATGAGATATCAGCTGAAAAGATAAGATCAAATTTCTTTCTTTATTGAAAAATTGGGAGAGGAAGGTAATCAACACACTAAGCCTCTCTTTATAATAGTGAAGGCAAACAATATAATCATAGTCAGAGTCCTCATCGATAACGAGTCATCACTAATTGTTTATGCTCTTGCCACCTTAGATCTATTGTATATCGATGCAATTGTAATTAAGCCAAGTTTGACAACCATTAGGGCTTTTGATGGATCCAGGAGAGAAATTATTAGGGAGATTGACTTACTAGTTGACATTAGCCTATAAACTTTCAACATTTGATTCCAGGTCCTAAACATCTCAAGGATCTTCAACCTCTTATTAGGATGACCTTAGATTCATTCAACAAGGGTCATACCTTCAGGTTTACACTAGAAGGTTAAGTTGATCACAAATGGTTAAGTCATAATGATTTTGGGTTACTAGGATTATGAAATATATATAAAGAAATGGACATACCCGACATTGGCGTTGAGGAGCAGGAGGACTTTGGGTTCTAGATGTTTGAAGAAGTGTAAGTGATTACCAGTCAGAGGAAACATGAGAGGCTAAAATTCAAAGAAGGGCAAGTTAACACCCATGTGCTCGGCTACAATCCAACATTAATGGAAGAGTTGCGAAACATGTAAGCGAAGGGCAAGAGAGGTGACATGTTACATTATGCCCTAATGACTTTTCCACTGTTGATAGAGACATTTATTTAAGCTAAAGTTCAGACTTCAGAACGTAACTGTAGACACTCAATTTTTTATTCCTTTATTTTATTTCATTTCAATTCAATAAGATAAGGGGTCCTAAATCAAGAAAAAAAAAATAGAAAATTGAAGAAAATATAAAAAATAAGAAGTTTGGAAAAATAAAAAAAAAGAAAAAAGTGCAAAAAACAAGAAATCTAGAAAAAAAAATACAAAAAATGGAAAAATTTAGAAAAAAAATATATATAAAATTGAAAATCAGATAAAATATAAAAATAGAGGATTTAGGAAATATCGAAAATAATAAATTTTTTGTTTAGAATATAATTTTTAATAAAAGTAGAAAGGGGACCGTTAGGTGTGGACTTAGATTTAAATCTAGCTTAGACTGACGTTATTCATAGTGCAATTTAATTGCATATGTGAACAAAGCATAAGCGAACAAAGCATAAGCCAACGGCCTAAAAGTAAAACACTTAACATCTGCATTGAGTTAAGCTAGAGGTATAGAGTTCAAATCTCACTAGGCATGAAGTACTTTTTCCTTTTCCTTTTTTTTTTCTTCTTTTTGAATAGTAATTAAACTTTAACGTATAACTAAACTAGGACTTTTACAATAGGTATGTAAATTTTAGTTTATTTTATTTATTTATTTAAAAAAAAAGGGATATGTGTATGGATTGGACTAAGTTGAACCTGATCCCCTTATGTATTAAACAAGGCCTAAGGCCCTGTAGCATGTAGCGTGTGCTATTTTTTTCAAACGCATGCATAGAGGCACGTGGCATGTGCCCCATACGTAACCCTACCCCCAACCTTCTTCTTCCTCTTTTCTTTCTAGATTTTCATCTCTTCTCTCCTTTAGGTGCTTAGTTAAAGGTCATTTTTTACCCCATTTACAACATGATTTCACTAAATTAATGGTAAAATCGTGTAGTACACTTGGCGTATTGCGAATTAAAATAAAAAAAAAAACTATCCTCATTCATCCTTTCACTTACTCGAATTAAGCTTGGAAAATCTCAAAAAGTCAATTTTTCAACAAAAATATTAATGGCGGATTTTGACCATTAACGAGCTTTCCAAGCTCATGTAAGCTCAAGAGGCTATAAATTAGACCCACCATCCTCGGGGGAAGCATAGAACACGATCTCTCCCTCTCAATCTCTCTCTTCATGATTTTCTCTCTCTTCCTCTCTCTCTCTTACACACACACACACACACTTTCTCTTTCTCTTTTAATTTACCTATCTATACATCCCCACCCGAAACCACCACCACAATAAACTTCATGGTGTTTCACAACCCAAGTCCTAGCCCTCTTTCAAGCCATAGCTGCCACCACCATAACATACCCTTAACTAGCATCGGCTACTACTCTCGGAAACCACCAAAACCACCACCTTATGCTAAGGTACTCAGCCTATCCCCCAAAACCCAACAGAATAGCCATGAATCACCCTTTTCCCAATTGTTTCATCATGAGGATTGCTTAGAACCGAGCTTCACTTACTATTGCAATTAAGATCCACTGAATCGACTCAAATCTAGCACCGACCCAACTTAGCACAATCGACCCTACTCTAGGATCCAACCTGCATGCCTCTCCCTTGGTCTAAACCAGCTCTAATTCATTTTTTTTAATTTATTTATCTATTTATTTTATATAATTGCAAATGTAAATGTAAACAAAAAAAAAAGAGAGAGAGAAAAGAGAAAAAGAAAAAGGAAGAAAAGAAAAAAAAAGAAGAAAAAAGTAAATGAGTAGTTTGTTTTTTATTCATTCATTTATTTTTTTTTAGTGTAATAGAAATAGATAAAATAGAATAAATAATAAAAAAATAAGATAATATAATAAAAATCAATAAATAGGTTAGCGAATGAAAATTATTTTGATACTTAAAAAATTTGGGTTTTTCAAAAATAAATAAAAATAAATAGACCCTTTCCAAATTAGGACTATTTTAGAGTTTTTAAAAATAAAACACCGATTAGGATACTTTAAAAGAATTTTATTAAATAAATTAAACCGGTTAAAAATGTAAACCCGACTTTTTTTCAAAAATTAAAATAAAATCAATTTACTAAAGTTTTACAAAAGGAATTACGTACATCTGATCCCAAATAGCAGGTACGTAGGCACCTACGGGGCGACAATGAAAAACAAAATAACTTATTTTTCCTTTTCTAGTTTAGTTTAGATTACTCATGTTATTCAATTCAATTAACCAATAATCGAGTTCTATTTCATAGAATTGAAAGGTGATTTTTAAGACTAAGATTAAAATTGAAAAGTTAATAGTACCCATAAGGGTTTAAAAATCTTAACCCTCGGATCCAGATCTCTAGTTTTAAAACTATTTTATAAAATTGGTTTTATCGTTAAACCGATAGCTAAGTTATAATCAATTCACCCAATTGGTTATAACTTAACTCTTTTTCCCAACTCTGGTTGGGTGGTGACCTCGAAAACATTTTTCAAAATACAAAAAAAAAAAACAAATTTCTTTAAACCTTAGTCAATAGTCAGCATTAAACGGGTAAGGCTTAATAATGATTAGTTTAAATAAGACTAATTTAAAAAAAAAAAAACGAAAAAAAAAATCAAGCTCAATAGTAACAAAAAGGACACCTCCAGCAAGAATGAAATAATGGGCCCATCTCGCAAGCTCTAGTACTTAAATAACTAGTTCTCTATCTCTATGAATAGCAATAAGTCTTCTCTAGAGTAAAGAATGAATCACGGTTTAGTATTTTCTTGAGCTTTGTAATAATTACCTTTGTTATACAAATATGTACTTGGCAAAACTATTTAATCTAATAAAAGAACAAGTTCCATTTTCTTCATTACATTCCATTCCTTCTTTACTTACATTCCTTCCTTTATATACTTTCAACCTATATCCAATGCTTTGACTAAAAGCTAGGGATACCTTGTACAGATAGGTGATGAAAATATTAATATCACTTCCGACTTACTAGGTTAGTTGTTAAGAGTGATGTTAATGATTACAGTAATGTATAAGAAAGCTGGCAAAGACATGAAATGAGTAGAATTTCCATTGATGAGACAATTGAGACAATTAATGTTGGGTATTATTACAACCCCAAGAATTTGAAGATTGGAGGGAATTCAAAAGAAGAATAGAAGGTAAAAATGACTACACTACTATTTGAGTATCAAGATGTGTTTGCATGGTCTTATGAAGATATGCTCGGGTTAGATCCAGCAATTATGGTCTACCACTTACCTACACGAGAAGATATCAAACCTAAGAAGTAGAACCTAAGGAGACTCTGACCAGATATGTTATTGAAATTAAAGAGGAAGTCAAAAAATTACCAGAGGTCAATTTCATCAAAGTGTCTAATTACCCTGAATGAAAAGGAATGGAAAAGTTAAAGTATGCATGGATTTTTGAGACCTCAACCAAGTAACCCTTAAAGATAATTTCCCTTTACCCCACATTAATGTCTTAATGGATAATACAATTGGGAACCATCTCTTCTCCTTCATAGATGGATTCTCCGGATATAATCATATCTGAATGTCCAAGGAAAATAAAGCCAAGACAATGTTCATTAGAATGTGTGGCACATTCTACTACAAAGTAATGCCTTTTAGACTCAAAGATGCCGGGGCAACTTACCAAAGAGCAATGGTTGCAATCTTTCATAACCTAATGCACAAAGAAGTTGAAGTAGATGTTGATAATATGATTGCAAAGTCCAAAGAGGGAGAAAATCACGTAGATAACTTAAAGAGATTGTTTAATAGGTTGAGAAAATTCCAATTGAAGCTAAACCCAAAGAAGTATGCCCTTAGAGTAACTTTAGGTAAATTATTAGGTTTTATAATCAGCCAAAGTGGCATCAAAGTAGACTTTGATAAAGTCAAAGCAATAGTCAACTTGCCCCCTCCACATACACTTAAAGAAATCAGAGGCTTATTAGGTCGCTTAAACTATATAGCCTAGTTTATACCTCAACTTATAGATAAATGCCATCCCTTGTTCAAGTTGCTGGAAAAGAACACTAAGATAAATTGGGACAAAGAATGTGAGGAAGCCTTCACAACAATCAAGGAGTACCCCATGAACCCTCCAACTTTGGTGGCTCCTAAACCTGGGAAGCCATTATTTCTATACCTTACAATATTACCAAAATCCATGGGGTGTATGCTCAATTGGAAGGATGAGGAAGGAAAAGAGCTGGCTATATATTACCTGAGTAAGAAGTTTACAGAAAGGGAATAAAAATACTTAGAAAGTGAAAGGACATGCTATGCTTTAGTCTAGGTAAAGCATCATTTAAGACAGTATACACTCTATTAGCACATTGAATTACTAACTTAACATGACTGCCTGAAGTACTTAGCAAAAAAGTTAGCTCTGTTTAGTAGAATCTCAAAGTGGCAAATGTTGCTATTAAAGTTTGACATTACGTACGTAAAGCAAAATTCAATCAAGGGATAAGCCTTAGCAAATCAATTAGAAAAAAAATCTCTTTGATGATACCTCTTAAGAGGTATAAGTTAGATTCCCCGATGAAGATATCCTTTTAGCTGAAGGAAGTTTTGATGAAGAAAAAGACGATAAGCCCCTGAAGTGGAAGATGTTCTTTGAAGGAGTTGCTAATGTGTCTGGGTGTGGAATCAAGGTAGTATTAATATGCCGTAAAGGTACATAGTTCCCTATAGTTATAAGGCTTGTTTTCCCATACATCAACAATATTGCTAAATATGAGGCATGCATTATGAGACTCAAAATGGCCCTGGATAAGAACATTTAAGGATTAGGAGTAGAATGAGATTCTTCACTCATTATTGGCTAAGCTTAAGGGGAATACCAAATGAAGGATCCTAAATCGGTACCCTATCACTGGTACTTGATTGAATTAATTGGTGAATTCAAAGAAACCACTTTCACTCACATAACAAGGACTCAAAATCAATTTGTTAATGCATTAGCCACTCTAGCATCCATGATCCAAATACCTGGCGGAATCGAAATCCAACTACTCATAATTGAAGTCAAAGAAAAATCTACCTCTTATCTAGCAATTAAGGGTATACAAGACAAAAAGCCTTAGTACCATGATATTAAAATATTCCTACAATAAGGCATATACCTTAAGGAAGCTTAGAAAAAGGACAAAAAGATGATAAGGAGATTGGTTGTCCAATTCTTAGTAAGCAAGATGTACTAACGATCTTTTGACGGTATGCTTCTAAGGTATATAAATGACAAAGAGGCAAATGTGTTGATGAAGGAAGTACATGAAGTAGTATGCGGCCCTCACATGAACTATTACATGCTTGCCAAGAAAATCATGAGGTTAGGGTATTGCTAGTCAACAGTGAAAGATGACTGCATTAAATATGTCAAGCATTGCCACTTATGCCAAGTTTATGCAAACAAGATAAATGCCCTATCTTAAGAATTTTACACTCTTTCAACGCCATGGCCATTTTTAATGTAAGGTGTAGACATCATTGGCACAATTACTCAAAAGGCATCCAATAATCATCACTTCATATTGGTCACCATTTACTACTTCAGTAAGTGGGTTAAGGTCTCATCCTATTCAAGTGTTACTAAAGGAGTAATAATTAAGTTCACTAAAACGGATATCTTGGCTCAATACGAGGCTCTAGAAACAATCGTCATTGACAAAGGTACAAATCTCAACAATAAGCTTATGTCAGAATTGTGCTAACAATTCCAAATTATCCGTGGGAACTCTACACTTTATTGACCCTAGATGAATGGGGCCATCGAAGCAACAAAAAAAAAAACTTAAAAGAATAATTGAAAAGGTGATTGTTACATACAAAACACAAGATGCTGCCATTTGCACTCATGGCCTATCGAATTTCTATCAGAACATTGATAAGGGCAACACCTTACTCTTTAATATATGGCATGGAAGTAGTATTACCAGTGGAAGTTAAGATCCCTGTATCATAATAAATGTTACCAACAAAGAATGACTCAAGCTTTTAACAAAAGGGTATGGCCTTAAAACTTCCAAGAAGGTGATACGGTGTTGAGAAAAGCTCTCCCCAATGCACAAGACTTTAAAGGAAAATTTGCTCCCAATTATAGAGGCCTTTATATCATAAAGCAAGTATTGCCAGGAGGGACTTTGATTTTGTCATAGATGGATGGTCCAAAGTTAAGGGACCCTATAAACACTGACATTATAAAATTGTACTACTTATGAAAGTTAATGGAAATTCTTACTTAGAACATGAAAATGTCAGTTATCTTAAATGTTAATTTAGTCTAATTTTTATCTTCTACACGCAAAGTTGGTATCCTTAGTAGTTATCAACACTGGGATCACCTCCATCACTTTTCCTCCTTCATCAAAAGGTCTTATTCCCTTACTCTATGAAACCTATACACTAAAAACATGAGAGAACGTAAAAGTGAGATATAGAACATTGGTAATTAACAAAACTCTTAAAAATACTTTATCATGGGTTTATCCTCCTTGATGCGGAGTTTTATGGTATATTTTTTGGGGAAAGGAAAAATCCTGAAGGGCAAATACATCACAATAGATATTTACTAGTCAAGGGTTCGATTAAAAAAAATTTGAAAGATAGTCAATCAACGAAAGGAAACAGTATACAACATTTTGTATCAGGCTAGTTTCTATCTCAAAAGGGCTAGTGGAAGTTTTAGGTTCCATGTCAAGATTAGTGGAGGATGGGAAATCAAAAATTGAATCCATTTCAAAGATTGAGTTAGCTGGTTTTGATAAGCCTTTTCCAAAGAAAGGTTTGACAATTTAGGTGTTATTGGCAAGACTAGATATGTACTTCTATATAATGTTAGCATATTGGTTTCAAATATTGTATTTGCATCTAACCTTTATCTCTTAAGATAGTAATCAGCATTTGGGGTACTTTCCTCCTTTTTGATAACCTTTTGATATTCCAGTTTATCCATAGGACTTTGTTTAAACTCCTTTGGGGTCTTAGTTAGCTCAAGAAGTGCTTCAACTGTTTGCTTAAGTTAGTCAGCTTATAGGGGAATGACCAGGCTTTAATTTCTCATTTAGGGTTTTAGCTAACTCAAAGAGCACTTCGGCCATTCGCTTACGTTAGTCATGTCACGCCCCAAAGCGGCAGAGTCGTAACAGCCCCGTCGTGTAAACCATCCTAAGATAAAAATTGGCCTTACAACCGCTATCTTAGACCTGATCTACACAAGGCGTCCACGACTAACCAGCTTTAAAGTAAACAGTTTGTAATTTAAATAAATTATTTACCTAAGAAAGTGAGGAAATACATATATACACTATGATTTAGTTAGTACAAATATCGTTTACAATATTTCTCCGTAATATATTTCCTAGTTATTACATTAATCAAAAATGAAAAATTGTAAATAAAACAAAAATTAGACCTTAACAATATATGTTCGTTCTTCAAATATTTTTCCTCACTCCCCAGGATCCAGCAGTTGCTAGCTTCAGAGTAGTTGTTTGCCGCTTCTTAGCCAGCACCTGTACGACTTCTATGGGGATGTGAACAACCGTAGCTTAGTAAGTTAAGATGGAGGACTTAAAACTATACCACAAACACAATAAGGTTTTCAATCAACTTATTAGGTGTAATGCATGTACAAGCAAATGTCATCACACGACGTTGTCCGGCTCGTTGTAAGATTAGAGAAATTGCGCCCACTCTAATCTGGGTTGAGGAGTTGCCATTAATGCAACAGCTCACGACCAAACCTAGGCTTGTGCAATGGAGACCTCGCTCCTCCCGCGACTATCTTCGAACCATTGACTTTACCCTCGTCGCGACCTCCTTTCCTATCACTTAGTTTGACTAAGGATGAAGAAGGGACTATTATGCAATCCTGCGCTATCCCTTTCGAAGGGGTCGGTATTTAGCCGAAGAGTCCTAAGTTCCCCTAACGGGTTGCCATGCATGTCCATTTATGATTACTGGTCGTATATTTGATTAAGTCCAATTTAAGGTGATTAATCATTTCATACAAATCATACAATACACGCCAGAGTAACAAACAGAATCATAGCATCGCCCATAATTAAAAACATGCACACATCCAACTATTTAACAGGCACAACCAAACATAATCTCAAGCCTTCAAAATATAGCATTGTATTAATCCCAACTTACCTTGACTCCTCGCTCACTCACTCAAGGTCCGACTTGCTTAGGTCATCACCGATCATCCCTATAACACAAACGTGGTTTCAGTTTTTTATATAACTGTTATAGGTTCGTTTTATCCTATAACGCATATTGTTATGTGTTTTTTAGGGTTTAATATACATAATTATCTAGGTCTTAAGTCTTTTACAATTATTCTAGGGTTAGGGTTAGGTTCGGGTTCGGTTTTCGCATCGATTTCTAAATTAGGTTATAGTTCGATTTCTAGGTAGTATTTTATACTTCAACCCTAGAAATTCGTTTCAACCTATAATGTGAAATTAATCACATTACTTCCCGATCTCCTAAATATCATCATTACCCCTAGTCAGTATTTTATTTCACCCGATATACTTAAATCCGTATCAGTGTACCAAATTCACTCCTAATGTGCGAAATTTTTATATTTTTAATATAATTACATAAATTCAAGTTTCGTATCAGATTTATTGTACATTTTTTTTATTATCAAAATATCAATTTTTATTATAATATTTTCCATTTATTATATTCTAATAATTACTTATTATGTATTATTACCTTTTATGTATATAATATACTTATAATATTTCTATCACTCTAATTATCGTTTCTAAACACCAATTATTGTTTCAAAATGTCTAAATTCATCCTAAATTAGATTTTACTCCTAATTACCCTAATTTCCAAAATTAACTTAAAATTTACTATTTTTTCCTATTACTCATTTACTACATAATTAACCTAGTAATTATATCTAACACCCTAAATGCTACAAGTATCATACTCCACCAGATTTCAACATCCTAAAACATTTACTTATTCACTAAATCAATAATTAACCATCTAATTACTTTATTAACCCTAAATTACCCACTTTATGCCTTATTTTAAGGCCTAAAAATTATCTAAAAATTTAGAAAATTATATTTTGAAAACAAGTTTCATAGCACTGTTCTATATCATCTAAGTGGTCTACACAAAAATTTTGGGCTCGAAACTACACTCCTAAGGTCATTTATTTCTAAACCGAAACATGTTCGGTTTTGAACGATTTCTTAAGAACCCTATATCATAAGACATATTTTCATCAAAATAATATTTTTTATAAAAATTACATACAAAAATATTCTAGAATAATGAGTTTCATAATTTTCTAAGAATATTTACTATTTTTTCAAAATTACATAAAATCGGGCTAGAAAGCGAACTCACTAATTTGGAGAAATCGAACTCATTAATTTGGGTGGCTCTGGTCACCTTCGGTGGCTATGGGCATGTCGGCTCATCTAGGCGTTGCCACCACTGTGTGGTGGTGGTGGCCGTTCACTCCCAGCTTGTCGTCGGGTCTAGGTTCTCCTTTGTGGCCTTAACTGCACAGTTTTCTTTTTCTTTTTTTTTTCTTTGGTTTTTCTCTCAATTTTCGCCTCTCCCTAATTTTATCTGATTTTTAACTATCCAAATGAGCTTCTGAATTTTTATTGCTATTTATAGAGATTTAGTGTAATTATTGTGCATTAAATTGGACAAGACAATTGCCTTATCTCTTAATTTAATTGGCGGATTTTTTTCTTATTTTTTCCAGCTTCCATGACCTATATCTGATCATTCCTTATTTTTTCTGATTTTTCTTTATTTTTCCTTAATTGATTATGAATTTTCTTTAATTATTTAGTATGATTTTAGCACATTACGTCTATTTTAAGTAATTACACGTATTTCTACATACATGTAAATTCATATATAGTACAAATAAATATTCCTAAATATTATTTAGGTTATTTTATGATTTTTAGTATTATATAATTTATCTCGAGCGATTCGTTAATTATCGAAATACATTTTATACATTTTCGATAAATAACGAGTTATATACTTAAAATTTGGAATTTTTATATTCTTTTATTTTATTACTTATTTTCTTAAATTTAAATTTACGGGATCATTTTCCTAATATTTCTAACTTTACTTTATAATTTAGGCTTGATCAGGTCTTTCAATTGATCGAAATCTCAAATTACTAGTTTTGGGGCTTACAAGTCAGCTCAAGGCATAACTAGGTTTCAATCTCTTAGTTTGGGTCTTAGCTAGCTCAAGGAGTGCTTTGATCGTTTGCCTAGGTTAGTTAACTCATAAGAGTACAACTAGGTTTCGATTTCTTATTTAAGGTCTTACTAGCTTAAGAAGTGCTTCACCCATTTGCCTACGTTTAGTCAACTCATAAGAGCACAACCAGGCTTCATTTTCTCATTTAGGATCTTAGCTAGCTCAAGGAGCGCTTCACTCATTTGCTTAGGTTAGTCAGCTCATAGGGCACGACTAAGCTTTAATTTCTCATTTAAGATCTTAACTAGCTCAAAGAGTGCTTCATTCGTTCACCTAAGTTAGTCAAATCAAATGAGCACGACTAAGTTTTCATATTCTTTTAAGGTTCTTACCAGCCTATAAGGGCACTACCTTCTTTCAGTTTCTCGACCAACTCTTAAAATACCTCCTCTCTCTTTCTCCTTCCACCATTCACCAAGTCTCTAGTGGACTAAGACTAGGATAACTAACTAGTTATAGTGTTTCTTATGACAACTCCATCCTTGGGGCAAAAATAACAACCCTTTTGTCTTCATAGCAAAATTTTACTCAAACTTTATCATAACAAGGAGTAGGTGTCAACTTTTATTTGTTCTATTATTTTAAAATTTTTAGAATAGGGTAAAGGGTCCTAATTTAGAAAAAAAATCTAAAAAAATAGAAAAATGACAAAAAATAGAAGATTTAGAAAAAAAAATCTCAAAAAATAGAAAATTTAGAAAACAAAAAACAGAAACTTTAGAAAAAATAACAAAAAAATAGAAAAAATCACAAAAAGTAGAATTTTTTTAAATAAAAAAGAAAAAATAACAAATAATAAATAATTTAGAAAATTAAAAATAGATAAATAAATAACATAGGATATGATTTTTAATTTAGTTTTGTATTTTATAATAATAAAAGAAAATCAAATCCTTGAGTCTAGGCTTAGATTTAAATCTAGCCAAAACTAACCTAATTCATATGTGCAATTTGATTGCACATATGGACAAGATATAAGCCAATAACCTGACGATACTACACTTTAACTTATCATTGCATTGGAGCTAAAGGTCCTAGTTTGAATCTCACCAAAAGCATAAACTACCTTTTATTTTTCCTTCACAACATACCTCGCCACATGTTAGGAAATTACTAGGCCACGTATCTTGACATATGGCACTTGATGATTGGACCACAAGCTAACATGGCACCACAAGGCACCACTTCAGCATTGACATTCATGTGTCAAGCTAAGAGGCATGACACATGGCATGACATGTGTCCCTAACACGTTAGCTGCTCACAGCACATCAACTACCACGTATCACGTCAAGACACATGGCATGATATCATTGGATAATGTGATTGACGTAGCACCATGTTAGCACATTTACTTCTCTTTCTTCTCCTTTGCTGCACTTTCCATCACTTTCTCGTACAAGAACAAGCTGGATAGCTCAATTCAAGGTCATTTTTTATCCAATTTTCTTCATGATTTCACTAAATTGATTGTGAAATCACGAAGACCACTTAGAATATTACGAATTAGCATGAAGAACACATCGAGATTCACAAATTTTGGCATTTAAATTGGCTTTCGAAAATCGAGAAAAAATATAAAACTCGAATTTTCCTTCTCCTTGAAATTCCTTGAATCAAGCTATTTATTAAATTTTGAAGGTTCTACACGATCTTTTGGGCAAAAAATAAACACCTTAGATATGACTTTGGCTAGAATTTAACTTCAATTTGTGCTCAATTCCAAGAATCAAGCCAAGTCATCCTCCCTCATTTAATCTTGGTTAATTGGAATTTGATGAGTTTAGATCTTTAATTCGAGCTCCACAACTATAAATTAGAGCTCGAATGAGAGTTCTATAGACCCGAAAATCCTTTTCGAACTCCCCAGCTCTCTTTCTAATTCTCTTCCTCTTAAGCTTTCTCCCTCCCTCTCTCTCTCTCTACTGTCGACTCTCTCCCTCCACATTTCTCTCCCATCCTAGTCATTTTCAAGTTGACCCATAGCTATCAACAGAGGCCCTTACACCCGAACTTCCTAACACCACGAAGTCTAGCCACTGTTGTAGCCCTTAGCATCCTACACAAACTACCATCACTAAAACCTAACCTGGGGTAGCCTCCACTTCAAAACCCCACATTCTGCCATTACTAAGAAGAACTATCACCACCATGCTTACCACCCCCTAAAACCACCAACCCAAGTCTCCTCTCCCCTTTAGCCATCTCTATGCATGGAAACTCACCACCACCGTTGCTCATTCCCTCTCTAACAAACTTAAACTACCACCGAAATCTATAGCACTACTCCTAAACCTCCTTTGTTCAATAAGCTACTCACAAAACTACCTTTTCCCCTTCGATTTCCCATTAAGATTGAACCTGGACATCTGTGCAAAGTTGCTACTATTTAAGAAGATTCGCAATTCAATTCATAACTTGCTTAGGGCTTCAAACCCGATGCATGACCTAAACCATGATTCGTACGCCCTAACTCTAACTTGGTACGACCTTGATTTGGTTTTCGGCTATGTTTTTTATTCATTATTGAAATGTAATTATAAATCACTAAAAAAAAGGACAATAAAAAAAAAGAAAGGAAAGAAAAAAAAATTAGAATAGTTCAATCTTAAATTTTTATTTATTTATTTTTCTCGATTATAACTCAAAAAAATTACAAAGAAAAAAAAAAGAAAATATTTTTATACGACTTAGAAAAAAATTTATTTCCAAATAAATAAAAACAAATTGATTCGTTTTCAAAAATTAGTTTTACTTTACAATTTTCCAAAAATAAAACCCCATTGAGAACCATTTCATAAAATTCTCAAAATAAATAAAAAAGGATAAGAAACTTAAACTTGACTCTTTTCCAAATTAAAACCAACCAACTTACTAACATTTTTTAGAAAGAACTACATATATTTGATGTCATATAGTAGGTATGTAGGCACCTTTGGAACAAAGTAAAAGATGAAAAAAATTAGTTTTTTTTCATTCTTTTAGTTCAAAATTATTCGATTAATAGTTTTAAGCTGTTATTCGAAAAACGGTAATTTTAGGAATTCAAGTCTAAATTTGGAAAGTTTATCATACTCGTAAAGATTTAGAAAACCTAACCCCCAGACTCGTATCTCTAGTCTTTCAAAAAACACTTTTCTAAAACCGGTTTTCCCCGTACGAACTAGTGTGAAAATCAAAATCAAATCTACCCATTTGGTTTTGACTTAAACCATTTCCTAACTCCAACTAGGTAGCGATTCCAAGAGTTTATAAAATTCTTTTAAGAAGTCTTAGTTTCCCTAAAACCTTAATCGATGATCAATATTGAATATGTAGGGTTAAATATTGATTGGTTCAGGAAAAATAATAAAACTGGGAAAAATCAGGCTCGACAACATCCATGATCCAAATATCCGACAAAGTTAAAACTCAAACTCTCACAATTGATGTTGAAGAAAAACCTGCTTTCTATTTGACTATTGAAGGTGTACCTGACGAAAAGCCTCAATACCATAACGTCAAAACGTTCTTACGATAGAGCAGGTATCTTGTTGAAGCTAAGAAAAAGGACAAAAAGATGATTAGAAGGTTGGTCACCCAGTTCATAATAAGTAGGTTCACCATGTATCGACGGCCATTTAATGGTACACTTCTAAGGTTTATAGATGATAGAGAAGCAGAGGTTTTGATGAAAAAACTACATGAAGGAGTATGTGACCCCTACATGAATGGCTTCATGCTCGCCAAGAAGATTATGAGGTTGGGATATTGCTGGTCAACTATGGAAGGTAATTGCATCAAGCGTGAGGCACTATCACTTATGCTAAGTTTATGCGAACAAGATTAATGCTCCACCTCAAGAATTACACACATTATCCGTGCCATGGCTTTTTTCAATCCAGGGTATAGACATCATCGGCCTAATTACTCCAAAGGCATCCAATAGTCATCACTTCATACTAGTTGCCATTGATTATTTTAGTAAGTGGGTTAAAGCCTTATCTTATTTAAGTGTTACTAAAGGAGTAGTGGTTAGGTTTATCAAGAGAGATATCTTGGATCGATACGGAACTATAGAAACAATCATTACTGATAATGGCACAAATCTCAACAACAAACTCATGTTGAAGTTGTGTCAATAGTTCAGGATCATCCATAGGAACTTTACCCCTAATCGACCTCGGATGAATGGGGTCATCGAAGTAGCTAATAAAAATCTCAAAAGAATAATTGCAAAGATGGCTACTACATATAACAATTGGCATGAGATATTGCTATTTACACTCATAGCATATCGAACTTTTATCAGAACATCAATAGGGACAACACTTTACTCCTTAGTCTATGGCAAAGTAGTATTATTGGTGGAAGTCGAGATCCCATCTCTCAGAGTGCTATCAGAAACTTAGTTGGATGAAGCTGATTGGGTAAAGAAGCACATCGAGTAGTTGAATTTGATTGTTGAAAAAAGATTGACAGCCTTGTGTCATAACTAATGCTATTAGCAAAAAATAACTTAAGCTTATAACAATAGGGTACGACCCTATAACTTTAAAGAGGGTGAAGTAGCGTTGAGAAAGACTCTCTCTAATGCACAAGATTCCAGAGGAAAATTTTGCTCTATATTACGAAGGTCCTTATATCATAAAGCAAGTGCTACTTGAAGGGGCTTTAATTTTATCACAAATGGACAGTCTAGAGTTGAGGGACCCTATAAATGCTAATGCAGTAAAGTTGTACTACCCATGAAAATCAATGGAAATTCTTACTCAAAACATAAAAATACCAGTGATCTTAAATGTTGCTGTAGTTTAATTTTCATTCTCTACAAGAAAACTCGGTATCCCTAGCAGTTGTTGACATTAGAACTACCTTTATCACTTTTTCCATTCCATCAAAAGGTCCCATTCTCTTAATCCACTCAAATAAGACCCATACACTACAAACACTAGAAAAGATGAAAACGAGTTATAAAACATCGATAATTAATAAAACTCTTTTAGATACTTTGGCATGAATTGATCCTCCTTGATAAGGAGATTTGTTATCTATTTTTCAAGGTAAGGCAAAATCTAGACAAGTAAGCACCTCACGATATATATTTATCGATCAGGGATAAAGGCCTAAATTTGGCTTGAAGGATCTGAAAGACAATTCATTAATGAGCAGAAACAATGGTTTTCTGTATTTGAGATGGCATTTTGTATCGAGTTGATCTTTATAATGAGGGTGCCAGTGAAGCCTTATGTGCTCCATGCTAAGACTAGTTAGATTGACAATAGAAAATTGATGTCTTCAAGAGATTTGTATCCATTTCGAAGAACGAGTTAGCTGGTTTTTATTAGAATTTTTAAGAAAAGGTTTGACAATTTGGGTGCTATCAACAAAACCAGGTAAGTGTTTCTAGACAATTTTAGTATATTGGTTTCAAGCATTGCATTTGCAGTAAGCCTTTATCTCCTAAGATAGTAACTAACATTTGGGACACTTTCCCCCTTTCTTTTCAATCACCTTTTAGGGTTCAAGCTAGTTCATAGGACTTTGTCCCAGCTGCTTTTCCTTCGAGGTCCTAGCCAACTTTTAGAGCATTATCCCATTTTCAATTGATTTATGGAGTTTTAGCTAGCTCATAGGGCACTATCTTGACTCAATCTTTCTTTAACGTTTTAACAAGCCCATAGGATGCTTCCCTTTACTAGTTTCTTATAGATCTTAGCAAGCTCATAGGATACTTCCCCTTTGTCAATCTTTCTTAAGGGTTTTAGCCAACTCATGGGAGTGCTTCCCTTTCATCATTTTTAGGGTTCTAGCAGGCTTATAGAGCGTTGTCCCGCCTAAGTTAGTTAGCTTAGAAGAGCACAACTGGGTTTTCTAGATCAATTTCCAATTTAGGGTTGCTCGTCCTCTAGAGACGCTCTTATTTAGGTTAATCAACTTAGAAGAACACTTCTATGTTTCTCAAATGAATTCCCATTTATGGTTGCTAGTCCTGTAGGGACTCTTTCGCATAGGATAGTCAACTCATAGTAGTATGACTAGGTTTTCTAAACCGATTTCAATTTAAGGTTGCTAATCCCTTAAGGATGCTCCTGTCTAGATTAGTCAGCTTAGCAGAGCAATCTAGGTTTTATTGAATCGATTCTCATTAAGGGTTACTAGTCCCTTGAGATGCTCTCTCCTAAGTTAGTCAACTTAGAGTAACATGACAAGGTTTTCTAAATCGATTTTAATTTAGGGTTACTAATCACCTAGAGATGCTCTCGCCTAGGTTAGTTAGCACAAAAGAGCAATTCTAAGTTTTCTCAAATTGATTCCCATTTAAAGTTGCTAGTCCCTTAAAGATACTCCCACTTAAATTAGTTAGCTTAAAAAGCCACTACTAGGTTTTCTCAAATCGATTTCCCATTTAGGGTTGCTAAGACTTTAGAGACACTCTCGCTTAAGTTAGTCAACTTAGAAAAGCACTATTGGGTTTTCTAAAATTGAATTCCCATTTAAGGTTGCTAGTCCCCTAAAGATACTTCTGCTTAAGTTAGTCAGCTCAAAGAAGTATGGCCAGGTTTTCTAAAATCAATTTCCTATTCGGGGTTACTAGTCTCCTAGAGATGCTCCTGTTTAGGTTAGTCAGCTTAGAGTAGCATAACCAGGTTTTCTAAACCGATTCCCATTCAAGTTGTTAGTCCCCCATGTGATGCTCCCACCTAGGTTAGTCAACTCAAAAAGGTACAACCAGGTTTCAAAACGATTTTTCTAGCCAACTCTTAGGGCAATAAACTCTTCTAAAACTCACTTTAATAAGCTCTTAGAGCGTCTTCTCTCTCCTTCACTGTCTATGTTTCACTAAATCCCTAGTGGACAAAGCTTAAGACAGCTAGCCAATTGTAGCACTTCTTAGGTTGAATTCATCTTCAGGGAAAAAATGGTGTTTCTCTTATCTTTATTCTAAAGTTTTGCTCAAACTTCACCATAAATAAGGGTAGTTGTACACATCCTAATTTTTTGTTTCCCCGTAATTTTTTAGAATTTTTATAATAGAGAAAAATGGTCCCAATTTAGAAAAATCACCAAAAGTTTAAAAATTAGAAAAATAAAAAATTTAGAAAAAAAAAACAAAGAGAGAAGAAAGTGGATAATTTAAAATAAAAGTAGGAAATTTAAATAGCTTTTGGGTCTTAAGTAACAAAGGGGATGTTGGGCCTAGCTGATCTAGTCTATATATATATAATTGGATTGCATAGATGGACAAGACATATGCTAATGGCCTAATGGTACTACATTTGGACTTAGCATTGATTATGGGTTAGGGGTCTTAGATTCGAATCTAATTGTGCCTTTTTCTTTTTTTTTTTTTAAGTAGAGTACACGTAGCAAGGGGCCATTAGGCTACGTACCAATGATTGACATGTAACATACACCTGTTTAGCCATATGGTGCCACATCAGCTTTCTTTTTTCCCCTTATTTTCCTCCTCTTTCCTATCCTTTCCTTTTCTTTCTTGTGCACGACTAGCTTGGATGGCTCATTTCGCAACCCCTTTTGATTCAATTTTCCTTGTAATTTTATCAAATTAATGATGAAACTGCAAAGAAGATATGAAATACTTTGAATGGAGTCCAAGAACACGTCTAGATTCACACATTTGGGTATTTGAATCAAATTTTGAAAATTTGAAGAAAACATAAATACTTGGATTTTCTTTCTCCCTAAACTTCCCTGATTCAAGTTGTTTATTCAATTCCAAAGTTTCCATTTGATTTTTTGGGCAAAAACGACCATCTTGGACATAGCTTTGACTAGAAATTAACTATGAATTATGCCTAAATCAAATCAAATTGTGAATTTCATTCATAAACCCATTAATTCAAGATCTCTAAATTTATGACAATTTAGATCATTCCATGTTCGATTGATATTTAGAAACTATAAATATGGACTCTCCAATCACTCGTAGACAAGAAATTGAAGCTTAATTCATCATAAACATTCATCCTAATCTCTCTCTCTCTCTCTCCACTATGATCTCTCTTTCTCTTTAACTTATCTCTCTCATTCCTCACTTTCGAAACTTAAGACCACCACCATTAGCCTCCCTATGGCCTGAACCATCCAACTTTACTAGCCTTACTGTCCATTGTGGCCCTTATCATGACTACCATCACTACTTGCCTAAACCCTAGCTACAACAACCTCCACCTTTGAAACCGCCATCTCCACCCCTTTCTAACCTCAACTGACCACACCAATCAACTCACTGTACCCTAAAACCCCGAACCCAACCTCCATTTGAAGCCTAACAACCACTACTTGAAGGAAACACATACCACCACTAGTGGGTAAACATAAACAACTACCAAACCACTACTGTATATTGCAACACTTAGCCTATACCACCTAAATCCAATACGAAACACATGAAACAACTTTTTGCTACTCAAAAATGTGCCTAGAAGCTCCTTAATCGTGCTTTTATGCTACAACTATTCTCCTTCTTATGCGAATTAAAACGTAAAGTTAAAAGTAGGTTTGTAGGCACTCGTAAGAGACTACGAAGCAATTTAAAATGTAAATTCGACCAACTTCCAAAATTAAAATAAACCAATAGACGTAAAATTTTTTGAAAATGAACTACAGAAATTTAATCCCAAATAATAATTACATAGGCACTCATAAGAGACTATGAGGTGATTTAAAATATGAAAAAAAATTATTTTTCCCCCTTTGTAGATAATTTTTTCAAATTTCATTTGTCTACTTAAAAAATAGAAATTCTAATTTTAAAGGTATATCAAAAAGTAAATTTAAATTCAGAAAGTTAAAAGTAACACCCATTAAGGTCTTAATAAAGTTAGCCCTTAGACTCAAAATTTTAGTTTTCAAAACCATTTTTTTAAAAAATGGTTTTATCATAAAATCGGTAACTAAGTTATAACCAATCTACCCAATTAGTTATAACTTAACTTTTTTTCTCGGCTTTGGTTGAATGACCACTCTAAACAATTTAAAAAATCAAAAACCAAGTTTTTTCTTAACTCTTAGTCGATGATTAGTATTAAACGGGTTATAATTTAATACTAATTAGGTTAGGAAAAACAAATAAAAAACAGGAAAAGAAACAGACTCTACAAGTGGCATCAACATTAGTCTCTTAATAGACTAAACTAGGCTCCCCAAGTTGTGTAAAATAGTTGGCAATAAAAAAAGAAAAAAAAAACTAAAACTTTGGAATTAGAATCTATCTTATAATTTCATGAACTACCTAAGAATTTATACATTATAAAATCTATAGATTTCCAGATATTTTGAGTAACTTGTGAATTGTTTTTATATGTGTAACGCCTATGTAAAAAAAAAAAAAGGAAAACAACTTCAAAAGCAGTAGTACTTTTGTAATTCTTGCTAATGGGCTTAAACCGCCCTTTTTACCTTAAAAACCCACTTACCTTGTCTTTTCCTATAACACTAAGTATGCATCGAACCACTCTAACGTCCTTATTCTCTTAAACTTCTTAAGAACCAGCTAAACAAGATTGTTGAACCCAATTCCATCAATGTTCGTATTACGCAAGCTCTAAGGTAAGTTGAGCTTCTAGACTCCTTCTTTAAGCTTTTCTTAGTGGAAAACTTCATTTCCAAAGGGTTTTAGTATGTAAGGTCTTAAAATTTGAATGCCTTGATCATTGTGTTGCTTAAGCTTTTGAGTTTTGTCTTGTTTCTTTATAGATAATATACAAGAGGAGGACGGAATGGAATACCTCTACTTTTATGATGATTAGAGTTTTGAGGAGTATTTGGAGTTAGTATAAGGATGATTGCTAGTTGCTAAGAGTTGTGTTTACGATACTCTTAGAGTTTTTTTGTATTTTGGAGATTTTGAGAAAGTTAGTGGTTACTTGTTATTTATGATGAGAAAAACTCCTTTTGGTGTTGTTTGATGTATTTATGTTATTTGGGTGCATGTTAAACTACTTGTTGATACTTATGTCTTGATCTTGTGTTTGAGAGTGAGTATGACTTCTACTTTATGTAGATACTTGACCTTATTCCGGTTTTTGTGATGTGAGTGGATGGATGTCCTCACTCACTTGGGATCTTGAGTCACGTTGCGATTTATGACTTGAAATAGGTTCTGATGGTTAAATAATGGATTATATAGAGTTTTAACATGTTCTTAACTAGTAAGGGTATGTGGCTGGTTATCACGGCTATAAGTTTTGAGGGCGTTACAATATGCTTTTTGCATTTAAATATCATAGCCTTTTATCAAAAATTATTTATCAAAATTTCAAGTCAATATCACATTTCAAATACATAACAACAAGTACAAACATAATATATTTAATAAAAAAAGGATTGTAAAACCAATGTCAATAATTAAATTAAGAAAGGAATCCAAGAAAAAGAAAGGAGTTTATTATTTTAAGACTTTAGTATAGCATGTAAATAGGTTTTAAGTACTAAGAGCAAACTTGTCCAAGAGAAAAGTTTAAACCCATATCTTTCACCTACGTTATTTTCTTCCCCCATTATTCTAGAACTAAGAATACGATTCTTTTATGTGTCACATTAGAAAACTTAAGGAAAAGCCATCAAGAATACTTATAGATTTGGATTTAGGGAGTTAAGAGGTGGAAATAAAAGTAAAAAGTAGCTTTTTACAAAAGGATAATCAAAATCGGGTAAGTCATCACTTATTTTTTGAAGAAATTTGTTTTTCTCTTATCTAAGCAAAGGAAACTAAAAAAAATTGTGCCTTTTCAAAGTAGTAGCATGAGAATTGCTAGTTGGAATGTTAGTGCACCAAAAACAGTGGGTAAGTCATCTTGAGACCTTTAATTTTGTTCAAAGATTCATTTTTGTAGTATGTATAGAGTTCAAGGATAGTTAAGAATTGGATCATGATTTTTGTTGTAGGCTGGTGTACATACGTTCTATATAAATTATATTACATGCATGTGTATATGTCAAGTGTATGTGTGTTATTGTGTGTGTGTGTGTGTCAATTTATGTAAGGGAAGGTAAGCAACAGAGAAAGGAACAAGAAAGAGAGTGACGTATATGTGTGAGTTATATGGGGGAAGGGGACAAAGGAGAGAGAGTGACCGTGCATGTATGTGTGTGTGACATGTCATATAATGTATGTGTATGTATGTGTAGGATGTAGGGTGAGGGAAAGAATGGGGTAAGAGGGAAAGAGATAGAGGGATGAGAGAGAAAGAAAGGGGCAAGAGGGAAAGAGAGAGAGGATGAGACGAGAGAGAAAGTGATGAGAGGGAGAGAAATTATATTATATTATTATGTTATATAAATAATATGTATATATTATGAATGTTATGTATATATATATTAAATATATATAATACAAAATAATGTATGTGTACATTGAATATAATATTTATATTATATATAATATAACACATAAGTGAATTATGTATAGGTATATATATACTCATATAATACGTATAGTTCACATGCATATGTTTCCATTACCATAAGTTTGTGCGAAAGTGTTGGTGTAATATATATATATATATATATATATATATATATATAAACACATATATTTTTATTTTATATATAAAATGACTTAGTAATAATATATATACTATGTATGTCTATAATTATATATGTGTGTAATCGGATGCATGGTGTAAGGAATGTGTATGTATATTATGAGATGTCGAAAATTAAATAAGAGGATATAAAAAAACATGTATAGGGCGGTTTAGAAGCTTAAAGGATGAGGCAAAAGGTTAAGTTAACGAGGAAGAGTATTGAGTGGAGTTGGAAAATATTAAATAAAATGCTAAACTTGACATTTAATACTTTTGTACAGGTGTTAGGAGTTACGATAAATCAGATCATATTAGAATAAGAGCTCCAAGTATGAGATACATGTTTGATGATTGTGTATGCTAAGTTAGTGTACATTAACAAGACTTAAATGAAACTCAAACTTAACTGCTTGCTACTTGTGCTTAGTTTCGATTACCCATTAGTCAGGTACAATAGTGTTAATGAGGTTCCTAACGATCTTTACACGATGTTGTCCTTGATGGAGTCCCATACTAAAAGGACCTAGGTAAATCTAATATAGTTCTGACACACGAGTATTGGGGAGTACTCAATACTAATACCTATATAGTATTTATATATTGTGTATATAGGAGTCATGAGTAACCATAAGTCTTAGAACGTTGGGACTTGTGCACTTAAATAACAAGATCTAATCGGTTGATTGTTGAATTTATGATTCTTACTCATGTGTACTTGATTTGTTACATATATGGTCATGTGCATGTGTGTGATACCCTGTACTGGGTATTAGCTCACCTTATGAGGGTTCCTGTTTTTCAACTACAAGTTCAAGTTAAGAGATATATGATGAGGCTTATGCCGAGGATTCCAGTTATGATTTTCTATTTTATTACAAGGAGGGCAACTACTATTGCTATGATGATAGAGCAAGAACTTCATAGATTAGTACTAAGAGTAGACTTTGTGGATCTTTGTTTATTTCTGTTGTATTTAAATATTTTTTTGGGACATGTATTGTTATGGAGTCAACTATGACTCCTATTAGTGATGTCTAGCGGGTTCACTTCTACAAGAGTTATGAGACTCTAAATATTTATATTTAGTGCCTTTATGTTTAAGTTCTTTCTTTAAGTTAGATTTCAATTATGATATTATATGGCATTTATGGAGTGTTGATGTTCCGCTCTCATATAGATTTAAGGTTATCATTGACAGATTTTACGTAATTATTTTATGGATCTTTGACAAGTTACAGATTACAAGTTGTTAGACGCATGACGTATCAGTACAGGTTAGGGATACATGGCAGACTGTTACGTTGTAGGTTCTACAGCATTACAAAAATAAACTTAAACAATAATACTAATATAAATTATAGATTGTACACATTCTTATTTCTCTCAATGTTAATTTTGGATGAAAAATTTATTAGTGACATTTTACATATTAAACATAAGATACCTTGTATATATCAATATACTACGAAAGATCCTAGCTTCTGAAACTTGTGGAATACACAGTATAGTTACTATTTTCTAAGGTAGGGTAATGTTATACCTATATGCTATCTTATTAGTTGACTCCAAAAGTTTAGCATTGAAATCAATTTTGCGACATCTAATACTAATTATAGAACTTACCAACCATAAAAGGTCAAAAAGTTCCATGAATTCCATGCCCACTTGTAATAAATAAAATGAAATATATTTTTAATTTGTGAACTTATGGACTCTTTTGTCTAAATATTAGAGATTAAAAAATAAAGATAGTTTGTGCTATTTTTTTTTTTAATTTTCTCTTTCTCTTTTTAGTATTTGATAAAATGAAATTAAGAGAATGAAAAAATTCTTATGATGCATATGATCTTTAATGTTTCATTCACTTAAGGACTTTATTTCTTATTATAACGTTTACTTGGTTTTTTGTCTTTGAATCGCAATTCTACAAAAATCCCTATTACTTGAAATCAAGTAATGAAAATTTCTTAATTCAACCAAAAAATCATGATTTTTTTATAAAATTTCATATTTTTTTCAAAAATAACCTCATACCAATTTAATAATGACCATTACCATCATTACCATCGCTACCACTAACCCCTACTATTATCATACCACTAATTGCCACCATCATCACTATCGTCATCGTCACCGTCGCCGCCACCGTCACTACCGTTGCCACCACTATTGTCGTTGTCATAGTCGCAACCATTTCCACCTTTACCTTCACCTCCACCATCTCTAACCACCACTATCATTACTATTACTGTTGTCACCACTACCCCCGCCCCCTTCCCCTACCCAGCTACCCACTGCTACCGCCACTGCCACCACCATCCACCACTGGCTCTACCACTATTATCGACTATCACCACCACCACTTATTTCTTATTACTTTAGAATTACTTAAGAAAAAAGATGGACTAAAGGTTATTTAGTCATTAAAGTTATATTGCATGTATATTCTTAAATTATTTATTAAGTCAACTAAACAAAGTAATAGGTATCATACCCTTATTACATTTTTTAGGAATTTCAATTCCATTCCCCCTTCATTTCATTCAGTGAATTAAACAAGCTATAAAATTTTATTTGAAAATTAAAAAAAAAAACTTGTGTCTAGGCACTTATACAAATAAAAAAATATATATATTTCTTTTTGACAAGCATGTAACCTATGATTTGTCACTGTTTGTTAATGTTAAGAAGAGTAGACATGGCGTAAGGCTTTGAATTGAATAAATCCACCTAAACTTAGTAGGTCACGCATCTAAAAATAATGAATAAGGATTGGCCCATCCCTTGGGACCTCCGTGATAGGTTGTGAAACTTGTTATATCTTATGGGTTCGATTCATGGGTCACGAATCCCTTGAATTATTTTTTTTTAAAAAAAGTGAGGAGTTGCATCTCTATTCCTCATTTGCAATATTTACAAGTACGAAATATTTATTAACAATTGATTAATTAATATTCTCTTATTCAAGTGAAATATTAGACTATTGAGCTTGATTTTTTCGGTTTTCTTTTTCTATTTTTTGCTTAATACTAAACCCTGACCCATTTAGTATTAATTTTCGACTAGAGAAAATGGAAAATTCTGGTTTCTTTTAATTAAAAACTTTGGGAGTTGCTATCTAACTAGAGTCGAGAAAAAACATAAATCATAGTTAATATTAATTGGTTGAATTGATTACGATTTGGCTTCCGGTCTTTAATTTCAATTTGATAAAAACTACAATGTTTCGAATTCGAAAGCTAACCTATTAAACCTTAACGAATACCACTATTTATTTTTCGAGAGTAGGTTTATTCATTAAAATTATCCGTTTTTTAAATATTTTTAAGAAAAATAAAAACCAAAAGAAAATAAAATTAAAAAAATAAATAAATTTCTATAGATTTTAACATTGTCCCGAAGGTTCCTATATACCCGATAGTCGGAATCAAATGACTGTAGTTTTTTTTGAAAACTTGTGTATGAGTTCATTCTAACTTTGAAAACTGATAGGATTTAAGTATTTATCAATTTAATTTATTTAAATAAAAATCCTAAAGAATCCTAATTCTCGAGTATTTTTATTTTATAAAAACTCTCTAAAAGTCCTATTTTTTAAAAAAGGTTTTATTATTAATTTTATTTCTAAAAAAATAATTTTCTTAGTGAGGAATTCTTAAAAAAAAAAAAACCGTAACACTAAAAAAATTTCCTAAGCTACATATATTTCTTTCTTTTTATATTTTAAAACGACTACCTAATCAAATCAAGATGAATGAATAAATAAATATAAACGAATATAATGATAATAATAATAATAGATATAATAATAATATAATATTAGAATGATATATATATATATAAAAAGAAAAAAATATTGAAGAACCGATCCTGAACTGATTGCTGCGGTGAAGGACAGTGACTCTTCGTGCATTAACTGTTCGTGTTATTCGCCTACCGAGTGTGCGCGGGTTCGTGAGTCACGGTGCTTCAAGCGATCGTGGATATCAGTGAAGTGGTCGTCAGTGGTTCAACGTGCTGCATGTTGACCACTGTTGCAGTGCTCGTGTGCTAAGTCGATGGTCAAGCGTGTGTGGGAGAAAGGGTGAAGCTGTGACATATTGCTGTGTGTATTTACGTTCAGTTATTGGGCAGCATCGTGAGTTCGTGCGATTGGACAGTGAGTGGAGACGCCGTAAACCGTGGCTTGTGTATGCAGCAGTGGGTTGTGATTGGAACGAGGATGCAGCAGCGAAGTGAGTCGTAAATCGTGGCCGCGTGTGTTCGGCAATGAGGTTATTTTGTTGCGGCTGTGAGTGAAGAGAGTGTGGACATGGACAGGAGCTTGTTGTACAGCCTGGTCGGTCTGTATGAGGTAGTGAGGGCTGATCAATGGGCATGTTCGGTGGAGTAGTGGTTGTTGTTGTTGCGTCTCGTGGCGTCGTGGAGTGATCTGCGTGGGCATGCTTCAGTGTCGGGTTTGTAGTGTGTGTGAGTGAGTGTGAAGTGTGCGTGGTCAAAGTGTGGCATGAGTGATAGAGTGTACAGATTATGAAGTGTGCTACGTTGTGGATGTGCGGAGGACAAAGGATCACGGCTGAGGGTGTAGAGTGAACGGTGGCGCTTGGGTAGTGAAGTTGTGTATGATGAATAAGGGCTAATTGAGATAAGGTGTAATTGTTATTTTTTTATGCCGGATGATCAATATATATAAAACTGAAAAAACAAATTATATCAATCTTAAATTAATAAAGGCTTAAAAATGGATTTGAATTTTTTATATCGATCTAAATCCGATTTAATAAAAATCAAATTAGATTTAAATATAATAAATTTTTATCGCATTAGATTAAAAAATGAGAGAGCAAAAATTGAGTATCTACGAAGACAATTTATTTTTCATTTTTTTCTTTCTTTTGAGAAAAAAAGGTACGTATGAGAGTCCTACTATTACTTGATTTCACATAATAAGAATTCCTAAAAAATTATAATTTAGAGATAAAAAATCAAGTGAATACTGTAATAAAGAATAAAAAAAAATTGAATTCCAAAAACAAAATTTTAATATGTTTCTATTCATACATTCTTGATTTAGTGATTATTGGTTCATCTTTCTTGAAATCTCAAGATATTGAACCATATAGCATTAAGCAGAACATGTAGAGTTAGAGATAGATAAAAATGACGCGCAGCGTTCTAGTGATATGCATAGAAAACATCTAGAATCAAACATGTATTACAATCGTATCTTATTTTTGTGGTGTTGCTTTTATTATGTTAGATTTAAATTATCCGCATATCCATTCTCCACCAATTATTCCTTACCTATTATGCTTTAACATCATTCAAATTTTTATTAAATGGTACAAATGTTAATGTAAGTGACTCAATCGAAGTGGATTAGGGAGAAAATACTTTATAAAAATAAAGAAGAAGCACCACAAAGAGATACAGTAATAATAATTGTAATACATATGTATCTTTTCCACACAATTTTAAAGTTTACAACTACCTTATAATGCAAGAGTGAAATCAACATAATATTAAGGTAATCACCATCTAATTTTTCTTGATCTGTACTTTCTAATTTATACGAATCACCTATTTGAACATTTCATGAACAAGAAAGATGGTAAGTAACATCACAAAAAGGAATGTTAATGCATTTTACAATACATATGCTGCAAAGATATAAAATTTAAAAGTATATGAAACATATTGATATAAGTGACATTTTAAAGGAGAATGACGAAAATTATGCACAAGGCTTTTCTTAAAAGAATTGTGTTTGTATGAAATGTGAATAAAAAATTGGCTTACCATCCTATTTATAGATGAATTGAGGAAATGTATCGACGTCATCTTCATTTTAATATAAAGTTCAATTTTTCAATTGCATTTTCCCATCAACATTTTAGGCTATATGCAACTTTCAGCCGAAATGTGTCATTTTTCGTTTTTTATTTGGCTAAACTGTTGTTGTACTCGTGAGGGTTCCGATGGGTCTAGGTTTAGGACCTGATGGGGGCAGGTCTTGGTTGGGCATGAGATAGATCTATTGTTACGGATATAAGCAAAAGGGAAAAGAGGTTTCCAAAAAGGTATGCAGAATATGTTATATAACAACAAAAATGTAATAATACAGTTAGTAGTTAAGCATAATTAGAGTAGGTACTACAGAAATAACTAACAACTGAAGAAAATATCAGATACAACTTATTCAACTATAGATCTAAACATGCATAAAGAGAAACACGATGAAAATAAAGAGGATTGAAAATTTTACTGCACTCCGTGCTTGAGAGGAGATTTGCCATCTCGAATCGACACTAGAACACAATTGATTCATATCTTACAGACACCGAAACACAAAGAGAGTGAGATAGTTAGTATCAAACCTTAATGCTATGTGTGGAACAATTATGATAGAAAAGAAAAGAGAGAGAGAGAGAGAGATTTCTTACCAAAGAAGCTAGGTTAGAAAGTTACATCAGTATCTTTTTAAGCTTTTGAGAATAGTGAGCTTCAGCTCTTTCTTATATTCATTCAAGGCCCTATCATCTATACATGCCCATATCTAAATTGGCTTTTGACTAATCCACATTGATTAATTTAACCAAAATATTGTTATTAAATATATTCAATTAATAAATATAATAAAAATACATAAAAGAACATAAAAATAAAAGAAAAAGCTGGGTTCAATGCCTATGTTAGTTTTTCAGCTCCTTAAGATTTGAGGTGGTTGAAAAATAACCAAAATCTTTGGATGATCATATAACACCCTCCAAAGGTGTCAGAGAATTGCCATAGGGATTAAAGCACTTTTTTTTTTAAATTCTTAGTATAGTTTTTACTTGAATATTTTTAATAATGTTATTTTATTATATTAATTATTATGGATCAATCATATATGTGTCATTTAATTGATATTAATAAATAGTGATGACACACATTTCACATGTTTAAGAAAAAGCATGTAATTGTAAAAGTGCTAGAAAACTAACTAATAGTTTTCTTCGCTATTTCATAGGATCAGTGATTGTAGAGTGAGTATGGTATAAGACCTTAATTGTACCTTATCATATAAAATATAGATTTCTAAATTTTGAAATTGGAATTTACCTTATATCACTTAGGACCACCTTCAAACGTATACTCTATAGAACCCATAGGGTATAGGTTACAATATAAAACTTGTAAATTTTATGTGATATTAGAAAGGTAATTTCTATGTGATATTATATGTTCTTCATATGTAAAACATGTGAAACCTGTAGTAAAATTTATGAAATTAAAAAAAAAAAAAAAAAGAAAAGAAAAGAAAAGTTTCTTACCTTCATTATTTCAAATTTACAGATTTTACTACTTAGTAAATAAGAAAGAATAAGGGAAAAAAATAAAAAAACATAAAGTTAGAAAGGAAAATAGGGAAGAATAAGGAAAAGAATGGACAAGGTAAAGTGACATAGACACATTTATAGTTATTAACTTATGGTCTTGGGATTTTCCTCTTCTTCTTTTTATTAAAACTTTTTATCAATTAAAAAATATAATATTATCATTTATTATTTGTTTATTAATATCATATTGTAATTTTCATAAGGTGAATATATGTTACCCTAGAACTTATATCCTTTATAGTTTAGATTATAAATTTTAAGGTAGGTATAGGACTGAAAAATCTTATAGCCATAAGGTTCCCAAAAAATTGTGTCTGGAATCTATGTTATGACCATTAGTACTCAACCGGACTTGTCTAATTAAGTAAGACATGAATAGATACCTCATACAAAGAGTTACTATTATATAGATTTTCGATTATGTAAAATGTTAAGATAAAAGTTTTTTATGTCATTTAGATGTCAAAAAAGATATATATATATATATATATATATATATGGATAAATGTGATGTACATCATTACATAGTCATATTTAAATTAGGTTTCATGATATGTAAGAATAAGAGTAAACAAAAAGTTACACAACTAGCAACATAATCATATTAGTGAAGTATACAAACAAAAAGTGATACGACCAAGTGATACAGTCATGTCACTTGGTCATGTTCGTGTACCCCGTGTCCAGAAAGTGACACAATTGGCAAACTTGATCATGTCACTTGGTCATGTTTACTCAACTAGTGTAACTCTTTATATTTAATGATGTTTTTATGTAATAAGATTTTAAATGGATATGTTCTTAGAAAAAGTTGTAATGCTTAGAACTTAATGATTATATGTATAAGTATATATTAATATTTATATTTTTTTTTACATGAACTTATTCATTATTTGTTAGACTTTTACCATCTAAACACTTAAAGAAATAACAAACCTTCTTTCAAAATTCTCCAAACTTGTATGGTTATCAAGAACAAGATTGCTACCTTCTTCTTGATATTTACTTAGTTATATTCTATAAGAGTTTATGCCTATTTTTCACAAACTTAGTGTACGATGCATAAGAGTCTTAAGGATAACATTCTCTACATACCTTTGAGTGTCCTTAATTCTCACATTCAATATAAAATTTCTAATAATCTTAAAAATCTTACAATGGTAAGTAAAGCAAATGTAATCTTAAGGAGTTTTATTATGTAAAGATAGATAACGGTGATGGTAAAAAAAAAAAAAAAACCAAAGGAATTGGAGAAGTAGTAGATGGAATATACAAGAATCTAAAGCGAAGAATTTAAAATAGAAAATGCTTAACAATTGGCAAAGAAATCATGATGTTAATTTGTTTTAATGGAATATATTTAAGGTATGTTATCAAACTTATTTCTTTACATAAAAATATTACGAGATATGATTATCTATGGGTACTAGTTTATGTTTTCATTAATAGATAATAACAAGCACAACATTAATATAGGTGTTTTAGATTCAATAGTGGAAATTTTTAAGTTAAAATAGAAGAAATTATTAATACGTTCTAAGGATGCATTTGCAAATGTTTCTTGCTATTTATTCTTTGCTTGAATATAATTGAACTTTAACAAATCATACATGCTACATGAATTTGTCTGTAACAATATTTACATTTTGAAAAATTGTTATATAAGTTTATGTGACTAATATTTCTATGGTAAATGTAGAAGAATTTGTTAGTGCACAAAATATGTCAAAAATACTTATTATAATTGCACTCTCATGTTTGTTGCTTTGATTTGAAAACAAATAATGAATTTCAAGAAAAGTAGTCGCTCTGAAAGTTTTCCAATGATTATATGTGATACATCTCTTTGATATAAAAATTTTAATTTTAAAATTCTCAATACATTAACTTCTTGTTAATATATACATTTTTTGGGGATAAATTAATAATTGACTTATGTGAATATTTATTTTATGCACTAATACTTATATAAAGTGAGAGCGAAACGATATGAAAGAGACTTGAATACATCACTTGTTAATTTTATAATGATTTTAAATGCTACGTACTCATTTTGACCATCATGCTAATGATTTGATGATGGTTAGTTGTAAAGTACTATGAGATAAAACTAGCAAAATAAATGTTACGATACACAAGTCTATTAAAATTAAAATAATGAATTTGTATGGTGGTTTAAAACATTAGATTAATGAATTCATGATGTGAATTCAAAGATAAAGTTATGGTTAAAGGTGTGCCAATAGGTTAAACGAGCTAACTCGGTCCGGTCCATTTTGGTACGTGGGTGAACCGGGCTAGGTTAAACAAGTCGGACTCATTGGGCCCGCTTTTAAACAGGTAAAAAAACCTTGACCCTAACCCATTTAAAAAGTAGGTTAAACAAGCCGGTTCGCAATCCAAAGGTATAAATATATTAATTAAAATTTAAAAAGTAGGTTAAACGAGCCGGTCCGTGATCCAAAGGTATAAATATATTAATTAAGTCGACCCAAACAAGCTTATTTTAGCTTGTGGGTTAAACAAGCCAGACTCATTTGACTCATTTTTAAATGGGCTAAAAAATCTTGGCCCAAACTCGTTTAAAAAGTAGGTTAAACGGGCCAACTCGTAGGCTAAAACTCACTTGCATACCTCTAGTTATAGTATCATAAATAAAGTAAAAGGTGGCCTATGGACATATTATTATATCAAAATAATACAAATACTTTCAAAATCGAAACCGTGTTAAAGAAGAAAGAAATTCTATTAATTATATTTGTGTCTCAAATATGGGGAAAATATAACATTCCAAACTAATTTTTATGATTTAATTTTAAAAGTTATAACTATTCAACAATCCCAAATAAGCAATATCATTGATATTATGTTTTATGAATTCGATTAATATATGTTTGCCTAAATTGATGAAATATATGTTTAAAGGGCAAATATGTATGTTTACCAATGTTATAACCTGATTATATTGTTATTTTAGAATAGAAATAATTAATTGATATTCTAATAGAAATGATGTGTAAGATTTTTACCAATTTTTGGTTCCACGATTGGTAAATGAGTGCATTCTTAAAATATTACTTTTGCCCTATACATGTTATTAGTGATAAACTTGATTGTTGATGATAAATGTAAATGTAGACCATTCTACTTATTTATATGTCAATATTTGATATATTTTCTTTCTGATAAATGTATAACATGAATATGATTATTTGAATTATGGAATATGATTTCTATCGAGAATACTATTGTTATATTTAAATAAATTGTTTTACAAAATTGAAGGCATCATGTTAGTGTTGAAGAAGTTTATTTTATAATGTCAACATAATTATTGTTTGAACATATAAAGAAAAAGGTATTAAAAGCTAAATCGATGCATTAGTGGATTATACATTTGAATCCTAATGTACATATCAGATTGTATATATACGTAATACTAAATTATAGCCACTATGAAAATAAATGATTGTGTAAATCATGTCTCCAATTATAAACTTAAGATGTTTGATCAATTTCTTGTGGCCATATGTTTATTTTAGTAACTAAAAGTGACATGTTTTCTCTCATAGAAAAATTGTAATAGAAATGGTTTCTCTATTCTTGTGTCATATCAAGTAAGTATGAGATAGTTAATCATATTAAGATATTATGTTTACCTTATTTGGTTGGAATCAATTTGATACTTGATTGTGTAAATCCTTATGGTAGGAGTATGCTACTAATTAATTTGATAAATTATAATTAATAGTAAATTATCAATATATATAGAATGTTTTGTGTTATCCTAGTGTACAAATATTAAGGTCAATATACATGTGGTTACAAACTTGTTTATTGAAATCATTATTACAAAAGTTTAGCAAATGTAATGTATATCTCTTGTTATTCATGTGATCAATAATGCGCCAATTTATCTTCAAAAAGTAGCATATTTTACATATCATTTGACGTGAGAATATTGGAGAAATTGTATGTCATGCACAATTTATAACATATGATATATGGAATAATTTGCTGTATTAAGTTTGGCACCGTATACTTTGTCATTGACATATTTTACTATTTTTATAATCCCATCTTGAAAGTCAATGGTTTTCTTGGTATAAATTTTAAAAAGGAAGAAAATCGATTTAGGAAAACACCTAAAGTGTCAAGATAACTAAGTTGTGATACTAAGAGAAATAATGGGTATTTGTATACATAAACCTCGAATTCTAAAGCAATAAAAGTCACAAAAGAAGATGAGCGAAAGTTTTGATTTAGAAATGATTTGGTATCTAAAATTAAATTTAACTCAGTATTAGATTTCCACTAGTGAAAACACAATTGTGCAATACCAAAGAAAAAAAAAATAGGAATAATATCTTTATGACAAGAGTAGGATAAATATGAAATATTTACTCTTATTAAGTCATCATTTTTAAAAGATGAGATGAAGTTTGACTTGTGTTATAGTATCAAATAATCTCACATAATAAAATGTTAAAACAATTAATTTTAGTTTATAGAGAAAGTAAAGTGGTGATATGTTGAAGTGGATAACTTAGAGTGTTATATGATGAACAACGTGTCTAATAAATTAAGATGTATCTAACTTAATATTTGACGTATAAATTTGAATTTAATAGATACTCACTTGGTATCAGACGTGTAGAATGTAGTAGCAGTAAATACATTGTATCAATGAATTTGATTATTCCTACAAGAGTACATTAAAATAGATGATGTAGATGATGCAATTGTCATGCAAAGTTAGATGAAATGAACAAATCACAAAGGTTTTGTTTATGGAAGTGTTGTGGTTACAACCAAAGTTATCATGTTTCGCCATTTGATCTTTCTGTGATGATTTATCATGTTAAGTGCTTTGAGGAAAACTTAGAATGAGAAGTCTAAATGCATTTGGCCAAAGCATGATTAGTAAGGTTATAAATATAACTAATGTTAAGACCAAGGGTAATTTAGCAAATTAATTGACAAAAGCATTGTCAAGAAAATAAATTAAAATGATGGTATCTGCCCATTGTCTATTCCAAATTACTTGAACTTTTTCTGCAAATGCCTTCAATCTTTCCCCGATTGATTTCATACTACTAAAATAACAAAAAATAACAACACACCTTTTTCATCAAGCTGAGGGAATCATCTCTTTTTAATGACAGATGGCATTGATACTTTACCAACAACCAACCATCCACCATTTTAATATATTTTTATACAATCTATAAATCAATATCCAGGTCTCATTCAAGATGAAAACATTAGAAATCAATATCCTGTAAACAAAACTTAGATAAGCTTGAGGGATTTTTTTTGCAAGACCAAACTGTGAGTGCATTTTATTTTTGTTTCTACCACACATCCCGCATTTGCCTCTTTGATGTAGAGTTTTTTTTTTTTTTCTTTTTAAAAAAATTCTGATTCTTTTTTCTTAAAAGAAAAAATATGATTCCATTTTTAAATTCTACCTCACGTCCTGCTCTTTAGTTTTGTTTCTACCTCATTACGTCCTCATTTCTATCTTCAGTATAGTAGCTTTTTTTTTTTTTTTTTTTTAATTCTGGTTCTATTTTGTGGTTTTGTTGTTAATTAAATATCGTTCCGAAATCACGTCCTCCAACTCCGTGTTTGTATGAATGAATTGATTGGGGATGTTTAATTCGGTGTTTGAAAATAAAAAAATAAACAAGTGATTTTTTTTTTTAAATGAAGTGGGAATACAAGGGAAAAAATAACAAAGGGGGTTAGTAAGTGGGTGTCGCCGTTAGTGTGATATGTGTTCGATGTTATTTAAAAGTAAATTTGTTTTCCCTTGTCTATGTACAGATTAAAACATATCGATAGCTCCGCTGTCATTGTGAAATATTATAAAAACCTATGCATTCATTATTTTATTTGAAGCGATCCATAACCTTATTTTCCATTGTCTATATTATTGTGTTGATATGAAGTATTTATACTCGATTACTTTCATTTATATTGAATAATGGTTATGGACCTTGGTAATGGGTATAAGGAAGTTGCTTTCATATTTTAGATTTAAAAGAATGAGTGATTAGGCAATTTGGAGTGATGAGGAAATGGGACTTATATTCGTTTTTGTATGGAGTAAGTGTGAGTGGGAAAACGTACCAGCAAAAACTTGAAAGAAACCACTTTTAGAGAGATTGGCAAACAATTTCATAAAATAAGTGGGAAATTATACACAATGTAACAACTACACAACAAGTGGGATTCTTTGCATAAACAATGGGATACGTAGAATTGGTTGGTGCATTTCACAAAATCTAAGGTTAGTTGGAATTTCATTGCTAAAACTTTTGATGCGGATGATGATTGGTAGGAGGCAACGGAAGATGTGATTTTTATTACCTTAATAATTTCCTTTCTGATAGTTTATGTATTCAAATACATATATACACATATATATGTATATATATTTATATATTATATATATTTCCATGTAGGCATATAAAAGAACTGGAAAAGGAAGTATCCTTTCAATTTGTGGACATGGATTACAACACAAAAATAACCTTGACAAAATGTTTAAGGGTACTAAAGGCAATAATAGTAGATTATCAAGTCAACATCAATTGCACCACCACTGGTGGAGGATGGAGGATTTAGCACTTCTCAAGAAAGGAGTAGAGACTCAGATGGAGATCCATGATTTGTTGATCCTATAGAAAATTCTCCACCATTTTTTAATAGTATTGAACATAACAACTTATTGCCACCTACAATCCAAGAGCGAGATACATCTTGTTACGCCTTGAAGTAGAAGAGTCGTAACAACCTTGCAATGCAAACTATTCTAAGATAGAAGTTAGTTTTACAACTGCTATCCTATACCTGATTTACACAAGGTATTCACAACTAACTCATTTTGAAGTAAATAGTTCATAATTTAAACATGATATCTACTTATAATTTTAAGAAAATTGTATATTTAAATTAAAATAATCTAAGTACATTTATAAAATTTAGCCACTTAATCATAATCTACTTGAGTAATTCGCAATCTAATACTAAAAGCTTTAGATATAAATTTAAACTTGAGAATATATTCAGTCTTCAGTTTATATTTTCACTCCTAAAAATTCCGTAGTTGTTAGTTTCAAGGTAAATGTAAACCACTTCTATTGTAGTCACTTCTGTTGCTGTCACTTCTGTTGCTTTGCATAATCATATTATACTTAACGATACTACAGACCTGTATATTAGTAGTAGGTTTCGTCTAGAGGAAACTATCGCAATAAAAGGCTCTCAGAATCATGATATGGCTTAATGTAGTAACAACCAGAGTATCACCGTTGATTTATGGATGAGTAATGTACATGATGTTATTGCTAGCAATTTGGCAGCATCGAGAAGTCAACGATAGAAATCGAATTGAAACAAAGTGTCATATCGAAAATTGAAAATGTTTATCAATCCAGTGATTTCCTTATGGACTTAATTATTATTCAAACCGTATTGTAACAGTGTTATTATGCTAATTTATTTTTGTATGAATTTTTTGAAGTTAACTATTTATTAATGTCAATTACAATAACAACAACAATACCCACATTATTAACTCTTTATGATATTATTAACAATTTCATAATCCACTAAAAAGAACAATCACTAATAATAACAATAACAACTATTTTATCTAATGAGATAGTTTATCTAAACCCAGTTTTAAAATAGAAATAGACCAAACATTACATCTAAATATTAGGTTTTAAACAGAAACAAATCAAATACAAAATAGACAATTTATCCAAACACCATGTTTTAAATAAAAACAAATAAGATATAGATTGGACAATTTTCCAAATAATTAACTACAAAGAGACACGAGTAAGATACAAATAAAAAAACATGTAATACAAACTGGTCCTAAAAAAGGTCTAAAACCTAACTCTTTTATTGTAGTAGGATCCCTACTTCTTCTTGGTACATAATCATTATAAAAGTTTAAGGGGTAATAACAAGTTAATATGAACAGTAAGTTTATACTTAAGTTATTTGAGGGTTAGATATTAGAACATCTCTTAATGGATCAACTATGTGTTAGAAATTAGAATTGATTTTGAATATACTCTACCTAGTTGAATATTGAAGTGGTGTGGCTTCTAAGCAAGAGTTGATGGGTGTATCTCTCCTAAATATTCGACAAGCTAAGATGAATGCAAGGCCATAACAATGCTATTAGAAAATTCACTTGGTTTGTAAGAACAGTGCAAACATATGTTATATCTTCGGTTGTAACACAAAGTATGTAGGTTCAAGCGAATGAGTCATCTAACAACCTATTATAACTTTAAGAGATTTGCACTATGGGTTGGTTCAAGTCCTTGGATACCATTCCTTATGCGTTTTCATAATATGGAAGGAAAATTACATAATCGATAATCTAATTGGGGGAAGTTTATATAAATTTCCAATTATTTAAGATGTTAAGGCGAAGGTTTTTACGTTATTTAGATGGGAAGAAATATATATGTAGACAAAGTGCTGTATAAGATTATTACATGGTCATTTTTAAATTAGGCTTCATAATATGTAAGAATAAGAATACTTAAAAAGTTACACAACCAACAACATGACCATGTTAGTTGGTTATGTTAATCAAGTACATAAGGGAAAAGTGACTAGATCACATCACTTAAACATGTCCATGCAGCCTATGTTTAGAAAGTGACACAACTAGTGGACACGACCATATCACTTGGTTGTGTCCACTTACCTAGTACAATTCTTCATACTTGATGATCTTCTTGCTTAATTAGTATAATGTATCATTTTTCAAAACTTACATCATTTCGTAATGAATAATCAAGAATAGTTTTTAACTGATATAAATATAATCTAAAAGTATTTTCAATGGATGTGTTCTTAGGAAGAGTTGTAATGCTTGGAACTTGATTATTAGATATCTATGTATATATTAACATTTATAGACATTTTTTACACAAACGCATTCATCCTTTTTTAGATTTTTACCATCCAAACAAGAAATAACAAACCTTCTTCTAAAGTTCTTCAAACTTATATTGTCATTAAGAATAAAATTTACTATCTTATTCTTAATACTCATTTGGCTATATCATCGGAGAGTTTACGCTTAATTTTAACAAATTTATTGTAGAACATATAAAACTCTTAAAAAGGATAATATTCTCTACGTGCCTTTGAGTATCCTTAATTTCCATATCCAATACAAAATTTGTAACAGTTACACGCTAATCCTTCCTCGTTACACGTACTAGACGCTTATGAACTGGTAAGTCCACCTCGTATGGTGCGGATAGTTTTAAAAAGGAACTCCAAGAGAGAATACCCAAGCAAGAGTTCGTGTAAATATCGAAGTTACTTAAAGGTATATGTGTTGCTTACTCAAATACTAACGAAAGCAGCTTTTATTTATTTTATTAAGTATCATTTCATATCGTCCTCCAGCTGACTTGCCAGCTAAACGCGATTTGTTTGACTTAGCTTGTTCTTACTATAATAAAATATAAATTTCATCTTTAGGTTTGAATGCTCTTATCACAATGACTATTGGACAGCTAGATATAAAGAAAAAAACAAAAGAGTAATAGAATTTGAAATCCTTTCCGTCTCCAACTATTTCTTAGCTGTCCCCAGATTCCATGAGCAGCAAGAAGAAGACACGTTCGCGTGAGAACTTAGTTACGTTGATGGGCGAGATGTTAATTTCGGTTGTTTAAATTATCTATATTCTATCATGATAAATTGGATAAGAAAAATCGTCTCTTTTGAAATTTATTTAGGTAAGCGTGAATCCTCTATCTGTACTATCGATAACTATCCATCGGTAAAAAGAATAATTACTATGTTGACGCTAAGAATTATAATATGGTCGTGAGCTTCGTTATGATTTTTTTTTTTCTTTTAAAAAATTATTTTCCAATTATACTGACTTCAGCAACGTGAATGTGAACGTCTCGGATATTTTAGATAAAATATGTTGTGGATAATACTATCAACATTTAGGAGACACCATCATGTGAATGATCCTATTTCGAATTCATACCTTTTCCATATATATATATATATATATATATATATATATATATATAACTTTGATAGGATGATTATAATGGAAAGGATTTATAATGGAGCAAAGAAGAAATAGATGTTTTGTATCATACAAACTATGTACAAAAGTATAATATATGTTGCATACAAATGAAATCGATGATTCTTTATCATTATAACTGCGTTAACACTTTCATTCATATATGTCCTCTATTTATACTTATTGGCAAATACACATCCTTTATACATAGATACTACTTTTTGTAATGTTTATGGTTAACATATATCCTTTCTATGAACTAGATTTAACATCGTTAAATCATGGGATTAATGACTTCATCTGTGGGCAGTACACATCATAATATTTATCATTAGCTTGAGCCAATTACACCGCATATTCCCCATTTATATTTTTCTTTTACCGAATTTTGTAGTTGAAAGCTAATATATATAGATCCATTCCTTTAAAACTTTCCCTTTCTTTTCTATTTACAGTCTGTATACTTATAGGATTCCAAAACAAACACAAATAATAATCTGCATAGGTAATCGATTCTGTTTGCAAGTTGATTCATAATTACTATTATTTTATCTGTACATTTATCATTAATATTTCTTTCTGAAAGACTTTTGATTATATCTCATTCCACATGTCTATCACTTTTTTTATCCATGAGGCGTCTTACTCTTAACGAAATTATTCTATTTTGCTTAAATAACTCGTTTGTTACTCCATTTATTGATTTCCAACGCATTTAAACATAGCTTATTAACTGGTAGGAAAGATGGCTGGGAATGGATGAAGCTAGAATTTGAAATAATGACTTGGATGCAGGATAAATCCATTTTCTATAGAATTTAACGATTCAGAAACTAAAATTGCTTTTGAAATTACTAGAATGGTAGAATTCTCCTAGGGGAAACTTGGATAGCAATTTTCTAAGTTTCCGAGCCACACTCAGGATTTAGATTGAGATAATATCTCATAGAGATTTTTAGTGAGAGAGGATGAGAGAGTAGGAAAAAAATTCATGTTCAATCTGCCCCTAGTTAAGAAGTCATACAATATGTATGATCTCAAGCATTACAATGCATCATCATGTTCTTTAAGAGTCATAATCTTTGGACATTGAAATTTAAACGTTAGATTATGATTAAGCCAGTTACTGAATAATCTAAACCATCTAATATAAAGTGACACATACCAAATGCTTGAGATAACATACTTTTTTGAACTAGAATCATGCCTTTACACAAAGTGAGGTTTTGCAAAATTCTATAATATGACCAAATCATCCTGCCTATTCAAAAAAGCATCAAACCAAGTGTCTCTCTTAGACACTTTTCACTTTCAGCCTAATTTCATCTGAATCACACTATAGAATGATCCCAATAAAGTCATAATCATTTTTCCCTCTTCTATTTAACAAGACTTCAACCGAATCTTATATGATAAGATTCGAATTATGTTTATGTTTTAGAAGACGCGAGATTTGAATTTCAAGATCACATTTGATTAATGCTCCAAAATTTATGGTAGCATTTTAAACTAAGAATGAAGCTCTCATAAACTTCAAGATTAAATACTTAGCACAAGGTTATGATTGGCAATCTATTCAGCGTTAAAGTTGTCTATCAGTCACTTTCAAACTTCTCTAGTCCATTCTTCCTTTTTTTCTGGCAATAAGGAATGTAAATGTAAAGGTCGTCCATGTAGATGGAAAAGACACCAAAAATAAATAAATTAATTAATGATGCTTGCTCCAGAGCTTTGTGGAGCCATAGAATTACATTGTGCACGTGATTTGGTAGACTTCGTCTAATTTATTTATTCTTTGAGATTGAGTTCTTGTAACCCATGATGCAGTTTGTATTCTTGTAACCCATCTTCTATTGGCGCAAATAGAATTATTACATAAGACAATTCCGTAAGGAAATGAATGTTTTTTATTCCTGGTCAGGACCTATTCGCCATTGATCAGGTATATGGTATCTGTAGCCCATTAATACAACCCCAATTTTTAAACAATTCAAACCAAACGAACACCCCTTTTTTCTTTTCTTTCCCACTTTTTTATCTAATCAATAACTTCAAAGCAACGGTATTATAACACCATTGTCCACAACGGTACAGACGTTAATCTTCTAATAAAATTGATCAAACTTGATTCACCTCTTTCCATTGCAATCATGAAAGGAGAAAAAAAAAAAAGAAGAAAAGTTTAGTTTACATCATAGTATAGTAATATATCATGATAAAATCTTATGATTATATTTATACAAGAATGTTTTAAAGATGTACATAAGATATCACATCAATATTTAAATACTTCAAGTTAATCATTTTTAATTAATTTTTCACTTTATAAATGGATACTTTATTAAAGTTTCTTATTAATTTTAAAAATCTTTTAATAGGTCCCATAATATCATTAATTTTTGAACTAATATGTGAAATATAGTACTTTTTTAATTAATATAAATCATATTAATAACATTTTATTTATTTTTACTAAAAAAATAGAAAAGCCGTTGCAAAAATGAGCCAAAGGTTCTTGTCTGACACAAGTCAGACTTCAGAGAATGGGATGAAATGACCTATCCGATTAGTCATACTCTAGTTGATGGGTATATTGCTTAATGATTAAAAGTTGAGGATAGTTGTAAATACAGCTTACTCTGTTGCAAAGTATATTCTAGGAATAATTGCAACTACACCTCCATTAAAAGAATAATAAATAGTGGGGATCTTGAAAATTAAAACAATGGTTTTAGGAATACAGGTACATTTTTAAATAGTGGGATGATATATGCAATTTACGCTAAAGTTTATTAAATTTTTCATTATTTTGAACCGCAACTAGCACAAACATTGCATGTGAAAACCGAGCCAAAGATCTTAAAATCTTATAGAAACTTAAAACCTAAGCTAAATCTCAGTCATAGGTATATGTGCTTGCATAGGGATCAATCTTAATCACTGCTAAAACTGCTGTTCAAATGCCAAAAGTTATTTGTTTAGGGCATCCTTTGATTATAAGAGCAGTGAGGACCACAACCAGGGCCACAGCCAAGAAGGTTTCACACAGAAATAATAGGTCCACGGTTTTGCATTACCACCACTGTACACAAACTACCAAGTTGAGATTTGTCGTCACCATCTGCTCATATTAAAAAAGCCTGCCAGACGCCATGTGCATGGCATTTAGAATTAGAAGTGGGGTTTAGTGTAATGTAATTCGATTCGTTCTTCTTTTATTAAATCGAATCTAATATAATGGTTCGATTTTTTAAAAAATTAAATATAATTACATTGTTTGATTTTTAAATTTTTTGAGTTTAATTAAAATTGATTTAATTCAATTCAATTCAATCTAATCCATGATTTGAACCGTTTATATTAAATTTTTACTAAACATTTTTACCTCCAATAAATACAAAATTTTAAATAAAATTTATTCAATTTAATTTTAATAATTAAGACAAAAATATTATAAAGAATAACAAAATATAAAAAGATTAATAAAATTTATGAAGATTGATAAAAAAATATAAATAATAATATAAATTTTTTATTTAACTAAACAGTTCAATTCGATTTAAAACGGTATGATTCGATTAGCTTTTTTGAACCGAACCACGAATCGTTTATACATAATTAAATAAAACCGTAAACCAAACGATTCATAAAAAACCAATTTTTTGATTCTTTCACTTGGATTCATGATTCGATCCGTGATTCGCAGTTTTTTTACCCAATCCTAATTCAAAAGGTTACTTAATGAATCCTACATTAGCCGGCCATTTTTCCGCATTGTCCTCTTTTGACAGCGGACTCTCCGTCTTTGACCGTCTATTTAATGCATCAACGAATTTGGTAGTCTTGTTCCTTACAATCATACATCGGTTACATATAAATAAAGAAAGAAAATTGATGTTTATTGATAATAATTACTTGGGGATTAATCAGAGGAAATGATTCCTGGAGTTTTACATATTTTCACCTTGTATTTTGATTTTCTTCTATATCTTATATTTACTTCTCTCTTTAGAAAACATCGCTTAATTATTAAAAATAACTACGTGAAATGCATGTGATGAAGGTTTTCGGGTCTTTTCTTACTCTATATGCATCCACGTACTTATTTTTAACATTTGATTAATAACTACAAGTATATAAAGTGTCAAAAATAAAAAAAAAGTTACATATAAAGAAAATGAAAAGGGACAAAAATACACCTTTTTTTATAGTAATCCTAGTATTTATTATATATAATTGCATATGTAATTAGCGGAAGCAAAACCGAGAAACTTTATCTGATTAAGATATTATATTCTGCTCTGAAGTGCATGTTGGCCTGCTTGTGGGGTCAAGCACTATGTTTCGAAGCACTGGCAGTACCCATCAGCCATTAATGAACAAAAGGTATGTTTTTTCTATCTTAGTTTATTAAGAAAAATTTGGAAATTTCAAACATTCTATTTGATAAATGTTCTCCCATGCATTTAGGGTCCATTAAATCTTTATTTATTTCTCCATTATTGTATTTTAAGGGTATGCGTGTCTAAAATAACGTACAAATAAATTCACAAATGAACTAACTTATTAATATAACCTTTTTAAATGGTTACATAAATTACAATGAAAAAATTCTAAAAACAAATATACGATTTATGATAGATTATAAAATTAAAATCGAGAGAAATTAGAATTTTCCATGAGAAATAAAAATAGAAAATAAAAAGATGAAACTAACGCATCATACTATGAAGACATTGCTTAGGTATAGGCATAGAGTGGTTCAGGTGTACCCTGAAATAAGGATGAAATGGACACATCTTAAATGTGTGAAAGTGAAAACAAAGGCTTAGGTGGTGGTAGGAAAGATATCAATATATAGTAACATTCTAGTGGAAAAGGAAAGCAACATGATCCATCATCTAAGACAACCTCAGAGAAACGGGCATGTCTGAATCCAAAGGTAGGTTTGAAATTGGGTTCACGAAACAACCACACCCACTTCATTTATTGATACAATGAGGGAGTCATAGAATATTGTTCCACTTCTAACCATAGAGAAAAAGATACATGGGACGACCCTTCTGGAAATGGTAGAAAGTCATCAACCATAAACCTACGGCTTCATCTTGGAAAGAAATGGGAGGAATTGGATGAAAATCGAAGAAAATAAAGGGAATTATTTCCATTTTCTAAAGAGGAAATGAAAAAAAAAAAATTAAGTATAATGTGGTAAAATTATCCCAATGTTTTCTTAAAGATTGCTATAAAGCATATTGTAAAACTTCCTTCTATTTCCACGCATTTACTCCAAATCCAATCAAACTTATAGAATATATTTATGGGACGGCCAGAAACCAACCATGCTATATATTTGATTGGGAGACCAATGTTTATACAACCAACCACATGTGCATTACTAAGATTTGGTGGAATAGGATGTTGTATCAAACCTGATCTATAATAGGTGTAACACTGAAACAAATAGGAGACATTTGACTCAGAATTTGATATGAAATCAAAACTGATTGGAAACAATTACACAACTTTTCACACCTAGCATCTGCTAGGAAAGAGACATAAGAAACAATGCTATTATAGCAAAACAACAATATAAACAATTGAAGTATTCACGCAACCTCAATTTAATCTGTTGAAATACAAGTTAGACTATTTACTCAATCGACAAAGTCAAGGCACAGCCATATGAACATTGCAACAAACAATGAAACTTGCTGATTACAAGAGAGAAAAAAAATTAAAGAATTGGACACACTTTGTATTAGCAAATTTAAGTACACTGTACGATTGTTAATTCCAAATGCAAAGACAGGAAAATGGGTTTAAATTAAAATAAAATCAATACCAAGGACATGTGCATCCAGCAATCGCAAAGAATGAGCAGGCATAAGTAGAACTTTAAAGTAGAAAAAAAAAAAACCACTTATACCCGAGAGCCACTGCTGTAGCCTTGTCCATTCCTCATTCTTCTCATCTCCATTTCTCTGGTGTTCGCCTCACTGCTTGAGGCTGATGGATTGATACCATATTCACTTGTCGGTTCACTATATTCACTGCTACCATACTCCTGGCTTTCCAATGCCATTTTTCTAAACTTTTTCAGGTCTTCGTTGTACTGGTTAGTGTCGTAATCTGAGCTTCCATAAGAACTGTATAGACCACTATGACCAGGTCTAATACCTTCATTTAGATCTGAGAGGGATACGTCTCCTTCAAGAGCTCGCACAATCTGCTCATTCGGTATATCATCATTAAATTAGAACAACTTATAAAAGCAAAAATCAACAATGTATTATGCGGTAAGTTTTACTCTAGCTTTCACAACTGCAAAAAAGCCAATATTTATTGAAATAGCAATAGATACTTCCCACTGGATATATTCAATTGCATAAACTAGATGCACTTCAAAATTTAGTCAAGATTTATGTAAAGTTTAACATGGTACTTGACTAGTTGACCCACATGATAGCCGGCAGGATAATATACGAATCTAGTTGCATTAAGCATCACCTGACTCATTCTTGGTCGACGACGTGCTGAATGGCGGACACAAGCAGCAGCACAAGCAACCATGCGGGCCATCTCATTTTGGTTGTAATTACCCTGCAACCTTGGATCGACCAAGGAATTAAAATTTCCATCATCCAGAGCTCGTGTGAGCTGAGGTCTTGCCTGTAAAAGAAAATGAATTCAATCCCCTTGTGTTGTCACAATTAAGAAAATTTTCAGGCATAACGGCCATGCAAGTTGTATTGCTTACCCAGTCAACCAGACTGTCGTCATTGAAAGCATGAGTTGTGTCCACAGGGCGGCGTCCAGTAATTAACTCCAAAAGCATGACACCGAATGAGAAAACATCTGATTTTTCAGTTAGTTTGCCACTTGATGCATATTCTGGAGCAAGATACCTGCAGTGACCAAGGTCATAAAAGAAGTTAATTATAATACTAACAAATAAGAAATACAGTTCATAGAGAGTGGAGTTGCACTCTCTAATCCAACTTCAAGCAACCAATACATGAAAACAGAATAATAACAATTAAATAAGATTCGAAGAAGAGAACAATACGATGTTAAATTTTTCATAATATCACTGAAAAGAAAAAAGATCAGTAAGCACCACTTATACTATAATATAGTTACGCAAAACCGTCTTGAGATGGAAAACAGTAACAGTGCTCATTATAATTACTTCAAATCATCTATTTCAAATGGGGATAAGCAACCTAACAGCACAAAACAGGAGCAAGACTAACCCAAAGGTACCCATCACTCTGGTGGAGACATGAGTGTTAGCATCAGAAGTGAACTTAGCAAGCCCAAAATCTGCAACCTGAAAATAGAAATCCAAATGAGGCATTATATCCAAACATAACAGCGAAAGTAACTTACCACAAAAAAATACACACAATAAAATAATGGAAAGATCAACCAAACGATAAACTACCCTTAGAATTTATAACTCCTCCACAACGCAAACATTGCTTGTAGTTAAAACTGATTAATTTTATTTTATTTTATTTTTAACGTGAACAGATTAATTTTCAAATCCGAGCAATTGCATCTAATTGCAGGAAAGGATTTGTCCTCTCAATTGAACACCAAAAGTCTGTCATATTTGCTACAGCTAACAACTATTTAAGGCTGATCATTTTATGAAACCAATTGATAGTAAATTACCTTAGCCTCAAACTTGAAATCAAGGAGTATGTTCGCTGCCTTTATATCACGATGAATGATCTTAGGATGACCTGCACATTTGGTTCATTTCTTCTTCAATGACAGTTCATCTTAAGAAGGATGAAAGAGAATATATTCCAGAATGGATAATGTGGGCCAAAATTTCTAGACTTACAGTCCTCATGAAGATATGCCAGTCCTTTGGCAGAGCCCAAAGCAATTTTTAGTCTCGTCAGCCAGTCCATGGTTGGTCGTCCCTTTCCTGCAATAGGTATTGTCTAATCCTTCAGATAGGAGCCATTAAACATCCTCCTTAGCAAATCTGGTACGACTTCCAACCACAAAGCTCAAATGTCCTTTCTCTCTCTCTCTCTCTCTCTCTGTTTTTATTTTTCTTTTTCTTTTTTTTAATTCAAAGGAGGGGCATTGCCGTAATAAGACCAACAGTTTTGAAGTCATCTATATCGTATGTACAGTCTAATTGCTTGAGCTTTCACACTTATTACAATAGAAAATAAATTATTAGGACAGACAAATATTACAACACTAAATAAGTTTTGGCTTCTCAAACCGCATAATCCAGCTTTAATTTAAAAGCTTACCATGCAAATGGAACTCTAAAGTGTTGTTGGGAACAAATTCATAAACAAGCATGCGTTTGGACCCAGTAGTGCAATACCCAACAAGTGAGACGAGATGCTTGTGATGCACTCGGCTAATGATTTCAACTTCAGCTTGAAATTCGCGCTCCCCTTGTCCACTTCCAGCTTTGAGTTGCTTGACCGCTATCTCCTTCCCATTTGGAAGCATTCCTCTATGGACATATCCAAATCCACCTTGTCCAAGTAAGTTGGCCTCTGAGAAGCCATCTGTTACCAATGCTAGTTCCTCGTAAGTAAATGAGCTCTTGGAGAATCCTAAGGAAATTCCTGGTGATGGGGGTGGATATGGTTGGTCAGACCCAGAATAATTGGAGCCAGATCCCCCACTGCTGCTCACGAAAGGTGGAGGTGGAGGAGGCGGAGGTTGAGGATTAGGACGACCTTGGGGTGATTGTGGGGGTCGTGATGGAACTGGAGGAGGCGGTGTAGGCTTGCTTGGCATTACTGTACCACCATAACTAGCGGGAGGAGGAGCATTATGTTGCCACTGACGCGGGGGACCACCATAACCATCATCTGCGAGGCAGAAACAGATTACCTGATCCTCAGTCTATGCTCGTAAAAAGGAATCATGTATATATGCTGTCCCTTGTCGCAACATACTCAATTTGTTGACAGTGATCACTACAAATTTCTTTAAAAAAGAAAAAGAAAAATCTTACAACATCTGAGCCATTGGCATAGAGAATATTGCATTTAACAATAGCACATTACAATTTTTTTTTCCTTTCAATTTATTATTATTTTTTTTTCTCTCATAAAAAACATAGAACTATACAATCAAAACCCCAGTATTACATATATCTAAAACATAACAAAATGAGTCACATAGAGGCATATGAAAGTAACGAAAACATGCATGTAAAATACACACACACACATTTTTTATTTTTTTGAGACAGCCAAAAATAAATAAATCTTAAATTTAGTCAAATGAACAAATAAAACCACATTAATCCACAATTCACATGCACACATGTAAATAAAATCAACCAAACGACAATACTAAAAAAAAAAAAATCAGATCCAAAATCATAAAGCAAGCACAGTACTCCATAATTCTCTCTCTCTTACCTTTATGACCATGTGGTGGTGGATGCGGCGGTGGCGCCGTGTAATACTCTTCATCATCTCTCCTCCTCCTCTTCCTACAACAAAGAAACAACAAACTCAACACCAAAAGCACCACCACCCCAGCAATTGCGATTCCCACCACCAGCCCTGTCGATATACTGTTCGACGAAGACGACGACGGCGGAGGCGGACTCTTGGTCGTTGGCGTCGACGGACTCACCGGAGGTGGTGGAGGGCTTCTGGTAGAGGGAGTGGTCGGTGAGGAAGGTGGAGGTGGCGGCGAGGCAGCAGTCGGAGGGGTGGCTTCTGGAGGTGATGGTGGAGTGGTGGAAGGGGGAGGAGAGGTTGCCGGAGTGGAGGGCGGGGGTGGGGGAGATGTGGCGGGAGGAGGGGCGGTGGGGGTCGGTGGCGGTGGAGAAGTCGCGGGAGGTGGGGCGGCTGGGGTGGCTGGTGGAGGAGCAGTAGTGTTTGTAGCCGGTGGCGACGACGGAGATGGTGCTGACATTGCCGGAAAAATGTCGTATAACAAAATGAAATCGAAAAATTATAAGACAGAATCAAAGTTCAAAACTTTATATCTCTCTCTCTGAAAGTTCCAATCTTTAATGAAATATAGAGCGAGAGAGACTGAAAATGAGTAGTGGAGCTGGGTGGTGTAAATTTCTTAGATATTGTATGAAAAATTCAATCTTCTAGATTCTGTCACAGAGAGAGAGAGAGAGAGAGAGAGAGAGAGAGAGAGAGAAGGCGTTTTTCTGTCCGGACGAATTTTTCGTTTTAGCATGTGAGGGAGGAGAGAGAGTGATAATGTGGTGGAGACCCACTGGAGTGAAGTGGAGACAAACGAGAGAAAAAAATGGTAAAATTGGTAGGTGTGGGACCTACACGGCTGGCCCGCGTTTCCCTTTCTCTCCTCCGTAACTCACTCGCCTTGGTTGTAAATTTCCTGCTTGATTATATATATTATTTTGTACTTTTATTACTCTCATTTTACTGCACTCTTATTAGTTAACAAAAGCATCTAGTCTCCATTGTCTAGACTTTCAAATGGATAGATCACTCCTTTTTGTTTTTTTTTCTTTTTTTTCCAGAACATTTTACACCGCTAATCGCGACATAAAACACCGTCTCTTAAAAAATAATCTAAGAAATACCAGAAATTTTGAATTGATTCTTAAAAAATAATCTAAGAAATACCAAAAATTTTGAATTAGCTCTTAAAAAATAATCTAAAAAATACCACAAATTTTGAATTAGGCTTTTCAAAAGCCAATAATATAAATAATAAACATATAATCAACTTTTGTATTGCTACTTTTCTTTATATCTAATGAAATTGGTTTTACAAAAGTTAGAGGCGTGCAAACGAAATAGGTCAGATGGATTAATCGATTTAATTAAGAAAAAAAAGAGTTTGATAAAAGAAATTTAACCCACTTAAATATGAGTGATTTGGATTGACTCTACTTGACCAGCGGATTAATACAAGTTAGCTTACCATAAAGCGAATTAACATGTTATCCCGTAATAAAATAAAAAATAAACCAAATACACATATTTAATTCTATTTTAATTCGGATGCAATGTAGACTTCAGTATTTTCCATTTGAGCTTGAAAAAAAAAAAAAACCCTAAGTCCTATCCTTCTATCACACCTCTTCCGCAAATATAGGTGCTATAACATAATTTCATTTAAGTGATTTTTCAAAAAACAAAAATTCACAGGCTCGTATTGTTAGCATATTTGAGCAATAATTAGAATTAAAGATTATATATCTAGCAAATGGCTCGTTTATATGCTTTCTATCTAAACTTTTTGTTAATGAAAAAAGCTTGCAAAGATTTTTCAAATCTGTAATTTAGTACTTAGAAATTCTACTTTAGATAAATACTAACATGCAGTATGTTTCGCTCATTATAACCAGTAAAATAAGTGTTCTTTACGCTATCATTCAAGCCATTTAGCATAATAAAAGTGAAGATTGTGTCCATATCTAAAGTAGTAATTTCATTATCTTTTGACATATAGCTTCAAGCTAATGTTGTAATGTAAGCAATCCTTTTCCAACCTATACAAATTACTAGATAATTATAAATAAATATACATTTTAGAATTAATATTTCATAGGATACGTTACGCCACAAACTAAAGAATCATAACAGTCTCATCGTATAAACCAATTTAAGTTAAAAGTTAATCACTTTGACCACTAATATAGATATAACTTATACAAGACGTTTACCACTTCACCACTTTGAACCATCCAATTATAAGTTTAATAGATATCAACTTGTGATGCAATTTTTTCTAAATAGTCTTAGAAAATAATTTTGTGGCTATAATAACTAAGAAATCAAGCTTTATAGACTATTTGGAGTACAAAATCTCAATTTCAATAAAAAGTTTCAAAAATACATTGATTTGAGAAAATAAAGCAATTTATAAAGGATTTATAAAGGGCTACAGGTTACAAAGCATAGCAACAATACTCATAGTTGAAAACTGAAGGGTTAGTAATAGAAACCCTATTAGTTTTCCTATAAGTTAATAAATTTGATAAATAATTAAGATTTCAATTCATTAGTTTTAAATCTCATTCCCTAACTTCATACTCTAGTCTTCTAGAACTTAGAGTAATACCAGTGATTCTATTGGAAAGCTTACAAAATAACTATAAGGGAATAAGTGATAACTTACTCAGTAAGTGGAATAGAAATAATAGTACATATCTATCATTAAATAATCAAGGTTTTTAAGTAAGGTTAATTAAATTTAATGTATGTTCAACTAAATGTCATCACATGATACTAACCGAAATAATAGTGGGAAAATGGAAAAGGAAAAAATAGCTAAAGAATAAAAATATAAATTTAATGTTAACTGGTTTCATGAGTTAAACTCGAATATGTTTACAGGATCTATTTATTTAAATGGGTCTAAGACCTAAACATAAATATGAATATGAATTTAATTGTATCTAAATAGGGTAACTCATTTGGATCTCGTATTTTTTTTTATATACTAATTTATTTAAATCGTATTACATTATATCCTACTATATTGTACCTTGATCCCAAATTTCAGCCTTACATCAAAATTATATATTATGCATCATTATAGAAACATTGCTGTTAGTCCAGCATTTAAATTGAAATACTTATTATTCTTGGATCAGTAATAAAAAGCAAATAATAATGTACCTATAAAAGTAACTATTAGTTGTCTTTCTCTCACACAAACACATTAAAAGGAGTTATTGCATCCTTCGATCAAGCTTGGCAAAACTCGGTAACCATTTTGAGAAACTCAATTTTCATTTTGAGAAAACCTACTCTGCAAAAATTAATTTGAGGATGTAAATGCATTTTTTCTTTTCTTTTTCTTTTTTTTTTTCTTTCTTTGCCCCACCCCAAAAGCAGGTAGATGTAGGAATAAATTAAAGGTCAAAAGGTCACGCCATCCAGAAAATTCATAAAAGAAGAAAATTTTCTTTATACTATTTCTCATAAGTGTCGAATCCACATTATTTATATAAATCAAGTGAATAACAACCCTGAAATTTTAAAGCATACACCGATCTTTATGATACAAAATGTATCTTGATCATTTTCTTCAAATGGGTATCAAAAAACAGGAATTCGAATTCATTATAGACAGCACACTATTGAATTGTTAATAGGACTTTCCAAATATAAATATTGAGGATGAGTTTTGGAATGTCTACGACAGCTTGTGATGAAGGGAATAATTAATTGTTTGTTCTTGGCGGAGTCTTACTTGGCTGTCAGTCATGTGCTTGAAATTCCCACCAACGTCTGCTTTATAAGGTTTCATGATACTTGCACTACAATTTTAGAATATTAAATATGGTTTCGTTCACGCGATGGCCTCATAATCATCCTCAACCGATTTCATTTTGTTTTATCTCTTATTTCAATAGTTTTTTAACTTCGTTTACCGGATCAGATGATCGGATGTTGTGGCTGATAGAAAAATTGTCAGGGATGTAATAGAGGCTCGGGTAAATTGTGAATTTAATCCATCGCTGGCTTAACTTGTCTAAACCGTTATACTCGCAAATTTTTAACCGTTTTATTCTTGGAAAGACAATTATCTTAAAAAATCAAAAGAAGAATATAACAAAATGGCTAAAAACTTAAAAAATAGGAGCTATCTCTCTTTTACCGATTTTATGTATAATTTTAATTTTAAATTTTCTAAATTGTCTTATGAAAATAAATAATAACACAAGATCTAAAATTATATATTATAAAAATTTGAGAATTTATATAAATCCTATTATTTAATGGGCATGTGAATCGACTAAGAGTATTTCTCGAATGTTTTTAAGGATCAACTAAACTAATAATTTAAGTTTACACCTATAAAAATGAACTTAGTTTTCAAATCAAAAGTTTACTAGCAATAAAAAGCTCAAATACAAGAACAACGGATCTAGAGTCATCTAAAACCCTAAACCCTAAGATAATTGAGAATTTGTAACCCCTAAGTAACTAATTAAGAATTTAATATGAATAATTTTATTCAATTTTAGAAAATTTCTTAATTTTACAAGAAATAAATCATAATTCACAAGTTGATTTAATAACCAAACCTTAAAAGAATTACATATGAGACACTCCCCTTATTTTCATGCATAAGCCCTATACATATGGATAAGTGCACTAATCAATCACTTTAAATAACTTATCAATTAAGAGTTAAAACTAATTATATAATATACTAAAAGCTAATGATAAAACACTTTTCATATATCATTATAACCAATACTACATAAAGACAAGTTATTATCCTATTTTATGAATTCAATTTTCAAACAAGTGATAAGACAATACAACACACTACCTTAAAAAGAAGCCATTATGGCCGGTTGTAAGAAGTAGAATAAGGGAGGCCATGTCTTATCAACTTTCAATTACTCCATTATCTTACACATCCACTATTCACTTCTTAATGCTTACATTATCTAGTCATCTTAAAGTGTAGCTTTTGTACATGATAAAAAACAACTAAGTGAAGTTTTTTAGACACACTTCTTTTCTTTTCAAAACTGGTACTCTCTCTCACTCCTTATCTTCATCTTTTATTTCCTTTTCCCACTTCAAACACAAATAAAAGTGAAAACCCAACTCCACAAAATCCCCATTGCTGTCACTTTCATTTGCTTCATACCTTACAACACTAGATTGATTAGTTGCCTTCTTTTGCCAACTCCAAAAGCTATTTTTAAAAACTTTAGAATATCCTCAAACCATCTCAACCGTCAAGACCTTGGTTTCTAAAAGAACTTACAAGAAAGGGAAGGGAAAAATAAGGAACATAAGAGGACTCTTAGTTGCACAACTACTTTATTTATGTATTTAAGGATGAGTAAGTTATTTTCTTATTAAAGTGCTTTAGTGTACCATGTTAGAAGATCGTGTTTTTATGAAGATATTGACATGAACATAAGGTGATAACATAGCTAACCACTTCAAAAAATAAGCTTATAAATCTCTTATATGAAAGTTGGAATCTAAGCATGTTAAGTTAGTATTTATAGGAAACATATCTAACACTTAGAATAGGAGTTTATAAGTTGAGAAAATCATAAGATATGCACATGAATGAGAGAATAACATACTAGACATGGAGTATATCTAAGTCATTCAAGTGTTATTTTCACTTCTATTGAGTTAAACATGCTCAAATATAATTTTAGATAAAGGAAAATCTATTACATAAAGTTTTTATTAAGAAACTAACTTTTGAAGATGTAAACTATGACATAGAGTTTATAATAAGTATGAGATTTATCATTTTTATGTAGTACATAAGCTAAATAATCATCTCATGAAAGATAAGTTGAGTTGGAGTTGGAATATGAGTAGTATAGGTTTATGATTTAATACCTAAACTTAAGGAAATGATAAAATAAGTTGAAAAACAAAATGTGTGACCCTTGAACCATCACAACTAGATTTGGAACCATAATAAAAGTCACTTAAAAGTATGATAAAACCAAGCAAACAAAGCGAAAATACTAACAAAAGCAAATGTAACAAGTATATAAAGTCTAAAACTCAAAACTGAACCTAAAACTATCAAAACAAGTTTAGAACTCCAAGTTGGGCCTTCACCAAATTTCTGGCCAGCAACTTAGTCCATCTATAAAAGTTGTTGCAAAATCCTAAGAAGTCCATATAACACTCCCTAAGCCAAATAAAGTAACTATCCATAGTTTAGATAAAAAAAAAAAAAAGAAGAAGCTCATTTGACCACTTAGGCACACAAAAAAGTTCAAGAAACTATTGATAGCACCAAGGCCATAAGATAAGGATGAAAATATGACCTTAAAGAATATTTTAAACTTAGAATAAAATCCTAAGTCCAAGCCCAAGTTCAAAAGATTTCCTAAGGTAACAAAAAACCTTATAAACAAACAATGCCCAAAAGGACACCAAAACATGAGGATCGCCATTGTTTTGATTAGTATACAGACTTGTGTACTTTATCTTGAATATCTAACTACACCACGTTAAAGTATACTAAAAAAAGATGGAAATCGACTATAAGATTATCAAAATTGGATTTAAAATAAGAAAGTTATACGTGATTGAAATTTTAAGTAAAATTTGGAAAAATACAAAACTAAGTAAAAAGTGTTACTTAAAAGAATTATGGCTTAGTCTTCTAACTTTACCTTAAACCCTTAACTTTATCATATTTGCAATGTTCAGAGGACCCAATCGTGGAAAACGACTTGCCCTTAGATTACTATGATTGATTCACCATGGTTAAGTGAGTGATTTTCGATGACTTCATGCTTGATTTTGCTTATAGTGTAGTCGCACTTAAATTTACAAAATGAACTTAAATGCTTGTAAGATATGGAAAATGCATATATACTGTATTATGATTGAATGCCATGACTTACTAATGAGATAATAATGGAAATTGTTGTGATAATAGTATCCATGGATTGTATAGAATAAAATTGCTTAATCATAATGGAAACTGAATTAATTAAGCATTCGACTAAAAAAATCAATAAGTAATGTATTTCTTATATTTGCATTATAACTATACCGGTTATTACCTCATGTGGAAGATAGGAAAAGGCTTACAGGAGCAGGGTCTCTTGCTAAGATTAGGTCAATGGGCCATTTATATTGTTGAGTCTCTGTCTTAAGTTGTCAGGCTTACTAGGCATCAGGGGACGCTAATTGATAGCAAAGAGCCGTGTCTTATGGTATGAGATGTAGATTATGGAGTCCATTACACCGTTAGACTTGGAATTTTGGCTTAAAAGTTTTGATTTTAAAATGAAAGGTATATTTTTGGTATGAAAAGTAAAGTTGTATATCTTATACAATTGTTTGAGTTGATTTGAGCATATTGATACAAGTGGAATAAAAAAACCTAGGTACTAAGACCCAGTTGATGATTTGTGTCAGTTAATTATCTTCAACCCTGACTATAGAGGGTGTAATCCTGAGTTGTATATAGTTTTTAAGTCACTGCATGTATTGTTTGGCATTCTGATTTTTTAAGCATTATATTATGCTATTTTGTATGGAATGACGAATTGATTTACTTACTAAGCACAAGCTTATACCCCAATATATTTTTGTTGATGTAGGGTCATCTTTTTATTCATTCGGACTGTAAAATGCTCGAGGTGAGTTTCGCACTGAGATAAGATGTGGATTGAAGATAAGAAGAGAGAATTTTTGTATAAATGGTGAATTATAAATGTATTTACTTAACTAGATTTTCTTAATTTAGCTGTCTTATAATTTTGAGTATATTGTAATATTCTTTTGTTGTGGAATGCGACAATTCCACACTTAACTTTAGTATTTTTGTAATTAAATGTTAATTTTAATCATCTCGCTTGATATTGCTTACTTATGGGTTTGATGGTGATATGGAATGGAAGAAGACTTATGATTAATGAGGGAGTTGATCATAGATTTTTATACGGTATACGGTAATCTATTACAATAATGATATTGTTGGGTCGTAATAATTTAAATGCTCAATTTTAAAAATTAAAAGAATAGTAAATGTATACTAAATAAATATAAAAGAACGTAATTTTTTATGTACTCTTATTCGTAAATTTACCCCGTTCGAATTAAGAGGTGATTGCAAATGCTGGTTCAACTATGCCCTAACACATGCATACAAATGGTCACATTGCATGTTATTATGACATATAACTTTAATATGGAAATAAATATTCGGATAAGAGCACAATCCTTTTTTCCGTAATTAGAAACCCATTTTGGATGAATGGCAAGAAAAAATTGCATGTGGGATGCCTACTTGGTACTTTATATGCCGCCAGAAGATTTTACAAAGCGTCCACGAACTAACCATTGTTAGTTTATATCCATATTTCCCAATTTTTTCTATTTTTGCCAGGTTAAATTCCCGAATTGACCATTGTTAGTTCGCTACAAATATATATAAAGAACATTTAATTCTTTTCATGCTCATAGGACTGGATTCACATGGCAAGGATGGTATTATATAGCAAATATTGGATTGTTAGGATATAAACCTCATTATACCATGTACTCTATTGCTATCATATTTTTTTTTTTTTTTTATAAACTAATTATAAGAAGAAAAGTTTTAAACCTTAATTTATTCCAATAAGAGATCAATAGTATCATCACAGTGATAATAGCCTTAGAATAACTATCGGTTTCAAATTTGAAAATTGAAACCTATTTTATAAAATTTTTTATTACCTTTTTATAATAAATTAGTGTTTAATGAAGCCTCAAAGATCTTTTACGATATGATTTCTTGTTCTAAGACATATATAAAGTAATATAAAATAGCTTGCGACACATATAAATTCAATCAAACTCATGCTTTTGTCTCATTATAAATTGAAGTATCAAACTCTACAAACTCGATTGTAAGATTTCACCAGAGAAAATTAGAGCTCCCACGTAAGAAAAATTATGTTCGTAGAAGTCACCTTGGAGTTAGAAATTTTAGGACACAAAAGAAGCGAATATAGGAGTTCTTCAAGAGTTGGCTAGGAAATGCTATAGGGTTTTAACAGGAAAATCGCTAGGATTATATGTTTACTTCAAATATAATATGTTATTATATTTAATATTATTAGTTAAGGAGTTTTATAAGATGTGTATAGAGTATGGTAGAACCTCTACCTTATATATTTTAAGCCTTGTTTGAATTGTTTTGTTTTTTTTTTATCAGTATTTTATTTATATTTATTCTGTATCTAATTCGTTTGAAATTTGGTATCCGAAAAATTATTTGTTTATATTTTATAATTATAATTGAAAATGTTGATTGAAGAGTGAGAATTAGAAAATGAAAATTCACATATTTTTTATGTTATTATAAATATAAATGTAGTAAATAATAGATAAATTTAATCTTATAAAGATTTATTAAGTATTTAATTTTAAAAGAATAATATATATGGAATTATATTCTTATCTTTTTAGTATCTTATTCTTACCGTATACTAGTTCAAGTAGACATAAAAAAATTTGAAAAAAAGAAAAACTAAATAAAACTTTAAAGTATAAGCTCTATGGTTAATATAAGATATAAAGATTTTGTACCCATTCCTTATGAGCGTAAAATCTAGAAAAATTGGAACCGGGGATCAAACTTATGACTTTGTATAAAAGAGGTTCCAAATTCCAATAAAATTACTGCTTGCCCTTAATCATAATATAAACAATGTCAAATTGCTAATTGAATTCCTATACTCACTCGAAGTTTTAGTTTTCAAATTTAATAACTCACTTCTCATAGTTTATATTTGTATGCTTAAAAATATGAGCATTAGTTTGCTTTTTTTTTTTTTAAAGAAAATAGATGTAATAAATTTCATAGTTAAAAGTTCATTGAGTATACTTAAAACTTCTAATGTAGACTTTATATCATATGACATTCAACAAATAAATCTGATGCAGTTAAATAAAGTCAAATTATCGGGTTTTAGTTAACATTATTCTAGTCATCTTCAGATATATTTTGGACATGGAAAGAATAATATACTATCAAAAGAATAATAACGCTTTGATTTATGTAAGTTAAAGAAAAATGAAAACGTTGGTATTGGTATTGTGTGTGTGTGCATATATATATATATATATATATATATTTCGGCCATAAACATTGGTATTGTATAAACATTAATATCTCAGCTGAGATATTTTGGTCCGCAGACATTGTTGGACATCCCACATTGCAGTTTGGTTTTTGATGAGACAACTTGGTCGTGGAATCGACGCCTAGGACTAAAAAGATAGAAAGCCACTCTATCCATCAATTTGGCTTTGATGATCACTAATCACGCAATCAAATCGTATGGACAAAGAAGATCGGCGTTGCAACTAGTAAATGCCTTCATAATTACTCCGAAAAAGATTTTTAAAAGGAAGGGACGTTATGATTAGTAGAAAAAGAACGTAGAGTAGTGGTTTAGTGATAGAAGAAATCCTTTTTTAAGGTAGCTTTTATCAGGAAGAAGTGATGAAAATACTCATTACATTTTATATCAAAATGAATGAATTGAATCATGTCTTATATTTAGAAAACACATAGCTTCGAGGAAGGTATTAGAATTACCGTTCATTTATTTTGATAAGTTTGGCTCTTCTTTCAAGTATGATCGTATCTTAAAGTGATTTTATGATTAGGTTTCTTAGTTTTTCATTCTAAAAGTTCAAGCATATTAGTTCTAATTTTTGGTGGGAAATGTGAAACGCAATAAAAGTATAGTTGTAAATATAATTGATGAATGCGTTACACTAGACCTAGGGAAGGGTTAGCTCATATCAGTAAGTCGATGCTGAATTGGTTTGCCTGTTTAGACTTGTTGTTAGCAAGTCTGAATCGGTTTTAGACTCACTAATTCATATAAGTTTAGGTTGATCATAGCCGTCGACTCTCAACTCACAACTCGCCTACAACCCGTTGGTTCAAACCTACGAAAAATAAAAAAAAAATAAAAAAAATGTATATATAGATGCTTGCACTTCATATTTTATATAAATATATATAAATGTGTAATTTACAAATGATATGTACATATTACATTATATATATATATAAATATTTTTTCGACCAGCCATGTATGTAAATATATTATATGTATTTATAACCAAAGAATAAATTAACAAAAAAAGAAAGACAAAATGGTCACATCAAAACATAAAGGAAAAAAAATTGTTAAAACATAAAAAAAAATAAAATTGAAAGATATGGATGAACCATAAAGAGTGGTCATACAAGCTTTTGCTAAGCCATTGAATGATCTTGAAATTGTTAAGACATAAAAGGACATATAGACAAAATCATGCAGAAAGAGAGGAGAGAGAGGGAACAAAGGAGAAAAAAAAAACTAAAAATCTTATTCACAGGCGACTTATGAAAAAGCGGACTACTTCGACGAGTCTAAAACTAGGTATATCCAGATTAGCCACAGTTCTATATTTTTTGAAACTGTGAACTAGCGGTTCTAGATCGATTTTCATTCCCTAGGTCTATTATACAAATGAAGTCGCCTATACATCAGACATGATAGGCAAACTATTTAAATAATCACACCTTATAGTAGTTCAAAAATAGCATTCTAGAAGAAGACTTTGGCATGTGAATTAATATACTCTTACCAAAAGGTAACATTTTTAGTTGATTTAAGAGTCCTTTCTATTATACGTATGTATATTTGTATGCATGCATATGTCCAGGCATGGGTGATTATTTGAAGGCATCATACTTCAGTATTAGATCGGGTATCATGAGGGATTCATTCCCAAGGTCCTTAGGCCAAGTAAGAATGGTTGAAGAATCAATTCTTGTTCGCTTGCTTTTGCTAAGTTCAATATGATTTATTCTAGGCACAAAAGGTACAGTGTAGCTTAACTGTTTTATGAATTTGGCTCTTGCTTTAAGGGACATGAGTTTCTCACTTTACTTACTAAATGTTTGAATCCTAGGATATTGTGTGTAATATTTTTGATCATGTAATCTACTAAATGAATCCACTAGTTATGATTTTTCATTAATAAAATATTTTAAATCCTCATTTGCTCTCTAATTGAGTATCTTTTAGTTGTTGTGCAAATTTGGCATATTTTGATAGTACATACATGCATAAATTTAATTGAGATTGATATATGTTGATTTCATGAAATAAGTTTTGTTGATAGGGTCTTTTGGACTCAAGCCTAACCCAAACTACTTAAGCTCCTTCTTATAGCTATAACCTCTCTCGGTCCAAGCTTAGAGTTTAGCTTACATAGATGAAACAGCTCTCCAATGCTTATTAGTCTTCAGATAAGGCTAAACGACTAGGTCAACAGCAATTTCTTGACTTTCTGGATTACGTTGGCTGCCACATACCTACTCTTCCATACTTAAGGGAGAGAATTTTGTCCACTAATTACTCTCTAACTGTTGGCATTACTCCTCTATAAATACAAGGCCACTACCCAATAGTAAAATACTTTACACTGTACGCACTTAAATCTTATAGCTACTAGTATTCATAATCTCTTAAAGCAATTAGCTGACTTAAGTATTAGAGTGGCTACGTCGGATAACACCTTGTTACCCCTCACTTTCTATTGTTTTATAGGCTCTCTTATTAGCGCAAAACCCAACCGTATCTTAATTGATACTAATAAGAACCAGAGATGACATTTGTTGTTGTCCGTGGGAAATCAAACAAATTAAATTCCTACCCGAAAAACCCAAGCATACTAAACAAATTCCCTAAATACCATCTTTAGATACCATGTCTCGTGTCAGAGAAGGAGATCGAAATGTCCAAATTCTACCTCTTCTCCCTTACAGCCAACACTTCAGATGGGGCGTTAACCGACCTACTAGTCCTTAACCAGCTCCCTAGGTGGAGCCCCCCATCAGGATGCCTTTGTCATAGGGGCAAAGATCATGAATTTGAAGGTCTTGAAGATTATGATGAATATCGGTAGTTCCACATATATCCTCTTCCTATATACGTATGAAAGGATGAGGACTAAGTTACCGGTGAAAATGAAGCCATACTTGATTAGCAAATGTAGTGCTAGTTAAGAAGAAAATCAAGAAGTGGCATATGTTCATTGATTTTACTGACCTTAATAAAGATTGCTCAAAAGACTACTTCCCTTTTCTTAGGATTGACCAACTGGTTGACTTTACTTCAGGACATGCCCTGTTAAGTTTCATGGATGTCTTCTCAGGTTACAACCAAATTAAGATGTACCCAAAGGATAAAGTCTACACGTCCTTCATCACTGACTTCAGCACATACTATTACATAGCGATACCCTTGGGTTTAAAAAATGTTAGGGCTACTTATTAGTATATGGTGACGAAATTGTTTAAGCTCTAGATCGGGCACAATATGGAGGTCTATATTGACAACATGATTGTCAAAAGTATGTAACCAGGTGATCATGTCAAGGACCTCTAGGAAGCTTTTGACTAGATGTGAACATACGGCATGAAGTTGAACCCCTAGAAATGCATCTTCGGGGTTAGCTCTAGCCAACTCCTATGCTTCCTAATCACCTAAAGAGGTATTGAGGCTAATCCCAAGAAAATATGTGCCATTAGGGAAATGAAGTCCCTTACTTTGGTTCGAGAAGTATAGAAGCTCACTACCATGATGGTCGCATTGAGTAGGTTTATCTCGAAAAGCACATACAAATGAGTCAAGTTCTTCAAGATCCTGAAAAATCTAAAGGGTTTTGAATGGACCTTAAAGTGTGCTGCAATGTTTAAGTTGCTCCTAGGCTTCCTCGCATACCTACCGGTCCTCTCTAAGCTTATCCATAGGGAGGACCTATTCTTGTACATGGTTGTAAGCAACTAGGTACTCCCCTTTATATTGGTCAGAGTAGAAGGAAGAGAGCATATGCCCATATACTATGTTAGCCATATACTCCATGGGCCTAAGGTCAGGTACACCTAAGTAGAGAAGTTCATCTTGGCCATCGTCATATTAGCATGTCGGCTAAGGCCTTAATTCTAAGCACACCAGATCACTATGCTTACAAATTAGCCCTTGTGCACCATGTTACAAAAGATGGATGTGTCTAAATGAACGGTGAAGTATGCAATGGAGCTTAGCATGTACAAAATCTAGTATCAACCATGAGTAGTATACAAAGCACAAGTATTAGCCGACTTCATGGTTGAATATACCGAAGAGGAGAAATTACCATTAGGCAACGATAAGCCGGTGTGGACTCACTATGTTAATGGATCATCCACTTTGGGGGATGGAGGTGCGAGACTCTTACTAACCGGCCAACATAACATTACGGTCTGTTATGCCCTCAAATTTGGATTCAATAGCAGTAGCAACGAATTTGAGTATGAAGCCTTGATTGTTGGCTTCAAGTTGGTTAAGGAAATCGGTGTGAAGTAGCTAAACATTTTCTCAGACTCCATACTTATCATCCAGTAAGTCTGAGGTGAATATGACGCCAAGGACAACACCATAGTGAGGTAACTAGAGAAGGTGAAGTGCTTTCTAGCTCAATTCCCTTCGTAGACCATTCGAAGATCCCTTAGCTTGAGAATTCAACTGTGGATTGGTTGTCTAAACTCGCCTCTACGGGGATATAGGAGCCAAGGTGAAGGATAGGAAGATTTACATAAAGTACCTTCTAGAGAAAAGTATAGCTCCGGGCTCGGCGGAAGTGCTAAAACTGACAGTGGAAACATCAGAACTAAGCTAGATGGATCCCATTCTGAGTTATTTAGAGTAGAGTAAGCTTCTAAAGGAAAGGAGAGAGGTAAGAAGCTCGAATATCAAGCTACTAACTACATGTTAGTCAATGGCATCCTTTACTGTAGGGGGGTCAGCTTCCTTCTGCTTAGATGCCTTCGAGAAGACTAGGACCTAAATGTCATGGTAGAGTTGCATATCGGAGTATGCAGTAATCACATTCAATCTCAAGCACTCTACATTCGAGCGTTACAGCTTGGATATTATTGGCTCAACATGAGGTAAGATGCCAAAGGTGTAGCCTAAAAGTACCCCCTAGTACTAGAAACACACTCCCATCAACCATGCACTTAGTAGTAATCTCCAACCCCTAACAAGCTTATAGTTGTTTACCCAGTGGGGAATCGACATCCTTGGCCCCTTCCCTAAGGCTTCTAGAGGTTGGTAGTTCATTATTATTACTATTGACTACTTCACTAAGTGGGTCGAAGCCTAAGTCGTAGTGAAAATCATAGAGAAGAATGTTAAGTCCTTTGTTCGAAACATCCTCTCTTGATTTGGGGTCCCATATGCTCTTATCATGGATAATGGGCGTCTATTCAACAACCCCAAGTTTAAGGAGTTTTGTGTCGAGCACTATATCATGCCGCATTTCACCTAAGTTGCCCATCCTTAGTTAAACAGCTAGGTGGAAGCTACTAATCGGGTCGTCTTCAATAGCTTGAAGAAGAAAGTCGATTGAACCTGTGATGCTTATGCAAATGAACTACCCAACGTTTTATGGGCGTATAAGATTATCCACTAGACTTCCATAGGTGAAAACCCTTTTTGTTTGGCGTTCGATTCGGAGGCAGTCCTTTCCATTGAACTCGAGCTTCCTAACATTCGGACTTAAAGCTTTAAAGCTCTTTTCAACAAGTTTCTAAGAGACCTCACGATGGCTTGAGTAATGGCCTACTAGCATCGAGTAGCCAGATATTACGATTAGAAGGTTAGACATAAGGAGTTCAAGATTGACGACCTAGTTTGCTGAAAGTTAGGGGCTCCGGATTCGTATGAAGGATAGGGCAAGTTGGCCCCTAATTGAGAAGAATTAGTTAGAGTAAGAGAAAGCTTAGGCTATAGAGCATAAATATTGATGGCAAGTCCATCCTTCAAAAGTGGAATGCCGACAACCTTTGACCATACTTTGAATAGTATATTACTTTGTAAAATCCAAAAAATTTTGAATGAAAAAGCTTCACATTGCATTCATCTCTCTTTCCCTCTCTCTTTCACATTCATACTAAGTCTTAGCCTTAAGAGAGCGAACAGACCTACTTACCAGGTAAGTCGAAACATTACTGACTTGGTCGCCTCAGGTAATCTTAGTAAGGGAAAATACCCCTTAACTAGGAAAACTCCCACTTACTGGGCAGGTTGGAATGTTATCGACCTGGCTCTTTGGGTAACTTTAATAAGGGGAAACACCCCTTAACTAGAGGAACTCCTACTTTCCGGGTAAGATGGAATGCCACTGATGTGTTCTCCTTGGATAAACTTAATAAGGGGAAATGCCCCTTAACTAGAGGAACTCCTACTTATCGAGCAAGACAAAACGCCATCAACTTGTCCCCTTAGGATAACCTTAATAAGGGGAAACACTCCATTAATTAGAAGAACTCTCATTTGTTAAGTAGGATAGAATACTATTGACTTGACTATGAGACCGTGTTACAACAGATTATGCATAAAAAAAAAGAAAAAGGAAAGAAAGTTCAAATATCAAATCAACAAATTCATTCATGAGGTTAAGTATAAGATTCTTAGGTTGGCACCTTGGCTTGAGGTACAAGCAAAAGAATAAAAAAAAGAAGAAGAAAACTAATGCCTTGGATTAGTACTTTAGTAGCTCTGAAAAATCCAATGCTTCTATCTACTTAGAGGGCTAATCCGTCAATGGTCCCTAGGTAGAAGGGTCTTGGGGTTAGGGTTAGTAGGAAGATCACCCCTACTTTGATCATCTTGAGAAGCACCTTCAAGTGTGACCTCTAGATGAGCTATCACGGTTGAGGTTAGTGCAGTCATTTGTTGATCCGACGTGGTAGCAAAAGGGGCACCTTGGACTTGACCAGCTGTTGGAGTGGCTTCCTTCTCTTGGCTTTAGTCGACTTCCTGTCCATAGAAGTTTGGACATCTATGAAGTCAAGGAAGCTTAGGTTGAAGTCGAGGTGATGAGAAAGCACCTCCTTCTTAGTGTAACGAGCACTATTGGTAGAGAGGTCCGTAAGCTCATCCAACCATTCTTCGATCATCCTATACTCCTTGACAACCTTCTTAGCTGTGGTGTCGCTAAGAACCTCCCTACTCGGAGATGAGCTCCTCCATCTCTACAGTCTTCTCTTGAGCTCCTCAATTTCTTGCTCCAACTCTACTTTGTAATTGGCCAACTCTATTAAGGTAGCCTTTGCACCATCACATTCTGATGTCTTCATTGCCAGCTCGGTCTGTAGTAGAGATATCGATGCCTTCAGCTCAGTGTTTTCTCTCTTAAGGTTAACCTTGCCCCCTATCTCCTCGTCCAGTTTCTAAGAGAGAAGGACCTTGGTCTTTTGTTCATCCTCGAGCTGAGGCCTTAAGTTGCCAACCCTTCGAACTTTATCTTTAGCAATAGACTTCCTTTGTTTCGCATCTTCTAGCTACCCTTTAACTTAGCCACCTACACATAAGAGTAATGTAGGCGCAAATTAGCTTTGATAAATTTATGGAAATACTTATTTGAAGAGGACTCTGATTCTTTCAATTCCTTCTTAGCCCTTTACAATGACTCTTTAGCTTCCTTTATCTCTTTCCGAATAGCATCATAGCTGCTCAATTGGAGCAGCATTTGGCCATGATACTATGAAATAAAGTAAATTAAAGTTAGTGCGATGACGATAGAGAAAGATGCCAATTGCATACAACGGCTTACCTGCCAGATGAGTAAGCTTAGGTGTCTCACTACCTCCATTAGGTTGCCCCCTACTACCATTGATATCCCCTTAAGGATTTCCCAATTGCTAGGGTTATAAGACCCTAGTGAGGCTTGATAACTAAGAGTTTGGTGCCATAATGTGATGTCATTGCCCCGAATCTCCCACTTCAGCCTCAGGATCTTTTCCTTAACCTTTTTAGTCTCAGCCTTGGAGATGTGATTGGGGGTACTTCATTCCTTGAGATGTATGAAACCTCCTTGAATGAGTGTAGCTTAATCCTTAAGTAATTGGATGTATTGAGAAGGTCAAAAAGTTCATCCATAACCTCATCGATGTACTTATATGGATGAGCCGTCGGCCACTTATATAAAGTTGCTTTACTCAGAAGCATCTTCAATATGGTTTTCTTCTTCTTGGCACCAAGAGTTGACTCCCCAACAATCTTCGACTCCTTCCTCTTCCACTTGGTTAGGTTGGATAGATCTCTTTCCTTTACCTTACCCTCGCCTTTATCAGGAGAGGGAAGCATCACGAGCTCTTACTCTTTTGTATCGGTAGGTTTTATCTCCATGGTAGTGGATGCAGTAGTGGGGACAAAGGTAGGGAAGGGAAGAGCTACACTTATGGGCTCGGTAACCACTGGCCCTAACCAAAGACTTAGAGGAACCCTCTAAAGCAAGGTAGTTGGCTCGACCCTACTTGTTTGCCTAGCCCTTGGCTTTGGTCATACGGCTTTCCCTTTAAGGTCAGAGGCCTTCGCCTTGCCCTATCAACATCTCATTAGGTCTCCATAGAGGGACATGCAGCCACCCTTGACAACTTCTTCCCTATAAAAGAAAAACTAAGTAAATGGTCAGAAAAAAGAAAGTAAGGCAAAGTCAAGAAACAAAACACTACCATTTACCGACTGACGAAAGCGTTCATGAAAAAAATAAACCTGTACCTTCAATCCACTTCTTTAACACATCCTTCCTCATGCTAGAGAAGAGCTCGAAGATTGGATACCAAAAGTATTGCTTTACTATCTCTACAGCATTTATCTCATTGCCGTTTCAGAGGGCTATGAAAGCTTGAATCTCCCTTGCAACCTTAGCATCACTAGGGCTAAGCTCCTTCTAAGCCTTAGTTTAGACTAGTTGGATTTACTTTATCTAGAAATCTGCCTCCTCGGGTAGCTTGATGACCACTTAGTCATCTTGCTAGCCCTTTATGGAGTATATGAGGCCGTAAAACAACTTCCTTTCGGACGAGGTTGGAGGTACGGCTACCCCACCCTCCCCTCCCAAACTCTTCCACATGTAGAAGTGGTTGAAGAGCTTAAGGGCTGGCTCTAATCATCAAATACTCGCATAATGCTTGGAAGACCTTCAATACTCTCCACCCATTGGGAGGGACCTATGCTAGACTTTATCAGTGAAAGTTGACGAGTTTGCTTAAACTTTAGACACTTCTCAAACGCTGTAAGCACCTCCTTAACTGTAGCGCTACCTTCTCTTCCCTACTTGGCAATTGTATTGTCTACCCAAGGATTGGCTTAATGATAAAGTTGCCCAAATTCTAACTAAAGGTGGAGGCCTACTTTTGATCACACAACTGCTCGAGCCCTTGCTTGTCCTAAGTGCATCAAACAAATCTTTAGGATGTGGCTATGGAGCATATATGTACACATCCTTAGGGATGATGTTGATAAGACCTAATCTATCTAAGGCCTCCATTGCCATCCTAGTAGAGACAAGTTGTGCTAATGATATGACTTCGTTCTCTCTCGTAGGGGGTGGATCACCCCTAGTGGCCTTAAAGTCAGTAAGGTTGAATTTTAACACATTAGATGGTATCTCACTAGTGCTGATCAACATGGGAATAAGAGATAAGAGAGATAAAAAGCTTTAAAGAGAAGTTTATAGAGAATTTTGAAGAGATGTCAATGAAGAAGAAGAAACTAGTTGTAGTAAAGGGAATGCAAAAGGGTGGTTTTTCAAAATAATGGTGGTATTTATATATACTGAAAGCTTTTGGAAATGTATCGATAGTTACAAGGATTCGTATCAGCATGAATCCCCTGGGATGCTACAATGAGGACACGTGGAGTCAATTGTGATCAGACAGTTACATTCAAAAGACAAAATGCATGCAGTTGCATACCTACTTATTGCAACAAGACACCTATTACGTCATATAAAATGCATTGAAAATAGGGGCGATAAAGTTATGAATTGAAAAGTCACTTCCATAGGAAGTTTCCTTGAGGTCCCTCTAACTTCCAATAAGAGACTTGCTCGATACTTTAAGGATACTTTGGACTATCTCTCACAATGGTCTCGCCTTGGCTCGCAGCACTTAACTTGACCCATTACCTTAAATCGAAAGGCATATGCCTTATCTCGGCCTAGCAGAAGATATTGCTCAGACCTAAGAAGATGGAGCTTTCATGCTTCACCTTGAAATGGTCTCATGCACTTCTATATAGAGAACAACCTAATTGGATGTAGTACGCCTATTAGACCCCTCTACCTTAGCATCACTACTGTTCGGGTACCTTCACTTCGACTTTACGATAAGTTGGACATCTCCATTTCGGCGTTGCCAAAGCTCGAGAGTATTCTTCTTAGACTCCTACCTGACCAGATTAGCTACATGCTTGAGAAGCCCATTCTTCTCTCTCCTTGCTCTCATAATAGCAACGAGATTGCATCAGTGGGTGGTGTGGGCGGGGCGATGTGGGCAATTGTTCATAAGGCATTTTAGACCAAAGCTCAACCTAAACTGCTTAGGTTCCTTCCTACAGTCATGGTTTCTCTTGGCCCAAGCCTAGAGTTTGGCTTGTACAGTTGATATAGTTCTCCAATGCTTACCATTCTCTAGATAAGGCTAAAGGATTAGTTCAACAACCACTTCTTGATTTTTGCAAACCATGTTGATTGCCATACGGCCACTCTTCCATACTTGTAGGAGAGAATTCTATCCACTAATTACTCTTCAATTACTGACACCACTCTTTTATAAATATAAGGCTATTACTCAACGGTAAAATATTTTTTACTTTGCGTACTTGAGCCTTACAACTACTAGCATTCATAGTCTCTCAAAGCACCCAGTTGACTTTAGTATCGAAGTAGCCATGCTGAACAACATCTTGGTGCCCCCTTACTTTTTACTGTTTTGTAGGCTCTCTTATTAGCATAAAGCCCAACCGCATCTTAACTAATACTGGCAAGAACCAGAGACGACAAGTTTATTAAATTGGGCTGGAAACTTTGTGAAATAGAATGATTCATATTTAAGGTGGGGTAAAATATTACAGTTTTAAATAAATAATAATAAAAAATGTGTAGTAACTTGCACCATTTAAACTATAGTACGTGATGTTTACTACCTTATCCATATTATAAACATGGTGTGATGTATGGTCTATGATTTCAAATGAATATGAGAATATTAGATGAAATTAAAATTTGACATAATGGTAAAATCAGGTCATTATTAAAAACTATGATTGAACTTGACATTAGATATTTTTCTCGGTAAACAACTTGACATTAGATATTATACGGGTATGCTTGACGCCTTTTTCTCTTCAAATGTTTTCACGTTATAAGTAAGAATAAATAATTGATCTACGCAAATGATTGGAACCTTTTCCAAGTTTTATGACAAGTCCATCTTACTTATTAGCCATTGTGTCTTGGGAACAACAAATGATCAATCCAACAACATATATACAAGTAATAGAGCTAAGTATCAACACTGCCACCTATTAAGTTTAGCTAAGCAAGAACGGAATCAAAAGCAATAAGACAATCTTTTTTGGTTAAAAATTAAAGTTTCCAATGGCTAGTTTTCTTTGTTAAGTTAAATATATGTATGTATGTATATATATTGTACATAGATATATTTGGAAGACCCATGTATTGACAGATGAGTTAATGATATACCAGCTATTTGACATATTACATTTTGGTTCTAAACAACGTTATATGGCCGAATCGATTGACTAACGACACCCATTTTTGAGAAAATTAGCTTTAGAAATTTCTAACAAAATGCAACCACTCGAATAAACCAATAATACACTTTTGCATATGACATTTGTCATCATTAGCAAATTACAATATTCAATCCTTAGACTGCATGCCATTGGAGTCGCATCCCGATAGCAAAAACAACAATAAGGGTAATTTGCAAACACTTGTATTTAACTCATGTGCACATAGCCTACTCATCTTTCAGATTATGTGTTTATTTTCCTAAATGTTCTCAACAAGTGCATTTTAGCCTCTAAATGACCATTTTACCCTTAATTATAAATATATATATATATACACACATTATTCTTTATCATTTTTCTTATTTTAGTTAAGGGTAAAATAATAAAAAATGGTCTAAATGCACTCTTTTTTAGGATTGAGCGGAGAACTCCATTGTACAAAGTATTTACCCATACTCTACTTGATTAGATAAGTCTTGAGTGTCAAGAGTAGTAGGATAGGTCTTAGGTAGTAATTTCACGAAACCTACTCTTATAGGTAGGATATGTGTATGAGGTCTTCTTATTCTATATCAATTCTAGAACCTATATTTTAAAGTATACAGGGTATAATCTCCCTTTAAAATTTATAAAATAATATGATATATACTAATGATTGAAAAAAAAAACTTATATTAATAAAAGCACAAAAACAATGTTATATTAATTATTTTGAAGAACTTTTATTTTTTTTAATGCATGCACCTTGTGTGTTTCGTTTATTAATTGTTTTGTTAATAAAGGGTGTCATTTAACTTCAAGTTCATGAAATGTTCGAAAATCAACTTGACATAAAAAGAAAAAATATTACTAGAATTTGCTAAATTAAAAAGGTGTATAATAAAAATTTATAGGAAGATTCCATGGGGAACTATATACCTTATAAATTTTATAGGGTACGAGATATAAGGTGGTTTAGGGACATCACAAGGTAAGTTTCAGTTTCAAAAATTTGGGTTTTTATACTTACAAGGTAGGATACAAATAGGACCTCATACCCTATTTATCTGTATTTGCTCACTCTTACTCTATTCAAAGATTTATGGATCTAAATGTGGACTTTCAAAATTAAGGAATTTGCATTTTACCCATATGTTATATGCGAACACTCATTCTAGGATAAATTATCAACAAAATGTAGAAAGAGAATGCAAAATAATAATAATAAATAAACAAATAAATAGATAAATAAAACATAGCTGATATATCTTTACGGAGCTTGTTTGCGATAGTAGTGCTCATAAGTGCATTACTGGTTCTTTTCACTATAATGCCAATCAAGTGTTAGTTGATAACTTGTATTTTTACTTGACTTTTGAACTAGATACTTGTCACTTGCATTTTGTTCATCTTTTTGATAAAAAAGTTAGACGATCTTTGGATTAATTAGCTAAATTCTGTTACATAAACCAAACAAATTATTTGTTTATCAATAATTAATATTTTGATTGTATTTTTTCCTTTCGTTTCATTTTTCAATTCAAATAGCATTTATCAGTAAATAAGAGGTAGAACGAATAAAGATTTCTTTTGCAATTCTTCTCTAGAGTTGAGTACATTTTTTAAGAACTGTTTTTTGTCAAATACGTAAAAATCAATTAAAAAAGGTAAATCCCTTATGGCTGAGATAATGTAGCCTAACAAAGCAAGTGAGAAAAAAAAAATAGAAAATGAAGTTGGCTAGAATAATCATCTAGATGAAGATCATACCTTCATTAGAACATTGTAAGAATGTGTCCCAAAAAAAAAAAAAAGGGATCAGATATGCATATGTTCATTCGATAATTACATATTATAACTTTCCGTTAGAATATCGGATCAAAGTAAAATGAACTAAATAAATTTTTGTATAACTTTATTCAAGTAAAGTCACTTTCATTTGGACAAACTTCTTTCTCTATGCTTAGCGTAGTTACAAATACCCATTTATGGGTTTAAATCCTTAACGAATCTATTAGGAAGTGTGTTTAGCTAGGGCTATACACTTTTAGTCTTGTTTGTCTTTATACTTTATGCAAGTTTTAGTTGATGTAGCTTGAATCAAAATTAGATTAAATGATCATTGTTGTTGATTTCTCTCGTTATTTCTAGCTAATCTCATTTGCTCTCTCTAGACTTTGATTTGAACCTTTTTCCATATCAATGGAAGTTAATTTTGTTTTATTTGCTGTTATCCTTGTTTATATGTATATCTACAAAGTCTTTAGGGTTATTATGTTGCCAAAATTATATTTATTGGTGATTTAATGATTAGATTTGGGATTGAATATTGGTTAGGTTGTATTTTCTTTAATAGGTTTTTCATAACACTCGAGTAGACAAGTCAACTCATTCTTCCTTGGTGGTACAGAAGGCTAAAAAGCAATTTTGCTACATTGCTTGGTGAGAATGAGAGTAAGAAGTGATAGTGCATATCCTATAGGTTTGTAGGTTCCTTATGCATCTTATTTGTTATCAATACCCATCAAGAAATAGAGGGTTAGGTATAATATGTGGTGCCATACTGCTTAAGAAGGGCATTTAGATAAATTAGGGAATTTGGTCTATCCCCATTATGGTCAATTGTAAATGTGGAATTGATTAATAATTTTACTTAATGTTTGGTTATATTGTAGACTTTACTTTTGTTAATAAAAATTCAAATCAACTTGGCATAGTTATTACTCCTTTGACTTTCTTGCTAAATTTTATCTTGTTTAATTGTTATAAAAGGTCCATATTCTTGAAACTCAATAAATTATAATTCCTTGTTTTTCCTTTGGATGTGATATGGTTCAAAAGAACATCTTTAGAGCCTACTACAACTTGAATATACTTGCCATAGTACATATCATGGAACATTACTTAAAAAAAAAAAAAAAACAAGAAGAAGAAGAAGAAGAAGAAGAAGAAGAAGAAGAAGAAGAAGAAGAAGAAGAAGAAGAGAGAGAGAGAGAGAGAGTAGTAAGAGAACCTTGTATGAAAAAGGTACAAACTTGGGAATTGAGCAATCTAATTTATTGAATATTATTTAGGACTGGTTTAAAAGATGTTCGTACATTTATTGATGGCTTTAAATCTCATTTTCAAGCATTGGAAAACTTAAGTTTGATTTGCTAAGTATCAGATTAAGCATTGAAGTCGACTAAAACTATTAAGGAACCAAATTGCAACACTCGGTAGGAGGACATCCAACCACCAAATGAGAGCAGTTGAATTGAGAATTGAGTAATACTAACTCAAGAGAGATGGTTAAGCCTATTTAGACTTCCAACATTAGCATCTAGATAGACTAGTGAAGATGGGACTCTTAAGAGCTAGATCATTCCATCTAAATGCCCTACTTTAGCATCTAGACAAACTATAAAGGCTTTTTGATCCTAATGTTACAGCATTACCCGTTTCTATAGGCTAACAATCATTTGGACAACCTTCATGTTTCAACGGTAGAGTAATTTAATTATTTTTTCATCTAATTGTTTTTGAATGGGTCTATTCATCTAAGTGATTTTGAGCTTGATGCAAATAGCAAAAATTTCTGTTGCTTTATATAATTATCAAGTAAATAAAAAGTTACTCTAGGTATCAATCCTTACATCTCTTATTGTTGGTAGGGTGATACTTGGTGTTTGAATATTTGGGGATATCATTATTTCCGAACCTAATGCATACATTGCATTTGCTAGGAAAATGAGTAATTGAACAAACATTAAATAAGATAGTATTGAAAGGTTCATAAGTACTTAAATATTTATTCCATAAGGGCTTATTCGATCCAATTATACTACGTAATGTTTTAAAGGGTATTCTTAATAAGTCATTTAAACTTAGTGCTTTTTTTTTTTCCTATGAGTTCAAATTTAATTAAGTAGGTCCTTAAGTTAATTTAGTTAAATTATTTGATTTGTAGTGGAAAAATACTTATTTACAAATTTTCCATTATTTTACCTTAAGAGCAAATAAAAGTGCTTAGTTATGTATTATTACATTGTTCTGAACTTTAATGTTGAGATTAGTCACCAATTAATTGTTCTTAATAAGAAATTGATTATTTCATTTGAGCAACTAATATCATCTCAATAAAATGCAATTCTTTTCTATGTATTATACCTATCAAGAATCCTTTATATCTCACAAAAATCCCATCTTTAGTTAACTATTGAATAGTTTGGAATAAAACAATCATTGTGCTTAATTCAATATCGGATTCTCATAATGGGCATTGGAGCTCACTTACAAGTTGGGATTTGATTGATTATAGCACATTGTAGCTAAGTTATCTCAATGGTCGCATGAGGGTGGTAAGAGGAGGTATAATAGAGGTTGATGCGGAGAGTGAAGGGAAGGAAGAGCCTCTAAAGTATATCAAACTAGCTCTTGATGCATTTAAAGGGGAGATGAATGGTACTATAGGTGTTAGTGATGGAGGTGGGTTGATGACTATGGTCATATGGTGCAATTTGAGCATTGAGCTTACACTTGAGGATGAATGGCTAGAAAAACCTTTTCATATGTGGTGTAATTTCCAATTGTAACAAAAAAAAAAGTCAAAGATTCAAATTAAAAAAGAAAATAGGTTGAGCACTCAAATAATAAAGTAGATTATTGTTGAAGAGTAAATGTATACTTTTCCTTACAAAATATATACTTTTGAATATATGATTTTTCTAAGGGAAAAGTTACCATATTTAGATTGTTTATCATGTGCTGAGTTATACTACATGATTGTCAAGTAATATCTAAAAGAGAAAAAAAAAAATAGAAACAATATAAGTGCAAACAAATCTCTTACTACTAATAATTATGTACATGATGGTGTGAGAGGAGAATAAAGATTCAATGGTACTAGCATGCATATAAGTATTAAAAAATTTTGACACATGTTAGTAAATAAATATACTTATTAAAATTTTTATGTATTGAAATTTTATTGATACTTATACGTTATTCATTAATTTACGTAGTGTATTAGTATTATTGAAATCTTTCGCATAAGAGGGTGAGAGATAACATGCACATAAGTATTAAAAAATTTTGACACATGTTAGTAAAGGAATATATTTATTAAAATTTTGCGTATTGAAATTTTATTGATATTTACACGTTACTCATTAATTCACGTGGCATATTAGTATCATTGAAATCTTTCACATAAGAGAGTGGGAGAGAAATTATCAAGCTAATCGTACAAAGTCTCTACCTAATTACTATGTAGTGTACCCTTATATATGATTTTTTTTCTTTTTTATAGTGTTGCTTTATGTACACAATACACGTTTTTCCTTGAGTATATGAGTAATATATGTTCTGAAAATTCTCATTTTATATTTATAAATTCTCTTTGTGAACAAAGCCACATTTGGGTTAATTTTTTTTAGAATAAAATTCCATGGGATTTAATTTAATAGTGCTTTTAATGATATCTTATCGAGAAAACAAGTGTGAGGATAAAAAGGAGTACATGCTGTCAATTTCAAAATATTTTTTTCACTTGCTATTGACACTCTACAGAATTAAGAGCCATGAAAATATAACTTTTAGTCTCTACCATTGTATGACTAAACTCAAATGAAAATAGTAAAAAAATCAGATATCATGAACTTTTATCCTTTAGAATTAAGAAAAAGTAAGTTTAATGCTCTTTTTTTTTTCCTTTTGTTAATTATATATTTTACAACAGTGGAAAAGTGGTGATAGGAATCAAACTTATTCCAACCATTTAAGGGGACAAATGTTCATATTGCAAGACGTGATAAGAATAATCATATGCAATAATAAAAATATTGAAAAATCCTTAAAAAAAATATTTTTTGCATGATGTTATCTTCATAATATTATATGCTGTCTTGAAGAAGGTAGAATTTACTGGTTTCCTTCTATTAAGACTTGGTATGTCTTTTCGAGCATTAGTTTCCGACAATTAGAATCTTCCGAAGTTCTTAAAGACCCTCAATCCCATTTACACGCAAAATCTCTATCCTCAACAAAAGAGGCAGGAGGGTTCTTCCTCTTCAAGGTCAGTTACGAACTTTTTTAACGCTGTTTTTGGTCAAGGGCGACATCTCATAGTGATCTGTGATGCACTATTATGACATATCTTATACCACAAGATAAAAGATTCAAGATAGACCAATCCACCAAAGATTTATCGTTGAATTACGAGGAAAGCGGAAATACAAGGCATCGGTAACCAACACAAAATTTCTCCTTCTCTTTGTGGTTCTTGTTTTGATATAAGTATGGAACAACGACCTATTCATCATTTTTTGGTCCGCTGGTCTTGAGATCATCCGGTATTATTGCTTTTTTCACCCCCTCACCCCCCACAACACAATTACTATAATAAGAGATCGTCTTGTTTCCACTGCAGCTCTCATCCCTCCATCAATAACTAAGAGTGAATAATGGTTTATTATATTCTGAGCGTGTGACTGCTTGCTGCAGATGAAGGCAAAAGGACGGAATTATTTGGAAACAATGGTCTAATTTTGACCAGCCAGTTTCGGCATTGTTGGGCCTGCAAAATGACTAGGTCTAATCAACAAAGTTAGCCTTCATGAAGGAGTAGCATCATTTGAGCCACATGAGTTCTCCATATCGACAAAAGACAAGCTCAAAACATACCTTTACTTTACGCTAATATGTAAAAATGACTCCTTTTAAACATGTACCTAAAAGGGATTACAATATGTGTAAATCCGAGTAACAGATTTATGACAAATACTTGCAAAATGAGGGAGCCGTCCATGATGGCTCTCGTAAAGAACGAATATAACAAGCAAATATAAATAGATTATAAGAACAAACAAGGGGTAACTGGTTCTTATACCCAAATCAATGACCTCTTTCGTCTTATTTCTCTGTAGGTGTGTAGCCTATTCAAACATGCCTTTATTTTTCTTTTCTGTATTTTGTTACATTAGGTGCCTCGCAACGTTGCATATACATAATGAAAACTGAAAATCAATAGATAACAACATACATCTAAGAGCATTAGAGTATACGTTAGGTTCCGATCTCTATATGTGCCAGTGGGGAGAGGAGAAATAGAAAAGGTTCAAATACCGGCCAAGAACCTTATTATTTGTAGGGTTTCTTAAGAAAAGTGAATCAATGTTTCATTAGTGCAACAGTATTAATTGGGTTGGACTTGGACTAAATGGGTTAGTGGACTTGAAGTAGTGGGGTAAGCCACTAAAATATACCTAAAGGCAATGATTGGTTAATAGAATTTTATGAAATCAAACTTTACATTCGGAGCTTGGCAAAAAGAATAAAAATAAAAAATTACTCTAGGATCATTAAGAGGTTTATCTAAGCCTTAAAATGGACCGAAAAAGAAAAAGTCAAAGATGGCCCTCTATAGATTTAGAGTAATTGGTGGGTGATGCTCTAAAATTAAGACCTTGAATGAAGGATATGCCATTTCTTCCTTAAGATAAAAGTACCTAAACCCAAACTCTGTAATATTCTCTTTGCTATCTTAATCATGCCCTATTAAAAGGAGGTCCTTCCTTTCTTGAAGCAATTAGATAGAAACGCATGATTGATGAATACAACTGTAGAAATGAACTTAATTTAATAGATTGATTTCTTAGGCTAATAACGGGGCATAAGGAACTAAGCCCATATAAATAGCAATAGTTGGTGCTTAGTAGGTGAGGTGGAATGGCAAGATTAAATCCTACTAATGTTTTTATCTTGCCATTTCTGCATCAACTACTAGATAATGATTTCACAACTTGTCCATGTCAATGACAATGTTTGCCAATTACATTGCCATATAAGCACTAAATTGAAAAAAAAATGGAAACACTCAATAGATAAAGTATCGCCAAATGGGTTTCGTCACTTAAAAGAAATTGTAGTAATGAATCAACAATCAACTCATCCTTAAGCTTCTTAGAAAGGACTACTTAATATACCTTAAACCGTATCTACATTTATCCTAAGCTTCTCTCCCAACAGTTACAAAACTTAATTGGCTTATTATTATTCCCAATACACGCAAAGATTGAAATGTAAGCATATGTGAAACCGCATCTTATAACTATAACCTTTTGTAACACCAATGATGAGATTCTCCATATAGCTAAGAGCCATGTCGATTGTTGTAGAGATTATCCTTAAACTAACTAAGCTTCAATTTTTGCTTCCATTTTCTAGTTTTTCAAAATCAAAGAATTGTAATTTGAAAACCCAAAACACACTCTATAGAAGAAGGATCATCTCTCTCTCTCTCTCTCTCTCTCTCTCTCTCTCTCTCTCTCTCTCTCTCTCTCTCTCTTTAGTATGATGTAGATGTGTGATGTGGTGATGAAATTGCTAATTTTGTAATATTAATTTAAAATGCACATGTCATTGTGATATTAGTTATTAAAGATGATTGGGATAACATATTCAAATGGAAAAATAGGAGAAACTTTAACAAGTAAAGTTTTGATTAGATGTATAATTTGATAAGTTGAAAGTTTTGGCGTAAAATTAGAAAAACGATAAACTTTAAGTAATGGTAAGATATTGTCCAAATTAATAATGTTTTATACATACTAAAGCAAATACTACTGAAGAATCGTGACTAAAATTGTGAAATAAAAAGTAATAACATAGCAATGTGAAGTTTGTGATGCACTTTAAGAATCTTTGCCTTAAAAAATATTCTTTTTTTTTAGTCATATGATATATATTAGATATTTCCTAATTAAAACAACTAACTCATATTTAATTTTATGTTACAACCAGACTTATTCATGACGTGGATGGTACAAAGATTATATAATGTAGCATGGAAATTGCAATTTTGTTTAGATTTGTAGTTAAAAAAATACAAAATAAAAATAATAGATAGCAATTGTAACAACATTTAGGCAAAAAATAACCACTTGTAATTGACTTCCTTTTAAAAGTAATTATCACGAAGAATTTATAAAAAGAATTAATAAGAGAGAAAGGAGATTAGTGATTACAAAGCAGATTTTTGCCTCTTTTCTTCAATCTTTAATTCTTGGAGCATAGCTAGCTCGAATAAGCTTTTCCATTGCTAAAAGTACCTCATAAACAACAAATAATACATTATATTTACGTAAATATCATCATATTAAGAGACAAAAACATAAAGACGAGTATAAAGAGGTATTATGGTCTTGTACAATATCTCACTAGTTGCACAATGAGGAAGAGAGAGAAAAGTTTGCTTTTAACTAGGCTCGAGGTAGTTTGACAAACTAAGGTTTCTTTAACATGAGTTGAACCTTAGTAAAATAAGGATTTAGTTAGTAGGCTTATTAGGTTGGGTTTAGTAGAGTTTAGGTAGCAACATTGGGGTGGTCCTCTATTGAGAATTGAATTCAATATTGTAAACTACAAACTCTTTCTTTTATTTCTCAGTCTTATTCTTCTACGTTACGTTGTTCTATTTTTGCACTTTTAAACCTACTTTACCCATTAATTGACTTACTGATTATGTAATGTTGGTAAGAAGAGAATAATGCTATGCTAAAATTGTGATGAGAAGTATTATAAATTGCTATTGTTAATGTTATCTCAAATACAAAATCCTAATCCTAGTGCTATCATATATAGAGTGTAAGCATGGTTAAATGAAAAAAAAAAATTTTAGTAGCTTTGACTTACCTAAATTACGAGCTTGTGCTATTTTTTGGGAGGAAACAAAAGATAAAGATGTTAGGATCGAAGAAAGAAAGTGTGTCTAGATGATGGAGAAATAATATTGCATATGTAGATTTAAATGGTAGCATGAGTATTGAGATGAGCTTGTGAACAAATGGTACAATGTAGTTAAATGTGAAGATACGTATTGAGGAAGTGGTTATGGCAAGTTGATAAGCCATGTGACCTTGAGAGAGAATACTAGTTCATCTATTTTCATCTTGTTTCATTCTAATGATGGAGGTAGGTTAGTTGGATTAGAGAAAGGAGTGTTAAGGTTAACATAGATTGTTCATAGATTGGGTTGATTATTGAGTTTGATTGTGATTGCTGTAGCTTATAATGGGAGAAGGGACCTAATTAAGGGGGCAACTAGCCTAGTAACAGCTCCATTCGCTAAAGCATGCAAGATATAGACTTGTACTCTTAGGCTTAATACAGTTTTAAAGATGGCTTAGAAATCAGTTTACTTTGAGTTCGATTGTCTTTAGGTGATTAGAGTTCAAAGGCAATTGTAAATGCATGCAGTAAGCTTCCATCCCCTAATCTTAAATGGATTAGCATGTTTCGGCTATATTGAATGATGTAATTATGCCTTTTAGGTTTGTTAAGAGAAATGCAAAGCAGATTGTAGATTAGGTAGCTTCTTCATATGGTTGGAAGATGTGTCCATTTGATTAGTGATTGTCCACCCCTTTCTTCCTCCAAAAGCTCCTATGTGTTTATATATATAATATGATGAGTCTTTCCTCTTGTAATAATTTTGATGATGGTTAAAGTTTAATAAAATCTATATGTCTAATTGGAAAAAAAAAGATTAAATAAAAAAATTCCTTAGATTAACTAACATATATATATATATATTATTGACATAACCATTTTTAACAAATTTGAACCAATATTTCTTTTAAAATTGTGTTACAATGAAGTAAATTTCTTAATTATAAGAAAAAGAAAATAAAACGATTCTTTAGTCCTTTTAAGTTGATTCAATTAGCCTCTCAACATACCATGCTTTGGTTTCACCTTAGAATTTTTCAAGCTAGATTGCGTTAAGAATTGGCTAAATGCACAATATGAATTGATTTTACATCAATCAATCAAAATAATGGCTCTCCTTGATTCTTTCAATTTTTGTTTCTCTCATGTTTGTTATGTTGCTTGAAGTCGATGTATTGACATTGTATTTAGTTATCAATTCGCTATACTTCTTGCTATAGTAATCCTTGCTTGGTAGTGCCAACTTCTTGAACCTTTTCAAGTCTTCATTGTATTAGCTGGTGTCGTAAACTGAGCTTCCATAAATTGTACAAATTGCTATGATCAAGGTTGATACCTTCATCTAGGTTCGAGGGTGACATCATCCCTTCAAGAATGCATACGATCCACTCATTTAGTATTTATCGGGGTTAGCATGCCAACAAGAAGTAATAGAATCATTTTAAGTTCCATCTAATCTCTATGATGGGATTTTCTTTCCATTACAAATTCTATCTAGGTAACATGCATATTTAATAAGTGCTTAAACCCATCCGTCCTACATCTAGTTCACACTATGTTTGGATTAGTAAAAAGAGTTAGAAGGAGAGGATGTAAATGGAAACTATTATTCTTTGGTTTTGATCCACAAAAATCATTAAAGAGAATGGGAAGGAAAGTTATTTTACTGATTTGGTTATTATATATTGGAATTTCCTAAGGTGACGTCACCTTATTGTAACGGCACGATAATGGAAGCTATTGACAATTTTTTTTTTTACTCGATTTCAATGAAATAAATTATGTTCATTGATTATAAAAATAAAATTGTTAGTAGTTTTAATTTTACTATTTATAGTATGGTCTACTAAAATTGAATATATTTTACCATCATATTACAATAATGCAACGTTATCGAAGAATTTTCCGCATGCACCATATAAAATGTCATTAAAACCCTATATCAATATATCATTTTCATTACATTTGTCTTTTGCAAAGTGTTATGGATCCAAATGAAAGAAGATGATGGTTCTGGGTAAGTTTTAGGATTATCACTAAAAAACATGCGTATTAGTGATCAAAATATAGTTTGTTTCAAGATCTAGAAGACGTACTATCTAGATAGATAGAAAAAGAAAATAAAAAAGAAGCACAAACAGAAGTGTTATATTAACAAAGGAGACGTTGAGTACAGATTACGTATGTGTAATTTGCTTTTAATAAAATACAAAAGTAGACAATAAATACAGCTACTATGAATTTTATTCCAGCCAGCGATGTGGGATTGATGAATTTCCTTTTTTTTTTTTCCCTTAAATTTTGTCTAAGTGGCTAGTGTACTTTTGGGAAGCAAAATGCCTGTTTAAAAGAAACTTAGTGGTAAACTTAATTATCAATTAAAGGGGGAAATCACCATAATTCCCCCAAAACCTTACATGCATCTTCTTCTTCAGTTTCTTTTTTGTACCTCAAACGAAAATAGCTAAGTCCCTTTCCTGATTTTCTCTATCATGGATAACCTCTAGCTCGGCCCTTGGTCCTTTACTTTTTTTTTTTTTTTTTTTCCTGTATTATAACCCAAAGGTGAAATCTTCTGAACCGAATTTTAGATATGACTTTATTCTTTCTCCCTCTTCTTTATAATACAGAAATAGCAAGTGTGTTCACATGTGCTTGTCGTCGTCGTCGTTGTTTTTCTTTTTCTTTCCTTTTTCTCTTTTTGGCATGAATTCATATTATAAACATGTGTTGTTGTTGATCGAGGTAATTTTAGTTTAGTCATTTTGAGTATTTATATTTATCATGTATTATGCAAGTTGTTTTATTATAAAATGTATATGTGTAGTTAGATTTTTTCCTTAGTTATAATTATTACAAATAGATGCTGTTTATATTTTAGAGTTTGAAAACAAGAATTGGCTGAATTTGAAAAAAAAAAAAAGATTTGAGAATCTTTTTGCTATTTTATATTTGGCCAAAATTTAAGAACAGAGTATTTTCAATAATTGTTTATGGAAAATATCTTAATTTTGATGGTGTGTGTGTCTGTATATTACAAGTCTTTTTAATATTCAATCAAATATGAAAAACAACAAAAAATCAATTCTTTGGAACTTTTTCCAAGATGAAAAAGCTCTAATCGAAATAGTTATACAAGAAACTTCCAAAATTCTTTTTGTTTTTAATTGTTGCTAAATTTAAAAAAAAAGAAGAAGTTATTCTTGGTAACTTTTTGAGAAACTGACATCTAAATCCATTTATTTTACAAAGTAGGACTAAAGGAGAAGAGTAACATAATATAATAAATAACATCTCTTTTGGTTTCTACGGGTTATGGACACCAAATATAAGTAACAATAATGTTCATCTTTCAAAACATTACATATAGTAATATGAATTTGGTAAGGATACCCTTTAATTTTATATGATATGTAAGAATTTCTAAATACCAACATTACCACTCTTTACTACCACTCAAGCCACCAAAATACTACTACCATTACTTAGCCCTACCTATGATTAGCATAATGTATACGGTTATTATGACCATTATATCACTAACCCTACAACAATATCACTACCTCTATTATAATGCACTGGTGCTACCATGACTCATACCATAATACCTTAGTTGATGAAATTTTAAAGTGAAAATCGTTAAATCGAGATCTAAATTTTATCTAATTGAGCAGCAAAATTCTACAGGTCATTGTTCCAATTAGTAAGTTGAGTAGAAAACTTTCACCACACAATTCCATATTGGCGAATTAAAAATGGAGGGTAAAGTTGCCACTAATTAGAGGGGCTAGTAAATGAAATTCCATTGGTTAAAAGAAAGTTCACCCTATCCCAATCATTTAGCCCAGCTTCACTTCTCTTTCTTTGGAATTGCATTAGAAATTTTACAGAGGTTTTCTACTCTTTCTTTCTCTTATATTTTAATGGTGTTTCTTTTTTTTTTTTAAACTATTTTTAGCTAACGAATGATTGTTTATTTTCTTATAGCATAAAATATGGATGATGTAGTTGTTGTAAATGGCCAATCATGTGGAGGAATCATCTTAGTTGACCAAAGATAAGTCTTGAATTGATGACATGAGAAGAGATATTGTTAGCAATGTTGTTAGAATTAACTCAGAAAGTTGACTTCGATATGTGAGAGGGTCAAAGATTAAAAGGAAAAATTGGGTTGGATTGCGGGTTAGACCTTGATTGAGCTAAATTGGCTCTATGGAAGGGTCACGTCGAACTAGGTTAGATTATATGGGTCAACCAAAGTTTGACAACACTGATTGTTAGAGAGGCATGAGAGGAAGAATATGTAAACTTAGTTTCTTAAAGTGCATGTGTGATAGTGGACTATATTGAGTATCTTTAATCGTTCTTGATCAATTAGCTATTTGGATCTTTCGTGGAGTGATTTTGATAGATTGCCGATATTTCTCAAAAGCTTATCATTGTTTTGAATGTTTTAAATGAAAAGGAAGAGGTCTTACTCATAGATTTGGGTATTAAGTCTCAACCATTAGATGATACGGACATAGATGGATGGGATGGACTATGATGAGTTGTTGGATCAATTCTAATGATTAAAAGACAAGATTTAAATTATTAATCCATCTAAAATTCTTCAATAGGCTATTAGATGGACGAGCCTTAATGTAGTATGTGGTGGAAGTGTGAATTACTTGCAACGAGTTAGGAAAGGGGTTTGAGTCCTTAGCAAACAAATTTCTTAAGTTTGATAAGCTTAAGGCATCATAAGCTCGACAATTTAGTTGATTTACTACAATTTATTGGACTAAGTCCAGATGATAAGGATTTAGTCTTAGGAACAAGTTGATTGAAAGGACTCTTCAACTCTAGACTAACTTAGGGAATTCGCCATAGTCTAAGTTGGACTGATAAGAATTACACCTATTAGTTGCTACATAAATGAAATAGTGATAAGATACGTTTTTCAAGTTGAAAAATCAGTCAAGAGGGACTTTCTCTCTTTCTTTACTTGAATTTTCTATAAAATTAAATAATTTTCTATTGATCTTTCAGTGATTATTACAAGCAAACTCCAAGGCTTTTATAATTCCATGGATAAACAAAGATGACTCCTAAACAAATACAATTATTTAATATGCCACTTAAGATTTTCTTGTGACTTTTCAATAACTAAACAACAAAAATGTTATAGGGTAAATCACACTAACCATCCTTATAAAGTTTTTAATTTATTTAGATACTTCACTTTTTCAAAACCATATGTTTACTCTCTTACTTTTGCCACTTTAGATGTTCATATAACAAAAAGGTTGACATGTTATCGACATGTCATCGCCACGTCAACATTATTAATAAATTATGATTAAATATTATAAATATATATATTAATAAACTTAAATAGTGATAATAAAATAAATTTTAAAAATTAAAAAATAAAAATGCTTGTTTTTAATGGTACACTATTGATGCATGCATACATACATATATGTAGACACATATCAAGAAGATACTACCATCTAAAATTAATTCGATTGTTGTAATACATTAGCTTATATAGATGATAACAATAACCAAAATCTTTGCTTAGGACAAATAATGTAAATAAATAAACACACATCTATAAATCAAACCACTATTAAAACGTAATAAAACAAGATCATAGATCAACATGGAGAAGTGAAAATGGTTGATTGTGTCTATATATTTCTTGTTTAAGCTCCCATAATTTTTTGGTCATCATGAGGATGTATTAAGTCGCTGGAGTTGTTAGTGTTTACCATGGAAAGTATAAAACGTTACAGTTTAATTAGATGAAATTGAGCATAAATAAGGAAAATGAGTTTCGGTAACTTTGTAAAAGGTAAGAGCATGATTTTTTTAGGATGATAGATGGCTCCCTACCACTACTAATGCTTTGGCTATATGTTGCTCTTAATGTAACCAAAAATTTTTTTCTTTTACTTTGTTGTTTTCTTTTTTCTTTTTAATTTTTTTTAGAATTTTGGAATTTTTATTTAATTTTTTATTTTCTATTATTTAAATTTATAAATATACATATATAATAGTTAAACATAATTTATTAATAATGCTAATATGGCAATAACATGTCAACCTTCTCGATATGTTAAGCAACAACAACTAAGTCAGGGATAGTGTGGGGGGGGGGGGGGGGGGGGGGGGTGTATAAGTGTAAGGTTATGAAAAAGTAGGGTGTTGATGTAGTTTAAAAAGTTTATAGGGATTACAAAGTGTTTTAGAATAATACAATACTGAAAAGAAACAAGACACAACATTTTAGAATTGAATTGGTGCATTTGGAAAATATTTTAGATGTATTCTCTAGAGTTCGTTGAGGAAGCTCTTGAGTTTACATACATGCTTTGGCGTCTAATTCATGAATTTTAGAGTTCATCATAATAGCAAAATTCTGTTGTAGACTTTGAACTTTCTTCAACATAAACTTTAACATACTGACTTTCATTCTTCAAAACTCTTCTTTTAATATGTTTTAGCTCTAATTCTTTTAGAAATGGTTCGCTTTTTAATTTAAACATGCGTAGATCTTCAATCACATCATCCCGCAACTTCTTTTGGATTTGTCCTCATATCCATATTTTCTTCTATATGAACTTGAATAAGGCTAATGGATAGGAACTCGTTTTTCAAGCTTTGGGCTCTAATACTAAATTATGTAATAGGTGACCAAAATGGGATCCATTTGCAACAAGCTAGGAAATGGGTTTAAGTATTTGGAAACGAATTGCTTAAGTTTTGTTGAACTAACTCAAATTGATAAGAATCATAATGCCTATGAACAAGTTGATTTAGTAGTCTCATTTAATCTAGACCAACTTAGGGAATTCATCACAATCGATCGAATAAAAATAGATTAATATGAATTGCACTTAGTAGCTACTACATGGATTAAGTGATGATAAGAAAAGTGTTCTTAGTTGAAAAATCAATCAAAAGAGACTTTTTCACTCTCTTTTACACGATTTTTTAGGGGTAAATTTAACTCATTTTTATTGATTTTTCAACAATTACTACAAATAAGATCTAAGGTTTTGTCATATTATAGATAAACTAAACAAAGACAACTCCTAAATAAATACAACTAATTACTATTCTAATATGCCTTTTAAGTTTATTTTCTTTTATTGACTTTTCAACTACAAAACAATATAAGATTATATTAAAAAGTGTTTTTCAATAATACAATATAAGGAGGAAAAAAAAAGAACACAACTTCTTAGTCTTGAAGTATGAATCTAGAAAATTCTGTAGATGTGTGCTCGGAGTTCATTTAGGAAGTAAGCCTTATGAGCTCTAGAGTAAGCTTTATGAGCTCTAGAGTTCATTTAGAATTGTAGAACTCCATTGTAGAATGTAGACTTTCTTTAACTCAAAATTCAATGTATTGAATTTTACTCTTCAAAATGCTTTTTCTAACACATTCTAACTCTAATTTTTTAAAATGGTTCACTTTTTTATTTAGGTGTACATGAATCTTGAATCATATCGATGACTCTCTTGGATTGATGTAGCTAGAGTTTAAGCTCAAACAATGCATGAAATCCCGTTTTATGTTGTAGGATCATGTGGGAAAGCTTAGATGAATTTTCCAATAGATTTCCACTAGATGAGCATGGAAAAAGTCATGGTAGTGTATCATACACTTTATCATCATGGGTTACATTGTAATATTTGATTATATTTACATGTTCATGTGACAGAATAAGTGTGACAAGGGATAATGGGAGGACAAGGAAAGATATTAGGAAGTTCTATACCTCATGGGCTTAAAATCTTACAAAAATGTGTGTGGTGATTGCATTGTACAATTTACTATAAGTGAATTGGGAAAGGGGAAGCTACTTTGAATAGACCAACTATGGGTTTTGAGCATAAAATACACACTACATGGCATTGTTTGGCTTTTTTTTTTTTTACATAAATCCAAATTATAATGTAAGAATTCACCAAATATACCTGTAGTGTCTAGTGTTTTTTAAAGCTATTTAATATAGCTACATGCTACTTAATTGCATGTCTTAATATGGAAAACACGAAAAAGTTGTAATACAACTGTATAGCTAAAACGTACTCTATCATGTACCATGAGTTGACTAGAGTATGTTTTCTTTCTTTTTTATGCTCAAATGTATAATTTTTTTAAGGAGGTTATAATATTTGCTTTTTTTTTTAAGAAAATTTTCGATTTTGGCACGTATAAGTATGTACACAAGAGGAGGGGTGAGAATTCTATACAATGGATAGATACGATGGCTAAGTAAGCATCCTTGAGGATATATAATTATAGTTTTCTTAAAGTGTTATGACCTTTTAGCCATGATAAATTGATGCTTTATTTGTCTAATGTAGAGGAAAATGTTGAAGAAGTACAATAAGAATGATCCTAAAAGATTGGAGAGAGCCTAAGAGAGATATGGTCATTATAATGGAGGTTCTTGAGTACAAGTTAAGCTACTCATATGTATTGGGGTTATGGAGGATAGCTCCTACCACTAGCATGGGCATCATATGAGTGTAATGTATTGTAGTATTCTAACAGTAATGAGTTGTTAAAGTAGCAACTAATGGACCTAAAGTTAGAAGCATAAAGAGCTACAGTACCACATGAATGCTTAGTGTACCATGTTGCCTTACTCCATATTTATTGCTGCTTATCGCCTTTATCCCAATTGGCTAGTTAAAGCAACAACCTCGCATTGAAGTGTGTCTATGGCCCCTATATCCATAGTTACTTTTTTCCTCTTCTTGAGTGGCTAGTCACGACAATAGTATCCTCCCAAATTATATCCATGGCCCTTTTGCCCCTGTCTACACATTTTGTAAGTGGCTGATCATATATGTAGGTACAAAAATATTTGTGCTATTACCTATCATGTTTGCATTCTTATCTTCCCTTGAATTTTAATGGTAGTTCTCGATAACAAGGCCGTAATCTAAATCAAGGTAGAAATCCTACATCCAGACAATTTGGGTAGACTTATTTCCCTACTATCTATAACATTACCTTACTACTATAACACCATCAACACAACTACCACTACTAGTGTAAAACCTGAAACTTAAAAAAAAAAAAGTAAAAGGGGAAAATAAAATAAGGATAGTAAAGTATAAGAAAGGCTTGGTATTGCAAGTAATTGATTAATGCCTACAAGGGTATTAATATCTAATAAAAGTTAGAAACCTTCTTTTTTACCTTAATAACTCTAACTCTATTTAAACCCATACCTATTAGGTACCTTTTTGTCATCTTAAATTTAGAAGTTTTAAAATTTGGATCCTTGCACCCATTGTGTTGGATATCGCAAGAAAAGGGCTGAATTGCAATTATAAGGTAAGTTGACCCTAGTGACCATTGCATTATGTGTTTTTCCATGGGAAGGAGGGTTAAAATTAATAGAATCCATGAATTGCAGCATAGTGAAGGTGTAGAGCTGTTTCCTTGGTGTTGTTGTAGCGAAGCAAACCATAAGTGCTCCTTAATCTAAAGTTTCATATTGGTTTCATGTTAATAGAGTAGATTAGGATTGGTTTTATGTATGTTGATTTAGTGATTTATCTAATCTCACTGTTTGAGGGGCTGTTGTGGAATATGTGGGGACTGGGTGATGTGTTGAGGTTGTAAGTATTATAGGATGGTTGATTTGGAGTGGTGATTGAAGGAGAAATTTGAAGTTTGAAGGGAATACGGCTAAGGACCATGATCATGGTTGTGACTATATTCATCCTTTAGAATCGTATTGAGTTGTGTGGGAAGAGGAGAAGAAAAATTGAAGATGAAAGGACCACGACTAAGGTTCATGATTGTGGTTATTGCCTATGGTCATTCTCCTATACAAGAACAAGAATTACAGCAAAAGATTATAGCCATGATTCTTGCCAGTGTACTTGTTTCATCCTCTAATCTTTTTTTTTCTTGCTTTTTAGCCTTCAAATTCATAGTTTAAACCAATTTAGATCATCTTAAGATTCTAAAACTTTCCTACAAAAATAGATAACAGTAATTAAACCTAAAATTTAAGTAAGATTTAGAAATCTAAATTAGGACAAAAAAGAGTCTTTTAGAAAGTAGATTCCATACATACTTTTATCATTGTATACTAGGTGTTGATCTTGAATTTACTCTTAGCTTAGACATAAGAGATTGTAATTGTTGCTCTTCGGATCCAAGTATAGGATACGTAGTTGTTTGTTACACTTGATTAGATTAGTTAGTTAACTGGATTAAATGCAAACTTAGACTTATTAATTTCTATGCTGCTTCTGCTTGTTTCACTTTGACCGCTTCTTAGTAGGGTCCAAAAGGGTTAGTGAGGTACCTGGTGATCATACGTAACTTGTTTGATGTGGGTTTCATATCGAAACAACCTAACTAGATCTAGGAAGGGTTACTTAGGTAATGGGTAAGACTTATACCAATATTATTATATGTGTATATATTATATGCTTAGGAGTCATTAGTTATTTTAAGTTATAAGATATTAGAACTGTGTTATTTTCCAGCTAATAAATAAGATAATTAAAAAGGTACTTGTTGCATTGGTTTATTTATGATTACATGTGAATTTTAGTTGTTTGTCACATGCATGTGCATTTAGTATTCCAAACTAGGTTTTAACTTACTAGTATTAATTTTTCAAGTATAGGTACATGAGTAAAAGTTATAAGGTTTGATAGTTTTGGAATCGATTGTTTAGACTACCAAGTTAAGGAGTGGCGGTTAGAAATTCTATTGTGAGAATAACCTTGAGTTAGGATAGATTAAATTTGTTTGTAAAATGTAAATTTTTTTATCAAAGCTTAATGAAATTTACTTAGATAGTAGTTATTTTAATTTGTGAAGAGACTAATTTGAGGCTATTTGGAGATCAGTACATGTATTTTAGAGGTTTTAGTATTTGTATATGTTTGATGAATCAGTAGATAATAGGGACATGCGATGAGCTGTAATGTTATAAAGCCCAGAACTGGAGGGCGTCACAACTTGCTACGTATCCTTACCTTTTAGGGATACGTTAAAGCTCTAAAACTAACTAAAATCTTCACTATCACTTCTAACAATCCCTTATCATATAAAAAATAATAATTTTCTAAATACATCAATTTGAGTGACTTATAGGTGAGTTACTTTAGCTACAACATACAAAATAACTAGATCTTGATTTTCTGTAACATATAAAACTAACTGCCTCTCTTTCCTAACCCGATGATAGCAAATTCTATACTTGTCACAAACTTAACAAATTAACCTACAGCTGTAAAAAATAAAAAATAAAAATAAAAGCATGAGTCGAAGCTTAGTATAGGTGTACAAATACATATGGATGCCAAGCCCAAACATTCACATGCATATAATGCAACGGTAACAAAATATAAGTAAACAATAGTTTGATTATCTTTAATTCAGGTTAGCATACAACATAAGAGTACTTATGATCTCGACATACATTGATCCTTGTTTACATGCATCAGTGGATATAAATTTACGTTTTCCTTTAAGTCCTTTACACTTAAAGTCTAGAGTCCATAAACCCAATAATCTTGCTACGTCATTTCATATGAAAGTCTACTAGGGAAACCCTACACATGATCAGCGGTTGCTTCTCTAGGGAATTGCCACTGCAAGCCCTTAAAGTAAGTGGGTCAAGCAGAATCAGCAAACTATTGATTCAGGTTGAATATAGATTAGTTAGATTACATTTTAAGTTCTAATAAGCACAACCATACAAACAAACACCACGACCTTGTAATTACTCTAAAATCGAAAGTAAGACTTTGATCTCAAAACTCGAACAAAACTTAGATCTTGACAAGGGAAATCAAATACCACAAATCTAAAAGGAAACAAGTAGCATATTAGCCTTTAAGCATTCTAAGACTAAGTCCTACCTAAGAGTTATCTATAAACTTATAGTCCTTCCAATTAAGGCCCCGAAAGAAATCGTTGAATCAAATAATAATAACATAATATGACCAAGCCAAAAAGTTGATATAATTATATAAGGTCACTTATTTATAGTAAATCATAAGGTACATATAAAAGAAAGTATAAAATGGATATATGATTAGAGTATTGAAATTTATAAATTATCGAATTGATATGGTAAATAAATAATATGTACTTAATCAAAAAATAGTATGATTCGTAAAAACTTGTAAGGGATCACATAATAATAGTTGACTCATTAAACGGACATACTATGTGTAATATAATATGTATATATATATATATATATACATAATACCAATGTGATAAAATAATTAGACCATAAAATCATTGGTATCAATAATAAATAATACTAATAATAGTATAGTTTCATAATATACTTAATTGACATTAGGGACTTTTGTATAAACTATGATCATTAACACAATATGTAAATAAATAGAAAAATATTGGCCTAACTTAAATAAAACAGAAAACAGAAAATTTGCTCCAGAGAATGTATCTATAACCAATAATTTGAAATATGACAAAATATACTTAACAATGACTCTTATATAAAAATAACATTATATAACATGATAATTAAATAATTTAAAAGCACAAATAGAATATTAACAATACTTAATTGAACACTAACAATTGAAATAGTAAATAAAATAATACACTATAAGTATGGTATTGAATACGAAATCCAAAATGGCTTGTAAAGTTAAATCGAGAAAAGAATCACTAGATGGGTACAAGTAAGAATCGAGTTAATTTAGAACGTGAGAAATGAAGATAAATTAATCTAATTGTGTGTGAAAACCAATTGAAATCGAACGAGTTGCTTTAGGGCTTGAATTGGGAAGGATGATACTTAGCTTTAGAATTAAGGGCATGATAGAGAATAGGGTAGGGTCAGGGTAATGATTAAAGGGGAAGGGGGGTGGGGAGGGGAGAGAGAAGGGGGAGGGGAAGGAGAATAGAGACAAGGGAGAGGGATTGAGACGAGAGAGAGTGGTTAAGATAAGAGAGAATGAAATTTGGGATGGAGAATTTACAGGGGAATTGCAACTAGAATTATGGATAAAATAGGGGTGGGTCCTTCAATAATTAATGAAGGAGGAGAAGAGACAAAGGAGAGAAGAGAGCAATGATGGGTAAAAAAAAAGAAAAGAAAAGAAATGAAATGCTGAGAGAGGAAGAAGCTTTGCAGTTAGGGTAAAAAGAAAAATTAAGGTTAGGGTAGAATAGAACATTCTCAAAGGGTGATGATTAAAAGGAAATTAAAGAATTAATTAAAATAAGTACATATATATATAGCATAGGATAATAAACTTTTATAAAAATATAATAATGAAAATTATTAATAAAAATTGTTACATACTATACATAAAATATAAAAATTAATATACTTAATATACTTATATACCATCATTACTTTGTCTTACCCTTTGAAACTACACACCACTATTATTATGCCACCACCATTAGTGCCTGCTATTACCATTGAAATCACCATTACTAATATACCATTGAAACTGCCATTACTAATATGCTATAGATGCACCACTACTATTAATTCCATAGAAAAACATCGCTACTTCAACCTCCTTTATAATAATAGCTACAATCATCACTATAATGTTGATGGTGGTGTTAGGCGGAGGTCAATGTTAGTAGGGATAATCTATGAATGATGTTATATTGGTGGTAGTAATGGTCATGATGGTGGTCATATGGTACAACACTTGTGGTGATAGCATATTGACAGTAATGGAGGGCATTGGTGGTGGTGACAAAATGGTGGTGACTACAATGGTGATGGTGGTAATAGTATTAGGGTTAAAGGTGGTAAGGTAATCTCTAGCGAAGGTGATGAATTTATTGATAGTTATGATGGCACTAGTAATATTGGTAAGGATGTCAAGGTGGTAGTAAAGTGGTTGTATTGATTACGATAGTAGCAGTAGGTCATGATATTGATAAGTAAGTTTTTTGAAATATTAAATTTTTAAAAGTATACTATATGTATTCTTGAATTTTAGAGATTGTAGAGGGATGTATTGCTACGAACACAAATACGAATATAAATTTAATTGTATCTAAATATGTCTAACTTATTTGGGTCTCGTATAGATTTTTTCATACACTAATTTATTTAAATTGTATTATATCATATTTAGATATATTATATTTAGTCCCAAATTGTAGCCTTACATGAAAATTATATATTATGCATCATTATAGAAAACATTGCTATTATTGAAATACTTATTATCCATAGACTAGTAATAAAAAGAAAATAATGATATACCTATAAAAGTAATTATAGTTGTCTCTCTCTCATAAACACATTAAAAGGAGTTATTGCATCCTTCGAATCCACATTATTTATATAAATCAAATTAATACCTACCCTGAAATTTTAAAGCATACACCGATCTTTATTATACAAAAAGTATCTTGATCATTTTCTTCAAATGGGTATCAAAAAACAGAAATTCGAATACATCATAGACAGCACACTATTGAATTGTTAATAGGACTTTCCAAATATAAATATTGAGGATGATTTTTGGAATGTCTACGACAGCTTGCGATGGAGGGGATAATTAATTGTTTTTTTTGGTGGAGTCTTAATTGGCTGTGAGTCATGTGCTTGAAATTCCCACCAACGTCTGCTTAATAAGATTTCACGATACTTGCACTACAATTTTAGAATATTAAATATGGTTTCGTTTACGCGATGCCCTCATAATCATCCTCAACCGATTTCATTTTGTTGTATCTCTTATTTCCAAAGCTTTTTAATTTCTTTTACTGGATCAGATGATCGGATGTTGTGGCTGATATAAAAATTGTTAGGAATGTAATAGAGACTCGGGTAAATTGCGAATTTAACCCATCACTACCTTAACTTGTCTAAACCGTTATACTCGAAAATCTTTAACCGTTTTATTCGTGGAAAGATAATTATTTTAAAAAATCAAATGAAGAACATTAAGTATAACAAAATGTCTAAAAGCTTATAAAATAGGAGTTCTCTCTCTTTTACTGATTTTACGTATAATTTTGATTTTAAATTTTCTAAATTATTTTATGAAAAAAAAAAATAGCAACACAAGATCTAAAAATATATATTATAAAAATTTTAGAATTTAAATGCCCAATTTTAAAAATTAAAAGAAAAGCAAATGTATACTAAAAAAATATAAAAGGAAGTAATTTTTATATTTACTCTCATTCGTAAATTTGCCCTTTTAGAATGAAGAGTTGACTGCAGATGCTCGTTCAACTATGTCCTAACACATGGCAAAAAGATGGTCGCATTGCATGTTATTATGACATATACTGTCAAATAATCGTACTTTAATATGGAAATAAATATTCGGAAAAGAGCACAATCTTGTTTTTTAGTAATTAGAAACCCATTTTGGATGAATGGTAAGAAAAAAATGCAGGTGAGATGCCTACTTGGTACTTTTTACGCCGTCAAAAGATTTTACAAAGTGTCTACGAACTAACTATTGTTACTTTATATCCATATTTCCCAATTTTTTCTACTTTCGCCGGATTGAATTCACGAATTGACCATTGTTAGTTCGCTACAAATAAATATATATATATACATATATATATTTGTATGTATATATAAAGAAAATTGGACTCTTTTTTTTATGCTCATAGGATGGGATTCACATGGCAAAAATAGTATTATATAGCGAATATTAGATACGTAGGATATATATCTCATTACACCATGTCGGTTTTTTTTTTTTTCTTAACCAATAATAGGGAGGGGGAGTTTTGAACCATGGTGTATTTTAACGAGAGACCAATAATATTGTTATTTGGTTACAATGGTCTTAGAATAGCTATTGGTTTCAAATTTATTGTTAAAAACTTATTTTATAAATTTTTTATTATATTTTTATAATAAATTAGTCTTTAACGAAGCCTCAAAGATTTTTTGCCATATGATTTCTTCTTCTAAGCCACATAAGATAATATAAAATAGCTTGCTACACATATAAATTCAATCAAACTCATGCTTTTGTCTCATTATAAATTGAAGTATCAATCTCTACAAACTCAATTCTAAGATTTCACCCGAGAAAAGTAGAGCTCCTGCATAAGAAAAATTCTGTTCGCAGAAGTTAGAAATTTTGGCACACAAACGAAGCGAACATAGGAGTTCTTCAAGAGTTGTCTAGGAGATGCTTTAGGGTTTTAACAGGAAAATGGCTTGGATTATATGTGTTCTTAAAATATAATATGTTATTATATTTAACATTATTAGTTAAGGAGTTTTATAAGGGGCGTATAGAGTATGGTAGAACCTCAACATTATATACTTTAAGCCCTATTTGAATTTCCTTTTTTTTTTATCTATATTTTATTAGTTTATGTTCTGTATCTGATTTGTATTTGTTTGAAATTTGGTATTTGAAAAATTATTTATTTCTATTTCATAATTATAATTGAAAATGCTAATTGAAGATAAGAATTATAAAATGAAAATTCACATATTTTTTGTTATTTTTGTAAATATAAATACAATAAATGATAAATAAATTTAATCTTATAATGATTTATTGGGTATTTAATTTTAGAAGAAAAATATATGTATAATTATATTTTCATCTTTTTAGTATTTTATTCTTATTGAATATGAGGTTCGGGTAGACATCAAAAAAATTTTAAAAAATGGAAAAAAGAAAAACTAAATAGAACTTTAAAGTGTAAGTTCGATGGTTGATGTGTGATATAAAGATTTTATACCCTTCCTTATGAGCGTAAAATCTAGCAAAATTGGAACCGGAACATCAAACTTATGACTTTTTATAAAAGAGGTTCCAAATTCCAATAAAATTACTGCTTGCCTTTAATCATATTATAAACAATGTCAAATTGCTATTTGAATTTCTGTACTCACTTCAAGTTATAATTTTCAAATTTAATAACTCACTTCTCATAGTGTACTTGTATGCTTCAAAATATGAGCATTTGTTTGCATTTTTTTTTTCAATGATAGTATATGTAATAAATTTCATAGTTAAAAGTTCACTGAGTATACTTAAAACTTTTAATGTAAAATTTATATTATATGATATTTAACAAATAAATCTGATGCAGTTGAATAAACTCAAATTATCGGTTTTAGTTAACATTATTCTAGTCATCTTCAGATATATTTTGGACATGGCAAGAATAATATACTATCAAAAGAATAACGTTTTGACTTATGTAAATTAAAGAAAAACGAAAACGTTGGTATTGTGTGTGTGTGCGCGCACATCTATATATATATATTTCGGCCGTAAACGTAGGTATTGTATAATTATTAATATCTCAGCCGAGATATTTTGGTCCGCAGACATTGTTGGACATCCCACATTGCAGTTTGGTGTTTGATGAGACAACTTGGTCGTGGAATCGACGCCTAAGACTAAAAAGATGGAAAGCCACCCTATCCATCAATTTGGCTTTGATGATTGCTAATCACGCAGTCAAATCGTATGGACAAAGAAGATCGGCCTTGTAACTAGTAAATGCCTTCATAATTACTCCGAAAAAGATTTTTAAAAGGAAGGGACGTTATGATTAGTAGAAACGTAGAGTAGTGGTTTAGTGATAGGAGAAATCCTTTCTTAAGGCAGCTTTTATCGGGAAGAAGTGATGAAAATACTCATTACAGTTTATGTCAAAAGGAATTAATTGAATCATGTCTTATATTTAGAAAACACATAGCTTCAAGGAAGGTATTAGAATTACGTTCATTTAGTTTGATGAATTTGGCTATTCTTTCAAAGTATGACCGAATCTTAAGTGATTTTAACATTGGGTTTCTTAGTTTTTCATTCTAAAAGTTCAAAAATATTAGTCCTAACTTTTGGTGGGAAATGCAAAACACAATAAAACTATAGTTGTAAGTATAATTGATGAATTGGTTAGACTAGACCTAGAGAAGAGTCAGCTCAGATCAATGAGCCGGTGTTGAATTGATCTACTGGTTTTAGGTCGTTGTTGGTAGGCCTGAATCGGTTTTAGACCCACCATTTTATATGGGTTTAGGTTGGTCATAGCTCTCAACTTGCAACCCATAACTCGCTGGTTTAAACTTGCAAAAAAAAAAATAAAGTAAAAAGTATATATAGATGCTTGCACTTCATATTTTATATAAATATTATATATGTATACATATGTGTGTGTAATTTACAAATGATATGTACATATTACATTTTATATATATAAATATTTTTTCGGGCCATCCATATATGTAAATATATTATATATAATATATATTATATGTGTTTATCATTTTTTAGTTCTTGCCCGTAGTTGATTAAGGTCTACACGTACTGGGTTTGCAAAATAATACCTAGTGATGGGACGCTGGGGGTTGTCCCAACATGACCACTCTGATGCTTAAATTAACAATGGGATTTTTATGGAGTAGAATATATAATATGCAGGCTTAGAATACAGAGTTTGCAGAGAGAGTCATCGCTGGTCGGTGATTTGGTATTTATGGTAGAGTGAAGCTGGCAGTTGAAGATTAGTTGGGGGGAGAGATCTTCTCTTCAAAGTGTAGGCAAGTGGAATTATCATGCTCAACGTGTTCTTGATATTCAAGACGTGGCCGTTTTATCTTTGTTTCGTAGATTATGGCCGGTTACAGCATTTTATGGGCCTAAGCTATTCAATTCTAGGGCCGAGGCTTATAGAGGTAGGCCTAAGGTAGCAAGGCTTAGGGGGTTTGATCTGGCCTGAGGGGTTTTCGCCCAAGGGGCCCTATCAACACTTGCCCCCTCGCAGTTTCATTATCAAGGACAAGGTAAGAATCAGTCATGCATGAGCCGCTCAAGCATGACTGATCTAACTCTATGAAGTTCGATTCGATGCCACGATGCCGATGTGATGAGGTTGTAGATTTGAAGTAATGGATGGTCTGAGGTGGGAAGGCTCGAAATGGTAACTCGTCCTAAACCGTGGTCTGCCTGTTTGAAAATGTCTGAGGTTAAGCGAACAGGGGTGCTTAAGTGCTCTAATGCTACAAATTGCTTCTATTTGAATAGGGTCTGACAGGGATTGAGTAGACGTAAATGCGTCATGTCTTCATAACGCCAACCAGATGCAGGTCGAATGGGCCTTGAAGATGCTTCTTTTTCGAAATGTAACTTTTGCTTGCTTGTATTCCGTGCATTAAATGTGACATGACAGGTGTTGTGTTATGACAGACTAGCGTACAGATACATGCTTTCTACCTTTTTAAAGGTAGCCGTCTGATCGAGATGCTTTCCATGTGTCTGCTGTGTAGCATTCTAAAGGATTTATATTTATACGTATCCCCATAATTGCTTATATGGCTTCTTAAGCGGTTTTCCTATAAATAGGAGGATTGTAAAGGGAGACCGCTTTTTCGTAATCTTTTTACTAATTTGTTACAATTTTTGCATTCGCATTCGAATTCTCAAACCTTCTTCAAAAGTTTCAATTTCCCTTTCAAGAATCACCATCATGTCTACCAACAGAGGTGAGGTTAGCTCTTCTTTGTTGCAACTTACCTTTAGTGCAGACTTTACAAAGAGTGGTCCTCTTTAGGTGCAGGAGGGCAAAGTGTCGTCATTAGTACAACTCAATCAACCTACGAGAATGGTCGTGGAAGCATTAGATAGGGTTAGAATCATCAATGCCATCCCCAGAGATGTATACACAGATATTCCCTTGCCCCTCATAAAGGATTTATTTGACATTCTTAGTACGAGCAAGGGGCCTGACGGCCATATAAGTAAAAGTAGGCAATCTACCCTTAGTTAGGTCATCAGTAACTTCTTCATGGGGGTGATTCTTGAGTTGCATAATAGGTTGCTGTGTAAGGATGAACGGGTAGCCTTGCTATCAGGGAGGTGCTTTGTGGTTTTTGAGAACTATTTGGAGTTTGGGCAACACTTCCTCCTAAGTTGTTTTGAGAGGGAGTTTTTCAATTACCATCGCTGCAGCCAGTTGCAGGTCCTTCCCAATGGGTGGAGGGTGTTAAAGGCATTCCAGGCACTTTGCTAATACTTGGTGAAAAGGGCTACTTCCGAGCTCTTTCGCCACTTCTACATGTGAAGAGCATTTGGGTGGGGGTGGCCTTACCTTTAGCCACATTTGGAAAGGAAGTTTTTCTATAGCAGTGTTGACTCGGTCAAAGGTTGGCAGGACAAATACCTGGTGGTAGAGTTGCCCAAAGAGGCCGACTTCTGGACCTGATTGACTAGTATAGTCTATATTAGAAGTGAGAAGAGGCTCGGGCTGAGCGATGCTAAGGTCGTCTAGGAGATCTTAGCTTTCATGGAGCTGAGAGGTATCCAAGAGATCAACACTGTGGAGACCATAAATAGTTATTTCCAGTGCTCGATCTCTGAGTTGTTCCTTAATATGAAGAAGGCTGTGGCGGAGAAGTGGGTTGAAAATACTAGTTTATTCCTACGTACCTGTTTGTTATGCTAATGTCGCGGTACTTTGTCCAATGCTTGTAGAATAGGAAGATCTCTTTGGTTGTGTTAGTCATGTCTGTGTTTTGCAAATGGTAGTGGTAGTTTCTTTTGATTTGTTTTTGTTTTCTTTTCTAACCTTTAGATCGGTCTTCTTATAGGTAAAAGTTTAGCTTCGAAGGTACCTCGTCCATTTGTGGATAACCTGATGAGCCGGCGCCAAGCGCGGCTGAAGGCAGTCTAATTGATAAGGAAGTCAATAAGGGTAAAGTTGGGGCCTGGTAAGACAAGCAAGGCATAACCAATGTTTGTGCTTCAGGGGATTCCCTTCATCATCCGGGAAGAGCTGACAGACATGGAGCCTTTGAGCATGGCTCTACCTACTCTTGTGGTCTATTCGTCTAGGCCCATCATCGTAAGAAATGAAGGCCTCGATGTGAAGGGCCTGATGTGCAGGTGCTTTCTCCTTTAAGGCCAGTGGAGGGAGAGATTAAGGAGGTGGCTGCCTCACCTGCAGCCATAGGCAAGAAGTGCAAGGCTCCTAAGGTACCCAGAGAGCTAGGTCTAGGGGCGAAGAAGCAAAGGCCCCTAGTGAGTGGACCTTTGGCCAGGGGGAAGTGGAATGAGTGGCTGCTAGCTCATCCTTACTAAAGCATGGATGACATAGGGGACGGCTTTTTGGATGTCCTCAACAACTTCCAAAAGATGGGGCTAGGGCTGGGGCTAGACTCATTCCTAGAAGTGCCATACACTTCCTAAGATGAGGCATTGAAGAAGGGGGCCCTTGAGTTAAAGATCAAGAGGGCTCGTAGAAAGATCTTAAGGTCGAAATGGGAGGTTCAGGTCGGTGATTTGATGCTGCGGCATTGGACCCATAACTATTAGGCTTCAATGGGGTCTTATACCTTTAGTGATTGGGCTGTCCTAAAGAAGATCTCCTAAAAGGGTGGGTGCGACCCCATATAAACTGTGGGTTACTTGAGTACGCTCATGTGGCAGGTAGGTCTTCCTTACTGTTGTAGTGTTGTATTTTAGTGTCTTGTACTAACTTATAGGTTCTATTTTCATTTGGCAGTACCATGGCTAAGTGCTCCTTGAGCTAAGCAAGTCTCATGCCACTCAAAAAGAGATAATAGCGTTGCGGGAAGAGTTGCATCAATAGAAAAAGTGCCTACTAGAGGTGGAGACTTCTTGTAAGTGGTACTTGAGAAAATTTGCTCAAGCTAACAAGCACCTGGGTACTCTATTGTGCAGGTGGCAGGGCTTTAGGTAAGGTTCAAGCATGTGGAATAGGAGAGGGGCAAAGCCAAGAGAGTAGCCTAGAAGGATACGAAACTAAAGTCTCGGCTAAACAATGAGTAGAAGACGAGGGCTCGTCTCTCGTAGAGGTTGGATGAGGAGGGTATAGCTACGGCCCGAGTTGAAAAAGAGAATGCTGAGTTGAAGGCTTCCGTAGCCAAGTTGGAAATCGGGCTGACAATGAAGGCGTCCAAGTGCGAGGGTGTTAAGGCTATGTAGCTAAAGTTGGCCAATTTGAAGGTAACTTTGGAGCAACATATCGGGGAGCTGCAAGGTAGAGTTTTAGAGATGGAGGAGATCATCTCCAAGATGGAGAGTAGGGAGGTCCTTGGTGATGCTACTACTAGGAAGGTGATCACCAACTATAAGACCACCGAGGAGTGGCTAGAAGAGTTGGAGGACCTTTCTACTGACTCTGCTTACTTCATTAGGAAGGAAATCCCCTCCCATTATGTGGACTTGGACCTAAGCTTCCTCAACTTCTTAGACTCCCAAACTTTTAATAAGAAGAAGGAAGCCTTAGCATGGGAAAAAGTGTTCGCCCAGGTGGTTGACAAAGATACCGGTGCATCTGTTGCTATAAAGGCATAGCAGGGTACCTCTACATCCGGCCTTACCTTAACAGCCCAACAAGAGGCCACCTCAGAGGCTATCTTTAGGGAAGATACTATTGTAAGGGGTTATGCCGTTCTTGGTTCGCATCTCTCAGGCCTACCTCTAGCTTGAGGCTAGCTATTTAAAGTGCCTACGGATTAGCGCTTAGAGCAAATAGATGCTTTAGATTTTTCAGAGTTGCAAAAGTTAGTTGATCCTAGGCGATAGCAAGGTTCTCTCTCTCTCTCTCTCTCTCTCTCTCTTTTAACTTTATGTAATTAAGGCTAAAATGCTGGCCTTTGCTCTGTAACTAAGTATCCATAAAAGAAATAAATGAATGCTTTTCGAATGTCCTTCACTATTCTCTATTTGTCTATAAATTTTGTTGATCCTTAGTCAAGGTTTTGTTTAGGGAATTCCTCTATACAAGGAGTATTTACCCTTATTGAGGTTACCTTATAGGAGTCAGGTCAGTTGTGTTCTAACCTTCTCGGTTTGTGAGAGCCTTTATGTAAAGGGTGTTTCCCTTTATTGAAGTTACCCTAAGGGGGTCAGGTTAGTGACGTTCTGACTTGCCTGGTTCGTAGGAGTTCCTTTATACAAGGGGTGCTTCCCCTTATTGAGGTTACCCTAAGGGGGTTAAGTTGGTGGTATTCTAACTTACTCGGTTTGTGGGAGTTCCTCTATGTAAAGGGTGTTTTCGCTTACCGAGGTTACCTAAAGGGGGTTAAGTTTGTGGTGTTTTGACTTGCCCAGGCGACTATTCATGTATAGAAACAAAGGGAGAGAGGGGGAAGTATGCAATCAATTGAGAGCTTTTATTTCTACACAATTGAAAGAAAAATTGTACATGATGAAATTTTAATCAAAATAGAGACATAGATTATCAGTGTTCCATGTACGCGAGATGAGCTCACCATCCAATCTTTGCAGCCTGTATGCTCTATTACCTAGTTTCTCCTTGACTTTGACTGGGTCTTTCCAATTGGTAGCCAGCTTGCCCTGCCTTTCTCATGAACTAGTGGCCTTTGATTTTTAGCACATAAGGTCACCGACCTTGAACTCCTTAAGTTGGACCTTTTGATCATAATACAGGGCAGCTCGATGTTGATATGTAGTAATCCGAGTAGTAGTAAGGTCTCTGACTTCCTCGATTGTATCAACGCTTGCCTATGGCAATGAGTCATTCAGGTTGGCATCGAAACTTCGAGTCTGGATATTAGGGAGCTCAAGTTCGATAAGGAGGACTGCTTTTAACTTAAAAGCCAAATTGAATGTGGTTTCGCTCGTTGAAGTGTAGTGTACAGTTTGGTACCGTTACAAGATATTGGGTGGTTTGTTGGCCCAAGCGCTGTAAGATTAGTCCATGCGCTTCTTCAGGTTATCTAAAATGACTCAATTAGTCGCTTCCACTTGTCCATTTGATTGGGGGTGGGCAACCAAAATGAAGTACAGAATGATGTGGTGCTTGGAGCAAAACTCCCTAAACTTGGAGTTGTCAAATTGTCCGCTGTTGTCCGTAATCAGTGCATGAGGGACTCCAAATTGAAAGAGAATGTTGTTTCTGAGAAAGGACTTTACACTCCTCTTCGTGATTATGGCTACGACTTTCCCTTCTACCCACTTTGTGAAGTAGTCCATGGTGATAATCATGAACTACTGTCTTCCTGATGCTTTCAGGAAGGCGTTGAAGATATCGATTCCCTATTGTTTGAATGGCTATGGACTCGGTAGGGGTTGGAGGGCAGTGATAGATGTGTGGCTGATTGGGGTGTGCTTTTGGCGCTGCGAGCACTTCTAAGCTACAGCTTTTGTGTCTTGCCTCATTGTAGGCCAGTAATATCTGAGCCATAGCGTACGAAGGTACATGGCTTGGGACTAGATGTGGTTGCTGTACACATCGGCGTATAGCTCTTCCCTGATATGCTACCCTTCCTCTTCTTGAGGACATCGGTGCATGGGGAGGCTGACTCCCTTGCAATATAAGATGCCTTCAACAAGCGTGTAATTGGTAGCGTGGTACCGAAACTTCTTCGATTCCTTCCTATCCTCTAGCAACGTACCTTTCTCCAAGTAGCTTCGGATAGGATCCATCCATCTCGCCTCTAATGCTGCCGTAGTTAGTTCCAAAACTTCTGTCAAGTTGGGGGCTATTCTTTTTTCTGGCAGGTACTCTATGAAGATCTTGCTGTCGTTTATCTTAAGCTTCCATATGCTAGTGGAGGCTAGCTTGGATAGCCAGTTTGCCGCAGAATTTTCCAGTCGAGGGATCTTCATGATGTTTCAGGAAGGGAACTCCACCAAGAGGCTCTTCACTTTCTCGAGGTACCTTATCATAGTGTCGTCTCTGGTTTCATATTTGCCTCTAACCTACTGGATGATAAGCATGGAGTCTGAGAAGATTTACAATTGCTCTGCACTAATCTCCTTGGCTAGTTTGAGACTAGCGATGAGCGCCTCATATTCCAATTCGTTGTTATTAGAATCGAATCTAAACTTGAGGGCGTAGCAGATGGTGACCTTATGCAAACTGGTTAAAACCAAGCTTATGCTTCCATCCCTCGAGGTGGAGGAACTATTTACATGGAGAGTCCACACCAGTTTGTCACCGCCCAGTGGTGCTTCATCCTTTCTTATGTACTTTGCCACGAAGTCGGCCAGCACTTGTACCTCTTAGGCCATTGTTGCTGGTACTGGATTCCGTACTCGCTCAACTCCATCGCTTACTTCATCATTCATAATGACGCGTCAGGCTTCTGCAGCATGATGCATAGCAATTGATCTATAAGCACGATCACCTGGTGTGCTTAGAAGTAGGGCCTTAGTTGTTGGTTAGTGATGATGATGACTAGTGAGAATTTTTCTTCTTGGATGTACTTAACCTCAGGCCCATGAAGTATGTGACTAGCGTAATATACTGGCCTGTGTTCTCTTCCTTCTACTTTAACTAGTACTAAGGAGAGTGTCGGGTCACTTACGTTTAGGTATAAGAATAGGTCCTCCCTTGGGATAAGCTTGGAGAAGACTAGTGGATAGGCAAGGAAGTCCTGGAGTTATTGAAAAGTGGTACTGCACTCCAAAGTCCATTTAAAGCCCTTAGGATTTTTGAGGATTTTGAAGAACTTGATGCATCTGTTAACACTCTTCGAAATGAATCTATTCAGGGTAGCCACCATGCCAATGAGCTCTTACACGTCTCGGACTAATGTTAGATGCTTCATTCCCCTGATGGCCGTGATCTTCTTGGGGTTAGCTTCAATACCTCTTTAGGTGACCAGAAATCTAAAGAGCTTGCTAGAGCTAATGTCGAAGACATACTTTTAGGGGTTTTGCTTCATGTCGTGCGTGTACATTTGGTCAAAGGCTTCCTAGAGATCCTTGACATGGTTGATTAGCTTCTGGCTCTTGACAATCATGTCATTGATGTATATCTCCATATTGCACCCTATTTGAGGCTTGAACAATTTCGTTACTATTCACTAGTATGTCATCCCAGCATTTTTCAGTTTGAATGGCAGCACAATGTAGCAATATGTGTTGTAGTGGGTAATGAAAGAGGTATGGACTTCGTCCTTCGGGTCCATTTTGATCTGATTGCATCCCGAGAAGGCACATAAAGATTAGCAGGGCGTATCCTGATGTAGAATCAATAAGTTGGTCAATTTTGGAGAGGGGGAAGCAATCTTTAGGGTAAGCTTTATTGAGGTCGGTATAACTGACACATATGTGCCACTTCCCATTTTTCTTCTTAATTAGTACCACGTCTGCCAACCACGTTGGGTACTTTTCTTCCCTTATGAAGTCGGCTTTAAGTAGCTTTTGCACTTCCTCCTTGATTACGGGTTGCCTTTTAGGGGAAAAATGCCTCTTTTTTTGTTTGACAAGCTATGCTGTGGTGTCGACATTAAGGTTGTGGGCCGTAAGGTTGGGGGAAATTCTGGCATGTCCGATGTTGACTAGGCGAACCTATCTGAATTTGCCTGCAGAAGACTAATTGTTTTGTCCTTTACTTCAGCTGGGGTTTCAATCCTGACTTTTGTAGTTTGGTTAGGAGAGGTACTGATCTAGACGTCTTCCATTTTTTCTCCGGGCTTATCTTTCTTAGCCGGTCTCTCCTGTGGGCTTGTTTTTAAGGCAAAGAAATCATTGCCTTTGGCTGCCCTGACATATAGTTTTCGTGAGCGCTTTTGATCACACTTGAATACTCCTACCCCGGTGGGCATCGGGAATTTGGCCTTTAGATGCATGGAAGATGTGATCATCCTAAATGCGTTTAGGCTTGGTCTTCCGAAGAGTGCATTATAAGGGGAGGGACAATTAATCACAACAAACTCTATGGGTCATTGTACTACGTGGTCATCATCACCAAGTTCCATGTCTAGCTTGATGATGCCCTTGGTTCGGACCATGCTACCATTGAAGCTGATTATATTATGGTGGTACGACTTCATCTTTACTGGTAGCTTCTTCTTCATCTTGTCATATGTGTGGAGGAAGAGTATATCGGTAGAGCTACTAGTATCCACCATAATTTTCAGGACCTCAAATTTTGAGATCCTTTCCCCTATCACGAAGGCGTTTTGGTGGGGAGTGTCAACCCCTTCAAGGTCCTCATCGGAAAAGGAGATAGAAGTGTCTAACTTTTGTCTCTTCTCCCTTATCGCCAGTACCTTTGATTGGGCGTTAATCAAGTTGCTAGTGCTTATCGACTCCCAAGGTGTGGGCCCCCTATAATTACGTTTATAACGCCATTGGAGGCGTGATCATTGCGGTAATTGTTATTCTGCTTCGCTTGGGTATCCTCGGTTTGTTGCCTCCAAGGTGCCCTGTTAACACCATTGTTTGAATGGTCGTTGTTCTTCCGATGGGCTACATATTCATTAAAGAAGCTGTGCTAAATGGCGTATTCGATGGCGTTCTTGAATTAGAAGCACTTTTCAATTGTATGGATGTAGTCATTGTGGAATTGACAGTATTTGGCAAAGTTTCGATGACTAGGGTTTCCCTGCATTTTCTACTGCTTCTGCGGTAAGTTTCAGTGCTTCACTTCAAAATAGACTTAGGCTATGGGTCTATTCAAAGGCGTATATTGGTTGTAAATGGGATGGGGGAGAGGGTTACACTCTACTCGACGCTTCTTCTTCCTAGTGCTCTCTCCCTTTAACCTGCTTCACATCCTTCTGCCGAGACAAACTTTTATGGATAATTTTTCCTTGTCTTGCTTTCCACTTGACCTTTTTTGGTCGGCGTGTATTTTGTCTTCTTGGTTGATGTACTTTTAGGATTTGTTCCAAAAGTTGGCTAGGGTCTTTAGCTTACTCTTTGCAAGCGATCGAAAGAAATCTCGCAAAGGTTGGTTACCGAGCTATGCGACATGGACAGCGACTCCCTCGTCTAACTGAGGGATCTCAACTACGTCGTTATTGAACCGGGTTACGTAATCATGTAGGGACTCACCTTTACCCTACCTTACTAGGTACAAAGATGATGTGTCCTTGGACGAGGGGTTTACTAACCTTGAAATGGAGGCTAAACTTCCTCTCTAACTCATTGAAGGAGCTAATCAAGTTGCTGAGGAGGTATTTAAACCATGTTCGTACTGCCTTCCTTAGTGTGCTTGGGAAGGATTTGCACAGTATGGCATCTTCATGACTATGAAGATTCATGAGGGTACGAAAATGGAGAAGATAGTTATTGGAGTTACTCGTGCCATCATATTGGTTTAGGGACGGAAGTTTACTTTTAGGGGGTAGCACTTCGTCTTGGATACCCCTGGTGAAGGGGGTCTTGTTGCTGGCTACCAGCCCAGTATCGCCAATAGACTTACTTCCTTGCTGCTCGGAGAGCCGCATTACCATTATATGGACTTCGTTCAGGTCAACATCATCTGTCAGGTGAGTTTATCATGAGGCTAAATGAGCTTGAACTCCCTACGAGTCGGCTTCCTGTTCATTGCTCACTAAAGCTTGATTGCGAGTAGCTATAGACCTTACTGGTTGCTGTTGTGATGGCTGATTGGGTTGTTGATCCCTTCCATTCTGCTGCTGCTGCTAGATGTTGTCCCACCTTGTGTGAGCATTTGAAGCTTTGGGGTGGTGAGTTTATATGCTCTAATGCTCTACCTCATTCAAGTAAGTGTGGAGCTCCCTGTTTTGCTCAGCATATTACTTAGCTAGGCGCCCCATTTGCTTGAGGCATTCTTCTAGCATATCTCTTGGGAGGGGCTGGTTGCGCCTAAGTTGGTTATTCACTAATTGTCGATTTCCCTACTCTTCGCATTAAGACATGATGTAAAAAGGCTTGATGTGGGTTATGTGTTTGGTGTGTTTAGGATTTCAGGTGTAGGAATTCTTCTTTCCATAGATGGCGCTAAATGTCATTTCTCAATTCTTGTCGGTAGTCGATTAAGATCTATACATACCGGGCCTGCAAAACAATACACAGTGAGAGGATACTAAGGGGTTGTCTGGTGTGACAACTCCGATGCTTAAGTTAGTAATAGGATTTTTATGTGGTAGAATACATAATACGTAGGGTTAGAATGCAGAGTTTGTAGAGAGAGTTACCACTGGAGGATGGTTTGGTATTTATAGTGGAGTGAAACCGATAGTTAGAAATCAGTTAGGGGGAGAGATTTTCTCTCGAAAGTGTAGGAGAGTGGAATCGTCATGCCTAACATGTTTTTGATATTCAGGCTGTGGCCGTTTTATCCTTATCTCATGGATTATGGCTGTTACAACGTTTCATGGGCCTGGGTTATTCAATTCTAGGGCTGAGGCCTATGGAGGCAGGCTTAAAGAGGCAAGGCTTGGAGAGTCTAGTCGGGTCTAAGGGGTCCTTGCCTAAAGGGCTTATCAACAATATTTATATCCCAAGAATAAAATAACAGAAAAAGAAAGATAGAGTAGTTACATCAAAACATAAAGGAAAAAAAATTGTTAAAGCATAAGAAAAAAAAAAATTGAAAGACGTAGATGAACCATTTGGAATGGTCACAAAAGCTTTGCTAAGCCTAATCTTGAAATTGTTAAAACATAACGGGACATACAGAAAAAAATCATACGGAAAGAGAGAAGAGAGAGGGAAGAAAGGACAATTTTTTTAAATAAAAAAAAAAAACCAAAAATCTGGTTTACAGGTGGCTCACGAAACAGTGGGGCACTTGGATTAGCCTAAAACTGGGTATATCCAGATCAGCTACGGCTCTATATTTATAGAAAAAACTAACTGTTCTAGGTTGGTTTTCACTCCCAAGGTCTATTACACAAATGAAGTCACCTGTACATTAGACATGATAGACAAACTGTTTGAATAATCACATTACAGTAGTTCAAAATTGGCATTCTAGAAGAAGACTTCGGCATGTGAATTAACATACTCCTATCAAAAGGTAAGATTTTTAGTTGATTTAAGAGTCCTTTCTATTGTGCGTATGTATATGCGTATGCATGAATATGTCCAGGCACAAGTGATTATTTGAAGGCATCATACTTCAATATTAGATCGGGAACCATGAGGGATTCGTTCTTAAGGTCCTTGGGTTAAGAAGGAGTGGTTGAAAAATCAATTCTTGTTTGCTTGCTTTTGCTAAGTTCAATATGATTTGTTCTTGGTTCAAAAGGTGCAGTGTAGCTTTACTGTTCTATGAATTTGTCTCTTGGTTTAGGGGACATGAGTTTCTTGCTTTTCCCACTAAACATTTGGATCCTAAGATATGTGTGTAATATTTTTGAGCATGTAATCTACCAATGATTCTACTAATTACGATTTCTCATTAATAAAAGATTTTAAATCATTTGCTCTCTTATTGAGTACCCCATAGTAGTTCTCTTTTAGTCGTTGCGCAAATTTGGTATATTTTTGTAATAAATACATGCATAAAATTAATTGAGATTGATATATGTTGATTTCATGAAATGGTTTTGTCAAATTAGGTTGGAAACTTTGTGAAATAGAATGATTCATACTTAAGATGAGGTTGAATATTATGGTTTTAAATGGAAAAATAATTAAAATAACATGTATTAGCTTACAGCATTTAAAAGGTAGTACATGATGTTTACTACCTTATACACATAATAAACATGGCATGCTCTATGATATATGATTTTAAATGAATATCAAAATATTAGATGAACTTAAAATTTGGCATAATGATAAACATTAGGTCATTATTAAAAACTATGATTAAACTTGACATTAGATATTTTTCATGGTAAACAACTTAACATTAGATATTTTATGAGTATGCTTGACACCTTTTTCTCTTGAAATGTTTTCACATTACTAGTAAGAATAAATAATTGATCTATGCGAATGATTGGAAGCTTTTCCAAGTTTTATAACAAGTCCGTCCAACCTACTAGCCATTGTGTCTTGGGAACAACAAATGATCAATCCAATAACATATACAAGTAATACAGCTAAGTATCAACATCGTCACCTATTAAGTTTAGCCAAGCGGGAATGGAAGCAAAAGCAATAAGACAATCTTTTTTCATTAAAAATTAGAGCTTCCAACGGCTAGTTTTCTTTGTTAAGTTAAATATATATATATATATATATATTGTACACAAATATATTTGGAAGACCCATGTATTAACAGATGAGTTAATGATAGACCAGCTATTTGATATATTACATTTGGTTTTAGACAATGTTATATGGCTGAATCGATTGACTAATGACACCCATCTTTTGACGAAATTAGCTTTAGAAATTTCTAACAAAATGTAACCACTCGAATAAACCAATAATACACTTTCGCATCTGATGTTTGTCATCATTAGCAAATTACAATATTCAATCCCTAGACCGCATGCCATTGGAGTCGCATCCTGATAGCAAAAACAATAATAAGGGTAGTTTGCAAACATACCTATATTTAACTCGTGCACATGGCCTACTCATCTTTTAGATTATGTATTTATTTTCCTAAATGTTCTCAAAAAGTGCATTTAAGCCTCTAAATGACCAATTTACCCTTCATTATACATATATATCTATTCTTTATCATTTTTATTATTTTAGTTAAGGGTCCAATAATAAAAAATGGTCTAAATGCACTCTTTTTTAGGATTGAGCAGAGAATTCTATTATACAGAGTATTTACTCTTATCTTACTTGACTAGAAGTCTTGAGTATCAAGAGTAATAAGATAGGACTTAGGTAGTAATTTCATGAAACCTACTCTTATAGGGTAAGATACGTGTATGAAATCTTCTTACGCTTAGGGATGCAACTAGGTAGATCGTAATAGGGTTACCGACCAGTCTGACTCAGTAAAACTTTATATTTTACGATAGGGTTTTGGAAAATGCTTAAAAACCTTATAAGATTTTGGAATAGGTTTTGGGTTTCTTAAAAAACCTGTTGGGAAACTCACTACATAGTAAAAAATAACTTAAGTGTTATATATTATAGGAAATAAAAACTATCAATCAGAAAACTAATAAATTCATAGATTTCATACTTTTGATTAAGTATGGATATGATGTCATTATATTTAATTACAGTAAATCTGATCTAATAAAGTAAAAAGTCGATCCTTTTGGGTTTACATTATTGTGGATATGCTACTATATTTTGACATGAAGTATCAAATTTTCTTTACAACTAATTCTTTTATTTATGACTTGTTTATTTATTTCTTTACTTTTTTGTTAGCATGAAACCCTCATTATATAGTGAAACTATGTGAATGATAATTGTACAGATTTTCATATTATAATGTATGTAATTATTTTGTTTACATAGTATAAAAGCATTTTTTTTTTCTCGGTAAGAAAACAATGGGATTTGATCAAGTAATGTTTTTGGAGGTTTTATTTGCTTGTAACAAGAATAAAGAGCATATTGTTTGTGGAAATAAATTATGAGTAATTTCTAATTCAATATTCCATTACTAATTCGTATGATTACTTTACATCAATAAATTTTCATTACTTTACTTTTCCTAATCTTTAGATTACCTATTTAATTTATTTAATTGAAATTACATAACTTATTTTTAAGGGGAGGAAAAAAAACAAAGGAAAATGGGTTCTAGGTTTAGGAACTGGATTTCCTAATAGGCCTATTAAGCATATTTCGGGTAACACTCTCAAAACTCTATAGGGTTTTAAGCAGGTTTTGGGATACCATATAAGTAACGAGATGCTAAACTCATCTTAAACCTACCCCAATTGCATACATGCTTATGTTGTATCAATTGTGAAACCTATACTCTAAAGCATACATGGTATAATTTCCTTTTAGAATTTAGAAAATAATATGATATATACTAATGATTAAAAAAAATTATATTAGTAAAAGCATAAAAATAATATTGTATTAACGTTGAAAAGAAATGGATTAAGCTCAATATTGACCCTAAACCTAAAACTAATAATTGATACCTAAAAATAGTAACCTTAAACTTCAAGAGGTAATATTGGTTAATAGTTTTGAAGAACTTGTATTTTTTTTTTTTTAATGCATGCACCCTTATGCGTTTCATTTATTAATTGTTTTGCTAATAATTTAAGTTCATGAAATGTTCGAAAAGAAACCTAGCATGAAAAAGGAAAAATATAACTAGAATTTGCTAAATCAAAAAGATGTGAAGTAGAAATTTATAGGAAGATTCCTTAGGGAACTATGTATACCATAGATTTTACAGGGTACATGTTATACAGTGGTTCTAGAATACCACAAGGTAGATTTTGGTTTAAAAAATTTAGGTTCTTATATTCATGGATAAGACCACGTACCTTACTTACCTACATCAGCTCATCCCTATTCTATTTAAAGATTTTGGGATCTAAATGAGGACTTTCAAAATTAAGGAGTTATGTATACATTAAAAAAACATAAGGAAGTGAATTTGCTTTTACCCATATATTAAATGTGAACACTCATTCTAGGAGAAATTATAAACAAATCATAGAAAGAGAATACAAAATAATAATAAATAAAACATAGTTGATATCTCTTTATAGAGCTCGTTGCTAATAGTAGTTCTCATAAGTGTATTATTGATTCTTTTCACTATAATGCCAATCAATTGTTACATGATAACTTGTATTTTTACTTGACTTTTGAACTAGATACTTATCACTTGTGTTTTGTTCATCTTTTCAATCAAAAAACAAGATGATTTCTAGCTCAACTAGCTAAATTCTTTTACTTAAACCAAACAAATTATCTATTTATCAACAATTAATATTTTGATCTTCAATAATAAGATTTTATTTTTTATTTTCATTACATTTTTTAATTCAAATAGCATTTATCAGTAAATAAGAGGTAAAACCAAAAAAAATTTCTTTTGCAATTCTTCTCTAGAGTTGAGTACATCATTTAAGAATTGTTTTTTATTAAATATATAAAAATCAATAGAAAAAGGCAAATCCCTTCTAGTCAAGATAATGTAGCCTAACAAGGAAAGTGAGAGAAAAATAGAAAATGATCATCTATAGGAAGATCATAACTTTGTTAGAACATTATGTTCTAAGAATTTGTCCTACCCTCCCCTCCCGACTGCTCGCGCCACCCCTCCTCCCCCCCCAAAAAAAAAAAAAAGAATGGATATGTATATGTACATTTGATCAGTACATATTTTAATATTTCGTTAGAATATTGGATCAAAGTAAAATGAACTAAATAACTTTTTTTTATAACGTTATTTAAGTGAAGTCACTTTTATTTGGTTATAACTTTGTTGAAGTGAGGCCACTTTCACTTGGATAAATTGCTTTCTCTATGCTAAGCTTGGTCACAAATACCCTTTTATGGCTTTAAATCCTCAGCGAATCTAATAGGAAATGTGTTTAGCTAGGGCTATACTCTTTTAGTCTTGTTTATCTTTATACTTTATGCAAAGTTTTAGTAGATTTAGCTTGAATCAAAATTAGATTAAAGGATGTTGTTGTTGATTTCTCTTGTTATTTCTAGTTGATCTCATTTGCTCTCTCTAGACTTTGATTTAAACTTTCTTTTATATGAATGGAAGTTCATTTTGTTTTATTTGCTGTTATCTTTGTTAATATGTATATGTATAAAGTTTTTAGGGCTATTATGTTGTCAAAATCATATTCATTGATGATTCAACAATTGGATTTGGGATTGAATATTGGTTAGGTTGTATTTTCTTTAATGGGTTTTTTGTAACACCTAAGGAGACAAATCAACTCAATCTTCCATGGTGGTATAGAAGGTTGAAAAGTAATTTTGCTACATTGCTTGGTGAGAATGAGAGTAAGAAGTGATATTGCAATCCCTATAGGTTTCTAGGTTCTTTATGCATCTTGTTTGTTATCAATACCCATCAAGAAGTAGAGGGTTAGGTATGATTTGTGGTGCCATACTACTTAAGAAGGGCTTTTGGATAATTAGGGGAATTAGGTCTATCCTCAATATAGTCAATTCCAATTATGGAATTGATTAATAATTTTATATAATATTTGGTTACATTGTAGGCTCTACTTTTGTTGATAAAAATTTGAATCAACTTGGCCTAGTTATTACTCCTTCAACTTTCTTATTAAATTTTATCTTGTTTTGAAACTTAATAAATCATAATTTTTAGTTTTCCCTCTGCATTAAAAGAACATCTTTTGAAGCCTACGACAACCTAAATACACTTGCCTGATTAGTCCATATCATGGGACATTACTTAAAAGAAGAAGAAGAAGAAGAAGAAGAAGAAGAGAAGAAGAAGAAGAAGAAGAAGAAGAAGAAGAAGAGAGAGAGAGAGAGAGAGAGAGAGAGAGAGAGAGAGAGAGAGAGAGAGAGAGAGAGAGAGAGAGAGAGAGAGAGAGAGAGAGAGAGAGAGAGAACATTAGGAGAACTTCACGTGAAAAAGGTATGATGAGAATTGAGTCCTATTAGACTGATCACTAAATCACAAACTAGGGGATCGAGCAATCTAATTTGTTGAATATTATTTAGGACTGGTTTAAAAGATGTTCATAAATTTATTGATAGCTTTATATCTCATTTTCAACCACCGGAAAACTTTAGTTTGATTGGTTAAGCATTGGATTAAGCATTGAAGTTGACTAAAACTATTAAGGAACCAAATTGCAATACTTGGTAGGGGGACATCTAAACACTAAATGAGAGCATTTGAATGTAGAATTAAGTATTACTAACCCGAGAGAGATGGTTAAGCTTAGCTAGATTTAGACATCCATTGCTGGCATCTAGATAGACTAGTGAAGATGGGACTCTTAAGAGCTACATCATTCCATCTAAATGCCTTACTTTAGCATCTAGACAAACTATAAAGGCTTTTTGATCCTAATGTTACAACACTACCCATTTCTGTAGGCTAACAATCATTTGGATAACCTTCATGTTTCAATGGCAAAATAACTTAATTATTTTATCATCTAACTTTTTTTTTGAATGGGTCTATTCATCATAAGGATTTTGAGCTTGATGCAAATAGTAAATTTTTTTGTTGCTTTACATAATTATTAAGTAAATAAAAAGTTATTCTAGGTATCAGTTCTTACATCTCCTACTATTGGTAGGGTGATACCTAGTGTTTAGATGTTGGGGGATATCATTATTTTCGAACCTAATGTATACATTGCATTTATCGGGAAAAAGAGTAATCAAGCAAACATTAAGTAAGATAGAACTGAAAGGTTCACAAGTGCTTGAATATTTATTCCATAAGGGCTTGTTCGATCCAATTATAGCATGTAATCCTGAGTAACTTGTTTAAACTTAATACTTTTTTTCCCCCTATGAGTTCAAATTTAATTGAGTAGGTCCTTAAGTTAAGTTAGTTAAATTATTTGATTTGTAGTGAAAAATACTTATTTACAAATTTTCCCTTATTCTACCTTAAGAGCAAATAAAAGTGCCTAGTCATGTATTATTACTTAGTTTTGAACTTTAATGTTGAGATTAGTCACTAATTAATTGTTCTTATAAAAGAAATTGATTATTTCATTTGATCAACTAATATGATCTCAATAAAATGCGATTCTTTTATGTGTATTATACCTATCATGAATCCTTTATATCTCATAAAAATCCCATCTTCAGTTAACTATTGAATAGTTTGGAATAAAACAATGATTGTGAGTAATCTAATATTAGATTCTCATAATGGGCATTGGAGCTCACTTATAAGTTGGGATTTGATTGATTGTAGCATATTGTAGTTGAGTTATCCTAACATTTGCATGAAGGTGGTAAGAAGAGGTATAATAGAGGTTGATGGAGAGTGCAAGGTAGGAAGAGCCTCTAAAGGATATTGAGGTAGCTCTTGATGCATTTAAAGAGGAGATGAATGATACTATTGCTGTTAGTGATAAGTGTGTATCCATGACCATGGTCATATGGTGCAATTTGAGCATCGAGCTTATACTTAAGGATGAACAATTGGAGAAACCTTTTCATATTTGGTACAATTTCCAATTGTAAAAAAAAAAAAAAAAAAAAAAATTTGAAGGTTCAAATTAAAAGAGAAAATAGGTTAAGCACTCAAATAATAAAATAGATTATTGTTGAAGAGTAAATCTATATTTTTCCTTGTAAAATATATACTTTTGAATATATGATCGTTTATAAATACTACATGGTTGTCACGTAATATGTAAAAGAAAAAAAAAATAGAGAAAATATAACTGCAATCAAATCTTGTACTACTAATAGTCATACACATGACGGTGTTAGAGGGAAATAAAGATTCATTGGTATTAATACTTTACGTAAGTCAATAAATAATATATAAATACTAAAAAATTTTGACATGTGTTTGTAAGGTGAAATATTTAATATTAGTTATATTTTTACGTATTAAAATTTTATTAATACTTATACATTACTTATTAATTCATGAAGCATATTAGTATAATTGAAATCTTTCACATAAGAGGGTGGGAGAGAAATTATCAAGCTAATCATCGAGAGTCTTGACCTAGTTACTATGTAGTGTGCCCCTATATATGATTTTTTTTTTTTTGTTTTTTATAGTGTTGCTTTATGTATACCATACACGTTTTTCCTTGAGCATATGAGTAATATATGTTCTAAAAATTCTCATTTTATATTTATAAATTCTCTTTGTGAACAAAGCCTCATTTGGATTATTTTTTTAAGAATAAAATTTCATGGAATTTAATTTAATAGTGCTTTTAATGATATCTTATCGAGAAAACAAGTATGAGGATAAAAAGGAGTACATGCTGTCAATTTCAAAATATTTTTTTCACTTGCTATTGACACTACAGAATTAAGAGTCATGAAAATATAACATTTAGTCTCTACCAATGTATGACTAAACTCAAACGAAAATAGTAAAAAAAATCAGATATCATGAAGTCTTATCCTTTAGATTTAAGGAAAAGTAAGTTTAATGCTTTTTTTTTTTTTTTTTTTCCTTTCGTAAGTTATATATTTTACATGAGTGAGAAAGAGGTAATAGGAATCAAACTTATTCCAATCATTTAGGGGGCAAATGTTCATATTGCAAGATGGATAAAAATAATCATATGCAATAATAAAAATATTTGAAAAATCCCCAAAAAACAATTTTTGGGTGATATTATCTTCATAATATTATATGCTGCTGAAGGAGGTAGAATTTACCGGTTTCCTTCTATTAAGGCTTAGTATGTCTTTTCGAGCATTAGTTTCCAACGGTTAGAATCTTCCGAAGTTCTTTAAGACCCTCAATCCCATTTACAAGCAAAATCGCTAATCCTCAACGAAAGAGGCAGGAGGGTTCTTCCTCTTCAAGGTCAGTTGCGAACTTTTAATGCTGTTTTTGGTCAAGGGCGACATCTCATAGGGATCTGTGATGCACTATTATGACATATCTTATCTTTTACCACAAGAAAAAAGATTCAAGATGGAGCAATCCACCAAAGATTTATTATTGAATTACGAGAACAGCGGAAATACAAGGCATTGGTAACCAACACAAAATTTCTCCTTCTCTTTGGGGTTCTCGTTTTAATATAAGTATGGAACAACGACCTATTCATCATTTTTTGGTCGGCTCGTTTTGAGATCATCCGGTATTATTGCCTTTTTCTTTTTTTTTTCCCCAACATAATTACTATAATAAGAAATCGTCTTGTTTCCACTACAGCTATAATCCCTCCATCGATAACTAAGAGTGAATAATCGTTTATTATATTGTGAGCGTGTGACTGCTTGTCGCAGATGAAGGTAAAATGACGGAATTATTTGGAAACATTGGTCTAATTTTGACCAGCCAGTTTCGGCATTTTTTGGGCCTGCATAGTGACTAGGTCTAATCAACAAAGTTAGGCTTCATGATGGAATAATATCATCATTTGAACCGTCTGAGTTTTCCATATTGACAAAGGACAAGCTCAAAACATACCTTTACTTTACGCCAATAAGTAGAGACTCTTTCAATGAGAATATATAATAATTACATCACTTCTATGAGAATATATAAATTAAAGATAACACCTTTTCAACATGTACCCAAAAGCAATTATAATATACACTTGCAAAATGAGGGAACCGTCCAAAATGACTCTCGTAATAACAAGCAAATAGAAATAGATAAAAAGAACAGACAAGGGGTAACTGGTTCTCGTACCCAAATCAATGATCTCTTCTTCTTATGTCTTTCTTGGTGTATAGCCTATTCAAACATGCCTTTACTTTTCTTTTCTGTTTTTTGTTACACAAGGTGCCTCGCAACGTTGCATATACATAAATTAAAACTGAAAATCAACAGATAACAAAACATAAACATGAGAGCACAAGTTCGGTTCCTGATCTCTCTATGTGCAAGTGGGGAGAGGAGAAATAGTAAAGGTTCAAATACCGGCCTAGAGCCTTTGGTTTTGTAGGGTTTCTTAAGAAAACTGAAGCAATGTTTCATTAGTGCAACATTAGTAGCTGGGTTGGACTTGAAGTACTGGGCTAGGCCACTAACATATACCTAAAGGCATGGTTTGGCTAATAGAATTTTATGAAATCAAACCTTACATTATTTAAGTTGATTGTGGGAGCATTAAGGAGGTTTATGTGAGCCTTCAAATGGATTGAGAATGAAAGTCAATGATGGCCCTCTATGGATTCCCAGTACAATTGATGGGTAATGCTCTAAAATTAAGAGCTTGAAAGAAGGCTATGCCATTTTTTCCTTAAGATAAAGAGGACCAAAACTCAAGCTCCAAAGCATTCTTTTTGTTATCCCAATCATGCTCACATAAATAAAGGTCCTTCCTCTCTTGAGGTGATTAGACAAAATGGTATAGTTGATAAACATGACTATAGAAGGTCATTCCAATAACTAGCCCTAACTTAATAGGTTGATTTCCAAGGCTAATGATAGGGCTTAAGAAACTAGACCCATGTAAATAGCAAAAGTCACTGGTCAGTGAGGCGGAATTGGTAGGATTAAATCCTGCTAATGGTTTTATCTTGCCATTTTCATGTCACCCACTATATAATGACTTTTGTGACTTAGTTTATGTTAAAGCAATATTTACCACTTGCATCGACGTATAAGCACTAAATTGAAAAAAGAAAAGTCATTGGATAAAATAAAAATCACCACATAGGTCGCTTAATAAAAATTGTAGGAGTGAATCAACTATCAACTCATCCTTAACCTTCTTAGAGTAGACAACTAAAACCCCCCTTGAAGCATATCTACATTTATCGCAATCTTCTTACCCAAAATGTTACAGACTTTATTATTCCCAATACTTGCAATGATTGAAATATAAGCATATGCGAAACCACATCTTATACCTATAACCTTTTGTAATACCAATGATGAGATTCTCCATGTAGCTAAGAGCCATGCCAATTATAGTAGAGATTATCCTTGAACTGAACCAAGCTTCAATCTTTGCTTCCATTTTTCAATTTTTTTGAAATCAAAGAATTGCAATTTGAAAACCCAAAACACATTGTATAGAAGAAGATCATCTCTTTCCTTTTTTTTTTTTTTGTATAACTATCATTTCAGTACAATGTAGACCTGTGATGTGGTGATGAAATAACTAATTTTGTAATATTAATTCAAAATACACGTATCATTGTGATATTAGTTATTAAAGATGATTAGGGTAATGTATTCAAATGAAAAAAATGGGAGATAGAAACTTTAATGACTAAAGTTTTGATTGGATATACAGTTTGACAAGTTGAAAATTTAGACATAAAATTAGAAAAACAATAAAGTTCAAGCAATGGTAAGATATTATCCTAATTAATAATGTTTTATACACACTAAAGCAAAGACTATTTAAGAATCATGAGTAAAATTGCAAAATAAAAAGTAACAAGATAGCGATGTGAAGTTTGTGATGCATTTTAAGATTCTTTGCCTTAAGAAATATTCTTTTCATTTGAGCCGAATGATATACATTAGATATTTTCTAATGAAAGCAACTAACTCATATTTAATTTTATGCCACAACCATACTTATTCATGACGTATTTATGCTAGCATGGCACAAAGATTATATGATGTAGCATGGAAATTGCAATTATATTTAGATTTGTAGTTAAAAAAATACAAAATTAAAACAATAGATAGTAACAATAACAATATTTAGGGAAGAAATAACCACTTGTAATTGACTTCCTTTCAAAAGATAATTATGACAAAGAAGATATAAAAAGAATTAAAAAGAGAGAAAAGGGATAAGTGATTATAAGGTAGATTTCTACCTCTTTTCTTCAATCTTTAATTCTTGGAGCATAGCTAGCTCGAATAAGCTTTTCCATTGCTGAAAGTACCTCATAAACAACAAATAATACATTATATTCACGTAAATATCATCATATTTAGAGACAAAAACATAAAGATGAGTATAAAGAGGTATTATGGTATCGTATACTATCTCACTAGCTGTGCAATGAGGAAGAGAGAGAAAAGTTTGCTTTAACTAGGCTCGAGGTAGTTTGACAAACTAAGGTTTCTTTAACACAAGTTGAACCTTAGTGAAACAAGAATTTAATTAGTAGGCTTTTTAGGTTGGGTTTAGGAGAGTTCAGTTAGCAACATTTGGTGGTCTTCTATTAAGAATTGAATTCAATATTCTAAACTACATACTCTTTCTTTTATTTCTCAGTCTTATTCTTTTACTTTACATTGTTTGATTTTTGCACTTTTAAACCTACTTTACCCATTAATCAACTTATTGATTATGTAATGTTGGTAAGAAAAGAACAATGCTATGCTAAAACTGTGATGAGAAGTATTATAAATTGCTATTGTCAATGTTATCTCAACCACAAAACCTTAATCTTAGCGTTGTCATATATAAAGTGCAAGCATGGTTAAATGAAAAGAAAAAATTTAGTAGCTTTGACTTACCCAAATTACAAGCTTGTGCTATTTTTTGGGAGGGAAGACAAGATAAAGATGTTGGGGCAAAAGAAAGAAAGTATGTCTAGATGATGGAGAAATAGTGTTGCATATATAGATCTAAATGGTGGCGTGAATACTGAGACGAGCCATGTGAACAAATGGTACATTGCAATTAAATGTGAAGATGCATATTAAGGAAGTGGTTATGGCAATTTAACAAGCCATGTGACCTTCAGAGAGAATATTAGTTCAGCTATTTTCGTCTTGTTTCATTCTAATGAAGGAGGTAAGCTAGTTGGATTAGAGCAAGAAGTGTCATAGATTGTTCATAGATTAGGTCGATTATTAAGTTTGATGTGATTGTTGTAGCTTATAATGGGAGAGGGGACCTAATTAAGGGGGTAACTAGTTAAGTTACAGCTCCATTCGCTAAAGTGTGCAAGATATAGACTTGCACTCTTAGGCTTAATATGGTTTTAAAATTGGATTAGAAATTAGTTTCCTTTGAGTTTGATTGTCTTTAGGTGATTAGAGTTCAAAGGCAATTGTGAATGCATGTAGTAGGCTTCCATCCCCTAATCTTCAATGGATTAGCATGTTTTGGCTATATTGAATGATGTAATTGTGTCTTTTAGGTTTGTTAAGAGAAATGCAAATCAGATTGTAGATTGGGTAGCTTCTTCATATGGTTGGAAGATGTGTCCATTTGATTAGTGATTGTCCACCCCTTTCTTCCTCCAAAAGCTCCCATGTGTTTATATATATAATGTGATGAGTCTTTCCTCTTCTAATAATTTTGATGGTGGTTAAAGTTTAATAAAATCTATATGTCTAATAGGAAAAAAAAAGATTAAATAAAAAAATTCCTTAGATTAACTAACATATATATATATTATTGACATAACAATTTTTAACAAATTTGAACCAATGTTTCTTTTAAAATTATGTTACAATGAAGTAAATTTCTTAATTATAAGAAAAAGAAAATAAAACAATTTTTTATCCCTTTTAGGTTGATTTAATTAGCCTCTTAACAAACAATGCTTTGGTTTTGCCATAGAATTTTTTGAGCTAGACTACATTAAGAATTGGCTAAATGCATAATTTGAATTGGTTTTACATCAATTAATCAAAATAATGGCTCTCCTTAATTCTTCCAATTTCTGTTTCTCTTGTGTTTATCTTGCTGCTTGAAGCCGATGTGTTGACATTGTATTCATTCCTTGATTTGTTGTACTTCTTGCTATAGTAATCTTCGCTTGGCAGTGCCAACTTCTTGAACCCTTTCAAGTCTTTGTTGCATTGGCTAGTGTCGCAAATTGAGCTTCCATAAAAACTATACAAATTGCTATGATCAGGGTTGATACCTTCATTTAGGTTTGAGGGTGACATCATTCCTTCAAGAACGTGTACGATCTGTTCATTTAATATTTATCGGGTTTAGAATGCCAAAAACAAGTGATAGAAACATTTCAAGTTCCATCTAATCTCTATCTTTCCATTACAAATTCTATTTAGGTAACATGCATATTTAATAAGTGCATAAACCCATCCACCTTACGTCTCGTTCACACTAGTTTAGATTAATAGAAAGAGTTAGAAGGAAAGGGCGTAAATGGAAACTGTTATTCTTTGGTTTTGATCCACAAAAATCAATAAAAAGAATGGGAAGGAAAGTTATTTTAATGATGTGATCATTACATGGCTGGCTAAAATGCTTTATGCACTAGAATTTTCTACGATGATGTCACCTTATTATAACATCATGGTAATGGAAGCTATCTACGGTTTTGTTTTTATCAGATTTCAATAAATCATGTTTGTTGATTATAAAAATAAAATTGTCAATGATTTTTATTTTATCATTTATGACACGATACACTAAAATTGAAAATATTTTACCACTATATAATGATAATGCAATGCTACCAAAGAATTTTCTGCATGCACCATATAAAATGTCATAAAAATCCCATATAAATATATCATTTTCATTATATTTATCTTTTGCAAAACGTTATGAATCCAAATGAAAATAGATGATGGTTCGGGGTAGGTTTTAGGATTGCCAATAAAAAACATGCATGTTAGTGATCAAAATAAATAGATTTTAGTTCATTTCAAGATCTAGAAGACATGCTATCCAGATAAATAGAAAAATAAAATAAAAAAGAGCACAAATAGAAGTTTTATATTAACAAAAGAGAGACGTTGAGTATAGATTATGTATGTGTAATTTGCCTTTAATAAAATACAAACGTAGACAATAAATACAACTACTACGAATTTTATTTCAACCGGCGATGTGGAACTGGTGAATTTCCTTTTTCTTTTTTTCTTTTTTCTTTTTTTTTTTATCTTTAAATTTTGTCTGAGCAGAGACAGCTAGTGGTCAGTATACTTTTGGCAAGCAAAATGCCTACTTAAAAAAAAAACTTACTGGTAAATTTAATTATCGGTTAAAGGGGCAAATCACCATAATTCCCAAAAAATCTTACATGCATCTTCTTCTTTAGTTTCTTTTCTCTGCACCTCAAACGAAAATAGCTAAGTCCCTTTCTTGATTTTCTCTGCCATGGATAACCTCTAACTTGGCCCTTGGCCCTTGGTCCTTTTCTTTTCTTTTCTTTTTTTCTCTCATTTTGGCATGAATTTATATTATAAACATGTGCTGTTGTTGATGGAGGTAATTTTAGTTTAGTTATTTTGAGTATTTATTATCAAGTATTATGCAAGTTATTGTATTATAAAATGTACACGTGTCACGGGCCGATTTAGAGGAGCCCAAAATCATGAGATTCATTCGAGCCCAAAATCATGAGATTCATTCAAGCCCAACAGGAAATAATCCAAAATATTCTAAAAGATTTAAAAGGTTCTAGAATAGATAGATGGTAAGATAGATAGATGCATTTAATGTAAAGGTAGGTAGGGATTCATTTGTAACCGTTAGATCGAATTGATCTTAGCCCTTCATCTTGAGAGGCCTCTTGTATATATAGGAGAGATCCTCTTAGTTGTAGCAACAAGTAATTGAAGTGAATACAATATACTTTCAGAATTTCTCTCTCTACTTTCTCTCTCTAAACTTCGTGAGTATATTACAGGCTGACTTAGCCTTCCTTACTGAGGTTAGGAGTGCTAAGTGCCGCATGGGGTCGAGCGACGGAATCCGCCCGTGACAAGTGGTATCAGAGCCTGAAAAAGGAACTGCTTGTGGAGAAAATGTCATCCGGAGGAGACAACAACACTTCAATGGTCGATGAATTGGCTGACCATGATGATCACTGTGTTACCGGGCAAAGGATTAGGTTCTGGGATTTGCTGAACTCCCTCCTTAATAGGATGGATAGTGCGGAGTTGAGCATTGCTGAAGTGAAGGAACAATTCGATGAATCACAAGGCAGCCTTAAAAAGATGGAGGAAGAACTTCAAGGCAAGTTTCAAGGAGCATTGAATCAAGCCATTGATGAGCTGAAGCAACATGATGGACGATTGAGGAGAAGAATGAAGTACTCCAAGCTCGAGTCATTGCTTTGGAAACTAAGGAGGAAGGTTATGAAGCCAAGATGGATGCTATAATGGCGGCTATGCGCCAGGAGATTGAAGAACTTAAGAACCAATTAGCAGCGTGTCGGGCGATAGTGGTAAATGGAGTGACCATCCAGTCTGCTCATAGGATCGATGTCCCCAAGCCCGAACCTTTCAATGGGATACGATCCGCTCGGGAGGTAGACAACTTCCTTTGGGGAATAGAACAATATTTCAATGCTGTAAGAATCTTGGATAACCTCGAAAAGGTACGTAATACTGCTATGTATTTGAAAGATTCTGCTATGGTATGGTGGTGTAGGAGGGCAAACGAAATCAATACTTAGGCTAGTTTTGTACATGAGATCAAGAGACAGTTCTCTCCCCAAAATGCTGCTAAAGAAGCAAAGGTGAAGTTGTGTCACTTAACTCATAAGGGTGACATCGAGCAATATGTGAAGGAATTCTCAGAACTAATGCTGGAGATCCCAGACCTTAACCAGGATGACGCTCTAGTGATGTTTTTAGATGGTGTGGAACCTTGGGCAAAGTTAGAGCTAGATCGAAGGGGAATAGAAGACATCTCTAAGGCCATAGCAGTTGCTGAAGGCCTAACGGAGTTCAAGAAGACAGAATATAAGATCTCAATAGGAAGGTGGACTTAAAGAAGAATGAAGTTACGTACATAGTTATATTGAAGGGGGAAGAAGAGACGGGGGATCAAGAGGTAATTCCACATCGAGTGGGGGAGTTACTAGAAGAATTCAAAGACATCATACCTAAAGAGTTACCAAAGAAGCTATCACTAAGAAGGGAAGTGGATGATACGATTGAGCTAAAACCAGGTACAAAGGCCCCTGTTACAGTTCCTTATCACATGCCCCCAAAAGAATTAGAAGAATTGAGGCGACAATTGAAGGAGTTGTTGGAAGCTGGATTCATCCAACCATCAAAGGCATCTTTTGGAGTTTCAGTTTTCTTTCGAAAGGAACACGATAGGCCCCTCCAGGTGTGTATTGACTATAAGGCCTTGAATAAGGTCACTAAAAATAATAAGTACCCTATTCCTTTAATATCAGACTTATTCGATCGATGGGGAGAGGCAAGATACTTTTCAAAATTAGAGCTACGACTACAATATCATCAAGTACGGATAACAGATGGAAATGAGTCCAAAAACACTTGCGTCACAAGGTATGGTGCATTTAAGGTTCTTGTTATGCCATTTGGGCTCATAAACGCTCCAACTACTTTTTATAGTCTTATGAATAGGGTATTAGCACCATTCTTGGATCATTTTGTCGTGGTTTATTTAGATGACATCATGAATTATAGCAAGCCTATGGAAGAGCACCTAGAGCATCTTCATACAAATTGCTTAGCCTTAAGGGAAAACGAGTCATATGTAAAGCTGGAGAAATGTGGCTTTATAAAGGAAGAAGTGGCCTTTTTAGGGCATGTAGTAGGAAAGGGGAAGATCAAAATGGAGGAAGAGAAGATACAGGTTATTCGAGAATGGAAAGAACCTACTAAGCCCACTGAATTGAAGTCATTTCTTGGCTTAGTAAGTTATTACAGAAATTTCATATGTGGATACTTTCGAATGGCTACCTCTTTAATGGATTTACTCAAGAAAGATGTCCCATGGGTATGGAGGGAAGATCGATAGAAGGCATTTGATACCCTGAAGGAAGTAGTCATTAAAGAACAAGTTCTTACGCTCTCTAATTTTGGTAAAATATCTGAAGTATGCATGGATGATAGTGATTATGCCATTAGTGAGGTTTTGATGATGAAAAACCATCCAATAGCCTTTGACAACTGAACGTTGAACGATACAGAGAGGTGATACCTAATAGATGAGAAGGAAAAGACAGCTGTAGTGCCTTGCCTTCAAGTTTAGAGGCACCTTGTAAGTACAAGTCAGTAGGACTGGTCTAAGTTATTGGATGTCATACAGCTCTCTTTCAATCTACAGAAGAATGAATCAACAGGACATAGTCCATTTGAGGTTATCTTATGGAGACAGCCGCTAAATACAGCAACCACAGGATATATGGGGTTTAGTTTTCTAGCATATAAAATTGCAAAAGAATGGCAAGAAGGCCAAGACATAGCTCTGAATTACTTAGACAAGGTGATGCAGAGAATGAAGGAAGTTGCAGGTAAGAAGTGTCGGCCAATGGAGTATCCAGTAGGGGATCAAGTACTTGTGAAGTTACACCTGATCCAGTGGATCAAGGGCCAATTGCACAAAAGACTAATGAGGTGTTATGAAGGGCCGTTTCTCATCATAAAACGAGTAAGGCGAGTATCTTATAAGTTGGGGTTACCTCCAAGATTAAAATTCTACCCAGTATTTCGTGTTACAATGCTTAAGCCATATCATAAGGATGAGGATGACCTTAATAGAAAAATATCACAGAGGGCTCCAGTTGGAATTCAGGAATCATACGAAAAAGAAGTTGGAAAAATTATTATGGATAGATATGTGAGAAGACGAAGCCACTCCCCTAGGCATAAGTATATGGTTATTTGGAAAGGAAAGCCAGAAAGTGGAACTAGTCGGGAACCTACTAAAGCTCTATGGCAATTTTCCAAACAAAATTCAAAAGTTCCACGAAGAAGATAAGACGAGGACGTTGCCAAATTGAGTGGGGAAGAACGTCACCGGCCGATTCAGAGGGGCCCAAAATCATGAGGTTCATTCAAGCCCAACAAAAAATAATCCAGAATATTCTAGAAGATCTAGAAGGTTCTAGAATAGATGGTAGGTAAGGTAGATAAATGCATTTAATGTAAAGATAAGTAGGGATTCATTTGTAATCGTTAGATCGAATTGATCTTAGCCCTCCATCTTGAGAGGCCTCTTGTATATATAGGGGAGATCCCCTTAGTTGTAGTAACAAGTTATTGAAGTGAATACAATATACTTTCAGAGTTTCTCTCTCTAATTTATCTCTCTAAACTTCGTGAGTATATTACAGGCTGACTTAACATTCCTTAGTGAGGTTAGGAGCGCTAAATGCCGCACGGAGTCGAGCGACGGAATCCGCCCGTAACATACGTGTTGCTAGGTTTTTTCTCATTATTGTTGTTTTTCTTTTTCCTTTTTTCTCTTTTTGGCATGAATTTATATTATAAACATGTGCTGTTGTTGATGGAGGTAATTTTAGTTTACTTATTTTGAGTATTTATTATCAAGTATTATGCAAGTTGTTTTATTATAAAATTTATATGTGTTGCTAGGTTTTTTCTTTAGTTATAATTATTACCAATAGATGTTGTTTATACTTTGGAATATGGAAATAAAAATTGGCTGAATTTGAAAAAGAAAAAAAAAAAGATTCGAGAATCTTTTTTCTATTTTATATTTGGCCAAAATTTAAGTATAAAGTATTTTTAGTTTTGTTGATGGAAAATGTCTTAATTTTCATGGTGTATGTGTGTATATTATAAGTCTTTTTAATATTCAAGCAAATATGAAAAACAACAAAAAATATATTCTTCGAAATTTTTTTCAAGATTAAAAAGCTCTAATCAAAATAGTTAGACAAGAAACTTCCAAAATTCTTTTTTTTTTTTAATTGTTGCTAAATTTGAAAAAAAGAAGAAGTTATTCTTGGTAACTTTTTGAGAAACCGACATGAAAATCCATTTATTTTACAAAGTAGGACTAAAGAAGAAAAGTAACTTAATATAATAAATAGCATCTCTTTTGGTTTCTACCAGTTATGGACACCAAATATAAGTAACAACAATGTTCATCTTTCAAAACATTACATACAGTAATATGAATTTGGTAAGGATACCCTTTAATTGTAAATGTTATATAAGAATTTCTAAATACTAACATTACCACTCTCTACTACCACTTAGGCTACCAAAATACTATTACCATTACTTAACCCCACTCACTATCAGTATAATGTATATTGTTACTATGACCATTATATCACTGACACCACAACAACACCACTACCTCTATTTGTAATGCACTAGTGCTACCATGATTCATATCATAATACCTTAGTTAATGAAATCTTAAAGTGAAAACTATTAAATTAGGATCTAAATTTTATCTAAATAAGTAGCAAAATCCTGTAGCTCATTGTTCCAATTAGTAAGTTGAGTAGAAAATTTTACCACATAATGCCATATTAGCGAATTAAAAATACGGGGTAAATTTTCCACCAATTAGAGGAGATAACAAATGAAATTGTACTGGTTAAAGAAAGTTCACCCCATCCTAATCATTTAGCTTAGCTTCACTTCTCTTTCTTTGGAATGCCATTAGAAATTTTATAAAGGTTTTTTACTCTCTCTTTCTCTTATATTTAATAGTGTTTCTTTTTTTTTTAACTGTTTTTAGCTAACAAATAATTGTTTATTTTCTTATGGCATAAAATATGGATGGTGGGCTCGTTGTAAATGGCTGATCATGTGGAGGATGTATCTTGATTGACCGAAGATAAGTCTGGAATCGATGACATGGAAAGAGATATTGTTAACAATGTTCTCAAACCTAACCCGGATAGTTGACCTGAACATGTGAGGGGGTCAAAGCTTAAAAGGAAAAACCAGGTTAAATTGCAAGTTAGACCTTGATTGAACCATATCAGCTCTATGAAACGGTCAGGTCGAACTAGGTTGGACTGTATAAGTTAACCAAATTTTGATAACGTTGATTATTAGAAAGAGGCATGAGAGGAGGAATATGTAAACTTAGTTTCTTAAAGTACGTGTGTAATAGTGGATCATATTGAGTGTTTTTAATCGTTCTTGATCAATTAGCTATTTGGATCTTTTATGAAGTGACTTTGATAGACTGTCAATATTTCTTAGAAGCTTGTCATTGTTTTGAATGTTTTAAATGAAGAGGAAGAAGTCTTACTCATAGATTTTGGTGTTAGGTCTCAACCATTAGATGACGTGGAGGTAAATGGATGAGATGGACTATGATAAGTTGTTAGATCGTTTCTAATGATTAAAAGACATGATTTAAATTCTTAATCCATCTAAAATTCTTTAATGGGCTATTAAATGGATGGACCTTAATGTAGTAGGTAATGGAAGTATAAACTACTTGCATTGAGTTAGGAAAGAGGTTTAAGTCCTTAGCAAACAAATTTCTCAAGTTTAATAAGCCTGAGGCACTATAAGGTCAACAATTTAGTTAGTTTGCCACAATTTGTCTAAGTTCAAATGATAAGGATCTACTCTTAAGAATAAGTTGATTGAAGGGACTCCTCAACTCTAGACCAACTTAGGGAAATCGCCATAGTCCATTAGACAAAGTTGGATTGATAAGAATTGCACCTACTAGTTGCCACATAAATGAAATAGTGATAAGATAAGTTTTTCTAGTTGAAAATTTAGTCAAGAGGGACTCTCTCTCTCTACTTGGATTTTATATAAAATTAAATCATTTTCTATTGATATTTCAATGATTAATACAACAAAAGTCCAAAGCTTTTATAATTCCATGGATAAACAAAGATGACTCCTAAATAAATACAATTAGTTATCATTTTAATATGCCACTTAAGATTTTCTTATGACTTTTCAATAACTACACAAGAAAAATTTTATAGGGTAAATTACATTGACCATCCTTATAATTTTTTTAATTTATATTAATACTTGACTTTTTTGAAACCATATGCTTTTTTTCCCTACTTTTGCCCCCTAAGTTGTTGGTATGATAAAAAGGTTGACACATTATTGACACGTCATTGCCACATCAATATTATTAGTAAATTATATTTAAATATTAAGAATATATATTAATAAACTTACATAGTGATAAAAAAAGAAATTTTAAAAATTAAAAGATAAAAATGCTTGTTTTTTAATGGTACACTACTGATGCATACATACATACATATATGTAGATACATATCAATAGGATACTATCATCTATAATTAATTCAATTGTTGTGATACATTAGTTTATATAGATGATAACAATAACAAAAATCTTACTTAGGACAAATAAAGTAAATAAATAAACACATATGCATAAATTAAAACCGCCATTGAAACATGACAAAACAAGATCATAGATCAATATAGAGAAGTGAAAATGGTTGATTGTGTGTATATATACCTTATTTAAACCCCTATAATTTTGTTGGTCATCATGAGGATGTATTGAGTCGTTGGAGTTAGTGTTTACCATGAAAAGTATAAAACATGATGGTTTGGTTGGGTGAAATTAAGCAAAAATAAGGAAAATGAGTTTTAGTAACTTTATAAAAGGTCAGAGCATGACCTTTTTAGGATGGTGGGTGGCTTCTTACTACTACTAGCAACTTATTATTAAGTGAGTTTCCTTACTTAATTTTTGTGGCTGCTTTAGCTACATGTTCTTATTTAATTTTTTTTATTTTCTAATATTTAAATTTATAATTATAAATTTATAATATTTAAACAGAATTTATTAATAATGTTGATGTGGTGATGATACATCAACCTTCTCGTTATATTAAGCAACAGCACCTAAGTGGGGGAAAGTAGGGGGTGTACATATAAGGTTTTGAAAAGGAAGGGTGTTGATGTAGTTTAAAAAGTTTATAGAGGTTATGTAATTTGCTCGATAATATGCTACAAAGTGTTTTGGAATAATGCAATACTAAAAAGAAACAAAACACCACTTTTTAGAATTGAATTGGTGCATTTGGAAATATTGCAGATGTTTGCTCTAGAGTTCACTGAGGAAGCTCTTGAGTTTACATACATGCTTTGGCATATGTTTTATGAAGTTCGAAATTCATCATAATTGTGAAATTCTCTAATAGAATTTGAATTTTCTTTAACACAAACTTTAACATACTGGCTTTCACTCTTCAAAACTCTTCTTCTAATATGTTCTAACACTAATTCTTTTAGACATGGTTCACTTTTCAATTTAAACACGCATGCTTTGGCACATGTTTAATGAATTTCGGAGTTCATCATAATTGTGAAATTCTCTTGTAGAATTTGAACTTTCTTCAACAAAAACTTTAACATACTAACTTTTATTCTTCAAAACTACTCTTCTAACATGTTCTAACTCTAATTCTTTTAGAATGGTTCACTTTTTAATTTAAACATGCATGGATCTTCAATCACATCATCCCACAACTTCTTTCGAATTTATCCTCATATCCATATTTTCTTCGATATGAACTTGATTAAGGCTAATGGATAGGAACTCGTTTTTCATACTTTAAGCTCTACTACTTGCGATCCATTTGCAATAAGCTAGGAAATGGGTTTGAGTATTTGGAAACAAATTGCTTAAGTTTCGTCAAACTAACTCAATTGATAAGAATCATAGTGCTTATGAATAAGTTGATTGAGTAGTTTCATTTACTCTATACCAACTTAGGGAATTCATCACAATTGATCAAATAAAAATAGATTAGTATGAATTGAAGCTACTAGTTGGTACATAGATGAAGTAATGAAAAGACAAGAGTTCCTAGTTGAAAAATCAATCAAAAGGGACTTTTTTACTCTCTTTTACATGATTTTTGGGGGTAAATTTAACTCATTTTTATTGATTTTTCAATAATTGCTATAAATAAGATCTAAGGTTTTATCATGTTATAGATAAACAAAACAAAGACAACTCCTAAAAAATTACAACTAGTTACTATTCTAATATGCCTTTTAAGTTATTTATTTTATTTTATTGACTATTCAACTACAAAACAATATAAGATTAGATTAAAAAGTGTTTTGGAATAATACAACATAAAGAGGGGAAAAAAAAAGAACACAACTTCTTAGAACTAAAGTAATGATCTAGAAAATCCTGTGGATATGTACTCGAGTTCATTTAGGAAGAGCTCCAAAGTAAGTTTTTTGAGCTCTAGAGTTCATTTAGAACTCCATCATCGAATGAAGACTTTTTTCAACTCAAACTTCAATGTATTGATTCCACTCTTGAAAATGCTTTTTCTAACACATTCTAACTCTAATTTTTTTACAAATGGTTCACTTTTTGATATATACATGCATGAATCTTAAATCACATCGATGACTATCTTGGATTGATGTAGTTAGAGTTTAAATTAAAATATCGCATGAAAGCCCATTTTATGTTGTAGGATCACATGGGAAAGCTTAGATGACTTTTCCAATAGATTTCCACCAAATGATTATGGAAAAAGTCATGGTAGTATATCATACGCTTTTATCATCATGAATTACATTATAATATTTGATTATATTTACATTCTCTTGTAGCAGAATAAGTGTGACACGAGATAGTGGGAGGATAAAGAAAGATGTCAAAAAGTCTTGCACCTCATGGGCTTAAAATCTTATAAAAATGTGTGTAGTGATTGTATTACTATAAGCGAACAAGGAAAGGGGAAGCTACTCATAATAGGCTAACTAAAGGTTTTGAGCATAAAATAAACACTACATGGCACTATTTGGCATCTTTTTTTTTTTTTTCACAAATCTGAATTATAATGTAAGAATTCACCAAATATACTTGCAGTGTCTAGTGTATAATAAAGCTATTTAATACGGCTACATATTACTTAATCGCATGTCATCTACAAGTCAATATGGAAAATAGGAAAGAGTTGTAATATAACTATATAGCTAAAACATACTTAGTCATGTACCATAAGTTGACTAGAGTATGTTTTCTTTCTTTTTTATGCTCAAACATATAAAATTTTTAAGGTAGTTGTAATATTTGCTCCTTTTTTAAAGAAAAATTTCGATATTAGGACATATAAGTATGTACACAAGAGGATTGGGTGGGGGGGGGGGGGGGGGGTTAATTCTATATAATTGATAGACATGACGACTATGTAACCATATGAAAGGATATATAATTATAGTTTTCTTAAAGTGTTATGACCTTTTAGCCATGATAGATTGATGCTTTATCTGTCTAACGTAGAGGAAAATGTTGAGGAAGTACATTAAGAATGATCCTAAAAGATTGGAGAGAGCCTAGGAGAGATATGGTCATCATAATAGAGGTTCTAGAGTATAAGTCAAGTTACTTGTGTGTTGGTGTTATGAAGGATAGCTCCTACCACCAGCATGGGCATCATATGAGTTTAATGTATCGTAGTAATCTAGCAACAATGAGTTAGTGTGACAGTAGCTAATGGACTTAAAGTTAGAAGCATAAAGAGCTATAATGCCACATGAATGCTTAGTGTACCATGTTACCTTATTCATGGTCCCCATATTTATTGCCACTTATTGCCTTTTCCCCAATTAGCTAGTTAAGGAAACAACCTCGCATTGAAGTGTGTCAGTGGCCCCTATATCCATGGTCGCTTTCTGCCTCTTCTCGAGTGGCTAGTCACAACAATAGTATCCTCCCAAATTATATCCATGGCCCTTTCGCCCTTATCCACATCTTTTGTAAGTAGTTGATCATCTACGTAGCTACAACAATATTTGTGCTACTACCCATTATGTTTGCATTATTATCTTCCCTTGAATTTTAATACTAGTTCTCAATAACAAGGATGTAATCTAAAACATGGTAGAAATCCTTCATCCTGACCATTTGGGTAGATTTATTTCCTTACTATATATAACACCACCTTGCTACTATATCACCATCAACACAACTATCACTACCATTGTAAAACATGAAATTAAAAAATGAAAAATAAAAGGGGAAAATACAATAAGGATAGTAAAGTATAATAAGGGCTTGGTATTTCATGTAATTAATTAATGCTTATAAGGGCATTTAAATTAAATAAAAGTTAGAGGGGAAAATAAAATAAGGATTTTTGCGAATCATGACCAAGAACAGATAAAGTCGGTCACTCGATGGGTTTAATCTTGCAGAAAGATTGAAAAAGGATCAATGGGGAAAAGTACGAAAGAGCAAAAACAAAGAATAAAACAATAAACAAAACCCACGAACAGCTCTAGAGGATATGATGCATTAATGGAACTTCTGAGGACTTACTACTCAATTTGTTATAATGTACAAATTGGTCCGGTGAGATTATTCACCACCTAAGCTTACTTAAGGGAAAGGATAAGAGTAATACAAAGAGTAAACAAACAGTATTTACGTAAGGAAAAAGTACTTAAAGAGTGTACATTAAGAATAATCTGATTATTGTTACAATTACGAATACAAGGTTATTTATACCCATAAGTTAAGGCAACCTGCCTAAAAAGGAAAAGATAAAAGGGTATTTCCTAAGGAAGTAATGTATAAGATACAAAAGGGTAAAAATAGATATACAAGAAAAACAATTATTGGTGCAACAGATTCTACACATGATACTGTATACGTGGTGATGCTATTTTGGTGAGGTTGTTAAAAAATGAGGACAAAAAGTACAGATATATGGGCTTATCTATCAGTCGGGACTCTCTCTCTTACCTTCTTGGCAAGGAAGATGCCGAGTATTTGGTTGGTTTGGTCTAGGAGAGTAATGATCAACTCGGCATACTACAGAAAAATGGGCGGTCATATGGTACAGTATGAAGATTGACTTGGTAAGGAAGTACTCGGCCTCGACAGGGGTTGGTTGGAACAGAAAGATTCATCGTACCAGCCCCTCTAGTCCTTGCGCTCGGCTGCGGGTCAAAAGTTCAGTAGCTTGATTCCCATCATTCTGGTCGAGTTGTTTTGGATTTGGGATCAAATCCGAATGGTGTTTGCTTAGTTATCCATCAGGGTGATATGGACTGAGGTCGACAATGTTGAAGGCGTCAGAAACCCCATAGTCCTCGGGTAATTCTAACCTGTAGGCATTGTCATTGATTTTCTGGAGGATTTTGAAAGGTCCTTCTGCTCTTGCAGATAATTTGTTTCTCCTCTTGTTCAGGAACTACTCCTTACTGAGGTGCAACTACACTAAGTCTCCCCACTGAAATTGTTTAGTTTTACCCTTGGTCTTTTATCGCATTCTTTTAGTAGTTTGGTCGATGTGCCAAGTGACCCTATCATAGATGTACTGAAGGGATTATGCTCTAGCTATTGCGTTAGGGTCCTCTTGTACGGGTATTGTTATAGGGGCGTCATCGAAGGGCAACTCGAGATTGAACCCATAGACTACCTTGAAGGGGGTCTGCTTAGTGGTGTCATGTACTGTTTGGTTATAGGCGAACTCGACCATTGGCAAGTAGACGTCCTAATAAGCTAAGTTCTTGCCTACTGTCGTTCGGAGCAGTGACCCCAAGGCACGATTAACCACCTCTATTTGGCTGTTAGTTTGGGGGTGACATGAGATATTGAAAAGTAATTTAGTTTCCAGCTGACGCTACAAGGTTCTCCAGATATGGCTAAAAAACTTTGGGTCTTTGTCAAATACTGCACTTTTCAACAAGCCATGTATCCATACAATCTCCTGCAAGAAAATAGAAGTAATGCTGAAGCGTCGTTAGTCTTGGTGGAGGGCATAAAGTACGTCATCTTACTAAACCGGTCTACGACGACCATTACAGAATCTTTGCCTCAAGCAGTTTGCAGCAGTCCGAGAACAAAGTCCATACTTAATTCAGTTCACGAATTTGTTGGAACAGGTAGGGGTATTGCTTTCCCTTGCTTTACTTAGCACTTTGCCCTCTTGCATATGGCACAACTTTCAATAACTTGGTACACATTTTTCCTCATTCTTGACTAAAAGAATCGACTATTTATCAGTTCACAAGTCCTCCTTTCCTTAAAATATTCGGAGAGACCTTTACTATACGCTTCCCTGACTAGCATCTCTTTCAGTGAACAAGTTGGCACGCATAATTTTTTTCTTCGAAACAAGTAGCCATCCTACACATGATATTCATATACTGTCCTCCTATTTACGTATCGCAAAATTATGGGTCCAAAGTGTAGATCTTCGGAATACTGTTCTTTAATACTCACAAACCCAAACAGTCTGGTTTGCAATTTTGATAAAAGTGCATATCTCCTTGAAAGAGCATCGGCAACTATGTTACTCTTTCCCTACTTGTACTTAATTACAAAATTGAATTCTTCAAGGAATTGAACCCATCTTGCTTGCTACTTTGATAACTTGGTCTGACTTTAAAGGTACCTTAGTGATTTATGGTCAGTATATATGACAAATTCTTTTGACATTAAATAATGTTGCCATACTTGCATTACTTGGATCGGTGCCAAAAGTTCCTTATCATACACAAAATAATTCAATTGGGGTCTTCGGAGCTTTTCACTATAGAAGGCAATTGGTCAACCTTCCTACATTAGGACAACACTTATTCCAATGCCCGATGCGTTGCATTCTAGCTGAAAAATTTTATCGAAGTCGAGTAATACTAACATGGGGTGGAGGTAAACCTTTCTTTTACCTCAATAAAGCTCTTCTCTTCCCTTTCTCCCCATCGAAAGTCGGTGTTTTTCTTAATTAATTCAGTAAGTGGCGCAGCGAGGGTGCTAAAATTCCTAATGAATCTTCTATAAAATGAAGCCAATCCATGGAAACTTCTCACGTCAACATGAGTAGTAGGAATCAGCCAATTGAAAATTGCTCAGATCTTCTCATCATCAACTCGCAAGCCTCCTTTACTAACTACATAGCCTAAGAATACCACTTCCTCCTAGCAAAAGCAACATTTTTTTAGATTACTGAATAGTCTCTCGGCTTGGAGGATATCTAGGATTGCTCTAAGATATTTATAGTGACTCGACATGTCGGCACTGTAGATCAGATGTCGTTGAAGTACACTACGATACATTTCCCAATGAGATGTCTTAGCACATGGTTTATTAATCTCATGAAAGTGCTCGAGGCATTTGACAAGCCAAAGGGCATGACCATCCACTCGTAAAGTCCATGTCGCGTCTTGAACGCAATCTTCCATTTATCGCCTAGTCTTTTGCTGATTTGATGGTAATCAGATTTAAGATTAATCTTGCTAAAACTCTTGGCTCCACTCAATTCATCCAACATATCTTCTAGCCTTAAGATTGGATACCTATATTTGATCGTGATTTTGTTCATGACTTGGCAATCTATACACATCTGCCAGGTTTTATCCTTCTTTGGCACTAGAAGTGCAGGTATAGTACAAGGACCGAGACTTTCTCTTACATAGGCTAACTCCAGCAACTCATTGACTTGACATTGGAGTTCGGAAGCCTACTCGGGATTCACCCAATAAGTTGGCTTATTCATTAGTGCAACGCTGTATACTAAGTCAATGCTATGCTTTATTCTTCAAGTTGGGGATAACCCTTCAGGTAATTGTTCTGGAAATAGGTTGGCATGTTCATCTAATACCTCCTTGATCTCCTAAGGTAACTCACCTCGCTCCTTCATTTTCAACAGTCACCTGACCAACAAGAAGGTCGGCTCATTCTCATTGATGGCCTCTCGGAGCTCGGCTCTACTCATCACTAAAGCCTTCTTTGATCAGCGAACAAGTTTTGTCTACAACTTATTAACTTCTCTCGGCAGCATCAGATTTAACGTGATCATCTGGTCATCCTTCTTGAACATATATGTATTCCTGTAGTTGTCATGCATAACTCTCCTGTCAAACAACTACAGCTTACCCAGTAACACGTAGGAAGCATATATAGGCAGTACATTGCAAAGAATTTGGTTAAAGTAATTCCCAATAGTGATCGGCAGTAGTATTTGCTAAGTGACATGTAATGCTCCTTTCTCACTCAACCAATGTAGATTGTATGGCCTCGAATGGGAAACAATTGGCAACTTCAATTTTGAAACAAGATCGGCTAATGCCACATTGGTGTAGCTTCCACTATCCATAATGAGGGCACAAATTTGATCATTCACCTTACAGGTGGTATGGAACAAATTCTTTCACTGCCCCTCTTCTTATGAGGGTTCCATGTTCATAGTGTATTGGACAACCATGAATAACTGATCTAAGTCTTCAGGAAACATATCCTCTTCAACCAGTTCTTTCTAGATAGGAACCTCCTCATCCCTGGTTCTTCATCCGTACTCTTCACTTCTAACTTCGGGAAGTCTTCCATAATGATCATCGTCTGTCGATTCGAACATTAAGCAGCCATGTATCCGAACCCCTGGCACTTGAAGTACTTGATCTGGTTGGTCTCTTGCTAGACCCTTGCACCTTCTCATACGTTTGGGTCGGTACTACATCATCTGGTCGGCTTTTCTACTCGGCTCTTACATCATTCTTTCTGCTTAATTCTATACTCGACTGAGTTTAGTGACTTGCCAGTTTGGGTCGGCTAGTCAATGTCATCGCTGGTATTCGGCTGCTTCTTTACGTCTTTATTCGTTGGGCAATCTTAATAGCTTCATCCATTGTGTTGAATCATTGGAGCTCCATAATGTCTTGAATGTCTCCTTTCAACCCAGTAACGAATCTTGAGATTGTTTGAGTTGGTGGTTCCTCCATAAACATACTCATCAACAGTTCGACCTCCTTATCTCAATTCCTAAAGTCGAATGAATGTATCTGGGAGGTATGTTTCCAGCATGAACCTGCTTCTGAGCACCCTCTTTGTTTCGGGCCAAGTGTTAATCTTTCAGTACCCTTCTCGTCTTCCCATAGCCTAAAAATTCTTCTATCACATAGTAGCATATCTAGAGAACTCAACAATGGCAATTCTCACTTTCTCATATTCCTTATACTGATAATAATCAAATATATGCTCCACCTTCTCTTCCTACTCCAGATATTCATCAGCATTCCCAAATCCATTGAAACACGGAATTTGAAACTTCACATGGTCGGATGCTTTGGGGATTTGTACTTACTCTTCTTTAAAATACTCCTATTCCTCTTCATATAGCTCTTTCAGGCCTATCTTTCACCTTATTCATCCGCCAACTCCTTCACCTCGAACGGGTTGAGCTGGGTTTTGACCTTTAGCTTGTGGAGTGTTTTGTGTGGTGTTAGTGGGCCGTTAAGATAGCGCATGAACAGCTCAGGTTAGATCTACTAATAGGTTAGCTACCTCATTAAGCCTCTTCTTAGTGCTTCTAGGGGTTCCTTAAGATTGTCGTTCATGGTAGACGACTCCATTATCATCACCGCTACCCACATTCATATTTGAGTCTGTCATTTTTTCTCATAAATTTAGATTCAAACTCAAACAAACACTTTAGAAAGTGAACAGCTAACAATGTAACAGTCAAATGAACACGATAACTTGCTCTATTTTATACACGCAAAACATAGTATAGCAAAACTTCAAGAAGAATTACTATAGTTCACATAAAACCTCTGCTCTGATATTAAGATGTTGCAAACTGTGACAAAGAACAAATAAGGTCGGTTGTTGGATGGGTCCAAGCGTACAGAAAGCTCGAAAAAGGATCAATGGGGAAAAGTGTGAAATAGTAAAAATGAAGAATGAAATAGTAAGCAAAACCCATGAACAGCTCCAGAGGATATGACGTACCAATGGAACTTCTGATGACTCACGGCTCAATTTGATATGACATATAAAATGGTCCAGTGAGGTTACTTACCACCTAACCTTATTAAAGAGAAAGGATAAGAATGATGCCATGAGTAAACAAACAGTGTTTACATAAGGAAAAAAAAATACTTAAAGTGACAAGGATCAAGGATTGATTACACACTCTTGAGCCCGAGGGTTCTCTCAAGTGGTTCACCAAGATGTTCAATCTAAGTTAAGCATTAAGCAACAGTGCTTACCCTAGTCCAATTTGTCGAGCTACTTTACTCTCCATGCTATCCAAGATGTTACTAAGGTGATCAACTAGCATACTGAGCCGAACCCTCCACTAAACCATAGTCCAAGCACTAAATTTGAGTACAGCAATCTCCACTATACCGAGGCCGACTAAGACTATTAGGAGCCAACCCTCTAAGGCCAACCCAAGATGAGCTGTCCCTAAACCAACCACAGTCCAACACCTTCTGACATTGAATAGGCTTGAACAGAGGCCCACCCCTGCTTGGACCACAATACTATCAAAATCATAGTAAAATGCGTACGTACTATCCTTATTGATAACCATTTTGTCCTTTCTGACAAACGATGTTCGCTACACACGATTTCATGTCTCCCTGTATAGTAATTTCCTTTTTATTTAGTAAGTAAGAATTCATTTTTGTAATTATCTGTAACATAGAACTTACCTTAATAGGGTACTATAAATAGTCACATAATGTAACAGCTGCAAGAAGATATATAAAACAATACATTGGACTTTTTACCTTCTCTTGAGCTGAGTATCCTCTACCTTTTAAGCTACTTTTATCTAGCCCATTCGAGCGTGGATTAGTGGCGAGTGACCTCCGGCTACACTTGTGTGTCATATCAAGTGTGACCTGAGCTCATGTGAGGCGTTGGTGCGTCATATCCAATGTCGATGCACGAGAACCCTTGCTCTCCCTCGATTATCATTTACTTTTCAAGTCATCTTGTGGCTTAAACCCACCCCCTTTGGTTACACGTAATATTGGGTTTGTATATTCATCCATGAGTCTGTATCATCTTAGTATAAGAGCTTGGTTACGTTTGAAGCTGGATCCTACTACTGTGTTCTTTTAATAGTTTATCACTGCTCTCATGTGATAGTGGTTCTATTGTTAGCTTTGAAGTTTAGTAGTGAGAAGTGTTTTATACTCTGTTTTCCCCTATTTTTGTTATTCCAAAATAAAGTGTGGTTAACTCTGTGTTTGTTGTGAAGTTGTCATTGTGAAGTAAGCATCAATATCAAATTAAAGTGTGCAAAGGACTTTAAAAAACCAAGAAAGTGGTACTCAACGTGGTCAAGGACATGAAGGATGTAAACCCCTAAAAGTTTTGATCTAGTTTTTGAAATTGACTCAACTATATTAGACAATTTAGGAGTTGACAAGGCTAATTAAAGTGAAAACCCCAAAAGAATTAATCAATCGCGTAAAGAACTTTTCTACCCTAAATGTTCCTAAATGCTAAAGATTTCATTCGAAAGAGATAGAAACCCTAGAAAATGATTACTTTTAGGACATATGTGCACTAATCCAACATGATATACCCTAAAATCCTAATTGATAATATAATGCTTATATTTTGCCAAATCAATAGTAAAATGTTAGAGATAACCCTCATTCATGCTTATATGATTCGAATTCTCAAGTAATCCATTAGGAACTAAGATAATGAATCATAGATTATATTTATCCCTTAAGTATGTGATTAAGATAGTCTTACTTAGGGTTAGGGTTATAGTTGAAGATTAGGTTACATATAGTGAATTTTAATACTCAAATTAGTACTTTTTGCACTTGTTATCCAAAATAGTTTATCAAATGAGATATGTAGACTATAAAGACCTAAAGTAAGACCTCATCAACCATATTTACTAATCAATTCATCATTTACCTCATCTCTTCTTATTTCCTTCATTTTTCCCCTAATTTCCCTTAATTACTACATTATGTGCACAAAATTACACATACTTAAGGAATGTTGACTAAGTTAATACATGTTGACCAAAGTCCAAAAGTTGACCAAGTCAACACATGTTGACTAAAGTCAACATTTTGAAAAGTGAACAAAAGACTAAGAGATAAGGAAAATATCTCTTCCTTAATGATGGCTTTCTTTTCTTTTCTTTTCCTTTTGATTTTTCTTTTTCCCTTTCTTACAATTGTTGCCGTCCACATTGCTCTCTTCTAGACCCCACCACTTGTTGTCTTCCATTATGAAAAATATAAAAGAAACAAATCAAAACCTCCCTTTTCATGCCGTGAACTCCCCTTCCCTTTTTCACTTTCATTACTTCACTTTTGTCTCCATAACTTCAACACAATTAAAGGTATGTCTTTAAGTTGTTTTATGTTACTTTATATTATTCATTAGTTAGTTAATTAGGTAGATTAGATAAGTAGTTATGTGTTTAGTGTTGTCTTGAAGAAGAGGAAACAAAGTTTCCATCTTTAAGTGTAGAAATTAGAATTTTTGAAGAAGAAGAAAGGAAGACATGAGTATATGCTTATAAGTACGTACACATAAGAGAATACCAAAAAAGTACAAGTATGTGAACCTTTGTACATGAGTATTTATCATGTACATAACCTAACTTAAGATCATATCTAACTATACATACCTATACTACACTAAATATATACATAAAAACACAAAAGCATGGAATTAGGAAGCTTTTCTTAAGGAAAAACTTAGGCATACGAATTTTAGTATAAAAATACGTATCCAACCGTATAGGTATATGAGTATGTATACACATATAAATATGGTATAAGTCTAAGTATAGGTATGAGTATAAGTATGTATAAGGTATATGTACATAGGTATAAGAGAAAGGGGTAACATGTACATAATACATATACATATGACATAAGCATGAGGAAAGGCTTATGTAATCATATGATGAGGTAAGTGATGACATAAGTACATGATGACATAAGTGATGACATAAGCAAGTGATGACATAAGCGATGATGTAACCAAGCGATGATGTAAGCGATGACATAAGCGATGACATAAGCATAAGTTTAGAAAATAAGAAAAATAAGAAAAGTGTAGGTAATTAGGTACTTAAATTAGTAAATCCTAGTACACCTTCTAAATTAGATTATACCTAATTCAGTATATGAATTAGTAATAGCAAAGTAAAATCCTTTAATTATAAGAATTTAAGGATTAAAAGATATAAATATAAGTAATAAGAGTACTTAAGTGTTCATAACTAAAAATTTCTATAAATTTAGTACATAACGTAAAATAGAGGTCTTAACACCCAAAACAGATATTACCTTGTGAATATATGTTCGGAAATGATGAAAAACGACTATAAATTCATAAATAGAAAAAATAAAACGAAAAAGTTTCATACGATTGAAATGAAAGTCTTAACGGTAAAAGTTGATAGGAATTCAAGTAGAATCAGGTAATTAGATGTTTAGAATTAGTAGATAATTCAAGTACTTACTAGCGTTGTTATCACATAATGATCAGGTGACCCTGAGGTGAGCGAGGACCTCCCAATCGATTACCATGATTAGGGCAAATCACTATGGCCGAGTGAGTATTTACCCTATGATTCCATGCTTGATTGTGATTGTAGATAGTAGACTTAAATATTATTGTTAATTGACTATTGTGTGGGGTTCGGGAAATGCTTATGTATGTAATTGTATGTTGAGTTGTGAATTTACCTTAAATACAGAAAATGCCTTGTTTATTGCATGGCAGTATAAAAAATAATTGTGTATTAGTGGATGGTCACAGCATAAATTGATCTAAATTATACTCGGCCTATAAAAGAAACTGGAACATGCATTAACATGCATAGTATAGATACTATTCCGGCCGTTACATCACACGGAGGTAAAGAGAGGCCATTCGGGGGTTGATATTATTGATTTATTTGGTTTTGTATGGTGCACTCGTACAAAATGACCTTATCCTAGCCCGCGGGAATACTAGGCGTTGGAGGCGCTAACCGCCTGGCTAAGGGTCGAGTCTAGAGGCCTCCGTTTAGGGGTGAGTGTGGACTGCGGGGGCCCACTCACAATTATACTAGAACTTGGGTTTTTCTGAAAATAAAAGAATTATTTGATATAAGTATTATTTGATATAAGTATGGAACATGGAGTTCCGTAGTAAAATAAGTTTTAGTATAATACCCGGATCTGATTGGTGCTATGTAAACTCTAACCCTGACTTTGAAAGGCGTTAAATCTGAGTTACGTATATGAACTAGTTAAGTATGCATATTGTTTGGCATTCTGTTTGATCATTCATTCATATGCGTGACTATAATGTACTTATAACTTGCTTGTGGTGTGGTTGAGGGTTTTGCTCACTAAGCTTAGGCTTATACCCCTTTAGACATTTGTTGTAGAATAGCCTATTCGTAGAGACAGGACAAGGGATGCCACAGGTTAGCCTGAGGACTTGGGCAAGAGCGAGGTGTCCTGTGTAATGAGAGAGAATAGTTTATATAGATTCTTACTCATGTACTATTGTTTATCTTATTATTATAAACTTAGACATACTTAAACACTGTGTATTGTAAGCTTTATAACTCAACTTTTATATAAATATGTTTATGTGATGATATCATGTGAATCTGGATGTTCTTTGGAAACTAGTGGTTGTAGAGCCTTGTATATTGTGTGAAGAGTTCTTGATTGGAAGGGTAACCAATCAGGGGTTCTTCGTACAGTATACGGTGTCTACCACGACTAAGTCGTCCTCAGTTCGTGACAAAGGAAACTTCTTACCTCATTTAGTGGGTGACCACTTGGGTAAGCTTACCGATTTAGTATCTAGTCTGGTAATTGTCATCTAAGAAGATAGGTAATGAGCTAGAAATAACCCCACGAGGGAACATGAATAGCAAGGCTAAGGCAATGGTCAGTTTGGCTCAGATAACACCCTAGTTCAACTATCCCAAGCTGAAGGAATTGGTAGAGATGCTATACGAAGACTAGCGCTTGAAGAGATTGAGGAAGAAGTAAAAGGAGGTGACAAGGTAGAGGAGTACTATGAACTTGAGGAAAAGAATGTACGAGCCTTTACAGTTAAGGGATTAAGGATGTGTATTCCGAGTTTCTCTAGAAGTGGTGATGCCGAGAACTACCTAGATTGGGTAGATCAAATTGAAAAGCAGTTTGAATGTTACGAAGTGCCCAAAAATGCAAGGATTGGGTTAGCAACGTTTGGAGTTCATCGGCTATGCCAACCTATGGTGGAAGAACTTGCAAGCCACCAAAAGAAGGGAAGAAGAATGAGATATTAGGAGTTGGGATGACATGAAGAGAGTTATGCGGAGAAGGTACATGCTGAGCTATTATCTGTAGGATGCCTTCAAGAGATTGCAAGAACTGAGACAAGGAGGATCGAGTGTGGATGCTTATGTTAAGGAGTTCCAAATGTAATGATTTGATGCAAAGTTGTAGAGCCAGAAGACTAAATTGTGTCTCGATTCATTGGCGGATTGAAGTATGAGATTAGGGATGTCCTGGAAACGTTGAACGTTAGAACGCTTTATGATGCAATTCGAGCTGCCTAGAGGATAGAAGGTGTCGAACAAGAAGATTCCATCTACCCGTCAACTGTCCTAACAATAGCCGACCTATTTTAAGCAAACTTATGCGAATAGAACTGAACAAGGCCACTGAGACCCAACCTACTCAGATTACTCAAGTAAAGGAGAAGGAACTACCGAGGAAGTTCGAGAAAGCTAGAGTTTAGGGAAGAAGACAAGTGAGATCAAGTGTTTCAAATGCCAAAGATTTGGACACATGGTTGGTCAGTGTCCGAACATGCGAACAATGGTGATTAGAGGTAAGGCGCCAACCATTGAGGTTGAAAGTACTGATGAGGAAGTAGAGGAGTTCAGGAAGGACGAACAAACTGAGCTATTTGAAGAAGTTATCTACAGCAAGGAAGGCAACTTCATGTCGACCGCTCTAGTTTTAAGGAGGACAATGAGTATTGGTCCTCTACCTGAAGACAAGCAGAGAGAAAATCTCTTCCATATTGGGTGCAAGGTGAATGAATCACTATGCTCGTTGATCGTTGATAATAGGAGTTGCACCAATGCAACCTTTGCATTTAGGGTTCAGAAGCTGAAATTATCAACCCTGCCTCACCTGAAACCTTACAAGCTTTATTGGCTCAGTGATAAGGGAGCCCTACAAGTGAACAAATAGGTATCTATACCAATCTATATAGGTTGGTATCAAGATGAAGTACTTTGTGATGTGCTGCCCATGAATGCGTCCCACCTTCTACTTGGACGATCATAGATATTTGACCGAGTAGTTATATATGACGGTAGGAGGAACACATGTTTTGTGGAGTATGAAGGAAGAAGGTTGAAATTGAGTCCCATGAATGCCAAGTAGGTAAAAGTCATACAGTCCTAGCTTAGCTAAACCCTAAAGAAGGAGGCATTGGTACTGACTCGAGCCGAATTGAAAAGAGAAATGGAGCTGGAGGAATAGACTTATTTGCTTATTAGGAGGTTTCTGGAGATGAGACTCGGGGAGGAAGAGCTATCGACTAAGGTAAAAACCTTACTAAAGGACCTTGCCAAACTATTTCTAGAGGAGCTATCGGAGGGTCTACCCCTAATCTAAGGCATCGAGCATGCGATTAACCTACAGCCAAGAGCTGTACTACCAAACAAGCCTACTTATAGGCTGATAGGCTGAACCCTGAATAGGTTACCGAACTACAGAAGCAAGTAGATGACCTCATGAAGAGAGGTATATATGCCAGTCCTTGAGCCCTTATGCTATATCGGCCCTGTTAATGCTGAAAAAAGATGGTTCTTGGAGGATGTATGTGGATAGTTGAGCCATCAATTGAATCGTCATCAAGTACATGTATCCCATACTCAGGCTTGATGATATGCTAGACGAGTTAAGTGGAGCAAGAGTGCTCTCCAAGATCGATCTTAAATCTGGATACCATCAAATCAGAATGTGTGAAGGAGATGAGTGGAAAACCGCATTTAAGATACAATATGGTTTATATGAGTGGCTTGTAATACCATTTGGATTATCCAATGTGCCGAGTACATTCATGTGACTTATAAAACGTGTACTCCAAGAATTATTGCGAAGGTTTGTTGTGGTTTATTTTGATGACATTTTAGTGTACAGTCTTGACCTAGAGAGTCACCGAGAACATCTCTCATAAGTGCTTGCGAAATTCCAAGCTGAACAACTCTACACCAATCTAAAGAAGTGTAAATTTTGCCTTTTCGAGGTGATCTTCTTAGGATTTGTTGTGAGCGGAGGTGTAGCATCTGGGTCGATGAAGAGAAGATAAGAGTGATCATAGAATGGCCTGAGTTGACCTGTTTTGCCGATGTGAGAAGTTTCCATGGCTTGGCGTTGTTTTATCGCCGATTCATCAGGAACTTCAGTGCGATTATGGCCTCACTCACTAAACTCTTAAAGAAGAATGTTGAATTCAGATAGGGTGAGAAAGAGAGAAGGAGTTTTGAGGAAGTAAAAGAAAGGCTAACTATAACCCCTATCTTAGCTCTGTCGAGCTTCAACAAGATATTTGAAGTAGAGTATGATGCGTCCGGACTAAGCATAGGTATTGTATTGATGCAAGAAGGCCAACCTATTTGTTACTTCAATGAGAAACTTCGAAGGCCTATACTTAACTACTCTGTTTAGGACAAGGAGTCCTACTCCTTAATCTGAGCCCTAATGGTGTGGCAACACTATCTACTGTCCAAGGAATTTGCGATTTACACCGATTATGAATCCTTGAGATATCTAAAGAGCCAATCAAAGTTGTCCTGGAGACAAGCTAAGTGAGTTTAATTTATAGAGGGTTTTTCTTATGTTGTAAAATATAAGAATGGAAAGAGCAATGTAATGGCCGATGCCCTATCGAGACGACATACCCTCCTGATCGAACTGTCGACGAAGCTACTTGGTTTTTCAACCTTCAAGAATTTGTATCTCAATGACCCACACTTTGGTCCTATCTACACCCGTTGTGGGCAAGGATGGATAATGGACGACTATTATAGGGAGGACAGATGCTTATTTAGGAAGAAGACTTTATGTATCCTAACTTATTCTATGCAAGAATTGCTAGTACTCAAAGCGCATGGAGGGGGATTGATAGGACACTTTAGATAGTATCAAACTTATGAGGTATTATCCTCTAAATTTTTTTGGCTAACGATGAAGAGAGATGTTTAGTCCATGTTGGAAAAGTGTGTGACCTACCAAAAAGTGAAGAGTCAAGCCAAGCAAGGACACTACTAACCCTTGCCAACCCCGACCTCGACCAAACCATGGTCTAAGCTGAGCGTCGACTTCATGTTAGGATGGCCGAGGACATCCTGAGGGAAGGACTCCATCATGGTGGTTGTGGATCAATTTGGCAAGATGGCACATTTCATGCCCTGTTCCAAAACTAACGATACTTTGGCTATCTCTCTTTTTTTTTCTTTTTTTTTTCTTGCAAGAAGTAATCAAGTTGCATGAAATTCCCAGGACCATTGTTTCAGACTAAGACCCTAAGTTCATGAGCCACTTTTGGAGGACATTGTGGAGGCGAATAGGAACTAAGCTGCTATACAGTACGTTCTGTTACCTACAGACCGATGGACAGATCGAAGTTGTCAACAAAATCTGGGAACTTTACTGCGAGTTGCTGTTAGACGTAACATGGCCGATTGGGATTTATGCCTACTAATCATTGAGATCGCATACAATAAGGACGCCCATAACATAGCAAGCTTATCTCCATTCAAGGTTGCCTATGGGTTCAACCTTGAACTTCTATTGGACCAAACACCCCAATTGATACTTGATGAAGACCTACCAGCCATAGAGAGAGTTGAGGCCATTAAAGCCATGCACTAAAAGGTTGTGGAGCAATTGGGTTGAGCTACTATTAAGCTTAAGAAACGAAGTCGAGTATGGAGGAAGAGGGAATTTCAACCAGGTGATTTGGTCTAGATACACCTTAACAGGGAATGATTTCCAAACTTGAGAAAGAGCAAGTTGTCTCCCAAAGCCAACAGACCTTTCAGAGTGCTTGAAAAGATCAATCCTAACGCTTATAAGATTGAATTACCTGAAGGATATGGAGCATCAAACTCCTTTAACATTGCCGATCTCTAACCTTACATTCTCAATGACGAACAACCAAGAACTGAACTAAATTCGATCCCAAATCTTAAACAACCTAAAGGGGATGATAGAGATCAAAGACCAATTATACGCTCCTAAGCCTAAAGGCTCTCTCAAGTGGTTCGTTAAGCTGTCCAAGTTGAGTTAAGCGCCGAACAGCAGTGCTTACCCTAGTCTAATCTATTGAGCTACTTTACTCTACATGTTAAGTCAAACCCTCCGCTAAACCATAGTCCAAGTGCCAAATTTGAGTATAGCAATCTCCACTGTGCTGAGGTCGACCAAGACTGTTAGGAGTCGACCCTCCAAAGCCAACCCAAGATGAGCCATCCTTAAACCAACCACAGTTCAACCCCTTTTAATGCCAAATAGGCTTGAACAAAGGCCTACCCCTTCTCGAACTACAATACTGTCAAAATTACAGTAAAATGCACGTGCACTATCCTTACTGACAATTGTATTATCATTTCTAACAAACGACGTCTGCTACGTACGATTTTGTGTCTCCCTGTATAGTAATTTCCTTTCTATTTAGCAAATAGGAATTTATTTTTGTAATTATCTATAACATAGAACTTACCCAACAGGGTACTATAAATAGTCACATAATGTAACAGCCGTAAGAAGATATATAGAAGAATACACTAAACTTTTTACCTTCTCTTGAGCTACTTTTATCTAGCCCATTCTAGCGTAAACTAGTAGCAAGTAACCTCCGGCCACACTTGTGCATTATATCAAGTGCGACCTGAGCCTATGTGAGGCGTTGGTATGTCATATCCAGTGTCGGTACATGGGAACCCTTGCTCTCCCTTGACTATTATTTACTTTTCAAGTCATCTTATGGCTTGGACACACCCCTTTGGTTACGCGTAATATTGGATTTGTATATTCATTCACGAGTTTGTATCATAAAGAGTATATATTAAGAATTATCTTATTGCTATCATAGTTACAAGTACAAGAATATTTATATCCATAAGTTAGGGCAACCTGCCTAAAAAGGAAAAGACCAAAAGGGTATTTCCAACGGAAGTAATGCACAAGATACAAAAGGGTAAAAATGAATATACAAGAAAAATAATCATTGGTGCAACGGATTTTCTACATGATATTATATATTTGGTAATGCTACATTGGCTAGGTTGTTAGAAGATGTAGATAAAAAGTATGGATAGATGGGCTTGTTTAAGCAGGGATGGCTTAGTCAATCCAAACTCTTTCTATCGACTTCTCGGCAATGAAGATGCTGAGTAATTAGTTGATTTGGTGTGGGAGAGTAATCATCAACGCAGCATACTATAGAAAAATGGGAGGTCATATCGCACGGCATGAAGAGTGACTAGACAAGGAAGTACTCGACCTTGGCAGGGGTTGGTTGGAACAGAAGGATTCATCTTGCCAGCCCCTCTAGTCCTCGGGCTCGGTTGTGGGTTAGAGGCTTAGTAACGTGATTCCCATCAATAATCCTAACTCTATTTAAACCCTTACCTAAATGATAGGAGCCTTTTTATCATCTTGACTTTAGAAGCTCTAAAATTCGGATCCTTACAGCCCTCGTATTGGAAATCACAAGAAATGGGCTGAATTGCTACAAAATCGCAATTATAAGGTAAGTGGACCCTAGTAAACATTGCATTATGTGTTTTTCTGTGGGAAGGAGTGTTAAAATTAATAAAATTCGTAAATTGCAGTATGGTGAGGGAGTAGAATTGTTTCCTTAGTGTTGTTGCAGTGAGGAAAAGCATAAGTGCTCCTTAGTCTAAAGTTTCATGTTGTTTTCATGTTAATAGAATAGATTAGGGTTGGTTTTGTGTATGTTAATTTAGTGATTTGTTTAGTCTCGGTGTTTGAGGGACTGTTGTTGAATGTGTGGAGATTAGGTGACGTCGAGGCTGTAAGTGTTGCAGGATAGTTGATTTGGAGTGGTGATTGAAGGAGAAAGTTGAAGTTTGAAGGGAACACAGCCAAGGACCATGATCATGGGTGTGACTGTATTTATCCTTAAGAATCGTGTTGAGTTGTGTAGGAAGAGGAGAAAAAAAATTGAAGATGAAAGAACCATGACTAAGGTTTATAGCCATGGTTATTGCCCATGGCCATTCTCTTATACAAGAATAAGAACAAGAACAACAACCAAAGATTATGGTTGTGATTCTTGCCGATGTACTTGTTTCATCCTCTAATCCTTATTTTCTTGCTTTCTAGCCTTCAAACTCATAGTTTAAACTAATCTAGATGATTTTAAGATTCTAAAATTGTTTTTGAAAAATAGATAGCAGTAATTAAACCCAAAATTCTAGTAGGATTTAGAAATCTAAATTAAGACACGAAAGAGTCTTTTAGAAGGTAGCTTCTAAACATACTTTTATCATTGTATACTCAATTTTGATCTTGAATTTACTCTTAGCTTAGATACAAGTGATAGTGACTATTGCTCTTCGGATCTAAGTATAGGATACGTAGTTGTTTGTTGCGCTTAATTAGATTAATTGGTTAATGGGAACTTAGATTTATTAATTTCTATACTACTTGTGCTTGTTTTGCTTCGACAACCTCTTGGTAGGGTCTAAGATGATTAGTGAGGTACTTAGTGATCGTACCGACTTGTCTGATGGGAGTTTCGTATTAAGACAACCTAGCTAGATTTAGGAAGGTTTACTTGAGTGATGGGTAAGACCTACACCAATATTATTCTATATGTATATATTGCATGCTTAGGAGTCATGAGTTACTCTGAGTTCCACAATGTTGGAACCGTATTGTTTGCTAGCTAATAAATAAGATAATTGAAAAGGTACCTGTTGCATTAGTTTATTTATGCTTATATGTGAATTCTAGCTATTTGTGACATGCATGTGCATTTAGTATTCCAAACTAGGTTTTGGCTTGCTCATATTAATTTTTTATGTGTAGATTCATGAGTAAAAGTTACAAGGATTGATAGTTTTGGAATCGATCATTGAGACTACCAAGTTAAGGAGTGGTGGCTAGAAGTTCTATTGTAGGAATAACCTTGAGTTAGGATAGATGAAGTTTGTTTGTAAAATGTAAATTCTTGATCAAAGCTTAATGAAATTTACTTAGATAGTAGTTATTTTAATTTGTGAAGAGACTAATTTGAGACTATTTGGAGATTAGTACATGTATTTTAGAGGTTTTAGTATTTGTATACGGCTGATGTTTTAGTAGATGATAAGGACATGCGGCAGGCTGTAGTACTCTGGGTCTTGAGACATTACAACTATTTTCACAACCTTTACTTTGTCATGGCTATTACAATTGCCTCTACTGTCAACAATGCACCTCCATTACCATCTTATTGCTATTATCACCAATCTTGCATTATAATCACCAACACCTTCACTAGTACACTACCTTTACTTATATACCATCATTACTTTGTCTTACCTTTTGAAACTACTACACCACTACTATTATGCCACCACCATTAGTGCCTACCATTACCATTGAAACCACCATTACTAATATGCCATAGACATACCACCACTAATAATTCCATAGAAAAACATTGCAACTATAACCTCCTTTACAGTAATAGCTATAACCATCACTATAATGTTAATGGTGGCATTTGGTGTTTGGGGGGAAGGGGTTCAATGTTAGTAGGGATAGCCTATAAATGATGTTGTACTGATAGTAATAATGGTCATGATGGTGGTTATATGGTATAACACTCGTGGTGATAGCATATTGACAGCAATGGAGGGCATTGATGGTGGTGACAAAATGGTGGTGGCTACAATAATGATGGTACTAGTGGTATTAGGGGTAAAGGTGGTAGGGTAGTCTCTAGCAAAGGTGATGAATGTATCTGTGGTTGTGGTGGCATTAGTAATATTGGTAAGGATGTCAAGGTGGTGGTAAAGTGGTCATATTGATTTTGATAATGGTAGTAGGTCATGATATTGATAGTAAGTTTTTTGAAATATTAAATTTTAAAAAGATGAGCTATATATTACTATGTATGTTTTAAGTAACGAGAGAATAAATATTGTATCCCAATGGACTTTAAGAGTTTTGTTAACTAGCTCTAATTAAAATATAACTTTAAAATAAGGTGAGCTAACCTTCATAGAAATTCTCATAAAGATAACCAATGCAAAATAGGAACAAGTCTAACTTGACTTTAATGTGTTCACCTGATTCATTCTTGGTCGACAACGCGCTAAATGGCGGACACATGTAGCGGCACAAGCAACCATGCGAGCCATTTCATCTTGGTGATAATTACCTTGTAGCCTTGGATCAACAAAGAAATCGAAACTCCTATATTCTAAAGCGTGTTCGAGCTTAGGTCTTGCCTGTAATATAATAGCATATATAGCATATATTCAATTCTTCTTCGTGTTATCTCTATTAAGAAAATAATTTTTCTGCCCATATATGCAAGTACCACATAATTATATGGCTCACCCAATCAACCAAATTGTCATCACAGAAAGCATGAGTTGCATCTACAGGTCGACGTCCAGAAATTAACTCCAAAAGCATGACACCAAATGAGAAAACGTCGGATTTTTCAGTCAGTTTACCACTTAATGCATATTCTGGAGCAAGATACCTATAATAATCAATCATGCATGTAAAGAAGTAATCAATAAAACTAGAAATCAAGAAAAGCACAATATTATAAATGTTCATTAGTGTTTAATCAAAATCAAAAGAAAAGCACGTGAATACAAAATAACTATATTATGTAATAAGCAAGACTTCAAAGAAGCAAATAAGGGTGACATTTAGATGTGTAAGAGGAATGATAAGAACCATTGTATAGTATTATTTTGCAAAATCTTCTATTTCAAGGTAGAAATTGTCCCATTGCTAATTATGATGACTTTCAAACTACTTGTTTGAAAATAAAGGCTATTAACCCTGACAAAAGTTAACACGAGTTGAACTCACCCAAAGGTACCCATCACTCTTGTGGACACATGAGTGTTAGCATCAGAAGTGAACTTAGCGAGCCCAAAATCTGCAACCTAAGGAAGAGGGAAATGGGGAAAGAAAAAGTATGTTATTGTATAATAAGGCAAAGTATTTGAAAAGAATAAAAAAGATCGATGCAACATCAAACTACCCCTAGAATTATAATACCTTAAATATATGATGCACTAATAATTGCTTGCAGAATTGATTAGGACTTTAACTTTAAGGTGATCTTTCATCTAAGGAGACTAAAATTTGTTAAACCACATCAATATTTTAAGGAATTCCTTTTTAGAAGATCTATTTTTGTAGTAGATAAAACACAATTAGATTTTGCAATTTATTTTACAAAATCTACTATGAGATATAAGTACGGCATATATAATATCAAAAGAAATTACCTACACAAGAAAATGGCATAATCTAGACTAATGTCACCTCTTGTAAAATAATATAATTGCATTTGTCACAACGACACAAATGTTGTCTTTTGAGTGGAATTCATACACACAACAATAGGGGCAAATTATAATCCCTATGTTTATTAGGTAACTTGGATTAGATTTTCTAGAAATTGAAAATAATGACTATTTCCTTCTTTCTCTCCTTCTCTTTCTCTTTATATAGTGAATAGAAGAAAATATGTCTATCATATTTTCTCCTCTTATATTATATATATGGAAGGGAGAAAACCTTTTTATTTAGTCTGTTCTCATATGTTGATGAATGTTTTGTTGGTCATCCACTAAGTCTATTTTTAACATTATGTTCTAGAAGAATAAGGGATCTTATTGGGAGTTTATTCCCATGTTGACGTTTATATGTATTGTTTGATTTGTTTGTTGTTAGTATAGTTATTAAAATCCTAAGTTAAATATATAATTTTATGAGTTTATAATTTTATAATATTTTTTTAAAATTAAAATAGATATAAAATCATTTAAATATATATTTCTTATAAAATTATAAATTTCAATATACAATTCTATAAGTTTATAATTTTAATATTTTTGTACGACTTTATATGAGTGTAACGAGTCTACATATTAAAAAAACGGTAGATCGCAATTTTCACAACCATAGTTGTTAGGCATCCTTTTTTAATGTATGTTATCTCTTTTGAAATTCTAGTTTTATTAATATAATATGTTAGTTTTATTTAAAAAAAAAAGACTTCATGGTCAAATCTTCTCAAGCCAACATCCTATATTCTCATTAGATATGAATTGAACGAATTTCAACATGACAATTCAAATTTTTTTTAAATTATATAGTTGATCACATTAAACGTTTTTTTATTCATTCCACTATTGCATAATAAATTAATTGTAAATTCAAAATAATTAATGTAGAATTTTTAATTGATAACATTTATTCTTAGTGGTTACACTGTTTTTGTAACTTATTAACTTTCTCTATAAAAATGTAATGTCATTTAAAGATGGACCAAAATATAATTATCTAACAATAATTATTGACCATCTTTTGTGAACCATTATATGCAGTATCACTAATGTTCAATATTTTAACCTAGGTCCTGTGATAATCTAGACTAAATAAATTATGTTGTAACCATATAAATCATCCTTGTCCCAACCAAATAACCATGGATATCATCTCTTACTATAAAATTGTGATGAATTCTATCTTGATTTATTATCATCCTCTCTATATTATGTGTCATGCCAAATAACCATACCGTTTGTTGCCTTTAAGATAGTATATAATGGTAATAAAGTTAGACATTCCATATAGAATATATAAAGTCTCATGTTTATGATTATTTATGCTCATTCATATAGAAGAAAACTAATGATACTATACATGTGATATATTTATTTCAACGAGTAGTGCACCCACATTACAAGTTAGTGAAAATAAAAATGCTTATATAAAATTTACTCAAATTAAAGATTATGGATTAGTGTTAAGATTTTGATTAAAAATGTATATAATGAAAGAAAAACATTAGTATTGGTGTCAAATTCATTACACTAGTAAAATTGATGGTGAAAAAAACAACTAGAAAAAAAAAGAAAGTAAATCTATGTTGTTGAAGTAATTGCTTTTTTCATATAAAACTTGCCTAGAAGAAAAAGGGGAGAGGAGAGAGAGATATATGGGAGAGAAAAATTAAGGAGTTAGCCCTCATTTACCCTTATTATAAATCCTTCATAGATAACATTAGTATTGGTATTTTTGATGAATAATATTAGATTGGAGCTAAATAAGTAATTCATAGGGAGGTAATTATTGAAACCTACTCTAACTTAAATAATAAAGATAAACTGAATTCTTTAACCTTAAGTTTAGTGAAAATGATTTTAGTTATACAACATCTTGATTAGTTTTCTATCTCCCCTCTACATATTTATCCAACTAAGAACAATCATAGAAAATAATCTGTTATGAAATTCTTACTATTAAAATATCTTTATTATTATTCTAGATATTCTTCAATTCATTTATAGGACTTTATTGTAAAATATAAATGAGCAAAAAAATATACTCATATAATAAATACTTGTATTCCTCATATTATTCATAAGTAAATTGAACTATCTCTTAACACATTGTATACAAATTATAACAATTTACTTTATTATTATTATAATTATATTGTTGTTATTATTTTGCTGCCAGCAACTATCTAAGTCTCGTCATTTTGTACGGTCGATCGGTAAAAAAGTTACCTTAGCCTCAAAGTCGCAATCAAGGAGTATATTGGCTGCCTTTATATCACGATGAATGATTTTAGGCTGACCTGCATATATTGGTTCACTTCGTCCAGCCTTAGTTCATTTTCAAAATGATGAAAGAGTTGGTTAGATATTGGACACTTTGGGTAGAAACTTAGTAACTTACAGTCCTCGTGAAGATAAGCTAGTCCTTTGGCAGAGCCCAAAGCAATTTTTAGTCTTGTAGGCCATTCCAAGGTTGGTCTCCCCTTTCCTACAGGAAAACATTGGTTAAATGCTTTACCTTTTGACAACTTTTTGAGCTAAAATCTAATGCCTTTAATCATCCATTTTCTGGTTTTCTATGAAGAATATATATGGAATGCTATTAGTTTGTTTGATTGAATTGATGTGATTTGTGAACATTGGAATTATAACAAAGAAAGATAAATAAACAAGCACAAAGAAGAAAGTGGAGGGAGAGTGAGAGTATGAGTATGAGAGAGAGAAAATGGAGTTCCAAGAGACGGTAAAGAGACAATAGAAAGATATATATATATATATTTAAGAATTAAATTCCAAATAATAAAGTAAGAATGAACGTTGGATATGAATTTCAAGAAAGTAGAATTGGATTAATTAATTGAAATCTTTCCGGATCATATTCCTAATAAACCAGTTAAATTTTAGTGCTTACTCATATGCATGTGAGTTTATTGCTAGTTCGTAATTACAAAGGCATCGAATATAACCTTAAATAAAGGCGCAAAAGAACTGTAGCACTAAATCAATATATGAAAAATTGGCTTCTTAGACCATTTATTGCTTGGAAAAAGAAAAAAAAAGGAAAAAAGAAACCATGTATATGCTATAGCTACTCCAAACTACGAGCTTACCATGCAAATGGAACTCCAAAGTATTGTTAGGAACCATTTCGTAAACAAGTATGCGCTGGGATCCAGTAGTGCAATACCCAACAAGACAGACGAGATGCTTGTGATGCACCCGGCTAATAATTTCAATTTCAGCTCGAAATTCCCGTTCCCCCTGTCCACTCCCAGCTTTGAGTTGCTTGACCGCGACCTCCTTCCCAGTTGGAAGTACTCCTTTATAAACATACCCGAATCCGCCTCGTCCAAGTAAGTTGGCTTTCGAGAAACCGTCCGTTGCCATTGCTAATTCCTCGTAGGTAAATGCATTCTTGGAAAATTCTAAAGCAATGCTTGGAGATGGTGATCGATGCTTTTGTTCAGATGTTGAAAAATTGGATCTTGAATCTTCACTACTGGACATGAGAGGTGGAGAGGGAGGCGGCGGTTGAGGACTATGACATTGCTGTGGTGATTGTGGAGTTCTTGATGTAACTGGAGGAGGTGGTGTGGGCTTGTTTGGAATTGCTCCATCACCAATTTTTGCATGGGAAGAAGCATTTTGTTGCCATTGATGCGGTGAGCCACCGGGAACATCATCTGCATATATTAAGAATGACATCGATGAATTCAAAATTTAAGGATTACATGTAAAACTACTATGGCAGTTAGCATGGAGAATATGCATATAATGATGGCACATCAATTCTTTTTTCCCCTTCAATTCATTAATTTTCTCCTAAGAAACACAAAAGAAAAACAAAAAAATTATGCATGCAATCACTACTACAAATTTGACATCATGGGCGTGGCTCCTCAGTTGCAGAAGGGTAATATCGATGATTTTCTACTTTTTCTTTTTTCAAAAAAAAAAAATTTGATTGTAAGTGTATATGGACAGGTGGTGAAATATTTTGGTTGGCTAATTGCATACCTAGGAACTATAAAATTACTTGTTCTATTTTTAAGCCAATTAATTTTTTACTATAATTTGATGAAGGTATCGAATCTTGGCTAGACGTTTAGTAACTATAATTTTTTAATCCCCTTCAGAAAATAATGTCTTTACTTATGACCTACAATGCCTTGGCTAGACGTTCAGTAACTCAATGATCGATGTTGCTTCATCCAAAATAATGTCATTCAGTGATCGATGATGTACGAAAAGGATTGACTAACAATATGTTTGGAGAGGGGAAAGTGGGAACATGTTAGAAAATTTTCGAATGAATGGGGAAAAAGAATATTTAGAAGCATATAAAATCATTGTTTTTTTCGAGTGCTACACTTTAATAAGGATTTGGTAACTCTCCCATTGTAAAACTAAAAGTGTATTAAGAATAAAGGTAACAATCCTTTATTTTGAATGACCATACAAGATTGTAGATATTTGCATGGTTACTTGTAATTGTTGTTAGCGTTGTGAGAGAAAATAAAATAAGAAGAAGAATGTGTGTGAAAATCGTATGAATGATTTATGTAAAAACCTATTATATATTCAAAGATTATTTCGTTAATTTCTAATAATTACAATATTTCCAAAAGGCATGATTATTGACTCACCAATGTCAGATTTACCCAAATCATGTTATCCTTAAATTAGACTCACCAATGTCAGATTTACAATCATTAGAAAGAGGAACTAGTCTAACTTCTCTTGAAATTCAAGTATATAGAGGGAGGTAGAAAAACTATCAACATGGTTAGTCATCTAACTTTAAGTTTGTGGTCTGATAAAATGAAATTTAAATGGTGGTGCGTAGAAATCTAGGTAGGTCAGATTTAACAATTACTTTAAGAAAGGAGAATAGAACATGGATAGAGTATCCAACTACAATTACTTGACTTACATTAAGCCATCACCATAGTACAAGTCCTTTATAGGACACGTTGACAAAGAAGAGATTCATAGAAGTATAGATGAAACTTCATAGAGACCAAAACATTCTTAAGGAGATGATCTTGCTTTAAAGTAATACATTGGAGATTGTAAACTTTTCGATTGAGAAGTAAGTTATGAGAGTAAGTGAGTATTTACCATAAAATATAACTCAAGTGAAATTGTTGAAAGATATAAAACATGATTGGTTGCCTAAGGCTATAACTTGACTTATGCCATTGACTATGAAGACTATTTTTCTTTATGGGAAAACTAAACCCTATTAGGGTGATTTTTTCTATTGTCATTAATATTGGATGATCATTACATAGATTGGATATAGAAAATGCATTTTTAATGGTGAATATTCGTCAGGTTTCAAATGAAAATCAAGATAACATAGGTGGATGAGAAAATCTATGTTTGGTTTGAAATTACCTCCTAAGGCTTGGTTTAAAGATCTTAGTGTGCATTTAATTGGTCCATAAGCAAAGTCTGTGGATGACATTATTATACCAGTGATGATAGTCTATGAATTGCAAATTTAAGGAAAAGAATTAAATAATAATGTGATATAAAAGAACTAAAGAGTTTAAAATATTATCTAGGTTGAAGGTAGTAAGAAGTAAAAAAGAAATATTTATAAGTTAATGGACCTATGTCCCATATAAATTAGGGAACTTCTACAGTCTTGTCCATCATTTTGATGAAACCAGTCAAGTCCTTCATCTCACTATTTATTTAATATCCATTAGATCTAGATGATTAACAATATAATTGGTTTAATACTTTAGATTTAATGAGCATTAAATCAATTATACGATAGGGGACAGTACTAATACTGTAAAAACAATTAACGAGATCATAAAAAAATCCTATAAGTTAAAAGAGACCAGTAATTTAAGTTGCAAGCCAATAAATACATCACCTTAGTAGAATTGAAATAGGGATGCTCCAGATGATGATAACATAAGTGGATAAAAATTAATATTAGTAGCCTATAGGGAGGCTAATTTATTTATCTCTAACTAAACATGATTCGGTTGATCTTATTAGTTTAGTAAGTAAAGTAATATATAATCTAAGCATTAATTAGATGGTCTAAATCACATTCTTAAATATCTAAAAGGAATTCCAACGAAAGTTCTCCTTATTGAAATGGCTAATGTGTAAATATTGAAGTCGTTGAAAATATAGATCAGAAAAGAGATAAATCTAATGGTAAAACTACATATGGCTATTGTATAAAATTATGTTGTAATCTTGTTACTTGGAGAAGTAGAAGATAGGGAAAATAAAAAAGGTAGGTAGTTGCTAGTAGAAGTACAAAGGCTAATTATAGAGGTTTAATGAATCTATGAGAATATGAGATGAGATGATTTGGCTCCAACTATTGCTACATAATTGAAATTAAAGATGGATGAGACTGTTGTATACAATGATAATGAATCTACTATAAGCATTGTGAAAAATCTAGTTCAATGGGAACGAATGAAGCATATTAGACTAAGTTGACATTTCATACAGTCGAAGATTAAAGATGATAGAATTAGATTATAATATGTTTCCTATAGAGATAAGGAAGTAGACATTTTAACGAAGTCCTTGCCAAAATAACCTTTTTCTAGAGATTTAAAGTAAGATTCGAATGATTGATATTGATTCTTTAACTTGAGGTAGAGTGTAGGAAAGGCTAGATTTATTGTCATGATTTATTTTTATATGTAATATTTTATTTAGTATTATTTCTTTTCCATTTCTTATATACCCTTGATTTTGTGGGATTTGATTAGGACTATTTTTTTTTTCTCTTATTCCATTAAGATTGACTAGTAGATACGATAGATTCATATCATATTCGACTAAGAAGTGGCTTGATTCTACTATGATCAATCTATGGCTATAGCTCTAATCTATATGTAATTGAACATTCAATAACAAAATACAAGTGATTTCTATTCTAAATTTCTTCAATACGTATACAAGTTGAAAGTTGGGGAAGACATTAGTGTATTTTCTATGATCAGCCCGAATTTCATTTCTTTTTATTTTCCTTCAATGATATGGGATCTTGCTTCCTCGCTTCCTCTCTTCCCTCCTTTACCATCACTTGCTCTTGTTTCCTTTTTGTAGTAATTCATCGAACTATTGATTGATTCTCCTTGTTTGGAGGCAATAAGGAAGCTACAAGGGTGCTGGAGTTGGTTGTTATATGGTTATTCTATTGTTTTAAAATAATAAATGATCAAGGAATCGTAAATAGAGAGAATGAGCATTAATGTAGGGGCTTTCTAATGTTCAGTTACTGAAAATTAATCATACAATATAGTCACTTTTGAATTTAGTAAATCACTTGAGATTTACAAAAAATCATGTACATCAATGGTAAAATGAACCTATCCACAGCAAATATATAACTATTGAAAGCTTCTTCTATCATTGATAGGAACTATTTTATTGAATTCAAAAGTGATCATACAGTATAATTACTTTTGAGTTTAGTAAATTATGTCTATTAATAACAAAAATGAAATTGTAGACAACAAAAATTAAGTTGTAGACAACTTCTTTTACCGTTGGCACTATCTTAACATAAATCAAAGATGATTTACTGAACTCAAAAGTAATCATATTATAATCACTTTTTAGCAACGAAATCATAAAATTTTCCCTTTATGTAGTATTTGTAGAGGAATGGATGGACTATATAAAGAACGTAGTTAATGTCAAGATCACCTCTTTGACTTTAGATTTTGTAGAGAACATTATTCAAAGTTCCAAGCATTTGACTTACTTTATCTATCATGCTTTTCAAAGTATCTTCATTTGAATCATAAGCTTGGGCTGGCCAACTTGATTTTAGTCTAACTTGAGGTTAGGTTGGGCGACCTAATGCCAAGTTAGGCATCTTGGACTTAAGTTGACCGACTTTGGCCTAAAGGTCTATTCTCTAAGTAGATCACTAGGGCCAATCTGATGGGGTATAAGCCTAGAAGTTTGCATCCAAAATAGCAACACATAAAAGTACAAAGAAGATCTTTAACCATTAGCTAGATTAAATAGACCTTCATGAACCAGGCAACCATTTTTGTTCACTAATCTAGCTTTGCCTCCATACTCATTCATAAATCCAACATATTAGTTTTACAATTTCCAATATGTCTTAAATAGTAAGTGTTGAACTCTAGCCACAATTCTACATAGAAACGCTATGTTTGGAAACAATAAAATCGGTAAACACCTATGAAAATGGAATGAAATTAGGAGAAACTTTCTATTTGGATATTTAAGATGAAAGTAAAAAAATATGGAAAACATGAGAAGCCATTGGAAACAATTTCACTTTTATTATCTTTTAGTTTTCTTTTGGAGAGGAAGAATGCAAATGAGTGGAAATAACATAAAATTATCAAAATGCCGCAAAAACCGTGAAGTTAAAAGAATAGAGTAAGGGATATTTTAGTTTATTACCAGAAGTGTGCAAGCGGGCTTTGGCTCGCTAGCTAGCCTGTTTAACCTATTTTTTAAACGAGTTTAGGCTAAGGTTTTTTTACCCTTTTAACCTACCGGCTAAAGTGAGTTAGTTTGGGTTAACCGGTTTAATATATTTTTGTCTTTAATTCATGAGCTGATCCGTTTAACTTGATTTTTAAACATATTGGTGTCAAGGTTTTTTTGCCCATTTAAAAACATGCTAAATAAGTTTGGTTTGTTTAACCCGTGGACTAAAGTGGGTAGGGTTGACTTGGCCCGTTTAACCGGTTTACATACTTCTATTTATTACATAATTTTAATTTTTCTCATTTCTTTTGGCATCCCAATCAAACAACATTAAAAGGAAACATTTCCTCCTATTTCTTTCCATTTTCACATCATGAATCCAACCAAAAATGAAAAATCCATTTCCTTTCTTTCTTTCTTTCTTTTTTTTTTTTTTCACTTTCCATCCATTTTGATGGATTTCCAATTTTGTTGAAATTTCTAAACACAGTGATGATAGGTTGAAGAAATTTTGAAGTATCTTATTATGCCGACTGAACACATCTTATAACTATTTAAAACAAAAAGAATGACGCACACAAGACATGTTATTTGTATAATCTAAAATTTCATTAAAAACAAGAAGAATCACAGTACACCAGACATATGATGTATATATGTATATATTAGTAGATGACACATCCGCATTATGTATATACAAAATAAATAAAATTATGTAATATAATTAAATATATTATAATATTGATAAAAGATAATAATAGACGAGGGAGAGAGAAAAATGAGGATGGTGGGGGAGAGGAATAAGGAGTAATGGAAATATTGAATGTGAGAGAGAGAGAGAGAGAGAGAGAGAGAGAGAGAGAGAGAAGGGCATAGTGGGAACATTGGAGGAGCAAGAGAGATATGAGAAGGATTATATTTTTTTAAAATCTCTAAATTATCTTATATTTATATTAAAATGTATTAAAGAAAATTATTTATCAATAACAAAAATTTTATTTAAAAGGTTAAATAAGTAAAAATAATTAAGATGTTATTTCGATAGTTATTTAAGGCTCTAAACGTTTTAATGATATAAATAATCTAAAATTTTAGTGAGAAAAACAAATATAACTACACTATTCCATCCATGAATACCAAAGTAATTAACCAAACCACCATATATCACAATACATCCACCTTAGATGTTTTGATAAATATAATATTTGACTAGTTGCCTATTACCTTGTTTTATTTACATGAAGTATAGATTATCATTTTTTTTTCCCTTAAAAACGTGTATTCATAATCTTATTAACGGAAGAGAGTAATGTTCACATCGAATAAACAAAAAAGAGATAATATGCCACTTATATGTATTCTATTAAATGGAAAATCAGTAACAATCATAATATTTATATATTTTTAAAAGGGGAAAATGTAGAGAATGGACCTTAATTTGTCCCATATATGAAAAAGGACCTCAACTTGTCATGTATGCATATAAGGGCCCAAGTTTGTAAATTACTCTTATTTTAGAGCTTTTGTCTATTTATCGTTATTGCTAACAAATGTGACATGCATTGGCATTGAATTTGATGATGTGGACATGACAGCTCAGTTCAACCCTTAAAACACACATTGAACAAATCCATATCCATATCCTCCTTGGCAGAAGTAGTACTATTCTAGGCCTTTAAATACATTCTGGACAAATTCAACTTCTTTTTTGCATAAACAATGCGAATCTATGCCCTTCTTCTAGTATCACACTTATTTTTCAAATTTTGAAATCAAGCATATATATATAAATGAGTTGGTTGCCAAAGCATCTAGGTTAAACATACATGTCTATAGTGGAATATGGGACTTGCCATTTGTATTAAGATTCATTAACTAAATAAATCCTATATATCTATTTGGAAATAGATTCTTTTTGAAAAATTGTAAGTACAACCAGTTATGAATAAAAATTTAAGTGTATTCTATATTAATTTATGAATATATAAGATATTGGAATCTACATATATAAAAAAACTATCGCATATAGATCAAATGGGACCACCAAGTGTTTAAATGATTTGGTTGCATTACATTAACTATATTAGTGCAAATATTTGTAGTTTCTAGGAGGCTTTGAATAGCTAGGCGAGAAACTATGCATAACTACCGTGCTGAAAGGGATGAAGTCATCACACATAAGAACTAGAGTTGGTATTCAGTGGATCTTTTGGAAGGGAAGAGACCAATTGGGTTTAATGGTCAGCTTGCATCTTTCGATATTTGATTTATGAGGTTTATTATAACAATTTAAAATTAAATTTAAGGAAAATATAACTATAGAATAAGATGAGATATTTCTTAGTAGGCATGTAGGGTTTACTCAGTTAGTGCATTTGAATCCCACTAATATATCTCATCATATTATTGTTATGAACATGTATGTTATACACAAATACTTTTATGAAACCAATTACTCATCAATTAATTTATTAAAAAAAAATAGCAAATTAAGCTTGATTTCGAAATTTGCAAAAGATACGGAGTACGCATTAGATTTATGCTATTCATAGAAATAAGGACCAAGTATTATTGGGCATGCGTTTAGAGGCCTAGATTTGTAGTTCATAGGACCTGAATTTGTCAAGATAGTGTTTAAGTGCTTAGGTTGAGCTATCTTGTCCACATCAGCAAATTTAATACCAATGCATGCCACATCAGATTGCAGTAATAGAAAATAGACGAGGCTGAAAATGAAAGTAATTTACAAATCCGGGTCCTTAAATGCACATTCTCAACAAATTCAACAAAGAGACCCAAAGCCAAAAAAAAAAAAAAAAGACAAAACGCACCAACCGGCTATCTATGCTTAAGGATGACCATGGTTACTTGAAAAAAGAGGGGGAAATAAAAGGGAACAATGTATACATCGAATGAAATATTCAACACAGTAGCAATAATATATCTGTCTGTCACTTACCTTTGTAACCTTCAGGTGGTAGTGGCGCCTGCGGCTGAGGCAGTACATGGTGGTTGCTACCTCTTCTCCTTGTCTTCCTATAGTAAATAAACAGCAAATTCGCGGCCAAAAGCATTACCACTATGCCAAAGGCAATCCCCACAACCTGCCCCGTTGAAATACCGCTGGACGATGGCGACCACTGGGCCGACGCAGATGGTGGTGGCGGTGGGTACGCATTTAAATCTGGATGCAGCGGCGGTGATGGAGGCGAGGGTAAGAACTCTAACGCAGGTGCTGGTGCTGGTGCTGGTGGAGGCAGAACTGAAATTATCGAAAAAGTTATTTTCTTGTTATTAAAACAAAAGAATAAAAGCTTTACGATCATGCTTTCACTAGTTGTTAGTTAGTCTAACAAGCTATAACCACCAGTTATGCGAAGTGCCGAATCAGAAAATACTTGCAGTACTATAAATTTGTACAACCGGGAGCATTTGAACTAAGGAACCCTTTCTCTTCTTTTAAATTTCTACCATTTCGTGTGGTTCTTGAATATAATAAACACTCTCTCCCTTTTCACTTTTAGATTTTGATTTATGACAGATAAAACCCATTTGACCTAAGTGGAATATAATGTAAGGAAACATTGGATGGAACTACAGCGCACATCAACAAAGATCTAGAATGTTTTTAAGCATTCAACCGAGGCCTTACAATTTATAAAATAAAATCAATAATATTAACAACTCATATAGATTAATGGATAATATGTAAATATCAATAAAATTTAGATATATATCAATAAAATAACGTATATTAATACACATCAATGAAAAAGGCTGGCCGAGAGCACCATTCATCAAGCAGATGATGAATTAGGAAGTTTGCAGAATCACTCTTGTTCTCTCAACCGGTTTACGCGTATGATTCTTTCAAATATATTTATCTAAGGAAGAAAAACTTAAAAAGACGAAAAATTAATTATTAATAAGAAAAAATAGTGAAGCACCGCTTACTAGAATACTCATAAAGGTTGACAATTAGGTCAATTGTGTTCACCATCCCTATTAACTTTACAAATTATACCAGCATCCTATTTTTCAAAATACAACACTTATATCCTTAGCTTTGGTTATGATGATATTCACATGGCAAAGTTGCCAATGTATTAACAAGTCATTGTCACATTAATATTATTAATAATTATAATTATATTTAAATATTATAATGATATATCTAACCTAACTTTAACTAACAAAAAAATAAAATAAAATCACAAATATTGAATTATTCATTTAAAACAATATCAATATAAAAGATTTAAATGATTCACTTAAAATCAAGGGTTTTCATCAAATTTTGAGAACAAAATAAGGGGCATTTTATATAATCTTTCTTACTAACTACTACATATATTATAATTGTTGAGGAAAATGGAATCGAGAATGATTCGTTCTATTGGAATACTAATATTTATGCTATCAACCAATGGCTATTTATTGTAATTAACTCATTGTAAAGATTTCGTATTAATATTTGACGTATAGGTTATACATAATAATGTATTGCATTATAATATCATATATTAGCCATATTTCTTCTACGGATATATATATATATATATATATATATTATATACGCCAGCCATGATATAATACGTATTGTATTCATCAATATTAAATTACATATTATTATATATTTCAACTATCATATATTAGCAATATGTGTTGTACGTATAAATATAATATAAATGCAAGCCATGGTGGAGTACGTATTGTATTCATCAATATTAAATAATATATTCTTATATATGTCAACGGTCAATGAGAATAAATTGCGTTGTAGACACTATTAGGTATGGAGGATAGATGTGACTGAGACATCTATTGACCGGAGGAAACGGCAATTCAACTTACAAGAAGTAGTAAGCGGGAAAATCGGATCGCGAGTCCTACGGTTATGTCCAATGTTTCCTACATAATTATCCTCCCTAAAATTTCAAATTGTTATTTGCAGTCTTATAATAATCTTACGCAACTAGCATTTGCTGCTAAATCAATTGCATTATATAGGAATAATAACTGTTGAGATAATATACCACTTTATATTTTTACATAGATCTACTTATGGCGCTATTCCAATTTCAATAATATATTTTCTTTTTAAACAAGAGCGATATGGTGGTAAAACTATACATGTAACATTCGGTTGAAATTAGTCATTTGCATTATATAAAATGTTAAAGATAGTATTTACAAGTTTGCTATTCTTAGTTGTATTGTATACTGTTCTATAGACAGTCGGAGATTTTCTATACTTTCTCTTTTTATTTTAATACAAGATAGCAATTTCAGACCTATATTTGGTATTTGGGGTTTATTGTTTTATGATTGGCTATATGAAATGTAAAAGTATTAGTTTAGTATGTAAATTTTGTCTCAAAAAGTTTAAAGCTAATAATTGATATTTTTAAATTGTCGATAGTTAATTATAAAAATAAGTAAAGTTGAAATGTGACATTCACCTTTTGGAGATTCCTTGTACTTGTTTAGAAAATTTTACAAAAATATGCTTGAAGTTTATTAATGTTATTCAATGCAGACTTGCATCTGTAACACGTGAACAAAATCAAACAAAGTGATATAATAAAATTCTAAACATAATACCTGCGAGAGGTTTATGGTGTTGATTTTAGAGATGAAAAATCAGTGGGCGTGCAGTTATTTTATAGAAAGATAAGGTTATTTTTGTGTTAATATCCTTATGTGGGGTTGATTATGCAATGTTGTATGGGACAATGACTTTTTGCATACTTAAAATATCAAAGTAGGCTCTTCCAATTTAATATTATAGATAAAAGAGATCATTATTTCATAAGATAGCAATGGATTGATTCTGCCCCTTTTTATCCTCTTCGTTCTTGTTTAGGTTTTGTAACATAATGGTAACATTGATCTTTTGATAATAAGACAAGATTAGGTTCCTCTCTCCCCCAATAACTGTAACACATAAAACAAAAAGAAAAAAGAGGAAAAGAGACCAAATCAAATAGGTCTCTAATCTTAGGTAATTTTTACTTTTGACGTAAAGTATTGTCTAGCCTGCTTTATTTTAAGTATACGTGCTACGGGTTTGTATCCATCTACTATATATTATTTAAAGGAAAAGTGGTAGTACTAGTATTATGATGAAATTATCAACATTAACTCCTTCCCCATAAAAGAAAATTACTTAAAAAAAGGTAATTATGCATAACGACTTTTTTATATTTTGCTTAGCTACCCTTCTTCTTACACCACAAAAAGGAAATTGGCATAACTACTCCTTTTCAATATTAATTAGTGATATCAATTCTAATTTTTCTTTTCCTTATCCAATAACTCGAATCTCTCTCTCTCTCTCTCTTTTTAACATTCATTGCAGATTCATGCTAATATAACTCTTTTTTTTTTTTTTGGAAAATCATGTATTATTTTAAAGGAAAATAAGAGTTTTCGTATAACATATAAAATTACTAAAGTGACCCTCCATTGGGAGCTAACTCCGTCAATCGGCATCACTTCCATACTTTCATGTCCTTAGCTCTTCCGAATATTTGGAAAAGTTAGGTTTATGTTCCTCGACAATCGGTCAGTTCTTTTATTTTTTATTTTTTATTTTTTGCCTTGCAAATTGGGAATTTCCCGTCCGATAATATCGTGTGAATTCAATTCTATTGTCTTTCAAAAATATGGATTTATATTAAACTTTTGAGCATATTAAATATGTCATCTAACATAAATGTGTCTTCCACTATGTATAATGTTAATGAGTTTTCAAAAATAACTCGTTGACATATTAAATAAAGAAAATTTTCAGTTTTTCCACTATCATATACAATATGAAAATAATTAATATACAATTATATAATTTGTCATTATCTATATCATCGAGTGAAGACATCTCATCCTCATTATCTATATTATTGAGCCAAGGCATCTCATCTAACTCCATAATTTTTACACTATAATTTAAAATTTAGCCCAACCGAAAATATAGAAAGTTCAAGAAATTATCAAATTTTTTCACCATATTTCGTTAACAGACTATATGTCATCTAGTAGGCATACTTATGTATATTCATGATGTATATATACTTTTTGAAGAATGATAGAATCAAGTAATAAGTCCAAGATGGAAAATGGTGCCCCCAGAGTACTGACAATAGATGTCCCTTAAGATCATAAAATCAAACTTCATCTAAAGACTTTAATAGTACTAATGATGTGTGTGTTAGCGCTAATGAATCCTTTTTACCTGACGAGGTAAGAAAAGCATCTATCAATTGAGATAATATCGCAGACTAGCTAGAGATGTGGCAAGAATAATAAAAAAGGAACAAAGATGATGTACGTACATTTGCATGCATGGTGTTTGCTGTCTGGCCGGCAGCCTCTGCCTCTGCCTCTGCCTCTGCCTCTGCGATGCATTGTAAATTTGAGCAAACTTCTTTCTTTCCTTAGATTAGTAAACTCATGAAGGTTATTGCATTACAGAAAAGAGAATACCCATTATAGTGGGTATTTATAGTATAACAGTTCCATTAAAAAAAAAAAACGACCCAGCTAAATCCATATGCGATAATTTAAAATGATTTTTCACGGTCAATTGTTTGTCACCAGCAGCAGTTCCATGGAAATATATCCGAAGTTGGCTGAGTTGTCATAAGTTATAACCACCGTTATTACGTACAGGAAAAATCATTTTCATATATATGTCAACTCCCACTTTCTTTCCACTAACAGAGCCCCCACCAACTTTGTCAACACTTTATTAGGAGTAAGTGATTGGATTTTCCATTCTATTAATGCAAATGCCGTGATCGGTGATAAATATTAATAAAATCACAACAATATGAAAATAAAAATCAATTACTATTAATACATATCTAAATACCATTGATATTTACTCTTTATTTATTAAAACGTACTATGTATAAATAATAATCTTTTTTATTTTCATTAAAACACACGGTGTATAAATAACAATCAATTCTTTTATTTTTTATTTTTTATTTTTTTTCATTCCTACTATGTGGTTTTCTGAGGGTGAAATCATTGACTTTCCATGGGTTCCGAAGTTTTCGTCTTCTTTGTAAAATTCAAGTCCTGAAATTCACTGAAAATTTTGCGATCAAAATCTTTTATTTTTTTTTTAATCATAACAATTAAGCTTGAGAATGCCAATGATTTCACGTGACACTAAAATTTGCATGTTGTTAAATACGGCTAGAAACTTTGTGAAATTGGATGTTCATATTTGAGCTGGATATTATACTTGTAAATTAAAAAAAAAAAATGATGCATATTGACTAGAGCCACTTAAAAAGTAGTATGTAATATATGCCACCCTGTCCACATAGTAAACTTGGTGAGCTCGATGATCCACAATATCAACTGAGTATGAAAATATTAGATCAAGTTAAAATTTGATTTAATGATAATATTAGGGCCTAATTACAAAAGATGATTCAACTTGACCCCAAATTACATACTATACAAGTCAAGCATTAATGATTCATACTTTTACCTCTTCCCAAGTGTTTTCTTATTACTAGTAAGAATAAATAATTTATATATGCAAATGATTGAAAGCTTTTCCATTTTTCTAACAAGTCCCTCCGGCCTCTACTTTTGTCTTCAAGGGGTAACTAGCATCGTGTCTTTGGGAACAACAAGAGGTCAATCCAATAGCATATATGCACTTTGGAGAATACTAGGTAAGGATTAAAACCAATAAGATTAGCCAAGTGGGAATGGGAGCAAAAGCAATAGGACAAATATTTTATTAAGAAACAGAAATCTCAAGGGTTAGTTTTTTCTTTTCTTTCTTTTCTTCTTCTTTTCTTTTTTCTTTTTTCTTTTTAATATCTTAAAGACCCATATGTTTATATTACATTTTGGATTTAGCAACCATATAATGTTTGAATCTATTGACTAATTACCCGTCTATTGACAACATTAGCTTTATAAGTTTCTAACAAAATGCCAAACCTTACTAGCATCATTATAGTCTAATTCCGATTCCTTTTACTCTCTAAATTTGTAATATATATAGTTGAAAAATTAATTACAAATTTTTGAAAACCAATGATACACTTTTGCTTTGGACGTATGTCATAATTAGCAAAATACATTATGAGTCTCTAGACTCAATTTAAGCCTTTAAAATTATATTTAAGGTAATCGTATCAAGATTTGGAGTTTTTAGAAATTTTATCTGATTGAGTCTAAACTTTGCAATTAGGTTAGAAAAGTTAGTTGGAGTGACTTAATAAAGTTAATTTTAAAAATAATGATCTAAAATCTCAATTTTAGTCTCAAAAGTGTAATTATTTAATTTGGCGTAAAACTCATCAAAATCCCTAAAATACAACGAGACCCTAGAGATAAGTATAAATAATATTGCATAATAAACTATATGAACATAAGGATATTTTTATAAATATACTCGGTGTATATAATAAATATACTCATAAATTAATCAAAAAACCTAAAAATATATATAATAAGTAATAAACTTGAAAAATTATATATGAAATATATCTTAAAAAAAAAAGACAAGAATGAAATACAATTATATGAGTATAATTACACATTACATGTATCAAATATATAAGATGTATATACGCATATTAGCAAATGTACTGAATATTAATATAAAATATATAAAATATCACTAAATAACCTAAAAACCAATCAAACCTCATCTAAATTGCAAGGGATAAGCTAGAAATTGCTAGAATCAATCGTTACATATAAGGGAACAACATATGATGAACAAAAAGTACCTTTTAATTAAAATAAGACACCTCATGCTTGGAAAAATGGGGAGAAAAAAGAAAGAAAAAAAAGGAAAAAAAAAGAGAGAAAAATGGAGACAACCCCAAATCAGTATAAATAGACCTAGGACATCATTTTACACATTCAGGAACTTAGATCACATAAGAGAAAAATTGTGTAAAATTTTAGAAAATTAGAAAAAAAAAATAGAAAAAACAAAGTACCCTGTTACCTTAAACTAGTTCCATAATCAAGCTACCACCTGTTGTTTAACCCCATCAGCCACCACCAGTCCACCTTGCTCTTAGCTCCACCAACACACCCTCATCAATTGTTGGCCACCAAAGCTCTAATGAATACGCGATTTAAATTTCTGCCCTATTTTTCTTTTAATTTGTAAAAATAGTGAATTAATTAGGAAAGTTCTAGAAAAAATTATTTCTAAGATATTTTAGATGCACTTTCATATGGTGTAATTATTTTGATAAAATTTTAAGTATTTTACATACTTGTTCAATAAATATACTATTTACTCGAATTTTAAAATTAAAAATAAATATATTAAATGATATTTTTTTAGCTCAAAATTTTTCTGTAAAATACCTATTACATCTAGTTTGATGCTGTCTAGCCTGATTTTGATTTTATAAGTGTTTAGTATTTATTGTATTTTTTTTTTACTCGAAAAATGGCTTAAAATTAGGCAATTTAGGGGATGATTTGATTTTTATAGAATTAATTGATAAAATTGATATCTAATGACTTTTGAAGAGTTATAATAATGTTAGGACATGTTATAAATAATTTGGTATAAAAATGATATTATTTGCATAATTAATCGCAAATTAAGGGCAAAAATGTAATTTTACATATATGGGTGATAAACCTGCATGAAACCACTTGCTAAATGAATTCTTTATATTTTTTTGAGTCTATATAAATTTTCATGGAATTAATTGGTGATCTTAGTTATTTATTATAAATTTTCGTAATTAAATAGTTAAATATACTAATGGGGTGCACATTTTTAGCAATACTAGGCTAAATTATGATAAATATTTGAATAAATCTTATACATATTCATACTGATAAGGTTTACTTAGGATGAGGTTCCATCATATTTTGTAATAGTTATATGATCTGAGCTCAATATAAGTGCATTAAGGCTAGAATTTACACGTATTACTAAGCTATGCTAGAAAATACAGTCCATTTATATAATATGGACATAATATGATAATGCTTGTTATAGAGGTATATATGTATAATAGAAACTAAAAATACTTTTAGAAGTTATCTCTTAAGATAGAATTCGTATTACGTATCGTTGAATTCATACAAACTCGATGATACTACTTTTACTAAAATTGGGTAATTCTAGGTAATAAAATAAATATTTCTATAATATTATGAAAATTTTTGTATTATGATGACCTTATCATAATTGAAACTTAACTTGGTTGATTAAATATATGTTTTAATGCAATCAAAATAATATATTATAAGTAATAATATAATTACGTATATTATTAATGCTCATTGATTTAATATAACTTATATACTAAAATTATAATAAATACATATCTAAATATAACTATACTTTATCATATAGGAATAATAATATACTTCCAATAAATGTATATATATATATATATATGTATATAACTTCAGGATAATACACAAAGTAGATAAAACTCTAACGTTTTTGTAAATCTTACAAAAACTAAATCTAGATTTTGGTATATATATAAAATCTCCTAATAAGCAGAACGTTAACAATACAGATCTATTGTAATAAGCGTAAATATAGGTAATTTGGGGTCAATGCTTTACTGCTTGTTGAGATATTATATCAAAATATTTGAAGGCCTAAGAGTGCTTCTATCTGTGGTTGTAAATTAGTGTCCATGCACATACTACCCGTGTGATTGATATTCTATTTGTAACAGCAGTTGAACTCTTTTGTATGTTGTTCTGCATGATTTCATAGTATTGTATTGTGTGATCTTATTTAATCACCCTTAAATGAAACTAATGATGATCTAATCACCAACGTAACTAAACATGCATAGCAACCTATTGAGGGAATGATTAGGTATGTCAAATCAAATACTTATTCCTTTTTTATGAGGATAGTTGAAGTGGTTATTTTCCCATCTTTAGTCGAACTAAGTGACGGGTGAGGAGGTTACGACAAGAGTAAGGGTTATAATTCGAAGGTGGTCTTAGGAAGAAGGTTTTCTCCATTATACAAGTTTAGATTTGATCTGATTTGAGTTACGGTAAACTCTTTAATCCAAGTTGTTAGAGCGGCATAATTTCTCCGATCTTAAATGGACTAGATAACATTATGTAATGTTGCAAATGATCGATTATATTGTATTTCATTATAATTAACGCCCCTATTTGTGTTTGTATAGTGCTCTTTTATTTTCATCCTACTTATTGAATGAGTTATGCTTATATCCCTATAAGCTCTTTCGCAGGTGACGAGTAAAATTTTAATATACACAAATATAATCACCCTTAAGTTAGTGTGCAGTTGATTAGAAAAGTGAGGAAAAAATGATCTACTAAAATGCATACATAAGTATTGTTATATTATCGAATAATAAGTTGTTGTGAACTGGTATTTTGAAAGGCTAAACCACAGGTTTGATTATTAACAATTGTTAGGCTAAATACTTTAAGCTAGTTAAGTTGTGTATACCTTATATAGATTGTATCTACAATAATAGCTGTAAGGTCAACTTCTATCTTGAGTTAGTCTACATATTAGGACTGTTATGATTTTTTCTGTTTGGGGTGTGATACTCAATACCATTAGAATGTATTCCAAAATGAACATGGTAATATATTAAATCTAACGATTTTTAGTAAAGTTCCCATTAGATATAAAAATCAAAAAGCCATGGAAGAAGAATATTAAACAAAAAAAGAAAAAAAAAAGAGGGTATGGAGGGACTTGATGGGGATGGAAAGAAGGTACATAGCTGATATCTCTTCGCTATGCTCTTAAATCCTAATTTGCAATGGTGGTGCTTATAACTAAAGTGGCTTTTTTCAACGTAGTTCCTATCAAGTGTGACGTGATGAGTTGTATTTTATTTGATTTTTGAACCAAATTTAGGTTGTTTTCACATGTATTTTATTCATTTTCTTCTATTAAATTTGATATGATGCACATCAATCATGACATTATAATTTGTATTTTCACTAAATTTTTTATCCGAGTATTTTTCAAATGCATTTTATTCTTTTTTCTAAGGAAAAACAGAAGAGAAGACATTACGTAACTCGAAGCTAAGCAAGAAAAATATGGATGAAGTCGGTTGGTGATGTGCTTAGGAGTTTGATTATCACAAAGTCTTACAGTAGAAAATCAAATGGGTCCTCCAAGATGTTGAAGAAAAGAAAATGGGATTGCGTTTAGTGAATTCGTGAGCTGTCCATGAGGATATGACATACCAAATGAATATTATATGATATAATCTCTACTATGATATTACACACAAAGTATAAATTAAGATTGCTCACTACAATCATTTCCAAAAGGATTGATAAGTGTAAGAGAGGAGAGTTTGACAAGGAAATACTTAAAGGGTTTTTTTCATTCAAATGTTATAAGTGTCATAAGTCCCTAAAAACCCACAAATATCAATTATTTATACATAATGATAATTTCATAAATAAAATAAAGTAAATGATGCCCTAGTGGTAGTTTAGTAAATACAAAATAAAATTTAAGAGTAATCTTGTAAAGAAAACATAAGTAAGTAATCCTAAAGTCCCATTGTCCTAGATGAGAAGACCTAACTTGGTCGAGCCGACCTGAATTGGCTGAATAGATAGAGCACAGTAAAGTTAGGCAAAGTAGAATACAATAAAGGAGAACAACAGAGTAGAGTAAGTAGAGCAGAGCAGTTAGAGTATACAACATATCATTTGCCAAGGAGCGTAGTTATCACCATGACTTACTATAGTAGATTCGAACCAATGGGTCCTTCGAAATATTGAAGAAAATAGAGTGAGTAGGTCGACAAACTGACTAGAGTAGCTGACGTGAAGCTGCTCGGAGAATATGACATACCAAAGAATACAATACGACTTAACACTTTACTTGATATGATGCATAAGTTGATGTCAAGGTCTACCCGCCACTAATCTTGTGCTATTAAGCAAGATTAGATAAGAGTATATGAAAATAGACTTGGAGAGGGTAGTCTCATAAGAACTATATATTCAATATCTATTTTATAAGGTAAGATGATTCCAACTTATAAGGAAAAGGGACTATATATAGTAAGTCCCTAGGGCAATAATACAAATAAAGAAATTATAAAAAGGCATACAAAAAGGAGGATTCCTAATACTTATGAAAAATGGCAAAAATGACAAATGTTAAAAAGGAAAAATAATACAGTGTTAAATGAAATGGACAGGTGGTAGCGCAATATTGGTTCCATATAAAGATTCTCTATTCACAGTAGGTGAGATGAATTAAAATGTTACGGTAATAAAGAGGCTAAGATTAGAAGTAATGCCGTGAGAATTGGAGGGAAGCCGAGAGAGAAGTACTCGGCGGTAGGAGATTAGCTCTCACTACACAATAAGGACTCTCGGTAGCTAAAGGTTATATCATTCGGTACAAAGCCCTTAACCAGAGGGTAGTTAACATCAATACAAGAAAAAAGCAAAGTATAACAACTCAGAGGTCTTAAGAAATTCAACCATCCACCTCCTGTGTACTATTTCTAGTTTGTGGCAGGTTAATGAGAGAGAATTCTTCGAGTAAGGGACCGAAGGCCTTTGAGGCCTGCACGAGTAAGTGGGCCAATGGTCCGTAACCCATCAACGTAAGATTTCATGCTCACTCAGTCAGTCTCCTAGTGCCCAACATCACCCTTCCCTTAAAAAAGTTTCAACCTAAAACTTGACATTCGCTTACTCCAAAATCCATCTAGGTCAAATACCAACCTATAAAAACCAAACAAAGCAATAGAGAGATAGCTCGGGTCCAAGATTAATGCTGGCATCATCCTCAGCTCATTCCACTTATCATGGGTACAGTCAACTAAACGCTCTACTGAAGCCCCTTTTTTCCAGCCATCATGTATCCGATCAATTATGTTTAAGTAGCTCTAGCAACCATCAATCATAGGGAACAATACAATTTCTAGCTCAAGTATCAGGTTAAAAGTTCGGGGTACCCAAATATGTAAGGTCTCAACCCATTCCTCTACCTTATCTACTTCCACCCCTTCAATTCTTTCACCACTCAAGTCTTCTGCTCTCCATCGATATAATTCTAGCACTTCTAACATAAGATTTCTAAGTTAGAGCAAAATAAAACCCTAATACAAATACCCATTACCATGACTACAATAAATACCAACGAGTAATCTATAAGATCTCATAGGCACAAGACTACCATAGCTCTCACTAACCCCAGATAATCCTAACAATGGATTAAGACAAAAGAGTCCAATAGGTAGGAGATAGATGTAGTAATACCTAAGGTCATCCTTAGTAGTGTGTATGGTCGATAACGGAATCACATTAGGAACATGAACGATAAGTTGTGATTCAACTTGGTTTTCCTAAGATGTCTTCGAAGGTAGTTCGACTCTCTACCTTTGAGTTAAAATCTTTATAGCTCTTAAACCTTCTTCAATTCTTTCTTAAGAGTTGCAAGGCATCACAACTCACCTTTTATCATAGAAGGAAATAGCATGGCTTAATGGGTGATAGTGCATATCGCGACTTGATTTCTATGGACTTCCCAAACACATATAGCAATCATCACTATCAACTATATCGCATAAAACCTTATATTGGAAATTATTAAAAGAGAAGGCTATTTTTGTTTGCTTGGTAATTTGAATCACCTTGTCATTATAAGAAAATTCATAAGGACTTGAGTGATTGATAGTTGTATAGCCAAATCTCCTAACCACAATTTCAAAGATAAAATTCACAGGATAATCACTAACTCGAATTAATATGACATTTTCTTGAAGTCTTCCATCAAAGTAAAATTTCTTCGTTGCCATATTCTAAAAATTGAGCACTATGCAACAACACTTAAATAAATAATAAACACTCCAACTTAGTATGTGTAACATACAATTCTCCAAACGGCAATACGATATATTCGTGATAAGAGCTCGATACTGCTCTCTGACTTAGAATCTAATAGCTTGAATAGAGGCAGTTAAGATCTTTGCAATAGCATAAATGAATTGGACAACAACTTGGATAGGTACGCTTAAGACAATTCAATAATGGTTTGAGCTCATGGCAGCAAAATTAAATCAACTAGATCAATACTAAATAGCAGTTCAAACCTGTTGAGCTCAACACATACTAATAATAGCAATTTGGTAATAGTCCTCAACAACTCAAACATGCAACTCTACAAGTAAGAGAATACCTTTTTGTCCCAACTTCAACTCAGACACTTCAATTTCAACTTGATGAAAACTAAAGCAAGGTAGCAACCGTTAGCATCTCGGATATACATACTTCACTTTGGCATAGACACAACAAACTTAGCACGGCTCATGGACTTTAGTTGCAATTTTGGACTAACTTCGACATATGTACGATAGATGTTAGTTACTACATACAATTCAACTTGACGTTAGATGTTGCAAAGCCAGGCGATGTAGACAAACTTGAAGCACTCATGGCTCTAATTCACAATTGACCAAGATTTATTGATGTAACTCAACAATTACACACAATGTACAAACAGCTTGATAATTTACAAAGGAATACAACATGGACACTATGAATACAACTGTAAGTTTACAAACACCTACACATAGTTATTCATAATGACTCGCAACTTCACTGTCGATTCTCAACAACATAATTTAGGCACATGTTCGTCTTCTATAAGGGCATAGCACACTCACTACACCACAAAATCATACATAAGACACCCATGTGGTGTACAATTACCTATTAAAGACTGCACCTGCAATTGCACCACCAGTAAGCCATACAAACCCACTTACACAATTGCAACCACTAGTCCAAGCTAATATCTGCACATCTTCGCATACCAATTTCCCACAGACACTAGTAATTCAACCCACGCAAGCTACTAAACACCTAAACAAACCCCTATTACACAAAAATCAGAGTATCCACTATTCCTAATAGCAAATAACCAAAGTTAGCCATAGTCACAAACTTAGATAGTAAATATTTGTGAGCCTAAAACCCACTTCCCTTTGGAATTTGGCTATACGAAACCAAACCCTAAGGTTGTCACTTGGCTTTGAATTCTAACTCCTTGCTCACAATTAGGCATTAGATAATAGATAACGCCAATAAAGACAAGACTTACATATAGATTCACATTCAATGCCCTTCTTGACAATAGATTTATATATATAATATTTGTAAACAGGAGAATAACTAATAAAGGTCTTCTTAGTAGAAATTATCTAGCTAATTCCATTCATAAGTCCATGCAATGGGTGTTACGATATTCAAATCCCTCATTTTCAAATATAATACTCTAGAAATAGAAACCCAAACCTTCTCCTAATTATGAATAGAGACAGATATGGAACTTGGGTAAGCGCGTACCAAATCAGAAACGAACCCAGAATTAAAAGAGAAGCACTTTCCATATTGCTATTATAATAAAATAAATCAAATCTTCCTATTGTCAAACCTCCGTTCAAATACTAAGATATATTATATGCTTAGGAGCTTAGTTATCATTAGGTCTTACCATAGAAAATCAAATGGGTCCTTCAAAATATTAAAAAAAAAAAGAAAATGAGATCAAGTTTAGCTAATTCATGAGTTGCCCATAAAGATATGACACACTAAATAAACACTACGTGACTTAATCTCTACTTTAATATTACGCATAAAGGATAAATTAGGGTTGCTCACCACAATCCTTGCTAAAGAGATTGAAAAGAGTAGGATAGGAGAGTTTTCACAGGGAAATAATTAAAGGGTTTTTCATTCATATGTCATAAGTCCCTAAAACCTTATAAATATGAACTATTTAAACATAATGACAATTTCAAAAATAAAACAAAGTAAAAGATGCCCTAGTGGCAGTCTAGTAAATACAAAATAAAATATGAAGGTAATCTTGTAAAGAAAACATAAGTAAGTAATCCTAAAGTCCTGCCGTCTTGGATGAGCAGACCTGATCAAGTCGACTTGACCTAACTAAGCTGACTTGAACTGGTCGAGTAGGCAGATCATAGTAAAGCTAGGTAGAGTAGAATACAGTAGAAGAGAACAACAAAGCAAAGCAAGTAAAGTAGAGCAATTAGAGTAGACAACATGGGAGTTCATGCTTGCTCAATCAGTCTCCTGGAGGCCACAATTGGAATGATCATTAAGATGAAGATGGTTAGCACAATGGAAGAATGTGTCAATGAAGTCACCAAAAATGCACTATTGCATTCAACAAGTACTCATTTTAAACCTTCATTAAGACAAAGTCAAAGGAACTAAACAATCTTATTTATAGAACTCAATTTAGGCAAAGTCACTTTCATTCGAACAAACTTCTTCTCCATTTTGAGGTCGGCTACAAATACCCACTCATGGCTTCAAATCCTTATCCAAATCTCTTCAAAAGAGTGTTTAGTTAGGTCATTACATGCTTAGTCTTGTTTATTGTACTTAATACAAGTTTTAATAGATCTAGCTTAAATGAAAATTGAATAAATATAATGTGAAATTTATTTTTAAAGTCATACAACATTTGTATATTAGATGAACTATTTATAGGTAGTCCTATAATTGTTACTATTAACATTTATTATTCTACCAACTTTAACTATATTGCAATGTTAATTCTACAAACCTACACCAACCTTAACTAATTTTATTAAGGAATAAAGAAAATATAATTAAATCTTCTAACATACCCCCTTAAGCTTAGATATCAATCATTCCAAGCTTACTTGAGATAAAATCAAAATTGAACCTAGGTAATGATTTGGTAAATGCATCAACATTTTAGAGTCTTGTGGGTATGTATTGTAAGCTGATATTTCCCTCCTCAATCTCAAACTTGATGAAGTGTCTTTTAATATAAGCATGTTTTGTGTAATCATGTTGAACATGATTTTGATCAACGTTGATAGCCGAGCTACTTCTACTATAAACTCTTATTGGCTGGTATATGCCATGTGAATGTCCTTGATTTCCTTTCGTACCTAAATTACTTCAAAAATTACATGAGCAATGGTGCAAAATTCGGCTTTAGTTGTACTTCTTGATCTATAGTTTATTTCTTATTTTTAATGGGCATTAAATTTCCTCATACCTTAGTGCAATAACCTAAAGTTGACTTACTATCATCAGGATTATTAGCTTAATCAACATCTACAAGGCCTTTAATGGATCCATTCTAACTTTTCCTAAACAATATGCTTTTAACTAGTGTTCCTTTCAAGTACTTTAAGATATAGTTAACTACCTTCAAGCATCACTTTATTGGGGAATACATAAATTGACTTAGCAACTTCACACCAAAGGCTATGTTCGGCCTGGTAAGAGATAAGTAGATGAGTCTACTAATAAGTCTTTGATACCTTCCCTTGTCTAATGGTGAGTCTTCTCTTAGACTGCTCTTTACCTTATAGTCTATAGGAGTCATCGCTAGTTTCTGTGTACATTTACTACTCTCTTACAATAAATTAAGAATGTACTTTATTTGTCACTATTATATCATCCATTCCAAGAAAGTATTTCAAATCTCCCAAGTCCTTAACTCTAAACTCCATCTCTAATCATCTTTTCAAATTTTCAATTTCTCTTTCACCATCTCTTGTAACTATTATATCATCTAAATAAACAATCAAAATAGCTCTTCATTAGAATTTGTCTTCTTGGTGAATAATTTATGATCTGATTCCCTTTGTATATAACCTAACCAAGGCATAATGGTACTGAGTCTCTTGAACCATGCTTTAGGTGACTACTTTAATCCATAAAGAGATCTTTTCAATTTACATACTTTCCTAATTTCATTTCCCCCTATAAATCTGGGTGGAATATTCATACATATCTACTTCTCAAGTTCCCACGAATGTACTCTTAATATCTAGCTAATGTAAAGACTAATCTAAATTCGCAACTATAGACAGGAGGAATTGAATTGTACTGGGTTTTGTAATAAGAGCAAACGCCTTTTCATAATTTATTCCATAGGTTTGTGTATAATCCTAAGTAACTAATTGTGATATGTATCTCTCTATTCTATCATTAGCTTTATCTTTTATGGAGAAAACTCATTTACTTTGTATTTATTTCTTGCCTTTAAGTAATTTCACAACAAACCAAGTGTCATTTTTCTTTAAAGCTCTCATTCTTTTTTTTCCCAATAAGGCCTCCTTCTAATTGGATGACTCATTGCTTTATAAATATTCTTTAGTTGAATAGATTAGATGGTTTGAAATGGGATATGTGGCACATGATCGCTTTCCTTTTCAAAGAGTTATTGGTGGTTTTGAGACTTTTGCTTTGACTCCTTTCTCCTCTTCTGGAATATTGTCAGTGTATGGAACAACTAATTCCTAATTAAAGTCAATTAGATTCATCCTTTGGATAGATGATTGAACCAATTTAGGAGATTTAAGCCTTCTTGTGTATATACGAAGTTGTGATTTGTAGATTTGTTGTATTCTCTTTTGGAGTTGATATGATTTTATTTGATTTTGGAAAGGAAGAGACAATGCTCAGAGAATTTCCAAAGATTGTACGAGGACTCCTAGGGCTTGAACATGGATACTTAGAATTATAAGGAACTAATGGACATAGGCTTAGAGCAAAACTAGAAATAGGAAGAGAAAGAGAAGACCACTAGATCCTTTTACTATCTATACTTTCTTAAAGATAAAAGAAGACGTTTTTATGGAAGGAAACATCACAAGACATAAAGAATTTTCCTATAGAGGGATCAAAACACTAGTAACCTCTTTGATAGATCAATACCCAAGGAAGACACACTTGATAACTTTCTTATCAAGTTTAATCCCATTTGGTTAAAGATGATGAATGAACATAACATAGCCAGACACTTTAGAAGGGAGAGAAATAAAAATATGAACATGTAGATATATGCTTCTGGTAACACACTCAAAGAAGTTCAAAAGTTTAGTGGCTTTGATGGAAGTCTATTAATTAAATAGGTTGAAGTTAAAATAGCATTACCCTAGAATGAATCAGAAACAAAACTAAAGATCATTATGGAATAAGTAAACTCTAGTAAATGCTTTTCTTTTTTTCTATTAGAGACACCATTCTATTGTGATTTGTATGCACAATAGCTTTGATGAAAAAGACCATTTTTAGTGAGGTATTGATTAGATTATGGTAAAAAGTTCTCCCTACAATTATTTGTACGGAGGACTTATGATAGAAGCTTGAAAGACATTATTAATTAGTTAATGGAATTATCTAAATATGCTATAAGCCTTTAAATTTTTCTTTAAGTAGTGTAGACACTCGATTTTTACCCCATAGTAGTTATAGTTTTTGTTTCTTTTAAATAGGGTCTAAATTAAAAAATAAATAAATAAAAAAATAACCAAAATTGAAAAATGATGAAAATATAAAGAAATGAGAAAAGAAAAATTATAAAAGATTATTTTAGATTTTTAGGAAGTAAATTATTTTAGGGTTAATTAGTTTAGTTTTAGCTTAGTTCAGATAATTATTTTAAAGAGTCGTGTATTTTAAGTACAATTTAATTGTACTGAATAGTAAGACATAGACCAATGGCCTAACGAATAAGTATTGGAACAATGACATTGGGTTAACTTGCGGTCAAGGGTTTAAATTTCGCTAAATACTTATGTGTCTTTTATTTTTTGATCTTTTCTGGAATTATATCTAATCAAATCTTTTTTGTTCGGATTTAAATCGTTAGAGAATACTCGAATTTAGTTTAGTTTTATTAAATCAGATTTGAATTGATATAAATAATTTGGATTTAGTTTAATTTTTATCAAATCAAATACAATAAATACGATTCGATATAATTTGGTTTGAGTTTATAAATACATATGCTCACAAGTTTTTTCAGCTTCAGCCCATCTCCATCAGCCTTTCCCTTCACTCAAACACCATCACCACCGAACTACAACTCCACATCAGCCCCCATTCACCATGTGCCAACCCCAACAATGTCAACCAATTTTCAATTGTATCCAATCAACCTACACATCGTCACTATTGCACGTCATGTCTAACTCCACAACACTGCATCACACGTCGGAGATCAATATAAGTAGCATAACTCCACTGCAGATCACGCCAACAGCAATTTCCGTCACACGCCACAGCCGCCACAAACTCTTTGTCGACGAACAGCCCCGAACGACATCCTCGTCTAAACAACACTTCACTGAATCATGTCTAGAGCATCACTCGACTAAACAACTGACACGCTACTGTAGCAAGCTCTACGCCATGCTCCACACCATTACCGTCGTGTTGCTATCCAACTCCAGCCATCTTCCTTGAATCAACATACGAACGCCTGGAGCAATCCTCTTGCACGCGCCTTCTCCGATCATCAACACCGACCAATCCGAGTACGCTCCGAATAGAATGGCAACTACACTTCCACGTACGAACATCACATTCCAAGCACGGCAGTCAGCTATTGATTAGCACAACGCCTTCTGATCTACACCAGTCACTCTATTCGCGAACAGCCACGGTCACACGAACGCAAACACTGTGGATCACTGTCCATCACGCACGCACGCTGCTCCATCTCCAGGATAAGCTCCAAGCATCAAACAACAGCAGACGCAACTCTATTGCACAATACACGAACACTACAGTCGCACCGCATTCACTAACAGCAAGCACGGAACTTGCATGACCAGTTACAACCTCTTCGCCGATGGACAGCCCCCAAACGTAACCCGCCTAAACACACAAACTCGTGAACGACTCACTACAGCAGTGACCTGATTACACGCTGAAGCAATTTTACGTCCTGAACTCCACTACTAGAACCACACACACACGCTTGAAGACTGCACATACGAGCTCGGTGCTCCAAGCAGCAAGTCCATCTCAAGATCACCAACGTCACAAGCATTATCCACACACAGGTAAAACAAGTCAAGGTTCGAATTCTTCAATTTTTTTTTTTTATTTATCTATTATTATTATTGTGTTGTTATATTATTATCATGTTATTAGTTCCTTAGTATATATATATATGAACATATTAGTTTAAGGAACTTTTAATATTAGTTTTTATATCAAGTATATTTTCTGATGTTGTTAATTTATTTAGGTAGATAATTATTTAATAGTGGAAATATAGATATACATGTATATATTAACTTAGATGTTTTTTTTAACATTAGTTTCCTCATAGATTAAGTATTGATTTAATTAAGTATTTATAATATAGATATATACCTATATATATATATATATGTTAGTTTAGAGATTGTTAGGATTAGGATTTTTTTTTTAAGGATTAGGTTTTTTAGGGGTTCATCACCTAGAAAGTTGTCTTTTAAAAAAATAAAAATTAATAAAGACCTTTTTTAAAAAAAAAAATTGGATCGTTAAAGCATTTTTTTAAAACAACAATACTCAAGAGTTAGGACTCTCTTTAGATTTTTTAAATAAACCGAATCAATTAAAAACGTAAACTCGGGCAATTTTCAAAATTAAAATTAATTAACACATTAAAGTTTTTTCGAAAAGAATTACGATTATCTTATTTCGATTAGCGGGTATATAAGCACCTTCGAGGCAACGATAAAATCTATATAAACTTAGGGTTTTTTTTTCTTTTTCTTTTGATTTTGATTTTTTTTTATTTTTAAATATTATAATTAAAAGAATAATCCTAATTTCGGTAAATAGATAATGGTACCTATTAGGGTTTAATAGGTTAGCCCCTAAATTCGGAACCTTCTAGTTTTTCATTTAAATTGAAATCAAAACCAGTAGCTAAATAGTAATCAATCCTGCCAATTAATTACAATTTTTCTTTTTCCCGACTTCAGTCGAGTGGTAAGTCCAAATATTTTTCTAAATAAAAAAAAAAAACTGGAATTTCCCAATTTCTTTAGTTGAAAGTTAATATTAAACGGGTTAGGGTTTAGTATTTATCGGAAATGGAGAAATCAATTTTAAATAGAAACAAAAAATTAGACTTGACTAGATATACCCAACAAGCGTCTATATGATCATTAATGAAATGATCCATAAAGAACTAGTTAGGTTTGGAATCTTTGAAGGACCCTAGATATATGTGAATTAAGAGGAATAACTATAAAAGCTTGAGTGACTGAATAGGATAATAGTTTTTTAGGAAGTCTAACAATAACATAATGTTTATAATGAAAATTTTACTTGTCTCTATTCAAAAACAAATATGAGTATAAGTGTTTCAAGTAAGATAAATCGGGATGCCTTACGAGCTTATGTAAAAGTATCACATTTTAATTAAGAAAATTGACAAAGAGGATTTGGGTCAGACCACATAAAGAGATTTATCAACAGTCTTCGTCAAATAATATAGCCCACTTCGCTTCTCAACATTGTTGATTGTCTTCCTTAAGGATAAATCTTGAAACTCACAATATGAGGAAAGAACGTCACTATACATTACATGTCTTGTGTTAATCTGCTCACTAATAGTAAAATGTGTCTTAAATGTGGCATAAACACTGTTGGTTCCAATTTAAGATTAGACAAACTTGATTAAACATTTTCCTTTAGCATATAGTACATTTTCTATCATAGTCATAAAAGAGGAGTCACATTACCTTTATGTATACTAGCAACACTGTGATTTGCTTCACTCTAATTTTAGTACCTTGGTTTGGCTCAGCAATTTTTGGAACATTTCAATTTGATCAATAGTTAAACTTGACTTATGTCGATCTCCAAGAGATGAGTGTAAATTAATGTGGATGATATCATGTAGTTTTTCAGATGTGATATTCATTGTTTGTCACACTGAAGCTTTGGATCAAACGAAAGCTTCGATAACATGAAAAATATAATATGAAAATTACTTCTGAAGTCATGCTACATTCCTCCATTAGATGACCTATTCATAGGAAGTTTTGTAATGGTTAATAGCAACATTTATTACTTTACCAACCCAAATTATCCCATTAAATTAGTTTTACCAACTTTAACCAATTTTATTGAGGAATAAAGAAAATATAATTAAACCTTCTAATATACCTCCAAGTTCAAGAATAGATATTAGTCATTTCAAGCTTTCTTCATATAGACTCAAAATCGGATTTAATTAATGATTTGATAAACACATCAGCTTTTTTTGGAGTTTTGTCGGAATGTATTGTGGGCCAATAATGTAGCTTATATCACATTGGATTAGTGATTTATTGATTGGGTTTGATTGAATATGAGTTGGATTTTTACTTTTTCAATATGTTTTGTAACACTTGAATTACTACTCAAATAATTTTTGCATAGAAGAAAAGTAAGCTGAATAGTAAATCTAACATCTTACAGTGAAATAAAGCACCATTTTCTTAGTGAGAATGAGAGTAGGAATTGAGTGGTGTAATCCTTTTATGTTTCTAGGTTCTTAATCCATGTCGTTTACTATCAATACTCATCTAGAAGTAGATAGTTAGGTACAAAATTGTGGTACTCTACTACTTGAGAGGATCATTTGGACAATTTAGAGAATTAAGCTTATCCCCCTAATTAGTTGAATTTAATTGTGGAATTAATAGATTTACATGATGTTTAGTTATATTAGAGACTAAAAAGGTAAAATCATCTTGACTCGGTTATTTATCCCTTTATTTTCTTGTTAGATTTTATTTTGTTTTGCTATTGTTAAAGGCATGTTTTATTAGAACTTAAAAGGCACAAATCCTTTGTTTCCCTTTAGATATGACATGGTTCAAATTTTTTTTTTTTTTAAAATCCTATGATGACTCAAATACTCTTGTTGATTAGTTAATATTATATAACTATTTAGGGGGGGAGAGGGGTGGAGAAGAACATTTAGAGAACTTTGCATAGAAGTTATGATAGGAAACAAATCTCAATTGGATCAATCACTAAATCATGAGCTAGAGGCTAATCTGTTGCATATTATTTGAGATGGCACAAAAGAGGTTTATACATCTATTGATAGTTATAAATCTCATTTTTAACTATTAGGAAGCTTAAGTTTGATTTGTTAAGCATTGGATAATTATGGTTGATTAAAGCTATTAAGGAACCAAATCACAACACCTTGTAGGGAACAAATGAATGCCTATAATAGAGCATTTGACTGGAGTAAGGGGTGTCACTATTCCAAAGAGGCAGTCTAGCCCATCCAGACACCCAATACTAAGAAAAGATTCGATAATATTAACACGTTATGTGGTTGAATGAATAGTGTACAAGTATAAATAAAATTTCAATACTTGAGAATGTAAATGGTAGTTTTTAAAAGATTAAGTACTATTAACAATATTTTGCATGCCATTTATCTATCTACATAGCATGTTGGTATTATTGAATTTTTCTTCCCCAGTACTCACATCCAAGTAGACTAGTGAAGCTCACTAATTCTCAAATACTAGATAAGAGGGCTTAGTTATTTATTATAACTTACTTTTGAACTTCAAAGCCCCTTCAATTGGAATTATACATAAATAATTGCTCTTATAAGTTCTTTAATTGTAGCGAGAAAATTGATAATATTGATTTATGTTACATTATCTCAATAATATTAATTGCAACTCATTTTAATGCACCATATCTATGGAGAATTGTCATCATTAGCTGCATATTTGATAGTTTAGCATTATACATTGATTGCACTTGAGTAAATCTTAGATTTAGACACACCATAAATGGTATTAGAGTGTAACTACAAGTTTGGAACTAATGTTAGTTAATATACTAGAATCTTAGCGGTGATATCGACAAATTGTGTCAGAGTTGTATTGTAAATAATCATGTTTTAATTGCATATTGTGATTCAGTATGGTTATGGCATGTAGATTATGAATTAACGATTATGAGATATTGTTAATCATTGTTGATAGCGTGTAGGTGTGTTATTGCATGAGTAATTTTTGTTAATAGGATTACTATTGGCTTGTGTAAGTCATATAATTGAATAGTTGATCTTATAGTTTTGAAGGAATCATAAAATAATGGTAAGGTTTATCGTAAGGGTGACACAAGTAGATGCAACAAATGCATGACTTATGGAGTTAGTGTAATTACTCATTACATGAGAGGATACACGAGGTGCAATGCATATAATAGCTGCATGCAAAGGTAATCATAGAGTAAAAGATAATGATAGACAATGTGATGATAATAATTATGAATATAGGTGAGGAGTAGATTGAAATTGCCAAAATAAGGTTTGAGTCCACTAAGTTGAATGTTTTATCATTCGATAAAAGTAGCTTACTGGAAGAATATCTCTATTAAGAACAAAAAATTGATGTGGTCTTAAATTGTCATGAGAGCAAGTTTAATGGATGTTTCTTAACTCGTATCTCGATAATTAAGAAACCTAAATCTCATTCCTTCAACAATACATACATATGATATGGAGTTTCTTGGCATTCAAAAGTTGCTGCACTATCCCCCACCCTTCCCTTAATATTTAATGTGTTAAAATTTTATTATTGGGTCTGAAAAAAAATTTTCAAAAATTATTGAGGAATTTTTATGAAGAAGTTTAGGAAAAAGTAGGGAAATGTTTAAAAAAAAGTGTCTCTTAATATGTTAATATGCCACCTAAGAATATAAGATTAGTAACTTAGGGATGTCCATGGTATAAGTATGATTATTGTGCTAAGGGGTGCTTAGGCATTGGAAATTGAAATTTACTAGCTATGCTAAGTCGTGGTGGTAAACTCTAAAACTTAAAGGTGAAGAGATGGGGAGGGAAAAGTAACTATGTAGTGAGTAATTAAATATTCTCTAAACAAATAGTTTGTTTCCAAATATTATTGTTAAAAGATGTTCTCAATCTATATTTCTTTTAAGGCATTATTATGGATTATATAAAGCAGCTTGAGCTGCTCATGATGGAGTTTGATGTAAATAAGCCAAATAAATAGACAATGGCCTGGCATTGGATTGATATTTATGATTGTTAGTGCCAAGGAGTTGCAGCCGTTTGATTCACTCGATGATGATACAATATAACTAGCAATCAAGATGGAAAGACAATGATGGATGATACCCTTTAGGAAACTGCTAACAACTTCTAAATTAGTAATAATAGTGGCCCTAAATTCATGGAGGATCATGGGATTAAGAAAGGAAAAGAGGTAATAGATAGATGTGAGACGATGAGAGGTGATAAAATTGACTAAGTTGAAAAGACAAAGCTCTTCGAATAGCTGAAACACAAAGTAAAGAGTAGTTGGAAGGAAGAATAATTAGAATTCCTTAAATCGACTACATTGCAGTATAGTGCCTTAACTACCATTTAATGGTGGCTAAAAGAGGAGTTATCATGAACCGAGAAGTATTATTGTCATGGTAAATTGTCATACACCGTATAAAGGTCTACAATTAACCCCCTTATTGATCATAAGCTTTCCATATGACACATAAGGCTTCCTCTACTCCAAGTTACCATCAATCATGTAGACAAGTAATATCAAAGCACCATAAATGAGTTTACTAATTAATTATGTAAACTATTGAAATTAAAGCGTAGAGTATAGTGATCCAAAACATAGTACATACTAAATCCATAAAAGTTTGTCTAACTACTGAATCATACTAAGAAGAAATAAATCAAGTCTTAGCCAGTACTTCAAAATCCCTTTTTCACTTTACGTAATACATTGTCCCATCCCAACTCAAGACTCACCTACGGCATTTTGTAGCCTAAATCATCGAAGAGGTAGCCTTGTATCAAAAGAAATCTATCGGGGTGTAAGCTTACGTTTAGTAAGCTAATCCCTCAATAATGTGCACAAACAAGTTATATATATATATGCACAATCATATGAATGCATGAGATATTTAGAATGCCAAACAATACATGCAACGACCTAGGAATTACATGTAACTCATAATTTCTCTCCTTATAGTTAGTGTTAGAGATAATTAATCGACAAAAACCATTAATTGAGTTCTAACACCTATGTTTTTATTTCACTTGTACCAATGTGCTCAAATTAACTCATACTAATATATATAATCAAATTCCCAAGTCTAACGATGTAGTGGCCTCTATAATTCATATCATATACCCTAAGCGAAAGTTACAAGATATCGCCCTTAGCTAACTATTAATATCCCCTAGCTAACTGTTAACATCTCCTAATGCCTAGTAAGCTCAAAAGCTAGGACAGGAACTCAACAACAATGTATAAGTGGCATGTCCTTTGCCTATCTAATCCCTTCAGGAGCCCCTACTCTTCTAAGTACCTTCCCACCTTCTACGTAAGGTGGCAATCAGTATAGATATGATGCAGACATGTGAAATACATGACTCATTGAAGTTCTTAATCGAATAATTGTTTTAACTAATTTATTTCGTAATCAAGTAATTTCATTCCATAACAACAACACAAAACCTAACAACATAAATAACTCTAGCTATTATCTTATTATCAAATCATGGAGTTCAATCATATAATCACATACATGCATTTCCCATGTCTCACATGCATTCAAGTTCAATATACAAAAGTTTTAGTATAACTTTATTACAAATACAACTAAGCAAGAAATCATCGAGAATCACTTACTCAACCATAAATGATCAATTGTAGTAATCCGAGAGTAAATTGTTTCCAAAAGTAGGGTTCCTTGAACATTATAAATACAATACTATAAGAATTAGCAATGAAATAAATGCTAACCTAGTGTTCTTTAAATTATACCTTTAGCTTAGTCCTAAACTTCTCTTAGTTATACTAAATCTTCAATTGCATATAACTTTTTCATTTTAAATCTGATTCTTATGATTTTATGGTCAATTTTCATCGTTTTTGAGTTTACGTTCACGTGGTATGATCAGGTTCGGAAGATGGGGCCCACAATTTTACCTACTGATCAGAACAATAGCACCTCTTAGATTGTAGTCTTCTTTTGGGCTTCAAATTGTTATTGGGCTTTTTATTATTTTGTGAGATATTTTAGGCTTGGGCTTAGAACTTTGTTTTAAGGCTTAATACTTTCGTTAGGTCAGCTTTTCATTCATTACTCATGGCCTTGTTGCTAACTTATATTTCTTAAACTTCTAAGTGGGCTAAGTGGTCAAAATGGGCTTGTTCATGTACAATTCAATGTTTATGACTTTGTGGGGCTTAGGGAACTTTATGTAGACTTTCTATAGGTCTCATAACACCCTTTCTTTTGGATGTAAGGTGCTAGTCAAAACTTTCCCTAAGGCCTAATAAAGAGTTTTAGGCCTATAACTCTTATTCTACTAGTCTTGGTTAGTCTTTTCAATTTACTATATTTTTCCATTATCTTTAAGTGGATTCTTCCCATGTTCCACATTTGGTTGAATTGGATCGGTGGCTTCAAATTTTTTATTTTCACTTAATCCATCATTTTCTTAAGCCTTAGTGACAAATCAATGGTTTACATTACTTGTACTCCAATTTTTACTTATCTTTTTCTTTATGTGAGAATTATTTTTTCATAATATTAAGTGAAGTTTATAAATCATGCACATAGTGTATGCACTACATCTTGATTTAGGTTTTTAAGAGTTGATCTCTACACTAAAACTTTATATAATAGTTTTTCCTTTGCCTAGAACTAAATTTAAGCATGTGAAACTAAATAGAAATAAAAATAACACTTGGATATAATTCAAACATGCCACGTCCAACATAATCTTAAGTTGTTCATATACTTGGTTTCATGATTTTCTTAAGTCATAAGGTCTTATTCTAGGTAATAGATAAGTATATTACAAGGAAACTAAATCTAATCTACTTATATTCTAATATTCATGTGAAATATTCAAGAAGTTTAACACTTACCATAACCTAACTAAGATAGCATCTTAAGTACATACTAACTCCCACATAAACATGAATAATCTCTTAGGCATGGTGTTCTAAGGATACTTAAGTTTAATGCCTACTTCTCTAAGTGAAGTGGGTAGTGGATTTGCACCTAGATTTGTCCTCCTTAACTCCTTGTTTTCCCTTTCCTTTTTGTGTTCTCCTTGAATCCTCTAAGTTTAGGTTCATGAAGGTGGTTTGGTGCTCTAAAGTTTATAAAAGGGGGGTTGTACAAGGTTTTCTAAAGTGGCTCTTTTGAGTGGACTAATGTAGAGGTGACAAAAACACACTTTTGTGTAGTAAGTGGTGTGCTTGTGGGGGCAGTGATGAAGATGGAAGTAGGGTCTTGTTTCCTTTTTGTTTGTAAGCCTAGAATGTTTGGAAAAGTGAGAGAGATTGAGGGTTAGATGGCCAGTTGAAATGGTGTCCAAATGCATCTAATAGAGGGCCTTTTGTTGCTTTTAAGTTAGTGTAAAAGCTTGTCAATTAATTATTAGATGATGTAAGCTTATTGGGACAAATAGTAGATGTGATGGAACAAGTGAAAGGAAGTTGGATTAACAAGGAATGGCATGCCTCTCCTCTTTTCTCCAACTGGCATGGCCTTATCCAATCAACTTTACTTGAATATATTACTTTATGTGATTTGTTGAACTACTTATCTATAGGTAGTATGACTTATATGAAGAGAAGGGGATTGTCTTATCTTAAATTTATGGTAAGTTATCATGTGATAAGTTAATCCAATTCTCACTATTGTCTTTAGTTTTAATTTAATTCATATTGGATAGAAATTAAACATGATTGGCCGGTTATGAGCCTTACATGCATGGTTCCTTTTAGGGTTTGGTTCTTGGAATTTTTCCGATCTTAAGAGTTGCTTCTTATAGAGTTTTAGAGTTGAGTTAGTTTTGGTCAAGTTTAAGTTTCTAATTGTTCGTTTATGATCTCAATAGTATTAAGTATCTCTAGCTTCTCCTAGGATTTATGATTTTAGTGATTTAGAGTTCATTATTTCTATATCAAGGTTTTCATTGACTTTAAAGCTTTTTGGATCGAATTACAATTATAAAATAACTAGGGTCGACTTTTAAATGTAAACTTTAAATTATTAGTTTAGTTGATTTTTGAGAATGATCAAGAAGTACTTTTAACTACTTTGAATGTCTCCTAAAATCATAGGGTTTACAGGGTTATCGGAGCTTGATCTAGAGAGTATAGAGAAGAAGGGGACTTTGCACCATGTTTAGGATAAAGGAAAGTGAAGGGAAGGAATTTGAGTGTGAGGAAATTATGGGAGGGAATATATTGCAATTCCATTATTTGGCATAAGAAGGAAAATAGAAGGAATGGAAAATAAAGGGAAAATTCCCAACACACCTTCCTTACCCTACCCTTCCAACAACAACAACAAAAAAAAAAAAAAAAAAAATTGAGAGAAAAAGGAAGGGAAAAATTTTTCTGCAAAGATCTATTTGCCCTTCTATTTACATGCCTTTACTACTTTTATATGAATATTGATAACTTTGCACTATATCTATTTTTGCGTATATTAATTCCTTTCCTAAATTATCTAAATATACGGGAAGGAATCAAATACCTCAATATTTCTTCGTTCCCTGTTTTTTTGTCTTCTCACTTTCTTTCCTTTGTCATTCCTTTCCTCAAGTCAAATATTAAAGGATATCCAGGCAGCTCTTGATGCATTCCATGAAGAGATGGATAGCAGAATTGGAGACGATGGCTATGGTCAAATGGCATACTCTCAGCATTGAGCCTATAATAGGGAATAAACAATGAGACTTGAGAGGATCTTTTCCATATTCATGTAAGATTTAGTTGTAAAACTTAGAAATTATTGAAAATTCAAATTAAAAAGAAAAAAAAAAGATGAGGATTTAATAGAAAAGTGAATAATGTGAAAAACTAAAAGTGTAATTTTCTCTTATAAATAGTACTTATCAATATATGATAAATTGCCAAATATTGTTTATTATGTGTTGAATTATATCGCATGACTTTCAAGTCTAGGAACAATATAAATACCGAATATGGCTGTCTCTTGATGGTATTATTCATGCATACACGACAGTGTCAGAATGTGGGAGAGAAATTATTAAGCTGCCTACTCGGCCAAAGTCCTGGGCTCGTTACTATGTAGTGTAATCCATATGATTATTTTAGTGTTGTTTTATGGATACGATACACGTTTCCCTTAAGCGTATAAGCAATATTTTCTGAAAGTTCTCATTTTACAGTTAAAACTTTCTTTGAGCACAAAGCCTCATTTGGGTGAATTTTTCTTCTAAAAACACAATACCAAACACGATATAAGAAGTTATACCCTGCTATACTTCTTGCACGTTACCATCATGCCCTCCTGTTGTTATAACTAAACGGTAGCTATTAATTTGTGTTTTGGAAAATTGGTTTCGTACGATCAATTATAGAAGCTTTTCTCAAGACACTCAGTCCGAGTTAACATTGGAAGGTTCACGAGGACGTCACACGCAAATTCGCAATCCTTAAGGAAAGAGGCAGGATGCTTCATCCTCTTCAAGGTCAACTCCAAACTTTTTACGCTGTTTTTGGTCGATGACGACACCGCATTGTGATCTGTTATACACTAGCCCGTAATATTGAGTTTCTTATCTAATTATAAAAATTTAGCAAACTTCTAAAATTTCAATATTGTCATGACATCAATTTGCTTTGTAGGGGTAATACTCCCTTTATTACGGAAGATCTTATCTTATACCACAGAAAATAGAAGATTCAAAGTTGACCAATCAAACAAAGTTCTATAGTTGTATTATGTGGTTGAGATTTAGGGCCGATAATTTGTAATCAGAACATAATGATGATATGATTGAAAAAACAAATATAAATGTGACATGAAACACGATATGATGAGAGTAATTATAATACAAATAAATATGATTATGATATAGACAAATGAACCGTAATTGACAATAAATTTCATGCATTTGGCGACAAATATGAATTTGGTAGAAAATGAATTACGAATGCGATCTACTAATATGTCAATTGCTACACCCATAGGCTAATTTATTACATTTGAGTTGTTCCATAGTTTTTACCATGTAGTTAAAATTCAAATTAATCTATGTTGAATAAATACCGTGGCTTGGGACTAAAAGAGATAATAATAGTTTCTCATTGATTAACTTCCCATATACTATAAGCGTCATAAGGCCATCTGTAACTTGACATTCTTATCATAGGTTCTTATAAGCACCTGTTTATGGAGATTATTAACATATAAAACTGAATTCTTAAATAAGTATCGATTATGAATCGATAGTTAGTTATCACACATTTATTATCCCATTGATTATTTATTTGACAATGGTCAAACTTGGCCATTTAAGTCTAAAATAAGGGACAGTATAGCTAACACTACTTAAGTTTTAGTTGAAAATTCAATTTAATAACGAAACTTTTAATTCGTCAAATTTGGTATCTAATGAAAACTTTTAGTATTGTTTTTAGTACTTATTTAATCTAATCGCAAGTTAGAATGAGACATATATCATATATGTGTATAGTAGATAGTAACGATACCATAAGAAGTTTTAATTGGGTATAAAATTTGATAAGTTGAAAGTTTAAGTAGTTTAATAAACTTTCGACCAAAATTTAGATAACATTTGCAATATTATTTTGATAAAATAGCAATTACCAAGATCTCTCTTCAAAGACCTTATAGATAAAATGAAAAGGTTCTTAACAAGAATGGTTTTAAGTTGTTGGTTTGTTATCTTAAATAACCATAAAGGTTCTTAAGATAAAGATCACTTAATACAAATATGTATATATATATATATATAAAAGTTTGGACACGTATATCGTAATTATTCATTTGTAAGTGCATAGATGTTAAGTGATGATAAAAGCAAAAGGATGGAATAATGCTGTAATACTAGTATACCATAGTTGTTAAATCCCAATTCTACTTATGCCATTTTATAAATTTACGATTTTAGGAGACTTTTTCAAGTTAATTCGTGTATGAGTAAATTTAGTATAAACTTATATTTTTTATCAAGTTTACTGATTTTATATATTTAATTTGAATGGGCTAAAAAAAATATAACTAAACTTTTATAAGTCATCAATTGTTAAGGCATTATATTATCTTTCCTATCCTATTTTAATTTTTTTTTCCATTTTCTCTCCTTTTTATCCCTTATTTTATATTCATAGTTTTTATTTAAGTTTCAGCTCCAATAGAAAAGATTATAAGGAAAGCTATATACTTTAGTTTATAGCATTAATAATTTAAATGAATTAAAATGTTTGGTTCTTTTTAATTCATTAATTTTTCAAAAAAAATGAAAAAGGTTTAGTTTCAACTTTATTTATCCTTTTTTCTATACATGTTAAATTATATATTAATAAGAATTTTTTAAGAGAAAAAAAAATTAATTTATTTGTTTTCATCATATATTTCAACTTTTAAATAATTACTATGAATATATCTACATTATTTTAAAACAATTTTGCATAAGTTATAGAAACTTATGTTTGTATATTTCGATTTACACTTCAATTCTACTAACCTTCCGACAATTCTAAGTAGAATTGCGAGTTTGACAATTTTGATTTTGACATTTCCGGGTCAATAGAGGGACTTAGTCTAATCATTAAAATTAGTTTATCATGATAAGGTAGCATCATTTCAGCCGCCTAAGTTTTCCCATATAGACCAAGGAATTGCTCTAGGCATGCTTTTACGTAGATACGTAAAGACTGTTTCTAACATTGCCTTTGGATGTTATAATAAAAAGGGTTAATGTCACGACTTACACCTTAACTTTACTACTTTTTATAATTATATATCTGAAGTTTCAATATATCTAATTATATATCCAATTGAAGATTTAGTTATCACAGTCTATATTTTAATTAACTCCAATTTATATCGCTAGTCCATTTGACATGATTAACTAATTGGATGGTTGCCTACAACCTTAGGAGGCTTGCCCGATCTTCCACAGGTGGCTGCTGATCATCTATTGCAAAACTGTGAGTTACGTCCCACTTTAAAAATATATATTGCATAACCTACTAGCAACCATCTATTGTCATTTATAATCCTACGGTGGTTGCATGAATTTCCTAAGGTCGTGGATAATCATTCCCTTAGTAAATCGTGCTGATTAGATTAATGATATAAATTAAAATTAATGAGGTATAAACTATGATACTTAAGTTTTCAATTAAGTATATAATTAGATAAATTAAATTAGGTATATAATTATGAAAAAAAAGAAGGCAAAATTAAGATATAATCATAACATTACCTTTAACAAAGATATCACGTCCGTTGTCTGGTTGATCATGAATAACTAGGGACGGGCCCAAGGGAAAGCCGAAAGGGACACGGCTTACCCGGAACTTTAACGAACTTCCATTTCCCTTTTCCATTTGATACCGGTTACATGATATGTAGTCCAGCCATTACAATAATTAGGCATAGTACTGTTGACCATATGCCTTGTGTCAAGTTGTGCAAATCCTTAGAATCTATGCTCCTAGTAAATGATGACAATTAAAGTCACTTGCTAAGTTTTCTTTCTTTTTCCTTTTCTGACAACTTCCAAGGAATATGAGATACTATTATACTATAATAATATTTACTGAATCACGTGATTAATTAAATAGTAGCACCATATAATAATTCTATGTATATCATATATTTTTCATATAGCTGCTAGCTATATATAACATAGCATATTTTATATTTATATGTTATAAATATTAAACACTTATATTTTTAATTTAATACACATACAATAATGATATTATAGATAATAGATATTGATCAACACAGGGACGAACCAAGGATGAAAGGGATGGGGGGCCAAAATCATTATCATTAAAGTTAACAAGTCCATGGCATTATTACAGAAAAGGTAGAAAAAAAAAAATACAACCTCAAAGTGTATAAGTGTCACACAGTGCAAATTATATACATCCTATGTATATAAATTTAGCTGTGGTTTATAATATATATACTATGTAGACTATGTTTACCTATGTTTCTTTTCTTTTTATTATTCTTCTTCTTCTTCCTCATCTCCTCCCTACTTCTCTTCGTCCTCAACATCCGAAGCAGCAGTCTCTATCGCCAGGGAGTAAAAGTCATAATCGCCTCCTCCTTCTTCTTCTCTCCTTCTCCTGAACAGCCGGAGGAGGAGTGACTGCTGGAGTATTGACAATTGGGGGAGAAGGCGGCTCTTCGGAGATTAACATTCTACCGTGGTGATCTACAGGACATCGCGTTATTCCCCAAAATATTAGCTCACACCCTGGTGTTGACGGATTGGGCTAATGGTGTATTTCTTACACAATGCGCCACATGCTACATAATGAGGTTGGAATTCCACTACAATTGCCCTTTCGCATGGGTATGAGTGTGTGTCTATCACGTTTGTGTGAGTCTATGATCTATGCTACTTATATAGTTTGTTTGTTGATGTTTCTTTCTTTTAATTTTCCCACTTTGGTTGTTTTATCTCTATAGGGCGTTTTTCTTGATCAAGTATTGATTTTTTTTTTAATTTTAATTGAGATAATTTGTATGTTAAAGAGATCTTCTCAAATTGTTAAAAGAGATGGTCACTTATGGTTTGGGTTATTAGACCTTCATCCCTTTTGATTGGATATTTTTATTTCATCATATGGATTAATTTGAATAAATGCATTTTTGTTCTTCAAATGGGGAAAAAACAAAAACACTACAAGAAATTGAAGTAATATTATAATGAAATATCTTCTGGCATCAATTTGTTTTTCTTTAATATAACAAATTAATGGTTATAAAAAGGTATTTAAATTATTTTTTTATTATTATAATGACATTTTCTTGTATAAAAAATGCACAAATAAAAAGTACCTTTTGTTAATTAAATATAAAAACAAAAGGAATCATTATTAACAACAAAGACGTAAATATGACAAATTAGATAAAATTAAATTTATATTTTTAAAATTCATTATTATCTATTTAGTAAAAAATTATAACTTTTCAAATAATATGAATATAAATTTATTTCATTTGCTTTGATACTAATATGTTAAGATAACTAAGATTTAATCACACAAATAATGAGATAAATGGATATAAGATAGAGAAAGACGAATAAAATGATTTACTTGGATTTCTTAAAATGGGAAAAAAGAAGAGTAACAAAAATTCCACTATAACATAAAGGTAATACAAATAGAAGATGGATGATTAAAGACAAGAAAGAGTGATGATTTGTGTGTATATGTTTTCTAGTGTCTATGACACTTCGAGAGATCATTTGCGGATCCTATAATGATGATATCCATTCTTCTTAGCATAGACCATCATGTTTTTATAGTCCCATAGTTATTAGTCCCATAGTTATTGACAATATTTCTAGAAGTTGTTATTTACAATAATTACATAGTTCTAAAACCTTAAAAACCCAATACATCTGGTCATTCGCAAAGTTGTTCAGGATCATGAGGCATACTTTATATATGGGTTACAAATAGGTTTATCTCCAGCTAAATGGCCTATCTAATGATGTAAATATTTGTATCCAAAAGTGTACAACTAAACTCCTTTAAGCGTCAAGTATTTAATGAAGTGTTGTTTTGTTAAGAATTAAGTTTATTCATAACAAGTTTACCTGTGTAATGGGACATCGTGTGCTATATTGAGATGCGATATTCTTTATGTGGTATCAGAGCATAAGTTAAGAACCTTAAGTTTCTAGGCGCGTGTGAGATATATAAAGTAGCTAAGTTACAAAGTGTTATAACTTTATGGCATTATTAAGGTATTTATTATTTATGTTGTTTGGTGTCTAGAAAATAATATTGGAGCAACTTGTTCATATGCCTCAAAGGAGTATGTCGACAGGAATCAGTTACCAATAGACCCCAGTATATGAGATGGTAGTCACAATGCCTTCTAGAGGAGAACAAGTTATGTATCACAAGCTAAGAGATGAGAATGTTTGTATAAATACTCATGAGATGTCGGCGGAATTAATAGTCTTAGATATGAAAGAATTTTATGTAATATTAAGGATTGATTGGATGACTAAGTATAAAGCTAATGTAAACTATGAAAATAAGATGGTAGTGTTTTGAAGGTTAAATGGAGAGGACTATTTCTTCAAGGGAAATTCTAGTGATGCAGTTCCTTGAGTGATCTCAATAAGTAAAGGGTAAAAGTTGATATGCAAAGGGAATGTAGGTTACTTAACCTCTATAGTGGATACATAAGCTAAGGAAACCGAATTAGAAGATATACCTACAGTATGAGAGTTTCCTAAAGTTTTCCCTAAGGATTTACCTGGATTACCACCTGATAGAGAAATTAACTTTACCATTGACCTTGTTTTAGGGACTATATCTATTTCTAAAACCCCTTACTGTATGGCACTAACAGAGTTAATTAAACTAAAAAAAAAAAGCAAATTTAGGAGTTGTTAAATAAATGTTTCATTAGATCCAATATATTACCGTGGGGTGGACTAATACTCTTTGTTAAGAAGAAGGATGGAAGTTTAAGGCTTTGTATAGATTGCTGGGAGTTGAATCTGGTTACGATTAAGAATAAGTATTCACTTCCAAGGATCGATGATTTGTTTTACCAATTAAAAGGAGTTAATGTGTTTTCAAATATAGATTTGCATTTGGGGTATCATTGGCTGAAGATTAAGGAAGAGAATATACTTAACACAGCATTTAGAATGAGGTATGGACGCTATGAGTTCTTAGTAATGCCATTTGGTTTGATGAATGCCTCAGTTGCTTTCATGAACAATATGAATATTGTATTTAGGAATTATCTAGATGAGTTTGTGGTGGTGTTCGTAGATGACATTTTGATTTACTCGAGAGATAGTAAGGAACATGTAAAGCATTGGAGGAAAGTATTTTAGACTTTGAAGGAAAATCAACTATATACTAAATTGAAGAAGTGCTAGTTTTGGTTAGTGTAAGTGGGATTTCTTAGACATATTGTATCAAGTGTTAGAATAGTTGTAGATCTTGCAAAAGTAAAGGTAATGATAGATTGGGTAAGGCCAACGGCTGTAACTAAGGTGAGAAGTTTCTTAGAAATGATAAGCTATTATCGGAGATTTGTGTAGGACATTAAGATTTCTATGCCATTAACACAATTGACATGCAAAGGAATTTAATTTGAATGGAATGATAAGTGTGAGAGAAGTTCCAAGAACTTAAGAAATAGTTGGTTATTACACTTATACTAACATTTCCTAATGGATCAAAGAATACTCAATCTACCGTGATGCTTCAAGGAATGGTTTAAGATGTGTATTGATGAAGAATGATAAGGTGATCACTTATGCATCAACACAACTTAGACCATATGAGTGGAGTTATCTAACGCATGACTTAGAACTGACAGCAGTAATATTTGCTCTAAAGATCTAGAAACACCATCTATATGGTGAGAAGTGTAAAGTGTATACGGATTACAAAAGTCTTAAGTACATTTTTACGCAAAAAAGAATTGAATCTATGGCAAAGGAGATGGTTGGACTTGCTTAAGGATTATGATCTTTCGATTCACTATCATCCAAGAAAGGCGAACACAATTGTGGTTGCCCTAAGTAGGAAAAGGTTCAATAATGTTGCCATGCTAATAACCAATAAGAGAGAGTTGATTAAAGAGATGGAAAGAATGAGGTTAGAAATCTTGGTCTAAGGGAGTAGATTAATGTTGGGAAATTTGGAAGTACAACCTATGCTCTTGGAACGTATAAAGGAAGCTTAGACAAAGGATATGGAATTACAAAAGATCAGAGATAATTTGGAAAAACACCTTAATTTCTTGATTGATGATATGGGAATGTTAAAATCTAAGGAAAGGGTATGTGTTCCAAAGCTCATGAAAGTTAAAGAAGCGATTTTAGAAGAATCTCAGAATGCAAAGTATTCTTTGCATCTTAAAAATAATAAGATGTACAAGGATTTGAAGCAAAAGTTCCTTTTGCTGGATAAGACAGAAGGGAGATGTAATGCAATATATCTAAGAGAGCATGACTTGTCAAAAGGTGAAAGCAAAGCATTAGAAGCCAGGAGGGTTATTACAATCTTTGTCGATACCTAAATGGAAATGAGAACATGTGACTATGAATTTTGTAAGTGGTTTATCTGGAACAAAGAAGCAACATGATGTGATATGGGTTATAGTAGATAAACTTACTAATTTTGCACATTTTTCGGCTATCAAGCAAACTATAACTGTACCTCAATTAGTTGAAGTATATATTAAAGAAATAGTTTATTTGCATGGGTACTAGTATCAATTATTTTTTATCATGATTCTAGATTCATGTCATGATTTTGGCAATCTTTATAAGCAGAATTAAGAACTAAGTTGAGCTTTAGTATAGCATATCATTTACAGAGTGATGGACAATCAAAACGTACCATATAAATATTAGAAGATATGCTTAGGGCATATGTGTTAAAGTTTGGTGGAAACTAGGATAATCATTTACCATTTGTTGAATTTTCTTGTAACAGTAGTTATCATAGTACTATTAAGATGGTACCATATGAAGCATTGTATGAATGCAATTGTAGATCTCTAGTATATTGGGATGAAGTATGTAATAAACAAATGATTGGACCAACCACGTTACAGGATCTTAAGGAAAAAGTACAGGTGATATGGGAACGAATCAGAAGACCACAAAGTTGATAGAATAGTTATGTAGATGTTAGAAGGAAGCCGTTGGAATTTTAAGTAGGCAATTGGGTGTTTATGAAAATACCTCCAAAGAAAGGTGTTAGGCATTTTGATATTAAAGGAAGGTTAAGTCTATGATACGTAAGACCTTATTAGATTAAGAGAAGAATTAGGAAGGCAACTTATGAGTTGGAATTGCCAGAAGAAATGGTAAGTATTTATAATATTGTTCATGTTTTGACTTTAAGAAAGTTTAAAAGGGATCCTACAACTATATTGGATGTACCACTAGTGGAGCTAAAGGAAAATTTGAAATATGTAGAACATCCAGTAAGATTTTGAATACCAAAATACATGGATTATGAAATTGGGATATAGAGTATATTAAAGTGTTGTGGAGTCTATACACTACAAATGAGGCGACGTGAAAGGTTGTAGATTGTATGAGAGCTCAATACCCTAAATTATTTACTTAAAGTTAGTATATTGATTCTTATAAGTCATATGTAGTTAGTTAGAATTCTTGGTATGGAACTAACTTATTATATAAGTAAGTTTCGAGAAAAACTTTTTGTAAAGAGGGTAGAATGTGAGAACTTAGTTGATTAAGTAGTCTAGTTGCTAAACTAACCAATATGAGTTATGACATTTAAGGCGTTCGGAACGATTTAGGGTTTTTGAACAATTTTGTTTGAATTGAGCCCAATTTTAATATAAGGTTATGAAAGTTATACAAAAAATGCTAGTAGGATTAATTTCTCAAAATAAAGTATTTATAATATTTAATTTCAATAAAATGTATTTTTATCGAGTATGATTGGAAATTATCAAAAACTTTAAAATTAGAGTTCTAAGTGATTACGAAGCTTTAGAGATAAATTATATATGTTGTAAAATATTTTATGATAAAAAATAATATATAGAATATATGTATATAGCTCATGTGTAATTATTATGTGTATACATGAACCCGAAATTAATTAAAATACCCGAAAATAGCACTGTTGGGCCAAAATAAGTTAATTAAATCCATAAAAAATTTTCAAAGGATATCAACGCAATTGGAAATCATTTTAGTAGGCATGTAGCTTCAATTCAATAGGTGTTAGAGTTTAAGATTGGAATTTCATGCAATATATAAGCTTAGATTTTGAAAGAAAGAGAAAGAAAAATTCATTTTCAACATCCTTGAGCTTAGAAAATTTAGAAATCCTCTCTAAGATATTGTTTATGCAGATTGAATTTTACAAAAAATCTAAGTGAGCCAAACTAAAATTAGGAAAAATAACAAAATTGAGGTATGGTTTAACGAGATAAAAGAAGCAACAATACGGAGGAAATCTAGGAGTCAACCACTACCACCAGGTGATAGAGCACCTACTAGTTAAGCTGGTTGACAAGGTGATGGCCATCGATGGTGACCGAAGTGGCTAAATCCAAGAGGGTCCTCCTTAATTCGATTTTAAATAATTTTGGAAAAATGTAAAATATGATCAGAAAATTATGAAAAATTTTATTGCTACATATCTTTATGTATAGAATCTAGGAAAAATATATTTTGTATAAATTTAGTAGTTATCATATATTTCCTTAAAAAATAGGAGAAATCGAACAATTGTTGATATTGAAATAAATAGGATTAATGATGTACTTTCAACTCTAAAATTTTTCTGTAAATTATTCTAAGTTAATACTAAATTGCTATGAGAAATTTTTTCATTAAACTATTTGCTAAATTTTTATGTGATTTTTGAGCTCTAAATTACGCATTAAATTGTGTTTTTAGTTAAAAAATGGCCTATTTTATTAATAACCCTACTTGGATTATGAGTTAGATTAGTTCTTAAATGATATGTACTAATTTGGGATGATTGGATGTAGTAATAAAATAAGGAGTTGTATAAAATTGTAGTTTAGTCTTTAAAAGTAAGTAATTTAAGGCATTGGTTGAAGGCAAATGATAACTCAGAAGTTCTAAGAATGAATTTTTGCACTATAATGATACTCATAGAATAAGTTAGAGGTAATTTATGAGTTAAATGCAAAGAAAAGGAGTTAGAAGCTTGGTTAGAGATTTTTTTTTTAAAAAAAAAAAACTCTAAGAATAACAAAGTCGGAGAGTAGCTTAGAGGATAATTTAGTAGGGGCCTTAAACTAGAGAAACTCAAAAGTTGTGTTAAAGGATAAAACTGATATTAAGAATAACCCCAGTATAGTTTAGATGGTAACTCAGAGGATTTTTTTTTTTTATTAGAGAAAGTTACTATAGAATTGCTTAGAACCTAACTTAGAGAATTTGGTAATTTTGGATAACTTATAAAAAGCATTGATTAGTCAAGAAATTATGATATGTAAAAAAAGATAGTGTAATAATAATTTGTTTCAAAAGCTAACTCAAAATTAAACTTAGAGATTAAATTAGAACAAATTTCCAACGAACTAATTACTAATAAGCAAGTATTTAACTATTATATATATATATATATATATATATATTGGTACGATCCCAACTCACTTGTTAGTAAGGAATTCCTCCTCGGCGACTTTACCTAACAAGAGGAAATATTTCTACAGTTAATTGCAACTCTCTACTAATGAGTGAGTTGGGATTGTACCAATAGCCAGGTAACTGGAATTGTGTATATAAGGTATAGATTTACATCTAATTGTCTTTGCACATAATTATGGTGTTTGTCTAAATGATGCTTGAAATTATTGTGTAAAGAACTTAAATTACACTTGATCAGTGAATTGTGAATGTTCTGGTTCATGAATGGAGTAATTCTTTGAATACTGTATGGATTAGCGATGGATGTACTTGGTGATGCTGTACTTTATGAGTATATATTGCTAGCAATGTCATCATGTGATTAATTCTATGCTTGAGTAAAACTTGTGAAGATTTACGCCATAATGAGTATTCAAATCAAAAGTTAATTTAAAAGCAAAATTCAGAACTTAAGGCAAAAATAAAATGAACATGATAAGCTTTATTAATATACTTGATGTTGATTAAGAATTGGTTGGCACGAAAAGGACCTATGGTTCAGTTTTCTTAAAATTTATGGTTTTGTTAGGATAAGTTTACAAAGCTGGGTTTCGTTCATATAGTTTTGCATTGACCAAAACTTTAACCATGCTTTGTAGGTTTTTGCTAGGCTAAGATATTTTGCTAGGTTTTCGGATATATTCTTTGGATGCCTAAACTTGTAGTTGACCAAACTAGATGAGTTGTTAGGTTAGCTAGAATATCGGTAACAATGCATGTCATGTGTATTAGTAGGGCATACAATTTGTATTAACTTATTTGTTACTTAGATATTAACTAATTATGAAACTTGAGTATTTCTATTTATGTACTTTGGTGTATTGTGCTTGTTTTCTACTCTCACTTAACTTAATAGTCACTGAGGGAATAACTTTTCTCTTCTTCTCAATTTAGCATACAACTTTTTAAGACATTACCCATAACAGGGATGGAGTTTTAGAGAGCACTAGATAGAGTCAATCATTTTGAAAGTGAAATTATCACTAAATAAGTACAAAGAAAACCTAAAAGCTTAACTATAGTTTATTATTCAAGATTTTGGAGTTTGTAAATGATGTAAATATTTGTATCCAAAAGCTTATTGCTGAACTCCTTTAAGCGCTAAGTATATAATGAAGTGTTATTTTGTTAAGAATTGAGTTTATTTATAACAGGTTTACCTATGTGATAGGGCATCATATGCTATACTAAGATGTAACAGTTAGGGTTTTTCAAAATTGGACGATAAAAGTAAAGGTTTCTTTTTTGGGATTTTCTTAATGAAATAACCTGACTAAAAACGTAAACTTGGCTCATTTTCAAAAATAAAAGAGCCAACTTAGTAAAATTTTTTTTTCCAAAAAAGAGAACTATGGATGGTTTGATCTCGATTAGTGAATACATAGATACCTTTGGGGTAATCATAAAATTTCTAAAATATTTTGTGTTCTTTTTATTTTTCAAGAAATTTTGCAATAAAAAATATTAAAAATTTTATTTTTATGCATTTTTATATCCTTTACATGTTTTCACATTTATTTTAAGAAAAATTAAAAAATAAAGGCCCATTAACTTTTTTTTTTTTAATTTTAAATGATGACTTGCTTTTAATAAATTAGTCTCTGAATTCAAATTTTCTAAAAAAATAAATTTTTAGAAAATCTATAGATTGGTGGCTAAATTAGAGTTTTCTCACCTGAAAACCTTAATTTGACTTTTTTATTACTTTTACTAGTTAGCGACTCCAATTGTTTTTCAAAAGTATTTTTCAAAACATTTTTTAAAGAAAGTTTTTTCCTTACTTTTATATCAAGTATTTTATATTAATCAGGTTATGCTTAGTATAGATTAAGTTAAGGAAAATCAAAATAGGACTCAATAATTATCAGTGCTGAAAGTGGGTACTTTGATGTCCCCAGAAGGTTCTTCACCACCGATAGTTGAACAAACATACTCTTTTACAATGCCTTTAAGCAAATGAGAGAACAACTCAACGAGCTACTTTAGCCTTACAAATATGGCCTTACATGTTTTGGAAGCGGCAAACCAGCGCCTGCTAAGGGAATTATCACCCTACTAGTTCGATTAGGTGACAACATATACGTCGCTACTCATCGATACACTTTATTGTTGTCGATATATGGCCACCATACAATGCCCTTCTTAGCAAACCAAGCATCATGAAGTTCGACATGCTTATCAGCCAAAGTTGCCTCCAAGCGAAGTTCATGAACCCCCACTAGAGTAGGCAAGGCTAGAGGTGATCAAGCTTTATCAAGGATGCTCTATCTTAAAGCCTAATTCAGAAATAACATTATGAACCTTGAATCTACCAACTCCTCTGCTATCCCAATATGGGGAGAGCATATCAAAAACTCTTGGCATGATATCTAAAGTAGGGTCGAGCTAACAAACAACAATAAAGCCGAGCTCACAAGTTTCCGTTAGCAAAACTCAAACATCTTGAATCATCGATATACTAGAAGCTACTCACCACCTAAACACTAATCCCACCATTTGCCTTGTCAAGCAAAAGAAGCAATACGTCACCCTTGAATAATAGGTTGTGATCGAGGAAGAGGTGTAAAAGTTACTCTAAGTACAATTCATTTGCTCGAAAAAATATCCCACCTAACTCACCAACACAATGTTCATCAAGAAAGCAAATGTAAAGTGGTGCATGTGCATTGACTACACCTACCTCAATAAGGCATGCCCAAAGGATTACTTCCCCCTACTGTGCATAGACTAGGTTGTTGATTTGACATTTGGTCACACACTTCTTAGTTTCATTGACACTTACTCTGAATACTACTAGATTTAAATAGCCCCTAAGACAAAGTCCATACATCCTTTATTATAAAGTTAAGGACCAACTGTTATAAAGTAATGCCATTTGTCCTAAAAAATGCTAGAACCACATATCAAAGGTTGGTGACCTACATCTTTAAGCCACAGATAGGCATGAACATCAAAGTCTATATCGATGATATAATCACTAGGAGCAAAACTAGAAAAGACTACATCGACAACCTCCAAGAGATCTTCTAGACCCTCCACCAATTCCAAATGAAACTTAACCCTTAGAAGTACGTCTTTGGTGTTACTTCGGGCAAGTTTCTTGGTTTCATGGTCACAAAACGAAGGATGAAAGCCAATCTTGACAAAATCAAAGCAGTCCAAGACATGCAAGCGCCGACTAAGGTTAAAGAGGTCTAGTGATTGATAAGAAGAATAGTTACTATTAATTGCTTCATTTTCTGAAGCATCGATAAATGCATAGAATTTTTTAATCTGCTCAAGCACCCCACTAAGTTCAATTGGACACCAAAATGCTAACAAGCCTTCCAAGAGTTGAAGAACTTCCTGGCAAGCCCACCCATACTATTCAAACCAATACCCAAAGAAGAATTGTACTTATGCCTTGTAGTCAGCGATAAAGCATTATCCTCAATACTTATTTAAGTTAACGGACATGACCACCGACTAGTTTACTACATTAGTTACATCCTCCAAGGACTAAAGCTTAGATATACCAAAATCGAAAAATTCGCTTTCGTAGTGGTCATCGTAGCTTAAAAGCTCAAGCCCTACTTCTAGTCATATACAATCATCATACTAACGGATATACTACTAAGAACTACTCTACAAAGGCCTAATACTTCAGGCCAAATGATGAAATACTCCCTTGAGCTCAATGCCCATGAAGTATAATTCTATCCAAGACAGGCAATCAAGGTACAAGTTCTCGTAGACTTCATCGCAAAATACACTGAAGTAAACAAGCCTCGACTTAAGCTCACCATACTTGTTTGGGTACTTAATGTCAATGGCTTCTCTACTGGGGATGGGGCTGGTATCACATTATAAGGCTCGTATGGAATAAAGATCCTTTATTACCTGGAGTTTAGTTTCCTAGCAAGTAACAACGAAGCTCAATATGAGGCATTCATTGCTAGCATAAAAATTACTAAAGATATTAGAGCAAAAAAACTCAACATACACTCAGACTTCATGCTGGTTATATAGTAGGTCAAGGGAGAATATGAGATAAAGGGCGAAACAATAGCTAAGTACCTACATTTAGTGCAGGGCCTTTTCATGGAATTTACTTCCTAAGAAGTCAATAAGATCCCTCAAGTAGCAAAAGCAAAGAAAAATAGTCTATTTAGGATAGCTTCATCTGCCATCCCTGCATCGCACGACTATGATAAGTTACTCTTCATATAGCGTCTTCTCAAAAGAAGTACAAAGGTATAACAGTAACAAGTTGTCAAAATGATAGAAGTAGCCCTCGAGCCCTCTTGAATGGACCTCCTTACATAGTACCTCAGGATAAGGGCATTGCCCGAGGAACGAGCTGAGGTGAAGAAGTTAACTTATGCTACAGCCAACTATACAATGATCAATGATGTACTCTATAGACGAGAGCATATCACCTCACTCCTTAAATGCCTCCAAACAGAAGAAGTTGCCCAAGTCTTCAAGGAGCCCCATGTAGGAATTTGCAGCAATCACATCCGGTCACAAAGATTATACCTTTGAGTGCTTGGGTTAGGTTATTATTGGCGTTTGATGAAAGAGGACACCAAGACCATGGTCCAAAGATGCTACTCTTACCAAAAGCATGCGTCGATCACTTATTCTCTTAATTCGAATTTACACCCCTTAACAAGCCTATGGCCATTCATGTAGTAGGGATTAAATATCTTTAGTGATAAGAATCAGGCTATTAAGCTTTTGACTTACAATCGAGCCCGAGGATTAAAGAGACTAGCAAGGCTAATTCTCCTACTCCAACCAACTCTTGCCAAAGCTAAGTATCTCTTTGCCGATCCATTCTGCATGCCAATCCAAATGACTACTTACTTCTCGGAAGTTATGTACCAAATAGTAAAATGTCGAGACAACGGTTATGCTCGAGCCAACACTTGCTTAACATCACCTTTGCTGAGAGACTAAGAAAGCGACCCTGGATTAATCTCCAATCACGCCTGCTCAGATAAGTAATTTAATTGTACTCTTTTGTTTGCATCCTTAAATGGCAATGCCAATGAACCTCTGCCATGTGTACATGATCACATATTGAATCAGCTACGTTAATCATTATTTTTCTTCAATATTTATTTTTACCTTTTTGTATTTTTGTACATTACTTCTTTAGGATAATACCTTTTTTGTCTTTTTTTTTAGGCAAGTTATCTTAACTTATCGGATATAAATACCCCTTATACATGTAGCCGTAAACAACCAAAGATTATCATTAATACACTTGATATTTCTTTTCGTAAGTATTGATTGTTTACTTTTATTTCACTCTTATCATAACTCTTAAGCAAGGCTAAGTGGCGAATAATATCACTGGACTAATTCGTACGTCATATCAAGTTATACCATGAGTCTTCGGAAGTTCCATTAGTACATCATATCCTTTGGAACTGTTTATGGGTTTTGCTTACTTTTCATTTACTTTTTTGTTCTTTTGCGTGTTTCCCATCACCATTTTTAAGCTTTTGGCAAGTTTGGACTTATCCAGTGATCAACCTTATTCATATTTGGCTATAGTTTGCATCATCTTGGTATTAGAGTGGAGGTTTTACTTGAGTTATAGATTAATGTTTTGAAGTTCTAACTATATTCTATTTTACGTATATGAAATAGAATAAGTTACTGTGTTCATTAAACTGCTGTGTTTGTTATCAAAGAGTTTGAAAACTAAAATCCATTAGAGAAAATGACAAAATCAAATGTTAACGTTAGTGTTGGAGATAACAATAGTGGTATTGTCCACCATAGTCGACCATCTCAAGGTGTCCTTAGGAGTATTGACAAGAGACTCAATAAAATGACTAACCTCTTAGTAGATTTAACCCGAGCTATTCATGCGTTGGCTTATCAACCTATTGAAACAGTGCATAACATCTTATAAGCTGCCCAACTTGCGAAAAGTCAGAACCCAACTTGACAAGTTCGAGATAAAGGAGTAAGTAAACGAATAAGGAGAAGGATTGACTTAAGAGATCTAGAGAAAAGGATAAGGAAGAGTATTATGAAGAAGAAGAGCGAGCCTGAGCACCTAAAGCATCTAACCATGTGAAACTTTAAATTACAAGCTTTAATAGGTTTAGAAGTGCGGATGAATACTTAGAATGGGAAAGGAAGGTAGAGCGTATGCTTGACTATTACCAATATGAGGATTACGAAAAAGTGAGAATTGCTGCTGTTGAGTTTTCCGAATATGCCGTCATGTAGTGGAAGAGTTTTAGGCTATGAGGAGACAATAAGGATATAGAGAGATTAATACTTGGCCTAAAATAAAGAGAATACTCAGAATACATTTGTGTCGAATACTTATTTACAAGATACTTTTACTTAGCATTAGAAGTTGAGACAAGGAGGTCAATCTGTTGACAAGGTTTCAAATGCTTATGATCCACTGTAAAGTGGAAGAATCACCAGCACGAACAATCTCTAGGTTCTTTATTGGATTGAGAGGTAAGATTCGAGACATTATGAAACTCCAACGATTCACTATAATGGATGAAGCCATTCTAATAGCTCAATAAATGGAGAGGCAGAAAGGAAGTCGAGTACCGACTAACCGACTAACCGACTAGGATAAGGAAGTCATCAAGCTCAATCAAGTACTGAGCCAATTCAAAAGGCGGATGTCCGAGCCAAACAGAAGAGCTGACTTGACAGTGATGTGCCGACTCGAACTTATGAGAAAGGGCAATGATCCAATAAGAAAACAAGCCAAATCAAGTGCTAAGGGTTTGGACATATGGATGCTCAATGCTCAAACCGAATAACTATAGTTATTAAGGGAGACATCCTAAAGCTAGAAGCAAAGAGTCTTGAGGAGGAGAGCCCTATTGAGAAAGAAGTTTCTCATGATCATGAACTGATTGAAGAGGACATGTTTATCGAGGACTTGGATCAATTATTCTTGGTTGTTCGACGTGCAATGAACTAAAAACCCTCATGCGAAGAGGACAACTTGTTTTAAACCACCTATAGAGTAAATGATCACGTAAGCATGCTAATTGTGATAGTGGAAATTGCACCTATGTAGTATCAACCGATCTAGTCACAAGGTTGAAGTTGTTGACTATCGCGCATCCAAGGTTATACAAGTTACATTGGTTAAGTGAGAAGGGAGTACTACACGTCACCCAGCAAGTACTATTGTCGATCACTATCGGAACTTACTCCGATGAGATTCTTTGTGATATACAAGCAAACGTTAGGGACTTTTTTCTACTTTTCCCATTTTCATATCATTAGGCTACAAAAGTCTTGGCGTATAATGAAAAATATCAAAATAAAGGAAAAGGATTATTATGATTTGTGCATAATATATTAAGACATATTTCATTGTATCTATGAATATTATTAATAAAATGTGAGTATTTATTGTATAAGTATACTTTCTGTTTATATATATTTTACAATAAAGTCCCATTGATAAATTAAAGCATATTAGAAAACATATTAAGGATATTTCTTTAGACTTAAAATTTCCCTTAATTAGAGAAATATTTAGAGGGGATATAAACATTTAAGTGAAATTTCTATGAGTAATTCTTACTAGACTTAGAGAAAGATATTCAAATCATACAAGTAATGTCCAAAAGTTAAGTGGTTCAAGGAAAACGTCTTGCTAATAATAGATACCATTTATTTAATATCATTAACCTCCCTTTATATAAACAAACATTGATAAATTGAGAACTTCTTCATATATCATTTGTGGAATGTTAGATATTAATAACATCAAATATAGTCTAGACTATAAATAATATGGTTTTTGGACATAGCACGAATCATAAAGAATAATAATAAGTTAAGATAGAATTATTCTCTCTTAGATTAAGTAGACAATATATGTGATCATTTGGTTAAGATAACAACAACCCATAGGTCCTTGGCTACAACATCATTTATTTAGCTTAAATTATAATGGTAACCTAGTTAAATATGGACATTGATAACATGCCATATAATAATTCAATTGAGATATCATTTGATAAAGAAATTTGATTAAACAGTAATGAATTCATAGTCGTTGAGATTTGAAATCTTTTTCCATCACATTGAATGGTTAATAACTATTACTAGATGATTGCTTTAGTCCATTTTCTAAAAGATACTACCTTTATATATAGAAAGTTAGAGAGTCACATGCAATAGCATAACCAATAGAAATAAGTTTTATTGACTATAAACTCTAGTGGATAACATAATTATTTCATTACTTATTTCATAAATAGAATCAATAATTTAATTAATTTATTATGAAATAATAAAATAACTTAATGAATAATTAATTTGATCAAGTACATAATTTAAAGAATATTTGAATTGTCAATGTAGTTATTCATGCAATTCAAATCTTATCTTTTAATAAGATACGTCTGTTAGTTTAAATAGATTTGATCATCAAATCTTATTTCACCTATTATATTAAAGCCAATGAGGCTTTCTTAACCCTTTTTAGTATCTTACATGGTTATATTTATATATCTATATTATTAAAGTGGATTGACCTTTAAATAGCCTCCATACTTAAAGTTACCTATTTACTCTCTATTTACTTTTATTTAACTAAAAAAATAATATTAATATAGTTTATTAAAATCATAAATAATTGATAAATTTGTCAACCCACTCTCTTTTATTAACCTTTCCCAATCTCAAAACCCACTTCCTTTACTTTCTTCTCGATCTCTTCACACAAAATGTTGCTTATCCCTATAATTTCTCCAATTGTTTCTCTCTCTTTTCGTTTTTTCTCCTACCTTCTTTATGTGCATACATTGCATGATCAAAATTTGGAATATGATCAAATATAACCATGATGATGATTGATCTCTACGTGCATAGATAATTTATGTCCATAATCCTCATTTACTAATAAGTAAGAAATTAAAAGATTTAAAATGAGTGCAAATAGAGAAAAAAAATATAAATTTATATTTATATTATTTAACAAAAATTATGATTTTTTTACCGAATAGATAATAATAAATTATAAATATATAAATTTAATATTATTTAATCTACACATGCATCATTGGTGCATCGTCCGCTAGAATTATCAAAGCCAAAAGAGAGGGTGTTTGAATTTCTTTTTACAGTTCTTCAAAATACTCTTGAAACATATTAGAAATAACCATTCAGATGTATACTATTCTAATCTACCTTAATGATATGAGGCGCAAATCAATTATTTCTCGCATTTTTTTCTCTCTCCTTTAATACTACAAATATCTCCCCTTTTTAGGCTAAAACTAAATTTATAAAATGTTACTTTTTAATTTTTCACTAATTGAGATTCTTTTTTTTCCCGTTAACACAATTGGTTTTCATTATTATATATTAATAGCAACGCAATGGATTCCCTCTCTTTACATATTCATTTCATCTATTATTCTCTTACCTAAACTTTTATTTTTCTTTTGGCAAAATAAAGTTTTTTTTTTCTGCTACTTCTGAAATTTCAATATAACATATTTCATTGATTTACAACCTTTCTTCTACTACTTTTGTCTTTTGCTCTTTTTTGAACTCTTCACTTTTATGAGCACATTAACTTAGTTTTATTCATAAATTTGGTTTATTAATTCAATCATTAAAAAAATTATATTTTATCCTATAATTTATTTCTTAAGGCACTCCTATAACTTGATCTTAGTTATGCTTAAGTATTAACACAATTATATATTAAATTTCCTAATTAATATCTCATTTATTGTTTTTATAAGGACTAGAGCCTTTTTGATAAAACAAATTAATATTATTAACATATTGTTGGACTATTTTGACAAATGTATTTGCAATGTATTAGTTGTTTTTTACTTCTTATTTACATGCATTTTACAAAGAGCTTATATATAATTTTTTCACTCTTAATAATCACGTATATAAATTAATTTAATAATTCTTCTATATATTGAATTTTATTATAACACCATATATAAGTTTTGCACATGCATTGTGGGTGGTTTTATTTGCCAGTAGTAGTTTAACAAAGAAAAAAAAACGAAAAAAATAAATAAATAAAGGAATGAGTTATGTATTAGTGAGATAGATAGAAGTTACTTTGATGGAGTCATAAGGAGACATTTTCTGGATAGAGAATAACTTAGTATTTTTTTTAACTATACAATTTTATATAATTTAATCAAATAATTTAACTTAGGCATTGTATTTTGTTAAAGAATTCATTATACACTATATTTAATTTCTACACACATAATGTCAATGCACTTTTGCTAGTACGCAATAAAAAAAGATTCTCTCCCTTACGCACATATAAATATAGGGTCAAAGTCATGGTTTATTTCTTAAGTTTGCCATTTTTTGCAATTATATATTTAAAGTTTCAATTTGTTTAATTATATACCCAATTGAAGATTTAGTTATTACTATCTACACTATAATTAACTTTAATTCATACTGTAGGTTCAATTACCACGATCGACCAATGAGATAGCCGCCTATGACCCTAAAGGACTCAATGTCCTTTTGTTACCCACTGCAAAATAGTGGTTTGCAACCTATTTAAAAAATTGTGAGTCATAAGACCTATAAATGGCCATAGGTAGCCACATACATCCTTGAAGGGGTCACATGATCTTTCTAAGGTTGTGGGTAACCACTCCATTAACTTGTCGTACTGAATAAACTATCATTATGAGCAGTAGTTAACTAAAGTATAGATAGTGAAAGTTAAATCTTCAATTAAATATATAATTAGACAAGTTAAAGTTCAAGTGTATAATTGCAAAAAATATTAAAATTGGTGTAAACAGTGATATTGTCTCTATAAATATGTGTGAATATACACTCATGAGTGCGCGCGCATACGTGTATATGTATATATATGTATAAGTGACAACAGAAGAGAACAATATGAGAGAGACATATTTTCTTCAATTCACTATTGAAAGAAAAGAAGGAAATAATAATTATTTTGAAACTTTGAAGATTCTAATCTAAGTGACATAACATTATTATTGTGTATGTAGATTATGTTAAAAAGAAAACATTTATATTCTTATGATTAATGCAATTATATTACTTTGTAATGATCAACCTGACTTTTCTATTCTGTTTCAACTCCCTCCTTAGAAGGAGAAAGTTTTGCATTATAAAAAATCAAGTAAAATCTTTCTTGTAGCTAATCTCTATTAATGTTATATATATCACCCATATATCTTGTAGTAGATTTTGTAAAACAAATTGCAAAATTCTTTTATATTTTATCCATTCTAAGATCTAAGAAGCGTTTCTTAAAAAGGAGTTTCTTACATTATTGAGGTAGTATTTTAAGAAATTCTATAGTCTCCCTGAACTAAAGATCATTAAAAAATTGAACTATTAATTAATTAGAGCTGCAAGCAATTAATAGTGTATCAAGTATTCAAAGTCTCTTTCTAAGTGTAGTTTGTTGTTCCATGGATCTTTTCTCTTCTTTTTAAGTGTCTTTTCTTTTTTTTTCCCCTCTTAGGTTGTCAATTTTGGGCTTGCTAAGTTCACTCCCGATGCTAACACTCTTATGTCCACAAGAGTGATGAGGACCTTTAGGTGAGTTCAACTCATGTTAAGCATTGTTATGGTTACTAATTTTTATTTTCAAATAACTACAATTTGAAGTCATTGGACCTAATAATGGAACGATTTCTACCATAAAATAGAAGGTTTTGCAACATTATAGTATACAATAGTTCTTATTACTCTTCTTAGACTTTTAAAATGCCTTAATAACATTACATATTTCTAATTGTGATTCTTATTCGCTTCCTTAGAGTCTTGCTTAATATAGTTATTTTGTATTCATATATTTTCCTTTTATTTTACTTAGATGGTACATACATCTATTATGTATTTCTTGATTTTCAATTCTATTAATTATTTCTTTTACATGCGTGATTGCTTACTATAAGTATCTTGCTCCAAAATATGCTTCAAGTGGCAAATTGATTGAAAAATTGGATGTTTTTTCATTTAGTGTTGTGCTTTTAGAGTTAATTTCTAGATGTTGATATGAAAATTCATGCTTTCTATGACAATAATTTGGTTCATTGGCTGAGTTATATAAGCATGTCATATTTGCATGCATGGCCAAGACATTATTCTCCTAATGGAGAAAACACAAAAAGAAGTGAGTATGTATTATTTATGACATAATTGTCAAAATTACAAGTCAAGTATATGATTTTACGAGTTTATGATCTTATGATGTTTTTCTTAATTAAAATAAATATTAGATCATTTACGTATAGACTTTTGATAGAATTATGAATTTTGATATATGACTCAACAAGCTTACCATTTTACTGATTTTGTAAGGTTTTATACAATTGTACTCATTTAGTACGTTCAAAAGAGCATTAGAATCATGATTTTAACTATATTTTTGCTATTACATTATAGGCAAGACCTTAGCTCAAACGAGCTTTAGAAGATAGGAATTTTGATTCCTTTGTCAATCTAAGGTGGTAAGGTCATTATTACTAAGATGAAATGGCTCACATGGTTGCTTGTGCTATTGCATGTGTTCACTACTCTATAAGTCATCGACTAAGAATGAGCTAGGTAATTACATTCAAGTATAATTGGATCATGTCCTTTTTACTATTTTACTTGGTTCATTCGTATCTTAGGATTTTAACAAACAACAATAGTTATCACTCCTTATTCTTGAGTTGTTTCCTAATTAGAGAAAACCAACAAAATAAAAGTCAAACTCCAACAAAAGAGGTACTCAATTTCTTATTACTTAGAACTTGCATAATAAAAGATTCCTATAAAACCTCTAGAATCTGAGGATATATTTGTATTTGTATGCAAAAGAAAAAGATTGTTTTTAAAATATCAATTTATTAAAAGACCTACTTTTCAATATTATGTTGTTGCCTCCACCATTGTAGCTAATATAACCACCTTAGAACACTTTGAAATCCTTACCAATGTAAATTTATCACTATACCATAAAGTAATCTACTACCTCCATCCCTAACACCACCTACCACCATTATCACCGTTGTAGCTACCACCATTAGTGCCCTATAGCAACTACACCTCTATTGCCATTGGCATGTTATCACCATTGGTGCCATACTATACAACTACCATCATTACTATTGTTACCATTAGTACAAGATCATTACTAGACTATCCTTACCATACCCCCCTACTCCCCAACTTAGTGCTATCATTAATATCATAGTAATGATTGTAGCTATTATCGTAAAAGATGTTATAGTGGTGGAATTTGTCTATGGGACTATTAGTGATAATGTAATGGTTGAAATTTAGTAACAGTAGTTATAGTTGTGATTGTACACACTATCTGTATGGTACGTTAATAGCGATCTATTAGCTTTAGGGGGGAGAAGTAGAAGTAGTGATGGTGTGTACAAAGTTGGTGTACTAGTGATACTGTTTGCAATTATGGAGTTAGATTGATTATAATAGCAGTAAGATGGCAATGTGACAACAGTAATGGCCGTTGTACTAGTGGTATTGTAGTAGCAAGGTGGTAGAGGGCATGATCACTACAAATACAATTGGATTAATTAGTGACTAAAATTGCCAAATATTTTCATCAATTAAAGGTTTGCCTCAAAATCAAAATGTAATTAAAATTGCTACTCTTAGAATGTGCAGCAAATTCTCATTACACGTAATCGATTTTTCTTTTTCTAATCATGCTTTAATTTATTATTTATATTGTAAATAAAATTAAGTTATAAACTTTTAATATTTAAAGTAATATAATGTTCATGAATAAAACAATAATAATTAATATTGTCCTAATTATGAAATATAGAAATGCTTAAATAAAAGCCAAAATTATCAACTTGTGTGTATATTGTAAAATATTAATAAAATATAACTAGCGCATCAACAAACCATTCTATTTCAATAAGAAGATAATAAATTAGACAATAAGACAAAATGTCTATCTGAATTGTCAAGACTATTTAAAACAGCTTACCTGGCATAATTGAATATATGGTTGCTATTAGATGATGTGTTATGATGTTGATCTAACTATATAAATGGTTAAATCCAAAATTTTCTCTCATTAGGAAAATATTTTTTAAAGTTATGGTATCAATTTATACTAATAAAAAAAAGGTATGGAATCATTACAAAAAACCAGTATAGTTTTTGTTATCAATAAAAAGAAATTATATAAAATTATTAAATTGAGAGCTATAAGACAATAATGAAACAACTTTTATAGCCTTAATCTTATATTTGTGGATAAAAAATTAATTCATTTATAATATGTTTTTAAACAATATAAAAAAGATAAAGCTTTCAAAATGAAGCTATGTACCATCTCATAATAATTCTGTCATATACTAATATTTAACAGGTTAAAATCAAACTAGTTATAGCATTATCAATGTAGTTATCCTTATTACTACTAATAAATAAAACTATAGCTCCAAATAATTTTTTTAAGTTGAAACTCAATTTCTAACAATTTGAATTTTATTTTATATTTTTCATTTGAAAAGCATAGATTACCATTTTTTAAAATAAAGATATAATTGTATATATTATCTAAACATTATAAAAGGACATAAAATTTACAATTTGAAGAATAAATCATAGCTTTTAACCTATCTACAACTTATTTAATCATATATATAATGTTTATTTTTATTAATTAGTTATACAACAGCATGGTCCAATGAGTTTTATAACATAAAAAAATATATATTTTTGCATCTATTAAAAGAAAGTAGATAATTATAAAAATTTTAGTAGGGGCAATTGCCCTCACTACCCCGTTATGGCTTCATCTTGGTAATAAAGACTTTAGCTTAATAGTTTAGAGAGAAATTAGACGATTATATATATTTAAAAAGTTTTTAAATATTGAAATGTTTCAAAGTTCAAAATTATTATTTAAGGGTGTTTTAGTAATATAATGGATTTTCCATCCCATGAAAATAAAAAAGAACTTTTTGCTTTTGAGTTCCTTACCTATTAATTGTTTCCCTTAATCTAAACATAGTGCTAACAAGATGATGAGTAGTTAGGTTGCATTTTGGAAATCTACTTACAATATTTGCTTAGAACTTGCAAGAAAGAGATTCCCACCAAGGAGATTAGGTAGTTTAAGTTGGTTCAAACTTGAAATGGTTCTATTACTTATTTTTTGCATGACCTAGTAAACTAAATGAGCAAATTGCACGCATCCTTGAAGGAATCTCATTAACCTCAAATTTAGATGAAGGTATCAACCTTGGTTAAGGTAATATATACAACTTCTATGGAACCTTAGTTTACGATACCAACTAATATAGTAAAAACTTGAAAAGATTAAAAAAAAAATGGCAGCCAAGCAAAGATTATTATAACAAGGAAAATAGCAAACCTATAACTAAATGCAATGTTAATAAATTGAGCTCAAGCAGCAAGACAAACAAAAGAGAAAAAGAAATTGGAAGAATCGTGTAGAGTTATTATTTTTAACCAATTATTGTAAAACCAAGTCAAACTATGCATCTAGCTTAACAATAATTCAATTTACCATGGAAAAGTTTTTAAGCAAAGCTAAAGTAATGTATGTTAAGAGGGTTAAAGATTAAAAAAAAAATCATTTTAACTTTTTCTTCTTTTTTAGGCTTGTAATTAAAAATTTACTTGTTGAAATGGTTATATTAACATACTAACTTTACAAGACATCAACATGTAAGAGATTTTGGAGAGAGGATGGCATGGACAACCACTAATCAAATGGACATATCCTCTTCTTAAATGACGAACCTACCTAATCTATATTTAAATTTTACATTTCTCTCAACAAACCTAAAAGACATAATTACATCACTCAATAAAGACAAAACATGCTGGGCCTCTTGAGATTAGGGATAAAAGCCTACTATAAGCATTACAAATCTTTGAATGCTTAGATCATTTCAAGAAAATCATTTTCTATTCGTTTTTAAAACCACATTAAGCATAAGCCATAGTATATCTTGCACACTTCAATGGATGAAGTTGTGACCAAGCTAGTAGCACCCTTACCCTACCCAAAAATCAATTCCCCTCTCCTATTATATGCCATAGTAGGTACACTAAACTCATTATTAGGCCCAATCCATAACCCATCGATGTTAACTCTAACTTCTTATTCTAATCTAACTAGCTTACCTCATTCGTTAAAATGTACTAAGACAAAATTAAATGAACTAGGATTCTCTCTCAAGTTCACATATTTTGTTACATCACCATCACCACTTCCTTGACACTTGTCTTCACACATGACGACGCCGTACTATTTGTTCACATGGCTCACTTAATACTCATACTACTATTTGAATTTGCGCTTACATTACTACTTCTTCCATCATCTAGACATGCTTTCTCTCACTACCTAATCTTTATTTTCCTATTCCTTCCTAAAAATAGCACTAGCCATAAAGGTGAGTGAAAGCTACTCACTTTCATCGATTTATATAACCATACCTACACCTTAAGCACATATGGACTAGGATTAAGGTTTTCTAGTTTAAGTGAAATTTACAAGAAAAATTTGTAATACTTCTCATCACGATTTAATAATAGACCTTATCTTTTTTTTTTCTAACTAGTATTTTATAAGCATTAGGTCATTTAGTTAGTAAAGTAGATTTAGAAGTGTAGTAGTAAAATGTAAGGTAGAAGAACAAGATTAAGAAATAAAATGAGAAAGAGTGTATGGTTTGGAAAATTGAGTTTAACTAGTGTACCAAATGTTACTGGCTTAATCATACTAAATCTAACCTAATAAGCAAACTAATTAAACCCTTGTTTCACCAATACCCAACTCGTGTTAAAGAAACCCTTATTATGTCGAACTACATGAACCCAATCTAAAAGCAAACTTTTCTCTTTTCCATATTATGTAATCAATGAGTTATTACACTAAACAATGATCTCTCTTTTATTCATCTTATGTGTTTATCTCTCTTAGTATGATGACATTTATATGACTCTAATATATTATTTATTTTTGTGTTATATTATTCTACTTATTACATTTGTGGGTCAGAGCCGTTATGGTTACCTTTATAATTGTTACTTTTATTACTTTTCAGTTTTATCAACTTCTAATCCATTTAATTGAATTTTATTTGATCTTTATTTGATTTTATCCTACCTCTTATCATTTCTTATTCACTACAATTGTCATTTCGCATCTTTATCGCTATTGATGTAAGTATTGAGAACATATAACTGCTCCTTTCAATACCTTATAATACATAAAGAGGGCGACGAAAAGGTATTGAAGATGTTGCTGCATTTGTTGAGATGAAAAGGGTTAAGAAGTTAAAGGATGTTGCTGAGTTCGTTTAGATGAAAAGGGTCAATAGGTTAAGCGTAGTTACAAGTGGGCATGATACTAGAGTTTGGAAGGTCCAAAGAAGAAGGGTTTACACATATAATGCTAGGAGAACTTCAATTAAGAAGTCTTGTTTTCAAAATTGGTGGAAGCTAAAAATAGAATACGCTTTTCTAATTTTACAAGCGGTAGTAGCTCACCTAAAACAGCTACATACTTGCCATGAGTTTCGTTAGTTGGAACTATCAAGGCCTTAGTCAAGCATAAGGCCCTATTTAGGGTATATAAAAAGAATAGGCTACTCATAGTCTTCCTTATGGAGACTAAAAGTAGAAGTCGGTATGTAAATTGGGTGCATAAAAGATAAAGTTTTCATAGTGCTTACTATGTTGAATTGATGGGCATTGTAATGGGTTTTGAATGAGACATTAATGTAATAAAAGAAGAGTAAAGGAGCTTTGAGACCTAGTTCTCAAATCATTACCTTCAACATTGGGTGAGTCATGTTCAATTGGTAGATTTAGGGTGCTAAAGGCTATCCGTCGCATAGAGTAATAGAAGGAAATGTAAAAGGAAGGTTAGAGAGCAAGTAGATCAGGGTTTCATGAATAACATGTCATACCCCAACCGATGAAGTTTTAACTGTCTTACAATATAAACTATCCTAAAATAGAAATCGATCTCATAGCTACTATCTTACAATTAGCCTACCAAGGCATGCATGACTCAACTAATTTGAAGTGTCCAAATAAGCACTTGTTATAAAGAGAACTTATGGTACATCTTTTCAAATCATTTGTTCAAAAGAATATGTAGTACAATTCTTAACTCAAGATTAATATTTGCATGGTTATTTTACATTAAAAGACTTGAGTTTTGAAGATATTACTAAAGAACCATAGGTTCAGACTCTTATATATACATATATATATATATGTAGATAGAAAATTACTAGGTAGCCTAAGGTGACCCAATTAGTTTTCTTTAAAGATACAAAAGTGGTTTATCCTCAGCAGTCTTCAGGTTTTGACCTTTTATGTACTAACCTGAGGATGGTTGTACCACTACATCTTTAAGGTTTATTAGGGCTTGTAACAAAGTATATAGAGATGTAAGTACAACTAGGTTAATAAGTAAGACAGAGATAAAAGAGTATAGAACAAACACAAATTGGGTTATCAATCATTAATGAAATACAATGTAATCAACCAAATGGAACATCGTACAATATTAATTGGTCTACTGCAAGATCAAGGAAATTACATCTGCTTTATCTCAAATTGAGGAGTTTCAATGTAGCTTAAATCAAACCAAACTTATGCTTATGCAATAGAGAACACTCTTCTTCTAAGACTACCTTTGAACCACTATCCATAACCTTATCACAACCACCTCTCTTGTTACTTAGTTTGACCATAGGTAAGGAAAAGACTATGTCAACTATCATCATCAAAGGGTTGATATTTAATTTGAGACACCTAATCGTTCGCTCTTAATAGGCTGCCATACATGTCCAGTTAGGTAACAGGTCGAATTTAGATTAGTTTCAATTCAAGGTGGTCAAGCAAACTTCAAAGCACACCATACAACTCAAAGTCATGCGAAACAACACTCTAAGGAGATCAACTCCTACCACAAGTCAAAATCTCAATCACATGCATAGCATACACACAAATAGTTAAGTTACAGTCACAATCAAAAGCACTCCTAAATCTCCAAATACTAAGATATAATATCCCCAACAAGTTGCAAAACTTCGATACCAACTTAGCTTGTCATAGATAAACGTTATCCTAATGCCATCCAGCTTGTCTTCATTAATTATCCATAAACATTTAATATAACAATTTTAGTTTCTATCCAATACATGAAATAAGAGTTCATTTTCAATGTTAGGCATGCTTTTCATTTAGGTTAAGTAAGTTTGCTTAGCCGTTTATTAAGTCTTAGTTAATTAAAGTAGGTTCTAACTATGTTTCTGACTATGGTTCTAACCTAACATTCTAATATAAGCTCTTGTCTAAAGAGTTTCTTATCTAAATTCTAACTTTGGTAAGGGTATAAAGTCTATATGCAAATAACCTTCAGATCTACCCTCAAACTTTAGGTGTAATCAAGATATTTAATGCCATATTACTTTCTAGCCTATTTTCTAACAAAATTTCTAATTCTGCTATTCTTTCTATATTTCACTACTTTACATCTAAGTTTGACTTATTTAGAGTTATAAAATCATGGTAAACTTGTTCTTACAACATGATAGTATCTCAATCATACAACCACTTGCTTCGCCAAATTTTACTTATACATAAATTCCTTAAGAAAAACTATAGAATCGAGCTTATAACTCACCAAATTTCAACTCAAGCCCTAAAATCATCAACTTTAAGCTTGAAATTATTCACTTTTAATTGTTGCAGGCTAATGAATACAAATTACAATATGGTTTTATGAAAATCTAATAAACTTATTTAGAAAACTCAACTACCAACACACTATTTTGAGAAAAACCAAAATTTTTTCAAAATCCAATTACTTAATTTTGAAATTCTAACTGCATAACATGAAAATATAACATTTTAGGGGTACATAAAAATTTGGACCAAAACTATGAAAATTTGATTTTTCTAAATGCGATTGAAAATTAGTTTATGGGAAGCTTTTCTTAAGACCCTATTTTATAACTCAAAGTTTTGAAAATCTAATTTGATATTTGAATTCCTCATGTAAAAATACTAAGGAATACTAAGTTTCAAAATCATTGTAGGTTATTTACTATTTTTAGTAAATTGTAGTTAAAATCGAGAAAATTGGATACTCATTAGAACACTACACTCCCTTCGCCGTTGATGGATGAGAGTTTGTCTACCCACCTTAGCGTAGGACTTCTATTTAAGTGGTGGTGATGGAACACTTCCAGTATTCACCTAAGACCCTATACTCTAAAATGCCCTAATTTTCACTATTTTCTTAAGAAATTTTATAAAATTCATTTCTTCCCCACTCAACATCACACAATTTTTCTTGATATCACAAGTGACCAAACTTGTCAATGAAGGTTGGTTTATGTTTTTATATGAAGGATTCGAGTATTTTGTTGAATTTTATGTTGTCAACAAATGGTATGAAATTAGTATATATTTTCTATGATGATTTTGTGCTGATTTAGACTTTATTCCTATTAATTTTACGATGTTTTGAGCTTAATTTGATTATTTATTGTTTTCAAGGACTCCGAAAGCACCTCGTGAAGTTTTAAAGAATTTTTAGGCAATTTAGAGCTTTCTCGATGCAAAAGTCTAAACCAAAGAGTGAAGTAGAGAAATTTTGAGCAAGAAACAAAGTCCAAAAGAGATCACGATTGAGGAGCATGCCTATAATCCTTACTTGTGATCCTTTTGTTGTGAATTTCCTTTGAAAATTAAAGTTTCACACAAAAAAGCAAGAACATGCTCAATAACCACGATCATGTACCTCAAGCATAGAGTTATTGTGATTTCCAAATCTCCTATTTTTCTTAGATTTTCGTTGTAATCTTAGGTTCACTTCTTATAAATAAACATTCAGACCTAAGGTTATAAGGACAGTAAGGAGAGAGCCCATTAAGTAGTAGTTATCAGACTTTAGAATTTAAAATTATCAAAGGGGCTTCTCCATTCTACTTCTTTTCTTTTTATTTATTATGTCTTTCTTTTAATTAACTTAGTAAATCATTGTTGAACACTATATTTAACAAGTGATTTTTATTAGTTAAATTCGATCCATGATTTTACTTATCGCAACTTAACTACACCACTTTTATTGTCTTTTAATGTTTAAGTTTGCTGTAAAAACGCGAGTCTTACAGTGAATAGATTAGTGTAATTAGAAGAGATTAAGTATGCTAAGAAATTCAGTATTGAATCTTTCTAGATTAGGAGAACTAATGGTAAGATCCACATTCTTAAGCAATCTCGTGACACTCTATATAAAATGATTTAGGTAGAGAAGGTTTTAGGATTGGGAATTAACTAGAAATGCAAGTCCAATTAATTCAAAGTCTAATTTCCATAAGGATGGGATTAGGAATTTGTACGATCTAATGTAACGATTAAGATTGAATAATTCCTTAAAACTAGGTAATAAGCAACAATAAAGATTTACAAAGGAAAATTTTATTTCTTTATTAATTAATTTATGTTATTCATGTTATTTATTTTATTTTTATTATTGCAACATTTACTTTTTATCTTTAGTTTATTTCATTAAATCTTCTATTGTTAGAAATTAAGTAATTGAATAATTCATAGAGTATCACTAATAAAAATAATTAGATATACTCACATAATTCGCTCCTTATAGGATTAACACTCAAACTTAACATCCATTTTAATCTATACTATAACTTCATTAAGTGCACTTGCCTAATATAGCAATATACACCCCATCACCAACACATACTACAATTACATGATTAGGTATTCTATTTTTAATTTTGAAGTCCACTAATTCCCTCAAGGTAATCTCTTGATCACGCCATGCCAACTACAGGTTTTTCTCATGATGCCTCATTTTTTAAAATAAATTTTTACTACTTTTCCTTATTAATTTAATGTATTTTTGTATAAATTCGAGTATTTTAAATAATTACAGGTATATATATTTATATAATAATTATATTCTATGCATACATGTGTTTTCTACATATTATTTTATGTTATTTAATAATTTTATTATTCATTTAATTTATTTCTAAAGGTTCATTAATTAACGATGCCTAATTCATACATTTACCATACATATATAATAATATAGTAAAATTAATTATATTAGCTATATTTTTATTATTTTATTGTATTTTTGAGATCCAAACTTATGAGGTCTTTTTAATTGACATTTCTAATCCATTCATAAATTTCTAGCTAAATCGAGTTACCTTCACAAACAATCTAAATTGACCGCTCGAAATCTAGTCGCAAAAGTATGGAGCCTACATAACAGTTGGCTTGAACATTGGCAATATACTTAATTTACGACCTTATTTTGTCAACCTTTAATCATTCTCCTTTGTTGATCAAAATTAATGTAAAAGAACCTCACCTTTTTCATTTTGATCTGGACTTTTTTGTAGGTTGGGAAGGGAGGTAGGGTGAGCAATGTAGGACAACAACAGCTAGTATGATGATGCGTTAAGCTTGACATAAAGGATTAGACGAGGTAAAGAGAATCTAAAGGCTTAGAGCAAAGAGGAAGTCTAAATTATTCAAAGGAAGTTGATAAACTATTAGAAATCTTAGTAGGAGAACAAAACAAATAGATAGAGGAAATGAATTATTCAAAGGAAGACGAAATTAGATTTTCCCTTAAAGAGGCACTAACAAAGGAGGAATGCATATTGGAAGCAAAATTGTAGATCTAATTAGATGTCATTCAAGGATAGGAATACTTAGTTTTTCTTTTAGTTGATTGTCAATGGAAGGGGCCAAAATAAAGTTTTTAAAATCAATGATGAAGTAGGGCATAGAAGGAGAAAGAAGAGGAGATATATGCCATGTTTACCAATCATTTTAGTAAATTTTATGAAGCAAAAAAGGACTGGCTAGATCTGAGGATGTTGCATGAATTGTGATAAGAATTAAGGCCCATTGATCCAATCTTAAGATTGTAGGCAAATCATATCATTCTATCAAGCTCTCTGCCAACAACTTATTAACAAGGAGGCAAGATTCCTAAAGTTAGTTCACACGTCCAAGTACCTGACCTCCTACTAATATTATACCATCTCTTGGCTAAAGGAGAGCTACCCCTAATCTAACCTGAACAGCTTAATAGACTACACTATCGATTCGCTTGTAGTGTTCTTGAGTTGTTGATCAATAAATTCGAGCTATTTGCAAGATTCCAACCTACCTACTAACTCTGTTATTCCATATCAAAAAGATAATCGCTCTTACTATGATACGCATCCCATTTTCTGACCGTATATTATTTTTCAATCACATATTCTTGTAATTACTCAATTTTCCCATTTTATATAGTTTAAGATTACTATTTTTAGTATGATATATTTGAATATTTCCTTTTTGAATGTTGCCCAAATTAGAACATATAAAAGGGCTCCTATGTACCATAGCCAAGATCATCTAATGAATATTCAAATTTTCATCTTCCCTAATTGTTCTTGAGTAACCTTAGCTCCCAAGCTTGAAACTTAGCTCTTATTTAAATCTAAACAAGGTTAGCAACATGTAACTATAAAATACTACCCATGCGTCATGGCGAGTAGTATCTAAGGTCTACGTATGGTTATGTGGAGTGTAATATCCACTCAGCAAGTGCTCATGTTTGCTTACCCCTTGATTGCCATTTAGTTTTCAGACCATCTTATACTTTGGATCTACCTTTAAGATTGTTGGATTTGTCTATTAACTTACAACTTTACATCAAATTGCCTATGGTTGTCACAAATGAGATGAATAATCAGATTACAAGAGAACTTACCATGGATGAAGTCAAGGAAGCAACTTTCTAATTAGGACCAGATTAGGGCCTAAGACTAGATGGGTATGGTGGTATGCTTTTATCATACATATTGGAATGTTGTTGGTCCTTCTTTATTTAGAGCCATCTCGCATGGTATGTAACTAGGTATTATCCCCCCTAGCTTTAATGATACTAATTTAATATTGATCCCAAAGGTCCAAACTTCATAAGAGTTAGGTCAATTTAGACCCATTAGTTAATATAATTTAATTTCAAAATTTTCTCCAAGGTCTTAGCAAATAAATTAAAGTATAACTAGTTATTTCAGTTTTCTACTAACAGCGTTAATGATAACTTCAACTCTATTTATTGGTTTGAATACAACCCTAATTGAAATGCATACATCTATCATTAGCTTTCAGATCAACCATAATTGTATTAGATAAAAATTGGACAATTTTCATTTCATCTTTGAAATCAATTTTTCTTTGTTTACGTTTATAAAATGGAAAGAAAGAACCTTTTTGTTTTTTCTCTTAATAATGCATTTTTATTAAATATATATATATTTTTTTTCAAATCCATCATAATCGGTAAGAAAAAGTATCTCATGAATCTTATTTATTAGACTTGTCTCCATATCATTCTTTATGAAAGTTTCAACTATCTTTGATGGTGAAAATTTTGTTTTCATCATTCTACAATAGGCTACTAAAAAAGGGGTCATATATTTTAGGCAAATATTCTTTTTTAGCCTTATTTTTTTTTTTTTCTAGCACATTATGATCCAAGACAACATAGTGATAGCTGATGAAATTTTTCATGAATTAAAATTGAGGGAAATGCAAGATCATATGATGAAAGCATATCACAAAGTTGATTAGGTGTACCTCAAACAAGTTTTGTTAAGACTTGGTTTTCATGATGAATGGGCCTATTAGCTCATACCTAGTATATTTACTATACGCTATAACTTAATATTAAATGGAAAATATTAGATCGTATTGTATCAACTAGAAGAATAAGATAGGGTGTCCCTCTTTCACCCATCTTTTGTTGTTTGTGGCTGATGATGTTTTGTTAAGGATGTTTGTAAAGTCAGTTGGATATAAATCACTCAGAGGCATACGAATTAGAAGATCTTGCCCAGCACTAATGCATGTCATCTTTGCAGACGATTATCTCTTCTTCCGAGAAGCAAATGCCAAATTATAGCAAGCTAAAGGATATTCTTTCACGTTATTATCAAATTTCAGGTCAAGCGATCAACTTCCATAAGTCCGCCATCGTTTTCAGCAGTAACACACCAGCAAGCAAGGAAGTTTTGTGTCAATTGCTAGGCACTCCTCGCCGAAATGTTATATGGAAGTATCTCGGTATACTTACAAGTTAGGGCTGGCCCAAGGCAGCAGCACTTGCCAATGTCAAGGAGAAGGTTGGGCTAAAGCTTCAAGGGTGGAAAGAGCTTTATTATCACAGGGCGGTAAGGAAATTCTGATAAATAAGTTGCCTTTGCAGTACCTATTTATTCTATGGCTGCGTTTAAATTTCACAAGACTCGGTTGTGGTTTTTTTTTTTTTTTTTTTTTTTTTTTTGGGCCACATAAGACTTAGTGTAAGGATGTAACATAATGGTAAGCAAATTTTGGTGGGGGGATCGATCAAATGAAAACTAAATTCATTGGCATCCTTTGGATGAACTAGTTGTTGCTAAGGATAGAGGAGGATTGGGTTTTTGGGATTTAGAACCCTTCAATGATACCATGCTTGGTAAGCTAGGAGACCATTACAGAATGCTAGTCAGCTATCTGCACAAGTGTTGAAAGGAATTTATTATCCTAACGAGGATCTCATGAATACAGGGCCAGAAGGAAGAGCTTCTTTGGTGTAGAGAAGTGTTTTGGTGGGACACGAGGTAGTAAGAAATAACTTTAGCAGTTTAGCTGGCAGATTGGTATGGGAGGAAAGTTGCGCATATGGGCGGATCCATGCGTATTAAGCATTAATCAAAAGGTACCAGTAGATATCAACAGATACCGAAATGAGAACTTAGTATGCATTAGGGATATTATAGAGCCACGACAAGGAGTTGGGCAAGAGATGTGATTGAATAGCATTTCCTGATTGAAGTAGCAGAGAAGATAAATCAGATCCCTTTGAGTGATGTCGCAGTGGAAGAAAAACCATTTGGCCATTAGAGAAACATGGGGAATTCACTGTTGAATCTGTTTATCATGTTATTTTCAGGCCGAAGGAAGTTGTACATGTGAACCAGGGCGTCTTCTTCACATTTCATTAGAGAGGAACTAGTCTCAGATGTACTCAGTTCTGTAGCAAATTTATGGAGGAGACATATTAAAGATGTCAAAAAGCTGTAGCTTCTGTGGAATGGATGAAATCGGAGAGCATATTTTTCTTCTATGCAAGTTATGCAAGTGGACAACTCCAACATGGGTGGAAGTATTGGGGAAAGAAGTTGTAGTAGCGGAGGTAACTACAATGGATAGACGGCCGATGTCGTTGAAGGAAAACTTTAAGGAAGGGAAAAAAAAAAAAAAGAAAGAAAGAAAGAAGCTCTTACAAACTATAATGGGCGAAATCGGAACATGAATGTGGCACATTTAGAAACACTTCCGGTTGTATATTTTTGAAAAGGTAGTCTGATCCAAAGGGCTTGATATATACGATTAAAGCTGCTATTTTTGAGTGCCAAAGTCTTGCTTTACACAAGTTAGCGATAGGTGTTGTGTCGTCCGAGTTGCATGGTGTATTAAAGTGGCAACCTCCACTAAAGGAAACTATTAAATTGAATTGTGATGGGGTGTATAGTGCTATAAAAAAAAAAAATGTAACATGCCTAAGAGTTATTTTGCACGACAATGGAGGATGTTTTTGCGGAGCATTCTGTCGAAGCATTGAAGTCAAGAACAACACTTTTGCTAAAGCTGCTGCAATTAAAGAGGCACCGTCATGTGCGAGAGCATGAGGTTGGATAAAGATTGAGTTAAAGACTGATTCAGCAACCGTGTACAAACGCATTTTGAAGCGAGATAATTTATGGTACATCTCCTTAATCATACATGATAATGAGTCTATGCTAGTTGATTTCGAGTCCCGTCGATTTGGTCTAATTAGTAGTAAGACTAAAGCCAGTGCTAACCGAGTCGCTTATGCATGTACTTCTGGGAGTATAATCCCTGACTCCTTTTCCATATTTTTGTTGCTCGGTGATCATGTTTCCCGGCCTTTGGAGACGCTGTAATTTCACGTTTGTGTTTCGATATATTATCATTGTTCGGTTGGCGAAAGAGAAATAAATAAAAATAACTATTCTCAACCCATCAGGAGATAAAAATGTCAAATTGTAACATAGTGTTGATGAAATCAACACAAGTATTTAATTTGCCTCTTTTCAAAACATTGAAAACTCAAATAGAAGGGGAAAAAAATTACGAAACCAAATAGAAAAGTAGACAGAATCTAGAAATTTTGTGACGAATACTGTAAACCGTAATAGACACATTTCTATCACTAGTTGATACGTACCAGTCGATCATGCATTCCTCATTGTTTTGTGAAGTGGATATCACCAAGAATGACAGACAGCTTAAATCAGCTAATGAGCTTGTCAAATTTTGTAGGGGAAAATATATGAAAATATGCAAATTTCAACGCTCAACAGAATAAAGAAGAAAGGAAAACATCAAATTAAATTGATATTTCATTTATATTTTATGAAGGGATTACAACTACACAAGGACCCTGGCAATAAAAATAGATTCTTCAACAATATAGCCACAATTGATACTAGCAATGATTTATGAAGACAAATCCTATACCCCTTCACTGCTGCTTACATGCATGTGGCTAGGATTTCTGGTTAGCGTGAACATTGCAGATCGCTCAAAGAATGATTCAAGCAATCATCTTGGGAATGAACTAGTATGAATCTAAGCTTGGTTGTACGCAAAGTAGTTGTGCTTTCCTTTCCCCATTGTTCTGCATATCAGAGGCTGCTCCTTCAATGAAACCCAAATCTTGTGCAAGCGTGATCTTTAATGTTCAGCTGCCTGTGGTAGAAAGGATTATGAAGGCACAAACGACTGATAGGGAGAACACGGAAACCCAGGTGTTTTCTGTATAAATTTCCATTGCATCTGTGAAAGAAAATCTAGTTCGGTCTTCGGCCCAGTTGCGAATCCTATCTGCCTCAGCTGCATACAATGCCCTCCCCTACAATATCATGAATCCAGTGTTACATCCAACACGTAAAGTTCTAAAAATTACAAGAATCCCTTTTTCTTTTCCTCTTTTTTTCATTATTTCTTCTTCTTCTTCTTCTTCTTTTTGGGAATTAGATATTTCAAAACTGTTTTAAAGTTCATCCAAACTAGAAGGCTGCAATCTCTAATATCTCTTGGGTAAAGAAATGAAATCCTCAGGCAGTAAATAGTATGAAAAAAAGCTAGATCCATAACACAAGGAAGATCTACTTTTGTGTATAATGTGATGGTACAAATAATTCAGGGTCAACTTAAATTCTCACTGTTGAAACGATGGTACTATTATGGCTATAGGCAAGTTTATTATCCACATTTCTCCATGCTTTTTAGGCAATACTCATGGGACCTCCTTTTAAAGTTGAAATTAATATATGCATGTTTGGATCTCATTGGCCCCAATGGTCAATGATGTTAAGTTAACCAAGCCAAGCATTTAGCAGAAAAATAAATATAATAAAAACAATGAAATGGACTAAGAAGATTTAACCAATCATACAACTTATTTCTGCAAATAAGTCAAGATATGCATGTGGTTTCAAGCAATAATTGGAAACAATAGACTACGTGAAGAACATAAGTGGATATTCCATCAGTATAGTTTACAGGATAACCAAGAGAGTTCACTGCTATGCATAGTCATTATAAAAGGATGATTATGGGAGCTTCATGTAAATGGCACATTTTCTGCAAGCTCAAAGCCTCAGCCAGAAAACTTATATATATTACTAGTTAAGGCAAGGCAAGTAATTTGAAAGCACAAACTTACTTGATCATCAAACCAGCGGCCTCGTCTCAACCATGCAGTAACCAGAGCCAATAAAATTCTAGGAGGAGTCAAGTAATTGATGGCTTTCCCTGATCCCCTCACAACCCTCATCCGTGGAACTAAAGTTCTAGCAACCGTTTCTGGAAGTTCGCAGATGATATTGAACATTTGCTTATTTTGAATTGTTGAGCCACTGAAAAATATACAGCAATAAATGCATTAAAGTATCTAAGCTGCTGGAAGTAGGCAGAAATATTTTCAGAGCTAAATTTACAGAAAATGAGTATCTATATTGCTATTTTATTGATAGATTATTACCGTGTGTTTTTCAGGAGATATTGTTTAGATTACAAGTATTCTAGGTCATTGCTAAGTAACTATCATTACCCAAGTATCGTAATAGATATTTGGAGATAATATTAGAAATACGAGTATAAGCAGTGATTTATTAGCAATGTTTATTTTGGATGCTTTTGTTATATGTTATCTATATTGGAAATGAAACAAGCCAGAAATATCAAGTTATTTTATCTTAGTTCATAGTTGTTTATGTGATTGGAGGGTTTGGTTTCAACAAGCCCTTAAAATTTGAGATCAAGGGGATCTCTTTAATGAGTCATCAACCTTTTCTTTTATATATTTCATCTGCCACTAAATCCTATACCCAGAACACAATATCGTTTGACAAAACAATTATATGATGGGAAAGATTTCTAGTTAACTTCGAGTTGAAAATTAATCAATGTAATTTAACGACATTTCTATACAGAAACATTGGCTTTTCATTCATGTTACATCATCAAAACTATCACAGTATGCGGTCAACAGACCACGAGAAAAATAAGAATTGGACATGTATAATTGTCATGTGAGTCTACAATAAATGAGAAGAACGTATAGACCATGATGAAAAGGAATTCAACGCATACCTAAGGAGTAGATCTGTAAGAACCATGCCAGGAGATGCCGTGTGGACTCCGACTTTAGACCTCTTGCACTCTTTTAAAATTGATGATTGGAACTGCCTCAGACCACATTTTGTTGAACCATAGCTACAAATATAGAGATAAAAGAGTAAACATTGGTGGTGACTTTAATCTGATAAAAGCATGTCAATGTCAGCAAATTCAAAGAGGAGAGGCTTATCAAGTACAATGTACAGAAGAACAAACTTCTATTTATGACCAGTGAAAATAGAGCTTACACGGCTGTCAAGGGAGTGCTAGAACCCCCTGAGCCTGCACCATCCATGTTGAATATGTGGCCACCCTTATCTTGCTCTCCCATCACACGCATGGCTTCTCGAGTACAAAGTACAGAGCCCACTAAATTTGTTGAGACAATCTAGCAAATGTGAAAGAGGGAGAGCTAAGTCAGTTTGAAAACAGAAGATGAAATAATTCTGAAGGAGTCATGTGCATCAGCATTTTGTTCAAGAAATATGAGAATTCTAATCTCCAAAAAAGTAACCACCATTTATATTTTCATAGGAAGAATCATCTCTCAAAATGGATTTAACATGAGATCGTTTAACACAAATTTGTCAGCAGAATTTTTTTGCCACATAAAAGAAATTAATTAGGTAGTATGCATGCATTACCAAAATCAAGACCCTTAAAGAAAGAAACGTGGCACATTTGTATAGGTCTCAAGGGTAGTTCAGGCTTTTACAAAATATGATAACAATCTCCAAGAAGAAATCTTTTTGCATAGAAATTCGGAGATTCATAAAGCTACCTGCTTGATATCTTCATCAGAAAACTGTAGCAAAGGTCTAAACCCTTTGTTTGTGCCAGCATTATTTATCTGTGACATAATTGAAACACAAATTTGAACAAGGTGAGCCATAAAGAATACCCCCAACTGCAGGACTATGAATGAATAGAATGACAAAACTCAAAAGTAACCAATATTTTTCATTTAGACAAGGTGTAGAAACAAAATTTTCCAGAAAAGAAACGAAAAAATCCATCTCCTTGAACCCACCATGGTAAGGAGATATTTCAAAAAATCATGATAGATTTTTCAAGCATGCAGCACTTTTCTATCAAATGTATGTCCACATTACTAACAACAGCAAGTCAACAGCAAAGTTCTACAATATATTGAATAATGTCTAGCTGAATTTTGGAATATCCTCATACTGGACACAACTATCCACTATTCATTTTTTTTTTCTTTTATGGGTGTTAGATCTACTCAGTGTGTCTTCCTTACTCAAAGAAGTAGCTAAGATATAAGATTAAATGATCACCATAATTTGAATTTGCAGAAAAAGTAAATCTTCCAAGAGATATTATCCAGGAGATTATGAGAAGGAAAGAGCACTAAGCCAAAAAGTCACAATTTACAATCCATATGAAAAGCAATCGTAACTCTCACCCATATATCTATAGAGCCAAGTTCAGCAACAGCAAAAATTGCCAACTTCTGCACATCAGTCGCTTCACAAACATCACATGGTATTCCTACCACTTTTGCATGTGCCAGATTACTTTTTGATGAGTTGCCAGAAGACACTAGTCCCTCTTTTATATTTTCTTCAAGCTCCTTAACTGTCCTATCCACGGACTCAGGACTGCCTTCACAGTAACCAACCAGAAAATTATTGGGAGCAGGACACATTAGCAGCATGGAGAGTAATTGTTGGAAAAACATGCAGACAAAACACCAACCTCCGTGAAGCAATAACCACACGATCCCCAGAGAGAAGGAATTCTCTTGCAAGCGCTTTCCCCAATCCTCTTGTGCTGCATCAGGCAGCACATGTAAACTATTACATTACAGTCTCTTCTCAATAGTACAGCTTTTATTGAAAGTCTAAATAACTTAAATTATTTGAAGCAGCCTTCCAACAAATCATGCAAAAATCTTAGAGCAAATTTTAATGGACAAATGGTAAACATTGTAATTAGAAAAACACCTGATGAGGGATCAAAAGCAAACAGCAGATATCTAAAGCTTCACTTCAGAGGAACTTCCATCAATATTTTAAAATAATTTATTTTATTCATTACATGAATTAGAAAATAATGCTCAAGTAAATGATTCTTCCTTCTCTTTGAAAATTTATCATAGGACTCAACTTATTTAACAAGTATATTACTTAAATTATTGAAATATTAGTCTACTACATATCTCTGTAACTACAAATACTCTTTGAAGAGCAGTATGGACCATGAGTACCAAAATGCACAGTGAGAAACAGTGACTATAGTTTCTCAAGTTACTAGACAGAGGAAGTACCTTCCAGTGATAACAACATTTCTCGGGCCAGCTCTACAATGTTCATCCAAAACCATATTAGCACCAATCATCGTTCCAATAATTATCCCTCCGAGCCAGCTATACCAGATTAATGCATTCATCTGGCTTTCACCACCTTCATAACACATGAAGCAAGTTATTCTCATATGCAGAACACCGATAGATAACTTCTGCTTAGTTGGAGAACAAGTTCAGCAAAGAAAGCACATGAAAAATGCAGATAACAGCAAAAGTTGCTCTTATCTAACCTGAGAGTTGAAAGCCTACAGCAAGTACAACTCCAGTGCTCATCATGGTGACTATATATCTTCCAACTTGGACAGCAATCTGACAGAGGAAAAGATAAAACTATATTAAACTTGGAAAGCAAGCCGACATGAAACAGGCACATGGACCAATCATAGAGAAAGTTACAAGTTACTAGTGGTAATGCCAAGCACAGCTTCTGTGTTCATACTTAGCAGGCAAAATAAATCCAAAAAATTTCTTCCATTTCATTCTCTAGTAGTAGCAAAATCATAGCTGTAACCGTTATGAATAAATATCTCAGCCATATGTCTTATCCCCATTAAGGTAAACTCCATTATGCAAAATCAAACAATGTTGCAAGTTGCAGCCATGCACCAATTTCAATAACTTGGGAAACAAGATTATCATTGTTTGGGCATGATCTTTCTCCTCAGAAATATCCTAAAAAAGAGCTCTTCAAAAGATCATATTAAATTCCTGTCATGTAGAGAAGCGATATGCAGGAAAACTTGTCAGGACATGTCACGAAGCAGGATACATCAAGAACTTTGTGGCTAACTACAAGAGTTGTATGCTTTATAAGCCAAAATATTACACAGATCACCAAGCACTTGTGTAAAATTAGAATTTTTAGGAGCTATTACTAAACAAGACCGTCCCCTGGATTCACAATAATTTATACCATTTTTCAAGCAACAAAGCAATCCAGCTCATACATGGCTAGACTTTTAATTAGGAAGTAGTGCAGTAACCTTTCAGGACTGCAATTACTTGGTTTCTCCCAGAGAGACAGTTACTTGACTTCAGGGAAATTTCCATTTCCTCCATCAAAAAGCGTAGAGCAACTTTCCATGTGACCTTTTACATCATCAATACCACCATCACGAAGCAATAGCTTATCATTGATATGAGGCCACTTCACACTCTTATTGTCAACTAGCGGATCCTCAATAACATAGCAAAGATTTCAATCACCAAATGTAAAAGTAGAATCCTTGTTACACAACCAACTTCCCACCTTCACATGGGGGAGTAAAATTCATCTTATCAGGATTCTCCTGTATTGCAGAAACATTTTAACCCCGATTCTTCTCTCACAAAAGATACACAAATTAGTTCACAATTTGAATATATATCAAAACCTACTAAGAGATATGGAGGGCAGTCACTCTATATAAAAGAAGTCCAACTGCACAATACAAAATGTTAGAAGTGCAGAATTTAATGGAGCTATTCTACCTAAAAGCTACTGTTAATTACCTATATCATATTTGAAATAGTGACAACTAATCATATTCATCAAATTGTGGGATGTCTGAAAAAGTTTTCTGTTTTGACTTATATTGACTGAGTATCCTTAAGAACGTTCCACGTACCCTTACACAGTTCTAATTAACTCGACAATCAATAATCTATTCTTGGATATTTGGGACATGGAGCACTATCCCTAAGATTGCAGCAAGATGATAACTTCCTACTGATATGCTGCTGGGTTCTATTGAATTCAAAAAACACTCTGGAAATCTTACAACCGTAACTCATAATGATGATGTCTCTCCCCCTCCATCTTTGTTCCTTGATGCATTTGTGATATATTTCCATTTATACATGAGCCTCTGAACATTGTTTTCTCCCCCCTTCTGAACTTTAATCAGCATCCTGACTTCAGAATTAAATATTCCTTATTTTACTCCACTCGATGATTTTCATATCCACCATTTTCACCACACGCGATCTAGATGTAATCCCAGTCGTTTCTCAACTAAAAACATTGTCTACTCATGGTAGAAGCAGTACCAATTTCAAACATTCTTCTATACTCAAATCCTCAAAATTGACATACCATGTTCTAAGACAATAACAAAATGCATAACTAATCTCAAAACCAAATGATAATAAGCTATCATCGTACAAATTACACAAAACGTGAATGCTTAATGACAAATCAAAAGTTTATGAATTACCCAAACACCTAACTTACAAAACTTTATAAATCAAGAAACACTTACACGTGAAAGAACTTCCTCCAATTTAGCCAGTGCCATCTCAGACTCATCATTATCTTTACTTGAACCAAACAAACCACCGCCAAACTTCAATTTCCTCAAAGACCCATCTTTCAGCTTACTTTCCTTGTCTTTCAAATTCCCACTTTTTCTCTCACTTTCTTTCTCTTCCTCACTGCCCAATAATCCACACCTTGGCTTCCCACAAACCCTGTGCCCACTCCTAGAACCGAACCGAGACAAACCCGGTTTCAAAAACCCGGTTCTTGAGCTGGAATTACGATCAAAATCAAAACTTTGTGGATATACATGCAATCTAGTAACTACAGACATTTTTTTCAAAAAAAGTTCTAGTTCATGCAATATGTTTTTTATGTTATAGCTTGAAAGTTCCAATCTTTTGGGGAGGATAAAATAAGATTCTTTATTTGGTTTTTATTTATTTAACAAACACCTGAAAAAATGGAAATTCAACGATTGGGTAACAATGAGGAAATATCTTTGATTTTAATAAGGAAAAAGATGGTAAAGTGAAGCAGTGTGTAGAGAAGCCGAGGATTGTGAAGACCACACGTTAAAGCAACCTCATCTAATCTTTAGCTGGAAGGACGAACATGACACGTGGTGTGATGGTTATGTATCAGCGTGTCGGTTTATACTTCAAAAGAACACAGAAGCAACAGCAACGTGTTTCGCTGGTCATGTATATTATTTTCTTTCCTTTTGCAGTTTGCTCAGCTGGTCTTAGGTTTTAGATTTGGACCCCCAAAAAAGAGTCTTAGAAGGCTTTGTTTTAGTTCCTCTCCGCCTTTTCAGGTTAAAAGACCTTATGATAAAAGAATAGATAAATTTAAGTGCATGTCGAAGTAGATGTACATCTAATAATTTTCTTGATATTTGTTTGATTTTCAAGCTATGGATATGAAATAATCCAGAATTCAAATTGTTATAATCTATAATGTGTCATTACAAAATAATAACACAAAACTCAAAACGTATATAAATATCTACAAGATTAATAATAGCTACAAATAACACTCTACATAGAATTCCCAAACATATACATTAAGCGTGGTTTGTTCGAATCTCACTTACAGTAAACCACAAATTGCAAGTTAACAACAGACATATTAATAAATCTTGTCCCAACTACTTGCCATAGAAGACATACTCCATATTATCTCCTTTATCATACACTATATTGTATCTTAGCTCATAATAAAGGTTAGTGTAATTTGAAGTACCTATAGCTAAGAAACAAGATCCCCAAAGGATTGATCTCTATAGATGTAATACCATGAACACATGCAAATATTAAAAATCATACACAATCACATGCATTAATAGAAAAATTAAAGCACATCCAACCATTCAATGATCTTCATTTTTAATGATGCACACACACACATGTGCATGTGTGCAAAAAAATATACTCAAAATAAATATATAGTGTCAAATACTCCTTAATACCTTGAAGTTCATGAATCAATTTTGGAAATTACCAAAATCCTTTCAATATGTAACTCCACTCAAGATATCACCATATACCAATCATTAAGATGTCCCTCAAGATCATCAGTACTTTCAGTCCTTAGGCCTTGCTATGCACATGCAACACACTTATCATTAGGTCGAGTATAAGACCATTTATTTGCTAGCCTAGACAAGCACAAGTAGTAAACACAATACCTACGTACTTAGTTTGGTCTTTTCTTCCAACTCTTGGCATTCCTTAGACTTTGTTATAACTATCTCATAATAAATCTTAGTTAATTTTAAAATCCTATTTGTAACTATCTTTCCATACTTAACTACTTAACATCTGGTTAATCATAGATTTATCTTGATATAATTTTAGATGAGTTTTACAAGGTCTAAGAGCATTAAAAACTAATATTATACATGAATTGTGTTATTAATTTAGAAAACCATACCTTCAATTTGTTCCAAATATCTTTGACCGAATGCATGTAAAGTACTGTTAAAGCAATAGGAGTTGATACTGACCGTAGTAACCATGCAGCAATCAAACTGTTGCAACGACTCTAAGTAGGATATAGCTTGTTTGTTGTTGCAGGGGTAGGATTGGTGCTATTAACAAATCCTACTTTATTTCGAATAGAAAGAGCTAGTAGGAACAACTATTCCAAGTGTTGTAGTTTAGTCCAAACAAAACTAGTGTGATTGAAATAGAGTTTTGGGAATCAATATGATGAACATAATAAGGTGAATTTTTTTATGATTATTATTATTTTTCTATAAATGTTTCTTATTTCAACGTGTATAATTGTTCCTATTGCAAATACTCCAGCTATCGTTTTTCTATAGGAACAGAAGAATTAGTTATTACATTCGTTCTTGTATATAAAGGTCAGCGTAACAGAATTGGGGAATACAACACTTCATTTTATCCGTAAGCTTCAGGCCTCTCTGTTCCTTAGTGATGGTAAGCAATGCATCACTTTTATGCATCAGTAAAAAACAATTATGCCTAGTGATGACGAGATTTTTCATTGTATGAGAGCTAGTCATCTCCTAACCTTATTGATCTTCAATTTCTAAGTTAGTGTCTTATTTATGGTTACAATCAAATTGTTAGAATGAGTAATAATCTAGACCTAGCTATCATTGATCCTTTTTATCTTTTTGGATCGGATCATCCTAGGATGAATATTGGAAATATAATTTTCAATGGCAATAATTACTTACCTTCGAGTAAATGCATGAAATTGGGATTAGGAGCCAAATCTAAATCAGGTTCTATAGATGGATCAATTCCTAAGCCTACTAAGGATTCTAATCAACTGAATAAATGGATTAGAGTTGATTATATGGTTAGATGTTAGCTCATGAATTTCATGATAAGTGATTTAGCGCAAAACTTTTTGTATACACAGCTAGCATTCTAGTTGTGGAAAGAAGTTAAAGAACAATATAGGATAGCTAGTGGTCCATTGGTATTTCAACTTCAGCATGGAATTAGTAACATTAGATAAGGCAATCAAGTCATGAGTATGTATTAAATAAGGATGCATAAGTGTTGGGATGAATTGCAAGAGCTATATTCATTTCCCCTTTGTGAGTGTAGTAGGATGGATTACTGTACTTGTGTTCTTAAGGAGCAAATTGTGGAATATGAGTCCCATACTCAACTTATTCAATTTTTTATAAGATTAAGTGATGGTTATGAGAGTGTTAATAACCAAATATTGGCCATGGAACCTTTACCTTCAGTCAATCGAACGTGTTATTTAGTACAATAGGTGGAGAAACAAAGGCAAATTCAAGAACCTTGAATCTAAATACTGATTCAACAAGCTTTTATGCGAATAAGGATAATAACTTTGATAAGAAGAAGAACAAAAGAGGTGTTATGTGTATGCATTGTAAGCAGGTGGGGCATTCTGTTGATAGCTGCTTTTAGTTAGTTAGGTACCCTGAATGGTACAAAGGGAAGCGAGTGTTGCCCAAGAATAAGAGTAGTATAGCTACAGCATCCTTTTGTAATACAAAGGATAGACATGGTTGCTTAGAAACTCCTTTGGATTATGATGATCATGAGGGTATAACTTCTATCAATAATCTTGACAAAAACATGTTTCAGGAGTTATGTCGTGAGATGTTCAAGTTCATGAAGGAGAAAGATAAGGAAATTCCTACTGTTGCAGCTAATGTAGTAACTCATGCAAGTATCTCCTTATCAAACACTCTTTTTCATTTGTAGCTGTAGATAATGTTTTGGTTACATAGATGGTAGATATTGGTGCAAGTGATCACATGACACCATTTATTGCATTGTTACATAAAATTACACCTTTGAATAAAGAAGTTCATATCAGACTACCTAATGGAGCTATCATACATGAAACAAAATTAAGCTCAATAAACATTACTACAGACCTTGTTCTTAAGAATGAATTGTATGTTCCATCATTCCCACACAATTTGCTCTTAATACATAAACTCAACTCTGATCTTCATTTACAAGCTATTTTTTATCTACATTTTTTGCACTTTACAAGACTTGAATATTAAGGATGTTCTAGCAATAGCATAAGCTAGGAATGGTATATACTTATTATTTGCAAAATTATGTAAAGTTGCTAATGTTGTTGATTTAACTTCTATCATGTCCTCTATTCATTCGGCAAATAAGCCTAATGTCATGTTGTTACACAATAGGCTTGGACATAGTTCCTTTTCTACACCGAAACACCTATATTCATGTAAAACTTTTAACTTTGATTCTTACTTTTGTCATACTTATCAGGAAGCTAAGTTTCATCGTGTTCCTTTTCCAGAGAGTTCTAGTGTGAGTACTTTTGCTTTTGAACCTTTGCATATTGATTGTTGGGGTTCTTATAATGTTGCCTCCTTGTTTGGTGCTCATTACTTTCTTACAATAGTAGATGATTACAGTAAATCAACTTAGACTTATTTGATGAACCATAAGAGTCAAACACATTCCATTCTTACATAGTATTTTCATTACATCAAAAACCAGTTTTCCATCACACCAAAAACAGTAAGGACTAATAACGGTGGTGAGTTCATTCCTCATCTTGTCAAGACTTGTTTCGTCGACTTAAGATTATTCATCAAAGGACAATCACATATACTCCACAACAAAATGGACGTATTGAAAGGAAACATAGGCATTTATTAGACACGTCAAGAGCCTTGAAGTTACATGATAATCTTCTTAAATCCATTTAGAGAGAGTATTTGTTAGCCTCTACCTATATGATAAATTTGATGTCCATAGCTACTCTTCAATGGAGATCTCCTTATGAAGTACTCTTTCATAAACTTCTAGATTATAGCAAGTTGCGAGTTTTTGGATGTTTGTGCTATGTTTCCAATCTTTCACCCTTGAAAGATAAGTTTGATCCTCGGGGTATTAAGGGAGTTTTTGTTGGCTATGTTACTGTTAAAAAAGTTTACAAAATCTATAGGTTGGATACGAAGGAAATTGTTTGTAGTAGGGATGTTGTTTTCTTAGAAGAATATTTTCCATTCAAGAATCAGTCCTCTATTGATTATAATGTTGATTCATCTTCTTCTCTGCCTTTAGTTTCCTTTCCTCCTGTCTCATTTGATTCTCATCCACCTTTTGTTATTCCACATATCACTTAGTCATCTTCATTATTTGATTTTTCTTCTGCAGACTAACAAGCAAACTAAACCAAACTGAATATACATTTTTTTTCTTCTTCCAATTTGGTTTTGAAAATTAGTACATCGAACTAAATTAAAAATTAGTGATTAGTTTACAAAGATAAACCAATTCAAATAGTTAAACCGAATCAACCTGTTTATATATATATATATATGTCTGTGTTTTTTTTAAACTAAAAGAACTTTTTTTTGTTAAAATATAGTACTTAAAAAGAATTTTTAGTTTACATTTATAAAAACATATATGTATATAATCTTTCTTATCATAATTTATAAATTATATACATAGGTCAATTCACAATTTATATTATATACTAACATTATGTGTTGATAGGTATTTTGAGATATGAGCCATTCGATCCAAATTAATTTATCTAAAGATTTGGACAAGTTTTAATAAATATAGTCTAAAATATAATTTAGCGTTATTCCCTATAAATAATAGATGAGACCCTAATAAGAGGTCTTCACTCTCTTTCTGGCAATTAAGATATTTTATTCTCTCATTATCAAGATTAATTTAAACATCGAAATAATCACATGGGAGTAAACTCTAACGAGTTTGGTAACCGTTTCCGTAGCCGTTTTCTTTCTACACCCATGCCCACTCCGAGCCACTTCGTCCGTATTCGCTGTTTTGCACGTATTACGTTGAATTAGGCAGGTGAAATTGAAATTATAGGTTTTGGTTTTTTGTGATGGATTTGCGTGTACGTGACCCTGTATGACATGTCGGACTTATCATGGTATATTGGTTGTAGTTGTTTATGAGAAAATGGCTTTGGATGTATTTAGCAAAAGTAGTTACGATTCTATACCGTCTTAAAGTGATGCTCTTCGCATAATGTTAAGCATTATCGTATTGCTTTTAACCGCTTTATTTGGCAATTTGAAAGGGAGGGAAAAGGAAATAAGAAACACAAAACTAAAGTAAAAAACCATAGTGCTTAATATTTTTTTCAAATCCTTTTTATAGGTTAATGCTCATAATTATTAAATGATATCACAATAATATTACAAAGTACCATTACTAGTGCTTATACTTATCAAATATCTATTGATGAAATATAATGATAGCGGGTAATGATTGCATAGAGGTAATTAAATAAATCTTAAAATATTTTGTAAAAGAAAAAGAGAATAAAAAACCTAAATCTTAAATATGGTGGGCTGTGTAAGCACTATATGCAAGTTCACTAGATAATTCCACATGTGATTAGTAGGTGCCCCATGTATTATGGATGGGGCTACCATAAGTACAACCAACAAACAAGATTTTAGGTTGAATATAGATTAGTCTAATTTAGTTTGATACTATTCTAACAAGCTCAACCATCAAAGACACATAACGTATCTGAAAAGTTAAACCAAAACCAATTTTAAAGCCTAAGTCTAAACTCAAAGTCCAAACCTTGACTATAAGTCTAAATCTAATCTTAAGGTCCAAATCGTGAACAAAAGATAACTCCTGTAAAAGAACTTGATAATAAGAGAAAAATATCCAAGTTCAATCTACTTTAGGCCCCTTTGTTTAGTACCAAAGAGCATGAATATTTACTGGTAACTCTAAAAGTTACTTATAATAACACGTCAACATTTCAAGAAACTTTATCTCCTAAGCAATTTTGCACTTTATTCATAAGTTTCTTCACCAAAGTTTCTTCACATGGTTTAATGTTTTTATGGGTCTCATACTATTCTTACTTTTTCAACCATTACTCTTATAATATTTTGTAAAGTCAAATATAGTATTAATAAATATTATATTTGTATAATGAAATAAATATTATTAATATTTATTATATTAGTTCACTCAATAAATATTATATACGTACATTCAATACATGAATTATTATTTTAATCATCTTATTTAATTATATTTAAATGTTATTGATCTAATGATAACCTCAAAATATGCAATAGTACGAAGATAATGAATTAATTTAAAAACGAGAGAAATTGAAGTACACAAAAATTAGAGAAAAGTAAGTACGAAAAGTTAATATATAATTTGAAAACACCAACCATTATACGTTAACTAGTAGGCCTAAAATGCTGCCTTACGTATTTGATCAGGTCATTTTGAAGTTAACGATGCTTGATCCTATCACAAAGCTAAATATTGTTTTAGATTACGTTGCATAATCTACAATATAATTGTGTGAGATATGAGGTAATGGATCACTAGTTTCTCCAAATTCATAATTTAGAACTTCAAAATTAAAGTTATAGTTATCCGTTTCATCCTCAACAATTATATTATGTAGAATTATGAATATTCTCATAATTTTCCCTATATCCTCTTGATCCTAAACGTGCGATGGCCCGCGAACCACATGGAAACAAGATTGTAACACTCAAAATGCTCATTCAATGTCCTTTCTACATCATTTTTTGTGCTTAGCGAATAGTTGCTCATTTAAACCAAGTAGATATGAAATCAATTTGACAAAAGTAGATCATTCTAGACTTATATCATCTATGAGATAGTGTCATGTATCATAGTTTCGTTTGTTGACAGTATGGTACAACGGTGGAGCTTGTCCCTCTAAAAGACCATAAAAAAGTGGTGAATGCTCCAATACATTAATATCATTAGTGGAGCTTATAATACAAAAAAAATGCATGCTATATCTAAGTGTCATATGAAACAACGCCTTCAAACATGATTGTTGGAGAATTGGGATCACATTTAGTAAGCACTCGATACCAGCAAAAGTAAGCTTATGCAAGTACTCATTACCAAAACAAGTAACGATACCTTCAATAATTTCTTAACACATTGTATAATTGTGCATCTAGCCATATGCATATAATCATTTTAAGCATCTTCTATTACTCCATATGCCAACATCCGAATAAGTGCCGTACATTTTTGTAGTTATGGCATGCTAAGTTTACCAGCAATATCCCTCTTTTGTTTGAAATATGAAAAGTGATCTTGGAGTTCTTGTATAATTTGGAGGAATAAAGCTTTCCTCATTTGGAATCTTCCTCAAAATTGCTCATCGATATATATTGGGTTATCTGAAAAGTAGTCGTTATACAAAAGATTGTATCCTTCAACTCAACCTCTATCCATATACTTTCTCCCTTGCCTTTTCTTGAAAGAGTTCTTGCAAAATTCAAGGATCATTTCATATAAGGAATTAACCAACAATATATGCTTTCTCTCCTGAAGAAATAATTCTTTGGCTATTTCAATGGCTATGCTTTCTTTCTCAGAATCAGAGCTACTTATTGATAAGATTATATGAGAAAGTAAGGGATAGAGTTTATTTGAATGGAAATGAGAATAGATGGGGTACGTTGAAATATGCGTTTGAATGCATATATATATATATATATATATATATATAACCTCGTTTGCTACTTTTGTAACGGCTACTTTTGTAACGACTACCTTTACAGCAACTAATTTTTGTTTTGAATCAATTTGAGTGGTAGATACTTTTTACAATGAATACAATTTTTAAATTGGGTTAGGTAGCAAATACTTCTTAACAACTATTATTTTTTTTTCCTTAAAAAATTCATAGATAGATTCTTTCACAATAACTTTTCATTACCAAAGAGTAAAAATTGTTATAACAGCCGAAATAAGTTTCTTGACATATTCAAATTTTATATAGATAATGACAAATATAAGTAATGGAAACTAATACAAGCGACAGTTTGATATAAAACCACTTGTTACTTTTTTTCATCAATATCTATTTACACATCTCCTTAATCCATTGCTTCTATATTTTATTCATTGAGGATGTATTAGCAAAAATTATTTATTTCTCCCATTCAAGCTACTTTCGGTGCTCCTTTTATTCCTAAACTTCATCAAATTTATGTAATGCCTCAACACCACTCTAATCAGTGTTGTTTAAGTCTTCTAATTTCTAAATGATTCCTTACATTACCTCACTATTTCAAGACTTCTCTTTCTCCTTCCTTTTTGCTGCCGCTCTACCAATTGGGCGTTAAACTTGCTCAATGACCTCATCATTTATCGATGCATCATTATTCAAGGATGAGCTTGTATATGCTCCATTTTTATCTAACTTAGTTTGCTTACTTTGACCTTTTCCAACTTTTGACCTCCATTTTGGTTCATTACGTAATATCAACCAACAATGCTTCATTGTAAGTTGTTTTTTCTCATTTGGCTTGAACAAATCATGAGCATCTTTTATATAATCTTGCTTATTCTTTTTACTTTTCCCTCATCATTTTTTTTTTGTCATAGTAAGCTTCAAAGTTCATCACACCGTTCAAGATTTTGTACCACCAAGCCTTACATTATTGCCACGTTTGTTTTTGCAGATTCTTATCCTTTTCATAACTTAGTCTATCTTTAAAGCTTTTATGAACTTATTGTTAGAAAGTCTTCAATGATTAGTTATATCCGACAAATGGGTTTTTATCAACCTTTAACCACGCGTAAATAAGATGCTTATCATCAATCTACTCCCATTTCTTTCCATGGTTATGGTCTCCTTCATTATCATTATCATTCTCATCCTCTAAATTTATTTGTGTAGGATATCATGTATATCGCAAACTTGTGCTACCTAGTGTTTGCGGTGGCTGATTGGAGGGGGGTTAAGAATAATTTAATCCAATCGAAGTATGGTGTTAAATGTTTTCGGGTGTAAAGTTAAGAGGATATTGAAAATATGAATACATCATATTTTTCAGATTATGATTGACATTGAATGCTTGATTAAAGTTTTGTGGGTTTTGATTCATAATGAGATAATTTAAGGGATATTGAAAATTTGGGAGACCTTAATAGTATGCACTGAATGAAAAATAAGAACTTCCTTATAAAATTGGAGGCATTTGAAAATTTTACATGTTTTGTGAGTGATCAAAGGGTGGTAAATTTTGAAAATTATTGAGATTCATAAGTTCTCTTGATTTTCAAATATTGTACAATAAAGTAACTTGTCTTGAAAGTATTTTAAAATGCACACAAATGGCCTTATTTATAGTGGATAGGGAGGAAAGTAACTATTGAAATTAGTTCGTTAAAATATTTATGTTATTGAAAATATATGTTACTTATACGTTGTATTTTTTAGAATATAAGCCAAGTTTTGAATTTGATGCACAATGACAACTTCTCATCACTTGTTCAATAGATAAATGTTTTTTAAAAAAATTAAGTTGAAACTGTGAAATTGAATGAGCAACTCTCTTTTTGTTACTTATGCATGGGAAAATGTATGAAGATACGTTGATATTCCTACTCTAAGAGTTTATTTTTTCAATGCCCTTAGATCTTGAGAATAATTAAGTAAAGTGTGATTCTTTAATTAAGGAAATGTATAACTCAATCATTCCCAACCATCCCTTCCTGTCAATATTATTACTTAATATTCTAAGGCCACTTCCTTTAAAAAAATGAGTGAAATAGATCTTTTGAGTAAAAATAGCATCAAAGATATTTTGATTAATGAAGATAGTTTTAGGCTTCTCTAGAAATCAATCAAGAATGGGAAAGCTAATTTGAAATTATGAGATGGAAAAATAATTGGAAAAAATGTATGACTCTTAGTAAAGTTTGAAACTTTAGTAAATGAGAATTAAAGGAGAAAACTTTGTTGAAAGACAATCTAAGAACATGGTAAAGTTTATAACTTTTCTTGAGAATGGTCATAATTAATCCTAATTCAAATCATACTGACTTTACAATTCATCTAACATCTTCCATTAAAATTTTATTATTGAAACCTAAAAAAATAAAAACAAGATTGAATCCCTAAGAGAAAGTGGTTTAATTTTGGGTTTTGGTTGATAAAATTTATGTAAAAACTTTTAGAAACCATCTAGAGTCAAACCTAAACAAATGCTGATGAAACAAGGAAGAAACTTTGAAAAAATAGGTTAGATAGAGGGGAAAGGAGCAAGCCAATTCTTAAAAAAATCATCAGTCCAATTCTTAACAATCATGGCCCCTTCCAATAGAGTTAGCATGGTGGTTCTTACCTTATTGCAATAGCAACTCTTGTGATTCTTCAAAAATCATTGTAAACCTCAACAAATCTGACCTCGACTTCAATTTAACCTTCAATCCACTTTGATTGAACGCAAACCCATTTACTATACTCATTTTATTCCATTTTCTTCATTAAAATAAGTTCGACCTTCAACTTAAACTCCATCTTGTTGAACTTAATGTTCACTAATTGATTTTGATGAGAATAAAACATATTATTATTTGATTATATTAAGTTAACTGGAAAAGAATAATTATTTTGCATGATGATTATAAATAACAATTAACTCTACAAGATATTTAGTTTTTAAATAATAAACAAACTTTCTTAAAATTGGATCGTTACGTGTGGTTGTTTTTTATTTTGTTTGAAAGTTGAAAATAAATGAAATTGGGCTATCGGCTTAGTGGCTCTAAAGTACTACCAGCTTAACAATGAAGTGGCCTAGATAAAAAGTTGGAATGGTTTTTGATCAAGGTACTAACATGTTAGCGTTCATGCCAATAGTTATCTTACTTATTGTCACGATAGTAAGCTTATTTCAAGTAGTTGTTGAAGCATTTAATACATTATAACGAGAAGAATTGAATGAGTTAATGTAAATACTCAATAACTTGACTAAGAAATTTTAAGAACAAATATTTTACTGCAAATCAAAAGACATTTTCTTACATTCCTTAATCCTATTACTTATTATTTGTCTCCTATACTCTTTATTATAATCAAACAACAGAGACTTGTGTGTAGTACTTAAGAGTTCTTGTATTTGTAATCTTTAGATAGAAAAGCACTACACTTATGTGATCATTGTGTAGTTGTGATTGTAAGAACTTATGATACTCCTTGAACATTGTTTTGTGAGATTAATAAAGTGGTATAAAGTCTTTAATTAATCTATAGAGAGTAGGGGGTGATTCTAACTCTACGTTATATCCGGGCTTGATCTTCTTCATCCTTATCTCTTTATTTCTTGCACTCTTTATTATCTCATAGTTATTTTGATCATATTTATTACTACATTTATTGTTCAAATTTTATAAAGAATTGCAATTTGTATTTAAATTCAATTTACCTCTCCTCTTGAGTTTGCCTTACTATTCTTCAGATCTCACTACTAATCCTCAAGTTTCAACAAAACCCAATAGCTAGGATAAGAAAGAGGAAGAAACTCGCTTGCAAAGAGTAAGTCTAAACTTTGTATCTCGACCACAAACCTAGCCAAAGAAGAAAAACTGCAGTATACACATTTAAATTTAGATTACTAAAAAATGTTTAAGAAACTCTATGAGAATAAATTTTTTTACTAAAAAGAGCTTAAGAAGAGAGACTAGAAGATTACCTTACCTTTAAAGGAGCTTGAAAATTGGTTTTTCTTAAATACTTCAAGCTCTAAGAGCTTATTCCAGCTAGGAGGAAGGGTGACAAAAATAGAGAGAAAACAAGTAAGCTAAAGGGTTTTGGTAAGGTTCAAGGTATTAGGATTTAAGATAAATGAGTAATATGATTGGGTTTTATAGTAAATGAGATTTAGGCCCAAAGAAGAATTTATTACAATGCTCTCACTTTAAAATTATTTTCTTGAATTTTCTTGGACATTATAATTTAAGATTTCTAAATATCACATTAACATTTGAAAGAACTCTCTTTTTTAAGAATCATTCCACTTTACTCTTAAATTTCTTCAAGAAATGTTGTTAAAATTTTTTTTTTTATTATTTACAAGAACTATAGCACATAAATTTAAACTACAACAAAACCAAAATAAAGGAAAAAAGGGAAAAAAATTGAAGTAAACTAATGATCCTAAAATGGAGGTTCATAGCTTAAGACCTCTACTCATTGTATATTAACCTCAAAAGCAGGATTTGTTCCTTAAAGCTAGTGTCAAGGACCTTGTAATGGGGATACTCTTGCAGCAACTACTATTTGATGACTATTTAGAGGAGTGATTGCTCTTGAAGACTTATACTATAATAAAGTTTAAGTTTAATTAACTAGATAGATATTCTAAGGTAATAGTTTTATACTTAGTTGTTAGAGGTTTGAATTTGTTGGGCTTCAAAAATTTTACATCATTAATAGGTTTTAAATTTTCATGTTTTGATATAATGAAAGAGTTCATAAGTTGTCGAATGTTTCTTAATCCTATTGAATGTTTCTTAATCCTTGCAAATGAAATAAAGATATGTGGCAAGTTGCAACGTTACTTTAGCTTTAGGATCATTATTACACTATATGTTGTTATAATAGATAGGTAATATCTATTAAAACTCTTTTCCTATTGATAAATGATTCACCAGGTATTACATGCTACATATATGTATCATGGTGTATAAATATCAATTATATTTGGACAGATAGATATGATAATAGATAGTTTATAGCTACCATTTATATTGCTATATATTTAAATATAATTGGTGGTTACATACTACATGTACATGTGATGGTAATATTTATTACAACCTTTTTCTTGTTTTGAGAGCTAATAATGTAATGAGTTATAGATATCTTGTAACTATCTATTACATTTTGCTGGAAATTTAAAAAAACATCTATTACATTTATCGAGGAGTTTCTAATTATATTCATTCATTATATATATACACTTGATTAAATTTTATTTTAATATGATAAATTCATCAAAATTATTTGATGATGAATTATGCAATGTAACGTGATTATGACCATAAAACTATATATGACACATAATTCCTAGAAATGTTCCTAATGTAAGTTTACTAAGACTAAAAAGGGTATTTATAAATCAAATTGACTCATGTGTTTTGGCTTAATATAACACGAATACAACTACAAATATGTCAATATCTCAAGTTACCATATAGGTGCTTTTGCTTAGTAGTGAATAAGTTAATTGAAATAGCCTAATTAGAAGTGTTTGATGGGATCCTATAACGTGTCGATAGGATAAGTTTGCAAATAATTGATGGCACATACATATACAACCTTAATCCTTGAGATATTAGCAATATATTATGTAAAGAATTATCATATCACTTTCATATTTCGTTAGTCATTGTCAAAATGGTTAGAAACGATTTTGAGTAATCAAGAAAATTGATAACTTATGGGTCGGGTTACATGAGAATTAGATTACATTTAGCTCAATTAAGTGGGTTCCTGAAATTTTGTGATATAAACTTTAGATCTGATTTCTTCTTATCCCAATGCACTTTTATGAAATTTTGTAGCATGATATTAGAACTCATTTCAATGCACTTCTATGCACTTGAAAAAAGAGTGAATCCCCTAACATTACAAACAGAAAATACAACACGGTACTTATAGTGTGTATTCAATTTCATATGTTTTTGGCGCTTATATGAATTTGACATAAAACTGGGATATGGAATGACCCTTTGACACAAATTGACAATTTTAGTAAATACTAATAGAATTTAAATGTACAACAGTATGGATTGTAGCTTCTTTATTTTTTTTTTTATAATTGCTTACTATCATTATTGTGTATTTAATGTTTATTGATATTTAGCCACTATGTATACATATAGGCAGCAAGTAATACCGCGTAGAGTTATTTTTCTTTTTAATGCAATTTGGAGCTATTAGCAATTATATAAAAAGAGCATTTTAGCTTATCTTAATCTCTCCTTGACCTATCTTTAGACATTATTAAATACAACATACAAGTATCACCACCATCTCCTCTCTTGTATTTTCTCTTCAATATCTCAAATGGCATTACTAGGAAGCTCCACCTTGTAAATTTGCCCTATGCCATCTAAGATATAGGAATAACCTATCAAACATATCAGATTCATGCATTGTCCCTCTTTGATGTAAGAGAGTAGAAGCCACACTCTTGCAATTTTGTTTAAGCCAACAAAGTGCTAGAGCTAACTTGAAAGGATTTGCTACCATTTTGTTTTTGAGAGTTATGTATGTTGTAATAGCTTAAAGGATTGAATCATAGTTGATTAAAATGACTTCTTGAAATTTCATGACAAGTATTAGAAGCTCAGGCATGATAATGAAGATCAATGTGGTTTTGGTTGAGTTTATGAAATTTCATGCAAATTGGTTGAATATATAAGTTTAATCTATATGTATACAAGACATATATGCAAGCATGTAAGTTAATATTTAGAATTATATATTCTTATGTAAATTTACCAAAATTATTAAATGTAGAGCTAATTAGTAAATTTTATGAATTTTAGAGCTAAGATAATTTTTTTTATTGCATCCTCTAAACTAATCCATTTGTAAATGAATGCATGAAGTTGGTATTAAACTTAAAATAACAATCTTTTTTTCTTTTCAATATTGGGTGTATATGCATAAAATTGCGTAAAATATATGAACAATGGAAATTTTAACAAAAAAAAAATCATATACTGATTTGATCATATGTGTTGATAACTTGAAGTTCAAAAATGTTTTTAATAATATATTTAATCTAAGAATAATATTTGGATCAAATAAACATGTTCTAACAAGAAACTGTAGAGAAATTTTTGCCATAAAGGCCAAACATGAAAAGGGTAAATTCGTAATTGTTCATGTTTTAGGAGTTAGGATATTTTAGCGTATTTGTATAATGTGTAGGGATGATCATTGTATGAACAATAGATTAACAAAATCAAATATAAGCATTTTTTGCATGAGTTAATGAATGGATTTTTCTTTTCGATCAAAGATGATGAATGGATTTGGATGCATGAATATGCATTAGTATATGAGCTTGGTGACATAAACATATAACTCGAAGCACAAGCATACATGAGTAAGTGAGTGACACGTTTACTCTTAAGAGTGATTTAGCTATGTAATAAGGCTAACCATTTATACACCACATAGTTCAATACAAGCGAATTTATGTAATTTGGTTGTGCTAGATATGTGTTAGTATTATGCTTAGCTACTTAGTTGTACTAAGTGCTTGTATTGCTTAGAACTACAACTTAGTATCACTTGACCATCTCTATTGCTTAGGGATAAACTCGTTAGAAGTATCCAATCTTTCATATTATTTTTTATTTTAGTACCTAAACTTTAAACTTATTCATTTTAGTACCACAACTTTTTAAATGAGACAAATTAATATATCTGTTATAACGGCTATTATAAAAAATACTTATTTGTTTTATTTTAAAATTTTGAAGTACCAAAATGAAATAAAAAATAAAGTTTAAGCACTAAAATAAAAATAAAATGAAAATTGATATAGTTATATTATTATTATTTTAACATTTTATAATTACGGTCGTTATAATAGAGATACCAAATTGTCTCACTTAAAAAGTTGGGGGTACTAAATTAACGAGTTTTAAGTTTATGTACTAAAATATATTTATATACATATATATAACTAATTTATATTATATATACTACTTAATTGATGCTTTTGCTGGGTTTTTTGCTCTATGCACATTATGACATTGCATAGCATATAAAAGGCATACAAATCAACATTTTTAAGCTTTATTTTACTTAGTTCACGTTTCTACAAGGAGTAGATGGGTGCCATTATAGAAAGAAGGATAGTGAGTGTGTATATGAAATTAGAACAAAGATTCTTGTACTAAAATAGGTTGTGTTTGAGCAATCTCTTAGTGATAAGCTATGACACTAATGTAATGACAATATGTTAAATTAATCAAAGTCAAGGATTGTTGAATCCTATATTAAGTTATACCTACTATTGAGATATTTGATGGAGTTTAGCTATGCTTAGGCTCCGTTAAGCAGGCAACACACTTTATTAACAGTGTGAGGTTCTACTGCGGTGCTATAAAGAATACTCATTTACAAAAATTGAATGATACTAATACACTATAAAGAATACCTATTTACAAAAATTCTTGTTCTTCTTTAAGAATGGTACTTACACTTATTTAAATGACTTTAATATATGGGGATCCATTAGAATAGGTTGTAGAATCACAATGAGCTTTCTATATTTGTTCATGTTTTAGTTAGGAGAGAGATACAGTTGTGTATGGTACTTATAGGTAGTAACGGTTGGGAAATTGGATGAATAGAATGGAGGAAAATAAATAAATTAATAAAAAGCTTACGAAAAGTTGGTGGTGGTGTTAAAATGTGAGGTCCAAACCATGTGTGGCATCTTACCTTAGGGCCTCCTGGCACTCAATTCATTTCTTATGAGAGTTGTCACTATATCATCTTAAATTAAGAATAAGGCTAAACTAGAAATGAGTATAAACTAAAACCACATATCATCATATAATACATGTGATTTACTAAAAGTTTCTTATAAAAACATTAACTTTTAGGCATTCATTGCCTAATACCTACCACTAAAAAGCTTATTCATTATATAGGCTAAGGTACAAAGTTTTCATAAAAACCAAAAAATCACCATTACACTCAATCCCAAACCTTAGGCTTAAACCCCAATTCTTGCTTCGTCTTCAGTATTTGAGGTTAGGAAAAACTAAACCATTAACTCATACTTAAGCTAAGTGAGTGAAACAAATGTAAGCATATGTATGAAAACATATTAGATATATTATTAAAACTATAACTATACATACTTATACAATAATATGCATGTGTACTAAATATGTATTGGCTAATATTCTAACAAAGTAAGTAGCCATTAGGTAGCTCATGAGTAATACATGGCAACTCAAATCGAGTAAGCAACATATAGTGGATCAAAATCGAGTAGATCCATCAAATGGATCCAAACCTAAGAAGATCATAAGATATAAAGCCAAGTGGATCAAATATTCACAACCTAGTGGATCAAACTAAAGATTTATAATTGACCGAATTTGAAGATTCATAAATGAGTGGTCTTTAGGTAACTCAAAACTAGTAATTAAATATGATTATGTATAATCCATATGTCTGAGTTATATAACTGAACATTTTTTGCTTAGCAAAATCAAGCTTATGAAAATGAAACCATTGGTCTAACATTCTTTTCTTAACAAAACCTAAGCTTCTAATAACCTTAATAACCTTAAGTCCACTTTTCTTTATCATCATCGGTTTGTAATGGAGCAATTATTGATAAGCTTTCAACAAAACCAAGCAATTGTTTAGTGAAATTAAATAATAATATAGAAATCAAATGTATTCCATTTATATTAAGTATGCACTTAAACCATTATATTACTATCATTAAGCTATGTCTACTAGTAAGGGCATACTCAAGATACTAACAATATCAAACCTTATCATACTCGATCATCAAATTTCAAATCATTATACCAATAGTTTATCACTCAAGAAGCAAATACATATCAAGTCATATAGATCACAGTCAGTTTACTACTAAGGATAGTTAAAAAAACTTGTTAGTGGCCACTCTTACATGACTACGACATGCTCATGAATTCAAGGGGTACTTACCTATTTCTTTATCTCTTCTCAAATGATATTATTCAGGTCATCAATAGAAATATGTGATATAATTTACACGGATATAGTAAGTTTTACTTAGACTACTTTAATGTACACATAACTAAGGTCATTTTATTATTTATGATGGTATAAAATTTAATATTTCCTATCTACATTCTATCAGACCATATGTTTGTTGTTTTTTGGAAGATTTTTATGTTCTTAATACCATTGCAGTCATTATTCTAAGAGTTACTTAAATGTCTTAAAGTATCAAAATTGATTAGATTCATCAAATTACCATAATGCCCTTATTCTTACTTTTGATTTGTTCTTAGTTCATTGAAATTCCCTATTTAGTTCGAATTAGACTCAAATCTAAAAGAATTATCACATTTATCTATATATGGGTTAGTATGCATCTCTTGCTTTGTCATTAATTTTAAGTCACGCAAAATTATAAAATTACCCTTTTGTCCTCCCAATTTATCTTTATATTATCATAAACCCCTTAATTAGTATAAATTACACTAAACATCCAAGAGCATCACATTTTCCATTTTTTTTTTTATCCTAATCAGTACGTTAGATGTTCAAAATATCATTTCTAATTCATGCATGCATTGTAAGATTCATGATTTTTTACACTAAACAATTAGATGTTTAGGTTATAATATACCCATTTATAGGCTATTTAGTTAATAAATATATATAGTATATATGCTCAAATAGTTTTATGCAAATTTCCATAAGTTTAAGAAAAATGTGTTTTAATTAAAAAAAGTTTAGGGGTTGAATCTCTCATTACCTATCTTTATAAAATTACTCTTTTAACCTTTTAATTAGCTTAAATTTCATAAATGATTGAATTTGCACGAAAAATTGTGGGAAAAAATTATTTATATTATATTTGAAGTCTCATAATCAACATATATCAATTTTACCATTAATTATAACAAAAACTATTTATTTCATTTATTTACCAAAAATGACAGTTTTAGTAAAATAATGATAACAATTGTCTAACCTATAGTCTTCAAAATCTAATTTTACATCAACAAATTGCATGCATGTAGTAGCTTACAATTGAAGTTGAAACAACATCCTTTACATGTTTAAAAATATTTTTTATATGAAGAGTGCTTTTAAAGAGAAGACTCATATAAATATTCATGAAATTAAAATTACAAACATTACTATATAAGGAATCATTCAAGTTGATTAAACAATTTTAGAAAATAAAAGAACCTATGGGTAGAATTTTGCCCTACTAGTTTTGACACAACCTACTCAATTCCTTGGTTGTAGCAGATTGCCTTATATTGCACAAAAGTCGAGGATTAACCCCCTTGTCAATTGTCACCCTTCCATATAATGTATAAGGCTACTTCCACTTCCTCTAGGTCATTCAAACAAGTAATATCATAGCAAAATAATTAATCATACCATTTATTGAATAGCATAATCATAATTAAGTCTAATAGGATACTAAATCCCTAAAATCATAGGTAAGTCTAAACAAGTTGTAGTCTTAAAGTTATCGAATATAACATAGTACACATGTCTCCAAAGGAAAATATGAAGATCTAAATAACTATTCTAAGTCTGCTCTATCACTTAAGCCTTCTCACGAAACTTCTCAAAGTTTCATCACCAACCTCTGGTATACCACAACTGGACTTCACAAAAAGATGTCCCTGCATCAATAGAAATTGATGAGGGTGTTAACTTACGCTTAGAGAGCTATTCCCTCCCACTATGCCTTCAAGCAATAATAATTAATAAGCATATGAATACATGAATCAAGCAGTATACCAGCCAAGTACATGCAATAGCCTAAGAACTGCATACAACTTAGAATCATACCCTCTGTAATCAGGGTTGAATATCATTGATTGATACAAATCAACAACAGGGTTTTAGCACCTAGGTTTTTATCCAACTAACACACAAATGTACGTACATAAATATATATACATATATAACTTTAATTCTTTGGGAAATAATACATTTTTTCTAAAATAAGAAAATTCCCAAGTCTAGTAGTATGGTAGCCCCCACATCTATGTACATACCTTAAGCGGAAGTCTCAAAACACGATCCTTAGTCATATGATTAACATCTCTTAGCATCTAGTAATCTCATAGGCTAGAATAAGGACTCAATAAATGTGGCACTAAAGTGTGCTCAAAACAATTTTTTCAAGAGCTCTTGCTCCTATGAGCCATTTCCCACCTTCCATGTGAGCTAGTGGTAGGTATAAAAATAATGCAATGAAATGGAATGCACAATCCATTTAGCTATTAGCCAAGTAGGTATTAGGTTCATTAATTTAAGCAACAAACCAATCCTCACACATAAGCATAAACCCTAATAATATTTATCATGCAAGGAACTTTCAATTCTCATAATAACATTTGGTTAGTTAGCATCTAAGTAACACTACACATACAAATTCCCATCCCTACATGCAACAATTTATAATTTATACATATAAGACATTTAGTGCAACTAACTACAAGCAAAATCAAACATGAAGTCATTAGGAGTTACTCACTTAACCATAACTGCTAGTCGTAGTAGTCAAGTGGCAACTCGTCCTCAAAATTGATTTCACTTGATCATTATAAATGAGAAAAAGAAGAATTTTTAATTTTAAGGTCTCATCCTAATTAGTTCACTAGGTATATTTCTATCATCTTATCACCTATTTTTGTACTTTTCCTAGTTACACTTAATTATTCAATCGCATATAACTTTTTTATTTTAAGCCTAATTTTTATGATCTTATAGTAAATTCTGTTGGTTTTGAATGGACTTTCATGTGGTGTGGTCAGTTTTGAGAGGTGGGACTCGCATTTTGTGTACTAGTTAGACAAGTGGCGATTTTTCAATGTATGATTCTTTTTTTTATTTGTTTTATATTATCGGGGTTTCCATTTTATAGATTTAATTGATTTTGAGCCTTTCATCATTTTGTGGATTTCATTGTTCGTGCATGGCTTATTTCTTGAAGTATCATATTTGTTCCTTATTTTAGTGCTAACTTTTATTCTATAGGCTTTTGAGTAGACTTTTATACCATAAGTGAGCTTAATTCTTAAGATGGGCTTACTATATGTTTTAGTGGGCTTTTGGAAATTCTTAGTAGGCCTCTTTTAAGTCTTGTACCACTACTTCATTTGCTGGTCATGGCATTTTTCCTAGCTCGGTTTTGCATTTTAGGTTTTTTTTAAGTCTTCTAGCCCATTTAAGCTTTACAAGGCCTATTAGCTCCATTGGGCTTATATGTTTGGGCTTAGAACTTAGTGAATCAAGGTCCTATCTTTATTTTTCATCCATGTTTAGTTCTAGTTAGTTGTGTTTGGTGTCTCCAAAGGGTTTAATCCTAGGCTTGTCTTCTTAAGTTTTTAGCCATTTGCTAACTTAAGGTCTTAATTTAACTTGTCCTTTAACTTAACACTTGTTTAACCTTTGTTTTTTTCCCTTTATTTGTTAGTTTATTTTATATATATATATATATATATATATATATTATTTGTCAATAGCTTGGAACTTATGGTAGTCATGGCTTTGAGAGTGCTTGCTTAGGGATTAATCATGTTTTTCGTCAACAAAGCCTCATATCCTTGCTTATACTATCACTTTAAGATACTTTAATGCATGAATACCCTTTCAATGCATGAATACCCTTTGTTAAGTTGACAAAACATTTCCCAGGCTAGTGTACAGCCTACATCCATCACCTAAAGGAAAGTATCTTAGCTTTTTTTTTTTTGTTGTTTCTCACATGTTATAGGGCTTTTCTTTCATTGTCTTTAAGTATTTATTCATCCTTTGGTAGATATTAAGATTGTTGCTACTTAAGGTTACCACTTTACCAGATAACTTTCAAGAAAACTACTAACTTGCTTGACGTAATAGCTCTTAAAATACAAGGAAATACTACAAGAAGGAAAGGAAGAAACCTTATACATGGATATCTTAAGATTACATAGAAGCGAAGAGGATTTTATTATACTTGGAGAAGAAGTGTGGCACTTCAATCATATACTCCTCTTGTCCTTACCTTACTCCTTTGCACTTACTAATTCCTTGGCCTTTTGACCCTTTGTTAAGTTATGAAACATGTAGGGTGGGGATAGCTTGGTGCTCTTTAGGAAACTAAACTCAACTATTGCCTGCACAAGAGCACTTGAAAGACTAAAAGGTAGAAATGAGGATGAAATATGGAGGCGTGCGTATGATCTTTGTTTGACGTTTATTAGGGATGGTTAGGGGGTGTTTGATTTAAAAGTTAAAATGTTGTGCAATGGTGGAAATGAAGGAAACAAAAGGGGATGTGGTAAGCAGTTTAATGGCTAACTGGAGGAGATTTGTTTGTGCCTTCCTCTTGCGTTATAATTTTTTAAAATGAGACAAAGGTAGAATGGAGTGACCAGTTCTTTAGGGCTTCCAAAGGTTGGACATTTAATTGTGTTTTCCTTAAAAAAGAAGAGTGAAATGATGGCCTTCATGGGGGTCTTGCAATTGATGCCTAGGGAGGATGGAGGGTGGCTTCCTAAGTCTTCTTATTTCTTCCTTTGGGTTGATGGAAAAGTAGTCTTGACATCTTACCTATTATGGTATGACTAGTTTAAAGATTTGTGGGAGGTTTTGTCTCATCAATCTAAGGATTTGTTCAATTCTTTTTGGTAGCTTTTCCAACTAGCTTGTTTGTTTCTAAGGTGTTATTAGATTTTAATGGAAAATGAGAGGGAAGCACGGTTTAGGAAATGTGGCCACCACTAGGGTCTTAAGAAGGGCTCCTCCATTAACCGTCTTCTTTTCTTTCTTTCTTTTTTTTCCATTCAATTGTTAAACTTGATTAAATAATTCTAATCAAAGAAGTTTAGGACTTAGTCTTGGATTCTCCTATTTATTAGTTTCATTTTAAAAATAAACTCCAAGGTTTCTGAGTTTGATTACGATTTTATCAAATTTCGGGTTTCAGTATATTTAGGGTTTTAGTAAGTCTAGGATTTTATTAAGTTTAGGGTTTAAGGTTTTAGGGTCTTCAATTTTAGAGTGGGTTTTTCTAATTCTTTGTTTTAGAGCTTTCGTGTTCGTTTATGATTAGGAAGTTGAATTATACATATATAGGTATATATTTAATTCAATATCTAAGTTAATTTATCCTTAGGGAATATTTAGAGTAGGCTTAAGCTCAATTTAAATTGTTGCCCAAAATTGTAGGGTTTACAAGTTCCAACAACCTCCAATTGTGGTTTAGTGACGAGGAATTGTCGACTAGACTCCTAAGGAGGTTTCCTTTAAGATCTGAAAACTTACACCAATGAAACATGATTTGGGGCTTTATTCTAAGAGAATGAGACCAGTTAATTAGTAATTTAGAGGGATTTGATCTTTATTTGGTTTTTATCTAATCTTAAAATGGGCTTCGTCTGATAGATGTCAAGTGGATGGGATTATGAGCCATACAAGCACAAGACACTTGAGTGGATTTGCACATGATCTCTCTCTCTCTCTCTCTCTCTTATACACACACACAAACACATAAGATCTTATACAATAAAACCATGTGCTATTTAACTTCGTATTATGGAACCATTAGTTACACTGGTTTGGGTGCAGGGCCAAAAATAAAAGAAACCATAAGTTAATTCAGTCTTCCCTAAAAGAAAGAAAATTAGAAAGTATTTATATGATCATAAGTCAAGCCTATGTGCAAGTACATAAACAAACTGATGGATTTAGGGTTGCTTGTTACCAATTTTAGCAAATTAACACATGCATGCATATTAGCCCATCATGTGTACATGGACCTTTTTTAGCTCATATAACATTTTTCAAATTCCAAATTATAGGTTACATAGCTCGTTTAGTCCACCTGTAACATCTCATTATATTTTAGAGTTCAAATTTTTGAGTTTCCTATAATAGTGTACTAAATTAGTAAAAATTTGATGTTATATTTAATTATCTTTTATAATTTTTAATTTTGACAAATCAACTTTATGCTTCATCTACTTTTTCGTGATCTCATTGTAAAATTCAAAAAAAAAAAAATTGAAGAACATTTTCCAAAAGTCCTAAACCAAACATCTCAGAAATGGTGCAAAAATAATAAAAAATTCCACATCAGCTCTTTAGATGGAAAAAAAAAATAATAATTATAAACAATTAACATTTAAAAAACATTTAAGATTTTTAAGTGCACCAATGAAAAGGTTTGTAAAATTTCACAACTTTTCAGATTATGCAAATGATGGAATAAAAATTGTATTATCATTGTTATATTCTTCTTATTAAAAAGTTATACTATTTTAAAAAAGATAGATAAAAAAAAAGTAAGAAGTTGAAAATCTCAAATTTGAAAAGGAAAAGTGAAGTTAAAAGAACCTTTTAGCTCTCGAGAAGTTATTTTTGATAGAAAATACAATAGTATTGTATAATGAATTTTAGATCCATTTTAAAATACTAAAAGATTACAAGATAACATTGAAAACTCTTATAAAAAATAGTGGGTGATTTCGCTATTTCACATTTGTTGTACTAGTAAACCTACCAAAAAAGACAAGCTCATATAATTAAGGCCATTCATCGAACCAAACTAAATCAAGAATCAAACCAGACAAAATTACAAATTGAAGTCCTTTTATGTTTAAGCTTGGTTCGAGGTTTGATTTAGAAAGGGTCCAAATTGTACGCGATTCAATTTAAAGCGTCTAATAAAACCGAAACGCTTGAGTTCACTTAGAAGCATTGGTTATTGAAAAATAAAAAATAAGTGATAATTTTTAATTTAAAATCCCATCAACACTTCAATCTAATTGTATTCACCTTTTCTTTTTTGTCATCTTTCATATATCAATCTCAGCTTTACAATTTGTTCATTTTCTTTCATCTACATCTCTCATCTTTCTTGCAAACTAGTGTATTTTTACAATGAGTTAAGATGAAATGTCACTATAGTATAATGCTGTGTGGCTCTAATTTTTGGATAATAATCATCAATTTGAACTTCAATCTTTAGTTGAAAAATTTGGCAACTATTATTATTATCGACTAGAACGACGTATTTTTAAAAGCGGTTTGGTTCTATAAGGATAATAATACAACTCTTAAATATGGTGCAATTTGGTTTGGCGCCTGAATCAAATCGAAGAATTGAACCACCAAAACCCCAACAAATAATGAATGACACTTGCAAAACAATTGAAGATCCCTGGAGCCGATTGGCATGGACCGAACCTCCCAACTTGGACCATATTGTTATTCGGACTCCAATTCGCTACAGGGGACTCTACCTGGCCCATTTTTGATATTTACATGTAGCCAAAATCCAACAGCAAGCCTGAGTGCATCATTCGTCCCTGGGCAGCGTATTTTCCTCCACCAGCAGAATGCTAACCATGTACAAAATTAAATGATGATGATATTAATTAATCAACAAAATCACTAAATAAATAGAATATGAAATAATCAAATAATAAAAAGTATTTAGGTATGCATCAGCAGTCCCCATTCTTTATAGTGGAATAGTGGCGTACGGCGGCAGCTTTTTTAGTATTATGGGGGAAAAATAAAAGATTAGTTACATAAAATAAAAACTAAATATAAGCTTTATCAATACTTAAAAACACCTAAAAGAGCTCTTGGCCCATAATATTATGCTTTTGTGAAACTTGCATTGCACCCTAGGAATGGGTGAAAAGCCAACCAAATCAAACCAATGTGCAAACTTAACCGAATCAAACTGGAAATATAAATTTTTTTATAATTTGATTTAGAAAATTCTAAGTTTGAACCAAATTGAAAATTTATGCTTAGTTTGGAAAGATAAACTGAACCAGTTCATAAAACTAAATCAAATTGTTTTATAAAAGAACATAATAATATTTTACTTGCAACTAAAAAAATTATTTCGTTATAACACAATACTTAAAAGAATTTTTAATTTATATTTATTGAAATTTATATGTATTGAATCTTTTATTATCATAACGTATAATTATATATATAGTTTTACTCAAAATTTATACTCTATATTATTTCTATAAACAAAATTAGTTATTAATAAAAATTAACTTTATCAACTTCTATAATGATATTAATAGTCATTATTATTAAAAAAATCAATACTTTTCATATGAGATTGTGTGCTATGCAAATATACTTTTCTATACCAAAATATATGGTTCAATTCATAAACCAAACCTAGTCAAACCAAAATTTATGGTTTGAAAAACAAAAGGGAGAATTACATGAGAGGGTATTAAGTTTGGGGATAAGTTTAAATATTGGATTAAAGTTTTAAGAAGTTTAAATAAAAAAATCAATATTTTAGTAAATAGTTAAAATAAGGGATTACCTTTATAACACAGTTAATACTAGCTTATATGTTTGTTATTTGCCATGTGTTACTTACATGGCACATTCGTAGCAAATACATGGCGCTTATACGTATATAATAGATAAATAAATAAACTTAAGAATATATATAATTACTAAAAAATAAAAAAGGAAAAAAAATGAGAAAAAGGAAAAAAATGTAATAATAAATAGTTTAACATAAATATAATATATATATATCATAATATAATTAATTTAAAAAATAAATAATTTGAAAAACTAAAAAAAAAAAGATAAAAAATAAAATAAATAAAAAATAACCACTTATGGGAGGTTACATGATCTTACCTAAGTGCCCCCATCCTCCTCCTTACTGGGTTGCAACTCACTGGAAACGGTGGGACCACTAGGTTAGGGTCATACAACCCTCCCTTAGTGGTAGGCGACCTCCTCAATATCGAACTTAAAAAGAAAAAAAGAAAATGGAAACAAGATTCTACAATCCAATGGGTTACAATTGAGTTATATGACTTGACTAGGTTTTAGAACTTTTTTCTTTTTTTAAATTAGCCTTGGGAAGACCACTTACCACCCAGAGATATATTGGTGGATTGATGACCCACTTTTTCAAGTACGTAACAACCTATGGGGGTGTTTGTGATAATCAATCAACCCAAGATTAAGGAGTAGCTGGTGGCCATTTGTGTAGGGTCGCATGACCCCTTTTAGGTGGCCACTGGCCATCCCTTGGTCTTGGGGCTATTGATTTTATTTTTAATATTTTTTAATTATTTATTTTTTGAATTAATTATATTATTATGTATATGTTAAACTATTTATTATTAAATTCCTCTTTTATATTTTTTATTTCCTTTTTAAAATTATTTTTCATTTTTTCTTGTTTTAGTAATTATATATATTTTTAGGTTTTTTCTATTTATTTATTTATTATTATTATTATTATAATATACATGTAAGCACTATGTAGATAATGAACATGTAAGTTACTACTAACGTGTTATAATGGTAATTCTTTATTTAAATTTCTTTAAAAGTTAATTTCCTATTTAAACTTACTTTCAAGCATTAATACCATCTCATGTAATTCTCCTTTTGAAAAAGTTCTTAATTTGACTCATATGACTTAATTCAAAGTTAAAAAAAAAAAGGACGAATCACATTTTTATGAATTAGAGGAAAAATCTAATTAAACCAAATTGTGACCACTCTTATCGTACCCACTTCAATAAACCAAAAAGGCCTATTGCACATAATGATGATTACTCAAGTTGTTTTATCTTTTCTTTTCCCAAACTATTATATTACAACTTTAAAAAAGGAGTGTCAAACCAAATATATTTTATTAGAAGACTCATTTTCATATTATTAAATTATAACAGTTTTAGCAATTATCTAAACTTTATCTACTTAATTTTACTCAATGACAATTTAAATTGCTTTAATTTTGCTTCCTCCACTATAAAACGGCCCAACATCATCGATGTCCTCAAATGACCCAAGCGTGTATTGATTTTTCGGGGACATTTTGTCCCACTTGGTTCTCTATCGGTTTTGGCACTTATAATCAATATTGTGGATCCATTTTGCTATTAACCTATCCGTAATTAAACTTTGGTATAGCAAATTTCCCGGCTTGAATGTAATATCCTCGAAATGCTTTCTTCGGCTTGATCTTAGGAAGGAAATACTCGTCAAGTTGCACCAATTTTCACCTACAAAATAACCCGAAAATATGATTAGGAATATATCATCTTCGACAAAAAATTGGCATTCATGCGCTTAATATCATCTGCTGATGGTTACTCTGCAATTCAACTGAATACTGCTTCAGTTGTTAAATTATGTGTATCCCAAGGGAGAATGCATCGTCTTATTACGTAGATTACCTTATACTAGTGAATTCATTAGCGGTTTATACTTATTTGTAGTTTTGGTTTTATTTACTTATTTATTTTTTGCTAAAGATAATTTTATCCTTGAAACGAAATGTAACCTAGGTAGATCCAACATCAGGAAGTCTATTCGCAGATTCAGCATGAAGTAAAGAAAGTAAAGGAAAATCCCAATAACTACCGGATATTCTCTTTCTACTTTTGGACGTAACTTAATCGGCTATAGCGTTAGCTTTTCTTTTGACAACCATGAAATTCCAGAGGGACAGAAGAGACTAAATTAGCCGAATGATGGTTATTGATTTAAAATTGTAAGGTGTCCTACATTTTCAAGATAAGAAGGTATAGAAAAAATATTTCGAATCAATACTCGAGTATCAAATACTAGAACGTTGAAGTAACCCATATCATACTCTCGGAAAGCTTAAACAGATTCAAAGGATGAGCATAGAAGATTAGTATCCTCTCTATATAGTGCAATTTCCAAAAAAATCGCTTTTCTCATAACTGCATTAAACATCACCCTTGAATCTCCCTCTATAATGATATTTCTCCAGTTTTTAGCTTTTGCGAGATTCAATCCTTCAAGGACCAATACTACTGCCTCTACACATTCCATAATCATCGCTTGATACATAGTGTCAGGATCTTTTTTTTTTTTTTTTAAGATACTTATACTAACAGGAGGTCATTCTTTTGTACATATTGTAACATAAGGGAGGATTTTATTTTTGTGTAGTTAGGGCTTTACTATTATTAGAAATTTTCACTTTTAGAAAGTGATGCCATCTCACCGGTTTTAATTTTTTCTCTTACCAGACTTAATAATGTCCGTAAAGCTCTTTACTGGGGTATAAGTACTCTTCTGAATTGAAGTTCTTGCTTACTACGTTGGTTGATCACAATTGACGACACCTGTTATATACACTGTACCCCCATGCACACACATTGCAGTCTTGTATTATCGTCGGAATTAATAAAAGTATGCTATTCCTTTTTCCATTCGTGATTGTGTCCCTTATAATGTGTTGGCTTTCTTCCTTAGTTGTGTTGCTTATAAGTTTAGGCCTTATTGGCTAGCATTGCATGCGAGTTAGGCTTACTTACTACTATAGAGGCAGGATAGTAAGCATCGCATGGTCCGTTTTTGTGCTAAAGAAAGCCTCGGACCGTGACAGTTGGTATCAGAGACTAGGTTATTCTAACGGGAACGATCATGACACGATAAGAGAAAGTGAGCAAGAGGCTAGATAGCCTTGAGGAAATCCTTAAGGGAGTGTCTAAGTGGATAGATGATTTGGTCGCATTGTCAGTAAAAGTGGCTGAAGTTGAGACCAATCATCAAGAGATGAATGCTAAGATAACTGAGATGGCAGAGAATTTTGGTGTTACAACTCAAACCCTCAGAGATGAAATGCACATAATGACCAATGAGGCAAGACAACACTTGGAGACTTAAGTAGAAGACGTGAGAAGACAAGTTACTACTCATGCCTCAATCGAGACTATTGAAGAGCTACGGGCACAAGTAGCTATTTTAACTCAGGGTGTGGGAAATGCTCCTATCCCTACCCCCGTTCATGTTTCTACTTATGTTGGACATCTAAATATGCCTGAACCCAAGGCATTCACTAGTGTAAGGGATGCCAAGTTGTTGGAGAACTTTTTATTTGATATGAAGCAGTACTTCACTGCTGTGGGGACAAATGATGAGAGATCAAAGGTCACCATGGCTACAATGTACTTAACTGGTGATGCCAAACTGTAGTAGCGCACTAAATATGAAGATATCCAAAATGGTAATACTTATGTAGATACATGGGTTGAGTTGAAGGCTAAGTTGTGAACTCATTTTTTCCCTGAGAATGTTGAGTACAATGCTCGAAAGAAGTTGAGGGAACTTCGACAGGGTGATGACATTAGACAATATGTCCATGAGTTCTCAACACTGACGTTGGACATCAAGAGTATGGCTGAAGATAACAAGTTATTCTATTTCCTAAAAGGATTAAAGCCTTATGTTTGGAACGAGTTGCAAAGGCAACGAGTTACTAACTTGGCTATAGCAGAAGCAGCCGCTGAGCACTTAACTAACTATACTCATGACAATAAAAGGAAGAATGTGTCAATAGGACACAAGGGTGGAAAATCGGTCAAGTTGGCAAACCCAAGAGTGGGGAGCCCTAAGTTCAAGTAGCAGTAATAGTAATACTGGAGGGAGTCAAAGGAAATCTTATAACTCTCACCAATCCGGAAAGAGTGGGGCAACCAACGGAGGTAAGAAGCCTTCATTCTCATGTTTCTTGTGTAATGGCCCACACAAAGTAGCTAAGTGTCCACATAGGGCAACACTTAATGCTATGGCACATAAAGTAGAGAGTGTCCGCCAAGATGATGAGTCGGGGAGTGATGGAGAGGATCAACCCCGAATGGGCGCATTGCACATGTTGTTGGCTATTGAAAAGAGTTCCTTAGTGTGACATAAGCCCAAGAACAATAATGAGTTGATATATGTCCAGTTGAACATCAATGGCAAGAGTACCAGTGCAATGGTAGACTCTGGTGCTACACACAACTTCATTGATGTGCCTGAGGCAGAAAGGTTGGGGCTAGTACTTGCTGAGGACATTAGCTAGATTAAAGTTGTTAACTCTAAGGCTTGCCCTATCCAAGGAGTTACAAGACAAGTGAAAGTGAGGGTTAGAGATTGGAGTAGAAATCTCAACTTCATAGATTGGATGACTTCAGTATGATCCTTGGAATAGATTTCTTGAGACAAGCTAGAGTTGCTCCTATGCTCGTAGTAGATTGCTTGTTTTCATGGGTGAAAAGCCTTATTATGTGACAATTCAGAGGAATAAGGCAAACAACAATGGCAAGGAAGGGAAGAATATTGGGGCTATGATGTTATCAGCGCTCCAATTTAAGAGAGGCCTCGAACATCAAGAGCCAACTTTCTTGGCTTTCCTTAGAGAGAAAGAGGAAGCAAGAAAGACAAAGATACCGGAGGAAATAGAGAGGGTTCTAAAGGAGTATGCTTATGTGATGCCTAACAAGCTCCCTAAGAAGTTCCCTCCAAGAAGGTCGGTGAACTACGAGATTGAGTTGATTCTTGGTGCCAAACCACCCGCCAGAGCTCCTTACAAAATGTTGCCTCCCGAACTTGTCGAATTGAAGAAGTAATTGGATGAGTTGTTAGAGGCAAGCTTCATTCGACCTTCAAAAGCACCATACAGGGCTCCTGTTCTATTTCAAAAGAAGTAGGATGGGAGTTTGAAATTATGTTTTGACCATCGAGCTCTAAATAAGCTGACGGTGAAGAATCATTACCCAATTCCTCTAATTGCTGATCTGTTTGATCAACTGAATGGAGCTAAGTATTTTACAAAACTGGATCTTCACTCAGGCTATCATTAGGTTTGCATTGCTGAGGGGGATGAGCCCAAAACGATGTGTGTAACCCGGTATGGCACTTATGAGTTCTTGGTGATGCCCTTTGATCTCACTAATGCTCCTGCAACATCTTGTACCATAATGAATAATGTATTTCGTAAATATCTCGACAAAATTGTAGTTGTCTATCTAAACGACATTGTTGTATATAGCAGGACATTACAAGACCATGTGAAGCACTTATGAATGGTTTTCAAGAAGCTGTAGGAGAATCATTTGTACGTGAAGCGTGAGAAATGTGCTTTTGCCCAGAAGCGCATCAACTTCCTGGGTCATATTGTTAAATTATGGCAGATCCAAATGGATATGGCAAAGGTGGAAGCAATCAAGCAATGGCTAGTGCCTAAGAGTGTAATAGAGTTGCGGTCCTTCCTTGGACTTGCAAATTACTATAGAAGATTCATTGAGGGATATTCCCGTCAAGTTACACCCCTCACAGATCCATTGAAGAAGGACCAAACATGGTTATGGGATGGGATATGTCAGAGTGCCTTCGAGGAGTTGAAGCGTATAGTGATGGAGGAGCTAGTCCTCGCATTTCCTAACATTTCTAAGCCTTTTAAAGTCCACACGGATGCCTCAAACATTGCATTGGGTGGAGTGTTGTTGTACGAGGGTCATCCAGTGGCATATAAGAGTAGGAAGCTGAATCAAACAAAGCATAGGTACTTAACCTACGAGAAGGAGTTACTTGCAATTGTTCATTGTCTAAGGACCTGGAAACACTATTTATTAGGATCTAAGTTTCTAGTGAAAATAAACAATTTTGCTGCCAGCCATATATTGACTTAATCGAAGCTTTCAGCCAAACAAGCTAGATGGCAAGAGTTTCTTGCAAAGTTTGACATGGAGATTGAGTACCGTAGTGAACGGACTAATCAGGAGGCAGATGCTTTAAGTAAGCGAGCTGATTTAGCATCCTTAGCACAAATTGCACACCAGTCGGTGAGTCAAATCTTGACTTCAATTCAAGAGCAGATCAAGCAACATATAGGTCAAGATCTGTTGGCCAAAAATCTCAAGCAGTTGGTTGAAGAAGGGAAGACGTGTAGATTTTAGGTAGAAGGAGACCTCATTTACACAAAGGGGTGTCGATTGTATGTCCCGAAGGTGGGCAACTTGAGAAGGGCACTTATGAGAGCGTGCCATGATACTTTATGGGTTAGATATACAGGCTGACAGAAGACATGGAGCTTGTTGAAGCAAGGCTATTATTGGTTGGATATGAAGGAGGATGTGATGACTTATATGAAGACTTGCTTAACCTGTCAGCAGGACAAAGTTGAGAAGCAGAAGGTGGCAAGCCTCTTAGAGCCACTTCCTGTGCCCTCTCGCCCATGGGAGAGCATCTCCATGGACTTTATCACTTCCGTACCAAAAATGGGGGAGCACTCATCCGTTTTTGTTATTGTTGACAAGTTCTCTAAGTATGCCACCTTCATTTCTACCATGAAGAGTTCAAGCGTAGAAGAGATAGCCTAGCTTTTTTTTAAGCATGTGGTGAAATTCTAGGGTATACCCCAAAATATTGTGAATGATAAGGACGCTAGGTTTACAGAGAAGTTTTGGGCAGAGTTGTTCCAACTCCTGAGCTCCGAGTTGAGCATGACCTCCAATTACTATCTGTAAAGTGATGGACAGACATAGAGATTCAATGGGTTGCTAGAGGAATACCTTCGACACTTTGTCAGTGCCAACCAGAAGAATTGGGTTGACTTGCTGGATATTGCCCAGTTCTGTTTCAACATCCAACGAAGCTCTTCCTCTAACAAGAGCCCTAGAGAGATCATTACGGGTCAGCAACCACTATTACCCTACACAGTGGCAACACCATACACCGAGAGATGCCTAAGAGCTTATCGGTTCACCAATGATTGGAAGCAGAATTCAGAAGTAGCAAAAGCGTACCTTGAAAAGGCTTCCAAGAGAATGAAGAAATGGGTAGATCAGAATCGTCAACCTAGAGAGTTCAATGTTGGAGATCAGGTCCTCATAAAGCTTCTTCTAGAATAGGTCAAATCATTGAGGAACAAGGATAGAAGATTGATACAAAGGTACATTGGTCCAGTTCCTATCATATCGAAGATTGGAAGAGCAGCCTACAAGGTCGAGCCTCCTGCATGGTTGAAGGTCCATCTAGTTTTTTATGTCAACGTCTTGAAGCCATATTATCCAGATATGGAAGACCCATTTCGTAATGTGTCCAAGCGGTCACATGTCAAGATCAAGTTCAACCTAAGTCAAGCCGTGGAAGACATCCTTGCAGAGCGAAAAGTTAGAGATCCCTCCATTGGAGAAGAACAAAAAGAATATTTGGTCAAGTGGAGAGATCGAGGAGAAGAAGATACTAATTGGGAAACTGAAGAAGATTTGAAGCCCTTATTTGAGAGAAAGTCAGCCAGAAGACCTCCACCACCAGATCTAAGCTCCAGTACATATTGCTGAAAATGTCAATAGAATTAAGTGAGGGAGGTTGTCAGGGTCCCTTTTTGTAAGATACTTATACTAACAAAGGGCCATTTTTTTGTACATATTGTAACATAAGGGAAGGTTTTATTTTTGTGTAGTTAGGGCTTTACTATTATTAGAAATTTCCACTTTTAGAAAGTGGTGTTATTTCACCAATTTTAATATCTCCTCCTGCCAAACCCAATAATGTCTGTAAAGCTCTTTATAGGGGTGTGAGTACTCTTCTAGATTGAAGCTGTTGCTCACTACGTTGGTTGATCACGATCGGCGACACATGTTACATACACTGTACCCTCTTACACACACACACATTATAGCCTTGTGTTACTATCGGAATTAATAAAAGTGTGCTATTCCTTTTTCCATTCGTAATTGTATCCCTTATAATCCGTTGGCTTTCTTCCTTAGTTGTGTTGTTTACAAGTTTAGGCTTTATTCACTAGCGTTGCGTGCTAGTTAAGCTTGTTTATTATTACAGAGGCAGGGTAGTAAGCGCCGCACGGTCTATTTCTGTACTAAAGAAAGCCTTAGACCGCGACACATAGCACTTGTACCAGCCAAAAAGTTGGCGTGATGGTCACGTGCAATCAGCCCTATACCGGCAGAATTTAGTCCTATTGCACAAGGCTCCATCAGCATTAATTTTTATGAAGGAGCTCGGTGCAAGCTCCCATACCGTGTTGGCATTGCTGCCACGAATGTCCTGCACGCTACGGTTATCAGCCCTTGGTCTAGACAACTCAATGCGTGGCCTGCTGTCTACATAAAATCCCTCGCTCCCCTGCCTTTCAAAATCGGCTGCAGCAGCAAATTCGGGTCGCGTTCCTTCTTGTGCTTCAGCGCTGCTCATCTTTTCTCCACTTCTTGTACCATTATCATCCAGAACCGAAGGATACTTTAGGTTTTCCATCTCCAAAAAGAGATTTCTTACTGTCTTGCAGACCATGCGAGGATTCAGTTGAGAGTCTTGAAAAAAACAAATATTTGGATGTTTCCAAACATACCATAAACATGAGCAAAACCCGGTTTAGGGGAAGATGAATTTTCTGTGAACAGCTTCCATATATCCAAAAGCCAATTTTCAAGGCTTGTGAAATTCTCCTTCCTTACTCTATAGCCGAAAACATCAAACCAACTCTTCTACTCCACTCACGGAACAGCAACAAGTGGTCTATAGTTTCAATCTCATGACACAAGTGACAAAGAGGGTCCGGCCTTAATCTCCTAAAGTGGAGATTTGCATTTATGCTCAGTGAATTGGTGAAACATCTTCATAGGAAATGTCTAATCTTTGGCATACATTCAACTGACCAAATGATCTTCCGGATGCTAGGATCGATCTTACTTGATGGTTGAGGGTCTTCTAGATTGCAGAGAGTTTTATTCCTCCTGAGCTATCTATAGGCGGTCTAAATTGAGTATTTATCGTCTTGATTTAGCGGCCACACCAACCTGTCATATATCACTCTATTGCTCAAACGGATCCTTGTAACCTTGTCCATCCATTCATTCCCTGGCAGCCGCACTATTAAATGCCTATTCCAACTTCTGTCCCTAAAAGAGATTAAATCCTCCACCTTCAAATTAACATCAGCCCCCTGTTGTCGGTCGAAAGCTGGTTTTCTCGTACTGTAAGAGTTGTTCCGTGGGTCTTTAAAACAACAAATATTTTTACCATCCCCTACTTGCCAAATCATATCTTCTCAACTACTTGTTTACCCTCTAAGATGCTATTCCATACCCAAGAAAACTTACTGCCCTTTTTTCGCTTCAAAGAAAGTATACTTTGGCAAGTATATGCTTTTCAAAATTCTTACCCAAAGAAGGTCAGGATTTTGAGGAATTCGCCATGCCAATTTCCCCAGCAAAGCATCATTAAAATCTTCCAAATCCTTAAGTCCTATCCCCGCTTCACTCTTTGTCAAATGCAAATCCTTGCGTTTTTTCTAGTGAATTTTATCTTTCTGTTCATCCCCTCCCCACCAAAATCGAGTAACCGAAGACGATACATCCGAGCACCATTTACGAGGAAATTTGGAGATCATCATCGAGTATGTAGGGATTGCAAAGGCAACTGATTTAATTAGGATTTCCTTACCTCTAGGCGAGAGAAAAGTACTCTTCCATCCTTGTAGCTTCCCAATGATTTTATCTTTAACCAATCCTAGAGCTGAAGATTTAGATTTTCCCTATATCATAGGAATGCCTAAGTAATTCCCCGGGTTGTTTGGAGTTGATCCTCATCAAGCTGCACAATTCTGACTTCAGACTTTCGTCAACATTCCTTTAAAGGAAATGCTTGATTTCTGGAGATTAATCGCTTGGCCTGAAGTTGAACAAAATTTCTGCAAGGTATCTTTCATAACAAACAAGTTATTTTGATTAGCTTCAGCAAATAGAAGTGAATCATCACCAAAGAAGATATTTGTCAACTTGGGACTTGCTCTTCTAATTCTAATTCCTCTAAACGCCCCTCTTTGTACCGCATTCATAGGTTACCTTAGCAAAACATCAGATATTAAGAGGTAAAGATAAGGTGATAGGGGATCCCTTTACCTTAAGCCGTGAGATGGATAAATCATGCCTATGCGATCACCATTTAAGATTAAATTGTATGAAACTGTCTTGAAACATCCCAAAATCCATTTTATCCACTTATCATCAAAACCCATCTTAGACATAACTCGCTCGAAGAACAACCAATCTACCTTATCATATGCTTTTGCATATCAATCTTAATAGCACAAAACTTTCTTTTGATCCTATTCTTAAGTTTAAGAAAATGAAACACTTCCTAGTAATGACTATATTGTCTTAAATTAATAAGTTAGAAATGAAGGAACTTTTATAAGAACTAATGATAGTGTCCAAGATGTCAAAAATACTGATGTTCAGTAAAAGCCACTGTATATGCTTCAACCCTTAAATTGTTCCACATAGTGCCGAACGCTCAGGAGGAAGAAGAAACAAAGGAAAATGCGTAAAAGAAGAATGTATGTGTAAATTGTGACTATCCAACTTCAACTTTGTTACAAGGCAATATTTATACTATAGTTCTAACTAACTAACAACCTTTAACTAATCAGGAAAATAATTAATCCTATACTCACAAGCTCACCATAAAAACATGGAAAACATCTGCTTTACAATATACAAGTTGGTGACTACGTATAAGTTAGTGACTCAACATCCCCCCCCCCCTTAAGTTGCACTCGAGTGAAGACCCAACTTGAAACAAAATTGGTGAAGTTGACGTCCATTAATAGCTTTGGTGAAGAGATCAGCTAACCGGGAAGCAAATGGAACATGAACTATGGATAAGAAACCTGATTGAACATAATCTCTGATAAAGTCTACATCAATGTGCTTCATTTGGCCATGTAAACACAGATTAGAAGCAATGAGTATAGCAAACCTATTATTACATGACAAAGAAATGGGAAAATTAACAGAAATATGAAGGTCACGAAGCAAATAAGACAACCAAAAAGGCTCTTTGGTAGTAGCAGCTAAACTCTTGTATTCAGCCTCCGTCGTGGATGTAGAAACAGTAGATTGTTTCTTTGTTTTCCAAGTAACAAGAGCATTACCAAGGAAAACGCAATAGCCAATTTAGGATTTATGATCAAATGAAGATCCCCAATCAAAATCACAATAAGTATGAAGTTGCAAATTGTTATGAATTGGATAAAACAACCTAAGATGAAAAGTTCCCTTGAGATACCGAAGCAAATGTAACATAGCCTAATAATGAGGAATTGTAGGAGCTGAAACAAATTGATTTAAACATTGCACTGAATAAGAGAGATCAGGCTAAGTAATAGTAATATAAAGTAGACGTCCTATGATGTGGTGGTATAAGGATGGATCATGAAAGAGATCACCAGAATCACGATCAAATTTAAGCCCAACCTCCATAGGAGTGTGAACTGATTTACAAGCAAACATACCAACGTCACTTAAAAGATCAAGGATGAACTCACACTGATTGATGAAAAGTCCTTCACCAACGCGATAAAGCTCCAATCTTAAGAAAAATTGAGCCTAACCTAAGTCTTTAATGGTAAAAGCTCTATTAAGCTCATTTTTTATATGCAAAATAAAAGCTTCATCAAAGCCAGTCAACAACATGTCATCAACATAAAGAAGAATAATGACAAAATCTCCCCAACCAACATGAACATATAGAGAATGATCATGTTGTGATTGAACAAAGCCATAAGAGAGTAAAAACTTGGATAGTTCTAAGTTCCATTGCCTAGAAGCTTGCTTCAAACCATATAGAGAACACTTCAATTTGCAAACTTGACCATGAAGTGCTTTGTTGTAACCCTCTAGCCGTGTCATGTAGATATCTTCATCAAGATACCCATGAAAAAAAAAACATTATTTATGTCGATTTGCTGTAAAGGCCTTTGGTTAGCAACAACAACATCAAGAACAAGACGAACTGTATCAGGCTTGGAAATAAGGGAGAAAGTCACATGGTAAGGAACCCCATATCTAGTAAGCAACCCCATATCTTTGTGTATAACCCTTTGCTACTATATGAGCCTTATGTCACTCAATAGTCTCATCAGGTTGATATTTGATCTTAAACACCCATTTGCATCCTATTGCCTTTTTACCTTTAGGTAAAGTGACTAGTTCCCAAGTATCATTGCATTCAAGAGCATCAAGCTTTTTGTCCATGGAAGTCATTCTTGTTGATTAGTCGCATCTAAGTAAGTATTAGTTTCCTTAGTCACAAAAACATGAGACAATGAAGCAACAAAATCACGTGGGAGATGTGAAAAAGCTTTAGGTGTTAACAAAGGATAAGCAATAGATGATGGTTGAGAAATAGGGGAAACACTAGGTAAGGAAGAGTTAGAACTAGTGTGATTTATGCTGGTCACAAAATCTTGTAATCGGTGAGGAGGTTATCCTTGTTTATGAGACCTTTGAAATTGTGTGTCAGTAGGTACAGACAGTGACTAACTTAGAGGATTATTTGTAAGAGAAGAAGAACTACTAGATGGAGTTGCAACATCATGATCAATAAATGATTGATCAGAAGAAGACGGACTAACTAATGGAAAAGACTCAAACAAAACATGATTTTTGGTTATAAACACAGAAGGATCAGAATTAAACAAATGAGTAGACTCATGGAAAGGAAAAACATGTTCGAAGAATTTAACATCTCGAGACAATTGAATTTTTCCAATTTTCAAGCTATGCACCTTATATCCTTTTTGTTGTGATAGATATCCTAAGAAAACACATTGTTTTCCTCTTGAGTCAAATTTGTCCTTAGATCGTAGTTGAACACTAATAAAACATAAGCAGCCCATAACTCTTAAATGATTGTAATTAGGTGGTGATCCAAACAGTAGTTCATAAGGGGACTTCCATCCATGGCTATGAATAGGCATTTTGTTTATTAAGTATGTAGAAGTAAGAACACACTCTCCCTATAAGGTCTTTGGTAAATTGGCAGTGATGCGTAAGGCTCTAACTGTATCAAGAAGATGGCAATGTTTTCTCTCCACCACTCCGTTTTGTTGGGGTACGTATGGAATTGTTTTATGGTGAATAATGCCAAGTGAAGAAAACAAAGACTCATACGTATTGGATATGAACTACCCCCCGTTATTAGTTCTAATGACATTTGGTGCAACTTGAAACTAATTTTTAACGTAACAAAAGAAATGTTTCAACAATTGTAGAGATTGATATTTATTATGGGTCATATAAGTCCATATAGACTTAATGAAATCATCAACTATTGACAAGAAATATCTAGCACCTGAAATTAAGGAAACAACATACGGTCCCCATACATCAACATGTAAAATTTGAAATGGAGAAGCAGCATGATGTTTACTATCAAGAAAGGGCAACCGATGAAACTTTCCTAATTGACACACATTACAAATAAAAGAGTGAACATCAAGACTCTTACAATTGGATAAATGTTTCAATGTAGCTACAGAAGGATGTCCTATATGAGCATGAAATAAGTGTAACAATGTATTATTGACATGTGAAAGAAAAACATTGTGGACTGAAGTAATATTACTGGTGGATGATGAAAGTATGTTTGACTCAGCTTAGAGCATATAAATTCCATCAGCTACCGCTGCCCTTGTTAACACTATACCTCTATTTAAGTCTTGAAATGCATAACTTTGTTTGTCAAACATAGCAGATATGTTCAACCGTTGTAAAAGTTTAGGTATTGACAAAAGGTTATGAGAAAGATGAGGTACAAATAGAACATGATTAATGGAAAGTAAGTTATTAATGCGTATAGTTCCATGATGCGTAACTGTAAGAAAACATCCATCAGGTAGTTTAATGTGTATTAGTGTGTAAAGTGGTTGCAAATCAAGGAAAAGGTTTGAATGAGGGTTCATATGATCAGTTGCTCCACTATTTATGACCCAAGAACACATATTCTTGCTTATAGTGCTAAAACAAGAAGAATGAATTGAAGTCATACCTGCAAACTCCATATGATTTGCAGCAGCTTCAACAACAGTAGAAAATTCCTCTTTGCTACTCATTAACTTGATCACTTCATTATATACAGTGTATATAGGATTTGGATTTGCTTGTTCCATATCTCCTGTGCTACAATCAATTGGAGTTTCATTGTTAGTATTACAAAAGGATATTGTCAAATGATTCTTACCAAAACCACCTCTTGTATTTTTGTTTACTCTCCTTCCTTTATACCAACTAGTTGAAAGCATGTCTATATAGTGTGTCCTTCTCCCTTACAATGCTTGCAAACCGCCTAACTAGATTAAGGCTTAACCTATTGTCGATCAACAGGATTCTTAACAGTCTCTGTCTTATTCATCAAATACGTAGACGCATCCATATCAGAGGAGTCTATAGAAATGACTTCCTTTTGTTTTTCTACTTGTTGTAGTAAGGGAAAAGCTTTATTTACATTCAGAATCGGATCCATTGAAAGAATCTGATTGTGAACACTATCATAACACTCATTAATTCCTATAAGAAACTGAATCAGCTTTGTCTAAGACTTATGTTCTAAAATTCTATCTCTAAGCTGGCAAGTGCAATTAGATGCATTACCACATTCGCAACAAGGATAAGAATGAATTGCCTGAAGTTCATCCCAATATCTTTTCAATTTGCTATAGTAAGTATTAATCAAGAGATTACCTTATTTCAAATTTGTGATCCCATACTGAATTTGAAAAACAAGAGGACCATTGGCTATACCATAACTCTTAGCTATCTCATTCCATAGAGCACAAGCAAAATGTGCATATAGAAAACCTTGTACCAAATTAGTAGTCATGGAATTAAGTAACCAGCAACGTACCATAAAATCACACTTGATCCATTTCAATAAATCTTGCGATTTTGTGTCATCTAGTTATACTAAACTTCCATCAACAAAGCCTAATTTCAACTTTGTGTCTAATGCCATTTTTACTACCCTCCTCCATGCGGTGTAGTTAGATCCATCAAAAATTATGTTGCCTATGGACATCGAAGGATTATTCGATCCACTCAGATACATAGGATCCATAAAACTAAGATTAGGAGTTGAGGACATATTGAATTCTGGTAACAAACTATCCAGTACTGAATAAAGGATGAAGACAGTACCTTTATAGATAGGCTCTAACACCATTTGCAGATATTCATGTTCAATAGAAGCCACTGCATGTGCTTCAGCCTTTGAGTTGTTGCACACAGTGTTGAGCACTCAGGATGAAGAAGAAATAGAGGAGAATGCATGAAAGAAGAATGTATGTGTAAATTGTGACTGTCCAACTTCAAATCTGTTACAAGGCAATATTTATACTATAGTCTTAACTAACTAACAACCTCTAACTAATCAGGAAAATAATTAATCCTATACTCACAAGCTCACCATAAAAACGTGGAAAACATCTACTTTACAATATGTAAGTTGGTGACTCAACACAAGAAGCGTTTAAGACAATTGACTAGAACCTTTGATAAGATTTTGAATGTAAAATCACATAAATTGATTGGCCTAAAGAGGTGCATTCATTAGCTTTTGGAATGAGAACAACGTCAATTTCATTTAAGCAATGAGGAATAGTACCTATTTGAAAGAAACTTCTAATAGCTTCTATCACCGAGTGCTTTATTGCATTCTGATAAGTTTCAAAGAAGAGATCATTAAAGCCATTCAAACTCGATGTTTTGTTTGTACCCAGCTGAAATACAACTTACTGGATCTCTTCTTCCGATACCAGTTTTGTAAGTTTCATGTTCATCTCTAGAGTAACGAACATTGGTATGTCTTCCAAAAGCTCCTCCACATTCACTACCTCTTTAGCTAGGTATACTTGTTGGTAATAGTTCAAAAATTCTAATCGTAGATCTTCTTCATTTTCCACCCAAATACCTCTCTCATTTTTTATACTTTTAATTTTATTTCTTAATCGATGAACAAATGTCGATCGATGAAAAAACTTGGTGTTCTTATCGCTTAGCTTTAGTTAGTTTACTCTTGATTTTTACTTCCAATAACATTCCTCATTATCCATGGCTGCTTCTAGTTCCTCAATCAATCTGTCTTCCTCCTCACTTGTTATGGCCTCCATATTTTTGTCTTGTACTTCTATAAGGGCTTTAGATTTCTAATCTATCTCCTTGCTAAAATTTGGGACCACTAATCTACTCTACATGCCTAACTTCTTCCTACACCTATCCATAATCTACCATAAATCACAAAGATTATGGCATCTTCCTCTTTTAAGCCATGCTTCTTCTATGATATGATTTGTTTGCAACCATTGAAGTTACACTAAGTCTGATCAAACCAAAAAGGTTTAGGGCCTTTCTTTTCATTTTTAACACTCGAGGCTATCAAATGAGAGTGCTATTTGCTTCTCCTTTGATTTAGTTGTACCATTGCTTTACTACTTTGAGCTTTTGAATTTCAATTTATGTACTTTAGTTTTGTTACCCTACCCTCCCCCCCCCCCCCCTCTTTATCGTTTTATGTTTATTGTGTGTAGTTAATAACAACTTTAACCTTAAATCTTTAATATAAGGATTTATGTGAAGGATCTCTACATAAAGGTCCTTAAGTACTAAAGCTCGGTCCCTTCATATAATGTATGTATGTACATATGTATGTGTATGAGTGTGTATATATGTGTGTGTGTGCATGCTTTTAACACAATGGCAACACATTTCTTATCATTGCTTTATATAATGGCACCTAAATTTTAATCACTGGATTTTCCCAACAGCAATATAAAATTGCAAGGGCTCCTTAATTCTTTTCCCTCTATAAATAAGTGAGAAAATGTTTTATTTTTTTTTTCATTCCAAATTTTTATTAGAAATTACACTCTCCCATAAAATCTCTCCAAATTATAAATTGAGATAACACATGATCTCGATAACTTTAGAATTTGCTACTTTTATAATCTTGTGAAACATACAAAATATGCAAATATATTCAAGGGTAGTTCTTCTTTCAACAATATTTCCCTTCAGTATATTCTTTTAAGGTTACCCCATAAATCTAATGTCTCAAAAATTTTTAAGTATGAATTCAAACTCACAAAATTTTAATTGACCATGATTTTCTAAAGTTGAGAAATATGATACTCTAATATTTTCAATATATTGTTTACATAGCCTAAAATGATTTTCTTGTTAGTTTCATGTATGAATAATAAAATTGCTAGATCAAACTGTATACATAGCATCCTTATGTAACCAAGAAAAGGGTGAACTGGTTGTTTTAAAAATTAAGTTTGAACTTTTCAAATTTCAATCCCTTATTAATTATGTTACTAAGGCATTATGAATAGTAAAGTTGATGCATGTTTGCTTATGGTTGGTATTGATCTGGCATCCTTTACTTTGACTCTATAAATCCCAATTAAAAGTCTTCCACAATTCATATGGGACTTTACTCACATGGGATACTATAGTCCCTCTTTGTAAGTGTATGATATCCTTATTATGGATTTGCTCACAATTATTTCCTGTTTTAATGTATAATTTAGTCCATTCTTACCAAAAACTCACTAAGAGTCACGACCTTAGCAACAATCCCTTCATTTTGTGGACATCTTTCGTAGATTGAGTTGAAGTAGTACCATTAACTTCACCCTTAGTCTATCGTTTGACTACCTATAAGTAAAGGCACATGATGACTATCTTCTTAATATTTCTAGTTTTAGCTTTTTCAGTTTTCACATAATGCCAATCCATCACGAAAGACCTGCAATGATTACAATTTCATTAGAGTAGGCTTTACAAACACTTAGCCAACTGCTTCATCTACATAAGGGCCTACTCTACTAACTCTATGGATAAACAAAGCCCCACAATGCTTGTACCATCTTCCTTTGATAATGTCGTAGTTGTTGCCATTGCCCTTATTAGTTATTACTGGCCATTGCCATGACCTAATTTCTTAATCCAATGTTATTTGGGTCATAGGTTTTCTAAGAAGATTTTATGTGCACAAAATCCATAATACATGGTGATAGGAATCAAGGGCCTGTGATAAAGTCTCAAACTTACGAACTAGCCATTATGGTCGGCCATGCTCGCTAATAGTAACTCACTAAGGAAGAGGTTGAACTGCATCGTATCAATGTATTTAAGTGCCCGAGCTCCCTTTGGTACGTACTTATCTCTCGAGTGGAGGAAGTCCATCTAAGTTCCAATCAAAGTTAACATGGTCTCATGTCGACCTTTGTTAGTCTAGTTAGGGGCTAGGCAAATAGCTCAATCAACTTAACCAATAGATCAACCAATATGGTGTTGAGCTTAACGACAAGCTCACTGACTTCTAACTAGATCCGCAATTCTTTGAACTTAACATATCTTTAATCTTCTACATCAACAACCGCTTATCATATTGTGTAATGCATCCTTTAATATTATATGATCATCGGAAGTATAAACCCCTGTATTTTATCCATTTTTTTTTTATAAAACATTATATATTCCTTTTCTAGTATTTTATCCAATTTCACAATTGTACAAGATTGTAAAGTTGCCTTAATTAGCAACTATAAAAGGTCTTATTTATAGTAAGCCACAAATTAGCTAATGAATATTTTACATTTTTTTCTCACTTTCTTGTGCTTATGTAAGCTAACTATAGCTACTAAGTTTCATGCCCTTGCTCTTATCTATTCCTATCAAGCTAAGGAATAGTGGTGAGTAACCTTAAGAAGAACTTATGCATAATATCAAATTGTTACTAAGTTTTTGTGAAGCATTTGATATGTAATGTCCAAGTGTTTGTACATGAGACCTACCTCAACCATCGACTATCATTTATCCTTCTAACCATCTTGTAGTTAGGATCCATCTTATGGTTAGGATCCATCTTATGGTTCATGTGATAGCTTACGTATGTTAATCTATGTAAGGCATATCATCTTAGTTATCTATTTACCACTATTCTTGATGTTGGTTCCCTAGAAGATGACTGACTTAAGTACTAACGTTAGTATTGGTAACAATGAGAGTAAGGTTGTCCACTATAGAAAGTTTCCTTAACTACTCTAAGATCCATAGATAAGGAATTGACAGGCTCGCCACCATGACGGCCAAGTTGACTTGTAATGTTAATAGATTGGCTACTTCCTTAGCTAATAAAGAGGCCTAAGTGAATTTCTAAACTATTCTTCAGTAAAAGAGATGACATGTTGCCAATTACCAACCTGATTATGGTAACTGAGTTGATGACCTTATGGGGCAACATTGGGTGTTAGTATGGAGAGGCGAGTAAGATGACAAATTAAGTTAGATGAAGTAGATAAGCGTAAGGAGGAATAGTATTATGAGGCTAAAGAGAGAGCCGATTGACCCATTAGAGGAATGGAAAATGTTAAGACATAGATGTTAACCTACTTTGGGATCAGCAATGCCAATGACTATCTAAATTGGGGAGACAAGGTTGAAAGATATTAAATTGTCATGAAGTTGATGAGTGTGCTAGTTCGAGTAGGTACACTCAAGTTAGTTGGATATGACACCCTATGGTGGAGGAACTTATAAGCTAGCTGATGAAGGGAAGGAGAGCTTGAGATCTGTACTTGGCAATGTGCTAAGCTATGCACAATAAGTTTACCTACTCACTATATACAAGATACTTTCAAGAAATTACAAGAGCTCAAGCAAGGTGGTATGTTTATTGGCAACTATGTTAAAGAATTTCAAATGTTGATGTTTTCATTATGAAGTTAAGGAGCCAAAAGCTTGAATGGTTTCTCGATTTATTAGAGTATTGAAGTTCAAAATTGGTGAAGTTTTGGATATCTAGTGAATTGACACATTAGAGGATGTTATCCAAGCTACTCAGATTGTTAAGCATCATAGTCGATAGGGTTATACGTGAGCTCCTATAAGCCAACCCTACTCTAATCGATTTGTTCTAAGTAAACCTATACTATTGAAATCAACTAAGAGTGAAGAGGTCTAACCTGACTTAAGGTTTTGAATTGTTGAGGCAGAAATGTCGAAGACATTTATGGAGGAAAGACAAGTGAGATTAAGTGCTTTATGTGCCAAAGGATTTGGTTACATGGTTGTCAAATGTCCCAATAGAAGAACTATGGTCATTAAAGGTGAAACACTGACCATTGAGATCGATAGTACATATTAAGAGGTTGAGGAAATGAAACAGTATACTAAGCAAGACTAGTTCCTCAAGGGATAGAAGGTCATTGTAGCTTGTAGATGCTAAGTAAGGTGAACTCTTGAACTTAGTTATTCCTAAGATATAAGCTTAACCGGTTCGGAGGGATACAAATAGAGGAAGATTTTATTCCATACTACTTATCGAGTTAAGGGCTAGTTATGTGCTATCATAGTCAATAGTGGGAATTATACCAATGTGTTTTCAGCAAGTATGGTGCATAAGTTTAGTTTGCTGTATAGGAAAGGCGCTCTTCATGTTACTTAACAAGTTATTGTTCCAATCTCCATTAGATTGTATCTAGATGACATACAATGTGATATACTAGTAATGTGTGCATTGCAATATTACTGGGATAACCGTAGTTATTTGACCATAGAGTTCTTCATGATAATTTCAAGAATATATATCCTTTGAGCATGAAGGGATGAAGATTGTATCGAACCCTATAATATCGCACCAAGTTTGAGATATGCTAACCTAGTTGAGTTGAGCATATAAGAAATGCTTAGTTGTGACACTAGCTGAGCTAAAATAAGAGGTGAAGCCGAGTTATTTGGCCTTTTCGTTGATTCAATGATCGCTTAAGATGAAGGGATAGAGTGTCGAGCTACCTACCTAGGTAAAGAAGATAATTAATGAATATGTTGACTGGTTTCCTAATGATCTATCAAATGGATTGCTACAGGTCAAAGGCATCGAACATGCCATAGGCCTGCAACCAGGAGCCATCTTATTTAACAAGCTCATATACCACATGAACCCAAAGATAGCTGTTGAGCTTTAAAGGCAGGTTAATGATCTAATTGATAGGAGTTATGTTTATGGGTCATTGAGCCCTTGTGTAGTACGAGCCCTGATTTTGCCGAAGGACATATCGTTGAGGATGTGCATTCATAACCAACTAAATTACACTCAAGTATAGGTATGTAGACACCTCATTTTTGTCCACAAAGAATTTATGAAGCTTTTTAAAATTTAGGAGATCTAAAAAATAAAATAAAATTTTAAAAAGAAGAAACAGAGAAGAAAAAAAAGAAAAAAAAATTTATTAATGTATCATGCCATTCTAACATGCTACGTGGTTTCTAACTAGTAGCTTTGTCAAGACCACATGGCGCTAAGCAGTCGCACTATAGCTCCACATGGTGCTTTATTAAAAAAATACTAAATAGATGAGAGTGCTCATACGCTCATGTGTGTGTGAGGCGAGTGAGTGCCTAGCCAGCCCACCCCCTTCCTTCTTTCCTTCTTCTTCTTCTTACTTATCCTTCTTGATGAATTCACGAATAGAAAAGCTCATAAATAAAGCAATTTTTTGCCTACAAAAAGGCACCCAATTTGATCCCTTTTTTGCATAAAAAATTATAAAAATAAATATGGGATTGCAAAGGAAATAAATACGTTATTTTGGTCTAGAAATCTTGAAAAATAATCAAGGGAAAGTACCCCAACACAAAATAATAAAAAGGATGTCTTTTAGGAAACTAAATATGCAAATATTTTAAAAAGTGGGAAATTAAATCTCTTTATGCAATCCCAATGCATATTTAGTGTATATAATTAGTAAAAATACATAAAGATTGATTTTATCTATTTAATAGATAGAAATAACATATAAAACACATCAAAATCGGACCAAAAAATGGAAAAAAAAAATAAAAACAAGCTAAAATTGCAAGATGCAAGAAGATTTAACTCCTCAACACAAAAGGAAGTTTCTTGACCAATAAGCTAGACTGCATACTATAAATAAGTCTCCCTTTTCTCACGAACGGATACAATTACAAGAAAGATGGATTAGATTGAGAGAATTCTCAACCTCTCATTCTATACTTTAGTTTTAGGGTTTTGTTGAAAGGCTAAATTTCTTTAAGCAAATCAAAGGAGCGCAATATGATTTTTCTAGAAATTGATGAAGGGGTTTCATATATATGGAAGTCAAGAGTCAGGAGCTACCGCTACCTTGCCAAAAATAACCTAAAAGTTCCTTAAATCGACAATCAATTTGTTGCTGCATAAGGTAATTTCTCGAAACCTTTGGGTATTCTTGATTGTTTTTGTGTTCTTAGTGATTTTGATGAATGTTATGTATTGGTAATTTGTGAAATCATGTTTTATGTATTAAATAGTTAGTTTTGCAAAATTTGTAAAAGTATTTGTTATAGTTCTTGTTTTTATAATGTAATATTCATGTAGCTTGACAATAGATGTACATGAAATTGATGATGATGGTTCTTGATTAATTTTATTGGATTAGATGTTTTAATGAATGAGTTGTAATACATTTATGATCATTCATGTTTATGTAATATAGATTGATATTTATTTAGTGATGGACATGTATTTATTCATGAAATAAAAGCTTTGATTCAAGAACTTCATTAAATATCATAACAAAGTAGTTTTTTTTTTATTAACTGTTATAAATTATTAATATATAACTAATAAGCATGCTATGTAAATATAAAAGTGATTATATGATGTTATATGATTTTTTTTATTTGTACATTAATGATTATTTTAATATGTTTGTCATTAATGAGTTCTTTTTTTTTTTAATAAAAGGGACTTTTCTTTTCTTTAAAAGAAAAATGTTTTGCTACCTTAGAGAATTTTTTTCTTAATAAAAAATGTAAATTGACTTTATTTTTTCAAAATTAGGGATTCCTAGTTTTTTTTTTTTCAAATTTCGAACAAAAAAAAGTATATTTTATAAATTAATTAATATGTAAATACTTAAAGTGAAATATTTTTTATGAATAAAATGGATTAACCCACTAAAGTTTTATAAGATTCTTTTATAACTATGTGATCTTGATCTTAGCTAGTAGGTACGTAGGCACTTTAGGTAGCCCTAAGAAGTAGAAATTTTTTTTTCCTTCTTCTAATGTTAAGCCCCTTTTATTTTAAGAAGCTCATCAAAGTCCCATTTAATTACTTATGGATCTCTTTTGTGGAACCTTTTAGGTTTTAAATAAATTAGCTTTTGAGCCTAGTGGATCTTTGGTTTCTTTTTCTAAAATTTTGTCTTTTTTTTCTCCAAAAAATTGTGAACTAGTACCTGAAATTAGGGTCATCAACCCATGGACTATAATTTCCCTTTTTTTCGATTTCAATCATGCGGCAGCTTTACTTTAAATAAAAAAGACTTTTTTTTTAACATTTTCCCAATATGGTTAAGAGATTTATATTGAGTGGGCTAGACTTAATATAAATCGAGCTAAGAAAAAAAATAAACCATTTTTTCAACTTGATAAGGTACTCAATCCTAAGGCTTTACAACATATTAGATGAATGACATGGTGCCAAAATTTTCTCCAAGATTGACTTGAAGTCAAGTTACCATTAGACATAGATGCGAGTAGGAGACAAATCAAAGACAACCTTCAAGATAAGGTACAGATTGTATGAATGGCTTGTAATGCCTTTTGGTCTCTCTAATGCACTAACACATTTTTGAGATTGATGAATCATGTACTTTAAGATTTGTTTGTCACGTTTATAGTGGCATATTTTGATGACATACTTGTATACAATCCTTATCTAAAAAAGTATTGTGAACATCTTTGAGCTATTTTCTCTATCCTCTAAGCTGAAAAACTTTAAGGAAATCTAAAGAAGTGTAAACTTTGTCAACTTGAAGTAGTCTTCTTAGGCATAGTTATGAGTGAAGGAGGAATCTGAGATGACAAGTATTAAGGTTTGAGCTATAATTGAATGGGTAATGCCAACCTGTTCTACCAATGTCTATAGTTTATACGAATTGGCTTCCTTTTACCACTACTTCATTAAGAATTTCAGTACCATAGTAGTTCGTTTGACCAAGCTATTAAGGAAGGATGTAAAGTTCAAATGGAGAATAAGAGAGTAGAAGAGTTTTAAAGAAGTAAAGGAGAGGTTGACTACCACCCCTATTCTTGCTCTTCCAAACTTCGAGAAGGTGTTTGAATTGGAGTGTAATGCCTCTGGCATAAGCATAGGTTTCGTACTAATGTAGGAAGACTAACCTACTGCCTATTTTGCTGAAAAACTCTAAGGAGCTACTCGCAATAACTAGGAGTTCTATTCCTTGATTCGTGCTTTAACCATCTAGCAACACTACATCTTGCCTAGAGAATTTGTAATTTACGTTGACCATGAATTGTTGAGGTACTTAAAGAGATGACTAAGCTATCTAAGAGGCAAGCTAAGTAGATTGAGTTTTCAAAAGGATTTTCTTATGTGGTGAAATATAAGACCGATAAGGCCAATGTACTAGCCAACACTATATCTAAATAACATACCCGCTTATTCGATCTCCAAACTAAGCTACTTGGATTTTGCATAATTATAGGGTTGTATACCAAAGGCCCACTAGTGATTCGAAAGGACGAACTGTTGGTGACTACTTTGTGGAAGACAGATATTTATTCCAAGGTAAGAAGTTGTGCATTCTAACATACTTTATTAGGGAGTCATTATTACACAAAGACAATGGAGGTGGATTATCCAACTACTTTGGCAAAAAAGTACCCTTGAGTTGTTAGAGTTGAATTTCTTTTAGCTAAGATGTTAAGAAATGTACACTCAATCCTAAAGAGGTATGCTACTTGTCGAAGAGCCAAGAGTCAAGTTAAACAAGGACCATACTTGCTACTACTTGTCTCGACTAAGCCATGGCTCAAACTAAACATGGATTTTGTTTTCAGCTTACAAAGAATGTCCCAAGTAAAGGATTCAGTCATGGTAGTCATGGATCGATTTAGTAAGATGGCACACTTTATTCCCTACCATCATACTAACAACACTTTAGCTATCTCTTTTCTCTTCTTAGAGGAAGTGGTTGGTCAAGCCGCATGGATTTCAAGGACCATCATGTCAGACAGGGATTTGAAATTCCTCAACCATTTCTAAAAGAGACTTTAGACATGCCTTAGAAAGAAGCTTCTGTTCAGTACAGCATATCATCCTCAAATGGATGAACATACTGAGATTAGCAACCAAACCTTAGGTGAATTGCTCTAAATTGTGGTAGGAAGGAACCTAACAGATTAGAACTTATGTTTGCTATAGTTGAGTACCTAGAGGATGGCACATAGTGTGATGGGCAAGTCCCCCTTTAAGATTATGTATGAATTTAACCCTAATCTTCCCCTTAACCAAATGCCTTTGTCTAGTTGACTTGAAGATCAAATAGTTGTAGACCGATCAAAGGCCATAAAAGTAATGCATTAGAAGGTAATAGATCACCTAACCAGAGTTACTTCCAAGCTTGACAGAAAAGGGTAAGGACGAAAGGTCCAAGAGTTCCAACCTAGCAACCTGGTGAGGATACACTAAAGCAAAGACTATTCCTAAGCTTGAGGAAAAGCAAGCTCTCTCCTAAGGTAGATGGATCATTTATGGTAACAAAGATCAACTAGAATGTTTATAGAGTAGACTTGCCAAATTAGTATGGAGTCCCTATTGCCTTCATTGCTAACATCAACCCATGAATCCTTGAGGATGAACATCCTGAAGCCGAGCCATAATTAATCCCAAATGTCAAATAGCTTGAAGGAGAAGATAGGAATCAAGGGCCTATAATATGGTCTTAAGCTCACAAAATAGCCACCATAATCTACTGAGCTCTCCAAAAGCACCTCATTAAGGAACAAGTTGAACTCTTTCGTGACAACCTGTTTGAGTACTCAAGCTTCCACCAACATCTACTTATCTCTTGAGTAGAGGAAGTCCATCTAAGTTTTAACTAAGGTCAGCATAGTCGCACGCTAACCTATGCTAGTCTAGTTAGGGGCTAAGTAAACAGCTAGATCAATAAAATCAATAGCTCTACTAGTAAAACATCAAGCTTGGTGATAAGTTTTCCGACTTTTGACAAGATCCACAATTCTCTGAACTCAACAAAGCTTTGATTTTTCGCATCAATAGCCATCTATTGTAGTGTATCACGTATCCTCTAATAGTGTACGACTATCATAAGTATAACTACTAATGTGTTATCCATTTTACCGTTATAAAACATTAGTACATTCCTTCTCTAGTAATTTATACAATTTCATAATTGTATAATATGTAAAGTTGCTCTAATTGAAAATCATAAAAGGTCTCATTTATACTAAGCCGTAATTTTTTTTTTTTTTTAGGAAACCTTGTGCACACATGGGGGTTGGGGGAATGAACTGGACCTCTCAATGATATAAAATACCCTTGACCCCCTAACCATCCCCCCTACCCTTCAAGTAAAAAGGAAATAAGGGAATACTACACCCCTTACAAGGAAAACCTGAATGAAGAAAAATATAAAGACAAAATAGAAAGGAGTACTATTCCCAATACAGAGACTGGTATAGTTTGATATGACAAAAAACTAAAAGAACAAGATAACATTGGATAAATTAACAATTAACAATTCTGACATTTCCTAACCCATCTTATCTTATATCAGAATCCTCTTAAGCTTAATGTTTAAAAGAGCTTTATTCGTCTAAAAGAAATTGGCTTGGCTATCTTTAGCTTTTTTCACAAACCAGTCAACCGCTACATTTCTCTCTCTCTAGACATGACTGGACTGACCTTGGATTTCTTCAATTAATTTCCTCACCCAAGAGATGTCATTCGATATATCCCATCTAGTTACATTCGTCGATAGCCACCTACTCACAACCTTCCAATATGTTTATACTTAGACTTTAGTGAAATTAAAATACTTACGGTATTCAAGACCTTTTATTAGAGCTGTTAGTTCAATTGAATCAATAAAAGCATGATTTGAGGGGAAACCATAGCACCAGATAAAATTACCACTGTTATCCTTAAGAATACCTCCACCACTACCTTTGTCTTGGTCTAACTGCTATCCACATTTTGTTTGATCTAATTTTCTTTTGGGCTCTTCTAAGACAAAGAATAAATCTTTCTTTTCTTAGGGGGTTTAATGATAATCGCAAACAAATCCTCATCACACTTGATTTGGAGACTTGATAATGGATTGGCTTGCCTTATATCAAGAAGATCATCAATAATATGGTGAATAAGAAACTTGGGGGGGCATGGTGTGTTCTTATGTTCTCCATTATTTCTTTCACCCCAAAGATGCCAAATGGTAACAATAGGCACAATTAGATTTGGGTAAGGGTCAATTCCAAACTGTAAATCGGCCCGAAATTTGGAAGGTTAGGCCAAAGTACCCTAACTGGTGGGTCACAAATCGTCAGGCTAACCCGCCATTGAACCAGTAGGTTGGCTCAGCTGGTTCACCCCCTTAAAAAAAAAAAAAGAAAGAAAGAGAAAAGAGAGGCCACTAAGTTGGAAAAAATAATTGGATAATATATAGTAAGTCATTGCACGTCAAAGCTACTTTATTTGCGATGGTGAAAAATAAGTTTTTAAAAATAATATTATCAAACTAATGATAAATGGCTAATCGTAAGTTAATTATGTGTTAAGGATAAATGGAAAATTTAATTTCAGTTAATATAAGTCCTTTTTGTACAACTTGATAATATTAAGGACTTGAATATGAGGAAAAAATAAAATTTGAGAGAAAAAAATAAAAAAGATGAAATCACATTGAGTCATAAATTAATAAAAAAATTAGAAATTATTAATGAATTAGTATACTTAAAAAAAAAGAGATCACATTGTTAGAAATTATCAATGTATTTAAAAAAAGAAATTAAATATTAAAAAAAATCGGCTCAAGGGCTAAACCCGCCCCCTATAGGCTAGTCATGGTTCAGCAATGGCCAAGCTCATGCTCTAAGCACAACAATTACTCTTATTGCTTGATTTGTTTATCTAAAACTTGAGTAAGACACATATGGAGGAGATTTTTGGAAGAGTAATGATTTTTATATGAGTAGAGAGTGGCTTTTAAACATTCTTGGCATACTCATAAAGAAGGAAAACATAGATAGTGGTTTCACATTCATTAAGGTAGCATACACATTGAGAAGCAATAGACTAACTTTGTAGACAGCTTATCTTTTGTAGGAACAAAGGTTCAAGCAGTACGTTACATAAAGAATGATATCTTCAATGGTAAGAACTTATTCCAATAGCATTTGTGTAAATCAACTGTCTTTGCCTTACTTCTAAATTCATTCAATGCACTTGAGATAGAAAAGGCCCCATCTGAAGATATAATCCAAATAAGGGGGTTATTTACTTCCTGTTGCACATTAGGAGGTATGACTTCCTAAACCAAAGCAATAAAGCCAATTAACCTATCAACATGCCAACAGCCATTAATCCACAAATCATTTGCCTTTAAGCTCGAGGATCTCACTAAGGATGATTTGAAAATAAGACCTTGGGGGAGCTACTGATCAAACCAAAAACTGAAATCTCCATTCTTAAGACTAAAGAAAGTATGTTTCTTAGTGAAATCTCGTACCCTTCAGAGTCTTTTCTAGATGGGATATGAAACAAAAGATCTAACAATTTCTATAAGGTGCTTGCCTTTTATATATTTGGAATGCATAAAGTTAGAAAAGATACAGTTTTCAGTTCTCCTTGATATCGATCAACTTTGTATGTTAAGCCAAATGACTACCTACCTCTCAGAAGTTGTGTGTTGACTTGAAGAATGCCAAGCAACAGCCAAACCTCGCGCGTCTGCTCAACTATATTCGGGTTAACCAATTGCTTAGCATCACTTTTGCTAAGAGGTCGAGAGAGCTGCCCTAGACTAATCTTCAGTCACCTCTGCTCGGATAACTAATCTGCTCATATTCTTTTGTTCACATCTTCTAACGATATCGCTAATGAATCTCTACCACGTGTACATGATCACGTATAGAATCTGCTACATTAATCATTGTTTTGTTTTTCAATATTCATTTTTACCCTTTTGTATTCTTGTACATTACTTCTTTCAAGTAATACTCATTTTGCCTTTTCTCTTTTAAGCAAGTTGGCATAAATTCTTGGATATAAATATCCCTCGTATATGTAGTTGCAAATAATCATATTACCATTAATACATTGAATATTCTTCCTCTCGTAAATACTAATCGTTTACTCTCATTTCACTCTTATGTTAACCCTTAAGTAAAGGTCAGGTGGTGAGTAATTTCATCGGACTATCTTATGTATCATATCAAGCTGTACTGTGAGTCCTTAAAAGTTCCATTAGTACGTTATATCCCTTGGAACTGTTCATAGGTCTAATTACTTCTTTATTTATCTTTCATCCTTTCGTGCATTTCCCTATCACCCTTTTTAAGATTTCGATAAGCTCGGACCCATCCCTGCGACTAACCTTATTTGTCCTTAGCTATATTACACATCACCCTTCCCCCTGAAAAGAAAAATTGCATACATACCTTCCAACATTTTGATGACCAAATTTGGAGGTTGAACAGCTTGAAAAAATTTAGAGACGAACAGATGGTAAGACACTTTTGATGAGGGTAGTATGACCTTCTATAGATAGTCATAGGTTAACCGAATTTTTTAACCTATTGGAGACCCTTCGTAAATTTCATTAAAATTGTATCGACCTCTCTATCCTATACTTAATGGACAACCTAGATAAGTGAAGGGAACCAACTAGACATTCATAGCAAAAATGGAGCAAATAGCATTTTTAGCAATCGCTTTACACTTTTTGGGAAAGAATAAAGAGCTTTTGTACTTATTGATTTTCAGAAGAAAACAAAAAAAAAAACCACTCATAGAGAATAAAGAAGTTCTATACCTTAAAGATGTGTAATGTTGAAAAAGATGACTTAAAACCTTGTGAAATGAATTCGAAAGCAAGAATTAATAGAAAAGGAAAGAGAAGATTACCTTAACGCAGACCCTTGATTTTGATGGTCGAATTTTACCCTAAATATTATTCGGCCATTTGGCTGACGAGAAGATGACTAATTCTATGCTCAACTAATGCCAACTGAGGCCTAGTTCGCTTGATAAGCCTTAGAGCCCAGCTGATTAATATGTCCGATTTGAACTTAGGAAAGTGGCACGAACGATTATGATCTGGTACAATCTCATTACATAATCACCTACTATTCTTATATTATAGGCATTTGCTTATTTATAAGATCTCTACATGGCCTACTACCAATGATTAATTGTTGTTTTAGATACTCGATGTTCGCCTATAAATACGGAGAGAAAGCGTTGTAAGAACCCTCTGAAGACCTTTAACTCCATATTAAGTCATTTACTTCTCTCTTAGACACTTACTGACTTAAGCATCGAAGTGACTACACTTAACTAACCTTGGTACCACTTAGTATTTTGTTTTTTTTTTTTTTTTTTTTTTTGTAAGAGCAAAGTCCTACCTTAAAATCATCCGACAACATTTGGTACCATTTGTTTTTCATTACACCTACATGGTAAAGATGCAAACGACGGAAAGTATAGGTGTAAGTTCGTCACCTAATCACTAAGTGGGGGGAAATAGGTATATTGACAAATAGCACTTAGCTAGTTGAAGCAACTTTTCCTGAACTTAGCCAAAGAAAACCAAGAACTCAACAAAAAACATAATGAGATCCTTAACCTTCTCCATAGAAATTTCCACCTAAATCAAAACCAAGAAGACAGCAATAATAATGCGGAGAATAATGGTGATTCAATCTATTCTCCTGAATTACTGAAAAAGCAGGATGAAGTCACTATTGGACCTTTAGCTCCTGCTCTTAAGAAGAGTGACAAAGGATAACAACCATAGCAAGTAAACCATATAAGACCCCCGTATGTTAGTACCCCTGTTACAGTGAGTAAACAATTCCAAATAAAAAAGAGTCCTTTTTCCTTCAAATTTGGACAAAGTAATACTAAGATACATCAAGCTGCCATAATTTGAGGAATATTGCCACACTTTGGCTAAATTGCATAGCTTAAGTGATGCCGTGGCTTACCATGATTTTCCCTCAACATTGAGGAATGCAGCTAGTACATGGTTAAAACATCTGAAGCTAAACACAATCTTATGTTTCAAACATTTGGCAGAAGTGATCCTGCAATACTTCCTTATAAGTAAGCTTTCGATTAAGGGTTCTTCTATCCATAACACCATTAAGCAAAAGTCAAATGAATCTCTTAGGGATTATTTAGCCAAGTTTATAACTGAGATGGTCTAGATCCCGGAGCTAAACATGAGCGTTGCTCTTAATGTAGTTATTGAAAGTGTTAAATCTCATGGAGACTTTTTCATGTCTCTAGAAAAAAATAAGCCGAAAGCTTTTGCTAGGTTTAAGGCCAAGGCCACATCTTACATCCGCCATGAAAACAACATTAAAGCTCTTCGAGAAGTTGATTAAAGTAAAGGAGATCGGAAAGGAAACAAGAAGAAGAGTATAAAAGATTGACTCGAAACAAACGATGACCAGTGTTTTGAAGGATATAATGCCGAGAAAAAGAGGCTATGCATCCTAATATATTCTATTCATATGCCACTCAATCGTCCAATCATGGACATATTGATGGAAGTGTGAGGTCAAAGGGGCTTAATGCAATGGCCTAAAAGGATGAGAGGAAATCATTTAAGACTAAATTATAATAAATATCGTGATAGAGGCCATAATACTAACAAGTGTATCTAACTCAAGAATGTGATTGAAAATGTAATCCAACGAGTGTATCTAAGCAAGTTTCTTTCACATAATGCCAAGAATATTAAGTGACCAACCTAAAGGAGACGTGGCGAGTAAGATAATGTCATGCAGCCTTCTTAAGCCAGGAATGATGCAAGAGATGGAAATAGTAGCAGAGTTCCTAATGATATAATAAATACTATTGTCAGCGAACCTTTCACCTTAGGCTGGTCAAGCTCTTTGGGCATGACTAACGCTATACATTATGTTTAAAATGTACAGGGCAAGAAGGTCATGGTAGACAATTCAATTTTTTTCACGAAAGAGGATTTCATGAGTGTTCAAAGACCCCATGATGATGCACTCTTAATTAGTGCAAGAATTGCCTACTTTAAGGTAAAAAAGATTCTTGCTGACACCGGAAGTTTGATATATATCATTTTAAACGTGCTTTTGATCATATGAGGTCGAAAATCAAAGTGCAATTGAGATCTTATGATGATGATTTATATGCTTTCAATAATCAACTTGTTTGGGTTAGCGAAGTAATTTCTCTCCCAATCTAAACTGGAGATGACAAACATATTGAGGAAGATAAGGTGGATTTCCTTGTTATCAAGTGCTGGTCCCCATAAAATATGATCATAGGCTAGCCAGACAACATTTATTCGACATGGTCCTTTCTACTATACATTTCTAAGCCAAATTTCCCACTTCCGCTGGAGTCAGTATATGTAAGGGGGACCAATAGTTAGCAAGGTCTTTGTATATAAAGGCACTACGCCAAGAAGAAAATTTTCAAGTTGAAACTTGTCTGGAACAAAAATCAGTCGGCGTAGAAAATACCAAGGAAGCGATAGAAGAAATTATGCTGGGAAATGATCTTAGGAAGACGATGAAGATAAGGAGACCTTTACCGGTAGACATCCACCAAAATTTGATTAACTTTTTATAGGACAACTTTGATGTCTTTGCATAGTGTTCTTTAGATATGCTGGGTATCCATAGAGATGTTATAACACATAAACTTTAAGTCGATCCTAATGCGAAGGTGATTCAACAGAGAAAGAGGCATTTCACTCCTAAACAACAGGCAACCATAAAAGAAGTCCAAAAGTTACTAAAGGTAGAGCTCGTTAGGGAAGAGCCTTATTCGACTTGGCTGGCCAATTTTGTGCTAGTTAAGAAGTTTAACGGAAAGTGGTGTATATAGATAAACTTCACAAATTTGAATAAGGCCTATCCAAAAGATTGCTTCCCTTTGTTAAGAATATATCAAATGGTTGACTCAATTGCCAGATATGCCTTACTATCTTTTATGGATGCATTTTTGGACTACAATTAAATCAAAATGAATGAAGAAGATGATGTTCACACATCATTTGTCACCAACTTTAGGAATGTTATTACATGGTAATACCCATCAAGCTAAAAAACGTTGGTATGACCTACCAATGACTTGTCACCAAGATGTTTAAGCCTCAAATTCACCATAATCTCAAAGTATATGTTGACGATATAATCGTGAAAAGCACAATAGAAAGTTGGCATCTTATCGATCTTAAGGAGACATTCAGCACTCTAAGCAGATATAATATGAAGTTGAATCCATAGAAATGTGTTTTTGGTGCTACTTTAAGAAAATTTTTAAGTTATGTGGTCACCTGGCATGGCATTGAAGCAAACCTAAGGAAGATTGATGGTATTTAGAACATGAAGTCACCTTACATAGTCAAGGAAGTTTAGGAGCTAATAAGGCAGATGCCATAAACAGATTTATGTTGAAAAGCGTTGACAGATATATAAAATTCTTTAAAATCTTGAACAATATGAAAGATGTCAAGTGGACAAACTAGTTTGAAAGAGCATTCGATGAGCTAAAGGAGTTTCTTGCGTCACCACTAATACTCTCAACACCATATCTAGAAGAAAATTTGTATCTATATCTGTCACTTAGTAGCCAAGCACTTTCTTCTATCTTAGTTCATATAGAAGGCAGAGAGCATCGGCCGGTTTATTATGTGAACCATGTTTTGCAAAGGCTGAAACACCAATATAAAAAAATCGAGAAATTTGTATTGGTAGTAGTTCTCTCGACAAGAAAGTTAAAACCATATTTTAAGGCACATCAAATTGTTGCCCTTACTAATCACCCCTTGCGGTAAGCTTTACATTAACTAGGCAATTGAGAAATTTGTATTGGAAATGGCTCTCTTGGTAAGAAAGTTAAAACCATATTTCGAGGTACATCAACTTGTTACCTTTATTGATCAGCCCTTGTAGCAAGCTTTACATTGACCAAGCTCCTCAAGGACTGTGATGAAGTATGCCCTAGTGTTAAGTACCTATGGCGTATAGTAAAAACCCAGAATAGCATTGAAATCCCAAGTGTTGGTAGATTTTGTGGCCGAATTCACTAGTGAAGAGGATAGCATAAAGATGGCCAAGAAGCCAATTTAGAATTCATATGTTAATGTCTCCTCTACTAAAGAAGGATGCGGTGTAGGTTTCATTCTACAAGGACCCTACAATGTGAAAGTTAATTACGCTTTGAAGTTTAGGTTTTCAACTAGCAACAATGAAATATAGTATGAAGCCTTAATAGTTGGACTCAAATTGGCAAAGGAAGTTGGTGCCAAGAAAGTTGAAGTTTTTTTTTACTCACAACCTGTTATGAGTTAAGTCAAAGGGAGCTATGCAGCAATAGATAAATTAATGAGCAAGAACCTGCTGATGGTACAAATGCTCATGGAAGAGTTTCAGTCTTTTTCAATTGAGAAAATACCAAGAAGTAGAAACATTGTTGCTGATAAGCTATCGAAGTTAGCTAACATGGCACTCCCTAATTTAAATGATAAGGTCTTTATTGAGTATCTCTCTAATAAGAGCTTACAAACTATTGAGCATCGTTGCGAGTTGGCCCCCTGCCCAAAGGAGAAGTCTTAGATGGACCCAATCATAGACTATTTGAAGGATAATGTTCTTCTTGATAATAGAAAGGATGCTTGAAGGTTTGATTTATCAAGCTATAAATTATATGTTGATAGATGATTGATTGTACAAATGAGGCATTTCCCAACCTTACCTTCATTGCCTTCCACCGAAGGTCGCATAACGAATACTGTCTAAATTACACAATTGTATTTGTAGTAAATATGTGAAGAGTTAAACCCTGTATGTCCATATATTAAGACTCGGCTATCATTGGTTAACTATGAAAGAAGATGTGAGATTCTTTGCTTATCAATGTCCATGAGGCACTAAGTTATGCACCTTCTAATGAACTACACAACCTCACCAATCCTTAGCCCTTTGCTTATGTAGATTAGACATACATGGATCATTTCCAATGTCCACAAGCTAATGGCAATTTGTCATAGTTGTCATAGATTATTTTACGAAGTGGGTAGAAGTTGAAGCAATTACTAAAACCACTGAATAGAAGGTCGAAGTTTTTTTTTCAACTTTATTTTATCAAGATTTAAGGTTCCATTTATGATAATCACTAATAATGGACCATAATTTGATAATGATAAATTTTGGGCATTTTGTGAGAAACATGGCATTCATATGAATTACACATCAATGACTCACCCTCAAACCAATGGGTAAGTAGAAGCTGTTAATAAGATCATCTTGCATAGTTTGAAGAGGAAAGTTGATCAAGTTAAGTTTAAATAGGCTGACGAATTGCCAAATGTCTTATAGGGGTATCGGACTACCCATAGGACTTTAACAGAAGAAACACTTTTCAGCTTGGCATATGGGTTGGAAGCGGTACTAATAATTTAATTGGATTGACCCAATCTTCACATGTAGAACTTTGACATAATGATTAACCAAGTTAGTCATACAGCTAATTTAGATACAATCGAGGAGATAAGAGATGTTGTAAAGGCGAGAGTTGCTGCATATCAACATAGAGCGGCTAAATATTATAATTGAAAGGTAAAACACAAGGTCTTTTGGCTTAAAGATCTAGTTTACAGAAAGTTAGTGGCAACTAGCACACGAGATATACAAGGAAAACTTGGCCCAAACTATGAGAATCTTGTCAGGATCAAGGAAGTCGTAGGCGAAGGGGCCTATCGACTAGAAAGGTTGGATAGAACAATCATTCCTCAAGCATCGAATGTAGAGAATTTGAAGCTTTATCTTACTTAGATCCCTTGATGTCATGGTTTGTTTCTATTTTAAACTTTATAAGGTGATAGCCTACATCTTGATTCAATTGTGAAAGGTTCAAGTATCATTACTTCCTCTTCTTTTCATTCTCAATCAATGCATGATTAATAGAATAATAAAGTTCTAGCTATATAGTAAATGAACTAGTATTTAGCGAGTTCAAACCTATAATGGTTAACAAACTTAAGAATTGTTGACAAGTAACGTCAATTCTTACTTGAAATATGCTAAAAAGCTAGAGAATGAACTCTACTATGCCTACTAACTAGTAATCTCATGGCTAAGAAAAAAAGAAGCACACTAGTTCACGTCCTATGCGACTAAAAAATGTTATGTCTTCGAAAAGACATATAATATGCATGTGAAATAACACGTGCCGAAAATTAATAACTCACAAGTGAAATAATACATGCCAAGAACTAATAACTTGCATATGAAATAAAACATGCCGAAAATTAATAATTTGAGCATGAAAGGAAACATATTAGAAGCAAGGGGCTTAAAGGTTCAATATCACTTTACAATAAATGATCGACATCTCGACCATATTTAGTCAATACAACATATACAAAATAAAGTACAAATTGGTAGAATTTCAAGAATCCGGAACATTCTATTTTTTTTTTTATTAAGTGAAAGTATTGTCTTGATTAGAAGAAGACGGGAACCTCTTGGACCTTACTTCTTTCTAACACTAGGGGTTTTGGAGCTTTGCAAATGTAAGAGGTCTCTTTAGATGATCATCCTTCGTCATCGATGGGAGTTCAACATTGTCACCTTGCCCTTTGAACCTTAGTCTTCGCCTCTTTACCGACTTCCTTATCACTACTATTAGCGTCATTGTCATCGACATCAGCAAAATCCAGACATGAGAGGTCATATTAGGGTAAACTTTTAAAATTTCCTTTCTTGCCTATTGGACCCCCTGTAAAAGCTTCTTCCTAAGTAGTCTTTCGTATTACCGACTAGGAGTCACGATTTCTAGTGCCTCCTCAACTTAGGGCTTCTTCTTTACTACCTCCTCTAATTTGGTAACACAGGACTAGAGTTAGAGACTTTTATCTCTAACTCCTTTATTTGTATCCTTAGCTTGTCATTCTTGTCACTCATTGATCTGATTGTTCAACCTAACCCCTAGCACTCCTCTTGCTTTTTGTGAAGCGCCCTTTTTCGGTCCTCAATCTCTTTATACTACTCTTTGCTCTTAGCCTTAAGGCTTAAGACTTCATCAGCCATCAAGGAATATGCCAACTTCTTGGCTAATGCTTCTTCTTATAGTTTCTTAACCTCCATTTTGGCCTTAATTCTCGTGCTCTCGACTACGACAGTCTGAGCCTTTGAGGAGTTATATGCTTCCTCAACCTCCTGCAACAAGTTAACAAAAATAGATAAGTCATTTGCTTCTCAGTAGAGTAGTAACATGTAAATATTGCCTTCTTCATTTCTTTGTCGGCTTCATTTAGGGCCATCAAAACATGGCTGCTACTCTGCGCATAGACGAGATCATGTTAACTACAGAACATGAGTTGTAAGCGAAAAAAGTGATCGATACTTACATCATACAACTTGGCAACAATATGTCCTTTGTTACAGCCGTCCACTTTATCAACATCTTTCTTTGTAATCTCTTTATCTTTAGGGAAAATGACTACTTCCATCAGGGCCAAGGATTTCATCTTGTCACTCAAGGCTAAGTTAATGTGAAAAATGTTATGGCTCCAACAAGGCACGAAGTACTCACTTACCTCATTGTTAGCAATAAGCTCAGCACTACTAATGTCGAAAGCCTTATTCCTTATAGCTTGCTTCATCCTCTCATCTAAGGCTTTGAATTTCTTGGACAGAGGTTAGCCGGCAAACTCCTTCCCACTTCTTTTCTTGAGACTTGGCTCATTGTTTGTTTGGCTTAATGGGCCTTCAGTTGTCTCATGAGAAATGACCTCAGCGTCGCTATTTCCATCGATTTCTTAGAATGAATCATCTAACACTTATTCCCAAGGAATGTTTTCTAAGGAAGGGATTACTTCAAATGTGGCCTTAGCGACTTTAGTCTATTCAGTCCCTTAATTCTTATCAACGAGACAAGTCACCTTTTTCAAAGTAGTAACCTGCTTTGTAGTTTTCTCCTGTGTGACCTTTTTCGATGCCACCAACCGAGTGACAAGTGCTTTGATGCCTACAGTTTATCGAGCTTTAGTTTCTTAACCTTTGTTTGAGCCAGTAGTTTAGTAGGATTAACGTCACTTACACCCATATTTGCAATAAAAGGATAGGAGTATTAAAAATGGAAAAGAGAGAAAAGTCAACTTACGAGATCCGTATCAAGTGAAGCTCAAAGGAAACTATTCTCCCCCCAAGTCATAAGGATAGCATTCCTCTTGTAGCTCTACTAGACACAACAACTGCTTTAGCACCAACCTTTTTTTTCAAAAAATATGGTGTCCCCATTTTCGTATCAACTTATTTTCTTCTTGGCATCCTAGAAGAACATTTTATTCTTCCTTCTTTCTTATATCTTTTTTGCTGCAGTAGTGTCATTTAACATCAATTCAATATCTTTGGTACAAATGGGCTCAATCCATTAAGTTTGAAAATCCAAATCTTCATTCGATAGAATAGAGACAAAATCGTCACGCCATTTGTGGATTTGGGACTCTAACCCATCCATAAATTTCCGACCATGTGAAGCGACTATGAAATATCAACCATTGAGATGCCTCCTTATCGTGAAGAAATACATGAACAATTGGAGTGTGGCCTTAACCTCAACCTCCTTACAAAATATCTCAAATGCTACAAGAAGTCAATAAGTATTAGGTGAAAACATACTTGGCATAACCAGGAAATAATTGAAGAATTGTTTAGCAAAAGCAGAAAATGGGAATTGTAGTCTAAAATAGAGGTATTTCAAGTATATATAAAACTCACGCTCTCTCGAAAAACATACCCTCGCCTCCTTCTTTGGTATGCATAGATTCTATGTCTCAGGAAGTTCTTGCTACTATTTATTACACTTGGAGACAAGTGTCTTAATAGCACCACTCGCCACTCCATCTAGAGAATTATTGCAATAAACAATGTTATTATACAAATACTTAGCTATAAATCTTCCTTCTTTATCATTTGGATAGTTATCCATCGGAAGAGCGTTGATGCTAACGAGTTTTTCCTATCATTCCATTGTGCTATCTATCAAGCTACTTAAAAAATATGCTGACTCGTTCTTTGTTTAGTGGGGAGAAGTAACCTTAATCTCAATTGCCTTAGAATCTGAAAGGACAAGTCGATGAATGATGCTTCAAACCATACCTAATTGAATTTATACAAAAGAATCACGAAATAGATGAAAGTTTGGAGGATGACGATGAGATGTCGAAAGTAAATGAGAACTTTGATAGTAAATACAGATGAGAATAAAGCAAAGAAATCTTTTATCGTTATGGAAAAATCCTTTATATATGAACAGTTTCTCTTCATAACCCTAAAACACTTTTGATAGGAATGTGATTCCGATCCGACGGTCGAGTATGGATTATTAACATGCGTTATGAGTTAGAAATCTGACGTTTATCGTGCTATTGACAATTGTTAACCCCTGTAGTGTAATAAGTGGATGACAGCTGTTGTGCTTGCTACTATAGAAGAGTGAATATGAGGGGAAATTAAAAGGCTATAACCTTTGTTTAGGATATAATTTGTTGCATTTTAAAATGAAATCAAACCTATGTCAATTGGCATCTGGGAAACTCATTTTTGTCTTAACCATCCAACTGCCCAAACTAAACATTAAGCTTTATTTACTCCCATAGTCAAGTTCTCAACTACGAAAGCTGAGGGGGCAAATGTTGATGGTTGGATTTTACCCTAAATAGTACTCGATCATTCGACTGACGAGAAGATAACTAATTCTATTCTTAGCTGATGCCGACTGAGGCTTAGTCTGCTTGATGGGCCTTAGAGCTTAGCCTATTAATATGTCCGGTTTGAACATAGGAAAGTGGTGTTAATAATTATGATTTGATATAATCTCATTACATAACCACCTACTATTCCTATAATTTAGGCATGTGTTTAATTATAAGATCTCCATGTGGCCCAGTACTAATAATTTACTGCTATTTCAAACACTTGATGTTTACACTTAAATACGGGGAGAAAGCATTATAAGAACTCTCTTAAGACCATTAACTCTATAACAAATCACTTACTTCTCTCTTAAATATTTATTGACTTAGGCATCGGAGTGGCTATATTGAACTAACCCCAGTACCACTTAGTCTTTTGTATTTTTGCAGAAACAAAGTCCTACCTTAAAATCATCTAATAACACTTGATGGAAGGGAAAAATCATGACACATGCCCATAAATAAGTATAGAAAACCAACTATTGCACATGATCCTTTTCACCATATATGTCAATTTCCAATGAAATCCAACAAATCCAACATAGAAAAATGGAACACCCATTTAAGTCTATCATATGCTTTCTTAATGTCCAATGTCCAATTTCATGATGAGGTCACCTTCTCTAGATTGACAATCCAAATCACACTGAAGCTCTTTAGCTAGCATGATATTTCTATCTTTAACAAACATGTTTGATTTGGAATATAATCTTAAGGAGGATTTCATTAAGCCTATTTGAAAGAATTTAAGAAAAAATCTAGAAGTTGCATTATACAAATTAACAGGCCTGATATCCTTCCATGAACGAGGGTTAGTATTAGAGCCATGTAAGTGGCTTTTGGCCTATGGGCCAATCTATTTAACTCTCTTTAAAAGCTAGTTTGGGTCAAGGATTTCCATCTATTTAAAAAGTAGGCCATTTTAGCTAGGCCTATTTATTCAGTGGGTTGAAGCGAGCTAACCCGTAATGGGATGGGTTAACCTTCTCTCTTTTTTCTTTTCTTTTTTTTTTTTAAAAGTCAAAACATGGTAATTAGTGGTAACGCATTATAGTCAATTCAATGACCTTAGGAAAATTACTTTTTAGGATTTTAGGAATTGACCTAGAAGCAAACATCTTCATATTATATTTAGTATATGTTAGTTGTTAACATGTACTAATGGAGGAGTCATTGAATTAGAGTCACTAGCCCATAGGGTAGTAGTTAGTTGACAAACATCTATATATTATATTTAGTACATGTTAATTGTTAAAAGTTGGAAGAATTTCATAAATTCGGAATCGTAATATCCTAACACAAGAGCTTCTCTTTATCATCATTTCAAGAATTGTATATATATATATATTTTTTTGTTAATTTAAATTTAATTATTCATGTGCCTAAGATGGTATTTATTGTTAGTGGATTAAAGGGGTAAATGGGCTAAATGAGACAACTTGACCCATTTAACCTACCAACCTATTAAAGTAAGTTAAATATGCTAGCTTATTTAACCCGTAGGGTAAGGTGAGTAAGGCTAGATTGGCTCGTTTAACCCACTTGCATATCTATAGTTAGTATTCTTAGGAATAAGAACAATAGTAGTAGCTGTATAGAATATAGGCAATGGAAATCCCTTAAAGAAATATAAAGCAATTCAAAAAAATCATACCCCATAATATTCCAACAATGTTTGAAAAACAAACCACCAAATCTATCAAGACTAGGATCAAAATTAGATTCAAGATCAGATATCACCTATGAGACTTCTTCAAGAGATGGGGTAGTAATGAGCTTGTCATTATTTGATGCAATGAAAGATTTGTTAAGCGTTGGGATATTAGAATGGTTTAATATCGAAGTCCTTAGATAGCAAAGCCTACAAAAGAATTATTAATAGAAGTCGCCTTTAACCCAATTTCCATTATCCTCCTTAACCTTAGATATAGCATTCCTAATCCTTCTCTCCTTGACGGTAGCATGAAAATATTTTGAATTATGATCCTTATCCTTTAACCATTTATTTTAGATCTTTGTTGCAAAAAATTTCTTCTTATTCTATTAGTTGTTAAGAGATACGCTTTTTCCCTTTGAAGTTGTAAATAATTCTCATGATTATTATCATTTTCATATTAAACTTCCAAATCATTGACCTTCTTTTCAACTTCCTTGACATTCCTATGTATGTTACCATATACAGTTTTGTTTCAATCCACAAGAGCACTTTTAAGTCTTTAAACCTTTAATTGAAACATAATTAAGTTATATGCATTACATTTTACTTTCTAGGAAGATTCATCTACATTTCTTTTGCTTGTGTAAGCTAACCTTAGCTATTGAGTTCCAAGCCCCTCACTCTTATCTATTCCTATCGAGCTAAGGAATATTGGCATAGGAGGAACTTATGCATAATATCAAGTCGTTCCTAAGTTCATGTGAGACATTCAAAGTGTAATATCCGGGTGTATGTATGTGAGACTAAGCTCAATCATCCTACCATTTACCCTTCTAACCCTCTTGTAGTTAAGATTCATCATTCAGTTCATATGATAGCCAGCATATGGTCACCCAAGTAAGGCATATCACATGGTGAATACATAGCATAAGAAATTACTAAGAAATTGGAGAAGCTTTCTTATGTACAAGATCCATTACATATAGGAAGATTAGAAGCATAATTGAAATACCTCTACTAATTAATGCAAAACCAAGGGAAATAAGAGAATTAATTAAGGGTTTCCTTCTTTAAATAGGAAACTAACCCCCTTTTCTTTTCATAAATACGTAACAAAAAATTCTAGCTTCCCTACCCCCTTTTACTCTTTCTAGCGAGGCACTAACCACTTCATCTTTGAGCTCTCTTACATTGTTTATGTATCTCTCTTCCTTCTAATTTGTGATTTGATCACCATTCAAAGGTATATCTCATTCATCCCTTTCTGTTTTCTCAATTAACTATTCAATTTAAGAAAAATTTGATAAAGACCGATAATCCATTTGTATTTATATCTCGTAAAGGGAAGAATATCCAATGAGAACCTAAAGGTTGGATAATCTACACAAAAGTAATAGGGTGCGATTCAGTTTGATAGGGTTCACCCCCTCACCAAACGGAACCTAATATTATGGTTTTTTTTTTAACGGTTTGGTTCATAATTTTCTTGATTCTTAAAGATCAGTTTGGTTTGATTTGATTTACTATTCAAAGAAGATTAATTTAATTATATCCTTTAGTTACAATATTAATTTAGCTATTGATGTTAATTGTTAACAACTGTAGTTTATAATTTGTTAGGTATCTTACCATATTTAGCCTTAAAGAGCCAACACCAAAACAAAATGACTTTATTTCTATAAGACTATGCCTAAAAGAACAGATTTGAGAACTCTTGTTTTGAACCATTAGCCATCTTAACATGTCAAAAGAATTTTTTTTTATTTTTTCGGTGGCCTAACCCATTTAATAAACAAAATGTCTCTAAACAATATCCAAAATATGAAACAACAAAATAATACTATATCATAACTATAGAAGAAAGGAGCCCACATTACTTCTCTACCATAGAAACATAAATATAAAATAAAAGGAACCATAGGGTCTATAACCTATTTGATGAAATACCTATAAGAGTAGAATTATAGCATCACTTTCTTTCTCTTTGTTTTTCTATTTGTTGCTAACATTATTAATCTTTTAAGATAACCTCTAGTCCATGAAAAAATGGACCTTCAACTATTTCAGGCACTTACAAGCCTCTTCCCCTCTTGTTGTGTACTTAACAGGTGACTTAAGGTAAGAGAAAGAAGAACGAGATAGTGAAGTATGAGGTTAGGGTAAGCAAAAGGAGGCATGTGTGTTTATGAATGAACCAAGATATAGAATTTAGGCTTTTTTGCCAACTTATATAATATAAAGAAAAGTACAAAAAAACCTCAATGTTTACCTTATTTTTTTATTTTAATCTTCAATATTTCAAAATTTTCATTCAAGTCCTTAACATTTGCAAAAGCTTATAAACAAGTCCTTTTAACTAACAATGTTAGGTTTCAAATTAAAAAAGTACATAAAAGTACTCAACTTTTTTTTATTTATTTTAATCTTTAACATTTCAAAGTTTTTATTCAAATCCTTAATATTTTCAAAAATTTACAAAACAGTCTTTTTAACTGATGTTATTAAATTATCACTTATACATTAACACGTGCCAACAATCTATTGATTCATGTATTTCTTTCAAATAAATAACATAATAAAATATTAAAAATTAATTAAGATATTAAAATAAATATAGAAAAAATAATGAAAATTTATCAAAAAATTTTGGAAAATGAAAAATAAGAAAAAATGTGTAACATTGAAAGAAAATACTAACACAATATATTTAGTAATATATATTTATATACATATATATATTAATATTAATTTTAAAATAAATTAAATTTAACAAAAATTACCAAAAAATGGAAAAATATAGAAAAGAAAAGCAAATCCAGCCAACCAAGGGCATGTGAAGGTTGAGTACTTTTATTAATTTAGTTTAAAATTACTATTAATATATATATGTATATAAGTGTGTACATGTGTGTGTATATATATATATATATATATATATATTACTAAATGTATTATCTTAGTAGTTTTTTTTTTTTTACTTTTGCATATTTTTTTCTTATTCTTCATGTTTCCAATTTTTTTGATAAACTTTCATCATTTTTTAGTATTTTTCTATAAATTTTTAATACCTTAATTAATTTTTAATATTTATTATATTATTTATTTAAAAGAAATACGTGGACTAATAAAATATTACCATATGCTGATGTATAAATAATAATTTAATGTCATTAGTTAAAAGGACTAATTTGCAAATTTTTGCAAAAGTTAAGGACTCAAATGAAAAATTTTAAAAATTAAGAACTAAAATAAAAAAAGAAGTAAATATTGAAGATTTTTTTGTACTTTTCAAATTTAAAATCTAATGCCATCAATTAAAAAGACTTATTTGTAAATTTTTTGTAAACGTTGAGGAATTAAATGAAAATTTTGAAATCTTAAGGACTGAAATAAAAAATAAGATAAACATTGAGGATATTTTTATACTTTTCTTTATATAACACACACATACAAATATATATATATATATATATAATACTAATGGTTTTATTCAATTAGCTTCCTCAAATTGAAATACGAACCAATAGCCCATAACTGAATCAAATCATGAATAGAGCCATTTTTTTAGTTCGATTTAGTCCAATTCAATCCAGTCTACGGTTTAGTCGGGTTTTTTTTTTTTTTCATAGCCCTAATTATTATTAGATATTAACGTGATTCATTTTGTTGAAGGACAAGTCCTGGATAAGATGTTGTGATGGAACTTACAATATATTCGAGTTTCATTCCTTCCAATGCTAAGGTAACCATTCTTCCCTTAGAAATTGGTTTTAGTAGTTATCTATTAGTCCATCCCTCGGTTTCAATCTCAATTCATGGCGTAGAATCAACTTAGGATTTTAATCACAAAGGACACATAAAGAGTGGAGTTGTGTGTGTCAAAGATTTAGGTAAACTAAAGTTAGGGGCGATAACTAATGAAATTTTTTGGAGATATTAGCCAAAAAAATGAAATTCAAGCAAATAACATAATTTGGAGATAAATCTAGCAAGAATATAGGGTTTTAAGAATTTAGATATTGTAGAAATCTTAGAAAAAGAACATTTTAGGAAGTAGCATAATCAACCTCTGAAATACCTCGATTGGCTAGGCCATAAAGAGCAAGCAAGGCTGACTCAGCAAGATTATTTGCCCATACTCTTAGGCTAGGAAGCACCATCAGAGCCCGATGGCGTTTGATTTGGGACCTCAAAAAAGCAATTAGTTGAAAATCAATAAGAAGGCTTTATGATCCACAATATATAAGCTATTGATTTTGACACATCAGATGGTTTAGGAAAATAATTAAAAGGCAAGGAGGAAGACAGAGAAGAAATAAGTACAATGTAATTCGAAACCAAAAAAGCTATTAGGAATTGAAGTGATTCTAGAGACTCATGAGAACCAACCGAATTTCACAAACTCATGGGAATCTAATAGAGTCCATAGATTGATTGGAATTCTAAGAAATTCTATAGACTCATGGGAGTATAAGGATTCATATTTTCCGAAAAGGCTCCTGGGAGCATATAGGAGCCACATTTTCAAACGATGTGATTCAGATTCTGTGTTGGACATATATCATAAAATTATTTAATTGAATCGGGCATAAATCATTAATTAAGTCATGTTTGGTGTGGGATATGTATGTATGTGCAAACTGTGATTTCGTACAGGACTTCACTTCTCACTATTTTGATTTCAAGAGATAAACATAATTAAGGATGACAATTTTTTTAATAAATTGGGTGGTGATCTCTATTCTTCTGGTGGGAATGACGTTAGTGATGACATGTTTTATTAAGGAGAACGATAGTTGAGAATTTAAACTTTTAGTAGAATTTCAATTCTGATATTGAATTTTCCTTTGCGATGAAAATTGCAGGTAGACGGACAATTTGTATATCTTTATTTTCTTTTGGATACTAGCAGGTAGTAAGACTTGAACCCATTGCTCATTGAGGAAGATTTATAAGATAGAGAATTTGATCGTATATTACCAACTTTGTAGATTCACTTGGCTCTTTCAAGCTTATAAGTTGATATTACACTATGAGTATGAAGTGCAATGATTGCACCCTTAGTTTGCGGCTCGACATAAAACCCTACCGTACCAGCTATAACCCTTGAACTAACCTCACTCTAATACCAACTGATGTGTTGAGATGCCACTAAATAAAAAGGAAACTCCAAACACTAGCAAAGAAATATTTTATTTATAGGAAGAAATATGTTAGTTGGACTTATAAAGCTATCTTATTTATACCATTATTGTTAACTAGGTAAAAGTTACACGATAAAGAAATGTAAAATTTATAAAATTTTCTAAGTTGGAATGTATATTGTCTAAAACGCAAAATAACTGTTGTCTATATCGACAAAACTGCCCTGTTTAGCCATATTGAGAGATATTTCAAGAGCTGTAGGTGGAAGGCAAATATAATTGGCCGGAAATTCTAAGAAACGACACAAGAAGAAAAGAGAATTATCGAACCCTGAAAGCGATGGCACTACACCAGGGACAATACACATATTCTACACATGACATAATACAGCCTGGCCATGTTGTTGGGGGCGGAGCTCGCCCATGTCCAAAGATTTCGTGACAAGACAGCTATTCATTTGATTTTTTTCCCCCATGTTTAACTAAGTTAAAGTTGAGCCATCACCCCATTACGGTTCAACTATATAACAATAATATAAATATAAATATAGATAATTATATAATTTTATAAAAATTGATATTTTTTACTAGAATATAATAATATTTTTAATAGCTATAATAATAGTTTTAGTAATTATATTATGAGAGAAAGTCAATTACTTATAATACGCTAATAAATTGAAATATATTTCTACAAATAAAATAATATCAATAAAAATAGATATATAAGTTTCAATATAAAAATATAGTCTTGTAGCCTTTGATAAGTGGTTCTTTCGAATTAACCAAAATCAAATTCTATTTAAATTTTCATCGTATTTGTTTTTTCATTGATTTATTAGTACCAAATTTATACTAATATTCATACTATCATTCACAATAAAATAGTAATTACCAATCCTAACACTCTTTCTTTGCTTTAAATGCCTATGTTCCAGGACTTTTGGTCGACTGCGTACCTAGTTTTATTTATTTAATGGTGTTATCTTTGCTTTGGCCAAAAAGAAAATTCATGCATGTTGCATTGTTTTGCTATCGAGTGCAGGTTAACTTAAAGTGAAACTAACAAATATTATATATATGGGATGTATATGCAAATTTAATAATATTAAATTTATAAGAAATTAATTGTAAGATATTCTTGCAGTTATTAAATCTTAGAGCAATGAAATGAATATATGGAAAAAAATATTTATGTAGAAATTGTTGAAAAATATTGATAATAGTGAATTGTGTAAACATTTGCATTTGTTAATATATATTATAGGGCAATAATGATAATGTCGAGTTTCTTTGTTGTTGTTCTTGTCATATGCCTTCGCAGTAATGCAAAAGAAACTATGTAGCTAATATAGTATGTGGAGGTACAATAATTCCTTATGCAAATAAAAACAGCTTGGTGATAATGCCATCGAACTCACCGTACATCATGCTGCAGATAAGCTGTTAAATTGTCAAAAACTGAAAAAAAAAAAAGAAAAATATTTATTGTGGTGGTAAAAATAAACATTAGTGAGTTTTAAGATTTAAATGTTAGTGGCTTAGACCTTGATAAGGTAAAAGTAGCTGGATTAATAGATATCAATAGAATAAGGTGGGTTAAATTAGACAATTCATTAAAAAAAAAAAAAGGAAAGAAAAGGTCTTTCAAAATTTTTTGCTACATTGCTAATCATCGTTTGTATTCATCATCCGATCCGTCAATTGCTGCATCTTCATTAGATTGGCATAATAGCATGCTGCGTTTCATAAAATATAACCAAAATAAAAAGAGAACATGTATTCCTTTTTTTTTTTTTCTAAATTAAGAAAGACATGGTTATCTTCCTTAAAAAACTTAGCCCATTGAAAATTAGTATCTCTCATACTCTATGCGCTTAATCTGTGCTTAATCACCTTAAAGAGATACCATCAGCATGTAAATATTGATATGTGGGATAATTGTGAGAACAATTAATGAAATAATTGATAAATAATATTTATTTGTATAACAATTACAATGAGATTTCATATAAGATTTATTTTTCTTTCATTTTCTTATTTTTTTTAATTTTGGAAATTAATTTCTCTACGATAAAATACTTTTAAATGCGTTAAGTGAGAGATACTGAAACAATATATGGATAGAGGAAGAGTAGGTGTGAATGGAGTTGTTTATCAAACTGAACCAAACTAAACCAAGAATTGAACTGCAAAATGTGATTTTTTTGTGTTTCTATTTAGTTTATAATTTGATTTAAAGAAGATCCAAATGATTCATGGTTCGGTTTGAAAGGCTAAGTTGAACCAAACCACCTGAACTTAAATCCTAGTCGAACTATTTTTCATTGAAAAATAGAAATATGCACATTTTTTTTATTTTTAAATTCTATTAACATTTCAATTAATCCTATTTACTTTTTTTTTTTGCCATTACTTATTTTGTTTTTAGTCTTTATAATCTGCTCATTTTCCTTTACCATTGTCTCTCATATCTAGCTAACCCACACACCTTCACTTCATTTAAGATGTAATATTATCATGAAATAATTTTATATTGCTTTTATGTTTAAATAATATACCTTAATTTAGTCATTGATATTGATCGAAAATTTTGATAACTATTAATAATATTAAAAGAAAATAGCATTTTTAAAAAGTGGTTCAAATCAACAAACTAAACCAAACAGTATTTAAAACAGTTCAATTCAAAACATTAAATTATTAAAAGCAATTCAATTAATTAACCTTTCAAATCAAACCATTTTAAATGTGATTCGGTTCGACTTTTAAACCTAATCTAATCGAACCAAACGATGAATACCCTTAGGTGTGAAGAAAGAGAAAGTGGAGATTTATATAATTACGTAGTCAATTGCATAGTTGATTATAATTAACACATATTGTAAAATTAATGGTGGGAAGATTTATTTTGATATGGTGATGTAATTATGTTATTAACTACATAATTTGTAGCTATGATATGGTGATAAGGTAATTAACTATATAATTTGTAATCACTATAAATTAAATATTGCAATATAATTTAAGATAATTAGTTAATTGCACAAACCATATGGTGTTACTAAAGCGGATACAACATATTTGAAGAAAAAAAAAATCAATGAGCTAATTTAGAGAGATATAGAGGACAAGCATAAAAATTGGAAAGTAAAACATGTTTAATATATCTATTTTAACTTATCAAAAGCAAATAACTATGTCATATAAGCATTCTAATAAAAAGAGGATTACCTATAAATATAATGATGCTATTGTAAAATTATAAATAACATAACAATTAAAACACTAAAGACACTAAACTAGTGTCATTTCTTTAATAATATAGATATTTGGATAAAAGATGCTCAGTTACAAAACCATATACATTATATGTCTCATATTTGTATGGAAATAAATTCGGCCCTTTATGTTTTTAGTGAATCATTAGGTCAAAATTCAACCAAGTATTTGTTTCAAATAAGTCGTTTAAGTTTTCTTTATTTACATCACTACACCAAATAAGTTCTTTAAGTCCATGTTGTAAATGATAGGAGATACTTATGGAAAAACTGAAGTAATTGAGTGCTATAAATATGATAAACGTCCATTTGATAGCTATTGAGTTTACTAACTATGCAAGTTTGTGATGAGAAATTTTGATGCGCTCAAAGGCCTATAAATGAAGAGAAAGAGATTAGAATATGAAAGTTGATAAAGTAGTTGATGTACAAGAGCTTCCTTTCAAAACACTATTGGTCGAAGATGTTCTTGAAACTCTAGACATTGCAATAGGGAGGCCTGAGTGTGAAGAACCATATTAAGGAGTTTTTAGTCATTATATATGCAATGTGAGGTTAATTGGATGTAATAATAAATAATGGCCTGATTCATCTTCAAACTAAATTTGAGATAACAAGTGCAGTGGAACTTTATAATATACCACTTTAAAGGATATATTAAACTAATAGCTAAGGTAGTGTGGTATAACAAACACGTCTTCTATTAGTAACTGGCTACTCAAGCATAACTAGCTATTCTTAGTAGCTTTTAAGTTGAGGAGAAGCATTGTGATGATAGGATAAGTAGTGTGATAGAATATGATTGGTTAATATGAGAGAAGGGAGATAATAATAACAATAGGAAAGTCTTGTTAGTATTTGAGTGAAAGAGTGTAACTAAAGATATAGGAGTAATTAAGTCAAACATTTCAAATACCTAAGTTTTGACAAATTACTACATAGAGCCATAGTTGTAGAGTTATATAGCAAGAGGAAATATGTTCAAGATGAAAGTTGATAGCAAGGATGAGTAGGAATAGTTAGGTCACTTAGAAGACATGAAGGAAAAAGATGATAAGTGCAGTATAGTGAAGGATAAGGGAACATATGAGAGTAGTATGTTTATGGTGAATTGACCCATATCGAGCTTTGAGCCAATGATACAAATTGTGTAGTTGAAAATGTTTTTCATAAAAGGGCAAAAGTGTGTACATTGGTAGTATACAGTAACAGTTGCACTAGTGTAGCATCATTGACCCTATTGGTGAAATTAGCTTGCATACTAAGGTACATCCAGAGATTTATAATCTAAGGATAAACAATAAAGGTATAGTGTATGTGACAAAAGTTTTCATATCTACATGGGACTGAAATGTTGATGGCATCCTTTACAATGTATTACCACTGAATGGTTTTCGTCTACTATGGGTTCTTCTTGGTTATTCGACAAAAAGTTTATCTATGATCGGTATTAAAACACCAACACCTTTACCTTATTAGCTAAAAGTACCAAGGAAGACTATGGATTATTATATGCTTACCAATCTTGTCACAACCATGGGTTGATGTGAACATAAGTATCTATCGTGGCTTACCCTAAATGCCTTGAGAAAAAGACTATAATGGTTTTAGTAGATAGGTTTAGCAAACTATATACTTTAGTCTATGTAATAATATCGACAATGCTTTGTTTATGGGAACCTTTTCCTATAAGAGATTAGGCAGCTTTGTGTTTCCAACATAGATGTCAATTTTTTTAGCTACTTTTATAAGACTTTGTGGCAAAGATTGGTTATGAAACTTCTTGTTAATATTATATGCTATTTGTAAATAAATAACCAAATAGAATTGTTTAACTAAACAAAGAGCATACACTAAAAGCATATGATCTGTTTAAATATATAAAGTGCATTGATGACAATGTATATAAGAATGATCTACTAAGACAATATGAAGTTTTAATGACATCTAACATTGCAATGAGTTATATTTGAGGGCGAACTTTCTAGAACCTTAAGATGGTGCCTACCAATCAAATCACTAAATGTAGAGTACAAGGATCAGCCAATCTATCTTTCAAAGTTGTATTCACGGCCTTATCAAGCGAAGATCAAGCATATTAAGGAGTCACTTGTCATACGTCATGAAACTAAGAAAATCAAGCCTTACTAGAGAGATCTAACCCTATTTCTTACAAATGATATGACAAGTAATTTGAATAAAGTCTTCTTATACTATCGAACAAGTTATTTTAATTGTTACAATATTTGTGTTTAGAGACCCAAAATTAATTGTTTGAGGGTCCTTTCTTGTATTAAGAGCTTAGAAATTCAATAATACAACAACTCTGATAGAACTCAATTGTGCAACACGACACAAAAAATATGATTTTTCCTCTTCTTCTTCTTCTTGTTCTTTTTTTTTTTTTTCCTTATGGAAATTATTCGATATGGTCACTAAAAAGTAACTATATGGTTCTTATTTGTTCAACTAATCATCTTGATTTAGTAAAATGAGGTCTATTAATGGTAGAAAATGCTGTCGATAGCTTCATCAAAGCCATTGATAGCCTTATAGAAGCTATTGACAATTTTCATAAAAAATTGTTGATAACTTCACCTTTATTGTTGATAGTTTCATTTTCACTATTAATGAGCATGATTTAGTATGAATCAAGGTGATTTACTAAACTCAAAAGTAACCATAACATAGAAATCATCCCTCCCTCTTTTTTTAGGTTTTTTAAGGAAAGTAGATAGCCACCTACTATCTTAAGTAGGTTGCTCTATCAAGCAATGGAGGTAGGTAGCTATCTACATTGTGATTATTGATGGCATTTATTAGTAGCTAATGATGGAAGGCATAGATATTCCGATAGTGGTGGTTAACCATTATGGAAAATGTAAGTAGAAAATTAAAAAGAAAATTGATATCTATAATTTTCACAAACATTTTTTTTTTTTTTTTGCATTAGTTAGCTATCACCATTAGTGGTTAACCACTTCTTTCACTTTTTATTATCACTTATCGCTATCCTGTATGTCTACTTCATCGTTTAGGGAAAGAACGAAATTCCTGATCCCCCTTTATTTCACAAAATCCCATTAATTATTAGATAACTATTATAGAGAAGAGTCTTGTGAATAGCTACTCAATGAAAACATTACATGGTTATCCCTTCTTCTTCACCTTCATGATCTCTACTTCTTCCCATGTAAACTTGAAAATCAAAATTCATCAAGGTGTGAGATTACCCCTTTTAATTATATTCAATAAAACCCACAAAAGTGATGATGCATATATTACTGTGGAATTTAAAATTCAAGCTTTAGGAATTCTCCGTTAAATAGCACAAAAAAGTATTTTTCTTCAGTATAATCTAATTTACCTATATCAATAAGACAACCTATAAACGTAATTCCAACAAAAATAAAAATAAATAAATAAAATAAACCATACCCTCTCTCAACTTTGACTCTACTATGGCATCGGTCATCATATATAGGTCCTTCTAAAATATAAATAAATAAATAAATAAAACCCCTACCCAAAAAACCAACTTTGCTTACTCTAAAATCCACAATCTAAGCTATTACAGCAATTAAAGAAGACATGGGTTGAAGAAGATGGAGATGTAGAGAGGGTATAGGATTAATTAGTGTTGATAGGGCACTTTAGACATGGGCCCCTCAGGTTTGTTTAGATCTGATGTGCCTCACTATTTAAGGCCTGCCACCTTGGGCTTAAGCCTTAAACTCAGCTTGACCAGGCCTAAGAGGCTCGTTAATGACTAGAAGATATCAGATAAAGATAAAAAAAAAAAAAAAAAACCAAGTCAACAACTACCTCCTGCATATGTGGGATAAGTTGGACATCATAAGCCCACTCTCCCATATTTGTAAGAGAGGATTTTACCCTCCAATAGCCAATGCCATTTCATTATAAATACCAGATTACCACCTAATGATAAAGACTACTTAACACTTTACATACTAAAGCTTGTCTATTACCTTCAAGTATCCCCTATTCTCTAGAACACTATACTAACTTAAACATCAAAGTCGCTATGTTAGACAATACTCCGACGTCCCCTCACAATGTTTTATTTTGCAGGCTTACCCAACATACAAAGCTTAATTTCTACTAGCAAATAAGCTAAGACAACATTTGGCGCTGCTTATGGGAAACTGAATTCCTACACAAAAAAACCCCAAACACATGAAACACATTTCCTAAAAGTAATTCTTAGACATCATGTCTCATCACGATGAATAAGACAATCGCCAATCGGTGAATAACCAACTCGCAGAGAACCAGCCCCCTCCTAAAGGAAACACTAAAGGAGTGCCTCGAGCGTTCAGAATACCTAGTTGTGGAATTTACTGCTCAAAATAGGTTACTTTGTGCTCACCTTGAAGAAGCTAAGAGGCGTATCTCATAAAGTCACCCCACTTGAAGCCTTTGAAGCTTGCACTAAGTAGAACCACCTATAGTAGCGACAAAATGGCAGGGATCAGCAACCTAATCCCCTAATGCAGTAATAGCCAACAAGGACTTTGGCCACTTGTGATCGAGCTTTGGTTGGTAGTACCAACCTACTCAATAATATGTCGAGCTCATCTACTAGCCAATGCCGACCTTAATGAGCTCCATACAATTGTCAAGAGGCTCTGTGAGCAACAGGGGGCAAGCCAATTGGCAACGTTAAGCTGAACCCCCTTCACTAGGGGTATCTAGGATGAAGTGCTGCCCCTGAATAGTAAGCTTCCATCCCTGGACCAATATAACGGTACAAGAGATCCTGACGACCACCTCCTCTACTTTCATAGCCCCATGAATCTTTATGGTCATGGAAACACTATAATATAAAAGGCTTTCTTTGGTACCTTGAGGAAAGCAGCTTGGATGTGGTTCAATCGCTTACCAGAGAACTCCATTAGCTTCTTTGATGAGTTGTCTTAGAAATTTAGCCTTCATTTTAGGGCTAGCAAGCCCCTTCCAAGGACATGTCGTCCTTGTACTTGATAAGGAAAAGCGAAGGTGAATCTTTGTGCGACTATGTGGCCTAATTCTATAATGCCGTAGTCATGATCCCCCAGCTAGACAAGGGAGTTGTTGTCCATGCTGCTCAACTTGGCATTCGACCTTTAGGAGACTTCTTTCTATCACTTATGAAGAGTAAACCGAGGACATTGGTTGACTTCTAGAAGAAGGCCTAGAAGTACATCAATTAGGAAGACAACATTCATACTAGGTGTGATGTCCACCAAGAGAAGTCAGGTGGAAAGTAGGACATAGAAAGATTGTCCTTAAAGGATTACATTAGCGAAAGGGTACCATGCAGATCAAAGGAGGAGGGTTTAAGAAAGAAGAAGTATTAAGCCGAATGAGATTCGTTCCCTCCTCCTATCTTCACACAGTATATCCCCCTAAATAGACCCATAGCCTAGGTCTATTTCGAGGCGAAGCATAGGAACTTATTACAAAGACCCTTAAAAATGAAGGGAAACCCTAACCGTAGAATTGGAAGTATTTATCGAAGTTCCGATAAGTACTACATGTTCTATGATGACCTTAGCCAAACCATTAACAAATGCTTTTAGTTGAAAATTGTAATTGAATACGCCATTCAGCAAGGCTTCTTTAATGAGTATGTAGCCTAACCAAGAAACGATGATCGTTTTGATGATGATGAGGACTGAACCCCTTAGAAGTGGCAGACCGAGGGTGTTAGAGAGGAGTAAAATACTGACCGTAGCAATGACTGCGCCCCCAACAACGTCACCAATATAATAGGTGCAGAGGCTACACCCTAAGAGCCAGCTAAGTACTAATAGCTCGTCCAAGGTGCTAATAGTAAGAGAGAAGAGACAAAAGATAAATACTTCTATCTCCTTCTTCAATGAAGATATGGAGGGGGTAAATATCCCCCATCAAGACGCCTTAATCATAGGGGCAAGGATTGCGAATTTCAAGGTCTTGAAAATAATGGTGGATACTAGCAGCTCTACTGATATCCTCTTCCTCCATACATATGAGAGGATGAGGAAGAAGTTGTTGGTCAAGATGAAGTTGTATCACCATAACTTAATTGGCTTTAATGGAAGTATTGTCTGAGCCAAAGGGATCATCACTTTACACATGGAGCTTAGCAATGACGATTACATAGTATGATGATCATTAGAGTTTGTCATGATTGATTACCACTCCCCTTATAACGCTCTCTTGGGAAGACTAAGTCTAAATGCGTTTGAGGTCATCACATCCTCCCTTTGCCTGAAGGCAAAATTCCTGACCTGGACCAAGATGGGAATATGTGATCAGAAGCTCTTACGAAAGCTATATTTTAGGGCTACCAAAGGTGATGGAGTCATCTCTCTAAAGTCCGGCCCGCAGGAGAAGCTGGCGAAGAGGGCCAAGCCAGGTGAAAAAACCGAAGATGTCTAGATTTGTCCCTCTCCCGACTATACTACGAAGTTTGGGATCGAGACTCCTTTTGAGGTGAAAGACGAAATTATTGCTCTCCTACGGGCCAACATAGATAGGTTCGCCTAGTTAACATCGGCTATGCTAAGATCTTGCCCAACTTAACAACCTGTAGCCTCAACATTGAGTTTACCACACAACCCGTTAAGTAGAAGAAAAGGCACTTTAGTCCGGAGAGATAGGCTATGATTGAGGAAAATGTGTAGAAGCTACTTAAGGTTGGCTTTGTAAGGGAAGAGAAGTACCCAACCTAACTAGCAAACGTGGTGCTAGTTAAGAAGAAGACTAGGAAGTAGCGTATGTGCGTCGAATATGAGGCTAGTGATGATACGATGGTAAAGTACTTAAAGAAGGTGAAGTGCCTTCAAGTTGAATTCCCTTTGTGGAGCATCACGAAGATCCCCTAACTCAAGAATTCAATAGTAGATTAGCTATCCAAACTCACCTCTATTAAGATATATAAATTGAAGGTGAGGGATAAGAAGATCTTCATAGAGTACTTATCGGAGAAGAACATAACTCCAGTCCCGGCTGAAGTCTTGGAATTAACAACAACAGCATTAGAGTCAAGCTGGATGGATCTTATCTAGAGTTATTTAGAGCAGGACATGCTCTTAGAAGATACGAGGGAGGCAAATAAGCTCAGATATCATGCCACCAACTATATGTTAGTAGATGGTGTCCAGTAATGCAGGGGCATCAGTCTCTCCTTACTTAGATGCCTACAAGAAGGCAACAGCTTATACGTCATGGAAGAATTACATGCTGGAGTATGCTACAACCACATTTAGTCCCAACCCCTCTACCTTTGGACATTATGGCTCGGCTATTATTGGCTTACTATAAGGCAGGATACCAAAGCCGTAGCCTAGAAGTGCTTACAGTACCAAAAGTATGCCCCTATTAATCATGCACCCAATACCAGCCTCTAGCCTCTAACCAATGCATGACTATTCACACAATGGGGTATTGACATCCTTAAGCCTTTCTCAAAGGCTTCGGGAGGATGATAGTTCATAATAGTTGCTGTAGACTACTTCACTAAGTGGGTCAAGGTTGAAGTGATGGAAAAAATCATGGAGAGAAGTATTGAGTCTTTCATTTCATTAGAAACAACATCCTTTCATAGTTTGGGGGTTCCTTAGGCTCTCATCATAGACAACAGGTGATAGTTTAACAACCCCAAATTTAAGGAATTTTATGCTAAGCACTACATTACGCCGTAATTCACATCGATCACCCACCTCCATTTGAATGGATAGGTAAAGGTAACTAACTGGGCCATCCTAGATAGTTTGAAGAAACGAGTGGACTAATCCTATAATGTTTAGGCAAATGAACTGCCGAACATTCTATAGGGATATAAGACCACCTATTGAACCTCCACAAGTGAAATGCCCTTTCACTTAGAATTTGAGTCTAAGGTGGTCCTTCCCATTGAACTTAAATTCCTTAACATCTGGACTCAAAGCTTCAACGCTAACTTTAATGAGTCCTTATTGCAAGCTAATATCGATACTATTGAAGAGATTTGAGACCGCTGTAGCTCAGGTAATTGCATACCAGCATTGATTCACCCGATACTATGATCAAAAGGTCAAACATAACAAATTCAAGATCGACAACCCAGTTTGCCAGAAGTTAGAGGCCATTGGCTTGCAAGAAGGATAGAGTAAGTTGGCTCATCATTAGAAGGACTTGGTTAGAGTTAGAGAAAACTTGGGCAATGGAGCATACAGAGTAGAAAGATTGGACAAGGAACTCATCCCTTGCACATGGAACACTAATAACCTTTGGCTTTACTTTGATTAGCATACTACTATGTAAACCATTTCAAAATAATGAATGAAAATTACGTTTTATAATTGTTGTCTATTGTTTTCTCTCTCTCACCATCCCAACCCTCAAAAGGTAAATAGACCTACTTATTAGGCACATCAAAATGCCACCAACCTAATCCCCTTAAGTAACCTTAGCAAGGGGAAACACCTCTTGCATAGAAGAACTCCTACTTATTGGGTAGGTCAGAATGCTACCAACCTGAGCCTTTAATATAACCTTGGCAAGGGGAAATACCCATTGCATAGAGGAACTCTTACTTACCAAGCAGGTTGGAATACCACCAACTTGACCTGTTAGGGTAACTTCAGCAAGGGGAAACATCCATTGCACAAAAGAACTCCCACTTATCAAGCAAGTTGAAACACCACCAACCTAACCCCCTAAGGTAACCTCAACAAGGAGAAACACCCCTTACTTAGAGGAACTCTTACTTACCAGGTAAGTCAGAACACCACTAACCCCATTCCCTTAGGTAAGCTTGGTAAGGGGAAACACCCTTTGCATAAAGGAACTCCCACTTACCTAATAGGTTGAAACACCACCAACTTGACTCCCTCAGGTAACTTGGGTAAATGGAAACACCTCTTGCACAAAGGAACTCCTACTTACCAGGCAGGTTGAAATGCCACCAACCTGACCCCCTTGGATAATCTCGGCAAGGGGAAATACCCCTTGCATAGAGGAACTCCTACTTACTAAGCAGGTTAGAACGTTACCAACTTGACCCCTAAGGATAACTTTGGTAAGGGGAACACCCTATGCACAAAGGAACTCCCACTTATTAGGCAGGTCGGAACGCCACTAATCTAACCTAAACTAGTAACCTTTGTAAGGAGAAACACTCCTTATACGAAGGAACTCTCATACATAAACATTTAAATAAGGCAGAATGAAAAAATAAAATAAAAAGGAGAAAAAGCCAAAGTGCACAACGGAGGACATGAGTAAGTTGAACTTTCATTCATTACTTGAAAATTACAAAATTAAGACCAGCATCCCGACTTAGGATACAAGAAGGAAAACAAAACAATTGCTTAGGATCAACTAACTATGGTAACTCTGAAAAGTCTAAGGCTTCAATCTACTCGAAGCGCTGATTTGTCACTGATGAGGTTAAAGGTTGCTAATAGGGGTCAACAAGAGGATCACCCTAACCTTGATCACTTCGAAAAGCACCCTTGAAGATAACCTCTTGCCTATCTGCTAGGGCAGAAATGGATGTAGAAGCATTGTGCCCTATCTCTATAGTAGAAAGGGCACTTCAAATTTCGTTAGCCGTTTGAGCAGCCTACTTTTGTCACATTTCGGCCTCCCTCTTCTCCTTAAAGGTGAGGGAATCCAAAAAACTCAAGAAGTTGAGGTTGAGATTGGATAATGGGATAGCACCTATCTCATTGTATGGTAAACGCATTCAGTGGACAAGTCTTCCAGCTCATCCATCCCTTTGTCCATTTCCTTATAATCGATGACGGCCTTCTTTACGGCGGTATCGTTGAGGACCTCCCCACTATCTATTTTGGAGATGATCCTTTCCACTCCAAAACTCTCCCCTATAGCTCTTGGGCTTGCCACTTTAACCCTACCTTTAGATCGGCCAGCTCTAATAAAGTAGCTTTGACATTGTCACACTTAGAGGCCTTCATCTCCAGGTCGATCTGTAGCCTGACAATTGATGCCTTCAACTCGACATTCTTTCTCTTAAGCTAGGCGTTAACCTCCCTCTCCTTATCCAATTTTTGAGAGAGATAAGCCTTGGTCCTTTGTTTATTCTTGAGCTAAGCCCTTAGGTTATTGGCCCTCCTAGTAGCATCTTCAGCAACTGCTCTCTCCCATTCTATATCCTTCAGCCACCACTGAAGCTCGGCTACCTACACATAAGAGTGATGTAGGCACCAATTAGCTTTGGCAAATTTATCCAAATATTTACTAGTAGAGGACTCTACTTTTGCTGGTCCTTTTCAATCTTACGCAATGCCTTCTGAAAGCTTTTTACCTCTTTCCAAGCAATGTCGTACATACTTAGTTAAAGTAACACCATAACATGGTATTGCAAAAAAGCACGAGCTAAGGTTAGTTCAATGACAAGGGTAAAGCACATCAAAGTAAAGAGACAAAGGCTTACCTACCACATAAGTGTGCTCAAATGGCTTACCATCTCCATGGGGTCACCCCCACCTACCTTGGATAACTCTTCAAAGATGGCCTAATCGCTAGGGGTATAAATTCCTAATGAGGGTTGGTAGCTAAGAGTTTGGTGTCGCAACATAAGATCATTAGCTCTAACCTCCCCCTTTAGCCTTAGGAGCTTTCCCCTGACCTTTGTGATCTTAGCCTTAAGATCTTAGTTGAGGAGCTCATTGTTTCAAGAGACGTAAAACACCTCCTTGAACGAGTTTGACTCAATCCTTAGGAATTTGAACTTATTGAGGACATTAAAAAACTCATCCCTATGTTCATTTATGCATTTATAGGAATGAGCCATCGGTCACTCAAACCAAATCTTTTAACTCAAGGATAGCCTCACTAGAGGCCTCTACTTCTTAGCTTCAGGTGCTACTTCCCTAAATGTCTCAAGAGCCTTCATCATTTGCCCTGTCGCTTCAAGCAGGGCAGCATCCTTAACTATCTCCTCTTCCCTCCCCTTAAGAGGGGTAAGCATTTGTATATCCCATTGGTAATCCCCTAAGGAATAGCCACTAGTTAGACCCTATTAGCCTCCCTGGCCCCTGACTTCGGATATACTGCCTTGCCTTTTGGATCAAATGCCTAACTTCTCACCTATAAGAGGTTCATTAGCTTATCTACGGAGGGACGAGGATCCCTTACAGTCAAAATTTTGCCTACAAGAAAAGATCCAAGCAGTAAGGAAAAAGCAAAACGAGGTAGAAACAAAAGAAACAATTACTACCATTCACCAACTCTGCTGTGATTGGCGTGGACAAGGAAGATCTCCCATTTTACAAAAAGAGACATCAGATGAAGCATCTCTACACTAATACAACATATGAAGGTGTTCACAAAAGGAATGAACCTGTACCGTTGGTCCATTTCTTCACCATAACTTTCTTTATACTAGAGAAGAGCTCGAAGATCGAATACCGAAAGTATCACTCTACAGCGTCCGTGACATTTATCTCTTATCCATGAAGGTTTCAACCTCTTGCATGGCCTCTGTATCACTGGGGCTAAGCCTTTTTGAGCCCTAGTCTAAACCAGCTCAATATGCCAAGTCCAAAAATCTGCCTCTTCGGGCAGCTTGATCACAATGTAGTCAACCTGCCAACCCTTTACTGAATTTGTAAGGTCGTAGAATAGTTCTTTTCCAAGACGGGGTTGGAGGTGTGGCCACCCCACCATGCTTTTCCACATATAAAAGTGGTTAAGAATCTGAAGAGTAGCCCTTATTATCAGGTACTCACAAAGTACCTAGAAAGCCTTTAACACCCTCCACCCATTGTGAGGAACTTATGTTGGACTGCTTTGGGGGAAGTCGAAGAGCTCTTTTTCAAAGCTAGTTGGAGAGAAGCATTGCCCAAACTCTAAGCACTTCTCAAATTCTATGAAGTACCTCCTTGATAGCAAGGCCACCGTTGTATCCCTACTTAGCAACCATATCTGCCACCCAGGGATCAACTCAATAACAAAGTTGTTCGAGATCCAACTAGGGGTGAAGGGTTTACTTTTGCTTACCTGGTCACTAGGACCCTTGCTCATCTCAAGCGCCTCGAATAAATCCTTAGGAGGGGGTAGGGGAGCATATGCATATATGTCATTAGGGATGGCATTGATGAACTTATCCTTATCCAGCGTCTCAACTGCCACCCTAGTAAAGTCATCATGTTATGACAGTGACAAGACTTAGTCCTCACCCATTGGGTGGTGGTAGAGGTGAGGGATCACTCCTTGTAGACTTGGAGTTAGAGAAACCTATCTCACTTGTGTTAGTCGACATGGTTGTGTAAGGTAATGAAGAAGATCAAAGTTAGAAAAGTTCTCAAAAGAAGTTCGATGCAAAAGAGCAAATTTTGCAATAATGGAATAGAGAGATTGCAGAAAAGTAATCTCTTGTTGTGATTGTGCTATTTATAGGCTAAGCGTCTAGCAAACCGCATAGGAGGTTATAGAGATTTGCATAAACACAAATCCCTTTGAATGTTGTAGGTTAAATACGTAGAGTTAGGTTTGATTGGACAGTCACCTTTAAAAGGAAAAACGCATGCAGCTGTACATTGGCCTTCTAAGACAGGATATCTATTAGATTACATTAAATGTGCTAAAAACAGGCGAGGTAGGGTCGGAATTTGACTAGTTTCTTTCATACAAAGTTTCCCCAGGATCTTACCAACTTCTACTTGGTTGACATCCTAGAAAGATGAGATCCTAGATTGAGTAATCACATCTGCTTAATCTATGACGAGCCCAGTTCAGCTAAGCTTACTCAACACCTTAGATCTTCCATTTAAGGTTTCAATATGCTCACCTTGGGATCAACTACCTAACTAGATGCAAAGGTATCTTACTTTGATACTTTAACCAAAGCTCTATCATGCTTGGGTTATTAGCACTTTGCTTTGGATGGTTGTTGATACCTCGGCCTTTCCTACCCTAAGCACCTTTGGCTCGACTATTCACCACCATAGACACCTTTTTGCCCCAATTGTTTATTGCCTTTGCCTTCCACCTGTTTGGACCTATACCCCCACCATGTTAGTATGGTAGCACCAACCTAAGCTCCTCCAAGTCAAATCAACCACATGCCTAAGCAGCCCATATATCCCTTCTCCTTGCCCTTACCTTTGCCTTGGCAATGAGACTGAAAGGGGTCAAGTATTAACAAGGATTTTTAGACATGGGCTCATCAGGTTCGTCTAAATTTGACGTGCCTTGCCATTTAAGGCCTATTGCGTTGAGATTAGGCCTTGGGCTCGAATTGATTGAGCCCAAGAGACTTTTTAATGACTAGAAGACATTAGATATGGGAAAAAGACCAAGTCAACAACCACCTCCAGCATATGTGGGACACATTAGACACTACGAGCCCACTCTTCTATACTTGTAGGAGAGGATTCTACCCATTAACTACCCTCCAACCATCGGCGTCACTCCATTATAAATACCAGGTTACCACTTAACGGTAAAGACTACTTGACACTTTATACATTAAAGCTTATCTATTGCTTTTAAGTATCCCATATTCTCTAGAACACTATATTGACTTAAATATTGTGGTGATCAAGCCAAGCAATACTTTAGTGTCCCCTCATAGTGTTTTATTTTGTAGACTTGCCTAACACGCAAAGTGTAATATCTACTGATAGATAACCTAAGATGACAATTAGCATTCTAACTAATCAATCCATTAAATTGTTATAGTTTGATACTATTCTTAATATACTGGAGGTATATTATTATCGCATGTAATCCCTTAATACTATTATAATTTATATGAAAAACTATATAATTTAATTTGAAATAAATATTAAAAAATGTTTGAAGAACAATTTCCATGAAGTACCCTATAATTGCAAAACCATTCAAATTACGCCGTTTACACGCAATTGAATTCCGCATCTCATTGAAGTCGCTATTAGTCGTTCGAATAAGTGAAAATTTTCTTTCTTTCTTTCTTTATTTTTTATTATTATTTTTTTTCGTTCAGTCATCTTCCATAGTCATAATGTCTTTATCGGATAAAGAGGCGTGTGTTGCCCACTCTTCCCAATTTCTGCTACATGAAGTGGTTTTAAAAAAAGTACAATGGACTGCTCAACATGTCGAACTTAAATATGCATCTAGATTCCGCTCACATTGTGCGATTTATTAGGTAGAGATGAAAAGGAATTTAAAAAAGAAAGGAAAATTTTTATGTTTGGTAAATTGAGATGAAAGTGGGAAATATATAGAAATAAATGGAAATTGATAAAAAAAATTTACTTTTAATATTTTTATCTTTAAAATTTGAGAAAAAGTGATGAAAATGAGAGGAAATTTATTATTAAAAAAACGAACCTAATAACTAGTTTACTAAATAAAATAAGGTTAACATAGTGTAATCAACAGTTTTATAAAACATATAATCAAGTTTTAAACTCTTATGTATCACTAATTTGGTATACCTTAATTATAAATCACACAATCATTGATGTGGTATATAAAGTAGAATTAATCCAATATGCCATATGAGTGAATAATATAAAATTTTTAAAATGCCACCAACTTGACCCCTCGAGTAACTTCAACAAAGAGAAACACTTCTTGCATAGAAGAACTCTCACTTACCGGGCAAATTAGAACACTACCGACTTGATGCCCTAGCGTAACTTCGATAAAGGGAAATAGCCCCATGCATAGAGGAACCCCTAATTATTGGACAGGTGAGAATGCCATCAAGGTGACCCCTTGCATGAAGGAACTCCTGTACACAAATAGTCAAACAATGCAAAATGAGGAAAAAAAGAAAAAGGAGAAAAAGACAAAGTGCACAACAGGGGATATGAGTGAGTTGAAATTTCATTCATTACTTGGAAATTACGAAATTAAGGTTAACATCTTGACCTAAGATACAAGAAGGAAAATAAAACAATTGCCTACAATCAACTAACTCTAATAACTTCGAAAAGTTTAAGGCTTTAATCTGCTCAGAGTGTTAATCTATCGCTAATGGGGTTAAAGGTTGCTAATAAGAGTTAGCAAGAGGATCACCTCAACCTTGATCACTCCAAGAAGTACCCTCAAGGGTGACCTCCTACTTAGCTGCTAGGATAGAAATGGATATAGAAGCATCATGCCTAACCTCAACAATAGAAAGGGTGCCTCAGATTTCGTCAACTATTTGAGTAGCCTCCCTCTCCTATGCTTCAACATCCTTCTTCTCCCCAAAGGTAGGGGAATCCAAAAAACTCAAGAAGCTTAGGTTGAGGTTCAGATAATGGAAGGGCAGTTGTCTCCTTACGTGGTGAGCACATTCAGTGGATAAGTGCTATAGTTAAATGCACTAATTAGTTTATAATATAGAAGATATAAGTCTAAATATCGATCTCTCAAAGACTCTAACTATTAGTACTCATTAGGTCTCTATTATTAACCGGTAATTAAATTTTAAAAAACTTAAAATAGTAAATCTAAATTATTGCTAAAAATAATTTAAAGATTAACTAAGATGCAATTCAAGAATTAATAAGGAAGTAATTCAATTGAAAATTAATTCAAGATTCAATGTTGTACCTAGTTCTTGCTTCCCCTATATCTAACATATGATTTTCTAAAGATAATCTAATTTATTCTTTAATCTTTTTTTACCAAGAGAATTCTCTACTAAAGTTAATTACTTTCTTAAACCAATTAAGCATAACCCTAAAATTACTTATTAGAATCTCTTCTTAATAGCACAATCTAAGATTGCAATATTAAACAATAAATTCTCTATGTTTTAATTTAAAATTCCAGAAGAATCTTACAAGTTATCTCTAATTTTGCAACAATCCTCATCAACTATGTATAGATCTAATCTTATAAGAAATTTCTCGATTCTCTTATAAGATATCAAACTTTAGATTATTACTCGTGGAAATAATAATCTAAATCATGAAGCAAACATAGTTAAATCAAGAAAATAATAAAGAACTAAATTAATCAATTACTAATCATGTCACATGAATATATTTAGTTTTCACAAAATCTACATACCAAGGATCTACTCTTATACATCAAAAAATAAGAATCTAAAAGCAAAGTATAGAAAAGAATAAAAAGAAGCATCATGAAATCCAAACACAATTAAATCTTGTAATATTCTTTTCTCCTCACTTTCTTAATTGTTTTTGGCTTCAAAAATTCTTTCAAATTCGTGCTAAAAAGTTCTCTCCTTAAAGAAAACTTAACAAGGCTCTATATAGGAAGAGATAAAGAAAATAGATTAGTTAGAAACGACATGATAGGGAAAATAATCATGTCTTTCGGTCATATACTTGGTTGTAATTCGTGTTTGTTTCTTTTTCTTTTTCTTTTAAAACTAGAAACAAATTAATTGTCAACATGGTCATGTCTTTTGGTCATATCCTAAGCTGTAACAATTGAAAATCAACTACAATTTTTCCTCGAAGTGACATAGTCATGTCGTTCGACTGTATTAATTTTTAAATCTTCATAACTTGCTCGTTTTAGTTATGATTTGAGTAAATTTGTTTCTATTTTCTCATTTTCTTGTGTAGATCATTTCAAAACCAACAAAACAAAATCTTACTCAATTAAATATTATTATCTAAAAATAAACTCAAATATCAAGAGAAAATCATGAAAAATCACTAATTAAAATATGTACAATTAGGAACTCATCAACAAGTCTTCCAACTCATCTATCCACTTGTCCATCTCCCGATAATTGAAAACTACGTTCTTTGTAGCAGTATCGTTAAGGACCTCCCCACTCTCTATTTTGGAGATGATCTCTTCCATCTCCGAAACTCTCCCCTATAGCTCCTAGTCTTACTGCTCTAAACCCACCTTCAGATTGGCCAATTCTAGTAAAGTAGCTTTGATATTGTCACATTTAGAGGCCTTCATCACCAGCTCGATTTGTAACTTGGTGATTGACGCCTTCAACTCAACGTTCTCTCTCTCAAGTTGGGCCTTGGCCTCCCTCTCCTCATCTAATCTCTGAGAGAGATGAGCTTTGGTCCTTTGTTCATTCTTGAGCTAAGCTCTTAGGTCATCTACCCCTTTGGCAACGTCTTTGGCAGCTGCTATGTCCCGTTCTGCATCCTTTAATTGGCTTTAAGGCCTAGCCACCTGTACATAAGAGTGATGGAAGTGCTAGTTAGCTTTGGTGAATTTATCTAAATATTTATCAATAGAGGACTCTACCTCTTACAGTTCCTTCTTAATCTTATGCAACGCTTCCTAAAAACCTTTTACCTCTTTCTAAGCAACATCGTACTTACTTAGTTGAAGTAGCACCTAGCCACAATACTGCAAAAAAGCACAAGCTAAGGTTAGTTTCATGACAAGGGTGAAGCACATCAAAGTAAAGAGGTGAAGGCTTACTTGCTACATGAGTGTGCTCAAATGGCTTGTCATCTCTATGGGGTCGCCCCTACCTACCTTAGACAACTCCTCAAGGACGGCCCAATCACAAGGGACATAAATTCCTAATGAGGCTTGATAGCTAAGAGTCTGGTGGCATAACATAAGGCCATTAGCTTGGACCTCCCACTTTGGCCTTAGGAGCTTGCCCTTGACCCTCTTGATCTTAGGCTTAGGAGCTTAGTTCAAGAGCTCTTCGTTCCGGGAGACATATGATACTTCCTTGAATGAATTTGACTCAATCCTTAGGAATTTGAACTTATTGAGGATGTCAAAAAACTCTTCACCAAGTTCTTCTATACACTCGTTAGGGATGAGTCATTAGCTACTTGAACAAAGTCGTCCAGCTCAAGGGTACCTTTGCTAGAGGCCTCTACTTCATAGCTTTGGGCATTGCTTCCCTAGATGCTCAGGAGCTTACATCTTTTTCCTTACTACTTCAAACAAGACAGTAGCCTTGACCGTTTCCTCCTCCTTCCCCCTAAGAGGGGTAAGCATCTGTATATGTAGCTCTTCGATGTCAGTGGGCTCATCCCCCACAATAATAGGCTTGATAGTAGGGATGAGGGTAGGGGAAGAAAGAGCTATGCTTAAAGGCTCCATAGCCAGCGGCTCTACTTAGAGACTAATGGTAATCCCCTGAGTAATAACCATTAGTTAGAACCTATTAGTCTCTCCAACCCTTGAATTCGCATGCATTGCCTTACCCTTCATATTTGATACCTTAGTCCTCACCTGTCGATGGCTCATCAGTTCGTCCATGGAGGAATAGGAAACCTTTGCAACCACATTTTTGCTTGCAAAAGAAGATTAAAATAGTAAGGAAAAAGAAAAACGAGGCAAAAACAAAAGAAAGAACTACTACCATTCACTAACTCCGCTATGACCAGCACGGACAAGGAAGATCCCCCATTTTACAAAAAAAGACATCAGATGAAGCATCTTTATACTAGTACAACAGACAAAGGTGTTCACAAAAGGAATGGACTTGTACCTTTGGACTATTTCTTCACTATAGCTTTCTTCATACTAGGGAAGAGCTTGGAGATCGAATACAAAAAGTATCTCTCCACAGCTTCCGCGACATTTATCTCTTAGCCATGTTTGAAGGTCATGAAGTCCTAAATCTCTTGCGCAATCTCTACATCACTAGGGTTAAGTCCCTTTTGAGCCCTACTCTAAACTAGCTTGATCTACTGTATCTAAAAACTACCTCTTCAGGGAAGTTAACCACCGCGTAGTCATCCTACCAATCCTTTATTAAATCTATAAGGTTATAGAATAGTCTCTTTCCAAGACAAGGTTAAAGGTATGGCTACCCTCTTGCGCTTTTCCACATATAAAAGTGGTTAAGAAACTCGAGAGTGGCCTTTATCACCATTTGCTCATAAAGCACTTCAAAAGCCTTTAATACCCTCCACCTATTAAGAGGAACCTGTTTTAGACTGCACTAGTGAAAGTTGAAAAGCTCTTTCTCAAAGCTACTTAGATTGAGGTACTGCACAAACTCTAAACACTTTTCAAACACTGCAAAGTGCCTCCTTAATTGTAGGGCCACCCACTCGTCCCTACCTAATAACCGTATTTGCCACTCAAGGATCAACTCAATGTAGACACTAAATTTTTGCCCCTATTTTTTAAATTTTTAGAATAAGTTAAAGCGTCCTAAACTAGGAAAAAAAGAGAGAGATTAAAGAAAATCCCAAAAATAAGTGATTTAGGAAAAAAATACAAAAAATAGAAATAAAAAACACAAAAATATGAAGTTTAAGAAAATATAAGAAAAAATGAAAATAGGAAAAAATACAAAAAATAAGAAATTTAAACTTAAAAAAATGGAAAAATTTAGAAAAATATATAAGAAATTCGAAAAGTAATAGAAAATAGGGAATTTAGAAAATAATAAATTTTTAGATTGTTTAAATAGAATAGAATTTTAATTCAAATAAAAGACCGTTGAGCTTTAACATAGATTTAAATCTAACCTAGGTTGACCTAATTCATATATATAATTTAATTATATATATAGACAAAGCATCGACCAACGGCCTAATGAATAAGCACGTAGATAAAGTATTGAGTTTAGTTAGAGTTCAAGGGTTTGAAATTCACCAGAGTCATGAAAATTTATTTTTATCTTTTTCTCTCTTAAACTCCAAGTGTGGCCATACGTTAGGCCGTCATTGGGCCACGTATCTAATTACGACACGTGACGCTTTATAATTGACCGTAACAACAATTTTTTTGTCCCTCCTATTTTTCTCCCCTTTCCTTTTCTTCCCTTGGCTTTCCTTTTTTTAAAAAAACACACAGATTAGAAAGATAAGAAAGGCTCTATTCTAAATTCATACTGAGGGGTTGCGGTGGTGAGGGGGGATTCTTTTTAAAAAAAACACACATACTAGAGGGAATTGGTGAGGCACACACATGCACACTGGGGGGACCCAATCTCTCTACACTTTCCGATCACCTCTCTCTCTCTCACTCTCGATCTGTTCTCTCCCTCTTTGGACTCTCTCTCTCTTAAACTCACGCACGCATATGCACCATCCCCCTCTCTCTCCACTAAACTCTCGAATCTCACTCGATCTCTCCTTTTATCTCTCAAAGCCACCACAAATCTACTAAAACTACACCCACATAGACCCGACGCCCCTGTCCCAGAACTCTCTCTCATCAAATTGTACCCATGCACTATTGAACCACGAAACACGCACCCACTCCAAACCTCGAACCCTCCATGCATGGCTACCCATCCTTCTCTCTCCATCGCGCTCACATACATTACCACAAGACAAACCACAAATGAACACTCTCCCCCACCCGTGTGGCAATTCATTGAACACCAACCTACCATCGCCTCTCTGAATTTTCTCACCCTCACAAATCTCTCTCTTTCGGACCCTCATGACTCTCTCTCTCTCTCTGTCTCTCTTTCGGCCGAGTTTACCTCTCTCTCACATCCACTGAACAATAGCAACAACACACACACACATACATGACATCTTTCTCTTAGCCATTCACTACACATATAAGAACAATCTACCAACGGCCGAGTGAGGCCACGGCATCACTCCTATACCCCCTAACCCCAATAAAAAAAGGCACAAAATTGAAGTTACCTACATATTTAGGCATTTGGAGCCAGCTAAAACCACCTTTGCCACGCCACTGGATGCAATCCGGATTAGACTCGATCTGATCAGAATTGACCCAACCCAAACTAAACTCGAACTGGATCCTAGCCGTACCTACTGACCCGTGCACAGTTTAGTCCATTCCCCAATATCCTATTTCGATTTTGGTGTTGTATTATTTTATTTGTTTGTAAAGTGAATGTAATTGTAATTAACAAAAGAAAAAAAGAAAAAGAAAAGAGAGAAGAACCGAAAAAAGGAAAGACAATAGAGAAAAAAGGAAAAGAAGAAAAAAAAAAAGGGTAGTAGTATTTAGTTTAGTTTTATTTATTTATTTTCATATTTTAGCTAAAAAACAAAAAAATAATTAAAAAAATAAAAAGTAGAGGAATAAGTAATAAATAAAAATAATAATAAATTTTTTTATTACTTAGAAAATTGATTTTCCAAAATAAAATAAAAATAAATCAACCATTTTCCAAACTGAGGCATTTTATAATTTCCAAAAATAAAATCTAATTTAAGACCCTCTAAGAAATTTCTTCAAATAAATTAAAATGGGTAAAAACATAAACTCAGTTGTTTTTTTCAAAAATTAAAATCAATCAACCCATTATATTATTGGTAAACGAACTACGGAAGTCTGATCTTAAATAGTAGATACGTAAGCACTTGTTTGCAAGTATAGGGTAACTTAAAATATGGAAAATTTTTATTTTTTCCATTTTTGTAAATAGTTGTATAAATTAATCAATTTAGTTACGTGTAATATGATTAGTTATTTAGAATTTAAAAAGGGTATATTTGAAAAGAAAAGTTAAATTTGAAAATTTAAAAAGTGGTACCCATTTAAAGTTTAATAAAATAGCCTTTGGATTTAGATCTCTAGTTTAAAAAAAAAAAGCTATTTATAAAATAGTTTAATCGATAAACCGATAGCTAAGTTATAACCAATTTGCCCTATTGATTATAATTTAACTCTTTTTCTTTACTCCGATTAGGTGGCAACTCTAAAGTAATTTCAAAATGTAAAAAGAACCGATTTTCTTTAAATTCTAGTTGAAGATCAATACTAAATGGCTAAATGGGTAAGGGTTTAGTACTGATCGGTTTAGAAAACACCTAATTTGAAAGGAATTGGGAAGGAAAAAACTAGGCTTGATACTTAACAATAAAGTTACTTAAAATCCTACTGAGGGTAGAGGGTTTACTTTTCTCACTCGGCCGTTAGGACCCTTACCATCTCTGGCGCTTTGAATAAATCCTTAAGAGGGTAAATAGGGCATTTATATACACATCCCTCGAGATAGCATTAATAAACCTAGCCTATCCAGCACCTCCACTACTATCCTAGTTGAGTTGTCAAGTTATGTCAGCAACAAGACTTCATCCTCTCCCATTAGGGAAGAGATCACTCCTTATAGACTCAGAGTTAGAGATGTGCCGGAGTTTGAACCCATCTCACCTGTGTTAGCCGATATGTTTGCAAAAGGCAATGAAGAAGCTCAAAGCTTGAGAAGTTCTTAAACGAAGTTTAAGGCAAAAGAGCGAATTTCATAATAATGGAGTAAAGAGATTGCGAACAAATAATCTTTTATTATGATTGTGCTATTTATAGGACAAGTATCTAGGAAACCACATAAGAGGTTATAGGGATTTGCATAAGCACAAATCCCTCAGAATGTTGCAGAGTAAATACATGGAATTAGGTTTGATCAAATGGTCACATTCAAAAGGCAAAACGCATGCAGCTACACATTAGCTTGCTAAGACAAGACACCTATCAAATTACATTAAATGCATTGAAAACAGGCATGGTAGAGTTAAAATTTAAAAAGTTTTTTCTACAAGAAGTTTTCCTAAGGTCCCACCAACTTCCACTTAGTCGACATCCTAGAAGCACGATGTCTGAGATCGAGTAATCATGCTCACTTGGTCCATGATGAGCGCAATTTGGCCAAGCTTAATCGAAACCTTAAATGGGATCGACACCTTAAATAGTCCATTTAAGGTTTCAATCTACTTACCTTAGGATCAACCACCTAACTGGATGCAATGGTATCCTGCTTTAACACTCTAACCAAAGCTCCATCTTAGTTAGGTATTTAGCACTTTGCTTCGAACAATTGCTAACACCTCAGCCTTTCCCACCCTCTGCACCTTCGGCCCAACTATTCACTACTATGAACACCTTTGCCCCGACTATTCACTGCCTTGAACATCGTCACTTCGGCCTTTTACTTGCTTAGACCTACACCCTCACCACGTCATCACGGTAGCACCAGCTCAAGCTCCTCCAAGTTAAATCGACCACATGCCTAAGCTGTCCATATATCCCTTCTCCTTGCCTTCACCTCGACAATGAGACTACGGCCGAAGGGGTAGGGTGGGGTTAGGTGCAAGTGTTAACAAGGCTCTTTAGATATGAGCCCCTTAAGTTCATTCAGATTTAATGTACCTCACAAATTTAGGGCTTGTTGCCTTGGGCTTAGGCCTTAAGCTCCTAAGACGCTCTTAAATGACTAAAAGACACTAAATAAAGATAAGAAACCAAGTCAACAACCACCTTCGGCATATGTAAGACACATTAGATACCACGAGTACACTCACTCATACTTGCTAAAAAGGATTCTAACCATTGATTGCCCTCCAACTACCAACGTTACTCCACTATAAATATCAAGTCACCACCTAATGACAAAAACTACTTAACACTTTGCGCATTAAAGCTCATCTATTACTCTCTAGTATCCCATATTCTTTAAAATACTATACCGACTTAAACATTGAAGTAATCACAGCGAACAACACCTCGACATTTCCTCATAGTATTTTATTTTGCAAGCTTACTCAATGTATAAAGTCTAATTTCTAATGGTAAATACCTTGAGATGACAATTAAGTTTCTAACTAATCAATACATTAAGTTGTTATAGTTTGATATTATTCTTAATATATTGGAGTTGGAGGTATATTATTACAGCATGTAATCCCTTAATACTATTATAATTTATATGAAAAAAAATTAAAAAATGTTTGAAGAACTATTTCCATGAAGTAAGTACCCTATAATTGCAAAAACCATTCGAATTACACCGTTTACACGCAATTAAATTCCGCATTGCATCTCGTTGACATCGCTAGTACTCGTTTGAATAAGTGAAAATTTTCTTTCTTTCTTTCTTTTTTTTTTTTTTTCCTGTCATCTTCCATAGTCGTAATCACTATCGGATAGAGAGGCGTGTGTTGTCCACACTTCCCACTTTCTACTACATGAAGTGGTTTTAAAAAAAGTAAAATGGACTGCTCAACATGTCGAACTTAAATATGCATGTAGATTCCTTTCACACGGTGCGATTGATTAGGTAGAGAAGAAAAAGAATTTAAAAAAGAAAGGAAAACTTTTATGTTCGGTAAATTGAGATGAAAGTGGGAAATATACAGAAATAAAGGGAAATCGATCTTTAAAATTTCAGAACAAGTGATGAAAATGAGAGGAAATTTATTGTTAAAAAAGAAGAACCTAATAACTAGTTTACTAAATAAAATAAGGTTAATATAGTGCATTCAACGGTTTTATAAAACATATAATCAAGTTTTAAACTCCTAGTCCTATGTATCACTAATTTGGAATATTTTAATTATAAATCACACAATCATTGATGTGGTATATAAAGCAGAATTAATCCAATATGCCATGTGAGCGAATATTGTAAAATTTGTAAAACGGAATCATTAAATAATTAAAATAATGAATGTAAAATATTTCAAACAAAAATTAAGAAATAGAAGAAAAGGGGAGCTCTAATGGTATAGATATGGGGATTCTTCATGTACATTATGAATATGCTAACGTGCGTCTCGTGCTCCTTATGACAAGAATTAATATTGCGCTTGTTATAATTCTTAACACTAATGGATGAACAAAGATGGATAATACAACTCAAGAATCTCTTATATCACTCTGGTAGGTGATCAGGAGAAAGTTTGGTAAAAGTTCGAGCTCTTTAGGCATATAAGATGAAGCTTTACATCCTGGATTTTCTTCTTCTATCTGCTTTCTTTAATTCATTGTAAATCGCTTCCTTCTCTTGCACGCCTGCTCTCAATCATCCCCATTTTGCCATTCTTATACATAAGTTTGTGTCTTTTAATCTTGCCTTCTATCCACCATAGCCGTCAATATCCTCTCTTTCCTAGTAGCTCCTCCACTAGATTTTTGTGTTTTACCTTGTTCACCCAGTTGGAGATGTACATTGCCAATAGCATTAGATCCGTTTTACCTAAGAATTTAGATAAGATGCTTGTGATATTAATAACATGGTAAAGTAGAAGATTTTGCATTTAAACCCCTATATCATCAATTAAATCTATCTAATTAAGTCATCCACTTGTTAAACCATAATTAGAGTCTAGTTCATAAATATCAAGATATTATATAATAAATATAATAGTTCATATTGTGTTTATAAATTTAAATTTTTTAAATAAGATAATCATAATACTAATTTTAAGATACATAAGGCTTATCACAGTCCAAAGTTTAAAAGAAAATAACTAATCCAATGAAGAGAAGGAAATTAACTCGTTTAGATTACTTATAAAATTTTTTACATGGGTTTGCCTCACCTATTGTCAAAATTTATATTTGCAAAAACTCAAATGGCAGTTGCTTAATGGTGAACACTTAGTAATGGATAATTAGACATGGTATCTAAGCAAGACATATTGCAAGAGTTTATAGCATAAAACCTAACCAAATCAAGTTGGAAATGGAATCATTTCAAATTGAACCATACAATACGGTTTTTTTATATTTTAAATTACAATTTAGTTCAAAAATGATTTAATTGGTTTACAAATTAATTTGGAGAGTCAAACTGAATTAAATTATTTTAACAAGAATCAAACCACTTCTTACTTAGGAAAAAGCAACAGTATCTTTTGATTTTTAATGTCAATAAATATGTTTAGCCCAGTATTCCTTATGGCAAATTAGGATAAGAAACCCTGAGCTAACCTTAAATTTTTTAAATCACAATCTCTTATTCCTTAACCTCTCTACTTCCCCTTTATTTCACTACAGCGAATGCTAGTATTTATATTGGACTAGAATCTCATTCTCCATTCACAAGTTTGCTGTTCACTCTAGTTTCTCGTCTAACTTCCAATTCTTTATACTCTCTTAATCTCACTCTTGTTTCTCATTCTCTTCCTAATATCCAGAACGACAAAAACCGATGTACTGTAAGTGTATGGTCCTTTTTCTCTATTAATTTTCTTATTATGCAATGTGAATGATTTGATAGAGAATTCATAGAACAAGTTTGAATAGCAAATTTAGCTTGATTGAGATTAATCATAATTTATAATTCTTTTATTTTAACTATATGAAAAAAAAAGTAAGTTGAAATGAAAGAAAATAATTTCTACTTTAAAATAGAAAAATATCGATATCTACATTTAAAAAAAAATAAAAACGTTTTTCAAAAAACAAATACACCATAATTACAAAGCTATTCAAAATTAGTACCGTTAAATTTGGCATTGCGTCTCATGATTACAACTTACAACCAATAGTTGTTTGAATAAAGTAATCTTTTAGACGTAAAATCTCTATCGGATAAGGCGGCGTGTGTTGCCCACACTTCCCAATATGTCTTCCTGCAACACAAAATGGCTTTGAAGAAAAGCAAAAAGCACTGCTCCATCCGTCCAGATTAATGGTCCAGATTAAAGCGAAGCGTCTAGATTCAGGATCCAAGATCCCTCCGTTTTGATTTTCGTACAGGGACATTTACCACTTTTATCTAATTTGGACTGAAGAGGTAACGTGGTATCCATTCGCTAATACCAATACGAATTGATACAATTATAAATAAATTTCTATATACGAAACCTAAGTTAAAGAGTTATTTATAGATGTATTGTTGTATGGATTCAGGCCTACATTTGGTTATGAATCCATTCCATAAATAGATCTTGTAAATATATTTATGTTTGACAAATTAAATTATTTAAGATTGAAATTTAAAATATTTAGTTTTTTTTTTTTTTTTTTTACTTTACCCTTCACTTAATTTGATCTCTTCTTAAATGTTACCTTGCCCACCCCTTTACCTTTTTTTCTTATGTTAACATGTGCTAATTTATCATAATAATTTTGACTCTAATTTCAATAAGAGTATTCTCTTAACTTTTGATTTACTTTGACATCTTACATACTAAAGAGAAAAAAAAAAAAGAAAGAAAGAAAGAAAAAAGATAGTATGGGAGCAATTTCAAGTTCACTTTTATATATATATATATATATATAAACTCTATTTATGAGGCATATATTATTCAAGTTCAAACTTTATTCATGTTTGAATTTAACTCTAGCTAGAATTCTAAAATTTAAGCCTAACTCAATCTCTATTATACTTGGAATTTTTATCCCCAACTTATAAGAATATCCAATGAACTCGAGATCAACTTGCAATAAGATGCAATGAGCTCAAATTTGATTCAACTTAACTAATATTTAAACTTGACATAAGTTCAATTATGCTTGGAGTTTCTCAAGTTAAATGTTAAAAGTTAAAAATTTGATCTCAATTCAATAAACTATTTAGATAACATAAATTGAAACTTGGGTCAACTATATCTGAATTAAATGCAAGTAAATATCGAGTTAAAGTTACGTATCTTAGGAGTAATTTGGCTTATTTACATCCTTATACTAATGGACTCAAATGAATAAGAATATAATAAAACTTTGGAAATTCAAACAAACAAACAGTGAAAGTCTTATACCTAATGTACCAAATTAGTGGTATATGGTATAAAAGAAATTCTCAGATTTCTTGATTAAAGTTATTATAATTTATTGATATTATTATTGATTTTTCATTAACATAAAATGGAGTTCGAATCCCTCCTTTCTCTATATTTGGCTTTAGATATATTGAAAATTTTATAGCTATAGTATTTTTACAAGAGGTACAGTTACGTTCGGTATTTGTTAGCGTATAGTTGTGTAAGAAACAATCTTCAAAGGAAAATGATGTTCGTATACTGTCAAGTGACGTTTACAAATTCAAAAAAGGAAGAAAAAAAATTGTATGTATCATATAAAAGGATGTTGAATGTATAAATATGATACTCCATTTCGTGATATTAACTGAAAATGAAGGCAATTAATAAAGAGGGTTGGGCACGAATATCCCTATCACAAATAATATATAAGTTTCAACATGGTGTAGTCATATTTTATTTTAATTTTGGCAAAATGCGAATTTCAGCGTGATTGTTAAGTAGGTGCAGGCTGGCCAACCAAAACAAAAGGGAAAAAAAAAAAAAAAAAGAACAAAAAAGAAGGTCGGTATAGAAATGGAAGGACTGGACCAAGGAGAGAATATGTGTTTTTATTGAGAATTCCTTCTGTATCAACGATTTAGAGTCATTTTGAAAGGAAACTATGCTGTTTTTCAAATTCGTCCCTTTTTTAAATTCTCAGTTCAATTATATCATTCTGAAAATTACGTATTTAAGAACACATTGGTAAATTTCAAAATTACTTTCTTTCATAATTTATTTTCTTTTATTCCCAATAACTTCATTTTTTTTCTTTTAATAATTTTATAATGTATTATAGTTAAACTTGTATAAGTTAATGCTCGATAAATTAATAATGTTTTTATAATAATAGTTTTTCGATCCAATTCAGACCGGTTTACAAAATTGGTAATTTCGATAAATTAATAAGATGATAATTTTCAGGAAGACTATTATATAAATCTATATTCCCGTTAATATCATAAATTAATTTTTATAAAATTATAAATATAATTAGAATAATTTAGTAAAATATGAATCTATCATTATGGGATTTTTCTTAAATTAAAATTTAGATTTCATCTCTAACCTTTTTTTATTACATTCAAAAACTCTAGTGTCATACTCTCCAATTGTAGCAAAAAATTGTAAAGAGTTTTCGCTACTATCAATATTTAATTTTGCATAATTGCAGTACTCTTTAAATTAATAAATTATTAATTTATCGATTAATTAATACCTATTTGAATTAATAAAATTTAATATTCTTAATATTATTAATTCATAAAGGTTTTATTGTATTCAATACATCATTATTATTTCATTAAATAAATTTTTCTAAACTATATGTCCTTGATAATTAGTGATAGATAGTGATAAAATACAAAACATAGTGAAACACAGGACATGAATTTATTAAAATTATATATATAAATAAATATTCCAGCTTGTCATCTCCTCGTAACTTTAACTATTTTTTTTTTCCAAGAACGTTATCTGAAAATTTATACTCCAAGAATACCTATATATATATATATATAGCCATATTTATAACTCCACATTTTTCTCCGGGTATTTTCTATGCTCTTATAAAGTAACCGATAAAATGCATGCCTGACACGTTGAATAAATATCTTTTTTTTTTTTAATTTATTTTTCTGGTGAGAACAACTTTAGAATAAAATAAAAAGAAAAAACCATTAACCCACCACAAGACAACATTATTAAATGCAGAAAGGCCAAGGCCTACCTCACATGGGCATTTCTTTTCTTTCCAATAATCGGCTAAAGTTTTCAGCGTTCATTTTTTCATAGTCATGCGAGAACAAGACAACAAACACCTCTATGAACACCTCCTTCATGAAAGGGATCCTAGTTCTTTGTCAGAACATGATCAGACAAATGCTAAAACAGCAAAAACGCCACCATGGAACCAGAAGGATGGAAGGACCCAAGAACCACATCCTGAGGTTGGTTTTGTTTCTGGGAACAACCGCCTCAATAGATATGCACTTTGGAGTGCTCTTTTAGCTTCCACAAACTCCATTCTTTTGGGATATGGTAAGTTTCTAGCTCTAAATTCGATTTTCTTTCATTCTACACTTTATCCGGCGTAAAGTACTTGATAGATAAGTATTCCCTTTTCTGATTATGCTTGTAGATTGCTGTAACTTAGTATATTGTTAGTTTGATATACAGATTTGGGACTATTATTGTATTTGGAAAAAAGTTAAGGAGTTTTCCGAACAGTAATCAATAAACTAGATAAGCACATTTTTTAATGTATAATCTACCTGGAAGATTGTGATAAGTTCATATTTCGGGCCATTATATTTTTATTCAAACAAGCTTCTTCCTTTTCTGAAAAATATGTGGTATTTGTTCTTTTAAAGCAATTTTCGGGGTGCGAACTTTTCATTTTAAATGACAAATTCAGCGATTTAAGGGAATGAAACTTCTAGATAAGGTGAAAATCTAGCTCGAAATTTCATTTTCGGCAATTTTCTTGCAGCGTGCGATTTCATTTTCTAAATAGTGATTTCTTGGGAATAAATTCTTTTATCGTATTTGTCCGATATCATCTATTGCTTCATTTCCTACATGCAGATATCGGTGTGATGAGTGGTGCTATTCTGTATATTCGGGAAAGTCTCAAGATCACATCAACTCAAATTGAGATTTTGGTCGGTTCCCTGAACGTGGTTTCTTTGATCGGTTCCCTAGCCTCTGGTCGGACATCGGATTGCATAGGCCGTCGATACACCATAGTCCTAGCAGCATCCACATTCCTAATAGGCGCACTATTGATGGGTCTAGCACCAAATTTCACTTTCCTAATGTTTGGAAGAGTAGTTGCTGGAATTGGTGTTGGCTATGCCCTTATGATTGCCCCGGTATATGCCGCCGAGCTTTCTCCGGCTATGACTAGAGGTTTCCTCTCTTCTCTGCCAGAAGTGTTCATAAATGTCGGTATATTACTTGGTTATGTATCGAATTATGTTTTATCAGGACTAGATCCTGGTATAAATTGGAGGCTTATGCTTGGGTTAGCTGCAATTCCTGCAATTGCAATAGGGTTTGGTGTTTTGGTAATGCCAGAGTCACCTAGGTGGTTAATCATGGAAGGGAGATTGGGAGAAGCCAAACAGGTTTTGATCAAAACATCGGAAACAGAAGCTGAAGCTGAAACGAGGCTCAATGAAATGACCAAAGCTGCTTCTACAAGAGGGCCTGGCCCAAGTCACTTTCATGGGCAAGGGGTTTGGAGGGAACTTCTTATTAGACCATCACGGCCCGTTCGGAGAATCCTCCTTGCTGCCATTGGGATTAACTTCTTCATGCAGGCGTCCGGGAATGACGCGGTGGTTTACTACAGCCCGGAAGTTTTTCGGGATGCTGGAATAAGCAGTAGCCAGCAGCTTGTTGGGGTCACTATAATCATGGGCTTTGCAAAGGCTTTTTTTGTCTTCGTATCAGCCCTTTTCTTGGACCACTTTGGTAGGCGGCCACTCTTGATTTTGGGCTCAGCTGGGATGACGGTTTGCCTAGCTGGGTTGGGCCTGGGCTCAAAGTTCCTTGAGCAATCAGGCACCAAGCCAACATGGGCTATCGCATTGTGCGTGTCGGCCGTCTGTGCAGATGTTTCGTTCTTCTCAATCGGGCTCGGGCCCATCACGTGGGTGTATTCCTCGGAGATATTTCCGAACCACTTACGGGCCCAAGGTACGAGCCTGGCCATAGCTGTGAACCGGTTGGTGAGTGGGGTAGTGGCGATGTCGTTTCTGAGCATTTCAAGGGAAATTACATTTGGAGGGATGTTTTTTGTGCTTGCAGGAATAATGGCTTCGGCTACGGCCTTTTTCTACTTCTTTTTGCCTGAAACCAAAGGCAAGAGCTTAGAGGAGATTTGGGATCTCTTTGACGATGAAAAGCGGCCAGAGGTTGCAAGTGAAAGATGAGCAAAAAACACAACACTAAAGATTAATGAAAATTCTTGGGCTAGTTATCGATGATGAATCAGATGATGTTGAAAGATTGTTTCAGCTATGAAATTTTGCATGGGATGCATATTTAGACTTATGATTGGCATGGATTTTAAGTTGTCGAATTTTCGTACTACTTCTGTGTGTCTAGGTATAATGTTATTGGGTAATGGATAATTTAGTATAGAGGTGTTTGAATCTGGTTGCCTCTTTTTCTATTTTGCGCATGTGAATTTGGAATTTGGATATACCTCACCCGGCACTGTGCAGGTCTAGATGGTGGTGATACTGCCAGGAATTTAGGTTTTAATGTTGAAGGGTAAGTTTATAAAGAATGATTGGAAAAAATTCTCATACTAAGCATATCAATATCCTTTATATTTGAGCTAGGGTGCACCCTTTCTCTGTCTCCTTTTTGTTTGACATTCTGTTAGACTTGTCCCTTCTTATATATTTTCCTTTTTCTAATTTTTTTTTCTCAAATTATAAATAAATAATTACTATTGTAATATACAAAAATAATAAAATGACTTTTTTATATTTTAAAAATCTTTAAAACATATTTAGATTTTAGATGAAATAGTGATAATATAGGATCCATAAAAGATTTAAAGAAATGGTAAGTAATATAAGATAAATACTTCATAAGTGAGGAGTTTCTCGAAAAAGAAAGTTGCTTAAGGTGCTTATATGGTACTTAAGTCACCCTTAAGTATCCAATTGATAAATATAGACTAATAATCGCCATTAAAGTCAAAGTCAAACATTACAATAATATTTAAACATCATAAAAAGTATATGTAAGTATTTAGATCTACTAAAGTTACTATCTCTAATTTAAAAATTTGAACAATCTCAACTATTGAATTTTTAGCTTTACTTAAAATATTTTAGAGAATCTATTTCTTATATATAATATTTAAAATGTAAATATCACAAACACAACTAGAAAATAATAATAATAATAATAATAATAATAATAATAATAATAATAATAATAATAATAATGCACCAGATTTTATAAGTGTATAATTTGATTACCAACTAATCTTTCAATTGATCATTAATTATCACAGTTTCGTACACAAATATAATATGGCTTGAAATGAATAGATGATAAATGTAAGGAGGAATTGCAAATATTTCCCATTAAATTTTTATCTAGGTGCAAATTTTTCTTCAAACTTTTAAAGTGTAATTTTTAACTTCCTAAATTTTTAAAAATCGATACAATTTGAGGACATTGATGGTTTTTGTTCAAAAAATACATGTGCACAACACCACTAAAATGGTGCAAAATCACCTTATTTATCAACTCTAATTTATCTTAAAATTGCGTGTACAATTAAAAAGAATGATATCAACGTAAATTTTGCATGCACCCATTTTTCTCAAGCAGTAACATGAATGTTTGCATGTTCCTAAAATGCAAAATTATTCCTATCCAATTAATTGGAAGTGGAATCCCTTAAGTTTGAGGAGAAATTATCCTTTCTCTAGTTAAATTGAAGGACTTTTTTTTTTTCCTTAGGGTGAACTAATAATTCATTCATCATAAAAAGAAACATTTTTTGAGGGTAGCAAAGTTAGAACAATATAGAACAACGAAACCTCAACTAACATCAAGAGTGTAGGGACTATGGTCCCTTACGCTATAGTCCAGCATACTAAACAACAGTTTGTAACTATTAAAGCTACGTAAAGACAAAAATATTGAAAAGTATCTAAAAAGTAATAATTTCCCAAGAGCTAGAGTACTTTTTTTGCTACATAATCTACCGCTTCACTCATTTAGCAATCAACCTTACAAAAACAAATATTTTCAAAACGGTTGAAAAAAATGTTTACATTCCTATAATGTTACATGGTAGCGATCAACGTCAATTTTTGTGCTATGTATATTATATAGATATATATATATTATATATATATATATATCTTTCATATATTATACATCTATATGCATATTATATAAGTATTATATGTTTATTAATATCACTTCTAGGTATATATATGTTATATATGTATATTACATAGATATATATATATATATATGTATTATACAGTATATTAATATCACTATCAAGTCTAAGTATATCATATATGTATGTTATATAATATCGATTATCAGTATATATTACATAGTTGTCATATGGCTATTTTCCTTTTTTTTTTTGTCTTTTTCTTTTTATTATTGGACTCCAACTAGTGGGTTGGCATGTTGGTTTGATGGGTCTCATAGGTTTGAAACGGACAGTTTCCAAGTCTAAATAGCATTAAGTAGATATATACCACTAGTGGCATGAGCATGACCATTGTTCTTTCACAATGTGGGTCTAAATGACCCATGTTACTTAAAATGACTAAAACAGCTTGTTTTTAAAATTTGACAATGTTCTTTTTTACAATTTTTTTTTTAGAATTTTTCATATTCTTTAACAATATGGTTTATTGCTATTAGGAGAAAAAAAAAAAATCCTCGTTTGCATATGCTTATAAATGTTGAGAACTTGATTACAAAAGATAAAATATTTAGGATTTAAATAGAAAATAGTGAAATATTAATGACTAAATACGTCAATTTATTTATATCCATTTATGAATCTCATTAAAAGCTAAATTACTACAACTATAAATAATTATTAGTTCAGAAAAGCCTAACTTTTCATCTCCGTTAAAAAAATTTATAGAGTCTTGCAGCATTTGGTGCCATTTTCTCATAGACAATTGAAGTGGGGGTGCTCAAGTCAAGATGGCTCAATTTTCAGATAGAATTTTTTTTTTCTTTTATTTTTAAAATTTTTTCATGCATTGAAGTATTTAGGTTTAGCATTTAGATTAAGTCCAACGTGTGTCATTGGAGAGGCATCTGTTGGAAGCTTACACTACTCTTCTGTGGATATAGACATCACGCAAGTCAAGCAACGTCAATTTGTGTCGTAATTATGGCAAACAGGAATTACTAATTATTCTTCACTTTTGTTTTCAGTTTTTCTACTGGATATTTAATGTGGTTGAGTCAAAGGTTTTTAATGCAATGAGATAACCCAAGTACTGTCAATGGAAAATACGAATGATTTCGACATCTTCCGGTTTTATTTTTGGGTTGGTAAGGTCACAAAAAATGCTAATATAAAGCTTAAGTAAACTATCAAACTACTGTAGTTAAAAATGATACAAATAATAATTTTTAATAAACTAAATTTGAATACTTACTTTGATTAAGTTGTAATGTTGTAATACTATTTAATTCTCCTCCCTTTATAATTTATTAGTTTAATTATACATTCTTAGATCAAATAGATTAATTTCGATTCCTTTCTTTAATTATTTTAACTATATATATATTGATTGCAAATTAAACCTGTAAAATTATAGAGATTGAGTCAAATAATATGTTATGGATAAAGATAGAATGGAATAGATATTATCGACAAAGTTTGTGATCCACGTATGTCTCGTGTAAAAACTTACCAACGGAGCATTAATTACTCGGATGGGGCACATAGTTTCCATTTAGAAGGAATTCGCTTATTATGGCAGCGATGACATTGGTGCATGCCACCTCATCCATATGAATCTGTTTATGTTCTGCCATATTTTCAGGTTTCATCACTGTTTCGTTTGGTTCTGTCTGCCACTAGAAAGCCAACAAACCAAAAAGAAGGAGAGCACAAGTTTTACTGCTTCAACCTAACCCAGTTTCCTATATCTTCCCCCCACCAGAACCCTCCACTTTTATTTGACTAAAAAAGAGAGAAAATAGGGGGAGAGAGAGAGAGAGAGAGAGAGAGAGAGAGAGAGAAATATGGAGGGTATCACTGAGTCGAGTGATGTGAAAAGTCTGGCCGATCCCAAGTCGGCACCAGGAGGGCCGCCTGGTGATCAGAAAAAGACTGGGACGAATAAATATGTATTTTTCCTCGCAATTTTAGCCTCTATTAATTCCACCCTTCTTGGCTATGGTAAGTCCAAATTATTTAAGTATGAAATATTGTGAAATTTCCATGGCGCGTGTCCTACGTACGTTATTGTTATGTGAAAATCGCTATATTATGTGGTTGTTTTGCAGATATTGGTGTGATGAGTGGTGCAAGTGTTATCATAAGGGAGTATCTCAAACTCAATTCTGCTAAAGTTGAAGTTCTGGTGGGAATACTCAATCTGACCTCCTTGTTAGGCACACTAGCCTCAGGAAAAACCTCTGATTCCATTGGAAGGCGTTACACTATTTTTTTAGCAGCAATAACATTTTTATTAGGTGCACTCCTGATGGGCCTAGCCCCCTCATATGCAGTACTGCTCTTGGGCCGCATCATCGCGGGTTTCGGTGTCGGCTATTCCCTAATGATCGCTCCGGTCTATACGGCTGAGATATCGCCGCCTTACGCCCGTGGGCTGCTCACTTCCCTCCCGGAATTCTTCATTGTGTTTGGGATTTTACTAGGATATGTGGTTAATTATGCCTTGACAGATTTGTCAGAAAACATCAATTGGAGGATTATGCTAGGAATTGCAGCCATACCAGCAATAGTCATGGGGTTAGGAGTTGTTTTCATGCCTGAATCGCCACGTTGGTTGGTCATGAAAGGGAGGACAAGCGAGGCTAGGGAGGTTTTGATCAAAACATCAAATGGTCTGGATGAAGCCGAGTTAAGGCTCCGGGAAATTCTGGAAGCGAATAGCCAGGGTGCCGATTTGAAAGCCCAAGGGCAAGGGGTGTGGAGGGAAATCCTTAGACCGTCGACACCGATCCGGCGGATGTTAATCACCGCGATCGGGATTAATTTCTTCATGCAAGCATCAGGGAATGATGCGGTTGTGTATTACACACCTGAAGTGTTCAAAGCTGCTGGATTTCACAACAAAAAGCACTTGTTTGGTGTGAATGTGATCATGGGATTGTCCAAGACTGCCTTTGTTTTGGTATCTGCACTCTGTTTAGACCGTGCCGGCAGGCGGCCCCTTTTGCTAGTGGGCACTTGTGGTATGGCCATTTCTTTGGCCGCTCTAGGGCTGGGCTCTAAATTCCTAGAGCATTCAAGTAGCAGGCCACTTTGGGCTATTGTAGTGTGCATTGTGGCTGTTTGTGCAGATGTATCATTTTTCTCAATTGGGCTTGGGCCCATAACTTGGGTCTACTCGTCGGAAGTTTTCCCGTCCCGCTTACGGGCCCAATGCGCGGCCATAGCAATATCGGTGAACCGGCTGGTGAGTGGAACCGTGTCATTGTCATTTTTGAGTATTTGTAAAAAGATATCATTTGGGGGAATGTTTTTTGTGCTTTGTGGGATAATGGTTTTGGCCACCTTGTTTTTCTACTTTTTCTTGCCCGAGACTAAGGGTAAGAGCCTGGAGGAAATTGAGGCTATTTTTTATGATGGGGGAAAAGATAATGTAAAGAATGTTGAGATGGGACAGAAAGTGTAGGAGGAGTCAAGTTTTTATAGGATTGTCAATTTCTTGAAGGGGAAAGGAAATTCACGATTCTTATTTCCACTAATCTCTTATTTAATCCTTTTGAAAGTATTTTGGAAGATTTTGATATATTAGAGTTTTTCTTTTTCTTTTTTAATTGCTGTATGCTTTTTCTTTAAACATTATCCAAATAATAATAAAACTAATCGCCGGTAATAATGCTTTAGTAACTGGTTCAATCCCAAAATAGGTAAAAAAAAAAAAAAGATGTGATCCCTTTTCCCTTCATACGGTTCCTTGGTGTTCACTTTAATTATAAGTAAATACCATTTTTGAGTACCACATTTAAGCTAATTTTCCATTTGAGGATAGGACTTGCTTTGTCCAAAGCCAATTTGACTCAAGAACCCAAACCCCTCCTCGGGACGATAAATGGGGGGATTCGAGTTATTCATCGGTTGATATATTTAATTTGGATTATTCTCCGTTGATATATTTTCGAAAAATCAAAATCATAGTAAGCATAAAAGATATGGTTTATTCAAGAAAAAAATTCAATAGGGCATCGCCCTTGCCTGGCGCCATTCACTAGAGCTATTATCGATATAGAGGACCACCATTTAGAGGACCACCATTTAGGTTGAAAGCTATAGTGCTGATATACACCATTTAGAGGACCACCATTTAGGTTGAAAGCTATAGTGTTGATATCTAAAACAGTAAAGCTTTTTTTTCTTTTTATTTGAATAATCAACATTATAAAATCTTTCGGATTGAGTCCCTTCATTGCTAAGAAATGTGTCATCAATTGATACATGACACTTTCTAATTGATGGACAATAATTAAATGGATAAAACATTATTAATAGATACATTTACGTTTGATATTATGATAAATTCTAAAAGCTAATAAAATAAAATAAGGGATGATAAAGATGGCTAACCTCCCCACAAACATGGGTGGTAAAGCATAATGATATTAAGAGATAAGTAATGCCATTTACTGCAACAATGGTGGGTCACCATCCATCTCCGTTTGCCAGTTACTTTTTATCACCCTTAAAAGAAAAGTATGACCAAATTTTTTTTCCATAATAAATCCTCAATAATATATATACTTTGGGGTTTTGAGCATACTATTTTACAAGCCACCATTAGGTTACACCATCTATCACATGATTTTTTAATGGTTGTATCCAATAACCTTGAGATGGTTAGCTATAGGAGGTGGTAGCCATCATGAGTGAGGTAATCACTATGGTCATCCTTGTTTTTCTTTTGTTTTCATTTTTATAAATTTTATTATATTATATAAATTTAACATATTTTATTTTAATATTCTATTAAATTGACTTTTGTAAGCCTATGAAAAAACTAACACATGCCAACTCTCGAGGTTAGAGTTTTTCATAAAGTTAAGAGATAGACTCAAATAGAAAAGTTTTTAAAAACTAATGACTCAAATAAGAAAAAGAAAAAGACCCAAATAAAAAAGAATTGAACATTAAAGATTAAAGTTAGCTTCTTCATTTTTTTTCCTACCCAAACTCAACACTATACCTTACACGATAAGATTTAGTTCATATTCCCCAAAATTAGTCTCTACAATCAAGTATAGAGTACAACCTCGAACATAATTTATATGGAACCATCTTGGAGCTTATAGCTTATAAGAATAGGTTTCACATTTGTGTGTACATTCTATATTATTACTAGATATAGTGAGCCTTATACCAAGATCTTTACATTATTGTGTAAAATTTGCATTTTGTCATCTTGTATTTATGTTTGTTTGATCTCCTTAACTTCAAATGCACTTGTTTCGCCCAACCCCCGCCATCTTTAACTCTTATTAAAAGTGAAATTTTTATTTCATATTATCACTTAAAGCCCATGTGAAAGCTTCTAGTGACAATTAGGAATTCCAAGTGTATATAATAGTCCTTTACTTTTTAGAACGAAATAGAAAAGTTATGCCTTAAGAATAATTATTATCAAGATTAGGGTAAACATTTTTATTCATTGTTTAAAGGAATACTTATTCTATTTAATTCACCTCATTAATTGCAATATTAAATTGGAAATAAAACTAATAAAAATACCATTTTTCCCTTATTTGATCATTAATTAATGAGGGTATAATGGTCATATCATTTGAACTTTTATTCCCTTTGTATAGGAAATAAACAATTTCACCTCTTCTTAGTAATAACTATTTCTAATGGAGTGGGAATAAAAAAACAGATGGGAATTTAAATTCGTAACCCATTTTTCAAGTAAATAAGGTAGTAAACAGTTATGAAAGAATAATTATTTTATTCTCTCTCTATTACCTCTTACTAAACAAGTTGTAAGTATACATATTGAAAGATAATGGTTAAAATGAAATTCTATTCACTTGGCAATAGCTTAATGTATGTTTTAGGCTTAAACATAGAAGTGGAACATCAATTTGATAGTTAATACTTCAAGGAAATAACTCTAGTCTAATGTGCCTCTTAATTTTGTGTTCTTTTTCCTAGAAATCAAGATCTATTCATTTAAGTTCATTGCAAGACAATGGACCATCTGTAATTAAATATAGAGATAAAGGTCTAAAAGTTTAGTTCATAAGGGATTCTCTTTTACAAACTAGGTTTGAAACATCTCTTTTTTAAAACAAATTTATTAATGAGAATGAAAATTTGGTCCATCAATAAGAGACAATACTCACATAAGGATGCAAGCTAAACTAAATAGAGAAAACTAAAAAAAAAAGAAGAAGGACAAACCTACATTAGTGATGGAAATAGAAATGAAGACAATGGTAAAGAGAGAGCGAAGATGGAGGCCACAGTAAAAAGGATCATTAGCTAAACCTTTAGAGATGAAAATGACAAGATTTGAGTAGTGTGAGTCCAACAAAGAAGAACCTTAGTTATGTTTGATAAGGAGTTGAAGAGAAGCGAAGAAAATAGGGGTAAATGAGACATTGGAGAGTATGGTTAATAACGAGCTACCACCCCTCTAATTTTCTCATTAAAATTTTCTTATCTCATCAGTTTCGCATCTAAATTTTGCAACTTTATTGAAGTTCATATTACACTTGTTATTTTTTACTCATTTGTGTTTTCAATAGAACTTTGAATTTGTGATAGCCATTTGTTTTTAATAAGTTGATTTTTTTTGTTAAGTTATTGTAAAATAAATAAAAATTTATAGGCAACTCTTTAGTTATATTAAAATTTATAAGTTTCATCTTAATGAACAAAAAGTGAAATCATTTTTTGTCCTTATTTGAATTCTCAATGTTTATAACTATTACAAAAACTAGAACTTTTGTAAATTTAGAAATTTTCTATTCATTCATGATATGTTGTAGCTTTAAATTAGACCATAATAATTAAATTAGTGAAATGATGATATTAAAAATATGATAAAATTACATTTTTGGTCCTCAAATTTCCATACTTTTTTTATTTCAGTCTTTAAACTTTTTTTCCCCTATTTTAGTCTTCATACTTTCCACTTTTTGACAAATTTGGACTTTTGTTACATTTGTTACAATTTCTATCCAAGAAATATTATGTGGCTTATTTATTTATTTTCTCTATGTAATCGGCCACATCATCAACTAAATTAATAAACCAATGTCCTTGACCTACTCCTTTAATTGATAAAACACCATTTTGACTTGATTAACAACATGAACCTAACTCCCCCAATTGATAAAAGAATGCATACAACAAAATTGAACACACAATAAAACCTATATAGCCACACTTATAGCAAAATCAAAACGCTAACCTAAAAGATGTAACCTACATTCAAAAATGAAACCCTAACTAAATGATAATGTGAAACCTATAGAAAAGGTGAGTTGATGTCGAAACCTTAACTCTAATTCTGATTTTTAAGAAGAAGAAACCTTGAAGGAAGCCTAAGAAACCCTTAATAAAACCTTAGGAGAAAAAAATGAAAGAGATAAACTTTTGGGGTAGTCATGTGAAGTGCACGATCTATCTTTAACACATATCACCTGTAGTCCCCTTCATAAATAGAGATTAATTTTGGCCTGTAGTTGTACTAATAATGCTTTGACAAGTAATGCTTGTTCTTATTTGATTTTTCATATATTCCTTAAATGAAGTATATTTCATCTCCAAATCACCTATAGTAAGTCATGTAGTTTTGCATTATTTAATTTAATTTTAATTTTTTTTACTGTTAACTGTGTAAACAATGATGACTAGAGCACATGATAGCGAGCACATACTTCCATGAGGTCAAAGTTTTCCATGGTGGAAAGTTGAATAAGCATGCATCATAGCACTATGAAGGAGGTACTTTAAATATTGTAAGTTTAGATGCCTAAAGAATTTTTGTAACTGAAATTAAAAGTTAGATAGCTTTCTATCTAGGGTTGTAGCCAACTTTCTCACTGTACTAGAGGTTAAATGATGTGTAAGATAGGGAATTTTTTGAATTGCTTAACGATAATCTTATAGATTGTATATTCCATATCTTAAAGGGTAGAAATGTAGAGCTTTACATTGACATGCAATAAAGGATAGATGATGAGCTCTTGGTAGATGTTGATGTTAGGGGAGTGAATGTGCGAAATAATCAGGAGTGTCTTGTTGATAGCTATGACAATTTAGATCTTGTAGAAGATTGTGAGTTTTTGAGTGACGATGATGATGAAGAGTTCATGTAATCTAAGAAAAAGGTTAGTGCTCAGCACAACAAAGACTTGACAACCAATTTAGACGAAAAGAGTGAAAATGAATATGTGCCTGAAGTTAACATAGTGAATAATGAAGATCTTGATGGTAATGAGACGAACTACTCTGATTTAGAAGATGAATGTAGCTATAATTGGTCTAAAGGGGGTGATATTGGTGTTCCAAGGAATTTGAGAAGAACAAAAAGTGAGTATTTCATATTTAAAGGCAATACAGTGAAGCCAACTGTTTGTGTATGAATGATTTTTAGATCATTAAGGTTGTTCAAAGAGGCGATTGTGTGACATTTTATTTTATTGTGGAGCACAAAAAAATTAAGTTCACTAAGAGTTGTCCAATGATTGTTAAGCCCCAATGTATAGGGGAGTACTATTGTCCTTGGTTCATCTCATGTATTAGGAAAAGTGCTATAGGTTTGTTTCATATTCACACTTATGTGGACCAATGTGAGTGTAGTATCACCTTTGAGAATAAGAGGGTGAGCAATAAATGGTTATTGAAAGAGTTTGCCAGCATATTGACGATAATGGCTAATGCTAAGCTTGTAGAATTATAGGAACTGGTGAAAGAGCAAATAGGAATTGAAATGTCTCTTACAAAGTTGAGAAGAGCTAAGATGAAGGTAATGGATAAAGTGATTGGAAAACATGTCAAGGAGTATGGAAGGCTATGGGATTATGCATATGAGCTGCATTCTATGAATCTTGTCACCATAGTGAGATCAAATGTCTACAAGCTTAACCTAGATGCCCCCTCCGAATTTAATCGATTTTATATGTGTATGGATGTGTACAAAAGGGGGTTTCTAGCTGGTTTCCAGAAAGTCATAGGCTTAAAAGGATATTTTTTGAAGACTATATGAGGGAGAGTGTTGTTTGCCGTACGATGTGATGCCGACAACCAAATGTTTCCTATTGCATGTGCAATTGTAGTTGTAGAAGACGAGGACACCAAGACTTGGTTCCTAAAGCTGTTTGATAATGACTTAGGCATAGGCCTAGATCTGGTTGGACCAGTATTGGTGACAAATAAAACATACTTTTGTTTATGTGAAATCTTTGTGAAATGCATTGACTTATGCTTTTTATATGTGTATTGATGTTTGAGATTGAATTATTTTCATTTTTTTTTATTTTTACCATTTTAGGTGGTAGTGAAGGCTGTAAGGGAAGTCTTTGATGAAGCTAACCATTGCATGTGTGCTTAACACATATGTTAATTGGTTAAGGGTATATAAAGGAAAGAGGCTACAAAATCAATTTTGGAAGATAGGAAAGAGCACGAATGCGACTGATATAATTGCATACTTTAAGGAGCTAAAGGAGATGAGTTTTAATGGATATGATAGTTTGATGAATTCAGAACTTGAACATTGGTGTAGAAGCTACTTTAGATTGCATGTGAAATGTGACATCATTAATAACAACCTATGTGAAGCTTTCAATGATACAATAGTCACTAAGAAAAACATGGCTATTATATGTTATTAGAAGGAATCCATGAGAAGGTCATGCACCATATGTGAAAGAATCGTGTAAAAGCTTCAAAGTGGACGAAGAATGTAGGTTTAAGGATTATCAAGAAGATTGAGAGCAATAAAGGGTTCGTCCAATATTGTTGTATTATTTAGAATGGACATGAGATCTTGCAAGATATGGTGAAGTATCGAGTTTTGTTGGACAAACGATAATGTTCTTGTCCAGCATGGCAACTAAGTGGCATTCCATGCACACATGCTCTTTCAACGATAGTGAATAGGTATCATGATCCAATTGAGTATGTGGATGCGTGTTATAGCAAGGAGAACTACTTGAAGACCTACCGGCATGTTATGCAACCGGTCAGTGGTAAAAAGTTTTGGAAAAAATATTGATAAAGAAGCTCCATAGCCCCCTCCTCCCCACAAAATGCTTGGATGACCAAAGAAAAAGAGGAATTGCTAAGCCGGTGAAGCACCAGCACGAAATCGCATGTCACGAGGGGGTGTAGAAACGCATTGTGATCATTGCAAGCAAGCTGGTCATAACAAGTGAACATACCCTATCCTTACCAATGTCAAGTGGAAAAAATCAAAAGCCAAAGTCGATTGAGGGCTAAGTGCATTGCTATTGCAAACAACTTTATCTTATCCATTACTCATAGTTGTGCTGTTTCTATGGTGTAGAAGCTTGAAAAACATTCAAATTCATTGCGCACGGTAGGCACAAGCCAGAACCCAACGTAAATTCCTCCTCCAATGGTGTGTAGTTATCTTTACATCCTACATTGATTTACTTTCTTTAACAGTATGTTGTGTAGAAGCATGCACAATTGGTAAAGTCATCATGCACCAAGGCCATAAGTGAGAACCCAACCTAAAATCGACCTCCGAGGGTATGTAGTTATCTATGTAAAGTTGTTCGATTTGAGGCATTGCTAGTTTAGTGTAGTGGGAAAAAAAAAAAAAAAGTTGTCATTATATGGTTAGATTAAACTAGTGGGTAAAAACATATTTTTTGGTGTAATGAACCTACCATAATATCAATGCCTTCAAGTTTCTCAATATTTAGACTGGTTTTGCCATAATATTAGTCTTGATTGATTAGAAAAGGTTTTCATCTTTTATTGAAGTTTAGATAGTTGATGGACACGAAAATTTTCCCTTTGCATTTTAATATTGGTCATAACTCTTGCTGTTTAATATTGTACGTGACAACAATTTCCTTGGTTCCGAGGGAGGATAATTTGTAATGACAGCAAATTGAAAAATGAAATAATTTTTAGTGAAGCATATTGCTTTGTTTCACGTGGGGGGATTTATTTTGATAGGAAAAGGTTACTTTGTTTTCATTCCTTATTATGTTCAACATCCAAATATGCAATCTAAATAGGCAGCATAGGTAGGCATCACAAATGCACCAGGGACCTACGAGAGTGTATGCATAAGCCCATATCGTGCGCATATGAAAAGTACCGCATTGGCAACATGTAATAAGATTTATGGTACGGGATTTAATTTGCCCTTTAAGGAGCCCTCTTTAATTATCGAGCAAAGTTCATCCTCCACAATAGCAAAAGAAAGCTTGTCCTTTTCCCTTAGGCGAAGTTCAAGAATATGCGTACGTTTCGGTGCTGGAAGAAATACGCCATCGAACAAGGATGGCCTGTTGATATTGGATTAATGGAGTTTCTTGCATCTCCTTTTTTGTGGATATAGTGACAAGACTTGTGTAGCTTTTGATTATTGCCATAGACTTTTTAGGCTGCATATGTGTAGAGATGGCACTGTTTGGAATGTTATATTTTGTAAAGCAGCACTTTTATGCGACGAAACTAGATGTTTTGTTCTTTGTCGTATGATTTGGAAAAATATTCAGTGAATATTAGGATTCTATTTAAGTTTGTTCATTGAATTATTCTTGCTTAGTTTTGTTGTGAAATTTATAAACATTCTCTATTGTAGTAGAAGTATTAACTTTCCATTCTTCAATGCTTACCAAAAGTATTATGTTTTTGACATGGACGATTTTTTCTAGTAGGAATATTATTCTTCATTACTTACCAAAATATTAAGTTTTTGATGCAGTAGGAATATTATTCTTCAGTGCTTACCAAAATATTAAGTTTCTAATATGGACAATTTTTTTTTTAGCAGGAATATTATTCTTCAATGCTTACCAAAATCTCTAGGGACATTGTACCTGTCTTTTTGGTTTATAATATAACATGATGTGAACATTCTATCGATATTTCATTTGGGGGATTATCAAGTTTTTGATATGGACAATTCTTTGGTTAGATTTAAACTTTATATTATTGTCTTCCATTCTTCAAAGATTACCAAAATATACTTTAAGCTAAATTATTGCAATTCTTTGGTCAAATATCAACTTTCTACTATTGGTCAAATATGGGCAATTCTTTAGTCAAATATCAACTTTCTAGCCTTTTGATATGGACAATTTTTTTCAACACAAATTTGATTCAAAGAATATTAAGTTTCTAAAGTGCAGGGTATTGTAATAACAATTTTAAGTTATTGATATGAATAATTTTTCCATCAAATTATGCTTGTTAATTTGTTCAAAAATATAGCATGCTATAAAGTGTAGGGTACAGGAATGCAAATTTATAAACATTCTGTAATGCATTAAGAGGACCATCAAGTTTCCAATATGGACATTTTTTTTTTTTTTTTGGGTTAGATTTCAACTTTCTACTATTGGTATTTTAAGTTGCTGATATGAACAATTTTTTTTTTTGTTTGGTCAGATTTCAATTCTTACCAAAGTGTCCATTGAGCTAAATTATTGCAATTCTTTATACAAATCAGCATTTGTAGGCCAAATGGTTTTCTACAGGCCAATATTTGTAGCCAATTAATATTGGATACTTTCAGTAGTATATGGAATGGGAATAGTTATTCACAATGGCAATTAATAGAGGACAGCAAGGCTTGCAAATTCACTTAGTGCATTAAGGAATATAGAACATGTAGGAGCTGTATAAATTAGATAGCAATTTGTCCATTAATCTCCGATGAAAAAGGATATTTTAAAAAAAGATTGAATATGGTGAAAAAAAACAAAATTACATTAATGTAATACTACCACAATACATTTTTCTACTTAGCAAAAGTAATTTGCTACCCATACAACTATAAACATGGCTACAAAACCTATTGCAACCTATTGTAATAGCTACATAAACCAGTCAAAACAACATCTACATTAAGAGATTTAAGAAATTTATTCCAAACACTAACATCATATTACATTCCTTCTTAATTCATTTCCAATTACAAAAAAAGAAAAAAGAAAAAAGAAAACATCATTACAGATATTATAAAACATAAAATCTATATTCCACATTTTATCCTAGCTTTCAATGTTCTCTCAACGCAAATTTCATTTTCAAAACCCTTACTTTTTCCGTAAGCTCTTCCAACTCTACATGTCATCCCATCAAGCAAATTGTTGATAAGTTCCTTATACATTCTGAAAATTTTTTATCTACCCATTTATGAAAATTGCATCTTCCATCCTTTCACAATGGGCAAGTTATGAACTTTCTACCTAGATTTCGTCGAGTCTATGATGTCGACTCAAGTGCTTATAGACTACATAAACATTCTACTCCAGTAACTACACTTAAGGCATATGCGCCATCAACCTTGCTTGAACTCTCCTTTGAAGCTTCTTTCCTTTAATAATTCTAGCAACCTAATCTCATAGATGTTGACATTTTTGAGTTTTCTCTAAGTATTTTTTATGAGCAAATTATTAAGTGTTTGTTTTGACTAGATTTTAGGGGAACTAAGAATGGCCTTGTAAAATAGGCATATGCATTGTAGTGCTTTTATGATTTGGATTGGCTAAGGTTACTGGCCATTTTCAATTGAGTTTAGGATTAGGTCTTTTTTGAGTAGCAAATGCCATTACATTTAGTGTGTTGGCAATATTGTTTATCAATTAGGGGATGTTGCTTTTCTTATAAATAGATATTTGGGTTGGGATGGTGTTTTATCAATTGGGGGAATGGGTTAAGGATATTGGTTTATTAAGTTAGTTGATGACGTGGTTGATTACGTAGAGTTACGTGGAGAAATAATAAATAAATAAGCTACATAATTTCTTGGACAAAAATTGTAACATGTAATGAAAGTCCAAATTTGTTAAAAAACGAAAGGTATGAGGACTGAAATAGAAAAAAAAAAGGTTTGAGGACTATAATAGAAAGAGTGTGAAAGTTTGATGACCAAAAGTGTAATTTTCCCTATTAAATACATTTAATTGTATAATATAATAAAATAATATTAGATACGCTTAATTATATAATAAAAACAATAAAAAAGTACAAAAACAAAAATTAAAAGAAGAAAGAGAAGATGGAAAATTTGTACAAATCTTAGTTACCTTAGCTAATTACACTAAAGCTAGTTATAATTTTTTTTTAGGTAAACATAAATTATATTAAACTAAACCATCATACATAGTTCCATGGGAAAAAAACTAACCAACATACATCATGCCATATTAGACTTCATCAACACAAAAAGAAACAGAAATATTCCTATAATCCTTTAAAATAACATTTGCTAAACATAGCAGAATAAAGTTAACAAACTCAAAAATCATTTGTTGTATCTAGAGCCTTCTGGCCAGTATATTTGCCACCTTGCTTGAATCATGACCAACCCTATAAAAGATAACATCATCAAAGCATGATATGGAGTTGAAACAATTAGCAAGAGTAAAGATAACATAAATCATAGTTCATACTCTTATAGTTAACCCAGTCCATCGCTTATTGCGAGTCCACCTCCATGATCACCTTCATAAATCCTATCTTTCTTACAAGCTCCATTCCATGGCTAATAGCCCATAATTTTACCTCTAAGGAGGATACATTCCTTAGTTTCCTTAGGAGTCCCCCTGACATTACTTCATTTTCATCATTGTACACTACACTTGTACATCCTTTTAACCATAGCTTATCAACTGTACTATTGTAATTAACTTTCACCCTTTTTTCTCTAGGTATATTTCAATTCCCTTAAAACTCCTTTCTATTTTTATATTTCCTCCTTATTTTTTTGTAGGCCCACCATTCCATTTCTTCTATTCAAATCTTTGTAAACCAATTTTCATCCATCACTTCTAGGTTAAACATTCATTTATTCTTTTCTCTCCACATTACTTTACACGTAAATAGGAACAACACTTGCTTGGTTAGGCTTCATTTCTTGGATTTCCGTTGAGATTGTCTTCTTATCTACACTTTCTTCTCTTTCTCTGCCTACTCCTTTAGTAATCTTTGAACTCCAATTAAGTACCATAGCTCTTCACTCTTTTTTTACAGTAGAAGAAGGTATGCCATATGGTTTCTTCCCCTTCATGACACAAAGGACAAGAATGGTCCACATTTACACCTCTCTTCCTTAAATTATCTCTCATCAACAAGCCATTGTACAACAACCTCCATAACAACATCTAGTACGGGGGATGGTCGAGGTTTTCCATATCCATTCCCACTTTTCTTCCCCTAAGTTTATACTCTCTTTTTCGAATAGGAGTCTATAAGCTAATTTAGTAGAGACTTCTCTACTTACTTCATAGGACTAGTATCTAGTGTCCTTGGCCTCTCCTTCTTACAAGGACACCATGCCCATTCTTTCCATTATATTCATAACTATGGGATATCCAATAATATCTTCCCTCCATCCTCTCACATCGTCCCATGCTTGTTTGATTGTGATCTTTTCATCACATTTATTCAATGGTTCAAATAACCAACTCTTCACATTACCTAACTTCGTCTAATTATCCATCCAAAAGAAAGTTTAACCTTCGCTTCTTAGTTATACTTTGACTTTTTCATCCATCCAACTTCTAACCCTTACTTAACTTAAGAAAAAAATAAAAAATACGATCTGTACCTTATGCTTCTTCTATTTATTCCAATGTACATTTCTTTTTAATTAGATTAGCCTATAATACCTTCCTTTTGCCCACTTCCAAAATCAATTTCATAAAATTCGCCTTATTTTACCCCTTTATATCCAACATTCCTAACCCACCATGCTCCTCTAAGTGTTTAGCTTTCTCCCAACTTATCCAATGGATCTTCTTTTTTACCTCCATTGACTTGTATAAAAACTTCCTTCTCCTTGCCTCTTTGATACTTGAATGCTAGTTAGAAGTTAACACACATCTAAGATGGATGAAAAATTTAATGGATTTAACGGAAGTCCTATTTTTTGTAAGGTTTATGGAAATTTTAAGGACTTAAATTGGGGAAGAAAAAAAAAAAAAGCTTGATGATGAAGTGTCTTCATTTTAATTTTTAAAGATTAAAGATACGCTTTTCCCTAGAAAAAAAAGTGTCTTCATTTTAGTTTTTAGGAAAATACCTCTCCTTAATGTAGGGCTGGCAATTTAATACCTGACCCATAAACCCATATATCATATGATAGTAAAACTTCATATAATTAATAGTGGATGAGACCTGCCTAGACCAGTTTTATAAATATGGTTAGGTTTATGTGTAACTCTTATCTTCATTTTATAGGCCCACCATTAAATATAGAACTTTCTAACATTTTCTTTTAAGTTCTAACCTAACTTTAGTAAAGATTTTTTACTATTAATAATTGGATGTCTTATCTTATATCTCTCTCTTTTTTTATATTTTTGAAAATGTTTTTAAAAATGAAAATTGGCATCCACTATGCTTATAAAATTCTATAGTCATCTCTTGTAACATGATAAACTTTTTTTAATATTTTGAATCTCATTTATGGTCTCCTCTTTGATTAATCTTATTAACATTGCTTGCTTATGTATATAATTTTTTTTTTTAATGTTGGTTTTTAGTGGTTTCTCTTGAATAACTAAGATATTATCTTCTTCTTCTTCTTCTTCTTTTTTTTTTTTTTAATTTGCTATGGCATTAATATCAAATTATGATAATGCTTAATGTAATGAGCTAGCCCAACGATAGTTACTAGTAAAGCCAACATGTTTTTACCTTTTCAGCCACTTATCCAAAAGTCTTAATTTATGTTGACTTGGTATTTACTACATCTATATTATTTAAGTCAACTTATGCTCTTTTTTCCTTGAATTCCCTTAAAGAATATTAAAAAAAAAACTACTAAAATATATGTTATTATCTATCTCGATAATTTTAAGGGCAAAGTGGTGGCTTCCCATTATCTCTCTCTTTTCCTCTCTACTGCATTTATTGTATTATATCTTTTCATGCTTCCTTTTAGTGTATTCACTTATTTTTATCCCTAAAATTCTTTTAAATTGTGCTAAATATATTAATGATGTTTAATGACACATGAATTAGGGGTGAATAGGTACAGAGTGAGTAGGCTATGAAGCTCTACCCATACCTTACTTTGTAGGTGTAGGTTTCTAAATTTTACTATCTATACCTTACTTTGTGATACTTTAGAACTATCTTATACCTTATACCCTGTACAATTTACAAGTTATAGGATACCCTGTATAATTTACAGGTTATAGGATACCTTGTAAAACTTGTAAATCTTTATATATATATATATATATATATATATGTAAATTTCAATATAGCTAGTTTCTTTTTATTTTTCTTTCCTTCCAATTTCTTTCATTTATTTTTCTTTTTGATCATTTTTTTCACTAATCATTATTATAGAAACATATCCATTTTAGTAAAATCTTAGTCTCAACTTTAAACACTAAATAAATAATTGTAAATTGAACTTATTTAGGCATTAACTTATTTTAGCAATAAGAATTTTACGAATTATGAGTTACAAATTCATAGTTAGTATCCTAATATTTTTCCATATACCTCAATTACTAAATGCTAACCTATTAATTAAATCTTTTTCAAACTACAAACCTTAATTTAAGACAAAGGAAAAATATATAAACATTAATCTTGATTAAATCTTGACTTAAATGAGGTTCTTGCAAACCTAATACAAACAAATTATTGCATCAAAATATATAAGTTAATAACATATCTTATTAAGTGGCTTTACACAGATTTTTTTTTAACTTTAGTAGAGTTAAACTTAGTAAATGAGGAAGATAAAGCAGAAAGAAAATGCAATACAGAAAAGACTAAGGAGGAAGAGATTGACATGAGGACATTAGGTTTAGTCTAACATTTCTGATAGATTGTGTTTTGTTATTTTTTTAAGCCTATACAAATAAAATAGTATTTTTTTATTTACTAATTTTATTTAGTTATCATTATAAGGTAACTACAAGGTACCATAAAACCTGTATCTTATATACTTCGCAATACAGGTTTTGAGATAGGTACAGGAGACCTTGATCTCATACATATACCTTACTTTGTAAGTATAAGTTTTGAGAAATTACTATCTGGAATCTATTCTATAATCTTAAATACCTACTCAAAACCTATTCAGTCGAGTAAGGTTCAGGTTGGTACGCTACTTAATTGTATTACTTGCTCACTCCTAACATAAACCCATCAATATTTGAGTGAGAATATTATATTATAGCAAATTACCCTATAAACCACATGAACCATTTACTTTATTTTATTTCTTTTTTTTTTTCTATTATCCAATTGTAGCTATTTTGTACCTTTTTTAAGCACATATGATAGATTCATTGAACTTTTATCATTTTTATTAATAATTTCACATACAGTCAATTTTGATACATGTAATGTGAGTGTATCGTTCGTTAGTTAACATATAAATCACTATTAATACTTTTAGAATCTATGTTAGACTTTATTAATTGAGACACCATACCAAATGTAATGCAATTACATGATGTAGCAAATTGATGATTTATATTATTATCTTTAATCAAACTTTACCTTGTTATGATTTTTTATCGCATTGTAACTTATTATTTTGTAAGACATATTGCATTTTTCTTTCAAATTTAATTTTATAAAGACTCCACTTCCTTTGTAATCCTTAATTAGATTAAGTATTCATACTACGAGTTAATATTATATTTTTAATTGATAAATGTGTTTAACCAAAATATAAAAAATGTTTAATAAACGTGAGTTAAAATTTTTCGACGTGACTAATAAATGAGTTTTTATAACAAGATGAGGTTTTAAAATATCAACCCGTTTGAACTTATAAAGGAGACTCCCATTAACACGAACTATTAAACTACCTTAGTGTTGTCATGTTGTGTGTAACGAGGACACCAGTTCTTACATGTGGGATATCGTGGTCAATCTACTCATCTTGCTTCTTGTTGTGTTACCACTGCTAGGTTTGTATCATTTTGCTAATGACCTTCATAATTCCAACTACCATGACCATCAATCTAAAAAGGCACTAGAGACTTTGATGCTTAAAAGGGAGATATTACAAAAGGATGACTTTTCTTAAACACTTTTACAATCAGGTGATCAGTATTTTTTTTTTCTTTAGCAAATGCATGGTTTGTGTTGTTCTTCAATATGCAATTGTTAAATACTATGTTGAAATCTTATTGGACATGCACGTGATCCTAAAAGAACCCCTATAGAAAATGCACATACAAATTAGAAAATGCAACACAAAGATTCTCATATCCCTCTCTTTTCATTTGATCTATGGGTTCTTCATTTAGGGCTTCAAGCCAAAGAGATGGAATATATTTTTAATTTTTATAATTCATGGGTTACATGCTTGTTATATAAGATTTTAGTAAAACATTTGTCACTTTCATGACCGAAAACAATAATAGTCATGAGTTTATTGAAAGAAGAAACACAAGTCAATTAATTCTGTAAGTGTCAAAATAGGTTATGTTTTTTTTTTTTTTTTTTTTCATAGAAATATAGAAAACCAACATGTTTCTAAAAATAAATCCTAGGTGCAACTCAGATTATACTTCATCCATCAACTATCCTTATATATCTCCTGTTTTTTCCTCCCCATCTCTTTTCTTCTTTCTCCCTTCTCTTGTGGCAACCGATTGCCCTTATGCTCTCTCTTTCTTTTATCTTTACTATTGACAAATGAATGAGTAAACCTCATTACTCAACTATAGTCTATTTTGCATATGATGGGTCCTAGCTAAGCTCATCAACGATCTCCAATATAATCTATGCGGACTCACAATTCCAATCAAGTGGGATACCCTTGATTCCTTTATCGAGTGACCTTTCCTAGGCCATGGGCTAACCAAAACTCAAGAACCTAGTTGAAGTGCGTCCATACCTCACAAATGTCACTCCCAATGCGTCTATTCCATCTAAACTATCGAGAGTTGAAAACTCCAATGTCAAATCTCACTTTCTTCTCCATATTAAAATTTTTCCTACTAACGCAACACTGTGGAAATACTAGTCATTATCGGAAGAAAATGGGAAATTATATATCGTGGAAGTTAGCTTGGAAAGATAGTGATCCGATTAATGATTGGCTTATCATGTTGGCCCTTATGTCATATGGAATAAATGTCACTTAAGAGACTAAGTTGATGTACGTCACCAACATTGTTTTAATTTTAGAATGACACTGTTAATGTTAAAATATGGTAAAATTTGACGATCGGCACATACGTCCAGTATGTTGGTAGCATGTCACAGGAAAGGCTTCCAAAGATGAGAAATGATGTGATCTAAGGAACCACATGTCAAGTTAAAACTTCCTCTAACCTAAGAAGTATGCAAGGCATGTTGGATGCCTAGACGCAAGGGAAATTATCATTAGGAAATAGTAAAGCGAAAGAACTAGAGCCTAAGGAGGCATATGGCTAGTCAACGTAGAGACATGCCTAACAGCATGCTGACAACTATCTTTTGCATTTAATGCACTAAGACTTATGCTCCAGGAGGAAAATCGAATTAAGACTTTCTCTATCACCTCGGATTAAGCAGTCATGCAACCTGATCAAAGTGCTGCATTTAGCTAACTTTAAGAACTAAATTTTCTGCAGTTCAAACTCCATGAGAAAGACCGGCGCACGTGGGTAGGTGGGTGGGTGGAGGGTGGGGGTGTGGGTTGGGTAGAGATAGATTTGGTGTTAGGTTGAATTTGGCTCGGACCTGGCAGGTCATAGGTCTAGGGTTAATGAGTTGTGATCGGCTTAGTTCAATAGGCTCATCAGTTCATGAGTCAATTTAGTAACCTAAGACTCATTCTTTTTTTTTTTTTTTTAATTTTTCCCATTCATGACTAGTTTTGTTTTTCTCCTTCCCTTTATAATAATTCTTTATACAAACACATGTGAATTTGAAATTTGGAAGAAACTTAAATTTGAACAGTAAATATTTGTATAATATTTCCATCATGTAATGTTATTATATCATATATTGAAAAATTATATTGTATATGAGATATAATAAAAATACACCTATTATATTTTAAATGACTTTAAAATTAATTTTTTTTTTATCACACTATATTAACGATTGTTTATATATTTGCTATACAGAATTAGACTATTATAGTTTTAAAATAATTTTTAATTTTTTTGAAAATCTTTTAGTATATTGCTTAGTTTTTATATTTAAAAAAACTATCATGTTTTTATATAATTGACCATTTCATTTTGTTTAAAAGAAATTTTATATAGTACAAATTAATTTTTATTCAAGTACTTTTAATTTTCAAAATAGTAGCAATATTGTTAACTCCTAAAATTAAGATTTTTTTTTTTGAAAAAAATTTATCTAATATAATTGTCGAGTATGTAAAATAGAAAAAGAAAATACAAATGCTAATTGATTGAAAAATTTATCTTTTTTTTTTCTTTTATAAATCCCAATCGAACCATTAATTCACCCTTCGACGAGTCACCGAGGTACTTATTCTAGTGAGTCACCACCTTTGACCCGCCTAGACTCAGCCAAGCGGAATTCACTTCAGTTGATTGAATCGGCGGCCAAGGTTCAGTCTAATTTATTGGTCAAATCCAATCCTTTCTCAGGTTTAGGTGGAGAGTAGATAGGGGGAAAGAGATAGATGCTCCCACTATGTATATATTTATATGTACACCCTCCTTTAATTGTTTGACATATCTCCCCTACTTTGATATTTGTGCCTAGACTTTCTTTTCCTTTGTCCGTTACCCATTTGTACCCATATAGTGTCATTCTTGTCTTCTAGTGAGTATGGTGAGTCACTGACTGAAAAATCAACAAGTAATAAACTAACTCAAATGAGCTAAATTAGATGTAATTGCAGTGAAAATACAATGAGAATGAAAACTTACTCATTAAACTAATGTTGGATGGTGGACGCATGACTGTTGCTTGTCATCTGGCTTGTCCTCTTTGGTTTCCATCTTCTTTTGCATTTTTCTTTTCTATGGGACTTTTGCTTCGTCATTTTAGAACTCTTTTTGGATGGACTGCCAACTCTAAGTTATTGCTTTCTTCTAGATTATGCTCTTCATTTTCACTATTTTGATCCATTTCATCCACATTACAACTCTCAATTGCCACTTTCCTTTTCATACTTTTATCGACCTTCTTCGTTGCCAAATCCAAGCATTGGCCTGGCAAATCACATGTCTTAGTTGTCATTAAAACCTTAGATACTACATCACTTGCTTTATTCATAAGTTTGCACCTATTAAAAACTATCGAGCTTCTTGATTTATCTATCACTTGTACAACATTAATTATCACGAACTATTCTATCCTTAGCATCCTTTGTCCATCTTCTAAGCAGGTACTTTGATGGTACTTCCTATATATTATTAGCATTACGTACATTCAATGCATGTGACCGCAAAATACCTAGCGATTCAAACTTCTTGCAAGTGCTATCAACTTCTAAACTGTTGGAATCGAATGTTACAATGTTCTCCTTTTTCATGTCTTCTCTTTGTTACTCGTTCATATTACCATACAAATTATGGCGGTATCATGTTTTTTTTTTTTTTTGTTTTTTCATGAAATGCTGAAGAATACTATTATTACACTCATTTCTTTGGGAAAACCGAATACCAACAGAAATTGTTGTAGAGTGGACACCATTTTTCTCAAGGGTTATATAATCTTTGAGCCATTTATTTTCTCTAAGGTTATAGCGCTTCACCAAAGAATTCCACTTCTCATAGAACTCTACTTTCATTTGATAATGATATAAACATGCATTGAAAAGCTTCTTCAATCATGATATCCATAATATTTTCCAAGTCGTTTTGCAATAGTTTGGCCAATATGCCACAAACAAAGTTAGGAATGTGAACTTGATAACACCACTTCTATTGCTTTTGCCATTGTAGCACATTGGTTAGTAAATGTTGTTTTTGGTTGCTTAAAGCCCATCGTGATGCGTACCATAACCAAGGATAGAAAAAGCCGGTCATAGGGATGAGTTTAAACTTATTAAAAACTTGAAAATGGTGATGGGGAAATGCACGAAAGGACAAAAAAAAAATGAACAAAAAAAAGGTAATTAAAATCTATAAATAGCTCTAAAGGATATGACACACCAATAGAACTTTCAAAGACTTATGGTACAGCTTGATATAATGCACAAGATAGTCCGATAAAGGTACTTTACTTAAGGGGATAGGATAAGAGTGAAATGAAAGTAAACAAACAATATTTATGAGAAGAAAATATTCAGTGTATTAATAATAATATGATGATTGTGACTATATGTACAAGGGATATTTATATCCAAGGAATTAGGAAAACTTTCCTAAATTGGGAAAAGACAAAAAAAGGGTATCATTTTAAAGTAGTAATGTACAAAGGATACAAAAAGGTAAAAATAAATATTTAAGAAAAATAATGATTTGTGTAGTAGATTTTACATGTGGTCTTAAATATGTAGCAGAGATACATTGGTGATGTTGTTGGAGGATGCATAAAAAATAATATGAACTGGTTGGGTGGTCGAGTAAGCGTAGACTCGTCCGAATAGGAGTGGCTGAGAATTAGTGCAAGACAACTCTCTTGGCTTCTCGGCAGTAATTGTATCGAGCAAGTGGTCCGCTCGGACATGATTGAGTAGGTGTGCGAGGATTCGCTGTCGTCAAGGCATTCTTCTACTCAACACACAATTTTTGAGAGATGTGTAGTAATTCAGTACGGCATCGAGAATCGATCAGCAAAAAGGAGTAACTCGCCTTTGACAAGAGTTGGTTAGCGTAGAAAGATTTGCTTTGCCAGTCCCTTTAGACCTCAGGCTTAGCTGCTGGTTAAAAGACTTAGTAGCCTGATTCTTATTACTCCTTCTAGGTTGATTTAGATTTGAGATCAAATCCGATTGTACTTCGTGAAGTTCTCTATCAGAGTGATATGGATTGAGGTTGGAAATGTTGAAAGTGTCTAAAACCTTATAATCTTTGAGTGGCTCCAATCTGTAGGTGTTGTCGTTGATTTTCTAGAAGACTTTAAAGGGTCCGTTAGCTCCTGTAGATAGCTTATTTCTCCTCTTGCTCGAAAACTTTCTCTTGCTCAAGTATAGTCATACTAAGTCTTTAGGCTGAAACTATTCCATTATCCTACCCTTAGCCTTCTCTCGCATTCATTTGGTGGCTTAATTGATTTACCGAGTAACTTTGTCATAAATGTGTTGTAGGGACTGTGTACGAGCTCTTGCATCAGGGTCTTCTTACTTAAATATAAGCATATAGGTATGATCGAGGGGCAACTAGGGATTAAAACCATAAACAACTTCGAAGGGGGTTTGCTTAGTGGTGTCATGTATTGTTCGGTTGTAAGCGAATTCAACCACGAGCAAACAGATGTCCGAATCAGTCAAGTTCTTGCCCACTGTAGCTTAAAGTAGTGATCCTAAAGTACGATCATCGATCTCTATTTAGTGATCCATTTGGGGGGTAATAAGAAGTACTAAATAGCAGTTTAGTTTCCATTCATCACCATAAAGTCCTCTAGAAATGGTTTAAGAACTTTAGATCTCTGTTTGATACTACACTTATCGGTACATCGTATAACAGAACAATTTCCTGTAAGAAAAGAGAAGTAATAGCCAAAGCATCATTAGTTTTGGAGCAGGGCATACAGTATACCATCTTATTGAACCTATCAACGATGACCATTATAGAATCTTTACCTTAAGTAGTTTGTGGTAATTCGAGAACAATTCCACACTCAATTCAGTCTATGGTTTCATTGGGACGGGCAAAGGCATTGCTTTCCTTTGCTCAGCTCAACATTTATCCTTCTTACATATAGTACAGCCTTTAATAACTCGGTGCACATTTTGCCTCATTCTTGGCCAGATGAAATGCCCACTTAATAGCTCATACATCCTTCTCTTCCTAAAGTATTTGAAGAGTCCTCCACTATGAGCTTCCCTGCTCAAAACAAATATCTATCTTCCACATGATATCCATTTTCCATTGGCACAGTGCCCAAGTATGGGTCTAAAGTGTGGGTCTTTGGACTACTGCTCCTTGGTACTCATAAATGTAAACAATCTGGTCTGCATCTCGATCAAGAGACTTGAATCCCTCAAGGAATTTAACCTGCATCACTTACTGCTTCGATAACTTGGTTTGACTTTGGAGATAGTTTAGAGACTTGTGGTCAATATAGATGACAAATTCTCTCAGTAGTAGATAATGCTGCCATGCTTAGAGTGCTCGGATGAGTGCTAAAAATTCTTTGTCATATATGGAGTAGTTTAGTTGAGGTCCCCTAAGCTTCTCATTATGGTAGGCAATTAGCCCACCTTCTTATATTAGAATAGCGCTTATCCCAATGCCTGACGTGTTATATTGTAGCTCAAATATTTTTTCAAAGTCAGGTAAAACTAGTACAGGTGTGGAGAGCAATCTTTCCTTCACTTCAACAAAGCTTCTCTCCTCTTTTTCTCCCCATTTGAATTTGATATTCTTCCTTGTTAGCTCGGTAAGGGGAGTGATTAGGGTGCTGAAATTCCTGATAAATCTCCTATAAAACAATATTAGTCCTTGGAAACTTTTTACTTTAGTACAAGTAGTTGGAGCTGGCCACTCGATGATTACTCTGATCTTTTCTTCATCCACTTGTAAGCCTCTTCCACAAACTATATAGCTTAGGAACACCACTTCTTGCTGGAAAAAGTAACATTTCTTAAGATTGCTGAATAACCTCTCGGTATGGAGGACATTCAATACTGATGGGAATCAGCTTTCGACTACGTCAAAGCCAAGGTTGATCTGTTCGAAGCCAATGCCGACCTGTTTTAGCCTAAGGCTGAATAGTTCAAGGTCAAAGATGAACAGCTTTTGCTGAAGTTGAGCAAATGATAGAAGGCCGAAGGGAAGAAAAGGAGCCATTCGGTAACAAGCCTATTATTTGCTGAGAAGACAAGAGATCACATAGTTGAGGATTCTAGACCAAAGAACCACTCAGCATAACCCTAAGGGACTAGCATCAACTAATTCCAAAACTTGGCAATTATGGGTTGACCTCTCTAGTATCTCAGCCAAGCCACGTGAAATGTTAGGGACCCTTTCTTGAACCCATACATCTAACTGTTGACCTCGTTTGGTTCGGATATTACTCCTCCTAGGATATGTCGAGTGACTACATGTTGAGTTCTGTAAAATGCACAGTTTTGTATTTTTGTACACATTTTCCCCTTATTTTATTTATGGGCCAGATTTTTTAGGATTTAAGGCTTTGTACATTATTTACAGTTTTACCACTAAAGTTTAGGAGTTGCTATAAATAGCAACTGTTGTATAAGCTATAATTGAGCTAGTAGATCTTGCGTTTTCTGGATTATTGAGTGTTGTTTAGTCTCTTTAATCTCTCTCCGCGTTCTTTTCAATCTTGTTCTTCGGATTATGGTGAACCCTTTTCATTTGAATCGATTAGTAAGTCATATCTAACCTTCATTTAGAAACCCGAGCAACATTTAGTGTTCGTGAGTTGTATCAAACTCTATTTCGAGCTTAAAACACTTAATCGTATTTGTGTCTTAGTGAGTTATATCCGTCCACATTCATTATCAAAACCCTTCCTGTTCTTCATACCCATTTTCTTTGAATACCTATTCCTATTGTTTCCAGATTCGCTGCTATTTCTCTTCTTTGATCCTTATCACAATATGATACAAAGATGTTCATAGTGAATCGACAAGTTGGCATTAAACACTAAGATGTCATCGAAGTACACCATGATACATTTTCTTATTAGATTTCTTAGGACATGGTTCATCGATTACATGAAAGTGCTCAGGTCATTTGACAAGCCAAATGACATAACCATTTACTCATAAAGTCAATGTTAAGTTTTAAATGTAGTCTTCCACTCATCTCCTAGCCTCATTCGAATTTGATGGTAACTAGACATTAGATTAATCTTGTTAAAGATCTTAGATCTACTCAATTCATCCAACATGTCTTCCAACCTAAGGATAGGATACCTATATTTGATTATGATCTTGCTCATGGCTCGGCTATCAACATATATTCGCTAGGTGCCATATTTTTTCGACACTAAGAGCGCTGGAATAGTATAAAGGCTAAGACTCTCCCTTACATACCCCCTTTTTAGTAGCTCATCGACTTGTCGTTGTAGCTTAGAAGCCTATTTAGGACTCATCCGATAAGCTAGCTTATTCAGCAGGGCGGAATTAGATATTAAGTCGATGCAATGCTTTATACCTCAGATAGGGGGTAACCCCTCGGGTAACTGTTTAGGAAATAGATTAGCATATTCAGTTAGCAACTCTCTTACTTCCAGGGGTAGTTCACTCCGCACCCTCAACTTTAATGGACGCTTGACCAACATGAGGGTCGGTACATCGGCTTTAATAACCTCTCAGAGTTCAGCTTTACTCATCATTAGAGTCTTCTTTGATCCTTGAGTAAGTTTTACCTACAGTTTGTTAACTTAACTAAGTGGCATTAAGTTTAGTGTAATCTTCCTGCTATCCCTCTTGAATATATAGGTGTTCTTGTATCCATCATAGATAACTCTTCTATCAAATAGTCATGGTCAACTAAGAAACATATGTGAAGCAAACACGGGCAACACATCGTAGAGAATTTCGTCGGAGTAATTTCCCATTGTGATCAACAATGCAACTTGTGCAGCCTTGGATATGTGATAGTCGGTAACTTTAACTTTGTAATTAGATTGATCGATGTTGCATTGGTGTAGCTACTATTATCTACAATTAGCACGTAGACCTGATAATTCACCTTATAGGTGATATGAAATAAGTTCTCCTATTACTCCTTATCACATGAGGGTTCTAAGTTCATTACACGTTAAACAACTAGGATCAATTGATCCAAGTCCTCGGCAGACACATCCTCCTTAATCAGTTCATTCTCCTAAGAAGCTTGTTTATTGGCAGTGCTCTCCTCCTCAGATTCTTCATTAGTACTTTCTACTTCTGGCTTGGGAACGTCTCCCTTGATGACTATAGTCCTTTGGTTTAGGCATTAAGTAACCATATGTCTAAACCCTTGACACTTAAAGTACTTAATCTAACTCATCTTCCTACTAAATATTTACCCTTTCTCATATGTTTTGGTCGGTATGTTGCCTTCTGTTTAGCTCTTTCGATTAGTCTTGACATCCCTTCATTTGATCAGCTCGGTACTCGACTGACCTTAGTAGCTTCCTTAAGCAAGTCTACTTGACTGAACAAGTCATCTAGTTGACATTCAGGTTGGCATTTAGCTTCTTATCTACCTTTCCTCTCATTGATCAATTTGTATGACTTCATCCATTGTGGTAAATCATTAGAGTTCCATAATATTTTAAATGTTACTAATTAATCTAGTAAGGAGCCTAGAGATTGTTCGTGCTAGTAGTTCCTTCACTTCATAGTGAATCATAAGCATTTGAAATTCTTAGACATACTCATCAATAGTTCAGTCTCTTTGTCTTAACTCCTGAAGCTGAGTAAAAGTGTATTACAAATAAGTATTCAGCACAAATCTATTTTTGAGTATTCTCTTCATCTCAAGCTAAGTATTAATCTCTTTGTATCCTTTTCGTCTCCTTACAGCCTAGAAGTTCTTTCACCACATGGCGGCATACCCAAATAACTTAATAGCAACGGTTATCACTTTCTCGTAATCCTTATATTAGTAATAGTAAAAAACACGTTCTAACTTCTCCTCCCAATCTAAGTATTTATTCGTATTGTTGCAAACTGTAACCAAGAATAGATAAAGTCGATCGCAGAATGGGTCCAAGCTTACTGAAAGCTCGAAAAGGAAGCGATAAAGAATGTGTAGAAGAAAAAATGCGAATGACACAGTAAACAAAAACCCACAAACAGCCTTAATAGATAAAACGTACAAATCGATTCAGTGAGGTTACTCACTATCTAGTCTTGCTTAAGGGTTAAGATAAGAGTAAGATAAATGTAAACAGAGTAGTATTTATGAGAAACAAATGTCAAGCATATTAATGTTCAATTTATTGTTTTTAGCTATAAGTATAAGAGGTATTTATACTTGAGAATTTAGGGCAGCATGCCAAAAAGGGAAAATACTAAAAGGCCATTTCCTAAGGAAGTAATTTATAAGATACAAAAGGTAAAAATGAATATTCAAGAAAAACAATCATTGGTTCAACAGATTTTACACATGATTTTATATATGTGGTAATGTTGTATTGGTGATGCTGTTGGAAGATGCAGAAAAAAAGTACAGTTAGCTTGCTTGTCCGGGTAAGAGTGCCTTAATTAGTCTAGAGTCTCTCTATCTCGGCTTCTTGGCAAGGGTGATGCCGAGTCATTATCGGCTGGGGAGGGGAGGGGGAGGGGGGGAAGGGAGGTGTGCGCGTGAGTGAGTAATCTACAACTCGGTATACTATAGAGAGATGAGTAATCATTGGCTTGGCATAAAGAATAGTTTAACAAAGAAGTGCTTGGCTTTGGTAGGAGTCAGCGGGAGTAGGAGAATCTAACTTACCAGGCCTTTCAGTCCTTGTGCTTAGCTGTGGGTCAAAGGCCTAATAGCCTGATTCCTATTACGTACTTCCAGATCCATTGAAACTTAGAATCTAAACCTCTACATTGCCAGATACTAGGGTACTTAAGCTTGTTCTTCTTCTTTATAATGCTCTTCCTCGTCCTCTTCTCCTAGGTCTCCCAAGTTAATCCTTCTCCTTACTCATCTGCCTACTCCTCTACCTCAAACTTCTTGAGTTGAGTTTTGACCTCTCGCAGGTTAAACAAGTTATGGGGTATTATGTGCAACTTTAATACATTGATAATCCAACGTATGAACAGCTTAAGTTAAATCCACTAAGAGGTTAGCCACCTCATTAAGTCTCTCATTCGTACTTTTTAGAATACCTTGAGATTGTTGGCTATGGACGGAAACACCACTGTTACCTTCCTTGATGCCAGCATTAACACTTTGGTCCATCATTTTCCTCAATAAACTTGATTTCATTCTTAAAAATTCGAGCTACAATTAACATTATTTCTCTAAATCTGACAACATAGTACACTCTCCACAATATCAGTCAGCTATATTGCAACACAATAACAACACCAATGAATAACCCGCAAATACTAAACCTGCTCTATTTTAGCTGTTTGAAACAGGGAAAAATAGAGCAAACAATAAGTAACTACTTCCACAGGACCTCTTACATGACTTACCCGAAGAAACCTTAGCTTCGATACCAAGATGGTGCGTATTGTAACCAAAGATAAATAAGGTTGATCGTAGGGATGGATTCAAGCTTGCCAAAAGCTTGAAAGGGTAATGGGGAGACGCGTGAAAGAACAAAAAAACAAATGAAAAAAAGTAAACAAAACCTATGAATAACTTTAAAGGATATAACATACCAATGGAACTTTTGAGGACTTATGTCATAACTCGATAAGACGCATGAGATGGTTTGGTGAGGGTACTCGTCACCTAACTTAGCATGAGGGTTAAGATAAGGGAAAAATAAGAGTAAACAAATAATGTTTACAAGATGAAGATATTTAGTGTATTAATGATAATTTGATGATTGTAGCTATATGTACATGGGGTATTTAAACCCGATGAATTAAGGTGACTTGCTTAAATTGGGAAAAGACAAAAAAGGGTATTATCCTAAAGTAGTAATGAACAAAGGATACAAAAGGGCAAAAATGAATATTTAAGAAAAAAAAAATGATTTGTATAGCAGATTCTACATATGGTCTTGAATACGTAGCAAAGATGCATTTGTAATTTTGTTGGAGGATGTAGAAAAAACAGGACAAACTGGTTGTGTGGCCAAGCAAGTGTGGACTTGTTAGAACAAGAGTAGTTGAGGAATAGTATAAGACAACTCTCTCTACTTTTCAGGAGTAATGGTACTGAGCAAGTGGTTAGCTTGGACATGACTAAGTAGGTGCATAAGGATTGGCTATTATTAGGGAATTTTTCTAGTCGACACATAATTTTTTAGAGATGGGAAGTTATTTGGCATGGCATCAAGAACTGATCAACAGAAAGGACTAACTCACTCTTGGTAGTAGTTGGCTAGAGTAGGAAGATTTGCCTTGTTAGTCCCTCTAGACCTCGGGCTTGGTTATGGGTTAAAGGCCTAGTAGCCTGATTCCTATCATTCTCTTCGGTTTGATTTGGATTTAGGATCAAATCTGACTATTCTTTGTATGGTTCTCTATCAGGATGATATTGATTGAGGTCGATAACGTTGAAGGTGTTTGAAACCCCATAATCTTTGGGCATCTCCAATCTGTAGGTGTTGTCGTTAATTTTCTAGAGGACTTTAAAGGGTCCTTTAGCCCGTGCAGATAGCTTGTTCCTCTTCTTATTTGAAAACCTTTCCTTACTTAGGTGCAGCCATACAAAATCTTTAGGTTAAAACTATTTCATCATCCTACCCTTAGCCTTCTCTTACATTTTTCTAGCAGCTTGGTCGATTTATCAAGTAACTTTGATGTAAATGTGTTGTAGGGTAAGTAAAAATGCTATGGTAAATAATCTTAGATATCAGGGTATATTCCATTGTTTCTTCATTAGTTTTTAGGTTATTTTAAAAGTATTAATGGGTAATGAAGTTAATGAGAGAAAGGAAAAGAAAGGGTTGGTAGAAATGATAAGGTAAAGGACATGTGTTAAATAATGAATTGGGAGGTCTATGTATAATACTCTAGGGGTGCATCCATTTTTTTCCTAATGCAACTTAACAAGATAGCTTCATGACATGCCCTTTAGTTCTCTAGCTCAGTGATAACTTCAGAATGCCTTTATACTCTTTATACTTAGCGATTTACTAAGCATAAGTCCAGTTTAGTTTGGACAACTAGCTTGCTTGTCCACTTCACCTAAAGTCCATGCCCTAACTCCGCAAATCATGAATAAGGTCGGAAGCACTAATAAGAAGCTCGCCATTTAATCCTAACTTGTCCTCGTCACATAATAGATAGTCTTGAAGCTATAAGAATCCATCCACACATTGACTTTCCTTGTTGATTCATCACTAATGAGAATGGGGGCAAATGCTAATAGGTACTTTTTGACATGGACCCATATGTAAACTAACTTGCCTAAGGTATAGATTGAGCTTAAGTAGCCTAGTCTAACCCCCTCACTCTCTCATCAAGCTCTTACTAGTAAAGTTACTCTCTATACATCGAGTCTTTAGTAGCTCTCTCGACCTCACTTGAGACCACAGTATGTCATTGACTACGAGTACAACCTGATAGATTGAAAACTTCTAAGTTCTTAGAGACCTAGGCCTTTTGGCTTAAGTAAGAAAATAAAGAAAGTCCAGCATTCAAAGATATGCATCCCATCTGGTGGATTATACATGTCATCATTTTTTATATTTATTTTCACCTAAACTTATTTGTATACTAGCTCATATACAACTATTAATAGCTCATTAGTTAGGTTAGTTAAACAATTAGTTAGACTAGCTTATTGTATATAAATAAGATCTCTTTCAATAGCAAACTTGTATGGTCATTTTTGTAGAACAACAATTTAATAAACTTTGATTTTCCTTTCATTGTTGCATCTATATTGGCACATGGTATCAAAGTGATTTTTTAGGTGATTTCTACATTATAACAACAAATCATACTATTAACTTGTCATTGGTTTCCACTTAATCAAGAATGAACAATTAGAATGACATAACCATAAATGATCCGTATTTCATTTCTGGTTTAGATAGTCTAGGTATGTCTATAGGGAACATTTTCAATAATACAAACTATATTTCATGGACTAAGTTAGTGAAGATATGTCTTGGTACGAAAGTTAAGACAGGACTTATAGATGGCACAATTAGACAACTTGTCACATCTTGGCTTAGCACGGAATGTACCATTACGCAAGAATACCTGTTGAAAACTTAACTTAACTTGTTCATTCACTAAAAGATAACATTGTTTACATGATATAGGAGTTGGTACATTGGAGTTTAGTTGGATATTCTATTACATTTTATATGTACAACATGATATTTACATCAAAACATGAACCAAATTTTTCCTTTGTCATCTTCATAATAATAGAATTTTTTACTTAGTATAAGTTCCAAACAAAATTCACTGACTCCAACTTATGCTCTTAGTATATATATCCCCTCTTAGTGTTGGACTCTTTACGATGCAATTAATTTGAGGATAAAACATTTTATCTCCTTAGCTACTGAGGTTGAGTGAGAGTGGATAGCAAATAACATAATATAGACAATATAATAAACAATACTACGTATCAGAATTGAAACATTTCAACCATAACCCATGGGTTCAACTTCTCATATGCATTCTTCTAATAGGGCTTTTATTGCTAGCAATGCAGCATGCTATGCTCATGTACATGGCATGCATTTGTACCAATATCCTATGCCTTTCAATCTTCTTCTAGGTAGTCGATATAGCTAAGCATCTAGATATAACGGCTAGGAACCTCTGGCTAACAAGGAGTTGCTTGGGAGTAGGACCCTACCAAATTGGACTATACATTGTTGTTTACCATTATAAAAAAGGGTAATAAGGAGCTGTTTAGGAGTAAGACCCCCAACTTTGCTTTATAAAATTAGACTACACACTATAGTTCACCAAATCAAAGTGACAATGCTGTCAAATTAGATCATACACTGTGGTCTACTAAATTTGACTATCAAAGTAGTCACAATGGTTAGGCAATGCAATCTATATGTTTCTAAAAACTGAGTTCATAAAGTAATATTCTTTCCATGATCACTTAGAAGCCTCATTCTGAAAGTTTTGACTCGTAAGTCCCTTTTTATTCCATGCCATGATATTATATATAATAGCAACTCAAGAATATCAATCAGTACTATCAATCTTTAAGTTTTATTCAACCTAATTATTTGATTCTAGTTTTCAAACTCTCCATAGTGGAATTTTAGTATCTCACTTAGGGTTCACTTAAGTAAATACTTAGAAGATTGAGTTAGTAATCACTCAACTTCCCTAGTTACCACAATCACTCGTAAATGCAATTCATCACCTAATGTAGCAACATAACAATTCAACCAAGGTATAGTTACTGTTATTCATAATCACCACATTACCATTCACTATAGCAGCATATCAATTCACTCAAGATATATACATATTCAATCAATACAGCATCAAACAATACGCGATGTAATAAGTAGTAGTATATCAACTCCATGATAGGCTAGATCTACTTCCCTAGGCTTAGTGATAGCGTAATATCCTATACTTCGTGATGTGATCCTTCCTTACTTATCACACCAATGAAAATATAAACATAACTTCTAAGTTAAGTACCAGTCGAATCTAAATTCTCATAAATTTTCTTACCATGTCTTTAAACTTCATTTAACTATATCTTACTCATTTCCTATTCAATTTTAGTAAACTATATGTTATCACAATCGTTATTTCGCATACTATTAAGATATCTTAAGAATCAAGTCTATCAATATTTTCAAAAGTCCAAAAATACCCTTTTCTCATTACGACTCGATTGTATGTTATCCTAACTTCGTAATTGACCCAAGTAAACTTTAGTATTGAGCTAAAAATCCTAAGAATCACACTTTCCAAACTTATCTAGTAACCCTTAATACACCTTAATTTATTTATTTTTTATGAATTTGATAAGTATTGTACTAGCACTAATTACTATCTTAAATATTAAGCCAATATATATGCTTATATTAGGAAAACAAGTAATAAATAGTATATAAGCTCGATTAATTTCATGAAAAATCTTATAAAATTACAAAAATATGTAGTTTAATTATTGACCATTAATTATACTAAATTGGCTATTATCAATTTCTACAAAAATAACTATTTTAGCTCGAAATTATGAAAAATTAGGGAAAATAAATAAATTTATGTGTGAGATAAAGATTAAATATTCCAAATATCAGTATAAACATCTAGAAGTCTAAACATGCAGGGATCATTCATTAATTTCATAAAAAAATAATTATTTTATTAATTTGGTAAAATTGACAATTTTATTCAAAATAATTATAAAAAATAATAAACATAGAGATTTTCAAAAATTCTTGTTATTGAAATTTAATAAATTATATAATCATTTGTACAAAAATTTTCAGGCTAAAGTAACATTATTTAATATTTTGAAAAATTTATGTAAAATTCATCTAAACAAGGCATGTTCTTAAGCAAGTTCCCTAAATCAATATTATTTTAAGAAAAAAAAATTACCACATGAAAGCACATGTAAAATAACTTAGGAAAACCAAAATTTATGATTTTATGAGCTAATTTTATATTTTTAGTAAATTAATGAAAATCGGGTAGTAAAATTTAACTTATGGCTACGGTGATCTAGCTACCCTCTGGCCACTACCCTTCGGCCACCACCTTATGTTGACTCACTTTCTCTCTCTACTGCAACTTTAAGTCTCAAGTGGCTCATTGTCAGGTTACCTATAGCCTTAGGAATCGTAATTTACCATCTTTTCCTATTATTTTCTTTTATTTTTTTTTTAAATTTTTCGAAATTATATTCTTGCATTTTCAAAGTGTTAAAATGTTGTAAATGAGGGTTTAGGACCCATTTATATTTTTTGAATTTTGTGTAATTAAATAGAATTTGGACATGTGTATGCCATATGTCATTTTCCATTTTCCTAAATGACATGTGTCATCTCCTCATTAATTAAGTGTTGACTAATCATTTCCAATTAATACTAAGTTGACACATTATTTGGTGACTCATCCATCTAATTTTTTTTATTAATTTTCTATTATTTTACATTATTTTACCTAATTTTAATAATTCATTATTATTATATTATATATTTAATACATATAATGTATATCATATGTAGATACATGTATATTATGTATAATTAAACTTCATTATTATTTTTGAAAGTTAATTAACTTATCTTTAATATTTCTAATATCTCGCTATATCTAAAAGATCGAATTTTATGATTATTGGTTTTATCAATAAATTAACGTTTTTCTTAAATTAATATTTTTGTATAGCTTATTTTGTGAAATTGACTTTATTTAAATTACTTCGTCTAACTTTTCTAACTTTACTATGATGTTTAAAATAAAATGGATAACTAAGTCTAACACCTTAAATTTAAGAGCTCAGATCCTAAGGTGATTGAACTAGCTTGAAATCTTGAGGTATTACATAACTAGAAGCAAATTTACTTGATATAGTAAAATGGAATAGGTGTGATTATATGGTTAGATCATGGTTGCTTAATTCCATGAGTAATAAGATGGCATAAATCTTTCTGTACACAACATCTGCGTTTAAATTGTGGCAAGAAGTTAAAGAGTAGTATGGTGTAGTTAGTAGACTACTAGTATTTCAGATCCAACACGAAATTACAAACTTAAGGTAAAATAATCAAACTATGAGTGTATATTTCAATAAGCTTAAATATTGTTGGCATGAATTGTAAGTGTTAAGATCATTTCTTATATGTGATTATGGTAGAATGGATTACTGTACATGTAGTTTCAAAGATAACATAGTAAAGTATGAGTCTTATGATAGGCTAACTCAATTTTGATGGGACTTAATGAGGCATATAATGGAATTCGAAACCAGATTTTATCTAGTAAGCTACTGCCATTTGTTAATTGTGCTTACTACCTTATGTAACAGATTGAAAAACAAAGACAAGTATCTAATATACTTAGTTCAGATCTTAATGTTTCTGGCTTTGCTACTGATAGAAGTAGTTCTTCATCCACTTTTAGTACAAGATTTAAAACTTCAATTGATAAAAAGAAGATGAAGAAAGGATTATTCTATAAGCATTGCAAAGGCGATGGTCTATAATTGATTCTTGTTTCCAGCTTATCAGATACCCCAAGTGCTATAAAAGTAAGAAGATTTACTTAAGAGAAAAACAGATAGCATCAGTTAATGCTTGTAAAAATGCACTTGACACTCCTTTTGATGAGTTACCAGAAAATAACATTTCTCATTATAGTAGCCATAGGTGTTTGGATAAGTAGATGATACAGGACATTTGCAAGGAAATACTTAGAATGTTGAAGGACAAAGAAGAGCCTTTATCTAAAGTTGCAAGTGCAACTCATGTAGGTAATTCTTTTTCCCATCTAATACGTCACATTTTAGTGTTGTGAGTAATGATTTAGATCTTTGGATAGTCAACACTGGAGCTTTTGATTATATTACTTCAATTTTTGATATTCTCGTTGATGTTCATTGGTTAGTTGTACCTATTTCCATAAATCTACCCAGTGGTAATATTCTTTATGCAGACAAAGTTGGTTTTGTTCAGCTTTCACCTTCACTTACACTTTCTCATGTTTTGTTTGTACTTCAATTCACTTGCAATTTATTATTAGTACAATGCTTGTCAATGATTGTTCATTACAAGCAATTTTTGACAAATACTCTTGCATTTTTCAAGACATCACCTCACATAAAGTGGTAACTTGAGCAAAGGCTTTGAATGGATTGCACATGCTTAGTTTTAGAACTCTTTCTTCTGTCAGTAGCAACTCAACTTGTTTTTCATCCAAGTCATCTGTCTTAGGAAATAAGGATGTTAATCTAATCCATAATAGATTAGGACATACATCCATTTCAAAGTTATAGCATTTAAACTTTTGTAAACATTTGAATTTTAATAAATTTCATTGCTTCACTTGTCAAGAAGTAAAATTTCATTGAATTTCTTTCCAACACAACTATAGTAAATCATCTTATTCTTTTGAATTACTTTACATTGACGTTTGGGCCCTTATCATGTTTCTTCTTTATGTGGTGCTAATTACTTTGTTAACATTGTTGATGATTTTTCTAGAGCAACTTAGACTTATTTGTTGCATCATTAATACCAAATATGTTCTATTCTTGATCAATTCTTCAAATATGTGATCAATCATTTTAACACCATACCTAAAGTGATTAAAACTAATAATAGAGAGTAAGGGTGGTAATTAGGAGGCTTGTGTTCCTCTGCGTATCAAAATTTTTGTGCTCGTGCTTTTTCATGTATCGGGCTCATGGTGCTTGTGTGCTTGGATTTCGTGTGCTTGTGCTTCGCGTGCTTGTGTTCCTCCGCATATCAAAATTTTTGTGCTCGTGCTTTTTCATGTACTAGGTTCATGGTGCTCGTGTGCTTGGATTTTGTACTCGTGTGCTTGGATTTTGTATTCGTGTGCATGTGCTTTGCATACCACGTGTTTATATGTGTACAGGCCTACATGCCCATAATTGGGTTTCGAATAAGGAATAAAATGCCAAAAATACATTTTTTGTTACTATTTTGAGGTATTTACGATAATTTACGGTATTATTTATTTAAAATTTTTGTATCCTCAAACATGGAGCATGTGTTTTATATTATTGGTACGTATTTATGCAATAGTTTATTGATTATTAGGTAATTTAAGAAATAAATATAATGCGAAAAATAATAATTACATTTATGAGTTTTTTACTCGAAACATTCTTACATACATATAAATATATATGTTGGATATTTTAAATTTATATGTTAAAATATTAATTAAAAAATATACATTGAATATATAATTGTATATATGTATGGTTATGTACATGGATAGATGTGTTTATTAATATATAATACGTATAAATATGTATGTGCACATCTGGAAAACTATATGTATGTATATACCTCAATGAAAACACTTACATATATTAGGGGTGGGCTTGGTTTAATTTGGGATGGTTTGCCCTCTCTTACCAAACCAAATCTAATATAATCATTAAGTTTTTTTCGGAAGTTGAACTTAACAATACGGTTCCATTTCTTTAATTTTTTGAACCTAATTAAAATTGATTTGGTTCGGTTTGATCTATAGTTAGAACCGTTAGTATTAAATTTTCACTAAACATTTTTATCTCTAATAAATATGAAATTTCAAATGGAATTTACTTAACTTAATCTTAATAATTGACATGTAATTTTGATCAAGAATAACAAGATATGAAAAAATTGATAAAATTTATAAAGATTGATTGAAAAAAATATAAAAAGTACAAAATAATTGCTCAATTTTTTTTTATTTAACTAAGCAGTTTGTTTTGGTTTTAAACAGTACGATTTGACTCGCTTTTTTAAATTGAACCGTGAATTATTTATATATAACTGAACCGCGAATTATTTATACATAACTGAACCGCAAATCAAACAGTTTGCAATAAAATCGATTTTTCGGTTTGGTTTGGTTTAGTTCATAGTTCAATTTGTCATTTGTGGTTTTTTTTTTCGTAGCCTTAATTTGTATTATTAGATATATACTTATGAAATGTATAATTTGGGAAAACATATACATGTGTATTTGTGTATGTGTAAGTACGTACATATGTATGCATAATTATATTTAGAGAAATTTATATAAATATATGAAAACAAATATGTGAGTACAAAATATATACAAATTGGTATGTACATATTGTAGATATATATCGATAAATGTTTAAACAAGATACGAAATATTGATTTTACTGATTTTATATTATATGCATATAACTCCATATATAAAAGAATAACTAAGGAAAGTAATTAACTATTAACAAACAGAGAATTAATTTCTATTAATAAACAATGACTTTATTTTTTACATAGAAAAAAGGAAAGGAAAAGGAAAAAAACAATAAAAGAAAGAAAACATATACAAAGAAAAAAAAATCCTAAATTTCATCAAACGGTAGGAATAGGGAATCAGACACTTGACCACCATTAAGACCAGGCAAAAGGGTGGGGATAGCGGTAGGGGTGGGTATTGAAAAGATTGCCAATTGAAATATGCTTGTTCTTAAGCCTACATCTCGGCTATCCTATTATGTTGCCTATTTTGTTTAGATCAAATATCAGCAATATCCCTTTATATAGTTATTACTCGGTTTTTAATGTTTTGTATGCTTTCTCATATCTCTGTGAAGGTTCCCATCGTTTGTTGTTGGTTAGTCATCATCATTCCAAATCGACAGAATAGTTCTTCCATAGTGAAAGGTTTGGGGTCCTGTTGTGTTCTTGTCATCTTTAGTCACCTATGCCCCGATCTTGACCTCGCAAGACAAGGTCATAATTGTCAACATCTAGTTATCCCCCTTGGCTTTTACCCCTACCTGCATGTTCTTGGTGCTGTCCTTACCTTATCTATTAACCAGTTTCCTCATTACAATGGAAGTGTAGTATATTTTTCACCTTTACTAGGTTAAAGATAGATTTTGTCTTGTGTAGTACATGATTGTCCAAGTTGAACTCGTTAGAGAGAAGAATAAACTTGATGAGTCGGCCATAACTTAAAAGCTTATCCCTTCATGAGAGCATATGAAGGAAATAATGATTAACAAAATAGCCAATGTTGATTGGTCTCCTTTTTACTACGTAAAAGAGTAAGAAAAGATCTTCCTTACTAAAGAAATTTATGTTTGATCGCAAGGCAATCGAATTGGTGATTATGTGGTATAGGATTTGAGTGTGTAGTAGAAGATTGCCAACTGTGAGATGCTTTAAATGCTGGACTTATGTCTCATTTGGGCATATCAGCTACTCAAAAACATATAAAAATGCGACTGACACATCACAAGCTGCTGGCATATGTGCAACATCCCTACCAAGCCAATTGAATAAATCATCAATGAATTCTATACTGATTTTTAGGATTTAGCCAAACATGAAAGTAGTGAGGAAGTGAGCATCCCAATTCATTTCACACTAGGGTAAGATGTCGTCATTGGGAAAGACAATAAAAGAGGTTACATTAGAGTAAAGTAATTAGACCAAATCTACGTGCGTCCCATTTCGAGTGTGGAAACCATCTATAAAGCGAGCTGTATTTGGGGGGTAACTAGATGTACGGAGTAAACCTTAGTTGGATTGCAGAAGGGGTATTGAAGTAGATGAGTAAGCCTAAGGATGCTTACCCCTGGCTTGTATTTGAGATTAGGTAATGCAGTGATGTGATGAGCCTTCCATAATGAATCTTTGGGTGGAAAGAGACTTCAAAAATAATGTAGAGTGGTGTCGAAGGGAGTAAGTATGTGAAAGAAAGCAAGGAGGAGGAAGTATTGGAGTAGTGGGAATGAATAGAGTGTTGGTTATCTATTTATAGACAATAGGAGATTTTGACTATTGGGGGCTAACATGCTTATGTTAAGGCTTGACATGAGCATATTAGCCCTTAACGGTAAAAAAAATTTGAATGTTGGGAGACATCAAACATTCTTAACCCTAATGAATTAGAGGATTAGATATTTACTGATTTGTATAGTGAGCAACCTTACCCCACGCATCCCAATACATGATTTACCAATTTAATGAATCAAATGGGGAACTCGAATTTTTCTACACCTATGTCTAGGGGTTCCGATGCCAGCTTACTGGGGCTACCATAAACATGTAATATACTTGTAATTCCTATTAACAACCCATAGTAATGCAATATAATTATAATGCCATACCATAGCGTTTCTTATCGTGGATAAGTGAGTCAAACGCAAAATATACTACCAACTCTTGTAACTAGCGGTAATTTTAGTCAAATTTAGGTAAGTAATAAATATTTCCTTCGAGTTTATTGTTAAAGTAAGTGGAGCGACAAACAATGCCTAATTGTTCGTTTGCATTTCTTTTTTTTTTTTACCAGGGAACAACTACTCCAACACAAACTTAATCCACTGATGCTTGTATAGATTCCAATTCTGCCCAATTCGTAGCTGGATCTTCTGGTAGAAGAAGGAAACATAGAAAGTGTACTACTAGATTTGGCAGTACATACTAATACAAGAAGATGGTGTAACCACTTATTGCAGACCTGTAAAAATACCCTATTCGGCAAATCTAGGTTTGATACGGGTAATCTAAGATAGTATCTAGAAATGCATAAGAAGAAAGGTTTGACACCTCTAGCTTAAAGTGCTAGATGTTGGTAATGAGGCTGCAACTTTTGCGATGGCAATTAGAAATGCATGCAGCAGGACATTCTTTTTGTAGTGGTTTGTAACATTCTAGTAGTTTGGGTAGACAACTCCTTAATCTCTAATTCCTTTTGATGCATCCAAAAACCGTTAAAGGATTGGGCTAATGCGCAAAAACGCAATTAAAATTTTTTTTTTCTTTATTTCCTTCCATAAATTCAAGTGGCTTAAAGCAAGATTTCACTTATATCATGAAATTTTGTTAATGATAACATCATATGATGATCTACTCTAATTTACTTTCATTGTAGATGGATGATTTGAGGAAAAAAAAAATTTAATGGTAACAAACCTTTTAATATGTGAAAAAAATAATATATAAACACATTTTTTAATTAAGAAATAATATTTGAAATTTTGAATGCATCATGGTGAATTGAATGGCCTGAAAAAAAAAAGCGACAACAACTAATTATATTATATTAAATATCAATATTTTCTAATTAGGTAATTTGTTTATTCAATAATTTACTATTTACTAAATAATTTACATAATATATTAAAAATTATTATGTATTTATTAAATAATTTATTATTTATTACACATTTTGTTTTTTAATGAACAATTTATTATATACTAGATAATTTATTACTTATTGAATAATTTATTATTTATTTAAAAATTTATTAATTATTAAATAAATTTTTATTAATAAATAATTTATCAATATTTAAATATTTTCTTTACTAAAATAACCTATTATTTAGTAAATACCATATTTATTAAATAATTTATTTTCCACTATATAATTTATTATTTACTAAATATTTTATTTCTAACTGAATGATTTATTATTAACTGAATTGATTTATTATTTATTGAATAATTTATTACTTATTCCAAAAATTATTATTTATTAAGTAATTTATTATTTAGATAATTAATTCATTAAAGAATTTATATTATCTACAATAAATATAGACTCACATGTGCTACCTATATACTTGCATGCTTATGCTTGGGTGGCCTAACTAATAATTGTGTTTGGTATACTCATGCTTTGCGTATTTGTGCTTGGCTCCTGCATACTCATACTTTTGGATCTTTTTACATACCTATGCTTGGGTTGCTTAAGCATGAGCCTACATGTACTCAATTCGCGTGCTTAAGCTTACTCACCACTCCTAATGGAAGGGAGTTTACGTTTACATAATGTAAAGATTTATTGCATATTTATGGTCTTGTGCATCAACATACTACCCCATATACACTTCAACAAAATGGTAGAGTATAGAGAAAGCACTAGCACTTATTGGATACAGCTAGAGCTCTTAGACTTTATGCAAACTTGCCTAAGTCTTTTTTCGGGTGAATGCATACTCACTTCTACATTTCTTATAAATCTTATGCCTATGCCTATTCTTAATTGGAAAACACTATTTGAAATGTTATTTAATAAAAACCGTAAATATGATAATCTTAGGGTTATGGTATACTTGTGCTTTGTTGCTAACTTATCATTAAAAAGAGAAAAAGTTTAACCTTAAAGCTTATAAATGTGTGTTTCTTAGGAATCTTAGTGGCCAAAAGGGATATAAAGTCTATAATCTTCATACTAAACAAATCTTATTGAATAGGGATGTAATATTCTTTAAGGATGTTTTCCCTTTTAGAATTGATGAACCCATTGTAAATGAACTTAGTTTTGCTGTTACTTAGTTTAAAAACACTGTAATTTTTTATCCATTGCCAAAGAGTGCTGATGCTATTGATCCAGTTCATTTTGATGGTAGTGCTAGTAAACCAAACATTATAAATGGTTCTCTTTGTCTTGACATAGGCTTTAATGTCAATGTACTTGTTCATAAAAACATTAGGTTTAGAAATCCTCCTCCTTGGCTCAAAGACTTTATATATGAAGTTCATTCTTTACTGCCTAATACTGATGCCATTATTATTGCTGCTACTCTTCCACATTCTATTAAGTAACATCTTCTTGATCTTTAGTCATTCAATCATTTTCCTAAGGATTATATGATCTCCTTTGCTGATATGTTGACTATTAAATAACACTCTTATTACTCATAAGAAATAAAACATATGGAGTGGGTGGATGCTGTGGAAAAAGAATTGAGTGCACTTAAGAGCAAGATACTTAGGAATTGACTAATTTGTCTAAGAACAAAAAGCCTATAGGTTGTAAATGGATTTATAGGGTCAAATATGATCTCGATGGGAGTGTTGAAAGGTACAAAACCCAATTAGTGGCAAAAGGATACACTTAAGTTAAGGATTGTACGTATTTTGATTGTAATAGTTGTTGCTAAGTTATGGCCTTTACATCAAATCAATATGAATAATACTTTTCTACATGGATTTTTGGATGAAAGGATTTACATGACATCTTTTGAACGTTACACTAAAGCTAAACCTAACAAAGTTTGTAAGCTAAAGAGGCCTTTATATGTATATTTGTCAAGATTGCAATTCTACTTATGCAATTTTATAAGTTTATAATTTTGAAATGCTCTTCCAAATTGACTTGTGTATAAGATCTTTTTGTTATAGAAACTTACATTTTTAACTAATTTTTCATATCAAACTTGATAGAAACTTACGTTTTTAATTGAGTTTACTGATTTTACATATATGAGTTGAATGAACAAAAAACAAAAAATATAACTATGCTTTTACAATCCTATTGACTATTAAGGTAATAAATCTTCTCTATCATCTTTCAAAAATTTTCCTCTCTCTCTCTCTCTCTCTCTCTCTCTCTCTCTCTTAATCCTTTCTTTAATATTCATAACCTTTATATGGGTTCCAACTTCTATAAAAAGTTTATGAGAAAAACTGTGTATTTAAGTTTATATCATTAATAACTCAAGATGAGTCGAAATATTTGGTTTTCTTTAATTTATTATTTTTTGGGACAAAATAATGGAAAAAAAAATACTTTGAACCTTACTTATCTTTATCTCATAAATGTTATATGATAGATTACAAACATTTTTTTATGGAAAAAGAACCTAATTTCTCTATTTTTTTATTTTCATCATGTATTTCAAGTTTTTTATAATTACTATAGGTATATATATATAGTTTTTTTTTTTAAAGCAAACCTACGTTTTTACATTCCGATTCTATAGACCCTTTAGTGATTATAGATAGAATCGCGAGTTTGATAATCTTATTTGTACAGGCTCAAGTAGGCATTTAGGCAGTGGAACATATAAATATCTTGGTTTTTAATATCACTTGGGTGTATACAGTCTAAGCATGATACTTCTTTGTGAGTCCTGTAAAACAATTTTAACTTTGTTGCTTTATTGTTGTACGTAGATGATACCCTTATAACAATTCTAATCTTAATTTAATTGCTTCTTTGAAAGCACAAGTACATCATGCTTTTACCATTAAGGTCTTATGTTTTGCTAGATATTTTTTGGGAATTAAACTATGTAGGACTGATAGTGGTTGTTTTATTAATCAACACAAATTCTTAGTAGATGTTTTGACTAAATCAAGTATGGTCGCATCCAAACCTGATAAAACTACCTTACGTGTTGGTTTGAAGTTAGACAATAAACAAGGTGAGTTGTTGGGCAATCTAACTTTGTTTCACAATATTTTAGGACGCTTATCCTACATTACTTTTACTAAACCTAACATAAGCTTCACAATTCACTACCTTAGTAAGTTTATGTCCAAGCCACAAATTCCTCATTTGTAAGCAACAACATTTATTTTATTTAGATGATAATGATTTGTGTCTCCATGTTTTTTCGAATTTGAATTGCATAGCAAACCTTATGGATCGAAAATCAATCAATGGCTACCGCTTCTTCCTCAGTTATGTGCCTATGTCTTGAAAAACGAAAAAAACATAACAGTATCTTCACTTCATCAATTGAAGCAAAGTATAGAAGCTTTGCAACAACAACTAAGGAAGTGTTGTGGACATTCTATATTCCTCAAGACTTATGCATCACAATTTATCTTTATGTTTCGTAGAAATGTGACAACAAATCTACCATTTTAATTGCATAAAATCCTTGTCACCATGCTAGAACCAAGTACATTGATATTGACATTTACTTCATAGGTGATCATGTCACCTCTTGCTTACTTTTTGCTAACTAAAAACCATCCGTGTTTCAAATTGCAAACATTTATACTAATTTTAGTTAAACAGTTAGTTGTATACCAACTCATATGTACATGTCATCATATTTTATTTTCACCTCAGTTTATTTGTATACCAGCTCATATACAATTGTTAATAGCTCATTAATTAGGTTAGCTAAACAGTTGGTTAGGCTAGCTTGTTGTATATAAACAGGATCTCTTTTGTTAGTGAATTTGTATAGTTATTTTTTCAGAACAATGATTCAATAATCTCTGATTTTCCTTTTATTGCTGCGTCTATTGTAAAACTTAGCAAATCCACACACCATCAAATCTAGAAAATCTTGAGATTGTCTTCTTCCTAAAATGGCTAGGCCTCAACCCCTATAAATAGAGGATAGGGCTTTACAATAAAGGATCTTTCACTCTCCACACTCTCCTACACATATATTCTCTTGTTTCCTCCATTCCTCTTGCACTGACTTGGGCCTTGGAATAATTATATCGAAGCACCCTCTTAGTCTAGTTTTCTCCTATTGCAAGTGATTCAACCTTCATTCAAAAATCAAGAATCAGCCCAATCAAAACAATGAAATAAAGAATTTACTTAGTCTGTATTATAAAAATATAACAATCAAATTGTAGAATGTGCGTATGGTCTAGTTGATCAAACGTCCTGTGTAATAATATTTTAGATAAGGTCCTCGTAGATATGATCGTGCTAATTTTATGGCGTCTTGTACTCGACGGATTATTATTACTAGAGAATATCTCAAAACTGTAACTATTAATACACATTGTGTCAGCAGAAAAAATGACTACTGGAAGGACAGGACAAGAATTGAAAAGATTACATTTGTTGTCTTCTACTCTTCCATATGTTTCTCATCTCTTTCTAGCCCTTACACGAGTGATATGAACACACACCAAATGCATGCACTCAAGCTGTTGGTCTCCTGCCATTTATTAGGTTGATCTCACGGGGGTTACAGTTGGGCTCTACGCTGACTATGGAGTTTGAATACCATGGAGACATGGACAATTAACGAAAATGATAGAAAGATATACAGCTATGTAACAAATGTGTCATAAAAATTCTATAGTAGTATAACCTTTGCGGATCAAAATATAAAGAAAATAAAAAAGAAAGTTAAAATTTGAAATAATTGTACTGTGGAAAGTAAATGTAATTATAAGAAATGGAAAATAAAAGAAAATGAGCAGTAAAAGGGAGGTGAAAAGGTATGTATCTAAAATTAGGGATATTTTTTATATACCTTTTGATGTACAAGATATTGGAAGTACCAGTAGAAGAAAGGTATTACATGGTGCTTGAGTTTCATCTTTTGTATTAAAAAATGAATGGAAGATATGTGCATCCACTTAAAAACGAACATATGATATAACAACATATCAATGACCATTTTATTGGGTGATTTATGATACACTGAAATTGTTGATAGCTTTCAAAAAAGCTGTAGTTGGATATTATTTTTACTATAACTCAAGAAATTTTATTGTAATTAGGATCTGAATATATCATAGTCATTTTTCAATAACTATAACCAAAATTATGTACAATTCTAGTCTAGGTATTATTCGTCGTAGCGGTTTTTCTCTCTGAGTACTGAAGGCAGATGGAAATGTTGAGGCAGTGGAAACAAGATCTAGGGGCCGCACAAAAATCGATTATAATATGCCGTGGGCATATGTTACCTAAAGAATGATGGCCAGATTCTATAATAATTAATTCGTTACGTTAATCAAGGAACCGAAAGGAAATTATTTATATTGCACCACCAAAAATATTAATACAAAGTACTCAGGGCCCAAAGTCGATTGCAGATGCTCGAGCGAATAAGAATAAATACGTAAGATTAATATTCGATTTAATTGTTACATTAGACCAAATACCAAATGACAATCTTATGTCATGGGCTTGCAGGATATATGGTTAGAAAATTATAATGCACTTCCTTCAATATCACCACTTTTTATAGATTTTTGAGTTTCGATGTCTGAACTTATATAATATATTAATGGGTTTGAGAAAGCTTGGATCACGGCTGATGATTAACCTTCTTATTTCCAGAACATGAAAACATTTTCATGACTCGAGGAATATACACAAGTGGCTGTTGGTTCCTTAAAATATAATCGACTAGTGTTAAATCGTATCGACTATCGAACCATTCATAATTAAGCTTAAACTCAAACTGAATTTAAAAATTTTTAGTTTGATCTCCATTCTACTTCAATCAGGTTCTAAATTTTGAACTTAAACTCAATTTGAAGATATACATAGCATGCTCAAGTAGCTTGATTATCTCGAATTTTAAATAAATTTTTCTTAAATAACTTTAGATTCACTTATGTTTAAAAAATTAAAAATATTTTAAAAATTATACAAAGTTAGACTAGGCTTACGAGTCTAAAAAGCTTGCTATTCTAAAGCTTGAACTCGGGTCAATTTTCTACTCAAGCAACTCGAATTTGATCTCGGCTTGATTGTCATCAAATCGAATTCAAGTAAAATTCAAACTAAACTTAAGCAGTTTGGGAATTGGTTTGGTTCATCTACATCCTTATTCTCAATTGTCTAAGTTTCATTACAATGTTTTGACATTACAATGATGTCTTTAAAAAAACTATTAAAATTTTATTGAATTTTTCAAAATATTATATTTATACTTTTATCATCATAAAATATTTTTCCTTTGATATAATATCAAATGAGTCTTTTAAATATACATACATTTAAAATTATTTTTTGGTTGATTCATTCTTCGATCTGGAGGTTTTTATTTTATTTTATTTATTTATTTTCTTGAATCACTCAATGTGGGTCAAATGGAGTGATAAATTAATTTCAAAATATTATTAAATTGTATATTAATATAATTGTTCAACTTACTATACTGGAAGGAAAAATTTTCTAGTAATAACAATTTTCAAGAGAGTTTGACTAAGTATTGATAGGTTATTTTGGTGATGGTCTCCTTAGCCCAAATTGACTTACACAAGACACATGCCAAGGTCTTATAACCTAATCTGACATCTTCTCACCTATATTGAGCTCTCAGTAACAGGCTACTTTTTGGAAAACATATGTCTAGCATCTAGATGCTCTACTGGCTTCACTGAAGACCATGTCAAACCATTAGCTATAAGCTTGATTTGCTAAGAATGAAGATCTCTAAGCTTGTAAAAACCTAAGCCTTCTTAACCAAGTTGACTAGGCTTAACCAAGCCTAACCCAAGTACTCATATAAGGATCATGCATTGGCAACTTGATAAATAAGGAAAGTCAAAGCCGTCAACATGTGAATCCTACCAAATCTAAGTGGATTTCAAGGAACTAATCCCCTTCTTAAAATAGCTCCACTTCATTCCTTATAAATATGAGCTAAGACTCCTTGGTAAGCATTCTCACTTCTATGCATTTTGCACATACATTCTTCTAATTCTCTTCATTACCATCCTTGCAGTTATTTAAATATTAAGTTATTACGTCAGAGTATTATTTCGCACGAACATAGCCTATTTTTTTTCTCTCTCTTTGCAAGTGATTTAATCATGAGTGTAAAATCCATAAACAACACCAAGAATGGTATTTTACAAACTTAAAGGTCCTTTTTTTTTTAATTTTATAGATTATTATTTTCTGTATTTAATATAAGAGCTTAAATACGTTAAGTTATGATGAAATGCAAAAGAAATGGCTTTGAAAGCTTAGAATCTTGGAGTTTCAATTTCTATTGGGTGGGAGAAGAGTTTGATGATGTTAAACATGTTTAACTAAACTTGAACGATAAGAAACCATTAAACGCTGCACGGCACCTACTTCAGTGTACTAAAATCCAATATATTAAAGCTCTCTTGAAATTAATCACACGCCACGTATACTTTCTTTAAGATTTATTTATTTATGAAGTAGACTGACTTAATTTTATTTTAGATTCCTTTGATCAGTCAGAAGAATCCGGAAAATATGGCATATTCCCTATTGTGCAGCGTATTTTCAGTTGTGTCTTGTCAGAAGTGAAAGGAAGACAATTGTATTGTGTATTTTTTATCTATTTCTTGGGCGTCATATGACGTGATAAAAAAACTCTAGCATGTAATTTGAACCGAATGGCAATCTGCTGGCCACCACTTGAAGATGTACATATCTCACGATTTAATTCACCCATGATTTAATTTCTTATTTTACAGAATCAAAGGGATACAGAAAAAATTGACAATCTTTGAAACGAAAAATAGCCAAAATAATATTTTAACTTTACACCTTCATCATATATTAGTAGGTTCAACATATTAATCTACCGACTTGCTAAAATACGGATTTTACTCTTGAAACAAAAATAATAGCTTAATAGATGTCTTTTATACTCAACCGTACTTTTATATTGTCAAGAATATTAGTAAATTAAGATGTTGAAAATTTCTTGTTAGGGCATGTAATTTCTATTTTATTTTAAATGATAGTGTAGATATTGTTATGAAGTACTACCACTAGTGAATCAATGAAATGAAGATGGAAGGATGAAGGTGATGAAAATGAAATTTAATTTTGGTTAATTTAAGAGAATTACTCTTTAAAGGGTATAAATAACTTTTCTAAATTGAAACTTGTTTCCTTATTCTTATGACACAAATATATTTATAGAAATACTTCTCAATCATGAGTATAAGCAATTAACTTTCCATCCTAATACAACTATTAATATAACAACTAATACTACTATTATAACTATTAAACTATTGTTACAATCTAGTAAAAAGTATCAACTTCTATAAAATTATACAATTATCTATTGATTATTTAAATTTACACTATTACTATATACTTAGATTGTAATATTTCTCCTAAAAGATAAAATTAGTAGAATTTTTGTTTTTTTTTTCTTTTTCCAAACATAAAATTAGGAGAAAGATAAAATATTTATCCTAAAAGTATTAACTTTATTCATAATTGTCACTAGAAATTCACCTAAGACATGAATCAAGTGGTCTAAGAGCATGATCAACTAAAAGAAGAGAAAACAAAAGGGAAGATGTGTTGATACCCAAGAAACAAGCATTTATCCCCTTTTTTCCTTAGGGTGCAACCTAATGGCACATGAGTTTGCCTTTCTACAAACAAGATTTGTTAAGATTAAAGATTTTAGTTTTATAAATTGAGTAACACCAAGAGCAATACATATGCAAGATTAGGGCATATATAAAACAGGAAGTGTGGAAGCATACTTGATTTCATATGAAAATTTACAATAACTTAATTATTTGCCTTCTAAGTTAACCATGTAATTCCTTTAGAAATATTATCTCTCTTGTTCTTTCTACGGATGGAAAGCTAGAGAGAATAGAATGGTGCATGTGACTTGAAGACCATGACTTTATATAATATATCTATTAGAGTTAACTACTTGTCAACTATTTTATTATTATTTCCAATTCTATCCATCATAAAATAGGAAATAATATATCTGGTATCTATACATACAAATTCATACTTTATATAATGCATTAAAGTCCGTAAATATATTAGATCATTATATTTAGCCTTTTTTTTTTAATATAATAGCCTTATTACATAATTATTTTATTAATATATATAAATGCATACAATTTATTATTAAAATAAATTCAATACTTTTAATATCCACATAGTCAAAGAAAGGGCTTAATTCAATAAAATCATCAATAAATGGTTTTACATCCCAGCATATTAAGACTTTAGCTTCAGGGCATGAAAGACCTAAGATAAATTAACCTCCACGATCGCCTTTTTCCATACCTTATACTTTGCCAACAGCAAGCCTTCTACCATTGCCCAAGCCTTTGCTACTTCTACTCCCACATGCCACTTCCATACAAAAACTAGCAAGGAAACTGCCATTTGAATCCCCACCGATCACTCTAATTTCATCCTAATTATCTTCTTACATCAAGCACCGTCAGTGTTTATTTTAGGATAATCATCAGCCTGGGGGTTCCTTGTTGTGGAAGGAATAGATAGCTACTGCTTAGAGGAAGGTAGCTCCAATTTGGCAGTAGCTTTTTGATACCGTAATGTATGAGCTTGCAACTATTTTAATAATGTGACTAGGATCTGGTGTTGAGATATTGAAGAAGCAATTGCAACGACATTTCCAAACGTACGAAACGCATATTGCAAGCATAGACAAGTCCTTTTATAGATCATTGTTCTGCTTCCTGATACTTTCGTAAGTTTTCTTGACCAATGTCCGATCAATCTATGGGATGTTGGGTTTATTCTCAAGCTTAAACATTCAAATCATATACCTTTTGTCCAGTTAGACGATAGAAACAGATGATCAATGGATTCTTCATTCTGATAAAAATTACAAAAAAGGTTAGAGCTAATCTTTCTTTGAAATAAATTGCTTTGAGTGCTTAAAGCATTTGTATGGTATAGGCCCTCCAAAGCAAGAGTTTTAAGTTGGATAAACAGTCGAAAGACTAAATGATCTTTCATAAGCATGGATTAGTCACATGAAGAGAAGAAGAAATATTTTCCTCAACGGAATTATCACCACTTGAAATCTTTCTATAAGCACTCTTCACTGAGTATTTGTTACAGCTCTCCAGTGGCCAAATAGCTCCATCTGAACTGCTAGCTCTTGCAATAGGAACGAATTCTGTTAATGATATCATCCATGTCGTCACCAAACACCATGGATATTCTGCTTGCATTCCATCTTCTCATGTCTCTCACAAGGAGTTCTTCAACCTTACAATCAACACCAAAAGGCAAAGAAGGATCAAGAGTTAGGTGTCGGCCTGCAATTGCTGGTATCCAAGGATCATTAAAGCACTTGATAGTTTTCCTATCTCCCACCTACTAGAGGAGGTCATCTTTGATCACCTCCCGTCCTGCTAAGTTGCTTTGCCATACCCATGATGGAGCACTACCCTTTTTTGCTTCTAAGAAGCTACATTTAGGGAAGTATAAATTCTTGATAATTCGAACGCAAAGAGAATCCAAGCTTATAAGGATCCTCTACGCTAACATGCCTAACAGTGCATATTGTATTTCTCAAGATCACAAAACCCTACACCCCAAGCATTTGGGTCTATATAGGTCACTCAGTGTCTTCCAACGGACTTTCTTCTTTTCATTGTTTTACCCAAACCAAAAGTGACTTATCAGTGATAAAACTTCATGACACCATCTTTTAGAGAAGTTGAAAACATACATGCAATAGGTAGGGATGACATAAGCAATCCACTTTATCATGACTTTCTTACCACCATATGATACAACAGAACTCTCCCAACCTTGAAGTTTCTTAGCCACTTTTTCCTTCTCAGCAGTTAAGGCTAAATTCTTTGATCTTTCCCTTAAGGTGGGAGGACTACAAATATTTGCCCGGATTTCTTGAGTGCTCAATATTCATGAGATTACAAAGCTTAACTTTTAAATCTTCTCCTACACTGCAGCTGAAAAACATGTTTAACTTTTGGAGGTTTATGCCCTTATTTGAAGCGTTGTTATAATCTAAAAGGATCTCTTTAAGCTTTGCTGAGTTTACATGGCTAGCCTCAATAGAGGACAACGAATCATATGGAAAAAATAAAATAAAATGGGTGAGTTAAAATTGAATAATTTCTTCTAATTTTGAGCCCTTCCAAAGTACCATCCGCCACAGACTTCATAAACATTCCAGATAGCACATTACAAACTAGGAGGAATAGAAAAGGTCCCCCTTGTGTAATTCCTCTTAATGAATTCAAGTTTCCTATCCTCTTTCCATTGGGAACCACGCAGTATAAAACAGAATTTACATAAGCCATAACCCAATTAGTCCACCTAGGATCAAATCTGACTTTATTAAGAGGATATTTAAGAAAAAAGCCAATCTACCCTTTCACAAGCCTTAGACATATCAATTTCAATAGAACAATGGACTTTTCTATTTCTTCTTTTTAATTTGAGAAAAGGGAAAATTTCATCATCTATCACCACATTATGAAAAATCAAACTCTCTAAGACAAAGGCATTTTGGACAGGGCTAATAATATCATTCAGGAGAGTTTTTAGACACTTGACCAAGACTTCCAATATGATTCCATAAGAAAAAATTGCATAAGCTTATGAAACTAAATTGGCCTAAGTTTTGAGGGTTACTAATCTTAAAAATCAAGATTAAGTCTAATTCATTGAAATGAGGAGGAAACTTAATAAGTACATGAAATGAGAGATAGCATCAAAACCTTATTGGAATTTACTAAATTTCAATTCCTAAAAACTGAAGTCACTAAGAACAACACATGTGTAGAACTAGGGCATAACCATGTACATAAAAGGAAAAAGTATAAAGAAGTTTTTAACATTTTCTTAACCTTTTATTTAATTCATTTTAATTATCAATCTTTTTAAGTCATATCAAATAAATTCTTTTGTTAAACTTTGTTAAATTTTTCGTTACTGTGGATATGTTTCAATATATAATTGATTAGTGTAAGTACAAAAAAGTTCCTAATGTTAACTTGTATATACGAATCAGTCTTTAATCTTTTTATTTAGTCTATTTTAGTTATCAATATGTATACATATAACAAAAAAATTAACATAGGGATTTTTTTGTAAATTTGTTAAAACATAGAGAACTAAAATGTACTAAATAAAATATTAAGGATTGATTCATATATACAGATAAATATTAGGGAATTTTTTATACTTTTCCCTACATAAAATAGAAGGCAAAATCATAGTTGAATCTATATCGGAAGACTTATGAGAAAAGTTTTAACAGTTGGTCTTCCAAGTTTATCACATAAATCACTAAGAGGTTTTCTCTTGTCCTTTTTTGTAGAAAGGAATATAAAAGAACAAAATGGTTTGCATAACTAAGGGATCACGACCATACATACATATATACACACACATAAAACCTAGTTTAACTGCTTGTTAATATATATTTTTTATTTTTTCCCATCATAAAATTGGAAATAATATTTAGTCTACACATATTTTTCCCTACTTAACTTAAATGCATTAAAGTTCAAAACTTTATTAAACTACTTTAATGTTAGACTTTATATTATATGAGAGCCTTACGATATAATTATTATTAATAATACATATAAGCCTAGTTTATTAAAATAAAACCAACAATCTCCCACTTTGGCTATATGTGTAATCTTAAAATTATGTATACACCTTATAAGTACTCAAAATTTTGCTATTATTCTTCAATGCATTTCAAGCAATTCGGTCCATCAATCATTTGATACATTGTGTACTTTTTGTCTCGTGGACTTTATATAATTCTTTTCTCAGGATTAAATAACTTTATCTCATGACAAAATAAAAGAGAAAATTATATAGCGAGAAAAATGTAATTCGTCATGATATGTGAATATTTTCAATAAAGCTATAATTTGATTTTGCTATCTTAAGCTTCTTGTTTGTTCATTCTTTTATTGTCTTATTCCTTAGCATTATTGAAGAAAATTGCCTGTTTCCACAAGTTTCTAGATAATAGGAAAAACATGAAGAAGAAAAGTAAAATCAAGATAAAAAAAAAAATCCATTTTAAAGGTTTTCAAATTTGAATAGACTAAAACTAAACTAATTCTTCTTTTGTTTAAAAATTACATTTGCAATTGAATCATTTTCATGTAATATTGACATAGATTTCAAATTATACTTCATAAAAAAAATCACTTATGATAAGCTATTTTGGTAGAAATTTAATCCAATGTTATTGTGACTGGAAATATTTTATTCTAAACAAGGTCTCCATACACATCTTATCCATATTATTAAAGGAGTTAGGTCACCTTTTGGTGTTGTAAGTATCGATAAAATTATTTTTAGTAGGGATTAATAGGTAATCCTATCATATAAGATACCTAAAGCTGTGCAAATGGGATAGAATACGCGTGTTAATTTGCTTAACCTATAAAAAAATGCGAGTTGAGCTAAAAAAATTTAACTCGCTTCAAAGTAGGCATTTTTTAGCTTGACTTGTTTAACTTGTGGGTTAAAGCAGGCTAACCAATTTCAAGGCAAGGAGGTGCGCAAACTCGTAAAAGAAAGGAAATATCATGGTCAAACATAGGCATAGCATTAGTGGCATAGGTTATTGTATATACTATAGACACGGGGTGAGGTTTCATTTTTCAATTTGACATTTCAATTTCAAAAGGTTAAAAGATATTAATAAAAATTACAACTAAATAGAAAATAAAGTAAATCCTAACCATTTGCCTTAACCTAATTCTCATATATCCCACTTTCTTTGTTGCCTCCTTCCACTTCTTATGGCCTTCCAATTTCCCTCCATTGGACTTTCAATCGTGATACGAATTTTTCTTCCCTTTCATGGGTCTTTCAGATAACATTGAAGTGGCTAACTTTTGTTCTATTTATTTCTAGCTGGAAACTAAGGCATAGTTTTAATGGCAATCCAAAAGATAGTTTTTATTATGTTTGTTGAATTATTTTATTTTGTTTTTTTTTTGGGTTGATTATTACTGAATTAGTTTTAGTATCCGTGGTTGAATGACTTTTTCTTGTTTTTGGAATAGTTATTGATTTATTTTTATCTTATACATCATGATATATTCGAAGTGAGAATTTGATAATTTGGTAATGAATGTTAAGTTCTCATTTGGAATATATACATAATATGATAATAGCAAATATTCATGTATATGTAGTGGTGATGAAGAAGTTATGTTATCTGTTGTTCTCATTATAGCTAAATAGCAAAGTAGTTGCATGTCCATGTAAACATAAAAATTCACTTCTATGTTTAGTACTTATGTCGTGGCAACAATTGATCTTCATGTATGTCTTCATGTGAAAGCTGTGTCTGTTAGATTGGTTTTATCTATTGCATTGTACGTAGTATGCATTTATGTTGAAGTTGTAGGTGATTTGAAATCTATATTGCATATTAAGTTCAAAATTTTCTATTTTGCAACAAGTTTTATGTCAACATCATTTCTTATTTTTCAAAGTTTTAAATATTAATGAATAATTCTCATAATGAATCAAAATCTTCTTGATTTTTAATAGAATTGAGCAATAAACTTTAATGATAAGTCAATAAGTATTTTTCCAAATATGCAATTCATGACTTGGCTTGCTTAACTCGTAACTCATAGTGAATCGAGTTGGGTTGAAAATTCTAGCTCGTATTTACAAGTGGGCCAACTTACTCAACCTGTGAGTCAATGATAATTTAGCTAGGTTGGCCTACTTGGCTAGCTTATACAGCTATAAGGGTATGTACTTAGATCTCGCTTAATCGAGTAGGTTTTGGATAGGTAATTAAGTTTATAGGATAGGTTCCAAGTAGTAATTTATCAAAACATATTCTCATAGGGTAGGATATGAATAAGAAGTTAGGGTACTTTATACCTATCCTATAAGTTATACTTTGAAGCATACGGGGTATAGGTTCCAAGGTCCCTATCCTGTAATAGTAATTAAAAAATATTAATAAATAAATGATACCATCTCATCAAAATAAAACAAAACCCAAACGATTGTTAGTCCCTTTCTTTTCATCTTTCGTCTTTAATCTTTCCTCTATCATTGTTGTTTTTCTACTTCTTCCTCCTATGTTAAATCTATCATCTAGTCATCTTTCGTCTTTAATCTTTCCTCTATCATCGTTGTTTTTCTACTTCTTCCTCCTATGTTAAATCTATTATCTAGTAAAGTTCGAAAAAAGGAATTTGAGTTTTTAATTTGTACTTTTAGTGCTACATATAAGCTATAAGGTACGTCTATTACATGTTTTCTATAATAGAATTTTTTTTTTATTTTATGTTTTATAAAAGATTTGGTATTATTACTAAAGTGAAATTTGATTTTCTTAGAGAATAGGAAGATTATTTTACTGATACATGTATCTAGAGGAAGAAATATTTTAGATTGAATTTATATTTATTTTGGTTCCCCTATTATGTCTTTTTCCATTGTTAATTGTTTGATCCAATATTATCATTATATATATAATTATTGAATTATATAATTTTGTGAGTTTTTTATTCACATTTTAGTAAACTTTATAAATCTTGCATTAACAATAATGTTTACCGTTTTCATTTTTTAAAATGATGTGCTTATTCTCTTAAATATTTATACAATGTGATTACTACATATTGAATGTTTTATTTATACAAAGAATGTTTAGTAATGCTTCCATAAAAATTCATTCATAATAAAAATAATTAAAGAACCATTTAATAAAAAAATGATTGGAAATAATGTCAATGTACTTTATTCATTAGCATCATTTAAAAGAAAATTGAGTAATTGCTTTTGGAAGAAAAAAAGTCATGTTAAAAAAAAAAACAGTCATATTGAAATTTATAACGAAAATAAGAAAAAAAAATCTACAAGTTCGATAAGCTACTCTCTTATCCTATACATCTACCCATACCTTACCAACCCTATACTCGCTCACTCCTAATTTTTAGTATCAAATTACAATAATAACCCTATAAACTTATTCTTCTAACTTAACAGATAATTTATAAATGGACAATCTTAGAACAGTCACCTTCCATGGTAACTACAATACAATCTTACCTTTTAGATAGTTGCCATTTTCCAATTAAATTAATAAATAGCAAATGATGACACCTAGTTTGGAAAATATTAATATTTAAAATGACATTTTAAATAAAAAATTTCCAACTATAAGAAACACAATTTGGAAAAAACTTTTGTTATTTATAGGATACCCAAACATATTAAATTACTAATTTAATTTAATATTAAAGGTTTTTAAATGAATATGTTTTCAAATATTAATATTTATCTTTTACAAATAATTTTTCTTTTCAATTGGGTTATAATAGATTTGGAAAAAGAAAGAAAGTACTGTTTCACAAATGTAGCATATTTGAAGCATATATTAAATGAATGCTTTTCTTTTATATAAATATATATATATTATATGTTTTAAATATGCTCCATTTGTATATATGTATACTTTAAGCCCCAACAGACTTAGGTAGCCACCATTTAGTATATTACCCTTTGAAATTACTTTTAGGAGTCTAATTGAAAATTATATAGCAAAACAAACAACAATGAACATAATTTCTTAAAATTATAATGTCAATACACTATAATAAATTTAAGCTATGGTAATGAAATATTGTGGTAAAAATACTTTTTTATAGTAATTTATTTTTCCTAATACAATGAGTTAATCATTACGAAAAGATATGTAAATTTTTTTCTTATACTATTGTATTGTAATAACCTGATATAAAAATGCACAGATAAAATTCTATATATTTTATTTTTGGAATATCTATATACTTTGTTGCTTTGAAAGAAAACATATTTTATAACCAAAAATATTAACAACAAAGTAGTTTATATGATAAATAAACAATTATAAATTATTAAAATGTATCACTAATAAAAAAAAGCAACAAAATGTCATTTTAATAGAATGGAAATAAAACAATGAAGATAAATTTTTGTAGTAAGTAACTTATTGTATCAGGAAAAATAAAATCTTTGTAAAAAGGTATTTCGCCATCATATTTCATTGCTAAAGTTTGAATTTCTTGTAGTGATATTTGATACATAGGAATGGATTGGAATAAAATGAGAAGCGGAATGAAGAAACCTTTCTCATTTGAAAATGTTTATAGAATGAAGTGAAATTAGATACGTATCTAGTAATAATTTCAAAAAATATCCTTAATTATTGAATGTTATAATTAAATTGAAAGAAAAATAAATAATTTGATTAATAATAATAAATGTGGAAAGAATAGAATTGTTGATTCTACTTTAAGAAGATGAAATCGAATTTCTCCAAACTTCTAAATATTCTTCTAAATATGGGAAAATGGAATAGATTTGGAATTGCGATTATATTACAGTTCATATTACTCTTTCTCCATTAATTTCTTTATTCACCATAGATCTCTCTACCAATAATTATCCTTAAATATTGTTTTACTTATAATATCTCATCGATTATCCTTGGAAAAATAAGTTTTTAAAACTCTTAAGTAATTTAACATTTTTAATAATTTCGCAACTCTTTCCTTTTCTCTCTTAAAAACTCCCTCATCCTAACTTGTAACCTCCACGTATCACTCTTATAATGGAGGGACTTACCTCATTATTTTGTTTCCCCCTATACTAATGCCAGTGTCTGGTAAACTTTTCTCATAGTTATCTACCTAAAAATTGTACATTGACTGTTGAAATAATCTTTTTTTTTTTAAATGAAAAGATATGTTGAAACAAATGATAATTAATATATGCATTTCCAAAATCAGAAAAAAGACAATACACTAGAAAAAAAAATTGGTTTAATAATTGACCATTATGAAGTTCCTCAAAATTGAAAATTCTAATAAATCACTAAAATTATTTTTCACCTACAAGGTAATTACAATATCCGCTAGCATAATTATGTTATCATATATAATAATCTTTTAATATATTTGTGATCCACTTTCAAAAAGATGCAATTAATGCATATTGAACTATTTTAAAAGGCTAAATCAAATTAACCAAAAAAGTTTGTAGGATTTTAATTGTAAGTATTGGTGAGAAAAGAAAATGTTTTTAGTTTAAAGGCTAATTGGAGGGCATGTAGTAAAAAATTAATTCTTAGATTGTAAAGTCTGAAAGGGGAAGAATTTGACTTGTACACTCTTATACCACCACATTTAGTGTACAAGACACTACCTTGATAAAGGTGTGTGATAGATAGATTTATCATACCTTCAATCTCATGGCATTACAATATGGTTTTTTTTTTTTTTTTTTTAAAGCTCAAGTTTTTTTATGAAGTGAGGAAGAGTATTAAGCTTAAACCCAATACATGCCCCAACCACAAGCCACACCTACATATTTAGAGTTTATGCTTTTATTCCCAACTTACTTTCTAGTAAGTTTTTTATGAATCTAAAAGCCTGATGGATAAATTTTTATCTTATCTTCGATATGACTCTTAACCATATTAATTGCAGTTGCGTTTACGAATGAAGTCTAATTTTAAGAAAACAAATGTATTGCATGATTATTTTAGGTTAATGTTGTCATTGGTTTATTTATTTTTAAATGTTAAATAAGATACTTAAGTTACTTTTATTCTATAAACTTATTTAATGATGTAGTATCATATGGATTACGAGTTTTCCTCTTATAATCCTGCGTGCCATAGGACAAGTAATCTTGTAATCACATGGGTTGGTATGGAAATAATTATACATATATATACACACATAAATATACGTATATATAGGATGAGAATGAAAATAATTTATTTAAGATAGGGTTGGTATGGAAATAATTAACCTAAAATCACTATACTTATTCGTTCTTACTAAGATTATATTTATCTATTATGTATTCTATAAAAAAAAATGGATAAATGCTCATAAATTTTTTATAATTTTCAATATTTTTTTGATGAGTATATTGAAAAAAAAAAATGGATGAAAGTATTCAAATTGAAGTTCAAATTTGAAATTCTTATCTCATCTTTTGTTTTGCTCGCGATAATTTCCTTAACAGTTACACATATCAGTACAAAATTTTCAAATCTAGATAGAGAAAAGAAATTATATTAGTATTTACTATTTATAGATTACACATAAATCACGTGTGCACCATTACTTTCAGTACATAATTAAAACTAAGATGGTAAGATCTATCTAGGGAGTCATTGCCAATATTTTTTAAATGAATGCGTTCGGGCATATCGTGAATTTAATTAAAAAAATAAAAAATCGGATTGCCACTCAAAACTCCCCAGCGTATGCATGAATATGACTTCCCATCTAAGACTTTCTAATAAAATCCGCCTTCATTATTCTATGAGCTTTCTTCCCTTCTACCTAAATTAAATTTCTCATTTGACCCGAACAATAGCATATAATAATTAATACAAAATAATCTAATCATTCCAAAAACAATCATCACTTGAACAGTGACTCTTTGACCCCATTCCAATTATCATCGCAATTTTATAATTAGAAAAGATATATAATATGGTTCGAAGACATTAGTTAAGAAGACATTTTCTTACCACCCCCAAAGTTGTCCTTCGATTATAGACCAGTTAATGTAGACTCATAATACGTGCAAAATCAATTATAGCAATATAATAAAATTTTAAATCTAATATAATGCTGAGTAGACGGTTATTTTATAGCATTGATTTTTTTTAATGGAAATGTAAGAAGTTATTTTTATATTAAATTTTTATATAAGGTTGATTTTGTAATATTATCTAGAAAAATAACTTCTTCTTCTTCTTTTTTTTTTTTTTATGAATAAGACACTAATAAGACAAGTTCTCCTATTTTAATATCATAGATATACATATTACATCTATGGATAAATTAAATCTGATTTATCGTATTATAGTATTAGATTATTCTAAAAATAAAAGAAAGTAAGTAAATCATATTTTTTTTTAATTCTTATCATTATGATTTTCGAATGATAAATATAATATAAAGGCACCTTTCTTCCACTTTAGGCACATATATATCCAATTTGCCCCCTACCCCGCTCCCTCCCTCTCTCTCTCTCTCTCTCTCTCTCTCACCATTTCATTTTCTTCCTCAAATCTAAAACACAATCTCTGGCATGAACAATCCAAACCGACTAAAACAACGAGTCTCTCGCATGTTTCGCTCTTCATTTGGATCATGCAGTTCACGAAACATAGACATAATCGAAAAAGCTGTAGTCGTTCCACAACCACGCAAAAACCATCCTTCAAACGACTCGAAATCCCCCAAACCACGTCCATATCCTTCTATTCACGGACCCAGCAAAAACCCTTCACTTCGCAACATAAACAACCCATGTTTTGTTCCAAACAAAAGCTCCCAGCAAGTGTTATTCTCACCATATCCTATTTGTCCCCCCGCAACCCCAAGTTCACCTTTTTACGAGATAAACATATCTGGGTATGAGGAAAAACTGAAAAAGTCCGCCGAAAACAAGGAAAAATCTGAGAAGAATAGACTGCTCCTTAGTTCATCTTCACAGGAAACAAGCTTTGAGAACTGGTTCAGTAGTGACGACGAGAGAGAGGATGAAACAGAGTCGTTTTTCTCATCAAAAAGCACGCTTTCGGTTTCCTCAGATTCATCAGACGGTCATCTTTCTCGTCGAAGAAAACAGAGTATTAATCGGAAAAGGTTCCAGAAAAGGATCAAAGCTGTCGTCTCTGAAAATAATAATGGGACTATGAATGATAGTTTTGCAGTGGTTAAGAAGTCTTGCGATCCGTACAGTGATTTTAGGACTTCAATGGTGGAGATGATTGTGGAGAAAGAGTTGTTTAGTGAAGAAGAATTGGAGGGTTTGCTTCACTGTTTTTTGAGCTTGAACTCGGAACACCATCATGAAGTCATCGTTGAAGTTTTTACAGAGATTTGGAATGCTTTGTTTTGTAGCTCTAAACAATGAAGGAAGGAAAGATTTCTACTGTTTGTTTTCTCCCTTGTTTGGTCAAAGGTGTGTTTGACCGTTTGATTACGGTGGGTCTGTCCGCTGTTTCGGCTTTAAGTGCTCGATCAAAGTGACATCTGAGAAGTCTACTCTTCTAAAGCCATCCCTTTATCTCGCTTGAAAGGTTAAAAAAAAAAAAAAAGGGTTTGATTAGGTTTTATTTACTACTTGGTTTTAATGGCCAACTAACTTGAATGACCTTTTTGAGGGCTGTACTTTCTCTTTATGTAATTATACAGGTATTTCTTTGTCTACTAAATCTAATTCTTCTCCGTCATATCCCTCTGAGAATTATCGATAGTTTGCCTTGCTATTGTTTTTTTCCCCTTCAAATTTTGTCTCTTTGATCAAAAATCAGTGTGTGAATACTTATGGAATTGGAAGATAATAATTTTAAATTAAAAAAAAAAAATTCAAAACAAGCATTGAGACGTCCCTATGAAAGCTTGAACCTCTGGTAAAATAATATCACAAACTTCAATGGTGATTCATCCATAACCCAAAAGCACCGACCATCACTGGCATTCCTTAGCTAAAACCCCGCACAACGACTCGTTACTTTATAGAATTATATGCAGCATGGTGATGGATGAATGTAGCGTGTGCACAGCTATTAAAATCCGGACTATACTCTCGTGATTTTATCAGAATAATTATATAAGTTTATGATTTTAGAAGATATTTCTAAATTAATTTATGTATCAAATTATTTTCGTATGAAAACTTATATTTTTAGTTAAGTTTATAATTAAACTAAATAAAAATTTACTTTTTTAATCGAGTTAATTAATTTATTGAAAACGAAAGAATATAACAATTCAACTATTAAGGCATTATATCGTCTTCCCTATTTTATCTTTATTTTTTTCTCCTTTTTTTTTTCTCTTAGTTTCTTATTTTATATTTATAGTCTTCATATAGGTTCCAATTCAAATAGTAAAGATTATAAGAAAAACTATATATTTCAGTTTATATCGTTAATAACTTAAAACAAAGTAAAATGTTTAGTTCATTTTAATTTATTGCTTTTCTTCAAAAAGAAAAGAGGAAAAAAATTTTAGTTTCGACTTTATTTGTCTTTGTCCAATACATGTTAAATTATGTATTATTAAGAATTTTTTTAATAAAAAAATAAATTAATATTTTTTATTTCTTATTTCCATAATTTATTTTAAATTTTGAATAATTACTATAAGTATATTTATAATTTTTTAAGCTATTTTATATAGATTATAAAAATTTACGTTTTTACGTTTCATTTTCATGTTTCGATTTTACTGAACTTATAACTATTCTAGATAGAATTGTGAGTTTGACAATTTTGAGTGTATTTATATATGCTTACAGAATGTGAAGATGGGTGAATGTGCTGTAATTGTGTGTTTGCCTCCAAATTTTCCATATTTGGCCTTTACATACTGATATTTATAATTACAATGGAATATATTCATGTAAGTCTATAATCTAGATTGTATGAAGTATTTATATTTTTCCCTTTGTCAAAAGATATAATAAGATAATATTCCTTCCTTACATAGAAGGTGTGCCCATCATCTCCATATGCATTAGTAGAATTTTATTCTTGTTTAGGCTTGTTGTTGCTTAAGAGCTCATGGATTAGGTTGTAAATATATTCTGCCTCATATCAACCTCCTTCATTGTGTAGTCTACATTAGCTTTTATTACCTTTTTGTTTTGAAACATATGTCAATAGCTTTACACATAATATGTTTATTATCAAAATTAATAAGTGTTATACAAATACAAATTAGAAAAAAAATATTATCAAAATACTATTGCTAAGATAAGACGTAGTTATTAATACAAATAGTAGGATTGCATCTTTAAGACATGAAATAATAATAGTATTTTTGTAATTTTTTTTAAAGTCAATAGATGTGTATTGCACCCCTTTACACATTCTTTTAATAGTCAAACAAACTTTAATCTTTCCTTTTTGAAAGTTATATCTTATGGATAAATGCAAAACCCTATGATGAGTGGTAACTAAATCCTAACACATAAAAATATAAACCTATTACCATCATTGGCACTTATCCACTTATAATGCCTTAGAACGTGGAGTGGTACAAACCTCCACTTATCCTTACTAGGTAGCAACATGCTAAGAAGTCTAGAACTTACAAAACTTGTCTAAATTTACAATATGAAGCAAGAACTACCTAACTCACATCAATAAGCCTTGGTAAATATACTTTAAAAGTGACTTAACGAATGCTACTAGGTTTACTAAGAATACTTGACCATTTGATAACAACCTAATTAACCATTGAAAGATGATAACGTTGGAAACTCAACAACTCCTAAATAATAGGTAACCAAGTTCATAACTAGAAACAATATCATAAACCAAATATTGGGTGACTCCTCATAATAAAAATAGTCTAACAACAAATACAAGTAACAAATCAAGACCATAAGGGTCTACTTTCCCCTAAACTTAGATCTTGACATCTTATGATCTAAGTGAACCTGCTTAAATCGAGCAATAATGATTCCCATCGTTTGTAACATCATAACCAGATGTGTAACATGTGCATAACTTTTGTAAAACTTTTGCTAGGGCTATCTTTCTTCAAGGCTAAGGACCGGTTTGATATTTTTTATGTTGATATCCCCCGCCCCCTCCCACCCCTAAAACCACAATAGTTAAATGCAAGTAATTGCTAAGAAGGGTGGAGAAAACATGAGACGAGAAGGGAAGAGAATAGAGAGGAGAAAAGTACGTGTTTTTAAAGAGGACAATAGATGGCTTAAACTAAATAAAAAGATAAGAGTGCCCTTAAAATACTTAAATAATATTACAAAAGTACAATTTGACTATAAAAGATTTATAAAATAGGTTTTGTTTAAAACCTTGGCACCTTATTCCTACCTCCCTTTGACCCCTTAATAGAATTTTTGTCCTTGAAAGTTACTTAGGTCTGAAAGCATTCTACATACTTCTCTTTCATCTCTACTACTAGCTTTCCACTATTTTTATGCTTAGAATAGTCCTTTTACTATGTTTTTTCCTATTAATTGACTTCTCCTTCTTAGAGTTTGATCATTAGAGGCTTCTATACTCATAGATTGTCCAACCATCAAGATAAACTATCAAGTTACACAACTTATGACTAGTTTTAGGTATAGCACACATATTCTCATTATTATTGCACAAATATCATCATGTACCTCGTCTCAACCTAGTAATTCTACTAACTATAAATTGTACTTATATTCCTTTCTAAGATCTCAAAAGTTGACATATCTTGGAATTAGCTCCATCTTTAGCCTAAAGGGGACTATTTCTAAGTTAAGAGCCTAGAATACTTACTTTAAACGGCAACTATGTATTATGTCCTACCATCTTTTAGTTTATCAGAATTTTAGCTCCCATCTAAGACTTAAATATCTTTGTTTATCTTCTAGTTGATCCGGTAGTAAAATAACTTGCTTTCTCTTCGTTCTTCATTCTATTTAACTTCCCAATTACTTCTTGGCTAACCCTTATTCCCAATCTTTCGTTAAATTGACTTCTTGTTTAACCTTTATTCTTCTAAACTCTTTTAACATTGAATTCTTCAAATTTGTTTTGTTAAGCTCGGCTACCTCTTTGATCAATACTTATACTTCCTCGCCCTTATAGCCTTTCCTTTACTTAGTTAGTGAACCTCATCCTCTCTTCACCAAATTTGACTCTAGTCTAGTCTACTAAATTACCTAAGTCCTTTTAGTTTCATCTAAGTTTCTTCTATATAACTTATACCACTGACATACTACTCCTTAGCTTGTTAGCCTATAATAACTACTATCATATTTACCATGTAACTCTCTTCATTCATGTATAACTTCCATTTCTTATCTTTAAAGTATTTAAATATTCCCTTCTTCATTATCCTATTATTTACTCCACTTCTTATTATTCAGTATTCAATTATAATACCATCAACCCTTACCTTAGCAACCCCAACATCAGCACATTACCTCCAACAACTCCAATTTCCCTTTCGTTATCATTATAGTTGTCAAAATTGCAATTGTATCAATTGATTCTATGAGTTTATGATTTTAGTAAGCCTTTTGAGTTAACTCATGTATAAACTCTTTTTCATGTAAAAACTTATGTTTTCAATCGAGTTTACGATTTTATATATTTTAGTTGAATGGGCTAAAAAAATAAAATAATATGACTATGCTTTTACGAGCCATCAACTATCAAAGTATTACATCATCTTCCCCATCTTATTTTATTTTAATTTTTCTCTCTTTCTCTCTCTTAATCCCTTATTTTATGTTCATACCCTTTACCCAGGTTTCATCTCTAATGGTAAAGGTTATAAGAAAAGTTATATATTGAATTTATACCATCAGTAATTTAAAATGAGTTGAAATATTTGATTCTCTTTAGTTCATTGTTTTTTTTTTAAAGAAAATGAAGGAAAAATTTTAGTTTTTACTTTGTTTGTTCTTCTTCTGTACATGTTTAATTATATATTATTAAGAATTTTTCATAAAAAAGAACTTAATCTCTTCATTTCTGTATTTCCATAACATATTTTAAGTTTTGAAAACTACTATAAGTATCTCTATAGTTTTTTAAAGCTATTTTATATAGTTTGTAGAAACTTATATTTCTACATTTTGATTTTACGTTCTAATTTTATTAATCCTTTGGCAATTTTACATTGAATTATGAGTTTGATAACCTTGATTACCATATTACAATAACATAACTAAACAATAACCGTACCTTTTACAAACATTATTTTGCAAATATTAGTCTTCCAACTTTTGATAGATTAGAGGCATATTTCAACATCAAGAAATGCTACCTTTTTGGTCTCTGCTAACCCTTAAGCAATTCTACAATCCCTAGGCAAAAACACATACTTCTATAGCTTGTTCCACCTTTACTTGGCAACTATCTTCCACCATACAACCTGAGTATTCTCTTGTTTTCACACTTCTACTAATACTACTATACTTCAACCTAAACCATTCATTCCTTCCATTTGTCTGTAGCTCATTATTAGAATATAAAAGGAATTTTTATTTTTGTCATTATTTTCTAAATGAAAGGAAATAATTGTAATTTATGTATATTATATTCTTATGGGTCCCTTATAATAGTATATATACGGTAATCCATGTTGCAACAATATTTGTAACTAGAGAATATCCTCTTAACAAACTTAGCTACATCACATACATCACATGTAATAGAAGCTTCTAGCATTATCTACATATACTACTACTAAGTGTATACAATATAAGATTAAGGCCTATTAGTAGTGGGCCTTAGGCTTAATTGCCCAAACTATCATTTATTCAATATGACTGAGGTCTACTATGCAACTGATAGAACATCGCTAAGTCAACCTATACTCAGATGACATTACTTCAAACACATGAAACCTTAACTCATAATATGTACTTACTTCTAATTGATTAATGCCATATTAATTTAATTATTACCTTTATAATTTATAATGTAGTTAGTCTATTTACTATCATTACTTTTGTGTCTTTTAAGATGAATCACACATTTTAAGTTATTTAATTGAGTTTTAGTAGATTTTGTTAGTTATTGTCACATTTTGTTATTCCTCGTTGCTACTATAATTATCTTTTCTCATTTTTACTATTATCATAGCCAAGGTCATAGATCTATGATTTGCTCTTCTCAAGACTTTGTTGTATACCATTAATTATTTTCTATTTACCATTTGAATACTTTATTGTATTTGCTTTCGGCTTTAATTATTTAGTTGTCATTGTGTATATTTTCTTACTTTAGTTCTATAGTTTTTACTACTAAGGATTTTCCATATTATACATTTTAGTACACATATATGTAATTATGGGGTTAACGGGTAACAATGCATGACTAATTCAACTAGGACAAGACTGACAACTTGCATGACTTGCACAACAGGACTTGATATGAGATTCTATACAATTTACAACAAATAACACACCTAACACGACTCCGACCCAACATAAAGGAAGTAGAACTCATCTGTCCCATCTCATGTATAGATTTGCTAATGTACATATGAAACATCGAATCGTATTTTAATTTTTTATCTAATTTGTCATTGTCATTATTTTTATTAGTCCTTGAATTGATAATTTTCTCATTATTGTTGTATCACCCCTCATTATGGATAGTTTAGTGAAGCAAGTTCATATTTTTCCTTCATATAAATTTTGATATTTACAGTTTATGAGCTTTGATCGTATCTTACATTTTAGTCAACCTAAAAGGTACCTTGGTTGACCTGAGAGGCATTTTGATATACTACTAAAGTCTTTTAAATCTTTCGAATTCATTATTTGGTTATTTTTCTTCTTATTTAATTCTAGATTTGGATCCTTATCTCTTTATAAAGGTTAAATTCTTCTATTACTTTTTTATTTTTCACTGATTATGTTGTCAAACATGAATTTCAATTGTGTCATTGGATTTTAATTATGGATATGTGCCTATAGACATACTTTAATGCTAACTTCTTAAGTTATTTCTCATCCTTATTACAAGTTAAAATGTAACTAACATTGTATAGATATTTCATAAGAAATAAGAGAGAAATAGAATTACTATTATACCGAAGTGAATTGTTAGAGAATTGGCTAAGTTAAGCTATAATTACTTTTTAGAGTATGTAATTTTACCTTTTATTTTTTTCCTGAGAGGTAAATAGATATTATTTTAAACCATAGTATTTAGTAGTATGCTAAGTTTCATATGTCATACCAAGATATGAGTGTATATTGCAGTTGCTGCATCTAAGATTCTTGGCTTTAGTAATATAAAACATCTGATCATATTCAGTGTTACATAATGTAAACTAGACAATATGCTATATATATAATATGTTATAATTATTTTTAACATATAATAAGATACACATACACATATATGAGTATAAATATTGTGTTAATAGGGTATTTTGGACTTGGGCTCTTCATGCCTATGTTGAGTTGCTTAGGTTGTTATCCTCTAGATTTAGCCTCTTTGTCTACATGGTTGACCTTAACCTAGGTCCATTGTATGTCTTCTCAACTATTAAAACTTACAACGGCTAGGAGACCTTAGATAAGGCTGAATGACTAAGTTAACAACCGTCTTCTAGAATTTAGGACTACATTGGATTGTATAACTCTACTACCTACAACTTGTAGATGTATTTTCTACTTACCAAGGGTCCTTTAATTTTTGGTTGCCCTTCTCTATAAATATTAGGCCACCTCTTTACAAATACTAATTGACTTAAGTATTGGAGTGACTATACCAGACAACACATCGGAGTAACTATGACGAACAACAACTTGACCCCCTTTACTATTTATTATTTTGTAGGTTCATCTAAAGTGCAAAGCCTAATCCGATCATCAATGTTTACTGGCTAAAACCTAGAGAGGACATTTGGTGTCATTTGTGGGAACCAGACCTTGTTTCCTACCCAAACATACATTAAACACTCACCCAAATATTGTCTTTATTTTCGTATTGGCCACCATGTCTCACATCGTAGACCTTAAAAATAACCAACTTATGAATAACTAACCCCTAACTAGGTAAATGCAAGAGCAGCTCTTGGCTCAAGTGGAGCGGCTGCTTAAGGAATTCGTAACACAAAATAGAGAGCTCTAAGCTAGGCTTGAAGAAGTCGAATGGTGCAACAAATAAGTAATTCAGGCTTTTGATGCCCATAATGGGTAGACCAATGTTCAACAATAGTAGTAGAACAGTAATGATCAACTACTTAAACTCCTAATGCAAGAATAGTAGGCATGGTTTGAGACAAACTTTGATCATGCCCTTGCTGGTAACGAATAGGTAGTCGACTCCAATGGAGTGTTGATACCCTCTATAGCATGCTGGGACTACTCTACAAACAATGCCAACTTAAATGAGCTTCGCACGATCATAGGGAGGTTCTCTGAGTAGTAAGGGAGCAAAGCGAAGGTCTTTCCTCCCAATGGCAAGCTCCTTGCCCTGGACCATCATGGTGGTACTAGTGATCCTACCGATTACCTTCTCCACTTCTATACCCTTATGAACTTCCATAGCGATGCGGATGTCATCATGTACAATGCTTACCTAGGCACTTTGAGGAAAGCAGCTTGGATGTAGTTTAATCCCTTACCTAAGAACTCTATAATCTTCTTTGATGAGTTGACTCGTAAACTTAGTCTCCACTTTAGGGCTAGCAAGCCTCCATCCAAGGACACTTTACCCTTATATTTGATTAAGTAGAGCAAAGGAGAGATTCAATGAGAGTATGTGGCTCGATTGAACAATGTTGTGGTCGAGATCTTTTAGTTAGATGGGGGAGTAGCAATACATACTGTGCAACTTCGCATTAAAACCTTCGAGTACTTCTTTTGTTTAGTTAGGAAGAGCAAGCTAAAAAACCTATTTGAATTTTGGAAAAGGCCTCAAAGTATATGGAGAAGACAACACCTATGTTAAGCGCAAGGCCGACTGGGAAAGTTGGGTAGAGAATAGGATAAAGAGAGGTTTCCTATGAAGGATCATCTTGGTGGCAAGCCACTGAGTAGAGCATAAGAGGAGGGCTTTAGCGATAAGAAGCACTAAGCTGAGTAGAACTCACTACCCCAACCCATTTAAACGCATCACATGCCTCTAAACTGACCTATCGCTTAGGTAATTGCAAAGTTCTAGAATAAGGGTCGGCTTTAGAAGCCCCTAAGATGAGGGGGAATCCTAGCTGTCGGAAGTTAGACGAATATTGTCTATTCCTTAAGTATCCGCCAGTCCTCTTTAACCCTATTCCAAGAGAGGACTTATATTTATACCTGGACATTAGTGACCAGGTACTCTCCTTTGTATTGGTAAGAGAAGAGGGGAGATAACATAAGCTTATATACTATGTTAGTCATATTCTCCAAGGGCCTTAGATCAAGTACACTAAGCTGGAAAAGTTTGCCGTAGCTATTGTTATCTCTACACATGGGCTAAAGCCTTACTTTTAGGTGCACTGGATGGTTACGCTGACAAATCATCCATTGCATACATTGCAACAAAAGCTTAACGTATTTAGTTAAACGGTTAAGTATGTGATGGAGTTAAGCGCCTAGGGCATCTAGTATTAACCATAAATGGCCTACAAAGCACAAATGTTGGTCGACTTCATGGTAGAGCATATAAGAGAGGAGGAAGCACCACTCAAAGACGATGAGCCAATTTAGACTCTCTATGTTAATGGTTCATCCACTTTGATTGGTGGAGGTGCATACCTAATACTCATTGGACCACACAAGACTACTGTTCATTATGCTTTCAAGTTTAATATGAGAAATAACAAATTTGAATATGAGGCTTTGACCACTAGTCTCAATCTGGCGAAGGAGATTGGTGTTGAGCACCTCCAGGTATTCTCAAACTCAATGTTTGCCGTTTAGAAAGTCCAAGGTGAGTATGAGGCTAAAGATGACACCATAGAAAGGTACTTGGAGAAAGTAAGGAGTCTACTAGCTGAGTTCCCCTTATGGAACATCACAAAGATCCCTTGAACTGGGAACTCAATAGCAAATTGTTTGTCCAAGCTCACCCTCCAATGGGATATAGAAGCCTAAGGTAAAGGATGGACCCCATTGGGAGCTATTTAGAGCAGGGTACACTTCTAGATGATAGGAAGGTAGCTTCGAAGTTAAGGTACTACGTATTAACTATACGTTGATCGATGGTGTCTTGTACCTAAGGGGAATCAGTCTTCTTTTACTTAAATGACTTCAAGTAGACGAAGGGCTACATATCATGGAAGAATTACATGCTGGAGTGTGTAGTAACCATATTCAGTTGCAAGCCCTCTACATTTGAGCTCTTCGGCTCGGATACTATTGGCCTACCATAAGGCAAGATGCTAAGGCCATAGCTTAAACGTGCCCCCAATGCTAGAAGTACCTTAATTACCTATGCCTTTAGTACTAATCTCTACCCCTTGACTAGTTCGTGGCCATTTTCCCATTGGGGCTTCGACATCCTTAGAGCTTTCCCTAAGGCTTTGGGAGGATGACAGTTCATCATTGTGGTTGTTAACTACTTTACAAAGTGGGTCAAGGTTGAAGCTATTGCCAAAATCATCGAAAGGAGCATTGAGTCGTTTGTATGAAACAACATCTTCTCCAAGTTTGAGGTTCCCTATGTTTTCATCATAGACAATTGGTGGTAGTTCGACAACTTTAGATTTAAGAAGTTTTTTTGCTAAGCACCACACCATACCTTATTTCACCTTGATTGCCTAACCTTAATCAAATGACTAGGTTGAGGCTACTAACCGGGTCATCTTCAAAAGCCCTAAGAAGAAGGTAGATCAAGCTTAGGGAGTGTGGGTAGACAAGCTACTTAAAATTTTATGGGGATATAAGATTACTCATCGTACCTCTATTGGTGAAACCCCATTTCACCAAGCATTTGGCTTAGAAGTAGTCCTCCCCATTGAGTTGGAACTTCCTAACAGCTGAACTTAGTCCTTTAATGCCATCTTAAATGAGTCCCTATTGTAGGCTAGTATGGACACTATTCAAGAAATCAAAGACTTCATTTTAGCTCAGGTGGCGACCTACTAGTACTGAGTAGCTAGATACTATGATTAAAAGGTTAGATATAAAGAGTTTAAGGTTAGTGACCTAGTTTGCTAAAAGCTTGAAGCCATTGGCTTGTGTAAAGGATAAGGGAAGTTGGTCCCCAATTGGGAAGACTTAGTCAGGATTCGAGTGAGCTTAGAGAACGGAGTGTATTGACTATAGAATTGGATGGCAAGCTCGTCTTGCGCACTTGAAATGCATACTTCGATTAATGTAAAATCTCTTATAAATGTTCTTATAAGTATCGATAGAAGTTCCATTCTCCAACAATGCTAAGCATTTTTATCTCTCTCGCTCTCTCTTTCACTCTCTCTCTCTCTCTTTTATTTTTGTATACATCTTAGTGCCCAAAAGGTGAATAGACTTCTAACTTGCGTACCTCCTCAAGCATGGGTAGGTTAGAACACCACTGACTTGACCCCCCTTAGTAACCTCAATAAGGGAAATACCCTTTGAATAACTAAGGAACTCTTGCATTTTGTGTAGGTTAGAATACTACTGACCTGGCCCCCTTCGAGTAACCTCAGTAAGGTGAAACACTCCTTGCACAATTGAGGAGTTCCCACATTTTGGGTAGGTCAAAACACCACTAACCTTACCCCATTCGGGTAACCTTAGTAAAGGGGAAATGCCCTTTACACTTTTGAGGGACACTGTATACTAGGCAAGTTGGAATACTATTGACTTAACCCTAAATACCCTTTGTATAACTAAGGAACACCTATAATGCTTGTTAGAACATTACTAGCTCAGCCTTTAACATGACCTAAGCTATTAAACAGGAGACGATCTTTTCTAAGAATAGGATAACCTTAGCCCTTGATGGCTAAGTAGTCCTAAACAAATGACTAACTCTACGGTTAAGCAATTGGATAAAAGTGCACTACTACTAAGCGTACTTCAGCATTAGCAAACCAAAACTATAGGAATTGAAAGAAAAATGCAAGTAATAATGCAATAAAAGACTTTCATTTAGCTTTCTAAGATATGCACAAGAAGAAAAGGTTGGTACACTAGCCTACTATAAGAAGTTTTGTATGCATAAGTATAGTGAGAAAAGAGAAGAAAGGGAAAAGCCAATGGTTCATCATTTTGGATTAGCTAGCTCTAGTAATTTGAGAAGTCTAATGCATCTATCTGCTCGAAGGACTAATTTTCTTGAGTAGTTGGGCCTAAAGCTACTTAGATTTAGGCTGAAGGAAAAGGAGGAATAATCTACTAGCTTAGGTCAATGGAAGGGTCACCTTAACTTTGCTCCTTTCGTATAGCACCTTCAGAGGTGACATCTTGTTGAGCTACTAAGGTAGAAGTGGATGTAAGAATGTCCTGTACGACCTTGACAATAGGAGTGCGACCTCAACTACTAGAGTAGTCATCCTTTATCCTACTTTAGTTGCCTTCTCTTCCTTATGAGTCGGACTATCCAATTAGTCTAGAAAGCTAAGATCAAGACCGAGATGATGGTTGACCACTTCTTTGCGAAGATCTTGATTGCACTCAATGGTGATTTCTGTACACTCTTTAATCTATTGTTAGCTTTTGAGGAAGTCATACATAGCGTTCTCCTTGGTAGCCTCATTAAAGACCTCGTCACTCTCCAGTTTAGAGATGACCTCTTTCATCTCCTTGGCTTCCTCTTAGAGTTATTAGATCCTTTGCTCCAACTTGACCTTTCACTAACTGGCTCTAGTGAAGTGTTTTTAGTAGAGTCACATTTTGCTATCTTCATCACTAGCTTAGCTTGTGGCTTAGAGATCGATGCATTTAGCTTAACATTGCATTGGTCAAGCTTTGCTTTAGCCTTCCTCTCCTCTTCCAGCTTCCTAAAGAGTTTAGCCTTAGACTTCCGTCTTCCTCCAACTGAGCCTTTAGTGCCTTAGCCTCTTTACTAGCTCCCTTAGCCTCCATTTGGCCTTCTAGTTCCTCCTGTAGCTCGGCCTTTAAAGCAACATTCTACACATAGTAATGAAGAAAATGTTGGTTCACCTTGTGAAATTTCTCATAAATTTTCTCAGAATAAGACTTTACCACCTCTGAATCCTCTTGTGCACTAAGCACATCTGATCAAAGATTCTTTACCTCTCCCAAGAACTCTATATAGCAGTTAACCTAGAGTAGCACCTAACTATGGTACCATAACACAAGGATGACAACGTTAGCAGTGAAAAGAAGACATAGAAAAACATTGATAGAGAAAGTAACTTAGATTAACAAAGACACATTTGATGGTTTGGGGAGCTAAGGTGGCCTATCAACTGGAGAATATCATCGAATTGGCACCTTGATGTTAGCTCCAAGATAGTCTAATCAGTAAGGGTGAAAGACCCCATAGAAGATTCTAAGTTGAGATCCTGATTGTGTGGAGTTATGTTGTTGCTTTAGTACCCCACTAGGGCTTAAAGATCTTCCTCTTGTACTGCTTGGTAGTCGAATTAAAACTACCATCGTAGAGGCAAGGGTTCCTAGACTCATACAAACCTCCCCTTATAGGAGTTCGGAATAGTCTTTGCCCTCTAATTCTTCTCTAAGGCTTCAACTTAAGCTTCGCTCATCTAGTACATGGCAAGATTTGGGTGACTAGATTAGAGCTACTTTGACAATGGTTTGTTGGGCAGCAATTTCAACTTGGACCTTTTTAGGGCAAACATATCCTTCCTCCCTTCTTCAGGGAACTTCTACTTCTGGCTTGTTAACTCTTTAGCAGTGTTGGTTTTAGGCTTCTTTCCCTTGTCATTGGAAGGAGAGGGAAGCATTATCCACTTTAGCTCATTAGCAAAAGGAGTATCATCATCCATAGCGATGGGCTTAGATACGTAGGTAGGGTTAGCCATAGGGGAGATCGTACTTACCGACTCGATAACCACTAGCTTAGTAGAGGTACCACTTATAAGAACCCCTTGAGGAAGAGCAAGTGGCTTCATTCGATTAGTCTCCCTTGCTACTAATGTAGGTCTCGTATCCCTACCCTTAGGAACGGTAGCCTTGAAAGCTAGCTTCACCTTGCTCCGATATTGCCTTATCAGCTCTTGCTTAGAAGGACATAACAGCTCTCTGGCTATGGCTACCTTCTCACTTGTAAAGAAATAAAAAAAAAAGCAATATTAACATAAGACAAATGTATTACAATTACTTACAAACTTTGTCGTGACCACTACAGGCGAGGAAGACTCCTTATTCCTTTAAAACATTATGAATGAAGCATAGCTTCAAGTAGGCCCACACTAGCAAAATGAAGGAGGCAACTCATGCCAAAGATAGACCTGTACCTTCCAGCCATTTCTTTGTGACTACCTTCATGATAGCCTTCTCTATCCTTAGGAAGTGCTCATAGATTAGCTATTTGAAGTAGCTTTGCACCATCTCTTTAGCATTGATCTCCTTACTGTTCCTGAAAGCCTTGAAGGTTTCAACCTCTCGAGCGGCCTTGGCGTTGTTCGGGTTAATCTTCTTCCAGGACCCAATTTGGACTAGTGGCATCGATTACATTTAGAAGTTTGCTTCCCTAGGTAACTCTACCACTACAAACTTATCCAGTCAATTCTTTACTAATGAGTCCAAGCCTCCAAATAATTTCTTGCCTGTTCGATTCTAGAGGTAGGTCTACTAGTTTAGAGACTTCCATAGATAAAAGTAATTGAAGAGCTCGGGCGTAGCTCTTACCACTAAGTATTTACATAAGGCTTAGAAGGCTTTCTATAACCTCCACCATTTGAAGGTATTTGAGTAGAGCAGCATTAATGATAATCGAATAACTTCCTCATGATCTATGAATCGCCTCCTTGATAGCAAAGCTACCTTTTCATCTGCTAGTGGCAACCGTACAACTAGACTAGGGAATTTACCCATTACAAAATTTGTAAGAACCCAATTCACAACAGTCACTTTACTCTTAATCACCCAACCGTTTTGTTTTTTGCTATTTTTAGCCCTGTTGTAGGTTTTGATAGCTACCTCTAGGTGCTCATGTGGTTACCAACCTCATAGGATAACCCTTATCACTGCTACCCTATCAAATGCGTCCAACCATCTCATCTAATTGTGCCAACAAGGATGAAGCTTCTTCATTCCTTCTTGAGGGGGTAATTGCACTCCTTATGGCCTTGAAGTCTAAGGATGTTATGCTACACTCACTAGAGTTTATTCTTGAGAGTGACATTTGATGCGAAAGATGGAAACTTGATTGATCTTAGTTGGAGTTGGAGAATAAAACCCAAAGACTTAAACAATAATTGTGCTCGTGCTAGATAAGAAGGGAATATGAAATGTAGAAAGCATTTAAATGGTTGTGTCAAGGGATATTTATAGGTGAAAAATCTGGTGAAGCACACTAGTGATTATGGGGATTTGTACAAATGCAGTCCCCCTAATGCAATGTGATGAGGACACTCAGCAGTAGTTTTGATCGATGGCTGTATTTGAAAGACAAAATGTATGCAACTACGCATGAGTATGAGAAGATATGATACCTGCCATGTCACATTAAATGCATTTTGGGAACACGTACGAAGATAAGAATTTGCAAAGGCCACCGTCGCTAAGAAGCTTAGCTGAGGCTTCTTTAGCTTCCATATAAACAATAGAATTTCCCTTATACTATTGTTTAGAATGGATAGATTAGCCTTACTTAGCTTTGCCATTGCTTGTTCGGCCCTGCTAGCCTAGACCATCCAACACCTTTGTACACTCAGTGCCTTTGCTTTGAGTTCCTATTGCCTAAGTGTTTAAGCCACTCCATCCTCACCTCATCTCTAACTACTTAGCTTGGCTTGAAGAACATCCACCTTAGACCCTCCATTCGGCTCGACACTTAAGTGGTTAACTCCGAGATCTCTACCTAGCATCCCCTTAGCTTAGACTCAGGTCACGTTGCGTTGGCACTTCTACTGGGATGTCGACATAGTAATATGTTCATCTAGTTTTTCACCCATCACAAGAACTCCAGTACTAGCTTGGCTATGCACTTAAAGAACCTATCTTTCCTCTCTCCTTGCCTCTTCAATGGCAAAGAAGGGTTGGGGGGGGGGGGGGGGGGTGGGAAGACGGTAAGTGTTGATAAGGTATTTTGGACCTGGGCCCCTCAACCACATGTTGAATTGCTTAGGCTGTTCTTCTTTGGATTTGGCTTATTTGTCCATATGGTCGACCTTAACCTAGGCCCATTGTATGGCTTGCGCAATTATTGAAACTCACAATGATGACCAAGTCAACAACAACTAGATACTTTACACTCAAAGCTTTCTTATTGCATTACTGTGCACTTATTCTCCTTACAAACACCAATTGACTTAAGCATCAGAATGGCTATGTTAGACAACACCTCGATGCTCCTTATTGTTTATTGTTTTGCAAGCTTTTCCAGAGCACAAAGCCCAATCTGATCATCAATCCTTACCAACTAAAACCTAGATATGACAATATGTATATACAAATAGTTGAGTGTTAGAAACATGGTTAAAAATGCACTTTTCATTTATAAGTTGGAGCATATTTGCAATTCTTCTATTAAAACTAGAACAGCCCATTTCATGAAATCATGATTCATGTTTTCAAGGCAACATCCAAGTGCATGATAGGAATTAGACCATGAATCTTGATCTCACTCTATAAACTTTCTTTTATATTAAACAAGACATAAATTGGAAATTATTTAATAAGAAAAATGGTGATGGTAAAGGTGCATAGAAAAAAAAAAAAAACAGAAAAAAAAGAAAAACTAAAGCTGGAAATAAACTTTTGTTCACAATCCAATTCCTACTGATGCGCGAGCAGTGGTGAGAATGAATTATATGGTCATAGCTGATGGAAGCCATAAAGCTTGGCCAGTATTACATTCCTTCCAATTTTACACCTATATTTATATAATCATATGTTGGCATGGAAAAAGAGGAAATACGGGAGCATGTATATTGAGGGAATATGAACTATAACACACTCAAAAACAACACAACAATTGAGTTGCGGCTTCCTTATTAAATGTCCATGCTACTGAAAAACCAAGATATGGTGCAGATATTTTCTTCAATGTATTTGCATTGTTCGGCTAATAAGTCTAGCTACTTCTTTAAATAAATCCTAAGAAAGCTTTTCTTGTAAGTTTATCCATAACAGAAAGATTCCCGCATTTGTCATCCAGAAATTATATTATGTTCTATCTATGCAAAAGAGAACCTAAACTAGTTCTCCGCATTGGTTGTTGTCTTAGAAATCAACAGCACCTATCATTGGAAGTTCTCAACTGTGTCATTGATTGGCCTAATCCCTGGGTACAAAGCATCAAATTATATATATATATATATATATATATATATGATGGACTTTTGTAAATAATACCATGAAATGACTTAATATATATGTATTTTTTTTTCTACCAACATTATATATAATTTAGATGAATATGAATTCATACTTGATCTATTATATTAGGAGATTAATATTCATATTATTAAATCACAATAACTTGTATATGACTTATATATAAATGTAATTAAAATATTGATTATTAGATCGATTTTTATGAAACAATACCACTGAAATAACTTGTATATAACTTATTAGAGAACTCGTTATCATTATTTATCAATAAAAGGGAGTATCCATCTTTTGGAATGAAAAATTTTAGAACATTATCAGCTCCTTTTAACATTTCTAACATAATTAGTATTAAAAAATGTTTTTCTTAACGAAAGTTTGATAATCATATAAAGAAATTAAATTATTTATAAATGCTTCAAAACCTTCGGTTTATATTTTAAAGAGAAGGTAAGTTGGGGTGGGGTTTGCCGGGACGAAACGGGGCATGCAAATAGGACAAATGCGTCAATTACTATCATGCTAATTAGGTGCATCTACAATTATAATCTCGAATTATATATAGTACAGTGATTTGTCTGTATTACACGATAAAGAAACATCATAAATACCACGTCGATTGCCATCCCGACATGAAGATAGGTAGAACTCCTATTTGCCAGTTTAAGGGGTCCGTTTATCAAAAATATGTCGACTAATTAGAAATTCGATTAAATCCCTGATTTTTAAAATATATGAACAACGTAACCTTTGTCCGGGTTGTGTAAGGGAGCAGAAAGAATCAAACAGGACCTGCCGCAGACATTTTTTTTATAGCAACCGAAAACATTCATAGTTGAATAATGGGACATCAACAAATTGTTTTTCTGAGACTTCCCCGTGATTTAGTGCATCATTAATCACTGATGATCCCATGGGCAGTCAAATGCTGTAGAAAATTACCGGAAAAAAAAAAAAAATAGTTGTAGAAGTTTCTAGCCACTCAGAATTTAATTAGGCCTACACCCAAATGGCATCGTTTTTTCTTTTCCCCAAAGTTTTTTATCCGTCGGGGATTGGCCCAACCCAAAATAAAAAAAAGGTAAGGAAATAATATTTGAAATATTTATATGTTTTTCAAACTGCTTCTAGTTTCAAAATTAAATTGTTTAAAAGAATTGATTTAGTGAAATTGTCTATATTTAATCTGGATAATCACTTATAACCTTTATTACTTGAGCAAATATTATATGATAAAATCATTTAATACACACTATATATACCTCTTGCATAGCCGTGCTAAGAGGGGTCACATCTATAGATGGTTTAGTTCCTCAAGAAGGGTCGTTCCCACATGCAAGTTGCAATTTCAGCCTTATACATGAATGGTTGCGTCAAGGCGGCTGCACGGTGGCACAAAGGGTTTGGGTCCACTTTCGAAATGTACTCTGATGAGGTCGCGATACCATAAAAATTAGATGAGGGTATTCGAATGGTGTGGAGAAAACATGTGAAGGGATGAATTAGAATGACTTGCAGCGAGGAGGCATAAAGAGTTTCAGAGTTTCAAATGTACAAGTAAGAGGAGCTTCAAGTTTGATATTGCAGTTCTTGAGTAATTGAATTTGTTTTTCGTATTGGACAATTATTTAGTATTTTAGAATACTATTTCTCTCATTTTAGAATTGTGTCAAATAAGGAGGCATTACTAAATATCTATAAACTCTTGAGCTCAATTACATCCGTTTGATCATTGTGATAATCAATAATGGGGTGAAGCATATTCATTCTAGTGTATGAGCTTTTTATAGACCCAAAGCATGTAGCCTCTGTAATTGAGAATCCTAGTTTATCTTAGAGAGGTTGAAAGCATATAAACTGGTCCTATAATCATTACTTTAATCCTATCAAGCAATATATTCCTAAGCCATCATGAAACATGGACTATACTCCTTGAACCCTACTACTTGTTTGAAGAGTCCAGTATGAACTACCTATTAGGTTTAGCCAAAAATTTTAATGTTATATTGAATTTCTTGGATAGAGTAAGTATTTTGGCCAACCACAATTAGGTACTGAAGTTGCTACTTCACTCATATGCATTATATGGCTGCCCCACTATTTCCTAGGGTGCCCAAAGTTAAATAAATGTTTATTTATTCGATGGCTTGTGGTATGGTACATCTATCATGTAATCTTGCAGCGTCAACTCTTTAAATAATGGAATTTGAGTTACCCCCATATAGCAACATGTCAGCGTTGTCGTGAAAATGAGCATAATTGTTGAAGAAACTTCAAAGTCATGTTTTGATGATCCGATGATCTTTTTTCAATTTATTTCATGTAACTTTTCGAGAAAAATAAGTTGATAAGGCGCCAAAACAAGTTGCCCAAGTAATTTTCCGGAAAATGTTATTTTCACCATGAAAATCCTTGTTTACTTTAAGCCACACATTGCATTGCATACATTCTCCTTTCTTGTCCTTTATTTACCAAGATGTTTTGGCACTTCATTTTTTTTTTTTAAATTATCTATCATTTTCAATTCACCCTCTACGACCCCTAATAGAAGCTGTACATTCACGTGTACACATTTTTATCGTTATTTTTTTCACAAAATTTACAGTGCAATAGCTACTAGGGTTGGTCGTGCCGTATTCGTGCCTCCATGTACCTAAATATTGCGTTTCTTGTGTATTCATTCTTTCATTTATCGAGCCAAGCATACCTGTGTACTGCTCTATGTTGTTTATTTATTTGCCTGCAACTCGCATGCCTTTAAATGGCTTAGTTGTATATGTAAATTATATTTTTATTTTATCAATATTTGTTGCATTTTTGGCAAGTATTGTCAAATCATTATGGTAAAAAAAAGGAAAATGATATCATTATGCATAAAAAAAGTGAAAAATAATGCTCAAAATTTTTATTGGAATTTGTAAGTTGGTTAAAATAGGAAGAATAAAAAGACTGAATGTTTAAATGTTGCTCCTAATATTAATGGAAATTAAACGTGGAAAATATTATTAGAATGACTTCGAATTAAAAAGTACAAATAAGCAAAAGAATGTTCAAATTGAGCATTTTATGTTGATTGCTTCCACTTGCGGTTCTAGTTAATTTGAACTTGTTATGCATGTTAAAATTAATTAACTAAATGATCTGATATAAAGTACGAACTCTTTAAAAGTTTTTTTACTATTGCTGTCCTTTGATTAATCAAGAAAAAGTTTTATTTCTCTCATTGTTTGATTGGGATAAACACATTTGGATTGAAATCTTCATATTAATGTGACATTTAAAACTTTCTTTAGTTTTTCCTCTTTGCTTATCTGCCACTTGGTTGATTTCTATATTTGTGTGCATTGACTTCCTTAAAATATTTCTTTGTACTTTACACTTGCTCCCTATTATGTTCATTTGTTGATTAAGTGTTTTGAATCATGTTAGTCCATTTTGTTCTTTATTTCATCCCTTTGTCCTTTACCTCATCCTATTAATATCAAGTTACCTGATTAAATCCATCCAACTTGCTGGTACAGTATACAAATAATCCTCTCTAGTGCTCACGAATGTACTTTATGTCCCTAACTTTACCCATTATTTGCTTTCGGTTTATAGAGTCTTGATTGATAATGGTTTAGTTGCTACAATTGACTCACATTCCTTTCTATTTTAGGACCAGACCAGTAACCAAACTATTGCTTTTGCCATAGTGATGAATGGACTGTACATTTTAGATTCTGAAGCTATGAAACATTGTTTGTCAACTGCTCATCCTACGGTAGTTTCTAGTCCTCTTGTTGATCATTCTAGTGATTGTAATTCCATTTCTAATTTCCATTTGTAACATGCTAGAGTGGGCATTCTTCATTGTCCAAAATGCAACACTTACACTCATGTAAGTCTTTTGACACAAAAGATTTCTTTTTTGATACATATAATAGGGCTAAATGTCATCATTTGCCTTTTGAAAAAAGCACTGGCCAATTGAATAAGCCTTTTCATCTGGTACATGTTGATATATGGAGCCCATTTTTTAATCAATCCTTTTGTGATGCCAAGTATTTGTTGACTATACTAGATGATTACACTTGTTCTACTTTGACTTTTTTATTGGACAACAAGTCTCAAGTCTTTTCTAGTCTTGATAATTTCTTAAGGCTTATCAAGAATCAATTTTCAGTTGTTCCTAAGCTTGTTCGATTTGATAATTAGCATGAATTTCTTTCTTATGCATGTTAAAATCTTTTCCATACCCTTGGTATTATTCATCAAAGATTTATACCTTATACACTGTAATAAAATAGGAAAGTAAAGAGAAAATATCGCCATATTTTTTATACTACATGAGCATTGGTGCTATATACTTACTTACCTAAACACTTTTGGGGAGATTGTATACTTGTTGCTACATATTTGATTAATAAAATGGCCATGTGTAATTAAAATGGAATCACCTCGTGAGTTATTTTTTGGAACTAAGCTAACTTTTGATCACTTAAGAGTAATAGGGTGTTTGTATTATGTTGTTAATATTGGTCCTCATAGAGATAAGTTTGATCCTTGCGGTATTCCATTTGTTTTCTTAGGTTATGCTAGTCATAACAAAGGCTATAAGGTTTTTGAAATGCAATCTAATTGTGTCGTTGTTAGTTGGGATGTATCTTTTCATGAGTATCTTTTTCCTTTTAAAGATCCTTTTATTCTTCCTTATTCCATTCAAATTAAACACAATCTTTGTCTCTTGATTGTTCATCTATGATGTCACCATTGTTAGATCCTATTCATGCTAATTTTGACATGGGTGTTGCTTCTACTTCTATTTCTCATGCATCTGATACTTCAGCTATTGCTGTATCTGATAATCATACTTCTCCTCTTGATCATTCTTCCGTTTGTGATTCTTTTGTTTAACTTTGAAGGTCTTTGAGGAGTAAATGTCCCGACTTTGTACATTCATTTAATGTCGCTATTGTTCCTTCACAAACAAAGACTACACACCCTACTTCTTTAACATATACCACACATACTATACCTTTATACCCTTTATTTTCCTCAAACACATTTCATTCTTTTTCACTAGACTATAATGCTTCCTTAGCACATGTTTTAGCAACACAAGATCCATTTTGTTATTTACAAGCTTCTAAATGTCATGAATGGGTTTTAGTTATGCAAAATGAACTTGATGCCTTAGAAATGACTAATACATAGGAGCTCACCGATTTACCACCTAATAAAAAGGCAATTGATTACACATGGTTGTACAAAATTAAGTATAGACTTGATGGATCTATTGAAAGACAAGGTTAGGTTAGTGGTAAAAGGGCATACACTAGTTGAGGGCATTGATTATCATGATAAGTTTTTTCTTATGGCTAAGTTGGGTGCAGTTAGGATTCTCATACTTGTAGTTATAGACACCTCATGTTTGCTACCTTTTTATCTTTATCTTTAGTTTTTGCTAGTTTTACAAAAAATCCAAAAAATATAAATAAAAACTAAAAATCCAAAAAAAAAGGAAAAATTGAAAAGTGTTAAAAGAGTCTAAGCGCCAAGATAGTTGGTTGTTTAGGGTTGAGTTAGGTAATAATAAAACATATATGCAATTTGATAAATTCTAAGTCTTTTTTTTTTTTAAAAGAAAAAAGTGGGCTTCATTAGGAAAAACATTTTAAGTGGGCTTTTATTCAATTCAAAATTTGAATTTTCAATAATTTTTACTAGACGAGTGAGAAATAAGACTTTGAATATATTAAATGGAACTTGAGTTAAAAAAACTTTAGCATGTATGTTTGTCAGTTATTTAATTGTTTTAGGGGTGTTGGGTAGTCTTTAAAATAGATTAGATTGAGATGGGTTTAGTTTTGGAAGTCCGATTAAAATTGGGCTTAGGTTTTATAGGTTAAATATAATCCAATTATCGAATAAATTGAGAAACAAGCTTGATAGAGTGGTTAGGATATTGGTGCATGATTTTGATGGTCATAAGTTTGAGTCACCATGCATACATAAAGCTCTTTTTGTTTTTGTGCATGGTCTAAGGTCATGTGCGTTACACGTAACCATCTTCCTTGACTAGACAGGACTGTAATGAATAGAAAAGAGAGAAGGAGATATGGGAGACCAAAAATTTGATTGAAACGTAGGTTCTTTGATCCACTTTTATCAATTTTTAATGGACATCTACTCTAGATCTTCAATATATTCAATTTGTTACAAGGATTTACATGAAAAAAAAAGTAAAAATCAAAATTAAACAAAGAGAAGGAAGCTCCTCTCTCTAAATTGTTGAACATGATTTGGCTTCATTTAGGGTGATTAATCTTAATCTAGTTTTGTTTATATATATAACTAAGTGTTGCAAATAAGAAGATAATCAAATTGAACTAATAATCCCATAATCATACCCAACAATAACCTATTCTCTTTACCTAATTGTAAACTGCTACCCTTTCTTTCTCAGCTTTCCTCTCTTTAGACTTAGCATCAAGCTTTAAAACCATTATCACTAGCTTCTTGCCATGCCAAGCTTTCAAAATCTACCATCCTTTTTCTTCAAAAGCACCCTAAACATCTCTAACTAGCAAACCATACTCGATCACTGCTCAACCACCATAAACTACCACCTCTATCTTTGCTGGGTACAAACTAACAATGTGGTTAGACTTGTAGACCCCACAAACCCCTTCGCCATCACTCCTTTTCTTGTTGATTACCACCATAACAAGTTGAGTGCATCCGTAACAGCTACTATTGACCATCACCAAAACCACCACTATTCGTGAAGGCATCATGTCCAAGGCTACATTCATCAATATAAATCACATGAAATTGTGATTATTCGCTTAATTCGTCGCGTAGAAGCTACTATGTGAAATTTTCATAGTTGCTGCTGTTGTGTTCAACCCATGACTCGATTAAAGCTCCAAATTCGACTCATACCCAACACATGAACCACTTAAAAAGTATCTTTTAGTGTTTTCAATAAAAATTCCATCTTTAGCACAAAAATTGCATAATAAAAATTTTATTTTGTGAAAATTATATCTATTATTAAAATTCACATTTTTTTATTCAAATATGCATTTTTTATAGAGAATTGCATATTAGCATAACTTTTTCACCAACATTGCATGCTTTAGAAAAATTGTATAAAATTTTTATTTTTGGCAAAATTGCATGTTTTAAAATAAAATTTCTTGTTTTTATAAAAATTGATCTTTTTTTGAAATTTTCAATTTTTTGCATGTTTTTCATATCTCTTTCACCAAAATTCCAAAAAACTACCAACACACTAAAGCTTTATAAAAAATAGAGTTACATTGGTTTGATCTTGATTAATGGGTATGTGGGCACTTTTAAGGACAACCGTAAAAAATGAAAAATATTTTTTTTAGAGATTATTAATTAAAAAATATTTTTCACGCATTTTTCATATTTTTAGAAAAAATTATAAAAATTAAGGCATATTACTTAGTGTTTTATATTTCTATATAATGACTTGGTCTTAATAGGCTAGTTTTTAATTTAGTTATTCTATTTAAATTTTTTGAAAATTATTTTTTTAAAAAAATTTTGTAAACTAGTGGTTAAATAGGTTTTTTTTTTTTTAACCAAAAAACTATAATTTTACTTTTTACCAATTTTTACTAGTTGGTGACTCCAGTTAATTTTTTAAAAACATTTTCTTTTAAAAAATATTTTCCGTAATTTAATGTCAAGTAATTTATATTAAGCGAGTTGGACTTAATAAAAGTTAAATTAAGGAAAATCAGAATAGGGCTTAACAGTAACTTCAGCTTATAATTAGTCTCTTTTTCAATTGATATCAATAATGCATTTTTTTGTGGTTTTCTTAATGAAAAAATTTACATGATTCCTCCTTTGGGTTATACTAAGGCACTACCTCATCAAGTGTGCAAAGTTAAGAGGTCTTTATATGGTCTAAAATAAGCTTCAAGGCAATGGAATAATGAGATATCAAGGGTACAATCTTTAAGTGATTACTCATTATTTACTTGCTATACTTCTAATGGTTATGTTGTAGTTCTTCTATATGTCAATGACATGCTTATCATAAGTAATAATTAGGCTACTATTGATGTCTTAAAATTGGATCTTCATGTTGCGTTCACATTGCCTTTTCTTATTAGTTTGAGACTTTTGAAGGATTTGGGTGCTCTATTAGACGATCCTTTTCTTTATAGAAGAATTGTTAGTAAACTTCTTAATCTTTTTATTGCTAGGCTAAATATCTCATTTGTTGTATATGCATTGAGTCAATTTGTGTCTTAGTATGGTGCTCTACATCTCCATGCTACTATTCATCTACTTAAGTATCTCAAAGGCACTTATGATCATGGTCTTTTCTTTCCATCAGATAATACTTTGTTGTTGCCTGTGTAATTGAATGCAGATTGAGGTTGTTCTTCCAGTGATAGTTGTTATATTAGTAGCTTTTGCTTATGATTGGGTTCATCTTTAGTCTCTTAGAAATGTAAGTGCTAAAATACCATTAATACTTATTTAGTTGAGGTGGAATATTGTAGTCTTGGCTCAATTGTCAAGACTTGGGATCTTCATATTCCTGTTATCGCTCTTGTTACTCTCTTTTGTGACAACAAATTTCTTGTAGTCATTGCCAACATGGCTAAACTAAGCACATAGATATTGACATACATTTTGTTGATGAACATGTTTCTTGAGGACTTATTCATGTTTAACATCTTTCATCTTCTTTGCAGTTGGTGGACTTGTTTACTAAGCTTCTTACCATTACTTAATCGTGTTCTCTACTTTCCAAGTTGGGTCTTTGACATCATCCAACTTAAGAGGTGGGTGATGTAAATATTAGTTTTATTTGTTATCCATGTGGCGCTAAGTTAGAGTTGGTTTTGCTAAGCTATTATTTAGTTATAGTTTAATAGTTTGTATTATATATATTTGTAAATATCTTAGAGATAACTAGTGAAGTCTTTCTATTTTCATCAAAACTTTCTTTCTTCTTTGTTCTCTCTCTTTCCCTTGCTTTGTAAGTTTGTTTTATTACTGATTTTCTATGTGGAATTCAATAAGCTTCATAAAGAGTGCCCATGATTGATTCTAAATTCTCAGATCATGCCATTAAGCTAAAACAATGGCTATGATACCCTACCATCATTTGACTTCTCACTTTTACACATAATCTGGATGGTGACTTGACCTTCTCTTCAATTCATCTAGGATTATTTCGAGTCCTTTCTTCTCACTAGGGGTACATACCTTTCTTTGCATGTTAAGCATCATAGTTGGTACATTGTTGCTTCTTAATATCCTTACTAGCACTAGTTGTAGAGGTTGTTGAGTTTGTTGTTTTGAAATTTCTCCTTGAATTTGATTGAGAGGCTCAATAAAATTTTCTTGTTTCAGAAGTGCTTGTTGAACAATGTTAAGCATAGTGGCCTGATCCTAAGCACTATAAATAGGCATTCGAAGAATATTAACATATTTTTCCTCAAAGACAAAATCCTTAATTCTATCTCCCCTCATAAGCTCAATATCCTCAAAGAACTGAGCATTTATTATCTTAAAGATTGTCTTAGTTGTGGGATCATAAAACTTGTAACCTCTAAACCTTTTAGAGTACCCTTTGAAATGGCAACTAATAGTTCTTGAGTCTAGTTTCCTCTTGTTTGGCTTGTAAGGCTTAGCCTTAACTATACGTCCCCAAACATATAAGTGCTTTAGACTAAGTTTCTTCCTTATTCAAATTTCATAAGGGGTTTCATTAGCTGCCTTAATGGGTATTTTGTTGAGTATGTATATTGCAGTTTTCAATACATCTCCCTAGAGTGATTTTAGTAATGTAGAATGACTAATCATACTCCATATCATGTTCTTAAGTGTTCTATTTTGTCTCTCATTGACATCATTCATAGAAGATGATCCTAGCATGGTATACTATAAGACAATACCGCATTCCTCTAGGAATTTAGCAAATGGTCTTGAACGTTGATCACCTATTTGTCATATCTACCATAGTACTCACCATCATGGTTAGACCTAGCAGATTTAATGGTTTTGTCAAGTTGATTTCAACTTTAGCCTTAAAACTTTTGAATGATTCTAATGGTTAGGGCTTTTCATGAATAAGATATAGGTAACCATATCGAGAGAAGTTATCTATTAACGTTATAAAATATTGTTGACCTTCTAAGAAGCTATAGGGAAAGGCCCACAAATAGCTGTATGAATTAGTTTTAAGACTTCTATAACCTTATTGGCACCAATATTTTTATATTTGTTTGTTTCCCCTTTATACAATCAACATATATGTCTAAATATGTAAAATTTAAGAGATCGAGAATACTATTGAACAAAAATCTTTCCATTCTCCTTTTGGAGATGTGAGCTAATCTCTTGTACCGCAATGAAGTTGAATTCTCATTGGTTAATTTGCACTTTAAGTTTTGCTTATTAAAATGCACGGATTTATTATAAGGAAACTCTATGAAGTAAATACAAATTATCACTATAAGATAAAGAAATGGTACCAACTAAATTTGAATCATAAAAGAGACTAGAAATGGTACCAACTAAATTTGAATCATAAAAGAGACTAAATTGATTATTGCCAATTGAACAAGTATAACCTAATTTGTCCAAAGCAATAATAAAAATCAAATTCCATCTAAAAGACGATACAATAATAGTCTCATTTAAATCCAAATAGTTACTTGTCTTAAGTAATAATCTAAAATTCCCTATTGCTTCTACTTCAATTGCCTTGCTATTGCCAATACTGATGTATTTTTCACCATCAATAGGTTTTTGATAAGTTTGGCAACCTTGCATAGATAAATTGATGTAAGTTGTTGTACCTAAATCTATCTACCAAGTATGTCTAGCTACTAAAGTCAAATTAAACTTATAATAAACAAAAATTAAGAAGCGTACATTTCTTTGCATGCTAAGCATAATAGTTAGTACATTGCTTCTTCTTATGTTCCTTAGCACCATAGAAGAAATAAGTGTCCTTAGCTCACTCTTCATATTGTTTCTTTTATGGTGTTGGCTTTGCGATCTCTTTATACTTCTTTCTTTTATTGACCTGCTTATCCTTAGACGTATTAGCTATGTGAGTACTTTCAACCTTCTCACGGTTCAATCTCTCTTCTTTTTAAGTACAATGTGAGATGAGCTCATGAAGAATCCAAGACTCTTTTAGTAGTCATAACTTACCTTAAACTAGCTAAACTATGTAGGAAGAGAAATAAAAACTAAGTACAATAATAAATCCTTGCATAGGACATCTCCATGATGTACTCCTTTATGTTCCCTTTACCTTTATATCTCATTGAGGCAGGTTTTGCCAAGAGTATATCTTTTTTGGCCTTTTCATTCTTGGTAAACCTTTTCTTAAGATCATCATGGAACTCCTTAGCTATTGTAATGTCATTGGACATAGAGCCATTATATGCTTCTAGGTTGACATGCTTCGTGATCATAAGATTTATGCGATTTGATCGCTCCTATTTCTCCATCTCTCTCTTTTCATCAAAGGTACTCTTGTCACTAATAATAGGAGCGTAATCTTCCCTTAATGATAAGTCGAGGTCAATAACTTTGAGAACAATCAAACATTTTCTCACCATATCCTAAAGTTAGTGCCATTCAGCATAGGAATGGAATTAATATTGGTAAAGATATTTGTAGCAAACTAAAAACTGAATATAAAACAAATAAAAAAGTAGAACAAAATTAAACTCATACACATACACACACACACACACACACACACACACACATATATATATATACCGAGACATGTAAATAATAATTCAAATAATGGTAGGACCTATCACACTATACCCAGCACAATATCAATATCTAGTCTTTGGATAGAGATATTAACTTGTAAGTGATACTCTTGGTGCTGTAATCAAATATTAATAATAAATTCCTATTAAATAGTTAAGCCTTCCTTTAAGCTGACTAATTATTCACAAGGAAAACTGAATAATTATCACATATTTATTGTTGTAGATGCACATTTAAATTGACCAAATATTAATTTTCCTTCAAGCCAATCAATATTTGCATGATTCATATGCACAAAACTTTTCTACTTATTCAAAACGAATTACTTTCATAGGAGAAGCCACTTTGGTGATATATTATTTTAATCATTTATCTCAAATAATTAATATAAAAGAGTACCAAAATTTGAATTTATTAATTGCACAAATTCATAACATAGTTTCTTTATTAAGCCCATTATTAGAAATTCACCACAAATTAAAAATTAGGCCAATAAAGAACAGAGTTGTAAATGTAAAATGGAATCTTTAACCAAAATAATTTATTAATAAATCAATTGATTCTTTTCCTTACTGAGAATACCAATGAGCCTTTAAACTTCTATTTAGGCTTGCCTTCATCCTTAGAAACTGTAACAATACTGGATTTAATCTACAAGCAATCGAAGACATGATCAATTGAAAAATTATAAAATACGATTTATGAGTCCCAAAATAATACATGCGGTTGAATCCATTAAGATAGTGGAAACCAAAAACAGTTCGAAATTAATATCTATTAAACCAAATGAATAAAACCAATCATTATAATAAAAGAGTTAAAACTTTTCCCAATTTGCCTATCAGCTTGTTATTGGTTTGATCATAGGAATTCCATTAGAATGAAGTTGGATGATGATGGAAACGGATGAAATACATAATTCTATAATCTAAACAATTTAAGAATATGCAATGTATTTTTTTATTGTGTATATAAAAAATACAAGTACAATACAAGGGGTATTTATAGACCATGGAGTACATGTAACCCTTGTACATGAATGAAAAGACTATCTTGTCCCTACTTAACAGTAAATAAACAATATAGGCTCTAATATGCCCCTTCAATCTCAAGGTACAATAGTTAGCGTGAAATTGGCACAATGATTGGAGAAGGCAGCTATAGATAAATTCTCGGTAAAAATATCTACTCTTTAAAGGCACATAGGAATGTAGCGAATAAGGACTTGACTTGAGGCAACCATCTCCCGCATAAAATGATAATCAATATCAACATATTTGGTGTGATCATGTTGAATGGGATTGTGAGAGAGATATATGACACCAAGATTATCATAGTATAAAATCTAAGGTCATCAAATGGGAATCCTAACTTTACGTGTGAGATGAGATATCCATGTATACTTAGCAACTGTATAGGCTAAAGCTCGATACTTAACTTTAGTAGAGCTATGAGACATTATAGGTTCCTTCTTTAACCTCTAAGAAATGAGATTTTGACTAAGAAATATAGCTTATCCAACGGTAGAATGGCGAGTATTAAGGTTACTTGCCCAGTCAGCATTAGAAAATGTAAGCAAAGAGGTAGTAGACGTCTGAACTATAGGGAGGCCCATAGAAATAGTGCTTTAAAGGTATTAGCGAACCTATTTGGCTTCTTGCATGTGATTTATGTTTAGCTAATGTATATATTGGCTTAAATGATTGACCACAAAGTTAATGTCTGGCTGAATGATAGTAAGATATTGTAGTGTACCCATAATTTCAAAGTAAGTAATGGGGTTAAACAATAGAGGGGCACCATGGCAGTGAGTTAACTACGAAGAGATAAGGAGGTTTTCATAGGTTTGGAGAGGTGTATGTGGTGACACTTGAGAAGGTCAAGGGTAAATTGAGATTGGCCTAAATAGATGCCTTGAGGAGTTCATTGAACCCAAACCCCAAGAAAGACGTGAATGTTACCAAAGTCCTTCATTGCAAACTAATGGGACAAAAGTGAAAGGTAGTGTTTGATAAGGTAGGGATTGTTGCTTATGAATATGATGTCATAAACATAAAGTAGGATGATAGGAGTATCAATAACTCTAGTATAAACAAACACAAAGGTATCGAACTTGCTTTGCTTGAATCTAACCTAAAGAAGGAAGTTGATTAATTGAGAGAACCAGGTATATGCTACTTGTTGGAAGCCATATAGTGATTTCTATAGCTTATAGACATGATGTCGAAAGTGAGGATGAATAAAACTTAGAGGTTGTTTAATATAGATAGTTTCATTTAGGAGACCATGAAGGGAGGCATTTTTAACATCTAACTAATGAATAACCTGGTTGGAGGAGACAACATGAGTAAGAACAGAGTGAATAGTGGTAAATTTGACAATAAGACTAAAGGTTTCATTGTAGTCAAGACCTTTCCATTGGGAGAACCCTTGGGTAACTAGTCTCACTTTATACCAATCAATTTTAACTTTGGCATTGTATTTGATACGGAATTTCCATGTACTACTAACTACATTTTGATTTGGATTGGGAGGGATTAATATCCATGTTTTGTTTATAAGGAGGAAGTTGAACTCCTCTTTCATATTAGTAGCCCATTCAGGGAGATGGATTGCATCAGTATAGTGTTTAGGCTCAATAGAGGAGGTATATGTGTTGAGATTGAGAACATGTTTGGGTTTGGTTGTTCTAACTTTTGATCTAATGAGCATATGATGAGTAAATTGGGAGACATGAGTGGAAGATGGGATGGAAGGAGGAGGAGAGCAAGTGGGAGGTTGTCTAGGATGAGTGCGATGGTATACGTGAGTTATAGGGGGTCAAGTTATGGAGAAAGTGGTGACAATGGAAGATTTGGAAGAAGATGGCAAGTCAAGTGAGGATGTAGGGATAGTAGTGGTGGTGGGAGGAGTAATGATGGTAGGTGTTGTTATGAAGAAGAGTGTGATGACACATGTTGTTACGACTCAATAGGTAGTTTAGTTGTAGCAGGTTGTTGTATGTCATGCAAAGGATAGTAGATTGATTTTTCTTCCAATTGACAATATTTAATATGACATATAAGACTACTACTATAACCCGTTACCTAAGAGTTATATAAGTAAAGATAATATCACAACATATATAATAATATAAGAATTCATATAGTAATCTTATTAGGTAAGTAATACAAACCATAAGTCTCAAAATATTCATAAACAAGCTATAGTATCAATCTACAGTAGTAAAGTAAGTTACCCTACATAGCTATTGAATATTATACTGAAAAATATCATAGAAGTTCTAATTGAGAGTATACTACATATATTTACTCGGCTCTTTACTTCCATACAAATTCCAAAAGTACCAAATTGACCTCAAGTATGCCTTAGCTAGGTACAGTAGACAGATCCTTCTACATTAAAAGTCTATAAGGGTGTAAGCTATAAAGCTTGGTGATTTGTTCCTCAATCATATAGATGAACAAGTTGTTCAACCATTAATTACAAACATATGAATATATGGTTAAGCAGAATACCACACAAACATATACAGTTGACCAAGTATTGAATGTAACTTAGATTTAATGCCCTTTGAAAGTAAGGTTGGAGAATACACAACACCAGTCAGATCTAGGTATTATACTTGAACTTACATAACTAAGAAACTCTAAATTTCGTATTTAAGGAAAAATAGTTTATTTAATTTTAGTTTTAAAAACTATCTTTTAAGTATGATTGTGAGTAGACCCTTGCAATCTATACTTACCTTTAAATGAAGTCTTCTATACTTGCTCCTTAGCTAGGTGGTTGGTACCTTCAATGCTTAGTAATCTCACGAGTTAGGGTAAAGTTATGTTGTACATGTAAACTGTACTAAAACACTTAAATTTCTAATATAAATATCAACCCCTACATAGCCTTTCACTACCTCTATGTGATATGACGGCTATAATAATTATAATGCAATGCATATTTATGCACGATCCAATTTAATTTTAAAAAATCAAGTATAATTAAATTCGATTATTATGTAATCGTACAATATTACAAACAGTCAAATTTCTATAGATATCTATAATGCAACAGATAGATCATTATCATAATTTGAGGTATTTTCATACTACAAACAAACATCAGTTACATGCAAATTCCAAACCCTACACATCAATCAGATTATTGATAATATTTAAATTTCACTATTTATAAGTACAAATAAATATGGAATTATCAAGAATACTAACTTAACCATATTAAAGCTTAGGGATTATAGTAATTAGTGGAGAGATCGGTTTCCTTATCGAGATCACCTAACAATTAAGAAATAGAAAAGATAATAAGTATCTAAGTGAGATAATTATTCTATTTAAGTATTTATCTAAAAATCTACTTAAGTTTTCTATTTATTCTACATAATTTTTTTATTCAATCTTTTTCTTTAATCGTGTATAACATTTTTTTTAACTTCTATTTTTTTTTTAATTTATAGTCAATTTTTATTGTTTTCGAATATATTTTCATACAATGGGATTTATTTTGGATGTTAAAATCTGCATTTTTCATTGTAGGCCTAAAATGTTGCAAATTCATTTATTTTGGCGCAAATGTTTTTATTTATCAATTTGAGCTTTTCTTTATTGTTTTATGACTTAATTAAGTTCTAAATTTTATCCTTTTAGAATATTTTATTTTTGGGTCCATTTTGTAACAATTTCTTTATTTCACCATTTTAAGCTTAAATTACTAATTATATTACTTTTTGTTATAATTTTAATTTTCTAATTAATTAATTAATATTATTTTTGTAATTTGTAGTTTCAATTAGAAAATTAGGAAAGTTGACGTGGTAGCTTCTATTAGTCCATGTAGCAATTTTCTTAATTCTTCTAATTTTTCCAATTTGTAATAGTAATGGACAAATATATTACATCCTAAAATAATTCAATATTAGAAAAATCATTTATATCTCCTTTACTATGTTCACACCCAACATATGTATATACATATATATATGTATTTATTTATTAACTTATTTTAAGAAATTAAGGTTTTATTATGCATATACTTGTATCTTTAGGTATGTCTATGTACTTATACTTGTATTATACTATATATGTACTTATTTAAATCTTAGATAAAGAGAGTATATACATATATATATATATATATATATACACACACATACATATGGGTGCATTCATATACCCATAATTTACTACTTGTATATATGTATGTATTTATATTATTTCATATTATATTTTACATATGTGTATTATAAAGTAAATATATTTAATACTATATGTATGTACATGTACTATACATGTAACCCATATATATATATATGCATAACTAAATGAATATAACTTAGGTGTATATATAGTTGAGTATATTTAAGTACATACACATATAAATAGATAAATATACAACCAAATATATATTCCTCTAATTTTCATTACAAGTTACAGAAATACATATATTTTCTACAACATATTCACTAATACATAAGGTGTTAAGTAATATATCAACTTAAGAAAATACACAAACTAATATTACAAAGAAAAATTAGAATAATGTAATAGAACTTTAATTACATGATCTTGAAGTTTTTGAAGTTGTAGTTTTCTATTTCCTTTTGAACTAATAGTAAAATGATGATAAATTATGAAGTAAGTTTGGTAGAGTTTTAATGGAATGGTAGTTACAAAAAAAGAGAAGAAAAACCAAAGAAAGAAAGTTAAAAAGGGAGAGAGTGTTTGTCAATCCAAAAATGGGGGAAAAGTTGCTTAGTTTGTATTTATAATTTGAACAAGAAAGAGAAAGAGAAAGTTAGTTCTAGAATTCACACATGGCTATGAAGAAAATGGAAAGAGGAAAAGGAAAGGAAAAAGGAAAAGAAAAAGGAAAAGAAAAAGAAAGAAAATAAAAGAAGAAAAGATAAGATGGTAAAATAAATGTTGACTTCAAGCCTTATCTTTTAAATTTGTCACATGGAGAATCATCTACATCACTTGTGTAGCCGGGGTTTGGAAAGGAAAAAGAAGAAAAGAAAATAAAAAGAAAAAGAGTAAAGAAAGAAAGAAAAAGTAAGAGTAAAAAGTAATTATTTTGACTTTTCTAAAAGTAGTTCTCACTTTCAAGTTAGGGTTAGGATGATATATGATATAACTATGAAAAAATATAAGGTGCAAAATTAATGCATGTTATATAATATATGAACATGAAATATATAATAAAATTAAATTCGAATAATTATGTCAATATAATGCTAACACACATATGTATACACATATGTGAAGTCATAATAAACATAAAATAATATTTGTAATTTTATTAATTTAATTAATTTATTTGTGACTCTTTATGTTTATAAATTTTAGTAGCTATCTTTATTTGTTTGTTTGCGATTTTACGTGATCAAACGCGTCTATTGATTATTATACACAATTATGGTTTTATCATCGTTAGGGTAAATTTTATACATTCTATAAACTTAAGGTTTCGGTTTTAAGGTATTTTTTAGGTTTGGGGTTAATCTCTTGTAGTTATGCATATAGGATTTCGATCAGTATTTTAGGATTTTTCTCATTTGTAGTAAATTTGAGTTTATAATTTAGTGAAGTTTTTAGTTTATTTGACTTTATTGACTCATGAAATTGTTTAGGGCATGTGGATCCAATTTAAGGTTTAGGCTAAAAATTTAGAGGGTTTATACATGTCCTATATATGAGGCAGGTGGAGTAAAGGTAGAGGAGAGAGGTAGAATAGTTAGAATTTCTCATCTGGGATGAGTAGGGGTAGAGAGACGGGTAATATATGGAAAAGCCATTTCATAAAAAACCACATGGTGACTGATAACGACATGACTCGAGAATGGCTCTAGGTAGCGATATCTTTTATGGTGAGTAGAGTACCCTATGAAAATGCAAGGCATTGATTAAGCTAACAATTTGTTTTCAACAATAAGGATGGTGTTGGTGTAATAAAGGCATCTAAGGGTGCGAAGAAAGGTGTAATTGGGAAATGAGTCATGTAATAGTTCAAAAGGAGACTTGTGACCAAGTATAGTTGAGGATAACCAATTGATGGTGTAGACTATAGTAAAGGCAACATCTATCCAGAAAGTAGGTGGTAAGTGAGCATGAAGACATATTATTTAAGCCAAATATGTGATATGCCTGTGTTTATGTTTTGTAATGCCATTTTGCTATAGTGTATGAGCACAAGATAATTGAAGATGTATACCATTTTCTTTGAGAAATTTAGTGAAAGTGTTATTTACATATTCACTACCACCAACATTGTGAAAATTTTTAATACGAATGGAAAAATAATTTTAAACTAAATTTTTAAATTGGATAAAATGGGAGAAGACCTTCGTCTTATTATTCATTAGAAATATCTAGGAAAAATGAGTACAACCATCTATAAAAAGTACATAATGATGAAGCCCTAAATTTGATTTAATTTGCAGTTGGCATACATCAAAGTGAATAATCTCTAAGGGCTTTTGTGCTTGAGGAGATGATTGAACAAAAGGGAGGCAGGTGGACTCTCTAATGCTATGTGATTGACATGGATTAGACAACTTAGGCGATGACTTAACTGGAAGACGATGGTTATGAGCCAGTTGATGTAGAACATCATTATTTGGATGATACAGTCGAAAGTATCAAATAGCAGTAAGGATTGCAAATGCAATGGACATCATTGGACTCATAAAGGGTAGATGAGCAAGGTAAAGAGGATGGCTAGTTTGTTGGTAAAGGAGTATCTAACCCGATTTCAAGTCTTGGACAGAGAAAGAAGTGTTGTCAAATTTAACAGTGCAATGGTTATCGTTACATAGCTTAAGTACTAAGAGGAGATTATGTGTTAGGTTTGGTACATGTAAGACATTTTTGAGGTGTAAAGGAGAATTATTTGTAAAATTTAAAGCGATTGTGTAAAGTATCCCATTGAACCCAAATTTTATGATAGAGTTAAGAAGATTTATAAAAGTGATCTAGTGAATTTGGATTTAGGAAAATAAATAATTAAATAATTAAATATTATAATATTAAGTTATATGTATATTACTCGTTATTTATCGGAAGCGCGAAAAAAAAAATTCCGATAATGAACGAATTGCTAGATGTCACTTCCCAAACTAAAGAACTGTAATAGTCCCGTTGTGTAAACCAACCTAACTAAAAGCTAGCTACTTTAACCGCTAACATAAGCATAGCTTACATTAGGCCTTTACTACACTACAGTAGAGTCATTCAATTCAATACCTATTTGGTATCAACTTGTGGTACAATATTTTAAAATAACTTTTGGAAGTGATTTCATAGTTAAAAGCTTGAGAAGAAATCAAGTTTTATAAATAACTTCAGAAAGATGACATAATAAAAATTTATAAAAGTCCACAGGTTTGCAAAATATAGTATAGGTAACAATAATTGAAAACTAGAGGGTCACTTAAAAAGACCCTATTAGTTTTTCTAAAGGTTAATAAAGTTAATAAACAAAATAGGAATCCAGTCATCTGGACTTGAATCTCACTCCCCAACCCAGTTCTCTACATTTTTGGAACTTAGAGTAGTACTAGTATACTTATTAAGAAACCTGTAAAACAACTATAGGGGAATGAGTAACAACTTGCTTAATAAGTGGGATGGAGATGATAGCATATATCCAACACAAAGCAACCAGGGCTTTTAAGTAAGGTTGATTAGATGCAATACATGTTCAAGTAAATTCCATCGCATGACATTGACTAGTCATCGTGAAATTAAAGAAATTACACTGCCTCTAATCTAGGTTTTGAGGAGTTTGATGCCCGCACTTTGCGAATTAGAATCAAACCAGGACTTGGGTAATGGAGAAGCATGCTTCGCCCGAGACTACCTTTGAACCATAGCCCCTAAACTTGGCATGACCTCTTTTCATGTCACTTAGTTAAATTAAGGGTGGGAAAATGACAATTTCTGCTATCTTCTTCAAAGGGTCCATATCTGGCTTAAGAAACCTAGTTGTTATCCTAATGGGTTATAATATGTGTTAGGTTAGAAGTTAAGCTGAGTTTTAGTTATATTGATTTTGGAGTGATCAAGCAATTTCAAATAGATTAATCCACCAACACCAATAAGAAACTAAATAAATAAAATCCTGCACTCCTAATTGCAAAACAATATTTAGGCATATATGTTGCATACACACAAGCACTAACATACAATCATAACTAGGACATTACTAAGGACTATAGGTATCCTTAAATAATACTTCAAAGTATGTTGAAGCATTGATCCCACTTACTTAGACATGTAATAGTCCATACATGTGCGTATGGGTTTCATCTACTTTAGTTTTCCCATAAATATGTAATGCAACTACTTTAGTATTATTAAATATAAAGTAAATAGGTTTATTTTAAGTGTTGCTAGAACCAATCTTTAATGAGTATTGTAAATTTTTTATTGATTTTCAACTTGCTATTAAAGTCTTTGAACAAGGTTTTAAAAGCTCGCTTATTATCGAATTTTGATCTTTGAACCTTTTGATGAAGTCTTTGAGATTATGCTAGTTATGCTTATTACTCAAATCAATTCATTGAACAAGCCTTTCAAATTACCCTCCTCTAAGAATTCTACACTAATTAAACCTCGGACAAGTCATGAAGCCATTCCAACCACATTTCCCTTACTAAATACTTCCTAAACCGGTTTATGATGGGGGTATAGCTAAGTGTCTAATACTATCCAAACTTTTGATCCATCCTCTGAATCAAAGAATCAAATTCTCCTCTTCATTAACCAACCCTTTGAAGATGTCTTTGAGATGATTTCATCCAAGCCTTCTAAATTAGCCAACCCTCTAGTCAAGTCTCTAAACTCAATACAATCATCTTACTTTTACCAAATAACTCCTTTACACAAGGCTCCAACATAATTCAAGGTCCTTTCATTCACTAACCTTCTAAACGTGTCTCTATAGTCATCACAACCATGCTTCCTTTACCAAATGGCTTATCAAGCAAGGCTTAAACAAGGTTATAATTACGATCATTTTACCATCTATCCGTTTTATCTTATATCTGAACCAAAAATTTAGTCCCCCTTTTATTGGTTCAACTGTGTGAAGAACTCTCTGAACATAATCAATTTATAAGTTTACTTCTAGTAACTCACCTTAACATCCTATTCTAGTTTACAAACATGATAAGACAAGATTATACAAGAGGTTCCTTATGTTGATGCTCACCATATAACCCATACTTCCTAATCCTCCTATCTTCAACTTAATGCACATATACCATAACTATTGGTTTGTACATATCTCAACTCAAACTCAAATCACACAACTCTAGATTATTCTTCATGGTAGAATACAATCAAAATAAAGATCAGAACTTGATTCTAAGGGTTTTCAACAAGCTCAATATATAAAATCTTCAAGAAATTTTATTTTTTTGTCGAATTTAAATTCCTAAAAATTATAGAAATCTTTTTAATCTAAAAACTTTACGCAATATAAGGACTCTCCAGAAAAATTTTGGTTTAGAAATTACATCGATAGAGTTATTTAATACAACTTCAAAATTTGTTCGATTTCGTGTGATTTCTTAAGGAGGTCCTATATCCACTTAAAATTTTTTTAATCTAATATTTTCCTCAAAGAGTACTTGTAAAAATATTCCAAAATAATTTTTTTTTTATAATTTTAGGAGTTAGTTTAATATTTTTAGTAAATTAGAGAAAATTTAGCTAAAATTGCAACTTACTGGAAGTTAGCTGTTCTACCACCAATAACGATCACCACCATATCAGCCCCTTTTGGTGCCACCTCCACTGTTGGATAATGGTGGTGATTCCCCTCTAGCATCTTTCCAAACCCGCATTCCCTGAATCAACTCGATTTATGTAGTTTTAGTTCTTATTTTTTCTGGAATTTTCTTTCAATCTTTTTTCCTCTTTCCATAATTTTCCTAGAACCCTAACTCTTTAAGGAATCTACAGAGAGCATTTCCTAATTACCTAAGCATTACATGTGTGTAAGAATGCATTTTCTCTCTCCTATGGTGTGTTATACCTTCAATTTTTCCTAAGTTAAGGTGTCATCATGCTAAATGTTGTTGTTAAGATCTATCTAAGGGGCTTCCACACCTTAAAGCTTCTTAACCCTACTAGTTTTGTGATTTTTATTAATTTTTTAGTTATTTTCTTATTAATTTTTGACTAATTATGCATATTTTTGGGTGTTTTAAGTATGTACAGGTATATTATATATATAATCATTATATTTGAAGTACTCATACTATTGCTATATATTATTTTATTTAACTTTATAATTTTAGTATCCAAATAATTTATCTCTAAAATTCGGTTAATTTTTGTTACCTAATTTACGCATTCATGACGGATAAACTACAATATAATATAATTTAGTAAAATTACATATATTTAGCTATAATAATATTATTTTATTATTTTTCCATATTTCAAAGTCACAGTATATCATTGTCTAACTCTTAAGATTCACATATGAAATATTGCCTTAATTGGTTAATCTCCATGTATGCCTTAAATTACTCACTTAAAATAACTATGTGACATTACGAGGTTTATATTTTCACCCCCCTTCAGAAAAGTTTTGTCCTCAAAACTTGAATTATCTACTTTACCTATTTCACATCTATGGGGGTTTCAAGTTGTAAGAGCTTACATGCGTACTGCATGATTGATCGCGCTACTGTGACTAAAGAAATTATTTGACTTATACGTATGGAATGATCAAGTGAGAAGATAGGAAGAAGGAGTAAGCAATCTTGATATGCTCTAATACATCAGGTGATAGGTAGAGGAGCGTAATGGCATCAAACTTCATAATAGATAAAGAACGAGGTAGTGCTCATAGGATGCTCGAGTGTTTGATCTTTGAGACAATGTTCTAGTAGAGTAACATCGTTAGTAGGAATTTGTTTTTTATCCAAATGGGGAAGTGAATGAGGAATTTATAGGAAATGGAAGTTGATTTGATCCATTGGATCATGATGTTAACCAATGGTTATAATCGAAACCTTTTATAAATGGATACCAAGTGGGCATTTTTCATAGGTTTAGGCCTAAGTAAAGGGCTTTATTATCTTTTAGTGTAAATCAAGAAAGGTTAGATTGGGTAGACCGATGTGATGGACCTTACTTCAAGCCTACCATATCAAATCTTTCTTGACCATCTCGAATTCTTATGGGCTTATCTCTCTGAACCCTATCACTTTAGTTCAAAAAATTAAATCTATTTTGTTATCTAGCTTGAAGCCCATGAATCAGATTTAGCCCCCTACATTTGCTCCCTGACTAAAGTACTTTAGACAGAGTGAAAGGGGTTTGGGCATCGAACAAGCTTGTCAAAAGGCTAAGTCATTATAAGCCATACAATTAGTCATTTAAGGTTCTGATCTGCTGAAAGATCTAATCGAGCTTAAATTATAAGTAAAGCTAGAAACATTAGTAAAAATGATCCTGTAAGTTCGAATTTAAGAAAATAAGCAATAAAATAAAGAATATAAAATTTTCAAATTTCAAGTATATAACTCGTTATTTATTGAAAATATATAAAATACATTTTGATAACTAACAAATCGTTAGAGATAAATTATATGTATACTAAAAATCATAAAGTAACCCAAATAATATTTAGGAATATTTATTTATACTATATATGAATTTACATGTAGGTAAAAATACGTGTAATTACTTAAAATACGCGAAATGTGTTAAAATAATACTAAATAATTAAAGAAAATTCATAATTAATTAAGAAAAAATAAAGCAAAAATAAAAAAAAAGGAATGATCCAGATTTGGGTCGTGACAACTGGGGAAAATAAGAAAAGAATTAGCCAATTAAATTAGAACAATACAAAAGGCAAATTAGAAGAAGATAAGACAATTGTCTAATTAAATTAATACACAATAATTCCCCAAGGTCTCTATAAATACCCCAAATTTTTTAGAAGCTCATTTTGGATGTCAAGAAGCTTAAAAAATTAGAGAGAGGTGAAATTAAGAGTAAATTAGGGTTTTATAAAAATTTAGCAAAAATCTGTATAATTTGGGCTTCTAAGGAGAACCCAGACCTGACGAGTAGCTGGGAGTAGACGGCCATTACCACCACATGGTGGTGGTAGTGCCAAGGTGGTTTGACACACTCATGGCTACTGATGGTGGCCGGAGCCACCCAAATTGGCGAGTTCAATTTCTAACCAGATTTTGTGTAATTTGGTAAAAATAGTAAATATTTTTAGAAAAAAAATTATGAATTTTGTTATTATGGAATATTTTAGTATGTAATTTTTAGGAAAAATATTATTTTTATGAAAATATGCCTCATGATATATGTTCTTTAAGAAGTAATGTAAAACCGATCATGTTTCGGTTTAGAAATAAATGACCTTAAAAGTATAGTTTGGAGCCCAAAATTTTTTGTGTAGACTATTTAGATGACATAGAACAGTGCTATGGATCCCATTTTCAAAAAATTAATTTTTGAAATTTTTAGATAATTTTTAAGCCTTAAAATGAGGCATAAAATGGATAATTTAGGGTTAGTTAAGTAATTAAATAGTTAATTACTGATTTAGTAAATAATTATATGTTTGAGAATGTTGAAATCTGATGAAGTGCGATAGTTGTAGCATTTAGGGTGTTAGATGTAATTATTAGGCTAATTATGTAGTAAATAAGTAATAGGGAAAAATAGTAAATTTTAAGTTAATTTTGTAACTTAAGGTAATTTGGTGTAAAATCTGATTTAAGATGAATTTAGACATTTTGAAATGATAATTGATGTCGGGAGATGGTAATTAGAGTAATAGAAATATTAGATGTGTATTATGTACATGATAAGTGATAGTACATAATATGCAATTATTAAAAATATAATAAATAGAAGATATTATGATAAAAATTGTATTATATAAATAATAGGGATATATAATAAATCGGATAAAAAACTTAAATTTATGTAATTATATAAAAAATATAAAAAATTTCTTACATCAAGAGTAAATTCGGTACACTAATAAAAATTTAAGTGTACCGGATGGAATAAAATACTAATTATGGGTAATGATGGTATTTAGGATATCTAGAGGTAATGCGATTAATTTCATAATGAATTGAAATGAGTTCCTAGGGTTTGGGTATAAAACAATATTTAGAAATCGAATTAGAACTTAATTTAGAAAATCGATGCGGAAACTGAACTCGAACTTGGCCCAAAACCTAGAATAATTGTAAAAGATTTGAGAACTTAGATAATTGAACATATTAAACCCTAAGCTAAAGATAATAATAAGTGTTATAGGATAAAAACTAATCTATAACAATTATGTGAAAACTGAGACAACGTTAATGTTATAGGGATGATCGGCGATGGCCTGAGCGAGTTGGACCTTGAGTGAGTGAGGGAGGAGTTGACGTAAGTTGGGATTAATATGATACTGTATTTTGGAGACTTGAGATTATATTTGGTTGTGCTTGTTAAATAGTTGGTTATGCTTGTTAAATAGTTGGTTATGCTTGTTAAATAGTTGGTTGTGTGCATGTGCTTGATTATGAGTGATATTATGATTCTGTTTGTTATTCTGGCCTATATTGTATGGAGTGATCGATCACCCTAAATTGAACTTAACAAAGATATGACTTATAAACATAAATCGAACCTACATAGTAACCCATTAGGGGAAACCTAAGATTCTTTAGCCAAATTCCGACTCTTTCGAAGGGGTTAGCGTTGGATAGCATAATGGGTTCTTTTTTCATTCTTAGTTGAACTAAATGATAAGTGAGGAGATCACGGCAAGGGTGAAGTTAATGGTTTGAAGGTAGTCATAGGAGAAGTGGTGTCTTCATTGCACAAGCTTAGATTTGGTCGTGAGTTGTTGTATTAATGGTAACTCCTTAACCTAGATTAAAACAGGAGCAATTTCTCTAATCTTACGATGGGTCAATTAAAGTTATGCGATGGTATTTTCTTAAACATGCATTGCACTAAATAATTTGGTTGATAACCTTGTTTGTATTTGTGGTATAGTTTTATGTCTTCCATCCTAACTTACTGAGTTGTGGTTGTTCACATCCTTGTAGACGTCGTTACAGGTACTAGCCAAGAAGTGGCTTACAACTACTCTAAAGTTAGGAACTATTAGATCCTATGAAGTGAGGAAAAATATTTGAAGAAAAGATTTATATATTTATAAGGTCTAAGCTCTTATTTTAGAATTTTTCATTTTTGAATAATGTATTAACTAAGAAATGGATTATGGTGAAACATTGTAAACATTAATTGTAATAACTAAATTCTAGTATATCTACATATATATATATATACATATTCTTGCTTTCTTAGGTAAATGATTAATTTAAATTACGAACTATTTACTTCAAAGCGGGTCAGTCGTAAGCGTCTTGTATAGATTAGGTTTAGGATAGCGATTGTAAGGCCAACTTCTATCTTAGAATGGTTTATACAGTAGGACTGTTATGACTTTATTACTTCGATGCGTGACAGTTGTTGCCTAATGCATGCATGCCGTAGAACATCTACACTGTTACTGGCGTATTTGAATAATTGAACAATTTATCTTCTTGTGATTTACAGCATAGATGCCTAGTAAAGTTGGTGTGGGATAATCTAAGAGACTTCTTAAGGCATGAGTCGCAACATCGAATGATTGCATGTGTTGCGTTAGTTGATTAAAGAGATATGTTACCTTTAAGGCGATATTTGATTTAGTCTAAACCAATACTTTGATCTTTCTTAGGTGGTAGCTTCACACCATGATAGTAGACAACTCAGTTATGAGTTGATATTATTTTAACTCATGGTTATGTTGTTCTTAGACCAATAATTTTCACTAAATGCTCTTGGAATTCCTCAACATAGCTTGTGTGAGTTGTCTTCCTTATGGAATTGGTTTCCATTGCATTGATTGGCTTGGTAAGTAGCTCATTGAATCAATTTTTAGAGCATACTCAAACATTCCTTCTTTTATTTGAAGTATAATCCTTCATGTTGAAAAATTTGTTTCTTATGGCATTTCATCCTCTTGATAGTGTACAATGGAAAAGTTGGTTGCCAACATCGCAGGATCATTGTATATGAATGTTTCATTGCACAAACTTGTAATACTATCTACTTACTTGCATCACTTTGGACTTGCTAACCATGTTGGATCTATATGCTTCATAACAACATTTGATTTTCTCTTAGTAGTGCCATGAACAATGAATAGCTCAATTGTAAGTCGATAGGCTTGAGGTCTTTTTTTTTTTTTTTTTTTCTAAATAATGAATCCCTTTCCTAATGCTGAAAATCGAAATGCCTCCAAGACATGAGAACCAAACATTGTCACATACTCTCCATAACCATTTTAAATTGTTGTTTGAGTACACGATATTTTATCCATTATATCCTCACCAATGAAGGACACATGTTGTCATTAACAGATATAAAGCCTAATGTTGTACAAGTTGAAACTGCTCCAAATACAACGGTGTGGGAAGATGCCTACATAAAATCACTTGAATATACTTTATCTATTACGCGTGTGGTCGTGGCCTTCAAGCGTTGCGTGCCTTCTTTCTCTATTTTGGAATACAAAATATGTAGCCCCATTTTTTTTTTTTCTTATTAATTGGCAACTCACGGTGGATAAACATAATATTCTCCCTAGGAATACACCCATTGCATAAGCACATGATTCCAAGATGAGGTGTCACACTCTAATTGTATAGGAGGTATTTGATGAATATTTTCTGTTAAGGAATATTTTCCGTTATTGCTTCCATTATATATATATATATATATATATATTTCCATTCTTTTGCAAATACTCATCTTTTATTGACTTTATCAAATTCTTTCATACAATAGACTTCTCCTTTCTGCTTTTTCTAAAAAAAAATTTCTGCTTCTTCATAAACATTTTTTGATTCCATATTCTTCTGAGCTATACAAATTTTCTTTCGACTATGTTTCATTTCATCTCAAACACTATACAGCTCTAATACAGTCCCCTTCTCTTCTAAATTTTCCTTAATAAACGTACTGCTCTCACACAATCCTCTTTTTCTAGTATTTTCTCTTTAGCTCGTCTTTTTTCATTAACCATGAAACGCAACCTTCTCAAACACCATTCCTTCATCTCATAAATTTCATGTTTTCTGTGTATTCCATACACTTCTCTTCATTTTTCTTTTCCATTCTTCTATTCTCAATCTTCATTCATGCCTGAATCCTCGTTCTTTTCTCTGCACTTCACTTTTCCTGTTCTCCTTTGAATCCATTCTTCATGCACTTCTAGCTTTCCTTTCCCTTTTGGAACATGTTTCTTTCTTAGTCCATAACAATCTCTTTCGATTTCATTTACATCCAGCTTATACACTTTTTTTTATTTATTTATTTATTTTATTACCCATTCAACATAGCATGCAACAAAGCACCTTCTGACTTGAAATCCAATGATTGATGGCATAAGACCAAGACAATCCTTGAAGATAATTTTCAAAGATCCTAGCTGGAGCTTGTAGACTCATAACTTATGCTACTTTCAAGAGATTGAAGTAATGTTAAAAAAGACAGAGCCACCTTTCTAAAGTCACTACTTAAAGAATTCGAAGCTAAATGAACAATTTGTTGGTCGGTGATGTTTCTACACCTTCCTCCTTTTCCCTCTCTCTATGGAACTTTTCATATATATATATATATATATATATATATTAATACTAATTTTCAATAGATATAACCAATATGGATAGAGACATCAACCTGAGAGCAACAACATCATCTGGAGCTTCGTGGTAGCCAAGACTCACACCCCAGTTTATAGCTCGTACCAGGACCAGGATCTTTTCCTCCTTTTCTTTAGCTAAAGACTTACATATACTTTATGTTGTGTCCTTAAATTTTAGCCAAAACATCCACGCCTGCTCTTGCTCTTGTCATCCAAATTTGAATTGGAAAATCACTTATTTGCATCCAGTTAATGAACCATCCAGACCTTGATTGCTAGTAGTAAAATTAACTACATCGACTAACTTAGCACTCTCCAATCTGAGTCAAGGAACTCATTGAATTAAAAGGGCACTTAATATAGCTTCACAATGGTAGGTCTTAAAGACCAACAAATCTCCCCTGTTTCGAACTTCATGATATTGAGTCTAAGGAAGCTTCTCCACGATATACCTGTTTATTTGATAAGCAATGATCCTATCTTCAAACCTTTGCCAAGTAAGAACTAAGCCCTGCTCATTTGAGAAAGGAATTTGTAATTCCAGGGGACCGAATTCCCATTTACTGTAGCCTGCTAAAAGGTCCCTGTGAAGAGATTCGTGAAGTCCTTGTTGTCTTACCTTTTCCTACATTCAGATTAGATTTTTATATCCATTAGGGACGATGTTACTTAATCAGTCTATATTTGCCTCCTATAGGTAATCCTTTATGAGTAAATTTCTTCTTCATAAACCGACTATATGCACCACCACATAACCCTGCAACCCACAGCTTAAAACCAGCACTCTGACCTCCAATATTCCACAGAAACAAGCCTGTATTACAATTTTGACCTCTAATATCACCAGAGTAGAACGCTTCGGTGATCGATCTATGTGTGCATTCGTACTTACTCGCAATCCGAAAATATTGCATGCTCTTAACATATGTGAAACTATTGTCCTACTAGCCGTGTGGTTGTAACAATGCTCCTAGTCCACCTACTGATAGCCCTTAAACACTTTGTATTGCAATATACATGTCAATCATATGCATTATAACATTAAAATCCCTTTGTCGCATTCCATCAAACGCCCCTTGTACACTACTAAAATTATCATTATCTTCAGTAAATCCCATATCCAGTATCTTAATCCACTCTCATTGAACATGAAACCTTCCTCCCAAAAGCAAGTCCCACCTTCTTTCAAGTCATGTAAACTACTTCTCCCTGTATTCGACAATCTTGATTACCGTGAAAACTCGAAATCCTTATTCCTTTATGAATTTAGCATAGGATCCATAGATCGGAGATAAGATTTGGATTTTGTGATTGCATAGGGTGGATACAACTAGGTGTGTAGATAGAGAAAAGACAGAGAGAGAGAGAGTGATGCAACTAGAATTGCATTAGGCTGAGAGAGAAGGATAGAGAGTGTCATGTGTTTGGGACGGTCTCAACAAGGATTAGAGGGACTGATGTATTCGTTTCTTGTTTATTTTTATTTTTTATTTTTTCCATGAGGGTAAGGTAGAGTGGACGAGGGAGAAATAAACGAGGGAGGGTGTTTGTGAGGGCAGATCGATTAAGGGGCTTTGTCTTTTGTTGGCTAAAAGGGGTTGACGTGTTGTGGTTTAAAGGGAAAGTGTGAGGGTATCACATTCTAGCATAGCATAAGATATATTATTATATAGAAAAATCTATTGAAAACTTAACTTAAATTGTTCATTCATCAAAAGACAATTTTGTTTATATAATAAAAGGATTGCTACATCGGAGTTCAATTGGATATTCTATTATATTTTATGTGTACAACATAATATTTACATTCACCGTGAATTAGCTTTTTCCTTTGTTAGCTTCATAATAATGGGATCCCTAACTTAGTACATACTCCATACAAAAGTTACTGATTCTAACTTACGCCCTCACTATATATACCGCCTTCTCATAGCATTGAGCTCTTTATGATACAGTTAACTTGAAGATAAAATATTTTATCCCCTCAACTACCGAAACTGAGTGAGAGTGGATAATATGCAACACAATATAGACAATATGATAGACAATATTGCATATAACAATTGAAACATTTCAATCATAACTTGCAAGTTTAACTTTACATATGCATTCGTCCAATTGGGCATTTATTACTAGTAATGCAGCATGCTATGCTCTTGCACGTGGTATGCACGGTACCGATATCCTATACTCTCCAATTTTCATCCTATTAGTTAACATACTCAAGCATCTAGACATAATATCTAGGAACCTAGAGCAATAATGAGTTGCCTGATAGTAGGACTCCTACCAAATTGGACTACATACTGTCGTTTACCGTTTTCAAAATGGGCAACAAGAAGCTGCTTGGGAATATGACCCTCAACTTTACAAAAATTAGATTACATATTGTAGTTCACCAAATTAAAGTGGTAACACTACCAATTTAGACCACACATTGTAGTATTCCAAATCAAAGTAGCAACACTGCCAAATTAGATTACACACTGTAGTCTACCAAATTTGATTATCAAGATAGTTACCATTTTGGGCATTATAATCTATATGCTTCCAAAAACCGAGTTCATAAAACCACGTTGTTTTTTTCCATGATCACTTGGAAGCCTCATTTTGAAAGTTCTAACCCATAGGTCCTTTTTTGTGCCATGCCATGATATGCATTAGCAACTCAAGAATATCAATCAGCATAATCAATCTTTTAGTTTTATTTAGCTCAGTGATCTGATTCTAGTTTTTGAACTCTCCTTAGCAGAATTCTAGTATTTCACTTAGGGTTCACTTGGATGAACAACTAGAAGATTGAGTTAGTAATCACTCAACTTCTCTGGTTAGCACAATTATTTGTAACACAAATAATTAACTAACATGGTAACATAATAATTTAACCAGAATACAGTTACTATCATTCAAGATTATCACATCAACATCTACTATAGTAGCATATCAATTCAACTAAGATATGGCCATATTTAATCAACACAACATCAAATAACACGCAGTGTTATGAGTAGCAATATATCTACTCTAAGTATAAGTTAGATTCACTTACTTGGGCTTAGTAATAGTGCAAAATCGTAAACTTCATGACGTGGTCCTTCCTTACATATCACATCTATGAAAACATAGCATAGTCTTTAAATCAACTATAGGTTGAACTCGAACTATTATAAGCTTTCATTTCTGCGTTTTTAAACTTCATTTGATCGTATCTTATTCATTTCTTATTCGATTTTAGTAAACTCTATATCGTCATGATCATTATTTTGATTAATATAAATATATATTACGAATAAAAACTAATCAATATTGTTAAAAACCCAAAAATACCCTTTTCTCACTATGACTCGATTTTACGCTATCCTAATTCCATAATTAACTCGAGTAAGTTTTAGTATTGAATTAAAAACCCTAAAAGTTATACTTTCCAAACTTTTCCATTAACTCTTATTTTACCCTAGAGTGTTCATTTGTCATGGACTTGGTAAATATTATGATAGTATTAATTATGATATTACATATTAAGCTAATATTAGGAAAATAAGTAATAAAAAGTATACGAGCTCGATTAATTTCACAAAAAATCCTACGAACTCACAAAAATATGCAATTTAATTATTAATAATGAATTATACTAAACTAACTATTATATATTTTTATGAAAATAGCGGTTTTAACTCGAAATTACAGAAAATTAAGAAAAATAAATAAATTTACAAGTGAGATAAAAATTAAATATTCTAAATATAATCATAAACATCCAAAAGTCTAAATATGTAGGGCTCATTCATTAATTTCATCAAAAGTTAATTATTTCAAAAATTTAGTAAAATTGGTAGTTTTATTCTAAATAATTATAAAAATAGTAAACATTCTTAATTTGAAAAATTATTGTGACCAAAATTAAATATATATATATATGTATATATTAGGTGTATTACATACAAAAATTGAGCTTGCAACAACATAATCTAATATTTATAAAAATTAGATTAATTTTTGCCTATACAAGGTATTTTCTTAAGGACCTTATATTTCCAATAATTATTTCACTTAAATAAAATTACTACATTAATCTACAGATAAAATAAATCTAGAAAACCAAGTTTCATACTTAAATAACATCATTTGATATTTTTAGAAAAATTACAAAGTTTCAGCCGGAAATTTGGTTCACTTAAATCGACTACCCAACCCTGTTGGAATACCTCTTATGGTGGTGCTTTCCTTGACCCCAAATGGCTGCCGTAATTGGACATTGATAATCTATTGAATTGGCTTGATCAGATTCCGTACCCTTTTTTTAATCTAACGTTCTTATTTTTTTCTAATTTGCTTCGAAAATTTTTGGACTGTTTTCATTATATTTTTAGACTTTCAAAATGTTGTTTTTGAAGTTTACAAGCCTTATTTATATTTTTCAAATGGATAAAAATTTATAAAAATTAGACATGTGGCTTACAGATGTTATTTTTTTTTTCAATGCATGAGGTGTCATTTCCTCATTTTTTTGCTTTTGACTCATCATTCAAATTTATCCTAAGTTGCCACATAGGTATGATGACTCATCTTTGCATTTTTTTTATTATTTTTCCAATTTTTTATATTAGTTTCCTTATTTTAATAATAATTTCTTATTATATATGTATATTTCATACAAATAATGCATATTCTATGTTAATACATGTATATTACATATAATTCAACTTCATTTATTATTTTTGTAAGTTAAATAACTTATTTATAGTATCTCGCTATATTCAAAAGCTCAAATTTTAGTATTGTTGACTTTATTGATAAATTAACGTTTTTCTCAAATTAATATTTTTATATAGTTTATTTTAAGAAATTAACTTTACTTGAAATACTTTATCTAATTTTTTTAACTTTACTGTTAGGTTTGCAATAAACTGATTACTTAGTCTGATGTCCTAAATTTAGGGGTTTAGATTTTAGAGTTATTGAATTAGCTAGAAAAATCGAGGTGTTACAGAGGGTGAGAGATACTAGTCCATGTTTCCATAAAAGTGAGGGAAAAAGTGACTGAGGTTAGGTAAAACAAAAAATCAAAAATAAATAAATAACTAAATAAAGAAAAAGGGATATGGTGTGAGAGTGGAGCAAAGAGCATAAGGTATTGGCTAACATGTGTGATTTAAAAATCTACAACTTATTTGGTGTATTGGGATAGGCTATAATATATAATGCATTTGATGAAGAAAAAGTATTCATATTTTGCTTGCTATATATTGCATTAATCTTGCTTTCGTGTGTTTCTTTCATTCTTTCCATTAATTGTGAACTTGACAATCATAATGCTTTATGTAACAACATTCCTCTTAGGCATTTCCTCGAATAAAAGCTCTTGCCATATCTATACTACCACATTTTATGAACATATCAATGCATGCATTTTGAATAGTCAGATACCTCTTTCTTTCTTCACTTTGGGCTTTCTTGTCGATCTCATTGCCTCTTTATGCTTGCAATTATTTTATTACGTGGTTTTATATTTACTTCCTTCCTATGACTTTTGAATTGAAGCTACTTTGATATACATTTTTCTTTTGCCTCATCTAATACATGGTATTTTTCATAATGCTAGATTTCTTTCTTTTCATCATAGGACTAATTGACCTTTGTTATTCAACTTCGCAAGTGATATTCAAAAATGGGCAAGGAACCTAAGAAGAAGATACCTAAGAAGAGTGAGGTCAAACAAGTATTAACCGTTCAAGATGGTTAAATTCCAGTCATGCCTTCACTACGAGACAAGTAGCTTGACGTAACAATAAAAAAAGGATTACTTTTGGGGTGATGTAAGAAGACAAGACTTATATAAGCAATTGACTGCTCAGGGTACCTTGCACTTCATAAGACAAGAGCCTTGAGTGCATGAGAGACGAAATATAAAAGGAGATTCACTGCTTTGATTTAGAAATATTCAAAAAGAAGTAATACTATTTGAAAGCTTGTTTTGTTTCCCTCAGATACCCATAGTCAGCTGGGTTGATTGGGTAAATCATATTTTGTGCAACTTGGCCTATGTTGATACTTTGGAGAAAGTGGATATATATTTTCTAGTGTATATTTCCTCCCGTTTTGGCTTTGCTCAGTCCAACGACATGGAGATATGGAGGGCAATAATGTGTCATTGGAGCACTCAAACATAAACATTTGTGACTGCATGGGGCGATATCATACCTACTCTTGAGGACATTAGTACACTCTCACATCTTTGTGATTTTGGCATGACCAACATTACCACCTCTAATATTTCATAATAAGATTGGGATATGATCTTGACGTTGGAGGTCAAAAGAAATAAAGCCATAGATACTCACAAGAAAGCCACTTTTAACGCTTGGGTGAGACGTTTCTTTGAAGGGATTGAAGAATACGAGTGAGTACCAATACTTTTACTTTTATCATTGCATTTTGGCAATATAATCGAGTTATCTCATAAATAATCTCTTCTTATAGGTATGAATTAGAAGCCTTTCTTGCTTGCTAGTTGTCTTTGTACGTGTTTCTTAGTGGCTTGGAGGATGGCGTAAGCCCACATTTATTTCACTTGACAATTTATATAGTACGTAGAGAGCATTTTTCCCTAGGGCTACTCTAATTAGGATCATTATACAGGCGTCTCAACCTCTATTATGAGGCCTCCATTCAATCAATGGGTCGATATGCTATCCATCCCATGCAGATGTAGTATTCTTGTATATCTTTTTTTATGAGCGATATAAGGGATACTATGGCTCCTATCTTGACTAGCCCAAATGTAATGAGCCGCGACCTTGGGCATAGGTTAATATGTAACCTTCAGTACCTTATTAGATGTTTTGGACAACTATAAAGACCTCACTTTTCACCCTTATGGTAGCAAGATACCTAGGTCCTTACACACTTTTATCTAAAAGAATCGAAAGATATCATGAATTTACTTGGTGTGAAAGAAAGGCTTGATGCTGCTAGAGTCGATTTTATCCTTTAATGCTTGCCTTAAGGTCTCCCATCTTTACATGACTGGGGTGACTCCTCCAATCATTATCTTGAGTGTAGAGTGATGTTATATGCACCATACCAGGTTGCTTGACTGTTTGGTTTTGACCAAGGTGTGCCTTAAAAAATATTAGTTGTAATTATTTTGATGAATGTTGTAGATCATTGAGCCAAATGATTTTAGAAATATCCATTTGGGAGTGAGACAATTGTTTTTTCCATCTATTAGTCACTGCGGGATTGCTTCCATTGGTTGGCTTACATATTGGATAGGTTGTTTGAAAGACTTTAAAAAATATGTGACTACACTAGTCAAGGGTGAGCTTTTAGTGAGGACTATTTATAAGGATGAATTCCTATTTCAAGCTCCCAATGAAAAGAAGAAGTCACCTTCTAGTGCAAAGAATAAAAACAAGAAAGCTCATTTTACTCTCAAGTTACCTGTCATTAGACAAATCAAGCATTCATACATTTGTGAGGTATTTTGTTGATATTTATATTTTTGTGCCTCATGACTTGTTTACTCATTACTTTTCTTTGTTTTTTTGTCGGATGAGGATAATAGAAATGATACTTTCAGTTTGAAGAATGATAAAATGTCCAAGAAGCTCCCTTACGTCCTTTCTCTTTCCCTATCGACATGGCTTAGGAAAGCGCCTCAAGTAAACAATCATCTTATTGAGATTATAGATGATGGTGAAAGTGATGATGAGTCCACATACACTAATGAATCTCTTGACGACATGAATGAAGATAGCGATGGAAGTGGTCCATTAGGTAGTGTTGGTGATCAAGAGGAAATTTAAGACTAAACCATCATTGAAGTGGATCAACAATAACAGCTAACTCAAAATCAAACTCAAGCTCTAAAAGAGCTAAGCAATACTGTTGATCGAGATGACCATGAGGCCATACACTTAGAGGAAGATGATATCAAGAGTATACTGAGGTTCTGAGGGCAATTGAACTATTTGATAGTTAGTCAAATAGTACAGTAGATGGCATTTCCTTAGGTACCATTATAGTCAATGATGTCACTTTAGTCTATAGTCGGATTCCTTCGATAGCAAGTTATGATAATACCAATCCCACTTTAGTTGTTGAGGTATCAAAGGAAATTGAGGGAAGTGTATCCCATATAATGGTGGTGGAAGCACCTCAATCTTCCAAGGTACATTCTTTGTTTCATGGTTTTACAATTCCATCAGATCTTTTATAGCCATTGGGTGACTTGTAGGCTATGGAAGGCGATTTTTGGATTAGATCAATTTGTCTCTGTACTAAAGTAATGAATACCATAATGAACTTCCTTAAGAAAGTTGCGTCACTTTTAGACAAACCCTAGGAATTAGTACTTACCCATGACTTACAGCTCTTGGTGAGTAATGTAGCTAAAGCACATGGCTTAAACTTCAAATTACCAAATATGGAGTTGATTGCCTTTGAAGCCCTAAAGATTCTAGAATCACAAGATAATGTAAAGTGACACAATCAACTTGAGGTGGAACTTAAAGAGCTTAAGTTGGAAATGCAAAAGTGTATTGGGAACATAGATTACAAAACTTCCATTAGATCAGTCCTTCATCACTAGTGATTGTTGTTTTTAATCTTTTCATTTATGTCTTAGACTTTTATATTGTGCTTATAGAAATTGAATGGAGGAACAATTCTCCTTTATTACTTAGACATTCTCATGCTTTTTAGGTCGTTGAATGAATCATCATATTCACTTAATTCTTTAATAAGCATAATAGTTATAGTGTACGTTATGTTTAGTAATACTTTCATGACATATGCCATAATAACTTTAGATCGGGCTTTAAGAATTCATTTAAAAGAATAGAGAATAGAATGTTGTGCATTTTATTTGTAAGCAACATTTAATTGTAATTTACAATCCATCATCGATAAAAGCATCATTCAATGTGTAAAGCGGCTATTACCTACTTCTTAATCCTATTGATATGACTATGTTTAGAGTATAAGATAGCAAAATTGAGTTATGTATAAACGGTGTCACATCATGCACCCAAGAGGAAGCACTCTTATTAATTAACATGACATGAACTTGAGGCTATTGCGCACTCAGGAGGCAAAGCTCTTACTAAATAGCAGCGATGCGATGCTTAGTCTAGATAAATATTAAATAGAAAGACAATTGATTGAAAGTGAGTTCATATGACTAGAGCTACATATTTCATTTGAATTGTGATATATCATACTTTTTACATACAAAACTTAATGTATTAGAAATTTATAGGTGTCGCAATGGCATCAGTCTTGAGATTTTAGAGCTTACAATACCTGCTTTCATGTACCTCCTTAATGATGACAGGCCCTTCCCACTTGAGTTTAAATTTTGATATTGAAATACCTCAATGCATATGCTTGACTGCCTGAAGTACAACATCGCCCTATTCAAATGATCTCTTCTTCACTAGGCAATAGTAAGCTACTCTAAGTCTGTGTTGACAGTTAATTAGACTACGTTTGGTAGCATTACGCCTCTCATCTAACGCTTCCAAATCTATCATTTATAATACATTGGGTCTAAGCTCAGCATTTATGGCCAATCTAATAGATGGGATCAAAACCTCTATTGGAACCACTACCTTAGCTTTGTATACCAATGAAAAGGAAGTTGCTTATATCAGCCTTCATTTTGATGTCCTATAAACTAAAAGTGCCAATGGCAGCTTATCATGACATTTCTTATGATTGTTGTGTATTACATGACTAAGGACTTTCAATAAGCTTTTGTTCGTTGCTTCAGCTTGCTCATTCCCTTTTGGATAGTAAGGCGTGGATTTGACATTATTGATATCATAAGAAGCTAGTAGTTGTCGGATATGAGAATTAATGAAAGGAGTGCCATTGTTAGATAGAATACGATTTGGGATCCTGGATCTACATGTAATGTTCTCTTTTATAAAACTTGCAACTGTTGGTCTTGTTGTTTTCTTTAGAGGAACTGCCTCCACCCATTTTGTAAAGCACTCAGTCCCAACCAATATCTAAATGTATCCCTTTGATGAAGGATTTATAGGTCCAACGGGATCAAACGCCCATGTATAGAAAGACCAAGGAGTCGTAACACTATGAAGTATAACTACGGGGGCATGGATAGCATCACCATGTTACTGCCAAATGGCACATCTTTTAGTGAAATTAAAAGTGCCTACCTCCATTATAGCCAATAGTACCCCCTATCAAGTAAATAATAATATAATTTTCTTCCTCCTTGATGTTCTCCACATTCTCCAGCGTATACTTTAGCTAAAATTGTTTTTGTTTTAGGAGAGACAATGCATTTCGAGGGTTTCCCCATGAATGATACCTTGTAAAGTTTACGCTCATGTGTGAGATATTTCCTGACCTTGTGTTTTACAAGTCTAGCATCCATACTATTCGTAGGTAGCACATCATTTTCTAAGTAATCAATGTATAGATGCCTCCAATCTCCCATGTTAGACATAAAATTTCATTCGCCTTGATTTGATAGCTTAGAGCATTTGGGATAATGTGTTTGAACTTGAAGCGCATCCTTCATCATTGAGGGCTAATAATAACCTACACGTTGAATATGATGATATAGTGGTAACCTTTCTTCCCTACACCAAATCTAGTGATATTTGTCTAATTTGAGGTGAGCCTCTTTAGATCCAATGCAGCGACACAATACTTCTTTTAGACTCTTATGATATAACATTCCCTTAATCTTGATAAAGTTCTTCAATTTTGAAATAGAAGCTACATTAAGATGCGCTAATTTTTCCATAAGTGGGATGTGCTGATCATTTTGCATCACTTCATCTTCTTCAAGGAAATTTAATGCTATACATAAGATAGATTTCTTAACTACTCGAACATTTACACTATCACTTGTATCTTGAAGTGGAATCTTAGATGCCAAAGTGGCTAGTTCATTAGCAGATCAATTCATGGATCGTGTTGTGTGCTCATATCGTACAGAGTAGAGCTTTCTAACAAAGGCTTGCATTGTTGCCCTATAAGGCAAAAGTGTGGGTTCCTTCAGTCCAAATTCACTAATAGCTTATTTAATGATCAAGTTTGAGTCACTTAGAATACATAAATTGTGTGCCTCGACTTCTTGTGCTGATAATAAACTAAGTAACAATGCTTTGTATTTAGCTTCGTTATTAGTGCTTTGAAAATCAAGTTTAAATGCTAGTGGTACCTCATGACACTTAGGTGATGTCATTACAATTCTTGCTCCCCATCCCTGATTTCTTGTTGAACCATCGAATTGCAACATCCATTCTCCTTCTGTTTCAACCATCAAAGAATCCTCATGAAACTCAACTGGTATAGTATTCGTACTTGACCCCTCTTGCGTGTTTGGTAAATGTGCTAAGAGATCAACTAAAGCTTGTAACTTTATAACCTTAGGGGATTGTACTAGATTATCAAACTCTCTAAGGAGAAGTAACCATTTTGCTACTCATCCTAACAAAGCTAGTTCAAACAATAAGTACATGATTGGATTTGAACGAGTCACCAGATGGGTCTTATGTACAAGAAAGTAGTGTTATAGTTTTTGTATGGCAAATACCAATGCGAGACAATATTTCTCACAAGCCGGGTAATTGAACTCACTCCCTTGAAGGGTTTAACTCAAATAATATACAAGTCGCTCTTAACTGTCTACTTTTTGCACAAGCAAAGCTTAAATAGATTTATCGGTAGAAGTAAGATATAAGACTAAAGGCTTTCCTTTGATAAGTATGGTTATGGTCTATGGAGAAATCAGGATTGCCTTAATCTTCTTAATTGCCTTTTCATGGATTTAATCCCACTCAAACGAGCTTCCTTTTTTTCAAAAGTTGATGCAACAAATATGAAATTTCTACAAGTATAGGCATGAATCTTCTAATGTATGAGAGCTTTCCAATAAAGGTTTTTAGTTCCTTTAGGGTAGTAAGAGATGGCATTGATGTTATAGCTTGGACCTTTGCAAGGTCATCATCAATTCTCTTTTGATGCACAACAAAGCCAAGAAACTATCCTAAAGACGCATCGAAAACACACTTAAGAGGGTTCATGCAAAGCTTATATAGCCAACATTGTTCAAGGACCCTTTGTAAATGAGCCAAATGATCAGGTGCCCATCTAGACTTGATGACTATGTTATCAACATAATCCTCCATGTAATCATATATCATGTCATGAAACAAAGTGGCCATTGCCTTATGATACGTAGTGCTTGCATTCTTTAATCTAAATGGCATGACAATATAATAAAGGTTTCCAATTGGTGTACAAAAGTTGTACACTTTGCATCCCCTATCACCATCTTAATTTGGTTATATCTACTAAAGCCATCCATAAATGAAAATATCTCATGACGTGCGGTTGCATCTATCAAAGTATCAACATGTGGTAAAGGAAAATCATCCTTAGAACAAGCCTTGTTCAAATCCCAGAAATCCACGCATACTCTTATCTATCCGTTCTCCTTTTTTACAGGAACAATATTAGTGAGCTAGGTAAGATGTTCGATTGGCTTTATAAAACCAGTGCATAACAATTTCTCTACTCTTACTTGATTTACATTTCAATCTCAGGAAGTAAAACTCTCCATCCTTGCTTTACGGGTGTAACCCTTAGAGCAATATTTAGCCTATGCATTATAAGATCAGGATCTAATCCAGGAATTTCTTCATAAGTCCAAGTAAACACATCCCTATACTTCTTTAGCAGCTTAGTGATAGGAACTCTTATTTCTTGTAGAAGGCTCTTGTTGATGAGGATTGGTCGTCGCGATTCTCCCAATTGCGCTAAGCCTAATTCTTCTATTTCCTCGGCCTGAGGCTTCACTTGATCTTGTAATTGTTGTGGGGCAGGTTGAACTTCTTATATTGGTGTAAGATCTAAAGTCAATAAGGACACTTCCTCAAATCCCTTAAACTGTCATAAATGGTACACATGCCGTCCATCCTCTCTGCTGAAGCTTTCGATTTTATTAGATTACGTATTCTTCTACCTTCCCCCTACGAAATCCATGCATCCTTCTCTTCTTTTATTGGTCCTCTCGAGCTTCCTCCCTTGTAGGCAAGGGAATACTAGATGGCTTGGCTATGGCTATTTCTATATACTTAGTAAATTTGTCAAAGAATCCCGATTCAATAAAATATGATTCATGTTGTTCAAAAGGACTTTGTAGTTGGGATAAACACATCTTTCCCATTTTAATGTCCTTTGATGCATTGATGTAATGTTGAAGGAACTAAATTGCGATCGTACATCCACTTTCTACCCATACCCAAGTGATATTGCACGAGTGCATTGATCACATGAAAAGTGGTGGTGCCATGGATAAGTCTAACTTTGAGATCAACATTAACATACCCAACAGGGTCTATAGGGGTATGAATAAAGCCATTTATCGATATGGGTTGTTTAATTAAGCATTGGATATCAATCCCTATGGTTTTGAATGTATTCATTGGAATTATAGTTAAGGAAGAATTGTTATCAATGAACGTTCTCTTCATTGGATAACCATTAAGAACACCCTCTACATATAATGGATGGTTATGGTTAGAAATTTTTGCACACATATTTGCTTTAGTGAATAAGATGGTGTTTTCATGCACCTTAGCCATTCTCTTTATAGGTTGAGTTGTGTTACACTCTACATATTGACCTTAAAAAATCTATGTGAGTGTAACTGCTACTGCAAGCCTGGTGTTTTCATCAAATCCCTACAAGTTAAAAAAGTTTCCAAAGTTCACAATCTTCAATAATGATGTGATAAGAGATGGATACTCATCATCATGAGTTTCCATTAACTTTTCCTTACTCCTAAAGGGTTGTGTGTCAACCACTTCAATCATGGAAGGGTCGTAGCTAATAGCATTAACAATACCTCTCTTGTCGTTATGAGCTGGAAGTCGATTATTCTTGGCATTGTTGTTGTCTATAATTAAATCTCTGCACGTAACTTGTTCATTGAATATTCTCTTCAAAGATCTTTAGTTGGATGACCGATACTCCAGTGAAATCTAAAGTACTTAGGATCACTCTTCTCTTCATTCATAGACAGACGTTTAACCCTTGGGAGTTTAAGATTTCCATCATACAACCACTGATCTAACATTTGATGTACCTTGGCTATTAGGCAAGGATACGTCAGTATAGGCCTAGAGTTGTAGCACTTATCATTTTTGGGTTTCTTCATTTCTTTGGATTCACCTTAAACAGCATTCACAAATGGGGTACATTTATTGAACCTTCCAACTTCATTCCTTTGCCAAGCCACCGAATTGTTGGTACTTCGTACATTCTCAACTAACATAGTAAAAGAAGCCAATGACAGGGTCTCGAGATAAATTATGTATTTGAGGAACATCCTTTGAATAGAAATCTTAACTAGCTCTCTATCATTACAAACATCTTGTATATCTAAAGAACGTTATTTGAACTGCTTAATGTAATCCATGAGATCCTCCTTAGACCTTTGACGAATTTGTCTAATATTAGTGATAGTTACCCTTTCTTCAGTAGAGAAGAATTTTTCTAGAAACATTCTACACACTCTACCCCATGAATCAACTAATCTTGGTGGAAGATTGACATACCAATTATAGGCCTTTTCGATGAGGGATTTTGAGAATTTCTTCAACTTTAGATCATCATTTAATCGATAGACTTCTAAAGTCTCAATAAACTTCAATAAGTGTTCTTTAGTACTCTCCTTCTCTCCATTAAACAACATGAACTTTGGACTCACATAGTCCTTTGGATATGGCTTGATAGCAATGCGTGAATGGTATGAGAACTTCAAATCTAACACAATTGGCATGGATTTTTCCTATATTTCTCTTATGTACACATCCAAATCCTCTTTAGTCACAAACGAAGCTCTTTGAGTAGTTACTTCTGTCCTTACTGGCATCGTAAGAGTAGAGTTGGTAAAATTCATAAGGATAGAATCTGCTGGAGTTGAATTCATAGGGGTAAGGTGCACAAACTCAACAATTGTAACATGTGAAGTAATATACGAAGATGATGAACCTCCCATCTAAATTCCCTAATTTATTAATTCAAGCGGGGCATGTTGTGTAGGTACAAGTTTTACTGTAGGAGGTTGTTCCTCAGCCTTGGAAGCATCCTGCTCACCAATAATTGAGGGATTAAGTGGCTAAGAAGCTTGTGTAATATATTGTTGCATTGTATTAGAGGGACTCATAGTAGTTGTCCCTTGTTGCGCAGCATTGAAAGTAGCTAAAATTGGTATACATTGGACAAACATAGCTCGAAGTTCATTCAGATTTTGATTAGTTTGTTGCAAATCTCGCTAGTTGCACATTGTTAGGAACAACTTATTGAGTACCATCTCCTTCGTTCATAGCTCCCATTAAAGGTAGATTTTGATTGTTGGTAACAACAATACCATCTTGTTCTTAATCATTGCTATCAGTAGGATTAGCAAGTCTTCTTCATGGAGGTACTATGACGTGAATGTCAAATCTTTCCTCCCTAATAGGGTCACTAAGAGAATGCAGGGGGTTTATGTTGTAAGAGGTCATGTGCATGCTGCGTGACTGATCGCGCTATACGTGACTAAAAAATGATTTGACTTACTCATATAGGATGATCAAGTGAGTTATGATAGGGAAGAGGAATAGGCAGTCTTCATAGGCTCTAATATGTCAGGTGACAAGTAGAAGAGCACGATCATATCAAACTCTATAATGGATGAATAACGGGATAGTGTTCTTAGGATGTTCGAGTGTTTGATCTTTGAGATAGGATTCCAATAGAGTAATGGCATTATTGGGAACTTGTCTCTCGTCTAAATGAGGAAGTTAATGGGGGTGTTTATAGGAAATGATAGTTGATTTGATCATTGAATCATGATGTTGACCAATGGTTAGGATTGAAACCTTTTATAAATACCAATAGTTGATTTGATCATTGAATCATCATGTACTATCCATCGATCCTTATATAAGTACATAAATACTATAGATCCATCTATTACTACATTGATCACCTTTATGTCCATAAGTACATAGAATTCCTATTCATTTTGTGCTTATCTCCTATCTACTTGTACCTTTTGAACTAGTCTCTAAAGTAGTATATTCACTTGGTTCTTGATTTCAATCATTTTTTGAATCCAAGTTCTAATTCTTTTTAGATCCATGGTTCTTAAATATGAAAGTTTTGGACTATCTCTTGATCTTCCATCTATATAGTATTTTACTTCCAACAATCTTATAACCTAATTCTTACCACTCATGCATATTTTATCTTCCATCATTATTCCATATCTTGCTCATTAACTTTTTGAATTTGATTATCCATTATGTTAATGGATTGTCTCCTATCATGAATTTTTAGTTATGCTTATTGATCTTTTAACTGTACTACGCTAATCAGATGTTACCTCATAATTTCTATTGCTTCTGCAATTTAAGGTTTAAGCACTCCTTCAACCTGCACATATAATCACAAAGTTGAGTTTAGTAAATCTTAATCTTCATACAATATACTTAGAAGGAGATAACATTAACTTGACAAATGAATTTGACTTGAAACTGACACAATTTGGAACTACAAAGATTTTGATGAGTTTTATGATTGACACAATACACTTGAATCAAATCAAAATAAAGAATTCATAAAATGGGACGAATGACTCTTAACAGATTTGACAAAGAAAACATAGGAGTTCATAGATTTGCCACTCTCATCTTATATATTTACATGTACTCAAGATATATTTGAGAGTTACATCAATTCTACCATCATATTCCAATCTAATAATATGTTCTTACTCTTTTTCTTATCTTTACGATCAACCAAAAAGCATTCAACCTCATTGTTATTTCACAGCCTTGTCTTGCTATACTAAGTTATTACTCTTTTTTTATATATATATATATATTTTCCTGATTCATTTCAATACATTTCATGCATCTTCTCACACATTTTCTTGTAGTAATATTCTTTATCATCAATTAATGTCCATCTCTCTAAACATGACTCCATTCATCTCCTCTTTGATCTTCATTCTATATATTTACTAAATTCCTCACCTTATAGCATTTAGAATATCACTCTCACAATTTCCTAAAAATTCCCTTTTTACTCTCTACTTAAGATTAGTTAAGTCTCCTAAATATATTTTAATGTGTCTACCCCTAATATAATTCACTTTTACCTAGGTTACTCTTTGTTATAGCTCATCCATTTTCTTAAACAATCTTGATTCTATTCTTAATCATGTTCTAGGTTTTTGCTTTTATTCCTACTTCTAGTCCTTAAAATCATACCAATATCTAAGCTTTGAGATCTATCATACTCTTGATCTTTATCCTTTTTGATCTATTAGGATGTATAATACCATATAATAAAGAACTTTCAACCTACTCAATCTTATTTCTACTTGAGTGAATTTAAAGCTCATCTTTAAGTAGATGGGGTTCATACTCCATATCTTGTCATCATTTCTTTCAATTATCTCAAAAGCACTCTTTTCAAATATCTTCTTAAATATTGACCAAATTATTGACATGTTTAAATCTTGGTGTTCTTAAATCTTTTTTTTTTTTAATCCAACACCTATCTTTGTCTTAATTGCTTTATATATCTTCTTTAGTTTTTAGAAATTCTAAATACTTCTAAGCTAACTCAATTTAAGCTATTTGATCCTTAGTTAAAGTATATTGCTTTTTTTTTTTCCTATCTTATCCTGAGAATATCCGTTCAGTTGAACAAGTTTAGAAGGTTCTTTACTTCTTAAAATCTAACTCTTAATACACTTTTGATTGTAATTTCATTCCACAATATTCTCATTAGCCCATAAATATTATGGTCACTACCTTTATTGTTTTGTATTGATCTTGGTTATCATCCATTTAACCTAAATTGAGTCCATCTTTTCGAAAAGTGATAGTTGTTACTCCTTGGCACGTCTGAAGATATAAGAGTATTTAGAAACAAGTTTACATTCTCTATTTGTTTCCTTAGGTATTTCACTAAATAATAGTGAAGTATCCCTTATAATGTCCAATTCTCTACTCATTAGAACTCAAATATGAATCAACACTTATAATTATCACATCACCTATATTTATTCCTATATCATATTAGCATTTGTTTTCTTAGAATGTCACCTTATTTTCTAATTAACAGATAGAAACAAAAGTTCCCTTGTCGAATATCATGTTTTAAACCCTACTCTCTTGTGATCCATCAGTTCAAGCTAATCTCTACAAATACAGTTTCTAGCACATTTAATATTATATGGAGTCATACACTTCTTACTTCATTATCCTTTAAATTTTTGTTCTCCCATGCTTATCCTACCTATGTAAATTCTCATACATTCATCTCAAAATACATTAAATTTCATTTAGAATTATATACTTCAAACCTCAACTTACAAGCCCAGAAAATTGCATCAAAATCCAAAACTTACCTTAGAAAAGTATACTTTGCACTTCACCTCAACTTTAAAGAAGAATTACATTAACATTAACTTTCATCTTAACAAATGTACAAGCTTCCATACATAAGAAAAGGTCATTTATCCTCCTTAATTAACCGATACAAAATCATGATGAAATCAACAAAAGAATTGAAATACATTAGAATCTGAGCTTTGCTCTACAAATTTATGTTAGTTCTTAATTTCATACCCTAGATAATTCATATTAGAAGTAATCCTTCACATAACCAAGAAATATGTAGATAACTTCCACATATATCTGCCAAAAGGTCACATATTTGCCTTCCAAGTTTTCTATTTCTAGTTATCACTGTAGTCAGTTATAAAGATAAGATCACATATATATTAATAAAAGTGGAAAAACATTCCAATCAACATGAAGCTTTTCAAACAACAAGAGTTCATTATGAAAATTACAACCACTACATGTTAAGAGTAATCAGGTTCCCAATCCATGGTTTTATCATAACCATTTAATCACTTGAAATCATCTCAAAATCTTCCTAATTGTTAACCTACAACCTATTACTCTTTGGAATTTATTACATTTATCCACTAGAAGTCTATTTCTATGCTTATTTACAAGTACATCACTATCCTTAAGTCGAAGTCGGAACTCATTACTACTCATTTCGAAATTCAAAATATTATAATTTGCTACACTTCTCTATTGTCCTCAATATTTTAATTTAGTTCCATTTTATAAATTAACTCTTTAGTTCTTGAAAATCCTACCACTTTAATTTTTTAGGAATAATTGTTGCCTAAGGTTCTTCTTTCTCCTTTATTTTATCCTTTTAAATTTGTATATCTATCGATTTTCATCCTTTAGTCATCAACTTAGATCATTGCAACATCTAAAAAATTTTCAGAAGCTTCTTTAGAATCTTCTTTAGAATCTTCATTTAACTTCTAATCAGGTACGATTTTCTATACTAATGTTCTCCAAATAGAATTTTACAAGATACCACATAATAATACAATGAGAAAGTCTCTAAAAATATAGGATATATTTAGTGTCTCCTAGTTATAGCTTTTTTAAGAACTCTCCTTTTTCAACTCATCAATCATTGAAAATGATATCGTTAATACTAATGCAACGTAACTTCATAGCTCAACAAGTATTCTTTCTCCCAATAACAATAGTAGTATAAATCTTCAATTATTTTCTAATGCTTCCAATCATTTCAATGTTTATAAGATGATTCTCTCAATACATATATGCATATGATATAATTTCACCAAAATCATAGAACATTACTCAATTATTCCATCTCAAAACAATTCTTACAATTTAACCTTACAATTCTTAAACTCTTCACCATCTATTGTTGTCTCTAAGCATAGATAAGTCAATGACTTAGAATTTGAAAGTAAATATGACACAATTTAGATTAGCATTACCTATTACTCAGTTTTTGCTTTACATTATATGTGATCTTATATGTATATATAACTTACATATAACGTTATAAGTCTAAATCGTTTATGTCCTATTTATTTCCCTAACTCTCAGTATTCTTAAGGCATTCTAATTCATTTTAATAATGACGTCTCAAAGTTAGTTTAGAAGAGTCGTACTTTAAGCTAATGGGCAAGGATCATGCTCTAATATCACCTTGAATAGTCATGCCCCAAACTAGGAAGACGTAATAGCCCTACTATGTAAACCAAAATAAGTTGGAAGCTAGCTACTTTAGCCGTTAACATAGGTATAGCCTACACTAGGCTTTTACTACTCTACAGCTTTGAGTCAACCCATTCAATACCTGTTTGGTATTAACCTATGGTGCAATATTTTAAAATAACTTTCCAAAAAGATTTTGTAGTATAAAAGCTTGAGAAGAAATCAAGTTTTATAAATATCTTCAGAAAAATGACATAATAAGAATTTATAAAAGTCTACAGGTTTACAAAATATAGTATAGGTGACAATAATTGAAAACTATAGGATCATCTAAAGAGACCCTATTAGTTTTCTTAAAGGTTTGTAAAGTTAATAAACAATTGGTCTTGAATCTCACTCCCCGACTCAATTCTCTACACTTCTAAAACTTAGAGCAGCATTGGTGTATCTAATAGGAAACCTATAAAACAACTATAGGGAAATTACCGATAACTTGCTTGGTAAGTGGGATGAAGATGATAGCACGTATCTAATATAGAGTAACTAGGGTTTTCAGGCGAAGTTGATTAGATGCAATACATCTTCAAGCAAATGCCATTGCATGGTGTTGACCAGTTGTCATGAGATTAGAGAAATTGCACCTACTTTAATCTAAATTTCGAGGAGTTTGATGCCACGTACTTCGCAAATTAAAACCAAATTGGGGCTTATGTAATGGAGAAACATGCTCCACTTAAGACTACCTTTCAACTATGATCCCCATTCTTATTGTGACCTCCTCTCCTGTTACTTAATTCAACTAAAGGTAGGAAAAGGACCATGTTTGCTATCCTCTTCGAAGGTTTGTGTTTGGCTTGAGAAACCTAATTGTTCGCCTAATAGTTTGCAATGTGTGTAATTTTAAATAGATTAATCTAATAACATCAATAAGCAACTAGATAAATTAAATCAAGCACTTTAAATAGCAAAACAATATTCAAACATACATATAGGCACTAACATACAATCATAACCATGATATATATTAAGGCCTCTAAGTATCCTTAAATAATATCTCAAAGTGCAATGAAGCACTGATCCTACTTACTTGGACATGTAACACTCCATACATATGCATATAGGTCTCATTCGCTTTCGTTTTCTCCTAAATATGTAATTAAAAAACATTAGTATTATTAAATATAAAGTAAATGAGTTCATTTTGATAATTTAAGTGTTGCTAGAACTTATCTTTAGTGAGTGATGTAAATTTTGTATTTATTTCCAACTTGCTATTAAAGTCTCTAAACAAGGTTTTGAAAGCTCGCTTAATATCAAATTTTGGTCTGTAAACCTTTTAATAAAGTTTCTAAGATTATCTTAGTTGTGCTCATTATTCTAATCAATTCTTTGAACAAGCCTTTGAAATTACTCTCCTCTAAGAATTCCATACTAATCAAACCTCATGTTAAATCCTAAAGCCTTTCTGACTACATTTGCCTTGCTAAATACTTCTCAAACAAGTCAATAATGGGGTATAGTTAAGTATCTGTTACTATCCAATATTTGATCTAGCCTCTTAATCAAAGAATCAAACTTTACTCTTTATTGACTAACCCCTTAAAGATGTCTTTAAGGTGATTTCATTCAAGCCTTCTAAATTAGCCAACCCTTTAATCAAGTCTCTAAACTTAATACAATCATCCTTCTTTTACCAAACAACTCCTTTATACGAGGCTCCAACATAATTCGAGTTAAAGTCCTTTTATCCATCAACCTTCTAAGCATGTCTCTATAGTCATCACAACCATGCTTCCCTTATCATATAGTGCTAAGTTTTTTTTTTCCCTCCCATTTTATATAAATAAGTCATCTTTAAACGAATTAATATTAAACTTTTCTCATTTAATATTGACCCTTGACTAGGATTTAAAGAAAATTGCTTCATTTAACTTTGAAAACGTTTTGGAGTCATCAACCGATTAAAGTTGGGAAAAAGAGTTAAGTTAATAACCAATTAGGTGGATTAATTATAACTTAGCTACTGATCTTTTGATAAAATCGATTTTTTGTCAAAATAATTTTTGGAAAGCAAAGATCTAGATCTAGGGGATAATCTTTTGAACCCTAAACGAGCACTACTTTTTAATTTATTCGAATTTAAATTTATCTTTCAATATACCCTTATAATGATATTTATTTTAAAGCTATAATTGAAATTACAAAAAATAAGGATTTAAAGAATTAACTACTAAAGAGGAAAAATAATTTTTTTCATATTTTAAGTCATCTCATATGTAAAAGTACCTTCGTACCCACTATTTGGGATCAAACTTTTGTAGTTCATTCAGAAAATATTAACGGTTAGTTGATTTTAAATTTAGAAAGTGGTCAAGTTTACGTCTCTTAGCTATTTTATTTTATTTAAAAAAAAACAACTAAGAGAAAAAAGGTCATAATTTGGCGATTTTATTTTTGGAAAATTTCCAAAATATCCTAATTTTTGAAAAAAAGGTCCTTTTATTTTTATTTATTTGGAAAAAAATTATGAATGATAAAACTTTTTACAAAAATCTTAAATGATGTAAATACAACTTTTCATGAAATATATATTTACCATAACTAACATGCCTAACTATAGAAAAATTACTTAAACCATGGAAAAGAAGCTTAATTATAAAAAAGAAGACTAAACTATAGAAAATATGCCTGATATAGAAAAAATGCCTAAATCATGGAAAAAATGCCTAATTATAAAAAAGATATCTAAATCTTAGAAAACATGTCTAAAAGAAAAAAAATTCTATAAGAAGCCTTAAATTTGATAAAAGTTTATTTATTTTATTGGAATTTTTTTTTTTTGTAAGTGATAAACTTTTTTTTATTATTTATTTTTATGATTATTTTATTTATTCTTTTTGTTGTTCTATGTTTTGAAATAAGTAAATAAACTATGCATCTCTATCATTTTTCTCTTTCTTTCTTTTCCACTTTCTTTTCTTTTTCTTTTTCTTTTCTTTTTACAATTGCTAATAAAATACAATCGTAACAATAACAACAAAGAAAAAAGAAAAAGGAAAAAAGAAAAAGTATAACATTACAAAAATAAATTTAAAAAATACAAAATATGGAGAACAAAACACAAATGAAAACCAAAGCAGAGCGAGACCAAGTTGGAGTTTGCACAGGTTGGCGCTAGGTGCTGGAGCGGTTAGGTTGGGTTGGAAAGCTCTTTCCATAAGGAGTTTTTGGCATAATTTGTCTTAACTCGAATCCTAGAGGGAGAAAAAGACGCTATGCAGAGTAAGAGAGTAGCGTTGCAAATTATAAACACCTCATTTTTGCTATTTTTTATTTTTTTTAATTGAGCTAGGTTAATAAATAAATAGAAAAATAAAAAAATAAAAAAATGAAAATTAAAAGAAAAAATGAAAAATGAAAAAGAAAAAAATTAAATCAAGTCAAGTCGTAGTAAGTTGAGTCGTGTTGTGTTAAATGGAATTGAGTTAGATTGTTGGATTAGGTGACAATATGGGCTCAATTAATTAGATTTGGGCTAAACCAATGTAAATAAAAATTCATCTAATTTAGGGGCTCAAATCAGATTAGGGAATTATTGGGCTAAATTATAGGGGATTGGATCGAGCCTTGAAAAAAATTACAAAGGCCCAAAATAAATTAAGGTTTCTAGAAATTAGGATAAATCCTTAACAAATCTTAATCGAATCTTTCGTATCTATTTTGAGTTTATAAATAGCACATCAACGGAGGAGTGGAGAGGGTTTTCTAAATCATACGCTACACGAGCCATCACCGCAAAACACCATATACTCCACGCGCCATCACATGAACCACCAAGCACCACTGCCACACACTTACCAAAACACCGTCGCCCATAACCACCTGATACGCCACCACAACCACTAGATGCACCACCAACACCATCGCTATTGCCTAGTCCATTGTCGTTGCTACCCAAGCCACCGCTATATGCTTGCCAGTATCGTCTCACGCCTCACCTATACCGCCTGAAGCCATCACTCGTACAGCCTAGATCCATACCTCAGTATAGCTAGTCACTTGACTATAGCCACCTGAAGTCATTGCCCATACCACCCAGTTATTCACCTGTACTGCCTAAATCTATGTTTACTGTCACCTGCGTCATCATCGCTCATACCCATATCTACACCAATTGCTCGCCCACTCTCGCCCAGCCTCGCCTACATGCTCCTCCAACACCGATATGATCCAATCCAAGTTTTTTTTTTTGTTATTATTTATTTTGTTGCAATTTTTTAGTTGAATTAATTTTTTTTTATGAAAAATCATGTTTTTTTAATAATAAAAAATATTTTAACATATAGAGGTTTTAAAAAATAAAAAAATCTTAAATAGAGTTTTATTTTTCAAAAGGATAGTTAGTTAGGGTTTTTCTTTTAAAAATTAGATTTCGTAGGTTTTTTTCGTAAAATAATAAATTGATAAAAAATGTCAACTTGGCTCAATGTTCAAAACAAAAATAATCCACCTAGTAAAAATTTTATAAAAAAAAGAATTATGATTAGTTTAATCTTGAATAGTGAGTATGTAAGCACATTTAGGGCAATTGTCTAAAAATTTTTTTTTCCTTTTTTAAAAATTCATAAGAATAAATAATAATAAATTATTTTTAATTACATTTTGTGAACTTAGGTAAAATTTAAATATTTTTAGAAAAATTACAAAAATAAAGCTATCGATTTTTTTAATTTTCACATGGTGACTTAGTTTTAATAGGTTAGCTCTCGAACTTGGTTTTTTAGTTCAATTTTCTAAAAAATTATTTTTTTTTAAAATATCTTCAAACTAGTGGCCAAATTAGGGGTTTCCCACTTGAAAACCTTAATTTTGTTTTTTTATTAGTTGAACTGCTTAGCAACTCCATTTTTTAGAAAAATATTTTCTTAATTTAATAACAAGTAATTTATATTAAGTGAGTTGAGCTTAATATAAGTTAAATTAAGGAAACTGAAATAGGACTCGACAGAATTGGCGACGCCACTAGGGAGGCTTGGTTGGGCTAGCCATGTGAAAGTTAAAAAAAAAATTAATGAGTTTTTGTATTATTATTTTCTTTTTTTATTATATTATTGTTGTACTAATTGTTTTTTAGTAATGCAGACCTTAAAAAAAATTGGCCCAATGGGCCTTCATAGGGATAGGAGGGTTTGTATTTTTTCAAGTAACCATTTGTGTGTTTAGATGTGATTGGACGTAAACCACCTTAAGAACCTAAGATGGGCCACTATTGTGTAACCTTCAAGTTACTGGGATCTTTACCCCCGCTTAGCGGTGATAAGCTAGCCTACTTAGGCTTCGATGTAGCCCATTAGGCTTCTCTTCAGAAAGCCTTGAAGCAATAGAGCTTGGGACCCGTATACCTTACCCTCTTGCTTCATCCTTTTTGAAAAAGGGTTAGTTATTCCTAAATTACGGGAAAAGCCCAATCAGTCCGTGATTGGCCCAATTTTATTCTTCAAGAAAAAACAGTAACCCTTGTATAAGAGTTTTTGCAAACCTCATTTAAAAAAATCCTATTTCAAACTTACTTATATATAAGGATAGTTCTCAACTGCAAATTTATCATATTTCCTATAATTTATTAATTAATATCCTTATGGCATTGCATCTGTGTGTAACATATTGTATTTTTATATATTATACTATGCTCGCTTTTCTGTGAATATTTTATTTCCCTATATTACACGTATTTGGTTCTTCTTCTTCTTTTTTTTTTTTTTATCATTCTTTAGTTAGTGAAAGGCTGTGCAATTTCTAAGAAAAATTTTGAAAAAGCTGAGAAATTATTAATATTATATCCAACTTTATTCTAAATTTAGTAGCCTTGTTGTAAATAATCGCTGCATTTTATTTTGTTTATACTTTTTTGTAATATAGATATGAAGAGTCAAGGTAGTATCAGTCTAAGGCCTACCCATAAAGTCTTGTTGGATAAGAAATCCTTTCCTGAAGCTGTCTTAAGAGATTGGTTGAACTAGTTTCCACTTGCCAAACAAGAGAACATTCGTAACAAGATCGGGGCAGTCATATCCCTTATGCCAGTCCAGCTTCACTGGCCTCTAATTCAGGCCCTTATCCATTATTGGGATCCAAAATCTATAGCTTTCAACTTTGACCCACATGTATTGACACCTACTATAGAAGAGTACTCATAGCTACTCAACACCCCGCCCTTCAAAGTAGGTATAACTATCCCCTGATCCTAGAGTCTAGCCTTAGAAAGCTTTCTTGACATTGTTAGGAGTCAAGAAGTCAGCCTTGGCACTATTCTTATCTTCAGAGGGC